>CM075670.1:53555000-58552500 GCA_037962975.1 Clitoria ternatea
TCCTGGGACAACCCAACATTGACACAAGTGTGACTCCCACCCCATTTACTAACCACCCATGCCTTTGTTTTCTTGGATAATATTGCTCTCATCCTCCACGGACATCCATCTACTTCATTTGGGTATTTCACTGTTAAATGTGTTGATTTAGATTCACCTACAATATACGTTTGGTGCTTCTTCATGGCGTATTGTTTTAAGGCAGTTTGTAGTTTAGCCTTTGATGCAAACTGAAGTCCAACATACAAATCATCACCGATTTGCCAATCAGGTTCATTGTCTAACCCAACCGGCGTTTCTTCCTCATCTGGATGATCCCAATTTATGTTGGTATAATACGGTGATGATGTCCAAAATGGTGTACACACATTTCCTGTTAACGTCCGGCGTTTATCAACATTCTAAATAAAGCATGAACTAACCAAACACAATGAAATTTAATATCACCGACCTGTCACTGTTGACCCTGTTGGAGCACCTCCACCAGGTAAAACGGTCATCGTTTGAACTGCTACGGAATCAATGTCCCCTTCAACATCAGTATCCGCATCACTATAGTTGGGGATATTTTGCTCATCAGCTTCAACCTTGTCACCACTCAAATATTCCTCATCAACATTAAAATCAGGCAGATTGTCGTCTGATAAACTCATTACATTATCACCTATCAAAGGTCAGACAAAAATATTACTACGAAATATTAACTATAAATAAAAGTTTAAAGCCCGCTTACCCCCTGTCAATGTGACACATTGTGATAAACCTCCGTCTGTGTTCCGGAATGAACTTCTATCTTGGTCTAAATCAACGTATATCTCCAGCGCAACCATCTCAGATTGTAACTCAAACATTCTCAATGCAACATCAATCGTCTCATCATCAGTTAATTGAAAAACATCAAATTTGTTTTTCCTTTTATTCACTACCAACCGACTAGTTAACTTCGTAATCACCGTTGTATTTTCAAGTTCTAACTTAGTAACTATTTTTTCTTTCAGTTGCTTAATAGTAATACCTCGCCGGACATACATTAACTTCCTGTCACCGTCAAACATATACCCCTCAGGGCCTTCATATTTTTGGCCGTTAGTGAATAACACCACAGGAGAAGACATTTTTGTAGTCCTTAAATAAATACATTATCAAACTCATTAACCAGTAACAATATAAAATTAATTGAATAAAAATTGTTTTCCCAATACTTATTTGACATAATTTCTTATATTGTTTTCACAGTAATAAAATCATCAAACTTACTATTAGTTCCTATCAGAAATGTCAAAATAATTAACCAGTAATGAAATAATGAAACTTAATACTTACCTATATAACAAATCTGAACAAGCAATCACTGAACAACAAGATGCAACACCGACGAAAGGAAAGGAAAAGATGTTCAGTGTATGAACTCGGAAGAAGGAGGATACAAATTTTAATTTAATTTGTGAAGAACTCGATGAATGATGGTGAGGGGAATGAAAAAATAAATAAGCTTAAATTCGTCTTCTACTAAAATTTGTCTTTCAACATGCCGGAACCATAGACCTACAAATTTGTCCTATGCCTGCAGATTTCGTCTCCTCAAGAGACGATTTTGGTCTTCAATTTCGTCCTCCTAGGAGACGAAATCTTCACCTGCTGCCACACCTACAAATTTATCTTTCAACGTAACGAATGCCAGCCAATTTCGTCTCCTGAGTAGCCGAATATAGTATTTCGTCTGATGCCCAGCCGAATTCAAAAGTTGACGAGACAGAAACAGCCCCAGACCAAAAAATATTTCTGTTCCCGCCCCCTATTTCTAATTTTTTTAAAAAATAACCCTAAATGGGTCAAAAACCCTTTGCAACTCATGGAACTGATAGGCGCTCACATCACTTGCAGGAACCCGAGGGGTGATAAATTGAAAGTTTTAAGGTTTTGTTACCCTCCATTCTAAGAGTAGACTTTAAATCAATTATTTTAAAAATTAGTGGTAAAAATTAATATCAGTTTAAATAAATTATGATAAAATCAAAATTAAATTGGTTACTATAAAGAATTGATTCAGACTTAAGGTTATATAGTCAATTCACACTAGTAGAAAAAGGGCTTTTTACACCGGGGTTTTGACACCGGTTGTGTGACGTCCTACGTCAATTTACCTTTATTTATATCCATTTAATTAATTTTCACAATAAATTTTTTCGCATTTAATAAAATTTAATTATTTCTCATTTCAAAATAATATTTATTTTCACTAAACATACTCAAAGTAATAATTATATAGTGTGACAAGACCTTAGAGTGTCTCTAATTTAGAAAAGAATCAAAAATATGAAACAGGGGCCTGACGCTGCGCGCCATTCCCACGCGTAGCGTCAGCCATCTGCTGCGCACCTCACGCTACGCGCCAGCCTCACGCGTAGCGTGGGCATGACAGTGACAGCACCTGATGCTGTTACACATTTAAACCATTTTACTAACTTCTAACCTATCCAATTGGCCCGTTTTAGATCCGATTGCCACGAAACTTCACGGGCCACCTATTTTCCCCATTTCGGAACTGTTGGCGCTGTCCGTTCGCCAAAATTCTAACATATGCGCAAGTTATGCGTGGAATGCATTTTAACTCAATTAAGTGCAAAACCCTTACACCAAACATCCTAAATGGATTCCAATGGATCAAAAGCCAATGCATCTAAATCCTAAATGTCATGGAAGACCTATTGATGCATTATGGGATTTCTTACACCCACCGAATCTTAATTTCACCTATCCGGTTCCTTAAACTCAATATCCAACTATATGCATAACTTATCTAAATCAATCTAATCATCATCCTAACATCAATCACATAGCACACATAGCAATCATGCATCAATGCAACACCTGCCCATCACATTCAACATTCACACATGTCAATGGCTCCGTGCCATAATTCATCCTCATCAAATCATCATCAAACCACAACATGCATAATCATGGCAAGTTCATCACACATACTTTATCATCTACCACACACCATATTAATACACTACTTATTACACACTTAAACACATACACTCAAACTATTACATTCATTATATACATCTTCATTCCTTGGCATCAAACTTCCTCTTGGCGCATCTCCGCAGCATTAGCATCCTCCCTGTCACTGGTCACTAAAATTTAAACAACAGCAAGGGTGAGTGTTTGGAATATCATAATTAATATAGAACGAAGTATTAAACTTAACAATACCTACTACTCTTTGTTATTACATAATTTCTTTCGATTTCCTGCACTTATCCACGTCAATACAATTACACACATACACATCAATCTTTAACTTATGCAAACCATGCTTTCATTCATTCACATTTCACTTTCAATTCATAATTCATTTTCCATCATCAATCAATATAAGATTCACATAAGTCACAACTGACTCTCATGTAATTTGACGCCTAGTATCCGGATACTAAAGGACTGGCCTTCAGCTGGGAGTCCGACTTGACATCCCGTGAACCCGACTTGGTTCACCGAGCCCGACTTGGCTCTCCACCTCAACCACTGGGTCCGACTTGACCACTGGGTAGCTCAACTGGGCACAAAGACCACGGAAGCCAGAAAACGAGGGGTATACATACCGTTGGCCATCCCATACCACATATTCACATATCATATCTCATAATCATAACATATCATCAACAAACCACATGTGCAACTACCAGAAACTGGCATGTGCTCACAATACAGGGCGACCGACTTGTCAAACCCATCCATACAATGCTATTGCATATGTCATCAATAATTCAAAATTCCACATTTTTATTCATAATCAAATATACATACACCATTCAAAGTGGAAATATTACACATACATTTCACTTCTATCATTCCAATCTTTATTTCATCATATAATCAATTCAATCAATATATTTCTTTCATATTCAACCATTTAATCTCATTCCACATACTCATATATTCACAATTACTATATTCAGTTACTTTGTAGTATTTATGACAACTCTTATTAAATTCTTAAACTTCCCATAATCTGTTTTCTTATCAATTCTAATTAATTATGACCCGAACACCCCCCTTACCTCTATTCCGAGCTCCGACAGTTTGCTCAAGGGGTGGATAGCGTCCTACAGCCGCTGGATTCACCGTTCCTCTTTCGCTTCCGACGTCCTCTTTGTCAATCGCTTGCCTAACACTCGTTCCGGCACCTACGGTCACCGAAACATCAAATTAGTTAGTACGTTACCTCCCTTATACTTCCAAACTCATTACCCAAGCTTCACAAGTCACTGAAACTCAGAATCAAAACCCCAATCATCACATGCAAACTCGGATTCCATGAAGGGAAGGAGAAGAAACTAAAGATTAGAGGTCCTAGATGCCTTACCTTGGTTCCAAATTGCTTAAAACCACCAAGAATCCAAGTTTCCCTCAAAACCCTAGCCAAATTGCCTCAGAGAAGAGAGAAAAATGAAAGAAAGGGTTTACAGGTTCTGTTCTGTGTGACCCTGTTATAAAACAGATCGCGACGCTGGCGCTACGCGTCAGCATGGCGCTACGCGTCAGCTCACTAAATCACACCTGACGCTACGCGTCCCATCCACGTTACGCGTCAGGGTCCTGATGCCATTTTCCTTAAAATTTCATTTAAAACTGCTTTTCCCCACTTAACATTTCATATACCATTTTTATTATAAGCCAAATAATAATTTACTCATTTCCAATTTATTTTCTATTATCAAAACATCTGGGATGTTACAGGTTGTAACATGACCGGTGTAAAAAATAAGGCGGTGGCAGTTTTGTAAATACTTTGAAAGTTTACACCGGTCCGCGTTTTAGACCGGTGAAAAATAATAAAGTTTGTACCGGTTTTAGTTCTGACCGGTGAGAAATTGTGAAGTTTGTACCGGTCTTAATGTTGGACCGGTGAGAAATAAGAAATTTTGTACCTATCTTTATTTCCAACCGGTGAGAAGCCTTTCATTATTTTTGAATCGAGCCCTACCCCCTCTCCAAACCCTTCTCCTCTCGAAGCCCTTCCCCTTCTCCAAACCCTTTCCCTCTCAAACGCCATCCTCTCGAAGGTCTCTCTCTCGAAGCCCTCCCTGTCGTCTCCCTCTCGATCGCTCGCAAAGTATTATCGTCTTCTTCAACATAGAGATGCGGTGCCTTTCACCAACATTATCATCTTTGGGTTTCCACTCAGGGTTTCCACTCTGCTTTTAGCAGTGCCTTTCACTCTCTTTCACTTCCCGTCTCCAGGTACTTCCCAATTCTTCATCCCCTTCTTTTTATTCATTATTTTTTTTCCTTTCTTCACGCTATTCGTAATGCTTCTTCCTTTGCCCTCGTATTTGTGTTTTTTTGTGCATGTAACCAAAATTCCAAGTGATTCCACAACAAGAAATTCAGTTTTTTATGCATAATTGACTTGTTTCAACATCATGTTCTTTGATTTAGTACTCTATTTGGTTGAGCTGCCCACATATTGAAACATCTAGAACCTTTGCCTTGTTTTATTTATTTATTTTTAGGAATCAAAAGTATAATTTTTCTATTGAAAATTGAATAGTAATTGTTTATAATTCCTGAATTAGTATCCTTCCATCTTTCTTTCAATCACACGTATTTATACTACTGTATTATAGCATAAAAGTATGAAGTGCATTCATACATAATTATATGGGTGCAGGCCATCTAGGATTATAATTTTGGGGGAACAAGGAAGTTTGATTTTCTCTGATTTCAAACTGGTGAGTTTCCTATTCTAAATTTTCATAGTTTGATGGTATTATAGAATGGTTGGTTTTTGCTGGTATGGGCCATTGGATCTTATTATATTTTTCTTTTGGCATTTCCAAGTCCAACAACTTGATGTTCCTCTTTTATGAACAATTTCTTTCCAGCTTTATACAGAATACTAATATTGAGATTAATGTCTTAGTGCAATATTTGGGTGAATATGATATTGATGCTATTATGTGTCTTTTCTTTGTTGGATTGGGAAGTATAATCTTAACTATCAAAAGGCACTAGTATAAGTTTCCATTATCATCCTTGGGATTGATTAAGTATTTAAGGCTAAGTTTAGCGTAGTGGATTCTGTTTGTTTTTCTTTCTGCCTTAGAAATGGAGTTGAATTGAGTGCTCAAGGCCTGAACTTCAACATGAAATTATACAAACTATCTTAGTAGTCTATGATTGATATTATGATATTTGAAGTTTGGAATTTTGGAATTCTATTGTTTCAGAATCTCCTGTAGCATTTTGGTTGAGTTGAATGTTTGCTAATTGATCAACTAAACAATGTTTTTTAATCTGTTTAAAATTTCTTGTTATGATTTGTAGTATTAGTCTGGTCTTATTTTCATCTGGTTGCTATTCTTTCCAACATTTTATTATGTGCAGATATTTAGTTTAACCAAGTATACTGTATTTTGATCATTTCCTATTGTGTTTGTTAACCATGGTGGAACTTATGTGTCATTGTGTTGTATATAGCAAGGAAGGACTGGTGGCCTATTTATGTCAAAAATAGTTCTATTGCTATTTTGATCTTAACATAAAAGGATTGTTCTATTGCTATTTAGAAAAAACTTAGTTTATTGGCCCATTTATGTCAAAAATTGATCATTAGTTGTATGCTCTTCTCTTGAATGTTGCAGCATGTCACTCCTTGTAACATGCTGAAGATACTTTACTTTGCCGCTTTAATAATCTTCTATTCATTATCTTAATTTAATACATCTCTACTTCACTTACACATGACTTTGACACATTTAATTTAGTTAATTAATTCTCCTTGCATTTCACTATAAATATATTTTACTGATACATATCTAATGATCACCTACACAGCCTATAACTATACAATTGTTAGTTTTAAGAAAAGCTAAACTAATACAAACAGAACAAATAAAAACAGTCACTGAATTAAGCATATTCACATGTATACTTGTTTCTTTTTCATATTGAATCTAGAAGTAGATAATGATCATATGAAATTCATGCGATGAGAGGGAAATAAATGTGTTCATTGATTGATTTTGTGTGTTAAGTGTGTAATGTAATCTGAACTCTTTTAAGCTTATTAGCTTATTTCAATAAGAATCTTTCCAAGCCCTTAAGCTTATTTCTATTTTCTACATGTTACACAGTTAAATTTATGAAGTTCTCATTTGGTAAGATCTTGTTGTTGAATTATGCAGTTTCCCCAAACTTTTGTGATTGGTTATTAAATATGTAGTGATTATTATTAAATATGCAGGGATTTAGTCATAACTAATGATAGAATTTTTGTGAACTTTTATCAGCAGGATGATAGTGAAGATGATCCAGAAGATGCTTTTGTTTTTCAATCTTAGTCTTCATTCACCCTCTAGAAGCTCTCTAAGTTCTTGGTCATTGAAGAAATATTTTTCTTTGTATGTTCTATTTTCTATGCCTAATTGTACGTGCACAACATTTTTGTAGTTGGAAAGAACAAGTTTAAAGGAAAGGAATTACAGTAAAATATTGGCGTTTAGCATGATCAAAATTGATGTGATATGATGTCTAATGTCTCTTTTAGTTGTGTTTTCCTAAGCAAGAATGGAAATTTTGTTTTCCTTTAGCTGACTTTTCAACTTATGATTTTGAAATTGCAATACTGAATTGGCATGCCAATGAATGAAATACGTACCAAAATAAAAATAATAAAAAAAGATATTTTTTGTACCGGGCGAAACCAAAAGGACCGGTGAGAAAATTCTAATTTTCTACCGGGCCTGCCTAAAAGGAATGGTGAGAAAAGTCTATTTTGTACCGGTCCTAACCAAAAGGACCGGTGAGAAAAATCTACTTTGTACCAGGCCTAACTAAAAGGACCGGTGAGAAAAGTCTACTTTGTACTGGGCCTAAATAAAAGGATCGGTTAGAAAAGTCAATTTTTGTACCGGGCCTAACCTCAGGGACCGGTGTGAATATTATTTTTCATGCCGGGTGTTTGAAGAAGGACCGGTGAGAAATCGTTTTTTCTCACCTGTTTTAAAGAAAAGGACCGGTGTAATTATTGTTTTTTATACCGGTCGACATAAGCAGGACCAGTGTAAAATCGTTTTTTCTCATCGGTCCCAAAACCGGTGTAAAAAGTCCACATTTTTCTCACCAGCTCCATCCACACCGGTCCTACAACCGGTGTAAAATGCCAAAAGAGACCGGTGTAAAAAGCCTTTTTTCCACTAGTGTCAAGGTTTAATCTATTAAATCGGTCAATTTAAACTGATTTTGATAACAATGGTTTAAACAATTAAAATGTATGCTGAATATATTGTGTATATATATATATAGTTGCAAATGAGAGTATCTTAAAAGTTGTGAGATACAAAGATGAAAAAACTAAAGGAGATCTTTCTTTACTTCTTCCTTGGATGAAAAGATACAAGAAATCTCGCATATGAAACAAAGCAGATTTCATCTTTTTTAAGTCATGCTAAAACAATGATGTTAAATAAATTAAAGAATACACAAGGTCCAATGGATTTGTGAATGATGAGACACTTGAAGATGGCTAGAAGATTGAGGAAGGATGTGAAACAACCAAACATGAAGGTCATCGTGATAAGGCGGCATGTGCAAGAATTATGCAATGTATAGAGATATTTCTATTTGATGAAATAAAACAAAAAAAATTAATATAATTAATGGTATTATAACTGGATCATGGAAGGTATATGGGGCATATACTCCACAGTTAATGGAGATTACCGTTTAAGTCTTATTGTTCACTTGTATATTTTTTGAATATGAACAAAAATAGAGTCTATTTTGAGTATCTAGGCCCTTAATAAATCTTAATTTCTTGTCTTTACATTATTGATTTTGTATTTAATTTGATTGGTGGTGGCTAACATTTTTTTAAAAATCAAACAGATTCATTCTAAGAAGAAAAGTGTCTTGAGCATCAAAGGTTATGTGACTTGGTTTTCATCAAGTACAACTAAACCTTGAAGGATTGCTTTAAGGCTAAGGACATTATTGACTTGATTCTCCTAAAGGAAGTTGATGATACTGCTACTAATTAGTGGTTGTTAGGAGAATTGGGTGGTGATGAAGATGGAGAATTAGGTGGTGAGATTGTTGGCTTGACATGGTGGTGAGTGGCCCATAGTACCGATGTTGAATAGGTAATTGTATTATACTAGGAGGAAGAATAAGAAAAACAAAGCCATCAAAGATGCATCTTCTTGGAAAAGGGAGAAAGGGAAATATGTTGTCATGCAAGGGGAAGAAGAAGAGGAAGATGGTGATGAAGAAAAGACTTCTGAAGAGGAAGAAATATATAGAAGCGATCATGAGAGCTTAAATGGAGAGGAAGAAGAAATGGAACTAGGAGATGAAGATGATGAATATGATTTATAGAACTCTTAGTTCATAACTTAAGTTTCTTTTCTTGTTATGTTTTTTTATTTTAGGGTTACCTTAGGGACTTAAGAAGCTTGAATTATTGCTTTTTAATGTTTTCGATTATGAATTTATGGATTTTAGACCATATTTTCATTTGGATAATGTTGGTTTTTAATTATTTACCATGGATTTATAGTGTTTATAGTTATATTTCTTTAATTTTATGAAATTTTCTGCATATATACATGTTTATATGTTTTACCTTGTGATAACTTCAAATTGTGTTTGTAGTTTTCTCCACGACACCATATCCTAATTTAGAGATCATTTGTCAACATGGTGATATTTAGGATTGACTATTATACATGCAGGTACATTACATGTGAGCATGACCAGGAAGACATCAGGGTTTAGGGCTTCTTTGATGAGGTGATGGTCGTTGGATCAAAAGTTTATATGGGTCAATTGGTGTTGCCTCAAACTTTTATTCAAAGCTAATGGCAATTTATCATGGGTTAAAGGTGGCTCAAGGGTTGGACCCTCATCAGGCAAAGCTGATAAGATTTATTAATGGTGAAGCTCTTGAAAAAAATTGATATACCTGTGTTCTATAAATTTGTAGTGGTGTTGGCAAAAATTTATGGCCTTCCTATAGGGCATTGAAGGGTTAAGGCGTTGCAACAATAATTGTTTCCCTTATTTACTGGATATTTTGACAGGATATTTATCTTCATTGATAAGGATATCTCTTAAGGTTGTGGTCCCTTATTAAAGGAATTGATCTTTTAGGTATCTTCATAATTGATAGGATTTGATTCTACTTATCTTTTAGGCTTGTTATTTCCTTTTTTTAAGAATTAATTTATTTTAGGATTTGATAGTTGTTCCCTTCTTCCTATAAATATCCTAGTGATTGTATTATGGAGACATACCAAAAATTTTCTTATCAATAACATTTATAAGCAAAGAGAGAATTTCCTTTATGTCTTCTTCTGCGGTCATTAGAATTGATATCAAAGCTCGATCTTGGCACCTTTCTATGGCAGACGGTGTAACATCCTGAATTTTAAAATAGAGGATTAATTAAGGAAAATAAATATTGGCAAGTTGAATATGAATTGTTTAATATCCCACTAAATTGAAATTAATTAAATTAAGATTTTCGGGGGCTGTTGGTGATTTATGGAGACCAGTTAAGCTAAAAATGAGCCTGGTTGAAATATGGGTGTCGGACCAAGTATCTCGGAATGAGATGATATTGGTCAGGGCTGTAGAGAATAATATTGGGAATCCGAATATATATTTGGAATAATTTTCGGATAAAGTATCGAGCCCAAACGAAGAGTCTGTTAGTGACAAAAACGATGAATTTTAATGAATGAAACTAAAAATAAAGCAAAAGCCTAATTTTCTTTTCCTTACTTTCGTGAATTACTGAGAGAGTTGGAAAAACACATTTTACTTCTTCTTCTCTTATTTCCTCCTCCATTATTCTCTTCTTCTTCTCCCAAAAACCTTGAGCTTGTGTGGTGATCCTTTCCCTCTCTATTCTCCGTTGAAGAGGACTTGGAAGCCTGGTGTTCTTCCCTCTTCTTCCTCTCATTTTTGTGCTACCTCTCTCCCTCTCTTGAACCCATTTTGTTTTGGGTGTGAGGTAAGCTTTTTCACCATTTTTAGAATGGATTGATGATGATAATATGAGGTATTATGATTTGGAGAAGAGATGCATGTGCAAGGGTGTTTATTAGAGCATTTAATGCTCATGCCCTAGAATGGGTCATCATAAATGTGTGTATTTATGAAGAGAAAATGGTAGTTGGTGCATTGATGAGGGTAGAGAATGAAGGATTCATGATGTATTAATGATTGTGGATGGGTTTTAGAGGAAACCCTAACCTTGAAGTTGGGGGAAAATAGCTAATGTTAGTTTAAGAATGTGTTTCATGGGGAAATATATGTCGTTGAGGAGTTTTGTGAAGCTTGGGGATAGGGTTGTCTTGTAACCCTTGAATTTAATGATGATGGCTTAATGGGAAGGAATTCCCGAAGCCTAATAAAGAATAAAAATGATATCCACAACATGTCTAACACGTGTTGTGACATTATAAATATGAATATAACTAAATAGAATTGAATTGATGACTTGAGTAGTTGATTGATTAAGGTTTTACATGAATATGAATGTAGGACCTATTCCAAACGACGAGGCGGAAGCGTCTTATTAATCAGAATTCTTCCCTTGAGGTAGGAGAGGAGTCTTATGTTCTAAATGCATGAACTTGAGTGTTATTTGATTGTGGAATGTATTGGCATGCATGTTAGCCTTGCTTGAATGTTATTGGAAATAATGATGTGGTGTATGATATAGATGATGTGTTGGTAACATGCTTTGAATGTATTTAGAACAAATTGTTGATGTATGGTGTGGTGGCATGAATTGTTGATGACTATGTGGTTAGATAAATATAAGTCCACCGAGAAAGCATAACGAATGCTAATGATTTTGATAGAGAATGAATTGTATGCTTGTATGGTATTAAAGTTGAATGATAAGGTTGATAACCATAGAAAATGCCACACAAAGACTCAAATTAATGAGAATAACCAACAAGATTGAATTCGTTAAAACCTTGTAGTGATGTTTGTGATGGTGATGATGTATGTTGAGTGGCATATATAGGATGCATAGAGTGAGAAATGCATATGATCTGCATTTGCATTTATGGCATACTGCATAGCCGCCGATGTTGGAACATTAGGGGAGTTCCCTCTGCCGACCCAGTGGAAGGGTGGCTCAGTGCACGAGCAAGTTGTATTTTTCCCTTGTGACTTAGTGTTAAGTCACGAAGCCGCCCATGTATTGCTTCGGGGAGCTGCATGTGGCCGACCCTTGTAGGGGGTGGCTCTTGATGAGCAGGTGACCCCGGTGGTCTTTAAGATCACAGCCGCCATGATTTAATGTCTGGCCGGTCCGCAACACCATATGTTGATATGATATGTACCACGGTCATGGTGAAAATGGCCAGGTATTGCAAGATGGGTGATGCGGTTTGGTACCAGTAAAACTATTGGTGAATGCATGCAATTTAAAGAATAAGTGTACACATTTTACTACTGCAGTAGGGGTGTGGTTAAAGGACCATACTTGAATCCCACAGTTGGTGTTGAATTTCCCACAGTCAGATCTGCAATTATTGAAATATTTCTTGTGCATATGCATTAGTTAAGAGCATTTGCATATAGAAGGAAGTATGCCAAGGTGGTGAGATGTGATGATGATTGTGTGAGGTGGTAAAAATATATTTGAGACAACATAAAAGATATGAATACTAGTTAAAGGTTGTGTGACAATTCAATGGGTGAATAATGTGATTATGTATATGCGTGTGTGCTTTGTATGAAATTGTGTTGGTATATGGTATGGTGATTATTCTCGATGTGCAAAGTGTACATGTGCGGATGCCTATATGCATAATCACTTGGTATTCATATTCATACCTTTGGAATGTGGACTCACTCTCCTATGTTGTCAATTTTAGACTTGTGATACAAGGCATTCATGGGAAGAGTAAGCATTTTGAAGTATACTTATGGCTGTGGAGGTAATTAGTGTATAGGGAGCGCCTTGGCCGGCTATATACGTAAAAATATCTATTTTGTGTAGCAGGAGATGTAACGAATGATTGTTTTAGAAGCTTTCATGATAGATGATTTTGGAGGGTCATGGAGGAAAATGAGAAATTGTATATGTATCTCATTTTCATTTGTGACCCTAAGTATGTATGAAGGATTCATTTATATTGGAATGTTCCTATATGTTGATGAATGAATGAAGAATTATATTTGAATGTCGATTTTATTAAGTTGAGGAGATGGAGAATTGATTTTCATATGTTTGATGAGTTGAATGGAAAATTTATGAGTAAGATGATGTAGAACAAGTTTTAAATGACTCATAGGATGTTTGAGATGTAATGAATCCTGGTAAAATAGATGGAATTCAATTTTAGTGGGTTATGTTGTGTAAATTTCAAGTTCTGCAGGTTATCTGATGAACTCGCTCAGGCGTGCTGGGTTCTCGCCCGAGTGAGAGTCCCACCTGTTTGAAAATTAGTTTCTGGGCAATTCTCGCTCAGGCGAGAGTGAATCTCGTTCAAGCGAGATTGTCCCAGTATGAGTGTTTAGATACTGGAGGAAATTCGCTTGGGCGAATGGAGCCTCACCCGAGCGAGGGCGAAGGGAATTAGCTACTAGATGAAATCCACCCGAGCGAAGGATCTTGGGGATGGTATTCACTCAGGCGAGACGATTAAATGGTGTATGGGTGAATTCCTGGACAAATTCTGTCCGAATGGGAGTTTTTGAAAACAATTTAAGTTGTGGGGAATTTCTGAGTGAAATTCCGAGTGACCTATGTCCGAGTCATGACCTTCTGAGTGAGAAAGGGGATTTATTCCTAGTGAAAAGGCTCTTGAGTGTGATATTCTGGCAGTGGAGTCCCGAGTAGGGAATTTCTGAGTCCAGTGTAATCTGTTCCGAGTGGGGAGCCTCCGAATGTGCATTCCCGAATGGGATGGCACCGACTGGGGGTAGTCAGTGTGAGTTTGTCCAAAAGTATTCTTGGATAACTCCACTCGAGTGAAAATGAAAGGAGGTCAGTTTTGGAATGAGATGCTGAGTGAGTGATCAATCAAGTGATGAGTCAGTTTTTGAATGAGATTCTGAGTGAGCGACCAATTAGGTGGAAAGTCGGTTCCGGGGAAGTTTTCCGAGGGGAACCCCGAGTGGGTGAAGACTCGGATTTGGAATGAATTTACCGAGTGGAAGTCTGAGTGAGAGAAGACTCGGTCTGGACTGATTTTGCGGAGTAGAGGACTGAGTGAATGATGGGTCGGTCAGGATTATCTTGCCGAGTGTAAAACCTGTATGCTTTGAGCCGGTTTCAGGGAGATTCTGTAGAGTGGAAACCTGAGTGTTGGGAGTCGGTTTCGAAGGAATCTTGCTGAATGAAAATCCAAGTGTTGGAGAGCCTAGTTGAACGAGTGGGCATATGCTTGGCACTGGAAGTTTTTCGCTTAGGCGAGGAAGTCTCGCCCAAGCGAGTCGGTATGGAATTTGATTCTGGACAAATCTCGCCTATGCCCGCTGGCTCCGCCCAAGCGAGGCTTGAGTGTCTCGCTCAAGCGAGTCGGGGTTCGCTTGAGCGAAGGGAACTCTGATGGTCCAGAATGCGTTATTCATCAGTTTCTTTTCTCTTTCACACTGAGACTTTATTCCATAATAATTGTGAGTGCGTTGGAGTGTAAAAATTGGGTTTCTTAAATCTTGGTGGTCAGTTTCTTAAAATCCATTCATATTATATTAATGTACGCTATCTTCTTCCGCTGTTATAATTAAGGAATGCCTTTAAGGTTAATCCTCTCAGTCTGCCTTCTCATATCTTCACATATGAGACAGGTTTCTAATAAGTCTAGGGAATTAAACGTACAACTTTACCATATGTAATTGTCATGAATTAATTACACTAAAATCGAGAAAAATTTACCTCTATTTTTGGGGTGTCTCAACCTGGTATCAGAGCATTTGTTGCTCTTGATACGACTATGATTGAAGTTGTACATGTGATTATTGTATGTGAATGACTGATTTATGAAGTACCTGATTGAATTATGATGGTTGTCATTGAATTGAGATTGCTGTATGGAGTTGTTAAGTGCGGCCAAGAGTCCTTACACTATTTGCCTCTACTTATGAATATGCTGTGATGACGTATTGAAAATGATGTGATTATGTGATATGATACATGATAGACTTATGATTGCTGAAATTCTTAAATTCATAAGTCGAAAAGCTATTGTTTGGCCTAGTGTACTCATGTGTGAGCCATGTTTTGATGCATAGGCATAAGATATGGCTGGTAGACAAAATCGTGAGGCTGCTGCTATGGCAAACGCCTTAAACTAGTTCGCCGATCTCTTGGAAAGGCAAGGCCAGCTGAATGTGGGACAAGGTTCCCACGGTCTTGACTTATTTCTCAAGAGGAACCTTTCGGAGTTTCATGGAGGTTATAAGCCTGAAGATGCGTATGCGTGGATAAATGACTTGGAAAGAATATATGCAAGCTTCGAATGTTCTAAAGCGCAAAAGGTGGAGTATGCTGTCTTTATGATCCGCGATGAGGCTGAAACGTGGTGGCGTCTTACTAGGGGACGCATGATAGCTGCTGATGTTCACTTGATTTGGGAAATTTTCAGGTTGGAATTTTTGAAGAAGTATTTTTCGGACAGCTACAGGAGCAAGAAAGAGCTTGAGTTCATGGAGCTTAAGCAAGGTAGTATGACGGTGGAGGAGTATGCCTCCAAATTTGAAGCATTATGTGCATTTTATCCACCCTATCAACAAGAGGGCACTGAAGTTTCAAAGTGTGTTAAATTTGAAAATGGACTGCGCCAAGAGATCAAGAAGGCGATTTGTCACCAAGAGATTAGGAGTTTTCCTACTCTTGTGAACAAGTGTAGGATTTTTGAAGAAAATGATGTTGCTCCTAAGAGTTACTCAGGGCATGATTACAAGCTGAAGGGCCAATCTTCTAGCTTCAAGAAGAAAGGCAACTTTAAGAACAATAGACAATTTGTACGTGGTTCCTCTTCTTTCAGAAGGGGATGAGGTGCTCCTAGAGGCGGTTATGGTGGCGGTAACCAAGGCCGTGGAAATGCCCAAGGCATAACTTGCTTTAATTGTGGTGCCAACCATTTGGCACGTGATTGCCCTCGTGATGACGTTGTGTGCTTCCAATGCAACCAACCTGGGCATATTCGCCCTAATTGTCCAATGAATGCAAGAGGTGCTAATGTTGACACTCCTAACCGCATGAACTATGGTGCTAACCATGGAGGTTTTTGTGGCCGTGAACGTGGAAATGGTGGTGGCCAAAATGGTGGCTGTAACAGTGGCCGTGGTGGCAATCACAACGGTGGAAGAAATGGAAACTGAAATGGTGGTGATCAAGTACAAGCTGCGGGAAGAGTATTTGCAGTTACTGGTGATGAAGCAGCTCAGGCTGAGGATCTTATCCGTGGTGAGTGTGAAATTCTTGGCACTCCGGTGCACATTATTCATGATTCTGGTGCTATGCACTCATTTATTTCTAAAGATTGTGTGAGGCGCTTGCGGGTGCCTGTGTGCATGATAAAAGGTTCTATATTGGTGACTACACCGACCGGTGCTTGCTTAAGATCGGTAACTCGATGTGAGGACGTCGAGATGAACCTTGAGGGTAGGAAATTTGTTGTATCCCTCGTATGCTTGCCTATGAAGGATTTGGATATTATTCTAGGCATGGATTGGTTATCCGTTAACAAAGTCTTAGTAGATTGTCATAGCAAGACGGTGATCTTCCCGACTTCGAATGTTGAAGATTTTGATGTACAAGGTATTTCCCAGCTTCTTATAATGTTTTGCTTGGTTGATGGGAATGGTGTTTCCCAATCTAGTGGAATTCCTATTGTTTCAGAGTTTCCCGATGTGTTTCCGGAAGAGATTCCCAGATTACCTCCTCCACGAGAAGTGGAATTTGCTATTGATCTTATTCCGGGTGCGGAACTTGTTTCCCGAGCTCCTTATAGGATGTCTCCTATAGAGTTAGCTGAGTTGAAAAAGCAAGTGGAAGAATTACTTGAACGGGAGTTTATTCGCCCAAGTGTGTCTCCTTGGGGTGCTCCTGTGTTGTTAGTGAAGAAGAAAGATGGGAGCATGAGATTGTGCGTTGATTATCGCTAACTCAACAAACTAACCATTAAAAATAAATACCCTCTCCCACGTATCGACGATCTTTTGGATCAATTGAAGGGTGCTGTTGTGTTTTCGAAGTTTGATTTACGTTTCGGATATCACCAAATTCGGGTGAAGACCGAAGATATTCCAAAGACTGCTTTCCAAACGCGATATGGACACTATGAGTACGTAGTGATGCCATTCGGGGTGACGAATGCCCCTGCGATTTTCATGAGCTACATGAATCGCATCTTCCATGAATATCTTGATCAATTTGTCGTGGTGTTTATTGATGATATTTTGGTGTATTCCAAGAGTTATGAAGAGCATGAAAGACATCATCGTCTTGTGTTGACCGTTCTTCGAGAGAAGAAGTTATATGCAAAGCTCTCTAAGTGTGAATTTTGGCTGTCTGAGGTCCAATTTCTTGGACATGTTATTTTGAATGATGGAGTTGCTGTGGATAAATCCAAAGTTGAAGCCATGATGGCTTGGGAAAGACCAACGTCAGTGACGGAGATAAGGAGTTTTCTTGGTCTTACTGGTTACTACCGGAGGTTCATTGAAGGGTTTTCCCGTTTAGCTTTACCACTAACGAAGTTGACTCGGAAGAATCACTCTTTTGTATGGACCCGTGAATGTGAAGAAAGTTTCCAAGAGTTGAAGTTGAGACTTACTACCGCACCGGTGTTAGCATTGCCCGATTTGACGGATGACTTTGTGGTATATTGCGATGCATCTAAGCTTGATCTTGGATGCGTGTTAATGCAAAAGGAGCATGTGATAGCCTATGCGTCGAGGCAGTTACGACCGCATGAAGTTAATTATCCCACACATGATCTTGAATTGGCGGCAGTGGTATTTGCATTGAAGTTGTGGCGACACTACTTGTATGGCTCCAAGTTTGTGGTCTTTAGTGATCATAAGAGCCTTAAGTACTTGTTTGACCAGAAGGAATTAAATATGCGCCAAAGATGGTGGATGGAGTTCCTAAAAGACTATGAGTTTGAATTGAAGTATCACCCCGGCAAGGCGAATGTAGTTGCCGATGCTTTAAGCCGAAAGTCATTGTATGTCTCCATGATGAAGGCAAAGGAAATGGAGTTGATTGAACAATTTAGAGATTTGAATGTGGGCGTGGAGACTTACACTCCCAAGAAAATGGCATTGGAGATGTTGAAGGTTACTAATGAGTTTCTCGAATATGTGAAGGCGCAACAACCCAATGATGAGTATTTGATTGAGATGAAGAAAACCCAAGAGAAAGGGAAGAATTTGTTCATAGAAGAAGGTCAAGATGGAATTTGGCGTGTGAAGGGCCGAATTTATGTTCCCTTAAGTGATGATGTGAGGAAACGTGTACTTGAGGAAACTCATAAAAGCATATTGAGTATTCATCCTGGTTCCACCAAGATGTATCAAGATTTGAAGAAGAATTTTTGGTGGCCCGGTATGAAACGTGATGTGGCGAATTTTGTAGCATCTTGTGTAACATCCTAATTATTAAATTAATGACCAGATCAAAATTAAGTTAATTACAAATTAGGATTAATTGCTAATTGAGAATTAATTTAAAATAAAAGAAAACTTGATGTTGATGGAAGTGATTGAACATGACACATGATTGGATGGTGGCTGCCATTTGCACGTTTCCCACTCACTCTCCTCATTTCCTTGAGTACATGCTCAGAGCTCTCAACCACTTCCCCATTCTCTCAAAAATCCCCACGAGACTCTTCCTCTTCCTCTACAATTCTTCTTCTACTTTTCTTCTCCTTTTTCGTTCTTCATCTTCTTCGTTCTTCAAAGTTCCCCACTGTTGGCAAGGAGCGATCGCACAGAGGAGGAGTAGCTCACAGTTTCTCCAAACTGTGTGAGGTGTTTGTCTGGATCTGGAAGTTGTTGAGTGACAGAGACTGAGGGAACGAGCAGAGCACGGGTCAACACTGAAAATCGAGGAGCTTCTTGCGTCTTTCTAGTAGGTAGGGGGCGCTTTACATCTTAAATGCATAGTTATGGACGGATCCCGGGTGAAAGTACTGCATTTTGTGTTTATGGATGTGAATATGTTGAGTGTGTGAATCATATGGTAATAACTTTCGAATACCGGGTGTGTGTGTGCGTTAGCTGAGTTACGTAAGGTTATATCCTTCTCCGTCCATGAGCTGTGTTAGTAAATATGTGAATGCATGAAAATGTATTGGATCTGTGTTGGCCAAGTGCATGCATTAAGAGTTTGTTATGCTGAGTCCCGTGTGTAGTTTAACACTTAACAACATGTGGTATATGTTATTGATATTGCTAATACCGAGTGTATATTGTGGGATTGTTGGTTGATTCCTGTGTAGATTTTTATATTTGAAAGCTTGAATACATGAGATGCATGTGTTATGTGGTTTTACCGAGTGAAATGCCACTGTTGTACTAATGAATACGTATGGAAAAAATATAAAAGACCTTGGGTTGGACTCAAGGCAATACCGAGTGGAGCACTCGTGTACCAGCATTGGACGCTTGGTGAAAGTCCTTGGGTTGGACTCAAGGCAAGCCTACCGGGTTGGACTCGGGGCTTCCCGTAACACTCCCGTTGTCGCTTGGAGCGATTGTGTTACGTGTGAGGGCAAACGGTTTGGTACTATTAAAACGGCCGAATCAGCTTGGAGCTGAGAAAAAGGCTTGGAGCCTATGTTGCAACATAAAACTTAATAAAAACTGATCGGATCCGACTGAAATTAATGTGTGCACACTTATACTTTTGATGAGCTAAATGTGGTTATATGTGTATGTATGGGAAATATCAATATGAGCAATATGGCTGTGTATTACTGATTAATATGGCTGTGTGTTATTTGAATGAATTCCGATTGAATGATACTGTGTATGGATATATCAAATGACAGTGCATATGATAGATTGATTGAGAGATAATGTTGTGTAGTGGGAAAACTAGAGGATTTCCGAGTCATTACTGTCATTTTATATGTAAAAGCTCACCCCTATTGTGGCCATATTTCAGTGGATGTTGCTTGGAATGAGGAATGATGGGAGAGCACCAATTGCTGGGAAGTGCATTGTACAGTGGAAGTGTACATATATATATATATAATGTATAAATGGTTTTTGTATAGCCTTGGCCGGCTCTTAGTTTAACATTCTATTTTTAATGTGTAGGATTTGAACTCTCTCGGTATTGAGAATAAAACTAAACAGATTTCAATATATATATATAATGCTATGTGTTTTATCTTGTTCAGTGGGTAATGATGTGGGTGAATGTCTAAGTGTTGTATATCTATATTTACCAAATGAATAATGCTTGTGTGACCCCGAGTAAGGGAGAGCTAAGGTAAATCTGAGTGAGGTAAGATAGGAGACCCTCTTCCGAATGAAGAAGGGTTGGGCTAATTCCGAGTGAGTTATGCTCATTAAAGGACTATTTCCCCTAGGAGGATCAATCGAAGAGTGTTATGTGAGAAATCCCTTTTATAAGCCTATTCCAAGTGGATAAGGCCATGATATCCCGAGTGAGTGAAGTCATGTAATCCGAGTGGGAACTAACTTAAAAACTTCCCGAGTAAGAACTTATTAGAATTCCCCGAGTGGAAAGGAGCTAGAGTATTTTCGAGTGAATGAAGTCATAAAATCTTTAAGCGAGACTTGACCTTGTAAAGTTTTCAAGGTAAGAAAGATCAGATATGCCGAGTAAAAAATATGTGAAACATTTCAGAGTGATACAAGACTGTGGAAAATATTCTGAGTGAGGAAAACTTATAGATTTCGAGCGTAATGGCCGAGGGAACAATTCCCAAGTGAACTTAGGCTCTGATACCGAGTGATGAGGATACCGAGTGGACTTGAGTTTAGATCCCGAGTGGTCGAAATATCCGAGTGCCTTGTTCACTTGGGCGGGAAAGGTTTCGCTTCAGCGATCATGGTTCGCTTAGGCGTTTCTTCCGCTGGCAATTACTTAATCGCTATTGGGCCTTGCTAACGAGGGGGCATCCCGACCCGGTTCTCCCTTTCTTTGGTCGGATTCCTGTTCCGATTTCCCCTGCTAGCCGTACGGAATTTTTAGGGAAAAATTTTCCCTTTTTCTCGGATTCTATTTAATTTTGTTAGGATGTTTCATCTTGCCTTATTTGTCAGAAGGCTAAGGTCGAGCATCAGAGACCGTTTGGTTATTTGAGACCGTTGGAGATCCCTGTATGGAAATGGGAGAGCATGGCTATGGATTTTGTTTCTGAACTACCCAAAACTCGTGCTGGAAACGATGCTATATGGGTGATTGTAGACCGGTTGACAAAATGTGCTTACTTTTTGCCCATTAATATGAAGAGTTCCTTGGAGAGATTGACACAAATATATATCAAGGAGATTGTTAGGCTGCATGGTGTGCCGTCCAGCATCATATCTGACCGTGATCCTTGGTTTACTTCTCGGTTTTGGGGACATTTGCATGATGAGTTGGGTTCTAAGTTCAAGCTTAGTTCCACATATCACCCTCAAACCGATGGACAATTGGAGAGAACTATACAAAGCCTGGAGGATTTGTTGAGAGCTTGTGTCCTTGAACACAGTGGATGTTGGGAGAGATTTCTACTGTTGATTAAATTCACATACAATAATAGCTTCCATTCCAGTATTGACATGGCACTGTATGAGGCGTTGTATGGAAGGAAGTGTAGAACTCCCTTGTGTTGGCTTGAAGTTGGTGAAAACTTGGCCTTAGGGCCGGAGATTATCCAAGAAACTACCGAGCAGATTAGAAGGATACAAGAGAATATGAAGATTGCCCAAGATAGGCAGAAGAGTTATTATGACAAGAGGCATAAACCACTTGAATTTCAAGTTGGTGATAATGTATTCCTGAAGGTCTCGCGTGATAAAGGCATTGGAAGGGCGCTGAAAAGTGGGAAGTTGAACCCCAGATTTATTGGACCTTACGAGGTGTTGGAGCGGATTGGTGAGGTTGCTTATCGGATAGCACTCCCTCCGCATCTTGCTAATCTACACAACGTGTTCCATGTGTCGCAGTTGAGAAAATATGTTTATGATCCTCTACACGTGATTCCTGTGGACGAGATTGATATACGTGAGGATTTATCTATCCCTCCTATTTCCGTTCGCATTGTCGGACATTCCATGAAGAAATTGCGGAACAAGTTGGTACCTTTGGTGGAGGTCGCTTGGAAACATGGAAATACTGAAACGTTCACATGGGAACGCGAAGATGATATCAGAGAACGGTATCCCGATGCATTCGAATCCAATAAGTTAAATTTCAAGGATGAAATTTTCTCTTTGGAAGGGTGGATTGTAACATCCCGAATTTTAAAATAGAGGATTAATTAAGGAAAATAAATATTGACAAGTTGAATATGAATTGTTTAATGTCCCACTAAATTGAAATTAATTAAATTAAGATTTTTGGGGGTTGTTGGTGATTTATGAAGACCGGTTAAGCTGAAAATGAGCCCGGTTAAAATATGGGTGTCAGACCAAGTATCTCGGAATGAGATGATATTGGTCAGGGCTGTAGAGAATAATATTGGGAATCCGAATATACATTCAGAATAATTTTTGGATGAAGTATCAAGCCCAAACAAAGAGCCTGTCAGTGACAAAAACGATGAATTTTAATGAATGAAACTAAAAATAAAGCAAAAGCCCAATTTTCTTTTCCTTACTTTCGTGAATTACTGAGAGAGTTGGAAAAACACATTTTACTTTTTCTTCTCTTATTTCCTCCTCTATTCTTCTCTTCTTCTTCTCCCAAAAACCTTGAGCTTGTGTGGTGATCCCTTCCCTCTATTCTCCGTTGAAGAGGACTTGGAAGCCTGGTATTCTTCCTTCTTCTTCCTCTCATTTTCGTGCTACCTCTCTCCCTCTCTTGAACCCATTTCGTTTTGGGTGTGAGGTAAGCTTTTTCACCATTTTTAGAATGGATTGATGATGATAATATGGGGTATTATGATTTGGAAAGGAGATGCATGTGCATGGGTGTTTATTAGAGCATTTAATGCTCATGCCCTAGAATGGGTCATCATAAATGTGTGTATTTATAAAGAGAAAATGGTAGTTGGTGCATTGATGAGGGTAGAGAATGAAGGATTCATGATGTATTAATGATTGTGGATGGGTTTTGGAGGAAACCCTAACCTTGAAGTTGGGGGAAAATAGCTAATGTTAGTTTAAGAATGTGTTTTATGGCTAAATATATGTCGTTGAGGAGTTTTGTGAAGCTTGGGGATAGGGTTGTCTTGTAACCCTTGAATTTAATGATGGTGGCTTAATGGGAATGAATTCCCGAAGCCTAATAAAGAATAAAAATGATATCCACAACATGTCTAACACGTGCTGTGACATTATAAATATGAATATGACTAAATAGAATTGAATTGATGACTTGAGTAGTTGATTGATTAAGGTTTTACATGAATGTGAATGTAGGACCTATTCCAAACGACGAGGCGGAAGCGTCTTATCAATCGGAATTCTTCTCTTAAGGTAGGAGAGGAGTCTTATATTCTAAATGCATGGCCTTGAGTGTTATTTGATTGTGGAATGTATTGGCATGCATGTTAGCCTTGCTTGAATGTTATTGGAAATGATGATGTGGTGTATGATATAGATGATGTGTTGGTAACATGCTTTGAATGTATTTAGAACAAATTGTTGATGTCTGGTGTGGTGGCATGAATTATTGATGACTATGTGGTTATGTAACATCCTGGTTTTGATTTAATTACCAATTAAGGTTAATTACATAATTAAGAATATTGATTGAATAATAATAATAATAATGCCAGGAAATGACATTGGTGCCCTTGGTGGTGTCATGAGAGCTTCGGTTCTCTCTCTCCCTCGTGATTCCCACGCTGATGGGATGAGAGCTGATGGTGATGTGACGGCTAATGGTGAGGGAGTGCAGGCTGGACAGTGAAAGGATAAAGGCTTCATTTTTCACCCACTCTTTTCTCATTACACTTTAGTACAAGAGGAACCACTCCTCCGTTCTCTTGAGAGCTTCTTGAAGCTTCTGCTTCTTCCTCTTCCTTGCTGTCCCTCTTCTCCTTCCACCTGAACACTATGCAGAACCTCGAGTGGAAGTGGGAACACGATGTGGGAACAATGTGGCTGTGAGAGAACCGAGTGGAACATCATGGTGGTTGAGAAAGAGAACAGCATGGTGCTGTGTGTCTTGGAGGCTAGGATCTTCCCCTGTTCTGCCTAACAGTATTGGGTGCTTGGAAGCATGGGGTCCTCCATTGTTGGTGAGGACTAAACTGCTTGAGAGTGTGAGGACTGCGTGTGCCTTGGAGGCTTGGCATGTCGTGTTTTGGTGGTTGATCTGCTCGTGAAGAAGCAGTTGTTGGTTCCTCCAAAGCTGAGAGCAGAGTGCTATGTGAACAGCTGGAAGCTGGGTCGTTCTGTTGAGAACGAGTGACTGAAGAACGTTCAGTCGGTGCTGCAAGCTCAGGGAGCTTCTGGGATCTTCATTCTAGGTAGGGGGCTAATTTACATCTCAAATGTATGGTTTATGGACGGGTTCCGGGTGGTTTTGCTCAAATATGTTGTGATATGTTTGAAATATGTTGATTGATGTATTGTAGTACATGCAACGCCCAGATAGTTGTGATAGTTATGATCTGTCTAGTGGTTTGGTGGTCCCGTCCATGAGATGTGTGTTGTTAAGCATGTGAATGCTGAGTGTATGCATGATAATGTTGGCTTTTAATGAGATGCCGAGTGAATGCATGTGCTATGAACCAGTGTGAATATTAAACGCATGTGGTGTGTGAATGTTGTGCTGGTTCTGGTTATGATTCTATGTAAACGTATGATATGTTATGGCTGTTGATGCCGAGTAGGTTTTATATGAAAAGCATGTGTTGCTTGTTGCAAATGTTAATGCCGAGTGGATCTCATGAAATAGCATGTGATGCTTGCTGTAAATGATAATTTCGAGTGGATGGCATTGTGATTGCCGAGTGCATGAGATGTGGGTCGGTTGTGTTAATTCCCGTGTGGGATTTTATATTAAAAAGCATGTGATTTGCCAAGTGCATATGATTGCCGAATGCATGTATTGTGATTATTGCTATGCCGATCCCTGTTTATGAATAATAATGATAAAATGCATTGGATGCATGTTATTGATATTTGAATGCCGAGTGCATAAGTGTGGAAAACATATTGAAAGACCTTGGGTTGGACTCAAGGCAATGCCGGGGGCATTGGCGTTGGACGCCTGATGAATAAACCGTATGCATCTGATTCGCCATTGGAAATGCCGAGTGCATATAGTGTTGGATGCTTAATATTGAATCGACAATCAGATGAATACGAGTGAAATATAATGAAAGACCTTGGGTTGGACTCAAGGCAATGCCGAGTGCATTGGCGTTGGACGCTTGACGAATGAGACCGTATGCATCTGATTCGCCACTGAAAATGCTTGGAGCATATAGCGTTGGACGTTTAATACCGATCGACAATCAGATGAATATGTGTTGAAATATATATAAAAGACCTCGGGTTGGACTCGAGGCAGTGCCAAGTGCACTAAGCGTTGGACACTTAAAGACCTTGGGTTGGACTCAAGGCAAGCCTACCGGGTTGGACTCGAGGCTGCCCGTAACACTTCCGTTGACGCTTGGAGTGACTGTGTTACGTGTGAGGGCAAACGGTTTGGTACTTGTAAAACGGCCGAATCAGCTTGGAGCTGAGAAAAGGCTTGGAGCCTATGTTGCAACAAGAAAAATTGATAATAAATAACCGGATCTGGGTGAAATGAATGTGTGCACACTTATAATTGTCATTGGGCTCAATGTGATTTGCATGTATATGTGGATATGAAATGATTGGGGTGAATCCGATTGGATTAATACATGTATAGGGATGTATTTTCCGAGTGCAATATGATGTTATGGCTGTGATACATGCTGTGATGAATATAAATTATATAGCCATGAATAATTGGTGTGAATTCCGACTGAGTGAATACATGTATATTGGTACTGTTACCGAGTGCAAGGTGATGTTATGGCATGTGAATATGTGATTGTGAATGTTGTGAATTACTCAGTCTTAATTGAATTGCATAAATTGCATGAATTCCGAATGGATGAAGTTGTTGTAGGGTTCATATTGAATGGCAGAGTGCATTATTGCTGATTGAGATATGATATTGTATGGTTGAGGAGTTCGAAGATTAATCTGAGTCAATAACTGTCATTTAATATGTAAAAGCTCACCCCTACAATATTTTTCAGTATATGCAGGTCGGACTGGGAATGAGGAGATGGCCTCAAGTCCGAGTGGGGAGCACTCAGATTGTTGGAGTGTACATAATATATATATATATATATTGTAAATGGATATGTTAAAGCCTTGGCCGGCTCTCTTGTAATCCGAACGGATTTAATTATATGGGTTGACTATCGGTTTGTGAACAAGTGTACATTGTATGTATATATATTTCACATTGTTATAAAGTTACCCGAATTGTTCATTATGTAGTGTTGAGAGAATAATGCTAAGTTATCGAATTCCGAGTGGAATATTGATGTGAGAGCCATTGCCGAGTGAGGCTATTATTTGTATGGCCTTTTTCCGAGTGATGAAGGCTTAAAATGGATCCGGGTAAGATGTACCCGAATGGGCTACTTCCGGGAGAAGACTAGTCCATATGTTACCGAGTGAAACTATGAGTAAACCCCGAGTGGGAAGGGTTTGAATATTCCCGAGTGGGAAATCCCGAGTGAACCTCTTCCGAGGGAAGAGTTGTTGTGATGGTTTTGATTGAGGAGTATTCTCTAGGAGTTCTCTTCTGAGTGAACGAGGATATATATATATATATATATATATATATATATATATATATTCTGAGTGGCTAAGTATTGAATAAGTCCGAGTGGGACTTAACTTGGTGATCTCCGAGTGGGAAGATCAAAATATGCCGAGTGCTGAATGGATAATGAATTCTGAGTGAATTGTGATTGAATTATACCGAGTGGTATTGGACTGGGGAAATACTCCGGGTGAGGGAAGCTTATGGACTCTGAGTGGAGTATCCGAGGGAATCATTTCCCGAGTGGGGACTATGACGCTTCCGAATGAAGCATGTATGTGGGCTTCTTGAATAAATTAAGTATTTGGCTAAGTATGAATTTGCCGAGTGAAGCATGACCCTACGGAGACAGTTCCCGAGTGGATGAGGTCCCAATTCTGAGTGACGGAATTTACCGAGTGTGGGTGTTCACTTTAGCGAACAAGGTATTCGCTCCAGCGAGAAATGGACTCGCTCAAGCGCTGTATTCCGCTGGGCTGTGCGTCCGATGCTGGGCCTTGCCAATGTGTGGCATTGGACCCGGTATCCCCTTTACTCTGATCGGTTTTGCTTCCCCTTGCCTTTATGCTGTTTTTAATTTACCCCGACGCCCAATTTGGAATGGTTGTGAATGTTTGGAACGTTCTAAATTTGGAAAAAATTTCCCTGGTCTCGGTTTGGGTTTAATTAAGTCGGGTTGTTTCAGGTTAGATAAATGTAAGTCCACCGAGAAAGCATAACGAATGCTAATGATTTTGATAGAGAATGAATTGTATGCTTGTATGGTATTAAAGTTGAATGATGTGGTTGATAACCATTGAAAATGCCACACAAAGACTCAAATTAATGAGAATAACCAACAAGATTGAATCCGTTAAAACCTTGTAGTGATGTTGGTGATGGTGATGATGTATGTTGAGTGGCATATATAGGATGCATAGAGTGAGAAATGCATATGATCTGCATTTGCATCCATGGCATACTGCATAGCCGCTGATGTTGGAACATTAGGGGAGTTCCCTCGGCCGACCCAGTGGGAGGGTGGCTCGGTGCACGAGCAAGTTGTATTTTTCCCCTGTGACTTAGTGTTAAGTCACGAAGCCGCCCATGTATTGCTTCGGGGAGCTGCATATGGCCGACCCTTATGGGGGGTGGCTCTTGATGAGCAGGTGACCCCGGTGGTCTTTAAAATCACAGCCGCCATGATTTAATGTCTGGCCGGCCTGCAACACCATATGTTGATATGATGTGTACCGCGGTCATGGTGAAAATGGCCAGGTGTTGCAAGATGGGCGATGCGGTTTGGTACCAGTAAAACTATTGGTGAATGCATGCAATTTAAAGAATAAGTGTACACATTTTACTACTGCAGTAGGGGTATGGTTAAAGGACCATACTTGAATCCCACAGTTGGTGTTGAATTTCCCACAGTCAGATCTGCAATTGTTGAAATATTCCTTGTGCATATGCATTAGTTAAGATCATTTGCATATAGAAGGAAGTATGCCAAGGTGGTGAGATGTGATGATGATTGTGTGAGGTGGTAAAAATATATTTGAGACAACATAAAAGATATGAATACTAATTAAAGGTTGTGTGACAATTCAATGGGTGAATAATGTGATTATGTATATGCGTGTGTGCTTTGTATGAAATTGTGTTGGTATATGGTATGGTGATTATTCTCGATGTGCAAAGTGTACATGTGTGGATGCCTATATGCATAATCACTTGGTATTCATATTCATACCTTTGGAATGTGGACTCACTCTTCCATGTTGTCGATTTTAGACTTGTGATAAGGGCATTCATGGGAAGAGTAAGCATTTTGAAGTATACTTATAGCTGTGGAGGTAATTAGTGTATAGGGAGCGCCTTGGCCGGCTATATACGTAAAAATATCTATTTTGTGTAGCAGGAGATGTAACGAATGATTGTTTTGGAAGTTTTCATGATAGATGATTTTGGAGGGTCATGGAGGAAAATGAGAAATTGTATGTGTATCTCATTTTCATTTGTGACCCTAAGTATGTATGAAGGATTCATTTATATTGGAATGTTCCTATATGTTGATGAATGAATGAAGAATTATATTTGAATGTCGATTTTATTAAGTTGAGGAGATGGAGAATTGATTTTCATATGTTTGATGAGTTGAATGGAAAATTTATGAGTAAGATGATGTAGAACAAGTTTTAAATGACTCATAGGATGTTTGAGATGTAATGAATCCTGGTAAAATAGATGGAATTCAATTTTAGTGGGTTATGTTGTGTAAATTCCGAGTTCTACAGGTTATCTGATGAACTCGCTCAGGCGTGCTGGGTTCTCGCCCGAGCGAGAGTCCCACCTGTTTGAAAATTAGTTTCTGGGCAATTCTCGCTCAGGCGAGAGTGAATCTCCTTCAAGTGAGATTGTCCCAGTATCAGTGTTTAGATACTGGAGGAAATTCGCTCAGGCGAATGGAGCCTCGCCCGAGCGAGGGCGAAGGGAATTAGCTACTGGACGAAATCCCCCCGAGCGAAGGATCTTGAGGATGGTATTCTCTCAGGCGAGACGATTGAATGATGTATGGGTGAGTTCCTGGACAAATTCTATCCGAATGGGAGTTTTTGAAAACAATTTAAGTTGTGGGGAATTTCTGAGTGAAATTCCGAGTGACTTATGTCTGAGTCATGACCTTCCGAGTGAGAAAGGGGATTTATTCCGAGTGAGAAGGCTCTTGAGTGTGATATTCTGGCAGTGGAGTCCTGAGTGGGGAATTTCTAAGTCCAGTGTAATCTGTTCCGAGTGGGGAGCCTCCGAATATGCATTCCCGAGTGGGATGGCACCGACTGGGGGTAGCGGTGTGAGTTTGTTCATAAGTATTCTGGAATAACTCCACTCGAGTGAAAATGAAAGGAGGTCAATTTTGGAATGAGATGTCGAGTGAGTGATCAATCAGGTGATGAGTCAGTCTTTGAATGAGATTCCGAGTGAGTGACCAATTAGGTGGAAAGTCAGTTTCGGGGAAGTTTTCCGAGTGGAACCCCGAGTTGGTAAAGACTCGGATTTGGAATGAATTTACCGAGTGGAAGTCTGAGTAAGAGAGGACTCGGTTTGGAATGATTTTGCCGAGTGGAGGACTGAGTGAATAATGGGTCGGTCAGGATTATCTTGCCGAGTGGAAAACCTGTGTGCTTTGAGCCAATTTCAGGGAGATTCTGTAGAGTGGAAACCCGAGTGTTGGGAGTCGGTTTCGGAGGAATCTTGCTGAATGAAAATCCAAGTGTTGGAGAGCCTAGTTGAACGAGTGGGCATATGCTTGGCACTGGAAGTTTTTCGCTTAGGCAAGGAAGTCTTGCCCAAGCGAGTCGGTATGGAATTTGATTCTGGACAAATCTCACCTATGCCCGCTGGCTCCGCCCAAGCGAGGCTTGAGTGTCTCGCTTAAGCGAGTCGGGGTTCGCTTGAGCGAAGGGAACTCTGATGGTCCAGAATGCGTTATTCATCAGTTTCTTTTCTCTTTCACACTGAGACTTTATTCCATAATAATTGTGAGTACGTTGGAGTGTAAAAATTGGGTTTCTTAAATCTTGGTGGTCTGTTTCTTAAAATCCATTCATATTATATTAATGTACGCTATCTTCTTCCGCTGTTATAATTAAGGAATGCCTTTAAGGTTAATCCTCTCAGTCTGCCTTCTCATATCTTCACATATGAGACAGGTTTCTGATAGGTCCAGGGAATTAAACGTACAGCTTTACCACATGTAATTGTCATGAATTAATTACACTAAAATCGTGAAAAATTTACCTCTATTTTTGGGGTGTCTCAGACGGGACTAGAGCGTAAGAACAAAAACGTTTGGAAGAAAGAGTGAGATTACTAAAGGAGACAATAGAGAAATAGGTTGTTTCTTTGTTTGATCTAACAAATATGATGGCTGCTATCAGTCTAAAACTCGACCAATTCACTACTTGGAGTGACCATTCGATGGGCAGTAGCGGGGTTTGTCAGAGCGCTACAATTCCTAGGATAACAGCAGTTCTGTCCAAACTCAATTTTCTAAATTGAATTTTTTAAAATTTGAGGGTGAGAATCCAAGTGACTGGGTCTAAAAATGCAATCGATTCTTTAGCATTCATGGAGTTGAAGAGGAAGAATGGAGAAGTATAGCTTTAATTCATTTGGAGGGTAAGGCTCTTGATGGGTTTTAAGGATACAAAGTGGCCAATCCGAACATGAGCTGGGCAAAATTTTCAGTCGATGTGGTTTCTCGTTTCGGTCCTAATATATATGAAAGCCTAATGGAATAACTAACAAAATTGAAATAGACTTCTGCAGTAAAGGCATATCAAGAATAGTTTGAAACATTAATGGCCAGAACTAGTGGTTTACTCAAAGATTTTTTTGTACAATGTTTCATTAGCGGGTTGAAAGAAATAATCAAGAATCAAGTAACCATGTTCAAACCAACAATTGGGTTAGCAGTGCTACAAGAAGGAACAATGGAGGTTATCCTTAAGGAAGCTAAGGGGGTAGATAAGGGTGGTTTTAATATCACTAATTCTTCAACAAGCAAGATTGATAACATTTTGCCTCCAATTAAGAGAATTTCCACGGCTGAAATACAGGAAAGACAGGACAAAAAGCTATGTTTTTACTGTGACAAAAAGTATGAGCCAGGCTATAAATGTTAATCCGGTGTGAATACCGGTCCCTTAAATTAGCGACCCCGTATAATATAAAAATATATATATCAAGTATTTATAAGGTACAGACAGAACCAGACTAGCCCTCAGCCATACCGGAATTAAAGGTCTTCTCAGTACGGAAATATGACTGTGACCCCGGCCAAAAGAGAGGCAAGTGGGCAACTTGCACCTATAAAAGTTACAGACTCTACCCCCTAACACAGGTCAAATCACCCAGTTGTGTTTAAGGGGAATGCTATATAAAGAGCTTATTCATTAACACATAACATACTTAAGTAATCAGAGAATATTCTTACCCTCTTACTATAATCCTGTAATACAGATTTCTCCGTTATAACTGTACTGACTTAAGCACCGGAGTCTTTTTTAAGGTACACATCCAGTGTGGTCTCAAGGACAATGACAGGAATTAACTTTTCATCACCTTAACATGAAAGGCTTGGAGTTCTCACTGAACCCAAGTTTACAATATTGTACTCCTACTGAGACGATGTAAAAAGAGTGAGAAAGAGAGATTCAACACCGGTTTAGAAGTCAACAACTTTGACCCCGTACACCGGTCAGATCATTGGCATGCCAGTAGGACCTGCAAACTAAGTACCACATCACAGAAGTCATGGAAGCAAATAGACAAAATGGAGCCCCTGAGGGACATGTCGAGAATGTTGCCCAAAGGGTCGAACCTCGGATCCTAGAGTTCGGAGGCGGAATCATGGAGACTCCTGGGATGGAGCAACCCCAGGGAAGGATGCAAACTGTACAGTAGCCGGATCCTTGAGACGAGCTTCTTAGGCAACTCCGAATGGAGATACAAGAGTTGAAACAAAGCAGAGGGTTGAGAGATGACGCAGCAGGAAGTAGAGGCACATGAACTTTCCCATACCCATGAATATTTGCAGGCATAAATATACAATCAGCAGGAATCCACGTACTAGACCACGGAGTTGAATAACCAAGGGAGAGGTCCACTGCAAGGATAAACCGAGGAATATCGGTTCAGCGTGCCATTCACCAGAAGACTTATGAATGTACCCATTCCAAGGCACCTGCAAACCCCACAACCGCTATTGATAGGAAAATACAATGAGGAGTTCGACCCAGGATGACATTTAGATGCCTATGATAACGAATCATTATTTTTGGGAACAGAAGAAGATGTAATGTGTAGAATATTCCCTAAGACGTTGTCTGCTGAAACGTTGGGGTGGTTCAAAAGTTTGCCATCGGGGTCGATTGACTGCTGGGATGATTTGGCCCATGCTTTCCTGTAATACTTCATTGTATCAAAGGATGTTCCCAGGACGTCCCACACACTAGCCAAGATCAAACAAGGACCAAAAGAAAGTCTAAGAGATTTCTTGAAAAGATTTTATAAAGAAGCTGCATTGGTACTGGGGTTGACTGAACAAATTCAGCTACACACAACGGTCAAAGCCTTACAACCGCAATCACAATTTGCTTTATCTTTAGCAAATGTCGCACCCCAGACATTTGAAGAATTTAGGAGAAAAGCTGTGGAATATATAGGAAGAGAAATGCACTTAGCTGTGGTGAAAGAAAAGACCCCAGTTACAGAGGACTGGTCATAAGCCCACGAACAAAGAGGGCCAAAGTTTGGTTGAAATAGGGAGTGAGACACCCCTCAAAGGAAGAAAGAATACCGGAGTATCAATTTGACCCAGTTCACACCTCTAGCAGTACGACCCAGTCAAATTTTAAAGGAAATAGGAATGAGAAGTTTTATGGTGAATGGAATCAGAAAGCCCATGCCTATAAAGAGACCAGGCAACGTAAGCAAGTACTATAAGTTTCATGAACAGACTGGTCATAACACCAATGAGTGTAGGCAGTTGAAGGAGGCTATCAAAACTTTGATTCGAGAAGGAAAACTAAAGCAGTACCTATTCTGACAAGGGGTGTACAGAAAGAAAGCCAAGGAACCTCCCAGGAGAAGGGACACTGGTCCGGTTGAAAAAGAAGAGAACACGAATTCAAAGAAACAAGCCCTGGACAAAGGCAAAGCATTCATAGATAACATTGAAGAAGATGATGAGTCATGGATGAAACCTCCAGGTTTTGGAAGAAAGGACGTGATTGATATGATTACAGGAGGATTTACAGGAGGAGGAGTATCTAATTCGGCTCAAAAGAACCACTTGAGAATGATCACGCCAGTTCAAACAAAAGCAGATAATAAGTTGTACCGGGGTAGAGTGCATACCATGATGATCACTTTCTTAGATGAAGACTACGAACCCACAGTGCCTAGGAGGGATGACGTAGTCGTAATCGAGGCGGTGATAGCCAACAAGATAATAAGAAGAATCTTGGTGGATCAAGGAAGTTCTTGTGACGTGATCTTAAGATGGGGTTAATAAATAATGATTTGCAACCCGACACTCAGGATTTAAAACAACCTTCAATAGGGCAAAGCAACCCACCAAAGGTTACTTAGACACGAGGTTGACATTCGAAGAAGAACCAGGGTCGAAAACTGTCCGGACTCGGGTATTGGTAATAGATGTGAAGTCCACTTTATCTTGGACAGACCATCCTTGAATGCTTTGGAAGCCTTGGTTTCGACACTATATTTGTTGATTAAGTTTATAGATAAAGATAATCAAGTATCCTCAGTGAGGAGGGATCAGCAGATGGCAAGATATTGCTACAACTTGAGTGTTTTGATGACTAAAATAAAAGAGGCAGTCAATAGAAAACGTCTGAATGATGACAGTTCAGTACCTGGGTTAGTGAATTTGATAGACCAAGATCCAAAAAAGAATATGATAACGGACCCAGTGAATCCTCAGAGACCGACCCCGAAGGGTGGAATCAAGAAGATAGTGTTGGACAATGACCCCAGCAAGATAACCAGAGTGAATGACTGTTTAGAGAAGGATATGGAAGAACAGTTGGTTAAACTCTTGAGAGAATTCAAGCATCTCTTTGCATGGACAACGACGAATATGCCCGATATAGATCCAAACTTCTGCTGTCACAAATTAGCTGTGTATCTGGAGTCGAGGGCGGAAGCACAAAAGAAAAGGAGATTGGGACCTGAAAAGCAACAGGCCACCTGTGAGCAGACAGAGGAATTGTTGAAAGCAGGAATCATTAGGGAGGCCCAGTATTTGACCTGGGTATCCAATGTCGTAATGGTAAAGAAAGCGAATGGAAAATGACGGATGTGCACTGATTTCACAAACTTGAACAAATGTTGTCCAAAGGATCCTTACCCACTCCCAAGCATAAACCAAATGGTAGATGATTCTTCAGGATACCAGTTCTTATCATTTATAGATGCATATTTCGGTTACAACCAAATTCCGATGTGGAGGGGTGATGAAGAAAAGACTGCTTTTGTGAATGACAAAGGAGTTTTTTGTTACACTGTAATGCCGTTCAGACTCAAGAACGCCAGAGCAACGTATCAAATGATGATGAATAAAGTCTTTAATAGAATGAGGTCTAGAACGATCAAAGTGTATGTGGACGATATCATAGCTAAGACACCGACAGGAGGAGACCATGTGGAGGATTTCAGGATGATATTTTAAAGAATGCAGATGTACAACATGCGTTTAAATCCTCTAAAATGCACCTTTGTAGTTCCAGTAGGGCGGTTTCTAGGATTCATGCTGACTCAGAGGAGAATAGAAGCCAATCTGGATAAATGCCAAGTTATAAAAGAGCTCCGGAGTCCAACGAACATAAGGGAAGTTTAGTCACTAAATGGAAAGATGGCAGCCCTATCCCGGTTCATGCCTAAAATAGCACACCGGGCATTGCCACTATATAAAATCTTGAAGAAAAATAAAAAGTTTGAGTGGGGAGAAGAACAGGAGAAAGCTTTTTGGAGTCTTAAGGAGGTGTTGGAAAATCCTCTAGTGTTGAAAAATCAGACCCAGGTGAGCAACTATTTGTGTATCTGGCGGTGTCAGATGAAGCATTAGGAGCCGTCCTAGTAAAAGAGACTGTGGAAGGACAAAGGCCGGTTTATTTTATGGGAAAAGTGTTGTAACGGTTTGAGGGACAGTATCAGAAGCTCGAAAAGGCTACTTTGGCATTGGTTTGGACGTCTAGACGTCTGAGACAGTATCTCCACGCCATCCTATTATGGTACGTACTAATATACCATTACGGGCTGTACTGCATAAACCAGACTTGGCTGGGAGGATGACAAAATAGGCCATAGAGCTTTCGGAGTTTGACATTTCCTTCAAACCAAGAACGATTATAAAGGCTCAGGTCCTAGCTGATTTTGTAACTGAGTTGATAGGGGAACCCTTTCACAAGTATAGGAGCATTGGACCATCTTTATGGATGGGTCCTCAAATTCAAAATGATGTAGAGCAGGCGTAGTGATAAAGAGTGAAGATGAGGTTAACATAGAAATTTCCCTCCGATTTGATTTTAAGATGTCGAACAATCAGGCGCAATATGAAGCTTAGCTATCCAGACTACGACCTGTGTTGGATGTCGGAGCCAAAAGCGCCCTTCTATGTAATGATTCTCAATTGGTAATCTTACAAATTAATGGGAGTTATCAGGTGAAAGAGCCACTTCTACAGCAATACTTGGCGAAAGTAAAAGAGTTGGAAGAAAAGTTTACTCAGTTTGAGTACAAGCATGTACCAAGGGAAGATAATTTTAGAGCCGATGTTCTATTTCGCCTAGTTAGCACGAAGAAGGCAGGATCAATGACTATGATTGTTCAAAGTACCTTGGGCGAACCTAGCATAACAACGCCAATAAACGTTTATGCTATTTGATCAAAGGCATTCTCAGATAATTATGGGTCGTCCCTATCATTAGGTATCTGGTAAATGGACAACTTCCAATAGATCCCTTAGAAAAAAAGAAGCTCAAGAAAGAGTTGCCGAACTATGTTTTAGTGGATGGAAATATATTTTGAAGAGGGATATCGACCCGATACTTAAAATATTTGAACGAGGCAGAAATAAGAGAGGTAATGGTTGAGGTGCATTGGGGAACATGTGGTCATCACTGCGGTGGCAAAGGTTTAGCTAGAAAGATAGCCAAGGCTGGATATTGGTGGCCCATAATGACGAAGGATACAGTGGAGTACGTCTAGAAGTATGATGCCTGCCAAAAAAACAACAACGAGCACCACGTCTCAGCAGAGGAACTATTTACTTCGATAGTACCATGGTCATTCCATCAATGGGGATAGACATTTTGGGAACCTTTCCAAAAGCACTTGGCGGAGTCAAGCACTTGACTGTGGGGGTTTTCTATTTCACTAAGTGGATAGAGGCTGAAGCTGTGGAGCGCATCACAACAGCCCGGAGTCGGAGATTCATGTATGAAAACATAATCACCAGGTTTGGCATCCCTGGAAGAGTAATCACGGATAACGGAACACAATTCACAGACTCAAAATTTATGAGCTTGCTGGAGGGACTCCAGATTCAATAAGTTTTCTCGTATGTAAAGCATTTGTAGACGAACGGGCAAGCCGAAGTCGTAAACAGGGAGATGCTTCAAGGGTTGAAGAAGTGATTGGGTGATGCAAAAGGAGAATGGGAAAATCAACTATGTCATGTCCTTTGGGCATACCAGACTATGCCATATTCCTCGACAGGAGAGACCCCATTCTGGTTGGTCTATGGAGTCGACGCAGTAATACCGATAGAAATTAATTATATCTCCCCAAGAGTCCAACAGTTCGATGAAGAAGAAAATGAATGATGACTGAAAGACGAGCTCGAGTCCCTGTACGAAGTAAGAGAAATCGCCTTTGTCCGAGATCAAGCAATCAAGGCCAAGGTTGTACTACGGTATAATAAGAAAGTGCAAAGAAGAAGATTCAACACCGGAGATCTAGTGCTAAGAAGGGCCTCTGTTGGTAACAGATTTACGTATCAGGGAAAGCTCACACCGACATGGGAAGGCCCATACTGGGTGAATGATGTCACCACGGCAGGAGCTTATCTGTTAGAAACTCTAGAAGGTGAAGATTTCGAAAACAAGTGGAATGTAAAGAATCTCCGTATGTATTTTAGCTAACTGGCATCACAAGTCATGCACTCTTTTTCCCTACCTAAGGTTTTTCCCACAAGGTTTACTTGGGAGGTTTTTAATGAGACATGCAGCCGGGGTGCTTATTCATCAATAAAAAATTTTAAAGTTTGAAGTATTCAATACTTGCTATTTGGTTTTAACGATGGTTAAGTTACATTCAGACCCCGGAGTGGTCAAAAGACCCCAGAGCGATTAAGATTCATTTAAACCCTAGAGTGGTCAAAAGACCCTAGAACGGTTAAGACACATTTAAACCTCGGAGTGGTCAAAAGACCTCAGAGCAGTTAAGATTCATTTAAACCCCAGAGTGGTCAAAAGACCCCAGAGCGGTTAAGACACATTTAAACCCTGGAGCGGTTGAAAAACCCTAGTGTGGTTCAGTTGTATATAAAAGCAACTAAGTTAATTGCTAAAGTAATACGCGACGAAGTAATAATGCTTAAAGGAATGACGAAGTCTATATTATGATATCGGTCGATATGAACAATAAAAAGCATGTAAAAGAAGAATCAAGGGAAGATGTCTTCATTCAAATATTCAATGTGATTACAAAAAAGGGGGCACATCGGCCAAAAGAAGTTATAGATTGTCAAAAAAAAGGCAGATCTCATCCCGCCTACAGAGCGAAAAGCAGAATAAAACTAAGCATTTGAGGGGCCACCTTCCTCCTGCTCCTTCTCTAAATCGGCGTCAGCTTCATCACTGTTCTGATCTCCATCTGGAAGGCCGTGATTTTCCCTTACCGCCAGAGGTGCAAACTTAAAGAGCTTGTTGGAAGGGATGAAGGATTGACCACCTATTTCAGTCACCAACTCGCCATTCCAGAATTAGTTGAAAAAGCCAATCTTGTTCAGGTTGAGGGGGGTATCCCGAGTCCGGTAGACAACCTGACAGACCGCGTGAATAAAGGAGTCTATGGTGGCACGAGGAAATTGCATCATGTCTTCTTTATATTTAGTTTGCTCATTTTTAACCGCCATGGATAGCTCCTCATTTTTCTTTTGAAGGTCGGTCACGAGGCCATCCAGTTCGCCCATCTTCCCAAGGAGTCTATCCTTGTCCTTCTTCAAGCCCTCCTTAGACTGTTGGAGAGCTTGGTTCACCTCATTAAGGGACTTAATCATTTGGTGAGCATGCCTGTAGTCTTTAGAGAGACGAGAGTTTTTCTCTTCCAGGCAATTCATCTTCAACTATGGGCTGTTAGTGGCAGAGGAGTAGATGGCAGAAAGGGTCTTGACATGGTACCACATCGTCGTCTCCAAGGCAAATATGACATCATCTTGTTTAAGCCCCTCCTTGAGCTGATATGGAAGCTCGAAGCTGGCATTGGGAGGAGAAGTCCTGATGAGGAGCGTTTCCAAAGTGTCCATACCAGAGGACGGGGGAGGAGGAAGGACGTCATCTTTTGCAGGTGCCTCAGTGGCTACCCCCTTACCCTTGTCTAAAATTTGAGGGGCGGGTCAACCCTCTGTCTTTTAGAAGCACCTCCAGTCTGCTTCTTCCTCTTCTTCCTGTTGTCGGGGGCATGCTCAATGGCAATCACCGCGCCCAGAACATAAAGACCAGAAGACTTCTTCAGTCTCGGGGTGACATTATTCTCAGCTAAAACATTGGCCGCCGCACCCTTCATTAACTCCCGGAGGTTCTCCAAGGCGTCGACACTCATGTTCCCTAAAAAGAAAATAATTTATTAGTAAAACCGGAGTGCGAAAGCTAAATTAAACCGAAGTAAAGAAAAGGTAAATACCCAAATGAGCTAAGTACTCATTTCGTGTCTTTATAGTGCCAAGATAAGAGCGGCATTTGAAGGGAGCACCTTGGGAAAGATTGTGGAGGGCGTCGACCACGACCCTTGATGATTCAGAAAGAGCGGAGTCCTCGACGACGTAAGCCATGCTCTCCAGTAGAAAGTGCTTATGAGTCTAGCAAGTGTAAATCTTGAACCGGCCTTCCTCATCCTTCCAGAAAGGGAGGTCCTTCCCTTTGAAGAAAAGTTTCAAGGAGTTCTTGAAAGAAGCCCTGACAATCTTGTAGGATTCTGCGAAGACTTCAAAATTGATGATGTCACTCTGACATCGTAGGTTCACAAAGCCCATTCTCGTACCACCACGACGCATCATGCGGCGAACCAGAAGAATAGGGTGACTGTAGGAGTGAAGCCTAGGTGCTTGGCAAGGAATTCAAGTGAGAGGACCAGGGCCCAGCCATTGGAATGGAGTTGGATGGGGGCGATGTCCAAAAACCACAACACCCCCATCTCAAACTTATTAAGGAGGAACCGGACTCCCACCTTAGTTATTGTGTAATCATGAAAAAATAAGAAGCGGGCCCTTGGGATGTGGTAGATCCGCTCTATGAGTGTGGGGCAAAAAGGGCAAAGGATTTGGCGTACTTCCTTGCATGCCAGCGGTATTCGATCTCAAGCTCTACCCCATCCGTAGGCTTGGCGAGGCAGCTGTAGACGGCGAGCACATCTTGGGAAACCCAAAAGTACGGATCCTCAACTTTTCAGGCTAACTAATTTTACCTTGTCGGCTATCATAAAGGTATCATTCGGCTCGTTCCTCAAGACAAATGAACCGGCGGTGTCCATAGTCACGACGTGCTCTAAAAATGGGATAGTGGAGTAAAAGTTAGTATCGTTAGCGTAGTAGTGTACTACGCTGGAATCTTCAGCCCGGTCCAGAGACACGAGAGGTAAAGGAGACTGTGGTTCACGAACCCCAGAAGTGGAAGACTCCAGCTCTTGGGAATTATTACCCTGGTTAGCCAGAGTCATCCACCTACAGATGTCTGTTTGTGTGATCCGAGGTCCTTGATGAGGGACCTCGGATGGCCAAGAAATAGAAGGGTTTAAAATAATTGCATAAGAACTGTCTTGTTCTTGGCCGTGGTTAGGTGAGAAAGCAGACATGGTAAAAGAAAAGGGGTTTAAGAGGCTACCTATGGGTATGATACAGGCTGTTCTTTGAGAACGAGACAGGACGGAATGGAGAAGAAAGGCAGACTATGGCTGAACAGAGTTTTAACAGGGAAACGGATAAGTAACGAAGCAGTTGAAACTTACCAGCTTTTATAGAAGGCGAAATGGTGCGGGCCAAAGTTGAAACGTCGCAGGCCTATGGACGAAATGGAATGTAAAACGTCACGGCCCAGAAAAGCTGCGTCATTTGAGTTCCAAATGACACAACCATTCTGACAGGAAGACACGTGTAGAAAACACACCAACGAGGAGCTTCCAATTCAGCGATCCACGTGCCATGTCATTTTTTTAGCTAACAGACGCAATAAATGCAATAGTTGGGGCGATGATAGAAAAAAGTCAAGCCACCCCGAACGAAAAGAAAATCAGACTTTATAACGGTCAACATTGTAAATTTTTGAAATCCATGACATCAGTAAGGTTCGAGACTTAGCTTATTATTATAACCAAGTTACAACAACAAGCAAGGGGGCGGATATTCCGGTGTGAATACCGGCCCCTTAAATTAGCGACCCCAGATAATATAAAAATAATATAGAAATATATATCTCAAGTATTTACAAGGTACAGACAGAACCAGATTAGCCCTCAGGCATACCAGAATTAAAGGTCTTTGCAGTATGAAAATATGACTATGACCCCGGCCAAAAGAGAGGTAAGTGGGAAACTTGCACCTGCAAAAGCTGCAGACTCTGCCCCCTAACACAGGTCAAATCACCCATTTGTGTTTAAGGGGAATGCTATATAAAGAGCTCATTTATTAACACATAACATACTTAAGTAATCAGAGAACATTCTTACCCTCTTACTCTAACCCTGTAATACAGATTTCTTCATTATAACCGTACTGACTTAAGCATCAGAGTCCCTTTTGTAGGTACACATCTGGTGTAGTCTCAAGGATAGCGACAGGAATTGACTTTTCACCACCTTAACAGGAAGGGCTTGGAGTTTACACTGAACCCAAGTTTACAATACTGTACTCCCACTAAGACAGTGTAAAAAGAGTAAGAGAGAGAGAGATTTAACACCGGTTCAGGAGTCAACAACTTTGACCCCGTACACCGGTCAGATCAAATGTAAAAGGAAGTAAATTTATCTTTTAGAAATAGAGGACAGTGAGGAAGATGATCTGGTGGCGTCTTAAGATGATGATTGTTTCTCTTCTTTCAATTTCTAGTTCGGCCTCTCATCAAACTATGAGAATCTATGGGATCATCAAGAAAAGAGCCATTACTATACTAATTGATTCAAGAAACACTCATAACTTCCTTGATCCTACTGTTGCAAAAAGAATGGGTTGTATAATCCAGCATGTTAGTCCTATGAAAGTAGCTGTGGCGGATGGAACTAAGGTTATAAGCGATGCAATTTATAGGAAACTTAAGTGGACTATACAGAAGAAAGAGTTTCAAGCGGATTTAAGACTTTTACCCTTAGGTGGGTGTGATATGGTCTTAGGAATTCATTGGCTAGCAGAGTTGGGGCCAATATTATGGGATTTCAAAAATCTGAGAATGAAGTTTTCTATTATAGGAAGAAAGTTTGTGTAGAGAGGTACTACTACGGCTCCTATTAAGACAATATCTGTAGCTCGTATTCAGCGAGAACTGAAACACTTGTCTCAATCATATGCTGCCCATATTTATTCCATACGAATAGAAGATGAAGGAAGGACAAAGAAGGAAGAAAGTGAACACAAGGAACTCATCCACTTAATGCAACAACAGTCGAGTATTTTTACTGAACCAAAAGGATTACCTTCCCAAAGGATGTATGGCCATATGATTGATCCTATGTTAGGATCAGTCCACCCAATATTAGACCATATCGATATCCTCATGTGCAAAAATGAGAGATTGAAAAGATGATGAAGGAAATGCTCAAAGCCAGAATAATCCAGAGAAGTGAGTCCCTTCTCCTCTCTGGTAGTATGGGTTAAAAATAAAGACGGATCATAGAGGATGTGTATAGATTATAGATCTCTTAACAAAATTACCATTAAGGATAAGTTCCCGATCCTTATTATTGATGAATTGTTAGTTGAATTACATGGGGAAATTTTATTTTCTAAATTCACTACTACAAAAGGCTATTGTCAGCGGTTCCACTACTGCTATTGTCAGTGGTACAAGTGCAGAAAATAAAGGCGCTGATAATAGCACTAAAAACAACGTCAGCGCTTAAACCGCTAATATTAGCTATGTATTGTCAGCGGTTGTAGTGTGAAACTGCTGATAATAGTCAAACAATGTCAGCGGTACAAGCGCAGAAAATAAAGGCGCTGATAATAGCACTAAAAACAACGTCAGCGCTTAAATCGCTAACATTAGCTATGTATTGTCAGCGGTTGTAATGCGAAACTGCTGATAATAGTCAAACAATGTCAGCGGTACAAGCGCAGAAAATAAAGGCGCTGATAATAGCACTAAAAACAACGTCAGCGCTTAAACCGCTAACATTAGCTATGTATTGTCAACGGTTGTAGTACGGAACCGCTGACAATAGTCAAACAATGTCAGCGGTTGTACTTCTGAATCGCTGACAATAGTTAAAACATTGTCTGCGTTTGTAGATCAGAACCGCTGACAATAGTTTGGTTTTTTTTTAATTTCAGTTTTTTTAGTTTACTAACCCCTGTATTAAATATTTTAATAAACAGTTTCAGAACTATTGATATTGCAATATGAATACCTAAAAAAAAGTAAAACACCAACTAACAATTTTTTAAAATTGGTTTAGTTTCATGTCCCTATATTACACACTACAATACTAATTCATACTAATTCCTGCATATAATAATTACCAATGAACATTGTAGCACTAAGTGATACCAAAAACATAATTCATGAACTAATGGTTACAATATCATATACCTATATTAAATACAAATATATACTAATTTCCATCATTATTTCCCAAAAATGAAATATAACAACATTATCAACGCAACATGAATACATCCACTAATAAATTTGATCAAGCCAAAGTATACATATATGTCATTATAGTATATTCTAGTCTAAAAATAATTTTAATTCCTGCACATGATAATTGATCAATGGACATTGTTTCAATAAGACATACATTGTATCGTAGTGAATTTTCAACCATCATTAATTAACAATACTAATGAGTAATGCACGGAGTTAGCATTATACTACACCAAAAAACATGTGCATGTTACTACACCATATAACATGTGCAGCCCAAAAAACATGGTGGTACTATCTACTGCTGGCATTGTTCATGTAGAGACCTTGACTGCAAAGGATGAATTACTTAGTTTCCTAATTAACAAAAAGATAAGCAAATGAATACATATATGGTAAAATTAGAAAATATGAACAAAGGAAATAAAAAATTATTAAATTTAGAAGTTGACCTAATTCAAAAATGTGTTGAAAACATATGAAGATCAATCATCCTTTACTTCATCCAACTGTTCAGTGTTATAGGTGGTACACTGATACTCATCAAAATACTATAAGTGTAAACATTTAAACAATTATGGAGATTAAAATACACATAAACATACACATCAAGAAAATGAAATTATAATGAGTGTATAATACTAGGCAAGGTTAGAGGCATACTGTCCTTGGAATCTTCATTTGTCTTATTTGCATAATCTCTTTCATAAACCTCATTACATAATATTCTTTTGACAATGGCACTACACATAGAAAAAAATTAAATATTAAAAGCACTTCTTGGATTGATAAACCCTAAAAGGTAAAAGATGAAAACATATACCTCCCCACCTTGCACCATTTTATTTGGGTCTTGAATTTAGGTATCTTGATTCCTCGAAAAGCATGATAAATACATATACCTCTAATAAATTTATTAGAACAAAAAACATATGTTAATAAATTCTATTATTAGATACACTCATGAAAATTTTCACTAGATAAATAATATACTCACATATTAAGTCTCTCATTTCTGGGTAGTCATTGAAATGACCATGAAGACTATCCAAATAATACACAATTTCATCCAACATGTTAATGGAAATCAATACCCAATGTCCCATGTATGCTTTTCCATTATGTATATATTTGTTAAGATAAATCATTAAGAAAGGTTATTTCCAACAAGTTATGATGACCTCGCCCCGTATTGTATGGTGCAATAATCAATTTATCTTGCTCATGAAATGAACAAAAAGCATCAACTATATATTGAAAAAGGCGGTCTTTGTTGTATTGAGACAACATGTATGGAGATAGAAAAGAAAACTTTGTTGTTGAACTTCCATGCAAGTACTGATCATATAGAAACCTAAAATCAAAGTAAATACAAATATAGAATAAGACTAATTACCAAAGTAAGTTTTTAAAAAAATAGGAAAGCAATAGTAAAGTAATTGTGATTCAATTATTAAATACCTTATATAAACACAAATACTAGTAGCACTCAACAAATCATGATCAAGAATCTCCTTAATGCATTCAGTTCCAATTTGGTCTTCGAATTCAACATTGAATATTTCAACAGGCATGTGAAGAGAAAATTGGACCCCCTCTGGATGGGATTTCACATAAAACTCTAAAAATTTATAGTAAGGAACTGCTTTGGCACTATTGCTAGAAACTAATGGACTGGGAGACAATTGTTTTAATGGGGAAGTTACTGATTTTGCTACATGGCTTACGTCTTTTCCCTGATTCTTGGATATTGCTGGTGTCTAAAATTTCCATGTCAACATAATGAATTAGCTAAATTATACTAAACAAAAATCCTATCAAAGTAAAATATAACAATTAAAAGGTACTTGATTAAGTATCTGTATAAGATGAATAGGCCAAGACACAAAAGTACCTAATGCATCAGTCAGAGTTATCAAACAATCATTTTTATTAGGTATAGGAAGTGCAGTATCATGTTCAGCTTCTTCCACTATGTCAATTGACACCCTTGCATGATTTTTCAATATTGTGTTATTATGGAGAGTCTCCCTCGACAAATTGTACACTTTACCTTTAGCAACCATTCAATGCCATGGAGTTGACAAATGTAATAAACGTTTATGTTCACCCTAAAATCAAGTAAAAATAATTCTTAATAAACATTAAGGCCACACATGTACAAAATATTTAGATAACAATACATACGTTTGTTAATATACCTTAGGTATGTTTGACATTGAAATTGGTGTCCAACTATCCTTACCACTTGATGGAGGTGGTTTTCCCAAAACTGGTAGTGGTGTACAATTACCTTTTCCACTTGATATCCTACTAGGTTCCCCAAAGGATGGCATAAGTGGATCTGGTCTCACCATTTTTGGCACAGAAGGATGTGCTTGTGTGTTTTGTAAATGTGTAATAATCTATGTTAGTTTCTCCATTTGTATCTTCAGTTGCTCCACTTCATGGTTACTATAATGAGTTTACTTTTGATGTCCAAATAAATCTCTTTGACAAACACCAAAACCAATACCCTTAACATGGCCAGGGTGCTCTGGTACATTCAAGGGTTTAGCCAGAATATCATCATGAGATTCTCATTGTGATTCGGTCGATGGTGCAGATTGTGAGAGCTTCTCCTGTAATTAACATGTAAATTATTCAAATAGAATATAAAACTTAACAAAAATATATCAAGTCAATTATGACACTTAAGCACTCTTCCCATACTTTCAGAAAACTTTCATTATCAATTACATCACCTTTGTTAACTCGGCCAACTTTCCATAATAAATGACGGGGTATAGAAGTAGTTCCATCTGAACTTGACTCGGTTAACTACAAACATTATTTGTAATGTACTATCATATAATTTACGGTTACAAAAGTTATTTAAGTATAAAATACTAATCAGTCATACATACCATCTCTTGTTCTAAAATAGCATATCCTTTGGCAGCTTTTCTAAACCTATATTGCATTGACCTTGCTCTTTCAGCATTTTCCTTACTTAGTTTCTATTAAACACAATGTAATTTAATAAATCATCAACACTAGGCATCTTGAATTTGGATAATTATAAATAGAGAGGAATGTAACTTTTATTACCTTGAATTCTTCAGTTTCACAATGACTCATAAAATCATTCTAAACATCCTCATCTATCATTCTAGAATATTTTTTTGGAATTTCTGAACTAACTTCACCATCTGCATGAACTGTACGTTTCTTTACTTTTGTCCTAAATGATCTAACTGCTAGAGCGGCCTTGGAAAGTACAAATTTCCTTCTATCCTCACCCACATCAAAGGCTTGCTAGAAACAAATGATATTAAATAAAGTTAGGGGGTTAGATTACTATGTTCAAAAATCCAAGACATTATAAGCTTACCCTCACTGAATCCCAAATAGTTCTCTTGATTTCATCAGGTACATTTTCCCATTTATCATATGAGATTAGTACATTATTCTGGGTGACATGGCCAATGTAATTCATAAAACTAGCTCTGTTGGGATTTATAGGTTGGCCCTTAAGATAAGCAAGTAATTTGTTGTTACCGATAATTTTTGTCCTTCTTTTGTAGCCTTCATAATATTCTTCATCATGCTATATCCACGTCCTGTTTTCTTGTTTTTACCAGCATCTTTATTTGCATCCTCAGTGTCAGAAGCCATGGATCTGTAAAATCATATATACACATGGTGAGTTATGTTTACATAAATATAATAAATGGAGATAGTAAACATGAACATAATGAATGAAAAAGTCATATATATTTAGGTTAGTCTCTTCCTTTTCCTTGTACCATGATGCAATATATTTATCCATATTCCATCTGTATGATCATTTCTTAAATACATGTTATCTTCTATCATTGGATCATTGCCTTGTGATTGTGACATTCCCAAGAAAGGATTATCCTCAACATCATTATTCATGTTTTGCTTTGATAAAAGAACAAGTGAACACCTTTTGTCTAAAGGGTCTAGGACATAGACCACCTATTTAGCTTGTGATGCCAAAATAAACCAATCATCTTTGTATCCTTCTTTATTTAGATCAACTTGTATAAAGCCCGATCCATCCGCTCAGACACCATGGTTGTTGTCAACCCACTTACAACAAAAGACAACCTCTTTAAACATTACATAATCCAACTCCCATATGTGTTCAATAACCCCAAAGTATGACATACTTGCATATATTGGATTTTTGTCTTTAGCACTTGAGATATGCAATGCTTGAGCAACAAGGCTCACGCCACTATTTTGTTATGTACTCCGTTCATCATGATCCTTTGTATAAAATGTGTATCCATTAATCATGTAAGAACTATATGAAAAAGCATGTATTTCTGGTCCTTTAGATATCCATCTGATTCTCTCTGACACTGAAGCATCTCCTTCTCCCAATTCCATAGAAATATGATCTTTAAACCATGCTACAAAAGTTTGATTATGCTGTTTTAATATCTAATTTCATTCCTGCTTAGATACCTAGATTTGAGAATCTCCTTGTGTATTTCAACATATGGATCAACCTCTGTAGTGTTATGCAGAATATATAAATATGCTTGTTCCCATTTTGTTATAGGAACATTTATGATTTGTGCACAAGTCAAACCATGGCCATTTAACCTTCCTGTGTGATGAGATCTTGGTACTCCTATGAACTCCACATTAGAAAAGTAAGATGTGCAAAACTCGACTGCCTCCTCAACTATATATCGTTCAACAATACAACCTTCTGGCCGACTTTGATTCTTCACATATCCTTTCAAAATCTTTATGTAACGTTCAATGGGATACATCCATCTCATGTAAGCTGGGTCGTATAATTGTGTCTCTCTAACCAAATGAACAGTTAGATGAATCATGACATCAAAAAAAGAGGGTGGAAAATATATTTCTAACTTACATAATGTTGTAACAATTTTATTCTGTAGAATTGGTAATCTCCCAGGGTCAATCACCTTGCTACAAATCGCCTTGAAGAAGAAACATAACTTTGTTATTGCACCACGAACCTTTTCAAGCAAAATCGAGCGTATAGCTATCGGGATCAAACTCTCCATGAGAATATGACAATCATGGTATTTTAGACCTTTTAACTTGAGATCCTTCATTGATACAAGACTCTTGATATTTGAAGAGTACCCTTCTGGAACTTTGACTACACTAAGAAATTTGAGAATTGTTATTTTCTCCTTTCGGGATAGTGTATATGCTGCTAGGGGTAGATACGTGTGCTTTCCCTTTTTTTTGTGGCCTCAATTCTTTTCTTATTCCCATACATACCATGTCAAGTCTTGCTTTGATGTTATTGTTGGTCTTTCCTGGAATGTTTAAAAGTGTACCAATGATACTTTCACAAACATTCTTTTCAATATGCATCACATCAAGAAAATGTCTCACATATAATGATTTCCCATAAGGCAAGTCAAACAATATAGATCTTTTCTTCCACCCACTAGTAGGAAGGTTGTTGCTAAAAGGTTTACCAAAATTAGTATGTAAATCTTTCACTTTGTCAAATACTTGATCACCTGTTAAGCCTGAAGGGGCTCTACGTTCTTCTGTGTTGCTATTAAATGCCTTTCTCCATCTCCTATATTGATGTCCCAATAGCAAGAATCTACGGTGTCCAAGAAACACATTCTTCATACAATGACTCAGTCGGATGTAATCTGTATCTTCTTCACATATAGGACATCCATATTGGCCTTTTATGCTATACCCAGATAGATTGCCATAGGCAGGAAAATCGTTGATTGTACCAAACAACATTACTCGTAGAGTAAAACTCTCACCTCGATATTCATCGTACACCTCAACACCATGGTCCCATAACATTTTTAAATCATCAACTAAAGGGGCTAGATATACATCAATATCATTTTTAGGTTGTTTAGGTCCAGAAATTAGCATCGAGAGCAATAAATATTTTCGCTTCATACATAACCATGCAGGTAGGTTATAAATCATCAAAATCACAGGCCATGTACTATAGGTGCTGCTTTAAACTCCATGTGGATTAATTCCATCAGTTCATAATGCAAGTCGTGTTGTTCAAGTGGCCTCAATACTCAAGAGGGGGGGGTGAATTGAGTTATAAAACTTTTGCTTGGAATGCCTTTGAAATTGATTTCTATAACCAAGTTTATGAGATTATGCAAGTGAAAGCAAGTAACAATGATATGCAATGCACTACAAGAGGTAAGTGTTGTTGAGGCAATTTAGCAAACACTTGGTGTGCAATATCTAAAGTATAGCAAATTAAGCAAGTTCAAGTATGTTCTTTCTCAACCAAACAATACCAATCAACAGATATGCAATGTATGGAAGTAAAAGAGTAAGGAAGAGAAGCTTGCAAACCGATGTAACGAGTTCCACCCAATCCGGTGTACGTCTCGCCTCTAAGCAACCCACTTAGAGGATTTTCCACTATTGTAGATTAGAGATACAACTTTGAGCAATTGCGGCTTCCTAGTGTCCCACACTCAAGAACCCAATCCTCACAAGTATAAGGGCAACCCACCCAATCTCTCAATCTCACAATATCCCAAAGGTTGAGTCCACAACCTTTGTAACCACTCAATCCTAGAGTGAACAACCACTCAACCTAGAGTGAATAACTTTGTGTGTTTGGAGTTTGTGTTTACAATCAATATACTCTCTTAATAGAGCAGATATACAAGTGAAGAGCTCTCCAAATTCTAATCTCTCAAGATGAGAGGATATACAATTGAAAGTACAAAAATGCAAGAGATAGGCTTACAAAGCACAAAATAGAGCTATGAATTGTTGCTACTTGGTTGTTTTTTTTGTGCTTGTCTTCCTCTTCAATTTATAGACCTAAGATTGCTGTTGAAGAGTGCCCTAGTCCCTCATAGCCGTTGCAGTTAGTGGAGATTTGAAGAATGGTGGAGACATGACCTGGTTTCCCACTTAAATCTGTTTTTCCACTATCGTAATCGATTACACCCTCGCGTTGTAATCGATTAGCTTCAAGTCAGAGAGTCACTAATCGATTATCTCATTACCTGTAATCGATTAGCATCTTGTATCTGATGCATTTAATTTGTCTTCGCAGCATCCTAATCGATTAGCATGTCTTGCAATCGATTACCTTAAATTCCAGTGGCTTCCTAATCGATTATATGGCTCTCTTAATCGATTAGCATGTGTGCCTGATGCATTTAATTCCATTTTTGATTGCTGTAATCGATTAGTCTCAAGTGTGCAATCGATTATCTTAATTCCAGTGAGTATCTAATCGATTGTGTGGCTTCCTTAATCGATTATCTTCAACTCTGATGCAATTTCTTCCAAGACAGAAAGCTTCTAATCGATTAGCTTCTATGGCCTAATCGATTAGCTTCGCTGTTTCTTCAATTCTGATTTCATGTCTTTGTTTTTGCATTGTTTCTTCAAGAGTACTTGTCATTATCAAAATCCTTGCACATCTTTTGGACCTGTTAACATATTCAAACACATTCTCCCCCTTTTTGATGATGACAACTATGTTCATCTCTTGAGGGTTGTTAGTTTAAATAATATAGGCTTATCTTTTGCAAAAACAACTCTGCTACATTATAGCAGATGACAATTTTCAAAAACCAATTCAGCAGCCAATGTCTTATCTCATTTTATCCATTGTTTATTATCTCTTATCTATAATTCTCCCCCTATCAAAAAGAGTTTAACAAACAGATAAGATTTTGTAAATTGTTAACAAGGCATCTATTATCCATATTATCAGAGCATATTATCAGAGCATATTCAGAATTATTCATATTTTGTATCAGAGCATTATCCAACATATGAACATCTATTCTTCTCCCCCTTTGTAATCATCAAAAACAAAATTATATAAACTCAAATAAGATACTTTTATTAAATAACAAAGGGAAATACAAGAAGTAAATTTATTCAAAATGCAGAAAAGCAACAAACAGAAACCAACATAACTAAAAAAAAATCTAATTGTCCGGGTTGAAGAAGCGGATTTCTGCAATTTGGTGAGCCAGCTCCTCATAGCGCTGCTGCATCATCTCAAAATGTTGCTGCTCGGTCATGGAAAACTCTTGGAGGGAGTTCTCAAGACGATCGAAGCGGCGATCAAGATGAGCGTAGAGAGATGCAAAAGGGTCAACTTGTGGGGCAGATGAAGAGGCTGCAGCTTGTGGTTGAGGTGGAGAAGGAGGAGGAGCAGGTGCTTCTTCAGCAGGAGCTTGGAAGGGAATGTTGGCATAAACGCCCTCCATGCGTGAGTACCATGCTCCATTGGTGAAAACAAGACCCATTTTGGTGAGGTGATGGGTGCCGATGCAAGCTCTAGGGGCACTTTCTCAGAGAGTTCCCCTGCTAAGTCTACTCCACAGAATTTGAAAATTTTGGTGAGGAGGATACCATAGGGGAGCTTTTGTTGGTCCTTGGCATGGCGCATGTGGAACTTGATCAACTGAACCCAGTTGATCTCTTTGTGGTTCAGCATGGCCCACATTAAGAGGACATCATCCTCTTCAACCAGAGCATAGTTCCCACCACGGGGAACAATCATCTTGACCAAGAAGAAGTGGAGCAAGCGGTTGTTCATGGTCAAGTGGCCAACTAGTTTGTGGTTGCTCCTTGGACGGTCAGCTTTCCATAAAGATTGGCGAGCAGTAAGAGCATTGAAGCCCCATTCATCCTCGGGTTCGCCTCCATCAAAGTCAGCATTGTTGAGGGGCAGTTTGGAAATCTCTGCAAACTGGGCATTGGAGAGTTTGATGGTGGTGTTTTTCACTTTGGATTCAACCATCCCATTGACAAGGCGGAGGTTGCAGTAGAATACTCTCATAAGCTCAGGATAGTATTCTTCTTCTTTGAGGGATAGGAAGGGAAAGAGGTTGTAGTGGTTGAGGCTTTGGGTGAAGGTAAGGCTTGGGTTGTCAAAGGTGTCAGCTATGGTGTAGTGAGGGGTCATAATCTCCTTTTCAGAAAAATTTTTCATAAAATTCTGAAGGTCTCTAGGAGAAGAGAAAAACCTTGAGAAGTCAAGGGGATTATGAGCTTGAGCAGCAGAGGACCTAGCCCTTTTGACATTCCTTGAGGAAGACATGGTGAAAAATGCTAAAAGAGGAGATGAAGAGAGATGAGCGCTAGAGAGTTTTGAGAGACTTGGGAGAAAGGAGGTAGTGTGAGATGAGAAGGTGAATGAGGGGTTATTTATAGTTGAAAATTAGGTTTAGGAAGGAGGAAAGAGAGTTTAGGGAGGAGTGAAGTGAGTTAAGAAAGGGAGAGTTTCGAGTGAGCCTAGGAAATTGGAGTTTTGACCCATCAGAACGCATACTAATCGATTACATGGCAGGTGGTAATCGATTAGATCACTGTTTCTGGGGAATTTCAAACGTTTTGTGCAGAGGGTAATCGATTAGAGGCTTACGGTAATCGATTAGTTTAGAAACAGAATCGTCCTAATCGATTGGGGCAATGTGGTAATCGATTATGAAGAAGAGGAAACGTTTTGAACTGGAAACAGAAGCTTCGTAATCGATTATGGATAATGTATAATCGATTATCTTAAAAACAGAATGATTGGAATCGATTATGGGTGAGTTCTAATCGATTACCCTCGAAACAGAAGCTTAGTAATCGATTGGGATTAACAAAGTAATCGATTATGGAGTCAAAAACTTCAAATATATCAAACAGCAAGGTTCCAAACATGAAATGTGATGTATATCATGCATTATGCCATTCAACAAAATATTCAAACACAATTGGACATGTCAAGAATGCCTAATTCTCTTCTTATGTGAATGAATTGCTCTCTAGCCAAGGGTTTTGTGAAAATATCAGCTAGTTGCTTAGAAGTTTCTACATGTTCAAGTACACAATCCCCTTTTAACACATGATCTCTAATAAAGTGATGCCTAATCTCAATGTGTTTGGTTCTAGAGTGCATTACTGGATTTTTGGAGATGTTAATGGCACTTGTATTATCACATTTAATGGGGACTTTATTCAAGGCAATACCAAAATCAAGAAGTTGTTGTCTCATCCAAAGAATTTGAGCACAACAACTACCAGCTGCTACATATTCTGCCTCAGCTGTTGACAATGCAACACTTGCTTGTTTCTTGCTATGCCAAGAAACAAGGGAACTACCAAGCAAATGGCATGTACCACTAGTGCTTTTTCTATCAAGCTTACACCCCGCAAAGTCGGAATCAGAATATCCTAAAAGATTACATTCAACGCCTTTGGGATACCATAAACCAACACTTTGAGTACCCACAAGATATTTCAAAATCCTTTTTACGGCAGTCAAATGTGATTCTTTGGGACATGCTTGATATCTAGCACACATACATACCGCAAACATAATATCAGGTCTACTCGCAGTTAAATATAGTAAGGATCCAATCATACCTCGATATTTGGTGATTTCAATGTCCTTACCCTTTTCGTCTTTGTCTAGATAGCAGGATGTGCTCATTGGTGTAGCTATCTCATTTGCCTTGTCCATTCCAAACCTTTTAAGTAGTTCCTTACAGTATTTGGTTTGGCTAATGAACGTTCCATCAATGGCTTGTTTTATTTGTAGTCCAAGGAAGAAGGTGAGTTCTCCCATCAAGGACATTTCAAACTCATTCTGCATGATCTTGGCAAATTCTTGACAAAGATTTTCATTAGTAGCACCAAAGATTATGTCATCTACATAAATCTGTACCAAGAGGATGTCATTTTGTTTGCGTTTTATAAACAATGTAGTATCAACCTTTCCTCTTTCAAAGTTGTGTTCTAAAAGAAATTTGCTTAATCTTTCATACCAAGCTCTTGGAGCTTGCTTCAAACCATATAAGGCTTTTCTCAATTTGAAAACATGGTTTGGAAATTTATGATTTTCAAAACCGGGAGGTTGATCTACATAAACTTCTTCTTGAATGTAGCCGTTTAAGAACGCACTTTTGACATCCATTTGATACAATTTGAAATCCATACAACATGCAAAAGCTAGCAATAATCTAATGGCTTCTAACCTAGCTACGGGAGCATATGTTTCTTCATAGTCTATTCCTTCTTCTTGGTTGTATCCCTTTGCTACTAGTCTAGCTTTGTTTCTAGTTATTATTCCATTTTCATCTAGCTTATTTCTAAACACCCATTTGGTGAGTATTATTAGATGATCATTGGGTCTTGGCACAAGTTCCCAAACTTTATTTCTTTCAAATTGGTTTAACTCTTCTTGCATGGCCAACATCCAATGTTCATCAATAATGGCTTCGTCAATATTCTTGGGTTCTATTTGGGATACAAAAGCCAAGTGATTGCATGCATTTCTAATGGCGTTTCGAGTACTTACCCCTTTGGTTATTTCTCCAATGATTTTGTCCAAGGGATGATCTTTCAATGTTACCCAATCTTGTTGTGTCTCTATTTGTGTTGCACCTCCATCATTGTTGACTTCTTCTTCTTTGTCTTGTAAGTTCATTTCTTGGAAGGTACCTACAAGATCATCAACTTCCTTTCTCGGAGGATTTTGGTTAAGTTCATCAAATTTAACATGTATGGACTCTTCAATTATGTAAGTCCGTTTGTTAAAGAGTCTATATGCTTTACTAGTAGATGAATAACCTAGAAAAATTGCTTCATCAGATTTTGCATCAAATTTACCAAGATTTTCCTTTCCATTGTTCAAGACAAAGCATTTGCATCCAAAAATGTGAAAGTAGGAAATATTTGGTTTTCGTCCTTTGTAAAGTTCATAGGGGGTTTTCTTTAATATAGGCCTTATCAAACAACGATTCATAACATGACACGCGGTGTTCACGGCATCGGCCCAAAACTGTTTTAAAATATTTGCTTCATTCAACATAGTTCTTGCAAGCTCCGCTAAAGATCGATTTTTCCTTTCAACTACTCCATTTTGTTGTGGAGTTCTTGGAGCCGAAAAATTATGTTCAATGCCAGACTTTTCACAAAATTTTTCAAAAGATTGGTTTTCAAATTCTCCCCCATGATCCGTTCGTATGGATGCTATTTTTAAGTTTTGTTCATTTTGGATAACCTTGGCAAGTTTCTTAAATGCTTGATATGCTTCATGTTTATGAGTAAGAAACAATGTCCATGTATATCTAGAGTAATCATCCACAATTACTAGACCATAATAGTTTCCACCAAAACTTTTGATTTTCGAAGGTCCAAACAAATCCATATGTAAAAGCTGTAAAGGTCTTGTTGTTGAAACAATATTTTTTGCTTGAAAAGAAGCCTTTACTTGTTTTCCTTTTTGACAAGCGTCACAGAATTTATTTTCAAATTTCAGTTTTGGTAGACCAATGACTAAATCTTTTGAAACAAGTTTATTTAAATGGTCTACATGAATGTGAGCGATTCTTCTATGCCAAAGCCATGATTCATCCTCTTTAGTTATAAAGCATTGTACATCATTTGAAGCAAGACAATCTAGATTAATCATGTAAATGTTATCTACTCTTTGACCAACAAATTTTATCTCCTTGTTTAGTTTATTTTCAATTATGCAACCATTTGATTCAAAAACAATTTTATAGCCCTTGTCACATAATTGACTAATGCTAAGCAAGTTATGTTTTAGTCCTTCAACATATAAAACATCATTTATGGAGGTGGAAGAGTTCTTACCGACATTTCCGATTCCAAGTATTCTTCCCTTTGTGTTGTCTCCATAAGTGACAAATCCTTTGCTTCGTGGAGTAAGTGATATGAACTTATTTTTGTCTCCCGTCATATGTTTGGAACACCCACTATCCAAGTACCAATGGGTGTTGCTTGCCTTGAAGCATACCTGCAAAACAAAATCATTTTAGAGAACTAGGTACCCATTTTATGTTGGGTCCTTTAAGGTTAGTTTGTGGGAATGTTCCTTTGGGAACCCACACCTTTCTTAAGACCTTTGGTCCTAGTTTCCTAACACTGCACTTATATGCACTATGTCCTTTGGTACCACAATGATTGCATTTCATAAAAGGTGAGGAGGATTTGCTTGGTGGTGCAAAGAAGTTTTTGTAGTGCTTCTCCATTTTATGATTACTATGTTCTTGGTCATATCCTAGACCGGTTTTACTAAACATGCATTTTTGTTGCCCAAGTAGGATATTCAAATTATCTCTTCCATTAGTGAATTTCTCTAGTGTCCTATTTAGGTCTTCAACCTTGGTTTCTAACACAATGCACTTCTTTGCAAAATCACAAGGTTTATCCCTAGAGCATGTTTGAACTTTCTCTAGTTCTTCTTTTAAGCTCTCATTTTCTTTACATACTTCCATGAGATGCAATTCGAGAGTATCACTAGTTTTCCTAGATGCTTTGAGTTTACTAGAGATTTTTGTAAATTTATCATATAATTCCTCAAATGCATCTAACAGCTCATTTTTATCTAGGTCAAGAAGATTTACCTCATTTTCCTCTTCTTGATGATTTGCCATTAAGCAAAGATTGGCTTGCTCATCTTCCGAGTCGTCGGAGCTGCTCACATCATTCTCATCCCAAGCAATATAGGCTCTTCTTCTTCTTTGTTTGTCCTTGCCCTTCTTTTTGAGGTTTGGACAATCGGCTTTGAAGTGCCCTTCCTTGCCACATTCAAAACAGTTGGGTGAGGGAGAGTTTTCTTTAGTGATAGGTTTCTTACCTGAGCTTTTGAAGCTTCTTTGGAAGCGTTTGCCTTTCATGAATTTCCCGAAGCGTTTCACAAATAGTCCAAATTCTTCTTCTTCATCAAGTTCACTTCCGGATTCTTCTTCTTCATTTGTGGAAGTAGCCTTGAGAGCAAGACCCTTTTTCTTGGAAGATTTTTCTTCCTCTTCTGCCATCTTTAATTCTTTCAGCTCTTGTTCTTGTTCCTGCAACTTACCAAATAAAGTGGCGAGAGACATTTCGTTTATGCTAGGAGATTGTTTGATGGCGGTAACTAGCGGTTGCCATTCTCTGTTAAGACTTTTCAACACTTTATGAATGAGTTCTTTGTTAGTGTAAGTCTTTCCAAGTGTAATGAGTTGATTAATGATGAGAGTAAACCTTTTTTGCATATCAACAATCGATTCATGAGAGTTTAATCTAAAGCATTCATATTGACTAGTAAGAGTACTAATCTTTGAGTCCTTTACATCATTAGTGCCTTCATGGGTTACTTGAAGAGTATCCCACATTTCCTTAGCAGTTTGGCATGTCATTATCCTAAAAAATTCATCTTGACCTAAAGACATAGTAATAAGATTTTTGGCCTTGTAGCCATATTGGACTTTCTTTTCTTCTTCGCTTGTCCATTCATCTATAGGTTTTTCAACATTCTTGCTATCTATAGTATGCATTGGTATATAGGGACCATTTTCAATGGTATTCCATATTCTCAAGTCAATTGATTGAATGAAGATTTTCATTCTTTCTTTCCAAAACGCATACCCTTCCCCATTGAAAGCGGGAGGTCTATTTATCGCCCCACCCTCGGGAAAAACATTTTGAGAACTTGAGGCCATTTAATCTCTTGAAGCTGTTAAGCTTGATCTACCAAGAGTCAAGCTCTGATACCACTTGTTGTTCAAGTGGCCTCAATACTCAAGAGGGGGGGGTGAATTGAGTTATAAAACTTTTGCTTGGAATGCCTTTGAAATTGATTTCTATAACCAAGTTTATGAGATTATGCAAGTGAAAGCAAGTAACAATGATATGCAATGCACTACAAGAGGTAAGTGTTGTTGAGGCAATTTAGCAAACACTTGGTGTGCAATATCTAAAGTATAGCAAATTAAGCAAGTTCAAGTATGTTCTTTCTCAACCAAACAATACCAATCAACAGATATGCAATGTATGGAAGTAAAAGAGTAAGGAAGAGAAGCTTGCAAACCGATGTAACGAGTTCCACCCAATCCGGTGTACGTCTCGCCTCTAAGCAACCCACTTAGAGGATTTTCCACTATTGTAGATTAGAGATACAACTTTGAGCAATTGCGGCTTCCTAGTGTCCCACACTCAAGAACCCAATCCTCACAAGTATAAGGGCAACCCACCCAATCTCTCAATCTCACAATATCCCAAAGGTTGAGTCCACAACCTTTGTAACCACTCAATCCTAGAGTGAACAACCACTCAACCTAGAGTGAATAACTTTGTGTGTTTGGAGTTTGTGTTTACAATCAATATACTCTCTTAATAGAGCAGATATACAAGTGAAGAGCTCTCCAAATTCTAATCTCTCAAGATGAGAGGATATACAATTGAAAGTACAAAAATGCAAGAGATAGGCTTACAAAGCACAAAATAGAGCTATGAATTGTTGCTACTTGGTTGTTTTTTTTTGTGCTTGTCTTCCTCTTCAATTTATAGACCTAAGATCGCTGTTGAAGAGTGCCCTAGTCCCTCATAGCCGTTGCAGTTAGTGGAGATTTGAAGAATGGTGGAGACATGACCTGGTTTCCCACTTAAATCTGTTTTTCCACTATCGTAATCGATTACACCCTCGCGTTGTAATCGATTAGCTTCAAGTCAGAGAGTCACTAATCGATTATCTCATTACCTGTAATCGATTAGCATCTTGTATCTGATGCATTTAATTTGTCTTCGCAGCATCCTAATCGATTAGCATGTCTTGCAATCGATTACCTTAAATTCCAGTGGCTTCCTAATCGATTATATGGCTCTCTTAATCGATTAGCATGTGTGCCTGATGCATTTAATTCCATTTTTGATTGCTGTAATCGATTAGTCTCAAGTGTGCAATCGATTATCTTAATTCCAGTGAGTATCTAATCGATTGTGTGGCTTCCTTAATCGATTATCTTCAACTCTGATGCAATTTCTTCCAAGACAGAAAGCTTCTAATCGATTAGCTTCTATGGCCTAATCGATTAGCTTCGCTGTTTCTTCAATTCTGATTTCATGTCTTTGTTTTTGCATTGTTTCTTCAAGAGTACTTGTCATTATCAAAATCCTTGCACATCTTTTGGACCTGTTAACATATTCAAACACAAGTCGTAGATTTCTTGGTTTATTTCCAAATTCTGGGTATTCATCATCAATTTTTCTCCATTGAGGAGAATCTACAGGATGCCTACGTTTCCCGTCCCTAATCCTTTCATCAGCATACCATGTCAAGTGTCTTGCATCTTCTACATCATGAAACATGCGCCTGAATCTTAGTATTATAGGAAAATACCATACAACTTTAGCAGAAGAAGAATTTTCCTTCTTATATCGCAAGGAATCACATTTAGGGCAGTTGGAGTATGATGCATATTCATTTCGAAACAAAATGTAATCATTGGGACATGCATGTATTTTCTGGTAACTCAACCCGATAGAGCATAACATCTGTTTTGCCTTATAAGCTCTTCTTGGGAGCACGTTATCATCTGGAAGCATCTCTTTCATAAGAGAAAGTAGAGTTGTGAAACTTTTATCACTCCAACCATTTCCTACTTTCAAGTTATATAACTTTAACACCGCTGACAACCTTGTGAATTTCGAGCAACTAGTATACAATGGCTTTTTTGTATCATTTCTTAAACTGTCAAACATTGCAGGGCAATCTCGAAGATCATCCTCAAGAACCTTTGCAATCCCTTCAACATTATCTCCTATGTACATGTTATCTGTGTTAGTATCCATGGCTGTCAAGTTCACAGTACTTCCTAAAGTTTCACTACACCTAGCTCTTAGCTCACCATGCTTTGTCCAACATGTATCAGTTGTAGCAATTCTGTTACACATAAGATGGTCTTTTAATTCATTAACATTAACCCGCCTCATATTCGAACAACACCAGCATGGGCAAGGAATGCGGTTGGGGTCTTTGGCATGTTCAATTGCAAAGTTAATGAATTCTTTCACTCCATCCTCATACTCTTGAGACAAACGATTAACATACACCCAACGTCGATCCATTCTTAGTAAATGCAAGGAAAACCAAATATAGAGTTAAATTTATTGGAAGGAAAACAATTGTAATTACATTCATGAGTTTCTTGAACATATTTGAATAGTGCTTGTTATACTACTATTAACTAGATTTATTTAAATAACTAATATACATTGAATAACTAAATTCAACTCATATACATCGAAATACTAAATTCAAGGATAGTTAGACTACACTCATCTCAAAACATCACCAACCTATATTACGATTTTAGTTAACAAAATCACAAGGGTAAAGGTAATCATGCTTATTCATCACAACACAACACAACCATATAATTATAAATCAAACATCTAAATCCATACACTCAATAGTCAAATAATTTTTTAATCACACATTGATTTCTTAACTTATCCTTAACAATCTTGAATTAACTTCTCCTATCAACACTCCTTTCACCAAAAAGGTCTTTAACTTATCCTTAACAATCTTAAACTAACTTAGTCCCTTATAGTTTTCCAAAACGTCTTTTTTTTATCAATTTACTTATGAACGGTTTTTAGCGCTGAAAATTCAAAACTTAGAACCAAGGAATCACATGATCCTTATAGATTCCTATTTAGTTCTAAGATCCTTATTTAGAAATTTTATTATTTCTTAAAATAAACACTTAAATTTCAATTCACTTAGTTCCATAAACTTGTTCATCCTTGATAAGTCTTGAACAGACTTAATAATTTCACCTTTAATTTAACTTAATCCATTAAATATTGTTTAGTTTAGCACTATTATTTAATAAATTGTCAATAATTCTTATTCTATTTATTTATTTCAAAAGTGTTTAAATTATGTAAGAAAATGATTAAAAATAATAATTAGTTAAGAAAATTTGTTTATTTATAAATTCACTAACCCAGCGTACATACGCTGGACAGCCAGCGTACATATGCTAGGCATTTATTTGTTTGCATGTGCAGGTGCAGCTCACGCTCAAGCTTGAAAGCTTCACGCTTAAGCTTGAAATCCATGCAATCCATGTAAAAAGAGAGAAAAGAAAACACGACCACTCTCAAGCGAGCATCACTCACGCTCAATGCTTAAGCGTGAAGATACAGAGGCAATGAATATATCAATCGCGCTCAAGCATGAGTCCTTCACGCTCAAGTGTGAAGGTGGTTAATTAACCTGCTGTTTTCCCTCCAATTGAAGCGTTGCACCGTTGTTGTTTCTATTTTTTTGTTGTACTGTAGTAACTTAAGTATTGCATTGTAATTAATTATTTATTTGTAATTATGTATTTAGATTAGTCAGTTTAATTATTAATTAAGTTTCCTTTGTAATTAATTAAGTTAGTTAGTTAGTTAGATGCGTATATATATATATATATTTGTACATACTCTGTAAAGTATGGAGAGAACACACAGAAGCAATATATGATTCATTTTCTCATTTCCAATCTTTCTCTAATTCTCTTCTCTCTCTAAATTCTCTAGTCCATGTTTTTCCATATTTCTTTGACAGAATCCATTCCCATGGGTTTCTAAACCCCTAGGGTTGGGATTGCTGAAGCTTCCGATGGAATCTTGAAGCTGTATTGAGGAAATTATCTTCTGAAGTAAGAGAAGAACAAGCTAAGAAGTGGATTTACTCTGCTGAATTGACAAATTCAGATCCAAATGAAGAATCTCACCAGTGAGGAATCATGGTTGAGGCTTAAGTAACTTCTAGCTTCCTAACTAATTCAGGCCTAGTAATTAGGTGAATAGTTAGGGTTCAACCCCCAATTTCGCATTAGATTTCTCTGTCACTGAACACCTAAGGGATTAGGGTTTAATGCTTAGGAATTAGTGTCATTCACATAAGGAATTAGGGAGTAACCAACTGTGAATTATCCTCTTGTATTTGAAGCTTAATTGAACCTCGATTGCATATTCCTTGATGAAGTTGTAAGCTGAAGTAAGCCTAACCTATCTTCCATTAATCATATTTAATCTTCTATATTGCTGCTAAAAATATGAAAACATAGAAAATATAAAACAACAGAAAAACAGAATGAATTACATCTGCTTGCGTTGGTTCAGCTTGTACTAGTCTAAGATTACGATAATTACCACAATCCCTGTGGGAACGATCAAATATATTACAAATTTAATGATTGGTATGCTTGCCAAAAGAAAATAAATCCTCTAAGAGTCACACCATAAGTCGATAATAATTCATGATTTTCACACCAAGTTAATGGCTCCGGATTTATGCATCAAGTTAATGGCGCCGTTGCCGGGGATTGTTGAGTAATATCAACAACCTTGGACCGGTACTAGACTAAACTGTTTAATTTTGTTTTTGCATTTAGTAAGTAGTTTAATTCTCGTTAGTATAGTAGTAGTTTTATGTGTAGTAGTATTAGTAGCTTTGAATTGTTTGTGTCTAATAGTTGGTGTATGCAGTCAAGGAACATAGGAGAGCCTTTCCTCTTTGATCTTGATATTGATTTGTTAGAGCGTAAGCTTAGAAAGGAGAAAAAGCAAAAAGAGTAGAAAGAAATGGAACAGAGGAGAGTTACACTAGGTGACTACTCTAGGCTTACTAAAGAAGGATCGCAATCTAGCATTCTTAGGCCTCTAATTGCAGATAATAACTTTGAACTTAAACTGGCTTTGCTGCAGTTGGTTATAAATGATCAATTCGGAAGAAGTGAGGTTGAGGATCCAAATTTGCATCTAGCAACATTCCTCCAAATCTATGATACTGTGAAAATGAATGGTGTCCCTGAAGAGGCAATAAGACTGAGATTATTTCATTTTTTTTAAGGGACAGGGCTAAGGCTTGGTTGTAGAGCCAACCAAGAGGTAGTATCTCCACTTGGGAGGATTTACAAAGAAAATTTCTGATTAAATATTTCCCTTCTTCCAAGTATGCCAAATTGTACACTGAAATCACTTGTTTCCAGCAGAGAGAGGGAGAATCTCTAATGGAAGCATGGGATAGGTATAAAGAGCGTTTAAGAAAATATCCTCGCCATAGGATTCCTGATGTGTAGTAAGTTACCATATTCTATAATGGTGTAAGACCAGCAACTAGGGTCTTGATTGATGCCTCAGTTGGAGGTTCATTGACCACTAAAATAGTTGAAGAGGCTATAGAATTGATTGATGTAATGGCTTCAAATGAATGTTTAGTTAGTGAAAAGAGCCAAATCCCTAAGAGAGGGATATTAGAATTAGAAGCACAGGATGCTTATTTGGCTCAAAGTAAGTTGATGACTTAGGCTTTGGAGAAATTAAGTGTACAGATTTTAGAACTTCAAAAGCCTAGTCAAGTTTGTATGATGAGTTGTGATTTTTATGGTGGAGATCATGAAAATGGCATGTGTGATCCAAATGTGCCTGCTGAGCAAGTGAATTACATGGGGCAACAACAATTTCAAAGGAATTATCCCTCTAATTCCTTTAATCCTAACTATAGAAATCACCCCAATTTTTCATGGCAGAAAGGTCTATATTTGAATCAACACATGCCACAAAATCAAACCACAACTAGATCACAACAACCCCCTCCCTCTAAGGAAAAGTCTAAACTTGAGAATGTGCTGTCTCAGTTCATTCAGGCCACTCAGGCCAGCTTTAAAAATCAAGAAGTTTCTATTTGAAATTTGGAAAATCAGGTTGGACAGCTGTCAAAACAATTAGCTGAGAGACAATCGGGCAATTTTCCTGGAGATACTGAGGTAAATCCTAGGGAACATTGGAAAGCGATAACTACTAGGAGTGGGAAAACTCTTCTCCCACCTCCAAGTCATGAAATGAGTTTAGAAAAAGAAATAACCAAAGAAATAGAGCAGGAAAGTGAGCAAGCTGTTGATAAAATTGAAAACAAAAAGGAATTAGAAAAAGAAAAAGAAAATCAAGTTCATTAAAAGAAAAAGAAAAAGATTAATTTGATCTTGGAGGAAGCTGTCAAGCTAACTCTTGAGAAACTAAGGAATGCTCTATTTCCACATAGATTTAAGAAACAGATAGAGGAGCAAAAGTTTGCTAAGTTCTTGGATGTGTTTAAAAAGCTTCACATAAATATTCCCTTTGCTGAGGCATTGCAAGAGATGCCTTTATATGCTAAATTCTTGAAAGAACTTCTGTCTAAGAAGATAAAGCTTAAGGGAGATGAGATGATTGCTCTCACTCAAGAGTGCAGTGCAATTATTCAAAAGAAACTCCCTCAAAAGCTGGAAGATCCTGGATCTTTTACAATACCTTGCGTAATAGTGGATGTTCATGTAGGAATTGCTTTATGTGATCTAGGGGCTAGCATAAACCTCATGCCTTTGTCCTTAATGAGGAAATTAGGAATTAATGACCTACAACCAACTCGTATGTCTTTGTAGTTGGCTGATAGGTCCATCAAATATCCTCATGGGATGTTGGAAGATCTGTTAGTTAAGGTAGATAAGTTTATCTTTCCAGCAGACTTTATAGTTTTGGATATGGAAGCTGATAGAGAGATTCCTTTAATCATAGGAAGACCCTTCTTAGCTACAGGTAGAGCTTTAATTGATGTAGAGAAGGGAGAACTCATGTTGAGAGTTCAAGAGAAGCATGTAACTTTTAATGTCTTCAATGCTATGAAATATCCAGCTAAGAAAATGGATTGTTTTATGCTTGAAGAAATTAAAAGCTATAAGACTCCAATGTTATTAAGAACTAAAGAAGAGGTTTTATAAGCCTTTTTCGTGGATGATTTTGACTCTGAGACTGAGGAGTTAAATGACTCACATAATGAGTTGCTGAACCTACTTGAAGCATGTGAAGTAGGTGATTTTGAAAATAAAAATAAAGAAAAGTTAAATAATACTGAACTTGAGAAAGGTAAGGAGGTTTTTGAAGAAAAACATGATTTAAAACCTTTGCCTTCTCATTTGAAATATGTTTTCTTAGGAGATAATGAATTAGATCCTATAATCATTAATGTTGAATTAAATGATGAGGATGTAGAAAAATTGATAAGGGTTTTAAGAGAACATGAATCTGCTATTAGTTGGAACATTTCTGATTTAAAGGGAATTAGTCCATCATTTTGTATGCATAAAATTTTGATGGAGGATGACTATTCCCCTATTGTTCAGCCACAAAGAAGATTAAACCTCATAATGAAAGAAGCTGTAAGGAAAGAGGTAGTTAAACTTCTTGATGCTGGGATCATCTATCCTATCTCGGACAGCGCTTGGATTAGTCCAGTCCAAGTGGTGCCTAAGAAAGGAGGATGACCACTGTTGAAAATGAAAAAGGTGAAGTCATTGCTACTGGACCAACTACAAGTTGGAGAGTGTGCATAGATTATAAAAGGCTCAATGACTCCACTAGAAAAGACCACTTTCCTTTGCCATTTGTAGACCAAATGCTTGAGAGGCTGTCAGGTCATAAGTATTACTGCTTCCTTGATGGATATTCTGGTTACAACCAAATTATGGTTGATCTAAAAGATCAAGAGAAAATAGCCTTCACCTGTCCTTATGGAATCTTTGCATATAGGCGCACGCCATTTGGTTTGTGCAATGCACCAGCAACCTTTCAAAGATGTATGCTGGCAATTTTTGGGGACATGGTAGAGAAGTTCATTGAGGTGTTTATGGATGACTTCTCTGTGTTTAGAAATAGTTTTGATATATGCCTCAGCAACCTATCTAAGGTGCTGGTGAGATACCAGGAGACTCATCTTGTCCTTAACTAGGAAAAGTGTCATTTTATGGTTAGAGGAGGGATAGTCCTTGGCCATAAAATCTCTGTTGAGGGCATTCAAGTAGATAGAACCAAGATTTATGTCATTGAAAAACTTCCTCCTCCAATCAATGTGAAAAGAGTGAGGAGTTTCTTAGGATGTGTTGGTTTTTATAGGAGAGTTATTAAGGATTTTTCGAAAATAGCTAAGCCTTTGACTGATTTACTTGTGAAAGATCATGGTTTTGTTTTTGATGAAAACTGTGTCAAGGCTTTTGAAAATTTGAAACAAAGATTAGTAACAACTCCAATCCTTGCAGCACCTGATTGGTCTTTAATATTTGAACTAATGTGTGATGCAAGTGACTTTGCTATAGGAGCTGTGTTAGGACAAAAGAAAGAAAAATTAACACATGTCATTTATTATGCTAGCAAAGTATTGAATGAGAATCAAATAAACTACACCACCACTGAAAAAGAAATGCTTGTTGTGGTGTATGCATTTGACAAATTCAGAGCTTACTTAATTGTGTTGGTGTATGCACTACGAGCTATTAATGTATCAATTTTAACTTATTAATAAAATTAGTATTTTTAGTTTTAGACAAATGCTATTTATCTTGGAATAATAGGTCATATGAGAATTATTCCTAAAACGTCCCTAATCAAGTATTTACATGGGGACATGTAAATACATTAAGATTAGTGTGTAAATGTACTGATGATTTGATCTCACAAATCATGGATATATGATATCAAGTCTGTACACGGGTACACATTAAGGGTAATGTTGTACTGGACAGACCCACCATGAGAATGTTGCATGGATCATTACATGAGTGTCATAAACGGTTCTCAATGTGATAATGGTATGTAGTCCTTCGACCTGAAGTCACTACGATTCCTACATAAGGAGTTTATTGTTTTAATATAATCAAACGTTATCTGTAATAAGATGACCATAAAGATTGTGATTGGGCAATAGATAAATTATGCAGAGGGATGTGAGTGATGTAGATGGAATTTGTCTCTCCTATGTGACAGGAGTGATATCTATGGGCCACTTGATGGAGTGAGACTAATGAAATTCATGGCCATGCTAGGACGAATAAATATTAGATATTTATTCTATAAAGTCTACTCTGGTATCAAGTAAAATGAATTGGGCCATACAAGGATGACGATGACCATGCCTTGGGCCCAATTAGATATCGTGACAAAAGGAATAGATATATAAAATAATTATCACTTATAGGTCATGTCGATGATAAATAATATTCGGACATAATGATATATTGCTAGATACCGCTCTTATTTTATATTAATAATAAAATAGTTTATTATTAATATAACCGAATATTTTACCTATAGGGTCACACACATAGAGTAAGCCCACCAAAGGATAGTTTTATTTTAGTTTGACTGAAAATAAAACTATTTGGGCCTAACTCATTTAGAATGAGTAAGGAGCCCAATGTTTAATGAGAGCTCAGGTCAAGACCTAAGCCTATATATAGAGCATGAGATGCTCATAGGCTGCTACTCAGAAATTAGACCAAAACAAAATTTCCGTACTAGCATTCGGAGCTCTGTTTTTCTGGTGGGAGTGCTCGTGTGGACTCCTAAGGGCGAAGTTACAATTGCTTCGATCGAGGATCTTGTTCTGCGTCTATAAGAGGTAAACCCTAATTAAAAAATTTTAATTTAGCATAATGCTTTGAGACATACATGTTTACAATTCTTTTAGGAATCCTTTGTGTTTCCGCTGCCTGACCCTAACGGGATTCCTTAACAGATTGGTGCTAAGGTCATTGTGTATACAGATCATTCAGCAATTAAGTACTTACTAGCTAAAAAAGAATCAAAGCCAAGATTGATCAGGTGGGTTCTTTTACTCCAAGAGTTTGATTTAGAAATAAGAGATAAAAAGGGAGTGGAGAACTCAGTTGCTGATCAACTCTCTCGTCTGGAGGGTGAATCTGATTCTATCTTGATTAAAGAGGAATTCCCAGATGAAAGGCTGATGGCAATTATCATAGGGCCATGGTATACTGATATGGCCAACTTTAAAAGTGCCTCTATTGTACCAAAAGGTTGGACAGCCCAAATGAAATTCTTTCATGACAGTAAAACCTTTTTATGGGATGATCCATTTCTTTATAAGATAGGAGTAGATGGAATTATCAGGAGATGTGTGCCTGAATCAGAGCAAGAAAGACTCTTATGGCACTGCCATGACTCCTATTATGGAGGACACCATGGTGCTTCCAGAACAACAGCAAAAGTCTTACAATGTGGCTTTTATTGGCCAACAATTTTTCAGGATGCTAAAGTATATGTGCAAAGGTATGATAAGTGTCAAAGAAGTGGAGGCCTCTGTGCTAAAGCTGGCATGCCTTTGAAAAATATTTTAGTTGTGGAGTTATTTGATGTTTGGGGCATTGACTTCATGGGACCATTCCCAAAGTCATTTTCCAATGAATATATCCTTGTTGCTATGGATTATGTCTCCAAGTGGGTGAAGGCAATCCCTACCAGAACCAATGATGCACATGTGGTGCTTAGGTTTATAAAGAAGAATATTTTCTCTAGATTTAGAGTCCCTAGAGTCCTCATTAGTGATGGAGGATCACATTTCTGTACTAAAATCATGGAAAAAGCCCTAAGACACTGTAAGGTACTATATAAGGTATCTACTCCATATCATCCACAAACATGTGGACAAGTTGAGTTGTCTAATAGAGAAATTAAGAGGATATTAGAGAAAATGGTAAGGAAGTCTAGGAAGGATGTTACTCTAGTGGCCTCCTATAACTCGAGAGGGGGGGTGAATTGAGTTATGCTAATTTTAGTATTTCTAATCACACTTTTCTCAACTCTTAATTAAATGCAAATGAATATGACAATGCACAGCAAATTATATAAAATTTAAGACAAAGAGTAGGGTTGAGAGATTTGTAAACAGTATTTATACTGGTTCGGCCAACCACTGCTTACTTCCAGTCTTCTCAAGTCACCCTTGAGGATTCCACTATTGTCAAGAATAGTACACCAGCACTTCCACACCTTGGCACAACCTTGCCTTTGTGTGAAGTATTTTGACACACCAAGAGTCTCACTACTCTTGTATACAATACTTTGGGAAACCTTCCCAAGCAAGCAAGTATCTAACACTTTTAATAAAGTGAACAAAGGAGTACTCTCTTCTTAGAGTATGTGAACAAATTGAAGCACTTAGGTAAGTAATAATCTTAACAAGATTATATGGCCATTAAGATCATGAGAGTAAGAAAGAGATGAAAGAATTGTTATTCTCAATTGTTGTGTTTTTTTTTGCAACTGGGATACCCTCCTATTTATAGGAGAGGAAAGGCCTTCAAGAGGTGCAAGAAAATAATAAAATATTTGAAAAGGTACCTCTTGATTAATATAAAATAATTATGAAAGGATGTGACTTTTTATCCAAACATTATGATGAAAAGGTGCATGAATTTATTCATCAGAATCAGTCTGTAATCGATTACATACATTGGGTAATCGATTACACTGTTATTTTAAAAAAAGATCCATTCATCATGTAATCGATTACTTTATTGTGGTAATCGATTACTTTAAAACAGTTATTTAAAACGTTTGGCTTTTAAATTTTTTTGATTTATTTTCAAACATTTTAATAATAGTAATCGATTACGTTATTTTGGTAATCGATTACGAAGCAGTTATTTTTAAACATTTGGCTTTTGAAAAGATATTCTGATATATTTTTCAAACGTTTAAATAATGGTAATCGATTACATAGTGAGGGTAATCGATTACGGTCAATAAAAATCCTTCTTTTAGTTGACTCGAAATGTTGTAATCGATTACACCTAATGGGTAATCGATTACACTGCTTCAGAGTGTAATTTTAATTTTATTTTAATGGCCATATTTTCTTATTAGATCTTACTGAAAAAAGCCATGAGTCTTGATCTTCATTTTCTTGATCTTCATTCTGACTTGTCATTATCAAAACATTTATGATCTTCATTCTCCCCATTTTTGATGATGACAATGACTTGTAAAATCCTGTAGCCTGTAGGAATGAACATTGATGCAAGTCTATTTAAGAATTAAATCCTTTTTATTTGTTATTTTTTATTAGCCCTTGTGTTATGCTTTTTAAAAAGTACTTTCCCCCTGAGTTTTGCAGTGTTTGCCAATGATTGATTTGATTTGTTATTTTGCTAATGATTAAAATGATTGCTATGTCTTCCCCTTTGACATTATCAAAAAGAATAAAAACATACAAAAATGTAAAGTGCAATGGATAATAATTATATTGATGAAACACAAACAAACAACCAACAAGAGGACTTGTTTTTCATAAACAGAAATGGAAATTATTTAAGAACAATCAACAAAACAAAAGTAAAATAAAGCTATTCGGATGGTGGTGGAAAACGGGAAAGAAGAGTCTGCATGGTGCTATCAATATGATCAAAACGGTCACGGACGTAAGAGCGGAGAGATTGGAGTTCGGTGGCTAAATCTGCCATAGACATAGAGCCTAGAACGAGATCAGAATTCGGAGGAGGAGTAGAGTGTTTAGGAATCCAGTCTCCCTCAGCATTTTGCTTATAGCCAAAAGAAGATAAGGTAGTTTTTCTGATAATGAAGGAGCGTTGGGGCTTGATGCATAGTTCCTCTAAAATGGGGACATTGAAATGGCGGAGAACGCGAGTGATAAAACTAGCATAGGGAAGTGGAGCATTGGCCTTGAGTGCCTTTTGCATGCGATACCAGATGAGAGTGGTCCAACTGAGAGGCCTAACTATTAACAGCGACCACATGAGTACTAAATCCTCTTCAGTGACTTGAGCCAAGTTGGTAGACCGGGGAGCAAGGATACGCACTATGATGTAGTGCATGACCCGACAAGAAAAAGAAAGTGATCCAGCAAGAAGGCGGCCAGAAAAATCAGCATTATCTGAGCAGACAAGACGACGGGCTTCCAAGTTGTTGAACTCAGCCTCCCATGTCTCAGAGAGATGTCCTTCATAATATTCTCCAACGGAAGGAAGGTCGGTGAGAGCATAAAACAGTCCAGAATCAATGGTAATGGGAACTTTCTTGACCTCTGTGATGATACGACCATTAGTAATCTGGAGGTTAGAATAAAAAAGCTTGACTAAGTCGGGGTAATGATCTTCTTTAATGGTCAGAAACGGTATAAGATTCTGAATATCGAAGAACTGATAACAGTCCACGTTTTCAATAACAGGGGTGTCCACATATTTGGGATCTAGAACGTCACGGTTGTGGAAAAGAGAGTAAAAACGTTCCTGTTGAGCAGAGGTGGAAAAGAACTCAATGAAGGTGTGCAATGTAGGAGTGCGGGTTGGTTGATCAGAAGAAGAAGAGGAGCCTAGTGTTCTCTTTTTCTTAGTGGGAACGGAAGGAGAAGGTGGAGTGGGAGTGTAAGTAGGGGAGTCTTCTGCCATGGTGATTCGTAAGAAGGAAGAGAGTGAATAGTAAAAAAAATGAGTGAAAGGAATGGTTTTTAACAGACTCGAATGGAGGTAATCGATTACATGAGTCAGCGCATGTATATTGTAATCGATTACAGGAAGTGTCGATTACAATTTGATAGTCAGTGGGATGTAATCGATTACGGGGCAGTTTACGCGTTTTTGAAAGGTCAAAGAGGACATGAGGGGACGTGACTGCTGCGTCGGAATACGTGTGGAAAGAGTGGGAAATGGGAAAGCTGAATGGTTCAGTGATGGGAAATATATTAAATGATATCTGTTTTTTAAAGTGGAAGGGAAAACTGATAATGGAATATTATATGTTATCTGGCAGTTACGAGGCATATAAAAGAAATATTTTAAAATACAAGATTTGAATGTTCAGAATATAAAGAGTCAGAAAATAATATTTTAACAAAAAAACAAAAAAAAGTAACGTGCAGAATTTTTAAAAAATGAGAGGATCATACCTGACACGGATAGTGGTAATCGATTACATATAGTGTGTAATCGATTACTGAAGCTTAAGTTTCTGGTCCCCATGGAGTTTTCACCTGTTTGACTATTGGTAATATATGGTAATCAATTACGTGTTGCATGTAATCGATTATAGACCAGTTTTTGCATAAGAATAATTGTTTTAATCAATTTATGAGAAATCTATGATGCCTAATTCATTTCTAAGATTGAAAAATTGGTCTTTAGGCAAAGGTTTTGTAAAAATATCGGCGAGTTACTTATGGGTCTCAATAAATTCTAATATGCAATCACCTTTTTGAACATGATCTCTAAGGAAGTGATGTCTGATTTCTATATGCTTAGTCCTTGAGTGTTGTACGGGATTTTTAGAAAGGTTTATTGCACTTGTATTGTCACACTTAATAGGGATATGATCTAAATTAATTCTGTAATCTAATAGTTGTTGTTTCATCCATAATATTTGAGCGCAACAACTACCAGCAGCAACATACTCAGCTTCTGCTGTGGATAAGGCGACACTATTTTGCTTTTTACTATGCCAGGATACTAAGGCTGACCCTATTAGATGGCAAGTACCACTGGTACTTTTTCTATCAGTTCTACATCCTACAAAGTCAGAATCGGAATACCCGACTAGATTGCAAGATGTTCCCTTAGGGTACCATAGGCCTAGGTTTCCTGTACCTATTAAATATCTCATGATTCTCTTTACTACTTTTAGATGAGATTCTTTTGGATTAACTTGGAATCTAGCACAGAGACAGACACTAAACATGATATCGGGCCTACTTGTAGATAAATATAGTAGTGATTCGATCATACCTCGATACATTTTAGCGTCAATGGATTTCCAAGCTTCATCTTTATCAAGATAGGTAGATGTGCGCATTGGTGTTGAGATGTTTTTGGCATTCATCATTCTGAATCTAGTCAATAGTTCCTTGCAGTACTTTGATTGATTGATGAATATACCTTCTTTAGATTGCTTAATTTGTGGCCCAAGGAAGAAGTTCAGTTCTCCCATCATAGACATTTCAAATTCACTCTGCATTGCTAGGGAAAATTCCTTACACAGATTTTCGTTAGTTGATCCAAAAATAATATCATCAACATATATTTGAACCAAGAGAATATCATTGTCATTTCTTTTGATGAATAAGGTTATGTCTACCTTTCCTCTGTTGAAGTTATTTTCTAGCAGAAATTTACTTAGTCTATCATACCATGCTCGGGGTGCTTGTTTAAGACCATATAATGCTTTCTTCAATTTAAACACATGGTCAGGAAATTTTTCACTTTCAAAACCCGGAGGTTGACAGACATATACTTCTTCATTTATATATCCATTTAAGAATGCACTTTTTACATCCATTTGGAATAATTTAAAGTCCATGTATGATGCAAAAGCTAAGAGCATTCTTATGGCTTTTAATCTAGCTACTGGTGCATAGGTTTCTTCATAATCTATGCCTTCCTCTTGATTGTATCCCTTTGCAACTAGCCTTGCCTTATTTCTTATGATTATTCCATGTTCATCCATTTTATTTTTAAAGACCCATTTAGTTCCTATGATTTGATGGTTGGTAGGTTTTAGGACTAGTTCCCATACTTGATTTCTTTCAAATTGGTTTAATTCTTCTTGCATGGCTATTATCCAATTTTCATCATTTGTTGCTTCCATAATATTTCTAGGTTCTATTTGTGATACGAATGCCATAGAATTGCATGCATTTCTAAGAGATTTTCGAGTTGTTACCCCTTTTGATATATCACCTATGATGTTGTCAATAGGGTGGTTCTTGTTGAACTTCCATTCTTTGGGTAGATCATCACTTGATGTTGGATTATCATCTTGACTGCTTGTGTGATCTTCCTTCTTTTCATCAATTTGAATTTGCTCCGGAGAATCTGTAATATCATCTATAGATCTTTGTCGCACAGCTGACTTATGCTTATCAAGTTATGCTTTAGTCCTTCGACATACAGCATATTGTCAATAGAGGTTGTAGGATTCTTTCCAACTTTTCCTATTCCAAGGATTTTTCCTTTGTTGTTGTCACCGTAGGTGACGTATCCTTCTTCCTTCCTAATTAGTGAGGAGAATTTTGATATATCTCCTGTCATGTGCCTGGAGCAGCCACTGTCAAGGTACCAGCTTGACTATCTGCTGACCAAGCATACCTGCAACAAAGATTAAGTTTTTATCTTGGGTACCCATATTTTCTTGGGTCCTTGAAGGTTATAGTTTGTTGGTACTTGCTTTCTAATCCAAATCTTGTTTGAATTTTGAATTCTATTTTCTCTTATTTTACATGTAGATGCTGTATGACCCTTTCTTCCATAGTGATAGCATTTAACAAAAGGACTAGTTGATGTCTTTTGAGGTATAAAGAAATTCTTATACAATTTTTGCTTTTTAGAGGGATCAAAACCTAGTCCAGCCATATTAAAGTGGCATCCTTGTTTTCCAAGGAGTATATCTAGGTTGTCTCTTCCTATAGTAAATTTTGCTAAAGTATTTTTTAAATCATCAATTTCTTGAGAAAGCTTTTGACATGTAATGCATGATTGATTGCATGTGACCTTAATTTTCAAATTATTTTCTAGGTTTACTTTTTCTAATTTAACTTGTCCTATTTCTTCATGTAACTTTGAAACATTTTCTTCTAGATTTTGATTAATACTTTTAATATTTAAAAATTTCTTAGCAAGTTTTTGATATTCTTCATGAAGTTCTTCAAATGCTTCTTGCAATTTATCAAATGTAGGGTTTGAGTCATTTACCTCTTCGGTGTTAGCCATTAAGCAAAGATTTGCTTCTTCTTGATCTGATTCCTCAGTGTTTTCATCATCACTTTCATTCATTGTATCATCACCTTCGGACTAGCATTCCAAACTCCTTTGTATCATCCGTGCTTTTGTTTTCCTCCGTGTTTTCATCATCACTTTCATTCATTGTTTGTATTGAGGTTTTAAGGGTAATACCTCTTCTCTTTTTATCTTCTTCTTCATGCTGATTTAGCCTGGTTAGTTCAAGTTCATGCTCCTGTAGTTTACCAAACAGAGTAGCAAGTGACATGGTTGCCAAGTCTCGTGATTCTGATATGGCTGTTAGTTTTGGTTGCCACTCCCTGTTTAAACATCTTAAAACTTTGTCAATTAAATCTTCGTTAGAAAAGGTTTTTCCTAAGCATGCAAGATGATTGATTATGTGAGTAAATCTCTTTTGCATGTCCTGTATATTTTCATTATTATTCATCCTAAATAATTCATATTCCCTAGTTAGAGTGTTTATTCTTGATCTCTTAACTTCGGTTGTTCCTTTGTAAGTTACTTCCAAGGTATCCCATATTTCTTTTGCAGTTTTGCAATTGGATATTCTAAAGTATTCATCCATTCCTAAGGCTGAGGTTATTATATTCTTAGCCTTGAGGTTATATTGTACTTTTGTTTTCTCAGCATCAGTCCATTCACTTCTTGGTTTGATCATGGTTACTTCTCGAACTACTTTGGTTGGTACGAATGGACCATTCTCAATGGAGTCCCATACGTCTATGTCATTAGCTTCTATGAATATTTGCATACGGGTTTTCCAGTATTGGTATCCTACTCCATTAAATACAGGTGGTCTATGGATGGAATTTCCCTCAGGGAAGACAGGGTTAAAAGAGGCCATTTTTTTTTACTTCTTGAAGTTTCTAAACATTATACAAGAAGCTAGCTTTGATACCACTTGTTACTCTAGTGGCCTCCTATAACTCGAGAGGGGGGGTTAATTGAGTTATGCTAATTTTAGTATTTCTAATCACACTTTTCTCAACTCTTAATTAAATGCAAATGAATATGACAATGCACAGCAAATTATATAAAATTTAAGACAAAGAGTAGGGTTAAGAGATTTACAAACAGTATTTATACTGGTTCGGCCAACCACTGCCTACTTCCAGTCTTCTCAAGTCACCCTTGAGGATTCCACTATTGTCAAGAATAGTACACCAGCACTTCCACACCTTGGCACAACCTTGCCTTTATGTGAAGTATTTTGACACACCAAGAGTCTCACTACTCTTGTATACAATACTTTGGGAAACCTTCCCAAGCAAGCAAGTATCTAACACTTTTAATAAAGTGAACAAAGGAGTACTCTCTTCTTAGAGTATGTGAACAAATTGAAGCACTTAGGTAAGTAATAATCTTAACAAGATTATATGGCCATTAAGATCATGAGAGTAAGAAAGAGATGAAAGAATTGTTATTCTCAATTGTTGTGTTTTTTTTGCAACTGGGATACCCTCCTATTTATAGGAGAGGAAAGGCCTTCAAGAGGTGCAAGAAAATAATAAAATATTTGAAAAGGTACCTCTTGATTAATATAAAATAATTATGAAAGGATGTGACTTTTTATCCAAACATTATGATGAAAGGGTACATGAATTTATTCATCAGAATTAGTCTGTAATCGATTATATACATTGGGTAATCGATTACACTGTTATTTTAAAAAAAGATCCGTTCATCATGTAATCGATTACTTTATTGTGGTAATCGATTACTTTAAAACAGTTATTTAAAACGTTTGACTTTTAAATTTTTCTGATTTATTTTCAAATGTTTTAATAATGGTAATCGATTACGTTATTTTGGTAATCAATTACGAAGCAGTTATTTTTAAACATTTGGCTTTTGAAAAGATGTTCTGATATATTTTTCAAACATTTAAATAATGGTAATCGATTACATAGTGAGGGTAATCGATTACGGTCAATAAAAATGCTTCTTTTGGTTGACTCGAAATGTTGTAATCGATTACACCTAATGGGTAATCGATTACACTGCTTCAGAGTGTAATTTTAATTTTATTTTAATGGCCATATTTTCTTATTAGATCTTACTGAAAAAAGCCATGAGTCTTGATCTTCATTTTCTTGATCTTCATTCTGACTTGTCATTATCAAAACATTTATGATCTTCAAAGGATTAGTCTGTGAGATTGAATGATACTTTGTGGGCCTATAAGACAACATTTAAAACTCTAATTGGCATGTCTCCTTATCAGTTGGTATATGGTAAGGCTTGCCATCTTCCTGTGGAGTTAGAACATAAGGCATGGTGGGCCACAAAGCTGTTAAACATGGATTTTAACTAATCTCAAAAGGAAAGAGTTCTAAAACTCCATGAACGTAAGGAGTTCAGGCTCAATGCTTATCAGAGTGCCTCAATTTATAAAGAGAAAACTAAGAGGTGGCATGATAAGTGGACAAATAGAAAAGAGTTTCAAAAAGATGATAAGGTCCTGTTGTTCAATTCTAGACTGAGACTCTTTCCAAGAAAACTAAGATCCAAGTGGTCTGGATCTTTTATTGTGAATGAGGTTTTCCCTCATGGTGCAATTGAGTTAAAAGAACCAGCCACTAATAGAAACTTTTAAAGTGAATGGCCAAAGACTCAAGCTCTACTTTGGAGGAGAGTTTGATAGGCAGAAAACCTCTATGTTGTTGCAGGCATCTTCTTAGATGTCAGAAGGTCAAGCTAGTAACCTTAAAGAAGCACTTTAGGGAGGCAACCCTACATTTTGTTTGTTGTATTTTGTGTTTTGTGTTGGAAACAATAAAAGAAAACTAATTTTTTTTTATCAAGGGGTGAATAAACTGATAAATTTTTGAATAAGATTTGAGTGTTCATACGCTCAATTCACAGTGTACATACTTGCAAATCCATTAGCTAGAATTAGAATCAGTACCCTTGGCGCTTAAACGAACTTCATTACGCTTGAGCAAAATACTGTGGCGCTTGAGCGTGACTTAATTATGCTTGAAGCGTGATTTTTCCTCCTGTAAGTGTGCCTGAAGCTTTAAGTGAGATAATTCACGCCTGAGCGTGACCTTGTATAAGCTTCGCGCTTGAGCGAGCTTGGGTCCACGCTTGAGCGTGACCCTTCGAACTGATCCCTGCGCTTGAGCGTCCTTCATTCACGCTTGAAGCATGATACATAGCAACTGCCACGCTTGAGCTAGGAATATCACACTTAAGAGTGATCATGAGCGTGATTATGGAATTATCCTTTTCTTATACCTTTGCGCTTAAACGCGACTTCTTGTCGCTTGAGCGAGTTATCTTTGACCCCCTTAAATCCACCACATGCTTGAGCGTAATTCTACACGCTCTAAGCATGATCCCTGATGCTTGATAGAAAACCTCCACGCTTGAGCTAGGACCATTACGCTTAAGCGTGATCCTGATGTGCATTACATGTTATGCATAGCGCGCTTAAGCGTACAATGCTTACGCCTGAGTGTGAGCTCTCTTGCAAGTCACCAATTCTCACACTTGAGTTTGAAATTGCCTCGCTTGAGCGTGCTCAGGGCTGAGGAAGTTGAACATTAATTGTTTCAAGTTTGTCGCTAGAGCGTGTCTACTCCACGCTTGAGTGTGGTTCCTGTAATTGGCCTTACGCTTGAGCGAGTAACTTTATGCTTAAGCGTGAGCGTGCCTGCACCAAACCTCGCACTGTTTCATGCCTTGCGCTTGAGCGAACACTTTAGCGCTTAAGCGTGAGCCTTAGAGCTATAGTATATACCCCACGCTTAAGCGTAGTAACTGTCCGCTTGAGTGTGCTCGGGGTTGAGAGAGTTAAGATCTTGATGTTCAAATTTGCCGCCTGAGCGTGGTCCCTTAGCGCTTGAGCATGCCCATGTTACTTTCTTTTCGCTTAAGCAAAGAATGGTACGCTTGGAGCATGATTCATACCTGATGCTACTTGTGTGTTTTAATTTGGGCGTTTATACGCCAAGATTTCAGCGTAGTTACACGTACCTCAAGTATTGGGCTCAACAGTGTAAAACCCTCTTAGTGTACAAACCCTAACACTTTACGCTGGAACCTTGGGTTTTGAAGAGGAAAAGGCACAGTCTCTGATTTCTTTGAAAGGTACCATCTTTTCAGTTTTTACTTTCACTTTATAGTTAGAATTGTTGTAGTTCACTGTTTCAATTTCAAATTTCTTTCATCCATGATATCTGTTCATCTTACTTTTCATTTTGTTGTGCTTTTCTATTTGTATATATGTATCCATTTAGGCATTATAAATACCATCGTTAACACTCACCATGATCAGAAGATCACAAAGACTTTGTAGAAAACCTGAAAAAAGTGTTAAAATAGAAAATGTGAAAGAAGCCTGAAAAGAGAAGGGAAAAGGGGTGGCTACTATCAGTACCCTTGATTCTCCATCAACTGAAAGGAGTAAAAGTCTTGAAGAAGGAAAGAAGTCTTAGATAGTTGAGAGTTTTGATGGGTATAGGTTTAGAGATTCCAAGGCCGCCCAAGATTATGAGAATAAGTTCAAACATAGGGGAGTAATAAGGGATAGAACTCTAGTCCTTGATGAAGAAAATTGTTCTGATTTTAATGTAAAAGCTGCTATGATTGAAAGGGGATGACAGTTCTTTAATGAGAATTTAGGCAATGGTTACCACGAACTCACTAGAGAATTCTATGCCAATCTCAGGACTCATTCTATGGAAGATAAGTTTCCTTTTTCTTCCTTCTTGAGAGGAGTCACCATTCCTCTAATTGGTCACATATTGAATAAGCTGTTGAAAGTACCTATATTGGATGAGGAAGGATGTCATTACACATGGAAAGTAGATATCTTTCATAGGGCTGAAAATGAAAATCTTAGGAAAGAAATTTTAAAGGAGTGCTGTGAACAAGGAGCTACATATATAACAAAGGTTAATGGTGCACCAAAAAGTTTTAGGAAGAATTGTTTGAATCATCTTTCCCTTTTATGGTGCCACTATGTTCTTTCATCCCTGCAACCTGTGGCTCATTCTACTGAGATTACCATTAAGAGGTTTGTGTTGATTTACTGTTTAATGAGAGGCCTGTATGTTAATCTGGGTGAGTTAATATTGGAGGAGATGATGAAAAACCTTGAAAAGAATCTCCAACTGCCATATTGCTCTGTTATCACTTTGTTGGCCCAAAAGAATCAGGTTAGGTTGAATTATGAAGAATTGACAAAGGTAAAGCCTAAGAGGATTATGGACAAGCGTTGGGTGATAGACCACATTGACCATTTTATGCCTCAAGAGTCAAAGCGTCCCAGACAACCTAAACTAACATCTTTTGCACCACCACCCCCAACAGGAGCAGATACTTCTTCTGATATTTCCATGGTAATGCAGGAACTTCAGGTTATGAAGAAAATACAGCTAGGAACCTATGATCTGGTCCTGAACCATGATCTCATGTTGAGAAAGATTGCCACCACATTGAATGTGGATCACACTGAAGAAATGGGAGTTCCACCTGACAGAGATTTATGGTTGGCTTCCATTAGATTCACCATTCCCCCTGATGACACACCCTTAGCAGCTGAATTTCCACCCTACCCTAAGCAAGATAATGATGAGTCCATGATTGAAGAAAATGAAGAAGAGGATGAATGATCTTTTACTTTGTTTATGTGTTATTTTGCTATTTTCAAGTTGTAATGACTTTGTTTAAATATTCTCTTGAATAATGTATTTTCTTTTCAGTGTAATGGAACTTTATTTCTATGTTAAGTTGTTTGTTGCTATTTCTTTTCTGAATTGTATTGTTAAATTCATGCACACCATTCCTCACCATTCACTGCCATTCAGGTAAAAAGGGAAATAATCTATCCTTTTGTCTCATTGATTGATAAAATATGTTAATTATGTTTAATTTAGAATCCACCTTAATAATTTAAAGTTTACTGATTCTCAGGCTTTAATTGGATAAATTAATTGATTCACATTGCTTGATTCATGATCCCTGTCCATAACTATTTTCATCCTTAATTGTTTGTATATTCACCATGCTAGTTAGCAATCTGAATTTGTAATCTCGCATTAAGTTTGGGGACATGATTGGCTGGTTACCTGTTATATTATTAGCTTTTGAGCTTTTATTAATTCTTTACTGAGTGTGCCTGCATTCTTGTTTAGTGAGACAAAATTTGCTTCAGTACTTGCTAAATGATTATATGTTTGCCAATTGGAAATGATGAAGGCCTTCTTTGGAAATTAGCCAGAGCCAAAATTAGCCATCCTTAGTATTATTAATTATCCTTTGACCTAACAATTATATTTTGAGCCTGAGACCCTTTCATTCTGATTATGTACCTATCTTTACAAGCCTATTTATCTGAGAAAAACCAAGAGAATTATCCTTGGATGTTCCACTGATGAACTGCTGAGTCTTATCTTATTGCTAGGGACTAGCAAGTTCTAAGTTTGGGGATGAAGAGTGTGCCTAATAGCAAAGCAAAGGACACACTCTGACCTTAATTATAGATGAGTAGTTTGAAAATAAAAGGAAGAACAGCAAAAGCAAAAGAAAAGTGAAAAATCAGTAAAGCAAAGGTGCAAAGCACCATAAGAAAAAAAATGGTATTGAAAAAAAATTTAAAAAAGATGGAAGAAAAGAAAGAAAGAAAGAGTCTAAAGGACTGAAAGAGAAAAGGTGCAAAGCAACCCTTCATCTAAAAAATAATGAAAGCAAGAGAGCTAGTTAATAAAGGCATTTAAGTTAAGGTTGAGGCAAGGCACTAGTGGGCACATCTTTTAACCCAACATTGACTAGAAAATAAAAAAAGAGCCTATAGCCTAACCCCATTACAAGCTTAAAAAGCCCTTACTAATCCAATTGTGCTAGCATATGTCATGATGTTTAGAACTGTTGCAAGCCTATGTTGATCTAATAATTATGCAGGTGATGAGTGCATGCAATTACCCAATATACTGAGAGAAGAGTGAAACACCAATCCATGTGAGGAAAGATTCACCAGCTTGTTCCCAAAAGAGGTGTGAGTTATTATATTTTCAGAACTTGCGAAAAGAAAGCATGAATGGTATTCAATAATTATAGTATGAATTAAGTTAAGGAAAGGCTGATTGATTTGAGTAAATACAATTGATTTAATTAATATAAGTATTTGCTTCAGGACAAGCAAGTTTTAAGTTTGGGGATGTGATAAGTCTTGAAAAGACTTAATAATTTCACCTTTAATTTAACTTAATCCATTAAATATTGTTTAGTTTAGCACTATTATTTAATAAATTATCAATAATTCTTATTTTATTTATTTATTTCAAAAGTGTTTAAATTATGTAAGAAAATGATTAAAAATAATAATTAGTTAAGGAAATTTGTTTATTTATAAATTCACTAACCCAGCATACATATTTATTTGTTTGCATGTGCAGGTGCAGTTCATGCTCAAGCTTGAAAGCTTCACGCTTAAGCTTGAAATCCATGCAATCTACGTAAAAAGAGAGAAAAGAAAACACGATCACGCTCAAGCGAGCATCACTCACGCTCAAGCATGACTTTACCACAACACCCACGCCCAAGCGTCCCACATTCACGCTCAAGCGTAAAGATACAGAGGCAGTGAATATATCGATTGCGCTCAAGCGCGAGTCCTTCACGCTCAAGCGTGAAGGTGGTTAATTAACCTGCTGTTTTCCCTCCAATTGAAGCGCTGCACCGTTGCTGTTTCTATTTTTCTGTTGTACTGTAGTAACTTAAGTATTGCGTTGTAGTTAATTATTTATTTGTAATTATGTATTTAGATTAGTCAGTTTAATTGTTAATTAAGTTTCCTTTGTAATTAAGTTAGTTAGTTAGTTAGATGCCTATATATATATGTATATATTTGTACATACTCTGTAAAGTATGGAGAGAACACACAAAAGCAATATATGATTCATTTTCTCATTTCCAATATCTCTCTAATTCTCTTCTCTCTCTAAATTCTCTCGTCCATGTTTTTCCATATTTCTTTGACAGAATCCATTCCCATGGGTTTCTAAACCCCAAGGGTTGGGATTGCTGAAGCTTCCGATGGAATCTTAAAGCTGCATTGAGGAAATTATCTTCTGAAGTAAGAGGAGAACAAGTTAACAAGTGGATCTACTCTGCTGAATTGACAAATTCAGATCCAAATAAAGAATCTCACCAGTGAGGAATCTTGGTTGAGGCTTAGGTAACTTCTAGCTTCCTAACTAATTCAGGCCTAGTAATTAGGTGAATAGTTAGGGTTCAACCCCCAATTTTGCATTAGATTTCTCTGTCACTGAACACCTAAGGGATTAGGGTTTAATGCTTAGGAATTAGTGTCATTCACCTAAGGAATTAGGGAGTAACCAACTGTGAATTGTCCTCTTGCATATGAAGTTTAATTGAACCTCGATTGCATATTCCTTGATGAAGTTGTAAGCTGAAGTAATCCTAACCTATCTTCCATTAATCACATTTCATCTCCTATATTGCTGCTGAAAATACAAAAACATAGAAAATATAAAACAACAGAAAAATAGAATGAATTGCATCTGTTTGTGTTGGTTCAACTTGTACTAGTCTAAGATTGTAGTAATTACCACAATCCCTGTGGGAACGATCAAATATATTACAAATTTAACGATTGGTGCGCTTGCCAAAAGAAAATAAATCCTCTAAGAGTCACACCATAAGTCGATAATAATTCATGATTTTCACACCAAGTTAATGGCTCCGGATTTATGCATCAATCCCTAATCCATTATGTATTTAAAAACATTATAATTTAGAAGTTCTAGTTCATTATGATTTCGTAAAACCCAATATTTTAATATTTTGTAAGGTTCTAGTTCATTATAATTTTGTAAAACCCAATATTCAAATATTTTATAAAGTTTTCATGATTGAATCTTTCTTCACCTAAATTTTTAAAAAGAAGTTGTTTACTAATAAGTTACCATTACATCTCAATGCCCATAATATGTCCCCTTTTTCTAGTATTTATTATTGTTATTGTGGTATCCTATAACAATTATTATTAATAAGATTATTAACAGGATTACCCATGCACATTACATATTAAGAAGAATAATTACTATTTTTTTTCAAGAACTTTGATCAAGAAAATAACAAACATAGGCTAAAATATATGGCCCAAAACAATAACAAAAAAACCTACAGGACTTGTTCAATTTCCTAATGTAAATTAGAATAGAAAGAATATTTATGCTTTGATTGATGTAAATTAATAGAATTGAGGGGAATTACTTTTAATAATAAAATTTTAGCCATTATTTAAACAAGGAAAGCAAAATTTACAACATGAATCTAGCACTTAAAATGTTAAAAGCAAAATCTATGGAATAACAATTAATAATAAAAAGTAACCTTGCAGTGCTTTCAACCGTCAAAACATGGAAAGGAAAATTTGTAAGAGGAATCTAGCACTTAAAAACAAAATCAATGGAATAACAATTAATAATAAAAAATAACTTTGCTGCTACAAATACCAAAAATAGAGTAAGATACCAAAAAATCTATTATAAACAAGTCACCTTTGAGGAAGAAAACAGAGCAGATCACACGGCAAGGATAACAGGTATGACAAAAACAAATGCTAAAATGAATCCTTCTACTAGTAGAAACAAAACGCACAACAAGATGGACCACAAAGATAACACACGATGGACCACAAGATAACTACAGTATGTAACTCTCAGCTGAAAAGAGAGAAAGGAAACAAAAAGGCACGTTTGGTTTTAGAAAGGGAAAGACACGTTACTTTGTAAGGTGTAAGACAACTAATAAGAAAAAGAAAAAAGAAAAATAATATACGTACCTTTTAGCTTCCAGCGAGCGAATCCCACGCGAAAATATTAAATAATGAAAACTATTGTCAACGGTTAGCTACAGGAATCGCTGATAAAAATATTGTTAGCGCTTACAACAACAACCACACACTTTACTATGGAAATTGAATCAATGTCAGCAGTTGGACGGAACTGCTGACAAAAGTGCCGTTACTTTTTGCAAATTCTATTATAGTGATTGGAACTCTAATCTGGTTTTCATCAAATAAGAGTACACACTACCGATGTTCATAAAATGACTTTTAGGACCCACGAAGGACATTATGAATATCTAGTTATGCCCTTTGGGTTAACTAATGCTCCATCTACTTTTCAAGGTTTGATGAATGTTATATTTAAACCATTTATGAGGAAATTCATTTTGGTATTTTTTGATGATATCCTAATATATAGTTGTGGGTGGAAGGAATATTTAGAGCATTTGCGACTAGTATTTGGTCTGCTGTCCCAACATCAACTATATGTAAAGAAGTCAAAGTGTGCCTTCGGCAAGACGAAAATTGAATATCTTGGGCATATTGTTTCAAAGGAGGGAGTTGCCATTGATCCTACAATGATTCAAGCTATGCTATAATGGCCTAGACCAAATTCCCTCAAATCCTTAAGGGGGTTCTTAGGGTTGACAAGATACTATCGAAGATTTATTAAAGACTATGGCAAAATCAGCCAACCACTTACTGTATTATTGAAGAAAGATAGCTTTTTATGGTCTCAACTAGCTGAAGATTCCTTTGAGAAACTCAAGCACAGGATGTGTAACGCACCAGTGTTGGCAATGCCAAATTTTAGAAAACCTTCGTGATCGAGTGTGATGCATCTAGAGTCGGGATAAGCGTAGTATTGCTACAAGAAGGCAGACATATAACATACATGAGCAAGGCTTTAGCACCAAAAACTTTAGGCCTTTCAGCTCATGAGAAGAAAATGTTTACAGCTATAATAGCTGCACAAAAATGGAGACCATACTTGATGGGCCGTCATTTCCAAATAATTATAAATCACCTTAGCTTAAAGTATTTATTAAAGCAACAAATTTTAACTCCAGTGCATCAAAAAGGGCTCACTAAATTGGCAGGTTATGATTATGAAATTATTTATCCTAGTGGCAAGGAAAATAAGCAGCAGATGCCTTATCCAGGTTGCTGGAGGAGAAAGAAGAATCTGTTATTAAGGTTGATGGTTCAGAGTCAAACTTAGAAGGTGTGGTTAAATAAGTCTTAGACTTTTTTCACCAAAACTTTGAATAAAATAAAATTTACAAGTAATCAAATGATGATGAATGAGAGAAAATAAACATACAGAGTTTATACTAGTTCACTTCCAACACAGAAGCTATGTCCAGTCCCTTCAAACTTAAAGGATTTCCACTATTGTAAAAATCTCCTTTACAATATCAGCACCAGAGCCGTGCTACAAGTATTCTTGACACTAGCCACTTCTGGCTTAACCCAAGTATTCTTTCAAAATCCTCTTCAGGCCAAAGTGTTCCCCAACACACAAACTTGTTCTGGTAACCCACCAGACTTACACAAGTAGCAAGAATAAAAATGTTTTCAGAACTTAGTGTACAAATAATAGACACTTTTGAGATCGAACACTAAGTATTTTTGACACAAGACCAGAGTCTGCTAGAAGCAAAGCTAGAGAGTAATGAGGGTCTTTGTCTTTTATAAGAAAAATAAACTTGAATGATATTGAATGATAACTTGAAGAGCTTTCTTCTGAGATTTTTCTTGTATACTCTGACGTTTAAATTCCCTTGATATTTATAGTGACTTGAAAGATATATCCGTTATTGCTTCTTAAAAGTATATATAGATGTTGGAAATCCTTTGAAGGTATTTTTCCTTAAGCTTCTTGACATCAGACCTTAACGTTGAATTCAAGCTTGAGAGAGGTTTGAATCATATTTCAATATTTTCACGAGAATAATTTCTCATGCATTTCCATGCATAAAACCTTTCATGAACTTATTCTTGATTGACCGAGAAGTTGCTTTCTAAGATGTCGTGATGAGATTTCTGACTTGTGATCAGAGTTCACAGGAGTAGGTACGTTGAAAGCTGCTGCTTATGTTAATTTTGTTCTTTTTGTTCTTTGATGATAAGTACGCAAATATGATATGGTCATTTCTCCCGAAGCATCATTAAAATAGAATCTTCGAATGTTGAAGGAGAGTTCCTTAACCATGATGCTTCTATCAGACTTTTGTTGTTCTACTAGACTTTTTGGAACATATATGCACTGAAAGAAATATTATGAACAGTTCAGACTTTTAGTGAAAATACTTAATGATCGATATAAACGAATCATAAAATTTGGGGTCTGGTCCAACAGGACTGAAAACTTATATTTTTTACCAGATTTTTTCTCAATAATCTCCCCCTATTTGTTGATAACAAACATCAAGTCTTTTGTGGGTGAAGTCTGTCATCAAAATGTCATAGAATCATAATTAAGATGATAGAAACAGAATAAAATAAATGGATTCTTCATTGATGAAAATAGTGCATACAACATGTATCATTCTAAGTCATTACATTGATCCACAAAAAGACTTCTACATAAACTCCTTTTTTTATAATCAACAAAAGAGAGAACATCAGTGAGACTTAAAAAGCAAATCACAAGTGACACTGAAAATGAAAAGAGGGAAGGCAACAAAAGAAATAACAATGAAAAACAAGTTTGAAACACAAATAGATATGGAGAAGTAAAAGTGATCAAGGAAGGGCGATAAAGAAAAATAGGATTATGGGAAGACGAGGAATAAGAGCAGGAAGTTTCTTCCTATAGAGTCTAAAAATAATGGCACCACAATACATCAGTGTGAGCTTCAGTTGGATTAGGTGCGGTCTAGAGACTTTTAAGAGTTGCTGCAGGTAGTCGCTTGGGCTGAAAAAGACCTTTATAGTAAGGCTTAGGCTTTAGGGGCATGGGTTTCTTGAGTTTGCCCAAAGAGATCCACTTAGCTGGTGGAGGAGGACGGGGAACTTCAAATAGAATCTTCTTTCATGGAGTAGCAATAGGGTAATTCTTGATGAAGACATCATCAAGAGTGATAAAACCATGCTTAAGAGTGTGGGCTACAGAGGCCTGCTCGGCTTGAAGCATATGCAACATCCCGAGGTCATCATTTGAAAATAGGTCTGGGAAGCCAAGAAGCTTTTCAATGGGAAGAGGAGGGTAGCATTTTGGAGCAAATGGTTGTATGTGAAGTTTGTGAGGGTCAAAGAAGGGATGATTCACAATGGCTTGATTTTGAAGACTACGATATCCAGGGTCAGAAGTGTCAAGAACGTGTTTGAAGTTAATATATTCAAGTGAGGTGGGGTAGTGTTTAAGAAAAAGGGGAAGGCGGGACTTATGAATAATAGTGGAGATGGGAGGACAAGGGATAATGGCTAGAGAGGATGTGGTGTGAGGTAACAGTAGAGGTAGAATGGCAAGAGGAATTGGTGGAGGAGAGGAGGAAGGAGAGTCTGGTGACGGTAAAGGTTTAGACCTTGACCTTTTAGAAGATGGCTGGGGAGAAAAAGATCTTTTTCGCTTGAGGATGCTTTGAAGGAACTCGTATCACTACGATAGAGAGCAACAATGGTGTAGAACTGATTGATCTAATCAATGTGTTCCCAGGTGCAGACCTCTGAGAGCTGATGAGTCCTTAGATAACCTCGAATGAAGCGTAAATAATGGATGTATGCTGGATAGCCACCACATTCTTGAAAAGTGTTGTGATTCTCAACCATGACTCTCTGATATCATAAATCTCAGTAAACTTTGAGCGCCAATCTGAGGAATCCCATTCTAATACTGAAATATTTGGATTCAAGGAAGTAAAGACAGAGATAAATAAAGTTAATGCTTCATCATCAGAGAGCTTTTTTAGATGAGACTTAAAAGAGGGTCGAAACAGAGATGGTTGAGTCTGTGGAGCCTTAGAGAGAGCTAAAATCTTGATTCTTTTACCAGGGCCAGACTTCTTCTTGGTAGAACGTTATCGCAGTTTACCAATTGGAAGATGATCATCTGAATCTGGGGAACCCTTAGTTGGTGTTGAGGTGGTAACCTGAGATAAGAAGGGTGCCTCTGTAAGTAGGGAATTTGATTTGTCTGAGGGAGCATCAGACTCTTCAAGAACCAATTTTCTTATCTTCTTAGCAAAGCGAGTATTCAGAGTACGAGATGGAGTAGACTTTCTTTTCTTGGAAGGTGCATACTTTTTCTTGTTTAGGAGAGCCAGAACAATGCTTGGAGGTGGATAAGATTGAGAGAAAAATACAGGTAACGTACTGACCATCAAGGAGGGAGTAACTAAATCCTTCAATGAGGTGGGTTACACATTCTCAAGTGTAAAGACTTTCATGAGAATAGCAGCCTAAGGAATCTTATTCTGCTTCTTTCCTATGGAGGAAATCAGATACGTCATGATGATATTGGATAATTGGTGATGAATAAAAATTCCATCACTAGTCTGTTGAATTTGCAAGCCTAAGAAGAATTTAAGTTCACCCATCATACTCATTTCAAATTCTGCTTGCATCATTTTTGAAAAATCTTTACATAAACTATCATCAGTAGCACAAAAAAAATTATTATCCACATAAATCTGTATAATAATAAAGTGTTTCTTAGAGCTTTTTCTGAAAAGGGTTGTGTCAACTTGGCCTCTTGTAAAGCCTTTTGAAATAAGAAATGAACTGAGTCTCGTACCAGGCTCTAGGAGCTTGTTTCAGACCATACAGTGTTTTACTTAATTTGAAAATATGATTGGGAAGAGACACATCCTCAAAACTAAGAGGCTGTTTTACATAAACTTCTTCTTCAATAAAACCATTTAGAAAAGCACTCTTTACATCCATCTGATATAATATAATACCTTTAAAGGCTGTAAATGCAAGAAGTATCCTAATAACCTCAAGTCTAACTACAGGAGCAAAAGTTTCAGTAAAATCTATACCTTCTTGTTGATTATATCCCTGAGCTACCAATCTTGCTTTGTTTCAAATTACCTTTCCATCTTCATTTAACTTGTTTCTGAATACCTACTTAGTACCAATGATACTTTTATCTTTGGGTTTGGGAACTAGTGTCCATACTTTACTTCTTTTAAATTGGTTTAGTTCTTCTTGCATAACAAAAGAATCCAATCTATATCCTTCAATGCATCCTAAATATTTTTTGGTTCTACTTTTGAGATAAGAGCAATTGTTGACTGATTATGAAGGCTGGATCTGGTCCTTACTTCAGCAGCTTGATCTCCAATGATAAGATCTGAAGGATGGTGAACTTTGAATTTCCAATCTTTTGGTTTTTCAGGTTCAAGGAGTGGATTTTGTTCAGACTTTTCAAGATTTATTGATTTTGGTTGACCATTTTTAGTATGTTAGTCTGTTGATTGCTCTTTCTCTTGCTGAATCCCTGCATCATCTAAGTCTAGATCTGTCAGTCTCTTATCAGTCTTTTGAAGGTCATCAAATCTTACATGCATAGATTCTTCTATGGTTTACGTTTGAGTATTAAATACTCTATAGGATTTTGATGTGGTAGAGTATTCCATGAATATACCTTTGTCACATTTTGAATCAAATTTTCCAAGATAATCCTTGGTATTCATAATGTAACAGGTGTACCCAAAAGGATGAAAATATGAGATATTGGGTTTTCTACCTTTCCACAATTCATAGGGAGTCTTATTTAGTATTGTTCTAATAAAAACTCTGTTTTGAATATAACAAGAAGTAGTCATAGCTTCTGTCCAGAAATATTTTGGAAGATTATTTTCACAAAGTATGGTTCTGGCCATTTCCTGCAGAAATCTATTTTTCCTTTCCACAACTCTATTTTGTTGTGGAGTTCTTGGTAAGGAAAAACTGTGAGTTATTCTAGACTCATTTCAGAATTTTTCAAAGATTTTATTTTCAAATTCTCTGCCATGATCACTTCTTATTGTACCAATACAGTATCCTTTCTCATTCTGAACTTTCTTGCAAAAGATTTTAAATACTTTTATGGACTCATCCTTATGGGCTAGGAAGTATACCCATGTTAATCTGGTGCAGTCGTCAATAATAACAAATCCATATTTCTTTCCTGCCAGACTTTGTACTTGAGAAGGACCAAATAGATCTAAATGTAATAATTCTAAAGGTCTGGATGTAGAAACAACATCTTTATTTTTAAAAGAAGTTTTGTGTTGTTTTCCACTTTGGCATCCTTCACATGGTAGAGATTTTGTGGCATGAAGTTTTGTATATTGTATTTCTTATTTATCATGATCCGAGACCCTTAGGCAAGATCATAATGGTAGGAAATTTTATGATGGGCATATTATCGTTGTACTTGAATATTACCTTTTTCTTATTTCCCATAAGTGGTATATGTCCACTTTTGTTAACAATTGGATGAGATCGATTTGAGGATTTATTGTATTTGATGTATTTTGTTATAGAGTTTGTTTGTTTGTTTTTCCCAAATACATAATTGTAATTGCTCCAAATCTAGTTGGTTGGATCTTTATTAGGATGTTTCTAAATTTTTTAGGATTGCTATCAAATTTATGATAAACTAGAAGATCAAACTTATGGAATTCTTTTGATAAACATCAAGGTCAACATAATGAATATTTAGCAAATGTTTTAGGGCCCTACTTTGGGAACTTATGTGGTGTATGAAGTTGAGTAAAGTAAATAAATATATGCTTTTAGTTATTTTATTTTCTTTTAAACTCCCATGGAAGTATATTTTGATAAGGATTAAGTTGGAACTCAAACATGAAAGGGAGAATTATTAGAATGCAATTGTAAGTTAAGTCTTACATTGTCTTGTCTTAATCATGAATTAAATGCATTTAAGTCTCATATTGTCTTGCCTTAATCATGAATTAATTTTCAATTTCAAGACCAATATTTACCTTAATGTTTTTGGACAAAGATTGAGTTATGTCCATTGGTTTAAACTCATTTTTCTAGAGACTTTGATACATGTTAAAACATTTTTGAATAAATATATGATAATAAATAAATAAATTTAGTTCAACCTAATAACTTTTATCAAATTGACAAATTTTGATTTATAGGTTGAAAATAACTCTTTGTGATTAAATAAGCTTCTAGACTATGACATTTTACTTTTGCCTCACTAGTCAATTCTGACTTAATGGTTTTCCTTAAACCCGTTTAATTATGGAGCAATTTTATCATCCTTTGATGATATTTTGTTGTTGAGATAAATCACATGTTTAGCGGTCACTTTTGATATACGGGACCTTAGTGATGCTTTAGCTATTCTTCTAGCATAAGTTTCCAATGTAAAAAGGTTATTTGATATTCTTGAATTATATCAAATGAGAATACTTGAAAAGGTCATTGATGTGATTTATTTAATTTTTACTCCTATGTGTCGTGCCTATTTAAATTATAATATATACCTCTATATATGTCCTTGTAATAATTAAAATAAAGTTGTTGGTCTCACATGTTTCCACTATTTATTGGTAACCTATTGTGTTGTGACACTTAAGTTTTGGAGTGAGTTATTTAAATATATAAATATTGTCTTGTTTGGTCTCACTCTTATTGAAATATTATTACTTAAGTGGTCAAATTATTTTGTAAAGTTGAGGTTATTTTGTTAGGGAAAATTCTTTGAAAATTTTTAATGTGGGAAGATTTAATGGTATGAAGTGTCTAGTGAACTCTTAAAATTTTTTTGTTTGTAAGTAGAGTATGTGGTTGACTGTGAAACCCAACATTCTAGAAGACTCTGTGGTTGATTAATTTTTGTCTTGGGTTTTCATTTTTATTTTGGTAACAATTTTTTGTTTAATAGCTCTATTAATGTGCTTTCCTCTACTTTGTAATCTTATGTTCATGAAAGAATTGAGTCTTGGACTCATATTACGTACTCTAACACAAAGTTGAGATCTCATTATTATGCCAATTGAGTTTCTAATATGTTGACCTTTTATGAAAACATTAATGTCAACATTTGGTATGCTGGATTAGTGAGAGTATGTATCATAGCCATATCTCAAGATTTATTGTTATTGTCATATATTATTGTGTGCATTTTATGGGCATATGGATTTCTGGTGACTTTGGTACTCAATCTCATTTTGTTATACTGAGATAAATAATTTTTTTCAAATCCTAGTGAACATCGAACATCCAAAATGGATGTTAAGAACTGTTTGTTGTCAATAAAGGCATAATTTTGGCATGCAATTTTAATGTGCATTTTGATGTTTATTGACATTTGACTTTTATTGTGACATATAAGTATCCATTATGTATGATGTCAATACTCCTATCGATTATGATTTTCTATTTTTTTGAGATACTTGTCATCTATGGACTTAAAGATCCTTTGTGCTTGCTCATTATTAATATTTTGTGGACGTCATGTTGTAGAGCAATTTGTTTAACTTATTTGTAATCACTTATGGGTTAGCCTAATTGTGATCATTTTTATTTCGAGCTATTATAATGACTTAAGTTCAAGTGAATTTTGTTTGGGTTATTTGTAACAATACAATTTACTAAGACTTATTTTATAGCTTTCAAATTCATGTAGCTTATATGATATTTATTGAGTCTTTTGGCATTTTGGGTTAGTGAGAGTTTCATGGTGTATTGCATTTATGAGATATGTATTGGTCCACCTTATTATCATATCTCTTATAACATTGTTAGATGCTTGGAACTTGTGGAAATAACATTCAGATTTGTTTATCTATATCGCGTTGTGGTGTATAGTGTATATCCCTATCGGATATGATTATATGCTATTGTGAGATTATTATTATTTTCTATATAATAATTAATAACGTGTTCCGAAATATAGTTTTTGTATTCAATAATTTAATAATGTTATCTAAGTAAGAGAATATAGAATTTTTAATTCCAATATTTGAATTAATATATTACTATATTAATATTTAATGGATAAATATTATTAATTTATTATATCTATATTCTGTTAATAATAATAACAATATGAATAGAATTATCTATTTAAATAGATATTATAATTGGATTTGTTGATATGATAGATTAGTGATGGTTAACCTATCATAGTGCCCGTTGAGAGGTTCCTGCGCCCATCTGGTTTGCCTATAAATATGTTATCCCATTAGATGAATATTACATAATAAAAACTAGGGCAAACTTGATAGATTTCCAAATTATATAAGTTTTGTGGTATAAATTGAGCATATTTTGGACATAATGTGTTGTGTTGGGATATTTTGTGAGTTAAAATTAATATGAATTGAGATTCAAACATTGCACATTTGAAAGTATCAACAAGTACTGCTAAATCCCAAATGTTGGTGTAATTTTAGGTATAAATGAAGAAGGAAGAGAAAAGGAAAAGAAAAGAAAGAAGCTTCACTAAAATTTCCTAAAGGATGATCAATTCACTCAAGTGAGACACCAATTCGCTTAAACAAGTGAGTTCGCTGCGGCCAAATGAAGACTCACTTGAGCGAGTAATGTATTTAATAAAGTTAAGTATCAGGTGTGACATTCGCTGGAGCGAGCCATTACTTCGCTCAAGAGAATTTGAGCCAGTGAAGGATGAAAAAGATTTCGCTCAAGCAAGACTTCTTAGCTTGAGCGAAAATGATCCGGAGAGCAAAATATATAGCTTTCGCTTAAGCGCCCAAGGAAATAACATCAGTGAGTTTAGTCCAGTGAGTTCCAATCGTAAAGTCGCTTGAGCGAGATACCTTCGCTCAAGCGAAATTCCTCCAGAATCAAAATATGAAGAGCTCACTACAGCGGATTGAGAGATGGCTTAAGCGAGTACTGAACAAGGGATTATTACATTGGAGTTTCGCTTACGAAACTACTCACTTGAGCGAAGTATGCATACAGGTGAAGCGGGACGTGGAGCTTTCTTCACGTTGAAGCGAAAGTTAAACTCGCGTGAGTGAGTTTACCATTATATAAGGAAACATGAAGAAAGTCTGAAGTTAGAGGATACGGGATTGAGATCTGAAATTAAAAACGCTTTGTTCTTTTCACCTTTTCTGGAGATCTTTGTTAAGCTCTTGTAATGGCAACCATGCATGGCTAACTTTCTCATTGGGATTGGATGTAACTAATCGGCCAGGATGAACATATGTGTTATATTCATGTAATAGGTAATTTTGTTCTATGATTCTTTGTTCTTCATTTCATGTTCATTGCTTGAATCTGTCTGATCAACATTTTCTTGATTTAAGTTTACCTTTGTTATTGGAAAATAGCTTTCGAAAACAGATCTAAATGGAAAACTCATTACGTCAATTGATTAGGAATAATAGTTGACGGAATGAATGTCGATACAGTCGTATGTAAAGCTGGAATGGATTTGAAACGATCAAGGGATTGACGTCTTCAAAACCATTCTTATGAACTTCGTAGTCAAGGAATCGATACGAATGACTTAGATTATGACGTAAAGAATTATGGTTCAAAAGTCGTTTGCATGAATATACGATATGCATTGGAAGGTGAGAACGGTGAATCCAAATCCCAATTTTTACAATCTGTTATTACATTTATCTTATTTATATTACTCTTTATGCATTTTCTGTATTATTTTTTAAAATCAACACCATGAAAACAGCTTCTCAAATCTACTATAATAGTTTGAATTCATTTTAACAAGATCCTCTGTGGGAACGATATCTATTTTTCCGAACATATACTACACTAACAGTGGTCCACTTGCCATACGTCTCATTAAAACTGTTCACCAAGTTAATTTGACAATTAATCAAAACACTAAAAAAACTAGATTGGGAATAGTTAGCGCTCAATTAATTCAGAAAAAGAGATCATGGATCGTTTCACATTGGGTATGGCATTTATTGAGTTCTTTATTGTATGATTGGTGGAATAATTTTGTTGTTATGATATGAGTCTATTTATAATATGCTTTGAATTTAATATATAAATTCTGCATTTTATGGTTAAAAATTACGCTAAACTTATTTGCAAAGAAAAATTATAAATAAAGCTACGGGAACAAGAAATCATTCATAAATTTCTAATTGACATTTTATCAAAAACCTTTCTTACACTATCATTCTCTTCTTTTAATTTCCTCCACCTAAACTAATCTTTTACCTTTTTCCTCTTCTCCTCTAGATTCCTCCACCTTACCCCTAGCTCAACTTAAACCTTATCCCTTCCTCTCCATCTTAGATCTAATGCAAACCCCGTATCACTTACTCTTTTTCTTAGTTCCATTCTCAAGTTGTGCTTTAATGATCCCATTCACTTAATGCTTATTCTCCTTCGATTCTTGTCCATGTTTCCAATGTTGCCAAGGACAAAGACAAGAAACTCAAATCAACCACCAATATGGTACCTTTTTTATTTTTTATTTTTATTTTTGAGATCTTGTATCTTTAATTTCTCTATTTTCACTAATAACTATTAGGAACATAAAAAGTTAATTTGTCCATAATGGGATATCTTACATACCATAATGGGTTTCTAAAAAACAAGTAAAATACTTGTATATACATATAAGAAAATTTCCATTAAATTCAACCTACCTAGTTAGTTTACAAATTGCATGATTCAATGGTTTCTTTCAAATGTGTAGATATTTTAAGATCTAATTGGGAGATGAAAAGTACCTTTTATACTAGATGCCTAATTAGCTTTAAATTCTAGAATATATGTACCATTGTTGTCTTATGAAAATGAGTGTTCAAGAGTATTGTTTTTGTGTGGATTCATGTGTGGTACTTATTACAAAGAGGAAGGCTTGGAGCTCTATGAAGAATGGTGTTGGGCATACCACAAGAATACTCTAATTAGCTTAAGGTTACATGAGACATGTTTCCACACATGTCATTACATGGGACTTTATGGTTATTGTGTGGGACGAGGCATACACGCCAAGATTTACGCTTAGTTATCATGTGGGATGCATGTCCCACGTTAATGGAGAAAGAATATGGTTCGTTGGCTATTTGACGAATAAAGGATCGTAATCCTAGAGCGTGAAACATGTCTCATGCAACAACTAACGTCGAATACAAGCCCACCCTCTTTTCCTCTAATTTCTTTACAGTTTCAAATTTGCTTTTTTTCAATTTTTTCAATCTTTTAAATTTTCTTTTTTGTGATTCAAAGCATAAAGGATACAAAGTTATTCCTTGCCAATGTTATTGAGTTCGTGATGCAAAAAATGAGTCTTTTGAATTGATTAAAATTTGAAATAAGTTAAAGGTTAGTAACCTATTTTAGTTCCTTTAGTTTTATGCTTTAATGTTCTTTAGGATAGTTGTAAGAACTATAGGATAGATGACTTAGATTATTATGTTTTAAAAAATATTGACATTTGAACATTATAATAGATTATTTACTAAAGTTTATTTATTAGAGTATACTTCACATATAGAGGTATGTTAGGATAGAATTTTAGAGTTTTAGAAATTTAGGACTTTACAAGTTTAAAACCTAAACTTTGAAATTAGAATTTTAGACAAAAAATTAGAATAGTCACAAATTTTTAAATTTTAAAATTCTTGTTTGGAACGTTGTGTGAGACCGCAACAACTAATGTGAAATACGAACATAGCCACTCCTCATTTAGAAAAATCATAAAGTTTTAAATTTTAAATTATAATTTAGAATATAAATAAATTAGAAGTTCATAATTAGATTTTAGGAAAATAAACAATTCAAAATTTTCAAATAATAATTTAAAAAATAAAAATTTAGAAATATCAAATTAGAATTAGAAAATAAAAAATTAGAATTTTCAAATTATAACTCCAGAAAATTTAGAAAAATTAGAAAGATACAAATTAAATATGTACTTAATTTTTACATAGTTAATTTAGGTTTGATGTGCAATTTTGAATAATGCGTGTGCTATATAACTTAGTGGTGTATTGACAATGCAAATTTTGTGATGAGTTATTTGTGGATGTATGATAGAGTTTATTCCTATAAGAAAGTTTGAAAAAGTGAGTTTATAAAGGTTATGAGGTTTATTAATAAGGCCACAAATCAACCCAGGGGGTGATGTAAGGTGTCCCTATGGGAGGTGTAAATGTTGCAAGATTTTAAACAAATATAAGGTTATATATATACAAGAAGTTAAGGTTTCAAACTACCAGGTTTAGAATGGAGAAAGTACAATTTAGGAGAATCGTAATATCCTAAGTCATGGATAATTGTAACCTTTTTAAGGCCAATAAGGTAGTGATAGTCTCAAAATAAATTTTATTTAATTTTTAATGTTTAACATAATTTTTAGATGACCGATCATGAGAGAGAAAATGAGCATGATGAGAAGATTAAGATGGGGAAGTTGTCGATTCATGGTGAGAAGAAAATTATGATCCTACCAAATGGTTTGCGCTTGCTTGTAAACTTGCTTGTTACCATTATTAAAAGCCATGTTGAGCCTATGATCCAGATGATGTAGATACCTGGATAAAGTGATCCCCAGAAGACGCTGATTATGACCCATCATCTAGTACAAAGCATAAATAATGATCAATGGCAATATTAAATCTGGGTTTATGTGATTTTGAATGCAGTCGAGGAGAGTGTTGGTCATTCTAACCCTTAGTAGGATGGCGTTAGTCCTTCACAGGCTTGGAGGACCTATGCTCGAGAAGGTCATTGTTACCTTGACTAATGGGTAGTTGCATATGAATTTATATATTTTTTTATTTTTGAAACTAACAAATATGTGTTTTGAATTAAGTATCTTCAAACCGAACAATGAGGGCAATGTTACACTTACAAAGGCAGTTCAGGCTCACTTCCAAGAACCATGAAAGGAATAGGCGACTATTCTAAAGACTGACGTAAAGTTGTGACGAGAGAAGTGACATGATAATAACCGTTGTTAATTATCATTTCTTAATGTTTAATTATATTTTCTTTTAAAAAAATAACTCAATGATCAAATCTAAAAATTAATAAAAACATAAAAACCAATAACACTTTTAACTCTAAAATAAATTAATCTTTAATATTGTGGATCGTAATTCCTTTGCAAATTTAAATAATAAAGTGAAGTATTAGTCATTGTTTAAAAGTCAATTATGATAATAATAAGATATATAAAATACATAATATAATAATTTTAGCTATTAATTTTTTTAAAAAAATTAATTACTAATTTTACATTTTATCCTAAATTAAGGATCCTTTTCCTTATTTATTTGGGTGCTAATGACAAAAGAAAAAGGGGAGGGAAGCGGCTTTATTTACTGGCGCGAGGCTCAACAGGGATTGATTCATTGGAAGCTTGAATGGTATAGAAGAACAAGAAGCAAAGGGAACGGTGTATAGGAATTGAGAAATACAAAGAATGCACGTGTCAACTTGTAATAAGACAATAATAAGGTTAAGGTCCATGCAGATTTGATGGTTGCTACGAAAATAAAGCACACCCCATTTTCTATCTCATAAAAAAAAAATACACGGGTTAACCATCTTTCTTTTCCTTCACACCACACGTGGTGTCGCTGGCATATATTCCTTACGCTATTTTTGGTTCCGCCCAACTCGGAACATTACTATCATTTTTCATTCATTTTGATTTTTTATTATGAACACGATATTTGGTAACAGACTGATTCGTTCGTGAGTTTCATCTTGGAGTAATGGAGTTTACGGCTATTATTCCACTGCCACTTTTAGTAGAATATGACTTTTTTATATCACAAATACGCTATTGATGATAGCTATTGTTTAAATTTGATATAATTTTACAGGTTAACTATATAAGAGAAATATTGTCAGAGAAGCAGCTGCGAAGTAACAAATAGATTAACTATAAGATAATCTATATTTGAAAATAGAGAATGGTTGGATGTGGTGAAGGCATCTTCACTGATCTATTTGGTATGATATGTTAGAATTGTCTGTTAAGACTTATAATTAGGCCTGGTCTTGAGGGCGGGTAAGGTAGATGATTGCCTATGACCCATAAATAAAGGTAAAATTTCAAAAGTTGTTATATATACAAGTAAAATGATAATATAATTTTCATAAAACTCTTAAGCACATGTAAATAATATTTACCATGAAATTCATTGAACCATCAGGTATCAGGGACAAGATCTTTGATTTGAGACCAATATATGCTATCTTTTACATTTCACTCCGCTTTGGTGAGGATCCGGTATTGTATCCCAAAGTTAAGTGAGAACTAAGGGCCTTCAAGTCTTCATTTGATGTCTGCATCGGTAGTCCGTAGTGATAAGCAGAATCAGGAGTCATCTGCGAAGACACTCTGACGTTCAAGTCACTAAAATAATGATACTAGAGTTGAAACAAGTATTAAATGTGTTACCTTATATGTGATGAATGTAAATATTTATAGATGTTGGTTGGGGGTTGGTCCTTACGTGGCATGTGTCAGAGCCTGTCTTTTTAGTATGGAAAAGGTTATTGCAAGCGTTGTCCTATCTGATACCATCTCAAGTTTATTGATCCGATATGCCCCCTAGCCTTGTCTCTTAACCTATACTTAACACCGTACTAAGTGGCCTTGGTGTGAGGGATTTCGTGAAACATGACATGCTCAAGGGTGCCATATCGGTTACTGTTATAAACTAGCACATCGGGTGCCTCAAATAGTCGATATCATGCCTTGGGATGATGGGCTGATATCATGTCTAGATCATTTACCCCCTAGCCTATTAAGGTAACTTGTGAGTTGTTTCAATAGCCTAAAGTTTCCTCGTTTGGTGTGTCATGTACCCGTTGTTGTTCTATTTTCTTGATGAGCTTTGGAGCATCTAGTCGATGTGGATTTCCCTGGATGACCTTAGCCAGCATCAATCTTGGATAAACTAGCTATTACCTGGGGCTAGGGAAGTGTTTACAGTGGGAGCCTAATAGGTGACAAGTGTCACACGACAAGAGGATATGTTCTTTCGTCTTTCGGTGTATAGTTATCTTGTATTAAAATTTGCATTATGAGTCTAATTTCCCTTAAAACATTGTGTTTTGGGCCATAATCATTGCATCTTTTCATCTCCCACCCTTTCGCCCTCCATGCTTATGCTATAAATAGAGGGCTAACGCGGGGTTTCAAGTTGCTTGAAAGTTTTGTCTGTTATAGCTCCGACTTCCTACTCGCATGAATCGATATTCTCCTTGGCTCGTACTAAGCAAACTACTCGAGTTGCCCCTTAAGGTAGCTTCCTTATCTTAGTCTTTTATTGTTATTGGTATTTTAACTTGTGAATTTTCTCTAAGCTTTTTGTTTTATTAAAAACTTGTGATATGGGAGGCAACCACGCGAGTATTGAGTCAGTTGAGATCCTCTTTAAGCCACTATTGTGGTCGTCTATGAAACCCCAACGTAAGCCAAGGTTAGCACAAATAGATATACATAGGTGGGTGAGAATAGGGTCCAGGGAGTGCCTAATGGATTTGCCAAAACCTTTCGACTGTATCTTCATATCTCGGGATAGAAGGACTTCAGGGGGGAGTACTACACTGGTATCTAAATACCTTAATATCAGTGTCTAGATCTCTCTCCTGGGATACGGATTCTAGTTTTTCTTTCTATCATTCTAACATCTCTTTCTATCAATGTGTACCCTTCCTCCAACACATTGTCCAACCAATGGTAATTGAAGAATCACAACACTTTGAAGCTGGAAGTCAAAAAATCCTGACTGAACCAGTTGATACAAATGTTATAGCGGACAACATAGATTGGTTGGTAGAGAAAGCCAAGGCGAGTATTTTTGGGTCCACCATGAATTGCTGTCAATTAAGAGTTAACTTATAGAAACGTACGACATAGTATAATTGGATGTCGGACGAATATGGTCTTCAAACAAGTATAAAGACCATTTCTCTATTATTGCACTTGTAATAAGAGATTGAATTTGCCACACACCTGGAGATTAATTCCTATACATGTATGAAATTCTCTTCACAAAGGTGGGTGCACATTTTCCGTTCAATGAGTTCGAGATGGAGGTGTTGTATTTTTTTGGACATTACCCTTAGCCAACTCCACCCAAATGGATGAGGGTCTAGTTATTTCTTTGGAAGTGTTGGGGAGCCATTTCGGCTTTGAACTAACTTTGGTGATGCCTTTCCGCTATGCGAGGGTTCTGTAACAAGGTAACCTAGATGGACGACTCTAGTTCGTGAATCTTCGATGTCAAAGTGACATCATGAATGTTGAAGCATATGCTGAGTAAGCAAAAATGGTCAACATCTTTTTTAAACATTCTTTTTTCAAAGTTTGCATGAGGCTAGACACTCCAATGTTCTTAGAAAATTTAAATGACTTGAGAAAATTCTATACCAAGTGGACAAACCAGCATTTTTTGTTGGAAAGTAAGTCATATGTGGTTAATGACCGTACGCTGAGTGCGAGATCCTAGCTTATGGAGGATGCCCTACATGAACTTTCTTGATTGATGCCCTTGAAGTGCTGGAGTCTCTTAAGCACCATTAAGAAGTGGATGGAGTACCCGTCACAACTCGGTAAAGCTTTTAGCCTTTTCATGGATACCGTCTTTGTTAATATGCTTGTACATATTTATGCATACAATTTTCCTTTGATATGCTAGTTTCTAAGTACTTGTTTATTGTTTGTTATAAGAAGTATATGAGGGACTATGCTGGACCAACTTCAGAGGGTGATGGTTCAGGAAAACCTTAGTGTTAGTAAGCTTGAGAACTGAGTTCCACCTTAGATGAAGAAGGCAAAAAAGGTCTCTCTACCTTCTAAGAAGGTGATGGACTTGGTTCAAAAAGATGTCACCACCTCAAACAAGAAGAAATGACAAGATGATGTATGGGATGGATCCTAGAAGAAGGGAAATGTAGCTTACTCAGAGCCGTAAAATAAGGGTAAGAGGAAATAGGGTGATTGTGCGGAGAAAACATTGGTCATGGAGGTTACTCGTGGCTTGGAGCTTGGTGATACCGTTGTTATTCCCTCTGATATAGAGAGTGGCCCAAACTACTCTATTTACTAGATCCTATCAGAGAGAAAAGGAAAAAGTTCACCCTTTCATTTTCGCTTGAAGGACAGTCTAAACACTAAGAAATTAGACTACACTTGAATGAGGCAGTGTGGTATGCTCTGAAAAGTCTTTTAGTTTTCCACTCTTTTGCCCAAGAAGGGCCCTTAGCCGGGATTGACTAGCTAAGGTAAAAAAATGCATGATTGCTGAAGGACCAAGGAAAGGTCCACTGTCGGCTAAAGGACATGGTGGAGAAGAACACCGGGTTAGAAAAAAGTGTCCAGCCTGAAGATCGTGAAGTAAACGGCTCAGGATGAGGTCAAACAACTGAAGGACAAAGTGAAAGATCTTCGTGTAGAGAATGTTGATGTCGCTGCTGAGAATGAAAGGTTAAAGAAGGATGTTCAAGATAAAGATGTCAAGTATAATGCTGACATGCAACTCTTTGACCAGGCTGTGATGGAATCCTTTAGCCACGTCGTCCGCCGGGTGATTCATAGAAATTGGGGCTTGTCACTAAATACCAATGGTATCGAGTTTTTCAATAAATTCCACCATAGGGAACTCGTGATAAAGCATAACAGTGAGGTGTATGAGCCTATGGATAAGACATTCCAGGTGCTCTCCTTCCCGGATAAGGAAGAACAAGTTCTTGATACAAGGGTCGCCAAGCAGGGCCGGGGTGCAGGGAGAGGATGACTATAGTGATGGCTCCCCCAAGGCTTCTTGAAGTTAGCTTTTCCTAACAATACCTTCTTCTAGGATAGGCTCTGACTTTCGTTTTTTCTTTTTTTGAAATAGATTAATGTTGTCTTAGATAAGAATCTAATGGTCGTAGTGCCCTCTTTTCATGTTGTTGGTTTGCTTTATTATGTATACAGGCATCAATTCCTGCGATTCCTGCTAAGAAAATGACATCATATATGAAGTATGAATTTTTTGTTAATGTTAGAACAAGTTTCATAACAAATGCATATCAGACGATTTATAATTATTGTGACTAAGTTTAATGAAAAATTGTAAAGTTAATGATGATAATAGGGTTGGGGTCATCATATTTATGTGTTTTACCATAGCCGATGTCTTCCCAAAAAGAAAGTAAGGTTTATCTATTGGCACCACTTGTGGGGTTTGATATGGCACCTTGTGAAGGTGACCAATCCTTGCCACTTATTAGGATGTAGTAACTAGACATATAGATGGCCAATGATTCGCTCTTAGGACTTTGCTAGCTAAGTGTTCGTTGGTTAGCTAGCTTAGTCACTCCTAGGGAGTTGCTCTACTTGCACAACTCGTTGGGGGTTCAATATGGCTCCATAACGGAAATCAATCATTGCTATTTGTTGGGGTCAAGTAGCCAATCGCTCATATCAGTGATTGGGATGCCCCTCGTCAGGGTTTGGTGAATCACACTCACATCGGATGATTTACCTCGCTACTCATTAGGGGCTATAATCCAATAGTAATCTAACTTCCAAATAGAAAATGGTTAATGCTTGGAGAAATAATTTTTATTAAATCTAAAATATATCGATCCATACCAATTACATGTTTCATTAAAACCTCCTTAGGCAAAACCCTATGGGGAAAAAAGCCTAAGATAGGAAAAAAAGTATACGACTCATGGTACCGATCAACTATAATAAACTTGAAGGTTCCTCACATTCCACTTATTGCTCATAGGGTGTCCCTATAGAGTCTTCAACTAGTATGCTCCTCTCGAAGTAACTTCAAATATCTGACATGGGCTTTCCCAATTGGCCTTTAACATCCCTTGATGGGAAAACTTGTTTCCAACGTTGGCTCATTGTAAGACCAAGTCTTTGATGTTGAAACGCCAAAGTTGTACCTTTTTGTTATATCTAAAGACTACTTAGGCCTTAACTGCTTGATCTTGAATAAAAGCCTCTTCTCATAATTCATGGAGTCCGTTGAGCTCACTACGCAAATGGACTTTATTATCCTTTTGGGACATTTATTGAACTCTACCTAAGGTTTGATTGATTTCAACTGGAATAACATCTTCCACTCTGTATGTTAACTGGAATGGTGAATCCCCTGTGGACGAAAAAAGGGTAGTTCAGTATGCCTATTGAACATGACATAATTGGTTAGTCTACCCACCCTTGGTTTCACCCAGTCTTTTCTTAAGACTCTTAAGGATCTCTCTGTTGGTCACTTCAACTTGACCGTTCGTTTATGGATGCTTAACAAAGGAGAAGACTTTTGAATTTCCAAGCCCTAAAGCAGTTTAACAAACTTGCAATCAGTGAATTGGGTCTTGTTATCTATTATGATCTATCTAGGAAATCAAAACCTATCAATGATATTCTTGTACACAAACTGGCACGTCCTGGTAGATGTAATATAGACGATAGCTTTAGCCTCTATTTTCTTGGTGAAATAATCCACTCCGATGATAAAGTATTTGATCTCGCCTAACGCTAAGGGAAAAGGTGCTAGGATGTCTAAACCTCACTGGTGGAAGGGCCATGGGACAATCAGGTGAAAGCTCTTCCACTAACACATGGTGTAGATTTGTAAACTTTTGGTAAAAATCACATTTCTTGAGGTACATGATAGTTTCCTTTTCATAGGGGGCCATTAATACCCTGCCCTCAAGATTTTTCTCATTAAACTTCAACTACTAGCATGATTCCTACAGGCTCCTTCATGGACCTCGACCATGACCTCTTTGACTTTAGCTTCATTCATTTTGAAGAAGGGACAAAGTGTCCCCTACGAAAGATCATGTCGTTCATCATTGTGTAGTTTCAAATATCTATTTTCAATTTCTTCTTTTCCATAGGGTCCATAGGTAATTGACCATTTTCCATGCATCACATGATAAGAGACAACTAGACGTTATTGATGAAGGCTCTTACTTGGAGTGTGTTAACTAAGGGTGGGGCCAATATCTTGGGTGATGTGAGGGCTTGAAGTTGAACCTTAAGGAAATCTCTGAGTGAACGCCATCTTTACTTTGCACAATGGTCTTGACACCACATCCTTTTATATTAGAGGAGCCATCAACATATATCATCTAATAAGCTTGATGTTGGTCAGGGCTTTCTCTAGTTAATTCAGCCAGTACTTAGGCTTTGATAGAAGCTCTGGGCTCATAAGTGATATCAAATTTTAACAACTTAAAAGTTGATTTTATTAGTATTCCCCCAAATCATGCTTATGTAACACTATCCACACAGAGAGATTCGTGTACACAACAATTGGATGTGCATGAAAGTATTACTTCAAGCGTCGAGATGCCCAAGCAATCGCCATGGCTACCTTCTAAATTTTTGGTACCAAGGCTTTGCCCCATGTAGGGTTTTTCTTGTAAAGTACACTAGTTTTTATCCCTCGAGGGTTTCGTTGACTGGACCAACTTCTGATGCCTCATCTGAGATAGCAAAAAAGCTTCTCATTAGGATCAGGTTTCACCAATATCAATGGTTAAGCCAACACCTCTTTCAAACTTTGAAAGGATTTTTCTTGTTCTTCTCCTCATTTGTACTTCTTATTCTTTTTCAAGATCTTGTATAACGAGAGAGACTGGTGTGTTATTTTAGGCATGTACTGGGATACCATTGTTATCTTTCCATTTAATGACTACACTTTTTTCAAATTCTTTAGACTTTGGAGTTCTTTTATGACCTAGCATTTGTCCAGATTGACCTTTATTCTTCTTTGGGTCAGTATGAAGCTTAAGAATCTTCCAGCTGGCATATTAAAGGTGTATTTAAGCGGGTTGAGTCTCATTTTATACATCTTAAGTCTTTCAAATATCATCTAGAGACTGTCCATGTGATCCCCCTCAGTGGAGGTCTTTGCAATGATGTCATCCACATAGACTTCCACTAACCTAGTGTAAAGTCCTTCAAACACCTTATTCATCATCCGTTGGTAGGTCACCTCAACATTTTTCATTCTGAAATGTATAACTATGTAACAAAATACCCCTTTATCATTTACAAAGGCAATCTTCACCCTCTCCCATATTGCTATTTGATTATAACCAGAATAGGCATCCATAAAAAAGATAAATTCATATCCTGAAGAATCATTAACCATTTGATCTATGCAGGTAGAGGATATAATTCTTTTGGGCAACATTGATTAAGATTTGTGTAGTCTATACATATGTGTCATTTGTCGTTTGCATTTTTATCCATGACAACGTTGGACACCCAGGTACTGGATTTTCTAAACGAATCTGGCTTTTAAGAGGTCCTCATTCTATTCACACATGGCCTGCTACTTCACTGGTCCTAATTATCTCTTTTTCTGGGAAACTGGTCTGGTTTTAGGGTATACCGCCAGTTTATAGTAGCAGAAATTTGGATCAGTGCCTGGCATGTTAGTCGTTGTCCAGGAAAAAAGTTGTTTAAACTCCTAAAGAAGTGCTATTAAATTCTTTCCACATCTGACATTAGTTTTTCATTAATATTTGTTACCTTCTTGGTGTTGTCTCCAAGGACCACACCTTTTGACCCTCCCCTAGTGTGGGCTTTGAAGGGTTAAGGGGATTAATCCTTAAGTCCTCTCTGGGTCGAGGTTTATAAAGTTGACGAATCTAGCTATCATTCCCCTATTATTTAGCCTCATTTTCTTGATGGTGACTAATAAGCCTTTAAAAGGCTTAATTATTTGGTCTATTTCATATGGTATTTTCTTAATTAATGACTCATATTCGTTATTTTAGAAGCATAATGATTAAATATTCAGTAAGTTTAGTAATTTAGTGATTTTATAAATTATTTGCATTTTTAGTTATTAATTATGTAATTTTTAGCCTAAATTGGGATTTTATGAAATATGGTAATTTAACCCCAGTGTAGGAACGTTGGGTGTGTGTGAATTTGTATCATGTTTCAAGCCCAGCAAGCATGTGTACATCCATGGAACATTCGACCCAAGTCGAGGTACATTCTGGGGAGCAAAAGCAAGCGTAACTAGGAGCCTACTCACTACGCGTGAGCATGCTAGCTAGCGTATGCTCACGCTGGTCCATGTTGCAACCACCATGCATCAAGGCAGAGACCAAGGATCACCCATACGTGGCCATGCTCACCAATGTAAGCCTACGCTGGGTATGTATGTACAGAGTTATGTTATTTTAGAGAGCAAGCGTGGGAACGCCACACTCATGCCAACACCCACACCCATCATGAGCAATATTCCAGTAACTAGACGTGTCTATGCCTAGCATCCATGTTCATACGCCCACCATATTCATCAACCATCAAGACCATGGAATGTTTTAGCGCCACACACTAGTCCCAACGTGCACACGCCAGCTCCCTAGGCCAAGGTTTACAGACCTAGCGTAAACTTACGCCTATGAAACATGGGAACGCTAGTGTGGCACACCCATGGCTTATACAATTTGAGATCACTTAGCACTCATGTATTGTAGTTAACTTAAGTTACCCTATTTATTTGTACATATTCATTAATTACACTATTGTAAATATTAGTCTAGGTAGTTAGTTTAAAGTAGTATATATACTTGTAAGTTAGAACTAAGTCAAAACTAACCAGTATAGAATTAAATCATTTTCAGATTCTCACCTCTTCTCTAGTATTTTTTTCTCTCTAAATTCACTCATCTTCTGCATCTTTATTCTCTATGTTCGATTCATTTTCCCTCCATGTGTGCCTAAACCCCTAGGGTTAGGATTGATTAAGCTGAAATGGATCTTGACTTCAAGTGATTAGAAGCAAATGATTCAGTTAAAGCAAATTCAAAACATGGCAATTTCAAAGTTTATATGCTTGGATTGGGAAATCTAAGGCTTATTTAGAAGCAATCACTAAAGAGGAATCATGGTGGGAGTTTCAGGTTTGGAATTGCTAACCTAGTTACTTCAGACCTAAGGAATTAGGTGAATAGCTAAAGTTCCCTTTTAATTTCGTAATTAAATTCAGTATAAATTGATACCTAAGGGATTAGGATTAGTTTGTGTTGGATTAGTGATAATTACCTAAGGGATTAGGAATTGTTCATCTGTGAAATCAAACATTGCTGAGGCTGAATCTAATGTTACTTTTATGTGAATTTAGGTGAAATTGTATGTTATTAATTCCAATCTACTGTTAGAATATTTTCTTATCCTTTCTTATTACTTAATTGTCACATCACTGTTAGAAAAACCACAAAAGTACAATATAATTTAGAAAATATAAAATCAAAATTGTCTGCTTGTGAAGGTTCAAATAATGTTTTTCCTTAGATTATGGTACTTAACATAATCCCCGTGTGCACGATATTAATTACTACTTTTAAACGATTGGTGCACTACCAATGACTTCGTCATTTACTATTTGCAAGCTTAAGTTATAGCAATACCGATCCATTTGCTGATCATGCTAGACTAACGATGCCTGATTTTCCTTGTCAAAGAACATGATCAGCAAATGAAGGGTAGAAATAATGGCCTCCCTTGTGTTCAAGGATGATCTCCCTAAAATTCCATTAAAAGGAGACTTCACATCAATCACTAAAATCCTTATTTTAATCATTCTTGCTCTGGGATCTCCTTCGAATGGGAGTTTAGTATGCAAATACCCTGTCATAGGTTGTTTGGCCATATTGAAGGTGGTTAGAGCCTGCATATAGGGTTATAAATCCATATTGATCAAACCCATTTTCTTAAAGCATTTATAGAAGATTACATCACAGGAACTTCCCTGATCCACTAGTAAACGTTGGACAATCTTATTATCTATAACAACCTCTATGACTACCATGTCATAACCCCTTGGGATTGTAGGACCATAGTCGTCTTCTGAGAAATTGATTAATGGGGTTTATACTCCATTCTGGAATGGTTTATTGTACGCTTTCATTTGAATTAACATTATTATGCACAAGTGATTCTCCTTAGCAGTATTAGACATACCACTATAGGTGAAGCCTTCTATGATCATATCGATAATCTTTCTTTCTTTTTTAGATGATGACATATCAGTCTCCTCTTCATCATTGATGGCTTCCACCTTAGACTTTATTTTCTCAATTACTATGGCCTTTCTGGGAATCTGTCCCCATCACTATCCCGAAACTTGTCTCATCTTCTTTTACCATTACTCTTATAGGATTTGTCTTTGAACAAGTACTATTTTAACTTACCTTATCTGATGGGGACTTCTATTATGTCCTTTAACTATCAACATTTGTTAGTTGTATGGTCGGTTTGTTCATGAAACTTATAATACTTGTGGGGATTCCCAAGCCTTTTAATCGGTGCTGGTTTCGTTATCCTATAGACCATGAACCCCAAAAGGCCCACTTCCCTAAGGATTTGACTTGGTCTAATGTTGAAGAGAGTGTAGTGACCAAAGTTAAATACCTTCTTCTCCTTGAGACGGGGTGTGAAGTCTCTATCTTTCTCCTTCTGATGGGGGTTTTCTATTTTAGGCTTATCCTTTTGGATCGATATTGAAGCCAATGTTGCTGCTACTGCTCTAATTTCTATAGTAGCAAAGGGTATTCCCTTCCAATAGATTTCACAGTTTTTTTAATTTTTCATAAGACCACGATGCTCATTTTTCCAAGGATAAGGAAAAAAGTAACTTTGGTGGTAATGCCTCAATGACGATTTGCTTTGTCAACCTTGGCACAATTGCCACTTCCTTGTAAAATCTCTTCAAAAAGTCCCCCAAAGTTTCATTTCCTACATGCTTTATCTGAGCTAGGGTTTGGGACATCTTTGGAATGTCCCTTGCTATGACAAAGTGGTCTTAAAATGCTTGGGCTAACTTCTCCTAAGAATCAATTGATCTTGATGGTAATCCCTTAAACCAACCCAAAGCTTCTACCACTAAGGTCCTAAGGAACTTCCTACACGTGATCTTTAGCCTCCACGAGCAAAGACTCATTGATGTAAGCATCAAGATGCTTGCAAGGGTTAGCTTCGCTGGTATACTTCCTTATCGATAGCGGCTAGGGAGTCTGTAAGTGTCTAGGAATGGTGATGTTCATCAAATGATATGCGAAAGATACACTGAATTTGTACCACGAGGAGGCTCCAAGGGCCTGTAAGTTTCAATACCGGGGGAATGACACTTTATTATGTATGTGGATTCTTGATAATCCCTATCGTAAGTAAGGATCTTTGAATACTTAAGCAATGTTGAAACATCTTGTTGTGATTGTTGTTACTAGGTCTTTACTGAGGAAACCCTAATATGGGTTGTCAATTTACCTTCAGCCTCCTAAGCCTTCTCTCGCTTAATCTCTTACAACTTTACTTGCAGTTGCCTGATCAACTTATCATGGGGATCACGATGGCTGATGATAGCCAACCGCAAGCGCACGGGGTATCGCAGTAATAAAAATATCATTCCCATAGAGATTGTGCCCAAGTACTAGTTATAGCGGTAGTTCAATTATCTAAAAAACCTATAGGCAATGAAGAATTCGCAGTAAATTAAATAGCCACAAAAATGTGACAGTAAACTTAATTTTTTTGGATAGCAAAGATTGTGAGAGACTCTTAGGAGTTAAGGGGTTCATGTGAAATGTAACTCAATTAAATTAAATTTTTTCTTAATTACAAAATTCTGATTCTAATGGGTATTTTCCTTAATTAATTAGCAATTTCCTCTCGGAACCTTCCTCACACACCGGGTTATCAAAGAACAACGTTTAATTTTGTTAATCGGATTCATTAAGTGTAGTGAAAACCCATCAATTCCTCAAGCAATTTTATTTACTTTCATAACCTAAAATCACAGGTTCATTTTCATGCTTTCCAATGATCGCTAAAATCTCGATTATCTGATACGCCTAAGATCAATTAAGTTCATCTCTGAATCATTAAAAGCAATAAGAACTCATGAAAATGAATAGAAAACAAAACTTCATAATCAAGAATATCAGAAACTCGGTTTTGATACATGAACATAATTCCCCCTAATCCCAATATTGGAAGTTTAGTTACTCATAAACAAGTTTAAAATGCAATTAATTTCAATCATCACATACATCATCAAAAGATTTCCCAAAAATACAGTAAAGAAGAATACAAGAAAATCAGAGAATAGATCTCACTCTAAAATCCCTAGAAATCTTGGTCTTGCGATGTTGTTGATCCTTGAATCCTTACCTTTTTCTCTTGCCAAATCCCTCTCCAAAATCTCTCTTTGTCATCCTCTCTTTTCCTCTGCAAAGGTGTCTTCAGAAGTGCCTAGAAACTGCCCAATTTGCATACTAAAATTCAGGAAACTGGGCTTCGTGGGGACACTACTGGCAGTGGTTCGGGGTCTAATGGTCTAAATCTTCCAGAACGCATTTCCTCCAAGGCACTTGATGACAACCACAGCCAATGGTGGGGAACCACGACCAGTGATTGTCTCTGACTGTTCATTAACTTAGCTCTAGTGCCAACCATAGCCAGTGGTGGAAGACCACGACCAGTGGTGGCCACTGCCATTTGTTCCTCTTCATTCCAGTACCATCCACAACTAGTGGTTGTAACCACTGGTAGTGGTTTATTCCAATATGGCCAGATCATATTGCCAAGGTTCCCAGAAACTTCTACTTGCATCTAAGTTGCCTTTTATTATCAAAAAAATAGACTTAAAACATCAAGAGCCCTATAAAACACAAACATCCGAGTAATATATGCGGAAAGAAATTAAAAATCAAGGGAATCGGGAGAAAAAAAAGGCAGTAACCAAAAACTACACCAATGACACTAAAAAACTATCTAACATGCACACTTATCAGCTGACCACCATGACATTTCCCGATGTTGGAGGAGATGATCCTGGAGCTTCCAAGATACTTGTATTGTAATCCAGGATACAAGCCTCCAAGTGGGTTACATCTTGAATGTATGCTTTCGGGGTGTTGGGGCGCCAATTAGCATCCATGATGTGGTGAGGATTGCAGTTGTAGGAATAAATTTATCAAGTCCCACTAGGTGTGCGATTGAACTATGCGATATGGAGGGACAAGATCTCTAATTCAGGACCGACATATACTTTCTCTTACGTTTCACTCTGGTCTAGTGGGGATCCGATGTTATATCCCAGAGTTTAATGGGAACTAAGGACCTTCAAGTCTCTATTTGATGTCCGCACTGGTATTTCCCACTGATGGACAAAATTGAGAGTCACTAGCGGAGACACTTCAACACTTAGGTGATGTAGGCTTGCCTACTTAAATTGTTAGATCTTGGTCTTATTTCTTTCTTTTCTTTAACCTTTCTTTATGTTTTCTTTAATGAAATGGTGGCAATGGAGGAAGCTTATTAGGGTGTTAGAACCGTGTGGAATGATAAGGGAAAAGAGGTGGGAAACTAGTCCTAAAAGGTGATGGAAAGAGGAAAAGACTTAAGAGGTGAAATGAGGTGTTATATGGATTGTAGAGGAAGGTGTGATGGTTTAGGGAGGCGCCACCCAAGAGGGATAACCAAGGTTTACTGGCCACCTAGGGAGGAAATCTAAAAGATAAGAGTTGATTGTTTGCTAAGGAAATCTAGCTAAGGAGAAGAGAAATCTTAATTACTCTCAAAGTGTATTTCACTCAAAATTCAAACTTATGAAATTTACAAAAGGAGAAGCCTTATATAGGCTAAAGAGCTCAGGCAATGGATTGGGCTTTAGCTAGCTCTTAGGCCTAATTACTAAAGATTACGCAAAATGGCCAAATACAAGGCCCAAAAACAAGCTAACCTATGTACAAGGCCCTAAAGTGGCCCAAAAGTGACATGGCCATGTAAGGCCCAAACCTATAGTCCATTGAGCTTTTTTAAACCTAACTAATATAATATCTAAAATATGTACACAAGAAGATGTTGGACCCATAGAAACCCATACAACACTCAAAGACCTAATATAGTACAAGTAAAAAGAGAAAGGGTCTTCAAATGAGCATCTTTGGGCTTGGGCCTATTCATAAGCATAAAGAATGATGTCAAGGCCTTGTGAATGGTGTCTTTGGCGTTCTTGGACCTAGATCTAGTCAAGGGTACACTGAAACTCTCTAACCCTTTTTCTAGGATCTTGTCAGGGTCCTCCTGGGTAATGTCCTCATTACCAAGTCACCTACCTTTTTAATACGAAAAAGGTTGTTGCCGGCACAGTCCTATCTGACACCAGCGTAGGTCTATTGATTTGGTATATCCATAGCCTTGTCTCTTAACCTCTGCTTAACATTAGCTTAAGTGGCCTCAGTGTAAGGAATTTTATGAAACATGATGTGTTCGAGGGTGCCATACTGGTTACCATATTGGCCAGGCACATTAAGTGCCTTAGATAGTTGGTATCATGCCTTGGAATAGGACTGATATCAAGCCCAAGTCATTTATTAAGGGTGAGCATAGGTCAAACTATTTATTTGGGGCGTAATATGTCTAACATATTTAAAGTATAGTTTTAATAGTATGATTAGGCTAAAACTTTTCAAAAAGTCCATTTAATTAAAAAAACTGAGTTTTGACTTTTGAAAAAAATATTTGTAACATGTACGGTTTGTTATTTTTAACTCTGATATGATTTTATAAAATTATATTACAATTTATGATATTTTATAATTTATAAATACACATGATATTTATATATATAAAATTAAATTTATGAGATTAAAAAAAGTTATGCAAAATTGATAACTAATATATATTTTGTATATGTTAACTTTTTAGAGGCTCATTTGTTTATTTAAGATGAGTTTATTGATATTTAATATTTGTTTATTGACATTTTTATTGGTTTTAATGTAAATCAAGTTTTTATACAAACTATCAAGATAATTCAAGTTTCTAAATAGGACTTACTAGACCTAAATATATAGTATGTCTCAAGTAACAAGACAAATTTAATATTTTTAACATTACTTCATCACTCTATTAAATTACTTTGTCATCTCTTTTTACTACTATTAACAAATAATTAGATTAAAATTAATTTAGTACTATACTATTGTTAAATATGTTAATTTTTCTAGTGTTATAGTTAATTTTTAGATTTTAAATAATATAAAAATTATTACTTATTTTATGGGTCCTTTAAATGTATTACGCGTCTAACAAAAATAATAATAATAATAAAGAACGGTCATGGATAAGTCACTTATCCAGAGGAGTATTACATTGGCCTACGTCATAAATTAAGGGGATTCACTCGATACTGCTCAACCCGAACCCCTTACATTAACAAAGATTTAAATGACATTAGGAGGATTTGAATCTACATTTAAGTGATGGATGAGGTCTTACCATTTATTCGAATACCCACTAATTAAGATTAAGAGATTCTATTAGATTAAATGAATAATTTGTTAGGACAACACCTAAATTTTTTCCTTTTTTTTGGAGTAAAAGAAAATGCAAGGTGGAAACATAATTTTATTTTTTTAAGAGAGCGGTATTAAACTTTAATTTGTTTGAAATCAACCATGGCAACGAGTAATCAACTGCTACCTAGTTTTATGGCAGTTCTATAAGGTATACCGGGGATTTTAACTTCCCCTCACTCATTTACTGGTAAATATAAATTTACCAAAAATCATCCAACATATTTCTTGCAGGTTTTGAGCAACAAAGGATAGAATCGCCAGAAATCAATTCAACCTCCATAATTTTATTTTGTGGAGGTTGAAAACACTAATTAAAATCATAACTATTAATTTGATTTGTGTTAATAATTAGTATCAGTTTAAAGCATAAAAAATAATATATTTTTTGTTTGTTTAAAGTGTAAGTAAATTTAAGAAACAAAATATCTAATAGTAATTTATTTATTTATTTACTAGTATTATTATATAATACCTTAACTACACTAGGCTTATCTGTATTAAAAAAAAGTATTATTATACAGTAAGAAAAAAGTGTAATTAAGGAAGCTAAAGCTACATAAAGAGAATAGGAACTAAAAATAGTTGTTAATTAAATTGATCATTTCCCGAAAGTCTTGAGCATATTTCAAGTATTCATCTTGCAAATCACAATTAACAAAATCTAAAACTAATTAACAATAATACATATCTAGTGTATGGCACAACAAAGTGAGGTACTATAGAGTCATCCAAACATATCAAAGTATTTGTATACAATACGACCAACTGGAACACCGGTATGTTTTCTTTTTTCTGGGTTCCTCTTCCTCTGCTCATGTATCTTCAAGTAATTTTTTATTATTATTATAAGGTGTGTAATTCATGCGAGCTAATCTGGTTTACTAATTGAATCTATTACAATAATTGAGTCTATCTCAATAAGTAATGAATGAGTTTGCTAATCTGGTTTTTTAGTACTTAGTAGGTCTGCTATTGCTAGACAGGTGTACATGCATGCATGCTTATTGAGAACAGTTCCATCTTAGGTCTAACTCTACGATAGACATACCTCCTATTTAAGCACTGCTTAAAGCTTCACACTAGCCTAAAAGAAGTTTTGGTGATGGGGTAGGTGAATTGGTTTTGAACAATGCTGCAATCTGAAAGAAATATGAACTTCCATTTTCTAGTTTCTCATTTTAATTTAGTTGGAACACTTGAAAGCCCTTAAACCCATAATTTCTTTAGCCATGGGGCAGGATCTCATTATTCATAATGGTATTATTTGCTTAAATCCTAAAGCATTGACTGTTGTTGATTGGAATGACCCGTGAAGCTGCCAAATCAGTTTTTAATTCTCCTGATTTTTAGGCAATAAAGAATCAAATATTTGTTAGAATCAGAATATTTGATTTCCTGTTTTTCAGGCATTTAATATGTTTATCAGTTGCAGATTTTTTGCTCTTTTATCTTCCATATTTCTGTATAAATAGATGATTTGCAGCTCAATAAAATATCAACCTTCGACAAATTCAATTTTCCCTTTGTTTCCTCTTGTTCCAGCCCTCTATATGTTATTTTGATAACCAACAAGTGGTATCAAAGCTATCTTCTTACGGGATCTGTGAAATGGATGCTGAAGCAAATTTTTCATAGATTGCTCCTCCTATCTTTGATGGAGAAAGCTATGACCTTTGGGCTGTGAGAATGGAATCCTACATGGAGGCTTTAGATCTCTGGGAAGCCGTGGAAGAAGATTATGATATTCCTCTGCTGCCAGCCAATCCCACCATTGCCCAGATTAAAAATCAGAAAGAAAAAAAAACAAAGAAGGCAAAGGCAAAGGCATGTCTATTTGCTTGTGTCTCAAAAACCATCTTTACTAGAATCATGACCCTCAAAACAGCAAAAGCGATTTGGGATTACCTGAAAGAAGAATATGCAGGAGATCAAAGGATACGAAGTATGCAGGTGCTAAATTTTATAAGGGAGTTTGAGTTACAGAGAATGAAAGAGTCTGAGACAATCAAAGAGTACTCAGACAGATTGCTTAGCATTGCCAACAAGATCAGATTGTTGGGCACAGAATTTCTTGATTCTAGAATTGTACAAAAAATTCTTGTAACAATACAGGAAAGATATGAAGCTTCTATAGCCACCTTGGAGAACACAAAAGATTTATGTACAATCACATTGGCAGAAGTGTTACATGCATTGAAGGCACAAGAGCAAAGAAGGCTTATGAGGCAAGAAGGATCTATGGAGGGTGCTTTTCAAGCCAAGCTACAAATCAACAATAGCAACAAGCCTGGAGGTTTTGCAAACAGCAAAAACAATAATCAAAGCAGCAACAATCAGGTTTATTCACCTTGCCATCATTGCAAAAAAACTAATCATCCACAAAAAAGGTGTTGGTGGAGGCCAGATGTAAGATGTCGTAAGTGTGGCCAGTTAGGGCACATGGAAAACATATGTAAGTCTCAACGACAGCAAGAAGAAGAAGTCAAGGTTGCCGAGGATCAACCACAGGAGGAGCAGTTGTTTGCTGTGTCATGCTTTGCTGCCAATAGCTCTACAGAAAGTTGGCTCATTGATAGTGGTTGTACAAACCACATGACTTATGATCGTGATCTCTTCAGAGAATTTGATGAAACTGTTCTCTCAAAAGTCAAGATTGGAAATGGAGCATATATTGAAGTGAAAGGCAAAGGAACTGTGGCAATTGAAGGCCACACAGGTTTGAAACTGATTTCTGATGTTTTATATGTTCCTGAAATCAATCAAAACCTTTTGAGTGTTCCTCAGTTGCTGGAAAAAGGATATAAGGTGTTGTTTGAAGACAAAAATTGCATGATTAAAGACTCAGAAGGCAGAGAGGTGTTCAAAGTTCAAATGAAATGCAAGAGCTTTGTCTTGGATTTCATGAACAAGGAGCAAACTGCAATGCACAAAAAGGTTAGTAATACAGAACTTTGGCATAAGAGATTGGGCCATTTCCATCATAGTGCTTTAATCTTTATGAAGAAGAATAATCTTGCAAAAAGCTTCCCTGAATTAGAAGAACAAGCTCCTGCTTGTGCTACTTGCCAATATGGAAAGCAAACAAGGCTCCCCTTTCCACAAAATAATGCTTGGAGGGCTTCACAAAAGCTGCAGTTAATACATACAGACGTTGGAGGACCCATGAGCACACCATCATTGAATGAGAGTAAGTATTATATTGTTTTCATTGATGACAACACAAGAATGTGCTGGGTTTATTTTATGAAGTTTAAATCTGAAGTTGCTGAGATTTTTTGGAAGTTCAAAGCTTGGGTGGAAACTCAAAGCAAATGCAAATTGCAGGTGATCAGGTCCGACAATGGAACTGAATATATCTGAAAAATTTAATAAGTTTTATGAAGATGCAGGCATAGAACACCAATTGACAGCACCTTACTCACCCCAGCAGAATGGCATTGCAGAAAGAAAGAACAGGACAATTATGGATATGGCTAGGTGTTTGCTTCATGATAAAGAATTGCCAAAGAAATTTTGGGCCGAAGCTGTAAATACAGCAATTTTTTTGCTGAACAGGTTGCCGACAAAAGCATTGCAAAAAAGGACACCATTTGAAGCATGGTATGGTTACAAACCTGAGTTGCTCAATCTGAAGATATTTGGCTGCTTGTGTTTCTCTTACATTCCTAAGGCTAAGAGAGACAAACTAGACAAGAGAGCAGAACCTGGAATTTTTGTAGGCTATAGCTTAATTTCAAAGGCCTATAGGATCTATCAACCACACCACAACAAAATAATTGTCAGCAGGGATGTCAAATTCTTAGAGTCAGATTGCTGGAGCTGGGAAGAAGACAAGAAGATTGAATTTCAGGAGGAGAATGAAGATGTAGATGAAGAACTAGTCAGAGGTACAAGATCACTTTCTGACATCTATCAAAGGTGCAACGTTGCCATCATGGAACCTGCTGGATATGAAGAGGCTGCAACTAATCAAAAGTGGATAGATGCAATGATGGAGGAGCTAAAGATGATTGAAAAAATAAGACATAGGATTTGGTGAATAGACCCAATCATAAGAAACCTATTGGAGTCAAGTGGGTTTATAGGACCAAGCTTAATCCTGATGGTTCTGTAAACAAGCACAAGGCAAGGCTTGTTGTCAAGGGATATGCCCAAATTTTTGGGGTAGATTTTTCTGAAACTTTTGCTCCGGTGGCTCGGTTAGACACTATAAGGTTGCTGTTAGCACTTGCTGCACAAAATGGTTGGGTCATACATCAAATGGATGTGAAGTCAGCTTTTTTGAATGGATTCTTGCAGGAGGAAATTTTTGTTGAACAGCCGGAGGGTTTTGTTGTTCAAGGACAGGAGGAGAAGGTGTATAGACTGAATAAGGCTCTATATGGGCTAAAACAAGCACCAAGATCATGGTATAGCAGAATCGATGCACACCTAGGAAACTTAGGCTTTGTAAAAAGTCCAAGTGAATTTACCCTGTATGTCAAAAAGGTTGATAATGAAATACTTGTGGTATCTCTTTATGTTGATGATCTATTTGTTACAGGAAGTCATAAGGTGCTGATTGACAAATTCAAAGAAGAAATGAAAGATTCTTTTGAGATGACAGACCTTGGGAAGATGACATTTTTCCTTGGTATGCAGGTGCAACAAATGCAAAATGAGATATTTGTGTGCCAAGAAAAATATGCAAAAGAAGTTCTCAAGAAATTCAATATGGAGGATTGCAAACCAACTGCAACTCCAATGAATCAAAAGGAGACGTTTTGCAAAGAAGATGAAGCTGTAAGAGTTAATGAAAGAGTGTACAAAAGCTTAATAGGCTGTTTGATGTATTTGACAGCAACCAGGCCAGATATTATGTATGCTGTGAGCCTACTATCAAGGTACATGCACTGTGCTAGTGAAATTCACTTTCAAGCAGCAAAAAGAATTCTTAGATATGTTAAAGGCATAGTTGATTATGGAATAAGATTCAGCCAAGTTCAAAGTTCCAGTCTCCTTAGTTATTCTGATAGTGACTGGGCAGGATGTGTTGATGACATGAAAAGCACCTCAGGTTATTGTTTTATGCTGGGTTCTGGAGTTTTTTCATGGTGTTCTAAAAAACAAGAAGTTATAGCTCAATCAACAGTAGAAGCAGAATATGTAGCTGCTGTTGCTGCTGTGAACCAAGCTCTTTGGATTAGAAAGCTCATGACAGACTTGCATATGGAACAAACAGAAAGCACACAGATATTTGTGGACAACCAAGCTGCCATTTCAATTGCTAATGATCCAGTGTTCCATGGCAAAACAAAACATTTCAAGATCAAGTTTTTCTTTTTAAGAGAAGTTCAGAAGGATGGAGAAGTGCAGCTTGTCTATTGTAGAACTGAACATCAAAGTGCTGACATTCTGACAAAGGCACTTCCTAAAACCAGATTTGAGTTCTTGAGGAAAAGACTTGGAGTATGCAGCTTCTGTGTCAAGGAGGAGTGTTGATTGGAATGACCTATGAAGCTGCCAAATCAGTTTTTAATTCTCCTGATTTTTAGGCAATAAAGAATCAAATATTTGTTAGAATCAGAATATTTGATTTCCTGTTTTTCAGGCATTTAATATGTTTATCAGTTGCAGATTTTTTGCTCTTTTATCTTCCATATTTTTGTATAAGTAGATGATTTGCAGCTCAATAAAATATCAGCCTTCGACAAATTCAATTTTCCCTTTGTTTCCTCTTGTTCCAGCCCTCTATATGTTATTTTGATAACCAACAACTGTATTAAGAGTTGTTGTTCAACCATTCTATGAAGAATATGAGATGAACCAAACATATTTTGGACTTTCCCGATCATCTTTGAGAAAGCTATGAGACAAGTGGTCCTCCACCATTTGTGAAGCTGCAAGTTGGATCTTCCGCAGGTTAAAATGCATTTCTTTTGTCTTCCTTCGTTTTTCATTTGCTAGTACATGCCCTGTTTCTTTTCTTGAACATCGATGGTTTTATTGGTTTTAGTCAGTGTTGTTCAGAATTAAGCGATTCTTATGATCATTATTCTTTACATTTTGAATCATTACAGTTTTATGAGCACAGAATTATGGTCTTTACTGTTTTTTGTTTCCTTTTAAGCTTTGACTTATTATTTTCTTAGGACCCTTGTTGGAGTAAATTAAATAAACCTCTAATATTTGGAAAACTTACAATAACCTTTTTAGTTTTGCATATTATGTGTATAAAATTATAGTTCTCATCATACAGATGCAAGGAAATATTTGAGGAGTACATCGCACAACTGAAATAAGAGGGAAAAGAGAATGAGCGGAAACAGAAGAGGAAAGGGTATAAAATCTGCTCATTTGATCTATTTTTGAGATTTATGCTTGTCATTCCTCACTTATGCATAAAATATAAACTATGTTTATATGAAGTGAAGATCCCTCTGACAATAATTATAAGGGAGAAGGAGGGAAAATTTGTTGTGGATAATCAATCAGCTTGTTGATTTTTGCAAGTTGCATAACTCCTATGACTAAAAATTTATGCATTTGTTATATCTTGACATGCTAACTGAAGTAAAAGAATGTTGTGCTCATGCTTTTTCTACATATATATTTTTCTTTCAAGATGTAGATAAATTCCTATTAATGCATGCTTGTTAATATGTTTTTCAATCATTAAGTTTGGGTGACTTTTCCATGTAAATGCAAAATGCATATATACAAAACAATTTTCAAAACTTCAGCAGTAGTATGTTATTTCCCTGTATATAGTTTGAAAAAGAAGGAGTGACTGTAGCTAATAATAATTTTTCTGCAGGCAAAGAAGGAGAAAGACAGAGAGGATAGGGAAAGAAGGAAAGGGAAGCAGAGAAGGGAAAAAGAGGGAGGGCATGAAAGTGGGAAAGAAGAGTCACATAAGAGGGACAAAGGGGAGAATGACAATGCAGAGTTTGAGATCCAATCCTCCAAAGAAAACAGGAGGTCTGAGGATGTTAATAGAAAACAACAGAAGCAGCATCGAAGTCCCGAATATGAAATGGAAAAGAGAGGACTAGGAGATCTCATGGCCATGGTAGTGACCGCAAGAAACCGAGACATGTATGTAGATTTCCTACTCCATTCACTAACAAATATTCATGATTTTCTGCTATCCTTTCTTGTTCACTAATTATATTCATGATTTTCTCCTCTTGGGATATATGGAGCAACATTCATCTGGTCATGAATCAGATGAAGGCCAGGACAAAAGACATAAGAGAGACCATTGTGGTGATTCTCATAGAGAAGGTGATTATGAAGAACTTGAGGATGGGGAATTTGGTGATGATATGATAGACCATAATCGTTATTCTATTCAAACTCTTTGATTACCTTCTGCTTAGCTCTCAATATGTATTATTTTTTTGAAAAAAATATTAACAAAATATAAATTTTAGAAAAACTTCCTTTGTATTCTGATGTTTTGCACCAAGAATTTACTACTAGAAGGAAAGGTTAAGTGAAGAGCTCAGTTTGCTGCAACTTGTTTTGGTCGATCATAAATTTTTTATGTCAAATTTTAGCAAGTTCATGTTAAAAAATCTTGTATATATCCATTCATATCTCTTTTGATATGCATTAAATATGTGATACTTATTTAATGCCAATCAAGAAATAGATAGACGCAACATCAAAATATGACATGTGCATGAGTGAGATTCATTCCTATAAGTATTATGCTGTCAATACCGTGTTTGTGTTTTATTGTGTAAAATCTTCTCTATTAATTAAAATGGATGCAATGTTCTGTCATGGTCCGCTAATTAAGCCCCATTAGTTATGTTGGCTTCAATTAGTAGGGGTTATTTTGGGAATTCAAAGTTATGCTTATTTATTAGCACCTAACGCTGCTTATCCAATTTCATTTGTAACATCATTATAGTTTAACACTGAATCTTGGACCAGTGTTTTGGGTGCAGACTGTTTTGAATCACATCTGGTTCCTTTCGATGGTGATTACTGATTTGAGATGTCACTGACTTCCTGTAACCAGCTATATTATGAATTGATTTCTACTACATTGTTGTTCCTATCTTTCTTGGACCAAACCTGGTTTGTAACCACAATAGGTGTGTCTAAGACTCATTCATAATTGTGAGGAGATTTTTCCTATTTCTTTTCCTGCTATTACCACCTTACCTTACATTTATAAATGTCAAATGATATAATTTCCTACATTTACTGGTTAGAGTTGTTAGAGTTACTAAGAGAGTTCACAATATTTTGGTGAGTTAGGAAAAAAATCATATCCAGGCCTGTTTCAGTGAAATATTTACAAAAATAGAGCTGTTTGTGGGGTATTTACATGTCTGGGTCCCTTTTTTGTGTGTCGTATAAAAAAAACGACACGTGAATCGCTAAAACAAATGGCGACTCATCCCTGCATTGACGCGTGTCTGTGTCGGCTGGATTGTGAACGACACAAAGTGTGTCGCCTATACTTCCTACGACACACGCTTAGTGTCAGACAAAAAACGAGCGACACATTAGCTGTGTCGGTTTGTCTTGCAACGACACACCGTTTTCCCCCGACCACTGGCCCAGTTTCCCTACATATATATATTAACGGTCATTCTCCCATCGTGTGTATTGTCTTTGCTAGTGAAGTGTTTTTGCTGATATTGTTAGTAATTATTTTTTGGCAAACAAGTAGTTTAAATAACTTTAGTTAAAATGAGTGTTTGGTCAGATGATGATTCCACCAACTATAGCATACCATCAGATGAGGTGTTAAGTGACTCTTATGCGGATGATGAAATGTTGATGATTGATTCCGATAATGATGATGACGATGTTGGTGGGTTAGAGGCGATTTCTAATTCTGGTGCATCGAACCAAATCCAAGTTCAGCCTCTCCAACAACAACATTTGCACGGTGGTAATTTGTATTTTATGGTTTTTGGATTTTACATATATATATATATATATATATTGTTAGGTAGTTTAGATCAATGGTATTTGATTTATAATGTATACAATTGATTAACAATTACAAAAATAATTACGTTATTTTAGGGTTTGTGAAGAAAATCATAAATATATTTTAGTTAAAAATTAATAGGATTTAATATTTTAAAATAAAAGGGTGTCAAAGAGAAAAATAACACGACTTTAATTATGAGCATTCATTTCTATAATAATGAGTAATTTGACGTTGTATGTTGAAACTAATTATTTTTTGATATAAAATTTCTTATATTTACAGTTACAAACCTTCAGTTGACTGTAATTTTTAGTTGATTTTGACTTAAAAAACACAAAGCATGAATAATAAAATAAGTATTTTAAAATTGTTGGGATTTATGTAGGTACTGGTGTAATTCCATTTTAGAACGAAGCATCCCACTTTCAAAATATAAATATGGAGCATCCAGATCAAGAAATTGAATTTGATGATGATAACTGGAATGTCGGGGATGAGCTTTACGTTGGGTTAAAGTTTGAGTGCAAATCTGATGTTCAAAATGCGTTAAAACAATGGTGCATGAAGGTGCATCAAAGTTATATTGTTGTGGAGTCCAAGCCTACTAAGTTTGTGATGAAGTGTCCTAATCAAGTCAGTGCATGTTGTTAGTAATTTTGGATCACATATATTATTTAAATATGTTAAAGTCAATATATAATTAGCCAAAATTTAAAGTGGTCTAATTAATATTAAAGTGATGGCTAATGGCGTAATTGTCATGAAAAAATATTGTGTAGATACCTATGGTAATATTCTAATTTGATGAAGGGCCAAATTAGAGATATTATATTTTAATATGTAACTGACAGAAGTTACAAAAGGAGGTTATGGTCCTCATTTGTAGAGAGAGAAGGTTACACTTAGTTTCTGGTTTTTTCTGATCATCCTCTCAGAGAAGAAAATAAGGCTCTCTATATCTGGAAGATCAAATACCTACGGTACTCTCATCACCTTCATCATTCCCAATGGCAAATTCAGGTACGCTTTCACAGTCTGTTTCTCATCATGAATAGGGTATGGGTTTATAAGGATTAATTAAGAATGTGCTCTATATTTTTATATGGGTAGAAATATGTAGTTAGGCACAATTCTTAATTGGTAGAAACACTCCCAACAATTGGTATCAGAGCCTTCCCATACTTGATTCATGTTTGATTTTAGGAATTTTGAAATTAGGGTTCAAAATTAGGAATTTATTTTTTTGGGATTAATCTAAGAAATTATTAAATCCTAATTTACGGTGACTGTATGTGAATTGATATTTGGCATTCAATTGATTTTTATGCATAAGTGTACTGTACCATGCTATATTATTGCGTGAAATTCATATGCTTTACGTTTACTTGGAGTATGTGCGTGAATAGGAATTATGCGTTAATTGATATCATCAATTGGTATAGTGCAGTTTATTCTTATAAAATTCTACGTACGGACCATAAATTATACATATGAATTCTTTATGCTTTTTTTTAGTGGTGCACGTGAATTATTTTTTTTTTAATTCACGTGAATTCTCATCAATCTGTCTATTGTGCTTCTTTTTTTTATAATGGTGCACGTGAATTATTTTTTTTCTTGGCATAGTGCAATTCGTAAGTTTGCTGTACCATGGATATTTAATGGTGTAGTGCGATGTATATATTTTGTTCTTAATGTGAAGTTCTCATGTGATTGAAAGTATTCATATATCATGATGCCATTATCTTTATATACATATATATATATATATATATACAAATTCTCATATCTTAATTCTTGTAATTATATTGTCATTCACTGTTTCGGGAAATAATAATTTTATTTTATTATTTATTATAATGGCATATTCAGATTTGGAATATTAATGTTCAAATTTTGGTTATTATTTGTATATTTTATATACAGTGATTTAGCATTTTAAATGAATTAATTGAATCAAGAAATCACCAAAGTGACCTCTCTTGTGTAGATAGTTCATACAAAAATGTTTAAATGTTTGTGTGTATGTTTATCCATGCGAGTATTAATTAGCCCAAAGGAAAATTTAACACTTGGCCGGATTGAGTACACACCTGTGATAGTAAACATGTGATAATTATAAGGTTTAACATGTGCATGACAAATCAATCCAAAGAGGGGTTCATTATGTGACATGTTTAATTGTTAATGTTTGATTATTACAACAAGGATACCACTAGCAATTAATATTACGGTCCAAAGACTTGATATTGATGGTGCACTAGGTGTCTTGTATTGAGTTCTGCCATTATTTGAATATATTAATGATTGAATTTATTATGTGAGTATAATTGTATTATTTGTCTTGTTCTTTTCAGCTACTATTGCTTCAATATCTTTTAATCTGAATTCGGTTCCAGTTCTTAATGGAACAAATTTTAAGGACTGGAAAGAGAACATAGAAATTGTTCTTGGCTGCATGGATCTAGATCTTGCATTAAGGATTGAGCAACCCCCATCTCCTACGGAATCTAGTACCTCTGAACAGAGGAAAGATTATGAGAAGTGAGATCGTTCAAATTGCATGAGTCTTATGATCATTAAGCATGGCATTCCTGAGGTCATTAGGGGTACTGTTTCTGACAAGATAACAAGTGCCAAAGCTTTCCTTGTTGAAATTGAAAAGCGCTTTGCAAAAAGCGATAAGGCGGAAACAAGTACTCTTCTTCAGAACTTGATTTCCATGAAGTATCAGGGCAAAGGAAATGTTAGGGAATACATTATGGGCATGTCCAACATTGCTTCAAAATTAAGGGCATTGAAACTTGAGCTGTCGGAAGACTTACTCATACATTTAGTGTTGATTTCTCTTCCCTCACAGTTTAGTCAGTTTAAGATATCTTATAACTGTCAAAAGGAGAAGTGGTCTCTTAATGAACTCATTTCATATTGTGTGCAAGAAGAAGAAAGATTGAAGCAAGAGAAGACAGAAAGTGCTCATTTTGCAAGTACCTCTAAAGACAAGGGCAAAAGAAAAAGAACTAAGGAACCCAAGAATGAAGCTGCTAAGGGTCCAGCACAAAAGAAACAAACTCAGGGTGACAAATGTTTCTTTTGTGACATGCCTGGACATGTAAAGAAGAAGTGTGCCAAATATCACTATTGGCGTGCAAGAAAAGGTATGTTTCTTACTTTGGTCTACTCTGAGGTCAATTTAACTTTAGTACCTAGAAACACTTGGTGGTTAGACTCTGGTGCCACTACTAACATCAGTGTTTCATTGCAGGGTTGCCTGAGCTATCGAAAGCCAATTGATTCTGAAAGAAGGATCTATGTTGGAGATGGAAAATCGGTAGAAGTGGAAGCTATAGGGCATTTTAGATTATTATTGTGTACTGGATTTTATTTGGATTTGAAAGACACTTTCGTTGTACCGTCATTTAGACAGAATTTGGTTTCAGTTTCTTATTTGGACAAGTCAGGTTCTTTATGTTCATTTGGAAACAATGCATTTAGTTTGTCTTTTGATTCAAATATTGTTGGAACTGGTTCACTTTCGGCTTATGATAATCTATATTTGCTTGAAACTGTATCTACCTATAGCGAATTCTTAAATGTAGAATCACGTGGTACTAAGCGTAAAATTGACAACACCATCTCAGGTGCATTATGTATTTGCATGTTGATAACAGGTTTTGATAATGACAAGGAAACAAGCATTACAAGCTCTTCATGAATCAAAAACAATTGAAACAAATCATAGGTGCTATATAAAATCAAGAATCGGGAAGAAAACGGTTTCACAAGTTCAAGAAATCAAGAAACCAATAAACAAAGACAAAGAAGAGCAACCATGGATCACAACATATCAATGGAAGACCTACAGGCATGGAAAAACATCAAACTACAAAGCCTGAATCGATTCAACCACGAAGGAATCGATTCACAGCCCTGGAAGTCACCAAAAATAAGAAACAGAATGGGTTGAATCGATTCACCATGACCCTGAATCGATTCGAACACCTGGAAGTCATTAAAATCGAAAACAGAATGTGTTGAATCGATTCACCATGACCTTGAATCGATTCATTCGAAGCTGGCAACCCAGGAACCCCAAACAGAATACTCAAAATCGATTCAACAAAGCTCGAATCGATTCATTCGACTATGGAACTCCAAAATGCATGGAACAGAACGCTCTGAATCGATTCAGAGATCTAGGAATCGATTCACATAGTGGGAAACACCACTAAATAGACATATTGGTGGGAAACCAGCACATTTCTCCACCATTCCTTCAGACACCCACTATGTGCAACGGCTAGGAAGACCAAGGCACTCACCAAGCTCTCAAATGACTCTATAAATGCAAGAGGAACTCAAGCACAAACACACACAACAAGAAACTATCATTCTTTACTTACTCTTGTGCTTAGTAAGCCCTTATTCTTGTATATTCTGAATTTTCATTTGCATATTCTCTCTTCTTGAGAGTTATAGATTTGAAAGAACCTTCACTTGTACATCTACTCTATTGAGAGAGTCACTTGCTTGTAAACACCAAACACCAAAGTTCACTCTAGATTGAGTGGTTGTTCACTCTAGGTTGAGTGGTTACAAAGGTTGAGGTTCAATCTTTGGGATATTGTGAGATTGAGAGATTGGGTGGGGTGCCCTTATACTTGTGAGGATTGGGTTCTTGAGTGTGGGACACTAGGAAGCCGCAATCGCTCAAAGTTGTATCTCTAGTCTACAATAGTGGAAATCCTCTAAGTGGGTTGCTTAGAGGCGAGACGTACACCGGATTGGTGGAACTCGTTAAATCGGTTTGCAAGCTCCTCTTCCCTACTCTTTTACTTTCATATACTGTGCTTAATTGGCTTGTGTTGATTGATTGTGGCTTGCATACTTAAACTTGTTTAATTTGGTAAAATTGTAATACTGCACACCAAGTGTTTGTCAAATTGTCTCAGCTATATTTACCTTTGTTTTGCCTTTCACATTTCATTAAACTTGATTTCACTTGCATAATCTTGTAAATTTGAACATAAGAATCAAGTTCAAAGGCATTCCAACTAAAAGTTTTAAAAACTCAATTCACCCCCCTCTTGAGTATTGAGGCCACTTGAATAACAAGTGGTATCAAAGCTTGACTCTTGGTAGAACAAGCTTAACAGCTTCAAGAGAACAAATGGCCTTAAGTTCTCAAAACCTCTTTCCCGAGGGTGGTGCTATAAACAGACCTCCCGCTTTAAATGGAGAAGGCTATACCTTTTGGAAAGAAAGAATGAAAATATTTATTCAATCTATTGATTTTAAGGTTTGGAATGCCATTGAAAATGGTCCTTATACACCCATGCATATCGTCAATGATAAAAGTGTTGAAAAACCTATGGAGAAATGGACTAGTGATGAAGAAAAGAAAGTGCAATATGGCTATAAGGCTAAAAATCTCATCACTATGGCATTAGGTCCAGATGAATTTTTTAGAATAATGAATTGTAAATCCGCCAAGGAAATATGGGATACTCTTCAAGTAACCCATGAAGGTACAAATGATGTTAAAGACTCTAAAATTAATACACTAACTAGTCAATATGAGTGCTTTAGATTAAACTCTCATGAATCAATTATTGATATGCAAAAACGGTTCACTCTCATCATTAATCAACTTATTACACTTGGAAAGACTTACACTAACAAAGAGCTCATTCATAAAGTGTTGAAAAGTCTTAGCAGAGAATGGCAACCGCTAGTTACCGCCATCAAACAATCTCCCAGCATAAACGAGATGTCTCTTGCCACATTATTTGGTAAGTTGTAGGAACAGGAACAAGAGCTGAAAGAATTGAAGATGATGGAAGAGGAAGAAAAATCTTCCAAGAAAAAGGGACTCGCTCTCAAGGCCACTTCCATAAATGAAGAAGAATCCGGAAGTGAACTTGATGAAGAAGAAGAGTTTGGACTATTTGTGAAACGCTTTGGGAAATTCATGAAAAGCAAACGCTTCCAAAGAAGCTTCAAAAACCCAAGTAAGAAACCTATCACTAAAGAAAATTCTTCCTCACCCAATTGCTTTGAATGTGGCAAGGAGGGGCACTTCAAAGCGGACTGCCCAAATCTTAAGAAAAAGGGCAAAGAGAAAAGAGGAAGAAGGAGAGCATATATAGCCTGGGATGAAAACGAGATAAGCAGCTCGGATGACTCGGAAAATAAAGAAGCAAACCTTTGCCTCATGGCCAACCACCAAGAAGAAAATGATGAGGTAAATTTCCATGACTTAGATAAGGATGAATTACTTGATGCTCTAGAGGAATTGTATGATAAATTTGTAAAAGTATCCAATAGACTTAAGATGTCTAGAAAAATTAGTGACACTCTAGAGATGCACCTTATGGAGGTTTGCAAAGAGAATGAATGCTTAAAGAAAGAATTGGAAAATGCTCAAACATGCTCCAAGAGTAAACCGTGTGATTTTGCTAAGAAATGTATTGATCTAGAAAACAAAGTCCTAGATCTAAACAAAACCTTAGAGAAGTTTAAAAACGGTAGAGATAATCTGAACGTACTACTTGGAAATCAAAGATGCATGTTTGACAAAACTAGTTTAGGGTACAATTCTGTTAAAAAGGAAAAGCATTACAAAAACTTTTTTGTACCTCCTATGAGATCATCTTCGCCCTTCATGAAATGCAACCATTGTGGACTCAAAGGTCATAACTCTTCAAATTGCAATGTTAGAAAATTAGGGCCAAAGGTTATAAGAAAGGTGTGGGTTCCCAAAGGGACATTACCACAAGCTAACCTTAAAGGACCCAACATAAAATGGGTACCTAGTTCTCTAAACTGATTTTGTTTTGTAGGTATGCTTCAAAGCAAGCAACACCCATTAGTATTTGGATAGTGGGTGTTCAAAGCATATGACGAGAGACATAAGCAAATTTACATCATTCACTCCTAAAAGAAAAGGAAGTGTCATCTATGGAGACAACACCAAAGGAAGGATTCTAGGCATTGGAAACATTGGTAAGAATTCTTCTACCTCTATTAGTGATGTGTTGTATGTTGAAGGTCTTAAACATAACTTACTTAGCATTAGTCAATTATGTGACAAAGGATATAGAGTTTTGTTTGAATCAAATTATTGCATAATTGAGCATAAGACTAATAAGGAAGTTAAGTTTGTAGGCCAAAGAATTGATAATATTTACATGATTGATATGGATAGTTTGTCTTCAAATGATGTACAATGCTTCATGACTAGAGAGGATGAAACTTGGCTATGGCATAAAAGAATAGCTCATATACATGTAGACCATTTGAACAAACTTGTTTCTAAAGAATTAGTAATTGGTTTACCAAAGCTTAAATTTGAAAACAAATTTTGTGATGCATGTCAAAAGGGAAAACAAGTAAAGGCATCCTTTCAATCTAAAAACATTGTTTCCACCCAAAAGCCTTTACAACTTTTGCACATGGATCTTTTTGGACCCTCCAAAATCAAAAGCTTTGGTGGTAATTACTATGGTCTAGTAATTGTAGATGACTACTCTAGATATACATGGACCTTGTTTCTTGCTTATGAGAATGAAGCATATCATGCATTTAAGAAACTTGCTAGGATTATCCAAAATGAGCAAAATTCAAAAATTACATCCATTAGAACTGATCATGGGGGAGAATTCAAAAATCAATCTTTTGAAAAGTTTTGTGAAAAATGTGGTATAAATCATAATTTTTCAGCTCCTAGAACTCCACAACAAAATGGAGTAGTAGAAAGGAAAAATAGATCGTTGGTGGAGCTTGCTAGAACCATGTTAAATGAAAACAATATTGCAAAACATTTTTGGGCCGATGCGGTAAATACCGCCTGTCATGTTATGAATAGATGTCTAATAAGGCCAATTCTAAAGAAAACCCCCTATGAACTTTACAAGGGTAGAAAACCCAACATTTCATACTTTCATATATTTGGATGTAAATGTTTTGTGCTTAATAATGGAAAAGATAATCTAGGTAAGTTTGATGCTAAAGCTGATGAAGCAATCTTCCTAGGGTACTCTCAATCTAGTAAATCTTATCGAATCTTCAACAAACGCACAAATACCATTGAAGAATCTATTCATGTTAAATTTGATGAAAATAGCCATAACCCTCCGAGAAAGGAAGATGTTGATGATCTTGCAAGTGCACTTCAAGAAATGCACTTGAATGAAGAGGAGGAAATCAACAAGAAAGAAGAAACAACACAAAATGAGGAACCACATCAATGGATCACATTGAAGGATCACCCATTAGACAAAGTCATAGGAGAAATGACTCAAGGTGTAAGTACTCGAAATGCTATTAGAAATACTTGTAATCACCTAGCGTTTGTATCACAAATAGAACCCAAAAACATTGATGAGGCTATTATTGATGAACATTGGATGTTGGCCATGCAAGAAGAGTTAAATCAATTTGAAAGAAATGAAGTTTGGGAATTAGTGCCAAGACCCAATGATCAACAAATAATAGGAACAAAATGGGTTTTTAGAAATAAGCTAGATGAGAATGGCATAATAATAAGAAACAAAGCTAGATTAGTTGCTAAAATATATAATCAAGAAGAAGGGATAGACTATGAAGAAACGTATGCTCCCGTAGCTAGATTAGAAGCCATAAGATTACTATTAGCTTTTGCTTGTTGTATGGATTTTAAGCTTTATCAAATGGATGCCAAAAGCGCTTTTCTAAATGGCTATATTCAAGAAGAAGTCTATCTAGATCAACCTCCCAGTTTTGAAAATCACAAATTTCCAAACCATGTTTTTAAATTGAGAAAAGCTTTATATGGTTTGAAACAAGCTCCAAGAGCTTGGTATGAAAGACTTAGCAAATTTCTTTTAGAAAATAGTTTTGAAAGAGGTAAGGTTGACACTACCCTTTTTATAAAGCGTAAAAACAATGACATTCTTTTGGTACAAGTTTATGTTAATGACATAATATTTGGTGCTACTAATGAAATTCTTTGTCAAGAGTTTGCCAAGATCATGCAAGATGAATTTGAAATGTCCATGATGGGAGAACTCACCTTCTTTCTTGGATTACAAATCAAACAAACTAATGAGGGAACGTTCATTAGTCAAACAAAATATTGTAAAGAGATACTCAAAAGGTTTGAAATGGACAAAGCAAACGAAATAGCTACACCCATGAGTACATCTTGCTACTTAGACAAAGATGAAAAGGGTAAGGATGTCGAAATAACTAAATACCGAGGTATGATTGGCTCCTTACTTTACTTAACAGCTAGTAGGCCTGATATTATGTTTGTTGTGTGCATGTGTGCTAGATATCAAGCATGTCCTAAAGAATCACATCACACTACTGTGAAAAGAATTTTGAAATATCTTGTGGGTATTCAAAATGTTGGTCTATGGTACCCCAAAGGGGCCGAATGCATTTTAGTAGGATACTCTGATTTAGATTTTGCAGGACGTAAACTTGACAGGAAAAGCACTAGTGGAACATGTCACTTGCTTGGTAGTTTTCTTGTTTCTTGGCATAGCAAGAAACAAGTGAGTGTTGCACTATCAACAGCTGAGGCAGAATATGTTGCAGCTGGTAGTTGTTGTGCTCAAATCCTTTGGATGAGACAACAACTTTGGGACTATGGTGTCATGTTAGACCACGTGCCTCTTAAGTGCGATAACACAAGTGCCATTAACATTTCAAAGAATCCTGTAATGCATTCCAGGACTAAACATATTGAAATAAGGCATCATTTTATTAGAGACCATGTTTTAAAGGGTGATTGTGTGCTTGAACATGTTGATACCTCTAAACAATTAGTAGACATTTTCACCAAACCATTAGCGAAAGAACAATTCATTCATATTAGAAGAGAATTAGGAATTTTAGATATATTCAATTGTGTCTGTTCTTAATTTTGTTTAATGTGATGCTATTCAAGATTTGATTGATAACTGTTAAGTATGATTGTTTGTAAGAATAAGAAGGCAAAAGATCTTCATGAAAATGAAGCCTTGATGATCCAAAAAGAACCATTTTATGCCTTGAATTAATTCAGCTGGAGAAAAATGAAATCTGGAGTGAAACAGGCTCGAGTGAATCGATTCACCTACCCTCCGAATCGATTCAAGCACCTGATTGCACAAATTTTTTTAAAACAGAGACGTTCGAATCGATTCAGGACCCCTTCGAATCGATTCACAGCGCTGAGTCTTCAATTTGTTCTTAAAACAGAGACGTTCGAATCGATTCACTCACTTCTTCGAATCGATTCACGCGATAGTTACAAACCTGGTTACGCTGTTTTAAGGCTCTCTTTCATTCTTTTCCTCATTTCTTTCCCACTCTCCTTCCTAAAACCATCCAACTTCCTCTCTAAAACTACCTCTCAACTTCTCCACCTTCAATGGCATCCTCTTCCCAACCTCGCAAGAAGCAAAGAGCAAACATTGCCGCTGCTTCAATCCCTCAACATTCAGATCTCTCAAGGTTCTTCTCCACCCAAAAGGAGTTGGAAAGGTACCAATCCTCTTTTTCTGAAAAACACATAATTTCCCCTCATTGGCCTGATGTCCCCTTCTTTGAAATTTCTGGGCTTCCTCTTCTAAATACTCTTCATCAACAAGAGCTAGTAGGATTTATGGCTCTTGAGGAAGTAGCTATCTACCCAGAATTGATTCGAGTTTTCTATTCAACTTTGCGCCTCCAAGATGCTCGATATATTGCCAAAGTGAAGGGTCAAACCATTCTTCTTGACAATGAAGTAATGAACAAAGTGGGATTGCTTCCTCTCAGCAATGCTTCTTTCCATGGCAAGGAACCACCTCTTGCGTGGAACTACAACCCTTTGGAGGCAAGAACCTTCTTCAATCTTGCCGCCCCCTCTAGCACTGTTGGCACACTAAGCCTTGACCATCGCCTTCTGCATTATGTCTTGGTGAAAATTCTCCTCCCTTCCGGTGGAAATTATGCAAGACTGAATGAAGCACAAATCTTGTTGCTCTGGGCCATCATTAATCAGAAAGAAATTAATTGGATTGATTTAGTAAGGCATCATATGATCGAGGCTCAAAATCTTGCTCATCTTCCCTATGCCATCCTAATCACAAAGCTACTCCGCCACTACAAGGTGGACTTGAAGAATGAAGTGAAAGAAATTGTAGGCTCCAAAGCTCCCATAGGAAAAACTCATCTCACAAAGATGAATATAGTTGAATATCATGGGCTATGGCAATTTCTTCGACGCCCTCGTAACGATGCTGAAGATGCTCCTCCTCCTCCTCCACCGGCTCCCACTGATGATTTGTTTGCCAGAATAACTGCCCACATGGACCGACGCTTAGACATCATGGAAGCCAACTTCAACGTTCGCCTGGACAAGCTTGAAGCTAACATGGAAGAACGATACACAGAGCTTGCTACTTAAATTTCTAGCATCCATTTTCCCCAGCCTAAATTGGCTTTTTGCTCTTTATGTTTTCTATCTTCAGAAATCATTTGATTCTATGTTCAGACTTGGTTGTCCTTTTTGACGTATTTACCTTATTTACTTTGGTTGTTTAACTGGTTATTTTGATTAAATGTTTGGATAATTATATCAAACTGCTTGGATGTCATAATAGAGTAGTTTTATGCGTCATGTGATTATTACTCGCTTGATTAAATACTCTCTAAAATTGTTTTTGATAATGATAAAGGGGGAGAGATATTTGAAAGTTACCTAAAAAGAAATAATTGGTTGATTGAAAAACAAAGGGGGAGACATACTCTGATTCTCAAATGACTTGTTATCACTGATTCTTTAAAATTATTGGATATTAACACCCCAAGAGATGGCCATTGGTTGTCATCATCAAAAAGGGGGAGAATGTATTTGCATATTGATAATTGGTTTTGATAATGACAAGGAAACAAGCATTGCAAGCTCTTCATGAATCAAAAACAATTGAAACAAATCATAGGTGCTATATAAAATCAAGAATCGGGAAGAAAACAGTTTCACAAGTTCAAGAAATCAAGAAACCAATAAACAAAGACAAAGAAGAGCAACCATGGATCACAACATATCAATGGAAGACCTACAGGCATGGAAAAACATCAAACTGCAAAGCCTGAATCGATTCAACCATGAAGGAATCGATTCACAACCCTAGAAGTCACCAAAAATAAGAAACAGAATGGGTTAAATCGATTCACCATGACCCTGAATCGATTCGAACACCTGGAAGTCATTAAAATCGAAAACAGAATGCGTTGAATTGATTCACCATGACCTTGAATCGATTCATTCGAAGCTGGCAACCCAGGAACCCCAAACAGAATACTTGGAATCGATTCAACAAAGCTCGAATCGATTTATTCGACTATGGAACTCCAAAATGCATGGAACAGAATGCTCTGAATCGATTCAGAGATCTAGGAATCGATTCACATAGTGGGAAACACCACTAAATAGACATATTAGTGGGAAACCAGCATATTTCTCCACCATTCCTTTAGACACCCACTATGTGCAACGGCTAGGAAGACCAAGGCACTCACCAAGCTCTCAAATGACTCTATAAATGCAAGAGGAACTCAAGCACAAACACACACAACAAGAAGCTATCATTCTTTACTTACTCTTGTGCTTAGTAAGCCCTTATTCTTGTATATTCTGAATTTTCATTTGCATATTCTCTCTTCTTGAGAGTTATAGATTTGAAAGAACCTTCACTTGTACATCTACTCTATTGAGAGAGTCACTTGCTTGTAAACACCAAACACCAAAGTTCACTCTAGATTGAGTGGTTATTCACTCTAGGTTGAGTGGTTACAAAGGTTGAGGTTCAATCTTTGGGATATTGTGAGATTGAGAGATTGGGTGGGGTGCCCTTATACTTGTGAGGATTGGGTTCTTGAGTGTGGGACACTAGGAAGCCGCAATTGCTCAAAGTTGTATCTCTAGTCTACAATAGTAGAAATCCTCTAAGTGGGTTGCTTAGAGGTGAGACGTACACCGGATTGGTGGAACTCGTTAAATCGGTTTGCAAGCTCCTCTTCCCTACTCTTTTACTTTCATATACTGTGCTTAATTGGCTTGTGTTGATTGATTGTGGCTTGCATACTTAAACTTGTTTAATTTGGTAAAATTTTAATACTGCACACCAAGTGTTTGTCAAATTGTCTCAGCTATATTTACCTTTGTTTTGCCTTGCACATCTCATTAAACTTGATTTCACTTGCATAATCTTATAAATTTGAACATAAGAATCAAGTTCAAAGGCATTCCAACTAAAAGTTTTAAAAACTCAATTCACCTCCCCCTCTTGAGTATTGAGGCCACTTGAATAACACATTATGGCACAAGCGATTAGGTCATATTTCTAAAAATAGAATTGAACGACTTGTGTCAAATGGGATCTTAGATTCCATTGACTTCACAAATTTTGACCTTTGTGTTGAATGCATTAAAGGAAAGCAGAGTAAATCAAAGAAATTAGATGCGCATAGAGCTACAGACATCTTAGAATTGATACATACAGACATTTATGGGCCATTTCCTGCACCTTCTTGGAATGGTCAACAATATTTTATATCATTCATAGATGATTACTTGAGATATGCGTATTTAATTCTTATACATGAAAATTCACAATCTTTAGACGTATTCAAATCAGTTAAGGCTGAAGTTGAGAATCAACTCAACAAAAGAATTAAGCGTGTCAGATCTGACCGTGGTGGTGAATACTATGGTAGATATGACGGTTCAGGTGAACAACGTCCGGGACCTTTTTCCAAGTACCTAGAGGAATGTGGAATCGTCCCATAGTACACAATGCCAGGGTCACCCAGCATGAATGGTGTGGCTGAAAGACGAAACCGAACTCTTAAGGATATGGTAAGGAGTATGATATGTCATTCTACCTTGCCAGAGTCACTCTGGGGAGAGGCACTAAAGACTGCAGCTTACATTCTAAATAGAGTACCGACTAAGGCAGCTGCCAAAACACCTTTTGAGCTTTGGACTGGGCGAAAACCTAGTCTAAAACATTTTCTTGTATGGGGATGTCCAGCTGAAGCAAGTCCTTATAAGCCAAATAAATGAAAATTGGACTCCCAAACTATGAGCAGCTACTTTATTGGTTACTCTGAAAGATCCAAGGGCTATAAATTTTATGATCCCACACTAAAGATAATTTTTGAGATGGGAACTGCCATGTTCTTTGAGGATATTGAGTTTGGGGGGAAGAATAAGGTAAGAGACTTTGTCTTAGAGGAAGAATCGGTAACAATTCCAGAACCGATTCATGTGGTTGCTATTGATAAAGCAAATTCAACACCTCTTCAAGACACTGTTGTTGACTCCCCTACTCAAGATAATTTGGTTGTTCATGAAGAACAAACTCAAGATCCTCAAGAACCTATGCTTCAAGAACCAATACCTTTACAGAGATCCACTAGAGAAAGGAGAAGTGCTATTCCTAATGATTATGTGGTATTTCTCCAGGAACATGAGGAAAATAATGGTGTAATAGAAGATGATCCAATCAACTTCCGTCAAGCCATGCAAGGTTCCAACTCTGAAAAGTGGATTGAAGCAATGAAAGATGAGTATAAGTCCATGCAAGACAACAAAGTTTGGGAACTTGTCCCATTACCAGAAGGTGTGAATTCTATTGGTTGCAAATGGATTTTTAAGACCAAGAGGGATTCTATAGGTAATGTGGAAAGATATAAGGCACGTCTTGTGGCTAAGGGCTATACACAAAACGAAAGGATTGACTTTAAAGAGACTTTCTCTCTAGTTTCACCGAAAGACTCTTTTAGGACAATCATGGCTCTTGTTGCACATTATGATTTGGAGCTCCACCAAATGGATGTCAAGACGGCGTTTCTCAACGGCAACATTGACGAGACAATCTATATGGTGCAGCCAGAAAACTTTATGTCAGGAGACCCAAAGAATATGGTTTGCAAACTGACAAAATCCATTTATGGGCTGAAACAGGCATCTCGTCAGTGGTACTATAAATTTCACCAAGTAATTCTCTCATTTGGTTTCCAGATGAATCTTATTGATGATTGTGTGTATCACAAATTTAGTGGGAGTAAGTACATTTTCCTGGTTTTATATGTCGATGACATACTGCTTGCCACTAATGATATAGGCATATTACATGAAACCAAGAAATTTCTATCAAGAAACTTTAAAATGAAAGATCTTGGTGACGCCTCCTTTGTTTTAGGAATCCAGATACATCGAGATAGATCTTAGGGTATTTTAGGATTATCACAAAGGAGCTATATCGAAAAGGTACTTAAAAGGTTTGGCATGCAGGACTGTAAATCGGGGGATACTCCAGTTGCTAAGGGAGACAAGTTCAGTCTCAACCAATGCCCAAAAGGAAACTTAGAAATTCAGGAAATGCAGAAGATTCCTTATGCATCAGCTGTAGGGAGTCTAATGTATGCCCAAGTATGTACGCGTCTAGATATTGCATACATAGTTGGGATGTTGGGCAAATATTTAAGCAATCCAGGGATGGATCATTGGAAAGCAGCCAAAAAGGTTATGAGGTATTTAAAGAGAACAAAAGACTATATGCTCACATACAAGAGATCAGACCAATTGGAGATCATTGGGTATTCTGATTCAGATTTTGTTGGATGCCAAGATAGGTTTAAATCCACTTCAGGCTACATCTATTTGTTGGCTAGTGGTGCAGTTTCTTGGCGTAGTGCCAAGCAAACTCTTACTGCGTCATCCACCATGGCAGCAGAATTTGTGGCATGCTACGAGGCATCTGGTCATGGGATTTGGCTAAGAAACTTTGTCACTGGGCTGAAAATTATGGAAGGAATTGAAAGACCACTTAAGTTATACTATGACAACAAATCAGCTATTTTATATTCTAATAACAATAGGAGTTCTACCAAGTCAAAACACATTGACATCAAGCTCCTAGTTGTTAAGGAAAGGGTACAAAGTGGGCAGATTTCTATAGAACACTTAGGGACAAACTTCATGATTGCGGACCCTCTTACGAAGGGTCTTCCACCCAAGGTCTTTCATGAGCACACCGCTCACATGGGTGTTTTACAGTTTGAGGAATCTATAGTTTAATGGGAGTTTGTCATTTATATATTTGATGTTTTACATTTAGTATTATGTATGCTTACTTTCTGTATTTGGATTTGGATATTTTTGATCAAATATAAAGCTTTTGTTATAGTAATACACTTTGTAAAAATGGTTATTACATGATCTCATTAAGGTAAAGAAGGACCAGTTGAAAATTGACATGTGCAGGCCACCTTCATGTAATTTTCATGCTACACATTTCATGATGAGTGTATGTCATTTGGTTATGTCAATATTAGTAATCATTGATGGGTTCGGTTATGACTAATATAATGAAAACTCCTTTGGTTCTATATACTGATATAACTGATGGACGAGAATATTTGGGTATGCTCAAGGTATATATATTGGCAACATTTTGAGCTCATAAAGTTTAACACATTTATAAGGACACATATGTGACCAGTGGGAGATTGTTAGTAATTTTGGATCACATATATTATTTAAATGTATTAAAGTCAATATATAATTAGCCAAAATTTAAAGTGGTCTAATTAATATTAAAGTGATGGCTAAGGGCATAATTGTCATGAAACATTATTGTGTAGATACCTATGGTAATATTCTAATTTGATGAGGGGCCAAATTAGAGATATTATATTTTAATATATAACTGACAGAAGTTACAAAAGGAGGTTATGGTCCCTATTTGTAGAGAGAGAATGTTACACTTAGTTTCTGGTTTTTTCTGATCATCCTCTCAGAGAAGAAAATAAGGCTCTCTACATCTAGAAGATCAAATACCTACGGTTATTCTCATTGCCTTCATCATTCCCAATGGCAAATTCAGGTACGCTTTCGCAGTCTGTTTCTCATCATGAATAGGGTATGGGTTTATAAGGATTAATTAAGAATGTGCTCTATATTTTTATATGGGTAGAAATATGTGGTTAGGCACAATTCTTAATTGTTAGAAACACTCCTAACACATGTTGCTAGAGGATGCGTGCAATTCTGTCTAAGAGAGCACACAAATGGCTTATGTCATAGTACGAGGGCCCACACACTTATGTTAACAGTTTCTTATCACAAGATCATAAGAAAATAGATGCTGACTTAATCTGCTCTGTCATCTTAGGTAAAGCAATGTGACTTTGCAAATGAATATTTTTCATTTTATTGAACATGTTTATGTTTTCACGGGCATGATAAAGAAGGAGCCGTCGGTGTCTATATCATTAATTCAAGAGAGAGTAAAAGGAGAATATGGATTTACCATTTCATACCAAAAAGCATGGAGGGCTAAGCAAAAAGCAATAGCAAAGGTGTGGGGAGATTGGGAAGATTCGTATGCCTTCTTACCCCAATGGTTAAGTCATATGAAAGAAGTTGGGGTAGGATCCGTTAGTGTGCTACAAACTAGCCGCATTGTCATGGGAGACCAAGTTCATCAAAGGCATCGTAAATTTCATCGGGTGTTTTGGACATTTAAGCCATGTTGTGATGTGTTTAGCTATTGTAAGCCCATTATTCAAGTAGATGGAACTCACTTGTATGGAAAATAGAAGGGGACTTTATTGGTTACAACAACCCAGGATGGAAATAGTGCTGTGTTACCATTAGCATTTGCAATTATGGCTGGCGAAACCTTGGAGGATTGGAGTTGGTTTCTTTCGAACTTGCGGTTTTATGTGACACGAAAGAATGGAATTTGTATAATTTTAGACCATCATAGAAGCATTCTTAGTGTAATCCGGGGTTTAGGGGTGGCATAGACTCCACCTGCTACATATCACAAGTATTGTATACGCCATATAGCCAGTAACTTCAATCAAAAGTTTAAGAACTAAGAGCTGAAGAAGGACTTGATAAAAATGGGTAAGTTATATATATTTTTCTATACGTTGCAAACTATAGATGTTTTATGCTAACTAATTATTGTGTACCACAGCGTATAATCCAAGCAAGCATTCCTTTGATCCACAATATCAAAAGTTCAGAGAAGCTAGCCCTGAAATTGCTAGATGGATGGATTCAATCCTCAAAGCAATGTGGTCGTTGGCTTATGATGAAAATGGAAGAAGGTTTGGCCACATGACGACTAATCTTTCTGAGTGTGTGAACAAAGTATTCAAAGGCTCTCGTAACTTACCTATTACAGCTTTGGTGAAGTTCACTTACTCTCGTTTAGTAAAGTACTTTGTTAATTGCACTAGGCGTGTTATGTCAGAATTGGCTGCTGGGCAGATTTATCGCATAAAGGTAATTGAGAAGCTGGCATTGTATCAGGCAGAAGCTTGTTCTATCGATGTTAAAAGATTTGATATGGAGTCGACCAGGTTTGAGGTTGAGGAAAGGTTTAACCCAACCACCCAAAAGGGTGGGTTTGTGTGGGCCTTGAACCTAACGGAGTGATGGTGCCAGTGCGGAAGGTTTCAAGCCTTCAAGTACCCATGCATGCACGTGATTGCTGCTTGCAATGCCGTTAACATCAATTTTTTCCAGTACGTCCATGAATGTTACACATTACGCCACATTGGTCAGGCTTATGCAGGGCAATGGTATCCCATTGGGAGTGATGAATTAATTCCTGAGCTTTAAGAATCTTACATAGTAGTTCCTGACGATGACATGTTATGCGCAAAGGGACATCCGAAGGCCTCAAGGATTAGAAACAAGAAGGAATGGGTTGAGTCAGATACTCCATATAGATGTGGTATTTGTCGACAAACAGGTCATAAGCGTTCAACGTGTCCTAATTCTGTTGGCAGTGCTTCTGGTTCTGGTTTCAGTAATAATAGTAACCAATGAGACTTAGATGTTTGTATTCAGTAATTCAGGGGTCAATGTGTAAAAATAACCATGAAGGTAATAAAGTCCATGAATGTCTACATGAATATAGCAAAGTCTATAATGTTCCATTCCATATTAAATAAACAATTACAAATACAAACAAAAATTACTTCCTAAAAAACATATGCAAATAAAACAAAAGGAATCCTAATGGCGACCTCGGGCCGGAGGAGGGGAAAAAAGGCAAGGTCTGGGAACACCGTGGTTAACTCGAGGAGGGAGTCGACGAACAGCTTCAACCTTGTCCTCAATCTGTGAGTCTTCCTCTTCAGGTGCAACTACATTTGTAGAAATATGTTCTTCACGTGCAACAGCCTCTGATGCAGTTGTGTTTAGATCAAACGTCATCGGATGGAACCCAGAAGAATGACCAACATTAGTCTCCCAATGTGCTCGGGATGGGACAGCTGGGGTCATCATGTGTAGGACATACGGTGGTGGGGTAAGGAATGGGGGGTCAGGAATGTATAGGGACACAGGGATGTGAGATGAACTTGGTTATCCAACTGACTCACCCCCATTGAAACTACCACCAATATCCCCTATGAATAAGGTGTCTTCCCCTGCAAACATCTGAACATTAAAGTACTCGTTCGTGTGCATAGGATCCTGTTATGACAACTGAGATGGGTACTCGTATGTCGGCCAGGGCGAGTGAGGAGGCGGTTATGATGGAACGTAGTATTGGCCAGGTTGTCTGGTAGGAATATTAGGGATGATATAGTCATCTTCTGGCTCTCTAAACCTTTGCCTTTGTAACCCCGCTCTTTCGACTCGGTTACCAGGCATGTCCACATGAACCTCTACATCTGGGGCCACCTCTGTCGGGAATAGAGCATGCACCCTGGCTTGTACAATCCTATCCCATTTTCCCATTGACATTAGTATCCTCTTTATTTCTTGTTGAATGTTATCCATAGCGAAAGCAACAGGTTGTTCAGAGTTCTCAGGGGAGGACAAGTACTGAATCACCTCGACACTGTCCATCTGAAAAAATAAACATGTGACGAAAAAAACACAGTAAGTGAGTTATAACTAATAAATAACAACTAAACTCATCACATAAGGTGCATGAAACTGTTACCGTTGATCCCCTGACAGCCCTTTGTCTGGTAATCCACCGGCGAGTGCGCATTTTGTACCATCTGAAGTACTCATGGTTCGCTGACATCTCTCCAAGAAGTGGCTGACCAGAACATATGTGTCCATGTCTTCCATTCCACAAATATAACAGCAGTTCCATAACTGTGGGCCAGTTCTCATCTGATTTTCCCTTAAGCGTGATAGCATGTAAGTCTTCGGGTTGGGATGGTGCGGTAGGTATGTGTTGCTCCATCCCAAATTATCGCATTACCCTGTCAGGCTGGTGCCACTTTGCAATCTGAAAACACAGTAATGGAACAACTGCTCGCCAAGCCCCCTGGCCACGAAGACAAATCTCTGGTAAGCCATTAGTGGCCGTCCCACCATATGGCTCCTATATAAACTACAAGACAATAAACAATTAAATCATGAAGGTTGCATCCAACAATTGTAAAATATTATAAATTAATGCATGTAACATTTGTAAATATTTAAAAGTAATGCGATTTTACCTGATCCTTACTCAACCAGTCCAACTGTGTCCTGAAATGATGCAAATCATACTGCGTATACCTATTCCCCATTGGGTGTATCCATCTGCCTCCGTAAGGGCTTTCAGCATCCCTTACAACAGGTCCTACCAGGGCTAGGTGTCGCATACGCTCCCACCCCCACACCTGAACCAATAGTGTCAAGCCGAATATATCCTTTTGAGCATAATCAGTGGCGGTACATAGCTGTCGGTAAAGATATCTGAGCGCAGATGCGCCCCATGCATAACCACCACAAAGATCAAAATTCTCCAACATTTGAAGGTACCTGAGAGGGACCCTGCTAGACGACTGGTCTGAGAAAATACACCCACCAATCAATCGTAAAATGTAGGCCAGAGTGAATCTCTCAATGGCAACCTTATCCTGATTATGCTCTGTAATGTCACCAAAATGCTCCTGCAGCCAGGACATCTTAAGACTTTAACCATGAAGTGCACTGCGAGGGGGTCGTCTTCCTAGTTGTGCTTCCACATATTGCTGCCAATCACGTGAACCAGTTATCGCCACAACGGCAATCCTATCAATATTGAGTCCAAACAAAATAGCAATATCCTGCAACGTGATAGTGCACTCTCCAACAGGAAGATGGAACGTGTATGTCTCTGGTCTCCATCTTTCAACCATTACGGTGATGAACTCTGCAGACACTGGTAAATGCGCAACCTTCGCAAAGTGATAAAAACCAGCTCTTCGTAAATATGGTATGATTTCCTCTGGTATTTGATCACTTCTAAGGCGGAGTGCCTTTCTAATTCGTAGTACCCGGTCTGGTTTTCCATTCCAAACATGCGTGGATACATGCTTCTCTTGTAATGTTAATAGTTGTGGGTTTAACGGCCCAGGATTGATCCTCCTCTGCTCAGTCATACTGCATTTTACATATATACAAGAAAACTATTATAATGTAAATACATTTAAATAGTGTATATCACCTAACATCTAAAAAAGTAACTCATCATCAATGCACTTTACAAAATTTACTCGTTCTAAAAATATTAATCACCTAAATTTAACTTAACAAGTATAGAGTTTATAACTTTAATTATAAAACACTTTTAAAAATCAATGATTTTTCTAAAAAATAACTTACCAAATATAATCAATGATATTAAAGATTTTTAAATTTAATTTTTGTAATATTATTTTTTAAAAATATAATCATAACTTTTCTAATTCAAGAAATTGTTATACATATTATACAATAACTTAACAAATATAGAACATACGAAATAAATTTTCTATTTCTAAAACTTCTTATATATTTTCTATAATCAAGGATATTCTTTTAACAATAACATGATACATAAAATATTTTTAAATTTCTTTTTCTTTATTTTATTTTAAAATATATAATTATAAATTTATTTATTCAAAAAATTGTTATACATATTATACAATCATTGAATTTTTAAAAAATAACTGAACAATTTTATAGGAATTTATAACATAACATATATGTGAATTTTATATTCTGAATATTTTTTAAAATATATATATGTAAATTTTAAATTTCTGAAATTTCTTATGTATATTATATAATCAAACGGTTTCTTTAAAAAATAACTTAACAAAATTACAATGTGTAACATTAATTATTTTTTACTTTTATTTTCTGATTTTTATTTTTAAATTTCTAATTGACAATTTTCTATTTTTGAAAATTCTTTAACATTTTATACAAACAATGATATTCTTCTAAAAATAACTTCATACATATAGAACATATGAAATTAAATATTATTGAAATTTACTTTTTAAATATTATCATTAAATATATAATTTATCAATTTTCTAATTTTTAAAATAGTTATATATTATATCATCATTAATTTTATTTAATAATACGTTAACACATATGACATTTTATAAGATAAATTCTTTTTTAATTTTATTTTATGAATTTTATTTTTTTTACAAAATTATCAACTTTATTTTCTTAAAATTAACTTAACAAATATTTAATTTATAATTGACTTTATTTATGAATTTAATAATTTCAAATTTTATTTTTAAATATGGTATTTTATACTTTTGCATTCCAACTTCTAAAAATAGTATTATATTTTTAAATATATTATTTCATAATCCCCTTCCTAACCACACAACAATCATGGAACACACATGCAAGAACAACAATACAAAAATAGTACCCTACACTAGTCTTAACCATTAATAAAATATTTTAAACAAAACAACAAAAAAAAGCTATGGCAACAAGGTTTATACGACATACCTTTCAAGCAAGTTTGCAAGGGGACCACTCTCCTTCCACACACAAATTTCCAGCTCCTTCTTCACCAAAGCAAAGCAACTTTAGTGGGAAAAATGGCACTCAGTGAGGACGGTGGGGAACAAGGGGGAGGGAGGGAAAAGGGGAATGGGTGTCGGTGGAAAACCACACGACACAGACTGTCGTGTCAGGTCACCGCCCAGGACAACCAATGGGGTTGTGTCGCCCAAACTCTTGCCAACACCACTTTAAATGTGTCGCCCTTTTTCCCACTGACTCACACTACTTTTTCTGACCAGTGCCACATGGCAACTCCCTACTGTGTCGATATTAGTCTCTCCGACACATGTGTCGGTTCTAAAGGTGACGACACAGTATAGTGCCCGAGACAGTATAATTTCCTACGAAATGACCCTAGAAACGTTAATATTTTCTGGAAGTGCCCCTTTGGTATTATTTACCCTGGTGAGTTATATCTCCAAGGCATTTACTAACTCTAAACTTTCCTTTTAAATATTTTACATTTCTCTCTTTTCTGTTATGATATCTCAAATTATAAGAGTTACTGTAAGAAAATTACCTAGAAGTAGAATTATCCTTATTTGGTTATATACTTGATGATTTTTGATAAATCACTGCATGAGATTGTGAAAGAACAATCAGTGAAGGCAGTTTTTGTTCATCAAGCCTCCACATAAACAAGAGGAGAACAAGAGTGCATATTATGAGTACAATTTTTTTATATACTATCTTGCAACTTTATCTTTCATAATAATGTCATTACCAATTTTGACCGTTGTTTGAGGAACCAGTGTCCACAAATTTATTATATTGATCATTACTTAGGAAAATAACTAGTGCAGAATTTGGAATTAAATGATTATATACATGCTTATGTCTTGCTTCATTAATTTTCATAATTAATCCCTCTTCTTGACTTATCTTGGCAGTGAGTACTTTATTTTACAAAAACCAAATGTTCTTCCCTTCTTGACTTATTAATCACATGTATACAAGACGTTGTTTGTGCTGATTATCCCTTGAAGACCAAAGTTTTGATAATGACAAAAGGTTGTAAGCTCTAAAAAGAATCAATCATTGGACGCCAAGATTAGAAGAAAAATGAATCAACAAAAAGGCAAGACCAATAAGTCAAAAGAATAAAGCATCTAAGTCCAAAAGGTCTTAGCACACATGGAAGGTTTTAATCAAGTATCGTAATAACCTTAGGATTAAATTTAAAACCTTGATAACATGCATTCAAAAAGGATTTTAATAAAATTAGAAAGCATGTAATCAATTACAAGTTTGATGTAATTGATTACACACTTAACCATTGGATAAAAATTGATTTTTAAAGGCATTGGTGTAATCAATTACACACTTTACCGTTGGGTTAAAAGTAAATTTTAAATAATATAGTTAAAATTTAAAATGCTGTAATCAATTACAGTATTATAGTAATCAATTACCATAACATTAGAATGCATGAAAAGATGCATCTCTTCCTTGTTTCATGCATGGAAAGACATGTCCTCTTACCCAAACCTTTCAATGAACACATCCATTTGAAAAGACATCTTTCCAACATCAAAAGGCATCTTTTCATCAATTAATTGCATCTCTTAAATTGCTATAAATAGAGATGCATTCTATTTGTAAAAAATAACAATTCTTTCCATTTTTACATAAGACAAGTAAGTGAATTTTGAGAAACATGTTATCATTTTTTAGAATTAATTTAAGAAATACTCCTTGATATTCAAAGGCCATTGTTATACTTGAGTATTACCATTAAGCTTTAAATTGTCCTATCCACTCTTTAAGAGAGAGTTTCAACATTCTTGTACCCTAATCATTAATTTGTTATTGCCATTATGAACTAGTTCAACTGATTATAGCTCTTCACTTCCTATTTCTCTCTTATAAGACTTATGAATAAAAGAAATGTTAGGTTGTAATGTCTAGTATTAGGTTAGGTTGTAGTGTCCCTTTCTAAGTCTTATTGAATTACATGGCCTTTAAATTCTGCTTCTTTTAGAAACTACACTTATTTTATTCATGTGTATTTTTATTAAACTTTCTGATTTCATAGTGTTTACACATAATTAGTGTCAATTTATTTGAGTTCGTAGTTCTTTTTAATTGTTGAGTCTGTAATTTAAAGGACAAACCAATATAGAGTAAAAGACGAGGATTGGATGTCATCAAATTTAATCTTTAAATAAAAATACTACCTATCAGTGCGGTATATTAAGAACAACACTAAAATATTCTGAAAATTGATTTGAAAAACCTAAGTTCTTAATAAGTTTTTAAAGAAACCGTGTGATACAAGCCAAAATTCACATTGGTTTTAAATAAAAACTGATGTAGACAATGACATTCCATATTGGTTTTTCTTATAAAACTGTTGTAAAAAATATTACATCGGTTTTAAAACTAAAGTAAACTATGCCTCGAATCTATATCGCGAAGATCTACATTGCTTTAAAAGTCGATGTAGAAGAGCTAAAAAACTCGATGTAGATACTCATTTATGCACTAGTGGATGTTACACAATGACAATGCTGCTAACATATTTAGTGTTTCATAAACCCTATAAAATTAAGAAAAGCACGTGTTGCTGCTAGTTCTAAATCACTTGGGGATTATTAAGCGATATAATAAAATCCCTAGAAATTTAATATAGAAATAAAATTTATTTGAATATTAGAAATTTTAATAACATACATTTCAAATATATTTAAACACATAGTTTAACATAATTTAATAAAATGTATTAAGTAATTTTAAAATTAAAGAATTTAACATAATAAAGTTTAACTAAATATAATAAATTCTATGTATTATTAAAACTATGATACATCATTTAATATATTTTATTTATATATATTAACTATATGTATTATAATATATTAAAATATATTTTATTATATTTAGTTCTAAAATTTATGTTAGAATTATAAAAATATAGCAATAGTATATATTAGGATTAAATATATTGATTTATCTTTTATGTAAAATAGGAAACTGTGTATCCTGTTTTTATGTACAAACCCCTATAAATACAATAGCTCCATTGTGATCACAAAACACATAAAATTCATATGTTCTCTCGTTTCCTCTCTTTCAACATGATATTCAGAGCCTAACGAGAGTTCCCTCCTTTCTATGATCCTTTAGTGAGCCACTGCTCACTATGTAATTTTTTTAGCGATGTCATATTTTTCGTTTGGACCTATCGTTGCCATCTCTTTTGTCGACCTTTTCCAACCAATGACTCCATAGCCAAATTCCTCACTCCAAGATTGTCTTATCCTCGTTGGCGGCGCCTCGATTGGAGTTTTTACGCGCCACCTACGTCTTTTGCATGTGAACCTACGCGCCACCTATCTCTGTCGCGTATGACAATGCGTCTTGCCTCCGACGAGGTCACGACCACTCGGGCTTTGCTCACTTTAGCCTCTTCTACCCGATCTGGTGTTTGTTTTTAGTTTTTCCCATTCCTCCCCTCTATTTGGTTCATTTTCCACTGTTGCCACTAGTTTTCTCTATTCTCCAACATACCCATGACTACTCCCAGTGACATTAAGTCAGACACGTTGATTTTGGGTAACTCCTTCACTGTTCTCCTCTCTTCTGAGCTATTGGATAACAACAACTACTCTTATTGGTCTTCTATCATTCAAATTTTGCTTATTGGGTTAGGCTATGAGAACCACCTCACACAGTTAGAATCTGATATCCTAGTAACCGAACGCACCTGATGGAAGAAAATTGATGCTTAATTATTTGCCATTATGAGGAACACCATTGCCGTGATTCTTTCCTAGTCAAAAATCCTACAAGGGGTTTATGACCACGCCAAGCAACTTTTCACCAACAATATTCAGTGACTCTACCAGATTGGTGAAGACCTCATGACCACCTTTGGTTCTCGCCAGTTTAAAGGCCGCGTAACTACTTATGTGGGTAGAATGACCAGTCTTTTATGTGAACTCAATGAGGTGCTTTATCCCAGTGCTAATCTTGAGGTTGAACTTGAGAACTGTAACAAATTAGTTTTTTTCCCCTGCCTTATATGGCCTGCTTGCTGAGTATTCCTCTTCGTGATCAAATCTTGGGTCGTCCCACAAAGGTTACTCTACATAGTGCCTTAGCCATTATCCTTTGGGTCAATATTCATGGTCCCGCCTCTCCCTTCATACTTTCTTTAGCTGCTTTGTTTATTCCTCTACTTGATTCTTCTGCTTTGATTTCATGTAACACCGACAGTACCTCTCAAAAAATAGGTAAGCCATGTCCTTATTGTAACCATTGTCACTAACTAGGTCATACCATTGATAAGTGGTGGAAACTCCATGGTCACCCTCCTCGCACTACTCAGGTTGCTTACACATTTGTACCTCCTGTATTGTCTTCCACTCTATTGTTGCTACCGAATTCGTCTCTATCACCCTCCTACAATGACTTCCTAAAGTGGTGTGAAGAATGTCAGGCCTCCAATTCCACTACTGTTGTTGTACACACTGGTAATTTTTTCATTGTCATCTCCCATTCTTTGGGTCTTTGATTTAGGGGCCATCGACCATATTACTAGTAATAAATCTTTTTTTTCTTCTATTTGTACCATTGGTTACTTACCTTTTGTTACTATGGTCAATGGTTCCTAAACACAATCTTAAGGTTGTCCTCTTCTTCCTTCTCTTACGATTGATTATGTGTTATTTGTTCCTAGTGCCCCCTTTAATTTGTTATCCTTAGTCAACTTACTTGTACTCTTGGTTGTGTCATCTTTTTTTATTAAAGATTGTTTCTCCACAGGATCGAAAAATGAGGAAGATGATTAGCTTCGAATGTGAGTCTCACAGCCTCTATCAACTTAAAAGTTCATCTCTTGTTGGTTTGATAAGTCTTGAAAAGACTTAATTATTTCACCTTTTATTTAACTTAATCCATTAAATATTGTTTAGTTTGGCATTATTATTTAATAGTTTGTCATTAATTCTGGTTTTATTTATTTATTTCAAAAGTGTTTAAATTATGCAAGAAAATGATTAAAAAGAGAAAGTAGTTAAGGAAATTTGTTTATTTGTAAATTCACTAACCCAACATACATACACTGGACAGCCAGCGTACATACGCTAGGCATTTATTTGTTTGCATGTGCAGGTGCAGTAAAATATTCTTCACCCTTAAGCTTGAAAACTTCACACTCAAGCGTGAGATCCATGCAATTCAAGTAAAAGGAAATCTCGATCACGCTCAAGCGTGATCATTCACGCTCAAGCGTGATGACCAAATGCAATTACGCTCAAGCGAATATTCAACAAAATGCATGAAATAAAGTTCGCGCTTAAGCGTAAGTCCTTCACGCTCAAGCGTGAAGGTGGTTATTTAATTTGCTGTTTTTTCCCTCCAAGCGAAGTGTTGCACCGTTGCTGTTTTCTGTTATACCAAGTAACTTAAGTAATGTTTTGTAATTAATTATTTCCCTGTAATTATGTATTTAGTTTAGTTAGTTAATTAATTAAGTATTCCTTTGAAATTAATTAAGTTAGTTAGTTAGTTAGATGTCTATATATACTTGTACATACTCTGTAAGGAGGAGAGAGAGAACACACAGAAGTAATAACACGATTCATTTTCTCATTTCCAATCTCTCTCTAATTCTTTTCTCTCTCTAAATTCTCTGGTCCATGTCTCTCCACATTCCTTCGACAGAATACATTTCCATGGGTTTCTAAACCCCTAGGGTTGGGATTGCTAAACCTTCCGATGGAATCTTGAAGCTGCATTGAGGAAATTATCTTCTGAAGTAAGAGGAGAACAAGCTGAGAAGTGGATCTAATCTGCTGGATTGACAAATCCAGATCCAAATAAAGAATCTCACCAGTGAGGAATCATGGTTGAGGCTTAGGTAACTTCTAGCTTCCTAACTAATTCAGGCCTAGTAATTAGGTGAATAGTTAGGGTTCAACCCCCAATTTTGCATTAGATTTCTTTGTCATTGAACACCTAAGAGATTAGGGTTTAATGCTTAGGAGTTAGTGTTAATTACCTAAGGGATTAGGGATTAACCATCTGTGAATTGTCCTCTTGCATCTGAAGCTTAATTGAACCTCGATTGCATGTTCCTTGATGAAGTTGTACGCTGAAGTAATCCTAATCTATCTTCCATTAATCAAATTTCATCTTCTATATTGTTTCTGAAAATACAAAAACATAGAAAGTTTAAAACAACAAAAACAGAATGAATTCTATCTACTTGTGTTGGTTCAGCTTGTACTAGTCTAAGATTGCGGTAATTACCACAATCCCTGTGGGAACAATCAAATATATTACAAATTTAATGATTGGTGCGCTTACCAAAAGAAAATAAATCCTCTAAGAGTCACACAATAAGTCGATAATAATTCATGATTTTCACACCAAATTAATGGCTCAGGATTTATGCATCATGGTTCGGCATCAATGTCCCCTCTTCTCATTCATATTCGGCTGACATCCAGGTTTGAATGTATTAAGAAAATTAGTTCCTAGTTTTTCTAAATTAGAGTCTTCATCGTGTGAGTCATGTTAGTGAGGTATACAAACTTATACCTCTTTTCCTAATCAGATTAATAATCAGACCCCGTCCCTTTTTGCTTTGGTTTATTCAGATGTTTGGGGTCCCAGTCATATTTTGTCTTCTTTAGGATCTAGGTATTTTGTTACCTTTATAGATGATTTTTCCTATTGTGCTTGGATATATTTAATGAAAGATTGTTCTGAGTTATTTTCTATTTTTTAATCTTTTTTTTCATGAAATAAAAACTTAATTTGGGATTTCCATTTGTACTTTACAAAGTGACAATGCACGTGAATATTTGTCTAACCAATTTCAGACTTTTATGACATCTCATGGTGTGTTGCATCATATTTCTTACCCTAACACCCTCAACAGAATGGGGTTGCTAAACATAAAAAAAAATATCTTCTCAATACAACTCAAACTCTTCTTCTTCATTCTTATGCCCCTCTTTAGTTTTGGGGTGACGTAGTTCTTACTGTGCGTTATCTCATCATCTCATCAATCATATACCTTTCTCTATTCTTAAAGGTAAAATTCCTTATCAGGTTTTATATCCACATCGTCCACTTCATTCTTTACCCCCATTGAGTCTTTGGTTCTACTTGTTTCTTCATGTCCTTGGTCCAAGGATGGATAAATTATCTGCTCGATCTCATAAATGTGTTTTCTGTTGGGTATATTCATACTCAAAAAGGATACAAGTGCTACTTTCCTACTCTTTGTAGGTATTTTATCTCTGCAAATGTCACCTTGTTTGAAGATATTCCTTTCTTTGAGTCTGGAGTACCTCCACCCGAGCCTTATTTTCCTGTGCCTACACCTATAGTTCTTTTTTCTCCTCTAGAGGAGTCTTCTTCCTCTCCAAACTCTCTTCCTCCTCCTTTACAGGTTTATCAATGTTTCCCTCGTCCCTTACTGCCGTAACCTGCAACCAATCCGATTGTAGACTCATATCTCGGGCCCACTTATTCGACCTCTTCTCTAGTCCCATCTCCTGAATCAGATCTTCTCATTACACTTTAGAAAGGTATCCATTCTACTTGTAATCCTTCTCCTCACTATATTGCTTTGAGTTATCATCGTATATCTCCATCATATTACTCTTGTTTTTTCTTCTTTGTAATTTATTTTTATTCCTAAGAATGCAGGAGATGCCTCTATTCATTCAGGATGGAAATAAACTACAATGGATAAAATGTGTACTTTGCAGAGTAATGGAACTTGGGATCTCATTCCTCTACCACCAGTGAAGTTTGTTGTTGGTTGTCGATGGGTGTACATGATGAAGGTTGGCCCCGACCAAATAATTGACCGGGTCAAGGTCTGTCTTGTCGCCAAAGGTTATGCTCAAATCTTCGCCTTGGATTATGGAGACATATTCTCCCTTGATGCTAAAATTCCATTGGTGCATCTCTTCCTTTCCATTACCGCCATTCTCCATCGGTCTCTATATTAGTTGGACATCAAAAATGCTTTCCTTTATGGTGACTTGCTTGAAGAGGTTTATATAGAGAAACCTCCCTTGTTTTGCTGCTCAGAGGGAATCTTTTGGACTTGCTTGTTAACTATAGAAATCTCTATATGGCCTCAAGCAGTCTCCCAGGGCATGGTTTGACAGAATTAGTATTGTGGTCTAGGAGTTTGATATGATCTGGATTGAGGTCGATCACTCTATCTTCTATTGTCATTCAGTTGCTGGTTGTATTTACTTAGCGGTTTATGTAAATGACATTGTTATCATTGACAATGGTCATCTTGGTATTACATAGGTAAAGCAACATCTCTTCAAGCACTTTCAAATGAAGGACCTTGGCAGACTCAAATATTTCTTGGGGATATAAAGGTAGTGCAATCTAAAAATGGAACCATCATATCCCAAAGAAAGTATGTAATGGATATTTTAGAAGAAATAACTATGTTAAATTCCAAGTTAGTTGACACTCTCATGGATCTCAATGTCAAGCTACTCCCAAATCAGGGGGAGCCTCTTTCGAATCTTGAAAGATTAGACGCTTAGTTGGCAAGTTAAACTATATCGTTGTCACTCGTTCAGATATCTCCTTTGCAGTTAGTGTGGTAAGTCAGTTCTTAAACTCTCATTATAAAAGGAACATTGGGATACAATGACCGATATTGTTCAATATGCCAAGAAAGATCCCGAAAATGGTTTGTTATATGAAGATAAATGACATACTTGAGTTATGAGATACTTTGGTACTGATTGGGTAGACTCTTCCATTGATAGAAGGTTTACTTCCGGATATTGTATTTTTATCAGAGATAATTTTGTCTCTTGGAAGAGCAAGAAACATAATGTTGTAGCTAGGTCCAATGTGGAGGTAGAGTACCATACTATGGCTATAGCCAGTCGGGAGCTCATATGACTTAAATAATTACTTTGGGAACTTTAGTTTAGAGATATTGCACAAATGACACTTATCTGTGATAATCAGGCCACTATGCATATTGCCTCGAATCCAGTTTTCTATGAGAGGACAAAACATATTGAAATTGACTATCATTTTGTTAGAGAGAAAGTCTTGTCTTATGGAATATCCATTAATTTTGTTAGTTCTAATGATTAGTTGGCGGATGTTTTCATTAAATCTCTGAGAGGTCCTTGTATTGATTATATATGTAACCAGTTTGCTGCATATGACTTATATTCTCCAGCTTAAAGGGGAGTAATAGAATTATGAAAATATAGTAATAGTATCTATTAGATTAAATATATTGATTTTATCTTTTATGTAACATAAGAAACTGTATATCCTGTATTTATGTATAAATCCCTATAAATACATTAGCACCGTTGTGATCATAAAACACATAGAATTCATATGTTATCTCATTTTCTCTCTTTCAACAATTTATGACATTCAAATAAACTTTATTTCATATATTAAGTTTTTGGCAATTTTAGGGTTAACAAACTGCTAGAAAGTGATTTAAAACCACAATGGTGGTAGTGTGTGCTTGTCTTTATTTTTTGAGCTTCCATAACCATGGTCATAGTGAATACCAATTCTGTGGCAGTGTAACCTGCTAGAATCATGTTGCGCCATAAAAGTGACTATTTTGAAAACCTCATCATTTAGCTAAATATTTTAAATGACCCCAAATCAATAAATATTTCAAAATGTACATTGTTAAAAAAAGCCTAAAAGTTTGTAGTTTTCATTTCCCATCTCTTGAAAAATCTTCTTTTCACTCCACTTAATCTTACCATTCCCTAATGATACCTAATTTTATAAGATATAGACTCTATTTGGTCAAATACCAAGTCATAAACTCCTATGTCCCTTTCATTACAACCTCTTTGATCAAGTTTCTAGACAATAAGTCTTATTGATAATAATGATGATAGTAATAATATCATAATATCATATAATATTGTAAGTAGATGTATTTTATATCACATTGCAATTTGAATTAGCAAAAACAATATCTCTTTTCATGCATAATAGGATGTCCATACATTTATGATATGGACTTAAATGTGTGGTTAAGCTAAAATTGCCTATTATTACCAACTTATTTACATTCTTAACTGTAATGATATATTAAGAATTTAAGATATCTTATGTTGGTTAAGAAAATGACCAAAATAGTAATGAAGCCTAAGTAACTATCTCCAATGAATTAACTTTTAGATGTGAGTTAAGTTGAATCCATTTATAATTTTATATATAATAAGAATCTAATTAATCCTCATAATAATATTCACTAACACCGATTACACTAATTAATAAATTTGTTCAATAGTATGATAATTAAACAACTTTGTTTTTTTAATGTCTGGTTCTGATCTTTCTTTTCATATACAATTTTTCAAAAAAATTTATATCTCTACTTTATATCAAATTCATTATTACATTGTTTTAATTTTCTCTCTCACACAGTAATAACACCCAATTTTAGTTTTTTCTATCACTCTCTTTCTTTTTTATCGCATGATCATACATAAAGTCTTTATCTCTTTTTTCTTTGGAGGAGTAACATTGGTGAAAAAATAATTTTCCGATTACAAATTACATGTTTTCTCTATTTCTTTATTGTTTTTTTCCCTATATTTCTCCGCTTTCACCCAAATTACACGTTTTCTACGGATGTTAAAATATAGTTTTAATAATGATTGTTTTTCCGTTTTTCAATTTTGCTTTTGAAAAGTAAATAAAACAAATTCAAACCAGTGGTGTGGAAAATATTTTGGAAGTAAATATTTGAATACGAGTAGTATAAGTTTGATTGGAGCGAAGCCAACAACATTTGTGCAATGCTTTCCCATTTTTTGTTCCGAAAACAGAACCACCATGTCTATCGTTGCTTTAGAGCCACTCTTCCACCACCTTTGCCGCAGAGAATCTGTGTTTCATTTTCACACTTCCAAACCAATACCATTCAGACCCTTCTTTCTCACATGCTCCCCTAACCTCAACAACGCTTCCTCTTTCACCTTCCTCCACAAGCCTCTCTCCCCTGCACTTTCAGCTTCTTTTACGCACGCACCTATGCTCCACCACTCTTCTCACACTTTCACCAACACTTTCCCTATCAACTGCACCCACACGGTCTCAACTTTCCCTTCACATTATTCATATTACATGCTTTAGTTATGGAATCTTAAAAGTAGAGAATTTTCATTAAAAAAATATAACGTTTAACATAATTTATAAACAAAATCTTAAGGTAATACTTAATAAAATCAATATAAAAGGAGGTGTTTGGGAATACCCAAAGGGGAAAAGTTTGGATATTTGGTATTTTGAGGATATGTTGTGTCTCAGGGGAAACAGACCAAGGGAGTTTTTAGGTATCGCATTCTTTTTTTCCATTTTATTGCTTTATCCTGTCTGGTAATGAAAAAGGTTGAAACTTTTGAATCACCTGAATCAGTTTTGTTATTGAAGTTTCTCTTTTTCTTAATTTTCTTTAAAGGGGGTTGGGATTTTAAAAAGGAAACCAACATACGTGAAGGAGGAAAATAAATTTGTCTGTTTTTTTTGTTATATCTTTACGTAATTAAGCGTATTTCGGTGTTTGGAATTGATGGGGTTGTTTGGAATGAAATATTTTAGGTGGCGGGAAAGATTATCGTGAGATTAGATCACGGAAAGGATTTGAGCAATTGGGAGCTTACAGTGGGTTGCAATCTACCCGGGAAATGGATTCTTCACTGGGGAGTTACGCATGTTGATGATGTTGAAAGGTAGGTCATGTTAAACAACATGGATTGAATTCCTCTTTGTTTCTGATTTTGAGATGCCTTGTTATTATATTACTTTTCATTGATATTATTGTGAGAGCCAACAAAATATTAACAAGAAGGTTTTTTATGATGAGTGAGGCTGTCTTTAATTTAAGGTTGATTCTGCAGGGAATGGGATCAACCTCCTCGTCATATGATACCTCCTGGATCTGTTCCTATTAAGGTAGATATTAGATATTGGCTTTGTGATTTGTCACTCATGATCACATGTAGCACATGTTCATATTGCTATGCACAAAGTTTGAATTGGAAGTGAATATTTCAGGACTATGCAATAGAGACCCCTTTGAAGAAATCATCATCATCTGCTGAAGGAGATACGTTTTATGAAGTCAAGATTGATGTTAAATCCAAGAATGATATTTCAGCAATTAATTTTGTTCTCAAGGTTTGTTTTGTGTTTAGATAGAAGACACTGATTCTAAGAACCTTTTGACTGAATATATTGTTTTTTATTCAGGATGAGGAAACTGGTACATGGTATAAACATAAAGGAAAAGATTTTAAAGTTCACTTGCTCAACTGCCTCATGGTGGATGCTAATTCAATTGGATATAAAACGGGCCTTGGTTTATTCCCAGGTTTTCCAAATCATTAGACATTGTGATATATTTACTTTTTGTAAAAAAAGTCTATTATGTCTCTCTTCTTAGTAGTGAAATAAATCATTATCTTGTGATATATAGTACATGATTTGTGATATTATTTTCTCAATCACAGGGAATTTGGGGCAGAAATCTAAGAAGTTTCTCAAGTCAAAAGCAGGCCAAGATGTTGGCAGTGACATCAGAGATCCGAAGCAAACAGATAATCAACTAGGAGGTTTCTATGAAGAAGTTCCCATCACAAAGAAGGTTTTAATCAATAACTCTATCCGGGTCTCCGTTGAGAAATGCTTTGAGTCTGAGGAAGTTAAGGACCTTTTATATTTTGAAACTGATCTACCTGGAGATCTTGTGCTTCACTGGGGAGTTTGCAGGGATGATTCAAGAAGGTGGGAAGTTCCACCTCCTCCTCATCCACCAGGCACTGTAGCATTTAAAGACAGAGCTTTGAGAACTAAATTACAGGTAAAGGTTTGTCATGCTGGCTTTTTTTGTTCTTTGTATTTTATAACTTGAATCTAAGTGTACTTCATGCTCGCTACCAGCCCCCTCTTTATTTTACTGCATATTGTTTTTCAAATATTAAAGGTTTATGTTAGAATATATGAAATTAAATTATATTATCATGTCTTGACACCATCTTAGATTATTATATAGGATTAGTTTTCTTATTTCTATCATATGCCTAAGTATTAGTTATCATATTTTTATTTATTATTATGATTTATTTTCCTAAGTAAATAAGATCATAATTAGTATAAATTATGGATACATCAATATATTATACTCCATTCAGTATCAATATATCTGTCATCTCTTTCTCTCTCTATATACCATTATAATCCATTCAATATCAATTTATCTTTTATCTCTTTACCTCCCTCTATACCAAAAACTCCCTCTGTCTCCTTTGGGTGTAAACTTGAAATTTAGTTATATTTGGAGTTAAGATATACAGGCACAATATTGTAGTTAATGAACTTCTTTGTGTTTTATGATATATATTTACTTATCCATCATGTTTTGTAGTCAAGAGTCGATGGGAAAGGATCTTCAGCACTAGTCACCTTAGGAGAAGAATTTTCAGGATTTATTTTTGTTCTTAAGCAAAATGAAAGCACTTGGTTCAAGCACATGGAAAATGACTTCTATATCCCCCTCTCAACTTCTAGTAGCTTGGCTAACATTGGCAACAAAGAGGATCATTCAGAAGGTGTGCAGAGGGAAATGGTTAAAAAGGCAAGTCAAGAGACTTTCTTTGCATTTCCTGATAAAATAGTGAATGAAATAACGAATTTGGTGACAGACATTCTCTCTGAGAACAATCAAAAGACAAAATCCAAAAAACCACAACTAAGAATTCTTCAAGAAATTGAAAGACTGGCTGCTGAAGCCTATAACATATTCAAGAGCTCCATTCCAACTTTCTCAGTAGCAACTACTGTTGAACCTGAAGCAACTGAACCTGAGGTAACTATTGTGGAACCTGAGGCAACTATTCTTGAACCTAAGGGAACTATAGAAGTACCTAAGGTTGCTGTAGAACCGGAAACACTGACCCGGGGTCCAAAGATATGCTCAGGGACAGGCACAGGGTATGAGGTTTTATGCCAAGGGTTTAACTGGGAATCTCATAAATCTGAAAGATGGTACATGGAGCTTAGAGAGAAAGCTTCAGAACTAGCATCACTCGGATTCTCTCTGGTGTGGTTACCACCACCTACAGAATCTGTTTCACCTGAAGGATACATGCCAAAGGATTTATACAATTTAAACTCCAGGTACTAGATTAGAAGTAGTCTAGTCTTTCATTTTTCATAGTTGTTGATGTCACTCTTCTATTAATACTTAGAAAGTTTAGTGTTGAGAAAAATTGCTTACATTTAACAGGAGCTGGAGGCATGCCTTTTCAGCTGCTGATTTATATAATACATGAAGAGAGAAAAAATTGAATCTCAAAGGATACATATAACATCTTTATGAAAAAGAACTTGTTTGTATGTATAGTTACAATTTGTTCTTTGAAAATATATATCAGATATGGAAACATCATTGAACTAAAAGATTTGGTGAAAAGATTTCATGAAGTTGGGATCAAAGCTCTAGGAGATGCAGTTTTAAATCACCGGTGTGCTCATTATCAGAATCAGAATGGTATTTGGAATGTATTTGGAGGCCGTCTCAATTGGGATGATCGTGCAGTTGTTGCTGATGATCCACATTTTCAGGTTTGTTAGTGTAAGGTTTTGAATATGTGTTTTGTTTTCTTGTTCTTTGACCCTAATAATAATAATAATAATAATAATAATAATAATAATATCCTAAAGCAAAATAAGATAAATAAAAGGTTCTCTACCGTTTCTATAATATGGCTCGTTTCTTTTTAGGATTCAAAATCAATGCCTTTCCATTATGTTTGATTGATAAATTTAATTCTTTGATACTGTTATGTTTTCGGCTGAACTAGAAAAACATAATGAATATCCTTACTAACATACAGGGTAGGGGCAACAGGAGTAGTGGAGATAATTTTCACGCTGCTCCAAACATTGATCATTCACAGGAATTTGTGAGAAATGATATCAAAGAATGGTTATGCTGGTTGAGGTTGACGTTTTCAGGCCCAAATTTTCTTCAGCTTTTTTTAACAAAAAGTGTTTTGTCAGTGGAAAATGCATTGAATTAGTTTGAGTAGATAATAGGTTTTAATACTATGGTAGTCGGAGTAATGGTTTTGTTGCCAAGATGGTTATGCAGGAGAGCTAAGATATTTTACTTCTAGCATGGAGAATGAGGTTAAACAATCTTCTGAATTTTTGTAAAATTTCATGTTTGAAGCATTATGTTTCAGATTTGATTTTGACTGTTAGTTGTACATGACTTGGCAACCACCACAATTTGGCTTAACTAATTACAAATGTTTGTGTTTTTCATAAGGAGTTTGTATGTGTGCATTTGCATCACTGATATCATAGAATTTTGACGTCTTCCGTGAGAGGATGCTAGAACATGCTCAAGTTGTAGATTCAGAGCTAAGTTGGTTAGTTATGATAATCCATTTCATCTCAATTTTTTTACGGTACTAAGGCTAGCCATTAGTTTGTGTTCTAGCTGTTACATACCCTAGATTTTTTTAGTCTTTTTGGGTTCTTTGCTTCCTAAATACAACAATTTCCTTCAAAGCTCTTTAGCATAGGCTACAGCTGACCTATTCAGGAGATATCAGACTAAACTTAAAAAGTATTTTGTACTAGGAATACATTCTTTGTTAAAGAAACTCAATTTATGCAAAACCCTTCTAAATGGTTTGCTATGCTACTTTGTGTTTTATTGAAAACATGAATGCCATTTGGAAATTTTTTGATATTCTTAAGGAATCTTGTATGCTTTATGAAGTGATAATAACTAGCATTTCTTCCATTTCTTCTCATTCTTTCCCCCCTTAGGTTTGGAAAGGGGTGCACAGTTGAACCTATGAACACTTATCACTATCAGTATATTACCAAAGCACATGTATAGTTGTTGCTGACTTGCTGCTGTCCCATATGGACAACCTACATATTAATTTCCTTTGTCAGAAAACAGATCAGTATTTATCTTGAAGAAGACTCTTTCTTATACTTACCAAATCATCTGGAGGCTATTCTTTGATTAGTTTCATCCTTTATTTTTGTCTCCTTTCATTAGGATATATTTATATCTTTGCTGTTAGTACTTAGTATATAGTATGAAGGACTGAGACTTGTATAGTTTTCTAACACACTGTGACCTTCAGGAAAGAAATTGGGTATGATGGATGGAGGCTTGACTTTGTCAGAGGATTTTGGGGTGGGTATGTAAAAGACTACATAGATGCTAGTGAACCTTATTTTTCTGTGGGAGAATACTGGGATTCCCTCAATTATACATATGATGAAATGGATCATAATCAAGATGCTCATAGGCAAAGGATAGTTGACTGGATCACTGCCACCAATGGTACATCTGGTGCATTTGATGTTACTACCAAAGGGATTCTTCATTCTGTAAGCACCGATTCTGGTACTCTTTCTTTTTCCACAGCATTTAACCAACTTTAGGTATTCCATTCCATGCACTTATTGCAAAGTCAATCATGTTTTGAAATCATCACTATTTTTTCATCTATCTTGTGGAATCGGTTGATTTTGTTTTTTGTAAAATAGTATACTAGTGTGTTTCTTGTTTGTGAATAATATTTTCCATTGTCCATATATAATTGACTTTACTGTTAGTGTTTGTTGGAAGTCTCACACCTATTAGGTTAACTTTTATTAGAGAGACGATGTGAGACTTACAACAATATCCATAATTCTAAAGAAAAAATCTCATACTTATTTGTGATTAGTTGCTTCCCGTTATGCCTAAGATTTTTGTGATTGTTCGAGTAAGATAGAATCATAACGTGACTTTTGATATTTTGTATGTTAAAATGCTCTCGGATTTAAGCCTTTTTAGTTATAGATAACAACTTTGTGCTCAACTAAAACATGGTCCGAAAGAACACAAATGTGCATGCTGTAACCTGGTTGCTTCTTTTCATAGACTGTCTATCTATTCAACCTTGAATTCTTTCCAATTCATAGGCATTGGAAAGATGTGAATATTGGCGGTTGTCAGATGAGAAGGGGAAACCCCCTGGTGTTCTTGGGTGGTGGCCATCACGTGCTGTTACCTTTATAGAGAATCATGATACTGGTTCCACTCAGGTTTGAACTTCCTATTTCTAAAATTATCATGGTTGAAATCCAATTAGCATAGCACTTGATTGAGATTACACTAACCTCCCTTTAGGGGAGTTAGTGTATCTTCTAAAACCAAAGAGTGCATTTGAGTTAAAACTCACAGGAGATCAGCACACTTTTTCAAAGAATTTATTCTCAATGATTTCATGTAGAGGTTTGTCAATTTTGTTTAACCTATTGTTATGAATAATGACATGAATATTATTAGATATTTTCAAATTAAGCATTTTCCCTGGTGGTCCTAGCCAGGTCTAGCACAAATAGGATATATTAAATCAAAAAGCATTTAAGCATTTTCCCTAACATTTCTTCAGATTGTTTATTTATATTTTTAGATTTCCTGAACATTTTCTTTTGCAGGGTCATTGGAGATTTCCCAGTGGTAAAGAAATGCAAGGATATGCTTACATTCTTACTCACCCAGGAACCCCATCAGTGTTCTTTGACCACATTTTTTCTCATTATAAAACTGAAATAGCATCTCTTATATCCCTCAGGAAGAGGAACAAGATCCACTGCAGGAGTACAGTAAGTATAAGAATATTGCCCTGCATAATAAATACTAGCATTACATACACTACTTTCTGGGGTGAATGAATAACAAGAAACATTTTTCTTAACGTACAAGTGCGCTGATTTTGGTTCTACACATGGTTTAAGAATTGAAACTAATTACTCTTAATCCTAATGCAAAAGCTCTGTAGGGTGTGGAACTTAAACCAGAAAGCGTATGATGATTATATTCTCTTCTTGTTTGCCATGGAAATTGTGTAACAGTTGCATGATGCAGTACCAAAGACATAGACACATGAATTTTGTGGGACCCACACTATTAGTTTTAATTTTTATCTCGTGCGCTGCATCCAATGATGGGAAAGGAGGTTTGTTCCCCAAGTTGGCATGCTCAATCAACCCACCAAAAATGGTGGAGGTGGGTTGGGAATATCGAATCTGTTTTGTCTCCACCCACCAATTTGGTGAGCTAAACTTGCGGGTTAGACAAGTTAACTCGTTAAATCATGTCTTTTTTTTGGTTTATTTTCAATTTTTGTAAGTTATTTGTAATGTTTTAGCTTTTTAGATTGGTAAACTTTTCACAAGTATACACAACTATTATTATTAATAATCAATTATATTTTAGTTTAGGCTTTAATTTTTGTTTCGTTTTTACCAATTTAGACTTATTTTAATATACACTTTTTTTTCTTTGCGGAATTAAAAAGTCAATCCACCAACCAGCCCCTACAAGTGCAACCAATTTTAGTTAACATTGTTTTACTTAGTATATGGATCAGTCCACTAAAAAATGAGACGGGTTGAGAAATATCAACTTGCCGCTGGTCAGTACGAAAACCTATATTATTTTGTTTTTGGCGGGATCAGTCCGCTAGAAAATAGGACGAGTTGAAAAATATCAACTTGTTGCTGGTAAGTACGAAAAACCTATACTATATTTTTTGGTGGGACAGACTAAGGAAGATGAGTTGACTTATTTTACCATCCCTATTTGTATCATTCATTAAGGAGAGGTTCATTTTGATATATTTATTTATTAATCAAATTATAATGATGCTATTTGTTTGTGGCAAATTAATGTAATTTACTACAAACATTTATATCGTTAGAGCAGAGCTAACAATTTCTTCTTACATGCTCAAGGTTCAAATTATTAAAGCAGAAAGGGACGTTTATGGAGCTATCATCGATGAAAAAATTGCTATGAAGATCGGACCTGGACATTTTGAACCATCTGGCTCACACAAATGGTCATTAACTATTGAAGGAAGTGACTATAAGATTTGGGAAGCATCATAATCACGATATATATATTCATTACTAATTAGTATATTATATATATACTAGTTTATTGGCCCAGTTATGTCCGGGTAAAATGAGTCTAGATAAGTGTTGCATTGTTTTGAAAAAATAATGACAAGAAAAAGGGAGAATGAATTACATTTTAAATAAATAGGATGTTATTGCCAATGAGTTCAGCAATCTTTTTGTAGATTTTCATGTTAACGACAGATGTGTCATGTTCCGTCGCTAGGAGATAGCCACGTTGTTAAACATGGCCTAATACTCCCCGTTGTTAAACTTGTCGCTGGCTTCACCACCTGCCGTATCGTCGTTGCTAATTCAATGTTGTTAAATCTGTCGCAATTAGGGACGGATGGGGTTGCCAACTCCTGTAGCCAGAATGAGTTTTTCCAGCAGTGCTACTACGCTGGAAAAATATATAATTGTGTTATATTAAGTTGCAATTCTTGCTCCCACTTGTAAGATCCACTTTCCCAATGAGTTCTCCGATGTTGCTCTATACTTTCACCGTTTCCAAATCTTCAAAAAAAGTTCAAACTCAACACCGATAGTTTGCAGAAATCCAGTGGATTGGTCCAAACCATGGTTTAATTTTACTTTTGATAGCACTAATAGTGCTGAACTAAATTTAATGATATTGTGATATGTCATGAAATTATTTGCTACAAAAAGTGTAGGAGATGAAAAGTGGGGTAAGAGAGAGGATGAAAGAAAAAAACTGACTAATCAAGCCATCATATTATTTCTACTTGTTACATGGTTAAAAAGATCAATGATCTCAAAAATACCTGAAAAAAAGTAAAACATCTAAGAAAAAAAGACAAAATAAATGAAAAACTCACATTTTTTTATGGAATAAAAGTTTTGACAATGACAAAAGATAAGAAGGTCATTCTTCCACCTTTAATAAGTAGCAAACTAAACCCCTCAAAACCCAGAAATCCTGTTAAAATGAAAAACTTATAAGAGATAAGAAACATAAGTTGAAGATACGGTCACCTTAATCTATGATTTATAGCTGTCCATTTCCTCCATTGCTCAAACCAAGAGATTTAGATGCAAGATTCCCAAAATCTATGACAAATGCATAACCCATAAAAAAATAACATTAGAAACTGTATATACATTAATAAGCATGGGCAAGAAAGCAGCATCTTACATAGCAAGGATATTCAAAAGAAGTTGATAAACAAATGCAAAATGTGAGACAATAGTGTATTGGATTAACTATACGTGTTTTGAACCCCATATATAAAATGTGAAATAATAGTGTAGCAGAATAATGTGGTAGTAGTAAGGAACTGTTGTTTACCTTTCTGTCAATGAAAACATGTTCCATTATCCAAGTCAAAAGATAGTAAAAAAAAACCTAAAATGGCAAAAATAACTCAATATGAAAGCCCACTCAAAGTGCAGCAAACAATATAATACGTCAACAAAGTATGAAAACAACAACTGAATTTCACTTTCTACAATACCTAGCATAGAACTAACATTATCATAGAGAGGATATGGTTAAAAATTAGCTAATTAAGTCATCACATTTGTACTTATTATTGAAAATGTGTAGAAACCCCCCAATGAATTGGTCCAAACCATGTTTAATTTTGACAACAATAATTATTAGGTCAGTGCTCAATTGAATTTATCTCACAAATGCATGCTCTAATAAAATGAATAATAAAGATCCATTCCAATTAAAAAAGAAACAATAAAGAAAATATAAAACGCATCTAGCTAAATTGAGGAACAAAGATAAAATTCAAAGCTTAATATACGCACAGAAAATAAACACAGGTTCAGCTCTTGAAAGACAATTCGGGAGTATTGATATATAGACATATAGCATATCTTACTTTCCAACATTGTTAAAGCTAGTGGACCCAGATACCTTGTTCCATTTGTGTCTACTACTATGAATGTATTGTATTATAGACACATATACCTTGCTCCCATTTGTATACCTTACTCCGCAACACTGCAATACCAGCTAATAAACAAGATAATATAATTGTATAAATTCAATCCAATACTCGAACATACAATAATGTAAGTTCTTCCATTTTCCAAATCTTCTGTGGCGGTTAACAAACTATAAAACATAACTTTTTGTATTAACTTTTGATGTGTAGCAATGAAATTTGTCATGCTACCAAAGTTATAGTTAGTTTTGTAAGACCAATTATCTCTAAACATAATAAGCTTGAACGACCTCTTTCATATTTTCATTATTTTTGAAGTGGACAGAAACTAACTCTCAGTTAATCAAGGATTGTTGGGAATGCAAGTGTTAGTCTCACATTGAATATACATGTGCTAGTGAAGAGGTTTATAAGCATAAGGACCCATGAACCTAATACCTTAAGGTTTTGGGTTGTTGGTGGTATCCTATGCTTATAGGTTCACTCATTTGGCCAATTTTCACATGATGTGGTGGATCTCCCCGGTGGTGTGGCTCTCCCTAGTTTCTACAAGGATAAAATAAGTTGCCTTTGTGAGTTTCTCCTTCGTGCATATTCCAACAACCTTGTTTCACATCATGACAGAGTCCTAGATCACAAAACCTTTCTATTTATTTTCCTCTGAGTACTCTTGAGAGGTTGAAGCAAACCATTAATAAACCAAAACAAAAACATGTGAAAGTAATAAGAATGAAAAAAATCCCCAAATAAAAAGATACAACAAGAAGCATGCTTAGAAATGAGCTTGAAGGAAAGGAATTGGCATAAGAAATGGTTGTTGTTCTCCCTTCGTCATTAAAGAGGTTGGGAAATCAAAAGGAGAAATGAAGATGAAAAATTATAAAACTTGTACAATATTTGAAATACCCAATCAATGACGAGGAAAATTATGTATTTCTAGTTTCGGGACACAAGAAGACTTTGATGAAATTAATTTTTATAGTAACAAAGCTTGTAAACTACTCGCTTGAATGTACATAATTTTAAATTTAAGTTTTTAAATTTAAAAGTTTAAAATTTGAATACAAGATTCCTCCACTGTTTCATATCTATTTTATAGATATAGATATATTAAGTATATATAGTTGGTTATAAATATATTTTCCAAGTGTAAAGTATTAAAGCTCATTTAGAGAGAACATGAGAGAAAAAAAGAAGAAGGTTTAGAGAAAATGTATGTTGTTGATTATGTATATTATTTAAAGTGAAGGTGTTATCCTATATATAAATATGAAACAACTAAGTGATGAAAATTATCCTTGCTAAATAATCTAAAATAACAACTCAACTAACTTTCCCATTGATAAAAGGGATTGGACATTTAGTTTGTGTCTAAGGCTAAGAAACTGAGTGCTAGAAGGAGCTTTAGTTAGGAGGCCAGCTATTTGAAATTGTGCTAGAACATGCTTGACAATTATCTCCCGTCTAGTAGTTTTTTCACGAACGAACCATAAATCCAACTTGAAGTGTTTGGTCTTGGAATGCAGGAAAGAATTCGCAGTAAGCATAACAACACCCAAATTATCATACCATATTTGAGTAGAAATTGTAACTCTTATTTTGAGTTCTGTTAGAAGGGATTTAAGCCATTGAGTTTTGGCTACCAATGTTGCTAATCTGTGGAATTCTACCTCAGCACCGCTTCTTGACATAACTTGTTACTTCTTGGTCATCCAGGATATAATGTTGTTTCCAAGAAATACACAATACCCTAATGTAGATCTCATATCATCCCGGTCTGACGCCTAATCACTGTCATAGTAGCTTACCATATGTAGATTTTCTAACTTCTGAAATATCAAACCATGATCACGTGTCCTACTAATATATCTTAGGACACATTTGACTATTTTCCAATGACTTTGCAGGGGCTTATGCATGTATTGACAAAGTTTATTGATAACGAATGCAAGATCTGGTTTGGTAATAGTAAGGTACTAAAGAGCTCCCACAACTGAACAGTATAGACTTGGATCTTCTACTATATCAGTGCCAATAGCTTGAAATTTACAATCTGGGGCAAGTCTTTATAGGTTTTACATCCTGCATTTGAAGTTTAGACAACAGGTCAGTAGCATATTTAGTTTGATTGAGGAGTAACTTACCATTGGACAAGTGTTTGGCTTCTATCCCAAGAAAGTAATGTAGTTCTCTAAGGTCTTTTAAAGGAAATAATTTGTTTAGCTTAAAGATAATATGCTGCACAAAGTCTGAATAATTTCCAGTTATGAGCATGTCATCGACATAAACCAGCTTATATGTTATCGTACTAGTAGTGTAATGTATGAATTGAAAGTTGCCACATCTTGTAGAACTAAAACCCAAAGATACAAGAGTGGAGACTAGTTTGCCAAACTAATCCCTTAGGGCTTGTTTCAAGCCATAGATTGCTTTCTTCAGTCTGCATACAAGGTGAGGATTGGTGTTATGAAAGCCTTCTAGAGGTTTCATATAAATGACCTCAATTAGATTGCTATTTAGAAACACCTTATTCATATTAACTTGCCTAATAGACCATCCTCTAGATAAAGCAATAGACAAGATGACTCTAATAGTCACATGTTTAACCACGAGACTAAAAATTGCTTAATAATCCAACCTATGTTGCCACGAGCCTAGCTTTATATTTTGAAATATTGCCATTAGGATTACATTTGAGCTTGAATATCCATTTGGATTTTACAGGTCTTCTATGTGAAGGTAATGGAACAAGATCCCATGTGTGATTTTTTTCCTAGAGCTTGTAGTTCTTCATGCATTTCTTGACGCCACTTGGGCGATTGAAGAACCTCTTTAACTAAAGTAGGTTCCATTTCTACCATTATAGCCTTTGGCTTAAAAATCCCAGCCTTGCTTTTTAAGATCATTGGATAAGGGTTGGCAACAAGAGGTGTTGCTTTAATACTCTGACCTACATCGGAAACATGTTTTACATTTGGAGGTGTGTTAGTTCCAATCAATGTATTGACTTCATTAATAGATTGAATAATTTCAAGATTTATATTAGTAGGATTTTTAGTTGGAAAATGATTTTCAGGTTGTGGCATATTACAAGAAGAAAGAAGGGGTATAATAAGAGGATGTATAGTACAAGAACTATTACCATTAACAATTACCACTTTGTCACTTTTGTTAAGCATAGAAAAATCAAATTCATCAAATATGATATGCTTAACCATATAAATTCTTCCTAACGTGTCTAAGCATTTATATCCTTTATGATTATAACTATAGCCTATAAAGATGCATGGTTGAGACCTATAATCCATTTTATACTGGTTATAAGGTCTGAGATATAGATAACAACGACATCCAAAACTTATAAATATGATGTAATTAGGTTTTTTATGAAAAGGCATTTCAAAAGGTGATTTGATTTGTAACATAGGTGTTGGAATACGATTTATAACAAAAGTTGCACATGAAAAAACATGACACCAATAATCATACGACAAACCAGATTCAGCTAGCAATATAAGACCAGTTTGTTATATAGTGATGCTTCATCTCAGGGGCACTATTCTGCTCATGTGTATGAGGACAATTAAACCTATGAATCATGCTATCATTTCTTAACATAGGACTGAAACATTGATATTCTTTTGCAGCATCAGTTTGTAGAACTTTTAGTTTCTTTTGGAATTGTAATTCTGTCATTCCTTTAAACTCAAGGAAAGAATATAATGCTTGTGATCTATTTTGTAAGAAGTAAATCCATGAGAATTTTAAGTAAGCATCAACAAACAGAATATAGTAACGATATCTTTCTTTTGAAGATTTTGGTGAAGGTCCCCATATATTAGAATATACTAATTAGAGTGGTTCAGTGTAAGTAAAATTAGAGATAGGAAAATGAGATTTATGCATTTTCCCTAAGCAGTAAGAACCATAAACAGAAGCATTGTTATTTATTTGTATGAGTATGTTACACTGTTTTAAGATATGCTTAACAATTTTGTTTGCACAATGGCCTAGTCTAGATTGCCAAATTTGTAAAGTATTATAATTTTTAGATGAAAAGTGACAGGGCCCGCAAACGCACGAGTTGTGTCGAGTAATATAAAAGATTATCGTTTCCATAGGGACTATTTTCAAGTACCACTATATTGAAATTTAATTATCCAAACAAACAATTTTGGAGTTTTCAAACGCACAGTATTTAAAACAAAACAAGATAGCCAGTAAAAATTATTTACTATACAGTAAAAATATTAACCTTGGGTTAAAAATAGAGTTGAGAGTATCTTGGGATTCTGGGGGTTTAAGACGTTATTTTATGTTAACAGTTTTAACTTTTAATTAACAAGAATCAAATTAAGTTTTCCAAGGTAGATTTTCCTTCAGTTAATTAATATGTTCCGGTCAGAACTTTATTAATGTACCTAACGTACGGAGAACCACGTCCAATCCTTATGAAAGGCCCATTATCATTTTGTGAAAATCTCTTTTTAATTCCTCAAAAGAATTTTGATTACTTTCCTGGATTTTTACGGGGGTCACAAAAAGTATTTTAAAATCTTAGGATTAATTTGAAAGCTTTTCAGTAATTAGTGAATCGGTCAATCCTACCAATTACTTAAACTTACTAATATACCCACAAGTATAAAGTTTTATCATTTAGATTCTTGGTCGGAATTACTAAGAGCATTGAGTAAAATTCGAATTAATTGGAAAACAAAAATTTATTAACTTAAAAGTCAAAACAACATTAACACAAAATATTATCACACCCCCGTCATCCCAAGATAAAAATTTAGTTACTCATGAAGTGATTCAAATTCATACATATAGTGAAAGGAAAATAAAACATACAACACATGATACAGTAAAAGAAAAACATACGGATTTCTCTAACAAGCCCGAAAGTAATTCCACAATTGTTTTTCCCGTTGTATTTTCTACGGTACTCCCCACTGTATACAAATTGAAGCGCTCAATTTCACAATTCTCTTACAACTCCCAGGAGTATGCAAATGAAAATGGAAGTTGCTACAAAGAGAGAAAGAAAGAAAGAAACAGAAGGTAATTGCTTCTTTTGTGTTCGCCTCTCCTCAATGCCAATTCCTCCGTTGTATTTATAGGCCTGGGAAAGCATGGAGCGAGTATGGAGCCATTTGCAAGTTGCTTCCTTCCGGTGTAATGGAGTATGGCTCTTCAATTTTAAAAGCTTAGTGCTGTTTAAAGTTGTTTCCCATTAAAAGATTCAATTCATAATTGATCAGAATCGATTCATTGAACTGAAATTTGAATTTTAAAATGTATGAATCAATTCAACAGTGATATAAATCGATTCAGAAGCTTATTTTGGCTCTCCAATTTCGCATGAATCGATTCAAGGCTTCTGATTCATGATCTTGGACTAAAAAAACGTATGAATCAATTCATCATTGCTTTGAATCGATTCAGAGGCTTCAATTCTCCAATTCTGGGCATTATACCACGCATGAATCGATTCAAGCTTCCTCTGAATCGATTCATGGACCTGCTAGGCCATTCTTCATGCTTTGTTAACCCTTTTTGATTATGTAATCACTTGTGGCTTGTTCCTTTGTCATTTGATAGTCATTTTTCTCTTGTTATTGACCCTTGGAATGGCTTTGTCATGTGTCCTTAATGTTTATTAATTTTATTAATTCCTACAAAATAAAATACCCGAGCAAAATACAGTGGAAAGAAAGCAGAAATCATGAAAATCAGGAAAATATAGTGTAAAATGATTTAAAATCTTAATTAAATTAAATCTAATTTATTGTGTTCTAAAACACTTATCAAAATACCCCAAACCAAGTCATTGTTTGTCCTCAAGAAATTACCATATGTACACAATAAGATACAGCATACATTTAGCTTAGTAAACTAGGGAACCCAGTATAATAAAACACACATATTCAAATGCCAAAAATTAATTCTCTTATGTTAGTCAATTTTCAATGTAAAGACAGAGGGTACTTTTCTCGCAATTTTTGCTCAAGTGTTTCAAGGTTCGTGTATCACTCAAATTATCATAGTCAAAAATATTACCATAAGCTTGTTGATTAACCATAAACTCCACAGTTTAGAAAGAAAGCTGTCAAAGTCTAGAGGTCTTTAAAAAGGTTGTAACAGGGTCATGAGTTGAATTGTCAAGGTAGGAATTTCAAGAAAAATGGAGTACAAAAGGGCTTAAATAATCATGAATGATTCAAATTACCATCATAAATTCAAGGCTAAATACACCTTTTGGTCCTCTATATCTTAAGTTATTTCCAGATTGGTTCTCTATCATTTTTTTAATTCAAAATGGTCCTCTAACCTTTTAAAAAGGTATCAGTTTGGTCCTTTTTTTGATTCAAAATGGTCCCTTAACTTTTTTAAAAAGGACCAAATTGACATATTTTTAGAAAGTTAAGGGACTATTTTGAAATAAAAAAATAATAAAGGACCAATCTGAAAATAACTTAAGAGATAGGGGACCAAAATATGTATTTAGCCTAAATTCAAAAACTAACAGATCAAATTTTTGAACTTTTATGGACTTTTTACAATTCATTCAATATAATCCTTTTGATTTTCTTTTCTTTTTCTTTGCTTTTCTTTGCATCTCATAACATATTTTTCTTAAGTCCTTATTTTCTTTGCTCCACTAAATTTCTAACTTTTTCACCATTAAGAGAACATTAGTCAATGAAAGGCTTTAAAGAAAAAATTTCACTTTTAGCATCAAAAGGGGCATCTAGGGGTCAAATTGTGTAAAAATTCTGAGGCTTAAGAATAAGACCTAATTGTGTCTTTATCATCCTAAGACATACAATCAAAAACCATTTTGAATCGATTAAAAAATAAGTTCTAGAACATTAATGACTATGAGATTCACTATCAAGAAAAATACGGGTTTGAAATTTTTGATAAATTACCCTTTTAGGCTCAAATCTCACCATGGAAAGTCTTTTCAAAGAAAATTTAAATCACATAAGGTTCATTTAAACATTTATTTGGCATTTAAACAATCAATTTTTAAAAAATTTTACTCAAAATTTAAGGTCCCTAGATACTTTTAACTTTATGTTCAAACTTAATTATCATGCAATCATGGTAAATTACAAGATGGCAAACAAAACAAGAGCAACATACATTTAAGCAAATAAAATGAAAAGCATAACAATCACACAATATGAAACAGTCACACAATGCAAACCAAACAGTTAAGTTTTCTTATCTACCACCCCAAACCAAAATTTGACATTGTCCTCAATATTTAAAATGGATGATAAAAAGGATAAGAAAACTTACCTGAAGTCACCCCAAACTAGCATTTGACATAGTCTTTCTCTTTTTTCTTTCTTTCTTTTTTTTATAAAAATTGTCATTTGAATTGAAAAAAACAGACATGGGGTTGCCTCCCTATTAGTGCTAAGTTTAGAGTGTTTAACCAGACTTTTCCTTTGCCTCCTCGGTAAGGTTCAAACAAGCTTTGAACCTTTTCATGTTGGATTGGATCTTTAGCTATGTAATGTTTTAGCCTTTGACCATTTACCTTGAAGGTACCAGTACTTTCATCCCAGATTTCAATCACTCCATATGGAAAGACTTGTGACTTGGAAAGGTCCAGTCCATCTTGATTTCAGTTTCCCAGGGAACAGTTTAAACCTGGAATTAAATAAAAGAACCATATCTACTTCCTTAAAAGACCTGCAAAGAATTTTCATGTCATGCCACTTCTTGGTCTTTTCCTTGTAAATCCTGGCATTCTTATAAGCATCAAGTCTTAGTTCTTCTAACTCATTCATCTGCAACAACCTCTTTTCACCTGTAGCTTTTAGGTCAAAATTAAGCTTTTTAATTGCCTAAAAAGATTTAGATTCAAATTCAATAGGTAAGTGGCAGGGTTTTCCATAAATTAACCGTAAGGTGTGGTCCCAATTGAAGTTTTATAAGAAGTTCTGTATGCCCAAAGAGCATCATCCGATTTAAGAGACCAATCCTTATGAGTCAAATTTACAGTTTTTTCCAAAATAGCTTTGATTTGTCTGTTCAAAACTTCAACCTGCCCACTAGTTTGGGGATGATAGGGTGTGGCAACTTTGTGTTTCACCCTATATTTTCTCAAAAGTTTTTCAAAAGTATTTTCAATGAAATGTGATCCCCCATCACTGATAACTATTTTGGGAACCCCAAACCTTGGAATTTTTTTTTTGAAAAGTTTGATGGCAGTGTTAGCATCTAAACTGGGTGAAGGAATTGCTTCAATCCATTTAGATACATAGTCAACAACAACCAAAATATATTTGTTTCTACAAGATGAAAGAAAGGGTCCTATATAGTCTATTCCCCAAACATCAAACAACTCAACTTCCAAAATACTATTTGGAGGCATTTCATTTCTTTTGGAAATATTACCTGCTCACTAACAAACATCACAAGAAAGAACAAACCTCTTTATATCCTTGAAAATATGAGGCCAATAAAATCTTGCTTGGAAAATTCTGATGGCAGTCTTGGTATGGCTTATGTGACCTCCATAGGATAAAGAATGACAATGTTGAAGGATTTCATTTACCTTAGTTTTGGGATACACCTTCTGATTATCCCATCAGCACACTGTTTGAAGAGCAAGGGTTCATCCCAGGCTATGGCATATTACAAGAAGGAAGAACAAGTATAATATGAGGATGTATAGCACAAGAACTATTATCATTAGCATTACCACTTTGTCACTTTTGTTAAGCATAGGAAAATCGAATTCATCAAATATGACATGCTTAACAATATAAATTCTTCCTGATGCGTCTAAGCATTTATATCCTTTATGATTATAACTATAGCCTAGAAAGATGCATGGTTAAGACCCATAATCTATTTTATACTAGTTATAAGGTCTAAGATATGGATAATGTAACACCATTGGTCAACTAAGATAACCCTCGCACTCGATTGTCTCAGTTGACTAAGAGTATCATGTACTTTATGAAAAACGTAAATGTTTTTTTGTACATAAGAAACCCAAATCATGGTGCATCATTAACTCATTAAATATACACGATTCAGCAATGCTTTACAACTCAAATCAAATCAGGGGCACACAGGCTCTCATAAGCAAAATAAAGTAAAATACAACTCAACTACCTAATACATGAAGACACCTTAGACCTAGATGATCCATCCAAGGAATGGATCCCACTACTACCACTTGGCTTGATGATAATTTATCTTCTACAAGAATCCTAATTCTGAGTACACCACCCAGAGTCGGGATCTTGGACATAAGAGGGAAGAGATTCCCCCATGACAGACTAACACTCTAGTGGTCCTTCCTTTGTAGCAGGTGTCCTAATCTCTTTAGGACATTTTTGCTTCTCTTGAATGACACCCTCATTTTCTTTATTTTTGTTTTTTCAATAAATATAGGGTTGCCTCCCCATAAGCGCTACGTTTATGGTCTATAGCTAGACCTTCCCAAGCTTTTCTTCATCCAGGTTCACCTAACTTTTGGGTCACCTTGTTCATGGCTTCTCGTGACTGTAAATAATACTTCCTCTTACATTGCTTCAAAGCATTTGAAATATGAGGAAGAGGCTTAAGCTTAACCTTGGCTTTCATTTCTTCTTGGGTGAGAATTCCTTATCCTTCTTCTTTAAAGGATCACTTGCAAAGTTAGTGGAAGAAACCAACACAAAATTTTATGGATCATGAGGAGAGCTTTTTAGGGCATCATCCTTAACCACTGGGTTATGACTATCAATCTCATAACAATAAATATCAACTATTGGGTTTCTTATAACATTTTAAAAGTTAACTTTGACTTTTTGATTTCCAACACTCAAGGACAATTTCTTATTTCTCACATCAAGAACCGTTCCTATAGTGGTAAGAAACGACCTCCCTAAAATGATAGGGATCATAGAGTCTTCCTCTATTTCCAATACAAAATCAGTGAGTATATAAAATATTAATGTATAGTATATTAAGGAACCTAACATAAGTTGGCATTTGTTACAATGCCTCAGTGAATGGAATATTAACGTATAGTATCTTAAGGATTTTGAGGAACTTACCAAATTGCTTATCCAAATTAGCTCTTGCTAACCTTTAAGGATGAGGAATTGGAGATTAGTAGAGCTTCATATCTTTCTTCTTCTTCATCTCAGCATCATCAAATTTAGATGTAGGGATTAAATCCAGCTTATCAAAATTAGGTGCCTCTTCATGTACTGGTGCTGGATTTTCCAACACCTTCTCTTCCTTAACATGACCACCATGATGTGGTTTCTAAGATATTCTTTAGGCTTCCTAGGAAAAGTACTCAGAGCCCTTATGGATTGTAAGGCTTGTTGAGCTATTTGTGTCTCTAACATCTTGTTATGGACAACTATGGCATCCACCTTGGTGGATAAGTTCTTGATAGCATCAGAAAACTCCTTGTTTTTCTTCATTTGATTGTCTATAAAAGTCTCTAACAATAGTTCAAGTCTAGACTTTTGTGGAGTAAAAGACTCTTGTAGGGGCTAATAGTTTCCTCTTCCTCCTTGGTTAAATGAGGCTTTGTTTTGGAATCTAGGTGTATCCTTAAAATTATTGCCATAGTTACCACCCTCTAAAATTTATTAAGGTGTTCATGGATGACTTATCAGTTGTAGGAGCATCCTATGAAGCTTGTTTTAGGAACCTTGCATTGGTGTTGCAAAGGTGTCAAGAGACAAACCTTATTGACAACGCTCACAAGTGTACGGGTATGTCGTGTAATATAAAAGATATCATTCTCCATAGGGATTGTGGCTCAAGTTCTTGTGATTTTAATTTTAATTATATAGACAAGTACAATTCAAAGGTAATTTATTTTTAAAGAAATAAAACTGGAAAAATTTAAAAAAATTCAAAGGAAAAGCTCTTCAAGTAAAAAGATTCAATTATATGTATCTTGAGATTTAAGGTAATGAAATCACTTTGTATTGACATAATAAAGATAGTTTTTATTCCTAAAATGTATGTTCTCAAGATAAGTTTCCCTAAATTATTAGTTTCCTCTTCTCAAAGTTCCACTAAAATGTATGGTGGGACCGAGCAGCTCACTGAGATGTCCCCAATAGCTCGGGACTTGATGCGGGAGGCTTGCGACACGTACAACGATCGATACGAGCAGATCTCTTCTCGCACTACTTGCCAGCCCTTCACCAGCATGACCCCTCTGCATGTCTCTACACTATTCTTACTATCTCAACCTACCTTTAGAGCAGATCAGCCTGATTCACCCTTGAGTGATGAGGACTAGGAGCATCCTGTTTCTTTATTTTGCTTTTAGATGTATATATTGTTGGGAGCCTGTGTTCCCCGTAGTTCTAGTAGGTATGGATTGATGAGACTATGAGCTGTACTCAACTGAAGTATATGTATATATTTATGTATGTTTCCATTCCACACCACGTGTATGTTTTTATTGTATTATACAAAATTTTTTTACTTCTATATTTTCTAAAATTTATAACCTCTCTATTAAGTAGAATGATATAGTGGAAGAGATTGTTCTAGTTAACCGAGGGTGTTACAGTAATCGGTTACTATAGTTAAGATTGATTACAAAGTGATGTGATGGTGATGGAAACTAGAGCATACAGCGAGGGGTGTACTGAAGGACGTTGTATTCAATCCCCTTAAAGGATCATGGGAGTACAACTCGGCTGTAAACCCAATGGCTCGAGGGTAGTGCCTCGAGGCTGCGTGTAGCAATGCAAACCCTGTGTAATTTGAATGAAGAAGAACCGTAACTATGGCCGTTGAGAACCGGTTCCTTTATTAAATGATGATGAATTATGGTTTGAGGAGGGATCCCTCTTGTTTATGGACATACGTGTCTAGGTTACCCATGTAGTTGTAGGAACTTGGTGGTCTTCAGTCACTCTAGTATGGAAATATTGTGCCTAGTATGAGATTAAGGCAGGATGATTCTGATGAATTGAGAATGATATGATTTTGGGCCCACATGCATCGCATTAAATAACACTAAAGGACAAAAGAATAATGGAACACATGTATGCATAACATTATGTCTGAATGATTCGTTGTGTGATGTGTTTTGTGTATGTGATAATATGTCTGAAATGTTGATAATTGATACACATATATTGATGTGGTGGTGAATCAGGATCCTTGTAGATAATGTTACAATCATAATTATGTTAGACCTTAGATCTTATAAAAAGAATATATGAACCCCTCTGGAATAAGCTAACTATAAACGAGGAATGAGGTAACACTGAGTAGGATGAGTTTGAGTCAGGAGTGTAATTACGGGAGGATGGTAACTAGCGGATGGTATGGGAGTGAGACCCGAACCTCACCAATAGCCTAGTTACGATGAATGTTGTGTAGGATAGGAGAGACGTTAGAAATGACAATTCTTCATTATTTGTGAGTGAGAGGACATTCCCCACCTATACAAATTTTTACAGAAATAGAACTCGGGGAGCAAAGGAAGAAAAGAATTGTGGCAAGGTGGACAACAACAGTAACGAGGTAGTGTCCTCAGTGGAACTCCCTTGTGTCGTCGGGACCATGCGTGCCCTAGTATATTCAGAGTATGTATGGGTTATTGATGATGACCATGTATTATACAAATGTGTTATTAATAAGGTTCTGTTAACTTCTACATTTTTCTAAAACTCGTAACTTATCAGTTAAGTTGGATGATCTAGTGGAAGGGATGTCCTAGTTAACCGAGGGTGTTACAATTGGTATCATAATTAGTAATGCATACACACACTATTGTTATTGTTGTAAATTGGAATCATTGAGAATATTAAAATTGAAAGATTTACATTTCCTTAGTAAAAATAAATAATTGAGAGATTATCACACAAGATACGATTCCTTTGTTTATTGACGATGGTTTTAAGTAACCTCTACTAATAATCCACTGCTAAACCACGGATTTGTTATAGTGCCAACATTACAAAAGAAAAGAAGTCATTGGATTGATACCTTAAAACAAAAGAAAAATAAAAGGAAAACAACTCTTGAAGCTCTTAAAACCTTGTCAACTCTTAAATTATTCACTTGAAAATACCATAACCGTGAGATATACAATTCATATATCTCAGTAACCTTAGGTTAATAAAACAACTTAATGGTATTTTCAGTCACTAAGTGGAAAATATTTTTCTTCTTTTTTCCTAAAATTAAGACATTCATCACATATTTTATAACATTTATAGGCAAATTAGTTACCATTCATACTGAAACTTACATACCATGAAAGTCATGATTAATGTATGTTCAGAGTCTTTTATGTTCTGGTCAAAGCACTTGATTTAGTAAGTTCACCTAGTCCCTAGAAGTGTGCCCTACTATGGACATTGAAAAGCACTTTCAACTCACAAGGTCTTACTTAAAGCCTTGTGACGCTTGATGCAACCACCTTTAACATTACAAGGCCATTACCAGTTTTTTTAATGATATCAAGATGATTTAACTGATGTGTGTTTAAAGTTTTAATTGATATATATATTATAATATATACACAAAACATGTAAAATTCAAGGAATTCATTCATATAAACATGTCTATAAGGTTGGAGAAGGGTTTTCATGATGTACACCTTTGACACTATAAGGCCATTACTAGTTCCCTTGTGAAGTCAAGATGATTTAATTGTAAAGCACCCCTATTTCACAAGGTCTTATTCAAAAACCCTGTGAAGCTTGATGCACCTCCTAGACACTACAAGGCCATTACCAATTCCCTTGTGATTTCAATATGGTTCGTGTATTAAGTGTTTAGAGTTCTAATTGAGGTATGTATTATCAATTTGTTTAGACACTATCATAAATCCATGATTATCAATTTGTTCATCATTACAAAATCACATCCACACACCCTAATTTCTAAATCAACATGCAATACCACCACACAAAGCATACCCAATCCATTGATTATACAACTCACTAAAATTTAACCACTAATCATCACCATCTACACTTCAATTTCACAAATACATCCACCAGTAACACAAATTTTTCCATTTCACTACCAACTTAAAACTTTTGGGAAGAGAAGTGTTACCTAGAATTTCTTGGTGTTCCCTGACTATGGACACTTCACTTAAGCTAGGTCCTTATGCTTGCGCCCTTGTATTAGAGAAAAAGCTTAACATGTGGAGACTCTCACTTTGCCATGGTTAGATGGAAAAAGAGATGGGCACTATTTTTTTATAGAGTATAGGAAGAAGACGGATGTGAGTTGATAGAAGTGTGATGTTAAAAATAAAAGGAATAAGCCTAGCTTTTTGAGGTGGTGAAGAAAGAGAAGAGAAATAAGAATGAAAGCTTGTGAAGATGGAGGAAAGAATGAAGATGAATGCACTGTGAGTGTATGTGTATGTTGGTGAAAGTAAAAAGAGTGAGTGAGTTTCAATAGTTAAGTGGTTTTTTAAGGCGAGGTGAGGTATATCATAGTTAAGGTGAGGTGCATAACACCAAGGAATTTGCAATTTGGTCTCTACAAGATCTAAAACTCTAAAGCACAAAGCACCAAAACACAATGTATACTTATTAATATAATATATATATATAGATTATAATTTACAATAATAAAAACCACGCAAATACATATTTAAATATTACAAACCTTAAGTAAAATACAAAAGAAATTGATCTTATATTGTATTTTAACAACTTATACAAATATGAACCTTTAAATACAATTTTTCAAATTGCTAATTTGATTTTAGACAATTTCAGTTGATCAAATTATCAATTCTTGAAGAGTCCTGTAATAAAGACAAAACAATAAACAAATGAATAAAGCTAAAAAATTGTAAAAAAGGTCTTGGGTGATGTTTGCTCCATCATCGCATGTACATTGTCTTAATAAAGATTCTTTTCTCCAACATTTTTTATTGTCTTGCATAAATGATTTTGCATCCCTACAAAATAAAATGAGGAAATTAATTAAAAAGTATGAAACATGGTGAAGGAAAGAACGACTCAAAAAAAAAGTTTTAGTTTGTATTCTTCCATAAAACCAAACTTATATAGGAACTTCATAAAAAACTTAAACAAAAAATTCCAAATAAAAAGTAAAAGAAGAATGAAATACTTAACAAAAACTCATAAAGGAATAAAAAATAAATTACATGTCCATAAACTTTATTACATATCATTCTTCAAATTCTAATACATGTAAAATATTGCGAATGAGATAACAATTTGAAAATAGTAAGTTATATATATATATATATATATATATATATATATATATAATGAATGAGGAAACTCATTACCAAATGAAAATGGATTAAGAAATTGATATTAATCGAAATGGGAAGAAAATGAAAAAGGTTTATCCATAAATATCATAAAGAGAAAATAAGAAATATCATAATTAGGGAAATAAAAAAATTATAGTGTGAATAAGATTTGTTAGTTTGTTTACTAAATAGGATAATCATTTATATCTGATCATAAATATAATAAATTAATCACATATAAATACAGAATCTCTATTATATATTTTAGTTATTTTATATGACATTATTGTATTTAAAATGTGAGACAATTTTGATATTTCACCAGAAATTGATGTGGCAAAAATTGCCTAAAATAACTTTTGAAATGCTTCACAAATGTATATAATATAAACCTTACAAAATATATTCATGGTAACTGATTTTAATGAATTTAATTATTTTTTACCCAATTATATTTATTTGATTTTGAAAACACTATAATTTCGCTGGTTATTGATAATAAAAAGAACTTGTGAACCAGACAAGTATATTCCTAGTTTACACATTGCATGCACTTCAAAACCATAAATATATCTAATTGAAGTCCATATGCATTATCACAAAATTCATTAGTATGGGTATAAAAAAGACACTTTTTACACGGGACCATTGGTCCAAAACTCTATTGTCCATTGCAAAATTTCCTAATTTACAAGTCTACTAATATTTAAGGAGCAATATTCGCTACCAGGACAAATATATATCACTATTTTTTCCTCGATGACCATGACGATGCAAATTCGTGCTGTTTTTTATGGATAGCAGTGCAAGTAAATTGCTTTGTTTATTCAAAGAGGTTAATTACCGTAATTCTAGCCAAATTTTTATCCAGGTTCCCCCAAATTTAGAACCTGATGAAAAATGCATTAATTTTCTTCAACTATCATTCTCCACAACCCTCTATATATATGAGAATTTCTCGAGCGACTCACATAACATTCCTAGGTTCTCACACCAATTACTAGAGGGTTCTTTCAATTTGGCTAAGGTTTCTTTCACCTTAGCCAAAATAAGCAAAAAAAATAAAAAATAATTAAAAATAAACAGAACCCCTATGGCTACATTTTATAATTTGTTCCTTTTAGTAGGTTTAGTTCTCTTACCTACTTTAGAGGCCAATGTCAAAGAAGACAGTTCTTATTTTGACAAGCGTGTGGACTTGCATAATGCATATTGGCAAGATAAAGCAGCTACTGCACAACAAGTGAACCAACAAGCTTTCACTTCTGATCCTTATTCTGTCACCAGCAACCTCACATATAGCGTTAGCGAGTGAGCATCTCACCATCCATTCTCATGTTAATTAATATATCATATGTTCAGTTTAATGATACAAAGTCCACACATGAATTTTATGTTACTTATATGTTTTTTTATGGGGAAATTTTTTTTTATCAAGCAAAGAAAATAGATTAATAGGATAAAGGGTAAGAAAAACCCATACATAAGAAAATTCAGAAGAGACCATACGACATAGATAGCAATGCCTTAAGTTAGATACTGAATTTTATGGACAAAAATGCATTTCCTTATACGGGTGCCTATTTTTTTTTTTTTTACTTTTATCCCCCAATCGAAATTAGAGTTCTATCTCTGAATTTAAATATCAAGTTTTGTTGTCAATCTAAATAAAATTCTAGCTTTGATTGAACTTTACTTTAAATGTCAAGTTTTATTGGTCATGAATATAAAATTTTGATTTTTATTAGAGAATCATAAAATTTACCATACTTTGTTTCCGTTTCTATGTCTAAATTTATTTTGGTCTATTTGTTTGCAAATATTGTATATATGCAGACTCTTAATTGGTGACACGAAGGGAAGAAGAAACTTGAAGGGGAGAAAAAATGGTCCGTGCGAGGCAACGAACCCCATTGATTGGTGTTGGAGGTGTGACCCCAATTGGGCAAACAATCGGAAGAAGCTTGTAGAGTGTGTGCAAGGTTTTGGAAGAAAGACTACTGGAGGAAGGGATGGACCATTCTATGTGGTAAACGCTTCTACAGATAATGACATGGTGAATCCTGTTCCTGGTACCCTTAGGCATGCAGTTACAAGAAATGGACCCTTGTGGATCATCTTTGCTCATAGTATGACCATTAGGCTCAGCCAGGAACTTATAATGAATAGTAACAAGACCATTGATGGAAGAGGAGCTGATGTGATCATCCAAAATGGTGCTGGTATCACAATCCAATACATCCAAAATGTGATCATCCATGGAATTAAGATTTTTGACATTATGGTTGGTAATGGTGGACTTATTAGAGATTCTGAGGACCACTATGGTTTTAGGACACAAAGTGATGGTGATGGAATTTCCATCTACGGCTCCAGCAACGTTTGGATTGACCATGTTTCCATGAGAAACTGCAGAGATGGACTCATTGATGCCATTGAAGGTTCCACTGCTATTACCATTTCCAATAGCCATTTCACAGACCACAATGAGGTTTGACTATAAGTTTACATTTTTAATTCGGTTTGATGCAATCTTTGCATAAGATTAAAAATAAAAAATAAAATTATTTCATTGAGTATCATTATAAAATCAAGGAAGTGAACATTAATAATGATTTTAAATAAAAATTTCTCTTTTATGATATCTTATGATATGCGAAATTGCACTTTGATAAACCGTTTTTTAATTAATTCCTTGGCCTGATTAAAATTTATCACAATGTGGTTATTTAATTAATTCCTTACCTTATTTTGGTGCTTGGTTTGTGTACTTTTGATGTAGTGCATGTTGTTTGGTGCCCATGACAACTCTCCAGTTGATCACCTAATGCAAATCACATTGGCATTCAACCACTTTGGCAAGAGATTGATTCAAAGGATGCCAAGATGTAGATTGGGTTTTTTCCATGTGGTTAACAATGATTACACTCATTGGGAAATGTATGCCATTGGTGGTAGCAAGCATCCCACTATTATTAGTGAGGGTAATCGATTCATAGCTCCAAATAATGGTTATGCTAAAGAGGTAAATGTGCATGTAAATATATATATGCTTTACTAATTTTATCCTTTCCTCTTGATACAATGCATATCGTCCTCCTATTAGTATTAACACAATTAATTTGGTGTTGGTGTTGGTGTTGGTGAAGATAACAAAGAGAGAATACTCACCTGAGGCAGAGTGGAGCAACTGGCAATGGAGATCAATTAATGATTTATATATGAATGGAGCATTTTTCAGACAAGGTGGGCAAGAGCTAACCAATACACCATTCTCAAGCCAAGACATGATTAAAGCTAAGCCGGGCTCATATGTGGGAATGATTACTCGTTATGCTGGAAGCCTAAGGTGCAGATTTGGCAAGCCATGTTAGCCATGCAACATTAATATTGATCTTTGCCAAAAGAAGAGAATAAAAGATAGAGCAAATCAAGATAGGGTAACTTACAATGTGTGATACTTGTTAATTAATTCATTGTGGTTCCCCCTTCCTTTTCTTTGATGAAGTATAACAAGTAGGTGGCAAGTATCTTTGCGAACCTACTGCATGTCAACCAAATCAAGGAGAGAGTTCACACCATCCTTTGTCGTCTCTGAAATGTTTACGTGAGTTTAGGTAACATTGCCACACATTAATATTATGTCTTACATCAAGTTGAGACCAGTATAGAAGATCAAAAAATATTGATCTTTTCTTCCACAAGTTCTGATAAATAGAATGCTTTTGCATCTTTCCAAATGTAAGATTGATATCTTTTACTCACATGCATGTAAACTTCCTTCCCAGTTAAGGGAATTGAAGCCATTCTTTTGACATCCATTAAAAACTTTTTTAATCTCTAGTACGGTTGATTATGTCTGAGAAATCTTTGATGGTAAATAATTTTACTTCCATTGTTTTAGTTGTTTGTAGCAAGTTCCCTATTGACTTTATAACTAATTCAATTAAAACAAAAGGAAGCAAGTAATAAATTATTAGTTTTTGACAAAAAAAATTTATTAGTTTGAAACCTATGAGAGAACAACACCTACATCACCTAAAACGATTCTTTCTTACTTAAGATCAACGTAATTATCAAAAAATAGTTCACATACACCAACAAATTCTAACTGCTACATATTTATTTCTTATTTCTCTTAACATACTGTGTTAAATTTAGAAATGTTATCATTTCCATGATAGGCATTTAAATTACTGTTTTCAATAGTTACAGATTCAGATTCTTTGTTCCAATGTTAAACTATTATGAAAACTAAAAAGAAGTAATATCAATAGATAATTTAAATGCAAATAGGAAATATTAATTCGCCTAAGAAGGAGAAAGTGTTAATCTACCATTCAAATGACTAACTAAAACACTAAGGTCAAAATATGGTAAATGATATTAGAAAGATCATTAAAGAGTCAAAACAAGAAATTCATACAACATTGGTAATTGTCCTTATAGCTTACAAATTTCCAAATACATCATTGGAAATAAGGAAGATATGCTTATTTATCCATCCACTAGCAGTAAAGTTATAAAATATCAAAAAGCAGCTATGTAGTTGGAGGTTCAACAGTAATCATATGTCCAAAACTACTTGCACAAAATATTTGTAGATATATGATTTTTTACTACAAAATTTATGTATCTTTTTAGTGGATATCAAGTTAATTAAAAGGCGGAGTAGAGTATACCTTGATGAATTCTAGCAGAGAGAACCAAGTGCACCCATCAAACAAGTTGGCTAATCACATTCCTAACTTTATAATTATCCTTTACCTTATTGTACACTTGATGAGAAACTCTACCTTATAATAAAAAGGCACTTCAACCCCAAAATGATCCCTATGAGACACAAGCTTATGAGAGCATTAGAATCAATACCAATCCTCAAATAAAAAGGCAAACCAAACCCACCATCAAAATTAGTTAATAGTAACACTCTCAATCCTAAAACTTTCTAACAGTCAAGACACAAAGCCTCCAAAACCATTCCTAAATCTGTAACACCCTTGATTAACTAGAACAATTCCTTTCACTGAATCATTCTACTTAACTGAGGTGTTACGAGTTTGTAAGAAAATGTGAGTTTCTTTATACAAGAAAATAATGGTGGATCAAGATCTTTAAGAAATCATTTTTGTACATCACATGGTTTCAATAAAAACTTACATACTCTGAATGAAGGAGCACACAGGCTCCCATAAATGCACACATTAATTAACCTAATCAATCCTTCATAGAGTTGGGAACCCCACCACTTTCACTGTGCAACTTTGACACTGGTCTTTATTCCTTTTTGAATCTGTCCCTTGTAAGCCTAGAATGCATAAATAAATATACACAAGATAACCATAAAATAAGAGGGGTGAGTTTATCTCACCCCAACCTTGTTGAAAAAACATGTAAAAATGCACCGTTATGCCTGACGGATTTCACACCCACAAACAAAATCATTAGGCAAGCCTTACCTACCATAAATTTATACCATTCTCTCACTTTGGGAATCCTTGATATATATTCTATGAATGAATTATGATCCCACAATAATAACTCAATCTGTTTCTAATTGAACTAGCATACAATTATGTTCAGCGGTCAATCCTATCCTTCTCCATATTTATTTTGTCACCTAGTTATAATTCTATAATGACAATTTGCCTATCATCTCGACCCTTATTATTCACTCATACTCAATACATGTCATTATAGGGCATACGAAAATAATTAACTACCATTCATTATGATGCAAGACCCTACTATCTCCTAGATGAACTAACATACACTGATCATTAGGTTTTCTAAGGTTCTCTAATCAATCAAGCTAACATTTAACCTATTCTATACCAGCTACAGCTTATCATAGAAAGATAAGTCTTCATCACCATAACACAACAGTCAATCATCATAGTAGTAGCATGTTATATAATTACACTAGTAAAAATTGGACATCCTCGACATCACACAGTTTACAATCATAATCACGATGTGGTTAGTCATTCAAGATGCTATACATGAGTTAGGTGTATTACGATTATTTTATCATTAAGTGTTTCATGAGTGTTGTAACATCCCAGATTTTTTGGGAAGATCTCTGGTGTGATGGACCCATAAGGGTTTGATGTGTGATGATAATTGCATGTGTGTTAGGCTATAGCCAACGATGTAATTTGTCTGTACTGGTTAATGATAATGATACTTAGGCTTTGGCCGACGCTGTATTGACTTTATGTAAAGACAATGATGCCTAGGTATAGGAACTAGTGTGTAATAATAATAATGTTAATAATAGTAATAATTATAATAATAAAAACTTTAATTCAGAACTAGTTTCTAATGACATGAATGTTACACTGGCAATGGTGCCTGGAGTCGAGGATGAGCAACGGGACATTTTTAAAGGCCCAGAGATAGGAAGAGTATTTTGAGATTGTATCATTTAATTAAAAATCATTCCTAAACTATTTCCCTTAGAGTCTGTCAGAAACTGGTTAGAGCCTTGACCCTTATGCTGTATTAAAATATAGTGTAAAATACGGGTATGCAGTTGTTTGTCTATTTTTGACGTAACTTTTTCTCCTGATGTCAGAATTAAGTGATTCTTGTCCCCAAATTCTTGTATCGAGATCATTTACAATTTTCATGAAGAAACTTAAGCCCAAGTCTAGAAAAATTAATCCTAGTTTGCTAAAATAGCCCACTGACCTATAATTGTGTTGATTCTCTTGGGCACCTTTCAGTATTTTGAGTATAACTTTTTCCATAGTGCTCAAAATTGAATAACTCTTTTTTTGAATTTTTTATTTCAAAATTCTATACCATTCATATGAAGACCATGAAGGCCAATTCCAAACACATAATTCCTAGTTTTTGTTTTAAGTTGCTAGACTTAAAATTCACGTGCTAACTACACTCCTTTTCGTATTTTGCTTATAACTTTTCCATTTGTTATTGGAATCAAGTGATTCTTGTCCTAGAATTTTCATAACAAAATTATCTCCAACTCTTATGAAGACACCAAAAATTAATTCATAGCAAATCAATCCCAGTTTTCATTTTAAGTTGCTCTTTCCAGTTTCACGTCTTGATTTGGCAGCGTTCAGTGTTTTTGCCATAGCTTTTGTTACGGGTATTAGAATTTGATGATCTTTGACTCGTTGGAAAGGGAAAAGAAAGACTTATAACTTTTATGTTTGTCATTTTCCCAAAATCCCACTCAAAATAGAGTTAAAAATTTCATCATTTAGCACCTTGAATTGCATCAACTTTGTTTTTAATTTTGTTTGAACACATGCATCACACCATTCAAAATTCAAACCATCATTGCATCCTACATTCTTTTCCCTATTTCAAGTTCTGCCAAATCAAATCAAAAGCTTATTTTCTCGTCCCTAAATCCATGTGGCACCTTTCTATTGCATGCATTGTTTATGTCTTTTCACCCCTCCTAGAACCATGGCAAGCACATTCTCTTTGTTCCTTTTTCCCCTTACATGCTGACCATTCTTCCCTCTTGCAATCCATTTAAATTCTTCCCTTCACTTTTCATTAGTCCCTCTATATAAACAATGACCAAGGCGTTTTCTAACACTTTACTTCTTAAGAAAAGAAAGGGCAAACCATTATCTTCTACTCTTTTCTCCCTTGGCCGAAACCTTCACTACCTCTCCAGGTCCCTCTTTAAAATTTTACATGCACCTAAACACACCCTCATCTCTAAAACCATGACCCCTATTCTCTTTCTCTCTATCCCACTCATAAAAATCTTAAAGCAAAGCTCCTCATTTCTTCCTTTCTTCCTTACCAACCAAGTACATACCACCACCATAGAGGTTTCTCCTCCTTCTTAAACACTCAAAAAACAACCATAACTCTCTTATCTTGGGATGTTCTCAAGCTCTTGGAAGGACAAAGAGGAGTAAGCCAACAAGCAAGTACACAAGGAGCCTTCTTCCCTTTTCACGTGAGCACCTTGAGGTAAAAAGAGAACTCTCCATTAAATCTTGATTTGGTCTTGTGCATGACATTTTTTATCCTACTTATGGATATGAAAAGTTTATCCATTTCTAATAAAATAAACATGCATGGTGGTTGTTTTGATATCTTGACCAAGATCATAGTTTGCATGCAAGTGAATGGCTATAAAAAATGTGAACTTTGGTGTTGCATGGATATTTTCTTGCATGGGTATATTTTTGCGTGTGACTTTTATGGCTTTTAGATAGTAATTAGATATTGGAAAAATTAAGTCGTTAAAGAAATTTTCATTTTTCATGCTGTGTTGATACTATGAGTGCATGAATGACAACTTGAAAATTTATGAGGTTTTGGCTATATGACTAAAAAGATGTGATCTTTTGTACTTGTGTGTGGGTAGTATTCAAAGTGTGCATGTAACATCCTAAAATTTTTAAATTAGGTAATCTAACTGATACAATTAATGATTTTAATTGGGTGTGAATATTAGAAAATAATATAAAAATATATTAAATAATAAATTATAAATAGGTTTATTTAATTAAGTTTTGTGTAATAAAACTATAGTGACCTATTTTAATTAATTAAACTAAAGTAATGTATTTTAAATCCTTAAAATTCTAACTTCTAAAATCTAATATTCTTAATTTCCTAAAACTAAATTTCCTATCTTCCTTTTTTCCATTTCCACGTATAACTCTCTTCTTTCTTTTCTCTGTTTTCACGTTCTCTTCTTCCACCACCACCATACACCATACTCTCTAAATTTCTCTTTCTTGCCTTTATTAATCACTACTCTTGCTTGCACATTACATTTCTTGACCAAGGTAATGCTTCACCAAGTTTGAGTTTCACTTCTCTTCTTCGTTCTCCCGTTGCATAGGGTGGAATAACCTATTTTCCTTCTCTTAGGGCCAAAACCATAAGCACCCATAGCTATAGAAGGGGTCTTGTGAGTTTGAGTTGCCATTTTATAGCCTTGAAAGGTAAAACCCCTCTCCATTTTTCTATTAGTGCCTCACGGTTAAGGTGGGTGTAATGCCAATGGCTCAAATTCTTCTTTTCTTATTGTGGATTCATGTGGCAGTAGTGAGGGGTAACGTTTGGAGTCATTTTGACTTAATTTCAAAGCATCAAAGGTTGTCGTAGTATGATCGGGAAGTTTTGCGGCAAGCCGGTAAGTCGTACTTTACTGAAATGGTTATTTATTATTCTAATTAGGCGTCATGGTATGCTTAGGATAACCTTGGGGTGTCTAAATATAGTTATTTGATATTTTTAGAATTTATTGTGGGAGCTCGATTGTGATCGAAAGTGGAAAACCGAAGTCCAAACCAGTTCAGGTACGTTTAATGTACAAGAGGGTTTACTATCTGAGTAATAAATAGGAATTTCTAACTAAGCGACCCGTTGGGCCGTGGAACAGTTTTTATATGCTATTTTCATATTTTAAGAATTGTTTATATTGCTTGAATTCAATTTAGAATTGATTGGTGGATGATATTTGTGTTAATTTATTAAATTGAAAAGTAATGGATTGTTAGTTTATGCCTTTGACAGATATATGTATGATGAAGTGGTTGATAGGTAACTAGATATACTGAGTTAGTGTGATGTCATGATGATTATATTGTGCAAAGATTTACATATTAATGCATTATTGCACTCCATGACATCATATGCATTTTGGTGCTTTGATTCACCAAGAGACTACCGATATAGTGCTATGATTCACTGATAGTTCTCAAGCATGTTGTCCTTGAGGCTGCCGCTTATAGTGCTATGATTCACTGTGCAGCTCTCAGGTACCCTCGACTATAGTGTTACGATTCACTGAGTGGTTACCTAGATACCCTCATTATAGTGTAAGATTCACTAAGTAGGTTATCCTAACACTTGCTATATTTGTTGTTGAAGTGGATCCACATGACATGCTCATATGTATTAAGAAATTTGATTAAAGACCATGGCATAACATGAACATATTGTATTATTGTTATTGATGTTTTATGTATACTTGGTGGAAAAGGTGATATGAGTTGTGAATGTTAATGTAGCTGTGTGGTTGATGCAAACCAATGTATGTCTATGTATTATTTTACTTGTTTGGAATTGTTATCTATTGCTTTGGATGATACTCACCTCTCAAATTGTGGTATTAGTGAGCCAACAGGGAGATGGTGATGCCGGTGTATGACTCTGGAGGCGGGAAGGATGTTGATGATGCCATAGGGGTGCCCTTAGAATATATATGTGATTTTTGTATATATAGAAGATTTATGTTTTGGATATGGTGCTCATACTCTTGACTGAAGATTATAGGATCTATAGCCTTTTGAATGAAGGTGTATGATGAAGCATGTGTGAATGGTTATGTTTTTGTGTAGTGTTATCAAACTTCTAGCTTTTGGATGCAAACGTATAATTAGGCATTTTTTGAATTGGACAACTTGTTGATTGTGTGCATACAATGGATAAAGTAACTTGAATAATGAAAGTGAGCATATGAGTCTTGATGGATAAGTGTAGACTTGATGTTTGAATTCCTTGTTTGTGATGTAATGAATCTTGTGTGATATGGTCAGGTATTGTAGAATTTAGTGATGGTTTGAGATCCCTTGATATATGATTCAATGAAGCAAGAATTGTTGTTGGCATGTGTGACTTGTATGGATTTTATGTTTAACATGATTTACTAAAAGCATTATGCATAATATGTGGGATTATGGAACTAGGGTAGCCATATTTTGAATTAGGGAGATTTTGGACCCCTGGTTGGTTGCTATTAGCCATACATGATATATGTGATGTGTTTGAAATGGTTTAGGTCCAATGTGATTGCATTTGATATGGTTGTATTGGTCATTTGGTCCTAAATTGTGTGAATTACCTCTTTGTGCATAGGATCTCCAATTCTTGGGGTTTTGAGTTAAAACCACTTGTAGCAACTCATATTTAGGTGGTAGATATGGTGTGTGAAGTTTGGTTACGATTGGAATCTATTTGAGTGAGATGGGGAATGAAGTTGATGATTGAAAGTGGAATTATGCAAAAAAATTCTACATAATTGGTATGTGAGGTTCAAAAATTCAAAGGAAATACAAGATTGAATGACTAAGACTAATCCATGAGGTATTAGGTACAAGAATATGTCAAATAGCAAAGTGTTTAGTGGTTAGATTGCATCCATAAGGGCCTAAGTATTGCACGGATCAAGGTTACAAAGCAAAAACGTGTTGAAAATGGTAAAATGGGGCAATGGAACACAAGCTGCATTAAAAACATTCTTGTAAAATACATCGTCATAATCAATAAATACATGTACATACTCTGAATATTCAGGGGCACGCAGGCTCCCAACCAAAACTCAATACAACCTACACGGTTAATGAGGGCATAGTCTAAATAATTTTAATTGTACTAAAAATAGTTTAGGTTTATTTTTGGGTTACTTTTGGGCCTTTGTATATGTTTTGAGTCTTGTATTTGGTCATTTTATGTGGATTAGTTGCTTCTGGGCCTAAGGAAGAGTGGGGAGCCCAAGTTGCCTAGCTTGGCCACCACTTCACCTTGCCTATATAGGGCTTGCTTCTCCTTTGTATTTGGTACCATTAACTTTGAATTTGAGATAAATACACTTTGAGTGTTTTGTGAGTAGTTGAGATATTCTCTTCTCCATTAGGCTAGACAAAGTTCTAACCTTCTTTAAGCTCTTATCACTAGGTGACCATCCCTAGAGTGGCGAGCTAGAGACTTATCCAAGTTTTTTGGTGATGTCTCCTTCAACATTTTCCATCCATTCAATAACTTTTTCTACCTTCTTTCCTTAATTCCTTTCCATTTCCTTATAAATAGGCTTTGGTATTTACATTTCCATTAGAGTAGAATTTTGGTCTCCCATTAGAGCTCTTAATTCCAAATTCTATTTTGCATCTCCCATGGTTTCTTTGCTCAATAATTGAAGAGAAGAAAGAAGGCTAGATCCTAATTCCTTTCAAGTTAAAGAAAGGCCTTCATCAAGTGGTATCAAGAGTCAAGATGTCATGTTTCTTTGTTTTTTTCTTCATCTTTCACACTTTGTTCTTGAGTTTTAGTGGCTAGAAATTTCAGATTTAATGTCTTGGTCAATTGTTTCTAGAGTCTTTGTTGAAAAAAGTTCAAGGAAATCCTAAAAGATTCATGATATTGTGTTTTCTTTAGCTTTCTTTGATTGAGTTCATGCATATTATTGAGTTTTTTAATCTTTTCCAATTCTGAAAGTTTTTTGTATGTTCTTAGTTTCTATGTTCTCGCACCATTAAATTCAGCCTTAGTTTGCTTAAAATCAAAAAATCAAATTTTGTAATTCATAGAGCCAAATTAGGATGTTAAAATGGTGCACCTTGGAACCTTTCATTGTGTCTAGAATTTTGATTGCAATCTGTGACTATGTGTGTTGTTCTTGTGCCATTATTTGAATCATATAATTGGCACAAAAGGTTCCAAAACTTTTGTTTTGATTACCTCTTTTTTAGGTGATCATAAGTCAAGCTGAATTTAGGATTGTGTAGTTTCAATTCTGCAAATTGTTTTTTGTTTTCGTCCAACACATTAGTAGCATATTGAAATTGCATTGGATTATGTGTTGTGTTGTCCATAATATGCAAAAGAGTATACACAATTGACGTAAATTTTAACTGTGCAATCTGAAAATTGCTGTCCATTCGGTCTTGACGTTAATTTCGTAATTGTGTAATTGAATTGTTGAATTTCTTCTGACTTGTCTAATTGCTGTTCACGCCCATTGAAATTGTTTCTTCATTATACGTGCTAATTTTGAGAATTGTTTCAGTCTTGGCCTTGCGAATCACTGTACGTGTAATTGGTCAGTGGTAATATGCATTGAGTTAGCAAATTTTGAGGTGATTCAATTTCTTTTGGCTTATTCTGAGTACGGCACCTGTCCAATTCGAAAATTAATTGGTCTAATTTGTTGTACATGTCAATTCAAAATTGCTGGTCAAGTCTTAAAATTCTTTTGAGTAACCATTTCTTTCAAATTGATTTTTTTTTTACTTGTCTTCTTTTCTAGTTTGGTCCTTAAATTTCCATTTCCTTTGAATTTCTTTTGGATTTTGTCTTCCTCCATCTCAAAGGGTAGTATTCTTTGAGAAATAGTAGATGAGAGTGCAAATTGAAGAAGGTGAAAACAATTACAGATCTAAAGGAGAAGTTGAGTGAAACACGTTTTGTGAGAGAAGTAGTTCAGTTTTGAATTTGATTTTCTTAACAATTGCTCTAAGTTTCTCATTGTGTAGCTTAAGTGGTGGACTTGAAGATCAAGTGAAGAAGTTTTGTAAGGAAGAAAGCAAAGCCTTGTAAAAACACAAAATCAAACACAATTTGAATTTTCTTTGTATTTCACTTTTAGTCCTTGTATTTTGGACTTTTACATTTCAAGCAAAAGGACTTGGAGATTGGTTAAAATTTTCTAGTTTCCATAGGGTAAATTCTGTTAGATAACATCGCATGCATCATTCTAGTACATGTTTTACATAATTTCTTGGGTTTGTTAGTTGTTTTAATAAAATTAGTTAATTGGTTAGGTAATTTTAACTTCTTAACTAAAATTGGTTATGGTTGTTAGAACTAGAATTTGTTAGTTATTATTTGTTATAACTAGAACTTGTTATTAGTTAGGGATAATTTTAACAACTTAGGGTGGTTTAAACTAATAAACTTCTATAACTAAATTTAGTTAGTAGGTTGTTAATTAGTTATCACCTAACTAGTAACTTCCCTACATATAACTAATTGTAGTTATAAACCTAGGACTAGAGTAATTGGTTTCATAAAACTTAGACAATCTAGTAAAACATCTTAGGTAGACAATTTTAGTATAACATACTAGGAAAATATCATGGTAACCATTGCATCTTAGATTAAGTTGTCTTTTCTTAAATTTTGTTTTTGTTTCCTATCATCAACTAGTTTGTTATGTCATATGTTTTTGTCTTGTTTGATTGAGTGTTTGTTAATATTGTACCATGTCTTCTTCTAAGAAAATAGGAAAGATAGAACACCTAATAAATTTGAGGTTTTAATTGAACAACTATATGTCTTTCATTCTAACATAGATTCTTGTGAGTCTAAGCATGATTCTTCCATAAAAAAATAAAAAGATAAAAAAGGTTCTTGAGGAAATCCATAGAAAATTAAAAGAAATTTAGGATCATATTTAGAATGTGATACCATTGGAAATTTGAAAATTGGTTTGTGTAACAATGGAAAAGAAATAGACAAATTACACCACAGACATAATAGAGCTATGGATGAAAAAACAAAACTTTATTGGAAAGAATATGATAGGTATAAGAAAAAGAAAAAAAGTAATCAAATGTGAAAATAAAAACAGAAAACTTAAGGTAGAGAATAATAGCTCATCAAGCAGCCTTAGGCTGCGTCTAGTTCATAAGATTTCTTAGAAAAATAAAAAAATATTCTTAGAAAAATTTAAAAAATAAAAAACTTTTTATTTACAAATTATTTAAAATTTTTTATATTTCTATTTTTTAAGAAAATCAGAAAACTCTTTTAAAAGGTTTTCTAAGAAAAGTAAAAAATAGAAAAGACAGTATTCTAAAAATTCGTCTACCGCGAGCGCATCTTCTTCTAAGCTGATTCCTCTATTTTAAGAACATCGTATCTTCTTTCTTCCTCTGTTTTACGCATTTCTTTTCTTCATTCACTACGAGCTGTGTCCTTTCTTTATCTTCTTCCTTGAGCCTTCATCCTTACCGCTGGTGAATCTTCTCTCCATACCGCAGCTTCCAATTTTAGAACTCTTGCTTCAACAAAAGTCAACTTTGAGGTATTTCCTTCTTTAACATTTGATTAAGAATGATGAATTCTTTCTTAATAATTACAATCATGGACTTGTCGAAAAAAAATTAGGAGAGGGAGGGAAAATAAGAGAAGGTTTCAGAATTAGAAGTTTGTTATGTGGGTCAGGAGGATTACATGCATCCAATATTAGAAAAATATCTGGCCCATCTAATAATTTCACAGAGAAGTAATAAATTTGATGCCTTCAAAATCTTTCAAAATATTCCAGAAATCAAATCACTAAATTTACATGTTTTGCGCTCCTGCCTTTCAAGAAAATTTCATATCTAATTGTTAGTTTGTTACCAAAAAAGTGAAATAGTAAAGCAAGCAGAATGGATACTAATTGTACACAACTTGACAGCAAATTAGCAGTTGGGACAGAATTTCAACATCTTCAAATATGCTTACTATATTTTTAAATGGAACGGGATATTTCAAACCTAATTTTTAAATGGTGCTAAGTGAAGTTATCCAATAGATATTTGAACCATTCCTGAAATTGTAGTCATTTGTTTTGCAGTTTTTTCTAGTTTCTATTAGTAATTTTAGTTTCAAAGCATTTTAGAAATTGTGGTCATTGTTTGCCAACTTAAGAAGTCATCTGTTAGAACCATATTTGATAGCCTAAACTCATCCTCTTCCTCATCATCCATCACATCCTCTTTCTCCTCTGATTTTTGTTTTGTGAGGGACTTGTTAGAGTCTCCATTGGTGGCAGTTTTTGGTGTCACTGGCTTTTGGTGTGTGGAACCAGCTAGGGAGTTTCGGTGAGTAGGAGCAAGGTGGTTGTGTTCACTTGTGTATGTCACCATGAACATTGTTGGATCTGATTTGTTCCCAACCTGTTTCCTTGCCAAATACCCATTTGAACTGCTACATCTATAGTATCCCCTACAAATCATAAAACACAAAGCAGCCTCAATTAGACCCTAAAATAAATTACATAACTTTTGTAAACGGTAGGTGATAATTAGTTATAAAATTTACTATTACCTTCAAAAGAACTTTATAATTTCAACATGTATTTTATTAAAACTCAAATTAATGCCTATAGGCTATACCTTGTATATGGTTTAGAGAATTGTACTTTTGAGATAAGTGTCGGTAATCCTTGATATGGACTAGATAATTTCACTTCCCATGATGGAGGAAAAACTAGGTAAAATTCTGCCGGCTACTTAAGGGTGATTGTTTTGTTTTTAGGATTTTGAGCTTCTTATTACTAGTACTATTTATAACTTTGTACTTTTTCATGTATCATATTACTTGATTTCTTGAAGCTTGTAAAGATTCGCTGCTTGCATTGTGAACTTTGCCAAAGATACGTAAGTCTAGGGGCAGAGCTTCTTTATACAGTTTACTTCCCCAAACTTCTTTCTGCATATACATAAACATTTGTTTTGTCTCAAGCAATGATACATGTAAAACAGGTGTGAGACAGAGAGAGAAAGTAAGTAATATGATGAACAAAATAATAAACAAAGGAAGAAGAGAGATAGTAAGAGAAAATGGGTGAAAGTGGGATATAAGAGAGAGGGGTGAAGATTATAATTGTAATTCTTGTCTTTCCTTTGGTGGGTTTATACATGACAGTAAAGGGACCTAGCTTGTAGGTTTTAAAGGTATAAGTTAGATGATTAATGATGTCCTTTTAGCTGAGCTTTTGGCTATGAAACATGGTCTTCTACTTTGGTCCCTGGAGTTTTCTACATTCCCTAGGTGTTGTAATAGCTGACCTTTGAATTCTTTAGCATGATTAGCAGGTAATAAACCACATCTACTGTAAAGCCAATTATGTGTTGACATTATAGCCCAACACAAGGTGGCAAAGGGGGTCATATTTATTGGCTCACCTCCTACCTAGTTACAGTCTGCTCTATTGGCAAACCTCTTTAGCCAATTTTTAGTTTTTCTTGCATTGTCTTTTACTTCTTCCATGTTTGTTAAAACCTGTCTACATCTCCCTTAGCATAATTTCCGATAATATATGGAGCTCATAATCATATTACTCTTTGAATCACCCAGCAGCAACTTCATGTAGTATATTTTAAAGCTGTATAGATCTTGCTGACAAAATAGTGCTTATAAACTATAATATATATTGTATAGATAACCAAAAATAAATTATAATATAACATGGAAATTTGAGAGCTATGAATGAATTTGATTTATTTACAGTGCCTTTTTAGTAAATAATAATATTAGCATGCTAGAAGCATGGTCTTGAATTTATATGAATCTGGTGACGATCCAAAAAAGCTAGGCAACGAATTTCTATTTTATATTTACTTATGTGTGATGCTTAGTAAGGAATAAATACTTTAATTTACCTAAGAATAATTGAATGAATTGAAGGTTTGTTGTGAAATTAACTCCAGTTCTGTATCTTAAGTTCTTCAATGATTCATTATGTAGTAATAATGCTTTTAGTGTACATAAGACATGTCTCAATTAATTTAAATTAAAGAATGTTTGAAAAAATTTGGAAAATTGAGTGCACTTAAATAAATTTTCTAGTTTTCTAGTTTTGTAAAATGGAAAACTGTCACATTATCTAAATGAGTTTTCAAAATTTTTCTAGCTATTCAAGAAAATGAAAATTTTGGAAAACAAGCGGAAAACTTTTCCTAGAAAAGTAAAATAATTTTCTTTAACTAAATTAGTGTTTCAACAAAGAATCACCTTGATCATAGTTTACCTACTCTTGTGTCCAATAACAGTTTTTCCATTCAAATCATTAGTGATAGTTTTTCTAGCATTAGTGATAATTTACCTCTACCCATCATCAGTTCTAAGCCTCAGGACGACCTTAGAAGTATAGAAGAATCATGTCTCCGTTCACCCATCCCTAATAAAGAAGATTGGTCAATCATTATTCATAGTTGTCTTAGAGTTAGTTCTAACATACATACAATCATCATAGGATTTTATAGGATTAGCATATGTTTTTACTCTTTTGAATTATCATTTCTAAGCGTCATGTCATATGTTATCATGTTTCATAGTAGAATTTTTATAGGATTAACATTTTTTCCATCAATTAACATGTTAATTTCATTGCATTTTTCACATCTTATCTATGATCATGTTGATATGATTTATTTTCATAAAGGGTTATATAGAGAATTTTTGGCAACATTCCATTGTTACCCAAGTGGCCTCTAGGAAACTCAAGAGGGGGTGAATTGAGTTGTTAAAGAGTTTCTATCTTAATAAAATTTCTTCTTCTAAAAACTTATCATGCAATATTAAGTGATTAAAAGTAGTGCATGAAAAGTAAAGAGCTTAAGGGAAAATAGATTGCAAACAGGGATTTTATACTGGTTCGGCCAACCCTACCTACGTCTAGTCTTCAAGCAACCCTTGAGATTTTCATTAATCTTTCAACACCTCTTTACAGGAGATAAAGCATTTCTGCACCTTGGGACTACCCCTTGATGTGAAGCCTTTCAACAACACAAGAGAAACCATTCTCTTGAACACTTTCACCCTTGGGTTATCTTACCCAAGTTTTGCTCACACAAGAAATTGAAAAAAACTACATAATTAACTCTCTCTCTCTCTCTCTGTTAGAGTGTATGATACAAATCGAAGCACTAATAGAACTTAATAAGAGAATATGGCCTTTAAGAACTCTTTTAAGAATTGATGGAAAGAATTAGTGATTTTGTAAAATGAAATGCATCTCTATTTATAGGCAAGAAAAATCCTTGAAAGGATGTCATTGAATGGTCATGGTTTGTGAAAAGATACCTTTTAGATTGATTCAAGAGGAGCCGTGACTTTTCACTTTTGAAATATGGAGAGATGCAATGGTTCATGCATTCTGGATACTTGGTAATCGATTACACATTAGTCTAATCGATTCCATCATTTAATTTAAAAATTATTTTTCAAATGTTCACTTATAATCGATTACAATAGGATGGTAATCGATTACTGAGATTAAAAATTTGTTCTTGAAAGGTTGCCTTTTTTATTTTTAAACTTATTTTCACATGGTAATTGTAACAGCCCTGATTTTTGGAAATAGGAAACTAGACCCTTAGGACTCCTGAGGATACTCTGTTGAGCTTTGGGTAAGAAGCTTGGGGCTTTGGCCTGTTCCCTGAATAGTTCAGTATATGAAAAATAGTGAAAAGCAGAACTTGTTAAGATATTTAAAATGAAGTATAAGAATACCGAGAAAGAGTATAATGAATGAGAGAAGGAACGATAAGAAAACAATATTAGCAATGTCCGATAGTATTGTTCCATAATATGTTAACGACCATTATTTTGTTTAAATTAGGTACTGAATAATTTTATTTGGTTGATGATTATTTTCTTCCAATAATATTTTATAGATAATACTTAATCCTGGTAATTAATATCTAATCTCAATCAACAATTATTTATTTTGGAAAAATATAATTATTTAATTTAAATGATGAATATTTATTTATCCATTTAATTTGAAATTTTATGATATTATTTTATAATAATTATTTATTTAATGGTGATTATTTTAACTGAGTATTAATTAGTTGATAGTTATTTCATTGATAATTATTTAGTTAGTAATTATTTCCTGCTAATAATATTTAGTTTAACATGTAATAATAAAATATCGTCAAGTTCCTTAGTATTGAACTGTGGGACCCAGCCTAAGGTCGGACCCTGACCGTTCAAACCAAGACTAGTGATCCAGTAGGGTAACTAGTCCTGTTAGGATCCTTTCGTAAAGGATCCAGGGTGTCTAACTTGGCCTAACCGACCCAATCAGAACCTTTGGCATCTCCTATGTTTAACCATGCGTATGCTTCGGGATATCCGATACTGGTCTCTAGACTAAGACATCATCTTTTCCGTTCAGGAAGGTTAACCGGTATTACAGGTCAACATCCGAACTATAAAAATACCGTGCTAGGCATTCTCCCTACACCAGTTTATTTGCGATAACACCTAGGACATTGGATAACCTGATCTGGTTTCACTATTCTGTTATACATAACCGTTCACCTATACTTCAAGAGGATAAGTGGCTTTTCCACTTCCCATGATTGATACCCTACACAGCGGAAAGTATTTACGTCACCCATCAGAAGGTACAAAGTACAGCCACAGGAGTGATACACGGAAAAGGTGGATCTTCCCTATTCCTGTGTCAGAATTGTATACTAATCATTGAACTACTCTTGATCGTACACTGAGCATTGAACTACTCTAGATGGTACGTTGAACACGACATCAGAGTCTCCTAGCCCTACTTGTGCCTAACGACTCATTTTCTACGCTCAGATATAAATAGTCGATTTTCATGCACACACAAGGTTACGTTGTTCTAACTTTCTACACACTATTGCATTGATCAAGTATTCTCTGAGTTCTCATTCATTTCACTGACTTGAGCGTCAGAGAATCTTCATAGGTGACACCACCTTTCGCCCTCATCAACGCGAAAGCTTGGTGTGAAGGATCTCCAGGACAACAAGACTGACTCTCCCACTGAGAGGTTGGATTATAATACCGGATACCCACTGTACCGGTGTATAAATACTCAAATCATAAACTTTTGTGGCTGGTTCCCAGTCCAGGTCCTTGACCCCGGACTAGACCAGTTTATTGGCATGCCCAGTGGGACACGATAGAGTTATTCTGACTTTTTGTAGAGGTTCAGTAGTTAGCCATGGAGGGAGATGGACGTGATTTCATCGATGGTCACGTAAAGGATGTGACCTATCAACATGCTAGCAGAAGACTTGTTTTTGAATCTCCTAGAACCAACTCGAGGAGGATGATACCTTTCACAACTCCAGATCCTCGAGATGAAGTTATAAGGCAACTCAGGGAGGAGTTGATGGAGTTGAGGAGAGAGAAGAGGGTGACGGAGAATAAGGCAACGTCTCAGGCTGAGAAGACTCATCACACCTCTAGGAGGGAGAAATCCACCACTCTCTATTATTCAAAAATTCCCACCTGCAAGGAGCGGGAGCAAACTCATGACTCTGGGGATAGAGTCAGTGGAAGAAGAAAGGAGCCAGTAGCGATAGCCTCTGGAACATATTGGCTTAACGTTCCATTCTCAAGAAGGCTCATGAGTGTGCCTATTCCTAGGAATTTGCAAACTACTCAACCACTCTCCATCGGGAAGTATAATGGAGAGACTAACCCCACTAAGCATCTTGATGCTTACGTATATGAAGCTATGTACTTGGGGGCTGATGAAGATGTGATGTGCAGGATGTTCCCACGAACTTTAACGGAGGAGGCCCTTAGCTGGTTTAAGGGTCTACCATCAGGGTCAATAGACTCCTGGGAGGAGATGGAAGCAGCCTTCGAGAGTCATTTCATCATCTCTAGGGATATTCCTAGGACTTCTTATACCTTGACCCAGATCAGGAAAGGGGAGAACGAAACTCTGAAGGAGTTTTTGAAGAGGTTTTACAAGGAGGTAGCTATGGTGCCTAATCTTACAGAGGCCATTCAGCTGCACATTGTTATCAAGGCCCTACAGTCTGGGTCAGCCTTTGCCCTGTCTCTGGCAAAGAGTCCTCCAATGACGTTTGAGGAGTTTCAGAGGAAGGCCTCGAAGTATGTGGGTATAGAGATGCACTTGGAGGCCACGACGGCCAGGCTTAAGCCATTAGTGCCTTCCCCTTAACCATAGAGAGATAAGGAGAGGGTGAGACCAGAGAGACAGATCCAGAGAGATGATTTTCGAAGCCCTCGACCTCAACAGCAGGAATAGGCGTATAACATCTTTCACCAGCTATGCCCCGTTAAGGAAAGACAGCTTTTATCAATGACCGTGGTGTTTTTTGCTACACCGTTATGCCTTTCAGTTTGAAGAACGTTGGGGCCACTTACCAGCGTATGATTGACAAAGTGTTCGAAGGCATGCACACTAAGTTGGTGGAGGTGTACATTGACGATATCATAGCCAAGACCCCAGCTGGGGGTGATCATATCGAAGATTTACGCCAAGTATTCACGCTCTTGAGGCAGTGTAACATGAGGCTAAACCCATTGAAGTGCACTTTCGCTGTCCCAGTTGGGAAGTTTTTGGGTTTCATGTTAACTCAGCGTGACATTGAGGCTAATCCAGGGAAATGCCAAGTAATACTGGGCATGCAAAGTCTGAAGAACCTGAGGGAGGTGTAATCTCTGAACAGAAAGGTGGCAGCATTGGCTCGATTCATGCCCAAGATGGCGTATAGATCTCTTCCCCTATACAAAGTGTTGAAGAAATCCAAGAAGTTCGAGTGCGGATAGGAGCAAGAGCAGGCATTTTAGGAGCTCAAGGAGGTGTTATCAAGCCTTTCGATTTCGGTAAAACCTGACCCTAGGGAAACTCTGATTTTATATTTGGTAATCTTGGATGAGGCTCTGGGGTAGCATTAGTCAAGGAGACCCCGGAGGGGCAGAGACTAGTATACTTCACTAGCAAGACTCTACAAGGAGCAGAGGGCCGGTACCAGAAGATTGAGAAGGCCACCCTCATAGTAGTTTGGGCTTCACGACGGTTAAGACCGTACTTCTATGCACACCCGATTATGGTGAGAACAGACATGCCACTCCGGTCGGTACTGAGCAAACCGGACCTTGCTGGGAGAATGAATAAGTGGTCTATCGAACTTTCAGAGTTTGAGGTTTCTTATGAGCCACGAGGAGCTATCAAAGCCCAAGATCTAGTTAATTTTACCATAGAGATGATGGGGGCAGACCCAGCCACACCTCGGGCTCATTGGACCATCTATGTAGATGGGTCATCGAACAGTAAAAGGTGTGGGGCCGGTGTCGTTGTTGAGAGTGATGATGGTGTGCATTTAGAGATTTCTCTTCGATTCAATTGTAAGACTTCCAACAACCAGGCTGAGTACAAAGCTTGCCTTGTCAGACTTCGAGCCACAATTGATATCAGAGCAACAGAAGTAACCCTCTGTAGCGATTCACAACTGGTGATATCGTAGATTCAAGGCGAATATCAAGTCAGTGAGCCTCAGCTCTAGTTATACTTGAATCGTGTGAATGAGTTGAAGGGAAGATTCTTTGTGTTGGAATTCAAGCATGTACCCAGAGAGGAAAACACCAGGGCGGATATCTTATCAAGGCTCGCAAGGAAGAAGCAACCTGGAAGTACAACAACAGTGGTGCAAAGTACTTTGACATCGCCCAGCATCCCGTTGACCCCATCGTTAAATGCAATTTCATACCATGCCTTCGACGAAAACTCATGGGTAGTCCCTTACATACGGTACTTTGTCGATGGACAGCTGCCCACTGATGGCTTGGAGAGGAAAAAGTTGAAAGGGAGCTGCCTTATTTTACGATGGTGGATGGCATGCTCATTTGAAGGGGGTTCTCAGTACCTTATTTCCGTTGTTTAAATGAAAAAGGAGGTGCAATGAGTGCTGAAAGAAGTGCACGAGGGGCAATGTGGACACCACTCTGGAGGAAGAAGTTTGATGAGGAAAGTCCTTAGAGTTGGTTACCGGTGGCCCACAATGAAGAAGGATTCCATCGAATTTGTAAAGAAGTGTGATCCGTGTCAGAAATTTTCCAATCTTCATCACACACCGGCCCAGGAACTTTCTTCATCCGCCGTGCCATGGCCTTTTCATCAATAGGGCCTCGATATCCTGGGTCCATTCCCAACAGCCCCTGGTGGAATCAAGTATCTTATAGTTGGGGTGGATTACTTTACCAAATGGATCAAAGCAGAACCCGTAGTGCATATTACCACAGCTCGGACATGACGTTTTGTATATGAGAACATCATAGCACGATTCGTAGTCCCAGGATGGATCATTACTGACAACGGCACCCAGTTTATAGACAAGAAGTTCACAGAGTTGCTTGAAGGACTAGGGATAGTCCAAATCTTCTCCTTTGTTGAACATCCTCGAACGAATGGACAGGCAGAGGTGGCCAATAGAGAAGTTTTGAAGGGGTTAAAGAAGCGTTTAGGTGAAGCAAAGGGCGGATAGACTGATCAGCTGTGTCACAACTTGTGGGCGTATCACACTACACCCCACTCCTCCACCAATGAGTCTCCATATCGCCTTACGTATAGTGTCGAGGCGATGATTCCAGTCAAACTTCAGACCAGGTCAACAAGGGTGAAGTATTTTTCTGAGGAGAATAATGATGCCAATCTGGCATTGGAGTTTGATGTTCTCTAGGAACTTAGATAGGAAGCTTTTGTTAGGGATCGAGCGATTAAAGCCAAGGCCGCCCTCTGTTACAACAAGCGCGTTCAGTATAAAGCATTCAATACAGGAGATCTTGTATTAAGGAAGGCAAGTATGGGAAATAAGTTTGCTCACCAAGGCAAGTTAGCATCAACATGGGAAGGCCCTTACAGAGTGTCCGAAGTGACTGGCAAAGGGTCATACCGGTTGGAGAATCTCGATGGCACACTGATCTGTAACAAGTAGAATACTCAGAACTTACGTATTTACTACAGCTAGTTGGTAAGATGGCGTGTACTTTTTTCCTTACTTGAGTTTTTTCCCAATGGGTTTTCTCAAGAAGGTTTTAATGAGGCATGACCCCAACTACGCTCTTTTTGTAATCCACATTCAATTTAATGAGAATTAATTCATGAACATGATGCTTTTACTTTTCTTTTCTATGTTGCGATTTATAGCCTTACACCAGTGTATGTGGAGACCCTCAGGACGGATGATCCCAACCACTTACTACGTAGTTGGCGATGTAACTCCTCGAGCGGACCAAAGGGTTGTAGGATCAGACCTTCTTTAAGGTTGTACCAAACCCCATTAGAAGACTTGGATTATAGGATTGAATCAAATTCCAGGTACGGTTAGTATGTTTAGTCGAACACCGGTGAAGACCTGAGTTGTAGGATTCAACCGAACCTCAGGAAATGGGTTGTAGGTTTGGCCGAATCCCATTTGAAGGCCCAGATTGTAGGATTAAACCAAACTCTGGGTACAGTTATTAGTAGGTTTGACTGAACACCGGTGAAGACCCAATCATCATTCCTATGATTGAGGTATATTCCCCCAGGACAGATGATCTCAATCACTCATTCTATGAATTGACGATGTACCTCCTGGCGCGGACAATTCCAATCACTACTTTTGTGATTGAAGGCCTAATCATCATCCTTTATGATTGAGGCAGCTTCTTGCAGGACGGATACACCTAGTCGTTATTTCTATCTCATACGATATCACTATACGGGCAATTCTATAGTTTCGCCTACTACAAGAACGGACTAAGGCTCTCATTCTTAAGAGTTAAAGGATAATATTCTATACAATGCTCACACCCTTCGCAATCAACACATGCCTGGGGACAATATTCATTGAGTTCGAGTCTGTGTTATACGATATGGTTACTGAGAATCCGTTCTACGTAGCAATCATTATTACTTATTCCAAAGTTTCAACTCAGAGGACGGTTTTGTTTATTACCTATAGCAATCATTATTACCTATAGCAATTCATTTCTCGTAATCGTATCAGAGGTGTGAACACCTATTTCAGTAAGTGAAAAGCATTCAATTCAATTCAAATTCAAAAAAAAAATAAAAACTGTGACTCGGAAATGATCAAAACCGAGTGAAAGGACTCATAATGGATCAAATCTGAGTGGAATATGCTACTGTTGGAGTGAATCAGAGTGTAACGACTCAAAAAGGATCAAATCTAAGTAGAATTACTCAGAATGAGTCAGGTCTGAGTGAAATGCTTCCTGTTGAAGGTGAATCCGAGTGGAAGGCTCCCTGTCAAGGCCATTCGGAGTGATACTCTGTTGAAGGATGAATGCTGAGAAGGATTGCTCTTTGACTGCAATTAATCCGAGTGAAGAAATGCTAAATCCGAGTGAGAGCTTTCTGATTGGTACTGATCTGAGTGAAAACAAGTCTGACTCAGAGTGTAGCTGGAGGGACAAATTTTGACTAGACGAAAGCTTTTCCGAGTGAAAATACTAAATTTACAAGTCCTGAGTGGGAACCAAGCCCTTTCCGAATGGAATGCTAAGTTCCGACTGAAACATTTTGGGAAGGGGTGAACCTGTGCCGAATAGTCAATCTTCAATCAGTTTCCGAGTGACAACAACCGGATGGAAGGATTTCCGAGCCAATCTTCACTCATCCTTCAAATAAGGGCCGATCGAATCATTTGCCCAATGCCGAGTCATCACCCTCCATTCCACCCATTCCCGAGTCACTCTTCAAACCATCATCGAGCCCATTTTCACCAATTCCGAGCCCCCATTTCTACCAATTTCCGAGCCATATTTAAACCTTACCCGAGCCCCCATTTCTACCAATTAATTCCGAGCCACCAATGCCGAGTCCCCTCCATTCCACTCATTCCTAAGTCACTCTTCAAACCATCACGGTCCTTTTAGCCAACATCACCGAGCTCATTTTCACCAAACCCGAGTCACCAATTTTCACCCAAATCTGACTCACCATTCTCACCCGGATTCCGAGTCATCCTTTACTCATTTCCGAGTCAATTTTTACCAAGTTCCGAGTCATCATTCTTACCTAATTCTGAGTCATTTTTAATCAGTTCTGAGTCAATCTTCGATAGGTTTTTGAGTGACACTTTTCAGTCAGTTCTTGGTCAGTCTTTAATCATTTCTGACTCACTTTTTACCAATTCCGTGTCATCCCTCATCAAGCCAATTCCGAGTGACACTTTTCACCCGTTCCTGAGTCATCTTTCACCCATTTCCGAGACCCTTTCCACTCAACTTCCGAGTCACTTTTTACCCATTTGTGAGTGATTTCTCACTCAATTCCGAGTCATCTCCACCCAATTCTGAGTCATTATTCAACCATTTTAGTCGGTTCCAAGTCACTTGTTACTCGGTTCCGATTGAATGTTTCACAGCAGCCTCACACCGAGCAAAACCTCTACCCGGCCTTCCATAGGAGGGCTCCTCCCAGAAGAATTCTCACTCGGGAAGGAGTATTTTCACTCGGCTTTCTATGGGAAATGCTTCATTCCACTCGGAATTGACTCCTAATGTGGATGAATACCGACTGAGAGGCTGATCCGAGTCATTTTCACTCAGAATTCTACCATTCTCACTCGGATTTCCATCACTTTCTCTCGGATTTTCACCGTGCTGACTTAGATTTCCACTATCTAAGTGGATCCTTGAATTACGAGAGGTGGCCCACAACAAGACAAGGAGGAAAATGATAAAGAATTGCCACCAGCCTCCATTCTCCTTAATTGTCAAAGATCCAGGCTGTTTCCAACACACCATCCAAGTTGTTTGACAATCTCGTGAGGCGGTTGGCAACAAGACAAGGGGAATAATAAGTTATTCATCTCCATTGGAAGCCAGGCTATTCAAGCTATCATTGCACCCCTATAAATGCCTCAACGCATGAGAAGAACAGAAAAAAATTTCATCAAAAAACACAACACCTAGCTGTCCCTCTTCCTCTCTGAACCGTCCCTCACAGTCCCCACAATCCTCACACCTCCTTCCTCACAGCCCCTCTACACCGTCCCTCTCTCCCTCACCTCACTCCGTCTCCCTCACAGCCTCTCTGAACTGTCCCTCACAGTCCCCACAATCCTTACACCTCCTTCCTCACAGCCCCTCTACACCGTCCCTCTCTCCCTCACCTCACTCCGTCTCCCTCATAGCCCCCTCTACACCGTCCTTCTCTCCCTCACCTCACTCCGTCTCCCTCACAACCCCCTATACACCGTCCCTCTCTCTCTCACCTCACTCCGTCCCCCTCACAGCCCCCTTGACACCGTCCCTCTCTCCCTCACCTCACTCTGTCTTCCTCCTTACCCCTCACCACTGGCTCCTCCCTCTCTACACCTCCCAGCCCCCTTTCACTATCCCATTCTCCCCTCACTCCACGCTCACTCTTCCTTTCCTTTTCTCCTTTAAAACCAAACCACACACATACATGTCCAGCCCTTCCCAACCGTCCTTATCCATTTAAACTCCCACACCGTCCCCTTTTCACCTCTCCCAACCATACAGCCCTCTAAATCTCCACACCTTCCCTTCCTCCTTCAAACACTCAACCGTCCTTCCCTTCAAACGCCCATCCGACCTCACCAACAAACTCTCACACCGTCCCCTCTTCACCTCTCCCAACCATACAGCCCTCTAAACCTCAACACCGTCCCTTCCTCCTCAAAAATCACTATAGTCCAGCCCCTCAGATCCCCTTAACACCGTCCCTTCCTCATACACCATACTGTCCAGCCCACTAAGTTCCTCATCAACAACGTCCCCCTTCTTCAACCGTCCCTCTCTTTTACACATCATCCAGCTCCTTTCTCACCACACCGGTCTCACTCTCATTTTTAATACTTGTATTTATATTATTTTCATTTAAATTAATTACTGTTTGATGACTATGTTATTAATTAATTTCTGTTAATTAATAAATATTAATAGAAATAAATGTTTCATACTTTCTATTTAGACTAGCATAAAGGTTGTAATTATTATTATTGTCGTTATTATTATTATTTTAATTTTTATTATATTTCTTAAAAAAGGCGGAGCGAGATTAATTTGGACGAGACGTCCTGTTAATCTCATTTTTATTTTTTTTAAAAAATGGTGGAGCGAGATTAATTTGGATGAGACGTCCTGTTAATCTCTTATAAATATTCTGTGTTGATTTTTGTTTATTTTTGTTTATTCTGTCGTCCCGTACATTTTTCTTTTCACGAAGAAGTTAAAATAATTATTAGGCTAATTATAATGCGCGCTATCAAATTGAGGTAACCGTTTTTATAACGGACAGCTGTGAGGTGCTAATACCTTCCTCACCTGTAATTAGACTCTCGAATCTGGAATCTCATTTTTTGACCAATTCTTTAATTAAAGGTTTTCTCGGTATTTTATCCTAAAAAATATTGGTGGCGACTCCCTGTTTTTCTTTTCGAACCAAAAACAAAAAGATCGTTTTGAGGGTCGGCCGTGCCGCTGCGATCCCGGTCGCGACAGATGGCGACTCCGCTCGGGACTTAGAGAGTCAAGCGAGTCAATTTGATAGCGCATGTTTTAATTAGCATATTAATTATTTGACTTCTTCCTTTATTTTATTTGGTCTCTGTTTTATTTGTATCCTATCTTTTATGTTCTATAAATATCTGTGTGATCATTGAACCCTAGGGTAGTCGACTTTATTTTGTTGCTCTGTGTTTGTTCTATGTGCAGGATGAGTAAGGTACAGGTATTGAATGCCTCTTTCACACACTACACTCACAATTTGCACACACTTTTGAGTGGGACCCTATACCCGGGCCCAAATAAAACTTAAGATTAGGGGAGATTGATAGCGGAGCCATTTGGGATGTACTTCCTGTCTGGTTACCGTGAGAATCTCAGCTAGAGTTCGACTTATTTATGGTGCCCACACTCAGTGGACTTCTTACTATTTGTGGTCAACATCATGAGTAGGATCTTGGCTCTAGTGACCTTTAAAAATTTTAGAATAAGCCACCTAATGTGAGACATCACTGATAAACAAACCTTAGAACCATTAGGAGACCTTCAGAAAAACCTGACTTAAGGCACAAAGGGGCAAACTTTACTTATACCTTTTCTCATTCTCGTTTTCTCTTCTGATCCAAATTAAGGGACCACTTGCCTGTTTAGTGGATTACTTTTTCAAAAAAAATGACCTACTTTTAACTAGTGATCCTCTAATGGGCAAGTGGTCCTTTCCTTTTATATTTGCTTAAGTCTTAGGATCTTGAGTTATGAATTTTCTGAATCAACAAAAAAAAAAACAAAAAAACAAAAACAAAAAAAAACAAAAACAAAAAAAAAGGAAAAAATTTACAAAATATACAAAAAAATAGAAAATCATTTTTTTTATTAACAATGATCAGAAAATTCATAGCTCACATGATCCTTGATTTATTGCAAGTTTTGACAAATCGTAACTTCCCTAAATCTAAAAATGTTTTCAAGAAAGTTACTAGGGGAGTATCAATTTGCAAAGCATGTCAGTGATTGATTTTTCTTTTCTTTATGTCCTTACAGGAAGCTATCAAGAGCTTAGCCAGTATCTTTGAGTGAAATATGGAAATTAACATGAGATCAGATAGTTGTGGTAAAAATGTACCCGAGTTGAAAAGATTACTGCATGTTAAGGCTAGGAAAGTCGATACAACCAGTTTACAAGCATTAGGGAAGAAACTGGACATAAATCAGAAAATGGTTTTCTCAAGGAAATATGGGAAGGTCCTAAAGTTGCTAGAAGTGGAGGTACAAGTCGAGGCAATTACTGCTTTGATTCAGTTCTATGACCCACCTCTCCGTTGTTTCACTTTCCGAGACTTCCAATTAGCTCCGTCTGTTGAGGAGTTTGGACAAATTCTGGGGATGCCATTAGAAGGACAAATGCCTTACCGTCATCTTGGACGTCAAGCGAATATTGTTACCATTGCTAATGTCCTAAAGATTCACCCGGAAGTGTTAAGGAGTGCACAACTGAATAGAAATCAGATCCTGGGATTTGACCAAGAATACTTTGAGAAGTACATGCACTTGCTAGCTGAGAAAGGAGATTGGGAAGCTTTTATGGATACCTTGGCTCTCACCATTTATGGTGTTATCTTATTCCCTAATATTGATAATTACATGGACTACGATGCTATTGGCGTTTTCCTTGCCCGTAAGTTCAAGTCTGAAAATCCTATCACTGCTATCTTGGCAAATACATACTGTACCATGGACTTCTGCTATACACAAGGCGGAAAGAGAATCATTTGCTGTTTACCTGCTCTATATGTGTGGCTTACATCGCATGTCTTCCGTCAAGTCAGCAACGTTGAATGTCTTGTCTCAGATCTAAAGTTATGTCAGTTAGTAGTGAAGAATGGGCGTGAATGGGCCAATCACCTGGTAGGGCTCACAGCTGATAAAGTAAGGTGGTATCCGCAATGGCTGAAGGTTGACACCATAATTCACCATTGTGGAAACTACCCGAATGTTCCTCTCATGGGCACTCAGGGATGTATTAATTACAACCCTGTCATAGCCAAACGTCAGCTAGCCTATCCCTTACTTGGGTCACCCGATGGAGAATCCCTTACTTCTTTCATCGTTTATTTCTCAGAAGGAGATTGTACATCTGTCATTCGGGATGTAGCAAATGCATGGAAGAAGGTCCACAGACAAGGGAAAGAACTGGGAACTCGAAGCTACGCCGTAAAGGAAGAGTACTACCAATGGGTCTTAAACAGAGTTTCCATTATCAAGCTACCTTTCAAGAATCCCTCCTATCTCCCGACAAGCACACATGTTACCTCTCCTACCCTTGTAGAGGAGGCAATGAGAGCCAAAATAAAAGAGCTAACCGCCAAAAACAAGGAGTTAAAAAAGACTTGCTGATATCTCAACAAGAATGTGCCCTTCAGAAAAGGGAGAATTTAGAGAGCAAGCAAACCATCAAGAAGATTGGAAAAAAGAGAAAAATCGAAAGGGACTACCTGAGGAAACAAAGCCAATGCCTCCGAATGGCTAATACTCAACTGAAAGCGAAGAACAAGCAAAGAGATACCATGTTGACTGATAAGCAGCTTCTAAGGGACATGTTGGCAAAAGCTAAAGAACACGAGCAAAATGTCTTGGTGCAAAAAGAGCTTCTGCAATTGCAAGTTAGCCGATTAGAGCATCAGCTTGATGAGGTGGTAGAAGCTTGCCAGCATGAGATAAATGGCGAGCGATGGCGCGTGATGAATGCTGAACGAGAATGTAGTGAAGCTATCCGTGTTCTGAAAGATGAACTAACACAGCAAAATGAAGATATTCATTCATGGATGAATCGCTTCGCCCACTTGGCATATTTGGCTAATGGAGCTTTGGAAGACCTCCTACTCCTACTCAAGCAAGCTGAGGGAATGGTTAATCCTTTTAACACCCCAAGAGAAATTGTGACTTTCCTTGATTACTGTAGAGAAAGGATTTGTAAAATGAGGGCCATGATTGCCCGAGCTAGGAATGGCTGATTTACTTTTTCTGCATAAAGAATAGACTAGCAGCGGTAATGTATTATTAGAATTCAGAAAGAGGGTTTCTCTTATTTCCATAACTATCTCATGTTAATTTCCACTTATCACTTTTGAACGAAGTACTGAAAGAGTCAAAGGATACTGGCCGAGTTCCGTGATCGCTTCACCTACCATTTGTTGTTTTTCTTTTAACTGCTTTTTACTGCTTTTAACAATTTCTTGTTGACTTCTCAGACATAATGGGTAGACATCCTTACGCGACTAGGCTTAATACAAGACTCATGGCTGAAATAGAACAAGAAAATGAGAACTTGAGAGCTGAAGTCAATCAATTGAAAGAGCAAATGGCTGAAATGGCCAAGCTTCTTGAAAGGAGAGTCACAGAAGGGGATTCTTCAGCAGGTGTTGAAAACGCCAGACAACGACCATCCGCTCCCCAACACACTCAGGGTCCTACTGGAGAGCCAAGTTCAAACCCTGCTCCACCTCCTCTAACTATTCACGTTAGGAAATCAAACCCTGTTGACACCCAGCAAACCATCTATAAAGATGAGGAAGGTAATGCCATACCCTTTCCCCCATATGGATTGCCACCTGGCTATTTCCCACCACTTCAAGAAGAGCCTGATTATCAGGAAACCATCCGTCATACGGCTCAACAAAACATCCCACCCGTCCGGGATCCCCAAACAATTCCAATCTATACACAAGCCACGCAACCACAAGCTACTCAAGCAACAGCCAGACCCCACATCTCAATGCCTAATGCAAACCCGGCACATGTCGACCAACTAGTTAGGGGTACTAGTCATTATGTCGCTGCAGGTCCAAGTGCTGCTGCTGCTACCCAGGAAGGAAGGTTAGAGTTCCTGGAAAGGCGTCTAAAAGAAATGGAAAAAACGAACCGGTTTGGAATGGGTAGTGCTGCATAACTCTGTCTGATTCCTGATGTTGTCATTCCCCCCAAATTCAAAATGCCAGAGTTTGACAAATATTGGGGGCTAACCTATCCAAAGAACCATCTTACCATGTACTGCCAGAAGATGACCTCTCATGCTTCCAATGACCCTCTGCTCATTCATTGTTTCCAGGATAGTTTGGCGGGAGCACCTCTGACCTGGTACAACCACCTTGAACGATCTCGTATACGCTGTTGGGAAGATCTGGCAGATGCTTTCATGCAACAGTACAAGTATAATTTGGATATGGCGCCAGATAGAATACAGTTACAAAACATGACTAAGAAAGATAACGAGACGTTTAAAGAATATGCCCAACGGTGGCGAGAAGTAGCAGCGCAAGTCGACCCACCTCTATCAGAAAGGAGGTGATTTCTACATTTATTGATACACTCCAGTCACCTTTCTACGACAAGATGATTGGAAGCATTTCCTCCAATTTCTCTGACATCATCACTATCGGAGAAAGAATAGAGAATGACTTGAGAACTGGGAAGATTACTCGTACCCCACCTGGGGTTGGAGCAGCAAGAAAACCTTCACTTGGAGAAGGTAAAAGAAGAGAGGGAGAGACTAACCTGGTCTCTCACAACCAAAGAAGGAACCAGCTCAGACCACCTACTCCCGTCACCTTTCCATCAAATTACCATAATGCGCCACACCCATATGTGGCTGCAATTCCAAATTCGAACCCACCACATTTCCGACCACTAGTTATGCGACCACCTGTACCACCACAAGCACCGTATCAACAACCGCAAATGAACCCACTGAATCCAAACCTGAGGAGACAGAATAATGACTGCACTCAGGTGTAATTTGATCCAATTCCCATGACCTACACCGAGCTTCTCCCCCACCTTATTGAAAACACATTGGTGGCACCTTGCCCTCTAAAACCGCTTCAACCATCTTATCCCAGAGGGTATGATCCAAATGCTCGGTGTGATTACCACGCCGGTGCACCAGGACATTCCACTGAGAACTGCCTGGCGCTTAAATTTAAGGTAAGGGATTTAATCAGAGCAGATTGGATAAGCTTCAAAGAGGGAAGCCCGAATGTGACCACCAATCCTCTGCCTAACCATGGAAGGCCAGGTGTTAACGCTGTGGAAAAAGATGAGGAATGTATTTCCAAAGTTGAAGACATCCAAATGCCATTGAAAACGATTCACTCCCATATGCTTAAGATGGGATTAATAGAAGGATCATGGGATGTAGAGTGTAATGATTTCCAGTCCGCAAAGTGAAAGGACTTCCAAAAACCCTTCAAGGACTTATGGACAGTCATGTCATAGAAGTTTGCCAGCATCGTGAAGACAGAATAAATATGATACAAGAACAAGGCCGAGTTCGAGCCCCAAAGCCTCTAGTCATATTTTACAACAAAAATGCACTTGTGGCTTCAACTCCTGTTAAAACTGTCATCACGGTAAACGCTCCAACCCCGTTCCCTTACAAGGATTCGCGAGCTGTGCCATGGAAGTATGGCACTGATGTGATTGTTACTAGTTCTGAGGCAGTTAAGCCTACGCCATCATCCCCTGTCACGAATATTGCCAGAATTGGGGGCGTCACCTGATAGGTGTTTTGTTTGCATGATTTTAGTGGCTTTTTATTTAGTTTTTCTAGGTCATTTGTGTTATCTTGTCCCTAATTCCAAGTATTTTTCTTTCATTCCGTATTTGTTACTCGGGTGTTTCAAGTTTTTGCAGGAATAGCTTGTTTACAGGTACATACATTCCAAACGCGAAGCATTCGAGAAAGCATTGGATAAATGGAAGGGTTTCAAGCTATGAAAAAGCAGCAAAGTGAAGTCCAGAGAAACCCACTGGCAGTGGGACTATGACAAGAACTTGCACAAATTGGTCTCCAGAGAAACCCACTGGCCGTGGGTTTTTCCCACTGCCAGTGGATCTTGCTGCCATGTAGAGAAAATGCATATCTTGGGGTCCAGAAAAACCCACTGGCCGTGGGTTTTTCCCACTAGCCGTGGGTTCCTCTGTTTGAAGTTTCAAAAATGTAAAAATTAGACCTCCAGTACGATCCACTGGCCGTGGGTTTTTCCCACTGCCAGTGGGTTTTTGCACGCACAGCAGTTTCCTTATTTTAGGGAACAGTTTCTGGGGTTTTAGTGGACAGTTTTAGAGAGGCAAAACACGCAGACATTTTTGGGACGTTTTTGGAGAGAAAAAGAGAGAGTTTTCACTGGGGATTATTGAAGAAATCAAGACCATAAGCGTTAAAGAACTTCCTTGGGCAGATTTCAGAAAGATTCATAAGCACATGTGAGAGCTTTTGCTTTGTGTTCTTTGCTTTCTTCTTAGGTTTTCTCTTTCTCTGTAATTTCTGAATTTGATTCCATCAATGGGCTGTAGTGAATTGAGCATGTGTAGCTAAACGTTATCTTGGGATTAGGGTGTGACAATGCTTATGTATTGAACCTCTTTTGGATTTTTCTATTTGTTAATTCATTGCTTCTATTCAATTTCCATGAACGCGTAATGCTTTTGAATACCTAGAAATAGGATCAATTGAAATTAAACTCTAAGAGAATCGAAAGGTTAATTAGTTGTTTGAACGCATGAAATCATAGGTCACGAAAGTGGGTATGACAATTCAAGGTTTAATAGGATTTCACCGTTCTTAACAAGTTCACATAATAAATCGAATACGGTTCTTTATTATTTAGGCACATTAATGTTACTCTGAGAAGAGGGCTTAATTAAATTCAGAAATCCAACCTTAGAGCGTGAATTAATAAATAGGAAGGTTTTAGGAAAATTAAATACATAGCATAATCATATACCAAATCCCAAGAGCTTCACCATCATTTGTTCTATTTCAATTTCAGAATTCATTTAGTTCTTTCAGATAGCATTTCTTCTTAACTTTTGCTTTTCTTAATCTTCTACATTACAATCCTAATTTCATAATTTTCTAGATAATTGAACCACTGTGAAAACTTGTACTTGGGCACAATCTCTGTGGGACGATAACTTTTTATTACGCGATACCTCGTGCACTTGCGGGCCTATCAAGTTTTTGGAGCCGTTGCCGGGGATTGTCCCCCAATATTGGTTAAACGGTGTTTTGATTAGACTAGATTTTTATTTTTCTGCAATAATTTTTTCTGTTTTTCTTTAGTTCTTATTTTTTCTGCAGAATTACATGTTGGTATTTGTTGTTAGAGGGTTTTGCAGGTTTATATATGCGAAGGAGTCATAGCCTTGAGCACATTTTCGATCCAGAGATTGAAAGGACCCTCCGTAAGATCAGAGCACTTCGGAAGCATCTTGAACAGGAAAAGCACCAAGCTTCAAGTTTAGCTACCGACAAACACATGGCAAACCAGGACAACAGAGCGCTTCGTGATTTTACAGCGCCCAATGTAATGGGTAGGAGGTCTAGCATCACAAGACCCAACATTGAGGCGAATAATTTTGAGTTGAAGCCATCCTTGCTCTTGATGGTTCAACAGAATCAATTTGGTAGATTACCATCTGAGGATCCCAACTTATACTTGCAGATATTCCTTGAGTATTGTGACACGCTCAAGGTGAATGGGGTCTCAAGAGACGCAATCAGGCTTAGGCTTTTCCCATTCTCATTAAGGGATAAGGCTAGAGCTTAGTTGTACGCTCTTCCAGAAGCGTCAATCACCACTTGGGAGGAGCTGTCCCTTGCCTTCCTCAACAAATATTACCCCAGGAGCAAAACTGACCAATTGAGGAAGCTGATTATTACCTTCAACCAGAGGGAAGATGAGACCTTGTACGAAGCCTGGGAAAGGTACAAGGAAATGCTCCGGGAATGCCCACATCATGGCATTGAACGTTGGTTGACCGTTCATATTTTTTACAATGGGTTGTCTCCGAACCAGAAAGTGACCTTGGATGCCGCAGCTGGCGGTGCCTTTATGGGTAAAAACATGGAGGAAGGTTATAACCTCATTGAGGAGGTTGCCCAAAATACCTATCAGTGGTCATCAGAACGGAATATGCCAACGAAAACTCCAGGTAAGTACACTGTTGATGCTCTTTCTTTATTAACTGCTAAGGTAGAAGCTTTATCCGTTAAGATTGATAAGTTTGATAAAGTAGGAGCAGGTGCTACTAAAGCTGTTTGTGAGTTATGTGGTGTTTCAGGGTATAATATTTCAGGATGCCAGCTTGGAGTGAATCAGCATGCCGAGCCAGAAATGCATCAGGTGGATGCAGTTGGAAACTATGGTGGGAACTATGGAAACAATTTCAGACCACTTGGACCACCAGGTTTCCAAAGCAGGCCACCCCAGTTTCAAAATCAGCAAGGTAGCTACAGACCACAAGGACCTTACACTCTACAGAAATCCAAATTGGAATCCTTGATGGAAACCTTTGTAGCTACCCAATTAAAGCAGAATGATGATTTCTCGGACGCCATCAAAAACTTAGCCTCAAAGGTGGACAACTTGGCCACCCACAACAAGATGCTGGAGACCCAGATTGCTCAACAGGCATCATCCTCTTAAAGAGCGCCAGGAACATTTCCTGGAAAGCCCGAAGCAGGACCATCAAACCACACAATGGCTATCACTCTTAGGAGTGGTACAAAATATGAAGGTCCGGTATACAAGGAAGAGGAGGAGGCTAACCAAGAAAAGAAAGCGGATGAACCTCACTCTCCTCCTATGGTGGAGGAAGAGAAACAAACTGAAAAGAAGTAGGAGGTTAAGCCTTACCAACCTCCAGTGTCGTTTCCTCAACGCCTGGCCAAGGCCAAGTTAGATAGACAATTTGGTAAGTTCCTTGAGGTCCTTAAAAAACTGTATATAAATGTCCCCTTCACAGATGCTTTGCAGCAAATGCCGACCTATGCGAAGTTCTTGAAGGACATTTTGTCAAATAAGCGGAAACTGGAGGACGATGGTACCATTGCACTTACTGAAGAGTGCAGTGCACTGATCCAAAAGAAGCTACCACCCAAGCTTCAGGATCCAGGTAGTTTTTCTATTCCTTGTATGATTGGTAATGTGGCTATTGATAGAGCACTATGTGACCTAGGGGCTAGTGTTAGTCTTATGCCATTATCTATTTCTGAGAAATTGGGACTAGGAGAGCTAAAACCTACTAGGATGTCTTTGCAACTTGCTGATAGGTCTGTTAAGTACCCTGTTGGCATTTTAGAAGATGTTCCAATCAAAGTAGGAAAATTTTTTATACCTGCCGATTTTGTGGTTCTTGAAATGGATGAGGATTCGATGATCCCCATTATCTTAGGCAGGCCATTTTTGGCAACCGCGGGCGCGGTTATAGATGTCAAGAATGGGAGGTTGTCTCTGACTGTGGGAGACCAAAAGGTTGATTTTAACTTGCAGAATGTTTTAAAAAAACCTTTTAATGATGATGTATGCTGTGTTATGGATTGTATTGACCAAGTGGTAAAGGAAGAAACCCTTCCTGATGAACCACTTGAATCTGTATTTTTGATTGAGCCTTCAGGTACATCAAGTAGCTCCGAAGGAGAAGCCCAACCAAAGCATGATACTAAGGTCATGTAAGATAAAGTGGTGGGTAATAAATTAGAATTGAAGCCTTTACCGGCTTCATTGAGGTATGAATTCCTTAGCCCAAACTCTACCTATCTTGTGATTGTAAATGCTGAACTGACTGCTGTGGAAACCGAAAAACTCCTGAAACATCTTAGGTTGTATAGGAAAGTTATTGGTTATACGATGGATGACATTAAAGGGATTAGCCCTTCATTTTGCATGCATAGGATCACTGTAGAGGATGAGAGTAGGCCAACAGTAGAACCACTTAGGAGACTAAATCCTAAAATGTAAGAAGTGGTTAAAAAAGAGATTTTGAAGTTGTTGGATGCGGGCGTCATTTATCCCATTGCTAGTAGCAAGTGGGTTAGCCCAGTTCATGTGGTTCCAAAAAAGGGAGGGATGACTGTCGTTCAAAATGATAAATAGGAATTGATTTCTACTAGGGTAGTTTCTGGGTGGCGCATGTGTATAGATTACAGAAAACTAAATAGCGCTACTAAGAAAGATCATTTCCCTCTCCTTTTCATTGATCAGATGCTTGAGAGGCTTGCTAAGCACTCCTATTTTTGTTATCTGGATGGGTATTCTGGTTTTCATCAAATCCCCATCCATCCATCTGATCAAGAGAAAACAACCTTCACTTGCCCGTATGGGACTTATGCTTATAGGCGTATGCCATTTGGCCTGTGTAATGCACCCGCGACCTTTCAAAGGTGTATGCAGGCCATATTCTCTGATTTAATTGAAAATGTGATGGAAGTTTTCATGGATGACTTTTCTGTGCATGGCTTGAACTTTGATAATTGTTTGACCAATTTGTGCCAAGTTTTGCAGCGTTGTGAAGAGACCAACTTGGTCTTAAATTGGGAAAAATGCCACTTCATGGTAAGGGAGGGCATAGTCCTTGGGCACCTGGTGTCTGAGAGAGGAATTGAAGTCGATAAAGCCAAGGTGGAGGTGATTGAGAAATTACCCCCACCAACTAATGTGAAAGGTATTCGAAGCTTTCTTGGACATGCCGGGTTTTACCGGAGGTTCATTAAAGACTTCAGCAAGATCACAAAGCCTCTGACTAACCTTTTGGGTAAGGATGTACCATTTATTTTTGATTCTTCATGTCTTGAGGCTTTTTGCAGGATAAAGCAGGAGTTAATTTCCACACCCATAGTGCAACCCCCCGATTGGGAACTCCCATTCGAACTTATGTGTGATGCTAGTGATCATGCAGTGGGGGCTGTACTTGGGCAGTGAAAGGATAAGAAGCTGCATGTGATCTACTATGCCAGCCGTACACTTGATGACGTGTAGGTAAACTATGCTACCACCGAAAAGGAATTGTTAGCTATAGTTTTTGCTTTTGATAAATTTAGATCGTACTTGGTAGGCTCACATGTTACTGTATATACTGACCATTCTGCCATCAAGTACCTTTTAAATAAGAAAGAAGCAAAACCTAGGCTCATTAGGTGGATTGTGATTTTACAAGAATTTGACTTAGAAATCAAAGATAAAAAAGGTGCTGAGAACCTTATTGCAGATCACTTATCTAGGTTGTCATCTGAAAAAGATGAGATGGGTGATGTTGTTCCCATCAATGAGTCTTTTCTGGATGAACAATTACTTAGCTTAAGTGTCCAACAAGTGCCTTGGTACGCTGATTTTGTCAATTTTTTTGCATGTGGCATTGTACCCCCTGACCTTGGTTTTCAGCAGAAAAAGAAGTTTTTTACAGATGTTAGGCAGTATTATTGGGATGAGCCCCTTTTATTCAAGCAGTGTGTAGATGGTCTGATTAGGAGATGTGTTCCCGAGCCTGAAGTTCGAGCCATCCTGGATCACTGCCATTCCCTTTCCTGTGGAGGCCATATGAGTACTTCTAAGACAGCCTCAAAGGTGTTGCAAGCGGGCTTCTATTGGCCACATATTTTCAAGGATGTGCGTAAGTATGTCCTCACTTGTGATGCATGCCAAAGGGCCGGTAATATTGGTAAGAGGCATGAAATGCCACTTAATAGCATTCTTGAGATTGAATTATTTGATGTATGGGGTGTTGATTTCATGGGACCCTTTCCCCCGTCGTTTGGAAATCAATTTATTCTGGTTGCAGTTGACTATGTATCCAAATGGGTAGAAGCCATTGCTTCGCCTCATTCGGATGCTAAGACTGTAATTAAATTTTTTAGAAAGACAATTTTTCCAAGGTTTGGGGTCCCTAAATGCATAATTAGTGACGAAGGGTCTCACTTTATTGAAAAAACTTTTCAGACCCTCTTGAAAAAATATGGAGTGAGGCATAAGGTTGCTACACCTTATCACCCTCAAACTAGTGGCCAAGTTGAGGTTTCTAATAGGGAGATTAAAAACATTCTTCAGAAGGTGGTTAATACTTCCCGTAAGGATTGGTCTGTTAAATTAGACGATTCCTTATGGGCGTATCGAACCGCTTACAAAACTCCCATTGGAACCACACCTTTTAAACTAGTCTATGGGAAACCGTGTCATTTACCTGTTGAATTGGAATATAAGTCCTTTTGGGCTATAAAAATGCTTAACTTTGATATGAAGCTTGCAGGTGAACACAGGTTGCTGGAGTTGAACGAGCTTGAGGAACTCCGGTTGGATGCCTATGAAAATGCCAAGATCTACAAGGAAAAAACTAAAAAATGGCATGATCGTCACATCCTCAGGAGATCCTTTAACCCTGGTGATATGGTGTTACTTTTCAACTCCCGATTGAAGCTATTCCCTGGCAAATTGAGGTCCCGATGGTCGGGACCATTTCAGGTAACTAAGGTATATCCTTTTGGAGCTGTTGAGTTATGGAGCGATAAGTCTGGTTCATTCAAAGCGAATGGACAAAGGCTTAAGCACTACTTGACAGGAGAACCCATCCAACAAGCAAGTGCTTTGGACTTGCTTGATGGATTGGATTCTTGATTCCAAAAAAATGCCAAGCGTCCGGCTGAAGACGTTAAACTTAGCACTAATGGGGAGGTAACCCCATCTATCATTCTTTAAACATTTTTCTTGTCATATATATATAAAAATAAAATAAAAAATAAAACATAAGGAAGGAAGTTTGTTTGTTCGTTTCGTTTATAAGTCCAATGTAATTTTGTTGTTTGTTTCGTTTCGTTTCGTTTCGTTTATTTGTTTGTTGTATGTTCATTGTTTGTTAATTTTGCATTGCATGGGTTTTGTTTTGTTTTGTACATATTTCTTACGATTAAATGCAACATGTGTTTCCACGGGATAAGATGAATCCAGTAAAGGTAAGTCATGGTGCGTATTCGAGGAAATTTTGATTGAAAAACAATGAGATCCACTGCTAGTGGGTTTTTCCCACAGCCAGTGGACTATTCTGACATTAAAAAGGAGAGCAATTAATTTTTTCTGAAGTGCCAAAACAGAGAACTCCACTGGCCGTGGGTTTTTCCCACTGGCCGTGGGTTCTTCTGCTTGTATCCATGAGCTATGCGTGCAATTTTGGGGGGGGCCTGGCAGAAAACTCCACGGGCCGTGGGTTTTCCCAGGCCCAAAAGTGTGAATTTAAATCCCCTGGGCAGCAACATCCACGGGCCGTGTATATTTCCCACTGGCCGTGGATTTGCCCCCACTTCCTTGCTCTTATATATTGTTTCACGCATAGCCCAGGGGCATTACATCCCTCTCATTGTTTTGCATTCTCTCCACACCTACACACATCCTTGCTCTTATATATTGTTTTGCATCTCTTCACACCTCACGCACAGCCCTCTTTCACCTACTCTTCATCAACGTAAATTCCTCCTCCATTCATCATTTTGAGGTTCCTTCGTGCTAGTTTGGGGTTTCTTTTCCCTTTGCTTTCTTGGTTGGTTTTTGGGTGTACTTGATTAAGAAAGAGTGTTATATATGTTCTATGTTATTATTTGATAGCAATTCTCATGAGGTTATCTATTAAAATTTTGATTGGGTTTCTTGTGTTCATCATGATTCATTTTTATTTATAGAAACCCAACTTGTGAATTTGCCTCTTGTTTGAGAATCCATGATGCATATTGAACATTTATGGCATCACAATTCATGAGAAAGGTGTGAAAGATGAAATTGGGAGACTTGTGATGCATAGTTCTTGGATTACTTAGTTCATGTTTTATGCCCACCAAGTGTTTGAAAAAGTGTCTGAACCAGAATTTTTCCTACTAGGCTGCATATTAATGTGTTTTGAGGTGACTATCTTGGTGTCAAACTTGTGCCCACCACGTGTTTGACAATTTGCCCACATCAATTCCTTGTTCTACCTTGTCAATATTTATAGTTTGTTTGATCCTTTTTGGGTTTTCTTATGCCTATCCATCATTGAGTTCCCTTGTTCTTGATATTATTGACACCTTTTGTGCATAAATTTGAATTGGAATTTTAGGTAACCCAAAAACATGTCTTATGGACGAACCAAGAATGTCTGCAAAAAGAGGAAAAACAAAGGTACGTCATCTAACTATTCTAGTATAGATGGTATTGAATGTACCTCTGATGAACAAAAGATGCGCTTATCTTCTTTGACCTCTAGGGAAATTATCCCTTCTAGGTTCTTTTGCAAGGAATCTTTATTGAAGCTTGGGTTATATGATGACACCTTGATGAGCGTTTTGCTTATATTGAGTTCACTGAGAGAAAATCAAGTTTGTATAATATGAACTCAATGAAATGGATGTGCCAAGTTTAAACACAGAAGTTGTAATACAGTATAGTTGTCGTTCCACTGAGGAGGTGCTAGAATGAAGACTTTAGTTTGAATTGATTTGGCAGAAAGTTTTTGTTTGGGTTTGTTGTGAATGTTGTTGAATGAAAAACAGCAAGTAACAGAATAACAGAGAATAATATTGTGCAAAAGATGATAGTAAATGAGGTTGGAAAAATCAGTTTTGTAAAACAGGGATTGGCTTCATCACATCTTCACCTCTGTAAGCTGCATAAGTTTCCATATAAGTAAATCGAAAAGATAAGTTCTACGTCACAATCAAAGTCATTTGCATCGATCCCTCAACTACAAAATTCATAAGAATGATTTCCAAACCGCTGATCCCTCAGTCACTTTGGAAACCATTCCAGCATTATCAATCGATTGTTTTGACGTTTGTTGCGTTAGACGCCATCCCTGGCTACCTACTCACAACAAGCATTTCTTTCAGGGTCTGCTTTCAAAAGTCACTTCCCAGCATACTCAAGAAAACTTAGAACAAGAAAATAGTGATCAAGTACTTTCAGGCATTAAACACAGAAGGAAATACAGAAACTTTATCAAATCTCATTACTCAATGAAAACTTACGACAGCATTACCTCAGTGTTGAATGGATTACAGCCAATCCCATAAGGGAGATTAGTTACTCATGCCTTGCATTTTCACTATCAAGGGAATGAAAACAGAAAATGGAAAGTGTGAATGAAAAATACAGAGGATGAAATGATGTATCAGATGTGATAGGAGATTGATGATTTGTTTGAAGCTTGCTTTATAGGAGTTTAGGTTCAACTTCTCTTGCCCACTTGCGTAGAACCCATGCAGCATCTTTCAGAGACTGGTGGAAACAGAAGAAAGTGGATGAGTTTGCATCGCATCATTGGTGAATAAAGAATTAAGAGACCCATGCTGTGTGAGTCACGCTTGAGCTTGATGGTCACGCTCAAGCGTGAAGGGCTCTGATGCTTTCTGATTGTCTTGCGCTTGAGCTTCCTTGACCACGCTTAAGCGTGGTTCCTCTGTTTAGTATACGCTTGATCTATGCTTACTTTCGCTTAGGCGCGCTCGGGTTTACGCTTTAAGCGAGCTCTTCTATCAACAGATATTTTCCACGCTTAAGCCACGCTCAAGCGGTGTCGGGTTCACGCCCAAGCGGCTCCTTCCCACGCTTGAGCGTGAGATGACCCTGATGCTATTCCTTCTTGCAATTCAGTCACGCTTGGGCTCCATGTTGTCACGCTTGAGCGTCAGTCATGCATGAAGTCACGCTCACGCTCACGCTTGATCCTTTTCAGCCGCGCTCAAGCGCTCTTGTGTTCACGCTCGAGCGTCCCCTTCTCACGCTCAAGCGTGGGTAAGTCTGATGCTGCTTGTTGTCCTTCAATCCACGCTCAGGGTCACGCTTGCTCCTCGCTTGGGCGCTTTAGGGATCACGCTCAAGCGACGTGTTCTCCCGCTTGAGCGTGAGAGGGTCCTGAAGCTTTTCTGTTTTCTTTAGTCCTTCAACAAGGTTGCGCTCAAGCGTGCTCGAGGTTACCCTTAAGCGTGGGGTTCTGATGATGCTGAATCCTCTTGAATTTCTTTCAAGCTTTTGGAACCTGTCTTCAATATTTTTCAGAGCAAGCTTATTTACTTAACACATTATTATTTATAATAAAAATCATGCTCAATTTTATCAATCTAGTTAAGTATTTCAGGAAATGGATTCAATTGAGTTATGAATTTAATCACAAAATAAGCACTTATCAAACTCTCCCCAACCTAGATTTTTGCTTGTCCTCAAGTAAAAAGAAGTTTAGGAAAGGGAATCAAGCGTTCAAAAATCTTAAGTTTCTGTTGCAGACAAAAAGTTTAAAAGACAATAATCTGAGTTGATGTCTAGGCAAATGATTTTCTTAATACCAATTCCTTGAAATGTAATGCACCATTACCTTGTTCATAAAGCATGTAACCCATTTGCTGTAAGAATATAGAACTCTCATTATTTCTTACCATGTGTCTGTTTCACTCATCCATCATTAGAACTGCTCCGTTAACATTGGCCGTCATTTCTAGTAAAACCAAAATTCAAATGAATAGCAAGGATCAGAAGGTCTTTTAAGGATGTAATGAGGCTGGGCTAACAAGAATCTTTGGTTTTTCTTGGTTTCAAAACGCATGTTTAAAGAAGAGCATAAGTGTTTTTGGTTAATTTATTTTTAACAAATTAGAAGGCTCCTTCTTTGCATTGAAACTTCAGAATTTTCTTTTGTTTTCTTCCAGCTCTTTTATACATTTTTGGAGAGCTTACTATTCTTTTTGCATTTTCTTCTACTGCCTCCATTTGTTTCATCTCCTTTTGAGAAAAATATTTTATGCTCTTTTTCAAGATGAACATGCAGGTAAGATAGAATTTTTGCTTTTATGCTTAGTTCAGGGCAGAGAAAAATTTTCATGCTTTTATGGCTCAAAGATGGGCTGCAAAAAAATTGGATCTTTTTATCGGGGTAGCTTTTTGGCTCTTGACTAACTATGTTTTCAAAATTGCCTTATCATTTCCTTGCTTGTTTCTTAAGAAAAAGGTTTAATTAGAAAATCAGTCAATGCCAATTTAACAAATTCAAATGAGGCTCTCAAGTGTTTAGATTTTCTCACTTCTCATCAAGATATCAGGCTTACTTCCTTATTCTAACAGAAAAGGGTTCACGTCATGTAATCAAGCAACAATACATGCATTCCAGTACCTTGGTTCTTAATTAAGTCATTTTGCCAAAAAAAAAAAAAAGAATCAGTGTTATTGCCTAAAAATATTCTGTTGCTTAGAAACTTTTCTTGTTCAAAAAGTAAACTCTTTGGTTGGGGTTTTCAAAAATGTTCAACTGCAAGCATGTAATGGTATATCCAAACAATCAACCAAAAGCATAAAAATTTTAAAAATTTTCAAAGCATGCTGCAGTAATGTTAGATAAAACTAACTGAAAGTAAACTAAAGCAATAAAAACTAAAGCAGTAAACTCATCACTCATCCTTAGAAGAGTCATCCCTTGTCTCATGTTTCCTTACTGGAGGTCCTTGTGAGGAGGGTCCTTGTTTAGTCTATGAAGTCTCACCCCTCCTAAGAAAGAAGGCCTGTCCCCAGGCTAAACAATGTGGGATGAAAACTTACTTTCGGATAATGAGTGGGATGAATTTGATGATCTGCCTGCAAAATAAAAGGAAAATTCAATCTTAGGATAAAATTTACTTAAAATAAAATCAACAGGATGAAAAGAAAACATAAAAGATTGGGTTGCCTCCCAATAAGCGCTTGTTTAACGTCATTAGCTTGACGCCTGATAGATTTTTCAATATGGATCATGGAGTTGGTGGATGAGAGTGTTGAGTTTTTCCACCTCCTTGCCTAAGTCAGGCTTTGGCTTTCTTCCTTTATGTTTTTCAAGTGCACCTTCAATAGCAAAATCAGCTTGTTCTTTTTACACTCGAATTTTTACTTTTCTGTCATCCACATCTATGATGACTTTGGCTGCTTTCAAGAATGGTCTCCCTAGTATTAGGGGAACTTCAGGATCTTCCTCCATATCTATGACAACAAAATTCTCATGAAATTCAAATTGATCAACTTTGACCTCAACATTTTCAGCAATACCATAAGGGGTTTTTATTGATTGATCTGCCATTTTTAAAGACATGTTTGTTGGCTTGACTGAAAAATCCCCTATACTTTTAAGTGTGGATAGTGGCATCAAATTTACACTAGCACCAAGATCTAATAAAGCTTTACTTTTTGAAAGATTTCCAATAGTGACAGGAATAAAAAAACTCCCTGGATCTTTGGTGTTATAAGGTACTGCTTCAGATGTGATAGCATTATGTCCATCTTCTTCCTCAGTTATTTCCTCAGTCAGTGTGGTTACAGCCTTGCAATGCTCTATTGGGTTTGTTTCAGTGTTTGCTCCATACTGAGGCTTCTGTTTCTCAGCAAGTTGTTGGGCTAGTTGTCCCAATTGTGTTTCCAAGTTCCTGAGTGATGCCTCATTGTTCTTTTGACTTGCTAAAGAAGTTTGCATAAATTTTTCCAAGGTGTCCTCTAATCTAGAAGTTCTCTCCACCAAAGTAGGACCATTATTTTGATATGGTTTAGAAGAGTTGGGCTCTTGCTTCCATCCTTGGCCTTGGTTTTGGTTACTTCTCCATCCCTGAAATGGTTGGTTAGAAAAATTTGAATTGAAATTACCAGACCTTCCTTGGTTGTTCATGAAGTATACAGTTGCTTCTTGTGATCCATAATTCTTATTGAGATGATCTCTTCTACAAAAGTTACATGTTGCAGGCATTTGTTGTTGCCCTGGTTGTGATGATTGTACAGCATGTAATTGTTGTGGAAGATTGGCTATCTTTTTGGTCAATGCTTCTAGTTGTTGGGTCAGAATTTTGTTCTGTGCTAAAATGGCATCTGTGGTGTTTAAGTCAAGGACTCCTTTCCTTTGAACTTGCTGACGATCATGTTGAGCTTGGTAGTCTGTTGAGGATAAAGCTTCTATTATCCTTGTGGCTTGGTCAGCATCCACTGTCATCATTGTTCCTCCTGCTGCTGCATCTAAAATCATTTTAGTGTCAGCCCTTAAACCACTGTAAAAAATATTAAGTTGTGCAATATCTTCAAGTCCATGGTTTGGGCATTTTCTGAGCAGTGTTTTAAAGCGTTCCCATGCCTCACAAAAAGGTTCATCTTGGCCTTGTCTAAATGTTATAATATCTGATTTGGCCTTGATGAATCTAGATGGAGGAAAGAACCTTTGTAGAAATTTTTCTTCAACTATGTTCCAGCTATTCAAACTTTGATTTGGATGAGATTGTAACCACTCCTTTGCTTTTCCTGCTAAAGAGAAAGGAAATAGTCTTAAATATGCAGCATCAATAACATCTTGGTCAAATCCCATGGTTCCAACCAATTCATAGAATGTGGCCAAGTGCGTGTACGGATCTTCACTGGACATTCCATGGAATTGATGTGAACTAATCAAACTCAAAAATGCTGGTTTCATTTCTAGTGCTCTGACAGTGTTTGGAATTGCAATGCTTGAGAAATATCTTGGCCCTTGCTGTAAAGCATAGTCTCCAAGTGTTCTCCTTGGTGGGTTTTGATTATTGCTGTTGTCCTCCATTGTAACAGAGGAAGTTTGTCCTACGTGGAAGTTCTGCTTGGCTTTCTTGATTTTCTTGAGGAACCTGTCTATCTCAGGATCAAATGCAAGTTGTTCTTTTGTACCCTGTCCTCTCAAGATCATAAATCAAGAACTCAAAGTAGCAAGGTTAAAAAAAAAAAAAAAAACAAATTACAAACAAGTTTATTTACACTGTCTTGTCAATTCAATGCTAAAATATTCAAACTTAAATCACCTCCCCGGCTGCGGCGCCAAAACTTGATGAGCGTTTTGCTTATATTGAGTTCACTGAGAGAAAATCAAGTTTGTATAATATGAACTCAATGAAATGGATGTGCCAAGTTTAAACACAGAAGTTGTAATACAGTATAGTTGTCGTTCCACTGAGGAGGTGCTAGAATGAAGACTTTAGTTTGAATTGATTTGGCAGAAAGTTTTTGTTTGGGTTTGTTGTGAATGTTGTTGAATGAAAAATAGCAAGTAACAGAATAACAGAGAATAATATTGTGCAAAAGATGATAGTAAATGAGGTTGGAAAAATCAGTTTTGTAAAACAGGGATTGGCTTCATCACATCTTCACCTCTGTAAGCTGCATAAGTTTCCATATAAGTAAATCGAAAAGATAAGTTCTACGTCACAATCAAAGTCATTTGCATCGATCCCTCGACTACAAAATTCATAAGAATGATTTCCAAACCGCTGATCCCTCAGTCACTTTGGAAACCATTCCAGCATTATCGATCGATTGTTTTGACGTTTGTTGCGTTAGACGCCATCCCTGGCTACCTACTCACAACAAGCATTTCTTTCAGGGTCTGCTTTCAAAAGTCACTTCCCAGCATACTCAAGAAAACTTAGAACAAGAAAATAGTGATCAAGTACTTTCAGGCATTAAACGCAGAAGGAAATACAGAAACTTTATCAAATCTCATTACTCAATGAAAACTTACGATAGCATTACTTCAGTGTTGAATGGATTACAGCCAATCCCATAAGGGAGATTAGTTACTCATGCCTTGCATTTTCACTATCAAGGGAATGAAAATAGAAAATGGAAAGTGTGAATGAAAAATACAGAGGATGAAATGATGTATCAGATGTGATAGGAGATTGATGATTTGTTTGAAGCTTGCTTTATAGGAGTTTAGGTTCAACTTCTCTTGCCCACTTGCGTAGAACCCATGCAGCATCTTTCAGAGACTGGTGGAAACAGAAGAAAGTGGATGAGTTTGCATCGCATCATTGGTGAATAAAGAATTAAGAGACCCATGCTGTGTGAGTCACGCTTGAGCTTGATGGTCACGCTCAAGCGTGAAGGGCTCTGATGCTTTCTGATTATCTTGCGCTTGAGCTTCCTTGACCACGCTTAAGCGTGGTTCCTCTGTTTAGTATACGCTTGATCCATGCTTACTTTCGCTTAGGCGCGCTCGGGTTTACGCTTTAAGCGAGCTCTTCTATCAACAGATATTTTCCACGCTCAAGCCACGCTCAAGCGGTGTCGGGTTCACGCCCAAGCGGCTCCTTCCCACGCTTGAGCGTGAGATGACCCTGATGCTATTCCTTCTTGCAATTCAGTCACGCTTGGGCTCCATGTTGTCACGCTTGAGCGTCAGTCATGCATGAAGTCACGCTCACGCTCATGCTTGATCCTTTTCAGCCGCGCTCAAGCGCTCTTGTGTTCATGCTCGAGCGTCCCCTTTTCACGCTCAAGCGTGGGTAAGTCTGATGCTGCTTGTTGTCCTTCAATCCACGCTCAGGGTCACGCTTGCTCCTCGCTTGGGCGCTTTAGGGATCACGCTCAAGCGACGTGTTCTCCCGCTTGAGCGTGAGAGGGTCCTGAAGCTTTTCTGTTTTCTTTAGTCCTTCAACAAGGTTGCGCTCAAGCGTGCTCGAGGTTACCCTTAAGCGTGGGGTTCTGATGATGCTGAATCCTCTTGAATTTCTTTCAAGCTTTTGGAACCTGTCTTCAATATTTTTCAGAGCAAGCTTATTTACTTAACACATTATTATTTATAATAAAAATCATGCTCAATTTTATCAATCTAGTTAAGTATTTCAGGAAATGGATTCAATTGAGTTATGAATTTAATCACAAAATAAGCACTTATCACACCTTTAAATTGTGCAAGAATATGGGGTGGGAAGATTTTATTGAATTATATGAGCCCTGTTATGAACGCACCACATTAGAGTTTCTGAGTTCCATTGATATTAAGCCTTGCGATAATGAGTTGACCTGGGAAATCACTTTTAGGCTAAATAACACTGATTATAGGATGGACTTAGCTGATGTGGATGCCATCTACGGTTTTCCATCTGTCCCTGGAGATGCCTCTGCTAAATTAAATGCCGCCCGCATCCCTAGGGATTTTAGGGCCAAGTATTTTTGGTCTACACTCTCTAAATCTAGGGAGACTTATGACCCATCTTCTACCAAAGCCTCACTCATGCATCACCCTGTCTTTAGATGCCTTCAGAGGTTTATGGCCCGATCCATTTTTGGTCGATATGATAGTCCTGGTACTATTAGGGCTGCTGAGCTTTATTTTCTGTATGCCATGATTAATAACATCCCGGTCCACTCTACGAAATGGCTTTTTAGCCAATTCGCTAGGGTAGGAAGGGCTACTACTGGAAGGATTGTCATTGCAGGCTATATAAATCCTATTGCGAGGTATGTGGGGATAGATCTGCAAGAGGATACCTTACTTTGCCAACCCAAGCGGGTTGATATTGATGAGATGGTCCATATGGGTATGCTTGTATTAGAACGTGGAATTTACTGTTTGGTTATTCCCGGATTTTCTATGCCTCACCCCTTGCCTGACCCTAGCTTCACTAGCCTGGAGGGCAAAACTTCTTTTTTGTTTTCAGGTACAGAAGAAGATACCCCCTTGGACACGGAGATGCCTCTTCCTCATGACCACTCAGCTGGCCCGTCTAGATCCTCTCCCGATTCTGGATTTTCTATTGAACGGATGTATTCCTTGATGCAAGGAATGAACACCCGTTTAGAGTCTTTATCTATTGAGCAACTCCGGCAAGGAAGCAGGGTCGATAACATAGCCCAGCGCGTGGATGCCATGTACTCCTGGCACCTCCAGGAAGGCCATTTTCCTCCTCCCTCCCCATGACGGGTTTGTTCCTAAAAATAAGTTTCATTGTACTTGGTATCCTCTCTACTGACCAGTGAGGACACTGCTCACTTTAAGTTTGGGGTAGTAGGTACAAGGAAACTTATTCCGAGCCTTTGCACCTTGACATTTCTTTGCATTTTTTCTTTTGGTTTTATTTGATCACCTTGGCATTTCTTTGCATTTTTCTTTTGGTTTCATTTGAACATGCTAGGTTGTAGTTTGTTTTTCATTTGCTTTGCATGACTGTGCCTGTCTGTACCCCCATCTAGGAATGTTTGTTTACTTGTGATTATTGTTGCCATTAATTGTATCAGTTTTGATTGAGGAAATTGATTGTTGAGGAATCCAAATAAAAAAAATATATATAAAAAAAATATGAAAATTAAAAACTTTTGATTGATGTTGATGATGGCACTGATTATCTGGAGGTACTATGCTTTATGATGCTGTGTTTTCTCTGACTGGGTCTATTTCACCTGCCATGTATTATGAGAGTTTTTGAGCCAAAATGGGGTAGTTTTTAAACATAAATATTCAGGAAACCCCTGTTTTCTTCTATTTGAGTGTGTCATACATTTAAAGCGCTCTAGAACTTGGCTTGCGACCGACTTAAAATGGTTGACGATTACTTGTTATGGAATGAAAAAGGCAGTAGGTTTTGTTCTCCAGCCTCTGAATTTTGAATGTTATAACATACAATTAGTTGCCCCTATTGAGCTTAGACTGTTTGTTTATTGTTGAAATCCTTTGGTATTGGGTTGATAAAATACTGAGAAAATGACATAAATTCAAGGATGGTAGCTAGAATGAAAATGGCTAAGAGAAAACAACTGGGTTTTAGTTGGGAAACAAAAATAAACAAGATGAATCTGTGTTTCCAACTAAAGAAAAATTGTTGGAAAAACAAAGAAAAGGATGAAAAGCAAAGTAAGAAAGGAGTCAAGTTTAAAATAGAAAATAACAAGGACTCCTTTGAGATTTAAAAAAAAAAAAGTTTCTGGTCTGCCTTTCAAAAGTTAACTATTCTCGGTGTTCCATTGAGTGATAGCCCTTTGAATCTCCTTTTTCCTTGATATCCATGCCCCGAACCCATGGCCCCATTACAACCAAATGAAAGACCTTTTGACTATAACTTGTTTTCTAAATAACTGTGGAGAGTAAGGTCATTTGCCAAGCCTATGGTAGTGTCTTAAAATGCTATGATTTGAGTGATAATCATACACAAGCTTAAAATACTTAGAGAGAAATGAAAGGATGTGTGTCTATAGCCTAGTTTTGTGAACATGGCATGAATAATTGTGTGGTTTCCTCTTGTGATAATCTTGCAATCATATGTTGATAATTTTTCCAATTGGGTTCCTCAAGATATTCTGAATTCATAAATCTCTATTGATCATGTTTGTGGCAATGATGATTGCTTGGGGACAAGCAATATTCTAGTTTGGGGTGTTTTGATAGGTGTTTTGTTTGCATGATTTTAGTGGCTTTTTATTTAGTTTTTCTAGGTCATTTGTGTTATCTTGTCCCTAATTCCAAGTATTTTTCTTTCATTCCGCATTTGTTACTCGGGTGTTTCAAGTTTTTGCAGGAATAGCTTGTTTACAGGTACATACATTACAAACGCGAAGCATTCGAGAAAGCATTGGATAAATGGAAGGGTTTCAAGCTATGAAAAAGCAGCAAAGTGAAGTCCAGAGAAACCCACTGGCAGTGGATTTTTCCCACTGCCAGTGGATCCTGCTGCCCTATGACAAGAACTTGCACAAATTAGGGTCCAGAGAAACCCACTGGCCGTGGGTTTTTCCCACTGCCAGTGGATGTTGCTGCCATGTAGAGAAAATGCATATCTTGGGGTCCAAAAAAACCCACTGGCCGTGGGTTTTTCCCACTGGCCGTGGGTTCCTCTGTTTGAAGTTTCAAAAATGTAAAAATTAGACCTCCAGTACGATCCACTGGCCGTGGGTTTTTCCCACTGCCAGTGGGTTTTTGCATGCACAGCAGTTTCCTTATTTTAGGGAACAGTTTCTGGGGTTTTAGTGGACAGTTTTAGAGAGGCAAAACACGCAGACATTTTTGGGACATTTTTGGAGAGAAAAAGAGAGAGTTTTCACTGGGGATTATTGAAGAAATCAAGACCATAGGCGTTGAAGAACTTCCTTGGGCAGATTTCAGAAAGATTCATAAGCACAAGTGAGAGCTTTTGCTTTGTGTTCTTTGCTTTCTTCTTAGGTTTTCTCTTTCTCTGTAATTTCTGAATTTGATTCCATCAATGGGCTGTAGTGAATTGAGCATGTGTAGCTAAACGTTATCTTGGGATTAGGGTGTGACAATGCTTATGTATTGAACCTCTTTTGGATTTTTCTGTTTGTTAATTCATTGCTTCTATTCAATTTCCATGAACGCGTAATGCTTTTGAATACCTAGAAATAGGATCAATTGAAATTAAACTCTAAGAGAATCGAAAGGTTAATTAGTTGTTTGAACGCATGAAATTGAACTTAGAATCATAGGTCACGAAAGTGGGTATGACAATTCGAGGTTTAATAGGATTTCACCGTTCTTAACAAGTTCACATAATAAATCGAACGCGGTTCTTTATTATTTGGGCACATTAATGTTACTCTGAGAAGAGGGCTTAATTAAATTCGGAAATCCAACCTTAGAGCGTGAATTAATAAATAGGAAGGTTTTAGGAAAATTAAATACATAGCATAATCATATACCAAATCCCAAGAGCTTCACCATCATTTGTTCTATTTCAATTTCAGAATTCATTTAGTTCTTTCAGATAGCATTTCTTCTTAACTTTTGCTTTTCTTAATCTTCTACATTATAATCCTAATTTCACAATTTTCTAGATAATTGAACCACTGTGAAAACTTGTACTTGGGCACAATCTCTGTGGGACGATAACTTTTTATTACGCGATACCTCGTGCACTTGCGGGCCTATCAAGTTTTTGAAGTGGAAGAGTATATGCTTCCCCAGAACCTAAACTTGACAAGGTTACAGGGGATGTTAGACCTGGGAAGGGAGAATCCCCTGGTGAAGCAAAGAAGGTAGTAACTGAAGAGGAAGCCCAAGAGTTTCTTAGATTTATTCGTCATAGTGACTACCAGGTATTGGATCAACTAAACCACACCCCGGCAAAAATTTCTCTGTTGTCCTTACTAATGAGTTCCGAACCACACCAGAACACGCTGATGAAGGTTTTGAGTGAGGCACATGTGAAACATGATTTACCGGTAGATAAGTTTGAAGGCATAGTGGGACACATTGTGGCCAACAACTATCTAACTTTTACGGATGATGAGACACCGGTAGAAGGAAGAGGGCACAATAAAGCCCTTCATATCTCCGTAAAATGTCAAGATCATATCATGGCGAAGGTGCTGGTTGACAATGGGTCGTCCTTGAATGTAATGCCAAAATCTACGTTGGCAAAGTTACCTTTTGACGGGACCCATATGAGACCCAGTTCCATGGTAGTCTGGGCTTTTGACGGAACTCGCCGAGAGGTTATGGGAGAAATTGAACTGCCTATACAAGTTGGGCCATGTACCTTTCAAATCCTTTTTCAAGTCATGGATATTACGCCCGCTTACAGTTGTTTGCTGGGACGGCCATGGATCCATTCGGCTAGGGTAGTTCCCTCCACTCTGCACCAGAAATTGAAATTCATCATCGACAACAAGTTGGTGATTATCTCTGGAGAAGAGGACTTGTTGGTCAGCAAACCTACCAACACCCTATACATTGAAGCGGCCGAGGAAGCCCTCGAAACCTCCTTTCAGGCTTTAGAGGTGGCTAATACAACTAGCATTACAAAGACATCCTTCCCAAACGTTCCTCTGATAGTTGCAAAGACAATGTTGAGAAAAGGATACAAGCTGGGAAAAGGGTTAGGACGAGGATTGGAAGGAAGAACCCAACCTATATGCCTCCCAGAAAACAAAGATAGATATGGTCTGGGATACAAGCCTACAGCAGCTGATAGAAAAAGGGTAGGAGAAGAAAGAAGGGAGAGAAGGATTGCTTGCCTTACCGGTCAAGCGTACGACACTGTTAGAATCCCTATCTGTGACCTCTATCAAAGCTTCAGGAGCGCCGGGATTATATATCCGGGTCAGGTGGCTATGGTTGGAGACAGACCCAGCTATGATATGGAATTGGTGCATGCTTGCTTACCCGGCCAAGAACTAGACAACTGGGAAATCATGGAGTTCCCCATAACTATCAATCCACAGTCAAAGTAATTGTTGTTTTCAAAACTTGTCGATCCCTTTGCTATGCCTAAGGCTTTGGGATCTATTTTGTAATAAAGGCAAAAACTTGCTTGTTTGTTGAATTAAATAAATGCAGTCCAATTTCTTACCTTTGTTTAAATTCCTTTCTCTTAAACCTTTCATTTGCTTATCTTTCTTTATTTTCATTCATTATAATATAACCCAAATGCAGATTTGAAAGCGATTCCTCTGAGAGTAATGAGAACTCGATTCTATTTCATGACTCTGATAATCCGAATGATTACGCCTATGAGGAAAGTGAGGAAGACTTTGAACCTTCACCCGAATTGACGAGATTAATGGAACAGGAAGATAAAGAAATTCAACCTCATCAGGAAAAGATTGAGACCATTAACCTGGGAGATGAAGGGGAAAATAAAGAAGTCAAGAGAGGCACCCTCTTGAGCAAACAACGGCAGAGTGAATTGATTAAACTGCTTTGGGAATTTCGAGACATTTTTGCATGGTCGTATCAAGATATGCCGGGTCTGGATAATAACATTGTGGAACACAAGTTGCCTTTAAAACCGGAATGTCCGCCGATCAAGCAAAAGCTGCGACGAATGAAACCAGAAATGCTTCTTAAGATCAAAGAAGAAGTCAAGAAACAATTCGATGCTGGTTTCTTAGCCGTAGCTAAGTATCCGCAATGGGTAGCCAATATAGTTCCCGTTCCAAAGAAAGATGGGAAAGTAAGAATGTGTGTGGACTACCGAGACTTGAATCGGGCGAGTCCTAAGGATGATTTTCCTTTACCTCAGATTGACGTACTGGTTGATAACACAGCTCAGCATTCCATCTTCTCATTTATGGATGGATTTTTGAGATACAACCAGATCAAGATGGCACCAGAAGATATGGAAAAAACCACATTCATCACTCTGTGGGGCACCTTTTGTTACAAAGTAATGTCCTTCGGATTAAAGAATGCAGGAGCCACCTATCAAAGGGCAATGGTGACTCTCTTCCACGACATGATGCACAAGGAAATAGAAGTCTATGTGGATGACATAATTGCCAAGTCTAGATTTGAAGAAGAACACATTGCTGACCTGAGAAAACTTTTTGAAAGGTTAAGGAAATTCAAGCTTAGATTGAATCCCGCCAAGTGCACTTTTGGCGCAAGATCCGGCAAATTGTTAGGATTCATTATGAATGAGAGAGGGATAGAAGTTGATCCTGACAAAGTCAAGGCAATTCTGGAAATGCCTCCTCCTCTTACTGAAAAAGAAGTCCGAGGATTCTTGGGAAGATTGAATTACATCGCCCGATTCATTTCCCAAATGACAACAACCTGTGAGCCGATTTTCAAATTGCTTCGTAAGAACCAGCCTGGACAGTGGAATGATGATTGCCAGATTGCATTTGAAAAGATAAAGCAGTAGTTATTGGAGCCACCAGTCTTGGTGCCATCTGTTCATGGGAGACCACTAATCCTATACCTGACCGTGTTGAATGAATCCATGGGGTGCGTATTAGGTCAACATGATGAGACCGGGAGGAAGGAATGTGCCATCTACTATTTGAGCAAGAGATTTACCGAATGTGAGATGAGGTATTCATCTCTTGAAAGAACATGTTGTGCATTGGCCTGCGCTGCCCGACGCTTACGGCAATACATGCTTAATCATACTACTTGGCTGGTGTCTAAGATGGATCCCATCAAGTATATCTTTGAAAAACCTGCTTTGACTGGAAGGATTGCCCGTTGGCAAGTGTTACTGATGGAATATGACATAACATATGTCACCCAAAAGGCAATAAAAGGGAGTGCGCTAGCAGATTACTTAGCACACTAACCTATTGAGGCTTACCAACCAATGCGGCATGATTTCCCAGATGAGGATATTTTGGCCCTTTTTCAAAGAAGAAGATGGTCTGGAAGCCAGATGGATCATGAGATTCGATGGGGCATCCAATGCACTAGGACATGGAATTGGGGTTATCCTAATCTCACCTGATAAGGAATTCATCCCTATTTGCGCTCGGCTATGTTTTGACTGCACCAATAATATTACAGAATATGAGGCATGTTCTCTAGGAATACAAGCGGCTCTAAACGTGGGAATAAAGGTTCTGGAAGTTTATGGAGATTCTGCTTTGGTTATCCATCAACTAAAGGATGAGTGGGAAACTAGAGACAGTAAACTAGTTCCCTATCATGCTCATATCAAGGAGATGATTAAAAGATTCGATGAAGTTACCTTCCATCATGTTCCACGGGAAGACAACCAAATGGCAGATGCTTTAGCCACTCTAGCCGCTATGTTCGAAGTCAGCAGTGATTTTGAAGTGCCTCTCATTGAGGTAAAGAAACGACAAGAACCTGCCCATTGCCAGGTCATAGAAGAAGAGCCAGATGGAAAACCTTGGTACCTTGACATCAAAAGATATCTCTAATGCCAAGAATACCCTGAGGGCATCACAGATAATAACAAACAAACTTTGAGAAGGCTAGGTATGGGGTACCTATTGAGCGGTAACGTGCTATACAAGAGGAATTACGATTCTGTTCTCCTCCGGTGTGTTGATACCGTTGAAGCAAACCAGATCATGAAAGATATCCACGAAGGATCTTTCGGAACTCATACGAATGGACATGCTATGTCAAGAAAGATCCTGAGAGCTGGGTATTATTGGATGACTATGGAAGCAGATTGTTTTGCTTATGTACGGAAGTGTCATAAATGTTAGATTTATGCTGATCACATTCATGCACTGCCTTCATCCCTAAATGTCTTGTCAGCACCATGGCCCTTTTCAATGTGGGGTATGGATGTAATTGGGCCCATTGAGCCAAAAGCCTCAAACGGTCATCGTTTCATCCTAGTTGCCATCGATTATTTCACCAAGTGGGTAGAGGCAGCTTCGTACACCAATGTGACGAAAAACGTTGTGGTCAAATTCGTCAAGCGTGAGCTGATATACCGGTATGGCCTACCAAATCAAATCATCACAGATAATGGTACAAATTTAAACAACAAAATGATGAAGGAATTGTGCGGGAGTTTTAAAATCTCCCATCACAACTCCTCTCCGTATCGTTCGAAAATAAATGGAGCAGTCGAGGCAGCTAATAAAAATATCAAGAAGATAGTGCAAAAGATGGTGGTAACCTATAAAGACTGGCATGAAATGCTCCCTTTCGCGCTGCACGGATACCAAACTTCAGTGCGAACTTCAACTGGGGCAACCCCATTTTGTTTGGTCTATGGAATGGAAGCTGTACTGCCATTTGAAGTAGAAATTCCATCCCTTAGGGTGATCATGGAAGCCAAGCTGGAAGAAGCTGAATGGGTCCAGGCCAAATTAGATCAATTGAATCTGATTGACGGGAAGAGGTTAACCGCTCTCTGCCAGGGACAGTTATATCAAAGACGTATGAAGCGGGCATACGAAAAGAAAGTGTGCCCCTGACAGTTCCAAGAAGGTGATTTGGTCCTCAAAAAGATCTTGCCAATTCAAAAGGACGTCCGAGGGAAATGGACACCTAATTATGAAGGACCATATGTTATAAAGAAAGCTTTTTCTGGAGGAGCTCTCATACTCACCAACATGGATGGAGACGACCTGCCGATGCCTGTTAATGCCGATGCAGTGAAGAAATACTTTGTATAAAAATATAAAAATATAAAAAAAAGGGAAGAAAAAAGCTCGCTAGGCTGAAAACCTGAAAAGGCGGCCTAGGCAAAAGTTAGAGCAACAAGATGAGCCAAAAACCTGAAAGGGCGGTTCAATCTGAATCATAAACATAAACCCTTCAAGCCAAAGACAAAGGAGGTCAAAACGGGTATTAGGGTCGTTGTTAAATTATTCCCTTAGAAGCAAAATCAGAGGACGAACACAAAGTTATGATAAAGGGTCAAGTTTCTCATTGCTCTCAGAAGATCACTAGAGGATATATGAGCCTTCCCCTTGCCTTCTATTCTTTATATCTTATCACATCTCTGTGCTTAATATTATTTTCGTCTCTACTGTACATACCTGATGTTTGTAAATAAAATTCTCCCTTCTTCATACATGTGTTCATGGTTAGATTTTATGAATAAACAAGTTTTTGCCTAAAAGAAATTTTTGAAATTGAAAACGACAGAGTGTAAAGTTATGAGGAACGAAATGCATCCTAGCGCCAGAATTTGCTTGGTATAAGCATAACTATCTCTGCTAAATAGGCTCGCCAAAAGTCGGAAGACGTTTCTATTTCATCCATGAGTTATCTTAAAAAAAAGCCAGTCGCCAGGAAAAATTTACCTGTAAGTCTTTTTATACTAACTCACTTTTTTTGTCAAAAGGACACCAAATTCATCATCCAAAAGCAGGTATTCGCCAAAGCTTTCTCTCAGTAAGACCCACTGTCCGTACCTAAGTAGAACGCAGACTGAGGGTCCCTCCCAAAGAGCCACAAAAATGGGTTCAGCTCCCTCAACCAGGATATTTCTTTGATCAAGCTTAGAAGAACTGATCCTTCCCCAGTGATTTCACCATTACCAAGCAGCTCAAATTGGGGCATCTCCCCAAGTTTTTCCTTCAAACTAAGGGGCAGTACCCCTGAAAAAAAAAAAAAAAAAATAAATAAAAAATATATAAAAAATATATAAAAAAAAAGAAGAAGAAAGAAAAAATATATACAAACTGGGGCATCTTCCCAGATTTCTTTTGTTCATCCAAGGGGGAGTTCCCTAGCAACTTTCAAGTCATATTAAACTGGGCATCTCCCCAGATTTCTTTTGTTCATCCAAGGGGCAGTTCCCCAACAACTTTTAGTCATATCAAACTGGGGCATCTCCCCAGATTTCTTTTGTTCATTCAAGAGGCAACACCCTCACCATTTACCTTTCCTGTCAAAAGACAGGCAACACCCTCACCATTTACCTTTCCTGTCAAACGAGAGGCAACACCCTCACCATTTACTTTCCTGTCAACCGAAAGGCAACACCCTCACCCATTTACCTTTCCTGTCAACCGAGAGGCAACACCCTCACCATTTACTTTTCCTGTCAATCGAGAGGCAACACCCTCACCATTTACCTTTCCTGTCAACCGAGAGGCAACACCCTCACCATTTACCTTTCCTGTCAACTGAGAGGCAATACCCTCACCATTTACCTTTCCTGTCAACCGAGAGGCAACACCCTCACCCATTTACCTTTCCTGTCAACCGAGAGGCAACACCCTCACCATTTACCTTTCCTGTCAACCGAGAGGCAACACCCTCACCATTTACCTTTCCTGTCAACCGAGAGGCAACACCCTCACCATTTACCTTTCCTGTCAACCGAGAGGCAACACCCTCACCATTTATTTTCCTATCAATCAAGAGGCAAAACCCTCACCATTTACCTTTCCTGTCAACCGAGAGGCAACACCCTCACCATTTACTTTCCTGTCAACTGAGAGGCAACACCCTCACCCATTTACCTTTCCTGTTAACCGAGAGGCAACACCCTCACCATTTACTTTTCCTGTCAATCGAGAGGCAACACCCTCACCATTTACTTTTCCTGTCAATCGAGAGGCAACACCCTCACCATTTACTTTTCCTGTTGACTGAGAGGGAACACCCCCACCTTTTACTTTTCTTGTCATTCGAGAGGCAACACCCTCATCTTTTACTTTTACTGTCATTTCCTAAGTTTTCTCCCCTCATCTGATACTTTGACAATGGTGTTCACGTCTTTACTTCTTTTCCATTCCAAAAGCAAGAAGAAACTTCATGCTCTTCTCATGGAAAAGAAGTAAAGAGGGGCATCTGTGAACACCTATTTCAGTAAGTGAAAAGCATTCAATTCAATTCAAATTCAAAAAAAAAAACTATGACTCAGAAATGATCAAAACCGAGTGAAAGGACTCATAATGGATCAAATCCGAGTGGAATATGCTACTGTTGGAGTGAATCAGAGTGTAACGACTCAAAAAGGATCAAATCTGAGTAGAATTACTCAGAATGAGTCGGTTCCGAGTGAAATGCTTCCTGTTGAAGGTGAATCCGAGTGGAAGGCTCCCTGTCAAGGCCATTCCGAGTGATACTCTGTTGAAGGATGAATGCTGAGAAGGATTGCTCTTTGACTGCAATTAATCCGAGTGAAGAAATGCTAAATCCGAGTGAGAGCTTTCTGATTGGTACTGATCTGAGTGAAAACAAGTCCGACTCAGAGTGTAGCTGGAGGGACAGATTTTGACTGGACGAAAGCTTTTCCGAGTGAAAATACCAAATTTCCAAGTCCTGAGTGGGAACCAAGCCCTTTCCGAATGGAATGCTAAGTTCCGACTGAAACATTTTGGGAAGGGGTGAACCTGTGCCGAATGGTCAATCTTCAATCGGTTTCCGAGTGACAACAACCGGATGGAAGGATTTCTGAGCCAATCTTCACTCATCCTTCAAATAAGGGCCGATCGAATCATTTGCCCAATGCCGAGTCATCACCCTCCATTCCACCCATTCCCGAGTCACTCTTCAAATCATCACTGAGCCCATTTTCACCAATTCTGAGCCCCTATTTCTACCAATTTTCGAGCCATATTTAAACCTTACCCGAGCCCCCATTTCTACTAATTAATTCCGAGCCACCAATGCCGAGTCCCCTCCATTTCACTCATTCCCGAGTCACTCTTCAAACCATCACCGGTCCTTTTAGCCAACATCACCGAGCTCATTTTCACCAAACCCGAGTCACCAATTTTCACCCAAATCTGACTCACCATTCTCCCGGATTTCGAGTCATCCTTTACTCATTTCCGAGTCAATTTTTACCAAGTTCCGAGTCATCATTCTCACCTAATTCTAACTCATTTTTAATCAGTTCTGAGTCAATCTTCGATTGGTTTTTGAGTGACACTTTTCAGTCAGTTCTTGGTCAGTCTTCAATCATTTTTGACTCACTTTTTACCAATTCCGTGTCATCCCTCATCAAGCCAATTCCGAGTGACACTTTTCACCCGTTCCTGAGTCATCTTTCACCCATTTCCGAGACCCTTTCCACTCAACTTCCGAGTCACTTTTTACCCATTTCTGAGTGATTTCTCACTCAATTCCGAGTCATCTCCACCCAATTCTGAGTCATTATTCAACCATTTCAGTCGGTTCCAAGTCACTTGTTACTCGGTTCCGATTGAATGTTTCACAGCAGCCTCACACCGAGCAAAACCTCTACTCGGCCTTCCATAGGAGGGCTCCTCCCAGAAGAATTCTCACTCGGGCAGGAGTATTTTCACTCGGCTTTCTATGGGAAATGCTTCATTCCACTCGGAATTGACTCCCAATATGGATGAATACTGACTGAGAGGCTGATCCGAGTCATTTTCATTCAGAATTCTACCATTCTCACTCGGATTTCCATCACTTTCTCTCGGATTTTCACCGTGCTGACTTGGATTTCCACTATCCAAGTGGATCCTTGAATTACGGGAGGTGGCCCACAACAAGACAAGGAGGAAAATGATAAAGAATTGCCACCAGCCTCCATTCTCCTGAATTGTCAAAGATCCAGGCTGTTTCCAACACACCATCCAAGTTGTTTGACAATCTCGTGGGGCGGTTGGCAACAAGACAATGGGAAATAATAAGTTATTCATCCCCATTGGAAGCCAAGCTGTTCAAGTTGTCATTGCACCCCTATAAATGCCTCAACGCATGAGAAGAACAGAAAAAAAATTTCATCAAAAAACACAACACCTAGCTGTCCCTCTTCCTCTCTGAACCGTCCCTCACAGTCCCTACAATCCTCACACCTCCTTCCTCACAGCCCCTCTACACCGTCCCTCTCTCCCTCACCTCACTCTGCCTCCCTCACAGCCTCTCTGAACCGTCCCTCACAGTCCCCACAATCCTCACACCTCCTTCCTCACAGCCCCTCTACACCGTCCCTCTCTCCCTCACCTCACTCCGTCTCCCTCACAGCCCCCTCTACACCGTCCCTCTCTCCCTCACCTTACTCCGTCTCCCTCACAACCCCCTATACACCATCCCTCTCTCTCTCTCTCACCTCACTCCGTCCCCCTCATAGCCCCCTCTACACCGTCCATCTCTCCCTCACCTCACTCCGTCTTCCTCCTTACCCCTCACCACTGTCTCCTCCCTCTCTACACCTCCCAGCCCCCTTTCACTATCCCATTCTCCCCTCACTCCACGCTCACTCTTCCTTTCCTTTTCTTCTTTAAAACCAAACCACACACACACATCTCCAGCCCTTCCCAACCGTCCTTATCCATTTAAACTCCCACACCGTCCCCTTTTCACCTCTCCCAACAATACAGCCCTCTAAATCTCCACACCTTCCCTTCCTCCTTCAAACACTCAACCGTCCTTCCCTTCAAACGCCCATCCGACCTCACCAACAAACTCTCACACCGTCCCCTCTTCACCTCTCCCAACCATACAGCCCTCTAAACCTCAACACCATCCCTTCCTCCTCAAAAATCACTACAGTCCAGCCCCTTAGATCCCCTTAACACCGTCCCTTCCTCACACACCATACTGTCCAGCCCACTAAGTTCCTCATCAACACCGTCCCCCTCCTTCAACCGTCCCTCTCTTTTACACACCATCCAGCTCCTTTCTCACCACACTGGTCTCACTCTCATTTTTAATACTTGTATTTATTTTATTTTCTGTTAAATTAATTACTGTTTGATGACTATGTTATTAATTAATTTCTATTAATTAATATATATTAATAGAAATGAATGTTTCACACTTTCTATTTGGACTAGCATAAAGGTTGTAATTATTATTATTGTCGTTATTATTATTATTTTAATTTTTATTATATTTTTTAAAAAAGGCGGAGCGAGATTAATTTGGACGAGACGTCCTGTTAATCTCATTTTTATTTTTTTTTAAAAAATGGTGGAGCGAGATTAATTTGGATGAGACGTCCTGTTAATCTCTTATAAATATTCTGTGTTGATTTTTGTTTATTTTTGTTTATTCTGTCGTCCCGTACATTTTTCTTTTCATGAAGAAGTTAAAATAATTATTAGGCTAATTATAATACGCGCTATCAAATTGAGGTAATCGTTTTTATAACGGACAGCTATGAGGTGCTGATACCTTCCTCACCTGTAATTAGACTCCCGAATCTGGAATCTCATTTTTTGACCAATGCTTTAATTAAAGGTTTTCCTGGTATTTTATCCTAAAAATATTGGTGGCGACTCCCTGTTTTTCTTTTCAAACCAAAAACAAAAAGATCGTTTTGAGGGTCGGCCGTGCCGCCGCGATCTCGGTCGCAACAAGAGGCAATGTTTAAAGAAAATTCTCATCTATTCAAAGTGAAATTTGTACAGAGTCGAAATAAAATTAGAGCTGATCCGAGAACACAGTAGTAAAAAGAAGGAAAAACATAAAACTAGGAGGCTGGAGTCTGGTTTTCTGTTGTGGTGGCCTCCTTTCCTCCGCCCCCTCCTTCTGTCTTCTGGCCTCCTCCACCTCCGGGCTCTCCTTCCTTCGTAATGCTTTCTCCGGCAGCACCTTCAGGGCACGGAGTAGATGACGGAGGCTCCATGCTCTGGCCTTTAGGAAGAGGAGGTAGCTCATAAAGAGAAGTAGCAGGATCCTCGTGCCGGCCATCACTTTTAACCTCAACCAGTTTCCCTGCATGAAACTCATAGAATGGATGAAGCCCATATAAATTAAGTTTCACGCCAGGGTTGCGATAAAATATCTGGTGAACAGCTAGGCCAAAGGATTCGAAGGCTACGTTCTTACAAATTTCAACAGCCTTGCTCGCCTTAGCCTTGGAGGCAGCCAACCTTTTCCGTAGCTTGGCGTTATCATCCTCCATGGACCCATTTGTTGCACTTCCCTACTTTAACTCCTCAATTTGAGCCAATAACTTCTTCTCCCTGGCTTCCCATTCCTCAGTATTCTTCTTTCTACTGGCCTCTGCTGCTGCGAGGTCTTCACTCAACTTAGCAGACTTCTTTTTCTCAAGCTGGAGGTCCTCTCACAGAAGGGGAATAGACTTGTTTTCTCCTTGTAGTTTGGAAACTCATTGCTCTAAAGACTTGTTTATCATATGAAGATGACTTATTTCAGCAACTCGTCCCTTCTCCAAATCTTTAACTTTCTTCAGCTCCGTCTCAACTCCTCTTGCAGCTTCTGCTTGTTTAGCCGCCCAGGCCTCATTCACTCTGATGACGGCTTCAAGTTTTTCAATTTGTTCCATATAATCCACCAAATCGCTTAGGGAATCCAGCAGATCGGAAAGCTTATCTAACTGCTAGTGACCGACCTTGTAAACTCCTCTAACTTCAGCAGCCTCAAGAGTAGGCTTGAGGTGGTACCTTGGCTTGGGAAGGGTAAGCGGCATTAAACCTTGATACCATAAGAAGAGAGAGAGAAAGGACTCCTTAGCAAGAGAGTGGATGATAACAGTTTCAGGATTCGACCTCGTCTCTGAATCGGTATTAAAAGGCAGGGTAAGAGTTGAGTCAATTGGTTTCTTACCCTTGTCCTTCTTCTGGATACCGGATTCTTCTAGAGTCTTCTATTTATTCTTAGGAGGTTGGTTAATAGAAGACTTTTTCTTGTCAAACACCTTAACCAGAGTTCTTTTCTTCTTTTCACGAACAACTGGTTGGTCAAGCTGCTGCTCAGTCTGTGCGCCGCCCTTCGTGACGTCCTCCTCTTCATTCAGGGGCACATCATCACCCACTTTAGAGGTCAGAGGGATTGATGGGGTTTGAGCCTTGAAGGAATTCCTCTTGACTTGAATATTGTTCTCATCAGAGGAAGAATCATCTTCCACCAGCATGGACTTCAATGAAAGCATGTCAGCGGAGATTTCTTCGATTTGTTCAGCAAAGAAGGAAAGCAACATGAGTACCAAGGTCAAAGCGAGTTATATTAAAAAACAGTTATAAAGCAGACACAAGAATAAGAAAACGGGTATTTACTAAGATATTTATCCCAGACAGCGGCACTCCCAAGGAGATGTTTGCAGAAGAACCCCTTAAGGGATGCTGAGCAAGATCTTATAGCACTTAGAACCTCCAAAGAGTGTGGCGAAAGCTCGTCCTCCTCGGTATAGTAAGCACGGCTGACGAGCAAAAAGTGCTCATGGGTCCAGCTCGTAGGGAACTTCGATATCCCCTCCTTGTTTGCCAAAATACTGGCTTATTTGGTTGCACCCGAATCCACGTATAATACTATTAGAAGGAGTGCCCGTCGATCTTTGCGGATTCAGTGAAGGATTTGAAGTTGATGATCCTTGAATCACATCAGAGCGTGATGAATCCAAGACCGCCCATCTTATTTGTACGGCGGACTACTTGGCAATAATAAAAGAGCTTAGCCACAGTGGGTTTGAAATTAAAGTGCTTTCTGAGGACCTCTAGAGCACGGAGGAGACCCCATCCATTTGGATGCAATTGCGAAGGGGCACACTCCATAAAACATAGGACGACCATCTCGAATTTCGTCAAAGGAAAGCGTAAACCCAGATTTTGGAAAACAAAGTCGTACATATATACCAACCTCTCATCAGGGACTCGATGGCAAATCCTTTCCATTGGCCAGGGTGCAAGAATGAGGAAGCGGCTCTTGTACTTATCTTCGAAATAAACTTTGAAGCGTGGAGTGACTGCACCCCCGTCTTCCCTTGCGTGGCGAGAGGTAATCTCTTTAAACTCTTCTTCAACTAAATAGTATGGGTGCGTCTAATTTAGCCATTCCCAGTTGAGCCGGTGTGCCACCATATTGACACACCCTTCAGCATTACAGAGGATAAGCATTTTCCCAGACCCAGGAATTTCCATCTCGCCCTGAGCGTGCTGAAAGGCTTCGACGCTGTGATAAAAGGCAACATCGTCAGAGACGTACCTATCCATACTCGATTCACTATCAGAGTGACTGGTAGCCCTCAAGCTGGAGGAACCCTTAGGGCGATGCCTAACCACTGGCCACTGTGAGGAGGAAGTTTCGACCCTCTCTGAGTGATGAGACTCAGCCACTGGGAGACCCACAGGGATCCTCCCACCACGGTGGCCTGAGGGGGCACGAGAACTTTGCCTTCCCCTATTTGAGGTACCAGCGTAGATTCACCTAGGGCGCATGGTTGAAGTTTAAAGGAATTTAAAGAAACACAAGTTTAAGAAGAAGGGAAAAAGTGAGGTTACCTAAAGAAAGTTAAGGTTGGAAGTGGAAGAAACTTCGCAAAAATGGCAGCAACGGTTTCTTCAAAATTTCTGCAGAGTTTCGCTAAAACTTGAAGGAAAATGTGACTTCTAAAATTTGCCAAGTCCCCCCTTTATAGGTAACGAAGATGTCCAATTGTCAGTCAGAGGGTGTGTCGTTTGAAGCAAAACGCAAGGTCACCGAGCCAAACGACATAGTCGTTTCAAGCCTAAGTGCACGAAAATGGCGACGATTCGTGAAAAGGCACCTTTCAAAATAGGCCAAAGAATTCAAATTTTAGGCCCATAACAGCCCAGCGACGGTTACACATTTGGAGCAATAATGATTCACGTGTTAAAAGCATTTATTGTTCAATCATTCGTAGCGTTAATACACTTCAGCAGTCACTCGAATACCAAGAGTTATGAGTTCCAAAAATCATTTCAGAGCATTAACTCACTACAGATCTTTGTCTAAATCTGTTGTAGGAACATTATGAGAGCGATGCCTTTACTCACAGAACGACCCGACATTCATGTAACACCGGTATCCAGACCTCTAGCAAACAACATAGCTTATATGAGCAACTTAATAGTCCCTCACACAAGCTAGGGGACAGATGATCCGGTCTAGATACCGATCTCCAGACTAAGACGTCATCTTGTCTGTTCAAGAAGGTTAACCGGTATAGGTCAACATCCGGACTATAAAAATACCGTGCTAGGCGTTCTCCCTACATCGATTTATCCGCGATAACACCTAGGATATCGGATAACCTGATCCGGTTTCACTATTCTATTATACATAACCGTTCACCTATACTTTGATAGGATAAGTGGCTTTTCCGCTTCCCATGATTGATACCCTGCATAGCGGAAAGTATCTACATCACCCGTCAAAAGATACAAAGTACAACTACAGGAGTGATACACGAAAAAGGTGGATGTTCCCCATTCCTGTGTCAGAATTATACACTGATTATTGAACTACTCTTGATCGTACACTGAGCATTGAACTATTCTGGATGATACGCTGAACACGGCATCAGAGTCTCCTAGCCCCACTTGTGCTTAACGACTCATTTTCCATGCTTAGATATAAATAGTCGATTTTCATGCACACACAAGGTTACGTTGTTCTAACTTTCTACACATTATTGCATTGATCAAGTATTCTCTGAGTTCTCATTCACTTCACTGACTTGAGCGTCGGAGAATCTTCACAGGTGACACCACCTTTCACCCCCATCAACGCAAAAGCTTGGTGTGAAGGATCTCCCGGACAACAAGACCAGGCTCTCCCGCTGAGAAGTTGGATTATAATACCGGATACCCACTGTACCAGTGTATAAATACTCAAATTACAAACTTTTATGGCTGGTTCCCAATTCGTATCCTTGACCCTGGACTAGACCAGTTCAATAATTATTTAGTTAGTAATTATTTCCTGCTAATAATATTTAGTTTAACATATAACAATAAAATATCGTCAAGTTCCTTAGTATTGAACTATGGGACCCAGCCGAATATCGGACCCTGACCGTTCGAACCAAGACTAGTGATCCAGTAGGGTAACTAGTACTGTTAGGATCCTTTCATAAAGGATCAAGGGTGTCTGACTTGGCCTAACCGGCCCAATCAGAACCTTTGGCGTCTCCTATGTTTAACCGTGCGTATGCTTCGGGATATCCGATGGCGACACGGTCAATCTCCAGTGACTCATTTAGATGTTTTAGGAACTTTTCCTGAAGGGTTCAAAGCCTGATTCGGAGTCTATCACTCTCATTTTTCTATAAATTAGTTTCTTCATAAATCATTTTCAAACTCGACCCAAATACCTTCGGTGTTTTGGACCTAACTTTTGCATAGGATCTTGGAATCGAATGATTTTGGTCTCAATTTATTTGTTTCAAAAAGATTTTTAATCTCTGTTTCTAGCCCCGAAATCTGATTCCCACTCTGTCAACCCCAAAATCAAAGATTAAGTGTGTTCACCTCAAAATTCCATCATTTGGACACTTTTCCCTACGTATGGTTTAGAAAAAATTCATAACTCTCTAATACGACCTTCGATTCACATAAACTTGGTGTCAAAATCTCTATAGCAAAATTATCCATATTTTTCATGAAGGCATTAAAGGCTAAATCTCTGTAGATCAGTACAGTTTAATAAATATTTACAACCATTTAACTCTTTCATCATATGCTAGTAGCCTTTATTAAAATTCACATATTTCTATCATCCAGTGCTTGAATTTCTTTGTTCTTTTTTATATGGATCCATATCATAAACCTATACAATTTTCATGAAGAGAATGAAACCTAATTCTTAAAGGAGAATTAATGGTGAATTTATTTCCGAAGCCGTAGCTGATCCTGGAAGCTTCTGGAGCACCCTGTCATAATTTGGGTATATCTCAGGCTATCAATCTTGGATTGTCACAAATGATATACCAAATTCAAGAGAAAAAAAAGATATACAAACATCATGAAGGGCTGAAAAGCCAATTCTTGCTCCATAAATCCCAGAATTTAAAATACCATACTGATTCACGTTTTTCCAGTGGCAGCTTGCACTATGTTTAGTAGTTTTCACGTTTCTCTCTTGTATGACCATGAAATCGAATGAATCTTTCACCAAATTTTCTTAACTTAATTCCCTACAACTTTGATGAAAGGAACAAAGTTAAATTCTTCACCAATTTTGCCTAGAAAATTAATCTTTACAAGAAATATCAATCATGTCACAGCCTTACACTGTTTTAGTAAATGGGCCATATCTCATTCATTTCTCAATAATGAAATTTTTTATATAATATATCAATTTAAAGATAAGAAAAAGGCCTACAATTCTTATGTTGGGCCCTTTTCCTAATTCAGTCTGCATCAGCCCTTAAAAGCCCAAACAATTTGATGCCCTAATATTTTGACACATCAACCCATCAACTTAGGACCAATCAGCTTTCACCACCTAAGGCATACATGCCTTCCTCTCCTTAACTCCTTCTTCAACAAGTTTAAACTACCCATTAGCGTGTGTCATGACTAGTTCTTTCCTCTCATGCATCACACCACATGCCCCTTAGGTGTCAATGCTTAGCCAACCCCTTGTCCAACAAGTAGTTCACAACTTGTTTCACAAGATGTTAGCTTAACATAAAATTATAATGCATTGCCAATTTCCTTCTTGAATCATCATGTATCTTCCTTTTGTCTAGGATGTTGTTCTTATTTCTTTAAGCCATGATACCATAATGACCATGCCATCATGCCTTGAAATATCCATAACATAACACCATAATCTTTCTAGCAACTCCTTCCTCTCTCACGATCATACTCCTCTTCCACCATAAATCTCTTCAATTTCCTTCCTCTTTTCCTCCTTCAAATTCACGTCATCACCCTACAAAAATCAGCTCCATTTCCTTGCCTAGGAAGCTCCAAAATCGTGAATCCTCTAAGGCACTAAGGTAAGACTTTGGTCTTTAATTATTGTCATCTCTCTTCCATAGCAAAAATAGAATTTTAGCATACAAATATGTGAATATTCCTTTATTTTAATGAGCCAAACCCATGACCATCCTTTTCCAATTTTAGGCTGCATGTGTTCTTCTTTTAGGATCGAGAACCGTTAGAAACGATGGTAGAAATTGACTTTGAAGCAGCAAAGACTCCGAAGGCCAATGGTAAATTAAATGGTGAAATTTTCTCTCTATTTTGGCAAATATCTTGGCTGTTTGGTGGCTGTCCATAACCTTCTAGGTGCCTAAAATTTTTGCATGTCACGTTTTTAGCAACGTAAGGACGATCGACGACGATCGACAGACGTTTCAGAGTGCCCGATGAATTTTTAATGAATGGATCATTTTCGTTCCTCCCGGCAGCGAGCATTTCATGAGGTAAGGGGGTCTCACCTCATTTGATCTTGCTTTTAATCGTCCCATAATATTGCCTTAGTATCCGGGAACCTCTGTTTTAAATTTCATCGCGATCCAACGGTTAGATTTTGAGTTATGTAATTTTTCGTTGGCGGTTGTTAATTTTAATGGAATATGTTGTTAATAAGTATTTTAATAAATTTTATTAAGCATATCTCGATAATCATGTACACGGAAGAAAATTTTATCGCGATCGGTGCTAAAACGAAGAACTTAAAAAGTTTAGCGTTAGGCGGGCTCGGTTGATTCAATATGGTTGTATTATTATATTTTAAATTTTGTGGTGTTATTATGTAATTTATAACTTGTTTCTGGTAAGCACCGCTATTAGGAATTAATTTATCGCCATGTATCGCTAGGAGTATTTGGATGACGCTATACTTTTTAAGAAAATTTATTGATCGGACGGTTCAAACGTTTTATCTCATTAAGTTTTAAAGAGTGGAATTGTTCTTAACATTATAAAGTCTTATGAAAGATGATTAGATAAATAAATTGATTTCAAGAAGTGGAGAATTTCACATAAAAGGAGTTTTATCAAATGAAAAGGTTAGGCCACTAAGTTTTGATAAAACTAAGATAAAGAGAATTCCTTATAAAGTAACAAAAATGAAGACTAGAATTTAGTAAGTTTTATGACTAATTTTAGTGACCAAATCCAATGACCCATTTGAAATGAATTATAAAAAGAAGACTTTAATAAGTTAAGATTAAAGATAGGTGCATAAAGAAAATAAATGAGATACTTAGGTAGCCTAATAAAGAAATAAAGATTAAGAGTTATATCTTTGGTAATCAGTAAGATAAGTGAAAAGGGACTTAAGGAATATTTATATAATACATGACATAAATAATCAACCAAGTAAGGATAATTTTAGGACATGATACATATATATGAAATAAACATTTAAGTTTTAGAACTTAGACTTGAACTAAGTAATAAAGAGAAATAGAAATGACTTATAAATCAAATAGTAATTTTAGTAGCTAAATAATATTTAACTAAGTTTATGATATTAGAGTGGATTCTAGATCTCTAAATGATAATTTGATAGGGAAAGTGAGTTCTAGTTAACTAAAAGAATGCAACTAGGGAAATAAAACCCGTTAATATAATTGGAGATAACGGAAGCAAGGAAAAAGTACTAAAAGATTAGTAGCTAGAAATCTAGAAAGAACATTACTAAAGTAACCCATTTAGTAACCAAGGAAACAAGTCATTCTGTTAATAAAGTTTGATTGGATCAATAAAGAAAAATCAATAGCGAGGTTGCTTGAGGATGGCTAAAGAGTTCATAATTGGACCTTAGGAAATTAAATGGAGTGAGGAAATAATCATACCTCATTTAGTAATGCTTAACGAGCAAATAATTGAAAGGTTTATAAAGAATTAAATCGAGTGATAGTGTGCCTTAATAACAAACTAAATTAAAGAAATAAATCCATGAATATTATAAGAAATGGTAGGGGCAAAGGAAAACAAAAGTTAATGACTAGGGATTTAGAAAGAATATCACTAATTTAATCAATATACGTAAGGAATTAGTGACCCATTTAGTAACTAAGAAAATCCGTACTCGACTAATAAAGCTTGAATTGAATTAATAAAAAGAGAGTTGACAATAGGGATCGCTTAATAATGATTAAAGAATTCCTAAATGAACATTAGAAAAATATAATGGTAAAAGGGATCAATCATACATAATTAAATAAATAAAGACATACAAGACCAAGTAACGTACGAAAGCCCAATCAATTCACAAGATGACCCGACTAGATAAGAAGTGTGAATATACTAGTGATGAATTAACGAATACATTGGTGCTTTGCATTTAATGTCGATGAGTATGTCATTTGTATACATGAGTAAGCATTAGGAATATATGACTGTGGATGATTGTGTACATAGATATACGTATGGTAGTAATGTAATAAGCATTGTGATGGAATTACATGATGAATGTGGTATAATGAATTGAATATTATGATGCTACTAAATAATTATTGGTATGATATGGTTGTGAATATATGAATTTGGATAAAATACCTCATGAATGTATTATACTTATAAATGTTGCATGATGCATGGATAACTGATTAAGGAAATTCATAAATGAGAATTACAAAAAGTGGTATCGGCAAGGGTTCCGAAATGATTAAACTGTGAAAGTGTGATAAGTTTGGATCTGAGATGAATTATGGGCATTGTAGCGCCAATGTACCCCTAATTACCGAGAAAGTATGAAATCTCATCTCATTTCTAAGGGTCGAGTAAGATTACTAAAATAAAGAAAAAGAGAAAATTTGATTATACCGAATAAAGAAAAAGAACTTGACATTAGGAATGGAAAGGAGTCATTTAAGGGACCCTGCTGAGGAGTAATGAATAAAAAGAATAAATAAGTTGAGTCATGCATCATTCATGGAGAATAAGGGTGGATGATGATAAGTCTTGAAAAGACTTAATAATTTCATCTTTAATTTAACTTAATCCATTAAGTATTATTTAGTTTGGCATTATTATTTAATAAATTGTCATTAATTCTTATCTTATTTATTTAATTCAAAAGTGTTTAAATTGTGTAAGAAAATGGTTAAAAAAAATAAGTATATAAGGAAATATGTTTATTTGTAAATTCATTAACCTAGCGTACATACGTTAGGCATTTATTTGTTTGCATGTGCAGGATCAAGTGCAGAAAGTCATTTATACATCACGCTCAAGCGAGAGGGCTGTACGCTCAAGTGAGAGGTCATCATACAATCCACATAAATGTCACAGCATGCAGCAAACTTTGACCATGCTGAAGCTCACCCGATCACGCTTAAGCATGAATCCACTTTACCCACTAAATTAACGTTCGCACTTAAGCGCCCCGCAGTCACGCTCAAGCGTGAGGTTGTTTATTTAGTTCACTGTTTTCCCTCCGAATGAAGTGCTGTTGTAGTCCCCATTAATTAGTTATGTTTAAGCTGCTATTTACTGTTGTACCTTAGTAATTTAAGTAATGTCTTCTAATTAATCATTTCTCTGTAATCATATAATTACTTTAGTTATTTTAAGTGTTAATTAGTTTCCTCTGTAATTAATTAGAGTTAGTTAGCTTTAAGTTATCTATATATAGTTATAGATACTCTAAAAAAAAGAGAATACAGAGAAGTAATAACACGATTCATTTTATGATTTTCAATCTCTCTTTAAATATTTTCCCTCTCTAAACTCTCTCTTCCATGGCTCTCCATATTCCTTCGACTAAATCCATTCCCATGGGTTTCTAAACTCCTAGGGTTGGGATTGCTGAAGCTTTCGATGGAATCTTAAAGCTACATTGAGGAATTCATCTTCAGAATCATAAGGAGAACAAGCTGAGAAGTGGATCTACATTGCTGGATTGATAAATCCAGATCTAATAAAGAATTTCACCAGTGAGGAATGATGGTTGAAAACTTAGGTAACTTCTAGCTTCATAACTAATTCAGGCCTAGTAATTAGGTGAATAGTTAGGGTTCAACCCCCAATTTCACATTAGATTTCTCTGTCACTGAACACCTAAGGGATTAGGGTTTAATGCTTAGGAATTAGTGTTAATCACCTAAGGAATTAGGGATTAACCATTTGTGAATTGTCCTCTTGAATCTGAAGCTTGATTGAACCTTAATTGCATGTTTCTTGATGAAATTATGAGCTGAAGTAATCCTAACCTATCTTCCATCAATTACACTTTATCTCTTATATTGTTTCTGAAAATACAAAAACATAGAAAGTATAAAAATAACAAAAACAGAATGAATTCTTCACTGCGTTGTTCTGGTTCAGCTTGTGCTAGTCCAAGATTGTGGTAATTACGTCAATCCTTGTGGGATAATCAAATATATTACAAATTTAACAATTGGTGCGCTTGCCAAAAGAATATAATCCTCTGAGAGTTACATACCAAGTAATGGCTCAGGATTTATGCATCAAGTTAATGGCGCTGTTGCCGGGGATTGTTGAGTAATATCAAGAATCCTTGGACTGATACTAGACTGAACTGTTTAATTTTGCTTTTGCATTTAGTAGCAGTTTAATTCTCATTTTTAGTATAGTAGTAGTTTGTGTGTAGTAGTAGCAATAGCTGTGAATTGTATTTGGTGTCTAATATTTAGTGTATATAGTCAAGGAACAGAGGAGAGCCTTTCTTCTTTGATCCTGATATTGATTTGTTAGAGCATAAGCTTAGAAAGAAGAAAAAGCAAAAAGAACAGCAAGCAATGGAATAGAGGAGAGTTACACTAGGTGACTACTCTAGGCCTACTGAAGAAGGATCGCAATCTAGCATCCTTAGGCCTCCAATTACAGCTAATAACTTTGAACTTAAGCCGGCTTTACTACAGTTGGTTAGAAATGATCAATTCGGAGGAAGTGAGGTTGAGGATCCAAATTTGCATCCAGCAACCTTCCTCTAAATCTGTGATACAGTTAAAATGAATGGTGTCCCTAATGAGGCAATAAGATTGAGATTATTTCCTTTTTCTCTAAGGGACCATGCAAAAGTCTGGTTGTAGAGCCAACCAAGAGGCAGTATATCCACCTGGGAGGACTTACAAAGAAAGTTTTTGAATAAATATTTCCCTCATTCCAAGTATGCCAAATTACGCACAGAAATCACTTGTTTCCAGTAGAGAGAGGGTGAATCTCTAATGGAAGCATGGGATAGGTATAAAGAAAGTTTAAGGAAATGTCCTCACCATAGGATTCTTGATGTGCAGCAAGTTACCATATTCTATAATGGTGTAAGACCAGCAACTAGAGTCTTGATTGACGCCTCAGCTGGAGGTTCATTAACCACAAAAACTGTAGAAGAAGCTATAGAGTTGATTGATGTTATGGCTTCAAATGAATGTTTAGTTAGTGAAAGGAGCCAAATCCCTAAGAGAGGGGGTATTAGAATTAGAAATACAAGATGCTTATTTGGCTCAAAGTAAGTTGATGACTCTGGCTTTAGAGAAACTAAGTGTATAGATTTCAAAACTCCAAAAGCCTAGTCAAGTTTGTATGATGAGTTATGATTTTTGTCGTGGAGACCATGAAAATGGCATGTGTGATCCAAATATACGTGCTTAACAAGTTAATTTCATGGGGCAACAATTTCAAAGGAATTACCCTTCTAATTCCTTTAATCTTAACTATAGGAACCACCCTAATTTTTCAGGGCAGAAAGGTCCACATTTGAATGAAAACATGTCACAAACTCAAACCACAAATAGATCACAACAACCATCTCTTTCTCCTCCTAAAGAGAAGTCTAAACTTGAGAATGTTCTATCTCAGTTCATTCAGTCCACTCAGGCCAGCTTTAAAAATCAAGAAGCGTCCATCCGAAATCTGGAAAATCAGGTTAGACAGCTATCAAAACAGTTAGCTGAGACACAGTCTGGCAATTTTCCTGGAGATACTGAGGTAAATCCAATATCCACAAGGAGTGGGAAATTCTTCTCCCAACTCCAAGTGAGGAAAATAGTTTAGAAAAAGATGTAGAAAAAGAAAAAGAACAGGAAAATGAACAGGTTAATGATGAAACTGAAAAGAAGGTAGAAACAGAAAAAGAGAAAGAAAATCAAATTCATCAAAAGAAAAAGAAAAAGGTTGATTTGATCTTGGAGGAAGCTGTCAAGCTAACTCCTGAGAAATTAAAGAATGCTTTATTTCCACATAGATTCAAGAAACAGATAAAGGAGCAAAAGTCTGCTAAGTTCTTAGATGTGTTCAAAAAGCTTCACATAAATATTCCCTTTGCTGAGGCATTGCAAAAGATGCCTTCATATGCTAAATTTTTTAAAGAACTTCTGTCTAAGAAGAGAAAGCTTAAGGGAGATAAAATGATTGCCCTTACGGAAGAGTGTAGTGTAATTATTCAAAAAAAACTCCCTCAAAAGCTAGAAGATCCTGGATCTCTTACAATACCTTATGCAATAGGGGATGTTCATGTTGGAAGTGCTCTATGTGACCTAGGAGCTAGCATAAACCTCATGTCTTTGTCCTTAATGAGGAAGTTAGGAATTAATGACCTGTAACCAACTCGTATGTCCTTGTAGTTGGCTGATAAGTCTATCAAATATCCTCATGGTATGCTGGAAGATCTATTAGTTAAGGTAGATAAATTCATTTTCCCAGTAGATTTTACAGTTTTGGATATGGAAGCTGATAGAGAGATTCCTTTAATTCAAGGGGGACCCTTCTTAGCTACTAGAAGAGCTTTAATTGATGTAGAGAAGGGAGAACTCATGCTGAAAGTTCAAGAGGAGCAGGTAACTTTTAATGTCTTTAATGCTATGAAACATCCATCTGAGAAGATGGATTGTTTTATGCTTGAAGAAATTAAAAGTTATAAGACTCCTATGCTACTAAGAACTGAAGAAAAGGCTTTACAAGCCTTTCTTGAGGATGATTTTGACTCCGAGACTAAGGAGTTAGATGACTCACATAATGAGTTGCTGAACCTACTAGAAGCATGTGAAATAGGTGAATTAGAAAATGAAATGAAAAAAAAAATTAAATAATACTAAACTTGAGAAAGGTAAGGAGGTATTTGAAGAAAAGCATGATTTGAAACCTTTGCCTTCTCATTTGAAATATGTTTTCTTAGGAGATAATGAATCACATCCTGTAATCATTAATGCTGAATTAGAAGATGAGGATATAGAAAAACTTATAGGGCTTTTGAGAAAACATGAATATGCAATTGGTTGGAACATTTCTGATTTAAAGAGAATTAATCCATCATTTTGTATGCATAAAATTTTGATGGAGGATGACTATTCCACTGTTGTTCAGCCACAAAGAAGATCAAACCCCATAATGAAAGAAGCTGTAAGGAAAGAAGTGGTTAAACTCCTTGATGCAGGAATTATCTATCCTATCTCGGATAGTGCTTGGATCAGTCCAGTCCAAGTGGTGCCGAAGAAAGGAGGGATGACCACTGTTAAAAGTGAAGAAGGTGAAGTCATTACCATTAGACCAACTACAAGTTGTAGAATGTGTATAGACTATAGAAGGTTAAATGACTCCATTAGAAAAGACCATTTTCCTTAAACATTTGTAGACCAAATGCTTGAGAGGCTATCAGGTCATGAGTATTATTGCTTCCTTGATGGATATTCTAGTTACAACTAAATTGTGGTTGATCCAAAAGATCAAGAGAAGACAGCCTTTACCTGTCCATATGGAATCTTTGCATATAAGCGCATGCCATTTGGTTTATGCAATGCACCAGTAACCTTTCAAAGGTGTATGCTGGCAATTTTTGGGGACATGGTAGAGAAGTTCATTGAGGTGTTTATGGATGACTTCTCTGTGTTTGGAAACAACTTTGATCTATGCCTCAGTAACCTATCTAAGGTGTTGGTGAGATGTCAAGAGACTAGTCTTGTCCTCAACTGGGAAAAGTGCCATTTTATGGTTAGAGGAGGGATAGTCCTTGGCCATAAAATCTTTGCTGAGGGCATTCAGGTAGATAGAGCCAAGATTGATATCATTGAAAAGCTTCCTCCTTCAATCAATGTGAAAGGAGTGAGGAGTTTCTTAGGATATGCTGGCTTCTATAGGAGATTTATAAAAGATTTTCCAAAAATAGCAAAGCCTTTGACTGATTTACTGGTAAAAGATCATGCTTTTGTTTTTGATGAAAACTGTGTCAAGGCTTTTGAAAATTTGAGACAAAGATTAATTTCAGCTCCAATCCTTGCAGCACCTGATTGGTCTTTACCATTTGAACTCATGTGTGATGCAAGTGATTTTTCCATAGGAGCTGTACTAGGGCAGAAAAAAGAAAAATTAACACACGTTCTTTATTATGCTAGTAAGGTGCTGAATGAAAATCAAATAAACTACACCATTACTGAAAAAGAAATGCTTGTTGTAGTGTATGCATTTGATAAATTCAGAGCTTACTTGGTTGGTGCTAAGGTCATTGTCTATACAGATCATTCAACAATCAAGTACTTGCTAGCTAAAAAAGAATCAAAGCCAAGATTGATCATATGGGTTCTATTGCTCTAAGAGTTTGATTTGGAAATAAGACATAAAAAGGGAGTAGAGAACTCAGTGGCTGATCAACTCTCTCGTCTGGAGGGTGAATTAGATTCTATCTTGATTAAAGAGGAATTCCCAAATGAGAGGATGATGGTAATTACCACAGGGCCATGGTATGCTGATATGGCCAACTTTAAAAGTGCCTCTGTGGTACCAGATGGAATTATCAAGAGATGTGTGCTTGAATTAGAGCAAGAAAGACTCCTATTACAATGTGGCTTTTATTGGCCAACAATTTTTCAGGATGCTAGAATATATGTGCAAAGGTGTGATAAGTGCCAAAGAAGTGGAGGCCTCTCTACTAAAGCTGGCATGCCTTTGTCAAATATTTTAGTTGTGGAGTTATTTGATGTCTAGGGCATTGACTTCATGGTACCATTCCTAAAGTCATTCTCCAATGAATATATCCTTGTTGTTGTGGATTATGTCTCTAAGTGGGTGGAGGCAATCCCTACCAGGACCAATGATGCACATGTGGTGCGTAGGTTTATAAAGAAGAACATTTTCTCTAGATTTAGAGTCCCTAGAGTCCTCATTAGTGATGGAGGGTCACATTTATGTAATAGAATCATGGAAAAAGCCTTAAGACATTATAAGGTACTACATAAGGTGTCTACTCCATATCACCCACAAACTTGTGGGCAAGTTGAGCTTTTCTAATAGAGAAATCAAGAGAATATTAGAGAAAGTGGTAGGGAAGTCTAGGAAAGATTGGTCTATGAAATTAGATGATGCATTGTGGGCCTATAGGACAACATTTAAGACTCCAATTGGTATGTCACCTTATCAGTTGGTATATGGTAAGGCTTGTCATCTCCCTGTGGAGTGAGAACATAAGGCATGGTGGGCCACAAAGCTGTTAAACATGGATTATGACCAATCTCAAGAGGAAAGAGTCCTAAAGCCATAGGAACTTGAGGAGTTCAGACTCAATGCTTATCAGAGTACCTCAATTTATAAAGAGAAAACTAAGAAGTGGCATGATAAGTGGATTAATAGAAAAGAGTTTCATAAGGATGACAAAGTCTTGTTATTCAATTCTAGGATGAGACTCTTTCCAAGAAAACTCAGATCCAAATGGTCTGGACCTTTTATTGTGAATGAGGTTTTTCCTCATGGTGCAATTGAGTTGAAGGAACCATCCACTGGAAGAAGTTTTAAAGTGAATGGCTAAAGACACAAGCTCTACTTTGGAGGAGAGTTTGATAGGTTAAAATCCTCCATGTTTTTACAGGCATCCTCTTAGGTTTCAAAGGTCAAGCTAGTGACCTAAAAGAAGCGCTTGAGGGAGGTAACCTTACCTTTTAACTGTTGAAATTTATGTTTTGTGTTTTTTAACAATAATTGAAAACTAAAAAGTATGAATAAGGTATGAATAAACTTGTAAAATTGTGAATAAGGTTTGAGTGTACACACGTACTTCACCAAAATAATAAAATCATGGATCAGGAAGTACGTGTACATACATTCCAAACTGGGCGCTGTTACACGTAATTAAATAAGCATCAGACCCCCTCTCATGCTCAAGTGAGATCTTTTGGCGTTCAAGCGTGGACACAAATGTACCTTCACGCTTAAGCTTGATTATTGTGCGCTTGAGCGAGCTCAGGGAGTAACAAGTATGGCCCCTGGGTGTGTCTTCTCGCTTAAGCGAGCACCCTTCACGCTCAAGCGAGATCCTTTGTACGCTCGAGTGAATCAACATGGCTTGAGCATGACCCATGGTTATGTGATAAGCTTGAGCGAGCACCAAGCGTAACCCTGTGTATGCCTCGCACTTGAGCGAGGACTATTCACGCTTAAGCGTGATCGTGGTAGTGAAGCCATATGATACCTTTGTTATGCCTACACGCTTGAGTGAGTCTTCTGGCCGCCTGAGCGAGAGCCTTGGTAGCCTGGGCGAATTTTGGGGCGCTTGAGCGAGTAATCTCTAGGTATCGTAGACCATTTTGGCGCTTGAGCTTGGCCCTTCATGCTTTAAGCGTGATTCATGGATAGGCCTCGTGCTTGAGCGTGACCACTTCATGCTTGAGGGTAACTCCAGTGTTTGGCCTCGCACTTGAGCGAGGAATATCACGCTTAAGCGTGATCGTGGGAAACAAACCTGTTGCGCCATTTTAACCATACACGCTTGAGCGAGGAATTTCACGCTTGAAGCGTGATCGTGCCTGCACCAAACCTGTCACTATGTTGTGCCTTTCGCTTGAGTGCAGTGCGTGCATGCCTGAGCGTGACCCCCTGTTCCTAGTGCGCTTGAGCGAGAATTATCACGCTTAAGCGTGATCGTGGAAGTGACCCCCCCTAAATCTATATGCGCTTGAGCGAACAGCTTAGAGCTTAAGTGTGAACCTTAGACCTGTGGTATATACCTTCACGCTTAAGCGTGGTCACTACACGCTTGAGCGTGCTCGGGTTTGAACAGATTGGAAGCTTGCTATTCCAAGCTTGTCGCTTAAGTGTGATAGTGCAAGCTTGAGCATGGTTCAGACCTGTTACCACCTATTGTGAATTAATTTAGGCGTTTATACGCCCAAGGTTCAGCGTAACTACGCGTACCTCATGTATTGGGTTCAACAGTATAAAACCCTCTCACCGTACAAACCCTAACTCTGTACGTTGGAACTTTGGGTTTTGAAGAGGAAAAGGCACAATCTCTGGATCCCTTTGAAAGGTAACATCTTTTCATTTCTTGATTTCAGTTTATAGTTAGACTTCTTATATTTCAGTGTTTCAATTTCAAATTTCTTACATCCATCATATCTTTTCATCTCACATTTTCATTTGTTGTGATTGTGTTGTTTATGCATTTGTATCTATTTAGGCTTTATAAATACCATCCTTAACACTCACAATGTTCAGAAGATCACAAAGACTTTTTAGAAAACCAGAAAGAATTGTTGAAATGGAAAGTATGAAGAAAACCCCAAAAGATAAAGGAAAGAGGGTAGCTACTGTCAGTATCCTTGATTCTCCACCACCCAAAAAGAATAAGAGCCTTAAGGAGGAAAACAAGTCTCAGAAAGTTGAGGATTTTGATGGGCAGAGGTTTAGAGATTCTAAGGCTGCTCAAGAATATGAGAAAAAATTCAAAAATAGAGGAGTAATAAGGGAAGGGCTCTGGTCCTTGATGAAGATAATTGCTCGGATATTGATGTAAAGACTGCAATGTTTGAAAGGGGATGACAGTATCTTAATGAGAACTTAGGCAATGGCTATCAAAAACTCACTAGGGAATTTTATGCCAATATAAGGGCCAATTCTATTGAGGATAAGTTTCCTTTTTCTTCTTTCTTGAGAGGAGTCACCATTCCTCTATCTCGTCACATACTGAATAAGCTTTTGAAAGTGCCTATTTTAGATGATGAAGGATGTCACTACACTTGGAAAGTGGATATCTTTCATAGGGCTAAAAATGAAAATCTTAGGAAAGAAATTTTAGAGGAATGCTATGAACAAGGAGCTGCATATATAACAAAAGTAAATGGTGCACCAAAAAGTGTCAGGAAAAGTTGTTTGAATCATCTTCCCCTCTTATGGTGCAACTATGTCCTTTCATCCCTACAACCTGTGGCTCATGCTACTGAGGTTACCATTAAGAGGTTGGTGTTTATTTACTGTTTAATGAGAGGCTTGTATGTTAACTTGGGTGAGTTAATACTGGAGGAGATGATGAAAGCCATTGAGAAAAATCTCCAACTGCCATATTTCTCTGTTATCACTTTGTTGGCCCAAAAGAATCAGGCTAGGTTAAACTATGAAGAATTGACAAAGGTGAAGCCTGAAAGGATTATGGATAAGCACTGGGTGATAGACCACATCGACCATTTTATGCCTCAACAGCCAAAGCGTCAAAGATAACCCAAACCAACATCTTTTGCACCATCACCCCCAACAGGTACAGGTACTTCTTCTGACCTCTTCATGGTAATGCAAGAACTTCAGGTCATGAAGAAGATGCAGCTAGGAACCTATGATCTGGTCATGAACCATGATCTGATGTTGAGGAAGATTGCCACTGCACTGAATATGGACCACACTGAAGAAATGGGAGTTCCACCTGATAAAGACTTATGGTTGGCTTCTATTGGATTCACCATTCCCCCTGATGACACACCTTTAGCAACTGAATTTCCACCCCATCGTGAGCAAGACAATGATGAGCCTATGGATGAAGAAAATGAAGAAGAGGATGACTGATATTTTACTTTGCTTATATTTCTGTTATGTTATTTTTGGGTTGTAATAACTTTCTTATAGTATACTTTCTTGAACAATGTATTCCCTTTCTAGTTGTAATGACATTATATTTCCCTGTTAAGTTGTTTGTTGCTATTTTCTTTTCTGAATTGTGTTATTAAATTCGTGCATGCCATTGGTCACCAATCACTGCCATATAGGTAAAAAGGGAAGTAATCTATCCTCTCATCTCATTAATTTGTGAAATATGTTAATTGTGTTTAATTTAGAATCCATCTTAATTATTTAGATCTTATTGATTCTTAGGCATCAATTGGATAAATTAATTGATTCACATTGCTTGATTCATGATCCCTATCCATAACTATTTTCATCCTTAATTATTTGTATCGTCACCATGCTAGTTAGCAATCTGAATTTATGATCTCAAATTAAGTTTGGGTACATGATTGGCTGATTACCTATAATTTATTAGCTTTTGAGCCTTTATTATTTCTTTTCCGAGTGTGCCTGCATTCTTCTTTAGCGAGATAGAATTTGCTTCAGTGCTTGCTAAATGATTATATGTTTGCCAATTGGAAATGATGAAGGCCTTCTTTGGAAATTAGCCAGGGCCAAATTTAGCCATCCTAATATTATTATTTATCCTTTGACCTAACAATTATATTTTGAGCCTGAAACCCTTTTCATTTTGATTATGTACCTAACTTTACAAGCCTATGTATCTAAGAAAAACCAAGTGAATTATCCCTAGATGTACCACTGATGGACTGCTGAGTCTTATCTTATTGCTAGGGACTAGCAAGTTCTAAGTTTGGGGATGAAGAGTGTGCCTAACAACAATTAAAGGACACACTCTGACCTTAATTATAGATGAGGATTTTGAGAAATGAAAGGAAGAACAACAAAAGCAAAAGAAAAGTGAAAAATAAGCAAAGCAATTCCTATATAGAAGAAAAATGGTATTTAGAAAAAAAAATGAAAGAGAAAAAGAAAGAAAGAAAGAAAAAGTCCAAAGGACTGAAAGAGAAGAAGGTACAAAGCACTACAAGTAGTTAAGTTATCCTTCATCTAAGGAAAATGAAAGCAAAAGAGCTGGTTAGTAGAGGCATTTAAGTCAAGATTAAGGCAAGGCATCAGTGGGCACATCTTTTAACCCAACATTGACTAGAAAAACAAAAATGGAGCCTGTAGCCTAACCCTTACAAGCTTAAAAAGCCCTTACTGATCCAATTATGCTAGCATATGTCATGATGTTGAGAACTGTTGCAAGCCTATGTTGATCTGATAGTTATGCAGGTGATGAGTGCATGAAATTGAACCTATACACTGAGAGAAGAGTGAAACACTGATCCTTGTGAGGAAAGTATCACCAGCTTGTTCCCAAAGGAAGTGTGAGTAATTATATTTTCAGAATTTATGAAAAGAAAGCATGAATGGTATTCAATAATTATGGCATGAATTAAGTTAAGGAAAGGTTGATTGGCTTGAGTAAGTGCAATTGATTTAATTAATTTGAGTCCTTGCTTGAGGACAAGCAAGCTTTAAGTTTGGGGATGTGATAAGTCTTGAAAAGACTTAATAATTTCATCTTTAATTTAACTTAATCCATTAAATATTGTTTAGTTTGGCATTATTATTTAATAAATTGTCATTAATTATTGTCTTATTTATTTAATTCAAAAGTGTTTAAATTATGTAAGAAAATGGTTAAAAAAATAAAGTATATAAGGAAATATGTTTATTTGTAAATTCATTAACCTAGCGTACATATGCTAGAAGGCCAGCGTACATACGCTAGGCATTTATTTGTTTGCATGTGCAGGATCAGGTGCAAAAAGGCATTTATACATCACGCTTAAGCGAGAGGTCATCATGCAATCCACGTAAATGTCACAGCATGCAGCAAACTTGGACCACGCTTAAGCTCACCCAATCACGCTTAAGCGTGAATCCACTTTAGCCACTAAATTAACGTTCGCGCTTAAGCGCCCTGCAGTCACGCTCAAGCGTGAGGTTGTTTATTCAGTTCACTGTTTTTCCCTCCGAATGAAGTGCTGCTGCAGTCCCCATTAATTAGTTATGTTTAAGCTACTATTTACTGTTGTACCTTAGTAATGTCTTGTAATTAATCATTTCTCCGTAATCATATTATTAGTTTAGTTATTTTAAGTGTTAATTAGTTTCATCTGTAATTAGTTAGAGTTAATTAGCTTTAAGTTATCTATATATAGTTGTAGATACTCTAAAAAAAAAGAGAACACAGAGAAGCAATAACACGATTCATTTTATGATTTTCAATCTCTCTAGACATTTTCTCTCTCTAAACTCTCTCTTCCATGGCTCTCCACATTCCTTTGACTGAATCCATTCCCATGGGTTTCTAAACCCCTAGGGTTGGGATTGCTGAAGCTTCCAATGGAATCTTGAAGCTACATTGAGGAATTCATCTTCAGAATCATAAGGAGAACAAGCTGAGAAGTGGATCTACATTGCTGAATTGACAAATCCAGATCTAATGAAGAATTTCACCAGTGAGGAATCATGGTTGAAAACTTAGGTAACTTCTAGCTTCCTAACTAATTCGAGCCTAGTAATTAGGTGAATAGTTAGGGTTCAACCCCCAATTTTGCATTAGATTTCTTTGTCACTTAACACCTAAGGGATTAGGGTTTAATGCTTAGGAATTAGTGTTAATCACCTAAGGAATTAGGGATTAACCATCTGTGAATTATCCTCTTGAATCTGAAGCTTGATTGAACCTTAATTGCATGTTTCTTGATGAAATTATGAGCTAAAGTAACCCTAACCTATCTTCCATCAATTACACTTCATCTCTTATATTATTTTTGAAAATGCAAAAACATAGAAAGTATAAAAACAACAAAAACAGAATGAATTCTTCACTGCATTGTTCTGGTTCAACTTGTGCTAGTCCAAGATTGTGGTAATTACCTCAATCCCTGTAGGACGATCAAATATATTACAAATTTAATGATTGGTGCACTTGCCAAAAGAATATAATCCTCTGAGAGTTACACACCAAGTAATGGCTCAGGATTTATGCATCAAATGATTGGATAAACTCCCTAGAGCATACAATGAGGGGTACACTGGGGAACAGCTAGCGTTCCGACCCTGCGAGAGGTCTTGGGAGTATACCGGAGTGAGCGTCTAATGGTTCGGATTCACACCTAAGACTGGATAGTCCATGGTAAATCTGGTATACTTCGACTCAGAGCGATGTTGCTAGGACTATGGAGTGTTTATTCTGCAAAGATGTGATTGCCATTGTGATGATAGGACTAGGGGTCCTTACCCATTTGTGAAAACCAGAACGAGGAGAGCTCCAGCCGCTCTAGTGGATAGGAAAGATAAGGTGGGACTGTGATATGTATTATGTTGGGTATGATGAGGAGGAGATGGGCCCACATGCATCATGTTGACTAATTAAAGAATTGGAAATAACAAAATGAACTCATGGATTGAATTATTGTATTGAGACTATTATTGTTTATTGTTTAAGTATGATTATATAATTTAGTGATCCTGAGAGGTGAATGGAAAAAGGGAATGGTCAGCTGAGATGAAGAGTGGTGAGATAACCTAGAATGTATCTTAGGGACCCCAAAAAGAGTGGGAGGAACTCAATTTTAGATTGTTTATGTGGGGCAAGTGTTGATGAGATACCTTCCTGATTGTTGTGGAGGTGGAGACTCACCCTTACGCTAAATTTTTTTGAACATCATGGGAATGGACACAAATTTCACATCGAGGATCAACCGAGCTCTTCTTGGACCAACGACAACTAGAATAAGTTGATTTTATTTTCTTTATGGAAGCTTGTGTGCCTCTTTTACTTTCAGTTTGTACAGTTGCTGTTATGACCATGTGTTGCATATAACTATGTTATATATACGATGTATCTATTCCACCAAGTTTTATGTACAAAAAAGAACTTCCATATTTTCTAAAAACTCAGAGCCTCTCAGTTGACCAGGATAATCTAGTGGAAGGGATTGTCCTAGTTAATCGAGGGCGTTACAGTAATCGATTATAGTAATTAGGTAATTGATTACAACCTGTCAGGATGCATGGCTTTGTAGGGATTAAAAGAGTTTTTAGGCCATTAACGCTTTATTAAGCCTTACATTGTGTCCTATGATTTTCTTCTTGAGTCTTCATGATTTGAACGTTGCTTCTTTGTCATTATCAAAAAATTGTTAGTCTTCATGCATGACATGTATACTTTAGTACCACTTTTAGATGCCATTACTCACTATGATCCCTTTAAGATAATCCATCTTTATGAGGATAAGTCAATATTTTGCCACATCTCACATGATCATATAACTACACCTACTCATATTTTCATTTTAGTGAATTTAGATAGTAGCATGGTTAACTATCATAGAGGTATCCATAGTTTCACATGTATGTTCTTATGGGAACTTTTGATTGTGTTCTTTGTTGATATTTCTTATATCATCCTTTCAAAAATAAAAAGGATTTGAGGACTGATGGTTCAGAGAACAGACTTAGAAGAGGGTGAATAAGTTTATTTACTTTTCAAATCAAAATGATATTCAATCAAATAAGCCTTGCTGCACAACAGAACAAACTTTTGCAATTCAGAGAAGATGGACGTGAGAGCGTCAGACTCTTGTAAGAGATAAGAATAGGAGTACATAAGAGATTTATACTAGTTTGCTTCCAACATAGAAGCTACATTCAGTACCTTTACATTTAAAGGGTTTTTCTACTATGTAAAATTGTTCTTTTTTACAAGTACGGACAGACCGTGCTCTTGAGTATTATTGAATCCAGCCAATTCTTGCTGAAGCACATCACATGGTTTTGAGTATTCTTGACACCAGCCACTCCTAGCTCAAATTGAGTATTCTTTTACAACACCTACTCCAGGGGCAGACCCAAGTATTCTTTCATAAGCCACTTCTGACTTAAAGCCAAGTATTCTTTTTAAAGCCTCTTTAGGCCAACAATGTTTCCAACAGGTCTACCATACCTGTTCTTATAAAGATTTGAAAGAATTAATGCATTAAGATCAATAAGCCTTTTGACTTAGCTGAGCTAAGTGAAGAGTCTAGTTAACAGACTTTGTATAAATAGTGAAAGGTTTATTTTATCGATGACTTAGTATATGTAACATTATAGAAGAAATTAGATTCATACTAAGTCTGAAAGCTTAGTCAAAGACAATGAGCTCACAGAAGAGATGAATTAATACGTTGATTGCTTGTCTCTGACTTTGGATACTATGGTGTTTGGAGGTAGGAATAAGATGCACATAGTGAGCTTTCATTTGCTTCAATGGCATATTTCTGATTACTTTTTCTTATCTAAGAACTTCCACCATTTATGATTTTTCCTAGGCTGAATATATTTTTCATTTTATTTTTAGAGTGCCCATTTCATTTTTTTCTTTTCTCTCTCTTTCTTTTGCTCACATATTCTCTTTTTTTACCACTCGACTCTCATCACTCATTTTTCACTCCATTTTTCATCCCATGTCTCATTTTCACCCTTGAAGAGGGAAGAAGTTACAATTTATATATTTTTCTTTTAGATATACAACTGAAGAATAAGAGATTCGTTGGATGACCATAGAGAGATGATACAACTGTTAAAGGATATTTTACTTATGGGAAAATTGAAGAATTATTAAAAGAGATGATATAATAAACATAAGGCAATCAGGAAAGCAAATAATATACTTGTATTAAAAATAAGAATTTTTTAACTGAGTTTAATAAATTTCTTAGAAATCTAAAAGACTGAACACTTCTCTGCTTCTTCTCCATTTTTTGATATCAACAAAATAAGGATAAAAAGGGTAGTGAATTGGATAAAAAGTTTTCTGTCTAGGGTGAGAAGACAGGATAGGCAAAATCATGATTGATCAGAACTATGAGAACAGGATCCAGTTTCTCCTATCATCTATAGTATGTGATTCCAAAGTATTCTTTCATTATCTTCAGTATTGTGTTCAAACTCTAGAAGTCTTGATACTTCCTTATCAGGGAGTCTCATCGGTCATGGCTTATCCCATGAAGGCACAAATAGTTGGATTAAAGCAGATACAGGTTTTTCCCTTCCTGGTGGAGTGAGCCTTGGCAAAAGGGTAAAGCTTATCTGGAGCAATAAGAATTTGCATTGAAGGTAGGATAAAGGCATACTTTTCTTTGCCACTTGTGATTTCTGTTAAGGATCTTCCATGCTGAATGTCCATTAAAATAGCCTTTTGTTCCTGAGGAAGTTTATAATACATGGCAGCATTTGAGGCAGAGTAGAGACTGTCTTTATGAAAAATTTCCTTAATAGGCATAGGTGGAGCAAATCTGGGTGAAAAAGAGTTAGATGGCATTCTGATTCTACTATTCTGATTTCTGACTTCAGGACCAGAATTTTTAAGCAGCATTCTCTGAATGGGCACACTGGTGAAAGATGACGTGTAGGTCTGTTGGTTTTGATCAAGAGGAGTGGCAAATGGACCAACAGGGGTAACAAGTATGGTTTCCAAACATGGTTGTACAGAGAGTACCTGAGGTAAATTTTCTGATAGGGGAGGTGATAGTAAGATTTCTGGTTCAAGGGAGGTGACTTGTTTTCTCTAGAGTCTGATGAGTTTAAGACTACTGGATTTGTAGTAAATAACCCTTATGGGTTGGTCTTCTTCATAGAGATTCCTTTCAATACCTCTTATAATACTTCTAGAGGTTTTGACGGGAGTTATTGGATTTGTAGTTTTCAGGGGGGTTTAGTTTGACCAGACCTTGTACTAAAGGTTGGACCAGACTCTAATGCTCTAGGGAAAATTCCAACAAATACTTTGGCTTTCTTTTTGGGAGGTCCAGAATCTTTTGGCTCTAAGTTTGAGGAAGACTTATCAAAGGAGGACTTATCAGACTCATCACTTGATGACTTTAGTTCAGCATTCAAAGATTCTTCTGCTAACTTTTCTTAAGGAGATTTAGATGGAGTGATCACATCTGAGAAGGTGGGAGCTTTGGTGACTAGTCTGTCACAGGACTTTAGGTCTCCTTCATTTTGGACAACAATCCTATAAAGTTTAAATATCTTAGTTAAGATACCAGGATATGGAATCTTCTTTTGTCTTTTGGATACAAACGTGATCAGATAATTCATAATCATATCAGGGAGACTTGCCTTTTCCTTCTTCATCATCAGTACCATACAAAACTTTTCTAGTTTTGTCACAACATCCCTGACACTTTTTCTTGGGGAAAATATTTGCCTCATCAGTGCATGGAGAAACTTTGCTTTCGGAAGCAAGTCTTTGACCAAAAGAGTTGGAAGAGACTCTGGTCTATATAGATATTTATTGGCTTTTTCTTCAGAGACAAAGGTACCAATGTAGCTTTCAGAGAACATCAATCCTTCATCAGGGCAACCGCATGCATAAGCAATGTTGTTAATGGTGATCTCTATTCTTCTATTTTGGAGATGACCTAACATTATGAAGTTTTCTTTATCAACCATGGCAGAAGACCAGAAGTTTATAACCAGTGAAGGCGAGTAAACGTATTTTGAGGAGAAAAATTATAACCATCCAATACCAGTCAGTTCAGACACAATATCCCTTCCTTCTTCTTTATATTGGGCAGGAGAGAAGAAAATGGATTCAACAATGTTATTCGTAGAGAAGGAAGCCATTTTTAGGGTTTAGAAAAGTTCGATGATTTTCTAAGAGAGGGCTCAAATGATCAAGGTAGATTTAGAGTATGGAGTAAAGAAATCAGGTGAAGGGTTTATAAAGAAGAGAGAAACAAAAATGCGATTAGTCTTTCAGATATCTAGGATGTATTTCAAAAAATGAGTTATATGCATTTAATGGAAAGAGAAAAAGGCAGAATTTTAAATGAATGTTGTTTTCAAAAACAATAAACGTAGTTTCTAATAATTAGGAGTAGTTTTCTAAGATCGTGAGAAATAAGTGCTTGAATCAATCGTATATTCATATATGAAAATGAAATCAATATAATCGTCAAACATTTTTACCAAGTACTTGGAAGTCAACCCCTTTGTTACTCATTCTGATTTTAACTAGTTTTTCTTTTATACCTGCAAGAATACTCTCTTGATCTGGCAATCTCTTGTTAGTCTTATATAATGTCAGAGCAGATATATACGAGCTTACAGAAATATTGGTTTTTAAGAAGTGAATAAAAATAAAAAATGATAATATCAGAAGAAATTTGCTAACCCATTTTCTTTTATATTCCTTCAGTCTTGTGTTGATTCTCCTTGAATAGGTGAGTTATCTAGAGACTTGTATACCACTTTAAGACCTTAAAACTTTAATTCTTCCTATTAATATTATTGATGTTTGAGCATTATGAGCAGGAGTACCTCCTTTTTTTCTGAAATTCTTTCCTTACCATTATGAGCAGGAGTACCTCCTTTTTCTTGAGAAGTCTAGCTCTGAAGCTTTCCTTACTAGAACTTTCTTTGCACCAGACTAAGGAAAGGCACCATGAATCTTTTCCTCTATACTCACTAGAGTGTTTAACCCTAGAGGCCATGCTCTAATACCAATTGATGTTTCAAAAAATAGACATAGAAGAGGGCAGTTAAATAAGTCTGCTCACTTTTTCAAATCAAAATAATATTCAATCAAATGAGCCTTTTTGCATAGCGAAACAGACTTTGGAAATTCAAAGAAGATGGACATGAGAGCATAAAACTCGTGTAAGAGATAAGAATAGAAGGATTACACAAGAGATTTATACTGGTTCACTTCCAACATAGAAGCTACATCTAGTACCTTCACATTTAAAGGGTTTTTTTACTATGTAAAATTATTCTCTTTACATGTGCAGTACAGACTGTGCTCTTGATTATTATTGAATCCAGCCATTTATGGCTTAAGCACATCACATGCTTTAGCTCAAAGTGAGTATTCTTTTGCAGCACCCACTCCTAGGGCAGACCCAAGTATTCTTTTATTAGCCACTTCTGGCTTAAACCCAACTATTCTTTCTAAATCCTCTTCATGCCAATAGTGTTTCCCAATAAGTCTTCCAGACCTGTTTAATAAATGTGCATGTTATCCTATTTTTGAGTGTTTTAGATGTTAGTTTTTGTCTATTTTTGCCCGTATTCCTCCCGTTTTCCTTGGTTTTTAATTTTGTTCCACATGGACTACTTGATTGTCTCTATTTTTGCAGGACTATTGATGTTTTAGGTTCATTTTGATGAGAAATGGCAATTGGGATACAAGAAAAAACCTTTGGGAATCTTAGCAATGTGATTGGGCAAGGTTGGAATAAACCATGGGCAGTGGTTACAAACCACTGGCAATGGTTGTCACTAGAATAAAGAAAATCGAGAGGATCAAGTGGGAAAGACAACCACTGGTCGTGGTTTCCCACTACTGGTCGTGGTTGGTTTTGTTTGCTCTAAGGTTCATCCAGCAGTGGCCACCACTGGCCGTGGTTGGCACTGTGGCAATGTAAATCAAGAGTCAGAGACAACCAATGGCCGTGGTTTCCCATCATTGGCAGTGGTTATTATTAGGTGCCAATGTACATTGAATTTTGAAGGATTTAGATCATCAGACCTTGAACCACTGCTAGTGGTTTGCCGCCACTTGCCATGGTTGCCCCCGTTCGAAGCCCTGTTTCCTGAACTCTAAGGTGCATAATGGGGGCAGTTCTGTGGATACTTTTGCAGAGAGAAAAGAGAGCACGAAAAAGAAGAGTTCGGAAGAAGGATTTGTCAAGAGAAAAAGGCAAGGATTGAAGGAATCATAACATCGAAGGATCAAGATTTCTAGGGATTTTAAAGTGAGATCTATTATCTGATTTTTTGTATTCTTCTTCTCTGTATTTCTGGGAAATCTTCTAATGATATATGTGATAATTGAAATTATTTGCAATTTGAACTTGTACATGGGTAACTAATAAACTTCCAATCTTGAGATTAAGGGGAATTGGGGTCATGTATCAAGACCGAGTTTCTGATTTTCTTGATTATGAAGTTCTGTTTTCCATTCATTTTCATGAGTGCTTATTGCTTTTAATGATTCAGTGATGAACTTAATTGAGCTTAGGCGTATCGGGTAATCAAGAGATTAGCGATCGTTGGAAAGCATGAAAATGAACCTGTGATTTTAGGTTACGAAAGTAAATAAAATTACTTAAGGAATTGATGGGTTTTCACTACTCTTAATAAATCCGATTAACAAATTGAGCATTGTTCTTTGATAACCGTGTGTGTTAGTAAGGTTCCAAGAGGAAATTACTAATTAATTAAGGAAAATACCCCTTGGAATCAGAATTTTGTAATTGAGAAAAGATTTAATTTAGTTGAGTTACATTTCACATGAACCCCTTAACTCCCAAGAGTCTCTCATAATCTTTGCCACCCAAAAAGAATTAAGTTTATTGTCACGTTCTTGCTGTTATTTAATTTTCTGTACTTTTTCCATCGTTAAAGGGTTTTTCTAGATAATTGAATCACTGTTAAAACTAGTACTTGGGCATAATCTCTGTGGGAACGATATTTTTATTACTGCGATACCCCATGCGCTTGCGGTTGGCTATCATTATCCTTATAAAGATTTGAAAGAATTAATGCATTAAAATCAATAAGCCTTTTGACTTAGTTGAGCTAAGTGAAGAGTCTGGTTAACAGACTTTGTATAAATAGTGAAAGGCTTATTTTACCGATGACTTAGTGTATGTAAAAGTATAGGAGAAATTAGATTCATAATAAGTTTGAAAGCTTAGTCAAAGACAATAAGCTCACAGAAGAGATGGGTTGATGTGTTGATTGCTTGTCTCTGATTTTGGATACTATAGCGTTTAAAGGTAGGAATAATGAGATGCACATAGTGAGCTTTCATTTTATTCAATGACATTTTTCTGATTACTTTTACTTATCTAAGAACTTCTACCATTTATGATTTTTCCTGGGCTAAATTTATTTTTCTTTTTATTTTCACTGAGTGCCTATTTTCATTCTTTTTCTCTTTTCTGTCTGTCTTTTGCTCATATATTCTCTCTTTTTACCACTCGACTCTCATCACTTGTTTTTCACTCTATTTTTCATCCCATGTCTCATTTGCACCCTTGAAGAGGGGAGGAATTATAATTTATATGTTTTTCTTTTAGATATGCAACTGAAGAATGAGAGATTTTTTGGATGACCGTTGAGAGATGATATAACCGTTGAAGGATGTTTGGCTCATGGGGCTAATGCTTTTGGTCAAAGACAGTCGTTCTGCACACTGAGCATAGAGTAGAGAGCTTTGGAGATTTGTGCATATAGAAGTAGAGAAGAATAGTATAAGTTTTCACCAAGATGGAAAGTCTTCATTCGAATGATGGATCTTGATCTGTCTTGCTTGAATACTTTCTTTGTTGTAAGAATATTTTATGTTGTGATGGGAAGCTGTTTTAGAGAGTCATCATGTTGAGGACCAGACTGGTTCAAGAAGGACTTCTAAAATGATTCAGGGTCTGGTGATCCATAAGGTGTTGATGATGAGACTCATAAAATAAAATAATTAGATTCTTGCTTGAGATATTGCAAAAGGTTTGGAGCAGCTTTTATCTTGATGAAGAGCTTTGCTTTGAGGAGAGGGATTTTTCTTCATCTTTGATATATGTAGAACAACTTAACAGGTCTAGGTCTGGTACAAGTCCAGATGAGATGAGTCTTTGCTTAGAAAGCGTTCCCAGTTCTCGCTTCTTTCTTGAATGCTTCTTCATGATTTGAGAAGCCTTGCCATGAAGTTGTCATTCATCAGACTTTGGTTTGTCCTACCAGACTTTTAGATAGTTGGTACTCCCCCTTTGTTTTATAAACCAAGCTTTGTATCCTGAAAAACTTAGGTAAACTTTCAGATATTAACAAAATATTACTTTATTTAAATTAGAATACTGAATGATGGTTATCAATAAATCTTATGATTTTTTCAAAGTCTTATTGACTCTAACAAGGACAAATCCTTTTTAAGAGGGGGGAATAATGATGGCATAATCTACAAATAATTTTAATTGTACTCAAAATAGTTTAGGTTTATTTTTGGGTCACTTTTGGGCCTTTGTATATGTTTTGGGCCTTATATTTGGGCATTTTATGTAGATTAGTTGCTTTTAGGCCTAAGGAAGAGTGGGAAGCCTACGTTTCCTAGCTTGGCCACCACTTCACCTTGCTTATATAAGGCTTACTTCTCCTTTGTATTTAGTACCATTAACTTTGAATTTGAGATGAATACACTTTAAGTGTTTTGTGAGTAGTTGAGATATTCTCTTATCCTTTAGGCTAGACAAAGTTCTAACCTTCTTCAAGCTCTTATCACTAGGTGACCATCCCTAGAGTGGCGAGCTAGAGACTTATCTAAGTTACTTGGTCGTGTTTCCTTCATTATTTTCCATCAATTCCATAACCCTTTCAACCTTCCTTCCTTAATTCCCTTCCATTTCCTTATAAATAGGCTTTAGTATTTGCATTTCCATTAGAGTAGCATTTTGGTCTCCTATTAGAGCTCTTAATTCCAAATTCCATTTTGTATCTCCCATGGTCTCTTTGCTCAAGAATTGAAGAAAAAAAGAAGGCTAGATCCTAAATCCTTTCAAGTTGAAGAAACGCCTTCATCAATAGCGTAACTAAACAAACTAATCATCCTCTAAAGGGGCTAAGCTAGAGGGGTCCCCACTGGTCGAAGGCCCCGGCTGTTTGGCTCGACAACGTCGATGGTATGCATAGGACGTGGTTGCAAGTAGATTGCGAGCTGCCGTAGACATCTCTGTGATGTCCTCTGTGTCTCCATAGATGAAGCTTTGGTAGACGTGGCGGAGAAAGCTTTGAGATTGATCCCACTCGGCTCTCAGTAGGAATTGCGTCATTGGGGAAAGCCCCGGTATAGTGTGATAGATCGCCACTTTAATTTCCATTTCTGGGGTATATGTACTGAGATGGGTTCTACGGGGATGGTAGTAGCAGGTGCCACATCCAGGACAACCGTTGGGTCTTCCTCCATAATATCTATCAGTGTTTCCTCAGGGTCTTCCTTTTCAAGCTCCATCTCAGATTCTTCTTCAAGTTCTGGCTCTAGAACTTCTTCTTCAAGGGTCAGTAAGACATACTTAGGTGAAGGTGATTGTGGGGTTCTTAGAGGCTCGAGAAAGGGATGTGGACCCAAGAGGTCATTTTCTATGAGAGCTTTACGCCCTGCGGTTCTTCATATTCTTCCACGCTCAGCTGATGAGGCGGGTCCCCTTAGTGTCATACAATACTTTCTATTACCTTCACATCCCTATTATAAGGAAGTATTGCTTCTAGGGGTCTGTATATCGATTCGTCGTCTAAATCTTCCCTGATGACCCCTAACATACTAGGGTCTACTTCGTTTGTCGTAGGTAGCCTCCTCTTGTATACCTTGCTATCTACGTCAGGTCTCTTCTTAAACCTGAAAAATAGTTCGTAAAGGTGAGGAAAATACCCGCACTTATAAACAACGGAGAATTGTCATTACTGACGTCTCTCCCATCCAATACATAGATCACAATAAAACTAAACCATTTATGAGGTTTCATATGCTCTGCTGATTATTATTCTTATATAACCACACTCCTAACTCAGTCTTACCTTGCTCAATGTTACTTTACTCCTCGCTTATAGCCAGCCTATTCTAAGAGGGATTCATACTATTTTTATGTTCTTGGTGAGATCTAAGACCTAGCATAGTCATTATCTACTAGATTCTATCATCACCATCATATTAATATAGATATATATATATATATATATATATATATCGGCATCATAATCACACCAACACACACTACATATTAAGTAAAAGGTTAGTCAAACATATGCTATGCATGAGTGCAATTGATTATAATTATTTCTTTCCTTAGTGTTATCAATACGATGTATGTGGGCCCAGAAATCACATCATTCTCATTAGAACTGTCCTGCCTTAGTCTCATATTGGGCACAACATTTCAATGCTAGAGTGACTAGAGATCACCAAGTTCCTGTAGTCCTAAGGGTAACCAGCACACGCATGTCCTCAATCATGAAGGATCCTTCTTTAACCACAATTTGTGTTCACTTAACAATGGAACTGGTTCTCGAAGGCCATAGTTACACTCTATCTTAGTCAAAGTACACCAGGTTTGCATTGTTATGCCTGGTCTCGGGGTTCTACCCTCGAGCCATTGGGTTACAACCCAGTTGTACTTCTAAGATCCTTCTTGGGAATCGAACGTGAACGTACTCCAGCATACCCTTCATTGTATGCTCTAGTTTTCATCATGGCCTTCCACCAAAATTATATGCACATGATGCATAATCAATGCATAATTCATGGATGTCCTAAAGGATGAGGATGATCCAAGGTTCCGATCGTCAGTTTCTTCACTTTGATCACACCCAATCACAGTCTGGGCTTTGTGGAGGTTGCTTACAAAGCCAAATGAAGGGAGAAGGGTCTTGTTAAGGAATCTCTTAGGGCCAGGCAGTGGAAACACAAAGGATTCCTAAAAAGGAATTGTAAAACAAATGTCTTAAGGCATTGCATACAAAATTAAAATTTTCATTTTAGAGTTTACCTCTTGTAGGCGCAAAACAAATTCCTCAATCAAAGCAATTATAGCTCCGTCCTTAGCAGTCCACATAAGCACTCCCACCAGAAACTGAATTTCCAAATGCTAGTACGGAAGTTTAGAGAGTAATCCTAATTTTTTTTAACGACAACCTATGAGTATCCCATGCTCAATATATAGGTTTAGGTCTTAACTTGATGAGCTCTCATTAAACATTAGGCTCTTAAATCATTCTAAATGAGTTAGGCCTAATAGTTTTATTTTTAGTCCAACTAAAATAAAACTATGCTCTTGTGGGCTTACTCTATGTATGTGACCCTATAGGTAAAATATCCGGTTATATTAATAATAAACTATTTTATTATTAATATAAAAATTTCCGAATATTATTTATTGTCGACATGACCTATAAGTGATAATTATTTTATATATTTATTCCTTTCGTCACAATATCTAATTGGGCCCAAGGCATGGTCGTCGTCATTCTTATATGGCCCAATTCATTTTACTTGATACAAGAGTAGACTTTGAAGAATAAATATCTAATATTTATTCTTCCTAACATGGTCATGCATTTCGTTAGTCTCACTCCATCAAGCGACCCATAGATATCACTCTTGTCACATAGGAGAGACAAATCTCATCTACATCACTCACATCCCTCTACATAATTTGTTCATTGCCTAATCACAGTCATTATGGTTATCTTATTACAAATGATATTTGATTGTATTAAAACAATAAACTCTTTATGTAGGAATTATAGTAACTTCAGGTCGAAGGACTATATACCATTATCACATTGAGAACCGTTTATGATACTCATGTAACGATCCATGCAACGTTCTTATGGTGGTTTTGTCTAGTACAACATTACTCTTAATGTGTACCCGTGTAAAAACTTGATATCATCTATATCCATGATTTGTGAGATCAAATCATTAGTACATTCACACACTAGTCTTAATGTATTTACATGTCCTCATATAAATACTTGATTAGGGACGTTTTAGGAATAATTCTCATATGACCTATTATTCCAGGATAAATAGTTTTAAAACAATCTTAAAACTAAATATACTTATTTCATTAATAAGTTAAACTTGATACATTAATAGCTGGTAGTGCATACACTAACAGGTCTGTCATATGAGGTGGTGATGGCTGCCATGACACTATGCATGGAAGAAACTAAGCGAGATCATGCACGAAAGTGAAATCCGACAAGGAATTGAAGTAGAAAATTAAGAGATACTCATGGTTTTGGAGATGGTGGTCGCAGGTGGAGGAGATGGTGGCGCGGTGGTGGCTCACAGTGGTAATAGAGGCTAAGAAAAGAAGAGATATAGATTTTGTGGTGGTTTGTGGCTACGGGAGAGCACCAGGCTGAGAGGGGGAGAGAGAGAGAGATCAAGAGGAGCCGAGAGAGAGTGAGATGGAATTATGAAGTGAAGACGTGGTGGCGTGATGATTTATAGAGAGGGAGGGTCGGTGTGGTAGTAACACCTAGAGGGCCAAGGTTCCGCATAATGGCGTGTGCTGCTAGTGTGGGAAAATGGTGGTGAGAAAAAATTACTTAGGGCGTAAGAAACTAAATGTGTATTAAGTTGTCAATAATCAAAAATTAAAATAGGTTTAAGTAAATTTCTAATTTATTCTGGGTGAGAATTTGAAGAGACTCTTAACACAAAAGTTGTAGGGCTTTCTTTTCTCTTCGAAACAATATAAAGAATGAGAAATTTTGATATTGGTAACTAAAGTCATGATCGAACCATTCAAAGGTGCTCCCAAGGCTTTTGAATTTTCAAGGGATTAAAAAAGGAAGTTGGTGGGATAAATCCATTTAGAATTTGTGACACCCTCAGTTACCTAGGACGATCATTCCCAATGAGTTATCCTACTTAACTGAGAGGTCATAAGTTTTGAGAAAAAATAGGAAATTTTTTTGTACAAGTAAATGATGGTAGATCAATGAAAGCAAAGCATTAAATAATTTACATAACCATTCTCAAGCTTGAGTATTATACTCTAAATAGAGCAGGGCATATGGGCTCCCTTATATACATTCATCCATTTTTGTTATTTTGTTAGCTATAATTAAACCCTACATTGTTGCTAGCTCCTTGGGATTGAGGTACTGTTGTCATATAACTAACTCGTCTGGCTCACTGCTGGTCATTACAGTCCAGTTCCTAATTCCATTGTCCTTCTACTATTATTAAATAACAGGAATGAGTATACACTCTTGACCTTGAGGGTTCCCAATAAGGGCATACCCGATTAACAAATAGTATATTATGAAGCAATATAAACAAGTAACTCTTAACATACATCAATTAGTGATGTTAACTTGGTATGCATGAGTTAGATTCATTATGATTTATTTGAAAGTTTAAGTGTCATGATGCATGTGGACCCATGAAATCAATTCATCATCACTTCCTCCACAATACATCTACTGGGGGATCTCATTATCATCTAGAAAGATCAGAGATCACCAAGTCCCTCATATCATAGGGTACCAAAGACTCTCAGGTCCTACTAAACATGGAACTATCTCAACTCATCATTCATCATCACATCATAATAGGACTTGGCTCTACACGATCATAGTTACATTTCGTCCTTAGTCGAAGTATATTGGGTTTGCATTGAAACGCCTGGCCTTAGGCGCGACTCTAATGCCATTGAGTTTCTGACCCAGTTGTACTCCCAAGATCCTACTTAGGGATCAAACACGAATGTTCTCCAACGTACCCTTGCCATATGCTATATTCTCATCATAGTCTTTCCAAAAACATTTTCATGATGCATTATGCATTCTTTACTTCTCTTGTTACTTTTGACCCCTGGGTGTCTATGTGTTCCCTTCCTCATAATATTTATCCTTAACTTGTTAAGTCCCACCTGTTTTTCAAACTTTGAGGTATTTTTAATTTATTTAAGAAAGACTATGGGCTGTATCTCGGCTTATTAACTTCCTTTGAAATGGTAAAAAAATATGTACCCACTTATATTCTATTGATTATTATTTAACTGATTGTCAAGAAGGATTCAGATTTTTTTTTTAAGAAGTGTAATGATACTTGGCCATTGCCTTTATTAGTATGCTTCCTTGAATCAAGATTCATGAAGCATTTAGGGATAAAGTGGCATCCAATGCTTATTTTATGAAGTAAAGATTCTTCTCAAAAATTAAAATATCGTTGGTCGTTACTCTTATTGGTATACCCAACTAAGTCTGGAAGACTTGTGGAGCATTTGGGAATAAAATAATATCTGGCCATTATTTGTGTGTAGTGAGAAAATCTAACTCAACTTATAGCGTACTATACTATATTTAGGTCCTCTTACTGATTTTAATAAAGATGGGACTTAATCGTGGATATCGACTCTAAGCCTCATTTTATTCGATTTGGGGAAAAATACATTTTAAAAATATTTTTCTTAAACTATCTTTGTTCATATCCTTTAAAGTGAGAAAATATTAATAATATTAATAACGTGGTTAATTTTATTCTTTTTAAGTAATTTTAGTATAATTAATTTAATAGTTATCTTGCATCATAAAATCCGGTACTAACGTGATTGAGGACAAATATAACAATAAACCCAATAACCACACTCCAATAGCATTATTACAGACATTTGGGTAAAAATCAAATTACAAAATAAAGGCAACAAACTTGTCCATCCTTATACCCCTGGTACATGTTTTTCAAGACTTACCAACCAGGATCCACATTAACACCCAATGTCCTTTTTAGCTTTTTCTTAGTCCAGTACCTATTTTACTCATTCAGTCACCAGAGTTAGTATAGGGTAATCACAGTTAAACAATCACAATCACAACAATAAAATATTAATTTATACAAAAATAAATTAGTTTAATTAAAATTTCTCGGGCATGGCCTTGGAAGGGTAAGGGCACAAAAGGAACCTTAACCAATCCAAGTATGCGGTTTACCCCAGAATACCCAAGAGGATACCCCCTTACCTGGAGTGTCGTCCTTCTCTTTTTCCTCGACAAAGGGCGTAAAACTTGAATTTTCAATCCTTAACTCCGACTACAATTCTGTCAGCACCATTAGAATCTAGGCAATAGTCGAAACCCAAATATAGCAACATGCAAAGGATTGGAGAAGAGGGGTTTGGCTGTAAGATGGCAGCCACTGTGGTGGTTGATTGGAGGAGAGAGGTTATAGTGGAACAAGAGAGACTGAAGAGGAAACGAGAAACGATGGTTACGGCGAGAAAAATAATGGTGAATGGAGATTGAGGAGGCTGCGGTTTAGGTGGTCAGAGGGCGGGGAGGCTGCGGCTATAGGTGGCTGTCTGGGGGTTTTAGAGGGTGGTGGAGAGTGTGGTGGGTGGTGAGGATGGTGGAGGAGGAAAAATGGCAAAGGTCGGCGATGGTTCACGGTGGGTTCGGGGGTAATTGGTGGTGGTGGTCAGCGATTTTAGAGAGAGAAGAAGGTTTTAGAGATAAGGAGAGGGTCGTGGTTCTGATAGGGAAAATGAAGTGGAGGAGGGTACATGGGTATTTATAGGGAAAACGGCTCGATGGGTCAAGATTTAATCAGTACCGAGTGGAACCCTAGTTACAGCTTTTAATGGGTAACTTCTGAATTAATATTTTGAGGGTAGTTATGGTGGGAATCTAAAAAAGTGGTGAACATGAAGGTTGTAGGTCTCATTTTTCTTTTTCAAACGGTATATGGCACATGAAAATCCAATAACCAGAGTGGGAGTTATACCCAAACCAAGGAAAAGTGCTTCCAGAGCTTTGAAATTACAAGAACTAAAAAGATATAATTTTGGGGGAAAATCCTTAAGGAATTATCTTTTAAGCTCTGCATAAAAGTTGTAGGGGTTTTTGATACGAGTCCATAGAGAAAGAATGAAATGGTTTCGATATTGTATAAGAGAGATATGCACGCTTTAGTGAAACTGGTTTACTGGGTGATGAACTAAAATTTATTTTGAAAAGATTAAATATTCTATATTTGTGGGATGAGAACCAGCCTTCAGATCTTTATAAAAGTCATAGAGAATTTTGTTATGAGAATTATGAAATTTGAATCGCACGAATCGGACATCGTGTGAAGGAGTTACAAATTTCCTAAGGAACTATACGCGATTTAACAAGATTAACAAAGAGGGTTTCAGAGTACGAATCCTTGATTCTCAAATTCAGAATGATTGGTTATGAATCGACATTTGAGGCTAGAAATAAAGATTACTAGGTTTTTCATATCAAAGAAATCAAGACAAGAATCTCTTGATTTCGATGTTGTAAAAAGAAATTATGCTTGAAACACTAAAGTTGTTCGAGCAAAACTCGGGGTTCTAACTTAATTGGGTGATTTTTCAAGAAATCAGGTCAATGAGATCTAAATTATAGTTGGGTCTTTTCAGGAAAAGTGTTTAGATTGTCGAAACAGTCCATTAGAGACTGACTATGCTAGAATCGGATATCGGAAAGTGCTTGCACGACCAACTATGGGCTCATTTTGGGTATTGGTCAGATGTACAGGAGTTGACTCGTTTTTCCTCGTTTTACGAGAATCATTGTACTAGTTTGACTAGTTTCTTATGAGGGTAATAATTGTGGGGCCAGATAGCCAATTCTTGACTACCTACAGGGTCCTCTATTTACTCCCAAAATTATATTATTATTTTATTATAAATATAACCATATTATTATTATTATGATATTCATCTGTTGTCTCTTTTATTGGGTCTCATTGACCCAATTGTATTATTTTTTTTATGGAATAGTCTTTGCCTTGATGATTATTTATAGAAGGTTCATACTTAGGATTTATTAGGGTCCATGACTACCCACTAGAAACAAGGGGTGTTATAGAATTAACTTCTGGGCTCTACATAAGAGTTGTAGGTAATTTTAATATAAGTTCATAGAAACTAGAACGAACTAATTCTGACATCGGTAGGGAGAGTTACATGTGAAATACTAAAGTCTGGTCTGGTTGTGACGTTTTTAAATAATTAGCGAAAAGATATAACTTTCTGCATCTCTGTGATGGGAATCAGCTCTTAGAGTCTGCATGAAAATTGTAAAGGATTTTGTTATGAGAATTATGGGACTGGAATCGCGTAAATTAGACATTTTTAGAGGGAGTTATGAATTTTCTTGTAAACTATATAAAATTTAATAGAATAACAAATGAATTTTTTGGGGTACAAATCCTCAAATCTCAAATTAGGTATAATCTACTAAGAATTAGCTCTCAAGGCCAAAAGTGAAGGTTGTAGAAAACTAAGACGAGAATTACTGGATTCTGATATTTTGGAGAAAAGTTACGCTCGAAACACTAACTAGTGTTCGGCCCGACACAAGGCATTTTCTCAAGAATTGCGACCAACAGGTCCCAAATTGGAGTTGGGTGTATCCAGGAGGGGTGTATAAGGTTTCAATGTAGATCATTTAAGACTAGAATTATTGAGATCAGATACATGTAAATGCAAAAATCTCACCGGGTAAGAAACTTATCGACCAAGTAACTTGGCGACCAGGTTACTTAGGGAGTAAGACAACTTGTTGGACAAGCAAAAGGACCACGTGTTGGCTAAGGGGGAAGCCAGGTGTGGACACATGGCAAACAAATGGTGACATGGCGCAAGGAGAGGCATGTTAGGTGGCTTCATTTTGTGGCAATCTTGCTACAAAAATTGGTCCTTGTTTTGGTGAGAATTAGGAAAACCACTCAACATGAGAGTTGTAGATGTCTTTTTTTCCTTTAAAACAAGCTATAGCATGTCAAAATCTAACATTGGGGGTGGGAGTTATAGCCAAAATATGAAAACTGCGTGAGTTTAGGAGGGAACTAGCACAACACTCTTAGAATTAAATTTAGGGGTCTTTGTGTTAGGAATTAGACCTCAGATCCTTAACGGTAAATGTTGTATGCTTTGATATAGACCTTTTGGAAATGGAATGACTCAGATCAAACACTAGTGGCGCTTGCACAACTAAACTAGGGAGGTATCTGATGTACGGCTGGGGCCTATGAGACTGAACTGGTTTTCCTCGATTTACTACATAGTTCACTCTAACTAGACTAGTTCCCTCATTACGTTACTAGTCTTGGGCTTGATCGTCGATATATGATCGACTTTAAAATCTCGAAGTTATATTCGAGAACCCTTATGTGACAAGAAGCTTTCGCATCATATTGAACCATTCAAAATTTAAACACCATACGCCTCACTCCCTCTCAACACTCATAGCCACACATTCTTCACTCACTATACTTCACCAAAAATTCTATAAATACTTCGTACTTACTACAATTCAACACTTTTATCTATAGATCATTTTTCAAAAACTTCAAGTTTCACTTTTCCCTTTCTTTCTCTCTTTAAAACCGTGGCCAAGCCACCACCCTCTGAGGAGGCCGAGTTTTACTTTTTCTTCTAATACTACGAGGTTGTGTCGTATATTTCCAACGTGAGTTCAAACCAGAGTTGAAGCAAGTCAACCACCATTTTCTCTTCCTCTACCTCAACCTCACGGTCAAACTCTATTCCGGGTTAGGGGGATTTCTTCATGATCTTGTGGGTTCTTGCATGTATGTCAAGGTTAGAGCACATATTACCCTGAAAACCTTCATGTGTTTTTGGTTTAAGCGTGACAAAAATAGACTTTTCTTGATGGATCTAAGGCTGCATGCTTAATGTTTTAAATCCATTTGGAAAATGAAAATAAGTTTGAAAGATTTGGGTCCACCAGGAAAGTTGATTTTTACGACGATTAGAGCCTAAAACCATTCATGCATGAGTGTTTCTCTTTCTCTTGAATTTTTATGTTTGGGACTATTAAGTTAGATCTGATTTTGAGTTTAAAAATTCATGGCATGGCTATTTTAAATGTTGATTTAATTGATCTAGAATCTTGACAAAAATTGCATGCAAAGGACTTAGTGAAAATTATTGATTTTAGACATGAAATTGCTTGGTACTTGAGAATAATTCTAGATCTGAATACCTTGAGTTGTTATCATGTCTTGCATACTGGAAATAATGCCTTGATGCTGCCCACTTGAGTGCTTAAATGTTGTGTGAATGATATATGTCATTACTAGTCAAAATTGTATTTATATGCTGATGTAGGTTTTGATAATGACACAATAAATGAAGAATCAAGATCAAACATAAACTATCATGGACAAATTAATTATGTTTGATGATGGAAAATTGATGAATTCCAATGAAATGATTCAAGGCAGTTATAGAGATTTAAAACAGGGAAAAATAGTCATCAAAGTGCCTAAGGATCAAAGGAATGGAACCATGATTGATCACATATCAAAAATGGGTGAAACAAAGCACAAAATTCATGCAACAGGTGCATGAATCGATTCATTATGCAAGGCATAGTGAAATGAATCGATTCACACAATGACAGAGGTTGGAAATTGTAATTTTAATAAGATGAATCAATTCATGGCACAAAGAACACCATGGGGAATCAATTACACGTTGTTATGGTCCAGGAACTTGAAAAATGAAAATAGGAATTGTTTCAAACCAAAAGGGAATCGAATCATACGTGATTTGGCCCAGGGAATCAGTTTAAAAAGTGAAGGAGTCGATTCAATATGGAGAGGAATCGATTCATGCCTGATAAAGTCACAGAGGAATCGATTCACAACTTTGAGGAATCGATTCACACGCTGTCAGAAGCCCAAAAATAACGTTGGGAATCTATTCAAGTGAAAGATGAATCAATTCATGCAAAGACAGCCTTGCATCACATTAACAGTGACCATAACGTTCCACTAAGCAGGCACGCGCTCCATGCTCCATACTCCACTGCATCGAAGGAATTAATTAACTTCCCAAGCCATGCTCCATTTGCAACGTTGAGACAATTTTAAATTGCCAACGCCATACTTCTAGAGGCTATAAATAGGGGAGGAAGAGAAGCTTTCAATTTGTCCCAAAATAGAGAAGCAATTTCCTCTGTTTCTTCTTCCTCCTCTTTAACGTTGCATTTCTCTCTTGGTCCTTAATTTGCAAATTCCTCTTTAATAGTTAGTTAAGAGTTAGAGAGAAAATATTTTGAGTGAGCTTAAATTTGTATATCCTCTCTGTGAGAGTTATTATTATTTTGTGAGAGCTTGAAGTTGTATATCTACTTTAGTGAGAGAGAAAAATTCTTGTAAACCAAACACCAAAAACACCAAGGTATTCACTCTAGGTTGAGTGGTCACAAAGGTTGGGGTTCAACCTTTGAGTATTGAGAGTTTGAGAGATTGGATGGGGTGCCCTTGTGCTAGTGAGGATTGAGTTCTTGAGTGTGGGACACTAGGAAGCTGTAATTGCTCATAGCTTGTATCTCTAAACTTCAATAGTGGAAATCCTTCTAGTGGGTTGCTTGAAGGCGAGACGTACACCGGGGTGGTGGAACTCGTTACATCGGTTTGCAAATTCTCTCTTCCCTTAAACTCCTTTTTATTATGAATTTAAATTGCATGCTAAAATATTTATAAGAAATTGGTATGTTAAAATTGCTTAAATTAAATCCTTGAATTAATTGACTGAAATATTGTTGGGTTTAATTATTGCATAATTGAGTAGAATATTATTGTTAATAACTTGGTAAATTAATTATGCTTAATTAATTTGTTAGAAATTGGTTAAGTTAAATTTATATTGGAATTAATTATTGCATGCCAAGTATTTCAAGAATTGCCTAAACTAATAACTTGCCTTATTTATGAAAATCAATTCTTGAATATTGTCTCTTCAACTTAAAATATTTTAGTATGATATGTGCTTCATAATTATTACATCTTTTATATTGCATCATTTGTGTACTAAGAACTGTTTTGAAAGAGATTCGCGTAAAAATTTAAAATACTCAATTCACCCCCCTCTTGAGTATTGAGGCCTTGGCTAACAGAAATGTCGAGTAGGTCGTCTTTTTGACTTGTTTTTATACTGCCCTTGATTTGAGTTATTTTTAGTACATGAGAATTAAACTGAAAATATATTGATGGTTATGTGGAGGTCACAACCAAGGGTTGTATATGTATCAAGATTATGGCGACCTAGTCTTAGATGCAAATTTGCAAAGTCAAACAACTAAAGTGCGATTTTTGTAAAATACGTGAATAAGGACCTTTTATAAATTTTAAATTCCTTGTGATTTTTAGTAACCATTGTCCAAAATTGTTCTAATTGGGTAATAATTCCTAGACCAAAGATTAGGTACAGATTTATTAGGAAAAACCAACCAAACAACGAAGTAAAACACCTTTAAGGACCATTTTGGTAATAAATGATATTTTTGAAACATAGCTTTAGGCCACTGTCCAAGACTTAATAAATATATTTAGTGGACTTAGAAATTAACTTAGATAGCTAAAAATAGAAGAATCTGGTAAAAGAACGGAATTTGGGCCTAAATAGACTTATGGGGGTAAAATGGTAATTTTCATGTAAGTAGGATTTAATTATTTCTCTCTTCTTACCTTTGGGCAGTTTGTTAATCATTTTTTATTGACTTCATAAGACTTAAAAATAATTAGTTGAACCTCTGAATAAAAGAGATTAATTACACGTATTCAAAAATGGTCATAAAAGACAAACCTTGAGCATAAGACTTTGAGATGCTTGTGAGGAGAACACTATGCACCGAGTAACTTGTTATGTGTTCCTAAATATGTAGTGGACTACAAAGCTAGTAGTGGTGTTAGATTGCGAACCCTTCACCAAAGAGTGGGAATAGGTGTGTGTTTTGGATGTGTGCACTAAGGATAAAGGAACATGTTTTAAGTGAGGGCTAGTAATAGAGAGACATAGACAAATAATGTGTATCATGAATACATCATATAATTTGATGAATTATTATGGAGGAAGCCCATAGTGAGGGTACAATGCATAATGGTGGTGTTCGACCTTGGGTTAGGTCTTAATAGCATGACCGAGGTAACCCTCTCATGGCGTGGAGTCGTGTCCATCATTGAGTAAGGTCATGGCCAAGCTGGTGAGTCTATATTTACTGTAGTAAGGATTAGTGGTCTCTGATCACTTCTGATTATAAAGATCATGATTCTCATGCCGACATGTATAATCATCATGAAACATGTTTAGTGATGAACTAACTCACGCATTCATATTTGTCTGATTAACTCAATTTATGGATTGTGATGATGTGTGGTACGTTGTTCTGTTAAGTTGTTGAAATAGTTAGTTAAATGGCTTATATATGAATTATTGTGCTGATAACATCTCTTGGAATGTGCTTGATAATCTATGTTTGCACACCCTTGACTGAGATGTGTCCCACAAGGTGGGAGTGATGAACGACCCTTTTTGCTTGTATTTTCTGTGTATGGTGTGTGTGTGTTTAGATGTCAACCCTCCACCAGAGAGTAGGAATAGGCGTATAGTCTAGATGTGTGCACTAAGGATAAAGGAGCATGTTTTGAGTGGGGCTAGTAATCGAGAGACATAGATGAATAATATGATCATATAATTTGATGGATTATTATGGAGGAAGCCCGTAGTGAGGGTATAATATGGAAGGGTGGTGTTCAACCTCTGGTTAGGTCTTGGAAGCACAACTGAGGTGACCCTCTTATGCCGTGGAGTCGTGTCTATCATCAAGTAGGGTCATGGCCAAGCTGGTGTGCTATGACTCAAGTAATCATATCCAAGGCCATGCAGAACTGATCCTGAAAATTTTGTTAAATATCCAAATTTGATTATTATATAAGAACTGCGAGTCCATATTTACCGTAGTAAGGATTAGTGGTCTCTGGTTGATTCCGATTGTAAAGATAATGATTATCGGGCTGACATGCATAATCATCATGAAACATGTTTAATGATGAACTAACTCATGCATTCATATTTGTCTGATTAACTCGAAATACAGACTGTGATGTGTGGTATGTCGTTCTGTTAAGTTGTTAAAATCTATTGGTTGAATGGCTTATATGTGAATTATTATTATAATAACATATTGGAATGTGTGATAATGCATGTTTTATCCTTAATTCCTCACTTTAAATGTGTATAATTTGCCACTACTTATTATGTAATATATTGCATTTTAACACATTTGCATAATTTGAGCTTTATTTAATATTTAATTTTAAAATGAATTAAGGATTAGTTTTTATTGGAAATAATCCTAGTGTCTCTTATTTTGTAATGAATGATTGAACTTGTAATTGGAAAATAATGACCAAGGATCCAGAGGAAGAAGCCACAATTCATCACACCTTCAAAAAGTGTCAAGAAAGCATGAAGAAACAATATAACAGGTCCATGAATCGATTCACACAAAGTATGAATTGAATCATGCGTTTTGAAGCACCCAAGAAGTGAAAAAAATAAGCCATGAATCGATCCCAACAGACATGAATCGATTCATATGTAAAAAATATCCGGAAACATGAAATTGGAGGCCATGAATCGATTAACACAGGCATGAATCGATTCATGCGTATTAATTTGCCTAGTAATTGGAAAATCGGGCCTGGGAATCGATTCATACTACTCAGGAATCGATTCACACGAGTTCACAAGGCTAGGAATTGATTCCTATCATAGATGAATTGATTCATGCGTACAAATCATTCAGTTTTGGCCTAAATGAATCAATTCATATGTTTTTATTAATCGATTCATGTTAGTGGAAATAACATTACAGGATTTATGTAAGTGGAAACAACATTACGGGTTTTCTGAATCCACTATGCTGAAAGGGATCAACTTCTTCCATGATTTATGCTTGTTGTTTCCTTTCCCTCGCCATAAAAAAAGAAGAATTGAAGTCTTTCACACACCTTCACACCTTCACATATTCATTTCTTCCTTCTCAGCTTGAATTTGGAGCAATAGAGGCACAAGGCCTCTCGAAGAAATACTCTTCCGGGTTTAAGGCACAAGGCACAAGGCACAATATTGTTTTTAGTTTGTTTTAATTATGGAGGGCTAAAACCCCTAGATTGATTTTCTTGGAGATTATTGTAACACTACAATAAAAATTGTAAAAGCACGTGCTAGTTTTGTCTGCGGTTGGACAGAACCGCAGACATTGATGCAAAATTATGACTATGGTCTGCATTTGAACTATGAAACGCAAAAAATAACTTTTGTCTGCAATTCTATACCACAACCGCTGACAATAGTGTTGTGAAAATAACTTTTGTCTGCAGTTCTGCACCACAACCACTGAAAATAATGAAATTAGAATGCTCTACGCACGGGATTCGCTTTTTAATAAATGTGTCAATTTAAAATTTAAATTTTGTCTTTTTCTTATAAGGTGACTTTTCTAACACTTCTTGTTGCTTTTAGAAAGTAACTTTTTCTTTCCCCTCTCTCTCTGCTCCTGTGTGTTTTACTTCCATTTTATGGTCTATCTTTCTCCTCTCTTTTCTTCAAGGTAAGTTTTTTTATTTTTTGGGTATCTCTTTCTATTTAGGCATGTAATCTTTCTCCTCTATGTTTTGTGTGTTTCTGTGACACCCTCGATTAACTAGGACGAATTCCCATACTGGAACGTCCTACTTAATTAAGGTGTCACTAATGGTGATCATCAGTACACGATTTTAAACTAAATATATTACATAGATCGATTCTTTTAACATGAGAGTATTTAAAAGAGTGCAGAGCTCAACGACTCCTAACAACTACTGTAGAATAAAACATAATAGAAATGTCGAGTCTATAACGATCTTGACGCAAATATAAAATGTACTCTAAATCCTGCCCACGCTTGCCCTGTCCTTCAACTGATGATAAAAAAAAAGGAAAAATAACACACAACAACAAAATGGGTGAGTACAAAGCTCTCAACCCATAACATATACATACAAGGTTGGCTTAATAATTTAAATTATAGAGAAGACTACATACAACATACCTTAGAACAGAAATACAAAACTTCACATACACAAATGTCAACAACAACCAGAGGGTTAGTCATATAATGATGGCATGCTATGCAGGTGTTAGATTCAATTACTGTAAGTCATAATTCATTACCAATATGCAATGGGGCCCAACTTCCATTCCTCAATCTCATATATCAAATATCATGTGCACAATCTGTCACCCTTATCTCCCCTGAATAACTAGAGCGACCAGAGCTCTCCTCGTTCTGGTTTCACAAATGGGTAGGGACTCACAGTCCCAATTATCAAATGGCCAATCATATATATCACACCATCACCACAGAACGGGCATTCCACGGTCATAGAAAATCCCGCCTCTTGTCGACGTATACCAGAGTTCTCTATGGGCTGTCCGGTGACGGGTACGAATTCGATGCCACTTGGAATTCCTGCTGTAACAACCCTGATTTTTGACAATAGGAAACCAGACCCTTAGGACTCTGAGGATATTCTGTTGAGCTTTTAGTAAGAAGCTCGAGGCTTCGGCCTACTCCCCAAACCGTTTAGAATGAGAAAATGGAGAGAAGTAGAGTTTAATATGAAAAGTAAGAACACCGAGAGAATGTGATGAGTGAGAAAGGAAGAAATATGAAAATAATAAATAACGTTCGACAAAGCTGTTTAATCAAAAATAATACGTTAACGACGATTATTTTGGGTACAAATTAATTTATGATTATATTTATTAGATAATTATTTTCTGTCGATAATATTTAATATATAAATAATTATAATGATTTACTTTGAAATTACATCTATTTTAAGTTATATATATATTCATTTATTTGATAATTATATTAATAATAAAATATTGTCGGGTTTCTCGAATTTGAACTATGGGACTCAGCTTGAGGTTAGACTCTGACCGTTCGAACCAAGACTAGTGATCCAGTAGGGATACTAGTCCTGTTAGAATCTCTCTGTAAAGAATCAAGGGTGTCTGACTTAGCCTGATAAGCTCAATCAGAACCTTTGGCGTCTCTTACGTTTGACCGTTCATATATCTCGGGATATCCGATGGTGACATGGTCAGTCTTTGGTGACTCATTTGGACATTTTGGGAATTTTTCCTGAGAGACCGAAGCTTGATTCGGACTCTTTCATCCCTGTTTTTCAGTGAGTTGATTTCCTTAGAAATCGCTTTAGAACTCGACCTGAATACCTTTGATGTTTTGGACCCAGATTTTTCATACGATCTTAGAATTGAATGATTTTGGTCTTAATCTCTTCATTTTGAAAAGATCTTCAATCTCATTTTCTAGACCCGAACTTCAATTCTTACTCTGTCAACCCCGAAATCGAAGATTAAGTATATTCATCTTAAAATTACAATGTTTGGACATTTTTCTCTGCGCATGGTTGAGAAAAAAATTCATAACTTTCTCATACAACCTTTGATTTGTGCAAACTTGGTGTCACAATCTCCATAACAAAATTATCTATGTTTTCCATGAAGACATAAAAAGCTAAATCCTTCTAGATTGGTACAGTTTAATAAATCTTTATGACCCTTTGGCTGTTTTGTTTTGATGCTGGCAGCCTTTGTTAAACTTTACGTATGTCCCTCTTCCGTTGCTTGAATCACTCCATTATTTTTTATATGAATCCTTATCATATAAAACTACAATTTTCATGAAGGGTACGAAATTAAATTCCTAAGGGAAAATTTATGGTGAATTTAGTTCGAAGGCCCTAGCTGATCCGAGAAGCTTCTAGAGCACCCTGTCGTAAATCGGGTATATCTTGGGCTACAAAACTTGGATCAATGCAAATGATATATCAAATTAAAGAGGAAATGAATATATAAAAACTTCATGAAGGGCCCAAAAGCAAATTCCCACTCCATACATCCTATAATTTGAAACACTACACCAATTCATGTTTCTCTAGCAACAGCTTGCACTAGGTGCAATACTTTCCACTTAACTCTCTCATATGGCCATGAAATTGAATGAGACCTTCACCAAATGTTTCCCAACACATTTTCCACAACTTTTATGAAGAAACCAAAGTCCAATTCGTAGCCCATTTTGCCCAGAAAAAATTATTTTTGCAAGGGACAAAAATCCCATCACAGCCCTGCACTAGTTTTGTATTTGGGCCATATCTCACTCAATTCTTAATGGATGTTTTTGTTCTTTATATGGATTTAAAGAAAACAAAACGTTCTACAACTTTAATGTTCAGCCCGTTTTGAAATTCAGCCCACAAGGATCCCTAATTCCATGCACAAGAGGATGCCTCTGGTTGTGCCACACCAGCTTCTGATGCAACATGAACCAATCACTTTATTCCACCCACTAGACACTTGTCTAGCTCTAAAAACTCCATTTCCATGCATCACACTACAGCTTGCCACACCCCTCAGATGTGTCATGACCAATGTTTACCCTCTCATGCATCACACCACTTGTCTTCTTGAAAATTAACCACCAAGATAGAATGTTACCATGGTAGATTGCCATACATGATGCCTTAACCATACCAAGCCATCATATCATGTGCCTAAAGAAACATTATCACAATGTGCCTTATCCCATCTAGACATTCACATTACTATCTTATTCAAGCTGTCCCCTTTTTCTTTCATTATATGTCATACCATAACACACCATACCAAGATACCATGAACCATCATCATCATTTCACCTAGGCCTAACTTCATCACTTCATCCTAATCACCTATTGTCCTTACCATTCTTTCACTTCCTCTTCAGGGCAGCAACAACACCTTCTCCTATTCTCTATTTTCCTCTCTTAGACACCACTCCAACCACCATAATAACCACCCTTAACCACCAAAAGTTACGGTCACACCATAACCTTCCACTTCCAACCACCCAAAAATTCATTCTTTTTCCTCATCACCTTTCTAAACCATGATTACCTCACCCAAACAGCCACTCTTCTCCAAGAATCTCTTGCATGTTATGGCTTCAAAAAGATCAACCTAATCCCTTTGTCTTAGACTCTCAAAACCGTCACTCAAGGTAAGAAATTTTGATGTTGCTCCCTTGGATCTTGTCCTTGATCCTCTTGGTTGAAAAATAGTTTTCATTTTGAAATTTTGATGATGTTCCTTGTTGTTTAGAGGGCCAAAACAGTGGCTGTCCCCCTTGCTCTAACCATGCATGCGTAATTTTTCTAAGGACCGGAAGCCTAGACGACGATCGGAGTACGTTAGGATCAATCGGTGGAATTTTTGACAAATTTTTGGTAAATGATCTTTTAGTTTTAAATAACTTCATGGCTGTTTGTGATCTTCCTTGGCTGTCCATAATCCTCTAGGTGTCTAAAAAATTTTTGCATGTCACATTTTTAGCAACGTAAGGACGATCGATGACGATTGATGGACGTTTCAAAGAACCCGGCAAATTTTTGACAAATGGATCATTTTCCTTCCTTCGGGCAGCGAGCGTTTTGTATGGTAAGGGGGTCTCACCTTGTCTAAAATTATTTTTAACCGTTTCATAATATTGCTCGTATATTCAAGAATCTCCATTTTGAATTTCGCCACGATCTAACGGTTAAATCTTAAGTTACGAAAACTTCCGTCGACGATAATTAAATTTAATAGAATTTAACATTAAAATGAATTTCCAATAAATTTAATAAGTGTGTTTTGATAATGGTATATATGAAAATATATATATATATATAAAGTTTATCACGATTGGTATTAAAACGAAAAGCTTAGAAAAATTTAGCATTAGGCGGGCTCGGTTTAATTCGATATGGTTGTATTAATTATTTCTTTAAAATTGTGATGTTATTATGTAGTTTGTAAATTATTTCACCGGTAAGCCCCACTGTTAGAAATTATTATTACCATTAAGCACCCTGGAGTTGTTTGGAAGATATCGTGCACTTCGTAAAAATTTACTGACCGAACGGTTACGACGCGTTATGTTACTAAGCATTATAAATGGCATTGCCTAAGTGGTTGTAAGATTTTATAGAAATTTACTAAATAAATGAATAAATTCTTTTGTGAAAAACTTTACTAACAAGTAACTTGATAATTATGAAAAAGGAAATGGAAATACGAGAAGTCTTTTAGTGTAACAAATTTTGGGAATTTAGAAGGAGAATTTCGTGGCAAATTTTAGTGATCATTTTGTGACCACTTGAGGTAAAAACAAAAAGTGAATTTAAGCACTTGATTAAATGGAATGAATTTGAAATTGAGTAGGAAATGAAAATTTGGGTTAAATATTTTAATAGATTGATTAGGCTAAGAATGAAAAGAAATAGCTAGAGTCTAACTTGGAGTAAATTATAGAAAAAGATTTTTAGGGAAGGAATTACGTACTTAAATAAAATAGGTCTAAAGTTCGAAAATCTAATAAAAGAAAATAATGCTAAGAGTTAGAAACCCTAGAAACCATTAAAATGTAAGTGAAGGGAATTAAAGAAGTTTTAGGCTTAAAGGTGTTAGTTAGTTAAATAAAGAGAATATTTTAGGATTTAGACTTATAATAAAAAGGGACCTTAGGTAATTTCGAAGTAAATGGTGCAAACGCTCAAATAATTCAGAATAAGTTTAGAAGTTTAAAGAAGAGACAAGCATTCAAATTTTAGAATATTGTTAACTAATGATAGTAAAGGACATGTAAGAGATTTTTGAATTTAAATTGTAGACTAGCAATAAAAAGGAGCAACTTATAAATTAGATAATGACTTTTAGGGAGGAAATCTCCTAATTAAGCATTAAAGCATAGAAGCTAGGATGGTGACTAAATCCTTAAGTAACAAATTGACATTTTAGAGATAATCAATCTTAGTTGATTAAATAAAGGTAACTAAATAAATTAGTAGTGACAGAAATAGAGAAATAGTACTAAAGGATAATGACTGAAAGTTAGGGGGGATATCACTAAGGGTAAACTTATATGCATAAGAAATTAGTAACCTAGGAAATAAATTGTTCAATTAGTGAAGTTTATTAATGAAAGAAAATAAATACTAAAGGATGACTTAAATTCCTTAATTTAAGAGTAAATTGAACTTTTTAATTACTAAGAATTAGAATCGGGAAATAAAAAAAAAAGAATTTACTAATAAATAATTGAAGGATATAAGAAAGCTAAGCTATTCCATAAAACCTTGTTGGTTAAAGTATAAGATCTAAGTATCTAAGTTAAGCTACAGAAGTCACTTAGTAGTGAGTTAGACTTCATGATTAGACATAAGGAGTTAAAATCATTAGTGTAATAATAATAATAAAGGAATAAATAACTTAAGAAGAGTAATAGAATCCAACTACTTCATACGGTATTTTGAGTAAGCACGTACGATCTGATGTCTAAACTAGTGGAAAACTAATGTACAAATTAGTATACCAGGTTTAATGCCAACAATTACCTTTGATTTTCTGTAAATAATACTACTGAATGAGTAATGGTGTAATTGTGTGAATAGAGTAAAGTATCTCATAAGTATATTGTAATGTTGAATGTTGGGTTTGATGATTGCTATATAATTGTGTGCATGAAAGAATACATGTTAATTATGTGTGGTGAGATGTATGATGAATATGGTATGATGACACATGTATGGATTATGATGTTGTACTTGTATGATGCATTAAATGAATGTGTTGGGATAAATAAGAAAAGAACGAGTAAAGGAATGTCTCGGTAGGGATCTTGAGATGAATAAATTGTGAAATAATGTGATGAGATTAGATTGGATCCGATGTGATGATGGGCGTTGTGATGCCAATATACCCATAATTTTTGGAAAATATAAGATCTCGTTTCATTTCTAAGCGTCGGGTGGGTCCGTTATGAGTTAAGGCATTTTGAGAAAATAAGGAAGAGAATAAATTGAAATTTCATGAATAGAAGTAGTCCGGCGTTAGAAATGAAATAGAGCCATCAAAAGAACCCTACCAATGACTAGTGGAAAGAAAATTGTGTATTGTATGCATCATATATAGAGTTGAGGAGGGATGTTAGAATGATCCCCTAGAGCATACAGTGATGGGTACACTAAAGAATCTGCCGCGCCTCAATACCCGAGGGCCATCTAGGGAGTATAACCGAAGGTGGGAATTCCAAGTGGCATCAGATTTGCGCCTGTCGCCGGACAGCCCGTAGCAAACTCTGGTGTACTTTCACAAGAGGCGGGATTTTCTATGACCGTGGAGTTCCCGTTCTATGGTGATGTGTGATATGTGTGATTGGCCATTTTGATGTTGGGACTGAGAGTCCTTACCCATTTATGAAAACCAGAACGAGGAGAGCTCTGGTCACTCTAGTTGGGGAGGGGAGATAAGGGTGGCATTGTTGTGCACATGGATGATGTATATGAGATTGTTGAGGAGGAGATGGGCCCACATGCATCATGATGACTAATAAAAGATTTGAATAACAAAATGAATTCATGCATTGCATCACTATGTTGAGATTGTGATTGTTTGCTGTTGGAATATGATTGTATAGATATTAGTAAGCCTGAGAGGTGACTGGGAAGATGGGAATGTTCAGTTAAGATGAAAAGTGGTGAGATAACTTAGAGTATATTTTAGGAACCCCAAGAGAGTGGGTGAGACTCGATCTTGGATTGTTTATATTGTATGTGGGCAGGTGTTGATGTGACACCTTCCTGATTGTTATGGAGGTGAAGACTCACCCTTACGTTAATTTTTCTAGACATCGTAGGAAATGACACTGACTTCGCATTGAGGATCAGGCGACCTCTTCTTGGACCGAGGACAGGAAGATCAGGATAGATTATTCTATTTTCATTTGTCAGAGCCTATGTGCCCCTTCACTTTCAGTATGTACAGTTACTGTTATGACCATGTATTATATATGATATGTTGTATATAAGGTGTATCTGTTCCACCAAGTTTCTTTGTACAAAAAAAAAACTTCCATATTTTTCTAAAACTCGTAACCTCTCAGTTGACCAGGATAATCTAGCGGAAGGGATTGTCCTAGTTAACTGAGGGTGTTACACCTGCCTCCGATGATACTCCTTAGACTGCCCTCGGGTATCGAGGCGCGGCAAATTCTTCAGTGTACCCATCACTGTATGCTCTAGGGGATTTTTCCAACATCCCTCCTTAACTCTAAATGCAAAATGTCATGTACTTATCTCAATTACTTAGGTACCCAGAGTTTAGACGGAACCTAGCTCATATAGCATATTTGTCCTTAAAACTCATATATATCTAATCATAAGACTTTTCATGTTGTAGGGGCTAAGTCTCAAGATTCAATATTACTAAAAATTCTTTTCCATAGAAATATCAAGTTATTTTCTAAATGAATCTTATGAGAAAATTCTCTAGTATAAAACATTTAATTTATTAGTAATGGGATAGGTATCTAAGTAAAAGGAGTAACATAAATTTCAATTATGTTTCTTATAACTAAAGAAAATCTAACTTTGCCTTAAGTGTAAAGTATAAAAGTTTCTCTCGATTTTTCAATTACTAAAGTCGTTTCGTCGCATTTTCTTATAATAAATTAATTAATTTGATTTTATCTTTCTAAAATTTTTCATAAAATAATAGATGAAATGATTCCTTATTTGTAAGATAATCCTCCTAATTCTATATTGATAATAAAAGACTCCTCTTTTTCTAAGGTGAGATACAAAGTAGTAAATTTTCCATTTCTTTGTCCAAAACTTTGTTTTCGTCGTATTTTATCTAGAAAATTCCGATTTGAGTGATTCTAAAGCCAAAAGTGTTTAACTTTGAAAATACTAACTAAATAAAGTAAAATTAAAAATAAATTTAGTCCAGAAAACAGCCCCTATACATGAAATTTCACCCATTGCCAAAGTTCGTCGTTTCAACATTCGTAAAAATACGTTTTAAGGACAAATCAAGCGTCAAAATTCATCCAATCAATTTTTCTTCTTTGGGTATGTTTCTCATGCGCATAATTCATCTCTCATATAACAAAATAATCCTCCAAAATTGTTTTACCAATTTTCTCGTTTGCCCACAAAAATATGTTTTCCGTTTCCGACATTTCATTCGCGCCTAACTCGGGTCCCTTTTTAATTCCTTTATTATTTACCACATCCATAATATTTTTATAATCACAAATATTTCTTAAATATATGAATATACAACAGCAACAAAATTCCAAATATTCATCAAGAAATATTTCTAAAACTAATGTAAATCACTTCCTTAATGTCATAAACTTATAGTTTAATTATTACAACTAAAAGTTACTTGCTTTTATTTTTAATAAAAATTCCAGAATTAAAATTTTACATTAAAATTATTTTTTCTCATAAAATTCCAAGATCAAGATAAGTTTCCAAATTTTAACCACAAAAATTATTTCTTTCAAGTTATACTTTTAGAATCTAAAATTTCTAAATTGTTCACTAATTATTAAAATTTTCCAGCAGCAACATTAATTCTCTTTTCATTATAAAACTCCTTTTTTAAAGATTTTATATTTTCTAAAATGTTACTAACACAACAAGCCACCAATCAAACCAAACAACATATAATTAACCATTTATCACATGCATTGTAGAGTTACAATAAAAAATCTACAGCAATAAAAATTCAAGAATTAGTAATCTTCATAAGATTAAAAATTTAAAGGATTTAACAAAGATCATGGTGCAGCCACAACTTCTCTTAAAGATCTAAATTTTTCACAAAGGTTTCTCAAGATTCAAACCATACAAATTTAGATCTTTAAGAGATATTAAAGTATAAGTGTTAAGGACACTTATACTTCACCATGCATGCATAATTTTATGGATCTAGAACAAGCAATGTATAACACCCTAAATTTTAAAGAAAACAATTTATTGGATAATGGTAATTAATTATTTATGGTCAAATAATTATGGGAGATTTTATTAGACACTAGAGGCGAATTATCGGTAAATTAAAATTTACCAGAACCGGGTGATTTAATAGACGATGTGGGACCCACTTGGTCAAATTAGATATTTGATGGGCCTAGAATGTTTAGGAAATTATTGTGGTTACGATGATATAGCTGAAATAATTTTTAGTGTTAAGGAAATAATTAATTGGACTCGACATATGCTATTAAAAGGAGAAAATACGAACCAATTAGAATTAAAAGAAAACCAAAAATCCCATTTTCTCCACTTGTTGTAGCCGTCCATTTCTTCCTCTCTCCCTTCACTCACTTTACACTATTACACAATGGTTAAAGGATTTTATAACACAATGGACAAAAGGGCATGGATGCATGGCTTTACCCAATGGGTAATGACCAATTTTTAGTCATCTTTTTCCCTCTCTCCTCTCCAAAACCGTGGAGCCTTCTTCTTTCTCCTCTCATCTTCACCTTTCTTCTTCTTCTTCTCCACCAACCGAACCCCTCATTCTCCACCTCTATTCTGGCCAAAAATTAAAACTTGAACATGGAAATGTGGAGCATTTATGGAGCTTGGGAGCTTGCTTGGACCATCTTCTTCTTCCTCTCTCCCTATTTTTGTTTGGCTATGAGCATGGATGTGAGGTAAGGTTTCTTGCCTCTTTAATGTCCTATTTATAGTTTTGATGTTGTTAAGCTTGAAATAGTGGTGTTAGAGGTTATGGGTGTTAAGGAAAATAATGGAAAACCCTAGGTTGGATGGTTTGAGAATGTGATTCTTGATAATGATTTTTGGTTGTAAATAGATGTGGGTTGTTGGGTCTATGAGGATTCTTGGAAAATGGTGGATATTGAATGTTATTGAGTGATCTAGACAAAAACCTTAATTGTTAATGATTTTGGGGGTTTTAGTTTAGAAGGATGGGTATTGATGATATTGCACTCTAGAATGAGTTTTGTGGTATATTGAAGTTGGTTTTGATGAATGACAATATGAAGCTTGTAATAATGTTACTAAATCATTGGTGTTCCTTAAGATGATGATCATAATAGAAGATGACTATGACTGATAGACTACTGCAGTGGAAATTGATACAATGAGGTTTAGGGCCATGATAAATATCATAAGAGATTGATAATTGATGATGGTCTTAAATAGAGCCAAGAGGCTTATGATGAATTGTGGTGATGGTTAAATGATTCATTTGATAATTTGGAAGGCTTATGGAATAGAGGTAATGATGTTGTTGGGTATAGTTTGCCCATAAGACTTAGAGAATTATGCCTTTGGACAAGGAATTCCTGAAACCTAACATGATGGTATGAATTGGGGTTTAGACAAGTCTAGGACTTAATAATGAGTTTTAAGAAATGATATCTTAAGATGGCTTATTAATTTCATGTGTATATATGTGTTGTTGGTAGGGTTGTATTCCGGATGACGATGCGGAGCAATCAGAGCATTTGGATTGTGGTTTTTCTCTTGAGGTAGGAGAGGAGTTTGCATTTCAAATTGCATGAGTGACTAATTGTTAATTATGTATATGTGTGAACTCATGCATTGCCTTGCCATGAATGTGCTAAATATTGAATTGATGATGTGATGAATGATGGCTTGACCTTATGGAATGTTAAGGAAATGTATATATATATATATATATATCTGTGTGTGTGTGAGATGATGATAAGTGTTAAATTGTCCCTTTGTTGCACATGGATTATTGTTAATGAAAACCCATGAATAGATAAATTACTTGAGTTATGAAGTGGTGATATGATAATTATGCATAATGACATGTGTGGTTGTGATGAAAATTTATGTTGAAACCTCTCTCATGTAAATGATGAATTAGAATAAAAATGAAGAGGTATAACTTCTTGAATTAGGTCTAAGGATGTGGTTTAAATGTGTATAATATTGAAATAGGCCAATTTTACATAAGATGGATAGTAGCATTCAAGGATGTGGTTTAAATGTGTATAATATTGAAAAACTTGAGTTTTGGGTGTGTAATGATGATCTTGCTCAAGCAAGATGGATTCTCGCTCAAGTGAGAGTCCCCTGTATCAGGGGAGTGGCCTCTGGCCTAGTTTCGCTCAGGCGAGGAGAGGTCTTGCTTAAGCCAGATGCGTGTAAAATAGATGGGCAAGCTACTGGATGAATCTCGCTCAAGTAGGCGTGGCCACGCTTGGGAGCGTGATGGAAAATGGTTCTGGACAGATCTCGCTTAAGCGAGTGAAGAGGCTAGTTGAATCTCGCTCAAGCGAGCGAGCCTAAGATATGATACTAGACGATTTCTGCCCAAGCGAGCATGAGTCGCTTGAGCACGCAAGAGGTCTAATGCTTTATGTTGTCTTGCTCAAGCGAGTGACCTGGTGTAAGGAGTCTTGCTCAAGCGAGTAAGCGTGGAAACGTTACTGGAGGCATTTTGCTTACGCAAAGGGCTAGCGAGTTACCCAACTCTTGGAATCTTGTTCCTTTCCCTTATTCTTGATATTAAACCCTACTTCCTTGTATTATGAGATGCTTGAGGAAAGATGTATGGGGTATATAATGATGGTATGACATAGTGGTGATTGAAATTAATTATTGTACTTGGGATGAATTATTTACGATACTTTTACCACCAAGAATAGGATATGAAAGAATGATAATGAGACTTTGATGATGGGGTTATGAGATACACCCTAGAGTGATTAAGAAATCAATGAGAGGATAGTTAAATGACATAATATTTGCTATAAACTGATGAATCGGAGATGATAATTGTAATGTGTAATGATGAATAATGTTATGGATCATTTCCTTGAGTAAAGGATGATCGTTATTATTAATAAACTGTCGTATATGATAAATCTTGAAAAGACTTAATTATTTCACCTTTAATTTAACTTAATCCATTTAATTTTGTTAGTTTGGCATTATTATTTAATAAATTGTCAATAATTTTGGTTTTATTTATTTATTTCAAAAGTGTTTAAATTGTGCAAGAAAATGATTAAAAAGAGAAAGTAGTTAAGGAAATTTGTTTATTTGTAAATTCACTAACCCAGCGTATATACACTGGACAGCCAACATACATACGCTGGGCATTTATTTGTTTGCATGTGCAGGTGCAGTAAAATATTCTTCACGCTCAAGATTGAAAACTTCATGCTCAAGCGTGAGATCCATGCAATTCACGTAAAAGGAAATCTCGATCACGCTCAAGCGTGACCATTCACGCTCAAGTGAATATTCAACAGAAGGCATAAATTTAAGTACGTGCTTAAGCGCTAATCATTCACGCTTAAGCGTGGTGTTAGTTGCGGAGTTAGTTATTCTTCCCTCTAAGCGAAGTGTTGCACCATTGCTGTTTTCTGCTGTACCTTAGTAACTTAAGTAATGTTTTGTAATTAATGATTTCCCTGAAATTATGTATTTAGTTTAGTTAGTCAATTATTAATTAAGTATTCCTTTGTAATTAATTAAGTTAGTTAGTTAGTTAGATGTCTATATATACTTGTACATACTCTGTAAGAGACAGGAGAGAGACACACACAAAAGCAATAACACGATTCATTTTCTCATTTCTAATCTCTCTCTAATTCTTTTCTCTCTCTAAACTCTCTCGTCCATGTCTCTTCACATTCCATTCTCTGAATCCATTCCCATGGGTTTCCAAACCCCTAAGGTTGGGATTGCTAAAGCTTCCGATAGAATCTTGAAGCTGCATTGAGGAAATTATCTTTTAAAGTAAGAGGAGAACAAGCTAAGAAGTGGATCTACTCTGCTGAATTGAGAAATTCAGATCCAAATGAAGAATCTCACCAGTGAGGAATCATGGTTGAGGCTTAGGTAACTTCTAGCTTCCTAACTAATTTAGGCCTGGTAATTAGGTGAATAGTTAGGGTTCAACCCCCAATTTTGCATTAGATTTCTCTGTCACTGAACACCTAAGGGATTAGGGTTTAATGCTTAGGAGTTAGTGTTAATTACCTAAGGGATTAGGGATTAACCATCTGTGAATTATCCTCTTACATCTGAAGCTTAATTGAACCTCGATTGCATGTTCCTTCATGAAGTTGTACGCTGAAGTAATCCTAACCTATCTTCCATTAATCACATTTTATCTCTTATATTGTTTCTAAAAATATAAAAACATAGAAAATATAAAACAACAAAAATAGAATGAATACTATCTGCTTGTGTTGGTTCAGCTTGTGCTAGTCCAAGATTGCAGCAATTACCTTAATCCCTGTGGGACGATTAAATATATTACAAATTTAACGATTGGTGCGCTTGCCAAAAGAAAATAAATCCTCTAAGAGGCATACAATAAGTCGATAATAATTCATGATTTTCACACCAAGTTAATGGCTCAGGATTTATGCATCAAGTTAATGGCGCCGTTGCCGGGGATTGTTGAGTAATATCAACAATCCTTGGACCGGTACTAGACTGAACCATTTAATTTTATTTTTGCATTTAGTAAGTAGTTTAATTCTCATTTAGTATAGTAGTAGTTTTTATGTGGCAGTAGTTTTGAATTGTTTATGTTTAATAGTTGGTGTATGTAGTCAAGGAATAAAGGAGAGCTTTTCTTCTTTGATCCTGATATTGATTTGTTAGAGCGTAAGCTTAGAAAGGAGAAAAAGTAAAAAGAATAGCAAAAAATGGAACAGAGGAGAGTTACACTAGGTGACTACTCTAGGCCTACTGAAGAAGGATCGCAATCTAGCATCCTTAGGCCTCCAATTGCAGCTAATAACTTTAAACTCAAACCGGCTTTGCTGTAGTTGGTTAGAAATGATCAATTCGAAGGAAGTGAGGTTGAGGATCCAAATTTGCATCTAGCAACCTTCCTCCAAATCTGTGATACTATAAAAATGAATAGAGTCCCTAAAGAGGCAATAAAACTGAGATTATTTCCTTTTTCTTTAAGGGACAGGGCTAAGGCTTGGTTGCAAAGCCAATGAAGAGGTAGTACCTCTACTTGGGAGGATTTACAAAGAAAATTTCTGATTAAATATTTCCCTCCTTCCAAGTATGCCAAGTTGCGCACTGAAATCACTTGTTTCCAGCACAGAGAGGGTGAATCTCTGATGGAAGCATGGGATAAGTATAAAGAGAGTTTAAGGAAATATCTTCACTATAGGATTCCTAATGTGCAACAAGTTACTATATTCTATAATGGTGTAAGACCAGCAACTAGGGTCTTGATTGATGCCTCAGCTGGAGGTTCACTAACCACAAAAACTGTTGAAGAGGCTATAGAATTGATTGATGTAATGACTTCAAATTAATGTTTAGTTAGTGAAAAGAGCCAAATCCCTAAGACAGGGATATTAGAATTAGAAGTGCATGATGCTTATTTGGCTCAAAGTAAGTTGATGACTCAGGCTTTGGAGAAATTAAGTGTACAAATTTCAGAACTTCAAAAGCCTAGTCAAGTTTATATGATGAGTTGTGATTTTTATGGTGGAGATCATGAAAATGGCATGTGTGATCCAAATGTTCCTGCTGAGCAATTGAATTACATGGGGCAACAACAATTTCAAAGGAATTATTCCTCTAATTCCTTTAATCCTAACTATAGAAATCACCTCAATTTTTCATGGCAGAAAGGTCCACATTTGAATCAAAATATGCCACAAAATCAAATCACAAATAGGCAACAATCTCTTCCTCCTCCCTCTAAGGAAAAGTCTAAACTTGAGAATGTTCTATCTCAATTCATTCAGGCCACTCAGGCCAGCTTTAAAAATCAAGAAGCGTCCATTCAAAATTTAGAAAATCAAGTTGGACAACTATCAAAACAATTAGCTGAGAGACAATCAGGCAATTGTCCTAGAGATACTGAGGTAAATCCTAGGGAACATTGCAAAGCGATAACTACTAGGAGTGGGAAAACTCTTCTCCCACCTCCAAGTCATGAAGTGAGTTTAGAAAAAGAAACAATCAAAGAAATAGAGCAGGAAAGTGAGCAAGCTGTTGATAAAACTGAAAATAAAGCAGAAACAGAGCAAGAAAAAGAAAATCAAGTCCATCAAAAGAAAAAGAAAAAGATTGATTTGATCTTGGAGGAAGCTGTTAAGCTAACTCCTGAGAAATTAAAGAATGCTCCATTTCCACATAGATTTAAGAAACAGATAGAGGAGCAAAAGTTTACTAAGTTCTTGGACGTGTTTAAAAAGCTTCACATAAATATTCCCTTTGTTGAGGTATTGCAAGAGATGCCTTCATATGCTAAATTTTTGAAAGAACTTCTGTCTAAGAAGAGAAAGCTTAAGGGAGATGAGATGATTGCTCTCACTAAAGAGTGCAGTGCAATTATTCAAAAGAAACTCCCTTAAAAGATGGAAGATCCTGGATCTTTTACAATACCTTATGCAATAGGGGATGTTCATGTAGGAAGTGCTTTATGTGATCTAGGGGCTAGCATTAACCTCATGCCTTTGTCCTTAATGAGGAAATTAGGAATTAACGACCTACAACCAACTCGCATGTCTTTGCAGTTGGCTGATAAGTCTATCAAATATCCTCATAGGATACTGGAAGATCTATTAGTTAAGGTAGATAAATTTATCTTTCCAGCAGATTTTGTAGTTTTGGATATGGAAGCTAATAGAGAAATTCCTTTGATTTTAGGAAGACCCTTCTTAGCTAAAGGTAGAGCTTTAATTGATGTAGAGAAGGGAGAACTCATGCTGAGAGTTCAAGAGGAGCAGGTAACTTTTAATGTTTTCAATGCTATGAAACATCCATCTGAGAAGATGGGTTATTTTATGATTGAAGAAATTAAAAGTTATAAGACTCCTATGCTGTTAAAAACTGAAGAAGAGGTTATCCTTTTTAGAGGATGATTTTGACTCTGAGATTAAGGAGTTGAATGACTGAACCTACTTGAAGCATTTGAAGCAGGTGAATTAGAAAATGAAATGAAAGAAAAATTAAATAATACTGAACTTGAGAAAGGTAAGGAAGTGTTTGAAGAAAAACTTAATTTAAAACCTTTGCCTTCTCATTTGAAATATATTTTCTTAGGAGATAATGAATCACATCCTGTAATCATTAATGCTGAATTAAAAGATAAGGATGTAGAAAAATTGATAGGGGTTTTAAGAAAACATGAATCTGCTATTGGTTGGAACATTTCTGATTTAAAGGGAATTAGTTTATCATTCTGTATGCATAAAATTTTGATGGAGGATAACTATTCCCTTGTTGTTCAGCCACAAAGAAGATTAAACCCCATAATGAAAGAGGCTGTAAGGAAAAAGGTGGTTAAACTTCTTGATGCTGGGATTATCTATCCTATCTCGGATAGCGCTTGGATTAGTCAAGTCCAAGTGGTGCCTAAGAAAGGAGGGATGACCACTGTTAAGAATGAGGAAGGTGAAGTCATTGCCACTAGACCAACTATAGGTTGGAGAATATGCATAGATTATAGAAGGCTTAATGACTCCACTAGAAAAGACCATTTTCCTTTTCCATTTATAGACCAAATGCTTGAGAAGCTGTCAAGTCATGAGTATTACTGCTTCCTTGATGGATATTCAGGTTACAACCAAATTGTGTTGATCCAAAAGATCAAGATAAGATAGCCTTTACTTGTCCTTATGGAATCTTTGCATATAGGCGCATGCCATTTGGTTTGTGCAATGCACCAGCAACCTTTCAAAGGTGTATGCTGGCAATTTTTGGGGACATGGCAGAGAAGTTCATTAAGGTGTTTATGGATGACTTCTCTGTGTTTGAAAATAGTTTTGATATATGCCTCAGCAACCTATCTAAGGTGCTGGTGAGATGACAAGAGACTAATCTTGTCCTTAACTGGGAAAAATGTCACTTTATGGTTAGAGGAGGAATAGTCCTTAGCCACAAAATCTCTGCTGAGGGCATTCAAGTAGATAGAGCCAAGATTGATATCATTGAAAAACTTCCTCCCCCAATCAATGTGAAAGGAGTGAGGAGTTTCTTAGGATGTGTTGGCTTATATAGGAGATTTATAAAAGATTTTTCAAAAATAGCTAAGCCTTTGACTGATTTACTTGTGAAAGATCATGCTTTTGTTTTTGATGAAAAATATGTCAAGGCTTTTGAAAATCTGAAACAAAGATTAGTAACAGCTCCAATCCTTGCAGCACCTGATTGGTCTTTACCATTTGAACTAATGTGTGATGCAAGTGACTTTGCTATAGGAGCTGTTGATAAGGGTTGATTAAGCATTGATTTCATGACTCATTTGAACTAATTTTGTAAAGACTTTGAGCTAAATTAATGAATTATTGAAGGAAGTGAGCATGAATCTTTTAATTAGTGATGGATAAATGTATAAAAGAAATATTGTGTTAAAGCTCTTGGAAAGTTGCAGGAAATTCAACAGGAAGGCAAGACAAGGTAAGCAAGCTTGAGCTTGAACAAGTTGGAGAGCTTAAGCACCTCTCACGCTTGAGCGTGAACACTAGACGCTTAAGCGTGGATTAAGCATGGGCAGGCATGAATTAAAAGAGACAAAGAGGCATCAGGACCCCTCTCACGCTCAAGCGTGGGAATGAGCCGCTTGAGCGTGAGCTCGAGAGTGCCCAAGCGAGGAGTAAGCGTGAGCGTGACTAATGGATAACAAAGCATAAGCCGAGCACGCCTGAGCGAGGAACCAGCATGGATTGAGCGTGGAACATTTAATGAGTATCAGGACCCTTCACGCTTGAGCGTGACCATCAAGCTCAAGTGTGACTCATACAGTATGGGATTTTTCAATTTAATATTCACCAATGGTGCGATGCCAACGCACCCACTTTCTTGTGTTTCTACAAGTCTCTGAAAGATGCTGCATGGGTTCTACGCAAGTGGGCAAGGGAAGCTGAACCATAACTCCTATAAATCAAGCTGCAAGTAATATATCCATCATCCCTGTAATCCCCTATATTTCCCTCACAATCCAACCCTTTCCATTATCTTTTGTATTTATATTTTGAGGGTGAAAATGCAAAGCATGAGTAACTAAACTCCCTTATGGGATTGGCTGTGATCCATTCAACACTGAAGTAATGTTGTTGTAAGTTTTTATTTAGTAATGAGATTTGATAAGTTTCTGTATTTCCTTCTGCGTTTAATGCCTGAAAGTACTTGATCACTATTTTCTTGTTTTAAGTTTTCTCAAGTATGCTGGAAAGTGACTTTTGAAAGCAGATCCGAAAGAAATACTTGTTGTGAGTAGGTAGCCAGGGATGGCGTCTAACGCAATAAACGTCAAAACAATCGATCAATAATGCTGGGATGATTTCAAAGTGACTGAGGGATCAGCGGTTTGAAATCATTCCTATGAATTTTGTAGTCGAGGGATCGATACAAATGACTTTGATTGTGACGTAGAAATTATCTTTTTGATTTACTTATATAAAAACTTATGCAGCTTACAGAAGGTGAAGATGTGATGAAGCCAATCCCTATTTTACAAAACTGATTTTTCCAACACCATTTACTGTCATCTTTTGCAGAATTTCACTCTCTGTTATTTATTCACTTTCTCATTGAACATCATTCAAAACAAAACAAAAACCAAAACATTCTGCCAAATCAATTCAAAACTAAGATCTTCATTCTAACACCTCCTCAGTGGAACGACAACTATACTATATTACAACTTCTGTGTTTAAACTTGGCACATCCACTGCATTGAGTTCATATTATACAAACTTGATTCTCTTTCATTTGAACTCTTCATTCTAATATATCAAAAACACATCACCAAGTTTTGGCGCCGTTGCCGGGGAGGTGATTTAAGTTTGAATATTTTAGCATTGAATTGACAAGACAGTGTAAATAAATTTGTTTTCAATTTGTTTTTATTTTTATTTTTTTTATGTAGTAACTTTGCTATTTTGAGTACTTGATTTATGATCTTGAGAGGACAGGGTACAAAAGAACAACTTGCATTTGATCCAGAGATAGACAGGTTCCTCAAGAAAATCAAGAAAGCCAAGCAGAACTTCCACGTAGGACAAACTTCCTCTGATACAATGGATGTCAACAGCAACAATCAAAACCCACCAAGGAGAACACTTGGAGACTATGCTTTACAGCAAGGGCCAAGACATTTCTCAAGCATTGCAGTTCCAAACACTGTCAGAGCATTAGAAATGAAACCAGCATTTCTTAGTTTGATTAGTTCACACCAATTTACTGGAATGTCAAGTGAAGATCCGTATACTCACTTGGCCACATTCTATGAATTGGTTGGAACCATGGGATTTAACCAAGATGTTATTGATGCTGCATATTTAAGACTATTTCCTTTCTCTTTAGCAGGAAAAGCAAAGGAATGGTTACAATCTCATCCAAATCAAAGTTTAAATAGCTGGAACATAGTTGAAGAAAAATTTCTACAAAGGTTCTTTCCTCCATCTAGATTCATCAAGGCCAAATCAGATATTACAACATTTAGACAAGGCCAAGATGAACCTTTTTGTGAGGCATGGGAACGCTTTAAATCACTGCTCAGAAAATGCCCAAACCATGGACTTGAAGATATTGCACAACTTAATATTTTTTACAGTGGTTTAAGGGCTGACACTAAAATGATTTTAGATGCAGCAGTAGGAGGAACAATGATGACAGTGGATACTGACCAAGCCACAAGGATAATAGAAGCTTTATCCTCAACAGACTACCAAGCTCAACATGATCGTCAGCAAGTTCAAAGGAAAGGAGTCCTTGACTTAAACACCACAGATGCTATTTTAGCACAGAACAAAATTCTGACCCAACAATTAGAAGCATTGACCAAAAAGATAGCCAATCTTCCACAACAATTACATGCAGTACAATCATCACAACCAGGGCAACAACAAATGACTACAACATGTAACTTTTGTGGAGGAGATCATCTCAATAAGAACTGTGGCTCACAAGAAGCAACTGTATACTTCATGAACAACCAAGGAAGGTCTGGTAATTTCAATTCAAATTTTTCGAACCAACCATTTCAGGGATGGAGAAGTAACCAAAACCAAGGCCAAGGATGGAAGCAAGAGCCCAGCTCTTCTAAACCATATCAAAATAATGGTCCTTCTTTGGTGGAGAGAACTTCTAGATTAGAGGACATCTTGGAAAAATTTATGCAAACTTCTTTAGCAAGTCAAAAGAACAATGAGGCATCACTTAGGAACTTGGAAACACAATTGGGACAACTAGCCCGACAACTTGCTGAGAAACAGAAGCCTCAGTATGGAGCAAACACTGAAACAAACCCAATAGAGCATTGCAAGGCTGTGACCACACTGACTGAGGAAATAACTGAGGAAGAAGATGGACATGATACTATCATCTCTGAAGCAGTACCTTATAACACCAAAGATCCAGGGAGTTTTTCTATTCCTGTTACTATTGGAAATCTTTCAAAAAGTAAAGCTTTATTAGATCTTGGTGCTAGTGTAAATTTGATGCCATTATCCACACTAAAAAGTATAGGGGATTTTTCAGTAAAGCCAACAAACATGACTTTAAAAATGGCAGATCAATCAATAAAAACCCCTTATGGTATTGCTAAAAATATTGAGGTCAAAGTTGATAAATTTGAATTTTATGAGAACTTTGTTGTCATAGATATGGAGGAAGATTCTGAAGTCCCTCTAATACTGGGGAGACCATTCTTGAAAGCAGCCAAAGTCATCGTAGATGTGGATGACAGAAGAGTAAAAATTCGAGTGCAGAAAGAAGAAGCCAACTTTGTTATTGATGAAACAAATAAATACTCAGAAGGCGCACTTGAAAATCCGAATGGAAAAAAGTCAAGGCCTGACTTAGGAAAGGAGGTGGAAAAACTCAATACTCTTATCCACCAACTCCATGACCCAACTTGAAAAAATCAGGCGTCAAGCTAAAGACGATAAACAAGCGCTCATTGGGAGGCAACCCAATCTTTTATGTTTTCTTTCCATAAAAATTTTATTTCTTTTAATATTAGTAAAGTTTCTGTTTATTTTGAAGGTCACTCATCAAGAGAAGTCCAAATAAAAGTTTCAAACAAAGACAAACAAAACTGGAGCTGAAAATTGAATTAGGAGAGTAACAAGGAAAGATTCGTCTCGCCCAAGCGTGAAGACCCCCGCTTAAGCGAGGCAAAGAAAGTCATGTGTAATATGATTCACGCTCAAGCGCTGGATATACTCGCCCAAGCGAGCCAAGGTGAGTCATACACTATCCACATCAAGCTTAAGCGAAGGAATCAAGCCTTGAGCGTAGCACCACTGCAGAAGAAATTTTCAAAAATAAACCCGATCACGCTTAAGCGTGATCTTTTGCGCTTAAGCGAGAGGACATGGAAAATCAAACAGAGGCTGCCACGCTTAAAGCAAGAATCCTCCTCACTCAAGCGAGAAGTTGATTAAAGCATCAGGTATCAAAATTTGTGTATCACGCTCAAGCATGACAGATAAACGCTTAGGCGAGCAGCAATTGAATTGCCTCTGATTGAGATTCGCTTGGGCGAATGATGATGCGTTTAAGCGCTTACATTTTATTCACTCACGCTTAAGCGTGATTTATCCCAACACCAAGCGACAGTTTTATTTCCAAAAGGGAAACTCCATAAATCAACCACGCCCAAGCGACATCTCCCCACGCTTGAGCGAGAAAATTTAAAATTGCCCTGATGCTAATAAATATAATATTTTGAAACTTCCCACTAAGTCTCTCACTCAAATAACCGTCCATTAATCTCCTGACTCTCCAAGTTTTGTAACCGCCAAATTCTTCTCAAATAATTGTCTCTTCACTCTCATCTCATAAGTCACACTTTCCTGTATTTCATTGAAAGTCATTATCCTCTCTTCTCTCTATCACTCTCGGATCCTTCCAGGTAACTACTACACTATCCTCTTTTGAATTACAGCATATGGTTACTGTGTTAGGGAGAATTGATACCTTTCTTTTTGCATACATTGAGGTCTTTAACCACCTTCTTCCTGTTTCTAATGAATACCATGATCTATGCTTGGTTATTTTCTGGATTGTTTAGAAAAAGGGGGTCAATGCTCTGCTCTTATGTTTCACCTTCTTAATGCATGTCGCCCTTATGTTTCACATTCTTTTAACGCATGCTGAATGTTTGACAAAAGTCCTGAAAGAAAGTATTTTGAGTGCAAAGTGGCTCTTAACCTTCTTGCAGATGGCCAGAACAAAGAAAATTGCACCAAACCCCCCTGTCACTACTTCCCCAGCAAGGAGTTCCCGAAGAAATAAAGGCAAAAGACCACGCACAGATGAACAAGACAATGCTCCAAGATTCAGGAATAAAGATAAGAGCAAGCGTTATGAGGACATCTCCAACTGGACATTTATACCAGAAAGAAAAGTAGATTTGGCCTTGGGAGATTGTGATACCTTTCTGCAAATCATAAGGAGGAGAAATTGGTTAAAGATATGTTACCCAAGGGAGAAGTATGACCCAGAAGTTGTGAGAGAGTTCTATGCGAATGCTTGGACAAGAGATGGAGGAGGAGAAAGAAAAACTTATGTGAGGGGAACCTGGCTCTCCTATGACAGAGACACAATCAATTTTTACTTGGGGAACATTATGACCCTAGGAGAGGGAGAATATGCGAATATGCTGCCATGGTTGCAAGGAACCAATTCATTGCCACCAATGACCTTGAAGCAGCCATATGTGTTCCAGGACACCATTTTCAAATGGGGCAAGGAGAGAACCCACTGAGAATTTTAAGAAAAGACATGACTTCTATCTCTCAAGTTTGGACTTCTTTTTTATTAGCTAACATAGCACCCAACGCTCATGTCTCTGATTTAATTTTTAGTAGGTGTTATTTGCTATACTGCATTCTAAGAGAGGACATTTCCATTGATCTAGCCCAAATACTCTCTAATGAAATTCACAAGTTTGTGATTTCTGACCAGAAGTATTCCCAGGCAGGACAGAAGGTAAAAGGGAGTCTCGGTTTTCCTGCCTTTATCACTGATTTTTGTGCAGCTCATGGTGTTGAGGTACAAGACCTCAAACCAATTAGGCCTTCCATAGACAAACGCTTCATTGAGCGTTACTGCAGTAATCCAGTACCTCCTGCAACTGATATACCCCCTCCACCGGCCTCTCAAGCAGCACAGCAAGCATCCAACACAGCACCTGCCCATCCTCCTCTCAGCACAGAAGCCACCCTGATTTTACAAGGCATTCACCTCGTGAAAATTCAAAATAGCCACATCCTGGCACAGCAAAACGCTAATCATAGAGGTTTGTTGCATATTCACAGTGGCCTTTATCACAGCATTCCTGCAGGTCAACACAATCCTTGGATGCACCCTGCCCAGTTTGAGGGTCTAATTGCTTGGCCTGGGGACAAACCTCCTTTTGTGGGAGGAGGTGAGACTACACAGGATAGGCCAGGAACTTCAACACAGGGACCTCCAGAAAGAGACCAGGGAACAGAAGAGGATTTATCTGAGGATGAGTGACAAATTTTAATGCTTTTATTTTTATCTTGAGTTTAAATTGCTACTTTAAGTTTTATTTCAAATTGACAATTTATAGCTTTACTTTATTTTTAGTGCAGCATACTTTGGAATTGCTTGTGATTATTCTTGTTTTGATTAAAGCTGGGAACATTTTTGAAAAACCCAACCAAAGATTTTACTTTTTGAACAAGAAGAGTTTCTAAGCAGCAAAATACTTTTAGACAATAACACTGATTGTTAAAAGGGTAAAATGGTTGAATTAAGAACCAAGGAATTGGAATAAATGTACTTTTTATTGTTTACATGCTTGAACCCTTTTCTGTTAGAATAAGGAAGTAAGCCTTATATCCTGGTGAGAAGTGAGAAATCTGAACACTAAGAGTCTCATGAGAATTCGTCAAATAAGCATTGCCTGATTTTCTGATTAACATTTCTTTTAGAGATTAAGCAAGGAAATGATAAAGGCAAATTTTGAAAAATAAAACAACTCAGAGCCAAAAAGCTACCCTTAAGAATATGACCTAATTTTTGTAGCCCATTTTTGAGCCAAAAATTTTATTCAAACACCCTAAACCAAGCATGAGAAATAAAATCTTACCTTACCAGCATGCTTAAAAAAAATAAAATAAAATAAAAATAAAAATAAAAAATAAAAATAAAATTTAAGAGCATAAAACACTTCTCCAAAAAGGGTGATAAGAGAAACTGAGGCTGAAAAAGAAATAAAGTTCTCCAACATTTAACAAAAATAGAGAACTAGAAAAAGAAAAATGAAGAATTCAGTAGCATAAAAGAAGAAGCCCCATAAAAGTTTGAAAAATTTTAGAACATATGCTCTTCTTATTCATGCATGCACTTTGAACTCAAGAAAAACCAAGAATTCTTGATAGCCCAGCCTCATTACAACCTTGAAAAGACCTTTTGATCCTTACTTATCTTATGAATTGATTTTGATTAGAAATGACCGGCAATGTTAATTAGGCAGTTCTCATGATGAATGTGTAACACACCCACCTAGGTGAGAAATAATGAGAGTTCCTTATTCTTACAGCAATTGGTTACATGCTTTATGAACAAGGTAATGGTGCATACAATTTAAGGAATTGGTATTAAGGAGATCATTTGCCCAAACATCAACTCAGATTATTGTCTTTTAAAATTTTGGCTGTAACAGAAGCTAATTTTGTTGAAATGCTTGATTCCCTTTCCAAACTTCTTTTTACTTGAGGACAAGCAAAAATCTAGGTTGGGGAGAGTTTGATAAGAGTTGATTAAGCATTGATTTCATGACTCATTTGAACTAATTTTGTAAAGACTTTGAGCTAAATTAATGAATTATTGAAGGAAGTGAGCATGAATCTTTTAATTAGTGATGGATAAATGTATAAAAGAAATATTGTGTTAAAGCTCTTGGAAAGTTGCAGGAAATTCAACAGGAAGGCAAGACAAGGTAAGCAAGCTTGAGCTTGAACAAGTTGGAGAGCATAAGCACCTCTCACGCTTGAGCGTGAACACTAGACGCTTAAGCGTGGATTAAGCATGGGCAGGCATGAATTAAAGGAGACAAAGAGGCATCAGGACCCCTCTCACGCTCAAGCGTGGGAATGAGCCGCTTGAGCGTGAGCTCGAGAGCGCCCAAGCGAGGAGTAAGCGTGAGCGTGACTAATGGATAACAAAGCATAAGCCGAGCGCGCCTGAGCGAGGAACCAGCATGGATTGAGCGTGGAACATTTAATGAGTATCAGGACCCTTCACGCTTAAGCGTGACCATCAAGCTCAAGCGTGACTCATAAAGTATGGGATTTTTCAATTTAATATTCACCAATGGTGTGATGCCAACGCACCCACTTTCTTGTGTTTCTACAAGTCTCTGAAAGATGCTGCATGGGTTCTACGCAAGTGGGCAAGGGAAGCTAAACCATAACTCCTATAAATCAAGCTGCAAATAATATATCCATCATCCCTGTAATCCCTTGTATTTCCCTCACAATCCAACCTTTTCCATTATCTTTTGTATTTATATTTTAAGGGTGAAAATGCAAAGCATGAGTAACTAAACTCCCTTATGGGATTGGCTGTGATCCATTCAACACTGAAGTAATGTTGTTGTAAGTTTTTATTTAGTAATGAGATTTGATAAGTTTCTGTATTTCCTTCTGCGTTTAATGCCTGAAAGTACTTGATCACTATTTTCTTGTTTTAAGTTTTCTCAAGTATGCTGGAAAGTGACTTTTGAAAGCAGATCCAAAAGAAATACTTGTTGTGAGTAGGTAGCCAGGGATGGCGTCTAACGCAATAAATGTCAAAACAATTGATCGATAATGCTGGGATAATTTCAAAGTGACTGAGGGATCAGCGGTTTGAAATCATTCTTATGAATTTTGTAGTCGAGGGATCGATACAAATGACTTTGATTGTGACGTAGAAATTATCTTTTTGATTTACTTATATAAAAACTTATGCAGCTTAGAGAAGGTGAAGATGTGATGAAGCCAATCCCTATTTTACAAAACTGATTTTTCCAACACCATTTACTGTCATCTTTTGCAGAATTTCCCTCTCTGTTATTTATTCACTTTCTCATTGAACATCATTCAAAACAAAACAAAAACCAAAACATTCTGCCAAATCAATTCAAAACTAAGATCTTCATTCTAACACCTCCTCAGTGGAACGACAACTATACTATATTACAACTTCTGTGTTTAAACTTGGCACATCCATTGCATTGAGTTCATATTATACAAACTTGATTCTCTTTCATTTGAACTCTTCATTCTAATATATCAAAAACACATCACCAGCTGTGCTAGGATAAAAGAAAGAAAAATTAACACATGTGATCTATTATGCTAGTAAAGTGCTGAATGAGAATCAAATAAATTATACCACTACTAAAAAAGAAATACTTACTGTGGTGTATGTATTTGATAACTTTAGAGCTTACTTGATTGGTGCTAAGGTTATTCTGTATACAGATCATTCAGCAATCAAGTATTTGCTAGCTAAAAAAGAATCAAAGCTAAGGTTGATCAGGTGGGTTCTTTTATTCCAAGAGTTTGATTTGGAAATAAGAGATAAAAAGGGAGTGAAGAACTTAGTGGCTGATCAACTCTCTCGTCTAGAGGGTGAATCTACTTCTATTTTAATTAAAGAGGAATTCCCAAATGAGAGGCTGATGGCAATTATCACAGGGCCATGGTATGCCGATATGGCTAACTTTAAAAGTGCCTCTATGGTACCTGAAGGGTAGACATCCCAAATGAAGAAAAAATTCTTTCATGACAGTAAAACGTTTCTATGGGATGATCCATTTCTTTATAAGATAGGAGTAGATGGAAGTATCAGGAGATGTGTGCCTGAATCAGAGCAAGAAAGACTCTTATGGCACTTCCATGACTCCTATTATGGAGGACACCATGGTGCCTCCAGAACAGCAGCAAAAGTGTTACAATGTGGCTTTTATTGGCCAACAATTTTTTAGGATGCTAAAGTATATGTGCAAAGGTGTGATAAGTGTCAAAGAAGTGGAGGCCTCTCTGCTAAAGCTGGCATGCCTTTGACAAATATTTTAGTTGCGGAGTTATTTGATGTTTGGGGCATTGACTTTATGGGACCTTTCCCAAAGTCATTCTCCAATGAGTATATTCTTGTTGTTGTGGATTATGTCTCCAAGTGGGTGGAGGCAATCCCTACCAGAACCAATGATGCACATGTGGTGCTTAGGTTTATAAAGAAAAACATTTTCTCTAGATTTGGAGTCCCTACAGTCCTCATTAGTGATGGAGGGTCACATTTCTACAATAGAATTATGGAAAAAGCCCTGAGACACTATGAGGTACTGCATAAGGTATCTACTCCATATCATCCACAAACTTATGGACAAGTTGAGCTCTCTAATAGAGAAATTAAGAGAATATTAGAGAAAGTGGTAGGGAAGTCTAGGAAGGATTGGTCTGTGAGATTAAATGATGCATTATGGGCCTATAGGACAACATTTAAAACTGCAATTGGCATGTCTCCTTATCAGTTGGTTTATGGTAAGGCTTACCATCTCCCTGTGGAGTTAGAATATAAGGCATGGTGGGCCACAAAGCTGTTAAACATGGATTTTAACCAATCTCAAGAGGAAAAAGTCCTAAAACTCCATGAACTTGAGGAGTTCAGACTCAATGCTTATCAGAGTGCCTTAATTTATAAAGAGAAAACTAAGAAGTGGCTTGATAAGTGGATAAATCGAAAAGAGTTTCAAAAAGATGATAAGGTGTTGTTGTTTAATTCTAGGCTGAGACTCTTTCCAAGAAAACTCAGATCCAAGTGGTCTGGACCTTTTATTGTGAATGAGGTCTTCCCTCATGGTGCAATTGAGTTAAAAGAACCAGCCACTGATAGAACTTTTAAAGTGAATGGCCAGAGACTCAAACTCTACTTTGGAGGAGAGTTTGATAGGCAGAAAACCTCCATGTTGTTGCAGGCATCTTCTTAGATGTCAAAAGGTCAAGCTAGTGATCTTAAAGAAGTGCTTTAGGGAGGCATCCCTACATTTTGATTGTTGCATTTTGTGTTTTGTGTTAGAATTAATAAAAGAAAACTAAAAATTTTTGATCAGGGTGCGAATAAACTTGTAAAATTTTTGAATAAGGTATGAGAGTTCATACGCTCAATTCCCAGTGTACTTACATGTAAATCCATTAGCTAGAATTAGAATCAGGCACCCTTGGCGCTTGAGCGAACTTGATTGCGCTTGAGCAAAATACTATGGCGCTTGAGCGTGACTTAATTACGCTTGAAGCGTGATTTTTCCTTCTGTACGTGTGCCTATTCACTTGGGCGTAACTTTCTCATGCCTGAGCGTGACTTTCTATGAGCCTCACGCTTGAGCGAGCTCGGGTCCACGCTTGAGCGTGACCCTTCATTCTGATTCTTTCACTTGTGCTTGGTCATTCACGCTTGAAGCGTGATACATAGCAAACTTTCACGCTTGAGCTAAGAGCATCACGCTTGAGCGTGATCGTGATATGCATGGCCCTGTTATGCATTGCGCTTAAGTGAAACAGTAGCAAGCTTAAGCAAGATTGAGCCTGCACCAAACTGTTACATGTTATGCATTGCGCGCTTAAGCATACATTACTCACGCTTGAGCGTGAGCTCTCTTGCAAGCCACTGATTTGCGTGCTTGAGTGTACAATAGCCTCGCCTGAGCATGCTCGGGTGTGATTAGATTGGAAGCTTTCTATTCCAACTTGTCGCTTAAGTGGATATCAATCACGCTTAAGCATGGTCGTCACTGTGAAGCAACATGGTCCCTGTTAGTTTGGCGCTTGAGCATAACATTTTTACGCTTGAGCTTGTCACTCCCTTGCATATCATTCGCTTAAGCGAATAATGATTCGCTTGAGCGTAATTCATACCTGATGTTACCTGTGTGTTTTAATTTGGGCATTTATACGCCAAGATTTCAACGTAGCTACGCGTACCTCAGATATTGGGCTCAACAATATAAAACCCTGTCAGTGTACAAACCCTAACTCTTTACGCTGGAAACTTGGGTTTTAAAGAGAAAAAGGCACAGTCTCTCATTTATTTGAAAAGTACCATCTTTTCAGTTCTTACTTTCAGATTATAGTTAGAATTTTTGTATTTCATTGCTTCAATTTCAAATTCCTTTCATCCATCATATTTGTTCATCTTACTTTTTCAATTTGCTGTGATTGTGTTGTTTGTGCATTTGTACTCATTTAGGCTTTATAAATACAATCTTGAACATTCACAATGTCTAGAAGATCACAAAGGCTTTTTGGAAAATCAGAAAGAATTGTTGAAAAGGAAAGTATGAAGAAAACCCTACAAGAGAAAGGAAAAGGGGTGGCTATTATTAGTATCCCTGATTCTCCATCAACTGAAAGAAGTAAAAGCCTTAAAGAAGAAAAGAAGTCTCAGACAGTTGAGGGTTTTGATGGGCATAGGTTTAGAGATTCCAAGGCTGCCCAAGCATATGAGAAAAAATTAAAAAATAGAGGAGTAATAAGGGAAAGGGCTCTAGTCCTGGAGGAAGATAATTATTCTGATTTTGATATAAAAGCAGCTATGTTTGAAAGGGGATGGCAGTTCTTTAATGAGAATTTAGGGAATGGTTATCAAGAACTTACTAGGGAATTTTATGCCAATCTAAGGGCAAATTCTATTGAGGATAAGTTTCCTTTTTCTTCCTTCTTGAGAGAAGTCACCATTCCTCTATCTTGTCACATTTTGAATAAGCTGTTGAAAGTACCTATATTGGATGAGGAAGGATGTCACTACACTTGGAAAGTTGATATCTTTCATAGGGCTGAAAATGAAAATCTTAGGAAAGAAATTTTAGAGGAGTGCTGTGAATAAGGAGCTGCATTTATAACAAAAGTGAATGGTACACCAAAAAGTGTCAGGAAGAATTATTTGAATCATCTCCCCCTCTTATGGTGTCACTATGTCCTTTTATCCCTGTAACCTATGGCTCATGCTACTGAGATTACCATTAAGAGGTTGGTGTTGATTTACTGTTTAATGAGAGGCTTGTATGTTAATCTGGGTGAGTTAATATTGGAGGAGATGATGAAAAACCTTGAAAAGAATCTCCAACTGCCATATTGCTCTGTTATCACTTTGTTGGCCAAAAAGAATCAGGCTAGGTTGAACTATGAAGAATTGACAAAGGTAAAGCCTGAGAGGATTAAGGACAAGCGTTGGGTGATAGACCATATTGACCATTTTATGCCTCAAGAGTCAAAGCGTCCCAGACAACCTAAACCAACATCTTTTGCACCACCACCCCCAACAGGAGTAGGTACTTCTTCTGATATTTCCATGGTAATGTAGGAACTTCAGGTTTTGAAGAAGATGCAGCTAGGAACCTATGATCTGGTCATGAACCATGATCTCATGCTGAGGAAGATTATCCTTTCATCTTGATACAATGCATATTGTCCTCCTATTAGTATTAACACAATTAATTTGGTGTACTGGTGTTGGTGAAGATAACAAAGAGAGAATACTCACCCGAGGCAGAGTGGAGTAACTGGCAATGGAGATCAATTAATGATTTATATATGAATGGAGCATTTTTTAGACAAGGTGGGCAAGAGCTAACCAATACACCATTCTCAAGCCAAGACATGATAAAAGCTAAGTCGGGCTCATATGTGGGAATGATTACTTGTTATGCTGGAAGCCTAAGGTGCAGATTTGGCAAGCCATGTTAGCCATGCAACATTAATATTGATCTTTGCCAAAAGAAAAGAATGAAAGATAGAGCAAATCAAGATAAGGTAACTTACAATGTGTGATACTTATTAATTAATTCATTATGGTTCTCCTGGAATGTTTACGTGAGTTTAGGTAACATTGCCACACACATCAATATTATGTCTTACGTCAAGTTGAGACAAGTATAGGGAACTGAAGATTGATAAATAGAACATTTTTGCATCTTTCCAAATGTAAGATTGATATCTTTTACTCACATGTAAACTTCCTCCCTAGTTAAGGGAACTGAAGCCATTCTTTTGACATCCATTAAAAGCTTTTTTTAATCTCTAGTACAGTTGATTATGTCTAAGAAATCTTTGATGGTAAACAATTTTACTTCCATTGTTTTAGTTATTTGTAGCAAGTTCCATATTGACTTTATAACTAGTTCAATTTAAACAAAAGGAAGCAAGTAATATATTATTAGGTTTTTGACAAAAAAGTATTATTATTAGTTTGAAACCTATGAGAAAACAACACCTATCTCACCTAGAATGATTCATACAACATTTATAATTGTCCCTTATAGCTAACTAATTTCCAAATACATCATTGAAAACAAGGCATATATGTTTATTTATCCATCCACTAGCAGCAAAGTTGTAAAATATCAACAAGCAGTTATATAGTTGGAGGTTCAACAGTAATCATATGTCTAAAACTACTTGCACAAAATATTGATCTTTTTCTAAGTTTTGATCAGTAGAATGCTTTTACATCTTTCCAAATGTAACATTGAAGTCTTTTACTCACATGTAAACTTCCTCCCTAGTTAAGGGCACTAGAGTCATTTCATTCTTTTGAAATCCATTAAAAGCTTTTTTAAATCTCTGGTACATGTGATTATGTTTAAGAAATAGACAGATAAATAATTTTACTTCCATGTTTCAATTGTTTGTAGCAAGTTCCCTCTAGAATTTATAACTAGTTCAATTAAAACAAAAAGGAATCAAGTAAAAAACTATTAGTTTCTTTTTTCGATTAAAATTATTATTATTAGTTTGAAAGTTACAAGAAAACAACACCTACGTCACCTATAACAACTCTTTCTTACTTAAGAGCATGGTGATTGTCCAAAATTAATTCAGATACACCAATAAATTATAACCACTACATATTTATTTCTTATTTCTCCTAACAAAGCACACTGAGTTGTTAGACAAATAGACTTTAATACTCAAGAGGGGGTGAATTGAGTATGACAAGTTTTTTGGATAATGCTGTAACATCCCAAAATTTTGAAATAAAGGATTAACTTAAGGAAATTAATATTAAATAATTACATGTAAATTATTTAGTGTCCCAAAATATTAGAAATGATTAAATTAAGATTTTTTGGGACTGTTAGTGATTTATTGAGACCGGATAAGCTAAAAATGGGCCCGATAGAGATATGAGTGTCGGACCAAGTATCTCTGATTGAGATGATATTGGTCAGGGCAGTTGAGGATAATATTAGGAGTCCAAATATGTACTCGGAATAATTTTCAGATAAAGTATTAAGCCCAAATAGAGGTCCTGTTTGTCTTAAAATGATGAATCTTTAATGTAAAGGTTAAATTAAAACACAAAAGCCCAATTCTCCTCTTCATTTCACGTTGGCTTTTGGACTCCCTTTACAAACAAATTCTACTTCTTCTTTCTCTCTACTTATCCTTCACTCCTTCTCTTCTTCTCCTTCTTCTCCTTCTAAAAACCTAAGTCAAAGGTGACACATTTCCCCTTCTAATTCGTTTTCATTGGAGCCTAGAAAGAGGCCATTGGAGCTGAAATCTTCTTCCTCTTCTTCTCCATTTTCGTGTTGTATCTTCCCCCTTCTTGAACCCATTTCGTTTTTGGGTGTGAGGTAAGTTATACTCACCATTTTGTTGAGTTTTTGGCTAAGGGTATGAGTTATTATGATTTGGGGGAGCAATGCATGTGAATGGGTATTTATTAGGGACATTTAATGTATGAGCCCTAAGGTAGGTGACCATAAATATGAGGTTTTAATGAGGGATAAATGTGGTAGATGCATTTATGGTTGGAAAGAGGAAAGATTGATGGTCATTTATGATGGTGGTTGGGTTTGGTAAAAATCCTAACCTTTAAGAATTGCGGAAAATAAAGAATGTTGGTTAGATAATGTATTTGAGAGGGAATACATAATATTGAAGGTATGAGTGTTGGTATGAGAGGCATGTCATGGATGTTGGACTATTGTTGTTGGTAGCCCTTGAATTTAATAAATGTAGCTTGATGGGAAGGAATTCTCGAAGCCTAACAAATAATGAAAATGAGGTCTATAGCATGTCTTGTACATGTTATGAAATGGTAGATATAATGATGGTTAATTAGAGTTGAAATTGTGTCTTGAATGGTTGATTAATTAGGATTTTACATGTATGATTATGTAGGATCCATTCCGAATGACAAGGCGGGCACGTCTTATCAATCAGAATTCTTCTCTTAAGGTAGGAGAGGAGTCCTTATGTTCTAAATGCATGAATTTGAATGGTATTTGATTGCCATATGTGTTGACATGCATGTTGCCTTGCTTGAATTACTATAAGAAATTGTAATGTTGTGTATGATATTGGTGATGTGTTTTGGTAACATGCTTTGGTGCATTTAGAATAATCATGGTGTGCTATATCGTAGTGTGAATGGTTTGATAATATGATGTTATATTCATGTCCACTATAAATGTGAAACGTGTGTTGATGATGTTTGATTGAGAATAGGTTTAAATGAATAGCATGCCTAGTATGATAGTGAAAGATTGATATCATTGTGGTGATGGTGGAATCGAATGATGTGAATGAGAACTATTGAAAATGCCATACAAGTTAAACTAATGATAAAACCCAACAATAATAAATCCACTAAAAACCTTGTGGTGGTGTTGGTAATGATGATGATGATGGTGTTTGATGAGTAACATGTATAGGATGCATAGAGTAAGAAATGCATATGATCTGTATTTGCATCCATGGCATACTGCATAACTGTCCGTGTTGGAATTTTAGGGGATTCCCTCGGTTAGCCCAGTGGGAGGGCGGCTCTATGCACGAGCGATTTGTATTTTCCCCTGTGACTCAGTGTGTAAGTCATGAAGCTGCCCATGATGCGCTACGGGGAGCCACATGTGGTTGACCCTTATGGGGGGTGGCTCTTGATGAGCAGGTGTCCCTTGTGGTCCTTGGGATCACAGCTGCCATGATATAACTCATGGTTGGCCCACAACACCATATATCGAATATGTTGTATACCGCGGTCATGGTTAAAATGGCCAAGTGTTACAAGATGGGCGATGCTGTTTGGTACCAGTAAAAGAATTGGTGAAATGCATGCAATTTAAGAATAAGTGTACATATTTTACTACTACAGTAGGAGTATGGTTAAATGATCATACTTGAATCTCATATTTGGTGTTTATATTCCCACAGTCAGATCTACAATTGTTAAAATATTCCATTGTGCATATGCATTAACTTAAGAGAATTTGCATATAGCAAGGAAGTATGCCAAAGGTGATGATATATGGTGATGGTTGTGTTGAGAATAGAGAGATGTAATTAAGACAACATAAATCATGTGAGTACCAAATAATAATATGAGACAAATGATGAAATATATAATGGCCTAATTATTGGAGGTGTAGATCATGTGTGTGGTTTTATACTTGCTTGATTTACAAAGATGATTGTAATTGTGAGGATAGTTAATGATAAGTTGTGTATGAATGCAAGTATACATGTTGTAGTACATATGCATATGATCTTACGGTATTCATATTCATTCTTTTTTAATGTACGACTCACTCTCCCATGTTGTCCATTTTTAGATTTGTGATGCAGGTCACTCATGGGAGAAGTGAAATCCTTTTGAAGTACATTTTGTGGAAGGAGGTCAATAGGGGCATAGGAAGTGCCTTGGCTGGCAAATCTAGATTTTGTATAGCATATAGTGTATATGTATGCTCATTTTGTTATTTAGATTGTAGGAGGTGATTTTGAGGATCATGTAGGATAATTGGATCTTAGTGTGTATGGCCAATTTTCATTAATGACCCAAATGATGTAATATGATGAATTATGATGTGTGTCGATGTTAAATTTCATGAATGAATGATGCATTCCACAATTTGTATAATTCAGGAAGTTTATGTTGGAGTAATTCAAATTCTATGCATTGAGTGAGTGAGAATTATTTTGAAGTGTATAAACCATTGAATGAGCCTTTAAATGCTTGAAGAAGCGCAACTAATGCATTAGGATAGGTTAAAATGGTAGGGAATGATATTTGATATGTTAAGTTGTGCAAATGTCATGTTTCTGTACAAGTTCTGCATAACTCGCTCAAGCGAGTGGAAATCTCGCTCGAGCGAGATACTTGTGAAACAGGTGTATGGCCACTGGCTGAAATTCGCTTAAGCGAATGGAGTCCTCACCCAAGCGAGATTTTCCTGGAAGCAGAGGCTGGACACTGGACCATTTTCGCTCAGGCAAAATGGTCATGGTCTGGGGATCGCTCAAGCGAGATGAAGAGAAAATGGATACTGGATGGTTTTCACCCAGGCGAGCCTTGCCTCGCGCAAGCAAAAATCGGGCAGTGAGTGCCTATGCCACTGGAGTGATCTCGCTCAAGTGAGGTTGAACTAGCTCAAGCAAGATTGGCCCCTGAGGGTAATCTTCATTCTCGCTCAAGTGTTTCGCTAGCTCGCCCAAGTGTGGTCCTCGAATCTCACTCAAGTGAGAAGACCCCCTGGTGCTTAATCTTTTTCCTCGCTCAGCATTTTCTGGTTTCGCTCAAGCATCTCCACGTGAGCTCGCTTAAGCGAGTGTGACTCTCGCTTGAGCGAGTATCTCTTTGATGCTCCCATTTGCTTTCTTTCAAATAAATTTCATTTCTCTTACATTAAATCTTTTACTTGCATCATCTTAAAGGCCTTTTGGACTTATTATGAATCATGGAACCTCATGAAATCCTTTCTCTTAAATTCAATCATGTAACATCAATTTCATTAATCCTTCCACTGCTTTTAACTTAGAATCTCTCATGAAATCGTTTTAATTTACCCTTTCATATCTTCATATATGAGAGTGGCTTTTCACAGATCTAGTGGTTGAATTGAAAGCTTCACCATTCTAATTATTTGATTAATTAATGATTTATAAAACACAAAAAATTTACCCATATTTTCCGTGGTTGTCTCAAATGCCAACTTAAGAACTATTTTAAGTAAGCAAAGATTATAGTCTTGACTTTAAATGAAATAGAATATAAAAGAGACATGATAAGAAAAGTGCAAACTCAATTTTATACTGGTTTGACCAATCTCTTGCCTACGACCAGTCTCTCAAGAACTCACTTGAGAAATTCACCATGACTTTGAATTTGTGGACAAGTTGAGCACTCCAATACTTAGGAATTCATTTTCATTTTATGGAGTCTCCAAGCACCTTACCAAGAGAAACCTATCTCTTGTCTCACAATCTTTTTGGAATATCACCCAAATACACTCTCTTGAAGAATAGAATATATTTCAAACTCTTAAAAGAGTGGATGAACAAATTAAAGCACTAATGGCTTAATAGAAAAGATATAATGACCTTTTTAGCTTTTACTTTATGCAAGTGATACAAAGATTTGGTTTGTCATGCAAAATGAATTTCTTCTCTATTTATAGTTTATGGAAAGACACAATGGAAGCATTTAGATCATCACAAGTCACCTAAAAAGATGCCTTTTTCAGAGGGATGCAATGATTCATGAGTTTCAATTGAAGAATCATGCCTTTCTATGCAACAATCATAAAGAAATATGATATTTCATCAATTCTGACAATAGTGTAATTGATTACCATAATGGTGTAATCGATTACATTAATTTAAACACTTAAAATATACAATGTTTAAACTTGTAATAGATTACGCTTAACCAGTAATCGATTACTATGATGTTTAAAATTTATTTTTCATGAACATTCAAAATATGCAACGTTTTATAACTATTGTAATCGATTACGCCTAAGTTGTAATAGATTACGTTGCTGTTAGAATTAAAAAATACTTGAACGTTTTAAATATGCAACGTTTCAAAAGCTCTTGTAATCGATTACGCTTATAACATAATCGATTACGCTTATAACGTAATTGATTACAATGTAATCGATTACTGTGATGTCAGAATTACAAACAATATAATTTTTAATTTTGTTTTTCAAGTTTTTAGGTCATACTAAATTTCTTTTAAGCCTTACATCTAGGCTGGTATCTTGATCTTGCATATCTTGGCCTTTTGATCTTTGTTTGCTTGTATTCAATATTTATCATTATCAAAATCTTGCGTCTTCAATCTCCCCCTTTTTGATGATGACAATTTTTTATCCTAAAAAATATTTACAAGCAGACATCTAGCAGAAAATATGCATTTGTTTTTGTAAAAGAATGTAACTTTTAAAACTTAATTATTTCTTAGTTATTTTTCCTTATAATTTAATTTTTAAGATTATTGCAAAACTTAATTATTTTTTAATTATTTTTCCTTATGTTTCAATTCAAGTCTTTCTCCCCCTTTATTTTTCAGTATATGCATTCTTTCTCCCTTTATGTCATTATCAAAAGAAACATCGCATGAAAAAACAAGAAATAATAAACAAGAAACAACATAATTTATACCATAAACGTAGTAGGAAACAAAGTTTGAGACGTATAAAAACAAAACCAATAACCAAACAAAGTTTGAGAAATAATTACATTGCATAAGTAGTAACCAAACAATGAAAAATATTTAAGCAAAGTCGGGAGGAGGAAGTGAGAGAGAATAGTCTACATGGTAGTGTCCACATGATCAAAATGATTGCGGATGTAGGAACGACTGTAGTTCAATAATGAGGTCTATCATAGAAAGTGAGTCTGGAACGGGGTTTGGATCAACATGAGGAGTGGTGACTTTTGGGACCTAGTTACTATCTTTGTTTTACTTATATCTGAAGGAAAAGAGAGTAGTTTTTCCAATCATGAAAAAGTGTTAGGGCTTGATGCAAAGATCCTCAGAAATAAGGACATCAAAGTAGCGGATGAGGTGAGTGACAAGGCTAGCATAGGAAAGGGGGTGTTGTTCTTCAAGGCCTTCTTCATCCGGTATCGAATGAAAGATGCCCAATTGAAAGGATGCACAGTCATGAGGGACCACATAAGAAAAAGATCTGCTTCAATAACTTGTGCCAGATTAGTAGTGCGGGGCATAACAATACAGACAATAATATAATGCATCACTCGATAATTAAAAGTGAAGGACTCAGTAAGAAGTCATCCTCCGAGTTCAACATTATCATGACACACAATCAGCCTAAGCATAAAAAATAGTTCCTTCATAAAGTTCCCTAAAGGAGATTAGTTTGGTGAGTAGGTGGAAGAGGTCCTCATTAATATATATTGGCACCTTTTAAAGCTCAAAAACAAGGCACCCATTGTCAAGTTTTGGATTGGAATAGAATAAACATGTAAGATCGGGATAGTGATCTTCTTTCATAGTAAGGAAAGGAAAGAGATCCTGATAATGTAAGAAACGGTAGCAATCAAGTCCTTTGATACTTTTCTCATTTATGAATTTGGGATCAATAATCTCACAGGAGTGGAAGAGAGAGTAGTAGTGTTCTTTTTGAGTGAAGAAAGAGAAAAACTCAGCAAAGGTCTGGAGAGAAGGGTTTCTTAGTATGGGATTGGAGTTCTAGAGTCTTATACTAGATTTTTTGAAAGACTTATAGCGCTTGTATTATCACACTTAATGGAAATATTATCTAATGTGATACCATAATCAAGAAGTTGTTGCTTCATCCATAAAATTTATGCACAGCAACTATCGACAACAACATATTCTGCCTCGGCAGTGGATAAGGCAACATTATTTTGCTTTTTACTATTCAAAGAATAGATCCCATAAGGTGGCAAGTTTCACTAGTACTCTTTCTATCTGTTTTGTAAGCGGAAAATTCATAATCTGAATATCCCACCAAGCTACAGGATGATCCTCTAGGGTACCAAATCCTAGATTTATAGTTCCTATTAAATATCTCATAATTCTTTTTAAGGCTTTAAGGTGTGATTCTTTAGGGCTAACTTGAAATCTAGCGCACAAACAAATAGAGAACATGATGTCTAGTATACTTGCAGATAAATAAAGAAGGGGTCTGATCATACCTCTATAGAGCTTTGTATTTTCAAGTTTCCTAACTTCATCTTTGCCCAAGTAGCAGGTCGTACTCATGAGTGTTGCAATTTGTTGAGCATTGTCAATTCCAAATCTTTTTAGAAGCTCTTTACAATATTTAGATTGATTGGTGAAGATCCCATCATTTGTTTGCTTTATTTGAAGTCCAAGGAAGAAATTTAACTCTCCCATCATGGACATTTCAAATTCACTTTTCATGATTTTAGAAAATTTGCTACATAAAGATTCATTAGTGGCACCAAATATTATGTCATCAACATAAATTTGAACTAGAAGAATGTCAAGTTTATCCCTTTTAATGAATAATGTAGTGTTAACCTTTCCTCTTATGAATTTATTTTCTAACAAATATTTTCTCAATTTGTCATACCAGTCCCTAGAGGCTTGTTTTAAGCCATGTCGTCACTAATTAGCGACCATATTAGCGATCGCAATATGAAAAAGGACCTTGAGAAGAAAATTAGTTATCAAATTAGTGACCAACAGAATCTCATCGCTAAGATTTACAAAAGACCATCGCCAACACGAATCCCATCGTTGAGACAATCACTATAGTTTACCTTCAACAATTTTTTGGTTTCCCTTCAAATTTTTTCATTGGCGCCTCACGTAGCGATGGTAGTATGAACCGTAGCTAGCTTTAGTTTCCCTTCCAATTCTTTGTCTTCCCTCCTAAATTCAACGTAGCGATGACATGTTGGGGTCGCTAAGTCTAGAAAATTTAGCAACAAAGTTAGACCCATAGCTACTTTCACCTTTTATTTTTTGCCTTCCCTCCAAATCCATCTTAGAACTAGAGATGGATTTTTTCGGTTACTAATAGCATGTTATTTAGCGACAGGATATGTTGCCCGTCGCTAGTTTGACTTTAGTGATAAGATGTTTAGGTCACTAGTTTGGTCGCATGTCTACATTTTAAGTTACCCACGGGTTTAGCAACGATATTTGTTCTATCCCTAAGTCTTGTATGTCACTAATCCTTTTCCCCTTTAGAACCTTAAACCCTTTCTTCTCTCTTAGTGTCCTCTCTTCCCTCCCCCAGTCTCCTAATCTCCCAGTCTCTCTTAATCTCCTCTATTCCCTCTTTGTCTTTGTTTCACCCATTTTTGGTTCCTCTTCCGCCCTCACGATGCACCTATTTTCCTTTCTCATTTCGGCTCCCTATTACTCCCTCCTCCCCCGCAACTCACCTTTGGCACACTGCACCATTCCCCCCTCACAACTCAATTGTTCATGCAACACTACTCCTTCCTCTCTCCCTTACAGCTGAGTGCTGATGCACACAGGACCATTCCATTCTCCCCCTCACAGCTCAGACACACTCACACAGCACCACCACTTGTCTCCCTTACGACTCACTGTTGGTCAGCTTCCAATCCCTTCTCCTTTTAATTGATTTACTATTTTTTTAATTTCTTTTGTATGTTTGAAGATTTGGTGACTATTCTTATTGCTAATTTTGAGTTGCCCATCAATGCTTGTAGATGATAAATGATAATAATTATATTTAGGCCCTGTCCAAATGAACTAAATTCAAATGAGTAAGAGATATTCTTTAAAATGAATAGAATACAGTTTTTATTAGAAAAGGATTGGTTAATTTTAGAATGATAAGTAAGATGTGATTTAGTTACTATGTGGAGATATGAAGTCTTTTAAAGTATCTTGTTTTTAGGTTTGTGAGAATAAGGTCTCAATATACTCAATGCTCAATTTCATATATATGAAGATATCTTCTGTTTTAGACTAATGGTTTTGGAGGATGATACCTTTATAGTTGGAATGACCAAGAACTACATGCTGCATTAGATTGATAAAGGTGTTAATTTTATTTCTTATTTATTATTTATTCCGTTCATGTTACCTGTTATTCTTGGGGTTGGTTTGTTAGGGTGAGTATAAAAGAGGCCTTAAATATTAGTTTTTCTTAATGTTTTTGCAAAACCTACTAAAATGGTTCATTAACTTAAAGATTAGAGCCATTAGGTTACCTTTAGCTTCTCTATTTGTCTTTGCTCCTATAATCTGAATAAGTTTTTTATACTCATACTAAATTATGCATTAGTCCCCTTAAGTTTTCTTCCATATGCTTTGCTTCTGGATTAACACTATTAGTAAGTTTAACACCATGCGTTTTCTGTATAAATGAATGAACCTTATATTTCTAGTTCTTCAGTTAAATGCATAGTATCGATCTTAATTCTTAAGCTTCAACCTTTCTTTAGATATGCCTACACATAAGTACATACAAGCTTCTGACTACTTGATTGTTTGTAATTTTTGTTCTAATTTAGAATGATTAGTTCTTTTTAGTACATTTTTTTATCTTAGAAAAAGGAACTTATATGATGATGTTTCTTTATTCTTTTATATTCATGTTGTTAAGGTAGGTACCATGTTAGTTTAACTTCCTCCACCTTAACTTCCTCCACCTTAACATCAATCTCCACCTTAAAAACAATTATAATTTATAACACTTAAACTAAAAGCACTAAAATTTTAAACATTCATGAAAAGAAGCAATTTTACTAACCATTTCCCTCAAGAAATAATAAATAGAAAGTATTGTTTAGAAATTATGTCTCCATTCATGTCTTAGTTTAAGTCTATGATAGAAGTGTATGATTACCTTTTAGTATAAGTAGTGATAGAAGTGGATCTTAGTTTGATATGATCGTATCAAATTAGCTATTGATTTCCATTCATGTCTTGTTTCATTGGCAGGTAACAAAATTTTGTTTTGTTGGTATATTCATATTGATACTGCTTCCAAATGCAACTTTACCTATTACCTATTAAATTCTGAAGCTGTGATAGTTACATTATTTTTTTTCATCTTGTAGAAGCCTTGTTATGTTATGTATATAGACTGAGTTTCCCTGTGAAATTTCCTAGATAGTGGATTTATGAATCACGCTTATAACTTAACACTCTCATTGCTGTTAGCCTTTGAACTAAAATTTTTCAGCCTATCTTTTCAAATTGCTTATGTAATCAGTCACTTTTGATATAAATTGCATTGTAGTATAAATTGCATTTGGGAAAATGATGGTTTCTGAATTGCATTATAGTTCATAGTATAAATTACCTTTAGTATAATTGTATTGTAGTTAATGTAAAGTTTGGTTTCTGAATTGGCCAACTCAGCTTATACAAAATTCCAAATCCAAAACAGAATCAGTCCTTGATTCCTTCCTTCATTTAAGTCTTTAACACCTCAAATGCATCATTAATTTTGAACTCCCTAGCCCTTAAGAACTTCAACAGAACCACATCAATGGCTTCTGCTTCTTTGCTTGGCGACAGTTGCACACAGGCCTTGTCCTAAAATTTTATAGGCCCCAGGCGACACAACACTGAAAGGCCCCTTAGTATATTTTTTAAAAGAAAAAAAATATCGAATAATCAAATCAACATTATTAAAGTCATTGTAAATTCTAAACACATCATCATCGTGTAAAGAATAATAAGAAGTCAAAATAATAAACGATGCTCTTATAGCCTTATATTTTCCTTTAAAATTGTTCTTCCACTTATACTAAAGTAAAAAAGACAAATTATCATAAAAGTAGTTTCTTCTATTATTTTTAGATGCAAAATCATTAATGAAAAATAAAACAAGAAAATATAAAAATTAGAGTTAGCATGGGATTAAACCTAAGACCTTTAGGCAAAATTCATATAACTTTACCATTAAACCATTCAAACTATATTAAAATTTTTTAGTTTTTTTCACATAAGTTAAATATTATTTTTTTGGGCCCTCATTGACAATGGGCCATGGGCCATTGCCCTTGCTATCAAGTCCCAGGGCCGGCCCTGGTTGCACACCCCACAAAGACGCCTCATCACCACAATCCTCTTCTACCTAAACCCCTTTTCTCCTCTTCCTTCCCTTCAACTTTCTCACCTTCTTCAACTTTAATATATTTCTAAGAGAAATAGCCTATGATATTAAAATTTAAATAAATCATGATAATTTAATTTTAAACTTAATTTATGGTGGTATTATTAGTTAAGAATTATATTTGTAACTAAGAAAGTTTGTTATATATTAAATTTATATAGCATTAATTTTAATCATGAATATTTTAATCAATATTTGTCAGTGTACTTTGTTTCTTTCCCTTTAGAAAAGTCAAATTCCTTTTTTATGCCTTCTTATGATATTTAAAAAGTCAAAAAAGTATTTAAAATTAAATTATCCAAATAATCAAATAGTACATGATTGCTTAGTTCTTATCACTGTGTTTGTCCTGTCCTTTTGTTACTCTCAAATGAGGTTTTTATGAAAAATTCTTGCAGTGTTCTATTGTTGAGGAATGTTTGATCCATATTAAAATAGTTATTTTGTGATTTATCACTTGTCAAACTTGTTAAGGAAAATAGTGTGTTGCAGAAATACTGGACCAAACCAATTGGAGATAAAGAGAAGCAAGTATAAGGGCAAGAAAATGAACACACAAGATTTACGTGGAAAACCTCCAAAATTGGAGAAAAAGAACACGAATGATCACGAGCAAAATAGTTTCACTGTATAAGAAGGAGAGTATAAGATGTTCTCAAAAAGAAGATAATAAAGAGACAATAAGCCTTATAAGTTACAAAGACAAAAACAAAATTATCTCTCAAATTTTTTGACTAAAGTACTCTCTCAGATGAAACCAAAAATATAAACTCACTTCTAAAATTCTCTCAGGATTACACTAGGAGAGAATTTTATCATGATTGCAAATGTGGTACCTTGAATCCTTTTATAGAAAATTATAAGAAATATAATATATTTCCTTAACCATGAAGATAAAACCAAATTGAATTGGTTTTTTGAAGAAGTAAAATTCAAATTGAATTTATATTTAAAGAAGTAAAATTCAAATTGAATTTGTATTGTGATGAAGTATAATTCAAATTGAATTTGTATTCTGAAGAAGTGGAATTCAAATTGAATTTGTATTGTGAAGAAGTAGAATTCAATTCGAATTGTTATTCTGAAGAAATAAAAACCAATTTGAATTGGTATTGTGAAGAAGCAAAAATCAATTTGAATTACTCATGGTAAATAAAGTACCACATTAACAAAATTTGAGACATGTATTTAACAATCTCCACCTTGGATCAAATTTGATAAATTGTTCATTGTCGAATAAAGCCCAAAGGGGCATTCAAGTGCTGTGTAGACCAACCAAGTCTAAGTAGTGTTGGAACTTGGTATTAGGAAGTGGCTTAGTAAGCATATCTGCTGGATTATCAGAAGTATGAATCTTCTGCACCATAATTTCACCAATCGTAACAATGTCTTGGATAAAGTGATGTTTTACATCAACGTGTTTGGTCTTGTCGTGATAACGACTATTCTTGGTTAAATGAATAGCACTTTGACTATCATAAAACACAGTAAGAATATCTTGTGTAAGACCAAGTTCATTGACCAAACCACGAATCCAAAGAGGCTCTTTCACACCCTCTGTGACTGAAATATATTCTGCTTCAGTTGTAGATAATGCAGCAATAGATTGAAGATGAGCTTTCCAACTGATAGCAGAGTTACAAAGAGTGAAGATGTAACCAGAAAGAGATCTTCTTCTATCAAGATCACCACCATAATCCGAATCAACAAAACCTGCAACATCATTAGTTGTAGCTTTTCTTCTGTCAAATACCAAGCCAATATCAGAAGTACCTTTTAGATACTGAAAAATCCATTTCACAGTACTCTAATGATCCTTTCCAGGATTATACATGTATCAAATCTGGTCTAGTGCATACCATAGCATACATTAAACTGCCAACTGCACTAGCATAAGGGACATGTTACATACGCTCTATTTCTTCTTTAGTTTGTGGGCATAGGTCTAAAGATAACTTGAAATGTGCCGCAAGTGAAATAGAAACAGGTTTACAGGTTTTCATGTTAAATCTGTCAAGTAATCTCTTAATATATTTCTGTTGAGATAAGAACAATTTACCAGCTTGGCGATCCCTGTGAATCTCCATGCCAAGAATTTTCTTAGCTGCACCTAATTCCTTCATCTCAAACTTATATTTGAGTTCAGCTTTTAATTTCCTGATCAGAGACTTGTCACGTGATGCAATCAATATATCATCAACATAAAGTAACAAGTAAATGAAAGTTCCACTAGGAAATTGTTGGAAATAAATACATTCATCATATTGACTCCTTGAATATCCTTGCCCAATCATAAAGGAATCAAACCTTTTGTACCACTGTCTAGGAGCTTGCTTGAGACCATATAAAGATTTTATCAAACGACAAACAAGATGCTCTTTACCAGGAATAATAAATCCCTAAAGCTGATCCATATAGATTTCTTCTTCTAGTTCTCCGTGTAGAAAAGCTGTTTTAACATCAAGTTGATAAAATTTCAGATTAAATAAAGCAACAAAAACAAGCAAGATACAGATGGAGGTATGACGTAGTGCATTTTGGGTTTTAACCATGGTTAAAATTGACCTTTAACCATAGTTCTACAACCGTGGTTGTTCCCACCATGGTTATAAGAGTGGACATTTAACCACGGTTCTGAACCATGGTAAAAAATAGCATATAATCACGGTTCCAAATAACTGTGATTAAAGAGGGGGGTTTTAACCATGGTAAAAAAAGAACCGTGATCAAAAGGGGGTTTTAATCACTGTTAAAAAAGAACCGTGATCAAAAGGGGGTTTTAACCACGGTTAAAAAAGAACCGTAATCAAAAGGGGGTTTTAACCCCGGTTAAAAAAGAACCGTGATCAAAAGGGAGGTTTTAACCATGGTTAAAAAAGAACCGTGATCAAAAGGGGAGGTTTTAACCACGGTTAAAAAATAAACGTGATCAAAAGGGGGGTTTTAACCACAGTTGAAGAAGAACCATGATCAAAAGGGGGGTTTTAACCACGGTTATGACTATAACTAACCGTGGTTAAAAGTTAATTTTTTTAAATGTAGGATTTGTTTTTTATTCATTATCCAAACCTGCAAGCAGAGATTATAACCAGACAGCCCAATATACACAATAAGATATGAAAAATAATCAATTTTAATAATAAAACCATATAAACAACAAATATGGTACAAAAATGCACAATATGATAATCCTAAAGCTCTAATAGATATAAATCCTCAAAATTAACAATAATAAACAACAAAGACACTATTAGAGTCCTTCCTTGACTTGAAGAAAGCTGGTGGCCCAATGGTTTCTAATTTCATTAATGTATTTTTCTGGGAATTTTGAGGAGTCTTGAAAGTGCTGCAAAGAAGAGACAATATTGTTAAGTAGTGATCAACAAATTGTTAAGTAGTATGTGAAAACCAAATTAGAGATGTAGGTAGTGAAAACTTACAGTTGTCCATCCGTCTACTATACCAGATTGGACAATGTTGAGCATCATCTTCATGATGAAATACTCGCACTCAAAGGTGCCATTCTGCCTATAAGACTACAAGGTAGCATATATTTAATTCACAATTGGTTACTTTTTGGTTACTAATTGAGGTAGCTTTAAAAGTAATGCTTGTTAAAAAAAAACTTACTTTTGGGAAGACCAACTATAGTTTTTTCCTAATCACCCTGCCCTGTAGCTGACAGTATCCAGTTACAGCCCTGTGAGAGAATAAAACATCTTTTTAGTTAATAGAATGACTTAATCAGATATGTAAAGTTGTAATTTTTTATAAGTAGCTTACGCATCGATTATTTTCTGGTAGTCAACACCAGAACTCCCATGCAAGGAACAAAAGCATGCGTAATGCCATCCTTTGGGTAAATGCCCAACAATTGCCAATAAAGACTGTAATGAACATTGATTAGTACACAATCCATGATTAAATTAACAACAGTAACTAATTATTTACTAGACTCTTACTCTCGATGATATGGCGCAAGGTACACAGTCTTGTTTAAGGCATGCATCCAACTTTAGATGTATGCCTGAATATCCTCCTTGGTGTTCAAATTTGTATTAGAGAGGGCTCTAGAAAATCATAAGTGTCATGGATACCCCTCTCTATGCAAAGTCTATGTAGAAACCTAAGAAAATTTACACACATTTAGTTAGTGACAAATAACATTTTAATTGACACAATCATTAAACGAGAAACATTATACTTACAGCTCCCAACACTGAATGACAGATATGTTCAACATCGTCTTCCCCATCAAAACCTCACATAAGTCAGGCCGCGCAATGTACACTAGCAATGGACTTGGGTGGCCAAAAATAGATTCCTCCCAGGGCACTTGGATAGTATTCTCGTGTAGCTGAGCCGATACAGGCCAAAGCTGTTTGATGGAATCAGTGTGGCATCTTTGATGGGCCACCATCTTGCTAAAAACAGTTAAAAAATTAGAAGAAATTTAGGATTATTCAAAATATAACTTAATATATAATTGACTATGTGTAAGGAGCATACCTTGGGACCAGAATCTGACAAAAGTCTGGTCGGCCATATAAGGAAATGTCTTACAGCCTGGCCGACGAGTCGTACCTCAAGTTAGAATGGGCACAGCTGCATCCGCCTTGAGGACCTATACAACTGAGACCCTTGACATACCATCAGGCATTGGCTGATGATGAACCAAATGGCCTAGGTTATACACTAAACCAACGGCAAGTGGCTCCTCCACTTCATCAACAAAGAGGTCACACAGATGGCAGTCTCCAAGATGTACGTCATCATCATCACTGTCAGGTGCAACACATGACCCCTTTATACTGACTCGTCTAACCTACATATTTACACAACATTTTGAAGTAAGTCAAGAAATAATGATAGCAAATTACGGGTAATTCAATTAAATCATGTACAATCCAACCTGTAGGGAGACCTCCACTGCTGTAGGCTAATGTTGTTGACTGAATGAGGCTTTCATCTCATCCCAAAAGCGTCTTATCTCTTCTTATAACAGCCTCTGCATCTCCTCCCTGGCCTCTGCGTTCACTGCAGCTACCTTTTCATCAAAGCTCTTCTCCAAATCAGAGATGGACTGTAAGGATGCGGTGGGACGCCCAAAATAGGTTCAGAGGCCTACAGAGGAAGAATGATTACAAACAAAAATGTTACCGTATGTTACTTAACCAGATGGGTGTATAAACATACCATGTTCATGACCAGCTACACAGACTCATCCAGGGTGCTCTGGTTGGCCGATGGCGGTGGTCAAGATATCATCCCTACCATGAGACACGAAAGACCCTTGGGTCGACTGCTCCACCAAGGAATCCTGCAATCAAAACCCAGTGATCAGTGTAGTTAGTAATAGATGGACAATACATAATAACATAAATAATTTAAAGAAGCATTGTACTTACAATTCGTTGGGCAACCTCCTTAGCATGTGATGAAGTGTAGTCACCACTCTTCCTCATCCTGGCCCGCTTCTATTTTTAATGGCGTGAGGGTGGGGAGGGGGGATCCACAATAGTGGTGTCAGGGTGGCTGATTAGCCTTTGAAGTGGATGATTAGCCGTAAGAAACCTACGATGTCGAAGATAAACATTTTTCCTTCCATGATGCAGTCGATCAGAACTAGTTCCCTCCTCATATACAGGACATGCTTTATGACCTTTGACACTGTAGCCCGAGAGGTTACGATACGTAGGGAAATCATTGATTGTGTAGAATAACATGGCTCTCAATTTGAATGAATGTCCTGTAAACCCGTCAAACACATCAACCCCCTCTTCTCATAACATTTTTAGGTCTTCAAGTAACGGACTTAAGTATACATCGATGTCGTTCCCTGGTTGTCATGGACCAGAAATCATCATTGATAACATAACATATTTTCATTTCATGCATAGCTATGGCGGCAAGTTGTAAACAAACAACAAAACAGGCCATGAACTATGGTTTATGTTTAGGTTCCCATATGGGTTCATGCCGTCTGTGGCTAGTGCAAGCCTAATATTTCTCAGGTCATGAGAAAAATCCAAAAACATCGTATCCACTTTCTTCCACTGTAATCCATCTGCCGGATGCCTAAGTTGTCCATCAACAACCCTTTCATCAGTATACCATCGCATAAGCTTCGCATCATCTACATTGGCAAACAGACGCTTTAGTCTCGGCACTATAGGGAGATACCACAACACTTTCACAGGAGACCCTTTAGTGCAAACTTCATCAGAATCAAGTTGTTTCTTCTTATATCGTGACACCCCACACCTAGGACATCGATGCAGCATTTCATACTCACCATGGTATAATACACAATCATTTGGGCATGCATGTATCTTCATATACTCTAATCCTATAGGACACAACACCTTCTTAGCCTCATAGTTACGATTTGGCAAAGTGTTACCAACTGGGAGCATTTCTTTCAGCAACTTAAGCAAGTCAGTGAAGCTTTTATCTGTCCACCCATTTATCGCTTTCAAATTAAATAATCATAAAACTGCTGTCAACCTTATGAAATTGGTGCAATTCGGATACAACGGCTTCTCAGAATCCTCACACAAAGTCGTATAGACGTAAGCTTTCTTAAAACTTTCTACCCCCACGTCACGTATCATATCCTCAAGTCGGTCATCCATGTCGTCATTAACTTCATGCATAAAGCTTTGGTCTTTTGTTTGAAAACTGGTACTTGACACCTCAACATGTTCATCATGCCATATCCATCGCATATAAGTCTGAAGAAAACTATCACACAATAGATGTTCTCGCACTTCTTCCAATTTGAGTCGACGCATGTTCAAGCATTTAACACAAGGGCAAAAATACTTTCCCTTCATCTCCTCAGCATTCTGTATCACGAATTCTATGAATATTTTAACTCCACCCTCATACTATAGACTTATATGTGATGCAGTTATCCAACTTCAATCCATACTTACTGTTTACAATACCAGTAAATTTAACGGTGCTATGAATCTTACTTTCTTTACAAAGGTGGTGGTCCTACCCATTGAGGATGAACATTTTTCTATACTTCATAACTACATACAACTTAGGAGTTATTTTAAAATTTGATAAAATTTTGGCAATATTTCGTATTGGTCTCTAAGTACACGAAATGAAAGTGGTGACATCAAATTCAACCACAATCAAATATGCACCCAAAGAACAATACAAAATTTAACTAGCCAAAACTTAATCAAATTTTAAAATTACTCCTAACTTGTACATAGCAATGATGTATAAAAAATTGTTCATCTCAAACTGTCCATGGCTCTCTGCATTCCACTTGCTGATTCCACATCAATGGGTTTCTAAACCCCTAGGGTTGGGATTACTAAGGCTTTCAATGAATTCTTGAAGGTGTATTGAGCAATTAAACTTCTGAATCATGAGGAGAACAAGCTGAGGAGTGGAGTTCCATTGCTGAATTGACAAATTCAGATCCAATGAAGAACCTCACCAATGAGGAATCATGGTTGAGGCTTAGGTAACTTCCAGCTTCCTAACTAATTCAGGCCTATTAATTAGGTGAATAGTTAGGCTTCAACCCCTAATTTTCGTATTAGATTTCTCTGTTATTGAACACCTAAGGGATTAGGGTTTAATGCTTAGGAATTAGTGTTAATCACCTAAGGAATTAAGGATTAACCATCTGTGAATTGTCCTCTTGAGTCTGAAGCTTGATTGAACCTTAATTGCATGTTTCTTGATGAAATTGTATGTTGAAGCAATCCTAACCTCTCTTCCATTAAGTTCACTTCACCTTTCATATTGTTTCTAAAAATACAAAAACATAGAAAGCATCAAAACAATAAAAATAGAATAAAAATTATACTACATTGTGTTGGTTCAACTTGTACTAGTCTAAGATTGAGGTAATTACCACAATCCCTATGGGAACAATCAAATATATTACAAATTTAACGATTGGTGTGCTTGCCAAAAGATAAATCCTCCGAGAAATATGCATCAAGCTAATGGCTCAGGATTTTCACACCAAGTTAATAGTGCTGTTGTCGGGGATTGTTGAGTAATATCAACAATCCTTGGACCGGTACTAGACTGAACCATTTTTTTTAGTCTTTGTAATTTTGCTAGTTGTTAATGAATTTTGTTGTAGGAGTAGATTTTGTTAAATATTGGTATTGTGTTGAGTGTTTGCTGTTAGTTGTTTTTGGCTATTTTAGTGGGAACACTAACCATTGCAGTAGCCTTGTTTGTAGTTAGTTGTTACATTTATGTTTTTTCTAGTTTCTTTGGAAAGTGAAAAGTTACAGGTGATGGATCTTGATGACACCTTAGCAGAGTTTCTTCAATATTCACAAACATTATGCATGAACCATATAGAGGAGGTACAACCAATTGCGGAGGAGCCATCAAAATTAGAAAGAATTTTGATTCAATTGATGGAAGTTACTCAAACCGGCCTCCAAAATTTTGATAATTCAATCATGAATATTCAGAAGCAAGTGGATTTTATTGCAAAGCAATTGGCCGAAGAGCAAAGAAATACAGAGGTTGTACGAAGAGAAGACCAATATGAAGAGCTATGGGATGATGATGTTAGTCTAGCTAAAGAAATTAAGTTTGGGGAAGAAGAAGACCAGCTAGAAAACATTGGGATGAATGAACCTGAACTTGAAGTTGAGGTAGAAACAAAAGAAGAATAAGAAAATGAGAAAGTTCAGGGTTATTTGATGAAAGAAGAGTCAATTGAAGAATGTAAAGAAGAAAGTGATAGGAATTATACTTCAAAATTGGAAGATAATAGTATATCTAGTGAAGCATTCTTCGATAATTGGAATGAAGAAGATTGGTCTAAAGAAGAACAAGAGCAGGAGCTGTCATTGGGTAATTACTTTGATGAGGAAAGTGTTGAAGTAGTACAAAGTAAAGAAATGACAGCAAAAGTGATTGAGGAAGTTGAGACTCAATTATACACTATTGTTGAGCAAGAAGTGATAGAAGAGGTAAAGGTCTCAGCTGAGATGAAAACCATATCTTGGCAACACAATAATGATACTGAAATTTTGTTAGAGCCAAGTGTGAATGCAGAGAAAGAAGTAGAGGTTCATGCACAAGAAGAGTTAACATGTTTAGATGTTGAAAATATAAAAGAAGAAGAAATTCAGCCATGTCATGACGGGTGTTTGCTAGTGGTAACTACTACAGCTATGGAAATCACAAGGAAACGCGAATTCTCAAGTCAAGAAGAACATTGCTTGTGGCACAAAAAGAGGGACACTAACATAAAACAGGAAAAGAAAAAGAGTGAAGGAAAGAAAAAGAAGAAAAAGCAGAAAGTTTGGAAAAAAAAAGATTGGAGGAAAGTTGTGTTGAGCATTAGCCTTAAACATAACAAGGAGAAAAGTGGATCTTAAAGACCAAGAGTGTATGGTCATAAGCAATGGGATCCTGGAGGATAAACTTGTGTTTGTTTGTCTTGTACATAAATAAAGTAGTGAGCGAAGTTTTCAAAAAGAAGAAGAAGAAGAAGAGAAAAATAGAGTTAAAAAAAGAGAGAGAAAAAAAAACAAAAGAGAATTTTCAGGATTACACAGTGGATGCTCCCAAGAAGCGTTCTTACGCTCACCTTCATTCCTTGAATAATGAACCACCAAAGTATGCACTTCTACACCATCTCTTTCTCTCCACGCAGGTAGTTTCTATTCATGCATCTTAGTTCCTTTATGTGAAAAAAAATATTCCAATTTTGTGTTCTGTAGTGATACCATTGTACAACATCCATTTTCTTATTTTTTGTTACATGTTGGTTCTTTGTTATTTTAAATTTCCTTATAAATACAAAAAAATAAAAGAAAAGAAACTAAAAAGGGAAAAAGAAGAAAAGACTGAAAAAGCTTGAAAAATTTTGAATAAGGTTTGAGCGTACATACGTTGGATTTCAATGTACATACGCGCATCAGTAAAAGAATAAGAATTATGGACCAAGAAGTGAGCGTACATACGCTCAAATCCCAGCGTACCTATGCGTGGGTCCAATAGCTAGAATAAGAATTAGGCTCTCTTCTCGCTTGAGCTTAAGCTTCACGCTTGAGCGATAAGAAAGTGACGCTTAAGTGTGACCTAAGCGTGACCCATAGATATGCCTCGCGCTTGAGCGAGGAATGATCACGCTTAAGCGTGATCGTGGGAGTGGTTGTACCAAGCTTATTACACTGTCATGCTTGAGCGAGAGAATGTCACGCTTAAGCGTGACTACTGTATGCTTAAGCGTGATCATGAGCGCTTGAGCGTGAGTACCACACTTTACCACCTCTTCCACTCTGTTATGTCCACATGCTTGAGCGAGCACCCTTGAGCGAGCTTCTATAAGCTCAATGTGATCCTCAAGCGTGACCATTGTACGCTTGAATGTGAACCCATACTTTACCACCTGTTACCACCTGTTATACTTTAATGTGAGCATATGTACACCCAGATCCAGCGTACCTACGCGTACCCATGACTCATACCCCTTGTATGTTGGAAGCTCTGGTTCTTGAAAAGAAAAAAAAGCATATTCTTTGCATTCCATTGAAAGGTAACATCTCTTTCATTCATTGATTTCAGTTAATAGCTAGAATTATTACATTCCACCATTTCAATTTTGAATTTAATGCATCCATCATGTCCATTCATCTCACATGTTCAGTTGTGTTGTAATAACTCTATGTCAATGTCATTTCTTAAACAATGTATTTCCTTTTCCGCTGTAATAAAATTTTATTTCTATGTTAAGTTGTTTGTTCCTATTTCCTTTCTGATTTGTATTATCTAAATTTGTGTACACCACTGCTCACCAATTCCTTGCCATATAGGTAAGAAGGGAAGTAATTGATCCCTTACTCTCATTAACTTATGAAAGGTGTTAACTGTATTTAATTTAGAAATCATCTTAATTATTTAAAGTTTGCTGATTCTCAGGCATCAATTGGATAAATTAATTCATTCGCATTGCTTGATTCATGATCCCTGTCCATAACTATTTTCATCCTTAATTATTTATATATTCACCATGCTAGTTAGCAATCTGAATTTGTAATCTCGCATTAAGTTTGGGGACATGATTGGCTGATTACCTATAATTTATTAGCTTTTAAGCCTTTATTAATTCTTTTCCGAGTATGTCTGCACTATTGTTAGTAAGACAAAATTTTCTTCAGTGCTTGTCAATGATTATATGTTTGCCAATTGGAAATGATGAAGACCTTCTTTGGAAATTAGCCATGGCCAAATTTAGCCATCCATATTATTAATTATCCTTTGACCTAACAATTATATTTTGAGCCTAAGACCCTGTCATTTTGATCATGTACCTAACTTTATAAGCCAATTTATCTGAGAAAAACCAAGTGAATTATCGCTGGATGTACCACTGATGGATTGCTAAGTCTTATCTTTTTGCTAGGGACTAGCAAGTTCTAAGTTTGTGGATGAAGAGTGTACCTAACAACAAATAAAGGACACAGTCAGACCTTAATTATAGTTGAGGATTTTGAAGAGAAAAAAAAGAGAGAAATGAAAGGAAGAACAGCAAAAGTAAAAGAAAAGTGAAAAATCAACAAAGCAAAGGTACAAAGCACCACAATAAAAGAAAAATGGCATTGAAAAAAATTGAAAGAGAAAAAAGAAAGAAAGAAAGAAAGAGTTTAAAGGACTAAAAAAGAATAAGGTGCAAAGCACCACAGTTAGTTTAGTTATCCTTCATGAGAAAAAAAAATTATAAAAGCAAAAGAGCTGGTTAGTAGAGGCATTTAAGTTAAGATTGAGGCAACGCATCAGTGGGCATATCTTTTAACCCAACATTGACTAGAAAAACCAATATAGAGCCGATAGCCTAACCCCATTACAAACTTAAAAAGCCCTTACTGATCCAATTGTATTAGCATATGTCATGATGTTTAGAACTGTTGCAAGCCTATGTTGATCTGACAATTATGCAGGTGATGAGTGCATGCAATTAAACCTATACACTGAGAGAAGAGTGAAACACTAATCCTTGTGAGGAAAGTATCACCAGCTTATTCTCAAAGGAAGTGTGAGTAATTATATTGTCAGAGTATGTAAAAAGAAACCATGAAGGATATCCAATAATTATGGTATGAACTAAGTTAAGGAAAGGTTGATTGTCTAAAGTAAGTGTAGTTAATTTAATTAATTTGAGTCCTTACTTGAGGGCAAGCAAGTTTTTAGTTTGGGGATGTGATAAGTCTTGAAAAGACTTAATAATTTCATCTTTAATTTAACATAATCCATTAAATATTGGTTAGTTTGGCATTATTATTTAATAAATTTGTTAATAATTCTTGTTTTAGTTATTTAATTCAAAAGTGTTTAAATTGTGCAAGAAAATGGTTAAAAAGATAAGTATATAAGGAATTATGTGTATTGAGAGATTTATTAACCCAGCGTACATACGCTACAAAGCCAGCATACATACGCTAGGCATTTATTTGTTTGCATGTTGCAGGATCAGGTGTAGGACATCCAGCGTACATACGCTGGAATCCCAGCGTATGTACGCGCACAAACAGAACTTGAAAAGAGAAGCATCAAGCTTAAGCGTGAAAGCTTCAAGCTCAAGCATGAAAGCTTCAAGCTCAAGCATGAAAGCATCAAGCTCAAGCCTGAGATCCATGCAATTCACGTAAAAAGAAAGAAAGGAAAACACGAGCACGCTCAAGCGAACTTCTTTCACGCTCAAGCGTGGAATCAAAGTGCCATCACGCTCAAGCGTGAATTCCCAGCGTGCATGAAAAAATACGATCGCGCTCAAGCGTGAGTCCTTCACGCTTAAGTGTGAAGGTGGTTATTCAGTTTGATATTTTTTCCCTCCAAGCTGCACCGTTGCTGTTTTCTATTTTCTGTTTTACTGTAGTAATTTAAGTAATGTATGTAATTAATTATTTCCTTATAATCATGTAATTAGTTTAGTTAGTTTAATTATTAATTAAGTTCCTCTTGTAATTAATTAGAGTTAGTTAGTTAGTTTAAGTTATCGATATATACTTGTAAATACTCTCTAAAAAAAGGAGGAGAGAACACACAGAAGCAATAATACATCATTCATTTTCTGATTTTTAACTTCTCTCTAAACATTTTCTCACACTAAATTCTCTCTTCCATGGCTCTCTCCATTCCACTTGCTGATTCCACATCAATGGGTTTCTAAACCCCTAGGGTTGGGATTGCTAAGGCTTGTAATGAATTCTTGAAGGTGTATTGAGGAATTCAACTTCTGAATCATGAGGAGAACAAGCGGAGGAGTGGAGTTCCATTGCTGAATTGACAAATTCAGATCCAATGAAGAACCTCACCAATAAGGAATCATGGTTGAGGCTTAGGTAACTTCCAGCTTCCTAACTAATTCAGGCCTATTAATTAGGTGAATAGTTAGGGTTCAACCCCCAATTTTTGCATTAGGTTTCTCTGTTATTGAACACCTAAGGGATTAGGGTTTAATTCTTAGGAATTAGTTTTAATCACCTAAGGAATTAAGGATTAACCATCTGTGAATTGTCCTCTTGAGTCTGAACCTTGATTAAACCTTAATTACATGTTTCTTGATGAAATTGTATGCTGAAGCAATCCTAACCTCTCTTTCATTAAGTTCACTTCACCTTTCATATTATTTCTAAAAACACCAAAACATAGAAAGCATCAAAACAATAAAAACAGAATGAAAATTATACTGCATTGTGTTGGTTCAGCTTGTACTAGTCCAAGATTGAGGTAATTACCATAATCCCTGTGGGAACGATCAAATATATTATAAATTTAACGATTGGTGCGCTTGCCAAGAGATAAATCATCTGAGAAATATGCATCAAGCTAATGGCTTAGGATTTTCACACCAGTAGCCTTTTAATTAAATTTAATACATAAAGTGTTAAGATTCAAGTGTTGAATTTTAATCCACCTAAGTGCATTAAATTTTATTAAGACCAAGAAAAGGGATTTTGGGCCGGACAAAAAGAGGTGTTCACAGATACCCCTCTTTACTTCTTTTCCGTGAGAAAAACATTAAGTCTCTTCTTGTTTTTGAAATGAAAAGGAAGTAAAGACGTGAACACCATTATAAAAGTCACGCCAAGTTCAATAACCAGGAGAGCAAGCATTGTTCTTGTCGGCCTTTGAAGAAAGCCAATAGTAGTACCAACTTTGGTGACTTGGAGAATGAGGCAAGGTATTGATTTTGATGGCAGTAAGGATGACGAGTTTGGAAATACAACAGGAGTACCTGAAGCTTTTGCTCTTGAAGAAGACATTTGACATAAAGGATTGCCCGACATTTCAAAGAACACAACCTAGGAATGAGTATCTGAGGTTGAGGCTTGAAGGAAAATAACTGACACAAGGGGTTGCCCTGACATTTTAGGTAACCTAGGACTCGGTATCTAAGGTTGAGGCTTGGAGGAAAATAACTGACACAAGGGGTTGCCCTGACATTTTGGGTAACCTAGGAATGGGCACCCGAAACTCTAGAGAAAAATAAATAATGAGGGGATGCCCTTGATTGATTTTGATTGAAATAGCCTAAGAAAGGATGCTTAAGGCTTAGACATAACATAAATGACTGAGGGATGTGCCCTTGGTTCAAAAGGAAATAGCCTAGGCAAGGGTTCCTAAGACCATGACTGGGAAATAAAAGACCTGGGGATGATGCCCCTGGTTTAAAAGGAAATGAAAGACTTGGGGGCAATGCCCATGGTTCTGACAGGAAATAAAAGACTCGGGGGTGATACCCCTGGTTTGACAGGAAATGAAAGACTTGGGGGTGATGCCCCAGGTTCTGACAGGAAATAAAAGACTCAGGGGTGATGCCCCTGGTTTGACAGGAAATGAAAGACTTGGGTGATGCCCCAGGAAATAAAAGACTCGGGAGCGATGCCCCTGGTTTGATAGGAAATGAAGACTTGAGGGTGATGCCCCTGGTTCTGACAGGAAATAAAAGACTCAGGGGTGATGCCTATGATTTGACAAGAAATGAAAGGAATGAGGGTGCTGCCCCTTAGTTGACAGGAAGTAAAAGGATTGAGGGTTGACCCTCGGTTGACTGGGAATGAAAGGACTGGGGGTGTTGCCCCTCGATTGACTGGAAATAATAGGATTGGGGGTTGACCCTCGGTTAACAGGAAATAAAAGGATTGGGGGTGTTGCCCCTCAGTTAACTGGAAGTAAAAGGATTGGGGTTGACCTTCAGTTAACAGGAAATGGAAGGATTGGGGTGTTGCCCCTCAGTTGATTGAAAGTAAAAGGATTGGGGTTAACCCTCAGTTAAAAGGAAATAAAAGGATTGGGGGTGTTGCCCCTTAGTTGACTGGAAGTAAAAAGATTGGGGGTTGACCCTCGGTTAACAGGAAATGAAAGGGTTGGGGGTTTTACCCCTCGGTTGACTGGAAAATAAAAGGATTGGGGTTGACCTTCGGTTAACAAGAAATGAAAGGATTGGGGGTGTTGCCCCTCGGTTGACTGGAAATAAAAGGATTGGGGTTGACCCTCGGTTAACAGGAAATGAAAGGATTGGGGGTGTTGCCCCTTGATTGATTAGAAATAAAAGGATTGGGGGTTGATCCTTGGTTAACAGGAAATGAAAGTATTGAGGGTGTCCCCTCAATTGATTGGAAATAAAAGGATTGGGGGTTGACCCTTGGTTAACAGGAAATGAAAGGATTAGGGGTGTTGCCCCTTGATTAACTGAAAATAAAAGGATTGGGAGTTGACCCTTGGTTAACAGGAAATGAAAGGATTGGGGGCGTTGCCCCTCGGTTGACTGGAAAGGAAAGGGTGCCTCATTCGGTGATTGGAAATTAAGAGCGCCTCGTTCGGTGACTAGAAGGTTTTTGTTCGATGACTGGCCATTAACAGGTGCCAGTTTTAGGGAAAGAACTTGAAAGATGCTAACTTTGGCGGTTTATGAAAAGAAACTTGAGAGGAGCCAACTTTGATGAGTGAGGAGGAGAGAGTGTGAGGTGCTGCCCCAAGTTTGGACCATTTGCTAGTGGGGAGAATTCGGTGAAAATATGAGTGCCAGTAGAGGATTTTGTGATTAGCGCCATCTCTGTGGCAATTGTAATCTTACTAGGGAAGGGAAGCTAACTAGAGTCTGTTTCTGGAGTGCTGCTCCACTGGGGAAGAAAGGTTTGGTTGGCCCCTATTTAGTGGTAATTATGGTTTTACTGGGAAGAGAGACCTGCCAGGGGCTGATTTCTGGACCGGGTTTTGTTAGGGATAGGGATATGCTCGGTTGCTGAATCCTATTTTCACTAGGGAGGAAGGGTTTGATTGATTTTGTCACATGGCAGGGTGGTTGCACCTGGGGAGAGAATTTCGATGAAGTTTTCTTTTCTATGTTTAGACCTAGTTAAGAAGGAGGGGTCCAATTGAAGACTTCTCGAGGGTTGTAGTTTCACTGGGAGAACGGACTCATCCTAAGCCTGATTAAAGAGGTGACTACGCTGGGGAAATGGGCTTATCCTAAGTCTGGTTGGGGCTGTGACCGTGCTGGGGAAAGGGATCTGACCCAGATTGTATGTTCACTTGATTTGTGCCATTTTATGATGAATTGTGGCTTCGCTGGGGAGATAGCTTGGCGAACATTCGCTTCTGGATTGAGGATCTTGGCCAACCTTTAAAAAAAAAGGTGAGTAGTACAAAAATAAACAAATTGACACTTTCAGGTGAGCTTCCTTGGAGACGGGCCCTGAGATAACTCATGGATGAAATAGAAACAACTTCCAACTTCGGTAAACGTACCTAGCTGGGTTGGTTATGCTTGCCCGAAGCAAGGTCAGGTACTGGGAGCATTTTGTTCCTCACGACTCTATGTTTTACCATTTCCATTTTCAAATATTTTAGGAAAATCTGTTTGTTTATAAGACTCGGTCATGAACACATACATAAAGAAGGGTAAATTTATTTATGGATATCAAGCATGTACAAAAGTAAGGAAAACAATGTAAAATAGATGAAACGAATGGAATAAAGTGCAAGAGATTGAAGGCAAGTGGAAAAGGGGAGGCTCATGGATCCTCCAGTGATTTCCTAAGAGCGATGAGAACCTTGACCCTCTATCACGATTTCATGTTCACCTTTTGACTCTGCCTTTGAGAATGTAATTCAACAATGATCCATATGCCCCAGTTAGGTCTCACATTTTATATTTGGGAAGTCTAAGTCCTTGTGCTAGGATTTTAGACCATGACTTTGCCTGAGCCGCCATTTCAGGTTTTCGACTAGCCGAGCTGCTCTAATTTTTGCCTAGGCCGCCCTTTCGGGTTTTTAGCCTAGCAAGCACCTTTTTTTTAGGCATAGTACTTTTTCACTACGTCTACGTTTACAGGCATTGGCAAATCCTCTCTATCCATATTGGTGAGGGTTAGAGCTCCTCTGGAGTAGGCTTTTTTTACAACATATGGTCCCTCATAATTAGGTGTCTATTTGTCTCGATCGTCTCTTTGGATTGGCAAAATCTTCTTGAGGACCAAGTCTCCTTCTCGGAATTGTCAGTATCACACTTTCTTTTCATATGCCCGCTTCATGCATTTTTGATACAACTGTCCATGGCTGAGGGTAGTTAACCTCTTTCCGTAATTAAGTTCAATTGGTCGTACTTGGCTTGGACCCATTCAACTTCTTCTAGTTTTGTCTCCTGATAAGTCTTGAAAAGACTTAATTATTTCACCTTTAATTTAACTTAATCCATTAAATATTGTTTAGTTTGGCATTATTAGTTAATAAATTTTCAATAATTCTTATTTATTTTTTTATTTTAAAACTATTTAATTTATGCAAGAAAATGATTAAAAATAATAATTAGTTAAGGAAATTTGTTAATTTGTAAATTCACTAACCCAGCGTACATACGCTGGACAGCCAGCGTACAAATGCTAGGCAATCATTTGTTTACATGTGCAGGAGCAGTTCACGCTCAAGCTTGAAGGTTACAAGCTCAAGCGAGAGATCCATGCAAAGTACGTAAAAAGAAAGAAAGGAAAACACGACCACGCTCAAGCGAGCATCACTCACGCTCAAGCGTGACTTCAAAAACACCACTCACGCCAAGGCTCCCACAGCTCAAGCATGAATTCAAAGAGACAGTAATAATACGAGTGCGCTTAAGCGCGAGCCCTTCATGCTCAAGCGTGAATGTGGTTATTTAATTTGTTGTTTTTCCCTCCGAGTGAAGCGCTGCACCGTTGTTGTTTCTATTTTTCTGTTGTACTGTAGTTACTTAAGTATTGAGTTGTAATTAATTATTTATTTGTAATCATGTAATTAGATTAGTTAGTTTAATTATTAATTAAGCTTTCTTTGTAATTAAGTTAGTTAGTTAGTTAGTTAGTTAGTTGTCTATATATACTTGTACATACTCTGTAGAAAGGGGGAAGAAGCAGAGTACAGAATAAGAACACAATTCATTTTTCCATTTCCAATCTCTCTCTAGTTCCTTTCTCTCTCTAAATTCTCTCTGTTAATTGAGCACCTAAGGGATTAGGGTTTAATACTTAGGAATTAGTGTTATTGACCTAAGGAATTAGGGATTAACCATCTGTGAATTGTCCTCTTAAGTCTGAAGCTTGATTAAACCTTAATTGCATGTTTCTTGATGAAATTGTAAGCTGAAGCAATCTTAACCTATCTTCCATTAATCTCATTTCACATTTTGTACTGCTTCTGAAAACATAAAAACATAGAAAGTATAAAAACAACAAAAACAGAATGAATTCTAGCTGCGTTGCGTTGGTTCAGCTTGTACTAGTCTAAGATTGCGGTAATTACCACAATCCCTGTGAGAACGATCAAATATATTACAAATTTAACAATTGGTGCGCTTTCCAAAAGAAAATAAATCCTCTGAGAGTCACACAATAAGTCGATAATAATTCAGGATTTTCATACCAAGTTAATGGCTCCGGATTTGTTGCATCATCTCCATTATTATCTGGAAGGATGGGTTTTCAATTTAAAAAGGCAGCACTGCTTCCATTCTGTAGACCAAGGAGAACGACGTTACCCCAGTCGAGGTTCGAACCAAGGTCCGGTATCCGTGCAAAGCAAAGGGGAGCATTTCACTCCAATCTTTATAAGTCACCACCATCTTTTGCACTATCTTCTTAGTGTTCTTGTTAGCCACTTTTTCTGCTCTATTCATTTTTGGCTGATACGGGGAGGAATTATGGTGAGAGATTTTGAAATCTTCACAGAGCTCCTTCATTATCTTGTTGTTTAGATTTGTGCCATTGTCGGTAATGATTTGACTTAGTAAACCATATCGACAAATCAACTCCTTCTTAATGAATTTGACAACGACATTCTTGGTCACATTAATGTACGAAGCTGCTTCCACCCACTTAATAAAGTAATCAATGGCAACCAAGATGAAACAATGACCGTTCAAAGATTTTGGCTCAATGGGCCCAATAACATCCATGCCCCACATTGAAAAGGGCCATGGTGTCGACAAGATGTTTAGGGATGAAGGGGGTGCATGAATGTGATCAGTATATATCTGACATTTATGACACCTCCGTACATAAGCAAAATAATTTGCTTCCATGGTCATCTAATAATATCCGACCCTTAAGATCTTTCTTGACATGGCGTGCCCATTTGTGTGAGTTCCGAAAGATCCTTCATGGATATCTCTCATGATTTGATTTTCCTCAACGGTGTTAACACACCAGAGAAGAACAGAGTCATAGTTTCGCTTGTACAGTACATTGCCACTCAAGAGGTAACCAATAGCAAGCCTTCTCAGGGTTCTTTTGTCATTATCTATGACATCCTCAGGATATTCTTGGTATTGGAGGTATCTTTTGATGTCATGATACCAAGGGTTACCATCGGGTTCTCCTTCTATGACCTGGCAATGTGCAGGTTCTTGTTGTTTCTTCACTTCGATGAGAGGCACATTATACTCACTGCTGACCTCAAACATTGAAGCTAGAATGGCCAAGGCATCAGCCATTTGGTTGTCATCCCGGAGAATGTGATGGAAGGTAATTTCATCGAATTCTTTGATCATCTCTTTGATGTGAACATGATAGGGAACTAGTTTATTGTCTCTAGTTTCCCACTCACCTCTCAATTAATGGATAACCAAAGCAGAGTCTCCATAGACTTCTAGGGATTTTATTCCTTCATTCAGAGTCGCTTGTATCCCCAAAGAGCATGCCTCATACTCAACAACATTGTTGGTACAATCAAAACATAGCCGAGCGCAAATAGGAATGAACTCCTTGTCAGGTGAGATTAAGATAACCCAAATTCCATGCCCTAGTGCGTTAGAAGCTCCATCAAATCTCATAGTCCATTTGTTTTCATGACCATCTTTTTCTTTGAAAAGGGCTAAAATATCTTCACCCGGGAAGTCATGCTGCATCGGTCGGTAACTGTTAACGGGTTGATGTGCCAAGTAGTCTGCTAGAGCACTCCCTTTTATGGCCTTTTAGGTGACATATGTTATGTCATATTCCGTTAGTAGCAATTGCCAATGAGCGATCCTTTCGGTCAAAGTAGGCTTTTCAAAGATGTATTTGATGGGGTCTATTTTGGACACTAACCATGTAGTGTGACTGAGCATATATTACCGTAAACGTCGGGCAGCCCAAGCTAATGCACAACATGTTCTTTCGAGGGAGGAATATCTCATCACGCATTTGGTGAATTTCTTGCTCAAGTAAAAAATGGAACACTCCTTCTTCCCAGTTTCATCATATTGACCTAATACGCATCCCATGGATTCATTCAGCATGGTCAAATACAAGATCAGTGGTCTCCCAAGAATTGATGGCACCAAGATTGGCGGCTCTAACAAGTACTGCTTTATTTTTTTGAATGCTATTTGGCAATCCTCATTCCATTGCCCGGGTTGGTTTTTGCGAAGCAACTTGAAAATTGGCTCACAGGTTGCTGTCATTTGGGAAATGAATCAGGCGATATAGTTCACCCTTCCTAGAAACCCTCGGACTTCCTTTTCCGTACAAGGAGGAGGCATTTCCAGGATCGCCTTGACCTTGTCAGGATCAACCTCTATCCTTTTTTCACTTACAATGAATCCTAACAGTTTTCCGGAATTTTCACCAAAGGTGCACTTGGCCGGATTCAATCTAAGCTTGAATTTCCTTAGCCATTCGAAGAGCTTTCTCAGATCAGTAATGTGTCCTTCCTCTTACGTGGACTTAGCGATGATATCATCCATGTAGACTTTTATCTCTTTGTGCATCATGTCGTGGAAGAGAGTCACCATTGCCCTTTGATAGGTTGCTCTAGCATTTTTTAATCCGAAGGACGTCACTTTGTAGCAAAAGGTGCCCCATAGAGTGATAAATATGGTCTTCTCCATATCTTCAGGTGCCATCTTGATCTGATTATATCCCAAAAATCCATCCATAAATGAGAAGATAGAGTATTGAGCCGTATTGTCGACTAATACATCGATCTGTGGTAGGGGAAAGTCATCCTTAGGGCTGGCCCTATTCAAGTCTCTGTAGTCCATACACATCCTCACTTTCCCATCTTTCTTTGGAACAAGAACTATGTTTGCTACCCATTGAGGATATTTAGCTACAACTAGGAAACCAGCATCAAATTGCTTTTTAACATCGTCTTTAATCTTAAGGAGCATTTCTGGTTTTATTATCGCAGCTTCTGTTTGATCGGCAGACATTCTGGCTTTAAAGGTAACCTGTGTGTCCACAATGCTGTTATCCAACCCTGGCATATCTTGGTATAACCATGCAAAAATATCCTGAAACTCCCTGATCAGCTTAATCAGTTCTTCTCTCCGCTCTTTGCTTAGGAAGGTGCCAATCTTGACCTCCTTAACCTCTCCTTCGTCCCCCAGGTTAATGGTTTCAACCTTTTCCTGATGGGGTTGAATTTCCTTATCCTCCTGCTCCAATAACCTTGTCAACTCAGGCGAAGGTTCAAAGTCTTCCTTACTTTCCTCTTCGGCATAATCGTTTAGATAATCAGAATCGTGAAACAAAACCGAGCTCTCATTACTCTCAGAGGAATCACTTTCGAATCTGTATTTTATTTTATTATAGTGAATGAAAAAGAAAAGAAGCAAGTGAAAGGCCCAAGTAAAAGGATATCAAGCAAAATGAGATATTAGAATCCGACAGTGTTCATTAACAAAACAAACAAACAAGTTTTTGCCTTTATTACAAAAAGAGGTCCCAAAGCCTTAGGGATAACAGAGGGACCAACAAGTCAAAAAAAAATATTATTACTTTGATAAAACGTTTAGAGTCGTGGGGAACTCCATGATCTCCCAGTTACTCAGCTCCTGATTCGGTGGGCAAGCATACACAAACCCAGCATTACTGTTGAGATCATCTTCGATCATGGCCACTTGATCGGGAGGCATCATCCCTATGCTTCGGAAGCTCTGGTAAAGGTCACAAATGGGGATTCCCATGGTGTTGAGTTCTTGACCAGTAAGACGAGCAATCCTTCTTTCTCTTCTCGCTTCCCCTACCCTCTTTCTGTCAGCGGCCATGGGTCGGTATCCCAGGCCATATCCGTCCTTGTTTTTTAGGAGGCACACAGGTTGGACTCTCCCTTCCAATTCTCGCCCCAGCCCTTTCCCTGGCTCGTATCCTTCCCGTAACATTGCTCTCCCCTTCGCTAGAGGCACATTAGGGAAGGATGTCCTTGTGAAGCTTTTCCTTATGTGAGTCGCATTAGCTATCTCCAATGCCTGGACTGAGGTCTCGAGAGCTTCCTCAGTTGCTTTGATGTACGGGGTAATGACAGGCTTGCTGACCAAGAGGTCTTCTTCCCCAAAAACAATCACTAATTTGTTATCGATGACAAATTTTAGTTTCTGATGCAGCGTGGAAGGGATAACCTCATCCGAATGGATCCACAGCCATCCTAGCAAACAACTGTAGGCGGGTATAATATCCATGACTTGAAAAATAACTTGAAAGGTGCATGGTCCAACCTGTATTGGCAGTTCAATCTCCCCCATGACCTCCCGGCGAGTTCTGTCAAAAGCCCGCACCACCATGGAACTTGGTCTCATGTGTGTCCCATTGAAAGGTAACTTTTCCAATGTAGACTTCGGTATCACATTGAGGGATAACCCATTGTCGATAAGTACCTTTGCCAGGATATGGTCATGGCACTTTACAGAAATATGAAGGGCTTTGTTGTGCCCTCTCCCTTTCGCGGGTACCTCGTCATCCGTAAAGGTCAAATAATTATTAGCGACTATGTGTCCTACTATGCCTTCGAATTTATCAACGGGTAAGTCATGCTTGACGTGCGCCTCACTTAACACTTTTATTAATGTGTTCCGATGTGGTTCAAAACTCATCAACAAGGACAACAAAGAAATTTTGGTCGGGGTGTGGTTTAATTGATCCAACACCTGATACTCACTATGGCGAATGAATTTCAAAAACTCTTGGGCTTCTTCCTCAGTTACAGACTTCTTTGCCTTGCCAGTGGTTCCTTCCTTCCCTGCTTTGATCTCCCCAGCACTTTTGTCAAGTTTCACCTCTAGGGGAGCATATACCCTTCCACTCCGAGTCATGCCTCCAACCCCGGTAATGTTTGTAACAGAGGATGATGACGTAGAATCAACTACCTTAGAGCTGGTAACGATTATGTTTGTACCGTACTTCCATGGTATGGCTCAAGAAACCTTGAAAGGGAACAGGGTTGGTGCTTGCACTGTAATGACAGTTTTGGCAGGAGCTGGAGCTGCTGCGTATTTTTGTTGTAGAATATGACCAGTGGCTTTGAAGCTTGCATCTTGGCCTGTTCTTGTATCATGTTTATTCTGCCCCCACGGCGCCTGAAAACCTCTATAGTATGACTATCCATAAGTTATTGAAGGGTTCTTCGGAAGCCTTGTCGCTTCACAGATTGGTCATTACTGCACTCCTCATCCCATGAGCCCTCTATCAACCCCTCTCAAGCAGGTGGGAGTGAATTATCTGTAAAGGCATTTTCATGTCACCAACCTCTGAAATACATTCCTCACCTTCCTCAACAGCGTTGACGTCTGGCCCTCCATGGTTGGGCAAAGGGTTTGTTGACACATTCGGGCTTCCCTCATGAAAGGTTATCCAGTCGGCCCTGGTCAGATCCCTTACTTTAAACTTCAAAGCCAGGTGATTCTCTGTGGAATGCCCCGGTGCACCAGTGGGGTAATCACACCATGTATTCGGATCATATCCTCTAGGGTAAGATGGCTAAATTGGTCTCAGAGGACAGGGCACTACCAAAGTATTTTTGATGGGGTGAGGTAAAAGCTCGATATAGGTCATGGGGATAGATCGAATTATACTTGAGCACGATCATTATTCGGCCTTCTTGGATTCGAATTAGGATTAGGCGGTTGGTTCATTTGTGGTGCTTGGTATGGTGCTTGCTGGGGTACAGGAGGTCTTGCAATGGGTAGTCAAAAATAAGGAGAAGCTGGGTGTTGGATCGTTGCCACGCACGGGTATGACGCATAAGGATTGGCCTGGGGAAATGTGACAGGAGTAGGTGGCCTTACCTGGTTTCTCTTCTGGTCGTAAGATATTGAGTTAGTCTCTCCATCCCTTCTCCTGCCTTCTCCGGGTGTAGGTTTCCTTACTGTCCCTGCCCCAAATGGGCCTCGAGTAATCTTTCCAGTTCTCAATCCATTCTCTATCCTTTCTCCAATAGTGACAATATCAGAGAAATAAGATAAAACGCTCCTGATCATCCTATCATAGAAAGAAGATTGAAGTGTATCAATGAACATGGAAACCACTTCCTTCTCTGATAAGGGAGGATTGACCTGTGCGGCCACTTCACGCCAATGTTGTGCATATTCTTTGAATGTCTCAACCTCCTTATTTGTCATGTTTTGCAATTGTACCCTGTCTGGTGCCATGTCCAAGTTGTATTTGTATTGCTTCATGAAAGCATCAGCCAGGTCCTTCTAGCAATGTATACGAGACTGTTCGAGGTGGGTGTACCATGTAAGGACGGCCCCAGCCAAGCTGTCTTGGAAGCAATGGATGGGTTATTGGATGTGTGCGATACCATCTTCCGACAATACATGGTGAGATGATTCTTTGGGCAAGTTAACCCTCGGTATTTGTCGAATTCTGGTACCTTGAATTTAGAAGGGATGATGACGTCCGGGATTAAGCAAAGTTCCGCAACACTTCCCAACCCAAAACCTTCTGATCCTTTTATTTCCCTTAATTTCCTTTCAAGGACCTCTATCCTTCCTTCTTGGATGGCTGCAGCGCCACTGGGACCAGCGGTAACACGAGGATTTGTATGCCTATAAGGTTATTGTACATGCGTGGCTATATAAGAGGGGTTTACTGGATCTATAAAGACCAGTGGTCGGCTAGTGGTTTGGGCCGCATAGGCATGCTGTGTAGCGTGGGCTTGGATGGGTTATGTTTGGCCTTGGGTCGTACAGAATTCACGACAGGGTGGTATATTTGGTTGAACAGAGTCAGGATCTTAATGGTTCGGGTCTGTTTCTGGGTTGGTATGGAGAGGAAGAAAATACCCCGGAGGCAAGCCATATAATGGGAAGGGGATAACATTGCCATCCGTATCTATAAAGGTATGTTGTTGGGTATCAACTGGGTTCGGCCTTCTAACATGGGCAGTAAGGGGAGGTGCCGTAGGATTAGGGCCCTGTACCCCAACTGGACCAGGAGAGTGTCGTGGAGTAGGTGGTTGTTGTCTGGCGTCTTCAACACCGGCGGAGGAACCCCCTTCCTTGACCCTCTTTTCTAAAAGCATAGCCATCTCGACCATTTGTTCCTTTAGTTGACTGAGCTCGGCTCTTAAACTCTTGTTTTCTTATTCTATTTCTGCCATGAGTTTCTTTTTGAGCCTAGTCTCATAAGGATGTTTACCCGTAATGTCTAAAGGAACATGGAGATTTGTTAGCAAAAAGAAGATAAATGGTTAATAGAAATGATAAAAGAAAGAAGGATGTTACGCGGGACGTGACCGTTTCTCAGAACGTCACGTTTAAAAGTACTAGGTAAAGCAGTAAAACAGAAATTAACATGAGATAATTATGGTGGAAACATACTTCATTATTTCATACTTCCATAAAGATACAATGTCATCGTAGGGGTTCGATTACAACATTTTAGCCGTTCCTGGCTTGGGCAATCATAGCCCTTATTTTACAAATTCTTTCGTGACAATAATTCAGAAATGTTGAAATCTCCTTTGGAGTAGTGAAAGGATTGGCCATCCCTTTGGCTCGTTTCAGCAATAGTGGAAGATCTTCCAAAACCCTATTGGCCAAGTATGCCAGATTGGGGAAGCGATCCATCCATGAACGAATGATCTCATTTTGTCGAGCTAATTCAGCTTCTAAAAGACGTGTAGCCTCTTGACAATGTTGCTCTATATCTATGGCATTTCTTCATTCATCATTTATCTCCTGCTCATAGGCTCTCATTACTGCGTCAAGTTGTTGCTCCAATCTATGGACTTGGGATTGCAATAACTCCTTCTGCAACAAAGCCTCCCTTTCATTTTCCTTTGATTGCGTCAGCAGATCTTTTAAGAAATGCTTCTCAGCTAGGATGGTGTCACTTTGCTTGATTTTCATTTTCAGTTGAGAATTGGCCGCCTGCAGACACTGATCTTGCTTCACCCTATAGTCTTCTTCAATCTTCCTTTTTTTCGAATCTCATCCATGGCCTGCATATTCTCCAAATTTTCCCTCTTTTAGAGTATACATTCTTGTTGGTATTTCAGTAGGTCTTCTTCCATCCTTTGATTCTTAGCTATCAACTCTTCTATCTTGGCCTTCAAACCTTAGGTTGTTTTGTCTTCCACGATATATGGTGGAGCAGGAGTGCTTGCAGATTGATACGAGGGACTCCTGTAGGGTAATTTAACAATGGAGACCCTATTCAGGACCCATTCATGATACTTTTCTCCTACAGCATGGGTTCGTGCCCCTAATTCTTTACCCATCTTGGAAACTCTTTTCCATGCAGTCACTATATCCTGAACAGTAGACATATAGTTCCCCTTGGCATAGTACAAAATGAGAGGAGTGAGCAACCCTTCATTTGGTGGCCCAAGCAAAGGATAAGCCAACTGACGTTTGGCTATAACAGGATTGTAGTTGATACACCTTTGTGTGCTAATAAGAGGAACATTTGGATAACTTCCACAACGATAGATGATCGACTCAACTTCTAACCATTAGGGATACCATCTGACTCTCTCGGCTGTGAGCCTTATAAGATGATTGGCCCATTCGCGTCCATTCTTTATTGCCAATTAACACAATTTTAAATCAGAAACAGGATATTCAGCCTTGCAAATTTGACGAAAAGCATGAGACGTGAACCGTGGAGAGGATATTCACTCACTTTACACTATTACACAATGGTTAAAGGATTTTATAACACAATGGACAAAAGGGCATGGATGCATGGCTTTACCCAATGGGTAATGACCAATTTTTAGTCATCTTTTTCCCTCTCTCCTCTCCAAAACCGTGGAGCCTTCTTCTTTCTCCTCTCATCTTCACCTTTCTTCTTCTTCTTCTCCACCAACCGAACCCCTCATTCTCCACCTCTATTCTGGCCAAAAATTAAAACTTGAACATGGAAATATGGAGCATTTATGGAGCTTGGGAGCTTGCTTGGACCATCTTCTTCTTCCTCTCTCCCTATTTTCGTTTGGCTATGAGCATGGATGTGAGGTAAGGTTTCTTGCCTCTTTAATGTCCTATTTATAGTTTTGATGTTGTTAAGCTTGAAATAGTGGTGTTAGAGGTTATGGGTGTTAAGGAAAATAATGGAAAACCCTAGGTTGGATGGTTTGAGAACGTGATTCTTGATAATGATTTTTGGTTGTAAATAGATGTGGGTTGTTGGGTCTATGAGGATTCTTGGAAAATGGTGGATATTGAATGTTATTGAGTGATCTAGACAAAAACCTTAATTGTTAATGATTTTGGGGGTTTTAGTTTAGAAGGATGGGTATTGATGATATTGCACTCTAGAATGAGTTTTGTAGTATATTGAAGTTGGTTTTGATGAATGACAATATTAAGCTTGTAATAATGTTAGTAAATCATTGGTGTTCCTTAAGATGATGATCATAATAGAAGATGACTATGAGTGATAGACTACTGCAGTGGAAATTGATACAATGAGGTTTAGGGCCATGATAAATATCATAAGAGATTGATAATTGATGATGGTCTTAAATAGAGCCAAGAGGCTTATGATGAATTGTGGTGATGGTTAAATGATTCATTTGATAATTTAGAAGGCTTATGGAATAGAGGTAATGATGTTGTTGGGTATAGTTTGCCTATAAGACTTAGAGAATCATGCCTTTGGACAAGGAATTCCTGAAACCTAACACGATGGTATGAATTGGGGTTTAGACAAGTCTAGGACTTGATAATGAGTTTTAAGAAATGATATCTTACGATGGCTTATTAATTTTATGTGTATATATGTGTTGTTGGTAGGATTGTATTCCGGATGACGATGCGGAGCAATCAGAGCATTTGGATTGCGGTTTTTCTCTTAAGGTAGGAGAGGAGTTTGCATTTCAAATTGCATGAGTGACTAATTGTTAATTATGTATATGTGTGAACTCATGCATTGCCTTGCCATGAATGTGCTAAATGTTGAATTGATGATGTGATGAATGATGGCTTGACCTTATGGAATGTTAAGGAAATGTATATATATATATATATCTGTGTGTGTGTGAGATGATGATAAGTGTTAAATTGTCCCTTTGTTGCACATTGATTATTGTTAATGAAAACCCATGAATAGATAAATTACTTGAGTTGTGAAGTGGTGATATGATAATTATGCATAATGACATGTGTGGTTGTGATGAAAATTTGTGTTGAAACCTCTCTCATGTAAATGATGAATTAGAATAAAAATGAAGAGGTATAACTTCTTGAATTAGGTCTAAGGATGTGGTTTAAATGTGTATAATATTGAAATAGGCCAATTTTACATAAGATGGATGATGCTGAAATCCTGAGTCATTAAATTGATGGTAAAATCTTAGTAAAATGAAATGTGACTCTCGGATTCACACTTATGGCAAGCACACCAGTCGTTAAAATTGTAATATATTTGATCGTCTCACAGGGATTGTGGTAAGTACCTCAATCTAGGACTAGTACAAGCTGAACCAACAGAAAATACATGAAATTCATTTGGTTTTTATGGTTTTAGTGTTTTATAGTTGTTTTTATATTTTGAGAAACAGAGTTAAAGTGAAATGTGGAAAGTGATTAAAAGAAAACAGGTCAGGATTGTTTCGGCTCACAATCTCCTCAAGAAACATGCAATTAAGTATAGTCGAACTTCACAATCTAGAGGACAATCCGCTTGTGGTTATTCCCTAATTCCTTAGGTGAAAAACACTAATCCTTAAGCAATGAACCTTAATTCTTTAAGTGCTCGATTAACCTAAGAATCTAATGCGAAATTGGAGGTTGAACTCTAACTATTCACCTAAATTGATTAGGCCTAAACTAGTTAGAAAGCTGGAAGTTACCTAAGCTTCAGCCATGATTCCTCACTGGTGAAGTTCTTCATCAGTTCTGGATTTGTCAATCCAGCGATTCTACTCCACTCCTCAGCTTGTTCGCCTCAGGATCTTCAAAGCCGATCTACTTGCTCACAACTTCAAGACTCAATTGCTCACCTTCACAATCCCAACCTTAGGGATTTAGAACTCCATAGACTTCGGTTCCATCGAAGGATTGTGGAACGTCATGGAGGCGAGAGAGTTTAGAGAGATGAAAATGTAGTGAGAGATTGGATTTGGAAAATGAAATTGTATTACGTTGCTCTGTGTCTCTACACACACACACACTTCCACCACTACTTTACAGAGTATGTACATCCTATTTATAAGTTTCTACCTAACTAACTTAACTGATAACTTCGGACAACTTAAGCTAACGACTAACACTACTTCCTTCATAGTTTACAAAATAACTAACTAAATACAGCTCAGCTCTTAACAGAATCCAGCTCAACCTTAGCTAATGTACAGCTCAGCACCAGCTAATTGACAGCTCACTTCTTAAGTTAGCTTGAGGTTGCAGTAGTAGAGAAGAAGGCAATGGGAGCGGAACAGTACTGCACCAAGTGTGTTGTTGGAGGGAAGGAACAGTGTTTAAATTACTGCCTTGATGCTTCAGCTGCTGAGTACTCGCTTGAGCGGATTAAACTTCGCTTGAGCGAGTCCGGATTAACACTGCAGTGTTTCTTTTCTCACTTGGGCGTTATGGCAAAACTTGGGCGAGGACGGTCTCTTAAAGTAATGCTTGAGTGAGTCCGGATTTTACTAGGACGGATTAAATAATGACTAAGCACATCGGTTTCTTATGTAACATTCCGATCTTCTTCTCTTTTATAACCGGTGTCTTGGGAGTCTTCTTAAGTAAGCTTGGGCGTAGTCTTGCTTGGGCGGAGTCTTGCTTGGGCGGAGTCTTGCTTGGGCGGATTTAACTCCCGCTTGGGCGGATTAATTATTAAATCGGTATTCTGTAGTTGGCACTCGGGTTCTTCATGCAGTATTCTGAGTCCTTATTCTCTTTTGGAGTCAGTGTCTTTGAAGTCTCACTCAGTCGGTCTTTGGACTCTTTTCAGTCGGAATTGAGGAAGTCTCACTCGGATTTATCAAATCTCGATCGGCTCTGTAGGATTTCACTCAGAATTTTCTTCTTATCTCGAGTCCGCCCTGTTCCTGCACCAATAAACAGCTACTTGCCTAGCATTTATATGCTGGCTGCTTAGTACTTTTGTAAATACTTCAAAATTCCATTATTAATTAAAATTTTCAATCGGTTTCTTACATAGATAACATACTTTTGCAATAAATAAACAAAACATGAATTATTAACAAATTATTAATTAATAATATTAAAACTAGACACTACTTAGTAAATTATGTTAAATAATCAGTGGAATAATTAAGTCTTTTCAAGACTTATCAATGGATAGTAGCATTTAAGGAGGAGTGAAAAACTTAAGTTTTGGGTGTGTAATGATGATCTTGCTCAAGCAAGATGGATTCTCGCTCAAGTGAGAGTCCCCTGTATCAGGGGAGTGGCCTCTGGCCTAGTTTTGCTCAGGCGAGGAGAGGTCTTGCTTAAGCCAGATGCGTGTAAAATAGATGGGCAAGCTACTGGATGAATCTCGCTCAAGTAGGCGTGGCCGCACTTGGGAGCGTGATGGAAAATGGTTCTGGACAGATCTCGCTTAAGCGAGTGAAGAGGCTAGTTGAATCTCGCTCAAGCGAGCGAGCCTAAGATATGATACTAGACGATTTCTGCCCAAGCGAGCATGACTCGCTTGAGCACGCGAGAGGTCTAATGCTTCATGTTGTCTTGCTCAAGCGAGTGACCTGGTGTAAGGAGTCTTGCTCAAGCGAGTGAGCGTGGAAACGTTACTGGAGGCATTTCGCTTACGCAAAGGGCTAGCGAGTTACCCAACTCTTGGAATCTTGTTCCTTTTCCTTATTCTTGATATTAAACCCTACTTCCTTGTATTATGAGATGCTTGAGGAAATATGTATTGGGTATATAATGATGGTATGACGTAGTGGTGATTGAAATTAATTATTGTACTTGGGATGAATTATTTACGATACTTTTACCACCAAGAATAGGATATGAAAGAATGATAATGAGACTTTGATGATGGGGTTATGAGATACACCCTAGAGTGATTAAGAAATTAATGAGAGGATAGTTAAATGAAATAATATTTGCTATACACTGATGAATCGAAGATGATAATTGTAATGTGTAATGATGAATAATGTTATGGATCATTTCCTTGAGTAAAGGATGATCGTTATTATTAATAAACTGTCGTATATGATAAATCTTGAAAAGACTTAATTATTTCACCTTTAATTTAACTTAATCCATTTAATTTTGTTAGTTTGGCATTATTATTTAATAAATTGTCAATAATTTTGGTTTTATTTATTTATTTCAAAAGTGTTTAAATTGTGCAAGAAAATGATTAAAAAGAGAAAGTAGTTAAGGAAATTTGTTTATTTGTAAATTCACTAACCCAGCGTACATACACTGGACAGCCAACATACATACGCTGGGCATTTATTTGTTTGCATGTGCAGGTGCAGTAAAATATTCTTCACGCTCAAGATTGAAAACTTCACGCTCAAGCGTGAGATCCATGCAATTCACGTAAAAGGAAATCTCGATCACGCTCAAGCGTGACCATTCACGCTCAAGCAAATATTCAACAGAAGGCATAAATTTAAGTATGTGCTTAAGCGCTAATCATTCACGCTTAAGCGTGGTGTTAGTTACGGAGTTAGTTATTCTTCCCTCTAAGCGAAGTGTTGCACCATTGCTGTTTTCTGCTGTACCTTAGTAACTTAAGTAATGTTTTGTAATTAATTATTTCCCTGAAATTATGTATTTAGTTTAGTTAGTCAATTATTAATTAAGTATTCCTTTGTAATTAATTAAGTTAGTTAGTTAGTTAGTTAGATGTCTATATATACTTGTACATACTCTGTAAGAGACAGGAGCGAGACACACACAAAAGCAATAACACAATTCATTTTCTCATTTCTAATCTCTCTCTAATTCTTTTCTCTCTCTAAACTCTCTCGTCCATGTCTCTTCACATTCCATTCTCTGAATCCATTCCCATGGGTTTCCAAACCCCTAAGGTTGGGATTGCTAAATGTAACACCCCGAATTTTATAAAAATGAGTAATTAGTGTGAATGGAAAATCTTTGATTAGTGAGGATGATTTGTGGGAAAATGTGGAATTATTGTGGTAAGGTATGAATATGAGTTGAATAGAAATGGTTGTGCACGAACACTGGAGACAAGTTTTAAATGATTATTGTAAGGCATATGAAAGATGGAATTGAGTTAAATAGGCTTTGAATGGATTTTGTTATGTGTACCATTGAGAGCTCATGTTTCTGCTCAGGTCCTGATGCTTCTCGCCCAAGCGAGAGGGATTCTCGCTCAAGCGAGAATCCTTTGTGTTGATTGCAAGGGCTTTGGCCCGATCTCGCCCAGGCGAATGAGGAATCAGCTTGAGCGAGCGAGAGAAGAATTGAATTCTGAATGTTGGTCGCTCTAGCGAGCTTGGAACGCCCGAGCGAGGGCGAAAAGAATCAGTTGCTGAATGGAATCTGCCCGAGCGAAGGATCTTAAGGGTAGTGTTAGTCCTCAAATTTTCAATAAAAGCTTAAATAAAAATTTCATAAAAATCATAAAAATTAGTTTAATTTGTTAGAAAATTAGGATTTAAATTCAATAAATGAGTGTTGTTGGAAATAATCTGCCCTTGATCAATTTTCTCTAGTTTTGCAGTGAAAAAGTTAAGAAATCAAGAGAAAATTACACTGGAGAATCTGACGCGTAGCCTCACCCCACGCGTAGCATCAACTGCTATTTTTGAGTCTGACGCTACGCATCACAGCCACGCGTAGCGTCAGTGCTGCGTGAACAACCACTCCACTTTGGCCAACCACTCCACTTAGACTCAATAATGGGCACCCCACTCAGCCCAAGGGCCACCCCAATCAGCATAAATGGCCAAAAACTCGTGGAAACATGTCCAAGTGGCCAGGCATGATCAAGATTAATTATTGAAAGTGGCCATTATCAAGTGTTTAATGGAGGCTGAGTCAGGGGTCTGACGCGTAGCGTCACAGGGACGCGTAGCGTCAGCACCCTTGCTCAGCCCTATAAATAGGGCCATCCAACACCATTCATAGCATCCCATTCCATACACTTCTCTTCTCTTCTCTCTTGTACTCGACTCTGAGTACTTTCTTTTGTGAGTTGTAGTTCTAGAATAGTTTTCTAGATACTTGAGTGTGTTTCGGTGTATTGTGATCGTTGTATCGTGAAGTTTCCATCGTCTTCTTCGTAATGTCAAACTCTGTAAGTGTTGTTTTTACTTTTACCATGTGTAACTAATTTGTTTATGTTGGAATTGGTGAACTAATCTATTGAGTATAATGTTGTGAATTCGACCTCTGCATGTTTATGATTCAAGTCCATGTTAGTATTTCAACCTTTTATTAATATGAACGTCAAACGGGAGAATGATTTTCATGTGTATCGAAACTGGTTTTATTAGTATAAATGTCAAACGGGAGAATGATTATTTATGCCGTATTGAAACTTGTTTTGACGAAAGTAAAAAGTTGGAATACCCTTGGTATCTCAATTCTATAGGGGTTGTTAACCATTGTTGCCATAAGGCCAGGTCTTAATGCAAGTTTTTACTGAGAAAGCTCACGAGGGATCGGACTTTACGGTGAATTCTTAGAATTTATATCACGAGGGATCGGTTATAATGATTTTAAGCTGCAATGACATGAAACTTGATGATTAAATATGCATGTCTTGAGTTCCTCATTGTTATTCTAGATTAGGGATCCAATTTCCAACATAATTTGTTTATCTCAAGTATCTTACCTATTCTAGATTGTAACTCAACTTTTTAGATAGATTTTATTTTCTTCTTATCTCATGAATCACTCAACCATGCTATCTTGTGAATATTGTATAAACTGTATATAAATCATTCTTTTGTTTATAATTTCCTTCATATTTACCATAGTAAGTAGAAAATTACTGTTGTTATTGGACTTTCAATCCCAGTGGAACGATATCTAAATTTCGAAAACTACAAACGATTGGTGCGCTTGCCAATTGACAAAAAGTCCGGCGGTGGGAAAGAACCGCTGAGTCGCCGTCGGGCCCAACAAGTTTTCTGGCGCCGTCGCCGGGGATTGAATTGTTTCAGTAAAATAGTAAAATTTTAATTACCGTGGTAAATATTTTTTTTACCTTAGATAATTTTTTATTTATTTTGTATCATTGTTACACTAACTTTCTTTGTCTAGTTTGTGTATGCAAACTCGATCTACCGCAGGTAAAATTTATTTTGATCCTGAGATAGAAAAGTTTGTAAAGAAAATCAAGTCTTTGAAATCAAAAACATAAACTAATTCTTCTTCTACTTCAAAAATTTTTGAAAATTCAAATATGGCTGCTGAAAGGAGAACATTGGGACAGTTTGCTGCTATAAATGGTCCACCCCGAGTTTCGGGAATGTTTCAAGGACCAGTTTTACCAGTGGAAATTAAACCTGCCACTTTAAATATTATTCAAAACAACCAATTTGCTGGTTTAAATCATGAAGAACCATATGAACATTTAACTGTTTTTTATGAATTATGCAGCACAATTGGTTTTGAACCCAATCAAGAAGAGTCTGTTTACATGAGACTCTTTCCTTTTTCATTGATTGGGAAAGCAAAAGAATGGTTTAAATCTTGTCCACCGGGTAGTTTTGCAAACTGGTCCGATGTTGAAAGAAAATTTTTGGAAAGATTTTATTCTCCTTCAAAATATTTTGAAGCAATGACAGCCATACACTCTTTTTCCCAAAATAATGATGAATCATTAGGAGAGACATGGGAACGATTCAAGGCACTCTTGAGAAAATGCCCAAACCACAACCTAAATGATGCCGAAAAGGTAAGAATCGTTTACCATGGTTTATTGCCTCAGTTCAAGATGATGTTAGATGCTTGTGCAGGTGGTTCTTTAATGAACAAGACTGTGGAAGAAGCCATAGAAATATTGGAATCAATGGCTATTAGTGACCGACAAGCAAAGCATGAAAGAGGTAATATGCAAAGGAAGCCAGGAATGCTCGAATTGGGAGTAAATGATGCAGTGTTGGCTCAGCAAAAATTACTGACCCAACAAATTGAAGTTATGAGCAAGCAATTGGAAAAACTTCAAATTGCTCAAGTAGCATCACCACCCCCTGCTCAACTTAAAGCGTGTACGCACTGCATGGGAGAACAACCATGTGGTTACTGTGGAAATGAGCAAGAGCAAGCCAATTTCATGAACCATCAAAGAGCACCCTTAGGTAATTTTCCTTTTAATCATGGAAATTCTTTTCCTAACAATTACCTGCAGGGTTGGCAAAATCAGAATATGGGCTGGAGACAGGACACTGGACCTTCCAACAGACCTCCTAACAATCAATTCAAGCAACAACAAACTGACAATGCAAGGTTGACAAGAATAGAGGAAGCTATTCAACAGTTATTGCAGTTTGTAGAAACAAATGAAGCTGCCCGAAAAGCATCAGACATACAAATGGGTCAGCTCGTAAAAGAAATAGCCGAATTAAAGAGTTCTGGGTTTTCTGCAAACACTCAAAACCCAAGGGAACAATGTAATGCTGTTTCTTCTGATATTGTAAAAATTGATTGTAAAGAAAAGAGTGAGAAAAAGAAAGAAGAAGAAAAAGAAAGTGAAAAAATAGAAAAAAATGAAAAAAATGAAAAAGAAAAAAATATGCAAAGAGATACAGAGCAAGAAACAAACTGTATAACCCCAAAAAAATGTAAAGATCCGGGGAGTTTCACCATTCCTGTAACAATCGGAAATATCAACATCAGGAATGCGCTATTAGATTTAGGGGCTAACATTAACTTGATGCCCTTAGATTTAATAAAACGCATTGGTGAATATGAGTTGAAGGAAGCAAAGACAGAATTACAGTTTGTAGATCGCTCTGTCAAAAAACCTTTTAGGATTGTGGAAGATGTGTTAGTAAAGGTTGACAAGTACCATTTCAAAGTTGACTTTATGGTACTGGATATGAAGGAGGATACTGAGATCCCCCTGATCCTAGGAAGACCTTTCATGAAGACTGCAAAAATCAAAGTAGATGTTGATCAAAGTATGGTTGCAGTCAAAGTTTATGGAGAAGAAGTAAGCTTCAGTGCTCATTAACACCTCAGGATAAGTAATGAGGCAAAAGTTTACCCTTCAACCAAACCAGGTATATCTCTTCCCAATCAATTAAATTGTTTTGAATTAACCGATGCTTTGAATGATGAAAAACAGGTAATTAGGCATCGGAAAAGAAGAAGAAGGAAGAAAAAGACAGGTGATTCCTCAAAGAATATTGGGAAACCACCTGATTAATCAGAGGTAATGTCTGGCTGGAGACATTAAACCTAGCGCTCAATGGGAGGCAACCCATTCTTTTCTTTTTGTTTTTAAGGTTGTTTTACATAAAAAAAAAAAACCACAAAACAATTTTTTTAACTTGTTTAAAAGAAAAGGGGTTTTAAACTGAAAAGGTTTTTGAAAATCCAAATTTTTGAAAATCAAAAACAGAAGCCCATGCGTAGCGCCCACTTGACGCGTAGCGTGGACTCTGAATTTTGGTTCTGATGCGTAGCGTCCCACCCACGCGTAGCGTCAGAGCCCACGTTCAGTTTTTAAAACTGAACCAGAGAGGCCCATCTTAGGGTTTTAAACCTAAAACTTCCTCTCTGCCTCACTTAGTTTTCAAACCTAAACTTCAAAAAACCTCCTTCCAAACCTCTTCATTCCTAAATTGCTCAAGGAACAACAAGTAAGTACTCTAATCCATCCTCTTTAGCTTTTTGTTTTAATTTTCGATTTTAGAAATAAATGTGGTTAGGATTAGGATTAGAATACCATTGGGATTGATTACTGTTAGGAATTAGAAAATGAATGGATATAATGTGGTTTGGAAAGGGGTTGCTGCTGTGCAACCCCTGTTATTTTTTTTCAAAACTGCGCATCCCACGCGTAGCATCCCACTGACGCGTAGCGTGAGGATGAACTGTAAGCCCACGCGTAGCGTCCCACTGACGCGTAGCGTGGAGGAACTGGCTGATGCGTAGCGTCATACCACGCGTAGCGGCAGCCTCTGTTTTTAAATCTTGCTGTTTGTTTGTTGTTTGTTGTTTTCTTTTTAAATTAGTAATTTTTTATGTTTAGTATTCGTTATACTTTCTTGCAAATTTGTATAAATAAATTGTATATTGTTTTGTATATTATTTGAATATATGTATGTTAATTTCTTTAAATATTAAAAATTCAAAAATATGTTGTTGAATTGCATTTTTATTTGTGAAAAATTTTAGAAAACCCAAAAATATTTTACAAATAATTGTTTGCTTGTGTGTGATTTATTTAGTGTGTGTTTTAAATTTAAATTTTTACTTTGTGCAGATGGCACCTAAGAAATCCATTCCCACAGCCGGTCCCTCTAAAAGACAGAGGAAGTCCACAGACACTGACACCACTTCTGAGGATCCTGATTCTCAGAGACAGGAGGTGTTAGGACCGAGGGATCCTACTAGATTTCGCACGGATGCGAAATGGGCACGGTTTCATCAGATCAAGGGCCAGAGACTTATCTGGGAGAGGGTCCTTGATCTGAGTGCAGGAGACTATCCTGAGCTGTAGGATAGAGTGCAGCAGAGGAGATGGGGACCTCTATTCTCCCTACCTACTGAGGGGGACCCCATCTTAGTGATGGAGTTTTACGTAAATGCTTACAGGACCCGCCAGGACGCACCGAATCTTGGGCAGCAGCGGACGAGTTGGGTTAGAGGCCGGCATATCTCTTATGACCGGGACACCATCAGTACCCTATTGGGTAACCCTTGGGAGCCTACTCCCGAGGATGACACTTGTTTCTGGAAAGAAAACAGAAACAAGATTCTTGCTGAGGGAGAGTTAGGATACTCTCTCGAGGAGGTTGCTCATTTTCTGAGCAAGGATGGAATCTTTTTCAACCTGAGTAGGGTTGGAAGCAGTCCATCTAACCTCCTCAAGACCCAGCTTACCCCCATAGCCCAGGCGTGGTCCCACCTCATGCTCCATAATATCACTCCTGTCACCCATCTTTCTTCCCTTCCAGTGGAGCGTTGTTGCCTCCTCTATTCTATCCTCCAGGGCCACACCATTGATATCGCCGAGCTTATCTCCGAGCAGATTCACTTTTATGCCCTTGGGTATAAAGTGAATCGCCCCATACCCTTTCCTCTCATCATATCTGCCTTACTGAGGAGGCAGGGAGTCATTGTACCTTCACCAGAGTTTACTAGTTCTTCAGGGAGAGTCCCTAAAGTTCTAGTAAACAGAGATTATTTTGTGCAGCAGTGTGAGCTTCCACCACTAGAGCAGGAGGCTCAGCCCCGACCTCGGAGGAGGAGACCACCAGTGCAGCCTCCATCTGCTGATGCTGTTACACAGGGCTTTGCCCGGATGTCACTTGAGCATCAGCATATGATGCAGATGATGGCTGCCACTCACAGAGCTTATATTCATCTTCACGATGAATTTTATCAGTACAGGTTACAGGGAGAGGGAGCACCTTATGTTACCCCAGCCGAGTTTGCAGCACATGTAGCTTGGCCCGGAGATTTACCCACCTACCCTGAGACTGGTGGATCTTCTAGTGCACATCATGACTCTGATGGTGATGATGAGGAGGAGGAGGAGGAGGATGATGATGATCAGATGAAGGATTGAGGATGCCATCTTCATTTATATTGAGTACATTTGTTTTTAGTTATATTTGGATTTACATCTACATTTATATTTACATTTTATATTATGGCATTTTATCATTGTGTGGTGTGTTTATTCGTTTTTGCTCATTTTTTTTTTTTGAAAAATAATTCTTCTTTTAAATAAATGAATCAAATTTTCGTTAGTAAGTTAGTTTATACACTTAGAGTTTTTACACAATAAAACCAATTTTGTTAAAATCAATTTTTGATTCTTTATAACTTAGGAATTTTGATAAATTTAATTACAATAAGTTTATTAACCATCAAGCAAATTTCAATAACCCGGTGAGTTGAGAGATCTTTTTAAACACTTGAGGGTTTAATCGACATATTTTCAATTCGAATTGATTTTGCTTTAATCTGTGATTTGTGTTGTTGTACAGAGAATTCGGGAAAATGATCAAGGCACATTTATTGGTGAAACGAAACCTTGGGCCAAACAGCTTACCTTGGTAAAAAGTCTTTTATCCCTTGCAAGCCAATTTGAGCCTAAAATAAAATTCTTTGGTACCCTTAAAACCTAAATTTGTTTTTATCATTCCCTATACTTGATTGATTAAAAGAGCAGTTGAAATAAATGAAAAATATTTTGAGTGTTCTTACAAAAATGGGGAGTGAAAATGAGCAACTTGATTCTTTTCAAAAAAATAGAATATGGAAAAGAAAAGTCAAAAATAGTGAAAAGAATCAAGTTGGGGGTATTTATTTTTCATCAATAAAAATAAATGAGAGTTTGGATCAAGAGAAAAGCCTAAAAATTATGAAAATGCTCTTTTATGATTTCAGGTTTTTGAAATCCAAGAAAAACCATTGATTCTTGTAAACCAAGCCTCATTACAACCCGTGAAAAGACCTTGTGATTTTTGAATTAACTCTGTATAAATAACCATTGATTAGATGACAAACAAAGTTAAATTCGTTTGATTTTATGATTGATCGAGAGAAACAGGTTACCAATTACATAGAGATAAACACTTGTGAGGTAAGCCTGAAATTTTGCTTGGTTGTTAATAGAATATTGTAAACAATTTTATCATTAAATCTTTGTTATCTTTGATATCAGTTTTTGATTATTACAAAATAGTTGAAATTGTGTAATTATTTTTTGTGGTAAATTTTCGGACTAACTTAAAAATTTGATTTCAAATTTTTATTTTCTTATTTTTCTCTCTTGCTCGAGGACGAGCAATGTCTCAAGTTGGGGGTATTTGTTAGTCCTCAAATTTTCAATAAAAGCTTAAATAAAAATTTCATAAAAATCATAAAAATTAGTTTAATTTGTTAGAAAATTAGGATTTAAATTCAATAAATAAGTGTTGTTGGAAATAATCTGCCCTTGATCAATTTTCTCTAGTTTTGCAGTGAAAAAGTTAAGAAATCAAGAGAAAATTACACTGGAGAATCTGACGCGTAGCCTCACCCCACGCGTAGCATCAACTGCTATTTTTGAGTCTGACGCTACGCATCACAGCCACGCGTAGCGTCAGTGCTGCGTGAACAACCACTCCACTTTGGCCAACCACTCCACTTGGACTCAATAATGGGCACCCCACTCAGCCCAAGGGCCACCCCAATCAGCATAAATAGCCAAAAACTCATGGAAACATGTCCAAGTGGCCAGGCATGATCAAGATTAATTATTGAAAGTGGCCATTATCAAGTGTTTAATGGAGGCTGAGTCAGGGGTCTGACGCGTAGCGTCACAGGGACGCGTAGCGTCAGCACCCTTGCTCAGCCCTATAAATAGGGCCATCCAACACCATTCATAGCATCCCATTCCATACACTTCTCTTCTCTTCTCTCTTGTACTCGACTCTGAGTACTTTCTTTTGTGAGTTGTAGTTCTAGAATAGTTTTCTAGATACTTGAGTGTGTTTCGGTGTATTGTGATCGTTGTATCGTGAAGTTTCCATCGTCTTCTTCGTAATGTCAAACTCTGTAAGTGTTGTTTTTACTTTTACCATGTGTAACTAATTTGTTTATGTTGGAATTGGTGAACTAATCTATTGAGTATAATGTTGTGAATTCGACCTCTGCATGTTTATGATTCAAGTCTATGTTAGTATTTCAACCTTTTATTAATATGAACGTCAAACGGGAGAATGATTTTCATGTGTATCGAAACTGGTTTTATTAGTATAAATGTCAAACGGGAGAATGATTATTTATGCCGTATTGAAACTTGTTTTGACGAAAGTAAAAAGTTGGAATACCCTTGGTATCTCAATTCTATAGGGGTTGTTAACCATTGTTGCCATAAGGCCAGGTCTTAATGCAAGTTTTTACTGAGAAAGCTCACGAGGGATCGGACTTTACGGTGAATTCTTAGAATTTATATCACGAGGGATCGGTTATAATGATTTTAAGCTGCAATGACATGAAACTTGATGATTAAATATGCATGTCTTGAGTTCCTCATTGTTATTCTAGATTAGGGATCCAATTTCCAACATAATTTGTTTATCTCAAGTATCTTACCTATTCTAGATTGCAACTCAACTTTTTAGATAGATTTTATTTTCTTCTTATCTCATGAATCACTCAACCATGCTATCTTGTGAATATTGTATAAACTGTATATAAATCATTCTTTTGTTTATAATTTCCTTCATATTTACCATAGTAAGTAGAAAATTACTGTTGTTATTGGACTTTCAATCCCAGTGGAACGATATCTAAATTTTGAAAACTACAAACGATTGGTGCGCTTGCCAATTGACAAAAAGTCCGGCGGTGGGAAAGAACCGCTGAGTCGCCGTCGGGCCCAACAGGTAGCATTCGCTCAGGCGAGGCAATTGATTAATGAGGGACCACTGGTGCTCTTGGATCATTGTAGGGCCCGGTTTTCCTTTTCTTTTTTTTCTTTTTCTATATGGTCCCCATAGTGATGACTCATGTGCCTTGATGGTCAAATGGGTCTGGTTTTCTCTCCTTCCTTGTCCACGTGGTGTTTGTGTAATCATTGTTGAGAGAATTGGCATTAAATGTTGATGGACTTGCATTAAATGACGATGGGATGTTGTGATGAGTTGGATGCTGATGAGGCTGAGATGATAAGGCCTTAGTTGCATGTTTTTCTTCTCACTCTCTCCCTTTGTTCCTTGGGAGTGTATATTCTGATGAGAGAAGTGCTTCTCCTTCTCTCTAGAACTTGATGGAGCTTCTGCTTCATCTTCTTGCTTTCTCCTTATCTTCATCTTCCTCCACTTAACGCTGTGGTGAGTTCGAGTGGAGCTGCATGGTGATGGTGAAACAGCTTGTGGCTGTGTGTGTAAGCTGGGTTGCACCTTGCTGTTTTGGTGCTTCTTCTACCTCTTTTCGTTCCTTCATATGATGGGTTGTATGAGGCTTAGTTCGGAGAGCCTACAGCAGCTGGGTGTGTGTGTATGCCTCGGTTTGTGGATGCATAATGGTTCACAGATGACGGGGTTGAGCTACTCTTGTGAGGATGAAGACATGCATGATGCATGAAGGCATGGTGGTCCTCCACTGTTGGTGAGGACTGACTCTTGATGTTGTTCTTGTGATGGATACAGCGTTCGAGTTCTTCACTGAGCTGGGTGAAGACTGAGTTGAGTCTTAATGACTCTTTCCAGTGTTGAAAGCCAAGCAGGGTGCTGCTGTGGCTAGACCGGGTGGTCCTGTGACTCCTGGAAGCTTCATCCAGGTAAGGGGAGCTATTGCATCTTAAGTGTATAGTTTATGGACGGACTTCCGGGTGACTTCTTTACATTGTGTTATGTTTGTTGGATGTTGTATGTTGTTAAGTTGAACCCGGATTGTTGTTTGTTATTTAAATGGTGCATGATTATCCGTTCAAGAGATGCATGATGTTATTGTGATGATGATTATATATTGATACTTGAGATGCATGTATGTTGATGTGTAGTGCATGTGTGATCCTCTATTTGTCCCTGGATGTGTTGTACATTTGAATGCATGTGAATGTTATTAATGCATATGTGTATGTTGAATGCATGAATGGGGACTGTTATGATGGATGCCGAGTGGGTTTTATAGAGGAAGGCACGAAATGCTTACTGTAAAGGATAAATCCGAGTGAATCGATGATAATCCGAGTGAATGGCATAGTGATTGCTGAGTGAATGGCATAGTGATTGCCGAGTGAATGGCATAGTGATTGCCGAGTGGATGGCATAGGATTGCCGAGTGGATATGGTATAAGCCGAGTCATCAGATTGTTGTTGAATTGCCGAGTGCACATGATGTTGAACGTAGATTCCGAGTGGGCAATCGAATGAATATGAGTTGAAGTTATATGCATACGTGTTATTGAGTTATTGAATATGAACACCTTGCGGGGTGCCACGAGGGTGTGATCCCGAGTGAAGAGGACGTGGTCCTAATGTTGATTGTGATGAAAGACCCGGGTTGGACTCGGGCAGTGCCTGGGGCACTAAGCGTGAAATGAGACGCTTGATGAAATGCCGAGTGCATTGGCGTGGAACGCCGAGTGAATGAAATTGTATGCATTCGATTCGCCACTGGAATGTGTTGGACTCCTATACCAATCGGCAATCAGATGACCACATATGGTGAATATGGCTAAGTCCTGGAGCTGGGCTCGGGCAGACTCCTTGAGCATGGCTCGGAGTATGAATAATGTTGATGTAGTCTCGGGGTTGAGTGAAATCCGAGTGAGTCAGTATACTTGTACTAAGTAAATTGAGCTTTAGAGCCGAGTGAAATGGGTGAAATCCCGATCGGAAGATGCTTGTGATTGTTCATGATGAATGGCAGTATTCATATGCTGATTAATGTTGGGGATTTTGTGATTAATCCGAGCCAATATCTGTCATTTAATATGTAATGCTCACCCCTACACCATTTTTCAGTGTATGCAGGTCGGCTTGGATGATGTGGTGGTCTTAAACCCGAGTGTTGGGTGTTCTATTATGTGGTTGTGTACATAATGTAATGTACCGAGTGTCTTTGATGTATTAAGTCTTGGCCGACTCATATTAACGTTGTATAATGAATACACTTTATATATGTAATGAAGTTAGGTTATTGGAAACCCGAGTACATGTCAATATATATATATATACTTTGAGTGATGGTATTATATGCATACCGACTAGGAAATGATGATGTATGAATATTTCTAAGTTAATGAATCCGGAGTGAAATATGAGTGGGTAGTCAGCTTTGGAAAGCAGAGAGTACATTTATGTATGAGGTTTATGTTGATTTGATGCTTCTTACCGACTGAAATATAATGGTGTTTAAGGAGTAAAATATCAGAGGTTTGGTGCTTTTCCGAGTGAATAAATGGATAGATATGTATATAAGTATTTATGTTGAATTAATGCCTCTCACTAACTAGGGAACGATATAGTATGAAAGATGCTAAGCTAATAAATTCCGAGTGGAATATTATTGTAAGAGTTGGTCTGAATATTGAGGCTTAAGTATATAAATTCCTGGATGTGTAGGCTTGATTTCTTTCCGAGCAAGGCTATGTATGTGGCCCTGTCCTGAGAGGAAAACATAGGTAAACCCCGAGTGGGGAATGGTTGTATTTCGAGTGGAATTCCGAGTGATCCTCTACCGAGGGAAGTGTGATTGTAATGGTTTAGCTTGAAATATTCTAAGTATACGAATTATGAATGTATCCCGAGTGAATATGGGGACCCATTCCGAGTGAATAGGGTAAGGTGTATTCCGAGTGTTTGAGTATGGGATGAGTCCGAGTGGGACTTGACTTATTGGTTTCCCTGAGTGGTTAAGTATCGCATATGTCCGAGTGAAATACTTTGGAAATTCCTCTGAGTGTTGAGGAGTTTGGATCATTCCGAGTGGAATTGATTGTGTAGACTATTTTTGAGCAATGAATGGTTAAGGTATGATCCGAGTAAGAATAGGCATGAATGCCGAGTGTGTGGCCGAACGAGTATTGGTCGGCAATGATATTAGTTACCGAGTGGAATACCACTCTGATGATGAGTTGGTTAAGAATGCTTAAACTGAGTGATTTATGGCCGAGAGGAAGCCTATGTATTTCCCCAGTGATGGAGTTCAATATACTGAGTGCTAAATGGTTGATGTTTACCGAGTGACTCGAGGTTGAAATTTTACCGAGTGGCCTTTGATTGGAGATATTCCGAGTAAGGGCTTATGGAATCTGAGTGGGAATACCCTCAATGTCCGAGTGGATCTTTATGTTGGCACTGTGAATAAAATTAAGAGACTAAGTTGTGGGTTGCCGAGTGAGGTAACTGTTGGGGTAGTTCCCGAGTGGTGGAACCCCATTATGCTGAGTGGACTAAGATATTAAATTCCGAAGAGGACTTAGGCATGAATTCTGACTAGACCTGTTCGTTTACCGAGTGAGTGAATGTCTCTGTTTCTCGAGTGATTGAATGCCGAGTGGCTTCTCACTTCAGCGAGTGATTCCTCGCTCCAGCCAGTGTGTTGTTTGGGAAGGCTTTCGTATTCGGTTTCGCTTAAGCGAATGTGTGTTCGCCCGAGCGAATTGTGTTGTCTCGCTCAAGCGGAGTCGGATCTCGCTTGAGCGAATGCACGCTGTTTGTGGGATCGCTCAGGCGCTGTTATTTTCCGCTGTGGAAGATTTCATTTGCCTTTGTCTTCCTTTCCTTTTTCTCCTTGGCCATGGGACCAGCTCTCATATCTTCATATATGAGAGTGGATTTTGATAGATCCAGGTATGTTCTTGAGAAAAATTGGCCCCTATTTTTAGGATGTCACACTAAAGCTTCCGATAGAATCTTGAAGCTGCATTGAGGAAATTATCTTTTAAAGTAAGAGGAGAACAAGCTAAGAAGTGGATCTACTCTGCTGAATTGAGAAATTCAGATCCAAATGAAGAATCTCACCAGTGAGGAATCATGGTTGAGGCTTAGGTAACTTCTAGCTTCCTAACTAATTTAGGCCTGGTAATTAGGTGAATAGTTAGGGTTCAACCCCTAATTTTGCATTAGATTTCTCTGTCACTGAACACCTAAGGGATTAGGGTTTAATGCTTAGGAGTTAGTGTTAATTACCTAAGGGATTAGGGATTAACCATCTGTGAATTATCCTCTTACATCTGAAGCTTAATTGAACCTCGATTGCATGTTCCTTCATGAAGTTGTACGCTGAAGTAATCCTAACCTATCTTCCATTAATCACATTTTATCTCTTATATTGTTTCTAAAAATATAAAAACATAGAAAATATAAAACAATAAAAATAGAATGAATACTATCTGCTTGTGTTGGTTCAGCTTGTGCTAGTCCAAGATTGCAGCAATTACCTTAATCCCTGTGGGACGATTAAATATATTACAAATTTAACGATTGGTGCGCTTGCCAAAAGAAAATAAATCCTCTAAGAGGCATACAATAAGTCGATAATAATTCATGATTTTCACACCAAGTTAATGGCTCAGGATTTATGCATCAAGTTAATGGCGCCGTTGCCGGGGATTGTTGAGTAATATCAACAATCCTTGGACCGGTACTAGACTGAACCATTTAATTTTATTTTTGCATTTAGTAAGTAGTTTAATTCTCGTTTTTAGTATAGTAGTAGTTTATATGTGGCAGTAGTTTTGAATTGTTTATGTTTAATAATTGGTGTATGTAGTCAAGGAACAGAGGAGAGCTTTTCTTCTTTGATCCTGATATTGATTTGTTAGAGCGTAAGCTTAGAAAAGAGAAAAAGTAAAAAGAACAGCAAAAAATGGAACAGAGGAGAGTTACACTAGGTGACTATGATAAGTCTTGAAAAGACTTAATTATTCCACTGTTTATTTAACATAATTTACTAAGTATTGTCTAGTTTTATTATTATTATTTAATAATTTGTTAATAATTCATGTTTTAGTTATTTATTTCAAAAGTATGTTATTTATGTAAGAAACCGATTGAAAATTTTAATTAAATAAGGAATTTTGAAGTATTTACAAATTTACTAAGCAGCCAACGTATAAATGCTAGGCAAGTAGCTGTTTATTGATGCAGGAACAGGTTGGATTCGAGATAAAAAGAAATTTTCGAGTGAAATCCTACAAATCCGAGCAGAAATTGATAAATCCGAGTGAGACTTCCTCAATTCCGACTGAAAAGAGTCTAAAGACTGACTGAGTGAGACTTCAAAGACACTGGCTCCAAAAGAGAAGAAGATCGGAATGCTACATAAGAAACCGATGTGCTTATTCATTATTTAATCCGTCCTAGTGAAATCCGGACTCACTCAAGCATAACTTTAAGAGACCGTCCTCGCCCAAGTTTTGCCATAACGCCTAAGCGAGAAAGAAACACTGTAGTGTTAATCCGGACTTGCCCAAGCGAAGTTTAATCCGCTCAAGCGAAAACCCAGCAGCTGAAGCGAAAAAGCAGTAACTTAAACCTTGTTTCTTCCCTCCAACAACACACACCGGGTGCAATACTGTTTCCGCTTTCATTGCCTTCTTCTCCACTGCTGCAACCTTAGTAACTTAAGTAGTGAACTGTCAATTAGCTGGTGCTGCGCTGTAAATTAGCTAAGGCTGAGCTGGATCCTGTTAAGAGCTGAGCTGTAATTAGTTGGTTACTCTGTAAACTGTGTAATTAGTTTTATTCGTTAACTTATGTTCTCTAAGTGATTAGTTAAGTTAGTTAGTTTAGTTAGATGCCTATATATATTCATGTACATACTCTGTAAAGGTGTGGAGACAGAGAATACATAGAACACAATCTTTTTTTCTAAACTTCGAACATCTTACTACTTCATTTTCTCTCTCTAAACTCTCTCCTCTATGACGTTCCACAATCCTTCGATGGAACTGAAGTCTATGGAGTTCTAAATCCCTAAGGTTGGGATTGTGAAGGTGAACAATGGAGTCTTGAAGTTGTGAGCAAGTAGATCGACTTCTAGATCCTGAGGCGAACAAGCTGAGGAGTGGAGCAGAATCGCTGGATTGACAAATCCAGAACTGATGAAGAACTTCACCAGTGAGGAATCATGGCCGAAGCTTAGGTAACTTCCAGCTTTCTAACTAGTTCAGACCTAATCAATTTAGGTGAATAGTTAGAGTTCAACCTCCAATTTCGCATTAGATTCTTAGGTTAATCGAGCACTTAAGGAATTAAGGTTCATTGCTTAAGGATTAGTGTTTTTCACCTAAGGAATTAGGGAATAACCACAAGCGGATTGTCCTCTAGATTGTGAAGTTCGATTATACTTAATTGCATGTTTCTTGAGGAAATTGTGAGCCGAAGCAATCCTGACCTGTTTTCTTTCAATTACTTTCCTCATTTCACTTTAACTCTGTTTCTAAAAATACAAAAACAACTATAAAACACTAAAACCATAAAAATCGAATGAACTTCATGTATTTTTTGTTGGTTCAGCTTGTACTTGTCCTAGATTGAGGTACTTACCACAATCCCTGTGGGACGATCAAATACACTACAATTTTAACGACTGGTGCGCTTGCCAAAGTGTAAATCCGAGAGTCACAGTTTATTTTACTAAGATTTTTACACCAAATTAATGGCTCGGGATTTCAGCATCAAGTTAATGGCGCCGTTGTCGGGGATTGTTGAGTAATATCAATAATCCTTGGACCGGTACTAGACTGAACCATTTGCTTTTGTTTCTATTTGCAGCCATTACATATTTTTTTTTAGTAGTTATTGTTTTGTGTAGTTGTCACCGTGAGTTGCTTTGTCGTGTTAACAATTGTTGTATGCAGTCAAGGAGCAGAGGAGAACCTTTCTTCTTTGATCCTGACATCGATTTGTTAGAACGTAGATTAAGAAAAGAGAAAAAGTAAAAAGAAGAAAAAGAAATGGAACAGAGGAGAGTTACACTAGGTGACTACTCCAGGTCGAATGAAGAAGGATCGCAAGCTAGCATCCTTAGGCCACCGATTGCAGCTAACAATTTTGAACTAAAACCAGCTTTACTGCAGTTGGTAAGAAATGAACAATTCGGAGGAAGTGAGGTTGAGGATCCAAATTTGCATTTAGCAACCTTCCTCCAAATTTGTGATACAGTAAAAATGAATGGGGTCCCTGAAGAAGCAATCCGACTAAGGTTGTTTCCATTTTCTCTAAGGGACCAAGCAAAAGCCTGGTTGCAGAGTCAACCGAGAGACAGTATCTCCACCTGGGAGGATTTGCAAAGGAAATTTTTGATTAAATACTTCCCTCCTTCTAAATATGCAAAACTGCGCAATGAAATCATATGTTTCCAGCAAAAAGAAGGTGAGTCCTTGATGGAAGCATGGGATAGGTATAAAGAAAGTCTGAGGAGATGTCCTCATCATCAGATTTCTGATGTACAGCAGGTGACTATTTTCTATAATGGTGTCAGGCCAGCCACTAGAGTCTTGATTGATGCCTCGGCTGGAGGCTCATTAACAACTAAAACGGTAGAAGAAGCTATAGAGCTGATTGATGTGATGGCTTCTAATGAATGCCTGATTAGTGAGAGGAACCAAGTCCCTAGGAGAAGAATATTAGAATTAGAAGCACAAGATGCTTATTTGGCTCAGAGCAAGCTGATGACTCAGGCTTTGGAAAAATTAAGCATTCAGATTTCAGAACTCCAAAAGCCGAGTCAAGTTTCTATGATCAGTTGTGACTTTTGTGGTGGAGACCATGAAAATGGAATGTGTGATCCAGTTGTGCCTTCCGAGCAAGTGAATTATATGGGGCAGCAACAGTATCAAAGGAATTATCCTTCTAATTCCTTTAATCCTAATTACAGGAGCTACCCCAATTTTTCCTGGCAGAAAGGTCCACATCTGAATCAGAATATCCCACCGAGTCAACCCACAAATAGACCACAACAACCTTCTCACCCTCCTGTTAAAGAAAAATCCGAACTCGAGAATGTACTTTCTCAGTTTATCCAGGCCACTCAGGCCAGTTTTAAGAATCAGGAAGCATCGATAAGAAATTTAGAAAATCAAGTAGGACAGCTTTCTAAACAACTAGCTGAAAGGCAAGCAGGCAATTTCCCTGGAGATACCGAGGTAAATCCAAGGGAACATTGCAAGGCCATAATTACTAGGAGTGGAAAAATTATTTCTCCATCTCCGGGTCAAGAAATAAGTTCAGAAAAAGAAAAAGAAATAATACAAGAAACCGAGCAGGACAATAAAGATGAAGTAGAAAAATAAAAATGAATCAGAAAAAGAAAAAGAAAATAAAGTCCATCAAAAGAAAAAGAAAAAGGTTGATCTGATTCTGGAGGAAGCTTCTAAGTTGACTCCTGAAAAACTGAGGAATGCTCCATTTCCACACAGGTTTAAAAAGCAAATAGAGGAGCAGAAGTTTGCTAGGTTCTTAGAGGTCTTCAAGAAACTTCACATTAATATCCCTTTTGCTGAGGCATTGCAGGAGATGCCTTCTTATGCAAAAGTTTTAAAAGAACTATTGTCTAAGAAGAGGAAGCTTAGGGGGGATGAAATGATTACTCTCACTCAAGAGTGTAGCGCAATCATTCAAAAGAAACTTCCCCAAAAGCTAGAGGATCCTGGATCTTTCACAATACCGTGTGCAATAGGGGATATTCATGTAGGAAGTGCTCTCTGTGATCTAGGAGCCAGTATAAACCTGATGCCTTTATCTTTAATGAAAAAACTGGGAATTAATGACTTGCAACCGACTCGCATGTCCTTGCAGTTGGCTGACAGGTCCATTAAATATCCCCAAGGGATGCTGGAAGACTTGTTAGTAAAAGTAGATAAATTTATCTTTCCAGCAGACTTCATAGTGTTGGATATGGAAGCTGACCGAGAGATCCCTTTGATCTTAGGTAGACCTTTCCTAGCTACTGGCAGAGCGTTGATTGATGTGGAAAAAGGTGAACTCATGCTGAGAGTTCAGGAGGAGCAAGTAATTTTTAATGTCTTCAATTCCATGAAACATCCGACTGAACGGATGGATTGCCTAATGATTGAAGAGGTTGAAAATTACCAGACTCCCTTACTGTTAAAAACTAAGGAAGAGGCTCTACGAACTTTTTTAGAGGATAACTTTGACTCTGAGACCGAGTCAATTGACTCTCACTCGGAAATACTGGACCTACTGGAAGTTTTGGAAGTAGGTGATTTCGAAAAGAAAAATGATTTGGAAAATACTGAAGTTGAGAAGGGAAAGGAATTTTTGGAAGAAAAAAGTGATTTAAAACCTTTACCTTCTCATCTGAAATATGTTTTCCTGAGAGGAAATGACACTCATCCTGTCATTATTAATACCGACTTAAAAGAAGAGGATGAGAATAAACTAGTTGGGGTATTAAAGGCTTATGAATCTGCCATTGGCTGGAACATTGCTGACTTGAAGGGAATCAGTCCATCCTTTTGTATGCACAAAATCCTGATGGAGGATGACTATTCCCCTGTTGTACAGCCACAACGCAGACTGAACCCCATTATGAAGGAAGCAGTGAGAAAGGAAGTGGTCAAGCTCCTTGATGCGGGAATCATTTACCCGATCTCGGACAGCACTTGGATTAGCCCAGTCCAAGTGGTGCCCAAGAAGGGAGGAATGACGACTGTAAGAAACGACCAGGGTGAAATCATTGCCACTCAGCCAACTACAGGCTGGAGGATATGCATTGATTACAGAAGGCTGAATAACTCTACTCGGAAGGACCATTTCCCCCTTCCGTTTGTTGATCAAATGCTTGAGAGGTTATCAGGACATGCATACTATTGTTTTCTTGATGGGTACTCGGGTTATAACCAAATTGTGGTTGACCCGAAGGATCAAGAAAAGACTGCCTTCACATGTCCCTATGGAATTTTTGCATACAGGCGCATGCCGTTCGGCTTGTGCAATGCTCCAGCAACCTTCCAAAGGTACATGCTGGCAATTTTTGGGGATATGGTGGAAAAATTTATTGAGGTATTCATGGATGACTTCTCGGTATTTGGGAGCAATTTTGACACATGCCTCAGCAACTTAGCTAAGGTGCTGATGAGATGTCAAGAGACCAATCTCGTTCTTAACTGGGAGAAATGCCACTTTATGGTTAAGGAAGGGATAGTCCTTGGCCATAGGATCTCTACTGAGGGCATGCAGGTGGACCGAGCAAAAATTGAAATTATTGAAAAACTTCCTCCTCCGATCAACGTGAAAAGAGTAAGGAGTTTTCTAGGATGTGCTGGGTTCTATAGAAAATTCATAAAAGATTTTTCAAAAATAGCTAAGCCTTTGACCGATTTGCTTGTGAAAGATCAGGTGTTTGCATTTAATGAAAATTGTGTCAAGGCATTTGAAAAATTGAAACAAAGTTTGACTTCAGCTCCGATCCTTGCATCACCCGACTGGTGCTTTACCGTTTGAATTGATGTGTGATGCAAGTGACTTTGCAATCAGAGCTGTACTGGGTCAGAAAAAAGAGAAATTAACTCATGTGATCTATTATGCTAGTAAAGTATTAAATGAAAATCAAATACATTACACCACGACTGAAAAATAAATGCTTGCTGTGGTGTATGCATTTGATAAATTTCGTGCATACTTGATTAGTGCCAAAGTCATCATATATATAGACCACTCGGCAATCAAGTATTTACTAGCTAAAAAAAAGTCTAAACCGAGACTGATTAGGTGGGTTCTGTTACTCCAAGAGTTTGACTTAGAAATACGAGACAAAAAAGGAGTAGAGAACTCAGTTGCAGACCAATTGTCTCGTCTGGAAGTTGAGTCGGATTCTGTCTTAATAAAAGAGGAATTTCCAGACGAAAAGTTGATGGCCATTATAACTGGGCCATGGTATGCTGACATGGCAAACTTTAAAAGTGCCTCAGTGGTACCTGATGGTTGGACATCCCAAATGAGAAAAAAATTCTTTCATGATAGTAAGGCTTTTCTTTAGGATGATCCATTTTTGTTTAAAATAGGCATAGATGGAGTAATCAGGCGCTGTGTGCCTGAATCCGAGCAGGAAAGGCTCTTGTGGCACTGCCACGATTCTTATTATGGAGGTCATCATGGTGCCTCCCGTACCGCAGCAAAGGTGTTGCAGAGTGGCTTTTACTGGCCAACTATCTTTCAGGATTCTAAGGAATATGTCAAAAGGTGTGATAAATGTCAAAGGAGTGGAGGTCTCTCCGCAAAAGCTGGCATGCCTTTGACAAATATTCTAATTGTGGAATTATTTGACGTTTGGGGTATCGACTTCATGGGACCCTTCCCTAAGTCGTTCTCCAACGAATACATTCTTGTTGCTGTGGACTATGTCTCTAAATGGGTGGAGGCAATTCCGACCCGAACCAATGATGCACAGGTTGTGCTTAGGTTCATCAAAAAGAATATTTTCTCTAGGTTTGGAGTTCCGAGAGTAATTATTAGTGATGGGGGTTCACATTTTTGCAATAAGATAATGGAAAAAGCCCTGCGTCACTATGAGGTTTTACATAAGATATCAACTCCTTACCATCCACAGACTTGTGGACAAGTCGAACTGTCCAATAGAGAAATTAAGAGAATTTTAGAAAAAGTGGTCGGAAAATCCAGAAAAGATTGGTCGGTAAAACTAGATGATGCATTGTGGGCTTACCGAACAGCTTTCAAAACTCTGATTGGCATGTCCCCGTATCAATTGGTGTACGGTAAGGCTTGCCATCTCCCTGTGGAGTTGGAACACAAAGCGTGGTGGGCCACAAAGCTATTAAACATGGACTGTGACCAGTCTCAGGAGGAAAGAGTTTTGAAACTCCATGAATTAGAGGAGTTCTGACTCAACGCTTATCAAAGTGCCTCCATTTATAAGGAGAAAACAAAGAAATGGCATGATAAGCGAATTAATAAGAAAGAGTTTCAGAAGGACGATCAGGTTTTGTTATTCAATTCCCGACTGAAACTCTTCCCTGGAAAACTTCGATCCAAGTGGTCTGGGCCTTTTACTGTAAATGAGGTTTTTCCTCATGGTGCAGTCGAACTGAAAGATCCGACTACCGATCGGATTTTTAAGGTGAATGGCCAGGGACTCAAACTCTACTTTGGAGGAGAGTTTGATAGGCAGAAAACCTCCTTGTTACTGAAGCCATCTTCTTAGATACAATAAGGTCAAGCTAGTGACCTTAAAGAAGCGCTCTAGGGAGGCAGCCCTATGTTACGATTGTTTTGTTTAGAACTTTGAATTAGAAAAAAAAAACTAAACTAAAAAGTTAGTGAATAAAGTTGTGAAGTTGAAGAAGGAAATCTGAGTTTAATTCTTCTATTTCGCTCAGGCGAAGCACTGGTAGCTTAGGCGAGCCAATGCTGATTGTTGTTTCGCACTTAGAGGAAAAATGTACTAAGTTGAGTGAAAATAGTACACTCGTATAATTGTTACTTGTCTTAACCCTTCTTCCCGACTGAACTTCACTCGGCATTTTTCAATAAAATTTTTGCGAATAAAAAGTAAGACTTTGAAGGATTTCTGATCGTTGATGTAATAAACGGGTCAGATAATGAAAAGTGACTTATTTCAGTCGGTTTTTCATCATTCGGATTCCTCAGTCATCACAATCAGTATTGTATCCATTAGTCTCATCTGCATGCGGCCTTTCATTCTTTCATCCACTCGGCTTTCTCTAGTAGTCGGTTTCTTCCCCTCATTCCTCACTCCTCACTCAGTTTCTTTCATCTATGAGTCACTCGTCCTTCTTTTCATATATTCTGTTGTCCACCCTCACCCGTCACTCATTCCCATACTTTATCTCTTCCTCTCAGTCGTTGATTCATCCATTCGTGCTTTCAATCCACTTGAGTTCTTCCTCGGTTTCATCACCCGATCTCTCTGCATGTGTTGGTTGTTCATCCAGCTTTTCATTCACTCATTCTCTCGTCTACTCATTTTGTCACTCAATCGTCTTCTTCTTCATCCATTCGGTATTCCGATTCACTTGGACCCCTATGCAGTCATTCTTATATTCACTCGTTTTTCTCACTCAGTCGCTCCATATCATTCTGACTTTCGTTGTTCACCTTATTTTTCACTCGGTCTTCATTCCACTTGGTCAGTTTATTTCACTCGTTCTCCATTCACTCGGTCATTCTTCCATTCTTCCATTCATCACTGATTCACCCGATCTTTTTCACCCCTTATTTCATGAATGCTTCGCCTTCCGTTTTTTTTTCTTTTTCTTTTTCATCCACTCAGTATATACATCCATTCAGTTTCCACTGTAGTGGTTCTTTTATCCACTCAGGTTATCTCCTTCTTCGTCTATCTTTCACTCATGTTTGTTCGCCCGGTCGGTCTGCCATCCTTTCCTGTTCTTTCACTTGTTTTTCTATTTGTCCGACCTCTCGCTGTTTGTTCATTCATTTTTTCACTTTTACCCAGTTTAATCCACTCGGTATTCATTTACTAGTCGTTTCATTCCACTTATTTTCTTTCTCGGTTTTCTCATGCTGTACTTTTCGTTTTCATCTACTCGTGTTTCATTCGCGATTGTCACTCAATTTACTTAGTATTTCTAGTCACTCAATTTCCTGTTATCTCGTTTTTCATTCCACTAGTTTCATTATTCACTCGGCCCCTCGCTGTATTCGTTTTGTTTACTCGGCCTTTCATTTACTCGGTATTTCGTTCATTCCATTTTCCACTCCTGTCATTTTTGTTCTTTGCCCGAACTCTCATTGTCATTCACTCATTCTTTATATCTCAGATCTATATCACTCAGTTCCCTCCACTCGTTCTTTCTTTCATTCAGCCTTACTCTCATCTGTTCTTTCTTTCACGCACTTCTCTGTTCACTCGTATCTCACGACGGTTGTTCACTCGTCAATTCATTGTCACACTCGGTTCTCATACACTTATCTTCATTCATTCATTCTTTTACTCATTCTGTGACCCATTCGGTATTCATTCACTCAGTGTCCTTTTCATTCAGTGTTTTATTCACTTTTTCTCACTCATTCATCACTCAGCTCCTCATTCACTAGGTTTCTCGCTAGTTCACTCGGTTCCTTCATTTACTCATCTCCTTCATTGATCGGGATACCCTTTACTCATTTCCACTCGGTCACTCTCTTTTCCGTTTCTCACCCGTCATTCAGCTTTTCAGTTATGCATTCATTCTTTCCTTTTCATTTACTCGGACTTTCATTTTGTTCACCTCATTCGTCGATCAACTATTCATTCACTCGGTATAATTTGTACCCACTCGGCATCCATTCATTCATTCACTTTTCACTCGCTCATCATCTGACCGGTATTATCTACTCGGTATTCATATACTTGTTGTTTCACTCCACTTATTTTACTTTCCTCGGGTTTTGTATGTTGCAGTTTTCTTCTTCATTCCTTCGTTTTTCATTCGTGACTATCACTTTTGTATTTTCAGTACCCAGTTTTCTGAGTTTTCATTCACCCAGTGTTCATTCACTCGGCTTTTCATCCTTTTAGTTGTATTCAAATTTCTTTCATTTATTCACCAATTCCTTCCTCGGGGGTATTCATTCGGTGGTTCGATTATTCATTTATACATTTATTCTTCCACTGGCTTGTTTGTTTACTCGTCTCATTTATCTAGTCAGTATAGCTTTCACTCATTCCATTGACTCAGAACCTTTTACTCTCCAACCACCTGTTTCCTTAATTCACTTCGATTTGTTTGACTCTTATTATCTCATTGTCATTCACTCGTTCTTCATTTCTCAGATTGTTATCACTCGGTACCTGTCTCCTTTCTCATTCGGTTATCATCCTTTCACCCCTTTTCATTTTTTTTATTTATTATTCATTATTCATTTACTCGGTATTCCTTCATTCGTTCATACTTCTATTCGTTTCTTTTATTATTTGCTTCTTGATGCAATCGTATTTCATTACAATGGGTCACTCGTTTCTCATACGCTCTATTTCATTTATTTAAATTTTTCATTTACTACTTGTCTTATCGCCTGTTCATTTATCCATCTTCCATTCTCCTATGTCCATTTGGCATCACATTGGTATCATCCCACTCTTCCTCGATCTTCTACCCCTCTAATAATTGAGTATTCTAAATAAAAAAAATATAAAACTAAAAAAATGGCACGCCCAGTAATATATATATATATATATAAATAAAAATAAAATAAAAAATAAAAAAATCTAATATATATATAAATAATAATAAATAAATAATAAACATAATAATAATAATAGTAGTAATACATTTAATAAAGTAATAAATAAGGTTGACCGCAATTACGTATTTCTGGAAAATTGAATTCAATATTATAAAAGAGAAACCCTTTCAGCTTCCAACCCTTAGTACCTATGCTGAACTTGGACTGAAGACGAAAAGACACTTTCTGGTTTCTAAGAAAGGTATTACCTTTCCACTTCTTTCACTTCTAAGTTCGTGGTTATTATCTTCTTGTTTCATTGTTATTGTTTTCCACTATTCAGAAGCCATACATCTCACAGTTGGGTTTGTTGTTTTTCTGTTGGATTTCTGTTCTTATTTTTATTTAATTAGGTTGTTTATCATCGTTGTTTTAACATTCATCATGAAAAGAAGATCACAAAGACTTCTGCAGAAACCTAGACCCAACTTTGCAGAAGGAAGTGTGCGAAGGAAACAAATAGATAATGAAAGAGAAGTGGCAACCATCACTATATCTGATTCGTCTGTCCATGTACCTAGTCGAAGTCAGGAGCAAAGGGATGTATCTCCTCTGGTTCAAAGGAATGTATCTCCTGCAAGTGAGGAAAATGAGTCACCAGAGGTTGAAAGTGCTAAGGCTGTTGAAAACTGTGCTGTGAAGTTTAAAGCCACAGAACCAGAACGTCCCAAGCAATCTGTAGGAGCTGGTCCGTCTTCTTCTTCTTCTGACATTCTTTTGGTGTTACAGGAATTACAGGTTGTGAAGAAGATGCAACTTGAAATTTATGATCGGGTCTCGAACCACGATCAGATGCTCAGAAAGATTGCCACGAAACTGAGGGTTGAACATTCACCAGAAATGGGAGCTCCACTGGATAGAGATGCGTGGTTAGCTTCCATTGGATTCACGATTCCCTCCCAGCAGGACAAGGACGATGAAGATCAGAATGTTTAAGCAGTTTTTCCACGTTTTTTTTATGATGTTTTCTATGTAATTAATTTGAAGTTATTGTAACTGCTTTCTGAACAGTGAACTTGTTTCTATTTTTAATCATGTAATGAAAATTTTACTTTCTTGTTCAATTGTTTGTTTTATTCGGTTTTTTCATATGTATTGGTAAAATCCATGAGTCCCAATCCGATTACGCGCTTCCCAGCACTGCCACTCAGGCAAAAGGGAAGTATTCTAGTACCCCGACTCCTTATTTGATTTTCCGATTCTTTATTTGATAAAATATGTTAATTATATTTAATTTCAAATCCATCTTAATAATTTGAAGTTTGCTGATTCGTTAAGCTGTAGTCGGATAAATTAATTGATCGGTTTTGCTTAACTCATGATCTCTGCCCATAACTATTCTTCATCATTAATTAAATGTTTACTTGGCGTGCTAGTTAGCAATCTAAATGTATGATCTTACATTAAGTTTGGGGACAAGACTGGCTGATTAACTGTTATACTCATATGAGCTTTTGAGCCTGTTTTATCTTTTCCGAGTGAACTTGCATGCTAGTTAGTGAGACAGAATTTGCCTCAGTGCTTGCTAATTGTCGTATGTCAACCAATCGGAAATGATGAAGGCCTTCTTTGATTATTTAGCCAGGGCCAAAAATTAGCCATCCTAATTTTATTAATCATCCTTTGACCCAATAATTATGCTTGAGCCTAAGACCCTTTCATTCGTTTTATACACCTAACGTTACAAGCCTAATTATCCAAGAAAAACCCGACTAGAGTACCCTGGATGTTCCACTGGTGAATTACTCGGTTTTTGCTTATTGCTAGGGACTAGCAATCTCTAAGTTTAGGGATGAAGAGTGTGCCTAACAGTAATTAAAGACACACTCTGACCTTGATTATGGATAAATATGTAGAAAAATAAAAGGAAGAAAGGCAAAGCAGAGAGAAAAATGAACAAAGTTCAGAAAAGAAAAAAGAGGTGCAAAGCACCACAAGAAAAATTTTTCGATCAGAAAAGATGGAAAGAAAAGAAAGAAAAGGAAAGGAAAAGTCCGAAGGACTGAAAGAAAAAGAAGTGCAAAACAGCACGAGTTATTAAGTAGCATTCAGTCAGAAAAGTAAAGAGAGTTGTTAGTAGAGGCAATTAAGTTAGAATTGAGGCAAAGCATCAGTGGACACATCTTGTAACCTATCTATGACTCGGAAAAACAATAATTGAGCCTGTAGCCGAGCCCCATTATAAGCTTAAAAAGCCCTTACTGATCCGATTGAGTTGGCATATTTCATGATGTTTAGAACTGTTGCAAGCTTATGTTGATTTAACTAGTATGCAGGTGATGAGTGCATTCTATTTACCCTATACACTGAGAGAAGAGTTAAACACCGACCAGTGAGGAAAGCATCAGCAGCTTGTCTCCCAAAGAAGGTGTAAGTATTTATACTTTTAGAAATTGCGAGAAGAAAGCATGATCGATATTCAATAATTATAGTATGAATTAAGTTAAGGAAAGGTTGATTGTGTTGATCAATTGCTGATTATTAATTAATTTGAATATTTGCTTGAGGACAAGCAAAGTTTTAAGTTTGGGGATGTGATAAGTCTTGAAAAGACTTAATTATTCCACTGTTTATTTAACATAATTTACTAAGTATTGTCTAGTTTTATTATTATTATTTAATAATTTATTAATAATTCATGTTTTAGTTATTTATTTCAAAAGTATGTTATTTATGTAAGAAACCGATTGAAAATTTTAATTAAATAAGGAATTTTGAAGTATTTACAAATTTACTAAGCAGCCAGCGTATAAATGCTAGGCAACTAGCTGTTTATTGATGCAGGAACAGGGCGGATTCAAGATAAAAAGAAAATTTCGAGTGAAATCCTACAAATCCGAGCAGAAATTGATAAATCCGAGTGAGACTTCCTCAATTCCGACTGAAAAGAGTCTAAAGACTGATTGAGTGAGACTTCAAAGACACCGGCTCCAAAAGAGAAGAAGATTGGAATGCTACATAAGAAACCGATGTGCTTATTCATTATTTAATCCGTCCTAGTGAAATCCGGACTCACTCAAGCATAACTTTAAGAGACCGTCCTCGCCCAAGTTTTGCCATAACGCCTAAGCGAGAAAGAAACACTGCAATGTTAATCCGAACTTGCCCAAGCGAAGTTTAATTCGCTCAAGCGAAAACCTAGTAGCTGAAGCGAAAAAGCAGTAACTTAAACCCTGTTTCTTCCCTCCAACAACACACACCGGGTGCAATACTGTTTCCGCTTTCATTGCCTTCTTCTCCACTGCTGCAACCTTAGTAACTTAAGTAGTGAACTGTCAATTAGCTGGTGCTGTGTTGTAAATTAGCTAAGGCTGAGCTGGATCCTGTTAAGAGCTGAGCTGTAATTAGTTGGTTACTCTGTAAACTGTGTAATTAGTTTTATTCGTTAACTTAAGTTCTCTAAGTGATTAGTTAAGTTAGTTAGTTTAGTTAGATGCCTATATATATTCATGTACATACTCTGTAAAGGTGTGGAGACAGAGAATACATAGAACACAATCTTTTTTTCTAAACTTCGAACATCTTACTACTTCATTTTCTCTCTCTAAACTCTCTCCTCCATGACGTTCCATAATCCTTCGATGGAACTGAAGTCTATGGAGTTCTAAATCCCTAAGGTTGGGATTGCGAAGGTGAACAATGGAGTCTTGAAGCTGTGAGCAAGTAGATCGACTTCTAGATCCTGAGGCGAACAAGCTGAGGAGTGGAGCAGAATCGCTGGATTGACAAATCCAGAACTGATGAAGAACTTCACCAGTGAGGAATCATGGCCGAAGCTTAGGTAACTTCCAGCTTTCTAACTAGTTCAGGCCTAATCAATTTAGGTGAATAGTTAGAGTTCAACCTCCAATTTCACATTAGATTCTTAGGTTAATCGAGCACTTAAGGAATTAAGGTTCATTGCTTAAGGATTAGTGTTTTTCACCTAAGGAATTAGGGAATAACCACAAGCGGATTGTCCTCTAGATTGTGAAGTTCGATTATACTTAATTGCATGTTTCTTGAGGAAATTGTGAGCCGAAGCAATCCTGACCTGTTTTCTTTCAATTACTTTCCTCATTTCACTTTAACTCTGTTTCTAAAAATACAAAAACAACTATAAAACACTAAAACCATAAAAACCGAATGAACTTCATGTATTTTTTGTTGGTTCAGCTTATACTAGTCCTAGATTGAGGTACTTACCACAATCCCTGTGGGACGATCAAATACACTACAATTTTAACGACTGGTGCGCTTGCCAAAGTGTAAATCCGAGAGTCACAGTTTATTTTACTAAGATTTCTGCACCAAATTAATGGCTCGGGATTTCAGCATCAGACTACTCTAGGCCTACTAAAGAAGGATCGCAATCTAGCATCCTTAGGCCTCCAATTGCAGCTAATAACTTTAAACTCAAACCGGCTTTGCTGTAGTTGGTTAGAAATGATCAATTCGGAGGAAGTGAGGTTGAGGATCCAAATTTGCATCTAGCAACCTTCCTCCAAATCTGTGATACTATAAAAATGAATAGAGTCCCTAAAGAGGCAATAAGACTGAGATTATTTCCTTTTTCTTTAAGGGACAGGGCTAAGGCTTGGTTGCAAAGCCAATGAAGAGGTAGTACCTCTACTTGGGAGGATTTACAAAGAAAATTTCTGATTAAATATTTCCCTCCTTCCAAGTATGCCAAGTTGCGCACTGAAATCACTTGTTTCCAGCACAGAGAGGGTGAATCTCTGATGGAAGCATGGGATAAGTATAAAGAGAGTTTAAGGAAATATCTTCACCATAGGATTCCTAATGTGCAACAAGTTACTATATTCTATAATGGTGTAAGACCAGCAACTAGGGTCTTGATTGATGCCTCAGCTGGAGGTTCACTAACCACAAAAACTGTTGAAGAGGCTATAGAATTGATTGATGTAATGACTTCAAATTAATGTTTAGTTAGTGAAAGGAGCCAAATCCCTAAGACAGGGATATTAGAATTAGAAGTGCATGATGCTTATTTGGCTCAAAGTAAGTTGATGACTCAGGCTTTGGAGAAATTAAGTATACAAATTTCAGAACTTCAAAAGCCTAGTCAAGTTTATATGATGAGTTGTGATTTTTATGGTGGAGATCATGAAAATGGCATGTGTGATCCAAATGTTCCTGCTGAGCAATTGAATTACATGGGGCAACAACAATTTCAAAGGAATTATTCCTCTAATTCCTTTAATCCTAACTATAGAAATCACCTCAATTTTTCATGGCAGAAAGGTCCACATTTGAATCAAAATATGCCACAAAATCAAATCACAAATAGGCAACAATCTCTTCCTCCTCCCTCTAAGGAAAAGTCTAAACTTGAGAATGTTCTATCTCAATTCATTTAGGCCACTCAGGCCAGCTTTAAAAATCAAGAAGCGTCCATTCAAAATTTAGAAAATCAAGTTGGACAACTATCAAAACAATTAGCTGAGAGACAATCAGGCAATTTTCCTAGAGATACTGAGGTAAATCCTAGGGAACATTGCAAAGCGATAACTACTAGGAGTGGGAAAACTCTTCTCCCACCTCCAAGTCATGAAGTGAGTTTAGAAAAAGAAACAATCAAAGAAATAGAGCAGGAAAGTGAGCAAGCTGTTGATAAAACTGAAAATAAAGCAAAAACAGAGCAAGAAAAAGAAAATCAAGTCCATCAAAAGAAAAAGAAAAAGATTGATTTGATCTTGGAGGAAGCTGTTAAGCTAACTCTTGAGAAATTAAAGAATGCTCCATTTCCACATAGATTTAAGAAACAGATAGAGGAGCAAAAGTTTGCTAAGTTCTTGGACGTGTTTAAAAAGCTTCACATAAATATTCCCTTTGTTGAGGTATTGCAAGAGATGCCTTCATATGCTAAATTTTTGAAAGAACTTCTGTCTAAGAAGAGAAAGCTTAAGGGAGATGAGATGATTGCTCTCACTGAAGAGTGCAGTGCAATTATTCAAAAGAAACTCCCTCAAAAGATGTAAGATCCTGGATCTTTTACAATACCTTGTGCAATAGGGGATGTTCATGTAGAAAGTGCTTTATGTGATCTAGGGGCTAGCATTAACCTCATGCCTTTGTCCTTAATGAGGAAATTAGGAATTAACGACCTACAACCAACTCGCATGTCTTTGCAATTGGCTGATAAGTCTATCAAATATCCTCATAGGATACTGGAAGATCTATTAGTTAAGGTAGATAAATTTATCTTTCCAGCAGATTTTGTAGTTTTGGATATAGAAGCTAATAGAGAAATTCCTTTGATTTTAGGAAGACCCTTCTTAGCTATAGGTAGAGCTTTAATTGATGTAGAGAAGGGAGAACTCATGCTAAGAGTTCAAGAGGAGCAGGTGTGTTTGAATGTGTATACAGGTTCAGGAATTTTGATAACGACAAAAACACTCTTGAAGAAATCTGTGCAAAAACAAAGACATGGAACCAGGTGCTGAGAAACAGCGAATCTAATCGATTAGGGCAACTATGCTAATCGATTAGAAGCATTCTGTTTTGGAAGAAATTGCATCAGGCCACAAGCTAATCAATTACAGCAATGAATCTAATCGATTATGAAGCTACTGGAATTAAGATAATCGACTACGCACTGATGTAATCGATTACAACTGTCAAAAATGGGATTAAATGCATCAGGTATAGTGGCTAATCAATTAAGGGAAGTTACACAATCAATTAGGAGGCTACTGGAATTAAGGTAATCGATTACCAGACATGCTAATCGATTAGGAAGCTGCGAAATCAAATTAAATGCATCAGGTACAGATGATAATCGATTACAGGAAAAGAAATAATCGATTATGGACCCTCTGACTTGAAGATAATCGATTACAACGCGAGGGTGTAATTGATTACACTAGTGGAAAAACACATTTAAGTGGGAAACCAGCTCATGTCTCCACCATTCTTCAAAATCCCACTAAGTGCAACGGCTAGGAAGAAGAAGGGCACACCTCAACACCTCAAATGGCTCTATAAATTGAAGAGGAACACAAGCACAAAAACACACCAAGCAGCTACAAATCCTTTGCTCTATTCTGTGCTTTGTAAGCCCTATTTCTTGTATCTTGAATTTCATTTGTATATCCTCTCATCTTGAGAGATTAGAAAGTGTGTGAGCTATCATTTGTATATTCACTCTATTAAGAGAGTTATTCACTTGTAAACACTTCACAAACACAAAAGATTTTCACTCTAGGTTGAGTGGTCACAAAGGTTGGGGTTCAACCTTTAGGTATTGAGAGTTTGAGAGATTGGGTGGGTTGCCCTAGTGCTAGTGAGGATTGAGTTCTTGAGTGTGGGACACTAGGAAGCTGCAATTGCTCATAGCTTGTATCTATAAACTTCAATAGTGGAAATCCTCTAAGTGGGTTGCTTAGAGGTGAGACGTACACCGGTGTCGGTGGAACTCGTTATATCAGTTTGCAAGCTTCTCTTCCTTACTCTTTTACTTTTATATATTGCATATTGGTTGATTGGTGTTGATTGCTTGTGAAGAACATACTTGAACTTGCCTAAATTGTCACATTTCAAATACTGCCCACCAAGTGTTTGTTAAATTGCTTCAGCAACATTTACCATTGTAGTACATTGCATATTATCCTCAACTTGATTTTACTTGTATAATCTTATAAACTTGGATATAAAAATCAATTTCAAAGGTATTCCAATCAAAAGTTTTAAAACTCAATTCACCCCCCCCTCTTGAGTATTGAGGCCACTTGAACAACAAGTGGTATCAGAGCTTGACTCTTGGTAGATCAAGCTTAACAGCTTCAAGAGACAAGATGGCCTCAAGTTCTCTTAACATTTTTCCCGAGGGTGGTGCTATAAACAAACCTCCCGCTTTCAATGGGGAAGGCTATGCATTTTGGAAAGAGAGAATGAAAATCTTCATTCAATCCATTGATTTGAGAATTTGGAATGCCATTGAAAATGGTCCTTATATACCAATGCATACTGTTGATAGTACAAATGTAGAAAAGCCTATTGATGAATGGACAAGTGAGGAAGAAAAGAAAGTACAATATGGCTACAAGGCCAAGAATCTAATCACTATGGCATTAGGACAAGATGAATTCTTTAGAATAATGACTTGTCAAAACGCTAAGGAAATGTGGGATACTCTACAAGTAACTCACGAAGGTACTAACGATGTGAAGGACTCCAAGATTAGTACCTTGACAAGTCAATATGAAAGCTTTAGAATAAACTCAGGAGAAACCATTGTAGATATACAGAAAAGATTTACTCTTATTATTAATCATCTCATTACTCTTGGCAAAGTTTACACTAACGAAGAACTTGTGCATAAAGTGTTGAAAAGTCTTAGCAGGGAATGGCAACCACTTGTCACAGCCATAAAACAATCTCCAAGCATAAATGAAATGTCTCTTGCAACCTTGTTTGGAAAGCTACAAGAACAAGAACAAGAATTAAAAGATCTAAAGCAAGCAGAGGAAGAAGAAAAGATATCAAAGAAGAAAGGGCTAGCTCTCAAAGCTACCTCAATCATTGAAGAAGATTCTGAAAGTGAAGTTGATGAGGATGAAGAGCTAGGACTATTTGTGAAACGTTTTGGAAGGCTCATGAGAGACAAAAAATTCCAAAAGAGCTTCTCTTCTAAAGGTAAGAAATTCATCCCTAAAGAAAATCCTACTTCACCCACTTGCTTTGAATGTGGTAAGGAAGGACACTTCAAGATGGATTGTCCAAACCTAAAGAAGAAAAACAAAGACAAAAGAACCAAGAGAAGAGCATATATAGCATGGGATGAAAACGAGATAAGTAGCTCGGATGAATCGGAGAATGAAGAAGCAAACCTTTGTCTCATGGCCAATCACCAAGATGAAGAAAATGAGGTAAACTTTTATGACTTAGATAAGGATGAATTGCTTGATGCTCTTGAAGATTTGTATGATAAATTCACAAAAGTCTCTAATAGACTTAAATTGTCTAGAAAAACTAGCGATACTCTAGAGATGCATCTTATGGAAGTTTGTAAAGAAAATGAAGATTTGAAAGATGAATTAGCAAATATCCAAGCATGCTCTAGGACCAAACCTTGTGAATTTGTAAAGAAATGTGATATACTTGAAAAGAAAGTATTAGACTTAAACACAGCGCTTGAAAAATTCACCAACGGTAGGGATAATTTAAATGCACTTCTAGGAAAAAAACATTGCATGTTCAATAAAAGTGGTTTAGGATATAATCAAGGATCAAATGCTTACAAGAAGGAAAAACAATACAAAAATTTCTTTGCACCATCTAGTAAATCATCTACACCTTTTACGAAATGCAATCATTGTGGTCTTAAAGGTTATAACTCTTATAATTGCAATATTAGAAGGTTAGGACCAAAAGTAGTGAGAAAAGTATGGGTTCCTAAGGGAACATTTTCACAAACTAACCTACAAGGACCCAACATAAAATGGGTACCAAGTTCTCTAACTTGAATTGTTTTGTAGGTATGTTTCAAAGCAAGTAACACCCATTGGTACTTGGATAGTGGGTGTTCTAAACATATGACGGGAGACAAAAGTAAGTTTATATCACTTACTCCACGAAACAAAGGATTTGTTACCTATGGAGATAACACAAAAGGAAAAATACTTGGAATCGGAAATGTTGGTAAAAATTCTTCCACCTCTATAAATGATGTATTATATGTTGAAGGACTAAAACACAATTTGCTTAGTATTAGTCAATTATGTGATAAGGGCTATAAAATTGTTTTTGAATCAAATGGTTGCATAATTGAAAATAAACTAAACAAGGAGATAAAGTTCGTTGGTCAAAGAGTAGATAACATTTACATGATTAATCTAGATTGCCTTGCTTCAAATGATGTACAATGCTTTATAACTAAAGAGGATGAATCATGGCTTTGGCATAGAAGAATTGCCCACATTCATGTAAACCATTTAAATAAACTTGTTTCAAAAGATTTAGTTATTGGTTTACCAAAATTGAAATTTGAAAATAAATTTTGTGACGCTTGTCAAAAAGGAAAACAAGTAAAGGCCTCTTTTCAAGCAAAAAATATTGTTTCAACAACAAGACCTTTATAACTTTTACATATGGATTTATTTGGGCCTTCAAAAATCAAAAGTTTTGGTGGAAACTATTATGGTCTTGTGATTGTGGATGATTACTCTAGATATACATGGACATTGTTTCTTACTCATAAACATGAAGCATATCAAGCATTTAAGAAACTTGCCAAGGTCATCCAAAATGAACAAAACTTAAAAATAGCATCCATTCGAACGGATCATGGGGGAGAATTTGAAAACCAATCTTTTGAGAAATTCTGTGAAAAGTTTGGCATTGAACATAATTTTTCGGCTCCAATAACTCCACAACAAAATGGAGTAGTTGAAAGGAAAAATCGATCTTTAGCGGAGCTTGCAAGAACTATGTTGAATGAAGCTAATATTTCAAAACATTTTTGGGCCGATGCGGTGAACACCGCTTGTCATGTTATGAATCGTTGCTTAATAAGGCCTATATTAAAGAAAACCCCCTATGAACTTTATAAAGGACGAAAACCAAATATTTCTTACTTTCACATCTTTGGATGCAAATGCTTTGTCTTAAACAATGGAAAGGAAAATCTTGGCAAATTTGATGCAAAATCTGATGAAGCAATTTTTCTAGGTTATTCATCTACTAGTAAAGCATATAGACTCTTTAACAAACAAACCTATACAATTGAAGAGTCCATACATGTTAAATTTGATGAACTTAACCAAAATCCTTCGAGAAAGGAAGTCGATGATCTTGTAGGTACCTTCCAAGAAATGAACTTGGAAGACAAAGAAGAAGCCAACAATGAAGGAGATGCAACACAACTTGATAAACAACAAGATTGGGTAACCTTAAAGGACCATCCCTTGGACAAAATCATTGGAGAAATAACCAAAGGGGTAAGTACTCGAAATGCCATTAGAAATGCATGCAATCACTTAGCGTTTGTATCTCAAATTGAACCCAAAAATATTGATGAAGCCATTATTGATGAACATTGGATGTTGGACATGCAAGAAGAATTAAACCAATTTGAAAGAAATGAAGTTTGGGAACTTGTGCCAAGACCCAATGACCATCAAATAATAGGCACCAAATGGGTTTTTAAGAACAAACTAGATGAAAACGGAATAATAACTAGAAACAAAGCTAGGCTAGTTGCTAAGGGGTATAATCAAGAAGAAGGAATAGACTATGAAGAAACGTATGCTCCCGTAGCTAGGTTAGAAGCCATTAGATTATTGTTAGCTTTTGCATGTTGTATGGATTTTAAACTTTATCAAATGGATGTCAAAAGCGCTTTTTTAAACAGCTTTATTCAAGAAGAAGTTTATGTAGATCAACCTCCCGACTTTGAAAATCATAAATTTCCAAACCATGTCTTTAAATTGAGAAAAGCTTTATATGGTTTAAAACAAGCTCCAAGAGCTTGGTATGAAAGACTAAGTAAATTCCTTTTAGAACATAATTTTGAAAGAGGAAAGGTTGATACTACACTGTTTATAAAACGCAAAAATAATGACATTCTTTTGGTACAAATTTATGTTGATGATATAATATTTGGTGCTACTAATGAAAATCTTTGTCAAGAGTTTGCCAAGATTATGCAAAATGAGTTTGAAATGTCCTTGATGGGAGAACTCACCTTCTTCCTTGGATTACAAATAAAACAAGCAAATGATGGAACGTTCATTAGTCAAACTAAGTATTGTAAAGAACTACTCAAAAGGTTTGAAATAGACAAGGCAAACGAAATAGCTACACCTATGAGCACATCTTGCTATTTAGACAAAGATGAAAAGGGTAAGGACATTGAAATCACTAAATATCGAGGTATAATTGGATCCTTACTTTATTTAACTGCTAGTAGACCCGATATTATGTTTGCGGTATGCATGTGTGCTAGATATCAAGCATGTCCTAAAGAATCATACTTAACTGCCGTAAAAAGAATTTTGAAATATCTTGTGGGTACTCAAAATGTTGGATTGTGGTATCCCAAAGGCGTTGAATGTAATCTTTTAGGATATTCCGACTCTGACTTTGCGGGCTGTAAACTTGATAGAAAAAGTACTAGTGGCACATGTCATTTACTTGGTAGTTCCCTTGTTTCTTGGCATAGCAAGAAGCAAGCAAGTGTTGCATTATCGACGACTGAGGCAGAATATGTAGCCGTCGATAGTTGTTGTGCTCAAATTCTTTGGATGAGACAACAACTTCTTGATTTTGGTATTGTTTTAAACAAAGTACCCATCAAATGTGATAATACTAGTTCTATTAATATCTCAAAGAATCCTGTAATGCACTCTAGAACCAAGCATATTGAGATTAGGCATCACTTTATAAGAGACCATGTAATAAAAGGGGACTGTGTACTTGAGCATGTTGAAACTTCTAGGCAACTAGCAGACATTTTCACAAAACCCTTGGCTAGAGAACAATTCATCCACATTAGAAGAGAATTAGGCATTCTTGACATGTCAAATTGTGTTTGAATGATGAAGTATTTTGATAAAAACTGTGGTGTATGGCATGATTAGATGAATGGTATGACTCATTAATATTACATTTCATGTTTGCAACTTTGCTGTATGAAAATCTGAAGTTTTTGAATCAATAATCGATTATATTCATCCCCACAATCGATTACTATGCTTCTGTTTCTTTGATAATCGATTACTCTTTAATCTCTAATCGATTACCATGCTTCTGTTTCTAAGCTAATCGATTGCCCTTGATCCACAATCGATTACACAGCCTCTGTTTCAGGTATATATCGTTTCATCTTCTCTCTAATCGATTACAAATATGTTCTAATCGATTAGGACGTTTCTGTTTTCCTGCTAATCGATTATGACAATGCTCTAATCGACTACACTTTGTTCGAAACGTTTGGAATTCCCTAGAAACAGTGCGTTAATCGATTACGCTCTGTCTCGTAATCAATTATCCTCGAAATCTGCAGAGTCAAAACTGCTATTTCAAAGGTCTACTCGAGTTCCTCCCTCTCTTAACTCACTTCACTCCTTTCTAAACCTAATTCCCTCCTTCCTAAACCTAATTCTCACCTATAAATACCCCTCTCTTCACCTTCTCATCTCACACTACGTCCTTCTTCTCAAAATCTCTCAAAAGCTCTCAAGCATTCTTTTCTTCTCTTCATCTTTTTCTTTGCATTCTTCACCATGTCTTCATCCCGCACTGTTAAGAGAGCACGATCCTCCATGGCTTATGTAACACCCTAAATTTTTACAAATAGAAATCCCAAAAACAACGAGGAAATTTTTCACAAAAGCAGCCACGAATCGTCTGACACAGAAGGGAAGAAGAAGGCGAGGGAAGCAGAAGGGCATTCACACACATAAGACAAGCAACAGGGGAATTAGGACAGAGACCGGTCTATTCGGTTCGGTGTGACGCTCCAGCGTCTGGGCGGATTCCAGGACGGAAGATGACTCACTCATCCGTTGTCCAACACCGCCTGAACGATGCCACACGAATGGAAACTCCTCAAGCAAACCTCACATCAGCGTCCACTCACTCTCACAGGACGAACCTTTCTTCGAGGGAAGGATAAGGAAGACACATATGTATGGCAACCTAAGGAAGGGTGAAACTTGAACCACTCCGCCCAGTTCAGCAAAGCGCAACAACGCCTGGGCGAAGTACTCTACAACGTCCACTCGCTCAGGCGGGGTCTAACACCGCCCGAGCAAGACAGGATAATGCACAACGGAAAGGAAGACATTCGGGTGGAGTCCAACACAAGGCCTCTCCAAACACGCACTCGCTGGAGCTAGGTCTAACTCGCTGAGGCGAACACCGGTACAAGGTAATTTCCCATTCGGAAATGGACGAGGTCCACTCGGCAAATCTTCATGCTTGCACTTCACTCGGAAAATCAGGTAGTTAACTCACTCGGCACGCCACGACTTATTCATTCGGAGTATTTATAACGTCCACTTAGAATTCATTAAAGGGGTTTCTCTCAAAATCCTTTACGTTTTTCCCCCACTCAGAAAGAGTCCAACACAATCCACCAACATACAACCTAGGTTTATACACAATCACACACTCGGAGTACCCATTATCTTAACAATATATACATGCATATATTCACCAACACTTACAATCCCATACAAGTACCCATATCTATATTTCTCCTAATCAATCTTTATAAACAAATATGCTTAATCGTCATTTTACTTAAGAGCCGGCCAAGGCTACCCTAACTAAATATAATGAATACAATATAAGCGCTTAACACTCGGGGTGCACCACACTCGGACTTGAGGCCCTGACAGCACTTCCGAGTCCGTCCTGCACATGCTGAAAAATGGTGTAGGGGGTGAGCTTTCACATATACAATGACAGTTATTGGCTCGACTTAGAATATACATTCCCTTTCAACATACTCTACCTATCTTAATCAATACCAGCATTCACTAACATTTAATAAAGCATCTACACAAGTCACTAGTCGGATTACTCACGTCATCCATGGTTATCTAATTTCTACTATTCACAACAACATATCCCTTAACAATAACATCAATAATACTTAGCCTCAGCGTCAAACACACACACAAATCCAGTCGGAATTCATTAATAGCATTCACAGATTTTAAGGAGCGTGCTGCTCTCGACAATGATGCACCTACCTATATGCATGCGGATCCGACTTAACAATAACTCTGAGTTACAGATCCCTTTTCTGGCCCCTCGTCTGATAGCCCTTACCGTGTGGTACCGGTCTCCCAAGGACGTCTCGAGACTTAACTCTAGCTCCCACGGCTACCACGGGTCCTCTCAGAAACTAGCCAAGGGTCTGTAGCTGGAAATCATATCATTGGGTTCCTGACCTTCCACGGGTCACCCTTTAACCATAAATGCAACCTCATGCATGTCCCGGCAGTCATCCATACTCAGCAAGTTCATCTTAAGTAATTCATATCGTATCCACCCAGAAGTCAACAATAGACCACACCATGTGCTTGATATTCACATTACAATTTAACATGCAATTCATACATTAACTCCACAACATCACCAATGTCATCATACGTTTCTTAGACAGTAATAGCCATACACCACACAGGTAATAATCATCACTCATCCAAACTCCACTCAGCAGCATATACAACATATATCAAACAACACATTCTGAACGCATGCATGTGAGTACGAAATAATTAACAGGACTTTATTAACACACACATACGATATCCAGTGATCAACAGTCAAACACTTCACAGAGTCATAATCATACAAACACACAAGGTAATACGTTCGCTCGGACCGTCCAGAAACCATGCATTGGACATGCAGAGCGCCCCCTACCTGCTGCCAGAGTTCAGAGGCTTCTCGAGTTGCAAGGCTGACCGATCGTCCTTTCGTTACTCCTCCTCCAACAGCCCTCGAGCTCAGCGTTGATTCTGGACCAGAGTTGCTCCTTTCCTCCTACGGGTTCGTCTCCCCCACAGCTCCAAGGTACTTCCCGCACAGCCTGCCAACTGGAATACTAACAGCTCCAGGTGGAAGAAGAAGGGGAGGAAGAAGGCAATGGGGAGGAAGGAGAAGGCAGGGAGTGGAACAGAGCCGCGTTGGTGTTCCTCCAGAAGCTCTCGACTCTCTTGCTGTTTAACGCGGTTGAGAGGGAGGAAGAGGAAACAGGGGAGAGGAGGTCATATGCACGCACAAGGAGGCTGACAGCGTGAATTAGTAAGGTAAGAGAGGGAGCTGAAGTTGTCTTATACTACCAGGGGCACATGCGTCCTTTCACGGCATTATGATCATTATTATTTATTCAATTATCCCTGACCAGTCAGCAATTTATTCTAATTAACCACTAATCCTAATTCTCTAATTAACCTTTAATTAATGTCTTAATCTCGACCATAGTTAATTTAAAATTGGGATGTTACAGTTCTCCCCCACTCAAAAGAATTTCGTCCTCGAAATTCAACGCATACTTAGCCTCAACGAACCGCTCGGAAATTACGGCCATACCACAATAAGCAATTACACCTCTATGTTCCTCATGTATTCATCCATCGCTTAAATTCCAGTCGGTATAATTGGCTTCCAAAGCAATTTACCGACCGATCCACCCAGAAAATCGAGACGTCATTCTTAACACATTTCCACTCGGAAGTGTCACCATTGACTCGGAATAACATTCCTTCCTTCCACTCAGACTACCTCAACAAACGGATCGGAATACTACGGTCCTGTTCTGGCTGCAACTCTTCGTTTCTCAACGTTTCCGACTGCTTCGCAATTCTAATCAGCGTAAATAAAACAGCTCTTCAGAGACTTCATTACACTCGGAATTCCATTTCCCACGTAGTTACCCTCATTCAACTTCGCCAGTTCACCCTAGTTGTTGGCACTTTCCAGTCTCTTGGCCGCTCGACCTTACCCTTTTGATACCGATCGACGTATTTACACCATCGGGTTTCCCGACTCAATGAGTCGCCCGGCATGACAAAGAGCTCCCACAAAGCATAGGCTCGACATTGGGTCGCATGGGACACATTCTAGACGTTATTCGACCATTTGGGAAGAATCCAGTCGGTAAGCAACATTACCGATTCCCTAGGATACCCACCACCGACCGATTCATTTCAGATTTAGCTCTCGGATTTTCAAATTTTTCGGCCACGAGATTCCTTTCTTATCCAAAATGAACACTCAACGAGTTCCCATAAGCTTCAATTAGCACATTTGTCTGGGTTTGCCTCGTACAGGTACCACGCTCGGTCCATACATCTCAACTCCTTAACCATTCCTTTGGCTAACTGCATACCTATAACCCACGAATGTTACTCGGCCCTCTCACTCTAAAATTTCAATCGGGGTTTTAAGAACAGTTCTCATCCGGGAATCCTTCCACTTGCAGAATTTACCCATGATTCAAGCCTTTCGTGAAATCAACCCGAGTCCAAGCCCAGCAGTCCCAAACGCTGACCTGAATACGATTTCAAATAAACCCTTTTCTTGGATATCTACTCCCCTTGGAGATCCTTCACTCGGAGACTTTCTATTTACCCAATTTCCACTCGGAATACAGGTCCACTCCAAACATAAATCTGAGTTCAGATTCAACAGCTCAACATCACCCGAACACAGCTATGAATAAGTTTACCGCTTGGTATTTACTCCCCCCTTGGGTAATTTGCTCGAAAACTTGCATACTTGAAGTTCCATTTTCTGACGAGAAGTACTTTCCTTCGGGATGTAGATCACGTGGTGGAACATCACACGGTTATTAGGAATTCCACAATCGATGCCTTTCCTCTCAAAACCGCTCCACACGGTACTATCCACTCGGAAGTGGTACATTCCGAGACACCTCACCCGAAATTCACACGACTCGGATATTCCACTTTGATTTTGCCTAACACAGAAGTGCCATTCGGACACAGCTCCTTATGGATAATCAAAACGATGCTTCACTCGGAATTGTCTCCACCCTCACATATTCAGAATTTACCAACCTTTCCCGAACAATTCCTAACCTTACAATTTAGTTTGGCTCCAATCCCGGTTTCCTCATTAGGCTTACAGTAGCACCCGGATAACTTTTCAAAAACTCTAACTTCAGTGACAGTCGATCACCCTCCATATTCCATTACCAATCATCCTTTTAGTAACCAATCCATACCCGGTAACCTCTAATCCTCTCGGAAGCAGACACGCCAAGGTCAAATAAACCCTCTTTCCTCATTTTGATAAACAATCACATAACACTCATTCAATATAACTCTCGTTACCACTCGGAAACGTCTGAAAGACTCACCATTACCATAAGCAGTTACAGCTTCACTTGCCCGACTCATGAATTGCTGCATCCAACTTATAGGATGACGTCTCATTTCTATAGGGTTACAGCAATTTCATAGTCACTGTAACGTGTATGCTACCACATTACCTATAGCAGGGAGAGTCCTCTCAGAGCAGCATGCCTCACACGGACCAGACTCACCTAACTAATACTAATTCACACGGAAGTTAATGGCAGTTCACATACAACTTAGAAGCAATACATCCACATCAACATTATGCATCACATAGGGTACACCACGCAACAAGCAGCATGAAAGTTATTTATCATTCCTGTGAAACCGTTGATGGCAATACCACAATCGGTTTTCAGCCAATACCGAGTAGATATTCCCTCTAAATCCTATTCAACACAAAATCATGGTTTGAATTAAATTCTCAATCCCCAGCTAGATAATGAAATCACTCAGGTTCATGCAATTCAGTCAGGTTTAAGTAATTCACCCTCACATGCCATCATAACATACTACGGACGCGGCAACGGCACTAATGCACATGCAGGCATTCAATCGGATGTCACCCAATCATTCATGGTTACATCGTGGTTCACTACAACATACATCCTAACCATAACATACACTGTACTCAACAATAGTATCAACATACATGTGCTCATTCAATCAGATTTACTTAGATCAATTCCAACTATATTAAGGGTTTCATTCACAATATCATATTCAATAGGAAATCGTACAATAACATGCATTCTCAATCATAACATCACATTACACTTGGCAACAGCATCATCACATGTACACTCATTCAGTCAGGGCTCATTCATACAACATTCTCAAGTCGGAATTAGTCCAATCATGGGTATCCATGCGAATTATGCTAATCTCAATAATAATACTCTTACACACATGCATGCAGACCTGATTTAAACAGTGATTTTACCTCATACAATTCTCATGTAATTCCTTACAGGCAACCAAGCTACCAGGTACGTTTCACGCAGTTATTAATAAGTCATTACCGTTTCAACACAGCATACAGATTCACTTGGAATCTCACAGTTTCATCAAGCATCACAGGTGTTTGTCATACAACAAGCAAACAGGGTACCAATACCACATCACATCCTCTCAGTACTTTATAATGAAGTCAGCATGCATCCCAACACAATATTCCGAATGGAAACCAACATATCAATTCACATACCAAGCATTCGGAAATTATCATGGCATTTTCGTTCACACGAAATCCACACAGCGTTGCATGCACTCGGTAACCACAATATTCACATGCCATTCAAGTAGTTTAACACCACATGGATTTATGTTTTGCCTCCTACCTTAATGCACTCAGCATCAGTGTCATCACACAAGCATCCATCTGATTGCCCACTCTGAAAAACGTTCAATGCTGATACACTTCACTACAATCACACACAGCTCTTATTCGCTGACTCGCAGCATAAGCCACTTGACCTTCTCATTAACATATATATATATGCACATCTTTCAGACGGGATATTTATCACAACGGTTCTCAATCAATATCTATCACAATATCCGGGTGTTGCATGCATCAATAATTAATCACACGCAGATCACGTATTTCAATTATCAAACAATTGCCATGTCTCAATTATAGAGCAATACATAAAAGCAGTTCTCCCTCAATCACCTATATCATATATATATATTACGCAGAGTTCATGGGCTGGGTTACACAACATCCGTCACAAATAACACTCGGCAGTAATGGTAACACTCCTATTTTACAAGTATTCAGTCAGTATTCGCAGAATCATTAACATGCATTCACGGACAGAGTCACACCATCACTAAACAGTTCACAAATACCACAATCCAGGGGTTGCATGCACAACTACTCTATCTCAGTACAGCTACCAACACATCTCACACATAACACATTACATGATAATCATCCAAGCCTCAATGAGTTACTACGCAATTGTCCTGTTTGGCTCAACAGTTCACGAAGTTAACAAATTACTAGACTTAGAATCCCTAAGGGGTCACTATTTACCCAGTATCCCACGATGGGTACCCCTCAATATTCAAATATTGTTATAAGGTCTAGTATCATTCACTCGGTTTTTCACACACCCGACCAAGACAGTATCCAAGTCGAATAGATGTTCTATTTCACATTCACTCGTTCATGGTCATGCCTAATCAACTGGGTCACTACTCCTATTGGTCCAGCATCTAGTGCATCACTCACTTGGTTTCCTCAATCGCCACCGAGACCCAACCCTATTTTAACATATATATGACCTCACCTTTACTCACTTATTACACACCCAGATTTTCAACCTAGGAATTACAACCCATCCCTTATACTGCAAATCACATACATCATGTACCATTCATTGTTCACACAATTAAATTCCTCAACAAGGCACAGGCATACAACCACACTATTCATAGTCATCATATACCAAATCCAGTAGAAGTTCATAAGAACATATCATCACACAAGTCATGATTAAACATATATTAACGTTTAATGAAATACCACAAGCAGTTATGATAAGCTGGCATAATGCACTTAACCGCCCACTAACAGTAGGCAAACCTTGGCCATGGACCTTTTGGTCTGCTCTGATACCAAAATGTAACACCCTAAATTTTTACAAATAGAAATCCCAAAAACAACGAGGAAATTTTTCACAAAAGCAGCCACGAATCGTCTGACACAGAAGGGAAGAAGAAGGCGAGGGAAGCAGAAGGGCATTCACACACATAAGACAAGCAACAGGGGAATTAGGACAGAGACCGGTCTATTCGGTTCGGTGTGACGCTCCAGCGTCTGGGCGGATTCCAGGACGGAAGATGACTCACTCATCCGTTGTCCAACACCGCCTGAACGATGCCACATGAATGGAAACTCCTCAAGCAAACCTCACATCAGCGTCCACTCACTCTCACAGGACGAACCTTTCTTCGAGGGAAGGATAAGGAAGACACATATGTATGGCAACCTAAGGAAGGGTGAAACTTGAACCACTCCGCCCAGTTCAGCAAAGCGCAACAACGCCTGGGCGAAGTACTCTACAACGTCCACTCGCTCAGGCGGGGTCCAACACCGCCCGAGCAAGACAGGATAATGCACAACAGAAAGGAAGACATTCGGGTGGAGTCCAACACAAGGCCTCTCCAAACACGCACTCGCTGGAGCTAGGTCTAACTCGCTGAGGCGAACACCGGTACAAGGTAATTTCCCATTCGGAAATGGACGAGGTCCACTCGGCAAATCTTCATGCTTGCACTTCACTCGGAAAATCAGGTAGTTAACTCACTCGGCACGCCACGACTTATTCGTTCAGAGTATTTATAACGTCCACTTAGAATTCATTAAAGGGGTTTCTCTCAAAATCCTTTACGTTTTTCCCCCACTCAGAAAGAGTCCAACACAATCCACCAGCATACAACCCAGGTTTATACACAATCACACACTCGGAGTACCCATTATCTTAACAATATATACATGCATATATTCACCAACACTTACAATCCCATACAAGTACCCATATCTATATTTCTCCTAATCAATCTTTATAAACAAATATGCTTAATCGTCATTTTACTTAAGAGCCGGCCAAGGCTACCCTAACTAAATATAATGAATACAATATAAGCGCTTAACACTCGGGGTGCACCACACTCGGACTTGAGGCCCTGACAGCACTTCTGAATCCGTCCTGCACATGCTGAAAAATGGTGTAGGGGGTGAGTTTTCACATATACAATGACAGTTATTGGCTCGACTTAGAATACACATTCCCTTTCAACATACTCTACCTATCTTAATCAATACCAGCATTCACTAACATTTAATAAAGCATCTACACAAGTCACTAGTCAGATTACTCACGTCATCCATGGTTATCTAATTTCTACTATTCACAACAACATATCCCTTAACAATAACATCAATAATACTTAGCCTCAGCGTCAAACACACACACAAATCCAGTCGGAATTCATTAATAGCATTCACAGATTTTAAGGAGCGTGCTGCTCTCGACAATGATGCACCTACCTATATGCATGCGGATCCGACTTAACAATAACTCTGAGTTACAGATCCCTTTTCTGGCCCCTCGTCTGATAGCCCTTACCGTGTGGTACCGGTCTCCCAAGGACGTCTCGAGACTTAACTCTAGCTCCCACGGCTACCACGGGTCCTCTCAGAAACTAGCCAAGGGTCTGTAGCTGGAAATCATATCATTGGGTTCCTGACCTTCCACGGGTCACCCTTTAACCATAAATGCAACCTCATGCATGTCCCGGCAGTCATCCATACTCAGCAAGTTCATCTTAAGTAATTCATATCGTATCCACCCAGAAGTCAACAATAGACCACACCATGTGCTTGATATTCACATTACAATTTAACATGCAATTCATACATTAACTCCACAACATCACCAATGTCATCATACGTTTCTTAGACAGCAATAGCCATACACCACACAGGTAATAATCATCACTCATCCAAACTCCACTCAGTAGCATGTACAACATATATCAAACAACACATTCTGAACGCATGCATGTGAGTACGAAATAATTAACAGGACTTTATTAACACACACATACGATATCCAGTGATCAACAGTCAAACACTTCACAGAGTCATAATCATACAAACACACAAGGTAATACGTTCGCTCGGACCGTCCAGAAACCATGCATTGGACATGCAGAGCACCCCCTACCTGCTGCCAGAGTTCAGAGGCTTCTCGAGTTGCAAAGCTGACCGATCGTCCTTTTGTTACTCCTCCTCCAACAGCCCTCGAGCTCAGCGTTGATTCTGGACCAGAGTTGCTCCTTTCCTCCTACGGGTTCGTCTCCCCCACAGCTCCAAGGTACTTCCCGCACAGCCTGCCAACTGGAATACTAACAGCTCCAGGTGGAAGAAGAAGGGGAGGAAGAAGGCAATGGGGAGGAAGGAGAAGGCAGGGAGTGGAACAGAGCCGCGTTGGTGTTCCTCCAGAAGCTCTCGACTCTCTTGTTGTTTAACGCGGTTGAGAGGGAGGAAGAGGAAACAGGGGAGAGGAGGTCATATGCACGCACAAGGAGGCTGACAGCGTGAATTAGTAAGGTAAGAGAGGGAGCTGAAGTTGTCTTATACTACCAGGGGCACATGCGTCCTTTCACGGCATTATGATCATTATTATTTATTCAATTATCCCTTACCAGTCAGCAATTTATTTTAATTAACCACTAATCCTAATTCTCTAATTAACCTTTAATTAATGTCTTAATCTCGACCATAGTTAATTTAAAATTGGGATGTTACAGCTCAGGCCCATAACCCTCTGGACTTCTCAAGGTTCTTTTCCTCCCCAAGAGACCTTCAAAATTTTGTCAAGAACTTTTCTGAGAAAGAAATAATGACCCCTCACTTCACCATTGCGGAAACCTTCAACAACCATAGCCTCACCTTCACCCAATGCCTTCACCACTACAACCTTTTTCCCTTCCTCACCCTCAAGGAAGAAGAATATTACCCTGAACTCATAAGGGTGTTCTACTGCAACCTCCGACTTGTCAATGGGATGGTTGAATCCAAAGTGAAGAACGCAACCATCAAACTCACCAATGCTCAATTTGCGGAAATCTCCCAGCTGCCTCTCAACAATACTGATTTTGATGGAGGAGAACCGGAAGACGAATGAGGCTTCAATGCTCTAACTGCTCGTCAATCCTTGTGGAAAGCTGACCGCCCCAGGAGCAACCACAAACTGGTAGGACATTTGACCATGAACAACCGTCTGCTTCACTTTTTCTTGGTCAAAATGATAGTTCTTCATGGGGGGAACTATGCCTTGGTGGAAGAGGATGATGTCCTCTTGATGTGGGCAATGTTGAACCACAAGGAGATTAATTGGGTTCAGTTGGTCAAATTCCATATGCGTCACGCAAAGGACCAACAAAAACTCCCTTATGGTATTCTCCTTACTAAAATTTTCAAATATTGTGGAGTAGACTTGGCTGGAGAATTATCAGAAAAAGTGCCTCCAAGAGCTTGCATTGGCACCCATCACCTCACCAAAATGGGTCTTGTTTTTACGCATGGAGCATGGTACTCACGAATGGAGGACATTGATGCCAACATTCCCTTCGAAGCTCCTGCTGAAGAAGAACCCGTTCCTCCTCCTCCTCAACCACAAGCTGCACCCCAAGCCTCTTCATCTGCTCCTGCTGACCCCTTTGCATCACTCTACGCCTATCTTGACCGCCGCTTCGATCGTCTTGAAAACTCCCTTCAAGAGTTCTCAATGACCGAACAGCAACATTTCGAGATGATGCAACAGCGTTATGAAGAGCTGTCCCATCAAATTGCTGAAATTCATTTCCTTAATCCGGATAATTAGATCTGTTTTTCATAATCTGGCTTAAGTTGTTTCTGTTTTTTTTAAATTAATTCCTGCCATTTGCTTCATGTAATTTCCTGCTTTCTGTTTGTAATTCAATAAAATCTTCAGTTTATGATATATCTCCTTACTTGCACTAATTATTTTTGATGATTCCAAAGGGGGAGAAGAAGAACTGTTCATATCTTGTTTAACATATCTTGTTAAAATCTGAAATAGATTAAAAGGGTTAATAAATTCTTTTTGATAGGGGGAGATTTGCTAAGAGATAAGAGAAAATTAGATAAAGATGCTGACTATGATTAAGAGATAATGCAGCAGATATGTTTTTGCAAATTAGAGATAAGATTGACTTTTTAAAATTAACAACCCTCAAGAGATGAACATAGTTGTCATCATCAAAAAGGGGGAGAATGTGTTTGAATGTGTATACAGGTTCAGGAATTTTGATAATGACAAAAACACTCTTGAAGAAATCTGTGCAAAAACAAAGACATGGAACCAGGTGCTGAGAAACAGCGAAACTAATCGATTAGGGCAACTATGCTAATCGATTAGGAGCATTCTATTTTGGAAGAAATTGCATCAGGCCACAAGCTAATCGATTACAGCAATGAATCTAATCGATTATGAAGCTACTGGAATTAAGATAATCGACTACGCACTCGATGTAATCGATTATAACTGTCAAAAATGGGATTAAATGCATCAGGTATAGTGGCTAATCGATTAAGGGAAGTTACACAATCGATTAGGCGGCTACTGGAATTAAGGTAATCGATTACCAGATATGCTAATCGATTAGGAAGCTGCGAAATCAAATTAAATGCATCAGGTACAGATGATAATCGATTACAGGAAAAGAAATAATCGATTATGGACCCTCTGACTTGAAGATAATCGATTACAACGCGAGGGTGTAATCGATTACACTGGTGGAAAAACACATTTAAGTGGGAAACCAGCTCATGTCTCCACCATTCTTCAAAATCCCACTAAGTGCAACGGCTAGGAAGAAGAAGGGCACACCTCAACACCTCAAATGGCTCTATAAATTGAAGAGGAACACAAGCACAAAAACACACCAAGCAGCTACAAATCCTTTGCTCTATTCTGTGCTTTGTAAGCCCTATTTCTTGTATCTTGAATTTCATTTGTATATCCTCTCATCTTGAGAGATTAGAAAGTGTGTGAGCTATCATTTGCATATTCACTCTATTAAGAGAGTTATTCACTTGTAAACACTTCACAAACACAAAAGATTTTCACTCTAGGTTGAGTGGTCACAAAGGTTGGGGTTCAACCTTTGGGTATTGAGAGTTTGAGAGATTGGGTGGGTTGCCCTAGTGCTAGTGAGGATTGAGTTCTTGAGTGTGGGACACTAGGAAGCTGCAATTGCTCATAGCTTGTATCTCTAAACTTCAATAGTAGAAATCCTCTAAGTGGGTTGCTTAGAGGCGAGACGTACACCGGTGTCGGTGGAACTCGTTATATCGGTTTGCAAGCTTCTCTTCCTTACTCTTTTACTTTCATATATTACATATTGGTTGATTGGTGTTGATTGCTTGTGAAGAACATACTTGAACTTGCCTAAATTGTCACATTTCAAATACTGCCCACCAAGTGTTTGTTAAATTGCTTTAGCAACATTTACCATTGTAGTACATTGCATATTATCCTCAACTTGATTTTACTTGTATAATCTTATAAACTTGGATATAAAAATCAATTTCAAAGGTATTCCAATCAAAAGTTTTAAAACTCAATTCACCCCCCCTCTTGAGTATTGAGGCCACTTGAACAACAGCAGGTAACTTTTAATGTTTTCAATGCTATGAAACATCCAGCTGAGAAGATGGGTTATTTTATGATTGAAGAAATTAAAAGTTATAAGACTCCTATGCTGTTAAAAACTGAAGAAGAGGTTATCCTTTTTAGAGGATATTTTGACTCTGAGATTAAGGAGTTGAATGACTGAACCTACTTGAAGCATTTGAAGCAGGTGAATTAGAAAATGAAAAGAAAGAAAAATTAAATAATACTGAACTTGAGAAAGGTAAGGAAGTGTTTGAAGAAAAACTTGATTTAAAACCTTTGCCTTCTCATTTGAAATATATTTTCTTAGGAGATAATGAATCACATCCTGTAATCATTAATGCTGAATTAAAAGATAAGGATGTAGAAAAATTGATAGGGGTTTTAAGAAAACATGAATTTGCTATTGGTTGGAACATTTCTGATTTAAAGGGAATTAGTTCATCATTCTGTATGCATAAAATTTTGATGGAGGATAACTATTCCTTTGTTGTTCAGCCACAAAGAAGATTAAACCCCATAATGAAAGAGGCTGTAAGGAAAGAGGTGGTTAAACTTCTTGATGATGGGATTATCTATCCTATCTCGGACAGCGCTTGGATTAGTCAAGTCCAAGTGGTGCCTAAGAAAGGAGGGATGACCACTGTTAAGAATGAGGAAGGTGAAGTCATTGCCACTAGACCAACTATAGGTTGGAGAATATGCATAGATTATAGAAGGCTTAATGACTCCACTAGAAAAGACCATTTTCCTTTGCCATTTATAGACCAAATGCTTGAGAAGCTGTCAAGTCATGAGTATTACTGCTTCCTTGATGGATATTCAGGTTACAACCAAATTGTGTTGATCCAAAAGATCAAGATAAGATAGCCTTTACTTGTCCTTATGGAATCTTTACATATAGGCACATGCCATTTGGTTTGTGCAATGCACCAGCAACCTTTCAAAGGTGTATGCTGGTAATTTTTGGGGACATGGCAGAGAAGTTCATTGAGGTGTTTATGGATGACTTCTCTGTGTTTGAAAATAGTTTTGATATATGCCTCAGCAACCTATCTAAGGTGCTGGTGAGATGACAAGAGACTAATCTTGTCCTTAACTGGGAAAAATGTCACTTTATGGTTAGAGGAGGGATAGTCCTTAGCCACAAAATCTCTGCTGAGGGCATTCAAGTAGATAGAGCCAAGATTGATATCATTGAAAAACTTCCTCCCCCAATCAATGTGAAAGGAGTGAGGAGTTTCTTAGGATGTGTTGGCTTCTATAGGAGATTTATAAAAGATTTTTCAAAAATAGCTAAGCCTTTGACTGATTTACTTGTGAAAGATCATGCTTTTGTTTTTGATGAAAAATATGTCAAGGCTTTTGAAAATCTGAAACAAAGATTAGTAACAGCTCCAATCCTTGCAGCACCTGATTGGTCTTTACCATTTGAACTAATGTGTGATGCAAGTGACTTTGCTATAGGAGCTGTGCTAGGATAAAAGAAAGAAAAATTAACACATGTGATCTATTATGCTAGTAAAGTGCTGAATGAGAATCAAATAAATTATACCACTACTGAAAAAGAAATGCTTACTGTGGTGTATGCATTTGATAACTTTAGAGCTTACTTGATTGGTGCTAAGGTTATTCTGTATACAGATCATTCAGCAATCAAGTATTTGCTAGCTAAAAAAGAATCAAAGCCAAGGTTGATCAGGTGGGTTCTTTTATTCCAAGAGTTTGATTTGGAAATAAGAGATAAAAAGGGAGTGTAGAACTTAGTGGCTGATCAACTCTCTCGTCTAGAGGGTGAATCTGCTTCTATTTTAATTAAAGAGGAATTCCCAGATGAGAGGCTGATGGCAATTATCACAGGGCCATGGTATGCCGATATGGCTAACTTTAAAAGTGCCTCTATGGTACCTGAAGGGTAGACATCCCAAATGAAGAAAAAATTCTTTCATGACAGTAAAAATTTTCTATGGGATGATCCATTTCTTTATAAGATAGGAGTAGATGGAAGTATCAGGAGATGTGTGCTTGAATCAGAGCAAGAAAGACTCTTATGGCACTGCCATGACTCCTATTATGGAGGACACCATGGTACCTCCAGAACAGCAGCAAAAGTGTTACAATGTGGCTTTTATTAGCCAACAATTTTTTAGGATGCTAAAGTATATGTGCAAAGGTGTGATAAGTGTCAAAGAAGTGGAGGCCTCTCTGCTAAAGCTGGCATGCCTTTGACAAATATTTTAGTTACGGAGTTATTTGATGTTTGGGGCATTGACTTTATGGGACCTTTCCCAAAGTCATTCTCCAATGAGTATATTCTTGTTGTTGTGGATTATGTCTCCAAGTGGGTGGAGGCAATCCCTACCAGAACCAATGATGCACATATGGTGCTTAGGTTTATAAAGAAAAACATTTTCTCTAGATTTGGAGTCCCTAGAGTCCTCATTAGTGATGGAGGGTCACATTTCTGCAATAGAATTATGGAAAAAGCCCTGAGACACTATGAGGTACTGCATAAGGTATCTACTCCATATCATCCACAAACTTGTGGACAAGTTGAGCTCTCTAATAGAGAAATTAAGAGGATATTAGAGAAAGTGGTAGGGAAGTCTAGGAAGGATTGGTTTGTGAGATTAAATGATGCATTATGGGCCTATAGGACAACATTTAAAACTGCAATTGGCATGTCTCCTTATCAGTTGGTTTATGGTAAGGCTTACCATCTCCCTGTGGAGTTAGAATATAAGGCATGGTCGGCTACAAAGCTGTTAAACATGGATTTTAACTAATCTCAAGGGGAAAAAGTCCTAAAACTCCATGAACTTAAGGAGTTCAGACTCAATGCTTATCAGAGTGCCTTAATTTATAAAGAGAAAACTAAGAAGTGGCATGATAAGTGGATAAATCGAAAAGAGTTTCAAAAAGATGATAAGGTGTTGTTGTTTAATTCTAGGCTGAGACTTTTTCCAAGAAAACTCAGATCCAAGTGGTCTGGACCTTTTATTGTGAATGAGGTCTTCCCTCATGGTGCAATTGAGTTAAAAGAACCATCCACTGATAGAACTTTTAAAGTGAATGGCCAGAGACTCAAACTCTACTTTGGAGGAGAGTTTGATAGGTAGAAAACCTCCATGTTGTTGCAGGCATCTTCTTAGATGTCAAAAGGTCAAGCTAGTGATCTTAAAGAAGTGCTTTAGGGAGGCATCCCTACATTTTGATTGTTGCATTTTGTGTTTTGTGTTAGAATTAATAAAAGAAAACTAAAAATTTTTGATCAGGGTGTGAATAAACTTGTAAAATTTTTGAATAAGGTATGGGAGTTCATACGCTCAATTCCCAGTGTACTTACATGTAAATCCATTAGCTAGAATTAGAATCAGGCACCCTTGGCGCTTGAGCGAACTTGATTGCGCTTGAGCAAAATACTATGGCACTTGAGCGTGACTTAATTACGCTTGAAGCGTGATTTTTCCTTCTGTACATGTGCCTATTAACTTGGGTGTAACTTTCTCATGCCTGAGCGTGACTTTATATGAGCCTCACGCTTGAGCGAGCTCGGGTCCACGCTTGAGCGTGACCCTTCATTCTGATTCTTGCACTTGTGCTTGGTCATTCACGCTTGAAGTGTGATATATAGCAAACTTTCGCGCTTAAGCTAAGAGCATCACGCTTGAGCATGATCGTGATATGCATGGCCCTGTTGTGCATTACGCTTAAGCGAAACAGTAGCAAGCTTAAGCGAGATTGAACCTGCACCAAACTGTTACATGTTATGCATTGCGCGCTTAAGCATACATTACTCACGCTTGAGTGTGAGCTCTCTTGCAAGCCACTGAGTTGCATGCTTGAGTGTACAATAGCCTCGCCTGAGCATGCTCGGGTGTGATTAGATTGGAAGCTTTCTATTCCAACTTGTCGCTTAAGCGGATATCAATCACGCTTAAGCATGGTCGTCACTGTGAAGCAACATGGTCCCTGTTAGTTTGGTGCTTGAGCGTAACATTTTCACGCTTGAGCTTGTCACTCCCTTGCATATCATTCGCTTAAGTGAATAATGATTCGCTTGAGCGTAATTTATACCTGATGCTACCTGTGTGTTTTAATTTGGGCATTTATATGCCAAGATTTCAACGTAGCTACGCGTACCTCAGATATTGGGCTCAACAATATAAAACCCTGTCAGTGTACAAACCCTAACTCTTTACGCTGGAAACTTGGGTTTTAAAGAGAAAAAGGCACAGTCTCTCATTTATTTGAAAAGTACCATCTTTTCAGTTCTTACTTTCAGATTATAGTTAGAATTTTTGTATTTCATTGCTTCAATTTCAAATTCCTTTCATCCATCATATTTGTTCATCTTACTTTTTCAATTTGCTGTGATTGTGTTGTTTGTGCATTTGTACTCATTTAGGCTTTATAAATACAATCTTGAACATTCACAATGTCTAGAAGATCACAAAGGCTTTTTGGAAAATCAGAAAGAATTGTTGAAAAGGAAAGTATGAAGAAAACCCTAAAAGAGAAAGGAAAAGGGGTGGCTATTATTAGTATCCCTGATTCTCCATCAACTGAAAGAAGTAAAAGCCTTAAAGAAGAAAAGAAGTCTCAGACAGTTGAGGGTTTTGATGGGCATAGGTTTAGAGATTCCAAGGCTGCCCAAGCATATGAGAAAAAATTAAAAAATAGAGGAGTAATAAGGGAAAGGGCTCTAGTCCTGGAGGAAGATAATTATTCTGATTTTGATATAAAAGCAGCTATGTTTGAAAGGGGATGGCAGTTCTTTAATAAGAATTTAGGGAATGGTTATCAAGAACTTACTAGGGAATTTTATGCCAATCTAAGGGAAAATTCTATTGAGGATAAGTTTCCTTTTTCTTCCTTCTTGAGAGAAGTCACCATTCCTCTATCTTGTCACATTTTGAATAAGCTGTTGAAAGTACCTATATTGGATGAGGAAGGATGTCACTACACTTGGAAAGTTGATATCTTTCATAGGGCTGAAAATGAAAATCTTAGGAAAGAAATTTTAGAGGAGTGCTGTGAATAAGGAGCTGCATTTATAACAAAAGTGAATGGTGCACCAAAAAGTGTCAGGAAGAATTATTTGAATCATCTCCCCCTCTTATGGTGTCACTATGTCCTTTTATCCCTGTAACCTATGGCTCATGCTACTGAGATTACCATTAAGAGGTTGGTGTTGATTTACTGTTTAATGAGAGGCTTGTATGTTAATCTGGGTGAGTTAATATTGGAGGAGATGATGAAAAACCTTGAAAAGAATCTCCAACTGCCATATTGCTCTGTTATCACTTTGTTGGCCAAAAAGAATCAGGCTAGGTTGAACTATAAAGAATTGACAAAGGTAAAGCCTGAGAGGATTATGGACAAGCGTTGGGTGATAGACCATATTGACCATTTTATGCCTCAAGAGTCAAAGCGTCCCAGACAACCTAAACCAACATCTTTTGCACCACCACCCCAAACAAGAGTAGGTACTTCTTCTGATATTTCCATGGTAATGTAGGAACTTCAGGTTTTGAAGAAGATGCAGCTAGGAACCTATGATCTGGTCATGAACCATGATCTCATGCTGAGGAAGATTATCCTTTCATCTTGATACAATGCATATTGTCCTCCTATTAGTATTAACACAATTAATTTGGTGTACTGGTGTTGGTGAAGATAACAAAGAGAGAATACTCACCCGAGGCAGAGTGGAGTAACTGGAAATGGAGATCAATTAATGATTTATATATGAATGGAGCATTTTTTAGACAAGGTGGGAAAGAGCTAACCAATACACCATTCTCAAGCCAAGACATGATAAAAGCTAAGTCGTGCTCATATGTGGGAATGATTACTCGTTATGCTGGAAGCCTAAGGTGCAGATTTGGCAAGCCATGTTAGCCATGCAACATTAATATTGATCTTTGCCAAAAGAAAAGAATGAAAGATAGAGCAAATCAAGATAAGGTAACTTATAATGTGTGATACTTATTAATTAATTCATTATGGTTCTCCTGGAATGTTTACGTGAGTTTAGGTAACATTGCCACACACATCAATATTATGTCTTACGTCAAGTTGAGACAAGTATAGGGAACTGAAGATTGATAAATAGAACATTTTTGCATCTTTCCAAATGTAAGATTGATATCTTTTACTCACATGTAAACTTCCTCCCTAGTTAAGGGAACTGAAGCCATTCTTTTGACATCCATTAAAAGCTTTTTTTAATCTCTAGTACAGTTGATTATGTCTAAGAAATCTTTGATGGTAAACAATTTTACTTCCATTATTTTATTTATTTGTAGCAAGTTCCATATTGACTTTATAACTAGTTCAATTTAAACAAAAGGAAGCAAGTAACATATTATTAGGTTTTTGACAAAAAAGTATTATTATTAGTTTGAAACCTATGAGAAAACAACACCTATCTCACCTAGAATGATTCATACAACATTTATAATTGTCCCTTATAGCTAACTAATTTCCAAATACATCATTGAAAACAAGGCATATATGTTTATTTATCCATCCACTAGCAGCAAAGTTGTAAAATATCAACAAGCAGTTATATAGTTGGAGGTTCAACAGTAATCATATGTCTAAAACTACTTGCACAAAATATTGATCTTTTTCTAAGTTTTGATCAGTAGAATGCTTTTACATCTTTCCAAATGTAACATTGAAGTCTTTTACTCACATGTAAACTTCCTCCCTAGTTAAGGGCACTAGAGTCATTTCATTCTTTTGAAATCCATTAAAAGCTTTTTTAAATCTCTGGTACATGTGATTATGTTTAAGAAATAGACGGATAAATAATTTTACTTCCATGTTTCAATTGTTTGTAGCAAGTTCCCTCTAGAATTTATAACTAGTTCAATTAAAACAAAAAGGAATCAAGTAAAAAATTATTAGTTTCTTTTTTCGATTAAAATTATTATTATTAGTTTGAAAGTTACAAGAAAACAACACCTACGTCACCTATAACAACTCTTTCTTACTTAAGAGCATGGTGATTGTCCAAAATTAATTCAGATACACCAATAAATTATAACCACTACATATTTATTTCTTATTTCTCCTAACAAAGCACACCGAGTTGTTAGACAAATAGACTTTAATACTCAAGAAGGGGTGAATTGAGTATGACAAGTTTTTTGGATAATGCTGTAACATCCCAAAATTTTGAAATAAAGGATTAACTTAAGGAAATTAATATTAAATAATTACATGTAAATTATTTAGTGTCCCAAAATATTAGAAATAATTAAATTAAGATTTTTTGGGACTGTTAGTGATTTATTGAGACCGGATAAGCTAAAAATGGGCCCGATTGAGATATGAGTGTCGGACCAAGTATCTCTGATTGAGATGATATTGGTCAGGGCAGTTGAGGATAATATTAGGAGTCCAAATATGTACTCGGAATAATTTTCAGATAAAGTATTAAGCCCAAATAGAGGTCCTGTTTGTCTTAAAATGATGAATCTTTAATGTAAAGGTTAAATTAAAACACAAAAGCCCAATTCTCCTATTCATTTCACGTTGGCTTTTGGACTCCCTTTACAAACAAATTCTACTTCTTCTTTCTCTCTACTTATCCTTCACTCCTTCTCTTCTTCTCCTTCTTCTCCTTCCAAAAACCTAAGTCAAAGGTGACACATTTCCCCTTCTAATTCGTTTTCATTGGAGCCTAGAAAGAGGCCATTGGAGCTGAAATCTTCTTCCTCTTCTTCTCCATTTTCGTGTTGTATCTTCCCCCTTCTTGAACCCATTTCATTTTTGGGTGTGAAGTAAGTTATACTCACTATTTTGTTGAGTTTTTGGCTAAGGGTATGAGTTATTATGATTTGGGGGAGCAATGCATGTGAATGGGTATTTATTAGGGACATTTAATGTATGAGCCCTAAGGTGGGTGACCATAAATATGAGGTTTTAATGAGGGATAAATGTGGTAGATGCATTTATGGTTGGAAAGAGGAAAGATTGATGGTCATTTATGATGGTGGTTGGGTTTGGTAAAAATCCTAACCTTTAAGAATTGCGGAAAATAAAGAATGTTGGTTAGATAATGTATTTGAGAGGGAATACATAATATTGAAGGTATGAGTGTTGGTATGAGAGGCATGTCATGGATGTTGGACTATTGTTGTTGGTAGCCCTTGAATTTAATAAATGTGGCTTGATGGGAAGGAATTCTCGAAGCCTAACAAATAATGAAAATGAGGTCTATAGCATGTCTTGTACATGTTATGAAATGGTAGATATAATGATGGTTAATTAGAGTTGAAATTGTGTCTTGAATGGTTGATTAATTAGGATTTTATATGTATGATTATGTAGGATCCATTCCGAATGACAAGGCGGGCACGTCTTATCAATCAGAATTCTTCTCTTAAGGTAGGAGAGGAGTCCTTATGTTCTAAATGCATGAATTTGAATGGTATTTGATTGCCATATGTGTTGACATGCATGTTTCCTTGCTTGAATTACTATAAGAAATTGTAATGTTGTGTATGATGTTGGTGATGTGTTTTGGCAACATGCTTTGGTGCATTTAGAATAATCATGGTGTGCTATATCGTAGTGTGAATGGTTTGATAATATGATGTTATATTCATGTCCACTATAAATGTGAAACGTGTGTTGATGATGTTTGATTGAGAATGGGTGTAAATGAATAGCATGCCTAGTATGATAGTGAAAGATTGATATCATTGTGGTGATGGTGGAATCAAATGATGTGAATGAGAACAATTGAAAATGCCATACAAGTTAAACTAATGATAAAACCCAACAATAATAAATCCACTAAAAACCTTGTGGTGGTTGATAAGTGCTCTATAACACAATAAAATAGATCTAGTTTGCTTAGGATTTTAATCATTATGCACTGTATTTCCTTTATTTATTGCGATTTTTGCTTTCTTTCCACTCTAGTCTACTTGGGTATGTTATTTTGCAGGAATTAAGGTAATAAATGTTGGTGTATGCACTATGAGCTTTTGTGCTTCTTCATTTGTATCATTTTTCTACTTATCAATAGAATAAATATTTCAGTTTTAAATTGTTTTAAAACATATTTATCCTTGGAGTAATAGGTCATATAAAAATTATTCCTAAAATGTCCCTAGTCAAGTATTTACATGGGGACATGTAAATACACTGAGACTAGTGTGTGAGTGTACTGATGACCTGATCTCACAGATCATAGATATAGATGATATCGAGTCTTCACACAGGTACACATTAAGAGTAATGATGTACTGGACAGACCCACCATGAGAACGTTGCATGGATCGTTACATGATTATCATAAACGATTCTCAATGTGATAATGGTATATGTAGTCCTTCGACTTGAAGTCACTACGATTCCTACATGAGGAGTTTATTGTTTTAATACAATTAAACGTCTTCTGTAACAAGAGGACTATAAAGGTTGTGATTAGGCAATGAATAAATTATGCAGAGGGATGTGAGTGATGTAGATGGGATTTGTCTCTCCTATGTGACAGGAGTGATATCCATAGGCCACTTGATGGAGTAAGACTAAGAAAACGCATGGCCAGTCTACTCCGGTACCAAGTAAAATAAATTGGGTCGTACAAGGATGACGCGACCATGCCTTGGGCCCAATTAGGATATCGTGACAAAAGGAATAAACATATTAAATAATTATCACTTATAGGTTATGTTGATAATATTCGGACATAATGATGCATTGCTAGATGCCGCTCTTATTTTATATTAATAATAAAATAGTTTATTATTAATATGACCGGGTATTTTACCTATAGGGTCACACACATAGAGTAAGTCCATCAAAAAATGTTGTCTTATTTTAGTTGGACTAAAATAAAGCTATTGGGCCTAACTCATTTGGAATGAGTAAGGATCCCACTTTTAGAGAGAACAAATTAGGTCAAACCTAAGCCTATAAATAGAGCATAAGATGCTCATAGGCCGTTCACTCAAGTGAGACACAAATTCACAAAAGTTGCAAGAGCTACACGCCGTCAAACTAGCAGTTGGCAAGTGTTGCGATTCTGGTGGGAGTGCTCGTGTGGACTCCTAAAGGACGAGGCTACGACTGCTTCGGAGTTCTTCAAGAGGGAATCCAAAATGAATTTCGAAATTATTTTTGTGCTTTGAAACACGGAACCTTGCAAATCCTATGGAATCTCTTTTATTTTTCTGCTGCTCATGCTTAGGGATTGCCTAACAGTGGTATCAGAGCCTAGGTTGCAAAACCGTGTTTTGGGCATTTGTTTATATTTTATGATGATATGTTTTCGTTTGCAAGAGCTTTTGGAAAATATGATTTGCTAAATCGTTTCGTTGTTTAAAGCTTTGCAATTTTGTTTTGCGAAAATGTTTTGTGAAACTAGGATTCGAAAATGAACACGCATTATTATGTTGCTATTTTGAGTTATCGCATATGATGCATATTATTACAATGATTAATCATGTATATGGTATGACCTCTGTTTTGGCATGATACATATAATTTTGAGTTATTCTTTATAAATTGTATATGATGCATGTTATAGAGTTTCTCAATTTTAGTATGTATGTTGTTGCCATTTAAATTTGTATGATGTATGAGTTTATGCAATTTTTATATTTGATATGTGTTTTACTCATATGATAGTCATCGTACAAACTTTGAATCAATTGAGTTGATCTTCGAACATGAATGGTTCATGTTATGGGGCGTTAAGTGATAAGGTTTAAGTGTTAAACCATGGCCGTTCCTTAATCTAGGGTTCAAGAGTTGAAACCTAGACGGCCGTCATGGAAAGGCATTGCATGTTGGCATTAGCGCAAATTGAATTCTAGGTTTTGAAACCCTAGACGGCGCTGCCTCCATGTGCCTTGACGACTACGTTGTGAAGTGTTCGCAACAAGGAATTAGGGTTTCAAAGTGGTTGAAACCCTAGCCGAAATTTTAGAGCTGTTAATGGTCAGTGGGACGTTCTGGCTAGGAAAGATTTGGTACTTAAGCGGTCACACCGGACCCACCTCTCTTTCCTGGGAACCAACCTGACTACAGTACTAAAAGATTTGGTACTTAGTGGGACCCCCGTACATTCTCTGCGTAGCGCCTTATTACCGACCCACGTGTTTAATGGCCCGTTTAAAAATTTATTTTTTTTAAATTATTTCAAATGGGTTATAATTAATTAATTAACACGTTGCATGGTGAATGGTTATGGTCTTAGTTATTTTATTTAAATACAGCCTGCGTGTTGTGCCTCTCTTCATTCTGTTGTATTTCTTTTCTCAACCTTTCACTCGTATGTAAAGCGAGTTTCTTTAAAAATCTTGTAATCTTGATCGAGGCAACAAAGTAAAGATCTAGAAGAAAACTAGAGTGGTGACTCTAAGCGCTTTTGTCTTTGAAAGGAACCAAGGAGTGGTGACTCCAAGAGGATGGTGGGTTCAAGAAGTAGGACTTCATGAAGCCTTGGCATATAGTTCCTTTAGGTTTATTTATTTATTTATTTTTCTTCTAGGAAGACCATAACCATCTCACAATTTCGTTTGCATGTTTTGGGGATAATTTTATTACGTTAAAGCGTTTAACAAAGACGGTAATTTTAAAATAAATTAAAATCCCTTAGAATAATATTAAGTTATAAACGCCTTCCAATAAGTACACTCGTCAACACTAATGTCAATAAATAGTGGGTCTGCCAAAGCAGGGCACTATTATTTATATTAGTAAGACACGATGGGATAATGGTAATATCCAAACTGTTTTATTGGGCTTTAACTTAACTAAGTTTTCAATTGGATTGTATAATTCTTAGAGGCGTAAACATTGGGCTAAATATTCATAAGATGAATAATTAGTAATGGTTACTTAACCCAATGACTAAGAGTTGTATAAAGATACAATTGGAAAAAGTTTCCTACCTAAATAACCAAGTATTAGGTGATCAGCCAAAGCTGACTTAACGCTTGGCAAAATATGGATCTTAGCCCACTAGAAAATCTTCCAACGGGATTTTCTGATTCGTGGAGGGTATTTTGTTTTGAATCGAAATAGTGGGAGACATATTTAATTTAAATGACCATAATTTAAATATGTTTTGAAAATGATACTTACTACATATTTTCTGTTTTAGATAACCATGACGTCAAACACACCTTCAAACCTTTCGTTGCAATCAATCCTAGACAAAGAAAACTTGTCTGGTTCTAACTTCCTCTACTGGTATAGAAATTTGAGGATTGTCCTCAAACAAGAGAAAAAGCAGTATGTCCTGGAAGGTCCGATTCCGGAACCACCCGCGAACAATGCCTCTAAAGCTGACAAGGATGCTTACAAGAAGCATCAGGATGACGCTTTAGATGTCCAATGCCTTATGCTGGCAACCATGTCTCCTGAGCTTCAGAAGCAACATGAGCATATGGAGGCTTTCAATATGATCGAAAACCTAAGGAAACTATATCAAGGTCAAGCTGACCAAGAAAGATATGAAGTTTCTTCAGCCCTATTTAGCTACAGACTTGAAGAGGGAGGTTCTGTAGGACCTCATGTGCTCAAAATGATTAGGTACTTGGAGAATCTAGCTAGGCTAGGATTCCCCTTCCCTCAGAAGTTGGCTACCGATCTCATTTTGAAATCATTACCTGACAGTTTTAAGCCAATCATCATGAATTACAACATGAATGCATTGGACAAAACATTGCCAGAGCTACTCAATATGTTGAGGACTGCTGAGCCCAATATTTCTAAAGGAAAGGGCAAGGCCATAATGATGGTCAATTCTGGCAAAGGTAAAGGAAAGGGCATGTATAAAGGCAAAGGAAAGGCTATTGTAGGAAATGGCAAGAAGATTTGGAAAGGCAAGGATAAGCCAAGTACATCAGCCTTAAAACCTGTGGGCGGGGTGGCTAAGGAAGGTAAATGTCACCATTGTGGACAAAAGGGACACTGGAAGAGAAACTGTCCAAAGTACCTAGAAGAGCTTAAGAAGAAGGGAAGTGAGACTTCCACTTCAGGTATTTTTGTTATAGAAATTAACATGTCAACTTCAACATCATGGGTATTAGATACTGGATGTGGATCTCACATTTGTCTTAATGTGCAGGATCTAAGAAGGAGTAGGCAGTTGATGAAGGGCGAGGTAGACCTACGCGTTGGAAATAGAGCAAGAGTTGCTGCATTAGCTGTAGGGACTTATTTTTTATCCTTGCCCTCAGGGTTAGTCCTTGAATTGGACAATTGTTATTTTGTTCCTGCAATAAGGAGAAATATTATTTCTGTTTCTTGTCTTGATAAGAAAGGGTTTTCCTTTACAATAAAGAACAATAGTTGTTCTGTTTATTTAAAAGACATGTTTTATTGTTGTGTAAATTTGAGTAATGGACTTTATGTTCTAGATCTCGAAACCCCTATCTATAACATTAATACTAAAAAGGTTAAAACAAATGATTTAAACCCAACTTATCTTTGGCATTGTCGCCTAGGACATATAAATAAGAAACGCATTTCTAAACTCCATCAAGATGGATATTTAGAATCTTTTGATTTTGAATCAATAGATACATATGAATCTTGTTTATTAGGGAAGATGACCAAGACCCCTTTTACCGGAAAAGGTGAAAGGGCGAGTGATCTTCTTGGCTTGATACATAGTGATGTATGTGGGCCCATAGGGACAATGGCTAGGGGAGGTTTTAGTTACTTCATCACTTTTACTGATGATTTTAGTAGATATGGATTTGTGTTTCTCATGAAACATAAATCAGAATCCTTTGAAAAGTTCAAGGAGTTTAAACATGAAGTAGAGAACCAACTTGGCAAGATAATTAAAGCACTTCGATCCGATCGAGGTGGTGAATATTTGAGCCTAGAGTTTGATGAATATCTTAAAGAGTGTGGGATTATATCTCAACTTACTCCCCCTGGAACACCAGAATGGAATGGGGTTTCTGAGCGGAGAAATAGAACCTTGTTGAACATGGTTCGATCAATGATGAGTCAAACTGACCTCCCTAACTCATTCTGGGGACATGCTTTGTTGACAGCAACTTTCACACTTAACCGTGTTCCATCAAAGGCTGTCATAAAGACACCATATGAGATATGGACTGGGAAACGACCTAGTATGTCTTTTCTTAAGATTTGGGGCTGTGAAGCTTATGTTAAATGCCAAAGTTCTGATAAACTTAGGCCCAAGTCAAATAAATGTATTTTTGTGGGATACCCAAAAGAAACTAAGGGTTATTATTTTTACAATCCTACTGAGGGCAAAGTGTTTGTTGCTCGGAATGCTGTATTCTTAGAAAAGGAATTCATTTCTACAAGAATCAGTGGGAGGAAAGTAGAACTTGAAGAAATTCAAGACTCACAAGGCATTGAAGAGCCAATGGTGGAAGTGGAGCAGGACCCATAAAATGTTGTGATAACACCAGCTCCAGTAGCACAAGACTTGCGTAGATCAGGTAGAATACTTCAACAACCTGAAAGATATGGATTTCTTGTAACTCAGGAAGGAGATGTATTCCTAATGGATCAAAATGAGCCAACATCTTATGAAGAGGCCATTGCAAGTTTAGAATCTGAGAAATGGCTAGAAGCCATGGAATCTGAAATGGACTCCATGTACACTAATCAAGTTTGGAACTTGGTTGATGCACCTGAAGGGGTAAAACCTATAGGATGCAAGTGGGTTTTCAAAAATAAAACTGACATGGATGGTAATATAAGTACCTTTAAAGCAAGGTTGGTGGCTAAAGGTTTCAAGCAAATACATGGTATAGACTATGATGAAACTTTTTCCCCAGTTGCTATGCTAAAGTCTGTTCGGATTCTGCTTGCTATTGCTGCATACCATGATTATGAGATATGGCAAATGGATGTCAAGACTGCTTTCCTTAATGGAAATCTTCTTGAGGAAGTGTACATGACACAACCTGAAGGCTTTGTTAAGCCTGAAGCATCCAGGAAGGTGTGCAAGCTACAACGTTCTATATATGGACTTAAACAAGCTTCCAGAAGCTGGAATCTTCATTTTGATGAAGCTGTTAAACAATTTGGCTTTACTAAAAATGAGGATGAACCTTGTGTCTACAAGAAGGTTAGTGACTGCACAATTGTTTTTCTGGTCCTGTATGTTGATGACATACTACTTATTGGAAATGACGTTCCTACTCTTCAGTCTGTGAAGAGTTGGTTGGGAAGCTGTTTTTCTATGAAAGACTTAGGTGAAGCAACCTACATGTTGGGAATTAAGATCTATAGAGATAGATCAAGAAAACTTCTTGGCCTAAGTCAGAATACATACATAGACAAAGTGTTAAAAAGGTTTAACATGCAAGATTCCAAGAAAGGAACTTTGCCAATGGCTCATGGCATAAGCTTATCAAAAGCTCAATCTCCTTCCACTAAAGAAGAAAGAGAATGGATGAATAAGATTCCATATGAATCTGCTATTGGATCAATCATGTATGCCATGATATGTACCCGACCAGATGTCTCGTACGCTTTAAGCATGACGAGCAGATACCAGTCTGATCCCGGTGAAAGTCACTGGACTGCTGTCAAGAATATCCTGAAGTACTTAAGAAAAACTAAGGATTCATTCTTGATATATGGAGGGGAAGAAGAGTTCATTGTAAAAGGTTACACTGATGCTAGCTTCCAAACTGATAAGGATGACTCAAGATCGCAATCTGGGTACGTGTTTTGTCTAAATGGTGGCGCTGTAAGCTGGAAGAGTTCAAAGCAAGAGACAGTTGCTGATTCTACTACAAAGTTTGAGTATATTGCTGCCTCAAATGCTGCAAAAGAGGCAGTATGGATCAAGAAGTTCATAATAGAACTTGGGATTGTTCCTAGCATTGTGGACCTTATAAGTCTCTACTGTGACAATAGTGGAGCAATCGCACAAGCTAAGATCCAAGCATATACTTAGGCAATTTTATCTCATTCGAGAGATCCTTGACCGAGGAGATGTAAAGATATGTAAGGTGCATACTGATGAGAATATTGCTGACCCACTCACCAAAACCTCTTACACAACAAAAACATGAGGGGCACACTAGATCATTAGGCATTAGGCAAATGTCTGATTGGCTCTAGTGCAAGTGGGAGATTGTTGGTGTATGCACTATGAGCTTTTATGCTTCTTCATTTGTATTATTTTTCTACTTATCAATAGAATAAATATTTCAGTTTAAAATTGTTTTAAAACATATTTATCCTTGGAGTAATAGGTCATATAAAAATTATTCCTAAAATGTCCCTAGTCAAGTATTTACATGGGGACATGTAAATACTTGACTAGGGACATTTTAGGAATAATTTTTATATGACCTATTACTCCAAGGATAAATATGTTTTAAAGACATGTAAATACACTGAGACTAGTGTGTGAGTGTACTGATGACCTGATCTCACAGATCATAGATATAGATGATATCGAGTCTTCACACAGGTACACATTAAGAGTAATGATGTACTGGACAGACCCACCATGAGAACGTTGCATGGATCGTTACATGATTGTCATAAACGATTCTCAATGTGATAATGGTATATGTAGTCCTTCGACCTGAAGTCACTACGATTCCTACATGAGAAGTTTATTGTTTTAATACAATTAAACGTCTTCTGTAACAAGAGGACTATAAAGGTTGTGATTAGGCAATGAACAAATTATACAGAGGGATGTGAGTGATGTAGATGGGATTTGTCTCTCCTATGTGACAGGAGTGATATCCATAGGCCACTTGATGGAGTAAGACTAAGAAAACGCATGGCCATGCTAGAAAGAATAAATATTAGATTTTTATTCGAATCCAGTCTACTCCGGTACCAAGTAAAATAAATTGGGCCGTACAAGGATGACGCGACCATGCGTTGGGCCCAATTAGGATATCGTGACAAAAGGAATAAACATATTAAATAATTATCACTTATAGGTTATGTTGATAATATTCAGACATAATGATGCATTGCTAGATGCCGCTCTTATTTTATATTAATAATAAAATAGTTTATTATTAATATGACCGGGTATTTTACCTATAGGGTCACACACATAGAGTAAGCCCATCAAAAAATGTTGTCTTATTTTAGTTGGACTAAAATAAAGCTATTGGGCCTAACTCATTTGGAATGAGTAAGGAGCCCACTTTTAGAGAGAACAAATTAGGTCAAACCTAAGCCTATAAATAGAGCATAAGATGCTCATAGGCCGTTCACTCAAGTGAGACACAAATTCACAAAAGTTGCAAGAGCTACACGCCGTCAAACTAGCAGTTGGCAAGTGTTGCGATTCTGGTGGGAGTCCTCGTGTGGACTCCTAAAGGACGAGGCTACGACTGCTTCGGTGTTCTTCAAGAGGTAATCCAAAATGAATTTCGAAATTGTTTTTGTGCTTTGAAACACGGAACCTTGCAAATCCTATGGAATCCCTTTTATTTTTCCGCTGCTCATGCTTAGGGATTGCCTAACAATAAAGGGTCAAAAACAAGAGAAAAACGACCATAAAATGATAAAGAAACAAAAAGAACAAGCCCAAAGTAGAAAGAACTCTCTTTTTATGCTGAATTCTGACTCAGAATGCTGAAATCCAACTCAAAATGTTAAAATCCGACTCAGAAATGCTGAATTCCGACTCAAAATGACCAAATCCGAGTGGGATGACTGAGAAAGGACCAAATCCGAGTGGAATGCTGCAATGTTGAAGGTAAATCCGATTGGAATGACTCAGAATGGAGCCTTTCCGAGTGGAACGATTCAGAATGGAGCATTACCGAGTGGAATACTTCACTGTTGGAGCCAAATCCGAGTGGAAAGTTCCCTGTCAAAGCCATTCCGAGTGATAAATGGCTGACTCGAGTGAAGGATCAATGCTAAAAAGGAATAAGTCTAGGTTTTAGGAAAATCCGATTGGAAGTTGTCCGAATGCAACAATTCCGAGTGAAAAAAGGAACTGAGCTTTAATAAATGCTACCCGAAGGTATTTTTTGAGTGGGAGTTTGCTGATTGAAGTAAATCCGAGTGAAGAATGCTGACTGAAGTAGGTCTGACCAAAGAACAAGTGCTTTTCTGGGCAAAAAGCTGATTCCGAGTGAATTGATTCCGAGCAGAAGGAATGCCATTGAATGAATAAATGCTGACTAAGGAGAATCCGAGTTGTTTCATTCGGAGAACAAGGCATTTTCGAGTCGTGTCTTAATCGGACAAGGAAAAATCCGACCGGAAATGAATCACACTCGGGCAGACTCTCAAGTTTCACACTGAGCCCGAGTGAGAAGTCTCCAAGGAAAGCACATCCGAGTGAGTTGGGTCAGAAAGATGTATTTCCGAGCAAAGCAAGGCTCAGACATAAGAAGAAATTCAATCAGTCAAATTCTAACCCTTCAAGTGCAAGTTCCTAAGTAAAAGTGAAAGGCATTCCGAGTAAAAAGCATGAAGGCCGACTGAAATATTTCAAAGCAAATCCGAGTGAATTCCAAAGCAAAGCTTTAACCGAGTGGTCCAAATTCAGAGACAGCTGAGTGAAAATGATTGGGAACCGATTGAATCTGAACCGAGTGAGTCTTCAATCAGTTCCGAATGAACTCCATGAACCTAAGCCGAGTGAATGGTTTCAGTCAAATCCGAGTCCCTCTTCAGTCAATTCCGAGCAACTCAAGCAAATCCGAGCAAGGTTTCTCTGAGTGAAACAATGAAAAAGAGAACCTCTCGCTTGAGCGAACCTATATCCGCTTGAGCGAGACGGTTTCCTTCAACAAACGCTTAAGCGAGAAACTCTCGCTCAAACGAAACCAACCGGTTTTCTTAAATACCGACCCCTTAACTCAACACCGAGGGAAGATTTCACTCGGTTTTATGTGCGAACAGTACCATTTTTTACTCGGTTTTGAGCACAGAAGGCACCCTTTCACTCGGATTTTGCTGAAAAGATGAAAACCGACCCACTTTTCCACTCGGAATTTGCCCAGCTGAATAATTCCAAGCACCGAATTATTGGAAATATTAAAATAATGTAAATTGGCACAGCTGGAACTCACATGCACCGAAAGTTTCCTCCCACTTGCAATTACAACGCGTTTCTTAGCTGGATCCCCCCTTTCCATCGCCTATAAAAGGAGAAGAAGTTGCAAGCATCCAGCATCAATCATCTCTTCCCATCAATTACCATCAGATTCATTTTCTTTTCTTTTCTTTGTTACTTTCTCTCTTTTTCTCTTTAGTTTTCTTCTTTTCTATTTTTCTTTCTCTGTTCGTTTTTCTTTTCTTTCTTTTTATTTTCTTTTCTTTCTTTTCTTTTGTAAGAGTGTGAGGGCTGTAAAAGTGAGAATTTAAATTTGTAATTGGTGGAGAAATTATTGCAACAAGGAATTACAGTGGTAAATTATTCTGAGCTTTTGGAGAAACCCGTAAGTGTTTATTTTTACCATGTCTTATATGTTTTATTTTTCCATTATTTATATGAATTTGAATTATTTTATGAGTAGCTAAATTAATTATCTTGGGATAAAGGGGGTATGATAATATTTTATTTTAATGTTATTTTGACTTGGAATTAAATAAATTTCTGTTTTCCATTTAGTTCAATTATGCTTAATGCTTTTAGTGATTCCTAACAAGAACCTAAATGATAAAACTGTATACTTGCGGGTATATTAGTAAGTTTAGGTAATAAATAGAATCGAGAGATTTATTTTTACCAGAAAGCTTTGGACTAAACCTAAGATTTTTGAAATGCTTTTTGTGACCTCAGTAAAACCGTGAAAGTAATCAAAATTCTTTTGAGGAAATAAAAGGGATTTTCATAAAACGATAATGGGCCTTTCTGAGGATTAAGCAGCGCTTTCCATAGGTTAGGTACATTAATAGGATTCCGAGAGGAACATATTAATTAGCTTTTGGAAAATTCGCCTTGGAAAACTTAATTCGATTCTTATTTATGAAAAGTTAAAATTCATTAACATAAAATAGAGTCTTAATCCCCCGAAATCCCATGATATTCTCAACTCTGATTTTTAAGTGTCAAGTAAATTTTATTTTTATATTTATTCGTGTCCTGTGCAATTTTAATTTGTGCTTTATTTTATAAAAATCTTAAAAATCAATTTTGTGGATAATTAAATTTTAATATGTCGGTACTTTGAACACAGTCCCTGTGGAGAACGATAATCTTTTATATTACGCGACATAACCCGTGCGCTTGCGGGCCCTGTCAAGTTTTTTTGCGCCGTTGCCGGGGACTGTTGTCCCTCAAATATCGGCAATATTGAAATTCGATTAGATCATACTTGTTAATATTTTTATTGTTATTTTTATTTTTATTTTCTTTGTAATTTTGTATTTTGTCCTATATTCTGTGTATCTGTTGTTGTTTTATTTTTGTAATTGTTTGTTTTATTTGTCATTTATTTTTTTTGCGACGAAGCCGTAGTGTCGATCTAAACTTAGGATTTGACCCTGAGATAGAACGTACCCTTAGAGCTTTGAGAAAACAACAAAAAGAACAAAAAGAACAAAAAGAAAAACAAATGACGGACCAACACAGACCCTTAAGAGATTTTGCCGCTCCAAGCACTAATGGGAGAGGATCTAACATCCTTAGACCCACAGTGGAGGCTAACAATTTTGAATTGAAGCCTTCACTACTCTCAATGGTTCAACAGAACCAATTCGGAGGTTTACCCTCTGAAGATCCAAACCTTCACCTTCAAATCTTTCTTGAATACTGTAACACCCTGAAGATGAACGGAGCCACCAATGATGCCATTCGCTTAAGACTTTTTTCTTTCTCCTTAAGAGATAAAGCAAGAGCGTGGTTATACTCTCTTCCTGAAGGATCCATCATGACTTGGGAACAATTGTCCAGTGCTTTTATCAATAAATGGTACCCAAGGAACAAGACTGATGTGCTGAGAAAACAAATCATCAATTTTTCACAAAAAGATGATGAATCCTTGTATGAAGCCTGGGAGAGATATAGGGAGTTGCTGAGAGAATGTCCTCATCATGGGATAGAAAGGTGGTTGACAATCCATATTTTCTATAATGGACTAACTTTCACACAAAAGATCTCTTTAGATGTTGCAGCTGGAGGAGCCTTCATGAGTAAAAATGTTGATGAAGCTGAGAACCTGATTGAGGAAATAGCTCAAAACACTCACCAGTGGAACTCTGAGAGAGGATTACCTTCTAAAACACCAGGTAAGTACTCTGTTGATGCTCTTTCCCTACTTTCTGCCAAAGTTGAAGCATTAACATTAAAACTTGATAAAATAGGGTCAACAGGTGCTACTAATATTGTTTGTGAAGTTTGTGGTGTTTCAGGACATGGAGCTACAAACTGCAACTTAGCCATGACCCCTAATCAAGAACAAGAAATGCATCAGGTGGATGCTATTGGAAACTACAGTGGAAATTATCAAGGTAACTACAGACCTCCATAAGGTCCACCTGGCTTCCAAAATAGGCCACCTCAATTCCAAAGTAACTACAAACCTCAACAAGGAACCTATATTCCACAAAAATCAAAACTAGAATCCTTGATGGAGACATTTGTAGCTACTCAACTTAAACAAAATGATGAATTCTCTGATGCAATAAAAAACTTGGCTTCAAAAGTGGACTCTCTTGCCACTCACAACAAAATACTGGAAAATCAAATTGCCCAACAAGCCTCCTATTCTCAAAGAGCACCAGGAACATTTCCTGGAAAACCAGAGGCTGGACCATCCAACCAAACCATGGCTGTCACTCTTAGGAGTGTACTCAATACGATGGGCTAGTTGACAAGACAGCAAAGGAGGAAAAGAAAGTCGATGAATCTTCATCTCATCCAGTAATTAAAGAAGAGAAACCACAAGAAAAGAAGGAGGAGGTTAAGCCATATCAACCTCCCATTCCATTTCCTCAGCGCTTAGCCAAAGCAAAGTTGGACAAACAATTTGGTAAGTTCCTTGATGTTTTAAAGAAATTGTATATTAATATTCCTTTTACAGATGCTTTGCAGCAAATGCCCACATATGCAAAGTTCCTGAAGGATATTCTGTCCAACAAAAGAAGACTGGAGGAAGATGGTACAGTTGCACTTACTGAAGAGTGTAGTGCTCTAATTCAAAAGAAACTTCCACCCAAGCTCCAAGATCCAGGTAGTTTCTCTATTCCTTGCATGATTGGTGACATGAATATAGATAAAGCATTGTGTGATTTAGGAGCGAGTGTGAGTTTAATGCCATTATCTGTTGCTGAAAAGTTAGGATTGGGTGAACTAAAACCTACTAGGATGTCTTTATAATTGGCTGATAGATCTGTAAAATATCCTGTAGGAATTTTAGAGGATGTTCCTATTAAGATAGGAAAATTTTTTATACCTGCTGACTTTGTTGTGCTTGAAATGGACGAAGATTCTTTGATTCCTATTATTTTAGGCAGACCATTTTTAGCAACTGCAGGTGCTGTGATCGATGTCAAGAATGGTAAGTTGTCTCTAACTGTTGGAGACCAAAAGGTTGACTTCAACTTGAAAAATGTTTTAGAAAAACCTTATAATGATGTTTGCTGTACTGTGGATTTTGTCGAACAAGTGGTAAAGGAAGCAACCCTTCCTAATGACCCACTTGAAACTGTTTTCATGATTGAGCTGACAGAAATATCTAATTGCTCTGAGGCCCCACATGACACTGAGGTCATGTGTGACAAAGTGGTAAGCCCCAATGTGGAATTAAAACCTTTACCAGCTTCTTTAAGGTATGAGTTTCTTGGCCCTAATTCCACATATCCTGTGATTATTAATGCTGAATTGAATCCATCTGAAACTGAAAAACTTTTGAAACAACTTAGGTTGTATAGAAAGGTAATATGTTATACAATGGATGATATCAAAGGGATTAGCCCTTCTCTTTGTATGCACAGGATTACTGTAGAAGATGAAAGTAGGCCCACAGTAGAACCACTTAGGAGATTAAATCCTAAAATGCAAGAAGTGGTTAAAAAGGAAATTTTGAAATTGCTTGATGCTGGAGTCATATATCCTGTTGATAGTAGTAAATGGGTAAGTCCGGTCCATGTGGTACCTAAAAAAGGGGGAATAACTGTGATTGAAAATGATAAACATAACTTGATTCCTACTAGGATTGTCTCTGGTTGGCGCATGTGCATTGATTATAGGAAGTTAAATAGCGCCACGAAAAAAGATCATTTTCCCCTCCCTTTTATTGATCAGATGCTTGAAAGACTTGCGAAACACTCTTACTTCTGTTATTTGGATGGGTATTCAGGTTTTCATCAAATTCCCATTCATCCATCTGATCAAGAAAAGACTACCTTCACTTGCCCTTATGGGACTTATGCTTACAGACGTATGCCTTTTGGTTTATGTAATGCACCTGCGACTTTTCAAAGGTGTATGCAAGCAATTTTTTCTGATCTTATTGAAAATGTGATGGAAGTCTTTATGGATGATTTTTCAGTGCATGGTTTGGATTTTGATAATTGTTTAACAAATTTGTGCCAAGTCTTGCAGCGTTGTGAAGAAACCAATTTGGTTCTAAATTGGGGAAAATGCCATTTTATGGTAAGAGAAGGCATAGTTCTTGGACACCTGGTGTCTGAGAGAGGTATAGAAGTTGATAAGGCTAAAGTGGAAGTAATTGAAAAATTGCCTCCACCCACAAATGTGAAAGGTATTCGGAGTTTTCTTGGACATGCAGGGTTTTATCGCAGGTTCATTAAAGATTTCTCCAAGATCACAAAGCCTCTTACAACTCTTCTAGGTAAGGATGTGCCTTTCAATTTTGATTCATCTTGTATGGAAGCTTTTTGCAGGATTAAGCAAGCTCTAATCTCTGCCCCCATCATACAACCACCTGATTGGAAACTCCTATTTGAGCTGATGTGCGATGCGAGTGATTACGCAGTGGGGGCTGTGTTGGGGCAAAGAAAGGATAAAAAGCTCCATGTAATTCATTATGCCAGCCGGACACTAGATGATGCTCAGGTAAATTATGCCACAACTGAAAAAGAACTGTTAGCTATTGTCTTTGCTTTTGATAAATTTAGGTTTTATTTGGTAGGTTCACATGTTACTGTTTACACTGACCACTCTGCCATTAAGTATCTATTGAATAAAAAGGAAGCAAAGCCTAGATTAATTAGGTGGATTCTAATATTGCAAGAATTTGACTTGGAAATTAAGGACAAGAAGGGTACCGAGAACTTGGTCGCTGACCACCTATCTAGGTTGACATCTGAAAAAGAAGAAACAGATAATATTCCCATCAATGAATCTTTTCCAGATGAACAACTCTTGAATCTTAGTATCCAACGTGTTCCTTGGTATGCTGATTTTATAAATTTTCTTGCATGTGGTATCTTACCTCCTGATCTTAGCTTTCAGCAAAGGAAAAAGTTTTATGCAGATGTCAAACATTATTATTGGGATGAACCACTCCTTTTCAAGCAATGTGCAGATGGTATGATCCGAAGATGTGTTTCACAAGATGATGTCCATGCTATCTTGGATCATTGCCATTCTCTTTCCTGTGGAGGGCACATGAGCACCTCCAAGACAGCTGCTAAAATATTGCAAGCTGGGTTCTATTGGCCAAATATTTTTAAGGATGTACGTAAGTATGTTCTAACTTGTGATGCTTGCCAAAGAACAGGTAACATTGGTAAGAGACAAGAAATGCCATTAAATACCATTTTAGAAGTTGAATTGTTTGATGTATGGGGTGTTGATTTTATGGGTCCCTTTCCCTCTTCTTTTGGAAATCAGTTCATATTAGTGGTAGTTGACTATGTGTCAAAATGGGTGGAAGCCATTGCTTCACCCCATTCTGATGCTAAGACTGTTATTAAACTTTTCAAGAAAATAATATTTCCAAGGTTTGGGGTCCCAAAATGTGTTATAAGTGATGGAGGGTCTCATTTTATTGAGAAAACTTTTCAGACCCTTCTAAAGAAATATGGAGTTAGGCATAAGGTTGCTACACCTTATCACCCACAAACTAGTGGACAAGTTGAGGTATCCAATCGGGAAATTAAAAATATTCTTCAAAAAGTGGTGAATACATCACGTAAGGATTGGTCTATTAAGTTAGATGATTCCTTATGGGCGTATCGAACCGCATACAAAACTCCCATTGGAACCACACCTTTTAAGCTAGTATATGGGAAGCCCTGTCATTTACCTGTTGAGCTAGAATATAAATCTTTTTGGGCTGTTAAAACTCTTAACTTTGATCATAAGGCTGCGGGTGAACAAAGATTGTTGGAATTAAATGAGCTTGAAGAACTCCGTCTAGATGCATACGAAAATGCCAGAATTTATAAAGAAAAAACCAAACAATGGCATGATCGTCACATCCAACGGAGAACATTTAATCTAGGTGATATGGTTTTACTGTTTAATTCCAGACTGAAGCTTTTTCCAGGTAAACTGAGATCCCGATGGTCGGGACCATTCAAGGTGACAAAAGTCTTTCCCTTTGGAGCTGTCGAACTATGGAGCGAGAAATCTGGTACATTTAGGGTAAATGGACAGAGAGTAAAGCACTATCTGACAGGTCAACCAATACAACAAGCAAGTGACTTGGACTTGTTTGATGCTCCTGATGAGTAAATCCAAACAGTGAGAAGTCTGGCTGAAGACTTAAAACTTAGCACTGATAGGGAGGTAACCCTATGAAAAGTTATTGTTTTATTTATTTTAAGCTTTTATTCTATATAAAAAAAAACCCAACTATGTCAGATGCTGGTTTGGGGTTATTACAGGTAAGTTTTCTTATCCTTTTATCATCCATTTTAACATTGAGGACAATGTCAAATTCTGGTTTGGGGTGGTAGGTAAGAAAACTTAACTATTTTGTTTACGTTGTGTGATTGTTATTTTATTTTGCATGTGTGTTTTCCTTGTTTGTAATCTTGTAATTTACCATGATTGCATGATAAATTTACTTTGAACACAAGGCTAAAGTATCTAAGGATCCCAAAATTTTGAGTAAAATTTTCAAAATTTGATTGTTTAAATGACAAATCAATGTCTAAATGAACTTTATGTGATTAAAATTTTCTTTGAAAAGACTTTCCATGGTTAGAATTGAGCCAAAATGGGTTATTTATCAAACAAATTTCAAAACCCATATTTTCTTGATTGAGTGAATCTCATAGTCATTAATATTCTAGAACTTGTTTTTCAACCGATTCAACATGGTTTTTGATTATATGTCTTAGAATGATAAAGGCACAATTAGGTCTTATTCTTAAGCCTCAGAAATTTTGCACAATTTGACCCCTAGTTGCCCCTTTTGAGCCTAAAAGCGAAAATTTTTCCTTGAAACCTTTCATTGACTGATCTTCTCTTAATGGTGAAAAAGTTGGAAATTTAGCGGAGCAAAGAAATAAAAAAGGACTTAAGAAAAATATGGTATTGAATGCAAAGAAAAGCAAGAAAAAGAAAAAGAAAATCAAAAGGATAATATTGAATGAATTCCAAAAAAGTCCATAAAAGTTCAAAAAAAAAATTTGCTCTGTTAAATTTATAATGGTGATTTGAATCATTCATGACTGTTAAAGCCCTTTTGTATTCCATTTTTCTTGAAATTCCTACCTTAACAATACAACCCAAGGCCATGTTACAACCTTTGAAAGACCTTTAGACTTTGACATATTTTCTATCTAAACTGTAGAGTTTCTGGTTTATTAACAAGCTTATGGTAATGTTTTTTTACTATGATGATTTGAGAGATACACAAACCTTGAAACACTTGAGTGAAAATTGTGAGAAGAGTATCTCAAGTCTTGACATTGAAAATTGATTCACATAAGAAAAATAAAATTGGCATTTGAATAAATGAGTTTCTCTATTTTGGATTCCTTAGTTTATTAAGTTTAGTGTTTTCTGTATTTTATCTTGTGAATATGGTGATTGCTTGAGAACAAGCAATGTTTTGGTTTGGGGTATTTTGATAAGTGCTTTATAACACAATAAAATAGATCTAGTTTGCTTAGGATTTTAATCATTATGCACTGTATTTCCTTTATTTATTGCGATTTTTGCTTTCTTTCCACTCTAGTCTACTTGGGTATGTTATTTTGCAGGAATTAAGGTAATAAAGGGTCAAAAACAAGAGAAAAACGACCATAAAATGATAAAGAAACAAAAAGAACAAGCCCAAAGTAGAAAGAACTCTCTTTTTATGCTGAATTCTGACTCAGAATGCTGAAATCCGACTCAAAATGTTAAAATCCGACTCAGAAATGCTGAATTCCGACTCAAAATGACCAAATCCGAGTGGGATGACTGAGAAAGGACCAAATCCGAGTGGAATGCTGCACTGTTGAAGGTAAATCCGATTGGAATGACTTAGAATGGAGCCTTTCTGAGTGGAACGATTTAGAATGGAGCATTGCCGAGTGGAATACTTCACTGTTGGAGCCAAATCCGAGTGGAAAGTTCCGTGTCAAAGCCATTCCGAGTGATAAATGGCTGACTCGAGTGAAGGATCAATGCTAAAAAGGAATAAGTCTAGGTTTTAGGAAAATCCGATTGGAAGCTGTCCGAATGCAACAATTCTAAGTGAAAAAAGGAACTAAGCTTTAATAAATACTACCCGAAGGTATTTTCTGAGTGGGAGTTTGCTGATTGAAGTAAATCCGAGTGAAGAATGCTGACTGAAGCAGGTCTGACCAAAGAACAAGTGCTTTTCTGGGCAAAAAGCTGATTCCGAGTGAATTGATTCCGAGCAGAAGGAAGGCCATTGAATGAATAAATGCTGACTAAGGAGAATCCGAGTGGTTTCATTCGGAGAACAAGGCATTTCCGAGTCGTGTCTTAATCGGACAAGGAAAAATCCGACCGGAAATGAATCACACTCGAGCAGACTCTCAAGTTTCACACTGAGCCCGAGTGAGAAGTCTCCAAGGAAAGCACATCCGAGTGAGTTGGGTCAGAAAGATGCATTTCCGAGCAAAGCAAGGCTCGGACATAAGAAGAAATTCAATCAGTCAAATTCCAACCCTTCAAGTGCAAGTTCCTAAGTAAAAGTGAAAGGCATTCCGAGTAAAAAGCATGAAGGCCGACTGAAATATTTCAAAACAAATCCGAGTGAATTCCAAAGCAAAGCTTTAACCGAGTGGTCCAAATTCAGAGACAGCTGAGTGAAAATGATTGGGAACCGATTGAATCTGAACCGAGTGAGTCTTCAATCAGTTCCGAATGAACTCCATGAACCTGAGCCGAGTGAATGGTTTCAGTCGGATCCGAGTCCCTCTTCAGTCAATTCCGCGCAACACAAGCAAATCCGAGCAAGGTTTCTCTGAGTGAAACAATGAAAAAGAGAACCTCTCGCTTGAGCAAACCTTTATCCGCTTGAGCGAGACGGTTTTCTTCAACAAACGCTTAAGCGAGAAACTCTCGCTCAAGCGAAACCGACCGGTTTTCTTAAATACCGACCCCTTAACTCAACACCGAGGGAAGATTTCACTCGGTTTTATGTGCGAACAGTACCATTTTTTACTCGGTTTTGAGCACAGAAGGCACCCTTTCACTCGGATTTTGCTGAAAAGATGAAAACCGACCCACTTTTCCACTCGGAATTTGCCCAGCTGAATAATTCCAAGCACCGAATTATTGGAAATATTAAAATAATGTAAATTGGCACAGCTGGAACTCACATGCACCGAAAGTTTCCTCCCACTTGCAATTACAACGCGTTTCTTAGCTGGATCCCCCCTTTCCATCGCCTATAAAAGGAGAAGAAGTTGCAAGCATCCAGCATCAATCATCTCTTCCCATCAATTACCATCAGATTCATTTTCTTTTCTTTTCTTTGTTACTTTCTCTCTTTTTCTCTTTAGTTTTCTTCTTTTCCATTTTTCTTTCTCTGTTCGTTTTTCTTTTCTTTCTTTTTATTTTCTTTTCTTTCTTTTATTTTGTAAGAGTGTGAGGGCTGTAAAAGTGAGAATTTAAATTTGTAATTGGTGGAGAAATTATTGCAACAAGGAATTACAGTGGTAAATTATTCTGAGCTTTTGGAGAAACCTGTAAGTGTTTATTTTTACCATGTCTTGTATGTTTTATTTTTCCATTATTTATATGAATTTGAATTATTTCATGAGTAGCTAAATTAATTATCTTGGGATAAAGGGGGTATGATAATATTTTATTTTAATGTTATTTTGACTTGGAATTAAATAAATTTCTGTTTTCCATTTAGTTCAATTATGCTTAATGCTTTTAGTGATTCCTAACAAGAACCTAAATGATAAAACTGTATACTTGCGGGTATATTAGTAAGTTTAGGTAATAAATAGAATCGAGAGATTTATTTTTACCAGAAAGCTTTGGACTAAACCTAAGATTTTTGAAATGCTTTTTGTGACCTCGGTAAAACCGTGAAAGTAATCAAAATTCTTTTGAGGAAATAAAAGGGATTTTCATAAAACGATAATGGGCCTTTCTGAGGATTAAGCAGCGCTTTCCATAGGTTAGGTACATTAATAGGATTCCGAGAGGAACATATTAATTAGCTTTTGGAAAATTCGCCTTGGAAAACTTAATTCGATTCTTATTTATGAAAAGTTAAAATTCATTAACATAAAATAGAGTCTTAATCCCCCGAAATCCCATGATATTCTCAACTCTGATTTTTAAGTGTCAAGTAAATTTTATTTTTATATTTATTCGTGTCCTGTGCAATTTTAATTTGTGCTTTATTTTATAAAAATCTTAAAAATCAATTGTGTGGATAATTAAATTTTAATATGTCGGTACTTTGAACACAGTCCCTGTGGAGAACGATAATCTTTTATATTACGCGACATAACCCGTGCGCTTGCGGGCCCTGTCAGTGGTGTTGGTAATGATGATGATGATGGTGTTTGATGAGTAACATGTATAGGATGCATAGAGTAAGAAATGCATATGATCTGTATTTGCATCCATGGCATACTGCATAACTGTCCGTGTTGGAATTTTAGGGGATTCCCTCGGTTAGCCCAGTGATGCTGAAATCCCGAGCCATTAATTTGGTGCAAAAATCTTAGTAAAATAAAATGTGTCTCTCGGATTTACACTTTGGCAAGCGCACCAGTCGTTAAAATTGTAGTGTATTTGATCGTCCCACAGGGATTGTGGTAAGTACCTCAATCTAGGACTAGTACAAGATGAACCAACAGACAATACATGAAGTTCATTCGGTTTTTATGGTTTTAGTAATTTATAGTTGTTTTTGTATTTTCAGAAACAGAGTTAAAGTGAAATGTGGAAAGTGATTAATAGAAAACAGGTCAGGATTGCTTCGGCTCACAATTTCCTCAAGAAACATGCAAATAAGAATAATCGAACTTCACAATCTAGAGGACAATCCACTGGTGGTTATTCCCTAATTCCTTAGGTGAAAAACACTAATCCTTAAGCAATGAACCTTAATTCCTTAAGTGCTCGATTAACCTAAGAATCTAATGCGAAATTGGAGGTTTGAACTCTAACTATTCACCTAAATTGATTAGGCCTGAACTAGTTAGAAAGCTGGAAGTTACCTAAGCTTCAACCATGATTCCTCACTGGTGAAGTTCTTCATCAATTCTGGATTTGTCAATCCAGCGATGCTGCTCCACTCCTCAGCTTGTTCGCCTCAGGATCTTCGAAATCGATCTACTTGCTCACAGCTTCAAGATTCCATTGCTGACCTTCACAATCCCAACCTTAGGGGATTAGAACTCCATCAACGTTGGATTCATCAAAGGAATACAGAGAGACATGGATGGGAGAATTTAGAGAGATGAAAATGTAGTGAGAGATTGGAAATGGAAAAATGAAGTGTATTGTGTTGTACGCTGTTCTGTGTTTTTTTTACAGAGTATGTACATGAATATATATAGGCATCTAACTAAACTAACTAACTTAGCTAATATCTGAAAACTGAGTTCTTAATTAAACTAAACTAACTAATTGAATAATTACAGAATAATTAACTAATCACAGCTCAGCTCGTAGCAGATTCCAGTTCATCATTAGCTAATGTACAACTCAGCACCAACTAGTTGACAGCTCACTTCTTAAGTTACTTAAGGTTGCAGTAGTAGAGAGGAAGGCACTGGAAGCGGGACAGTACTGCACCAAGTGTGTTGTTGGAGGGAAGGAACAGTGTTTAAATTACTGCCTTTATGCTTCAGCTGCTGAGTTTTCGCTTGAGCGGATTAAACTCTCGCTTGGGCGAGTTCGGGGATTGTACTACAGTGTTGCTTGGTCGCTTAAGCGTTATGGCGAAGCTTGGGTGAAAGGTGATGTTTTGGGGTCACGCTTGAGCTAATTTTTGGCTTTCGCTTGAGCGAATTTAACTCCCGCTTGAGCGAGTTGATTATTCAATCGGTATTCTGCAGTTGGCGCTCGGGTTCTTCATGCAATATTCCGAGTCCTTGTTCTCTTTTGGAGTCAGTGTCTTTGAAGTCTCACTCAGTCGGTCTTTGGACTCTTTTCAGTCGGAATTGAGAAGTTTCACTCGGATTTTCCAAATCTCGCTTGGCTTTTGTAATTTTCACTCAGATTTGTCTTCTTTTCTCAAGTACGCCCTGTTCCTGCACCATTAGACAGCTAATTGCCTAGCATTTATACGCTGGCTGCTTAGTAAATTTGTAAATACTTCAAAATTCCTTATCTAATTAATATTTTCAATCGGTTTCTTACATAAATAGCATACTTTTGAAATAAATAACTAAAACATGAATTATTAACAAATTATTAAATAATAATATCAAGACTAGACAATACTTAGTAAATTATGTTAAATAAACAGTGAAATAATTAAGTCTTTTCAAGACTTATCACATCCCCAAACTTAAAACTTTGCTTGTCCTCAAGAAAATATTCAGACTTATTAACTAACAGCATTTGATCAACACAATCAACCTTTCCTTAACTTAATTCATACTATAATTATTGAATACCGATCATGCTTTCTTTTCACAATTTCTAAAAGTATAAATACTTACACCTCCTTTGGAAGACAAGCTGCTAATGCTTTCCTCACTGGTCGGTGTTTAACTCTTCTCTCGGTGTGTAAGGTGACTAGAATGCACTCATCACCTGTATACTAGTTAGATCAACATAGGCTTGCAACAGTTCTAAACATCATGAAATATGCCAACTCAATCGGATCAGTAAGGGCTTTTTAAGCTTATAATGGGGCTCGGCTACAGGCTCAATTATTGTTTTTCCGAGTCATAGATAGGTTACAAGATGTATCCACTGATGCCTTGCCTCAATTCTAACTTAATTGCCTCTACTAACAACTCTCTTTATTTTTCTGACTGAATGCTACTTAATAACTCGTGCTGTTTTGCACCTTCTTTTTCTTTTAGTCCTTCGGACTTCTCCTTTTTTCTTGACTTTTTCTTTTCCGAATTTTTTTCTTGTGGTGCTTTGCACCTCTTTTTCTTTTCTGACTTTATTCATTTTTTTTTCTCTCGGCTTTGCCTTTCTTCCTTTTATTTTTCTACATATTTATCCATAATTAAGGTCGGAGTGTGTCCTTAATTACTGTTAGACACACTCTTCATCCCCAAACTTAGAAATTGCTATCCCCTAGCAATAAGCAAAAACTGAGTAATTCACCAGTGGAACATCCAGGGTACTCTAGTCGGGTTTTTCTTGGATAATTAGGCTTGTAACGTTAGGTGTATAAAACGAATGAAAAGGTCTCAGGCTCAAACATAATTATTGGGTCAAAGGATGATTAATGAAATTAGGGTGGCAACTTTTTTTTTTGGCCCTGGCTAAATAATCAAAGAAGGCCTTCATCATTTCCGATTTGCTAGCATACAATCAATTAGTAAGAACTGAGGCAAATTCTGTCTCACTAACCAGCATGCAGATTCACTCGGAAAAGAATAATACAGGCTCAAAAGCTCATATATAATAGTTAATCAGCCAGTCATGTCCCCAAACTTAATGTAAAATTCATACATTCAGATTGCTAACTAGCACACCGAGTAAACATTTAATTAATGATGAAGAATAGTTATGGGCAGAGATCATGAGTTAAGCAAAAACCGATTAATTAATATATCCGACTACAGCTTAACGAATCAGCAACTTTTAAATTATGAAGACAGAGTGAAAGAAACAATAAGCATACTTTTGCAACTTATAATTAAGAATATTAATTAAAGAATAAGTTGGAAAGAGACTTCCCTTTTTACCTGAGTGGCTGTGGATGGAAAACGCGTAATCGGATTGGGACTCATGGATTTTACCAATACATATGAAAAAAACCGAATAACATAACAAATTAACAGAAAATAAAATTTTCATTACATAATAAAAATAGAAACCAGTTTACTGTTCAGAAATCAGTTACAATAACATTAAATTAATTACATAGGAAACATCATAAAAACGTGGAACAACTGCTTAAACATTCTGATCTTCACCGTCTTTGTCCTGCTGGGAGGGAATCGTAAATCCAATGGAAGCTAACTACGCATTTCTATCCAGTGGGACTCCCATTTCTGCTGAATGTTCAACCCTCAGTTTCGTGGCAATCTTCCTGAGCATCTGATTGTGGTTCAAAACCCGATCATAAATTTCAAGTTGCATCTTCTTCACAACCTGTAATTCCTGTAACACCAAAAGAATGTCAGAAGAGGAAGAAGAAGAACCAGCTCCTACAGATTGCTTGGGACGTTCTGGTTCTATGGCTTTAAACTTCATAGCACAGTTTTCAATAGCCTTAACACTTTCAACCTGTGGTGATTCATTTTCCTCACTCGCAGGAGATACATTCCTTTGAACCAGAGGAGATACATCCCTTTTCTCCTGACTTCGACTAGGTACATGTACAGACGAATCAGATATAGTGATGGTTGCCACTTCTCTTTCGTTATCTATTTGTTTCCTTCGCGCACTTCCTTCTGCAAAATTTGGTCTAGGTTTCTGTAAAAGTCTTTGTGATCTTCTTTTCATGATTAATGTTAAAATAATGATGATAACCAACCTAAGTAAACAAAAAAATAAGAACAGCAATCCAACAGCAACCCAAAACTATAAGACGCATGGCTTGTGAATAGCGGAAAACAATAACAATGAACAAGAAGATAATAAACATGAACTTACAAATGCACGAAATCAGTGAAAGAAGTGGAAAGGTGATACCTTTCTTAGAAACCAGAAAATGTCTTTTCGTCTTCAGCCCAAGTTCAGCATAGGTACTGAAGGTTGGAAGCTGAAAGGGTTTCTCTTTTATATTGTTGAATTCAATTTTCAAGAAACGCGTAAATGTGTTCAGCTTTAATTATTACTTTATTATATGTATTACTACTATTATTATTATGTTGTTTATTATTTATTTATTTATATATATATATATTAGATTTTTTTTTAGAATACTCAATTACTAGAGGGGTAGAAGATCGAGGAAGAGTGGGATGATACCAATGTGATGCCAAATGGACATAGGAGAATGGAAGATGAATAAATGAACAGACAATAAGACAAAATGGGCAAATGAAAACTTTAAATAAATGAAATAGAGCGTATGAGAAACGAGTGAACCATTGTAATGAAATACGAGTGAATCAAGAAGCGAATAATAAAAGAAACGAATAGAAGTATGAACGAATGAAGGAATACCGAGTAAATGAATAATGAGCGAAAAGAGTGAAAAGGGTGAAACGATGATAACCGAGTGAGAATGGAGAAAGGTACCGAGTGATAAAAATCTGAGAAATGAAGAACGAGTTGGAAAAGTAAACAAACAATAATTGCAGAGAAGGAATGCGTAAATGGAAATACTGATGAATAACAAATGAACAGAAAACTGAAAGTAAAGCTGAAGAATTGAAACAAGAAGTGGAATGGTACCCGAGTGAATTTAGGAACGAGTGGATTGAGGGTGGTTGAGAAAATCAAGTAATTGAAAGAATAAATTAGGAAATGACAAGTCGTACCTCAAGTTGGAATGGGCACAGCTGCATCCGCCTCGAGGACCTATACAACTGAGACCCTTGACACACCATCAGGCATTGGCTGATGATGAACCAAATGGCCTAGGTTATACACTAAACCAACGGCAACTGGCTCCTCCACTTCATCAACAAAGAGGTTACACAGATGGCAGTCTCCAAGATGTACGTCATCATCATCACTGTCAGGTGCAACACATGACCCCTTTATACTGACTCGTCTAACCTACATATTTACACAACATTTTGAAGTAAGTCAAGAAATAATGATAGCAAATTATGGGTAATTCAATTAAATCATGTACAATCCAACCTGTAGGGAGACCTCCACTGCTGTAGGCTAATATTGTTGACTGAATGAGGCTTTCATCTCATCCCAAAAGCGTCTTATCTCTTCTTATAACAGCCTCTGCATCTCCTCCCTGGCCTCTGCGTTCACTACAGCTACCTTTTCATCAAAGCTCTTCTCCAAATCAGAGATGGACTGTAAGGATGCGGTGGGACGCCCAAAATAGGTTCAGAGGCCTACAGAGGAAGAATGATTACAAACAAAAATGTTACCGTATGTTACTTAACCAGATGGATGTATAAACATACCATGTTCGTGACCAGCTACACAGACTCATCCAGGGTGCTCTGGTTGGCCGATGGAGGTGGTCAAGATATCATCCCTACCATGAGACACGAAAGACCCTTGGGTCGACTGCTCCACCAAGGAATCCTGCAATCAAAACCCAGTGATCAGTGCAGTTAGTAATAGATGGACAATACATAATAACATAAATAATTTAAAGAAGCATTGTACTTACAATTCGTTGGGCAACCTCCTTAGCATGTGATGAAGTGTAGTCACCACTCTTCCTCATCCTGGCCCGCTTCTATTTTTCATGGCGTGAGGGTGGGGAGGGGGGATCCATAATAGTGGTGTCAGGGTGGCTGATTAGCCTTTGAAGTGGATGATTAGCCGTAAGAAACCTACGATGTTGAAGATAAACATTTTGCCTTCCATGATGCAGTCGATCAGAACTAGTTCCCTCCTCATATACAGGACATGCTTTATGACCTTTGACACTGTAGCCCGAGAGGTTACGATACATAGGGAAATCATTGATTGTGTAGAATAACATGGCTCTCAATTTGAATGAATGTCCTGTAAACCCGTCAAACACATCAACCCCCTCTTCCCATAACATTTTTAGGTCTTTAAGTAACGGACTTAAGTATACATCGATGTCGTTCCCTGGTTGTCATGGACCAGAAATCATCATTGATAACATAACATATTTTCATTTCATGCATAGCTATGGCGGCAAGTTGTAAACAAACAACAAAACAGGCCATGAACTATGGTTTATGTTTAGGTTCCCATATGGGTTCATGCCGTCTGTGGCTAGTGCAAGCCTAAGATTTCTCAGGTCATGAGAAAAATCCAAAAACATCGTATCCACTTTCTTCCATTGTAATCCATCTGCCGGATGCCTAAGTTGTCCATCAACAACCCTTTCATCAGTATACCATCGCATAAGCTTTGCATCATCTACATTGGCAAACAGACGCTTTAGTCTCGGCACTATAGGGAGATACCACAACACTTTCATAGGAGACCCTTTAGTGCAAACTTCATCAGAATCAAGTTGTTTCTTCTTATATCGTGACACCCCACACTTAGGACATCGATGCAGCATTTCATACTCACCACGGTATAATACACAATCATTTGGGCATGCATGTATCTTCATATACTCCAATCCTATAGGACACAACACCTTCTTAGCCTCGTAGTTACGATTTGGCAAAGTGTTACCAACTGGGAGCATTTCTTTCAGCAACTTAAGCAAGTAAGTGAAGCTTTTATCTGTCCACCCATTTATCGCTTTCAAATTAAATAATCATAAAACTGCTGTCAACCTTATGAAATTGGTGCAATTCGGATACAACGGCTTCTCAGAATCCTCACACAAAGTCGCATATACGTAAGCTTTCTTAAAACTTTCTACCCCCACATCACGTATCATATCCTCAAGTTGGTCATCCATGTCGTCATTAACTTCATGCATAAAGCTTTGGTCTTTTGTTTGAAAACTGGTACTTGACACCTCAACATGTTCATCATGCCATATCCATCGCATATAAGTCTGAAGAAAACTATCACACAATAGATGTTCTCGCACCTCTTCCAATTTAAGTCGACGCATGTTCAAGCATTTAACACAAGGGCAAAAATACTTTTCCTTCATCTCCTCAGCATTCCGTATCACGAATTCTATGAATGTTTCAACTCCACCCTCATACTATAGACTTATATGTGATGCAGTTATCCAACTTCAATCCATACTTACTGTTTACAATACCAGTAAATTTAACGGTGCTATGAATCTTACTTTCTTTACAAAGATGGTGGTCCTACCCATTGAGGATAAACATTTTTCTATACTTCATAACTACGTACAACTTAGGAGTTATTTTAAAATTTGATAAAATTTTGGCAATATTTCGCATTGGTCTCTAAGTACACGAAATGAAAGTGGTGACATCAAATTCAACCACAATCAAATATACACCCAGAGAACAATACAAAATTTAACTAGCCAAAACTTAATCAAATTTTAAAATTACTCCTAACTTGTACATAGCAATGATGTATAAAAAATTGTTCATCTCAAATTGTCCATGGCTCTCTGCATTCCACTTGTTGATTCCACATCAATGGGTTTTTAAACCCCTAGGGTTGGGATTACTAAGGCTTGCAATGAATTCTTAAAGGTGTATTGAGCAATTAAACTTCTGAATCATGAGGAGAACAAGCTAAGGAGTGGAGTTCCATTGCTGAATTGACAAATTCAGATCCAATGAAGAACCTCACCAATGAGGAATCATGGTTGAGGCTTAGGTAACTTCCAGCTTCCTAACTAATTCAGGCCTATTAATTAGGTGAATAGTTAGGCTTCAACCCCTAATTTTTGTATTAGATTTCTCTGTTATTGAACACCTAAGGGATTAGGGTTTAATGCTTAGGAATTAGTGTTAATCACCTAAGGAATTGAGGATTAACCATCTGTGAATTGTCCTCTTGAGTCTGAAGCTTGATTGAACCTTAATTGCATGTTTCTTGATGAAATTGTATGTTGAAGCAATCCTAACCTCTCTTCCATTAAGTTCACTTCACCTTTCATATTGTTTCTAAAAAGACAAAAACATAGAAAGCATCAAAACAATAAAAATAGAATGAAAATTATACTGCATTGTGTTTGTTCAGCTTGTACTAGTCTAAGATTGAGGTAATTACCACAATCCCTATGGGAACAATCAAATATATTACAAATTTAACGATTGGTGTGCTTGCCAAAAGATAAATCCTCTGAGAAATATGCATCAAGCTAATGGCTCAGGATTTTCACACCAAGTTAATAGTGCTGTTGCCGGGGATTGTTGAGTAATATCAACAATCCTTGGACCGGTACTAGACTGAACCATTTTTTTTAGTCTTTGTAATTTTGCTAGTTGTTAATGAATTTTGTTGTAGGAGTAGATTTTGTTAAGTGTTGGTATTGTGTTGAGTGTTTGCTGTTAGTTGTTTTTGGCTATTTTTGTGGTAACACTAACCATTGCAGTAGCCTTGTTTGTAGTTAGTTGCTGCATTTATGTTTTTTCTAGTTTCTTTGGAAAGTGAAAAGTTACAGGTGATGGATCTTGATGACACCTTAGCAGAGTTTCTTCAATATTCACAAACATTATGCATAAACCATATAGAGGAGGTACAACCAATTGCGGAGGAGCCATCAAAATTAGAAAGAATTTTGATTCAATTGATGGAAGTTACTCAAACCGGCCTCCAAAATTTTGATAATTCAATCATGAATATTCAGAAGCAAGTGGATTTTATTGCAAAGCAATTGGCCGAAGAGCAAAGAAATACAGAGGTTGTACGAAGAGAAGACCAATATGAAGAGCTATGGGATGATGATGTTAGTCTAGCTAAAGAAATTAAGTTTGGGGAGGAAGAAGACCAGCTAGAAAACATTGGGATGAATGAACCTGAACTTGAAGTTGAGGTAGAAACAAAAGAAGAATAAGAAAATGAGAAAGTTCAGGGTTATTTGATGAAAGAAGAGTCAATTGAAGAATGTAAAGAAGAAAGTGATAGGAATTATACTTCAGAATTGGAAGATAATAGTATATCTAATGAAGCATTCTTCGATAATTGGAATGAAGAAGATTGGTCTAAAGAAGAACAAGAACAGGAGCTGTCATTGGGTAATTACTTTGATGAGGAAAGTGTTGAAGTAGTACAAAGTAAATAAATGACAGCAAAAGTGATTGAGGAAGTTGAGACTCAATTATACACTATTATTGAGCAAGAAGTGATAGAAGAGGTAGAGGTCTCAGCTGAGATGAAAACCATATCTTGGCAACACAATAATGATACTGAAATTTTGTTAGAGCCAAGTGTGAATGCAGAGAAAGAAGTAGAGGTTCATGCACAAGAAGAGTTAACATGTTTAGATGTTGAAAATATAAAAGAAGAAGAAATTCAGCCATGTCATGACGGGTGTTTACTAGTGGTAACTACTACAGCTATGGAAATCACAAGGAAACGCGAATTCTCAAGTCAAGAAGAACATTGCTTGTGGCACAAAAAGAGGGACACTAACATAAAACAGGAAAAGAAAAAGAGTGAAGGAAAGAAAAAGAAAAAAAAGCAGAAAGTTTGGAAAAAAAAAGATTGGAGGAAAGTTGTGTTGAGCATTAGCCTCAAACATAACAAGGAGAAAAGTGGATCTTAAAGACCAAGAGTGTATGGTCATAAGCAATGGGATCCTGGAGGATAAACTTGTGTTTGTTTGTCTTGTACATAAATAAAGTAGTGAGAGAAGTTTTCAAAAAAAAGAAGAAGAAGAAGAGAAAAATAGAGTTAAAAAAAGAGAGAGAAAAAAAAACAAAAGAGAATTTTCAGGATTACACAGTGGATGCTCCCAAGAAGCGTTCTTACGCTCACCTTCATTCCTTGAATAATGAACCACCAAAGTATGCACTTCTACACCATCTCTTTCTCTCCACGCAGGTAGTTTCTATTCATGCATCTTAGTTCCTTTATGTGAAAAAAATATTCCAATTTTGTGTTCTGTAGTCATACCATTGTACAACATCCATTTTCTTATTTTTTGTTACATGTTGGTTCTTTGTTATTTTCAATTTCCTTATAAATACAAAAAAATAAAAGAAAAGAAACTAAAAAGGGAAAAAGAAGAAAAGACTGAAAAAGCTTGAAAAATTTTGAATAAGGTTTGAGCGTACATACGTTGGATTTCAATGTACATACGCGCATCAGTAAAAGAATAAGAATTATGGACCAAGAAGTGAGCGTACATACGCTCAAATCCCAACGTACCTATGCGTGGGTCCAATAGCTAGAATAAGAATTAGGCTCTCTTCTCGCTTGAGCCTAAGATTCACGCTTGAGTGATAAGAAAGTGACGCTTAAGTGTGACCTAAGCGTGACCCATAGATATGCCTCGCGCTTGAGCGAGGAATGATCACGCTTAAGTGTGATCGTGGGAGTGGTTGTACCAAGCTTATTACACTATCATGCTTGAGTAAGAGAATGTCACGCTTAAGCGTGACTACTGTATGCTTAAGCGTGATCATGAGCGCTTGAGCGTGAGTACCATACTTTACCACCTCTTCCACTCTGTTATGTCCACATGCTTGAGCGAACACCCTTGAGCGAGCTTCTATAAGCTCAATGTGATCCTCAAGCGTGACCATTGTATGCTTGAATGTGAACCCATACTTTACCACATGTTACCACCTGTTATACTTTAATGTGAGCATATGTACACCCAAATCCAGCGTACCTACGCGTACCCATGACTCATACCCCTTGTATGTTGGAAGCTCTGGTTCTTGAAAAGAAAAAAAAGCATATTCTTTGCATTCCATTGAAAGGTAACATCTCTTTCATTCATTGATTTCAGTTAATAGCTAGAATTATTACATTCCACCATTTCAATTTTGAATTTAATGCATCCATCATGTCCATTCATCTCACATGTTCAGTTGTGTTGTAATAACTCTATGTTAATGTCATTTCTTGAACAATGTATTTCCTTTTTTGCTGTAATGAAATTTTATTTCTATGTTAAGTTGTTTGTTCCTATTTCCTTTCTGATTTGTATTATCTAAATTTGTGTACACCGCTGCTCACCAATTCCTTGCCATATAGGTAAGAAAGGAAGTAATCGATCCCTTACTCTCATTAACTTATGAAAGGTGTGTGTTTGAATATGTTAACAGGTCCAAAGATATGCAAAGATTTTGATAATGACAAGCACTCTTAAAGAAACCGATGCAAAAACAAAGACATGAAATCAGAATTGAAGGAACAGCGAAGCTAATCAATTAGGCCATAGATGCTAATCGATTAGGAGCTTTCTGTTTTGGAAGAAATTGCATCAGGTATGAAAGCTTGAGAGATTGGGTGGGTTGCCCTTATACTTGTGAGGATTGGGTTCTTGAGTGTGGAACACTAGGAAGCCGCAATTGCTCAAAGTTGTATCTCTAGTCTACAATAGTGGAAAATCCTCTAAGTGGGTTGCTTAGAGGCGAGACGTACACCGGATTGGGTGGAACTCGTTATATCGGTTTGCAAGCTTCTCTTCCTTACTCTTTTACTTTCATTTACTGCATATTTGTTGATTGGTATTGATTGGTTAAGAAGAGCATACTTGAACTTGCTTAATTTGTTATATCTCTAATACTGCACACCAAGTGTTTGGTAAATTGCTTCAGCAACATTTCTCATTATAGTGCATTGCTTGTTATCCTCCATTCTATTTCACTTGCATAATCTCACAAACTTGGTTATAAAAATCAATTTCAAAGGTATTCCAATCAAAAGTTTTAAAACTCAATTCACCCCCCCTCTTGAGTATTGAGGCCACTTGAACAACAAGTGGTATCAGAGCTTGACTCTTGGTAGATCAAGCTTAACAGCTTCAAGAGATTAAATGGCCTCAAGTTCTCAAAATGTTTTTCCTGAGGGTGGTGCGATAAATAGACCTCCCGCCTTCAATAGGGAAGGGTATGCCTTTTGGAAAGAGAGAATGAAAATCTTCATTCAATCAATTGATTTGAGAATATGGAATACCATTGAAAATGATCCTTATATACCGATGCATACTATAGATAGCAAGAATGTTGAAAAACCTATAGATGAGTGGACAAGCGAGGAAGAAAAGAAAGTCCAATATGGCTACAAGGCCAAAAATCTCATTACTATGTCTTTAGGTCAAGACGAATTTTTTAGAATAATGACATGCCAAACAGCTAAAGAAATGTGGGATACTCTTCAAGTAACCCATGAAGGTACTAATGATGTAAAGGACTCCAAAATTAGTACCTTGACTAGCCAATATGAGTGCTTTAGATTAAACTCTCATGAATCGATTGTTGATATGCAAAAAAGATTTACTCTCATCATTAATCAACTCATTACACTTGGAAAGACTTACACTAACAAAGAGCTCATTCATAAAGTGTTGAAAAGTCTTAACAGAGAATGGCAACCGCTAGTCACCGCCATCAAACAATCTCCTAGCATAAACGAAATGTCTCTTGCCACACTATTTGGTAAGTTGCAGGAACAGGAACAAGAGCTGAAAGAATTAAAGATGGCGGAAGAGGAAGAAAAATCTTCCAAGAAAAAGGGTCTCGCTCTCAAGGCTACTCCCATAAATGAAGAAGAATCCGGAAGTGAACTTGATGAAGAAAAAGAGTTTGGACTATTTGTGAAACGCTTCGGGAAATTCATGAAAGGCAAACGCTTCCAAAGAAGCTTCAAAAACCCAAGTAAGAAACCTATCACTAAAGAAAATTCTTCCTCACCCAATTGTTTTGAATGTGGCAAGGAAGGGCACTTTAAAGCGGACTGCCCAAATCTTAAGAAGAAGGGGAAAGAGAAAAGAGGAAGAAGGAGAGCATATATAGCATGGGATGAAAATGAGATAAGCAGCTCGGATGACTTAGAAAACGAAGAAGCAAACCTCTGCCTCATGGCCAATCACCAAGAAGAAGATGATGAGGTAAACTTCCATGACTTAGATAAAAATGAATTACTTGATGCTCTAGAGGAACTATATGATAAATTTACAAAAGTTTCTAACAGACTTAAGATGTCTAGAAAAACTAGTGACACTCTAGAGATGCATCTTATGGAGGTTTGCAAAGAGAATGATTGTTTAAAAGAAGAATTGAAAAACGCTCATACATGCTCCATTAGTAAACCTTGTGATTTTGCTAAGAAATGTGTTGATCTAGAAAATAAAGTCCTAGATCTAAACAAAACCTTAGAGAAATTCACTAATGGAAGAGATAATTTGAATATCCTTCTTGGGCAACAAAAATGCATGTTTAGTAAAACCGGCTTAGGATATGATCAAGAACATAGTAATCATAAAATGGAGAAGCACTATAAAAACTTCTTTGCACCACCAAGCAAATCCTTCTCACCATTTACGAAATGCAATCATTGTGGTTCCAAAGGACATAGTGCTTATAAATGCAATATTAGGAAACTAGGACCAAAGGTCTTAAGAAAGGTGTGGGTTCCCAAAGGAACGTTCCCACAAGCTAACCTTAAAGGACCCAACATAAAATGGGTACCTAGTTCTCTAAAATGATTTTGTTTTGTAGGTATGCTTCAAGGCAAGCAACACCCATTGGTACTTAGATAGCGGGTGTTCAAAGCATATGATGGGAGATATAACCAAATTTACATCATTCACTCCCAAAAGGAAAGGAAGTGTCACCTACGGAGACAACACCAAAGGAAGAATCCTAGGCATTGGAAATATTGGTAAGAATTCTTCCACCTCCATAAGTGATGTGTTGTATGTTGAAGGCCTCAAACATAATCTACTTAGCATAAGTCAATTATGTGACAAAGGATATAGAGTTTTATTTGAATCAAATTGTTGCATAATTGAGCATAAGACCAATAAGGAAATTAAGTTTGTAGGCCAAAGAATTGATAATATTTACATGATTGATATGGATAGTTTGTCTACAAATGATGAACAATGCTTCATCTCAAAAGAGGATGAAACATGGCTATGGCATAGAAGAATAGCTCATATACATGTAGACCACTTGAACAAACTTGTTTCTAAAGATTTAGTAATTGGTCTACCAAAGCTTAAATTTGAAAATAGATTTTGTGATGCATGTCAAAAGGGAAAACAAGTAAAGGCATCTTTTCAATCCAAAAACATCGTTTCTACTCAAAGGCCTTTACAACTTTTGCACATGGACTTATTTGGACCATCCAAAATCAAAAGCTTTGGAGGTAATTACTATGGTCTAGTTATAGTAGATGACTATTCTAGATATACATGGACATTGTTTCTTGCTCATAAAAATGAAGCATATCATGCATTCAAGAAACTTGCAAAGATTATCCAAAATGAGCAAAACTCAAAAATTGCATCTATTAGAACCGATCATGGGGGAGAATTTGAAAATCAATCTTTTGAAAAGTTTTGCGAAAAACATGGTATTAATCACAACTTTTCAGCTCCTAGAACTCCACAACAAAATGGAGTAGTTGAAAGAAAGAATAGATCTTTAGTGGAGCTTGCTAGAACCATGCTAAATGAAAACAATATTGCAAAACATTTTTGGGCCGATGCGGTAAACACCGCGTGTTATGTTATGAATAGATGTTTGATAAGGCCTATTTTAAAGAAAACCCCCTATGAGCTTTACAAGGGTAGAAAACCCAACATTGCATACTTTCATATTTTTGGATGTAAATGTTTTGTGCTCAACAATGGAAAGGATAATCTAGGAAAGTTTGATGCAAAATCTGATGAGGCAATATTCCTAGGATATTCTCAATCAAGTAAATCTTATAGAATCTTCAACGAACAAACAAATACCATTGAGGAATCTATTCATGTCAAATTTGATGAAAATAGCCATAACCCTCCGAGAAAGGAAGATGTTGATGATCTTGTAGGTACTTTTCAAGAAATGAACTTGCAAGACAAAGAGGAAGAAGTCAAAAATGATGGAGGTGCAGCACAACTTGAGAGACAACAAGAATGGGTAACTTTGAAGGATCATCCCTTAGACAAAGTCATAGGTGAAATGACTCAAGGTGTAAGTACTAGAAATGCTATTAGAAATACTTGTAATCACTTGGCTTTTGTATCCCAAATAGAACCCAAAAATATTGATGAAGCCATTATTGATGAACATTGGATGTTGGCCATGCAAGAAGAGTTAAACCAATTTGAAAGAAATGAAGTTTGGGAACTTGTGCCAAGACCCAATGATCATCTAATAATAGGCACCAAATGGGTTTTTAGAAATAAGCTAGATGAAAATGGTATAATAACTAGAAACAAAGCTAGACTAGTTGCAAAGGGATACAACCAAGAAGAAGGAATAGACTATGAAGAAACATATGCTCCCGTAGCTAGGTTAGAAGCCATTAGATTATTGCTAGCTTTTGCATGTTGTATGGATTTCAAACTGTATCAAATGGATGTCAAAAGTGCGTTCTTAAACGGCTACATTCAAGAAGAAGTTTATGTAGATCAACCTCCCGGTTTTGAAAATCATAAATTTCCAAACCATGTCTTCAAATTGAGAAAAGCTTTATATGGTTTGAAACAAGCTCCAAGAGCTTGGTATGAAAGACTAAGCAAATTCCTTTTAGAACACAACTTTGAAAGAGGAAAGGTTGATACTACATTGTTTATAAAACGCAAACATAATGACATCCTCTTGGTACAAATTTATGTAGATGACATAATATTTGGTGCTACTAATGAAAATCTTTGTCAAGAATTTGCCAAGATTATACAGAATGAGTTTGAAATGTCCTTGATGGGAGAACTCACCTTCTTCCTTGGACTACAAATAAAACAAGCCATTGATGGAACGTTCATTAGCCAAAATAAATACTGTAAGGAACTACTTAAAAGGTTTGGAATGGACAAGGCAAACGAGATAGCTACACCCATGAGCACATCCTGCTATCTAGACAAAGACGAAAAGGGTAAGGACATTGAAATCACCAAATATCGAGGTATGATTGGATCCTTACTGTATTTAACTACGAGTAGACCTGATATTATGTTTGCGGTATGCATGTGTGCTAGATATCAAGCATGTCCTAAAGAATCACATTTGACTGCCGTAAAAAGAATTTTGAAATATCTTGTGGGTACTCAAAATGTTGGTTTATGGTATCCCAAAGGCGTTGAATGTAATCTTTTAGGATATTCTGATTCCGACTTTGCGGGGTGTAAGCTTGATAGAAAAAGTACTAGTGGTACATGCCATTTGCTTGGTAGTTCCCTTGTTTCTTGGCATAGCAAGAAACAAGCAAGTGTTGCATTGTCAACAGCTGAGGCAGAGTATGTAGCAGCTGGTAGTTGTTGTGCTCAAATTCTTTGGATGAGACAACAACTTCTTGATTTTGGTATTACCTTGAATAACGTCCCCATTAAATGTGATAACACTAGTGCCATTAATATCTCGAAAAATCCAGTAATGCACTCTAGAACCAAGCACATTGAGATTAGGCATCACTTTATTAGAGATCATGTGTTAAAAGGGGATTGTGTACTTGAACATGTAGAAACCTCTAGGCAACTAGCGGATATTTTCACAAAACCCTTGGCTAGAGAGCAATTCATTCACATAAGAAGAGAATTAGGAATTCTTGACATGTCCAGTTGTATTTGAATATTTTGATAAGAACCTTGTTGAATGGCATAATGCATGGTATATATCACATTTCATGTTTGGAACCTTGCTGTTTGATATGTTTGAAGTTTTTGACTCCATAATCGATTACATTGTTAATCCCAATCGATTACTAAGCTTCTGTTTCTAAGATAATCGATTAGCACTCACCCATAATCAATTACAATCATTCTATTTCTAAGATAATCGATTATCCATGATCCATAATCGATTACGAAGCTTCTGTTTCAAGTTCAAAACGTTTCCTCTTCTTCATAATCGATTACCAAATTGCTCCAATCGATTAGGACGATTCTGTTTCTAAACTAATCGATTACCCTAAGCCTATAATCGATTACCCTCTGTATGAAACGTTTGAAATTCCCCAGAAACAGCGATCTAATCGATTACCACCTGCCTCGTAATCGATTAGTATGCGTTCTGATGAGTCAAAACTCCAATTTCCTAGGCTCACTCGAACAACTCCCTCTCTTAACTTACTTCACTCCTTTCTAAACTCTCTTTCCTCCTTCCTAAACCTAATTTTCAACTATAAATACCCCCTCATTCACCTTCTCATCTCACACTACCTCCTTCCTCTCAAACCTCTCAAAAACTCTCTATCACTCATCTCTCTTCTTTACCTTCTCCAACCATGTCTACCTCAAGGAATGTCAAGAGAGCTAGGTCCTCTACTGCTCAAGCCCATAACCCCCTTGATTTTTCAAGGTTCTTCTCCTCCCCTAGAGATCTTCAACACTTCATGAAGAACTTTTCTGAAAGGGAAATCATGACTCCTCACTACACCATTGCCGACACTTTTGACAACCCAAGCCTCACCTTCACCCAAAGTCTCCACCACTACAACCTTTTCCCCTTCTTATCCCTCAAAGAAGAAGAATACTATCCTGAGCTTATGAGAGTATTCTACTGCAACCTCCGCCTTGTCAATGGGATGGTTGAATCCAAGGTGAAAAACACCACCATCAAACTCTCAAATGCCCAATTTGCAGAAATTTCCAAACTGCCCCTCAACAATGCTGACTTTGATGGAGGCGAACCCGAGGATGAATGGGGTTTTAATCCCATCACTGCCCGCCGTTCTTTGTGGAAGCCGGCTCCTCCCATGAGCAACCACAAACTAGTTGGCCACTTGACCATGAACAACCGCCTGCTCCACTTCTTCTTGGTCAAGATGATTGTTCCCCATGGTGGGAACTATGCTCTGGTTGAAGAGGATGATGTCCTCTTAATGTGGGCCATGCTGAACCACAAAGAGATCAACTGGGTTCAGTTGATCAAATTCCACATGCGCCACGCCAAGGACCAGCAAAAGCTCCCTTACGGTATCCTCCTCACCAAAATTTTTAAATTCTGTGGTGTTGATTTGGCAGGGGAACTCTCTGAAAAAGTGCCCCCAAGAGCTTGCATTGGCACTTCCCACCTCAATAAAATGGGCATGGTCAACATTGCTGGAATGTGGATTCTAAGGAGTGACCGGGAACATGGTGCCAACCCCTTTGCTGAACCTGCTGCTCCTCCTCCTCCTCCACCTCAACCACAAGCTGCACCATCAGCCTCTTTATCTGCACCATAAGCTGACCCATTTGCATCTCTCTACGCCCATCTTGATCGCCGCTTCGATCGACTTGAAAACTCCCTCCAAGAGTTTTCAATGACCGAGCAGCAACATTTTGAGATGATGCAGCAGCGTTATGAAGAGCTGGCTCACCAAATTGCAGAAATCCGCTTCTTCAACCCAGATAATTAGTTTTTTAGTTATGTTTTGTTTAATTGTTGGTTTCTTTTTGCTGTTTTCTGAATTTTGAATAATTTTACTTCTTGTATTTCCCATTTTCTTTCCAATTCAATAAAAGTATCTTATTTCAGTTTATATTATTTCTCTTCACTGCTCTAATTATTTTTGATGATTACAAAGGGGGAGAAGAATATATGTTCATATGTTGGATAATGCTCTGATACAAAAAATCTGGATAATTAAATATGGATAATATTGATAGATGCTCTGACACTACAATTTTGAATATGCTCTGATACTAAGAATATGGATAATAGATGCTCTGTTTGAAAAATATTATCTGTTTGTTAAATTCTTTTTGATAGGGGGAGAGTTATAGATAAGAGATAATAAACAATAGATAAAATGAGATAAGACATTGGTTGCTGAATGTGATCACCCTGATTTTTGAAATTGGTCATCTGCTATTTGAAAAAGAGATAATGTAGCAGAGTTGTTTTTGCAAAAAGATAAATTTAGAGATAAGTTTAAAATTGTTTAAACTAACAACCCTCAAGAGATGAACATAGTTGTCATCATCAAAAAGGGGGAGAATGTGTTTGAATATGTTAACAGGTCCAAAGATGTGCAAAGATTTTGATAATGACAAGCACTCTTGAAGAAACCGATGCAAAAACAAAGACATGAAATCAGAATTGAAGGAACAGCGAAGCTAATCGATTAGGCCATAGATGCTAATCGATTAGGAGCTTTCTGTTTTGGAAGAAATTGCATCAGGTATGAAAGCTAATCGATTAGGGAGCTGAACAATCGATTAGGTACTCACTGGAATTAAGGTAATCGATTATACACCAGATACTAATCGATTACAACAATCAGAAATGGGACAAAATGCATCAGGTATGAAAGCTAATCGATTAAGGAAACCATATAATCGATTAGTGAGTCACTGGATTTAAGGTAATCGATTGCAAGACGTGCTAATCGATTAGGATGCTGCGAAAACAAATTAAATGCATCAGGTACAGAAGCTAATCGATTAGAGGAAGTGAAATAATCGATTAGGAAGTCTCTGACTTGAAGCTAATCGATTACAACGTGAGGGTGTAATCGATTACGCTAGTGGAAAAACAGATTTAAGTGGGAAACCAGCTCATGTCTCCACCATTCTTCAAATTTCCACTAACTGCAACGGCTATGATGGACTAGGGCACTCCTCAAACAGCTATCTTGGCTCTATAAATTGAAGAGGAAGACAAGCACAAACATACAACCAAGAAGCAACAATTCATAGCTCTATTTTGTGCTTTGTAAGCCTATTCTTTGCATATTGTACTTTCACTTGTATATCCTCTCATCTTGAGAGATTAGAATTTGGGAGAGCTTTTCATTTGTATATCTACTCTATTGAGAGAGTGTATTGATTGTAAACAAACACCAAACACACAAGTTATTCACTCTAGGTTGAGTGGTTGTTCACTCTAGGTTGAGTGGTTACAAAGGTTGTGGACTCAACCTTTGGGATATTGTGAGATTGAGAGATTGGGTGGGTTGCCCTTATACTTGTGAGGATTGGGTTCTTGAGTATGGAACACTAGGAAGCCGCAATTGCTCAAAGTTGTATCTCTAGTCTACAATAGTGGAAAATCCTCTAAGTGGGTTGCTTAGAGGCGAGACGTACACCGGATTGGGTGGAACTCATTATATCGGTTTGCAAGCTTCTCTTCCTTACTCTTTTACTTTCATTTACTGCATATTTGTTGATTGGTATTGATTGGTTGAGAAGAGCATACTTGAACTTGCTTAATTTGTTATATCTCTAATACTGCACACCAAGTGTTTGGTAAATTGCTTCAGCAACATTTCTCATTATAGTGCATTGCTTGTTATCCTCCATTCTATTTCACTTGCATAATCTCACAAACTTGGTTATAAAAATCAATTTCAAAGGTATTCCAATCAAAAGTTTTAAAACTCAATTCACCCCCCCTCTTGAGTATTGAGGCCACTTGAACAACAAGGTGTTAACTGTATTTAATTTAGAAGTCATCTTAATTATTTAAAGTTTGCTGATTCTCAGGCATCAATTGGATAAATTAATTCATTCGCATTGCTTGATTCATGATCCCTGTCCATAACTATTTTCATCCTTAATTATTTATATATTCACCATGCTAGTTAGCAATCTGAATTTGTAATCTCGCATTAAGTTTGGGGACATGATTGGCTGATTACCTATAATTTATTAGCTTTTAAGCCTTTATTAATTCTTTTCCGAGTATGTCTGCACTATTGTTAGTGAGACAAAATTTACTTCAGTGCTTGTCAATGATTATATGTTTGCCAATTGGAAATGATGAAGACCTTCTTTGGAAATTAGCCATGGCCAAATTTAGCCATCCATATTATTAATTATCCTTTGACCTAACAATTATATTTTGAGCCTAAGACCCTGTCATTTTGATCATGTACCTAACTTTATAAGCCAATTTATCTGAGAAAAACCAAGTGAATTATCCCTAGATGTACCACTGATGGATTGCTAAGTCTTATCTTTTTGCTAGGGACTAGCAAGTTCTAAGTTTGTGGATGAAGAGTGTACCTAACAACAAATAAAGGACACACTCAGACCTTAATTATAGATGAGGATTTTGAAGAGAAAAAAAAGAGAGAAATGAAAGGAAGAACAACAAAAGTAAAAGAAAAGTGAAAAATCAACAAAGCAAAGGTACAAAGCACCACAATAAAAGAAAAATGGCATTGAAAAAAATTGAAAGAGAAAAAAGAAAGAAAGAAAGATAGAGTTCAAAGGACTGAAAAAGAATAAGGTGCAAAGCACCACAGTTAGTTTAGTTATCCTTCATGAGAAAAAAAAATTATAAAAGCAAAAGAGCTGGTTAGTAGAGGCATTTAAGTTAAGATTGAGGCAAGGCATCAGTGGGCATATCTTTTAACCCAACATTGACTAGAAAAACCAAAATAGAGCCGATAGCCTAACCCCATTACAAACTTAAAAAGCCCTTACTGATCCAATTGTATTAGCATATGTCATGATGTTTAGAACTGTTGCAAGCCTATGTTGATCTGACAATTATGCAGGTGATGAGTGCATGCAATTAAACCTATACATTGAGAGAAGAGTGAAACACTAATCCTTGTGAGGAAAGTATCACCAGCTTGTTCTCAAAGGAAGTGTGAGTAATTATATTGTCAGAGTATGTAAAAAGAAAGCATGAAGGATATTCAATAATTATGGTATGAAGTAAGTTAAGGAAAGGTTGATTGTCTAAAGTAAGTGTAGTTAATTTAATTAATTTGAGTCCTTGCTTGAGGGCAAGCAAGTTTTTAGTTTGGGGATGTGATAAGTCTTGAAAAGACTTAATAATTTCATCTTTAATTTAACATAATCCATTAAATATTGGTTAGTTTGGCATTATTATTTAATAAATTTGTTAATAATTCTTGTTTTAGTTATTTAATTCAAAAGTGTTTAAATTGTGCAAGAAAATGGTTAAAAAGATAAGTATATAAGGAATTATGTGTATTGAGAGATTTATTAAACCAGCGTACATACGCTACAAAGCCAGCGTACATACGCTAGGCATTTATTTGTTTGCATGTTGCAGGATCAAGTGCAGGACATCCAGTGTACATACGCTGGAATCCCAGCATATGTACGCGCACAAACAGAACTTGAAAAGAGAAGCATCAAGCTTAAGCGTGAAAGCTTCAAGCTCAAGCGTAAAAGCTTCAAGCTCAAGCATGAAAGCATCAAGCTCAAGCCTGAGATCCATGCAATTCACGTAAAAAGAAAGAAAGGAAAACACGAGCACGCTCAAGCGAACTTCTTTCACGCTCAAACGTGGAATCAAAGTGCCATCACGCTCAAGCGTGAATTCCCAGCGTGCATGAAATAATACGATCGCGCTCAAGCACGAGTCCTTCACGCTTAAGTGTGAAGGTGGTTATTCAGTTTGATATTTTTTCCCTCCAAGCTGCACCGTTGCTGTTTTTTATTTTCTGTTTTACTGTAGTAATTTAAGTAATGTATGTAATTAATTATTTCCTTATAATCATGTAATTAGTTTAGTTAGTTTAATTATTAATTAAGTTCCTCTTGTAATTAATTAGAGTTAGTTAGTTAGTTTAAGTTATCGATATATACTTGTAAATACTCTCTAAAAAAAGGAGGAGAGAACACACAGAAGCAATAATACATCATTCATTTTCTGATTTTCAACTTCTCTCTAAACATTTTCTCACACTAAATTCTCTCTTCCATGGCTCTCTCCATTCCACTTGCTGATTCCATATCAATGGGTTTCTAAACCCCTAGGGTTGGGATTGCTAAGGCTTACAATGAATTCTTGAAGGTGTATTGAGGAATTCAACTTCTGAATCATGAGGAGAACAAGCGGAGGAGTGGAGTTCCATTGCTGAATTGACAAATTCAGATCCAATGAAGAACCTCACCAATAAGGAATCATGGTTGAGGCTTAGGTAACTTCCAGCTTCCTAAATAATTCAGGCCTATTAATTAGGTGAATAGTTAGGGTTCAACCCCCAATTTTCGTATTAGGTTTCTCTGTTATTGAACACCTAAGGGATTAGGGTTTAATTCTTAGGAATTATTTTTAATCACCTAAGGAATTAAGGATTAACCATCTATGAATTGTCCTCTTGAGTCTGAACCTTGATTAAACCTTAATTGAATGTTTCTTGATGAAATTGTATGCTGAAGCAATCCTAACCTCTCTTTCATTAAGTTCACTTCACCTTTCATATTATTTCTAAAAACACCAAAACATAGAAAGCATCAAAACAATAAAAACGGAATGAAAATTATACTGCATTGTGTTGGTTCAGCTTGTACTAGTCCAAGATTGAGGTAATTACCATAATCCCTGTGGGAACGATCAAATATATTACAAATTTAACGATTGGTGCGCTTGCCAAGAGATAAATCATCTGAGAAATATGCATCAAGCTAATGGCTCAGGATTTTCACACCAGTAGCCTTTTAATTAAATTTAATACATAAAGTGTTAAGATTCAAGTGTTGAATTTTAATCCACCTAAGTGCATTAAATTTTATTAAGACCAAGAAAAGGGATTTTGGGCCGGACAAAAAGAGGTGTTCACAGATACCCCTCTTTACTTCTTTTCCGTGAGAAAAACATGAAGTCTCTTCTTGTTTTTGAAATGGAAAGGAAGTAAAGACGTGAACACCATTATAAAAGTCACGCCATGTTCAGTAACCAGGAGAGCAAGCATTGTTCTTGTCGGCCTTTGAAGAAAGCCAATAGTAGTACCAACTTTGGTGACTTGGAGAATGAGGCAAGGTATTGATTTTGATGGCAGTAAGGATGACGAGTTTGGAAATACAACAAGAGTACCTGAAGCTTTTGCTCTTGAAGAAGACAATTGACATAAAGGATTGCCCGACATTTCAAAGGACACAACCTAGGAATGAGTATCTGAGGTTGAGGCTTGAAGGAAAATAACTGACACAAGGGGTTGCCCTGACATTTTAGGTAACCTAGGACTGGGTATCTAAGGTTGAGGCTTGGAGGAAAATAACTGACACAAGGGGTTGCCCTGACATTTTGGGTAACCTAGGAATGGGCACCCGAAACTCTAGAGAAAAATAAACAACGAGGGGATGCCCTCGATTGATTTTGATTGAAATAGCCTAAGAAAGGATGCTTAAGGCTTAGACATAACATAAATGACTGAGGGATGTGCCCTTGGTTCAAAAGGAAATAGCCTAGGCAAGGGTTCCTAAGACCATGACTGGGAAATAAAAGACCTGGGGATGATGCCCCTGGTTTAAAAGGAAATGAAAGACTTGGGGGCAATGCCCATGGTTCTGATAGGAAATAAAAGACTCGGGGGTGATACCCCTGGTTTGACAGGAAATGAAAGACTTGGGGGTGATGCCCCAGGTTCTGACAGGAAATAAAAGACTCAGGGGTGATGCCCCTGGTTTGACAGGAAATGAAAGACTTGGGTGATGCCCCAGGAAATAAAAGACTCGGGAGCGATGCCCCTGGTTTGATAGGAAATGAAGACTTGAGGGTGATGCCCCTGGTTCTGACAGGAAATAAAAGACTCAGGGGTGATGCCCCTGATTTGACAAGAAATGAAAGGAATGAGGGTGTTGCCCCTTAGTTGACAGGAAGTAAAAGGATTGAGGGTTGACCCTCGGTTGACTGGGAATGAAAGGACTGGGGGTGTTGCCCCTCGATTGACTGGAAATAATAGGATTGGGGGTTGACCCTCGGTTAACAGGAAATAAAAGGATTGGGGGTGTTGCCCCTCAGTTAACTGGAAGTAAAAGGATTAGGGTTGACCCTCAGTTAACAGGAAATGAAAGGATTGGGGTGTTGCCCCTCAGTTGATTGAAAGTAAAAGGATTGGGGTTAACCCTCAGTTAAAAGGAAATGAAAGGATTGGGGGTGTTGCCCCTTAGTTGACTAGAAGTAAAAAGATTGGGGGTTGACCCTCGGTTAACAGGAAATGAAAGGGTTGGGGGTTTTACCCCTCGGTTGACTGGAAAATAAAAGGATTGGGGTTGACCTTCGGTTAACAAGAAATGAAAGGATTGGGGGTGTTGCCCCTCGGTTGACTGGAAATAAAAGGATTGGGGTTGACCCTCGGTTAACAGGAAATGAAAGGATTGGGGTGTTGCCCCTCGATTGATTGGAAATAAAAGGATTGGGTGTTGATCCTCGGTTAACAGGAAATGAAAGTATTGGGGGTGTCCCCTCGATTTATTGGAAATAAAAGGATTGGGGGTTGACCCTTGGTTAACAGGAAATGAAAGGATTAGGGGTGTTGCCCCTCGATTAACTGAAAATAAAAGGATTGGGAGTTAACCCTTGGTTAACAAGAAATGAAAGGATTGGGGGTGCTGCCCCTCGGTTGACTGGAAAAGAAAGGGTGCCTCGTTCGGTGATTAGAAATTAAGAGCGCCTCGTTCGGTGACTAGAAGGTTTTTGTTTGATGACTGGCCATTAACAGGTGCCAGTTTTAGGGAAAGAACTTGAAAGATGCTAACTTTGGCGGTTTATGAAAAGAAACTTGAGAGGAGCTAACTTTGATGAGTGAGGAGGAGAGAGTGTGAGGTGCTGCCCCAAGTTTGGACCATTTGCTAGTGGGGAGAATTCGGTGAAAATGTGAGTGCCAGTAGAGGATTTTGTGATTAGCGCCACCTCTGTGGCAATTGTAATCTTACTAGGGAAGGGAAGCTAACTAGAGTCTGTTTCTGGAGTGCTGCTCCACTGGAGAAGAAAGGTTTGGTTGGCCCCTATTTAGTGGTAATTGTGGTTTTACTGGGAAGAGAGACCTGCCAGGGGCTGATTTCTGGACCGGGTTTTGTTAGGGATAAGGATATGCTCGGTTGCTGAATCCTATTTTCACTGGGGAGGAAGGGTTTGATTGATTTTGTCACATGGCAGGGTGGTTGCACCTGGGGAGAGAATTTCGATGAAGTTTTCTTTTCTATGTTTAGACCTAGTTAAGAAGGAGGGGTCCAATTAAAGACTTCTCGAGGGTTGTAGTTTCACTGGGAGAACGGACTCATCCTAAGCCTGATTAAGGAGGTGACTACGCTGGGGAAATGGGCTTATCCTAAGTCTGGTTGGGGCTGTGACCGTGCTGGGGAAAGGGATCTGACCCAGATTGTATGTTCACTTGATTTGTGCCATTTTATGATGAATTGTGGCTTCACTGGGGAGATAGCTTCGCGAACATTCGCTTCTGGATTGAGGATCTTGGCCAACCTTTAAAAAAAGAAGGTGAGTAGTACAAAAATAAACAAATTGACACTTTCAGGTGAGCTTCCTTGGAGACGGGCCCTGAGATAACTCATGGATGAAATAGAAACAACTTCCAACTTCGGTAAACGTACCTAGCAGGGTTGGTTATGCTTTCCCGAAGCAAGGTCAGGTACTGGGAGCATTTTGTTCCTCACGACTCTATGTTTTACCATTTCCATTTTCAAATATTTTAGGAAAATCCGTTTGTTTATAAGACTCGGTCATGAACACATACATAAAGAAGGGTAAATTTATTTATGGATATCAAACATGTACAAAAGTAAGGAAAACAATGTAAAATAGATGAAACGAATGGAATAAAGTGCAAGAGATTGAAGGCAAGTGGAAAAGGGGAGGCTCATGGATCCTCCAGTGATTTCCTAAGAGCGATGAGAATCTTGACCCTCTATCACGATTTCATGTTCACCTTTTGACTCTGCCTTTAAGAATGTAATTCAACAATGATCCATATGCCCCAGTTAGGTCTCACATTTTATATTTGGGAAGTCTAAGTCCTTGTGCTAGGATTTTAGACCATGACTTTACCTGATCCGCCATTTCAGGTTTTCGACTAGCCGAGCTGCTCTAATTTTTGCCTAGGCCGCCCTTTCGGGTTTTTAGCCTAGCAAGCACCTTTTTTTTAGGCATAGTACTTTTTCACTGCGTCTACGTTTACAGGCATTGGCAAATCCTCTCTATCCATATTGGTGAGGGTTAGAGCTCCTCCGGAGTAGGCCTTTTCACAACATATGGTCCCTCATAATTAGGTGTCTATTTGTCTCGATCGTCTCTTTGGATTGGCAAAATCTTCTTGAGGACCAAGTCTCCTTCTCGGAATTGTCAGGATCACACTTTCTTTTCATATGCCCGCTTCATGCATTTTTGATACAACTGTCCATGGCTAAGGGCAGTTAACCTCTTTCCGTAATTAAGTTCAATTGGTCGTACTTGGCTTGGACCCATTCAGCTTCTTCTAGTTTTGTCTCCTGATAAGTCTCGAAAAGACTTAATTATTTCACCTTTAATTTAACTTAATCCATTAAATATTGTTTAGTTTGGCATTATTAGTTAATAAATTTTCAATAATTCTTATTTATTTATTTATTTTAAAACTATTTAATTTATGCAAGAAAATGATTAAAAATAATAATTAGTTAAGGAAATTTGTTAATTTGTAAATTAACTAACCCAGCGTACATACGCTGGACAGCCAGCGTACAAATGCTAGGCAATCATTTGTTTACATGTGCAGGAGCAGTTCACGCTCAAGCTTGAAGGTTACAAGCTCAAGCGAGAGATCCATGCAAAGTACGTAAAAAGAAAGAAAGGAAAACATGACCACGCTCAAGCGAGCATCACTCACACTCAAGCGTGACTTCAAAAACACCACTCACGCCCAGGCTCCCACAGCTCAAGCATGAATTCAAAGAGACAGTAATAATACGAGTGCACTTAAGCGCGAGCCCTTCATGCTCAAGTGTGAATGTGGTTATTTAATTTGTTGTTTTTCCCTCCGAGTGAAGCGCTGCACCGTTGCTGTTTCTATTTTTCTGTTGTACTGTAGTTACTTAAGTATTGAGTTGTAATTAATTATTTATTTGTAATCATGTAATTAGATTAGTTAGTTTAATTATTAATTAAGCTTTCTTTGTAATTAATTAAGTTAGTTAGTTAGTTAGTTAGTTGTCTATATATACTTGTACATACTCTGTAGAAAGGGGGAAAAAGTAGAGTACAAAATAAGAACACGATTCATTTTTCCATTTCCAATCTCTCTCTAGTTCCTTTCTCTCTCTAAATTCTCTCTGTTAATTGAGCACCTAAGGGATTAGGGTTTAATACTTAGGAATTAGTGTTATTGACCTAAGGAATTAGGGATTAACCATCTGTGAATTGTCCTCTTAAGTCTGAAGCTTGATTAAACCTTAATTGCATGTTTCTTGATGAAATTGTAAGCTGAAGCAATCTTAACCTATCTTCCATTAATCTCATTTTACATTTTGTACTACTTCTGAAAACATAAAATCATAGAAAGTATAAAAGCAACAAAAACAGAATGAATTCTAGCTGCGTTGCGTTGGTTCAGCTTGTACTAGTCTAAGATTGCGGTAATTACCATAATCCCTGTGAGAACGATCAAATATATTACAAATTTAACAATTGGTACGTTTTCCAAAAGAAAATAAATCCTCTGAGAGTCACACAATAAGTCGATAATAATTCAGGATTTTTATACCAAGTTAATGGCTCCGGATTTGTTGCATCATCTCCATTATTATCTGGAAGGATGGGTTTTCAATTTAAAAAGGCAGCACTGCTTCCATTTTGTAGACCAAGGAGAACGACGTTACCCCAGTCGAGGTTCGAACCAAGGTCCGGTATCCGTGCAAAGCAAAGAGGAGCATTTCACTCCAATCTTTATAAGTCACCACCATCTTTTGCACTATCTTCTTAGTGTTCTTGTTAGCCATTTTTTCTGCTCTATTCATTTTTGGCTGATACGGGGAGGAATTATGGTGAGAGATTTTGAAATCTTCACAGAGCTCCTTCATTATCTTGTTGTTTAGATTTGTGCCATTGTCGGTAATGATTTGACTTAGTAAACCATATCGACAAATCAACTCCTTCTTAATGAAGTTGACAATGACATTCTTGGTCACATTAATGTACGAAGCTGCTTCCACCCACTTAATGAAGTAATCAATGACAACCAAGATGAAACAATGACCGTTCGACGCTTTTGGCTCAATGGGCCCAATAACATCCATGCCCCACATTGAAAAGGGCCATGGTGTCGACAAGATGTTTAGGGATGAAGGGGGTGCATGAATGTGATCAGTATATATCTGACATTTATGACACCTCCGTACATAAGCAAAATAATTTGCTTCCATGGTCATCTAATAATATCTGGCCCTTAAGATCTTTCTTGACATGGCGTGCCCATTTGTGTGAGTTCCGAAAGATCCTTCATGGATATCTCTCATGATTTGATTGGCCTCAACGGTGTCAACACACCAGAGAAGAACAGAGTCATAGTTTCGCTTGTACAGTACATTGCCACTCAAGAGGTAACCAATAGCAAGCCTTCTCAGGGTTCTTTTGTCATTATCTGTGACATCCTCAGGATATTCTTGGTATTGGAGGTATCTTTTGATGTCATGATACCAAGGATTACCATCGGGTTCTCCTTCTATGACCTGGCAATGTGCAGGTTCTTGTTGTTTCTTCACTTCGATGAGAGGCACCTTACTCACTGCTGACCTCAAACATTGAAGCTAGAATGGCCAAGGCATCAGCCATTTGGTTGTCATCCCGGAGAATGTGATGGAAGGTAATTTCATCGAATTCTTTGATCATCTCTTTGATGTGAGCATGATAGGGAACTAGTTTATTGTCTCTAGTTTCCCACTCACCTCTCAATTAATGGATAACCAAAGCAGAGTCTCCATAGACTTCTAGGGATTTTATTCCTTCATTCAGAGTCGCTTGTATCCCCAAAGAGCATGCCTCATACTCAACAACATTGTTGGTACAATCAAAACATAGCCGAGCGCAAATAGGAATGAACTCCTTGTCAGGTGAGATTAAGATAACCCAAATTCCATGCCCTAGTGCGTTAGAAGCTCCATCAAATCTCATAGTCCATTTGTTTTCATGACCATCTTTTTCTTTGAAAAGGGCTAAAATATCTTCACCCGGGAAGTCATGCTGCATCGGTCGGTAACTGTTAACGGGTTGATGTGCCAAGTAGTCTGCTAGAGCACTCCCTTTTATGGCCTTTTAGGTGACATATGTTATGTCATATTCCGTTAGTAGCAATTGCCAATAAGCGATCCTTTCAGTCAAAGTAGGCTTTTCAAAGATGTATTTGATGGGGTCTATTTTGGACACTAACCATGTAGTGTGACTGAGCATATATTACCGTAAACATCGGGCAGCCCAAGCTAATGCACAACATGTTCTTTCGAGGGAGGAATATCTCATCACGTATTTGGTGAATTTCTTGATCAAGTAAAAAATGGAACACTCCTTCTTCCCAGTTTCATCATATTGACCTAATACGCATCCCATGGATTCATTCAGCATGGTCAAATACAGGATCAGTGGTCTCCCAGGAATTGATGGCACCAAGATTGGCGGCTCTAATAAGTACTGCTTTATTTTTTCGAATGCTATTTGGCAATCCTCATTCCATTGCCCGGGTTGGTTTTTGCGAAGCAACTTGAAAATTGGCTCACAGGTTGCTGTCATTTGGGAAATGAATCGGGCGATATAGTTCACCCTTCCTAGAAACCCTCAGACTTCCTTTTCCGTACAAGGAGGAGGCATTTCCAGGATCGCCTTGACCTTGTCAGGATCAACCTGTATCCTTTTTTCACTTACAATGAATCCTAACAGTTTTCCAGATTTTTCACCAAAGGTGCACTTGGCCGGATTCAGTCTAAGCTTGAATTTCCTTAGCCATTCGAAGAGCTTTCTCAGATCAGTAATGTGTCCTTCCTCTTACGTGGACTTAGCGATGATATCATCCATGTAGACTTTTATCTCTTTGTGCATCATGTCATGGAAGAGAGTCACCATTGCCCTTTGATAGGTTGCTCTAGCATTTTTTAATCCGAAGGACGTCACTTTGTAGCAAAAGGTGCCCCATAGAGTGATAAATATGGTCTTCTCCATATCTTCAGGTGCCATCTTGATCTGATTATATCCCAAAAATCCATCCATAAATGAGAAGATAGAGTATTGAGCCATATTGTCGACTAATACATCGATCTGTGGTAGGGGAAAGTCATCCTTAGGGCTGGCCCTATTCAAGTCTCTGTAGTCCACACACATCCTCACTTTCCCATCTTTCTTTGGAACAAGAACTATGTTTGCTACCCATTGAGGATATTTAGCTACGACTAGGAAACCAGCATCAAATTGCTTCTTAACATCGTCTTTAATCTTAAGGAGCATTTCTGGTTTTATTATCGCAGCTTCTCTTTGATCGGCGGACATTCTGGCTTTAAAGGTAACCTGTGTGTCCACAATGCTGTTATCCAACCCTGGCATATCTTGGTATGACCATGCAAAAATATCCTGAAACTCCCTGACCAGCTTAATCAGTTCTTCTCTCTGCTCTTTGCTTAGGAAGGTGCCAATCTTGACCTCCTTAACCTTTCCTTCGTCCCCCAGGTTAATGGTTTCAACCTTTTCCTGATGGGGTTGAATTTCCTTATCCTCCTGCTCCAATAACCTTGTCAACTCAGGCGAAGGTTCAAAGTCTTCCTTACTTTCCTCTTCGGCATAATCATTCAGATAATCAGAATCGTGAAACAAAACCGAGCTCTCATTACTCTCAGAGGAATCACTTTCGAATCTGTATTTTATTGTATTATAGCGAATGAAAAAAAAAAGAAGCAAGTGAAAGGCCCAAGTAAAAGGATATCAAGCAAAATGAGATATTAGAATCCGACAGTGTTCATTAACAAAACAAACAAACAAGTTTTTGCCTTTATTACAAAAAGAGGTCCCAAAGCCTTAGGCATAACAGAAGGACCAACAAGTCACAAAAAAATATTATTACTTTGATAAAACGTTTAGAGTCGTGGGGAACTCCATGATCTCCCAGTTACTCAGCTCCTGATTCGGTGGTCAAGCATACACAAACCCAGCATTACTGTTGAGATCATCTTCGATCATGGCCACTTGATCGGGAGGCATCATCCCTATGCTTCGGAAGCTCTGGTAAAGGTCACAAATGGGGATTCCCGCGGTGTTGAGTTCTTGACCAGTAAGACGAGCAATCCTTCTTTCTCTTCTCGCTTCCCCTACCCTCTTTCTGTCAGCGGCCATGGGTCGGTATCCCAGGCCATATCCGTCCTTGTTTTTTAGGAGGCACACAGGTTGGACTCTCCCTTCCAATTCTCGCCCCAGCCCTTTCCCTGGCTCGTATCCTTCCCGTAACATTGCTCTCCCCTTCGCTAGAGGCACATTAGGGAAGGATGTCCTTGTGAAGCTTTTCCTTACGTGAGTCGCATTAGCTATCTCTAATGCCTGGACTGAGGTCTCGAGAGCTTCCTCAGCTGCTTCGATGTACGGGGTAATGACAGGCTTGCTGACCAAGAGGTCTTCTTCCCCAAAAACAATCACTAATTTGTTATCGATGACAAATTTTAGTTTCTGATGCAGCGTGGAAGGGATAACCTCATCCGAATGGATCCACAGCCATCCTAACAAACAACTGTAGGTGGGTGTAATATCCATGACTTGAAAAAGAACTTGAAAGGTGCATGGTCCAACCTGTATTGGCAGTTCAATCTCCCCCATGACCTCCCGGCGAGTTCCGTCAAAAGCCCGCACCACCATGGAACTTGGTCTCATGTGTGTCCCATTGAAAGGTAACTTTTCCAATGTAGACTTCGGTATCACATTGAGGGATAACCCATTGTCGATAAGTACCTTTGCCAGGATATGGTCGTGGCACTTTACAGAAATATGAAGGGATTTGTTGTGCCCTCTCCCTTTTGCGGGTACCTCGTCATCCGTAAAGGTCAAATAATTATTAGCGACTATGTGTCCTACTATGCCTTCGAATTTATCAACGGGTAAGTCATGCTTGACGTGCGCCTCACTTAACACTTTTATTAATGTGTTCCGATGTGGTTCAAAAATCATCAACAAGGACAACAAAGAAATTTTGGTTGGGGTATGGTTTAATTGATCCAACACCTGATACTCACTATGGCGAATGAATTTCAAAAACTCTTGGGCTTCTTCCTCAGTTATAGACTTCTTTGCCTTGCCAGTGGTTCCTTCCTTCCCTGCTTTGATCTCCCCAGCAGTTTTGTCAAGTTTCACCTCTGGGGGAGCATATACCCTTCCACTCCGAGTCATGCCTCCAACCCCGGTAATGTTTGTAACAGAGGATGATGACGTAGAATCAACTGCCTTAGAGCTGGTAACGATTATGTTTGTACCGTACTTCCATGGTACGGCTCAAGAAACCTTGAAAGGGAACAGGGTTGGTGCTTGCACTGTAATGACAGTTTTGGCAGGAGCTGGAGCTGCTACGCATTTTTGTTGTAGAATATGACCAGTGGCTTTGAAGCTTGCATCTTGGGCTGTTCTTGTATCATGTTTATTCTGCCCCCACGGCGCCTGCAAACCTCTATAGTATGACTATCCATAAGTTATTGAAGGGTTCTTCGGAAGCCTTGTCGCTTCACAGATTGGTCATTACTGCACTCCTCATCCCATGAGCCCTCTATCAACCCCTCTCAAGCAGGTGGGAGTGAATTATCTCTAAAGGCATTTTCATGTCACCAACCTCCGAAATACATTCCTCACCTTCCTCAACAGCATTGACCTCTGGCCCTCCATGGTTGGGCAAAGGGTTTGTTGACACATTCGGGCTTCCCTCATGAAAGGTTATCCAGTCGGCCCTGGTCAGATCCCTTACTTTAAACTTCAAAGCCAGGTAATTCTCTGTGGAATGCCCCGGTGCACCAGTGGGGTAATCACACCATGTATTCGGATCATATCCTCTAGGGTAAGATGGCTAAATTGGTCTCAGAGGACAGGGCACTACCAAAGTATTTTTGATGGGGTGAGGTAAAAGCTCGATATAGGTCATGGGGATAGATCGAATTATACTTGAGCACCACCATTATTCGGCCTTCTTGGATTCGAATTAGGATTAGGCGGTTGGTTCATTTGTGGTGCTTGGTATGGTGCTTACTGGGGTACAGGAGGTCTTGCAATGGGTAGTCAAAAATAAGGAGAAGCTGGGTGTTGGATCGTTGCCACGCACGGGTATGACGCATAAGGATTGGCCTGGGGAAATGTGACAGGAGTAGGTGGCCTTACCTGGTTTCTCTTCTGGTCGTAAGATATTGAGTTAGTCTCTCCATCCCTTCTCCTGCCTTCTCCGGGTGTAGGTTTCCTTACTGTCCCTGCCCCAAATGGGCCTCGAGTAATCTTTCCAGTTCTCAATCCATTCTCTATCCTTTCTCCAATAGTGATAATATCTGAGAAATAAGATAAAATGCTCCTGATCATCCTATCATAGAAAGGAGATTGAAGTGTATCAATGAACATGGAAACCACTTCCTTCTTTGATAAGGGAGGATTGACCTATACGGCCACTTCACGCCAATGTTGTGCATATTCTTTGAATGTCTCGGCCTCCTTCTTTGTCATGTTTTACAATTGTACCCTGTCTGGTGCCATGTCCAAGTTGTATTTGTATTGCTTCATGAAAGCATCAGCCAGGTCCTTCTAGCAATGTATACGAGACCGTTCGAGGTGGGTGTACCATGTAAGGACGGCCCCAGCCAAGCTGTCATGGAAGCAATGGATCAGCAATGGGTCATTGGATGTGTGCGATACCATCTTCCGACAATACATGGTGAGATGATTCTTTGGGTAAGTTAACCCTCGGTATTTGTCGAATTCTAGTACCTTGAATTTAGAAGGGATGATGACGTCCGGGATTAAGCAAAGTTCCGCAACACTTCCCAACCCAAAACCTTCTGATCCTTTTATTGCCCTTAATTTCCTTTCAAGGACCTCTATCCTTCCTTCTTGGATGGCTGCAGCGCCACTAGGACCAGCGGTAACACGAGGATTTGTATGCCTATAAGGTTATTGTACATGTGTGGCTATATAAGAGGGGTTTATTGGATCTATAAAGACCAGTGGTCGGCTAGTGGTTTGGGCCGCATAGGCATGCTGTGTAGCGTGGGCTTGGATGGGTTATGTTTGGCCTTGGGTCGTACAGAATTCACGACAAGGTGGTATATTTGGTTGAACAGAGTCAGGATCTTAATGGTTCGGGTCTGTTTCTGGGTTGGTATGGAGAGGAAGAAAATACCCCGGAGGCAAGCCATATAATGGGAAGGGGATAACATTGCCATCCGTATCTATAAAGGTATATTGTTGGGTATCAACTGGGTTCGGCCTTCTAACATGGGAAGTAAGGGGAGGTGCCGTAGGATTAGGGCCCTGTACCCCAACTGGACCAGGAGAGTGTCGTGGAGTAGGTGGTTGTTGTCTGGCGTCTTCAACACCGGCGGAGGAACCCCCTTCCTTGACCCTCTTTTCCAAAAGCATAGCCATCTTGACCATTTGTTCCTTTAGTTGACTGAGCTCGGCTCTTAAACTCTTGTTTTCTTATTCTATTTCTGCCATGAGTTTCTTTTTGAGCCTAGTCTCATAAGGATGTTTACCCGTAATGTCTAAAGGAACATGGAGATTTGTTAGCAAAAAGAAGATAAATGGTTAATAGAAATGATAAAAGAAAGAAGGATGTTACGCGGGACGTGATTCGAGATTCAGCGCGTGCCCCCTGACCGTTTCTCAGAACGTCACGTTTAAAAGTACTAGGTAAAGCAGTAAAACAGAAATTAACATGAGATAATTATGGTGGAAACATACTTCATTATTTCATACTTCCATAAAGATACAATGTCACCGTAGGGGTTCGATTACAACATTTTAACCGTTCCTGGCTTGGGCAATCATAGCCCTTATTTTACAAATTCTTTCATGACAATAATTCAGAAATGTTGAAATCTCCTTTGGAGTAGTGAAAGGATTGGCCATCCCTTCGGCTCATTTCAGCAATAGTGGAAGATCTTCCAAAACCCTATTGGCCAAGTATGCCAGATTGGCGAAGCGATCCATCCATGAACGAATGATCTCATTTTGTCGAGCTAATTCAGCTTCTAAAAGACGTGTAGCCTCTTGACAATGTTGCTCTATATCTATGGCATTTCTTCATTCATCATTTATCTCCTGCTCATAGGCTCTCATTACTGCGTCAAGCTGTTGCTCCAATCTATGGACTTGGGATTGCAATAACTCCTTCTGCAACAAAGCCTCCCTTTCATTTTCCTTTGATTGCGTCAGCAGATCTTTTAAGAAATGCTTCTCAGCTAGGATGGTGTCACTTTGCTTGATTTTCATTTTCAGTTGAGAATTGGCCGCCTGCAGACACTGATCTTGCTTCACCCTATAGTCTTCTTCAATCTTCCTTTTTTTCGAATCTCATCCATGGCCTGCATATTCTCCAAATTTTCCCTCTTTTGGAGTATGCATTCTTGTTGGTATTTCAGTAGGTCTTCTTCCATCCTTTGATTCTTAGCTATCAACTCTTCTATCTTGGCCTTCAAACCTTAGGTTGTTTTGTCTTCCACGATAAATGGTGGAGCGGGAGTGCTTGCAGATTGATACGGGGGACTCTTGAAGGGTAATTTAACAATGGAGACCCTATTCAGGACCCATTCATGATACTTTTCTCCTACAGCATGGCTTCGTGCCCCTAATTCTTTACCCATCTTGGAAACTCTTTTCCATGCAGTCGCTATATCCCGAACAGTAGACATATAGTTCCCCTTGGCATAGTACAAAATGAGAGGAGTGAGCAACCCTTCATTTAGTGGCCCAAGCAAAGGATAAGCCAACTGACGTTTGGCTATAACAGGATTGTAGTTGATACACCTTTGTGTGCCAATAAGAGGAACATTTGGATAATTTCCATAACGATAGATGATTTACTCAACTTCTAACCATTAGGGATACCATCTGACTCTCTCGGCTGTGAGCCTTATAAGATGATTGGCCCATTCGCGTCCATTCTTTATTGCCAATTGACACAATTTTAAATCAGAAATAGGATATTCAGCCTTGCAAATTTGACGGAAAGCATGAGACGTGAACCATACATATAGGACAGGTAGACAACAGACAATTCTTTCCCCACCTTGCGTATGGCAGAAATCCATAGTGCAGTACACATTGGCCAATACGACTATGACGGGATTCTCCAACCTGTGTTTGTGAGCTAGGAAGACAACGATGGCATCATAATCCACGTAGTTGTCTAGATTAGGGAACAAGACAACCCCGTAGATAGTAAAGGCTAAAGTGTCCATGAAGGCCTCCCATTCTTCTTTATCCACCAAGATCTGCATGTGTTTCTCAAGAAATTCTCGAGTGAACCCAGGAATTTGGTTTCTATTCATCTGCACATTCCTCAATTCTCAGGACGGATTCTCAAAACACGGGCGACTGAGGTGATGGTTATATGATGATCGAGATGGCAATAGGGAATTTGTCCCTTCAAAGGCATCCCCAATATTTGTTCAAACTCCTCTATGGACGGGGCCAACTGAAAGTCTCTGAATGTAAAACATCTAAGAGATGGGTCGTAGAATTGTGCCAAGGCTGTGATCGCCTTAGTTTGTACTTCAACCTCCAAGAGCTTTAAAATCTTTCCATATTTTCTTGTGAAGGCCATCTTTTGAGTCAGGTTTAATTTCTTCCCCATTGCCTGTTGGCTACCAGTATCAATCTTCTTGGCCTTAACATGTAGTATTTTCCTTAATTCTGTTACATCTGTACCACAATTTTCATGTCCCACGTTAATTTCTATACTTTCTCAGAGGTGTGCACTAAATCCTGAATAGCTTCCTATGAAAACAAAGAAAAAGAAATTAGTTACAGCCATGTTTTGGCAAACTTCTACTTCCTTACCGATTTACTGAAAAATATTTTCGCTTCAGGAAGTAGCGGTCGGTAAAACTCGTGCCAAAGTAAAGTCGTAAGGGTCATAGATTTTCCAATCGTCGTTAATGCCCCATTTGAAGGGAAACAGAACCATATTTCACTTTTTCATTTTTGCCTCGACGATCTGCAAAATCTAAGACTCAGAGTTGCATGATGATGAGGGAACTACCTATCCATTAAAAGATTATGAGTTCTTTCCAAAAAGTGAGTTATCTTAAAATAAAGTAATCCTTCGACGGGTAGGTGGTTCATCAATTTGGATTGAAAAGGGAAAGCAAGAATGACGCAAGGTAAAGTAAAGTCTGCCCCTTCGTGACCTAAACTAGGTTTTCTTCTGAAAGTCTTTTTTGGGCCCTATGGCTTGTCTAAAAGTGACTCCTCACATTCGGTGGCTTGCGCTAGATTTAATAAAGGTCACTAGAGCTAAGATCCTAATCATGATGTGATCACAACAGTAGGGAATCCACTAGGTGTGTACATCATGAAAGGTTGAACTCTAGTTAGGGTTCTTACGATTGTCGGATGGGAAGTACATCCCAAACGATACTGCTACCAATCCTTCCTAACTTAAGTTTCATTTGGGGCCTGGTTATAGGGCGCCACTCATAAGTGTGTGCAAAAACGTGAGTGTAGTGTGTGAAAGGGCATTCAATACCTGTACCTTACCCTATCCTGCACAGTGAACAAACACAAGACAATAACAAAAAAAAAGTCATCTGTCCTAGGGTTCAACAATTATACAGAAAAATAACACAGAGTCATCTACCCTAGGGTTCAATAATCACGCACAAATATTAATAGTACATAAACGACAAAACACAACTGGAATTAAAAGCAAACATATACAGTATTAGCAAAAATAAAACAAAAGAAGAAATTAAAACAAACAAAAGGCTATATAAGGAAAACATACGCTTTCAACCTAAATGACCGGGATAACGGCGATCGCGGAAGACATCGAAAAGGAGCAGGGAGTCGCCACCAACATTTTTATCCATAGGAAAAACGTTGGGAAAAAACTTTCACAAAGCATTGGCAAAAAAAGTGAGATTCAAGTTCGAGAGTCGGTTACGAGTGGGGAAGGTATTAGCACCCCACATCACCTATTAAAAACAGTACCAAAGTTGAAAATGCGCATCATGGATAACCTTAAAATTGTGTTTATTTATTCTTTGTAAAAAATCAAAGGAGACAGACGAAATGAGTGAAAAAGCTCAGAGTAAGATCAACAGGATGTCTCGTCCAAATTAATCCTGGCTTTGATGGGTGGAAAACGTGGAAAAGAGGAAAGGAAGCTAACAAGGCATATTATCTAAATTTGTCATCCTTTCGTCAAGATACCAAATTAGGAAAAGGAGGGATTAACAGGACGTCACATCCAAATTAATCTCGGCTTTTAACGGAGGAATGTACAAAAGAGAGAGAATGCTAACAGGACGTCTCGTCCAAATTAGTCATTTTCCATCAAGGTATAAAGTTGACCGGTGAAAGGAGTTAACAGGACGTCACGTCCAAATTAACTCGATTTTTGTGAAGAGTGATGACGACCAGGGAAAGGGAGAAAATCAACAAGACGTCGCATCTAAATTAATTTCTTTTTTTAAAATATTATTATTTAATAAATAACAACCGATTGAAAATTTAAAAAGGGTAACAAGACGTCTCATCTAAATCAACCTCTTTTTGATAAAACAATTTTTTAAAATCAAATAGTAAAAATTTATCAAAAACTAGATAAAGAGCACACAGACTTACTAAATTGAAAAATGGGTAATGTTTTTTGGTTAAAGATAATGTTGAGTTGTTAAAATTTTAATTAGACACAATTTTGAAATAACGGAAAAAAATAGAAACTAAATAAAAAAGACATGAACAATCACATTTCATTAGTGGAGAAAGAGGTTTTAAGCACGGTTCTTTTGGACCTTTAAGCATGGTTCCAGAATCGTGCTTGTTGCCACCGTGCTTATAGATAAGGACATTTAAGCACGGTTATGAACCGTGTTTGTATGTATCTTTTAAGCATGGTTATTTTGAACCGTCTTCATAGGTGGGGACTTTTAAGCACGGTTCCTTTGAACCGTGCTCGTAGATGGGGACTTTTAAGCACGGTTCCTTTGAACCATTCGTATCTGGCCACTTTTAAGCACGGTTCTGATGAACCGTCTTCATTTCTTGGCACTTTTAAGCACAGTTAAAACATAACCGTGCTTAAAAGTGTGACTTTTAAAAACGGATATTACCATAACCGTGCTTAAAACCTTTTTTTTAATTTTTTTTGTTTTTTATACATTCCCAAAACCTGCAAATGGAATATAACCAGATAGCCCAATGATGAATAATAATAAAAATGAATAAATTTCAATCAAACTATCTAAACATCAAATATGGTACATAAAATGCACAATAGGTTTCTATTGGAGTATATAACTACACACTAATAATATAATAAATGAAAAAAGTCTATTGGAGTCCTTCCTTGAGTTGAAGAAGGCTAGTCGCCTATTGGTTTCTGATTTCGTCAATGTATCCTTCAGGGAACATTGAGGAGAAATCTTGAAAGTGCTGCAAAGAAGACACAATCATTAATAGGTGAGTAACAAATTGTAATAGTAGTAAGTTAGTGTGTTAATCTTGAGCTATTAACTTGATGCATAATTCTTAGAGGATTTATTCTTTTGGCAAGCGCACCAATCATTAAATTTGTAATATATTTGATCGTTCCTACAGGGATTGTGGTAATTACCTCAATCTTAGACTGATACAAGCTGAACCAACGCAATGCAGATAGAGTTCATTCTATTTTTGTTGTTTTTATGCTTTCTATGTTTTTGTATTTTCAGAGACAGTATGAAAGATGAAATGTGATTAATGGAAGATAGGTTAGGATTGCTTCAGCTTACAATTTCATCAAGAAACATGCAATTAAGGTTCAATTAATCTTCAGACTCAAGAGGACAATCCACAGATGGTTACTCCCTAATTCCTTAGGTGAATAACACTGATTCCTAAGCATTAAACCCTAATCCCTTAGGTGCTCAATTAACAGAGAAATCTAATACAAAATTGGGGGTTGAACCCTAACTATTCACCTAATTACTAAGCCTGAATTAGTTAGGAAGCTGGAAGTTACCTAAGTCTCAACCATGATTCCTCACTGGTGAGATTCTTTATCAAATTTGGATTTGTCATTCCAGCAAAGTAGATCCACTCCTCAGCTTGTTCTCCTCTTGATTTAGAAGTTGACTTCCTCAATACACTTTCAAGAATTCATTGCAAACCTTCGCAATCCCGACCCTAGGGACTTAGAAATCCATGGAAATGGATTCTGTCGAAGGAATGTGGAGAGACATGAATGAGAGAATTTAGAGAGAGAAAAGAATTAGAGAGATTGAAAATGGGAAAATGAATCGTGTTCTGTATTCTACCATCTCTGTGTCTACTATCTCTGTGTCTCTTTACAAAATATGTACAAGTATATATATAGGCATCTAACTAACTAACTAACTTAATTAATTACAAAGAAACCTTAATTAATAATTAAACTAACTAAACTAATTACATAAATACAAATAAATAAATAATTATAACTTGATACTTAAATTACTAAAGTACAGTAGCAATACATCAGAAACGGTGCATAGCTTCTTTTAGAGGGAAAAAATAACTAACTGCGCAACAGAATCACACTTGAGCGTGATGTACTCGTGCTTGAGCGAGCTCAAAATATGCACTACACTATAGGAGAGACACTTGAGCGTGATGAAGAAGCTTGAGCGTGAAGAGCTATTTTGGAGTCATGCTTGAGCGTGACTTTGCTCGCTTGAGCGAGATCGAATTATTCACTGCAGTGTTGATTTCACGCTTGAGCGTGAGTGGGGAAGCTTGGGCGTGAATGGTGTTTTGGACTCACACTTGAGCGTGAGCTTTCTCGCTTGAGCGAGATCGTGCTTTCCTTTCTTTCTTTTCACATACTTTGCATGGATCTCTCGCTTGAGCTTGCATCCTTCAAGCTTGAGCATGAACTGCTCCTGTACATATAAACAAATAATTGCCTAGCGTTTGAACGCTGGCTGTCCAGCGCTTGTACGCTGGATTAGTGAATTTATAAATAAACATAATTTCTTAACTAATTATTATTTTTAATCATTTTCTTGCATAAACTAAACACTTTTGAAATAAATAAATAAAATAAGAATTATTAACAACTTATTAAATAATAGTGCTAAACTAAACAATATTTAATGAATTGAGTCAAATAAAAGATGAAATAATTAAGTCTTTTCAAGACTTATCACATCCCCAAACTTAAAACTTGCTTGTCCTCAAGCAAATACTCAGATTAATTAAATCAACAGCACTTACTCAAAACAATCAACCTTTCCTTAACTTGGTTCATACCATAATTATTGAATACCAATCATGCTTTCTTTTCGCAAATTTTGAAAATATAATTACTCACACCTCTTTTGGGAAACAAGCTGGTGATGTTTTCCTCACTGGATTGGTGTTTCTCTCTTCTCTTAGTGTATAAGGTTCATTACATGCACTCATCACCTGCATAATTGTTAGATCAACATAGGCTTACAACAGTTCTAAACATCATGAAATATGCTAGCACAATTGGATCAGTAAGGACTTTTTAAGCTTGTAATGGGGTTAGGCTACAGGCTCTATTTTTGTTTTCTAGTCAATGTTGGGTTAACAGATGTACCCACTGATGCCTTGCCTCAATCTTAACTTAGATGCCTTAACTAACTAGCTCTTTTGCTTTCATTATTTGTTTTCATATGAAGGATAACTCAATGACTTGTGGTGCTTTGCTCTCCTTCTTCTCTTTCAGTCCATTGGACTCTTTCTTTTCTTTCTTTTCTTCCATCTTTTTCAAAAAAAAATTTTCTTCCTTTTTTTTTCTTGTGGTGCTTTTCACCTTCTTTCTTTACTGATTTTTCACTTTTCTTTAGCTTTTGCTGTTCTTCCTTTCATTTCTCAAAATCCTCATCTATAATTAAGGTCAGAGTGTGTCCTTTAATTACTTTTAGGCATACTCTTCATCCCCAAACTTAGAACTTGCTAGTCCCTAGCAATAAGATAAGACTCAATAGTTCATCAGTGGAACATCTGGGGATAACTCACTTGGTTTTTCTTAGATAAATAGGCTTGTAAAGTTAGGTACATAATTAGAATGAAAGGGTCTCAGGCTCAAAATATAATTATTGGGTCAAAGGATAATTAATAATATTAGGATGGCTAATTTTGGCCCTGGCTAGATTAACAAAGAAGGCCTTCATCATTTCTAATTGGCAAACATATAATCATTTAGCAAGCACTGAAGCAAATTCTGTCTCACTAAGCAAGAATGCAGGCACACTCAAAAAAGAATTAGTAAAGGCTCAAAAGCTAAAACTTAATAGGTAATCAGCCAATCATGTCCCCAAACTTAATGCAAGATTATAAACTCAGATTGCTAACTAGCATTCTAAATATACAAATAATATAGGATTGAAATAGTTATGGATAGGGATCATGAATTAAGCAATGCAAATCAATTAATTATCCAATTAGTGCCTGAGAATCAGCAAACTTTAAATTATTAAAATGGATTCTAAATTAAACATAATTAACATAATCTATCAATTAATGAGATGAAAGGATAGAATACTTCCCTTTTTACCTGAATGGCAGCGCATGGTGAGAAATTGTTTGGAATAGAGTGCATGGATTTAACTATACAATTGAGAAAAGAAATAACAACAAATAATTTAACATAGAAATAAAGTTCCATTACAACTGAAAAAGGAAATACATTGTTCAAGAAAAAATCTAAACAAAGTTATTAGAAAGAAGCAACATAACATAAACACAAAGTAAAAGATCAGTCATCCTCTTCTTCACTTTCTTCATTCATAGACTCATCATCATCTTGCTCTGGATAAGGTGGAAATTCAGCTGTTAAAGGTGTGTCATCAGGGGGAATGGTGAATCCAATGGAAACCAACCATGAATCTCTGTTAGGTGGAACTCCCATTTCTTCAGCGTGATCCACATTTAATTTGGTGGCAATCTTTCTCAGCATGAGATCATGGTTCAAGACCAGATCATAGGTTCCTAGCTGTATCTTTTTCATAACCTGCAGTTCCTGCATTATCATGGAAATATCAGAAGAAGGACCTGCTTCTGTTGAAGGTGGTGCAAAAGATGTTGATTGAGGTTGCCTTGGACGCTTGGACTCTTGAGGCATAAAATTGTCAATGTGGTTTATCACCCATTGCTTATCCATAATCCTCTCAGGCTTTACCTTTGTCAGTTCAGCATAATTCACCATAGCCTGATTCTTTTGGGCCAACAAGGTGATAACAGAGCAATATGGTAGTTGAAGATTCTTTTCAAGGTTCTTTATCATCTCTTCTAATATCAACTCACCCAAATTTACATACAAACCTCTCATTAGGCAATAAATCAATACCAACCTCTTAATGGTAATCTCAGTAGCATGCAGCACAGGTTGCAAAGATGACAGGACATAGTGGCAACATAGAAGGGGAACGTGATTCAAACAATTCTTCCTGACACTTTTTGGTACACCATTGACCCGTGTCAAATATGCAGCTCCCTGTTCACAGCATTCCTCTAATATTTCTTTCCTAAGATTTTCATTTTCAGCCCTATGAAAAATATCCACTTTCCATGTATAGTGACATCCTTCTTCCTCCAGTATAGGTACTTTCAACAGCTTGTTCAGAATATTACCAGTTAGAGGAATGGTGACTCCTCTCAAGAAGGAAGAAAAAGGAAACTTATCCTCCATAGAATGAGTTCTCAGATTGGCATAAAATTCTCTAGTGAGTTCCTGGTAACCATTGCCTAAGTTCTCATTAAAGAACTGCCATCCCCTTTCAATCATAGCAGCTTGCACATTAAGGTCCGCACATTTTTCTCCCTCAAGAACCAGAGCTCTATCCCTTATTACTCCTCTGGTTTTAAACTTTTGTTCATAATCTTAGGCGGCCTTAAAATCTCTAAACCTATGCCCATCAAAACTTTCAACTGCCTAGGATTTATTTCTTTTACTTAGACTTTTACTTATTTTGGGTGGTGGAGAATCAGAGATACTGACAGTAACCACCCCTTTCCCTTATCTTTTGGGGTTTTCTTCATATTTTTCACTTCCATAATTTCTTCAGGTTTTTTCAAAAATCTTTGCGATCTTCTTCTCATTGTGAGTGTTAAAGATGGTGGTTAAAAAGCCTAAATGGAAACAAGTACAAAAACCAAACAATCACAGCAAACCAAAAAAAAATGTAAGATGAATGGTTATGAAAAATAAAATAATTTTGACAATGAAACGGTAAAATATTAACTATGTAACTAAGAATTGAAAGTAAGAAATGAAAAGATGGTACCTTTCTCAGGGATTACAAGTTATGTCTTTTCCTCTTCAAAAACCCAAGTTTTCCAGTGTAGGAAGTTAGGGTTTGTACACTAAGGGGGTTTTATAATGTTGAACCCATTACCTGAGGTAAGTGAAACCACGCTGTAATCTTGGCGTACCAACGCCCAAATTAATTCGCATAAGAAGCATCAGGTATGATACTCGCTCAAGCATGCTACATTACGCTCAAGTGCCCATCAAACAGCATCAGGTATCTTCAATATTGGCACTCACGCTCAAGCTCACATCATCACGCTTAAGCGAGAGGTTAGAACAGTACAACCTCAGCCCGATCGCGCTCAAGCGAGAGCTTGAGGCGCTTAAGCGTGGGAGTCATCCATAAGGCACGCTCAGGGCGTGGTCAACAAGGGTCAAGCGCGGATTCTTTTCTTTCAGGTACCAGCAATCACGCTCAGAGCGTGTTGAATCACGCTCAGGCATGAAATACAAACAGAAGTTATGCATCACGATCATGCTTAAAGCGTGTGGAATGACGCTTAAGCGTGAGATGCAACAGTAAATAATTCAGTCGAGCGACGGCAAGGCACGCTCAAGCGCAAGGAGGAAATCATCAATCACGCTCAAGCGTGTTGAATGTTCGCTCAAGCGTGAGAATCAGTGCCTCACAGGTGAGCTCACGCTTGTATTTATATGTTGATGTAGGTTTTGATAATGAGACAACAAATGAAGAAACAAGATCAAACATATATAATTATGGATGAAATAATTATGTTTGATAATGGAAAATTGATGAACTTCAACGAAATGATTCAAGGTACTTATAGAGGTCTAAAACAAGTAAAATACAATCATCAAAGTGCCTAAGGATCAAAGGATTGAAGCCATGACTCATCAAATATTAAAAAGGGTAAAACAAAGTGCAAGAATTCATGCAACAGGTGCATGAATCCATTCATGAAGCAACACAAGGCCACATGAATCGATTCCCACATAAAGAAAGGCCCAGAATTGAATTTTGCATAGCATGAATCGATTCCCTCTATGTGTGAATCGATTCACACGTATTTCTTGGCCCAGGAACTTCAAAATTCAACCATGAATCAAATCTTTAGTTTACATGAATCGATTCACTCGTTTTGTAAATGCCAAGGATATGAATTTTACAATATGAATCGATTCCCTCACCATGTTCAATTGATTCACGCGTGATGATGTGCCCAGATATATGATTTTTATCAAATGAATCGATTCAATCCTAACACGAATCGATTTATACGCCTGGCAGTGTCTAAAATTGCACAGATTCATTCTGTTTGAACTTGAAGCTGAATGTTGGACAACGTGGAATCGCACATGGAAAACACAGATTGCACTACGACAAATTTAATTAGCAAAGCCATGCTCCACTATGTCATTTACCATGCTTAAATAATTTTTTAAAGGCCAAGGACCATGCAGTATACGCCTATAAATAGAAGGATGCAGGAGGTTGCAATTCGTACCAAAGCATTTGAAGCATTTCCATTTGCTTTCTTCCCCCTCCATTCTCTTGCTCTTCTTCTTGCTCTCTTTATTCTTTGATTGGCATATTTCTTGAAGTTATTTTTGAGAGTTAATTTGTGGGGAAATTATATTGTGTACTTATTTTGCATATCCTCTCTTTGAGAGTTATTACTTTGTGAAAGCTTTAACTTGTATATCCACTCTATTGGAGAGTTTCCTTGTATGCTCAAACACCAAACATCTTAAAATCTTTGGGTTGGGGTTTCAACCTTGTAATTGTGAGATTGAGAGATTGGGTGGAGTGCCCTTGTACTTGTGAGGATTGGATTCTTGAGTGTAGGACACTAGGAAGTCGCGATTGCTCAAAGTTGTATCTCTAATCTCAAATAGTGGAAATCCTCTAAGTGGGTTGCTTAGAGGCGAGACGTACACCGGTGTGGTGGAACTCGTATATATCGATTTGCAAATCTCTCTTCCCTGAACTCATTTAATTTATGCACTTAAGTTGCTTGCTTGATTCATTGTTTCATTAACTTGGACTAAGTGCATGTTATACTAAGTTGCAAACTATTTTGATTAACATTGTTGAACTTGACTTTAAGTAACATTCTTCTATTAATCTTTCTAAAAATCTCATAAATTGCTTTGTGGTTAATTTGATTCTATATCTTGATTATTACTTAGACTTTTTAAGTACTTATTATCTTGACTTGTGCATAATCTGTTATCACTTGCCATTAAGCTTATCATCTTCAATAGACATAGTAACTAAAGAATCAATTTCAAAAGTATTCAAAGTAAAATTTTTAATACTCAATTCACCCCCCCTCTTGAGTAATTGAGGCCACTTGGTTAACAAGTGGTATCAAAGCTTGACTCTTGGTAGATCAAGCTTAACAGCTTCAAAAGAACAAATGGCCTTAAATTCTCTAAACCTTTTTCCCGAGGGTGGTGCCACAAATAGACCTCCCGCTTTCAATGGTGAGGGCTACGCTTTTTGGAAAGCAAGGATGAAAATTTTTGTGCAATCAATTGACTTAAAAGTATGGAATGCTATTAAAAATGGTCCTTTTGTACCTATGCATACTGTTAATGATAAACAAGTTGAAAAACCTATGGATGATTGGACTAGTGAGGAAGAGAAGAAAGTACAATATAATTACAAAGCAAAAAATCTTATCACTTTAGCCTTAGGACCCGATGAGTTCTTTAGAGTAGTTACATGTAAATCTGCTAAGGATATGTGGGATACCCTTCAAGTAACTCATGAAGGAACTAGCGATGTTAAGGACTCTAAGATTAGTACTTTAACTAGTCAATATGAAAGTTTTAGAATGAATTCCAATGAATTTATTTTAGAACTTCAAAAGAGATTTACTTTGATTATTAATCATCTTATTACACTTGGTAAATCTTATACTAACAAGGAACTTATCCACAAAGTTCTAAAAAATCTTACTAGGGAATGACAACCTCTTGTTACGGCTATCAAACAATCTCCCAATATAAATGAGATGTCTCTTGCCACTTTGTTTGGTAAACTCCAAGAACAAGAACAAGAATTGAAAGACTTGAAACAAGCGGAGGAAGAAGAAAAAGTCTCTAAGAAGAAAGGGCTAGCTCTCAAAGCCACCTCAATTGTTGAAGATGAATCCGAGAGTGATCTTGATGAGGATGAAGAGTTAAGCCTATTCGTGAAACGTTTTGGAAAGCTTATAAAGAGCAAACGCTTCCAAAGGAACTTCAAATCACAAGGTAAGAAATCTAATCCTAAAGAAAATTTTACTTCACCTACTTGCTTTGAATGTGGAAAGGAAGGACACTTCAAGATAGATTGTCCAAACCTAAAGAAGAAAAACAAAGAAAGAAAAGAAAGGAGAAGAGCATATATCGCATGGGATGAAAATGAGATAAGTAGCTCGGACGATTCGAAAAATGAAGAAGCGAACCTCTGTCTTATGGCCAATCACCAAGATGAAGAAGATGAGGTAAACTTTCATGACTTAGATAAGGAAGAACTACTTGATGCTCTTGAAGAATTGTATAATAAATTTTGAAAAGTGTCTAATAAGCATAAATTATCTAGAAAAACCATTGACACTCTTGAGATGCACCTTATGGAAGTTTGTAAAGAAAATGATTGTTTGAAAAATGAATTAGTATATGTTCAAGCATGCTCTAGGACTAAACCTTGTGAATTTGTAAAGAAATGTGACATGCTAGAAACTAAGGTTTTGGACTTGAATAGAACTCTAGAAAAATTTACAAATGGTAGAGACAACTTAAATGTTTTACTTGGTAAACAACGGTGTATGTTTGATAAAACGGGTTTAGGTTTCAATGCCGTTAAGAAACAAAAGAATTATAAGAACTTCTTTATACCACCTAGTAAAACTTCATCACCTTTCATGAAATATAATCATTGCGGTTTTAAAGGACATAATGCATCTAATTGTAATGTTAGAAAACTAGGGCCAAAGGTTGTGAGAAAAGTATGGGTTCCTAAAGGAACATTACCTCAAACTAACCTATAAGGACCCAACATAAAATGGGTACCAAGTTCTCTAACTTGACATGTTTTGTAGGTATTCTTTAAAACGAATAGCACCCATTGGTATTTGGATAGTGGGTGTTCAAAACACATGACGGGAGACAAAAGTAGGTTCATATCATTTACTCCACGAAATAAAGGATTCGTTACTTATGGAGATAACACGAAGGGAAGAATACTAGGAATCGGAAATGTTGGTAAAAATTCTTCAACTTCTATAAACGATGTACTATATGTTGAAGGACTTAAACATAACTTGCTTAGCGTTAGTCAATTATGTGATAAGGGCTATAAAATTGTTTTTGAATCAAATGGTTGCATAATTGAAAATAAGCTAAACAAGGAAATAAAATTCGTTGGTCAAAGAGTTGATAATATTTATATGATTAATCTTGATTGTCTTGCTTCAAATGATGTGCAATGCTTCATAACTAAAGAGGATGAATCATGGCTATGGCATAGAAGAATTGCTCACATTCATATACACCATTTGATCTATCCTGAACCGGGGTCAAAAGATCCGGTGTCTGGTCAATCACAAATATTAGATGATTACTTCTCTGAAGACCGGTTATACGAGTATCCGGTTTATGTATCCGATGTCTTTGAGAGCGGATTGGGCGTCCTGGAGGTCCTTCACACCGTCCCTACACGTTGATGTGGGCGAAAGCTAGTGTCACCTGTAAAGATTCTCCAACGCTCAAGTCAGTGGTGATATTCCAAGTGAGGAATGTTTTCAGAGAGTAATTCTAAGTAGTTAGCGTCAAAGATCCTTCCCTTCATTGATGAAGAGAGTTCATATACCTGATTGGCTCGATATTCGAGGATCCGTTAGTGGGGAACCACTAACCTCTAATAACGCCTTAAATTATTATTTTATTGCGCATTTACCAGTATGATTGGGTCAAGTGGCTATTTTATATTGAGCGTATGGAGTATAGGCTAGAATTAAGGGACAAATTGACCATTCCCGTGAGCAGATTTTGGCTCGTAGTGTTGGGAATTATTGATTTGCCCCTGTAACAATGCCTTTTGTCCTCTACATAGTGATGTATATGTTATCCGGTGTCATGGTGTTATCCTGGATAACCGGTATAAGGACAGCGCCTGATACGGAATTAGAGTCTGGATGTATACCGATGACACCGGTTGCATATTGACGTCTTGATAAAGACGCTGAAATATGTCTATCAGAATGGATATCGGTATCAAGACCGGATCATATGTCCCCTAGCTTGTGTGAGGGACTGTGTAGTTGCTCACATGAGCTACTCTCCCTGCCAAAGGTCTAGATGCCGGTATAGCTTCGCAAGAAATGTTTTTAAGCGTGTGTGTTGTTCAGTATTATTATGTCATGAGGAACCGTCCTAGGGTTGAATCGTTCCGTTGTCATAATGTTGTTATAACGGTTTCAGACAAAGATTCGCAGCAGAGGAATATCAAAGGTTTTTTGAAAATTGAAGACCCTTGAAATTTGTGTGTCGTCTGTAAAGCATAGATTGCGTCGCATGATTAGACATTAAATGCCTTTAATCACGTGTGCGAGCAGTTATTGCATTTAAGACGGGAATCTCAGTAACCGTCGTTTAGGGCTTAATGGGCCTACAATTTTTAATACTTCTGGGCCCAGTGGAGAGGCCTTTTGACGAATTGGTATTGATTTGGCGCCCACGAATTTAGAACGACTGTGTCATTTGACTCATGAATCAACGCGTTTAGTCGTGAACGACACAACCTTAAGCGTTGGTAACCGAACCCTTTCGTTTCCTATAAAAGAAACACTTAGTGGATTCTGGGTTCCATTCATTTCTGATTTCTTAACAAAACTCTGTAAAAATTTTGTAAAGACGCTTGTTGCTTGTTTTACGAAGCTTTTCTCAGTCTTCATCTTCCTTATTATCTGAGGTAACCATTTTTCTTTCCCCTGTTATTTTCATCTTCTTTTGCTCTGCTGTTTTTGCTCGAAAAGAATGTATCTTACTAGGGGGAGATTAACTTCTCGCAACCCTAATTATCATGGGGGAAGAATCCTTGTGATTCTTCCGAGGGCTGAGTCATGTCGCTCAGAAAGGGGATCTTACTCACGGTGGAGAGTGACTTTTCCCTTCTCAGAGTCGTCCTCTGATTGTAGTCGCTCTGAAAAGTGGGATGAGTAATGATTGTTACCCTTCTGACGATGTGACTTTTTATCGTAGAACAGAGATTTTTGTTCATACTACTCACACGATGACTGGAGAAGGAACCTCTGGGGATCAAATTGTCCTGAAAACAGCAGAAGGTCTGTATAGCGTAGTCGCCTCTCGGCTAAATTGGGAAGAACTCCAGGCTAAGTGGCCCTTCTGCTGGATAGTTGACAAGTTTAAAGACTTAGCCTCCCATCATGCGAATGAGGACGGAGCTCGGATTCAGCCAAGGTTTACAGTTTGCGTTGAGGAGGAAATGAAAAAGTGGTTCAGGGTATTTGCACCACTCCCTACAGAATGGATATACCACGTTGTTCCAGATGAGCGTTCGCTATATATGCATGATTTTGTATTTCATCACCTCGGAGTTCGTTTCCCCTTGTCCGAGTTTCAAATGGGTGTATTAAGGTTCCTAAATTATGCACTTTCTCAACTCCATCCGAACGGTTAGGGACTCGTCCGTGCTCTAAAAGTATTGGGAGACTACTTCAACTTTACGCCCACCATTGCGATGCTGTTCTACTACACTCAGGTAGTTCGGAGGGCTAACAAGCAAGGCGGTGTAGGCCTAATCACACTCCGGACTCTGTGTTCCTTTGTGAACTTTGAATCCTACACCGATTCGGCTAAAGTTGACGGGAAGTCATTTAAACCCTTCTTTACTCGGATATCAATCAAGAAGAATAAGCCTGTCTTCTAGAAGAACGAAGAGGGTCTTAATAAATTCCCCCTGAGCTGGACTCATGAGCACTTTCTCCTGAACTCTTCAGCATACTTCACTCATCAGTCTGAGCTATCTACTGAAACGGTGACGGTGTTATTCGCCCTTGAAGCATATTCTACACGCTTTAAAGTGTTTTTGTGTAGACGTCTTTTGAGTAGTTCAATTGCAGTCCAGGATGAATATCTCTGTAATTCTTCGTTTAATTTTTCTTTTCCTCCTTTGTTAACTGTATTGAGCATTTCCCCGTTGCTAACACGTTTTATTTATGTATGTAGGTGAAATAGGGGAAAAATCTTCGGACATGGACAAGTTGAAAGATTTGAAAGCAGGAGGCAAATCTGTAGCTGGCAAGAATAAAATCCTGCCCAAGAAAGATTCTGCAAAGGATTGTTCTGAGGTGATCATTCTGACCTCGGATGTAGAAGGGGAGATTCCACTGATAGAGGGCGGCTCGACTAGTGTTGGCGCAACTACGAGTCAGCCCAAAATAACAGAGAGGAGGAGGAAGATCAAGAATGATCCTTCAGGAGGACCATCGAAGAAACATAAACCTTCACGGAGTCCGAAAAGGGCAAGAGCTTCGAAAGGTAAAGTTGTAGAGACTTCAGATGCAGCTGAAGTTTCTTCTGGACTCAATCAGGGTGTTCCTTCTGGGGTTCTTGGATCTAGTCCGATCTCTTTCCCTACTGCTTCATTCCTTACTCCCTTCCTCTCATACCGGGGGACAACTCCAGTAATTCTTCCTTAGCCGTTATACGAACTCCGGCCCACGCTTAAAACTAAAGAAATCAAGGAAGCGTGTGAGGCCGGAAAATGGCAGTTAGCAGAACTGACTGGGATGCTTCACTCATTCAGTTTGTTAGCTGATGGTGTTGACAAGGTTGATGAGCTGAGCAATAAAATAGAACAGCTCAACCTCTCGTCGGGGAAGGATAAAGCCACTCTAAGATTAATGGAAGATCGCCTTGCCAAGTCTAAAGAGTTCGGAGATATTATGAACAAGGAAAATCTCAAGCTCAAAACCATGCTTAAAGACTTGGAGGGTAAATTGGCGGAGAAGGAGGAGATGCTTGGTAAATCACAAGAAGATCTCCATAGCAGTCAAGCTAAACAGGCTGATCTTGAAGACAAAAGCAAAGCTGCTACGGAGGATTACTTCAAACAAGCAGAGGAGTGGTCCCAGAAGGAGAAGAAGTTCCTCCTTGAGATCGAGGGACTGAAGGCTAGGAGCACGGAATCCCAAGGATCGGATGGAGATCTTTCGAGATTGCAGGAAGAATTGGCTGTAGCAAAAGCTGAGGCGCAGGAAGCTATTGACATATGCACTCAAGCAATTGAAGAATCCTTCGGCCTGGCTATACGTCAAGTCTTCTACCGCAATCCCACTGCGAAACTAAACCTTTATGGTATGAATCCATTTTATGAATTTCATGGAGGTAAGCTATTCGCAGTGATTGAAGGTCGTCTTAAAGATCCTCTGGAGTCCTTATACGGTTTGCCCCCTCTTCCCAAGGGTCAAAGTATGGGTCTGGATCCCGCTGTTCCTAAACTAGAGGGCATCTCATCTGAAGGAGGTACTGAGGCACCTGAAGAGAAAGCTCCGAAAGAAATCTCAAAAGAAGGGGCACAAGAACTGGAGAAGGGGAAGGACAAAAAGAGACAGAAGAGCAAGTTCCTCCTCCGTAGTTTTGCTATTTTTTGTATGTAAAGTTGTGTACCGGGATCAACTCTGGTTTGGGTCGATTATATGTAATCTTGTTTTTCACGAATGAATAAAATTCCTTTTCAGAAATTTGTCTTCAATACTTCATGAAGAATAATGTAACTTAGATGTATATATCGTTTCAGTAATTGATAATCCATTCCGTATGATAAACATTGAGGTCGGATTGAAATAATTGCCTCAGAAAATTAGACAATAAATAAATTTGAAACGGAGAAATATATACATGAATACTGTCCCCAAGTATAAATATGTTAAGGGATAGATACCTGTCATAGGGCATCATCCTTAAGTCTATTGGGGAGAAAAGGTGTCGACCTGTTGTTCATAGGAGCGGTGTCTCAGGATGGATGACTAGCATTAATTGGAGTTGTTCTCACAGGGAGGTTCACAAAGTCAATCTGTTGTCTTCCATCATAGGGATAGTGATGGGAATTGGTTCACGCCAGGAGTTGATATATAAAATAACAGATTATGTGATAGAGAGTATCTTTCCTGGGGAAATATCTCTCAATCGTAAGAGTACAGATTGAGCCTTCAAGATCACAGGAGTTATATCATCAAATCGCAGGATAGATGATTGAGATCGTCCGTCCTGGGGAAATGCTTCTTAATCGTCAGAATACAGATTGAGATTTCAAAGGCTTCCATCATAAGGATGATGATGGGACTTGTCCATGCCAGGAGTTACATCGTCAAGTCACAGATTGGGTGATTGAGATCATCCGTCCTGGGGAAGTACACCACGCTAGGAGTTACATCGTCAAATCACAGAATAGGTGATTGAGATCATCCGTCCTGGGGGAGTACGGAACTGAGTTTTCAATTTTGTTATCAAATCCGGTATCGAGGCTGGGTCATCACTTTGTTTGTCCCCTAGCTTGTATGAGGGACTAGTAAAGTGGCTTATATAAGCTACATCGTCTGTAATGAATTTGGATACCGGATGATATTCGTCGTTTATAGAAAGTCATTACGTGGTTGCGTAAATATCCGTTCTTGGAATGAAGTTCCGTTGTCGTAGATCTTCTTAGGACGGATCCGTATAAAAAGTTTTTTGTGTGGGAATCCCAGAAGTTATTGAAACTTGCAACCCTTGGTATTCGGGAAACAGTTACAACGTTTCTCATGATTGGACATTTAATGCCTTTAATCACGTGGGCAAGCCATTATTGCTTTAAATGCGCACGTCTTTATAACCGTCACTGAGGGACTTAATGGGCTTGAAATTTAAATTCTGAGGCCCATTTGAGAGGCCCTTTGACGAATTGACGCTGATTTTGTACCTCAATGTTCAAAACGGCAGCCTTGTGTCTATGAAAAAGGTGTCGTTTAAAAGTGTCGTTTGGTTGTAAACGATAAAACCTTCAACTCCTTATAAAAGGAGAACTTAATAGATTCAAAAGTTACTCAGTGTTTGCTTCCCTGATGAAATTCTGCAAAAATTTCGAGAAGATATTCCTGTTTGCTTGTGTGAGATTTGAATCACCACTTCTCTTCATTCTTAGGTAACCTCTCTTTCGTCTTCTCGTTTTTTCTTCTAGTTTTTCTAAATGTCTGGGAGAGGCTTTGCTAGCTCGAGCCATGTTGGCCGTAGGGGAAGGGGAGGGAGAGTGTTGTCTCATACTTTCTCGAGTCGTGGTGGGAGGATCCCTGTGATCGTCCACTCAAATCCACTTCATTCAGAGAGGGAGGCGTTGCCCTACTCGAGGCGAAGGGTTATAATACCCTCTTCAGAATCCTCTTCTAGCGAGAGTGAGGGGAGCGCTGATTTGTACCTCTCTGATGATGTTAGCTTTTATCGCAGCGTAAAGGCGTTTAAGTTAGCCGTAAAGAAGATGTCTGGAGAAAGCACCTCTAGTGGTGGAGCATCTTCTCAAAAATATATCATGAAGACAGCTTTTGGATTATGTAATGTAGTTGCACATCGGATTGACTAGGTAAAGTTCCAGCAGAAACACCCATATAACTGGGTTGCTGACGAATTTCGTGATACGGTGTCCATACATGCTCGGGAGGATGGAGCAAGGTTGAAGCCTCGCTTCATCGTTTCTAAAAAAGAAAAGTACAAGGAGCGTTTCATGGTGTTGGCTCCCTTGCCATCACAACGGATCTGTCATATACCGGATGAGAGGTCAATATATATGTATGACTTCTTATTCCTAAACTTAGGTGTACGCTTCCCGCTCAGCAAATTCCAAATGGCTGTTCTGAGGTTCTTGGATTGCGCTCCCTCATAGCTTCACCCCAACGGATGGGGTTTGATCCGTTCTTTTGAAGTGCTTGGGGAGCACTTCAATTTTACACCGACGGTGGCCATGCTCTTTTATTTCATGCAGGTGGTCTGTCGTGCCAATAGGGAGAAGGGAGGAGTAAGTCTGATAACCCTCCGGACTCTCTCCAAGATCATCAACTTTGAATCCTACACTGACTCTGCGAAAGTTGATGGACGTTCCTTCAAATCTTATTTCACCAGGATTCATGTGAAGCCCGATGATCCAATTTTCTGGCTGAATAAAGATGGGATTAAAGAGTTCCCCGTGGCCTGGACGCATGAACATTTCTTGTTGACGTCCCAAGCTTACTACACTGACGAGGACGAGTTAACCCCAATATCAGTTTCCGTTATTTCTGCTCTTCAATCGTACACCGCTCGCATAAGTTTTTCTCTTGCAGGTGTTTGCTCGGGTCAAAGACCACCCGCGAGGAATATTTGCGTAATTTTCTGTCATTTTACATGCCTTTTCTTTTTATGTCTCGATTTCTTCTATTACTGATGATCTTTCTATCTGATTATGCAGTTGAAATTAGAGCTGAGTCACCAGAGATGGAGAAGTTGAAAGGCCTCAAAGCTGGAGGGAAATCCGTGGCGGCTGAAAACAACATTCAGGCAAAGCGGAATTCTAAGAAGGCTACTGTGGAGACCATCATACTCACCTCGTCTGCTAGTAATGATATTCCTTTGTTGGAGGGCAGATCTGATATACCGACCTCCAACGTCGAGGGAAAAAAGGTTGGTAAGAAGAGAAAAAAAGCAAAACATGAGCCTTCCAAGAAAACTGAGTCTCAGCCCTCTCCCAAAAAACAAAAGACTTCCGAAGGGGCAGTTGATGCAGGGGCCTCTAAAGGAAAGGGGGTTGAAAAGACAACAGTGGCTGCCCCTAGCAATGTGATTACCTTTGGCGCCAAGCCAATAAGTTCTTACTTTGTGCCCAAGGTTTCCTGTCCTCCTCCAGGGAATTCCAATCTTGCCCCATACTTAGTGTATGAGGGTCCTGTGCCTCAAAGCATCTCTGATTCTCCGTACAAGCTGAAGACTTTAGAGCCTGAGGAAGTAACAAAAGCTTATAACGCCAGACAGTGGCAGTTAGCAGAACTGTCCGGTCTCCTGAAGTCGGTTCGGAGACTGTCGGAGGATAATGAATGACTCAGCATGTTAGTAGGCAAAGTTAATGACCTTAACGTTGCTGCAGCTAGGGATAAGGCAAGCATCCTCCGACTGGAGAATAAGTTGAAGAATTCCAAAGAGGAAGGGGAGAAAAAAGATAAAGAGATCGCCAGTCTGAAATACCTGCTTAAAGAGTTAGAAGACCAAGTACTTAATCAGAAGAAAGTCAGTTCCGACCTCCACACCAGCCTCTGTACGGAGAAGGAGCATTTGGCCAAGTGCACGAGGTATCGCGTAATAAAAAGTTATCGTCCCACAGAGATTGTTCCCAAGTACAAGTTTTCACAGTGGTTCAATTATCTAGAAAATTGTGAAATTTGGATTGCAATGTAGAAGATCAAGAAAAACAAAAGCTAAGAAGAAATGCTATCTGAAAGAACTAAATGAATTCTGAAATTGAAATAGAATAAATGAGGGTGAAGTTCTTGGGATTTGGTATATGATTATGCTGTGTATTTAATTTTCCTAAAACCTTCCTATCTATTAATTCACACTCTAAGGTTGGATTTCCGAGTTTAATTAAGCCCTCTTCTCAGAGTAACATTAATGTGCCCAAATAATAAAGAACCGTGTTCGATTTATTATGTGAACTTGTTAAGAACGGTGAAATCCTATTGAACCTCGAATTGTCATACCCACTTTCGTGACCTATGATTCTAAGTTCAATTTCATGCGTTCAAACAACTAATTAACCTTTCGATTCTCTTAGAGTTTAATTTCAATTGACCCTATCTCTAGGTATTCAAAAGCATTACGTGTTCATGGAAATTGAATAGAAGCAATGAATTAATAAGCAGAAAAATCCAAGAGAGGTTCAATACATAAGCATTGTCACACCCTAATCCCAAGATATGATTTAGCTACACATGCTCAATTCACTACAGCCCATTGATGGAATCAAATTCAGAAATTTCAAAGAAAGAGAAAACCTAAGAAGAAAGCAAAGAACCCAAAGCAAAAGCTCTCACTGGTGCTTGTGAATCCTTCTGAAATCTGCCCAAGGAAGTTCTTCAACGCCTATGGTCTTGATTTCTTCAATAATCCCCAAGTAAAACTCTCTCTTTTTCTCTCCAAAAACGTCCCCAAATGTCTGCGTACTTTGCCCCTCAAAAACTGTCCCCTTAAACCTCAGAAACTGCTCCCTAAAATAAGGAAACTGTTGTGCGTGCAAAAACCCACTGGCAGTGGGAAAAACCCACGGCCAGTGGATCGTACTGGAGGTCCAATTTTTACATTTTTGAGCATTCAAACAGAGGAACCCACGGCCAGTGGGAAAAACCCACGGCCAGTGGGTTTTTCTGGACCCCAAGATATGCATTTTCTCTACATGGCAGCAAGATCCACTGGCAGTGGGAAAAACCCACGGCCAGTGGGTTTCTCTGGACCCCAATTTGTGTAAGTTTTTGTTATAGGGCAGCAGGATCCACTGGCAGTGGGAAAAACCCACTGCTAGTGGGTTTCTCTGGACTTCACTTTACTGCTTTTTCATAGCTTGAAACTCTTCCATTTATCCAATGCTTCCTCGAATGCCACATTTTCAAGGTTTATAGACCTAAAATAGATTTATTCCTGCAAAATAGAGACACCCAAGTAACATGTGTGGAACAAAAGAAAACACTTGGAATTAAGGGGAAAACTAGCATGAACAACCTAAAAGCTTAAACAAAAATGACTCTAAAACTAGTGCAAACTAGACTCTTATCATTGGGAGAGGAACTGAAAGAAGCCAAGGCCGTTTACTCACAAGGAGTTGAAGACTGAACCCGTAAGGAGAAGGAGTTGTTACTAAAACTGGCGAGTTCGAATGACGAGGTCAAAATTTTGAAAGCGGATCTGACTGCTGCAAACACTCGAGCGGAAGAGGCTGTGGATATCTGCAGCCAAGCAGTCGAGGAATCTTTTGGGCTTGCAGTTTGTCAGATTCAATACCGGAATCCCAAAGTGGAACTCAATTTGAATGGTATTGATCCATTCTATGAGTTTCATGGAGGGAAACTGGTAGCTTTGGTTGATGATCGTCAGGAGGAGCCGCCAGACACCACATATAAGTTAGCTCCTCTTCCCGCAGGTCAGTCAATGGGACCTTCTCTCCTGACTCCTATCACCCAGTGGCCTAGAGGTGAAGGAACAAGTGCTGATGCAGGTAAAGCTGCTGGTGAAGGGGGAGGCGAGACCGGAGATAAGGGCAAAGGAAAGGGCGGAGAAACAAGCTAACATAAATAGTTCCTTCCTTGTCTTGTATTTTTATTGATTCAATTTTGCTGTGTTTCGGGATCAGCTCTGGATTACTGAATTCGTTCTTTAATGTAATTCATGATTTGATCAAATGAAAATACAACTTGCTTTATACGTTTGTCCGTTGAGAGTAATTTCAATAAAATCATTATATATGTAATGATCCAATCCGGATGTAGATGCGTAAATACTACATCGGATTGCAACAAATAAGTTTAGTTCTCATGTATAGGTACTTAAATAACCAAAGGCTCGGTTTGATAGAAAAGATAGAGTATCTCTTGTTGTATCAAAATTTCTTACTTAAATCATATGTTTGGCATATGTAAGCCTGGTAATGGGCGCACCTTAAATTTTGATGATTAGGCATATATAAGTACCATAATGAGGGGTCGCCGTTGTTAGGAAACATGTTGTTGTCATGATAACGGCTTGCGATATTAATCTTGAGGGGAAGTGATTGTGAGAACGTTTTACTAAGTGTTCATCACTCGGAATACGCGTTAGTTGTTCGATACTGTCCCCAAGCATTACTGGGTGATCAGTTCCGAGTGAGCAACTGACTCTGAATGAGTGACTCCGGGTGAGGCTGGCTCTGGCCATGTCATCTGGGAAATTCCATTACCCCTCAATTTGCTCAGTAAAAGCATATACGTTTTAACTGAGTCTTATTTTTCATCAAGGACGATTTCCAGTGATATTTCCGAGTGGAATTTCTTTCGAGTGAGGACACCGAGTGGGGGTTCTTCTGATTGAGAATTCCGACTGGAAACTCCTCTGAGTGAGAGCTCCGAGTGGAAATTCTTCTGAATGAGCCTTCTTGGGTGGAAGGTTCCGAGTGATCCTTCAGCTGTACTCAGAGTTTGGACTTACAATTTGAGTTTCTATTCAGGCTCAAATTTTCTTGAGTGCAAATTTTTCCGAATGGAGAATTGCTGATTGAAACTCCGAAGCGAAATATTTTTGACTTAAAGAATTCATGAGTCGGGCAATAGATTTGAAGTGTATCCGAGTAAGGAATTCTAAGGAAAAGTATTTCCGAGTAAGGTTAATGAGAATGATGATTGATTCTTCGTGAGTCGAATTTTAATGAAATATTGCCGACTGAAGAATTTTAATAGTATAGTATTGAACTTGAAGCATTTCCGGGTAAGGAATTCCAAGGGAAAGTATTTCCGAGTGGGGAATTCCTAAAGGAATATTTCCGAATGGAAAGTATTTCCGAGTGGGGAATTCCAAGGGAAAGTATTTCCGAGTGGAGCATTTCTGTATAGGAAAAAAAGGCCGAGTGAAATACTTCTAATTTACATGCAACATGGCACTGAATGGAATATTTCTGATTCCTTCATGGTGCAGTAATGAATGGAGAATTTCCGAATGGAATCCTTCGGGTGAATACGCCTCAGATAGAGACATGCCCGAGTGAATTATTCCTGAGTCGAAAATAATGGGTCAGGCTTTGATAAAATATGACCCGAGTCTTTGAATAAGGGATTTCAACAGAAAGTATTACCGATTGAAGAATTTCCAGGAGAAGTGCTTCTGGGAAATTTAGAGTTCGGTGTCACTTACTTGTTATATTTTGGAGTTCGGTTCGATCCTACAGTCCAAGCCTTTTGCTGGGGTTCGGTTTTGATCCTGCGACCCACGTCTTTCTTGGCGTTTGGTTTAATCCTACTAACTGTACTCGGAGTTCAGTTCAATCCTACAATCCGAGTCTTCAACACGGGGTTCAGATCAGGGCTAATCCTGAACCTACTACGCCCGTTACTCGGGGTTCAGCGTGGTCTTGAAAGAGAACCAGCTTACTGCGCCCAAGCCTTCTTCGGTGTTCGGTTATACCTACTAACCGTACCCAGAGTTCAGTTTTATCCTACAATCTGGGTCTTCGAATGGGGTTCGGTACAGCCTTATATAAAGGTCTGATCCTACTGCGCCCTTTTCCTGGGATTCGATATGGTTTTTGTAAGAGGACCAATCCTACTGTGCCCAGGTCTTCAATTATTCATGCATACTCGAGGAGTTACATCGTCAACTACAGAATGGGTAGTTGAGATCATCCGTCCTGAATATGTTTGTGAACGCCGGATAGACTGAAAATCACAGCATAAGAAAAACTCGAAAGAGTTAAGTTGATGTATGAGATTCTTATTGGGTAAAAAATAAGAATTATAATAAAAGCGTAGCTGGGATTATGATATAATGATTTCTCCGTTTGAACAATCTCAAGTGAGGAGAAAAGAGTGCATGTTGCTCCAGCAACTAGCTATAGTAAATGCACAAGTTCTGGGTATTCCACTTGTTTCGGATTGGAGTGCCATCATGGTTTTCAAGGCGGTAGGAGCCTTTGCCAGCAATCTCAGATACCCTGTATGGGCCTTCCCAGTTTAGGGCTAATTTGCCTTGATGAGCGAATTTATTTCCCACACTTGCTTTCCTCAAAACCAAATCTCTGATGTTGAAAGTCCTCGATTGGACTCGTTTGTTATATCGAAGAACGACTTTGGCTTTGATGGCCTGATCTCTAATGAATGCGTCTTCTATGAGTTCTAGTATGACATCCATTTCTGATGTCAAATTAGCGTTATTGCCTTCTTCAGAGAAGTATTTGACCCTGGTAGAAGCAATTTACAGTTCCACAGGTATCATTGCCTCCACCCCATAGGTCAGGCGATATGGCGATTCATTGGTGGAAGAATGAGGCGTTGTTTGATATGCCCAAAGGACGTAGCACAACTGGTCTGTCCATCTGCCCTTGGCGTCACCAAGACGTTTCTTCAGTCCTTTCAGCACCTCCCTGTTGGCCGCTTCGGCCTGGCCGTTAGTTTAGGGATGCTCGACGAAGGAAAATATTTGGGTTATTCCTAACCCTTCAAGTAAATCTGTAAATTTCTTGTCCGTGAATTGGGTGCCATTGTCTGTGACAACCCGTGTCGGGACTCCGAATCGTGTTATAATATTTTCATACATAAAACGACGAGTTCGGGCTGAAGTGATATGTACCACCGGCTCTGCTTCAATCCACTTAGTGAAATAATCGACCCCTACAATGAGATATTTGATGCCCCAGGAGCAGTTGGGAAAGGACCCAAAATATCCAATCCCCATTGGTAGAACGGCCACGGGACAGCAGATGTGAAGAGTTCTTCTGCCGGTGTGTGGTGAAGATTAGAGAATTTTTGGCAGGCATCGCATTTCTTGACAAAGTCAATGGAGTCCTGCTTCATTGTGGGCCACCAGTATCCCGCTCTGAGGATTTTCCTCATCAGACTTCTTCCTCCGGCGTGGTGTCCACATTGTCCTTTGTGCACTTCCTCCATTACTTCATGTACCTCATTCTCTCTCAGACAGATTAAGTAAGGTACTAAGAGTGCCCTTCTGTAGAGGTTATGATGATGCATGATTTAGCCTTAATTCCTTGCTTTAAATGTGTATAATTTGCCATTGCTAATTGTGTAATATTATGCATTTTAACACATTTTCATAATTCAAGCTTTATTTAATATTAACTGAATTAGGCGATAATCTTTAAATGAAATAATAAATCTTACTTAATTTCCTTGATATTGTAGTGAATAATTGAGGTTGCAATTGGGAAATCATAAAATTGAGCATCAGGTCTGACGTGTAGCGCTGGTACCACGCGTAGCGTGGAAGCAAATTTGTAACACTGAAGCGCAGCGTCAAGCCCACGCGTAGCGTCAACAGTGACGAGGATCCCATTAACAGGCTGTGTGCAACTTCAGAAGTGGAGAATTTATTTATATTAAAGCACTTATTGGCCAATCCATTACAGACATACGGCACTATCTCAGTGGGGAACATGCAGCACAAGTGTCCAAGCATTATTGAAGAATTATTGGATGAAATAATGTATTCTGAGTCAGAAACCCTCACGTGTAGCCTCATAATTACGCGTAACGTGGAAGCAGATTCGCAACGCTGACGCGTAGCGTCCTGCTGACGCACGTTTCTTTACCCTTGCTTTCACTATAAATAGGACCATTGCCAAAGGCTTGAAACACACCTCAATTCACGTTTCTCTCTTTTCTCTCTTTGTTTCTATAAGCATCAGAGGAAGGCACAAAGCCTCCTCCTCTCTTCTTCCCCCTCTTTGCTCCATTCCGGGTTAGTTTCTTTTCTTTTTAGTTGTTATTATGGAGGGCTAAAACCCTAGATTGATTTTCTTGGAGAATATTGTAATGTAATTTTGAGGTCATTATTTTTAATATAGTATGTTTTCGTTATTGTTATTTCTTCATAATCTTACTCTGCTTATTTAATTCCATTCTGTTTAATTAAATTTGTATGCTTAATCGGTTTAATTATTCAAATGGAATAAAATAAGATTTTAAATTAGAATGGATTAAGGAAATATGCATTCTTAATGAATGTTTTCATAATCACTTTTAATAATTATGGTTTGCTTAATTCCATAATTTGAGAATAGATTATGTATATAGGCGATGTTCTTATGTATGCTCAATAATTCCTAGATTTTACGATCTTGACTCCTTTTGCTTAATTAGGATGCTTGATTAAAATATTCATTTTTAAATGAAAGTAAAGGAATTGTGAATTGAAAAAGACGCTTAGTTGATTAATTCAAATTGAGCTAAGAAATTAACAGTAATGAAAGTATACAAATTATCTTTAGTGAACCAAGGATAAATTTATTTACAATACTCCAAGAAAATCAATCGCTTGTTAATTATTGTTTTAAATTCCATATTTACTTTGTTTTAATTTTAATTGTGACAACAAAAATCAATCAAAACCCCCCCCCCAATTGTATGTTAGTGAACTTATGTTTGTAAAAAAATTTTAGTTGTTTAGTTTTAATTTTTAATTGTTAAAAATTAGTTTAAGACTTGATTTTTCCTAAATTTTTGTGTTGATCCTTGAGAGAACGACCTAGGTTGACACCCTAGTACTACATTAATTAATTTTAATGTACTAATTTGACGGAATCACGACTGTAAAAATAAAAACGTCAAATTTTGGCGCCGCAGCCGGGGATCAACGATCTTTAGGAAAAACTCTTGTTTTAAATTAATTGTTTTTTTTTAAAAAAAAATTTTAAAAAAATTTTCTTTTGTTTGTTTGTTTATTTTATTTCTTTTGCATGATTTAGGATTCTTATGATTTATTGCTCATCATGATCAAATATCTTGTTGTATGCTATGTATGACTAGAAGAACTCTTGAGCATTTATATTCATTTGATCCTGAAATTGAAAGAACTTTTCATAGGTTAATTAGAGAAGCTAGATTTAATAATAATTTTGTTGATATTGATAGTGATAGTATTTTTTCTGAATCTGTTGAAAGTACTACTGCTAGTTTTTCTGATATGGCTGAACCTCGTGAAAGAACTCTTAGAGAACTAGCCGCACCTGAATTCACATACGAAAGTTTGTGTATTCAATATCCTGATGAGGATGTCCCTTTTATTCTTAAGACCGGACTTATACACTTGTTGCCTAAGTTTCATGGTCTTGCGGGTGAAGATCCGCACAAACACCTCAAAGAATTCCACATTGTGTGTTCCACAATGAAACCCCAAAACGTTCAAGAAGACCATGTCTATCTTAAAGCGTTTCCTCATTCTTTAGAGGGTGTTGCTAAGGATTGGTTGTACTACCTTGCTCCAAGATCAATCACAAGTTGGAATGACTTAAAGAAAATGTTCTTGGAAAAATTCTTTCCTGCCTCTAGAACAACTGCAATCCGTAAAGACATATCTGGCATTAGGCAACTCTCTGGAGAAAGTCTTTATGAATATTGGGAGAGATTTAAAAAACTCTGTGCAAGTTGCCCTCACCACCAAATTTCTGAACAACTTCTTCTTCAGTACTTCTATGAAGGTTTACACCACGTTGATCGCAACATGATTGATGCGGCAAGTGGAGGAGCTTTAGGAGACATGACTGCTGCTGAAGCAAGAAACTTGATTGAAAAGATGGCATCCAACTCTCAACAATTTGGTTTGAGAAATGATTCTTTCAAACCCATGTTTGATTCCAATTCTAGTTCATCTGGAATTAAACTTGAGAGCAAACTTGATGCTCTCACCACTCTGGTCACACAATTGGCAGTAAATCAAAAATCCATGACTGCTAAAGTATGTGGCATCTGCTCTTCACAAGAGCACCCCACTGATTGTTGTCCTTCTCTACAAGAAAAGGATAATAATAGTCCCCAAGCCTATGCAGCTAACATCTACCATGATAGACCTCCACCACCATAAAACCATGACCTTTCTACCAACAGATACAATCCAGGTTGGAGGAACCATCCAAACTTGAGATGGGGCAACCAACAACAAAATCCCCAAACCCCATTTCAAAACAATGCACCAACCTTCCAAAGAACTACACCTCAACCATCCACAAGTGGCCCTTCTTTGGAGGATCTGGTGAAACAAATGGCTACACAGAACTTGGAGTATCAACAGAGGAATGATGCTACTATCCAGAGTTTAAGCAACCAAATTGGGCAATTAGCTTCATCATTAAGCCAGTTACAATCTCAAAACTCTGACAAATTACCATCTCAACCAGCTGCAAATCCAAGAAATGTGAGTGCAATTCAGTTAAGATCAGGTAAAAACCTTGAAGTACCCATACCCAAGGAACCTGAGAAACAAAAAGATATGCCCACAACAGTTGAGAAAAATGTGCCCTCTTCAAGCACAAGCAAATCTGAGATGCAACCATCCTAAATTCCACCTCATATCCCTCTTCCTTTTCCACCAAAAGCAATTCCAAGTAAGAAGATGGAAGAAGTGGACAAAGAAATTTTGGATACTTTCAGGAAAGTGGAAGTGAATATACCTCTTCTCGATGCAATCAAGCAAATTCCCAAGTATGCCAAATTTCTGAAGGAGTTGTGTATTCACAAAAGGAGACTCAAGGGCAATGAAAGGATAAGCATGGGAAGAAATGTATCTGCACTGCTTGGTAAGGAAAATATCCCTGAGAAATGCAAGGATCCAGGTACGTTTTCTATACCTTGTATCATAGGCAATAATAAATTTGAAAATTATATGTTAGATTTAGGAGCTTCAATAAATGTTATGCCTATGTCTGTTTTTAAATCATTGTCTCTTAGAAATTTACAACCTACTGGTGTAGTAATTCAGCTAGCCAATAGGAGCACTGCCTATCCTGCTGGAGTTATAGAGGATGTTTTGGTTCAGGTAGAACAACTTGTTTTCCCTGCTGACTTTTTCGTACTTGATATGGAAGAAGGTATGCCTCAAATTCCTGTTCCTATCATTTTGGGAAGACCATTTTTGAAAACAGCCAGAACCAAAATAGATGTTCATTCTGGAACTCTCTCTATGGAATTTGGTGACACAAGAGTTCAATTCAATATTCTTGATGCCATGAAATACCCATCTGAAAATCATTCTGTTTTCTAAATTGACATTATTGATGAACTAGTTTTTGAACATTTTTCTAATGTTGATTTGGAATACATGGATGATTCAAACAAATGTTTTGCATGCAATGATTCTGGAAGTTGTGATATTTGTGCTGAAATTGATAAATACATAAATTCTGATTCAGAGTCTTTAGATATACCTGTTAACCATAAGGAGCTATATGCAGGATTTCAAGAAAATTTTAACAAAATTTTTGAGGTGCAAGCAGCAGAATCAAAATCTACTTTGTTAGTTCCATCTGTTTTACAGGCACCCAAGTTAGAATTGAAACCCTTACCTGAGAACCTAAAGTATGTATACTTAGGGGATGATGAACAGCTCCCGGTGATAATTTCCACTTCTCTTGATGAAAATCAAGAAGAAAAATTGTTGCAGGTATTGAAAAGACATAAGAAGGCTATAGGATGGACATTGGCAGACATTCCTGGAATTAGTCCATCCATGTGCATGCATAGAATATTTCTGGAGGAAAATACTAAAGCAGTAAGACAGCCCCAGAGGAGACTCAACCCTGTAATCCTTGATGTGGTTAAGAAGGAGATCACCAAGCTTCTACAAGCAGGAATCATTTATCCTATCTCTGATAGCCAATGGGTGAGTCCAATTCAAGTGGTTCCTAAGAAAACAGGGATCACAGTTGTGAAAAATGAAAAGGATGAATTGATCCCAACTAGAGTGCAGAATAGTTGGAGAGTCTGTATTGACTACAGGAGACTTAACCAGGCAACAAAGAAGGACCATTTCCCTTTACCCTTCATTGACCAAATGCTTGAGCGTCTCGCAGGTAAGTCTCACTACTGTTTTCTTGATGGATTCTCTGGATATTTTCAGATTCACATTGCACCTGAGGATCAAGATAAGACCACATTCACCTGTCCCTTTGGCACATTTGCTTATAGGAGAATGCCATTTGGCCTATGCAATGCCCCTGGAACTTTCCAAAGATGCATGATAAGTATTTTTCATGACTTCATTGAAAATTGCATAGAGGTGTTTATGGATGATTTTACTGTCTATGGATCTTCATTTAATGCATGCCTTGATAGTTTGGATAAAGTTTTAAACAGATGTATTGAAACTAACCTTGTCTTGAACTATGAGAAATGTCATTTTATGGTAAAACAAGGAATAGTTTTAGGGCATGTAATCTCTGAAAAAGGAATTGAGGTAGATCCTGCTAAGGTAGAAGTTATATCACATTTGCCTTACCCCTCTTGTGTTCGAGAGGTTCGTTCTTTTCTTGGCCATGCAGGATTCTACAGAAGATTCATAAAAGATTTCAGCAAGAAGGCTAGGCCACTATCCAGTCTGCTTCAAAAGGATGTGGCATTTGAGTTTGATGAAAAGTGTAAGGAGGCTTTTAATTGTCTCAAGCAAGCATTGACCACTACCCCAATAATCCAAGCACCTGTTTGGACAGCTCCATTTGAGTTGATGTGTGATGCTTCTAATTATGCATTGGGAGCTGTCCTTGGTCAAAAGATTGACAAGCAACCTAGGGTAATCTACTATGCATCTAAAACTTTAGATGCTGCCCAGGTAAATTACACCACCACTGAGAAAAAGCTCTTGGCCATTGTTTTTGCATTAGATAAGTTTAGATCTTACCTACTCGGTTCTCGAGTAGTTGTCTTTACTGACCATGCAGCTCTGAAGTACTTGTTGAAGAAAGGTGAGTCCAAGCCAAGATTGATTCGTTGGATGCTTTTGCTCCAAGAGTTTAACTTGGAAATTCGTGATAGAAGTGGAACACAAAACCTTGTGGCAGACCATTTAAGCAGAATTGAGAATGCTCCTGATTCGGCACCTATTCGGGACCATTTTCCCGATGAACACCTTATGAGTATTTCTAACTCTTTTGATTCACCTTGGTTTGCTAACATTGTAAATTATCTTGTTGCTTCTGTTTTTCCACCATGTGCATCCAGAAACCAAATTTCAAAATTAAAAAGTGATGCAAAGTATTATATTTGGGATGACCCGTATTTGTGGAAATTGTGTAATGATCAGGTGATTCGAAGATGCATTCCCGATCATGAAATAGAATCAGTTCTTCGATTCTGCCATGCTTCACCAGTTGGTGGACATTTTGGTCCACAAAGAACAGCAAGAAAAGTGTTGGATTCAGGTTTGTATTGGCCCACAATTTTTAAGGATGCATGGAGAATTTGTAACACCTGTGATAAATGCCAAAGAGCTAGTAATGCTACCACATGGAGACAACAGATGCCTCAGCAACCTATGTTGTTTTGTGAAGTATTTGATGTTTGGGGCATTGATTTTATGGGTCCATTTCCTCCATCCTTTGGTTTTACTTACATTTTATTGGCTGTTGATTATGTTTCTAAATGGGTGGAAGCTAAAGCCACCAGAACTAATGATGCTCGAGTTGTTGTGGATTTTGTTAGATCACAAATTCTTTGCAGGTTTGGCATCCCGAGAGCAATCATCAGTGATCAAGGAACACATTTCTGCAACAGGACCATGCAAGCTATGCTCAGGAAGTATGGGGTTGTTCATAGAGTCTCTACTCCATATCACCCCCAAACTAATGGTCAAGCAGAAGTATCTAACAGAGAGATCAAAAGAATCCTAGAAAAGATAGTACAGCCTAATAAAAAGGATTGGAGCAAGAAATTGGATGATGCTCTTTGGGCACATAGAACAGCTTTTAAGGCACCTATAGGAATGTCTCCCTATAGAATTGTTTTTGGTAAAGCATGTCATCTTCCAGTGGAGATTGAGCATCGTGCTTATTGGGCTGTAAAAGCTTGCAACTTAGCACTTGATCAAGCGGGTGAGGAAAGAAAATTACAACTGAATGAGCTTGATGAGATCCGTTTGGCAGCTTATGAGAACTCGAGGTTCTATAAAGAGAAAACAAAGAAATTCCATGATAGCTTAATAGCTAGAAAGGATTTTACTGCTGGACAGAAAGTGCTACTGTTTAATTCCCGGTTGAAACTGATGGCCGGAAAATTGCGCTCCAAATGGGAAGGACCTTTCATTGTTACTAATGTATTTCCCCATGGAGCTGTGGAAATAATAAGTGAAAACTCCAACAAAAGCTTCAAGGTTAATGGACAACGTTTGAAGCCATTTTATGAAAATCCTTCACTTGTGGATGTTACAATGGAGGAACATGTTTTGGGGGAACCACTTCTTGATCCCCCTTGAGGGAGTTTTTCTTACCCATCTCTTTACTTTTTCATTATATTGTCTATTCTGTATGCTCTGTCTTACATTGAGGACAATGTATAATTTAAGTGTGGGGGTGGGATCATTTATGTGTTGTTGTGTGATTAAATTTTATGTGCTTTTAAAAAAAATTAATCAAAAAAAAAGATTTTGTGTGTGTTTTTGTTTTAAAAAGGCATGTTTTATTGGAATTTTAAGATATGCATGAGTAACAAGTAAATTCTTTCATGTCTGATATGAGCTTAATGATATGTTATAATTTGAACTCAAGCAATTTTGGCATGATGAGAATGACATGATAATTGATAGATGATCATATATGATAGAATTATACCTTGTGAGATTTTTGAGCCTTTAAATTTGATGGATCACTTTAAACCATCTTAATCCTTTCATGTGTGATTAATTCCTGAAAGCTTACATCTTAATTTTTGTCTTGTTTCTTGATGATACTTGAAACTCATATGAATGTATTTGAAATGATACAGGCATTTTGTTCAATTGAGCCACTAAGCCAGATAAGCCTACCATGAATAAATTATCTCTTGATAGCCATTTTGAGCCTATTTAACTATTTCCTTGTTGCAGCTCAAATAAGCCATAGATGAAAAACCAAAAATATACCTACCTTAAGGAATATATTGGAGCTTTGGAATCAAGTCAAAAACAGGCATTCAAATAAGTGTGGGGGTGTGCAAAAAGGAATTGTAACTCTGGTTCCAAGGGTTATGCAATCTCATTAAAAAAAAATAAAAAATAAAATATTATGATTGCGACCTAATATCGTGCAATAAATGTTTTACCCTCACTGTTTGCCAGTTAAATTAATTGCTTCATCATTCTTTTTGGTATTTATTTATTTAAAAAAAAAAATTCATCCATTTTAACCTTGGCCACATTACAACCCTACAAAGCCCTGTTGATCTATACATGCATTTAAGTTGATTGTGGAATTGAGAAACTTGCCAAATTTTTAGACTGTCTGTTTTTCAGGAAATGTTTTGAGAGTATACACAAACCTTAAACACTTGAGAGTTGAGAGTATGTCTTGTGAGGTTCTATCACTGATGATTTTCTTTTCAATTTAATTTAATTTTCACATGCCTAAGTGTTTGAATGATTTTTTATATATATCTTGATGCTCTGTATCTTGCATGTTGAATAACTCTTGTTTTTCTGTATATTCCTAAAATTTCATGCCAATTCTGTGTGTTATTTTCAACTTAATGTTTTTCATAAATTGTGATACTTGTTTTTATTTTTATTTTGCCCGGGAGCGCAAAAGAATAAGTGTGGGAGTATTTGATGATGCATGATTTAGCCTTAATTCCTTGCTTTAAATGTGTATAATTTGCCATTGCTAATTGTGTAATATTATGCATTTTAACACATTTTCATAATTCAAGCTTTATTTAATATTAACTGAATTAGGCGATAATCTTTAAATGAAACAATAAATATTACTTAATTTCCTTGATATTGTAGTGAATAATTGAGGTTGCAATTGGGAAATCATAAAATTGAGCATCAGGTCTGACGCGTAGCGCTGGTACCACGCGTAGCGTGGAAGCAAATTTGTAACACTGAAGCGCAGCGTCAAGCCCACGCGTAGCGTCAACAGTGATGAGGATCCCATTAACAGGCTATGTGCAACTTCAGAAGTGGAGAATTTATTTATATTAAAGCACTTATTGGCCAATCCATTACAGACATACAGCACTATCTCAGTGGGGAACATGCAGCACAAGTGTCCAAGCATTATTGAAGAATTATTGGATGAAATAATGTATTCTGAGTCAGAAACCCTCACGCGTAGCCTCATAATTACGCGTAGCGTGGAAGCAGATTCGCAACGCTGACGCGTAGCATCCTGCTGACGCACAGCGTCAGCAGGAGACCTTTACCCTTGCTTTCACTATAAATAGGACCATTGCCAAAGGCTTGAAACACACCTCAATTCACGTTTCTCTCTTTTCTCTCTTTGTTTCTATAAGCGTCAGAGGAAGGCACAAGGCCTCCTCCTCTCTTCTTCCCCCTCTTTGCTCCATTCCGGGTTAGTTTCTTTTCTTTTTAGTTGTTATTATGGAGGGCTAAAACCCTAGATTGATTTTCTTGGAGAATATTGTAATGTAATTTTGAGGTCATTATTTTTAATATAGTATGTTTTCGTTATTGTTATTTCTTCATAATCTTACTCTGCTTATTTAATTCCATTCTGTTTAATTAAATTTGTATGCTTAATCGGTTTAATTATTCAAATGGAATAAAATAAGATTTTAAATTAGAATGGATTAAGGAAATATGCATGCTTAATGAATGTTTTCATAATCACTTTTAATAATTATGGTTTGCTTAATTCCATAATTTGAGAATAGATTATGTACATAGGCGATGTTCTTATGTATGCTCAATAATTCCTAGATTTTACGATCTTGACTCCTTTTGCTTAATTAGGATGCTTGATTAAAATATTCATTTTTAAATGAAAGTAAAGGAATTGTGAATTAAAAAAGACGCTTAGTTGATTAATTCAAATTGAGCTAAGAAATTAACAGTAATGAAAGTATACAAATTATCTTTAGTGAACCAAGGATAAATTTATTTACAATACTCCAAGAAAATCAATCGCTTGTTAATTATTGTTTTAAATTCCATATTTACTTTGTTTTAATTTTAATTGTGACAACAAAAATCAATCAAACCCCCCCCCCAATTGTATGTTAGTGAACTTATGTTTGTAAAAAAATTTTAGTTGTTTAGTTTTAATTTTTAATTGTTAAAAATTAGTTTAAGACTTGATTTTTCCTAAATTTTTGTGTTGATCCTTGAGAGAACGACCTAGGTTGACACCCTAGTACTACATTAATTAATTTTAATGTACTAATTTGACGGAATCACGACTGTAAAAATAAAAACGTCAGGTTACCATCTATCATAGTGAAGTATGGCAGTTCTCTCCTTATTCTCTTCTTTTCCTTCTCATCAGTAGGCAACTGCCCATCGGCCAAATAACGGATGTAGGGGGCCATCCATGTGTCACCATAAAGGGAATTGGTCATTATGGCATTCAGAGAAGGGAAAAGAGGAATGCTGGGCGATGTCAGTGTACTCTGGACCAACATTGTGGTGCTGCCTAGTTTTTTGGTGCTTGCCAATCTGGATAGTATATCCGCTCTTGTATTCTCTTCGCGTGGAACATGTTTGAATTCCATTTTTGAGAATTTCTCTCTCAACTCTTTGACACAGTTTAAGTACAGTTGGAGTTGAGGTTCACGAGCTTGATAGTCTCCCAGAATTTATGAAATCACAAGTTGTGAATCACTACATAGCATCACCTTAGAGGCTCCGATGTCAATCGCAGCTTGTAGTCTGGCCAAGCAAGCTTCGTATTCAGCTTGGTTATTGGAAGTTTTGAAATTAAAACAAAGGGAGATCTCAAAGTGTACTCCATCGTCATTTTCGAGAACTACACTTGCTCCAGAGCCTTTTTGATTCGATGAACCATCGACATAGATGGTCCAATGGACACAAGGTGCGTCTGGATCTATCCCAGCAAGGTCAGGCTTGATTAACAAAGAGCGGAGTGGCAGATCCGTTCTTACCAAGATCGGATGTGCATGAAAATACGAACGTAGCCGTTGAGAGGCCAAAACAACAGCGAGGGCGGCTTTTTCAATTTTTTGATACCGGGTCTCAGCACCTTATAATGTTTTGCTGGTGAAGTAGACCGGCCTCTGTCCATCAGGAGTTTCCTTCACTAAGGCTACGCCCAAAGCTTCGTCTGAGATAGCCAAGTATAGGATGAGCGTGTCCTCGGGGTCAGGCTTTGTAAGAATAGGAGGTTTGGACAACACCTCCTTAAGCTCTTGGAATGCTTGTTCTTGTTCCTGTCCCCATTCGAATTTCTTGGACTTTTTCAGTACTTTATACAGAGGAAGTGATCTGTGAGCCATCTTTGGCATGAACCGTGCCAAGGCTACTACTTTGCCATTCAGGGATTGGACCTCTCTCAGATTCTTTAGACTCTGCATGTCAAGAATCGTTTGGCACTTCCCTGGATTGGCTTTGATACCGCGTTGAGTTAACATGAAGCCCAAAAACTTCCCAGCTGGGAAAGCAAAAGTGCATTTCAATGGGTTTAGCCTCATGTTAAATTCTCTCAAGCGGATAAACACTTGGCGTAGGTCTTTAATATGATCACCCCCAACTGATGTCTTGGCTATGATGTCGTCAATGTACACCTCAACAAGTTTGGTGTGCATGCCCTCGAACACCTTATTGATCACGCGCTGGTATGTGGCCCCAGCATTTTTCAGGCCGAAGGGCATAACGGTGTAGCAAAAGACACCACAATCATTGATGAAAGCTGTTTTCTCCTGATCCTCCTCGCACATCAGAATCTGGTTGTAACCTGAGTACGCGTCCATGAAGCTCAGATACTGATAACCAGAGGAATCATCTACCATTCGATCTATGTTAAGAAGAGGATAAGGATCTTTTGGACAACAATGATTCAGGTCCACATAGTCGATGCACATTCTCCATTTGCCATTGGCTTTTCGGACCATTACTACATTTGAAAGCCAAGAGGAATAACAGATTTCCCTGATAAATCTGGCCTTAAGCAATTCCTCAGTTTACTGGTAAGCTGCTTTCTATTTCTCTGGTCCCAATCTTCTCTTCTTTTGGGCCACCGGTCTCGTCTCTGGATAGACGGATAATTTATGACAACAGAAAGTAGGATCTATGCCAGGCATATCGGCTGTAGTCCATGCAAAGAGGTCTTTGAACTCCTGTAGGAGCATCAACATTCGTTGCTCCATTTCTGTATCTAGCTTGTCGTTAATATGGGTGACCTTTTCTGGTGAATCTCCCAATACGATGTCCCTGGAACTTCCATCTGGTGTGGGTTTCGAAGGGTTGGACGGATCAATGTGTAAATCCGCCCTAGGGTCTAGGTCGACAAGGCTCACAAAACCAGCAGTTGTTCCAGAATCATTGAGTTTCCTTTTTTTGTTAGATGCCTCCAACTTTGTCATATTCAGGCTCAGGATGTAACAATACCTGGCCATCTCTTGGTCACCTCGGATGGATGAAACAGCATTGTCTTTATCAATAAACTTGATAAGGAGGTGTGGAGTTGACACGACTGCCTCCATAGCATTCAGGGTGGGGCGTCCTATGATGCCGTTGAATGGTGACTCGACATCGATTACCAGCACTTGAGATTTAACCGTTCTGGCTCCTGGCTCACCTCCAAAGGAGATAAGGGTGTCAAGGTATCCCTTTGTTGGTTGCTTTGCACCATTGAAAGCTGTTAGTTCCTGTGTGTAAGGCTGTAAGTCTGAGTCATTAAAACCCATCCTTTTAAAGCAGTTGTAAAAAATAACATCACAGGAGCTTCCCTGGTTAACAAGGATTCTTCGGACGTCCTTGTTGGCTATGACTGCAATGATGACTACAGCATCATCTCCACCAGGGATGGTAGGACCAAAATCCTCATCAGAGAATGAAATTATTGGAGCTTCAACCCCTCCTCTGTAAGGACGATTGTCTTTAACTTTTCCTTGTACAGATAGAATCATTCTATGATGATTCTTCCGGGCTGTAATTGAAGCTCCTCCCCCAGCGAACCCTCCAGCGATCATATCAATGACTTCACGCCGGCCTTGACGCTGTTGCCGAGGCATGTCATCTCTGTATGCTGTATCATCAGTCATTGCACCTTTTTGTATCTCCGTAGCAGAGAATTTTCTAACCGGATTACGGTTATTGTCATCCCCATCGTCTGGATCTCTTTCTCTTTTCTCATTCCGATCTGTCCTGTCAAAGGATTTTTCTTTGAACAGGTATTGCTTTAATTTGCCTTCCCTAATTAACGTTTCAACTGCGTTCTTTAGAGCTTGGCATTCATTAGTGAAATGACCTGTCTGTTCATGAAAATCACAGTACTTACGGGGATTCCCTGGTCTCTTCATAGGGGCTGGCCTTCTAATGCCATAGATACTGAAAGCTGGCCATCCAACCTCTCTCAAAATCTGAGATGGCTTGGCTGACAGTGGTGCATAATGGCTGAAAGAATTAACACGCCTTTCTCGAGGTCGAGGAGAGGAGTTATTAACTTTGGGGTTGGTGAATGGCCTCTCCATACATTCTGACCTCGTTTTCTCCTTACCCTTCTGAGGTTGTGAAGGTGGTGTTGGTGGCTTTTTCTTTGCAGCCATAGCTTCTAGGTGCATCTCTATACTCACATACTTTGAGGCCTTTTTCCTGAACTCCTCAAATGTTATTGGTGGGCTCTTTGCTAATGAGAGAGCAAAAGCTGATCCTGGCTGCAACGCCTCGATAACAATATGCAGCTTAATGGATTCTGTGATGTTAGGAACCAGGGATGCTTCCTTGTAAAACCTTTTCAGGAAATCCTTTAAGGTTTCATTTTCACCCTGCCTAACTTGGGCTAAAGTATGAGATGTCCTGGGAACATCTCTAGAGATGACAAAGTGAGTTTCAAAAATAGCTGCCATTTCAGCCCAGGAATCTATAGATCCAGAAGGTAAACCTTTAAACCAACCGAGGGCCTCTTTTGATAATGTCCGTGGGAACATTCGACACATCACATCTTCATCAGCCCCTAAGTACATGGCTTCAAATACGTAAGCATCAAGATGCTTAGTAGGATCAGTTTCACCATTATACTTTTCAATGGAGAGTGGCTGAGTGGTTTGAAGATGTTTGGGGATGTGAATACTCATAAGCCTCCTTGAAAAAGGAACTTTAAGTTTATAAGTTACCCGGGGTGCTGTAATTAGCTCCCTCTTCCCTCGAGTAGCTCCATCGTCAGAATCGTGGGTCTGTCCCCTTCCTTTAAACATGGGGATGTTTGAGTATTGGAGAGTTGGGGATTTTTCTCCTTTGGTTGTATGGGGAGTGTCTCTTGTGCGAGATGACTCCTTGTCCTCACTCTGTCTTCTCTCTCTTCGCAATTCTGCCAGTTCTCTCTGGAGTTGACTGATCAACTCATCATGAGGATCGGGGTTAGACACTGTTACTATCTTCTTTGCGCTACCCCCATGAGAATCGAAGTTAAGCTTCCTGAAAACGTTAGGGTTGGTCCTGTTTTCAGGTTGATTTTCCCCGAAATCATGTGCCTCACCTTCCATTGATGATTACTCGTTCTTTCACAGGATATGGGAATAACTTTATCGGGTCCCACTGGGCGTGCAATGATCTGTCCTGAACCGGGGTCAAAAGATTCGGTGTCTGGTCAATCACAAATATTAGATGATTACTTCTCTGAAGACCGGTTATACGAGTATCCGGTTTATGTATCCGATGTCTTTGAGAGCGGATTGGGCGTCCTGGAGGTCCTTCACACCGTCCCTACGCGTTGATGTGGGCGAAAGGTGGTGTCACCTGCAAAGATTCTCCAACGCTCAAGTCAATGGTGATATTCCAAGTGAGGAATGTTTTCAGAGAGTAATTCTAAGTAGTTAGCTTCAAAGATCCTTCCCTTCATTGATGAAGAGAGTTCATATACCTGATTGGCTCGATATTCGAGGATCCGTTAGTGGGGAACCACTAACCTCCAATAACGCCTTAAATTATTATTTTATTGCGCACTTACCAGTATGATTGGGTCAAGTGGCTATTTTACATTAAGCGTAGGGAGTATAGGCTAGAATTAAGGGACAAATTGACCATTCCCGTGAGCAGATTTTGGCTCGTAGTGCTGGGAATTATTGATTTGCCCCTGTAACAATGCCTTTTGTCCTCTGCATAGTGACGTATATGTTATCCGGTGTCATGGTGTTATCCTGGATAACCGGTATAGGGACAGCGCCTGATACGGAATTAGAGTCCGGATGTATACCGATGACACCGGTTGCATGTTGACGTCTTGATAAAGACGCTGAAATATGTCTATCAGAACGGATACCGGTATCAAGACCGGATCACCATTTAAATAAACTTGTTTCGAAAGATTTAGTAATTGGTTTACCAAAATTGAAATTCGAAAATAAATTTTGTGACGCTTATCAAAAGGGAAAACAAGTAAAGGTTTCTTTTCAAGCGAAAAATATTGTTTCAACAACTAGACCTTTACAACTTTTAGATATGGATTTGTTTGGACCTTCAAAAATTAAAAGTTTTGGTGGAAACTATTATGGTCTTATGATTGTGGAGGATTATTCAAGATATACATGGACATTGTTTCTTACTCATAAACATGAAGCATATCATGCATTTAAGAAACTTGCCAAGATCATCCAAAATGAACAAAATTTGAAAATTGTATCTATTCGAACTGATCATGGGGGAGAATTTGAAAACTAATTTTTTGAAAAGTTTTGTGAAAAATTTGGCATTGATCATAATTTTTCGGCTCCAAGAACTCCACAACAAAATGGAGTAGTTGAAAGGAAAAATCGATCTTTAGCGGAGCTCGCAAGAACTATGTTAAGTGAAAGTAACATTTCAAAACATTTTTGGGCCAATGCGGTAAATACCGCTTGCCATGTTATGAACCGATGTTTGATAAGGCCTATATTAAAGAAAACCCCCTATGAGCTTTATAAAGGAAGAAAACCAAATATTTCTTATTTTCATATATTTAGATGCAAATGCTTTGTTTTAAATAATGGAAAGGATAATCTCGGCAAATTCGATGCAAAATCTAATGAAGCAATATTCTTAGGTTATTCATCTACTAGTAAAGCTTATAGACTCTTTAACAAACGAATATGTACAATTGAAGAGTCTATACATGTCAAATTTGATGAACTTAACCAAAATCCTCCGAGAAAGGAAATTGATGATCTTGTAGGTACCTTCCAAGAAATGAACTTGGAAGATGAAGAAGGAAATAAAAATGAAGGAGATACAACACAAAACGGTGAACCTCAACAAAAGGAATAAATCACCTTAAAGAATCACCCCTTGGACAATGTCAGAGGAGAAATAACAAAAGGTGTAAGTACTCAAAACGCTATTAGAAATGCATGCAATCACTTAGCTTTTGTATCACAAATAGAACCCAAAAATATTGATGAAGCTATTATTGATGAACATTGGATGTTGGCCATGCAAGAAGAATTGGATCAATTTGAAAGAAATGAAGTTTGGGAACTTGTGCCAAGACCTAATGACTATCTAATAATAGGTACTAAATGAGTTTTTAGAAATAAGCTAGATGAAAATGGAATAATAACAAGAAATAAAGCTAGATTAGTTGCTAAAGGATATAATCAAGTAGAGGGAATAGACTATGAAGAAACGTATGCTCCCGTAGCTAGATTAGAAGCCATAAGATTACTGTAAGCTTTTGCTTGTTGTATGGATTTTAAGCTTTATCAAATGGATGTCAAAAGCGCTTTTCTAAATGGCTATATTCAAGAAGAAACTTATGTAGATCAACCTCCCGGTTTTGAAAATCACAAATTTCCAAACCATGTTTTTAAATTGAGAAAAGCTTTATATGGTTTGAAACAAGCTCCAAGAGCTTGGTATGAAAGACTTAGTAAATTTCTTTTAGAAAATAATTTTGAAAGAGGAAAGGTTGATACTACACTGTTATAAAACGTAAAAACAATGACATTCTTTTGTTACAAGTTTATGTTGATGACATAATATTTGGTGCTACTAACGAAATTTTTTGTCAAGAGTTTGCCAAGATTATGCAAGATGAATTCGAAATGTCCATGATGGGAGAACTTACCTTCTTCCTTGGATTACAAATCAAACAAACAAATGAAGGGACTTTCATTAGTCAAACAAAATATTGCAAAGAACTACTCAAAAGATTTGAAATGGACAAAGCAAACAAAATAGCTACACCCATGAGCACATCTTGCTACTTAGACAAAGATGAGAAGGGTAAGGACGTTGAAATAACTAAATACCGAGGTATGATTGGTTCTTTACTTTACTTAATAGCTAGTAGACCCGATATTATGTTTGTTGTATGCATGTGTGCTAGATATCAAGCGTGTCCAAAAGAATCACATCTCACCGCTGTAAAAAGAATTTTGAAATATCTTGTGGGTACTCAAAATGTTGGTTTATGGTATCCCAAAGGCGTTGAATGTAATCTTTTAGGATATTCTGATTCTGACTTCGCGGGTTGTAAACTTGATAGAAAAAGTACTAGTGGCACATGTCATTTACTTGGTAGTTCCCTTGTTTCTTGGCATAGCAAGAAGCAAGTAAGTGTTGCTTTATCGACAGCTGAGGCAGAATATGTAGCAGCTGGCAGTTGTTGTGCTCAAATTCTTTGGATGAGACAACAACTTCTTGACTTTTGTGTTGTTTCAAACAAAGTGCCTATTAAATGTGATAACACTAGTGCCATAAATATCTCAAAAAATCCTGTCATGCATTCTAGGACTAAACATATTGAAATAAGACATCATTTTATAAGAGACCATGTTTTGAAAGGAGATTGTGTTCTTGAATATGTTGAAACTTCAAAACAATTGGCGGATATTTTTACAAAACCCCTTCCAAAAGAACAATTTATAAATATTAGAAGGGAATTAGGAATTTTGGAAATTGTTTAAATTGATCTTTATCATTTTTTTTACTCCTTGAACATAATTTTGAAAATCTTTAACTAAAAGATTTTAAATTGTTTTTCATTTCTTTGAACATAGTACTTTACTTTATGATATATATACAATTCTTGAAGTAAATACATATTCCACAAAAACTCTTAGTTTATTTCAAGTTCTCAGGAAGCATATACTTAATTAAACATATTTTGACACAAAAATAATCTCCTATGTACCACATGGATCTCAAAAATAAATGGCAAATGACCTTTAGTTTTCTTGACTATCTTGTGCAAATAAAAATCATTGGCAAATTGCAAAATTTTAATCCCGTATCTAACTTTGCTTATCCAAAAAAAGGAGAAAATATCATTATGATTGCTTACATGCCTTGAATTATTCTGTGATATCTGTTGTATGTTTTAGGGGGAGTTTTATATAATTGGTATCTTGCTTTCATATTGAATATATTTTTCTTAAAGTGGTATATATATTCTTAGATGTTTTTGATGATGCCAAAGGGGGAGAAAATAAATATATACATCCTAAGTGGCATAAAATATCTTACAAAGGGGGACAGAATATCATGATGTTATAATGGTATCTATTAAATGATTAAGGGGAGATAAAATCTAGAAATCAATATCTCTATCTATCCTTGTTGAAAATACATGATTAAGGGGGAGCCTTACTATATTTCTTTACAACAAGTGATATCAAATTACATGTGTAAATGACAAAGTGGTATTCAATTATATGTTTAACAAATGGTATCAAATTATATTTGTAAGGGGGAGTTGTATATGCTATAAATTTGAACTGTTATGAAACTAATACCCCAAGAGACAAACATTTGTTGTCATCATCAAAAAGGGGGAGAATGTATTTATATGTTGATGTAGGTTTTGATAATGAGACAACAAATGAAGAAACAAGATCAAACATATATAATTATGGATGAAATAATTATGTTTGATAATGGAAAATTGATGAACTCCAACGAAATGATTCAAGGTACTTATAGAGGTTTAAAACAAGTAAAATACAATCATCAAAGTGCCTAAGGATCAAAGGATTGAAGCCATGACTCATCAAATATTAAAAAGGGTAAAACAAAGTGCAAGAATGCATGCAACAGGTGCATGAATCGATTCATGAAGCAACACAAGGCCACATGAATCGATTCCCACGTAAAGAAAGGCCCAGAATTGAATTTTGCATAGCATGAATCGATTCCCTCTATATATGAATCGATTCACACGTATTTCTTGGCCCAGGAACTTCAAAATTCAAGCATGAATCAAATCTTTAGTTTCCATGAATCGATTCACTCATTTTGCAAATGCCAAGGATATGAATTTTACAACATGAATCGATTCCCTCACCATGTTGAATTGATTCACGCGTGATGATATGCCCAGATATGCAATTTTTATCAAACGAATCGATTCAATCCTAACACGAATCGATTCATACGCCTGGCAGTGTCTAAAATTGCACAGATTCATTCTGTTTGAAATTGAAGCTGAATGTTGGACAACGTGGAATCGCACATGGAAAACACAGATCGCACTACGGCAAATTTAATTAGCAAAGCCATGCTCCACTATGTCATTTACCATGCTGAAAGAATTTTTTAAAGGCCAAGGACCATGCAGTATACGCCTATAAATAGAAGGATGCAGGAGGTTGCAATTCGTACCAAAGCATTTGAAGCATTTCCATTTGCTTTCTTCCCCCTCCATTCTCTTGCTCTTCTTCTTGCTCTCTTTATTCTTTGATTGGCATATTTCTTGAAGGTATTTTTGAGAGTTAATTTGTGGGGAAATTATATTGTGTACTTACTTTGCATATCCTCTCTTTGAGAGTTATTACTTTGTGAAAGCTTTAACTTGTATATCCACTCTATTGGAGAGTTTCCTTGTATGCTCAAACACCAAACATCTTAAAATCTTTGGGTTGGGGTTTCAACCTTGTAATTGTGAGATTGAGAGATTGGGTGGAGTGCCCTTGTACTTGTGAGGATTGGATTCTTGAGTGTGGGACACTAGGAAGTCGCGATTGCTCAAAGTTGTATCTCTAATCTCAAATAGTGGAAATCCTCTAAGTGGGTTGCTTAAAGGCGAGACGTACACCGGTGTGGTGGAACTCGTATATATCGATTTGCAAATCTCTCTTCCCTGAACTCATTTAATTTATGCACTTAAGTTGCTTGCTTGATTCATTGTTTCATTAACTTGGACTAAGTGCATGTTATACTAAGTTGCAAACTATTTTGATTAACATTGTTGAACTTGACTTTAAGTAACATTCTTCTATTAATCTTTCTAAAAATCTCATAAATTGCTTTGTGGTTAATTTGATTCTATATCTTGATTATTACTTAGACTTTTTAAGTACTTATTATCTTGACTTGTGCATAATCTGTTATCACTTGCCATTAAGCTTATCATCTTCAATAGACATAGTAACTAAAGAATCAATTTCAAAAGTATTCAAAGTAAAATTTTTAATACTCAATTCACCCCCCCTCTTGAGTAATTGAGGCCACTTGGTTAACAACGCTTAGGCAAAGATAGTGTGCGATCAAGCGCGAGTTGTAAACAAGGGTACAAAGTTTGATCCCACTCAAGCTCAATAAGCTTTCGCTTAAGCGTGTAGGAACCATAGGAGCTTCTCGCTTAAGCTTAAGAGGTTTCACTTGAGCGAGGAGACAAGACTTTAGTATTTTGCATTCTGCATGAAATTCGCTTAAGCGACAGATGCTTCACCTGAGCGAAATAGAGAAAAATGGGTGCACTCGCTTAAGCTCACCCTGTATTCGCTTGAGAATGGAAAGATCAAACTTGGAACAGTTCTCGCTTAAGCATGAATAAATCACGCTCGAGCGACTAGTTCAGCAAAACAGGTCTCGCTCAAGCGCAAATAGATTTCATCCAAGTGACTGGACAAACAAAAGGTCATGCTTAAGCGCAAATAGATTCGTTCAAGCGAACAAGGTACCTGATTCTAATTCTAACTAATGAATTTTCAAGTATGCACACTGAAAATTTGAGTGTATGAACACTCAAACCTTATTCAAAATTTTACAATTTTATTCACAAACATTTTAGTTTTCTTTTATTATTTCCAACACAAAAATTAAACAATCAGAATGTAGGGTTGCCTCCCTAAAGCGCTTCTTTAAGGTCACTAGCTTGACCTTCTGACATCTAAAAAGATGCCTGCAACAACATGGAGGTTTTCTTCCTATCAAACTCTCCTCCAAAGTAGAGTTTGAGTCTTTGGCCATTCACCTTAAAAGTTCTATCTATGGTTAGGTCTTTCAATTCAATTGCACCATGAGGAAAAACCTCATTCACAATAAAAGGTCCAGACCACTTGGATCTTAGTTTTCCTAGAAAGAGTCTCAGTCTAGAGTTAAACAACAAGACTTTATCATCTTTTTGAAACTCTTTTCTATTTATCTACTTATCATGCCACCTCTTAGTTTTCTCTTTATAAATTGAAGCACTCTGATAAGCATTGAGTCTAAACTCCTCAAGTTCATGGAGTATTAGGACTCTCTCCTCTTAAGACTGGTCAAAATCCATATTTAACAACTTTGTGGCCCACCATGCCTTATGTTCTAACTCCATAGGAAGATGGCAGGCCTTACCATAAACCAACTGATAAGGAGACATGCCAATGGGAGTTTTAAATGCTGTCCTATAGGCCCACAATGCATCATCTAGTCTTACAGACCAATCTTTCCTAGACTTCCCTACCACTTTCTCTAAAATTCTTTTAATTTCTATATTAGATAGTTCAACTTATCCACAAGTTTGTGGATGATATGGAGTAGATACCTTATGCAGTACCTCATAGTGTCTCAGGGCTTTTTCCATAATTTTATTACAGAAATACGACCCTCCATCACTAATGAGGACTCTAGGGACTCCAAATCTAGAGAAAATATTCTTCTTTATGAACCTAAGCACCACATGTGCATCATTGGTTTTGGTAGGGATTGCCTCCACCCACTTAGAGACATAATCCACAACAACAAGGATATATTCATTGAAGAATAACTTTGGAAATGGTCCCATGAAGTCGATGCCCCAAACATCAAATAACTCCACAACTAAAATATTTGTCAAAGGCATGCCAGCTTTAGCAGAGAGACCTCCACTTCTTTGACACTTATCACACCTTTGAACATACATTTTAGCATCCTGAAAAATGGTTGGCCAATAAAAGCCACTTTACAAAACTTTTACTGCTGTTCTGGAGGCACCATGGTGTCCTCCATAATAGGAGTCATGGCAATGCCACAAGAGTCTTTCTTGCTCAGATTCAAGCATACATCTCCTGATAATTCCATCTACTCCTATCTTATAAAGAAATGGATCATCCCAAAGAAAGGTTTTACTGTCATGAAAGAATTTTTTCTTTATTTGAGATGTCCAACCTTCAGGTACCACAAAGGAACTTTTAAAGTTGGCCATATCAGCATACTATGGCCTTGTGATAATTGCCATCAACCTCTCATCTGGAAATTCTTCTTTAATTAAAATAAAATCAGATTCACCTTCCAGATGAGATAATTGATCAGCAACTAAGTTTTCTACTCCCTTTTTGTCTCTTATTTCTAAATCAAACTCTTGGAGTAAAAGAACCCACCTGATAAACCTTGGCTTAGATTCTTTTTTATCTATCAAGTACTTAATTGCTGAATGATCTGTATACAGAATGACCTTAGCACCAATTAAGTAAGCTCTGAATTTATCAAATGCATACACCACAGCAAGCATTTCTTTTTCAGTAGTGGTGTAATTTATTTGATTCTCATTCAATACTTTGCTAGCATAATAAATGACATGTGTTAATTTTTCTTTCTTTTGACCCAGCACAGCTCCTATAACAAAATCACTTGCATCACACATTAGTTCAAATGGTAAAGACCAATCAGGTGCTGCAAGGATTGGAGCTGAAATCAACTCTGTTTCAAAATTTTGAAAGCCTTGGCACATTTTTCATCAAAAATAAAAACATGGTCTTTCACAAGCAACTCAGTCAAAGGCTTTTCTATTTTTGAAAAGTCTTTTATAAATCTCCTATAAAAGCCAGCACATCCTAAGAAACTCCTTACTCTTTTAACATTGATTGGAGGAGGAAGTTTTTCAATGATATCAATCTTGGCTTTATCTACCTGAATACCCTCAGCAGAGATTTTATGGCCAAGAACTATCCCTCCTTTAACCATAAAATGACACTTTCCCAGTTAAGGACAAGATTAGTCTCCTGACATCTCACCAGCACCTTAGATAAGTTGCTGAGGCATATATCAAAACTACTTCCAAACATAGAGAAGTCATCCATGAATACTTTAATGAACTTCTCTACTATGTCCCCAAAAATTGCCAGCATACACCTTTGAAAGGTTGCTGGTGCATTACACAAACCAAATGGCATGCGCCTATATGCAAAGATTCTATAGGGACAGGTGAAGGCTGTCTTCTCTTGATCTTTTGGGTCAACCACAATTTGGTTGTAAACAGAATACCCATTAAAAAAGCAGTAATACTCATAGCCTGAAAGCCTTTCAAGCATTTGATCTATAAATGGTACAGGAAAGTGGTCTTTTCTAGTGGAGTCATTAAGCCTTCTATAATCTATGCACATTCTCCAACCTGTAGTTGGTCTAATGGCAATGACTTCATCTTTATCATTTTTAACAGTCTTCATCCCTCCTTTCTTAGGCACCACTTGGACTGGACTAATCCAAGCGCTGTCCGAGATAGGATAGATAATTCCTGCATCAAGAAGTTTAACCACTTCTTTCCTTACAGCTTCTTTCATTATGGGGTTTAATCTTCTTTGTGGCTGAATAACAGGGGAGTAGTCATTCTCCATCAGAATTTTATGCATACAAAAGGATGAACTAATTCCCTTTAAATCAGAAATGTTCCAGCCAATAGCAGACTCATGTTTCCTTAAAACCCTTATCAATTTTTCTACATCCTTATCTTTTAAATCAACATTAATGATTACAGGATATGATTCATCATCTCCTAAGAAAACATATTTCAAGTGAGAAGGCAAAGGTTTTAATTCATGTTTTTCTTCAAACACCTCCTTACCTTTCTCAAGTTCAGTATTATTCAAATTTTCTTTCTTTGCATTTTCAAAATCACCTACTTCACATGCTTCAAGTAGGTTCAGCAATTCAGAATATGAGTCATTTAACTCCTCAATCTCAGAGTCAAAATCATCCTCCAAAAAGGCTTGTAAGACCTCTTCTTCATTTTTCAACAGCATAGGAGTATTATAACTTTTAATTTCTTTAATCATAAAACAATCCATTTTCTCAGTTGGATGTTTCATAGCATTAAAGACATTAAAAGTTACTTTCTCCTCTTGAACTCTCAACATGAGTTCTCCCTTATCTACATCAATTAAAGCTCTACCTGTAGCTAAAAAAGGTCTTCCCAAAATCAATGGAATTTCTCTATCAGCTTCCATATCCAGAACTACAAAATTTGCTAGGAAGATAAACTTATCTACCTTAACTAATAGATCTTCCAGCATCCCATGAGGATATTTGATAGACCTATCAGCCAACTGCAAAGACATGCGAGTTGGTTGCAGGTCATTAATTCCTAACTTCTTCATTAAGGATAAAGGCATCAAGTTTATGTTAGCTCCTAGATCACATAAGGCACTTCCTACATGAACATCCCCTATTGCACAAGGTATTGTAAAAGATCCAGGATCTTCCAGCTTCTAAGGGAGTTTCTTTTGAATAATTGCACTACACTCTTGAGTGAGAGCAATCATCTCATCTCCTTTAAGCTTCCTCTTCTTAGACAGAAGTTCTTTCAAAAATTTAGCATATGATGGCATCTCCTGCAATGCCTCAGCAAAAGGAATATTTATGTGAAGCTTTTTAAACACATCCAAGAACTTAGGAAACTTTTCCTCCTCTATTTGTTTTTTAAATCTATAAGGAAATGGAGCATTTTTTAATTTTTCAGGAGTTAGCTTAGAAGCTTCCTCCAAGATCAAATCAACCTTTTTCTTTTTCTTTTGATGAACTTGGTTTTCTTTTTCTTTTTCTTTTTCAACTTTATTTTCAGTTTCATTATTATCTTGCTCACTTTCCTACTCTTTTTCTTTTTCTTCATCTTTTTCTAAACTATTTTCATGACTTGGAGGTGGGGAAAGAATTTTCCCACTCCTAGTAGTTATTGCTTTGCAATGTTCCCTAGGATTTACCTCAATATCTCTAGGAAAGTTGCTAGACTGTCTCTCAGCTAATTGTTTTGATAGCTGTCCAACCTAATTTTCTAAATTTTGAATGGACGCTTCTTGATTTTTAAAACTGGCCTGAGTAGCCTGAATGAACTAAGACAACACATTCTCAAGTTTCGATTTTTCTTTAGAAGGAAGGGGGAGAGATTGTTGTGGTCTATTTGTGGTTTGATTTTGTGGCCTGTTCTAATTCAAATGTGGACCTTTCTGCCATGAAAAATTAGGGTGATTTCTATAGTTAGGATTAAAGGAATTAGAGGGATAATTCCTTTGAAATTATTACTGCCCCATATAATTCACTTGCTCAATAGGCATATTTGGATCCCACATGCCATTTTCATGATCTCCACCACAAAAATCACAGCTTATCATACAAACTTGACTAGGCTTTTGAAGTTCTGAAATCTGTACACTTAATTTCTCTAAAGCCTGAGTCATCAACTTACTTTGAGCCAAATAAGCATCTTGTGCTTCCAATTCTAGTATCCCTCTCTTAGGGATTTAGCTCCTTTCACTAACCAGACATTCATTAGAAGCCATAACATCTATCAGCTCTATAGCTTCTTCTACAGTTTTAGTGGTTAATGAACCTCCAGCTGAGACATCAATCAAGACCCTAGTAGCTGGTCTTACACCATTATAGAATATAGTAACTTGTTGCACATCAGTGATTTGATGATGAGGACATTTCCTTAAACTCTCTTTATATCTATCCCATGCTTCCATTAGAGATTCACTCTCTCTCTGTTGGAAACAAGTGATTTCAGTGCGCAACTTAGCATACTTGGAAGGAGGGAAATGCTTAATCAAAAATTTTCTTTGTAAATCCTCCCAAGTAGAGATACTACCTCTTGGTTGGCTCTACAACCAGGCTTTTGCTCTGTCCCTTAAAGAAAAAGGAAATAATCTTAGTCTTATTGCCTCTTTGGGGACTCCATTCATTTTCACAGTATCACAAATTTGGAGGAAGGTTGCTAGATGCAGATTTGGATCCTCAACCTCACTTCCTCCAAATTGATCATTTCTAACCAACTGCAGCAAAGCCAGTTTAAGTTCAAAATTATTGGCTGCAATCGGAGGCCTAAGGATTCTAGATTGCGATCCTTCTTCAGTAGACCTGGAGTAGTCACCAAGTGTAACTCTCCTCTGTTCCATTTCTTTCTGCTCTTTTTGCGTTTTCTCCTTTCTAAGCTTACGCTCTAACAAATCAATATCAGGATCAAAGAAGAAAGGTTCTCCTCTGTTCCTTGACTGTATACACCAAATGCTAGACACAAACAATATTAAAGCTACTGCTACAGCTACACAAAAATTCTGCTATACTAAAAACAAGAATTAAACTACTTACTAAATGCAAAAACAAAATTAAATGGTTCAGTCTAGTACCGGTCCAAGGATTATTGATATTACTCAACAATCCTCGGCAACGGCGCCATTAACTTGCTGTGTAAATCCTGAGCTATTAACTTGATGCATAATTCTCAGAGGATTTATTCTTTTGGCAAGCGCACCAATCGTTAAATTTGTAATATATTTGATCGTTCCCACAGGGATTGTGGTAATTACCTCAATCTTAGACTGATACAAGCTGAACCAACGCAATGCAGATATAGTTCATTCTATTTTTTGTTGTTTTTATGCTTTCTATGTTTTTGCATTTTCAGAGACAGTATGAAAGATGAAATGTGATTAATAGAAGATAGGTTAGGATTGCTTCAGCTTACAATTTCATCAAGAAACATGCAATTAAGGTTCAATCAATCTTCAGACTCAAGAGGATAATCCACAGATGGTTACTCCCTAATTCCTTAGGTGAATAACACTGATTCCTAAGCATTAAACCCTAATCCCTTAGGTGCTCAATTAACAGAGAAATCTAATGCGAAATTGGGGGTTGAACCGTAACTATTCACCTAATTACTAGGCCTGAATTAGTTAGGAAGCTGGAAGTTACTTAAGTCTCAACCATGATTCCTCACTGGTGAGATTCTTCATCAGATCTGGATTTGTCAATCCAATAAAGTAGATCCACTCCTCATCTTGTTCTCCTCTTGATTTAGAAGTTGACTTCCTCAATACACTTTCAAGAATTCATTGCAAACCTTCGCAACCCCAACCCTAGGGACTTAGAAATCCATGGAAATGGATTCTGTCGAAGGAATATGGAGAGACATGAATAAGAGAATTTAGAGAGAGAAAAGAATTAGAGAGATTGAAAATGGGAAAATGAATCGTGTTCTGTATTCTACCGTCTCTGTGTCTACTATCTCTATGTCTCTTTACAGAATATGTACAAGTATATATATAGGCATATAACTAACTAACTAACTTAATTAATTACAAAGAAACCTTAATTAATAATTAAACTAACTAAACTAATTACATAAATACAAATAAATAAATAATTACAACTTGATACTTAAATTACTAAAGTACAATAGCAATACATCAGAAACGGTGCAAAGCTTTTTTTAGAGGGAAAAAATAACTAACTGCGCAACAGAATCACGCTTGAGCATGATGTACTCGAGCTTGAGCGAGCTCGAAATATGCACTGCACTATGGGAGAGACGCTTGAGCATGATGAAGAAGCTTGAGCGTGAAAAGCTATTTTAGATTCACGCTCAAGCTTGAGCGAGATCGAATTATTCACTGCAGTGTTGATTTCACGCCTGAGCATGAGTGGGGAAGCTTGGGCGTGAATGGTGTTTTGGACTCACGCTTGAGCGTGAGCTTTCTCACTTGAGCGAGATCGTGCTTTCCTTTCTTTCTTTTCACGTACTTTGCATGGATCTCTCGCTTGAGCTTGCATCCTTCAAGCTTGAGCATGAATTGCTCCCGCACATATAAACAAATAATTGCCTAGCGTTTGAACGCTGGCTGTCCAACGCTTGTACGCTGGATTAATGAATTTATAAATAAACATAATTTCTTAACTAATTATTATTTTTAATCATTTTCTTGCATAAATTAAGCACTTTTGAAATAAATAAATAAAATAAGAATTATTAACAATTTATTAAATAATAGTGCTAAACTAAACAATATTTAATGAATTGAGTCAAATAAAAGATGAAATAATTAAGTCTTTTCAAGACTTATCATATGTAAAAACCAAATAAATTAAAGTAGGCAGCGAAAACTGACAGTTGTCCATCCGTCTACTATACCAGATTGGACAATGGTGAGCATCGTCTTCATGACGAAATACCCACACTTAAAGGTGCCATCGTGTCGATAAGACTACAAGGTACCATACATTGAATTCACAATTGGTTATTGTTTTTGTTACTAATTGAGGTAACGTTAAAAGTAATGCTTATTAATTGAAGTACTTACTTTTGTGAAGACCCACTCTAGTTTTTTCTTGATCACTTTACCGTGTAGTCGATGGTACCCAATTAAAGCCCTATAAGAGAATAAAACACCAGTTTAGTTAATAGAATGACTTAATCAAATATGTAAAGTAGTTTAATTTCTTAAAATCAACCTACCTATCGAGTATTTTCATGTAGTCCGCACCAGGACTCCCATGCAATGAACAGAAGCATGCAACAATTTCGTCCTTCGAGCAAATGACCAACAGTTGCCAGTGAACGCTGCAATGAAGATTGATTAGTAATAACGCAATCCATGATTAAAATAAACTACAATAACTAATTATTTAGTATACTCCTACTCTCTATGATATGGTGCAAGGTACACAGTCTTGTTCGAGTCATACATCCAATTCTGGATGTATGCCTGAATCTCCACCTTGCTGTTCCCGTGAAGTTGTATTAGAGAGGGTTCTAGGAAGCCATAAATGTCATGGACACCCCTCTCTATGAAAAGTCTATGTAAAAACCTAATCAAATTAATTTGTAGACGTTTAGTGTTGTAAAAAATAACAATTTAATTGACACTATCATTGAACGAAAAACATTATACTTATAGCTCCCAACACTGAATGACAGAAATGTTTAACATTGTCTTCCCCATTAGGACCTCACACAAGTCAGGTCGTGCAATGTACACTGGCAACGGGCTTGGGCGGCCAAAAACAGATTCCTCCCATGGGACCGAGATAATAGAATCGCGTAGCCCAACCGATATCCCCCACAGTCGTTCCATCGGATCAAGGGGGCTCTGGCTTCTCTGATGGGGTAACACCCTGCTAAAATAGTTAAAAAAATAGAAGCAATTTATGATTATTGAAACCATAAATTAATATATAATTGATGCTTGGGTAAAAAGCATACCTGGGGACCAGAATCTAACACAAGTCTGGTCGGCCACATTAGGAAGTGTCCTACAGACTGGCCGACGAGTCGTACCTCAAAAGTTGGAATGGAACAACTGCATCTACCTCGAGGACCTATATAACTAAAATCCTTGACACACCATCAGGCAATGCCTGATGGTGAATCAAAGGGCCTAGGTTGTACACTGAACCAATGGCAACTGGCTCTTCCATTCCATCCATAAATAGGTTACACTAACGGCAGTCTCCAACATTTACGCCGTCATCATCACCATCAGGTGCAGCACACGACCCTTTTGTGCTGACTCGCCTAGTCTGCATAATTACACAACATTTTGAGGTTATTCAAGAAATCATGATAGCAAATCACAAGTAATTTAATTAAATAATGTACAATATAACCTGTGTGTCTACCACCTGGTGTAGGTTGACATTGTTGACTGAATAATGCCATCATCTCACTCCAAAACTGTGCCATCTCCTCCTGAAGCAGCCTCTACATTTCCTCATTTGCCTCTGCCTTCACTGCGGTAACCTTGTCCTCAAAGGTCTTCTCCAAATCAGATATGGACTGGAAAGGGTGGCGGGACGGCCAAAATAGCTTTGAAGGCTTATGGAGAAAGAATAATTAGAAATAAAAATGTTATCATAAGGAATCTAAGATTATTAATGTAAACATACCATGACCTCGACCAGCTGCACGTACTCGTCCAGGGTGCTCTGGTCGGCTGATGGCAGAGGTCAATATATCATCCCTACCATGTGACATAAGTGACCCTTGGGTCGACTGCTCAACCAAAGAATCCTGCAAGCAAAAGTTAATGATTAGTGTTGTTAGGGTTTGATGGATAATTAACGTTTCATAAAAAGTATTGAGAAGCTTTGTACTTACAATCCTTGAGACAACCTCCTCAACATGTGATGAAGTGTACTGACCACTCTTCTTCGTCCTGGCACGCTTCCATTTTTCATGTCGTGCGGGTGGGGAGGGGGGATCCACAATAGTGGCGCTACCCTGACGTTGCCTAGCTTTCTCCTCCACTATCCAATCCTCGCACAATCGGTAACCCCCACGTGACAACCTGTGAGGGCAGTCATTTTTCCCCTGAATTTCCTGTGCTTTCATGCGTTTGGCCTGCATCAAAAACAATTCAAAGACATTTATACGTGCTTTCATGTGCTTTCATACGTTATACATTCTCCGATAACTATAAAAACATAATCAGTAAAAGATACATACAATAAAGTCGTATGTGTGCCGGGATGCCACAAACGCATCCTAAGTCTGCTGATCTATGGATGTGTATCTATCTCCAGGAAACTCACCTTGCTTCTTCCTGTAGACATACCTAAAATTTAAAATATTTGAAGTAAGTAATTGATAACATAAAACATGATGATTTTAAACATGTATATTTTAAAATTAAAATATACGTGGAGGTCAGGTTGCTCTTGAATGTCCTGCATCGGTTAGCGATCTCAGACATGATCTTCCTATATAGTGTATCAATTGCGGGAATATCCCAAGCATCCTACAAGTGCCAAATAAACAAGGATGAGATTATTACGCATAACAAATTACGATACGAGTAAATAAATGTACTTACAACAATATCAGCCCAAATTGCATTCTTCACGACCTCCTCAACACTATCCCATTCAAGGATAATGATGGACACCTTCGACCATGCCAACACACTTAAGTAACTCTGAAACTTGGCGGCGTTAGGTCCCGAAGTCCTCGTCGTGCAAATATCAATCTCAACATGGGTCCTCTGACCCTGATGGCCCCTGAGTGCAACATTAGTCATCCGGGTAACACCTCTCCTCCTAGCTGAGGAATCTATGCCCTGGGAGTCAGATCTCGCATGTGAATCCTGGTCAGCCATAGGTATCTGTTCAAAAAACCAAAAATATAATTAGTGAGTATAATAAACTAACTTTAGCAAACAAGAATCAGTTTATAAACATGATAAATGATATACAACCATACCCTATTTTTCCTACAGACCCTTCAGGTGGTCATTACGAGTAGCAACTATATCATCTATGAGATCTTCCACAACGCCGGTTGGTGTACGTGTTGTTAGACAAGGTATATCTAGGACATCAAGACATGGATCCCCAATGTTGTGTCTACCTTGGACAACAACTGACCATCGTTTATCTGATGGGTCAACAATGTAAAAAACTTGTTTTACTTAAACTGCCATGATGAAAGGCTCCTCCTTATGACCTACCTTGTTTAAGTCCACTAACGTAAATCCAAAATCATCTAGGCAATAAAATTAAGATCGCAACTACCCTTGAAAAATTAAATTTGTACAGAGCTAAAATATATACCAATAATTTGAGCAATAATATTGAGCAGCAAATAAACAGGAACAGTAACATGAACAGAAATAGTAGCAGAGATTGAGTAGAGATTCAAGCATACATCACAATATCCTACTGTAAAACCAAATCGTAATAACGACAAGAGACAGTAGAGAAAAAAGAGTCCAATACAACAATACTAATATGATCCTTATACAAAAATTCAACCTTTTGGAAAATAAACATTGTTTTCACAAAATATATATAAAAAATGTTCTTGCTCACTGATTGAGTTCTTGCTCACTGTTGCTGCTGTTGCTGTTGCTGTTGCTACGATTTCTACTATAAAAAATCCAGAAGTGCCTTCCAAAACTCAAGAATGTTGAGATAATCTCCTCTCTAGAATATCTTTTCCAACCCTCTCTAGAAGAAAATCTCTGAACCCCTCTTCTTCTGTACAAAGGGGTATTTATAGAGCATGTTTCATACCCCCTCCCATAAAGAAATTCCAAAGTGGAAGCTCCACATACTGCTTTAATGGAGGATAAAGAGGATGGCACCACTAGTTGAGTGGTTCTTCTAGCTGGACCTCCACTCTTGCTAGTGACCTTGAAGCTCCTAAAAATCTTCTAGAAAATCTGTTGCACTTCTTTTGTTTCTTGTTCTTTTCTTTTCCACCAGCAGAAACCCCCTCTTTCACGTTGGCTTCTTCTTCTCCACCTTCTCCTTTCTCCTCTTTCCTTGAGCCTTATTATCTTCAAATGCCAAAATGGAATCCTTTCTTTATTATTAACCATGGGAGACAAGTTTAATGGAGTTTCCCACTCACATTACTTTAGTGCCACCTTTGTCAAATGCACATGCCAAGGTTCCTTTATTATTTGTATCACCAACAAGCATATGACTGTGAATACCCCATCCAATGCCTATGCCTTCTAATTTTTAATTCTAACTTTGTGAAGCCAAACTTAGTGTATTTTAATTAGAACTTGCATCCTTACTTGTACCAAAACCATGAGCATTATTTGGTGATGGGTTCCATGCCCTTTTTTATGCATTAAAGAATTTCCCTTGTCCATGCTCTCTTATTCTCGTGAAAGCAAAACCATGGGGCTGCAGCATGTACATTTAAACTCCATTTAAATAGCATGTAGAGCCTATCTTGCATAATTTATTATGAATTTAGGCCATTTCCTCTTGTTAAAACCGTGAGACTTCCATGTGGTGGGTGCCAAGGAATTTTTCATTAAATAATTCCCTTGTCCAAGGTCCTTATTCACGTTGAAACACAAAATGGGACTGTGCTTAAAATTGTTTAATTATTTGCCTTTGGTCCCATGTAGCTTATCATGAATAATTGAATTTTTGACTTAGTCAAAATTGTTAGGCTTAATTTTGACTTGGTCAAAATTGGTGGCTTAATTTGTATAATTTGCTTCCAATTTGCAATGCTATTACCGTGAATCAAAGTTAAAGGGCTTTGTATTTGCTAAATCATTGTGGTAGGGCCATACACTTAAAAATTCAACAATTCCCTTTACATATAATGTATATTCACGTGAAAGACCATGGAGAGGCTGCACTTTCTTTTGTCTTGCTTTGCTGTGTACAAGTAAAGAAATCTTTTTGAACATTTATCAATTGATCAAATAAGCATAGGGATTAATTTTATGATCCCATGGTAGCCTTTTAATTAAATTTAATACATAAAGTGTTAAAATTCAAGTGCTGAATTTTAATCCTCCTAAGTGCATTAAATTTTATTAAGACCAAGAAAAAGGATTTTGGGCATGACAAAAAGAGGTGTTCACAACTATTATAATATTTAACATTGGCTTATACGTGAGCTTTTATTCTGATAATGAAAAAATTGGATATAACAATGGTATATAATCACGGGTTAAAGTGGGTCAGTGATAAAAACATGTGCGGTGGCATTTTTAAAATTATAAGGTAAATGATATAATCAGCAAAAACTATATATCCATGGTTAACATCATCACCGTGATCGTACCCATCAATATATAATCACGGTTGAGGAGTTAACCGTGGATATAAAATACCTGAAATATATATCCACGGTTGACTACACAACCGTGACTATATATTGATGGTATGATCACGGCTCTGATGTTATCCGTGAATATATATTGATGTCTATAATCACGCTTATATTTCTAACCATGGATATATAGTTCAGGTTTTAGGGTTTAATCACTGGGGACTATATGTCCATGATTGTTTCTATAACTGTGATTATAGATTTAATATTTATCCACGGTTGTAGTCTTAACCGTGGTGATAGAGTTAACATTTATCCACGGGTGTTTGTTTAACCGTGAATATATGTGTAATATATTAACGGTTTCAAGAGGAACCGTGATTATACATCTTTTCTGAAACTTCAAAAGCCACGCCAGATACTCTTTTTCAGTTTCTACTTCTCCTCTCGTGCTCATCTTTGGCAATTTTCTCTACTTGTCGTCGTCCTTGGTGATTTTCTCTCATTGTCCTTGTCAGGTAAGTCGTCCCTATTTTTTGCTTTTTCATTTTCTTCTTCTTCGTCGAGATGTTTCTCATCTTCTCCATCTGTCCCAGTATGCTCGTTGCTATTGTTTCCTGCTTCTTGCTCGTTGCTTGTTCTGTTATACTCGTTGCTTGTCCCAGTGTTGCTGCATTGTCCTGTAAGTCATCCCTATTTTTGCTCACCACTGTTTCTGATGGTCCCTGTTTGAGTTAAATCCATTTTAAGTTATGTTGATGCGTTTTATGGGTTCTATTTTGTGTTGAAAAGGGTTTCTGTCTCTGTGTTGTTGGTTCTGAGTATAATGTGCCTGTTCTTTTTTGTTGGTTCTATGTATGTCAACATTTTGTTTTTAGTTTTTAGTTCAAAACCATTTGTCAAGAAACTTATCAGTGTACTTACTCGTTTGTTTCACTCGCAATTGCTCTGAACAAACCCAAAAACCCTCAACCTTGTTTGTTGATGAATGATATTTAAGTATTTCTATAAACACTCATTAAACCTGTAGCTAAGTTTGTTGATTCCTTTTATATTTGATTTAAGGCTTTGATTCCTATCAAACATAATATTTCATCTATTGATATGACATTTTGATCATTTTGGTGTCCAATTAGTCTGGAATTTATTAGAGTGATAGCCTGCACTCCACGTTCATCAGTTTAACCAATTATACTATTGTTAATTTGGACTATGTTATGTATTTGTTGTATAAAAGTGAAGGTTGCTTAAGATGGAGACATTTTTGCTTCAATCTATTTTACTAACCAAAACATCATATTTAAAATTGTAAAAAAGGTTTCCCCTTTAGATTTTATCAAACAAATCACCCTAAAATTGTTTAAGTTTTATCAAGTTTCAATTAAATTTCTTATTTATAAAATATTCAAATTGTTTCAACTATTAATTAGTTCTTTCACCATATTCATAATCCATAATCCATAATCCAACATCCAACACCATATCCATAATTCATAATCCATAAAATAATAGCTCAATCTAATTACTAAATAAGAGTCTTATAATTCAACACCATAATCCATAATCCATAATCCATAATCTATATATCCAACACCATAGTTGTACTTGAAAATAACACAAACTAAAAACATCATACTGATTTAGGAGAAAAGTTAACTAAATTATTATACATTTTTAAGTATTATTTTTAATCAAAGTATACATTTCACTGTATAGTATATATAATGTTATTTTTGTTGTTGTTTGTTGCTCTCATATAATGTTATTTCTCTTGTTGTATATGTGTGGTTGTTAATCTCGTGAACTCGTAGGCTCATACACTAGTTAATTAGTATGAAAGTTACTGTGCATGAGTGAACCGTAGTTCCCTGTTTGAGATTCGACACAAATGGTCATTAAATTAATTAATTTCATCATTTGTGTTGAATCTTAAATTGTCCATTTGGACAGTTTGGGATGAACAATGATTTTTTATACGTCATTAGTATGTACAACTTAGGAGTTATTTTAAAATTTGATAAACTTTCAATAACTTGTATTTTGTGTTGTTCCCTGGGTGCATATTTGGTTGTGGTTGAACTTGATTTGACCACTCTCATTTTGTGTACTTAGAGACCAATGCAAAATGCTGCCGAAATTTCATCAAATTTTAAAATAAGTCCTAACCTGTATATATGAATGACGTATAAAAACAATTGTCATCCTGAATGGGTATAGGACCACCACTTTTGTAGAAAAAGTGAGATTGATCATAGCACCTTGTACGCAGTTGGTATGGATCAGAGTTGGATAAATGCATCACGCCTAAGTGTAGAGTACGAGGGGGGAGTTGAATCATTTATAGAATTCGTAGCGAGAAATGCAGTAGAGGTGAATGGAAAGTATTTTTGCCTTTGTGTTAAATGCTTGAACTTGCGTCGGGTAGACTTGGAAGAGGTTCGAGAACATCTACTATGTGACGGTTTTCTATGTAGTTATACGCATTGGATATGGCATGGTGAAGATATGGTGATGCCAAGTAACAGCTCTCAAACTGAAAATCGAAGCTTGATGCATGACACCGATGTCGACATGGATGACCGACTTGAGGATATGATCCGTGATGTAGGGGTAGAAGGTTCTAAGAAAGCTCATGTATATACGACTCTGTGTGAGGATTCTGAGCAGCCGTTGTATCCAAACTGCATAAATTTCATGAGGTTATCAGTAGTTTTATGATTGTTTAATTTGAAGGCCATAAACGGGTGGACGGATAAAAGTTTCACTGACTTACTGAAGTTGTTGAAAGAAATGCTCCCAGCTGGAAACACCTTGCCGAATCGTAACTATGGGGCCAAAAAGGTGTTGTGTCCTATGGGTTTAGAGTATGAGAAAATACATGCATGCCCAAATGATTGTGTATTATTCCAGGGTGAGTTAGAAATACTGCATCGATGTCCTAGGTGTGGGGTGTCACGGTATAAGAAGAAAGAGGCGGATTGTGATGAAGTCTGCACTAAAGGGTCTCCTACAAAGGTGTTATGGTATCTACCTATAGTTCTAAGACTAAAGCGTCTGTTTGCCAATGCAGATGATGCAAAACTTATGAGATAGCATGCTGATGAAAGGGTTGTTGACGGTCTACTTAGGCATTCGACGGATGGATCGCAATAGAAGAAAATGGATATGATTTTTCCTGATTTTACCCATGAACCAAGAAATGTTAGGCTTGCACTAGCCACAGATGGCATGAACCTGTTTGGGAACCTGAGCACAAACCATAGTTCGTGGCCTGTTTTGTTGTTTGTTTACAACTTGCCGCCATGGTTGTGCATGAAGCGAAAATATGTCATGTTATCAATGATGATTTCTGGTCCACGACAATCGGGGAACGACATTGATGTATATTTAACTCCATTAGTTGAAGACCTCAAAAGGTTATGGGAAGACGGGGTTGATGTGTTTGATGGGTTTACCGGGCAATCATTCAAATTACGTGCCATGCTATTTTGCACGATCAATGACTTTCCAGCGTATGTTAACTTATCCGGGTACAGCGTAAAGGGTCATAAAGCTTGTCCAGTATGTGAGGAGGGAACTAGTTCTGTGCGGCTGCATTATGGTAGGAAAAATATTTATCTTCGACATCGAAGGTTTCTTAAAGTGAATTATCCATTTCAGAGGTTGAAGAAGTCGTTCAACGGTGCCCAAGATTTTGAAATGGCTCTTCCACCACTATCTGGTCGCCAGACATATGAAAAGGTGAAAGATGTCAACGTGCAGTTTGGTAAGTGTGAAAAATAGCACCCAACACAAAACAACTGGAAGAAAAAGTCAGTGTTTTTTAACCTGCCATATTGGAGGGAGCTTGATGTAAGACACTACATTGATGTAATGCATGTGGAGAAAAATGTGTATGACAGTTTGGTTAGTACACTCTTAAACTTACCTCGGAAGACTAAGGATGGCCTAAATTCGCGTATGGACTTGGAGCTTATGGGTACACGTCAGGAGTTGCATCCACAATCAAAGGGCAAACAAACATATTTGCCCCCAGGATGTCATACATTGTCCAGAGAAGAAAAGAAAAGTCTGTGTGAATCGTTACGTAGTGTTAAAGTTCCGTCTGGTTATGGTTCAAACATCAACACTTGTGTTTCCATGAAAGATTTGAAGTTAGTTGGGTTGAAGTCTCACGATTGTCACATGTTGATGCAACAATTTCTGCTATTGCCATTCGTGACATTCTTCCTAAAAATGTGAGAAATGTTATAACAAGGCTGTGTATGTTTTTCAATGCCATATGTTGCAAGGTAATCATGCCCGGGGAATTGGATGTGTTGGAACAGGAAGCATCGCTTATACTATGTTAGCTTGAAATGTATTTCTCGTCCTCTTTTTTTGACATAATGGTCCACTTAATCATCCATTTGGTGAGAGAGGTCCATTTGTGTGGTCCAGTGTTCTTGCAGTGGGTGTATCCCGTTGAGCGATATATGAAGATATTGAAAGGGTATATGAAGAATCAACGTCGTCCCGAAGCTTTAATTGTGGAAAGATATATTGCAGAGGAGGCAATTGAGTTTTGCACTGAATACATGTCACATGCTGCAAGCATTGGTATTCCAACGACTTGTCATGATGGCAGATTGGATGGGAAAGGAACAATCGGAAAAAAAATGAAGAGCATGCCACGTGATGATGTCCTTCAAGCACACTTTTATATTTTGAACAAAACGGATGACGTACAACCGTATCTAGCCACTCACAAGGAGCTAGTCAAGAGAACCAACCCTAAAATGACTGAAAAATGGGTGTTAAATGAACACAACAAGATATTCATGCAGTGGTTCCAAAAGACCGTTCTGAAAGATGCATCTGCATCCTCGACATTACATCGACTGGCACAGGGCCTGAACTTTGATGTCCTCACCTTTTGTGGGTATGACATAAACAACTATTCATTTTATACAAGGACACAGGATGAAAAGAATACAAATCAAAATAGTGGAGTGATGGTTGTAGCTCAGTCAATGCATTTCTCAACTTCAAAGGACAACAACCCTATCATGGCCGAGTCATGCTACTTTGGTGTGATTAAAGATATATGGGAAGTCGATTACGGTCCCTTCACTGTTCCTGTGTTTAAATGCAAATGGGTTGACAATAAGAACGGTGTCAAAACTGATGATTTAGGAGTTACATTGGTGGACCTCAATAAGATAAGGCATAAGGACGAGTCATTCATTATGGCAATGTAAGTGAGGCAAGTTTTTTATGTTGCTGACCCAGCTGACAAACGGTTATCAATTGTTATCCAAGGTAGACACATTGGAGACCCTAATCTTAATGTTGTCGAAATTCTATCCACCACAACACATATTCCAACATCTGTCATTGAACATGACATAGATGATGTAGTTGCCAGTCATCATGACCACATTGAAGGCTTGTGGGAAAATATTTCATCTTCATAGGGCATTAATCATGTTAATGAATAATTGAATTACATGTTATATTAATTATTCGTTGTATTAATTGTTATATTAAATATTTGATAGTTGTGTTTCCTTGTTTGGACAGATACTCATGGCTGACCAGGATCCAGGTTCTAGGTCTGACTCACAGGCTACTGGTTCCTCTACTCGGAAGAGTAGAGGTGTTACCCGGATGCCTGATGTTGCACTTAGGCGTTATCGGGGAGAGAGGTTGTGTGTTGACGTCGATGTCAACACTGGTAGATTTGGAGGACCAAATGCCATAAAATTTAGCAGTTATTTAGGAGTTGTGGCACGGTCGAAGGTGTCCATTATTATCCCCGACTAGGATAATGTCGAGGAGGTGGTGAAGAACCAGATTTGGAGTGATATTCTGGTAACTTATATATTATTTAAGTTTTATTTTAGTGTATCTTTTCATGTAATACATAATAAGGACTCTTTTATGGACTAACTCTTTTAATGTAGGATTCTTTTGAGATACCAGCACATGACATAGTGAGGAGGAAGATCCTCGGTATTATTGCTGAGCGATGGAGGTCGTTTAAATCCACACTCACCAGGAGGTATATTTAGACTGTAAATTCTTAATCAACACTTTGCCAAATTATACCAATCCTTAGTTTAAAAGTATATGAATTATAGGTATGTATTCGGGGAGGACCAAGGACAGTTCCCAGAGAGAAATACACCTTCATTGATCAGGAGACTTGGGATGCTTTCGTTGCATCCAGGTATTTTGACCAGTTTCAGGTACGTTGGTTTTTAAATGCTTAAATTATGTATAATTTAAAAGTTTAACTCTAAATAATTTTCTTTCTTGTTGTGGGCGGTCAGATCAAAAGCACAGAGCATTAGGAAGCTAAATGACTGCCCCCACACACTGTCACTGGGGGTTACCGTAGATTGGAGGAGCGGCTGGTCCAGGAGAGGTTGAGTCAGTGTCAGACTAGCCAGCCTGACACTGGTATTATGGATCCCCCTTCCCCACCTACACGCCACGACAAATGGAAGCGGGCTAGGATCAAGAAGAGTGGGGAATACACTTCCTCACAAGCTCAGGAAGTCACCTCACGGATAGTAAGTATTCCCTTTGTATCAGTGTCTATTTTTGGGTTTACGTGAAGGAAGTGAATACTAACTTGTTTGGTTTCAGGATTCCTTGGTTGAGCAATCAACCCAAGGGTCTTTCGTAGCCCATGGCAGGCAGAATATTTTGACTACCGCCATCGGCCGGCCAGAGCACCCAGGAAGGATGCGTGGTGTTGGTCAAGGTGTAGGTAAGTTGTAAATAAATGTATCCTTTCATTTTGTTATCTATTGAACAATTATGGGCTAATCATTCATATTTCACAGGCCTCCTACACCTTGAACAATTATGAACAATTATGGACCCTGCCCCCTCCGTTGAGAAGTTAGTGGAGCAGAAGGTGGCTGTTGTGAAGGCTGAGTATCAGGAAGAGATTACAAAGCTCCAGCTAGAGATGGCCCAATTCAAGGAGGAGATGAAGGCCTCACTCAGCCACCACCAAGAGACTACTGCACTAGCTACCGACCCACAGGTTAAATTCCTTATTCTATTTAACTGTTTGTTGTTTGTAATCATTTTCTTTCATTGTTGAATAACTTCTGCTTGATGTGTAAATATGTAGGTACGGAGGGTTAGCACTAAGGGGTCGTGCGCTGCAGCTGACCCTGACGATGATAGGGTCGAGGCTATAGATACGCGTCAATGTGACCTGTTCATTGATGGGTCGAAGGAGCCAGTTACCACTGGCATGGTCTATAACTTAGGCCTTTTGGTTCACCATCAGTCATTACCTAATGGAATGTCTAGGGTCTCCGTTGTGCTCATCCTCGAGGAGGATGCTGTTGTGCCAGTGGCAACTCCAGAGGTGAAGACCGTCGGTCAGGCGGTGGGCCGCTTTCTGATGTGGCCCAACAGACTTCTATCGGTTGCTCCTATACAGGTAAAAACCTGAAACACTAACTAATTTTGTTATATTGTCAATTATGGTACAAACTATAATGGTTGCCAATTATTCAACAATAACCGGCATTGAAGGAGCTAGACCCCAATCCGATCCAGATGCTATGGTAGAGGGGCGCTGAGCTAGGAGAGAATGCTCTTCAGGTCCCATGGCGGCCACTGGTGTTCGGCCGTCCAAGTTCACTACCGGTTTACATTACACGGAGTGACTTGTGTGAGATTATGATGGGGACGACGATGCTAAACATCTCCATCATTCAGCTGTGGGAGCTGTAAGTATATCATTTTATGTCCAATTTTTTCATTATACAAGTTATTTGTCGCTAACCATGTCTTAACTTGTTTAGGTTTCTGACAAAAATCTGTGTGGACTTGGGTTTTGATAGAACTTATGGTTTCTTAGAGCCCTCTTTCATACAGAGGCAAGGAAACAATAAGGAAGACACCCAGGCATACATCCAGAATTATCTTGCTCTGTACTTTGATACTTGTGGTGATCCGTCCCCGGGCTTATCATGCTCTGTACTTTGATACTATGCATGGGACAGTTCCACAAGACCTGAAAAGTATAGTAGACGGGTAAGTTAATCCCTAAAAAATAAGTACAAATTCGATTACATCATTTTTGGACCTATACGATTCTAACTTATCTTGTGTTTTATTTGACGTAGGGCGGTGGTTGGATACAATCGACTGCTGGGAATTTAGTCCAGCGGAAGAAAAGTTGCATGGGTGTAACCAAAAGTAAGTTAATCGTATTCATTCAAATCTTCAATATATATTTTTTAAGTTGTGAATTCATTTATTCTTTATTTTATGTCCATTGTAGTCTTATAGGCAGGAGGGTGGCTTCGAGTGTGGCTATTACGCCATGCACACCATGCTGACCATCGTCCAACAACATTTAGTAGATGGATGGACAGATATAAGTCTCATCATTTGGACTAGTTTTCTACCAATTTCATCAAATTCATGTAATAAATATAGCTTTTGTTCTAATTGTTATGTGCATTGTTTGCAGTACTTCCAGGACCGGTCATACTTCTCTAAGACACTTGTAGATAATGTTAGAAACCAATGGGCCGCATACTTCATTGAAGTCAAGAAAACACTTAGCTAGATATAGGATCTTTATTCTCTTATATATGTATCTAGTGTAGGATTTAGGGTTTATATTTTATTAGGTTACATTCATCTGAATTGTATATAGTTTTATTTTTTAGGTTGTTATGAATTGATATCAAATTAATGTTATATACATACCATTCTTTTTATATATTGTTGTTGGATATGTTGGTATATATTGTATATTGTGCTGGTTGTCTGATTACAGGTTTGGGAAACAATAAAATAGAAACCATATTAAAAAAAAACCTCATTATTTAATCACGGTTATGGTAACAACCGTGATTATAGACCCTATTTATCCACGATTACTACCATAACCGTGATTATACATAGTCTGTAAGTGAAGTTTTATGACTACTTATATTCACGATTATGCTAGACAATCGTGATCATACATAGTCTGTTATATTCACGGTTATTCTCGACAACCGTGATTAAATATGTTCTTATTTAATCACGGTTACGAACAACCGTGATTACATATAATTTATAACCACGGTTGTTAACCGTGGTTAAACACCCTCATCTACTACCACGGCTGCAACAACCACAGTTCATTAACCGTGATTAAAGGCCATTTTTAACTGTGATTATATCCATTTTTTCCACTAGTGAGAAACTGGAGAGTAGCACACTGGTATGTGCAGTTTAGATGAAAATGATGGAGGAAAGGAAAAAAAGAGTTAAATCAGGGTCTGCTCCCACTCGTTCAATAATTGGTATTAGTCTTAGGTTCAATAGTTGGTTCAATAGTCTTAAGTTCATGAAAATACGATATAACAAACCTTTCCATTGCTGAATGTATCAAGATGAATATTGTTATTATATGGAATTTTTTTCCATTGTTATTTACTACACTTGGGTATTCTTTCTAATTACTTTTGAAAATCTTGTTCAATTAAAATTTGACTCTACTTAAAAACAATTCATGGAACAGGTTAAGCTTTTAGGAGTGTTTGATATTGACAAATTCTTTAGTAATTCAAGCCTATGAATCTTGAAACTAAAATACCCCTTAGACTTAAATCACTCTCTAGCCATTTGTCATTCTAAAAAGAATATTTCTAATAATATAAATTCTTGATTGATGATGTTTTCCTAGATTGGTACAAGGTACTTCCATAGTGGAGAATACAAATTCCTTATATTCAGGCTTGAGTCTTTGGTGAAATCCCTACCATATTTTTCATGAAGAACTTGAATGTACATGTTTTGATATCTTATTCTCATTTCCCAAGTTGTTTTCATCATATAAGACTTGTTCATGTATGAAGACACTTAACTCTTAGCCTTCATTGTTTTTGTTTTATAAGGACATCCCATTTTATTAACTAAGTTTTCCTTATATTTTAAGTATACAAAAATTAGAAGATGAAAACATTAAACTAAACATATACTTAGTATTTGTTTGTTTTATTATTCTCTAATGAAAATGATAATCTGGCCCATAACTATTAGTATAACCCTATTGTATTTTTTGTTAAGGAAATTATGGAAGTACCATGTCATGCAATAACTACTCCTAGGGCTTCATGTACTGAAAATCCTTTTCTCTTTGTTTGCTCGTCCTAGGTGGCTCAAGATCTCTTTCAGTTTTACCCTTTTTTCCGTTGCTTTAAACAAGTTATTCTCTCACCCCTTATTTTCCAATTTGTTGCTTGCAGAGTGAGATTTGCTTCCTGAATTTGTTGAGTATGATGTTAATGTATTAACCAAACTGAGATAACATGTATTGTTTTTGATAAAATGATGATACTTATATATTTAATAGGTAACCTTTTAACCCTATTTGATAAAGATAAGGTCATTTAAACTTTGATAATGTAAAGGTGTGATGTATACCTTTGTTCTTACTTTACTCCATGAGATCATTAATAGAAAAATAATATTTTTACTGAAAAAATAATATTTAATATCATTAATATTTTGTTTAGTTATATTATGATTTTATCAAACTCAACGTATACTTTATGTTATGATTCTCAGCCGTTTATTGTAGTTGTAAGAGTAGTTTATATACTTGTATATTGTTTTTTGCTTAGCATTTTTTAATAGATGCCTTTATATCCATTTTGTTTGTTATGTTAATTTACTATCTTTAATTATATCTTATGGTTGCAAAAAAGATTTTAACTTATCTCTTTATTTCTTTATACCTAAAGTATATGACTTTTGTGTATGTATATTGATATTTGGCCTAAAGTAGTTATATAATCTTCATGACTTTTAAGGGTGCTGTTTAGGCCCATTAGATTTTTTTGTGTTCCTGTTTGGTCCCTCTTTATTACTTGTTTAAAAATTAGCCTTTCAAGGTTATAGATATATCTTGAACTATATTAGACTATTTTCAATGTGTAACAGGGCTCGTGTTAAATTTTGAAAGGACTAGTTTATAGGGGAGACTCTGCTGAAATTTTGGTAGGCTCCCTGTGTCGTTAGACCATGTACCCAAATAGATTCCCGTACAAGACTCAACATAACAGGTCGATACACCATGTTGTGTTGGATCTTGAATTGTCCCGGTTGGACAGTTTAGGATGAATATGTAACCAGTAGCGCATAACCCATAAATATTAGTGTTTGCATAAAACTTGTGTTGTTGATGTGTAATTGGAATTCCCATTTTTGCATTTCGTGTTGTCTTCAGGTGTATGTCTACGTGGGGAAATTTAAAATGAAAATGACCCGGACAAGAACATTTTTTCGAAATTAAATAAACCAAATAGACCATAAAGCAACCGGGTAACAAAAGAAATAAGAGAAGGAAGGCAAGAGAAAATAAAACCGACTCGAGAGGGCATACAGTGGAAGAAGGAAACACTCAGCGAAGCCCAAAACCAGCATTCACTCGGTTAAGCGAGAACCCATACACTTGAGCGAAGCAGCTCCAGTCGCTCAGGCGAGGCATGAATCGCTTAAGCGATGCCAACACAAGGTCTTCCCAAGTCCACGCTCGCTGGAGCGAGTACCTTGATCGCTGGGGCGAGAAGCCACACTCGGCTATCCAGACGCTCGGAATCCAGAGTCATCCTTCAACTCATTCACTCAGAAAATGATAGCTAACTCTCTCGACATGCCACAACTTATTCGCTCGGGGAGTCATTAAGTAAATCCTCACTCGGACTTATTCTAATTCTAACCACTCGGAATACCGTTTGGCTAATTCGCTCGGATTATTTATAACGTCCACTCAAAATTCATCAAAGGGATTTCTCTCAGAATCCTTATGAGTAGCCCCTACTCGGAAAGAGCCCAACACGAGTCACCAACATACAACACAGGTCTATACACAATCATACACTCAGAATACCCATTATCTTAACATTATATATATATATTCACCAATACATACAATTCCATAAAAGTAACCCATATCTATAATTCTCCTAATCAATCTTTATAAACAAATATGCTTAATCGTCATTTTACATAAGAGCCGGCCAAGGCTACACTGACTAAACATAATGAATACAATATAAGCACTCAACAATCGGGGTACACCACACTCGGACTTGAGGCCCTGTCAGCACTTCCGAGCCCGATCTGCACATACTGAAAAATGGTGTAGGGGGTGAGCTTTCACATATACAATGACAGTTATTGGCTCGGCTTAGCATACACATTCCCTTTCAACATACCCTATCTATCTTAGTCAATACTAGCATTTACTAACATTTAATAAAGCATCTACACAAGTCACTAGTCGGATTACTCAAGTTATTCATGGTCATCTAACTCCTACTATTCATAACAACATACCCCTTAACAATAACATCAATAATACTTAGCCTCAGCGTCAAACACACACACAAATCCAGTCGGAATTCTTTAATAGCATTCACAGATTTTAAGGAGCGTGTTGCTCTCGTCAATGATGCACCTACCTATATGCATACGGATCCGACCTAACAATAACTCTCAGTTACAGATCCCTTTTCTGGCCCCTTGTCTGATAACCCTTACCGTGTTGTACCGGTCTCCCACGGACGTCTCGAGACTTAACTCTAGCTCCAACGGCTACCACGGGTCCTCTCAGAATCTAGCCAAGGGTCTGTAGCTAGAAATCATCTCATTGGGTTCCTGACCTTCCACGGGTCACCCTCTATTCATAAATGCAACCTCATGCATGTCACGGTAGTCATCCACACTCAGCAAGTTCATCTTAAGCAATTCATATCGTATCCACCCGGAAGTCAATAATAGACCACACAATGTGCTTGACATTCACATTACAATTAACATGCAATTCATACATTAACTCCACAACATCACCAATGTCATCATACATCTCTAGGACAGCCATAGTCATACACCACCCAGATAATAATTATCATTCATTCGGACTCCACTCAGCAGCACGCATAATATATATATATATATATATCAAACAACACATCCTGAACGCATGCATATGAATACGAAATAATCAACAGGACTCTACTAACACACACATACGATATCCAATGATCAACAGTCGAACACCTCACAGAGTCATCACAATCATAATCATACAAACACATAAGGTAATACGTTCACTCGGACCGTCCAGAAACTATGCATTTGACATGCAGAGCGCCCCCTACCTGTGATGAAGATTCCAAAGGCTCCAGGGGCTTGCAGCTCTAATCGGTTGCTCCGCTCAGCCCATTCACTCGTTCTTGATAGAACGACCCTGCATCAGTCATCCACTATTACACTTGGCTTTGGAGGAACTCCGAGCCACTCCCATTCTTAAATAGTTCTGCATGCAAGATTAGCGGGGAGACCCAAGCCCCCAGGGCACCACATTGACCGTCCACTTGGTCCAGTGGGGATTTCCAAGCTTCCGAGACGCCCAGTTCTCTGCTCGCTCTCTTGAGCAGCTCCATTACAACGCTGGTGAATGCTCCGACCTCCTTGCAGCATTTCGTGGTGCAGATCTTCACTGAGACTCGGCAGCCTCGAGCAAGGAGAGGGAGAAAGAGGGAAGTCGACGGAGGAGCCGCGGGGAAGAAGACTGATTGCATACAGAGGGAATGCACACCCTCATCCTCTCTGGCTCGTCGAGTCAAGAAGGAAGACTCTGATCCTCAGCCTCCACGGTCGCGAGCTCACAGTGTAGAGAGCAGAGAAGAAAGAAGAAGAAAAGGAGAATGAAGAGCGAAGAAGAAGGGAAGAAGAGAGAACAAAAAGAAAAAAAGTCTGAAGGGGAAAAAAATGAATGATAGGGTGGCCCAGTAGCCCATATACGCATGCGCGGAGAGAAGGGGAAGTGGGGTGGGAAAGCGTGAAGCAGTACACCAATCACAATCAGCCAGCAATTATTAATTAATCACTCTTAACCAGTCATTATTTCTTAAGTTGAGTTAATTAAGTTAATTATAATTATAATAAATGAATAATTTTCCCACCTTGCAATTATTATTTCAATGATTTATTTTTATTCGGCAATTAATTATTAAATCGGGATGTTACAGTTCTCCCCCTCTCAAAAGAATTTCGTCCTCGAAATTCAAACACATGCTTAGCCTCACTGAACCACTCGGAAAATCACTGCCATACCACAATAACCAATTACACATCTATGTACCTCAAGTATTCATCCATTGCTTAAATTCCAGTCGGTAAAATTGGCTTCCAAAGCAATTTACCGACCGCTCCACCCAAAAAACCGAGACATCATTCTTAACACATTTCCACTCAGAAGTGTCACCATTGACTCGGAATAACATTCCTTCCTTTCACTCAGACTACCTCAACAAACGGATCAGAATACCACAGTCATGCTTTGACTGCAACTCTTCGTTTCTCAATGTTTCCGACTGCTTTGCAATTTCTAATCAGCGTAAATAAAACAGCTCCTCATAGTCTTCACTACATTCAGGATTCCATTTCCCACATAGTTACCCCCATTCAACTGTGCCAGTTCACTCTAGCCATTGACACTTTCCAGTTCATTGGCCGCTCGGCCTTACACTCCCAACACCGATCGACGTATTTACACTATCGGGTTCCCCGACTCAATGAGTCACTCGGCATAACAAAGAGCTCACACAAAGCATAGGCTCGACATTGGGTCACATGGGACACATTCTAGATGTTATTCAACCAATTGGGAAGAATCTAGTCGGTAAACAACATTACCGACTCCCTATAATACCCACTACCGACCGATTCATCTCAGATTAAGCTCTCGGATTTCCAAAATTTCGACCACAAAATTTCTTTCTTAACCAAAATGAACACTCAAACGAGTTCCCATATGCTTCAATTAGCACACTTGCCTGGATTTGCCTCGTACAGGCACCACACTCGGTTCTAACATCTCAGATTCTTAACCATTCCTTTGGCTAACTTCATGCCTATAACCCACGAATGTCACTCGGCCCTCTCACTTGAAAATATCAATCAGGGTTTTAACGGCAGTTCCCATCCAGAAATCCTTCCACTTGCAAAATTTACTCGTAAATCAAGCCTACCTCGAAACCAACCCGAGTCCAAGCCCAGCAGCCCCAAATGTTGACCTGAGTACGATTTCAAATAAATCCTTTTCTTGGATATCTACTCCCCTTGGAGACCCTTCACTCAGAGACTTTCTATTTACCCAATTTCCACTCGGAATACAGGCCCATTCCAAACATAAATCTGAGTTCAGACTCAACAGCTCAACATCACCCGAACACAGCTATGAATAAGTTTACCGCTCAGTATTTACTCCCCCTTGGCTAATTCACTCAAAAACTTGCACACTCGAAGTTCCATTTTCTGACCAGAAGTACTTTTCTCCTGGATAGAGATCACTTGGTGGAATATCACACGGGTATTAGGAATTCCACACTCGATGCCTTTCCACTCAGAACCGCTCCACACGGTACCATCCACTCGGAAGTGGTACACTCCGAGACACTTCACCCGAAATTCACACGGCTCGGATATTTCACTTTGATTTTGCCTAACATAGAAGTGCCATTCGGACACAGCTCCTTATTGATGACCCAAATGATGCTTCACTCGGAATATCATAATTTTTGCTCAGCAGTTCTTTCTCCTAGAAGGATTTCACTCGGAACCATCTCCACCCTCACACACTCGGAACATACTAATCTTTCCCGAGCAATCCTCACCTTACCGAACACCTTGGCTCAAGGTCCAGGTTTCCTTATTAAACTTACAGTACCACTCGGCTAACTTATAAAACTCTAATTTTAGTGGTAAATTTGATCACCCTTCTTATTTCAATAACTAATCGTCCCTTTAGTAGCCATTCCGCACTCAACAACCTCTAATCCTCTCGGAGGCAACATGTCAAGGTTAAGCATCCTCATTTTGATCATAGCCACTTATGATCTACTTAATACAACTCCTCTCTTCACTCGGGGCAGCCTGAAAGACTTACCATTACCATAAATAGCTACAACTTCACCTGCCCGACTCATGAATTGCTGCATCCATCTTATAGGATAACGTCTCATTCCTATAGGGTTACAACAATTACACAGTCACTGCAACATGCACGCTGCCACAATGCCTACGGCATGAAGAGTCATCTCAGGACAGCATGACTCACACTGACCTGACTCACTCAACTAATACTAATTCACACGGTAATTAATGGCAGTTCACATACACATTAGAAGCAGTACATCTACATCAACATTATGCATCACACAGGGTACATCACACAACAATAAGCATGAAAATTATTTATCACTTCTGTAAAACTGGATGACGGCAATACAACAATCGGCTTCTAGCCAACACCGAGTAAATATTTTCTCTAAATCTTATTCATCACAAAATCATGGCTCGGATTAAATTCTCAATTCTCAGCTATATAATGACATCACTCATTCAGCTTCATGCAATTCAGTCCGGATTAAGTAATTCACAATCACATGTTTTCATAACACACTGCGGACTCGGCAACGGTACTAGTGTACATATAGGCACTCAATCGGATTTCATACCAATTATTCATGGCTATAACATTGTTCACTACAGCATGCACCATAACCATAACCACACATTGCACTCAACAATAGCATCATTATATATATATATATGTGTTCATCCCAGCGGATTTACTTAAATCAATTCTAGACTACATTAAGGATTTCATTCACAACATCATATCCAATCGGGAGTTGCACAATAACGTACATTCTCAATTATAACACCACATTACACTCGATGACAGTATCGGTACATACATATTCATTCAGTCGGAATTCACTTGTACGTCATCATCTAGTCAGGGTTCATTCAAATCATTCAAATCCATGCAAACCATGTTAGTCTCCCTAACAACGTTCTCACACACACAGACCAACTCACTCAGCTAATACTTACTCACAAGAATTAATAGCAATTCACATGCATATATAAGCACATATTCACATCAACATTATCATGATGCACCACGTAGGGCACGTCGCACAGCAACAATCATGTAATATAATTTACCCCTACGATAAAATAGTATAATGGCTACAGGCTTCTGACTTACACAAAAAAATTGTACACCTCCTCATTACTCATAAGTTAGCGCAACTCTCCTGATGACAATCGTTAAGTAGCAGTTACTATCACCCTAAAATGGCGTAATAACAGTCGGTTTCCGACCATTACCGTGTAATTACTTCTTCCTTAGATCTTATCCACCTTAAACCATACAGTATCATATATACATATATACGTATATGTGTGTACCAACATTCAATACATACACGCTATCATTCAACCAGAACACATTCAAGCATCATTCGATCAGAATCTATCCAGCCAGCTCTCGGCTATATCACTTACATTATTTATAATCCCATATAATCACAGCCAAAGGCTCACTTTGCACTTAGCGACAACATCAACACATATATATATTCAATCATCCAATCGGAATATCAAATTCACACTCGGCCATACAATTCATATCATTCACCACAACATGCATTACAGCCACAACATTAATATACATACATTCATTCAATCGGATTCCATTCAATCATGTTATTCTAAATAACATTCCACATATTCATGTAATTCATATTGAGCTCAACAACCATTATAGTGTGCACACATTCTTTTCACCCGGATTTAAAAGGGACTCCTCACACGGAATTATTTAGTCACTCTTCACTCGGGAACCTCAACAGTTATCATTCTAAGGGTATCCGAATCGATTCCCACTCGGTATCACCTGTCCTCTTCACTCATTCTTACTCGGTGACTATAATCTCTCCTACTCTGGTTTTCCCACTAAGTCAAAACTCACTTGGATTTTCTATCTACTTAATGATTTATTATAATGGATCCACTCAGAGTCGTAGGTGTCATCTTCTGGTCGGTAAACTCTCGCTCGGCATCACACTATCTCATTCACTCGGGATTACCTAGGTTTCCTTTCACTCGGAGGGAGTCACTAACTCTCTTCCCACGTCAACACTTGTCTCCATTTTCGACTTATAGTTAAACTAATCTCTCACACACAACAAATACGCATACATATATTACTCGGATCTTCATACACAGTATAGGAGTTCACGCAACATAGAGGGTGTAATTAATTACAGGCACCAAATTATGTCTTCTACTCCAAAGGGTTTAGGTTCAAGTAAAAGGAACTAAGGCTAACACATTTCTTGTACCGCAAATCATATACTATTCATTCATCACATGTTCAAATTCCTCAACAAGGCACAGGCATACAACCACACCATTCATAGTCAAACATATACCAAATCATCAAACACATACAATACTGATTAAGTCAGGGCATACAATCAATCGGACCAGGAGGGAAATAACCTCCTATCCACAAATCAATATCACAATAGTGATGACCACTCAGTCACAATGCATACAACCGCTTACACTTGGTAAGTATACCTTGGCCTTAGACCTTTCGGTCTGCTCTGATACCAAAATGAAACATCCTAAATTTAAAATGAAAACGACCCGGGACAAGAACATTTTTCTGAAATTAAATAAACCGAATAGACCATAAAGCAACCGGGTAACAAAAGAAATAAGAGAAGGAAGGAAAGAGAAAATAAAACTGACTCGAGAGGGCATACAGCGGAAGAAGGAAACACTCAGCGAAGCCCAAAACCAGCATTCACTCGGTTAAGCGAGAACCCATACACTTGAGCGAAGCAGCTCCAGTCGCTCGGGCGAGGCATGAATCGCTTAAGCGATGCCAACACAAGGTCTTCCCAAGTCCACGCTCGCTGGAGCGAGTACCTTGATCGCTGGGGCGAGAAGCCACACTCGGCTATCCAGACGCTCGGAATCCAGAGTCATCCTTCAACTCATTCACTCAGAAAATGATAGCTAACTCTCTCGACATGCCACAACTTATTCGCTCGGGGAGTCATTAAGTAAATCCTCACTCGGACTTATTCTAATTCTAACCACTCGGAATACCGTTTGGCTAATTCGCTCGGATTATTTATAACGTCCACTCAAAATTCATCAAAGGGATTTCTCTCAGAATCCTTATGAGTAGCCCCTACTCGGAAAGAGCCCAACACGAGTCACCAACATACAACACAGGTCTATACACAATCATACACTCAGAATACCCATTATCTTAACATTATATATATATATATATATTCACCAATACATACAATTCCATAAAAGTAACCCATATCTATAATTCTCCTAATCAATCTTTATAAACAAATATGCTTAATCGTCATTTTACATAAGAGCCGGCCAAGGCTACACTGACTAAACATAATGAATACAATATAAGCACTCAACAATCGGGGTACACCACACTCGGACTTGAGGCCCTGTCAGCACTTCCGAGCCCGATCTGCACATACTGAAAAATGGTGTAGGGGGTGAGCTTTCACATATACAATGACAGTTATTGGCTCGGCTTAGCATACACATTCCCTTTCAACATACCCTATCTATCTTAGTCAATACTAGCATTTACTAACATTTAATAAAGCATCTACACAAGTCACTAGTCGGATTACTCAAGTTATTCATGGTCATCTAACTCCTACTATTCATAACAACATACCCCTTAACAATAACATCAATAATACTTAGCCTCAGCGTCAAACACACACACAAATCCAGTCGGAATTCCTTAATAGCATTCACAGATTTTAAGGAGCGTGTTGCTCTCGTCAATGATGCACCTACCTATATGCATACGGATCCGACCTAACAATAACTCTCAGTTACAGATCCCTTTTCTGGCCCCTTGTCTGATAACCCTTACCGTGTAGTACCGGTCTCCCACGGACGTCTCGAGACTTAACTCTAGCTCCAACGGCTACCACGGGTGCTCTCAGAATCTAGCCAAGGGTCTGTAGCTAGAAATCATCTCATTGGGTTCCTGACCTTCCACGGGTCACCCTCTATTCATAAATGCAACCTCATGCATGTCACGGTAGTCATCCACACTCAGCAAGTTCATCTTAAGCAATTCATATCGTATCCACCCGGAAGTCAATAATAGACCACACAATGTGCTTGACATTCACATTACAATTAACATGCAATTCATACATTAACTCCACAACATCACCAATGTCATCATACATCTCTAGGACAGCCATAGTCATACACCACCCAGATAATAATTATCATTCATTCGGACTCCACTCAGCAGCACGCACAATATATATATATATATATATATATATATATCAAACAACACATCCTGAACGCATGCATATGAATACGAAATAATCAACAGGACTCTACTAACACACACATACGATATCCAATGATCAACAGTCGAACACCTCACAGAGTCATCACAATCATAATCATACAAACACATAAGGTAATACGTTCACTCGGACCGTCCAGAAACTATGCATTTGACATGCAGAGCGCCCCCTACCTGTGATGAAGATTCCAAAGGCTCCAGGGGCTTGCAGCTCTAATCGGTTGCTCCGCTCAGCCCATTCACTCGTTCTTGATAGAACGACCCTGCATCAGTCATCCACTATTACACTTGGCTTTGGAGGAACTCCGAGCCACTCCCATTCTTAAACAGTTCTGCATGCAAGATTAGCGGGGAGACCCAAGCCCCCAGGGCACCACATTGACCGTCCACTTGGTCCAGTGGGGATTTCCAAGCTTCCGAGACGCCCAGTTCTCTGCTCGCTCTCTTGAGCAGCTCCATTACAACGCTGGTGAATGCTCCGACCTCCTTGCAGCATTTCGTGGTGCAGATCTTCACTGAGACTCGGCAGCCTCGAGCAAGGAGAGGGAGAAAGAGGGAAGTCGACGGAGGAGCCGCGGGGAAGAAGACTGATTGCATGCAGAGGGAATGCACACCCTCACCCTCTCTGGCTCGTCGAGTCAAGAAGGAAGACTCTGATCCTCAGCCTCCACGGTCGCGAGCTCACAGTGCAGAGAGCAGAGAAGAAAGAAGAAGAAAAGGAGAATGGAGAGCGAAGAAGAAGGGAAGAAGAGAGAACAAAAAGAAAAAAAGTCTGAAGGGGAAAAAAATGAATGATAGGGTGGCCCAGTAGCCCATATACGCATGCGCGGAGAGAAGGGGAAGTGGGGTGGGAAAGCGTGAAGCAGTACACCAATCACAATCAGCCAGCAATTATTAATTAATCACTCTTAACCAGTCATTATTTCTTAAGTTGAGTTAATTAAGTTAATTATAATTATAATAAATGAATAATTTTCCCACCTTGCAATTATTATTTCAATGATTTATTTTTATTCGGCAATTAATTATTAAATCGGGATGTTACAGTTCTCCCCCTCTCAAAAGAATTTCGTCCTCGAAATTCAAACACATGCTTAGCCTCACTGAACCACTCGGAAAATCACTGCCATACCACAATAACCAATTACACATCTATGTACCTTAAGTATTCATCCATTGCTTAAATTCCAGTCGGTAAAATTGGCTTCCAAAGCAATTTACCGACCGCTCCACCCAAAAAACCGAGACATCATTCTTAACACATTTCCACTCAGAAGTGTCACCATTGACTCGGAATAACATTCCTTCCTTTCACTCAGACTACCTCAACAAACGGATCAGAATACCACAGTCATGCTTTGACTGCAACTCTTCGTTTCTCAATGTTTCCGACTGCTTTGCAATTTCTAATCAGCGTAAATAAAACAGCTCCTCATAGTCTTCACTACATTCAGGATTCCATTTCCCACATAGTTACCCCCATTCAACTGTGCCAGTTCACTCTAGCCATTGACACTTTCCAGTTCATTGGCCGCTCGGCCTTACACTCCCAACACCGATCGACGTATTTACACTATCGGGTTCCCCGACTCAATGAGTCACTCGGCATAACAAAGAGCTCACACAAAGCATAGGCTCGACATTGGGTCACATGGGACACATTCTAGATGTTATTCAACCAATTGGGAAGAATCTAGTCGGTAAACAACATTACCGACTCCCTATAATACCCACTACCGACCGATTCATCTCAGATTAAGCTCTCGGATTTCCAAAATTTCGACCACAAAATTTCTTTCTTAACCAAAATGAACACTCAAACGAGTTCCCATATGCTTCAATTAGCACACTTGCCTGGATTTGCCTCGTACAGGCACCACACTCGGTTCTAACATCTCAGATTCTTAACCATTCCTTTGGCTAACTTCATGCCTATAACCCACGAATGTCACTCGGCCCTCTCACTTGAAAATATCAATCAGGGTTTTAAGGGCAGTTCCCATCCAGAAATCCTTCCACTTGCAAAATTTACTCGTAAATCAAGCCTACCTCGAAACCAACCCGAGTCCAAGCCCAGCAGCCCCAAATGTTGACCTGAGTACGATTTCAAATAAATCCTTTTCTTGGATATCTACTCCCCTTGGAGACCCTTCACTCAGAGACTTTCTATTTACCCAATTTCCACTCGGAATACAGGCCCATTCCAAACATAAATCTGAGTTCAGACTCAACAGCTCAACATCACCCGAACACAGCTATGAATAAGTTTACCGCTCAGTATTTACTCCCCCTTGGCTAATTCACTCAAAAACTTGCACACTCGAAGTTCCATTTTCTGACCAGAAGTACTTTTCTCCTGGATAGAGATCACTTGGTGGAATATCACACGGGTATTAGGAATTCCACACTCGATGCCTTTCCACTCAGAACCGCTCCACACGGTACCATCCACTCGGAAGTGGTACACTCCGAGACACTTCACCCGAAATTCACACGGCTCGGATATTTCACTTTGATTTTGCCTAACATAGAAGTGCCATTCGGACACAGCTCCTTATTGATGACCCAAACGATGCTTCACTCGGAATATCATAATTTTTGCTCAGCAGTTCTTTCTCCTAGAAGGATTTCACTCGGAACCATCTCCACCCTCACACACTCGGAACATACTAATCTTTCCCGAGCAATCCTCACCTTACCGAACACCTTGGCTCAAGGTCCAGGTTTCCTTATTAAACTTACAGTACCACTCGGCTAACTTATAAAACTCTAATTTTAGTGGTAAATTTGATCACCCTTCTTATTTCAATAACTAATCGTCCCTTTAGTAGCCATTCCGTACTCAACAACCTCTAATCCTCTCGGAGGCAACATGTCAAGGTTAAGCATCCTCATTTTGATCATAGCCACTTATGATCTACTTAATACAACTCCTCTCTTCACTCGGGGCAGCCTGAAAGACTCACCATCACCATAAATAGCTACAACTTCACCTGCCCGACTCATGAATTGCTGCATCCATCTTATAGGATAACGTCTCATTCCTATAGGGTTACAACAATTACACAGTCACTGCAACATGCACGCTGCCACAATGCCTACGGCATGAAGAGTCATCTCAGGACAGCATGACTCACACTGACCTGACTCACTCAACTAATACTAATTCACACGGTAATTAATGGCAGTTCACATACACATTAGAAGCAGTACATCTACATCAACATTATGCATCACACAGGGTACATCACACAACAACAAGCATGAAAATTATTTATCACTTCTGTAAAACTGGATGACGGCAATACAACAATCGGCTTCTAGCCAACACCGAGTAAATATTTTCTCTAAATCTTATTCATCACAAAATCATGGCTCGGATTAAATTCTCAATTCTCAGCTATATAATGACATCACTCATTCAGCTTCATGCAATTCAGTCCGGATTAAGTAATTCACAATCACATGTTTTCATAACACACTGCGGACTCGGCAACGGTACTAGTGTACATACAGGCACTCAATCGGATTTCATACCAATTATTCATGGCTATAACATTGTTCACTACAGCATGCACCATAACCATAACCACACATTGCACACAACAATAGCATCATTATATATATATATATGTGTTCATCCCAGCGGATTTACTTAAATCAATTCTAGACTACATTAAGGATTTCATTCACAACATCATATCCAATCGGGAGTTGCACAATAACGTACATTCTCAATTATAACACCACATTACACTCGATGACAGTATCGGTACATACATATTCATTCAGTCGGAATTCACTTGTACGTCATCATCTAGTCAGGGTTCATTCAAATCATTCAAATCCATGCAAACCATGTTAGTCTCCCTAACAACGTTCTCACACACACAGACCAACTCACTCAGCTAATACTTACTCACAAGAATTAATAGCAATTCACATGCATATATAAGCACATATTCACATCAACATTATCATGATGCACCACGTAGGGCACGTCGCACAGCAACAATCATGTAATATAATTTACCCCTACGATAAAATAGTATAATGGCTACAGGCTTCTGACTTACACAAAAAAATTGTACACCTCCTCATTACTCATAAGTTAGCGCAACTCTCCTGATGACAATCGTTAAGTAGCAGTTACTATCACCCTAAAATGGTGTAATAACAGTCGGTTTCCGACCATTACCGTGTAATTACTTCTTCCTTAGATCTTATCCACCTTAAACCATACAGTATCATATATACATATATACGTATATGTGTGTACCAACATTCAATACATACACGCTATCATTCAACCAGAACACATTCAAGCATCATTCGATCAGAATCTATCCAGCCAGCTCTCGGCTATATCACTTACATTATTTATAATCCCATATAATCACAGCCAAAGGCTCACTTTGCACTTAGCGACAACATCAACACATATATATATTCAATCATCCAATCGGAATATCAAATTCACACTCGGCCATACAATTCATATCATTCACCACAACATGCATTACAGCCACAACATTAATATACATACATTCATTCAATCGGATTCCATTCAATCATGTTATTCTAAATAACATTCCACATATTCATGTAATTCATATTGAGCTCAACAACCATTATAGTGTGCACACATTCTTTTCACCCGGATTTAAAAGGGACTCCTCACACGGAATTATTTAGTCACTCTTCACTCGGGAACCTCAACAGTTATCACTCTAAGGGTATCCGAATCGATTCCCACTCGGTATCACCTGTCCTCTTCACTCATTCTTACTCGGTGACTATAATCTCTCCTACTCTGGTTTTCCCACTAAGTCAAAACTCACTTGGATTTTCTATCTACTTAATGATTTATTATAATGGATCCACTCAGAGTCGTAGGTGTCATCTTCTGGTCGGTAAACTCTCGCTCGGCATCACACTGTCTCATTCACTCGGGATTACCTAGGTTTCCTTTCACTCGGAGGGAGTCACTAACTCTCTTCCCACGTCAACACTTGTCTCCATTTTCGACTTATAGTTAAACTAATCTCTCACACACAACAAATACGCATACATATATTACTCGGATCTTCATACACAGTATAGGAGTTCACGCAACATAGAGGGTGTAATTAATTACAGGCACCAAATTATGTCTTCTACTCCAAAGGGTTTAGGTTCAAGTAAAAGGAACTAAGGCTAACACATTTCTTGTACCGCAAATCATATACTATTCATTCATCACATGTTCAAATTCCTCAACAAGGCACAGGCATACAACCACACCATTCATAGTCAAACATATACCAAATCATCAAACACATACAATACTGATTAAGTCAGGGCATACAATCAATCGGACCAGGAGGGAAATAACCTCCTATCCACAAATCAATATCACAATAGTGATGACCACTCAGTCACAATGCATACAACCGCTTACACTTGGTAAGTATACCTTGGCCTTAGACCTTTCGGTCTGCTCTGATACCAAAATGAAACATCCTAAATTTAAAATGAAAACGACCCGGGACAAGAACATTTTTCTGAAATTAAATAAACCGAATAGACCATAAAGCAACCGGGTAACAAAAGAAATAAGAGAAGGAAGGAAAGAGAAAATAAAACTGACTCGAGAGGGCATACAGCGGAAGAAGGAAACACTCAGCGAAGCCCAAAACCAGCATTCACTCGGTTAAGCGAGAACCCATACACTTGAGCGAAGCAGCTCCAGTCGCTCGGGCGAGGCATGAATCGCTTAAGCGATGCCAACACAAGGTCTTCCCAAGTCCACGCTCGCTGGAGCGAGTACCTTGATCGCTGGGGCGAGAAGCCACACTCGGCTATCCAGACGCTCAGAATCCAGAGTCATCCTTCAACTCATTCACTCGGAAAATGATAGCTAACTCTCTCGGCACGCCACAACTTATTCGCTCGGGGAGTCATTAAGTAAATCCTCACTCGGACTTATTCTAATTCTAACCACTCGGAATACCGTTTGGCTAATTCGCTCGGATTATTTATAACGTCCGCTCAGAATTCATCAAAAATATTTCTCTCAAAATCCTTATGAGTAGCCCCCACTCGGAAAGAGCCCAACACGAGTCACCAGCATACAACACAGGTCTATACACAATCATACACTCGCAATACCCATTATCTTAACATTATATATATATATATATATATTCACCAATACTTACAATTCCATACAGGTAACCCATATCTATAATTCTCCTAATCAATCTTTATAAACAAATATGCTTAATCGTCATTTTACATAAGAGCCAGCCAAGGCTACACTAACTAAACATAATGAATACAATATAAGCACTCAACAATCGGGGTACACCACACTCGGACTTGAGGCCCTGTCAGCACTTCCGAGCCCGATCTGCACATACTAAAAAATGGTGTAGGGGGTGAGCTTTCACATATACAATGACAGTTATTGGCTCGGCTTAGCATACACATTCCCTTTCAACATACCCTATCTATCTTAGTCAATACTAGCATTTACTAACATTTAATAAAGCATCTACACAAGTCACTAGTCGGATTACTTAAGTCATTCATGGTCATCTAACTCCTACTATTCACAATAACATACCCCTTAACAATAACATCAATAATACTTAGCCTCAGCGTCAAACACACACACAAATCCAGTCGGAATTCCTTAATAGCACTCACAAATTTTAAGGAGCGTGTTCCTCTCGTCAATGATGCACCTACCTATATGCATGCGGATCCAACCTAACAATAACTCTCAGTTACAGATCCCTTTTCTGGCCCCTCGTCTGATAACCCTTACCGTGTGGTACCGGTCTCCCACGGACGTCTCGAGACTTAACTCTAGCTCCCACGGCTACCACGGGTCCTCTTAGAATCTAGCCAAGGGTCTGTAGCTGGAAATCATCTCATTGGGTTCCTGACCTTCCACGGGTCACCCTCTATTCATAAATGCAACCTCATGTATGTCACTGTAGTCATCCACACTCAGCAAGTTCATCTTAAGCAATTCATATCGTATCCACCCGAAAGTCAACAATAGACCACACAATGTGCTTGACATTCACATTACAATTAACATGTAATTCATATATTAACTCCACAACATCACCAATGTCATCATACATCTCTAGGACAGCCATAGTCATACACCACCCAGATAATAATTATCATTCATTCAGACTCCACTCAGCAGCACGCACAATATATATATATATATATATATCAAACAACACATCCTGAACGCATGCATGTGAATATGAAATAATCAACAGGACTCTACTAACACACACATGCGATATCCAATAATCAACAGTCAAATACCTCACAGAGTCATCACAATCATAATCATACAAACACATAAGGTAATACGTTCACTCGGACCGTCTAAAAACTATGCATTTGACATGCAGAGCGCCCCCTACCTGGGATGAAGATTCCAAAGGCTCCAGGGGCTTGCAGCTCTAATCGGTTGCTCCGCTCAGCCCATTCACTCGTTCTCGATAGAACGACCCTGCATCAGTCATCCACCATTACACTTGGCTTTGGAGGAACTCCGAGCCACTCCTACTCTTAAACAGTTCTGCATGCAAGATTAGCGGGGAGACCCAAGCCCCCAGGGAACCACATTGACCTTCCACTCGGTCCAGTGGGGATTTCCAAGCTTCCGAGACACCCAGTTCTCTGCTCGCTCTCTTGAGTAGCTCCATCACAACGCTGGTGAATGCTCCGACCTCCTTGCAGCATTTCGTGGTGCAGATCTTCACTGAGACTCGGCAGCCTCGAGCAAGGAGAGGGAGAAAGAGGGAAGTCGACGGAGGAGCCGCGGGGAAGAAGACTGATTGCATGCAGAGGGAATGCACACCCTCACCCTCTCTGGCTCGTCGAGTCAAGAAGGAAGACTCTGATCCTCAACCTCCACGGTCACGAGCTCATGGTGCAGAGAGCAGAGAAGAAAGAAGAAGAAAAGGAGAATGAAGAGTGAAGAAGAAGGGAAGAAGAGAGAACAAAAAGAAGAAAAGTCTGAAGGGAAAAAAATGAATGATAAGGTGGCCCAGTAGCCCATATACGCATGCACGGAGAGAAGGGGAAGTGGGGTGGGAAAGCGTGAAGCAGTACACCAATCACAATTAGCCAGCAATTATTAATTAATCACTCTTAACCAGTTATTATTTCTTAAGTTGAGTTAATTAAGTTAATTATAATTATAATAAATGAATAATTTTCCCACCTTGCAATTATTATTTCAATGATTTATTTTCATTCGGCAATTAATTATTAAATCGGGATGTTACAATTTTGACCCGCATGTACCTTTGTGTACGTGTGGACCAATGCAAAATGATGCCAAAATTACGATTGAATGTTCACACACAAAGTTAACGCAAACATGTTGATGGGTTACAGATGGTTACATTTTCATGCACATCTTTGACATTGTGATGGACATCAAAGGAAGAACAAAGGGCAACGAGAAAAGCCGATTAGACGTTGCAAGTATGTGTTCAAGAAAGGATCTAGAATTAAGGGATGTGGGACATGAAAAAATGTTTAACCTACAAGCCAAATATGCATTCAGGAAAGCTCAATGGATGGTTATCTATCTGTGGGTAAATGGGTTGGCTATGCCTGACGGGTTTGCGTCAAATTTGAATATATGTGTCGACCTAAAAAATGGCAGACTGTTTAGAATGAAAAGTCATGATTGTCATGTGTTTATGCAACGACAACTGCCATACGCATTGCATGCCTCACCGAAACCTATTTGGAAACCGTTGGTTGAGTTGAGTCATTTCTTTAAAGAGTTGACAGCAATAGTATTATTAGAGGAGACTCTTGTGAGGATAGAGGAAAGCATTCCGGGTGTTGATTTGTAAGCTGGGGTAGATTTTTCCCCTAGTTTTTTTATTCTATGGAGCACCTGCCAATTCATCTACTATACGAATAGTGTTAATGGTCCAGTGTAGTATCGTTGGATGTATCCATTTGAAAGGTTAGACCTTAGAACAACTTTACTTTCATTCTAAAATTTGTTGTAAAAATTAATGTATAAATAACTCAAGAATTCTTTATGTTTCACTAGATTCCTACGCTCTTTTAAGGAGAAAGTATCAAACAAGGCATTCGTTAAGACACCGATTTATGAGGCATACTTAGTGGAAGAAATGAAAAATTTTGCTTCATTCTACTTTTCGACAGAGATAGAAACAAGAATGACTAGAATCCTAGTAACCTTACGGTGGCACCAATCCTAGTATCAAACAAGAAATGATCAATTTTGCTTCCAAAGAAGTTTTAAACCTCAAGGTAAAAAACCTATTTCTAAAGAAAATTCCTCCTCACCCAATTGTTTTTAATGTGGCAAGGAAGGGCACTTCAAAGTAGATTGTCCAAACCTCAAGAAGAAAAGTAAAGAGAAAAAGGGAAGAAGAAGAGCATACATCGCTTGGGACGAAAATGATGTGAGTAGCTCAGATGAATCGGAAAGTGAAAAAGCAAATCTTTGCTTAATGGCCAACCACCATGAAGAATAGGATGAGGTAAATCATCATGAACTTGACAAAGATGAATTGTATGATGCTTTTGAAGAATTGTATGAAAAATTTGTTAAAATCTCAAATAAGTACAAACTATCTAGGAAAACCATTGACACTCTAGAAATGCATCTCATGGAGCTTAGCAAAGAAAATAAAGGCTTGAAAAAGAAAGTAGTTAATACTCAAACATGCTTTAAGATCAAACCATGTGAATATGCTATAAAATGTGACACACTTGAAAAGGAAGTTTTAGACCTAAATAAAACTATTGAAAAATTCATAAATGGTAGAGATAATCTAGATGTATTACTTGGAAAACAAAGATGCATGTTTGACAAAACCGGATTAGGATATAATCCCACTAAAAAGGAAAAGCATTATAAGAATTTCTTTGTGTCACCTAGAAAATCTTCATCACCATTTACTAAATGCAATCATTATGGTGCTAAGGGTCATAATGCTTCAAATTGCCATATTAGAAAATTTGGACCAAAACTAGTAAGAAAGGTGTGGGTTCCCAAAAGAACATTACCACAAGCTAACCAAAAAGGACCCAACATAAAATGGGAACCAAGTTCTCTAAACTAATTTTGTTTTGTAGGTATGTTTCAAGGCAAGCAACACCCATTGGTACTTAGATAATGGGTGTTCAAAGCACATGACGGGTGATATAAGCTAGTTCACATCATTCACACCCAAAAGAAAAGGAAGTGTTACCTATGGGGATAATACCAAAGGAAAAATTCTTGGCATTGGAAAAATTGGTAAAAAATTTTCCACTTCAATTAATGATGTATTATATGTAGAAGGACTCAAACACAATTTGCTTAGTATAAGTCAATTATGTGACAAACGATATAGAGTAATATTTGAATCAAATGGTTGCATAATTGAAAATAAGAAAAATAAAGAGGTAAAGTTTGTTGGTCAAAGAGTTGATAATATTTACATGATTGATGTTGTTGCTTGTCCTCAAATGATGTACAATGCTTTATGACTAAAGAGGATGAATCATGGCTATGGGATAGAAGAATAACTTATATACATATAGACCATCTAAATAAACTTGTTTCTAAAGAATTAATGATTGGTTTGCCAAAGCTAAAATTTGAAAATAAATTTTGTGATGCATGTCAAAAGGGAAAACAAGTAAAGGCATCATTTCAAGCTAAAAATGTTGTTTCAACTCAAAGGCCTTTATAACTTTTGCACATGGATTTGTTTGGACCCTCTAAGGTCAAGAGCTTTAGTGGCAATTATTATGGTCTAGCAATTGTGGATGACTATTCTAGATATACATGGACATTGTTTCTTGCTCACAAAAATGAAGCATATCATGCATTCAAGAAACTAGCCAAGGTTATCCAAAATGAATAAAACTCAAAGATTGCATCCATTAGAACCGATCATGGGGGAGAATTTGAAAATCAATCATTTGAAAAATTTTGTGAAAACCATGGTATTGAACATAATTTTTCAGCTCCTAGAACTCCACAACAAAATGGAGTGGTTGAAAGGAAAAATAGATCTTTAGTAGAGCTTGCTAGAACCATGTTGAATGAAAACAACATTGCTAAGCCTTTTTCGGCCGATGCAGTAAACACCGCTTGTCATGTCATGAATCATTGTTTAATAAGGCCAATTTTGAAGAAAACTCCCTATGAGCTTTACAAAGGTAGAAAACCAAATATCTCTTATTTTCATGTATTTCGATGCAAATGCTTTGTGCTTAATAATGGAAAGGATAATCTAGGAAAGTTTGATGCAAAATCTGATGAGGTAATCTTTCTTGGATATTTATCTTCTAGTAAATCTTATCGTGTCTTTAACAAATAAACTAATACCATTGAAGAGTCAATTCATGTGAAATTTGATAAAAATGGCCATAACTCCCCGAGAAAGGAAGATATTGATGATCTTGTAGGTACACTTTAAGAAATGACTCTGGAAAACAAGGAAGAAGTAGAAATCAACAATGAAATAGCCTCTCAAGATGAACAACAACAACAAAGCTCTCAAAAAGAATGGATCACATCAAAACATCATCCCATGGACAACATAATAGGTGATATCACAAAAGGTGTAAGCACTCGACACTCATTTAACACTTGTAATCATTTAGAATTTGTTTCTCAAATTGAACCTAAAACCATTGATGAGGCTATTATTGATGAACATTGGATGTTGGCCATGCAAGAAGAATTAAATCAATTTGAAAAAAATAAAGTTTGGGAACTTGTGCCAAAACCCAATGACCATCAAGTAATAGGAACTAAATGGGTATTTAGAAACAAGCTTGATGAAAATTGAATAATAACTAGAAACAAAGCTAGGCTAGTAGCTAAGGGATACAATCAAGAAGAAGGAATTGACTATGAAGAAACGTATGCTTCCGTAGCTAGGTTAGAAGCCATTAGGTTATTATTGGCCTTTGCATGTTGTAAGGACTTTAAGTTGTATCAAATGGATGTCAAAAGTGCCTTCTTGAATGGATACATTCAAGAAGAAGGATATGTTGATCAACCTCCCGGTTTTGAAAATTATCAATTTCCAAATCATGTTTTCAAACTAAGAAAAACTTTGTATAGTTTAAAACAAGCTCTGAGAGCTTGGTATGAAAGATTGAGCAAATTTCTTTTGGAAAACAATTTTGAAAGAGGAAAGGTTGATACAACATTATTCATAAAGCACAAAAAGAATGACATACTTTTGGTACAAGTATATATGGATGATATCATATTTGGTGCCACTAATGAATCACTTTGCAAAGAGTTTGTAAAGATAATACAGGATGAATTTGAGATGTCCATGATGGGTGAACTCACATTCTTCCTTGGGCTGCAAATCAAGCAAACAAGAGAAGGAACATTCATTAGCCAATCCAAATATTGCAAAGAGTTGCTCAAGAAGTTCAACATGGACAAGGCAAATGAGATTGCTACACCTATGAGCACATCATGCGACTTGGACAAAGATGAGAAAGGTAAAGATGTGGAAATTACCAAATATCGAGGTATGATTGGATCTTTACTCTATCTCACTGCAAGTAGACCGGATATAATGTTTGCAGTTTATATGTGTGCAAGATATCAAACATGTCCAAAAGAATCTCACCTAAGTGCTGTAAAACGTATAATGAAATATCTTGTTGGAACTCTAAATGTAGGTCTTTGGTATCCTAAAGGTATTGAATGTACTCTTATAGGATACTCTGATGCTGATTTGAATGTACTCTAAGGCAACAACTTCTTGACTTTGGTGTTATATTAGACTATGTGCCTCTTAAATGTAATAATACTAGTGCCATTAATATTTCAAAGAATCCTGTCACGCACTCAAAGACCAAACATATAGAGATAAGACACCATTTCATTAGAAATCATGTGTTAAAGGGTGATTGTATGCTTGAACATGTTGAAACCTCTAAGCAATTAGCTGATATATTCACAAAACCACTTGCAAAGGAATAATTCATTAACATAAGTAGAGAATTAGGCATGTTAGACATTTCCAATTGTGTTTAATATTTATTGATAATGATGAATTTTTTGACTTACAATGTGTTTGATGAGTGAATAATGTTTGATTCATAAAATAAGCATGCTTTATTTCATGAAAATTGAGCCATTGATGCCTCTTGATTGAAAAACATGTGTTTTAAGCATTTCTGGGCTGTCATAATTGATTACATGGCCTCATCTAATCGATTAGCATCTTTCTGTCTTGCCCATAATCGATTACATAGCTGCATATAATCGATTAGAGAGTCTGTGTTATATCCAATCGATTAGTCTCTTGGACAAATCGATTATTGATGTTTTGTCTTCCAAATAATTGATTATCCACTCTTCCTAATTGATTGCCAAGTTTCTATTTTTAACGCAATCGATTACACACTAGGTATAATCGATTAGAAAGCCTGTCGTTCCAAATTCTAAAGGAGCGTAATCGATTACCCCTCACCCCGTAATCGATTATGAATGTATCAGGAGCGCCACTTTGAAAGCACAATCCGTGTGTTCCTCTTTCACCAATCCTAATCATTCTTCTAAACCTTATTTTTCACTCCTAAATCCTATAAGTACCCCCTCACTCACACTTCTCATCTCACACCTCAAATCTCTTCTTCCCAAATTCTTAAAAATCCTTCATTCTCTTCTTAGAATGTCTTTCTCAAGGAATGTTAAGAGAGCTAGGTCCTCCATTACCCAAATCAATAACCCTCTTGACTTTTCAAGATTTTTCATAAATCCTAGGGATCTCACTAACTTCATCAAGAAATTTTCGGAGAAGGACATCATCTCCCCTCACTTCATCAATGCTATAGTTTTTGACAATCCTAGTTTCACCTTCACCCAATCCCTTCACCACTACAACCTCATTCCCTTTCTCACTCTCAAAGAAGAATTCTACTACCCTAAACTCATGAGAGTTTTATTTTACACTCTCAAAATGGTTGATGGGGTACTTAAGGCTAGAGTCAAAAATATGACTCTAAGGATTACCAATGAGCAACTTGCTGTGATTACCCAACTTCCCCTCTCTGATGTTGAATTTGCTGGTGGCCATCTGGAGATGAGTGGGACTTCAATGGCATTACTGCTCGCCAATCATTGTGGAAGGCCAACCGTCCTCTTAGCAATCAATAATTGTTAGGCCATCTCACTCTAAACAACCGTCTCCTTCACTTCTTTCTGGTTAAGCTTTTGGTTCCTCGTGGAGGCAACTACGCCCTTGTGGAAGAAGATGATGTACTCTTGATGTGGGTTATCCTCAACCAAAAGGAAATAAATTGGATTCAACTCCTCAAGCTTCATATGCTCAAAGCCAAGGAGCAACAAAAACTTCCCTATGCTATCCTCCTTACCAAAATCTTCAAAGCCTATGGTGTTGACATTGCCGGGGAACTTCTAGAAAAAGTCTCTATACAAGCTTGCATTGGCACTCACCATCTCACCAAAATGGGAATGGTCAATGTTGGAGGAAGATGGATCTTCAAGAGTGATAGGATTCATGGAAGCAGTCCATTTGAAGAAGATCATCCCGTTAATCCTCCCTCACCTGTTGCTAATCCTACTGCTCCTGCAACACAAGGTGAACCATCTGCTCCTACTGACCCGTTCACCTCCCTCTATGCCTATCTTGATCGGCGTTTTGAAAGGATTGATAATACCCTTCAAGAATTTCAAATGACTGAGCAACAACATTTTGAGCCTATGGAGCAGCGATATGAGGAACTCTCCAACAAAATCTCTGAAATGTACTTCTTTAATCTGGATAATTAGATATTTCTTGTTTTCTTATGATTGTTTCCAATTCTGCATTTTGATTATGTACTTTTCTCTAATGAATGAATGAATTTTATTTATCTCTCTGCTTTAACTTGCATTATGTGTTTTTGATTGTCGCGACCGGGATCGCGGCGGCGCAGCCGACCCTCAAAACGGTTTTAAATAATAAACAGGGAGTCGCCACCAATATTTTTTAGGATAAAATATTGGAAAAACCTTTTGTTAAAGCACTGGTTATAAAAATGAAATTCCATGATTCGGGAGTCTGATTACAGGTGAGGAAGGTATTAGCACCTCACAACTGTCCGTTAAAAACGGTTACCTCAATTTGATAGCGCGCATTATAATTAACCCAATAATTATTTTAACTTCTTCATAAAAAGAAAAATGTACGGAACGACAAAATAAACAAAAAAAATAAACAAAGATCAACACAAAATATTTACATGAGATTAACAGGACGTCTCGTCCAAATTAATCCCGCTCCGCCTTTTTAAAGAGATATTAAAAAAAATGAGATTAACAGGACGTCTCGTCCAAATTAACCTCGCTCCTCCTTTTTAAAGAGATATTTAAAAATATGAGATTAACAGGATGTCTCGTCCAAATTAATCTCGCTCCTCCTTTTTCTTTAAAGAGATATTTTAAAAATATGAGATTAACAGGACGTCTTGTCCAAATTAATCTCGCTCCTCCTTTTGATAGCAAGACAAAAAGGAAACTCTAAAAATTAAATAAAGAAAGGTGGGCCCGACAGGAACTGTCCCGCTCCTACGTATTCTCAAGCTTTCGAGAAATCAGGGTCACGTAGTTCTTTAAAATGTTTTTTTTTTTTAGGAAAAGATTAGGAAGATATTGATAGGCATCATTTTAGTGAAGAATCCGTACAAGGCGAAGTGCTTCGCACGTGGACGGATCTTATAGAGACTGTGTAGACGGAAGTATTTTCCGTACGACACTGATTAAGAAAAATGAATATATATAAAAAAAACTGAATGGGAGAGGAAAACGAGTGCAAAAAATGAAAAAAACGAGCGAAGAATAAGAATACCGAGTGAAAAATACGAAAACCGAGTAAAAAAATGAAAATCCGGGTGAAAACAGAGAAAACCGAGTGAAACAGTGACAATCTGAGTGAAACAGTGAAAAATCTGAGTGAAACAGTGAAAATCCGAGTGAAACAGTGAAAATCTGAGTGAAACAGTGAGAATCTGAGTGAAATAGTGAAAAATCTGAGTGAAACAAGTGAAAATCTGAGTGAAAATAAGGGAAACCGAGTGTAAAATAGTAAATCCTAGTAAAACAGTGAGAATCTGAGTGCAAAAATAGTAAATCCGAGTGAAACAGTAAGGATCTGAGTGAAAATAAGAGAAAACCGAGTGCAAAATAGTAAATCCTAGTGAAACAGTGAGAATCTGAGTGGAATAGTAAAAATCCGAGTGGAAATAAAGGAAACCGAGTGAAACAGTAAGAATCCGAGTGGAAAGAGGCTTACCGGGTGAAATTTTGAGCAGAGAAGAACGATTGGGATAAGAATTGCAAGTCTGAGAGGGAAAAGGGAGCTGGAAGAAGTGCTGTTGAGTGAGAGTGTAGAGGATGTTGGGGTAAAGAAAGTGTGAAGGGTGAGGGGTGAGTGAAGTGAGAGGGAGAGAAGACTTGGCGTGAGAGAGAGAGAATAGAGGTTTGGCCAGAGTTTCCTCGTCTGAAGATTGCCTCCCCTCAGCTGCCCTCTGCCCATCCTATTTATAGGCTGGCCCGAGTGGAATGCCAGCTCAGGCTTCCACTTCCGAGTGGAATGCCAGCTCAGGCCTCCACTCGGTTTGGGTAATGGGGGACAACGGCTGGTGGGAATTTTTAATTCCCTCCACCTCCGCCGCTGTCTGCCAACCACCTCCGGGATTCCTGGATCCACTTTGGGGTGGAATCCAAGTCAGCATGTGAATCCGAGTGAAGAGAGTGGAAATTCGAGAGAAAAATGGTGTAATCCGAGTGAGAATGGCTCGGATCCACCTTCCAATCAGTATTCATTAACATTGGCAATCAAATCCGAGTGAGGATGTGTAAATCCGAGAGAAAAATGGTTTAATCCGAGCGAGAATGGTGTAATCCGAGTGAGAATGGCTCGGATCCACCTTCCAATCAGTATTCATCCACACTCGCAGTCAAATCCGAGTGAGGATGGAGTAATCCGAGCAAAAAAATGGGGAATCCGAGTGATTCTCACTCGGATCACCCTCTCAGTCAGTATTAGGAGTCAAATCTGAGTGTAAAAAGGTATTCCCCGTAGAAGGCCAAGTGAGAATACTCCTTTCCGAGTGACCAACGACACGGAACCGACTAAAATGGCTCGGAAATTGGAATTTTGGTTATTTTCACCCGGAATAGCATTGACAGTGAAGTATTTCACTCGGAACTGACCCATTTTGAGTGATCCCACTCAGATTTGATTAGTTTCGAGTCATTCCACTCGGAAATTCTTGATTTTGACTCATTCCACTCGGAAATGCTTCATTTTGACTCAGATTTGATCATTTCTGAGTAGTTCTACTCGGATTTTCTCCATTCTGAGTAGTTCCACTCGGTTTTGATCATTTTCGAGTAGTTCTACTCAGATTTGCTCCATTCTGAGTAGTTCTACTCGGTTTTGATCATTTCCGATTAGTTCTACTCGGATTTGCTCCATTCTGAGTAGTTCTACTCGGATTTGCTCCATTCTGAGTAGTTCTACTCGGATTTCAATCATTTCTGAGTATTTTTACTCGGATTTCCCTTCAACAGTGGCATATTTCACTCGGATTTGATCTGTTCCGAGTCCTTCTACTCGGAAACGATCATTTCTGAGTCAAACCTTCTTCTTTTTTTTTTGAAAATTCTTTTCATTTGCGGATGGGCTGAAATAGGTGTTCACAGATGCCCCTCTTTACTTCCTTTCCTTGAGAAAAGCATGAAGTTTCTTCTTGCTTTTGAAATGGAAAGGGAGTAAAGACGTGAACACCTTTGTCAAAGTATTAGATGAAGGGGAAAAAAATAGGAATTGACACTTGAATCTTTCAGTTAGCAGGAGGTGAGAAGACCGGGGTTGACTCCCGGTAGAAAGGAAAGTAAAGGGTGCCTGAATAGGTGAACAGGAAGTAAAGGATGTCTTGATAGGCAGCTGGAAAGTAAAAGGATGCCTTGATAGGCGGCTGGAAAGATAAAGGATACCTTGATAGGCGGCTGGAGAGTAAAGGATGCCTTGATAGGCGGCTGGAAAGATAAAGGATGTCTTGATAGGCGACTGGAAAATAAAGGATGCCTTGATAGGCGGCTGGAAAGTAAAAGGATGCCTTGATAGGCGGCTGAAAAGTAAAAGGATGCCTTGATAGGCGGCTGGAAAGATAAAGGATGCCTTGATAGGCGGCTGGAAAGTAAAGGATGCCTTGATAGGCGGCTGGAAAGATAAAGGATGTCTTGATAGGCGACTGGAAAATAAAGGATGCCTTGATAGGCGGCTGGAAAGTAAAAGGATGCCTTGATAGGCGGCTGGAAAGATAAAGGATGCCTTGATAGGCGGCTGGAAGATAAAGGATGCCTTGATAGGTGGCTGGAAAATAAATGATGCCTTGATAGGCGGCTGGAAAGATAAAGGATGCCTTGATAGGCGACTGGAAAATAAAGGATGCCTTGATAGGCGGCTGGAAAGTAAAAGGATGCCTTGATAGGCGGCTGGAAAGATAAAGGATGCCTTGATAGGCGGCTGGAAGATAAAAAATCCCTTGATAGGTGGCTGGAAAATAAAGGATGCCTTGATAGGCGGCTGGAAAGATAAAGGATGCCTTGATAGGCGACTGGAAAATAAAGGGTGCCTTGATAGGCGGCTGGAAAGTAAAAGGATGGGGTTAACCCTCGATTGACAGAAAACACAAAGATTGGGGGGGAGCTAACAGGACGTCTCGTCCGAATTAACTCACTGGTCCTAAAGGCTCGGGGTAATGCCCCTTGACTGAAATAGAAGAAACCTAAAGAAGGTGCCCCCATTTAGGAGGATTGAAGGGATCTCGGGAAACAGCTTCTTGACTGAAAGAAAAGTCTGGGGTCCACTGGGGATGCATGATGGACTTACTAAAGGAAAGAAATCTGGGGATGATTCATTTCAAGCTATCTTGGATGATTCGGGGAACTGCTTTTTGATTGGGAGAGAGAAGAAATGGGGGAAAGGTCTGGGATGAATACTCTAATTTTTGGAAAGATTAGAAGATTTAGGGGTACTACCTCAAGGCCGTGAGAAGAACCTGGGGTAATGTCCCAGTTAGGGCGGTTGAAGAGGCTTGGGGGTACATTTCCTTTTGACGGAGTGAGACCCGAGGTGATGTCCCAGTTCAAACTTCCCAGGAGCATGGGGTACCGCCCTTGGGTTGACAAAAGATAACCACCTGGGGAAGATGCCCCAGTTTGACATGACCTAAAAGAGCTTTGGGGGAATCTAGGGAGATGCCTCAGTTTGACAAGTTGGAAAAAAGTTTGGAGAAACGCCTCATGACTGGAAAGGAAGAAATCTGGGGAGATTCCCCAGTTTGACATGATTGAAGGATTCTTGGAGAATGGTTATAACAAAAGGAATTCGGGAAGATGTCCCAGTTGAGCTTATTTGGGAAGCGTAGTATCACTGGGGAAGAATTTGGTGGTTCAGGTACTGCCTCTTGATGGAAAGTTTAGGATTCATTGGGGAGAGAGATCCTGAGGAGTGCCATCTTTGGCGAATGATTCCACTGGGGAGGATATTTCAAGAGGCACAGACTTTAGTAATTGAGGATGAGAGTTTGAAGGTGCCTGATGAAAGAGTAAAACATTGAAAGGTGCCAACCTTGGCGTTTTAAGGAGGGAATTTTGAGAAGTGCCAACTCGGGCGATTCAAGGAAGGGATTTGAAGGGCTTGATTGGGGTGTTAGTGCAGAAAAATGGTAAGTAACGCAAAGATAAGTTTCAAAATCGGGTAAGTCCTGTGAAACCGTGACTCTTACGAGAACTCATGGACGAAGTAGAACGAATGAGGCAACCATAGCTTTGGAGCGCGTGTCTGGCCAAGTCCCTGCGATGATCACCTATGATGAGGTCGAGTAGCAGGAGCATCTTGTCCCTTGCGACTTTAAATGTTTAACAATCTTCTATTTTACTTTGTTAAAATACATGTTTTTATCAGATCAACCAAATTCATAACACGTATCGAAGAGGGTGAACTTTATTCATGCACGTTAAACAAGTACAGAGAAAAAAAATAAAGAAGGTAAATGAAATGAATGAGGTCACATAGGTCCAGCATAAATGAAAACTGGGAAGATTCATGGATCCTCCAGTGAATCTCTGAGACTGATGAGAGCCTTAACCCCCCCAACACGATTTCATGTTCACCCTTCGACCTTGCTTTTGGAAAGGTAAGTTCGACAGTGATTCACGTGCACGAGCTTGGACTCGTACTTCTTTGAGCCAGAGGATCATTCGCATTGCCAGAAATTTGACCCTAACTTTTGCCTGAGCTGCCCTTTTCGGGTTTACGACTCACCGGGTCACTCTAACTTTTGCCTAAGCCGCCTTTTCAGGTTTTCAGCTTAGCGAGCATTAATTTTCTTTTCTTCCTCTCTTTTTTTTTGTTTTTTTTTGTGTTTTTTTTGTTTTTTTTGTTTTTTGGTTTTTTTTTGTTTCTTTTTTTGATTTGCTCTGACATCTCCTCCCTAAGCATAGTATTTTTTCACTGCATCTGTGTTTACAGGCATTGACAAATCCTGGCCATCCATATTAGTGAGTATTAAGGCTCCTCCAGAAAAAGCCCTCTTCACAACATATGGTCCTTCATAATTAGGAGTCCATTTGCCTCGATTGTCCTTTTGAATTGGTAAAATTTTCTTGAGTACCAGGTCTCCTTCTTGAAACTGTCGAGGCCGTACTTTCTTCTCGAATGCTCGTTTCATACGCTTCTGATACAACTGACCATGACAGAGGGCAGTCAATCTTTTTCTATCAATCAAGTTTAATTGGTCATGTCGAGCTTGAACCCACTCAGCCTCTTCTAATTTTGCTTCCATCATTACCCGAAGGGACCGGATTTCTACTTCAAAAGGCAAAACTGCTTCCATTCCATATACGAGGGAGAACGGGGTTGCCCCTGTCGAGGTTCGAACCGAGGTGCGATACCCATGCAGAGCGAAAGGGAGCATCTCACTCCAATCTCTGTAGGTGACTACTATTTTCTGCACTATCTTCTTGATGTTCTTATTGGCCGCCTCAACTGCCCCATTCATTTTAGGTTGATAAGGAGAGGAATTGTAATGGTGAATCTTGAAGCTTTCGCAGAGTTCCTTCATCATTTTGTTGTTCAAATTCGTACCATTTTCAGTAATGATCTGACTTGGTAGGCCATATCGGCATATCAGTTCTCGCTTGATGAATTTGACCACAATACTCCTTGTTACACTGGTATATGAAGCTGCTTCTACCCATTTGGTGAAATAGTCGATGGCGACCAAGATGAAACGATGACCGTTTGAAGCTTTTGGCTCGATGGGTCCAATGACATCCATGCCCCACATTGAGAAGGGCCATGGTGCCGTCAAGACATTTAGGGATAACGGGGGTGCATGAATATGGTCAGCGTATATCTGACATTTGTGACATTTTCGGACATACGTGAAGCAATCCGCTTCCATAGTCATCCAGTAATAACCAGCCCTCAAAATCTTTCTAGACATGGCATGTCCATTAGCGTGAGTCCCAAAAGATCCTTCATGAACATCCTTCATGATTTCGTTTGCCTCATCAGCATCAACACAGCGAAGAAGGACAGAGTCATAGTTTCTTTTGTAAAGCACATCCCTATTTAAGAAGAAACCCATGGCGAGTTGCATTAGGGTCTTCTTATCATTTTCTGTAGCACCCTCGGGGTATTCTTGACTCTGGATATATCTCTTAACATCATGGTACCAAGGTTTCCCATCAGACTCCTTTTCCATCATTTGACAGTATGCAGGCTCACAGTGCTTCTTTACTTCGATGAGAGGCATATCGTAGTCACTACTTACTTTGAACATTGAGGCAAGGGTAGCTAAAGCATCAGCCATTCGATTGTCATCCCGGAGAATGTGATGAAAAAAGATCTCGTCAAACTCCTTGATCATTTCCTTGATGTGATTATAATAAGGAATCAATTTACTGTCCCTAGTCTCCCACTCGCCTTTCAATTGGTGAATAACCAAAGCAGAGTCCCCATAAACCTCTAACAACTTTACTTTTGCATCCAACGCTGCTTGGATTCCTAATGAGCATGCCTCATATTCAGCAATATTATTGGTACAGTCAAAACACAATCTGGCGCAGATAGGGATAAATTCCTTATCGGGTGAAATCAGGATAGCCCCAATTCCGTGCCCCAATGCATTAGAAGCTCCGTCAAATCTCAGGGTCCATTTCTCCTTTTGACCACCTTCTTCATTGAATAATGCCATGATATCTTCATCCGGAAAGTTAAATTGCATCGGCTGATAATCATTGATGGGTTGGTGTGCCAAGTAATCAGCCTGGGCACTTCCTCTTATAGCTTTTTGAGTGACATATATTATGTCGTACTCAGTTAACAGCACTTGCCAGCGAGCGATCCTTCCAGTCAGAGCAGGTTTTTCAAAAATGTACTTGACGGGGTCCATTTTAGAAACTAGCTAAGTGGTGTGACTCAACATGTACTGCCTTAGGCGCTTAGCGGCCCATGCTAACGCACAACAAGTCCGCTCTAAAGCGGAGTACCTCATTTCACAATCAGTGAACTTCTTGCTTAAGTAGTAGATAGCATGTTCCTTCTTTCCAGTTTCATCGTGTTGTCCCAACACGCAGCCCATGGATTCGTTCAATACAGTCAGATACAATATAAGTGGCCTTCCTGGGGTTGGGGGCACCAAAATTGGTGGTTCTTGTAGGTACTGCTTAATCTTTTCGAAAGCTGCTTGACAATTCTCATCCCATCACCCTGGTTGATTCTTGCGGAGTAACTTGAAGATGGGTTCACAAGTTGCCGTCAATTGTGAAATAAATCTGGCGATATAATTGAGCCTTCCCAAAAATCCTCGGACCTCTCTTTTTGTACGGGGAGGAGGCATCTCAAGAATCGCTTTAACTTTGTCGGGATCAACCTCTATCCCCCTTTCACTTACTATAAATCCTAGCAGCTTGCCCGACCTTGCACCGAAAGTGCACTTGGCGGGGTTCAATCTTAGCTTGAACTTTCTCAATCGTTCAAAAAGCTTTCTTAGATCGCTAATGTGCTCTTCATCTGTTCTAGACTTGGCAATGATGTCATCCACGTAGACTTCTATTTCCTTGTGCATCATATCATGGAAAAGAGTCACCATTGCTCTCTGATAAGTTGCCCCAGCATTTTTCAACCCAAAGGACATCACCTTATAACAAAATGTACCCCATAGAGTAATAAACGTGGTCTTCTCCATGTCTTTAGGTGCCATCTTAATTTGATTATACCCCGAGAAACCATCCATGAAGGAGAAAATGGAATGCTGAGCTGTATTATCAACCAAAACATCGATCTGTGGTAGGGGAAAATCATCCTTGGGACTAGCCCTATTCAAATCTCGGTAATCCACACACATCCGTACCTTTCCATCCTTTTTAGGGACAGGGACAATATTGGCTACCCACTGAGGGTATTTTGCCACTGCTAGGAACCCAGCATCAAATTGCTTCTTAACCTCTTCTTTGATCTTTAAAAGCATTTCTGGCTTCATTCGGCGTAATTTCTGCTTTATTGGTGGGCATTCAGGTTTCAAGGGTAGTCTATGCTCGACAATGCTAGCATCGAGTCCAGGCATATCTTGATAAGACCAGGCAAAGACATCATAAAATTCCATTAACAACTTGATTAAATCTTCTCTTTGTTCTCTGCTTAGGGTAGTGTCGATCTTGACTTCCCTCTTATTTTCTTCATTCCCCAAATTAATGACCTGAACTATGTCTAGGTAGGGTTGAATCCCTTCATCCTCTTGCTCTAACAACCTGTCATTTCAGGCGGTGGTTCACAATCTTCCCCACCTTCCTCATCAGCATAATCAACTGGGTGATCGAAGTCGGGAAACGGGATTACGACCTCACTCTCCTCAAGGGAGTCACTTTCGGATCTGCAATTTAGTGTGATATGGCAAATAAAAAGAAAGAACAAGCGAGTAAAAAGAAGGGTTTAAAACAAGGATAAGGGATACACGAAGAGTTTTTTTTTTTTGAATTACGATACGCGTTTATTGATGAAAATGATAGAAACAAGCTTTTTCGCCTTTATTACATGGAAGGGTCCTAAAGCTTTAGGCAGAGCAGAGGGACGAATAAGTACTTAAAGCATAAACAAATTACTTTGGCAAAACATTCAAAGTCGTGGGGAACTCGATGGCCTCCCAGTTATGAAGTTCTTGGCCTGGTGGACAAGCAATCACAAAATCAACACTATCACAAGGGTTTTCTTCAATGACAGCGACTTGGTCTGGAGGCATCAGTCCGACGCTCTGAAAGCTCTGGTAGAGATCACAGATGGGGACTCTTACGGTATGAGGATCTCTGCCAGTAAGACGAGCAGCTCTTTTTTCTCTCTTCACTTCCTCTACCCTTTTTCTGTCGGCAGCCGTGGGCCGGTATCCTAACCCAAAACCATTTCTGTTATCAGGCAGGCGTATTGGTTCTATTTCTCCATTCAAAGCACGTCCTAGCCCTCTTCCAGGTTTATACCCTCCATGCAGCATAATCTTTGCCATCATTAAAGATGCACTTGGCATGTAAGCTTTTGCCATTGTGGCTCCTTCCCCCACATAGGTAGCGTTTGCTATCTCTAATGCTTGGAAAGAAGTTTCAAGGGCCTCTTCTGCTGCCTTGATGTAAGGGGTTGAAAGAGGTTTGCTGACCAGAAGGTCTTCCTCACCAGAAACAATTATCAGCTTATTGTCAATTATGAATTTTAATTTTTGGTGCAGGGTAGAGGGCACCACTCCAGCAGAATGGATCCATGGCCTGCCTAATAAACAACTATAGGCAGGCGAGATATCCATGACTTGAAAAAGGACCTGGAACGTGCACGGCCCAACCTGTTTAGGCACCTCAATCTCTCCCATAACCTCCCTCTGAGTTCCATCAAAAGCTCGTACTATCGTGGCACTTGGCTTCATAAAAGTCCCATCAAATGGTAATTTGGCCAATGTAGACTTTGGCATGACATTGAGGGATGACCCATTGTCAATAAGTACTTTTGCTAAGATGTAATCTCGGCATTTTACGGAGATATGGAGAGCCTTGTTGTGCCCAATCCCCTCTGTTGGTATTTCGTCGTCAGTGAAGGTTAAATAGTTATCTGCAACAATGTGCCCCACTATTCCTTGAAACTTATCAACGGGAATGTCATGACTGACATGAGCCTCATTCAGGACCTTCATCAATATCTTCCGATGTGGCTCAGAGTTCATCAACAATGACAACAAGGAGATTTTTGCAGGAGTATGGGTCAGTTGGTCAAGTACTTGATATTCGCTCTGGCGAATAAACCTTAAGAATTCATGGGCTTCTTCATCAGTCACGGCCCTTTTGATCTCGCCATTGGCCCCTTCTTTGTCCACCTTGGCATTTCCGGTAACCTGATCCCTCTTCGGCTCTGGAGGGGTGTATACTCTTCCACTTCGGGTTATACCTCCTACCCCTACAATATTTGTGACGGACGAAGGAGACGGGTCACCTGTTGCCGGGCTTGCAACGATCACATCTGCGTTGTACTTCCAAGGGACAGCCCGAGAATCTTTGAACGCAAACGGGGTGGGTGCTTGAATAGTGATGGTTGGTTGTACAGAAACAGGAGCTGCTTGGGGGTTCCTGGTGTAAAAAATTGTCAAGGGCTTAGGGATCCGTGCCCTTGTTTGTTCCTCGATCATGTCGACCTCATCTCCACGGCGTTTACAGACCTGCACAATATAGCTGTCCATAAGGCTTTGAAGGACCCCACAGAAACCTTGATGTTCGGCAGTCTGTTTGCAATCATGTTTCACACTCCAGGTTCCTTCAATTAATCCCCTTTCAAGCAAGAGGGAATGAACTACCCTCAATGGCATTCTTATGTCAGCAACATTCTTAACGCACTCCTCATCATTTTCCAAGGCGTTGACCTCTGAATTTCCATGGTTGGGCAGGGGATTTGTGGCAACATTTGGGCTACCTTCCTTAAAGTTAATCCAGTCGGCTTTGATCAAATCCCTTACTTTATACTTCAAAGCCAGGCAATTTTCTGTGGAATGCCCTGGTGCCCCAGCATGGTAATCACAATGAGCGTTTGGGTCATATCCCCTTGGGTAAGGAGGTTGCAATGGCCTCATAGGGGATGGAGCTACCAGACCTTTCTGAACGAGGATTGGAAAAAGTTCGGTGTATGTTATAGGAATTGGATCGAACTGCACAGGGGAGCGTTCATTGTTGGAATTTCTTGTGTTTTGATTATGATTGGGTGGTCGAGTCATTTGTTGCGGGTGATGGTATGGCACGGGTTACGGTACTGGCGCTCTTACCATGGGTGGACGGAAGTGGGGAGTATAAGCTGTCGGGCTCTGAGTGGTAGCGGCCACATAAGGATTGGGAGCTTGAATCATAGTAGGAAAGAATGGTCTTGGCGAAAGCGTCTTTTGATTAGAAGAGATGGAATTAGTTTCTCCATCCCTTTTCCCAGGCGCCGGCCTTCTTGTCATGCTTGCCCCAGATGAGCCCTAAATGATCTTTCCTGTTCGTATTCCGCTTTCCATTCTTTCCCCGATAGTCACAATGTCAGAGAAGTTGGATGAAACACTACCAATCATCTTGCCGTAGAAAGGTGATGGGAGCGTATCAATAAACATCGTGACTATTTCTTTTTCCGACAATGGGGGATCCACTTGTGCCGCTGTCTCTCTCCATCCTTGGGCATATTCCTTGAATGTTTCACTGTCCTTTTTCATCATGTTTTGTAAATGAACCCTGTTGGGTGCCATATCCATGTTATACTTGTATTGTCTAAGGAAGGCATCTGCCAGGTCCTTCCAACAACGGATATGGTTCCGATCAAGGTGAGCATACCATGTAAGAGCGGCCCCTGCTAGACTATCTTGGAAGCAGTGGATCAAGAGCTGGTCATTAGAAGAGTAAGATGCCATCTTTCGATAGTACATCGTGAGATGGTTCTTTGGACAAGTCATTCCCCGATACTTATCAAAGTCTGGCATCTTGAATTTGGGTGGGAGGACAACATCTGTGACTAAACATAGCTCCGAAGCATCTATTAGTCCAAAACCTCCAGAGCCTTTCATCATCCTCAAACGCTCTTCTAAGATTTCTATCTTTTCCTTTCGAGGAGCTGCGACCATACGGGTTGCATCTTGGAAATTGGTCCCATAGGGGGTTCCGTATCCATACGGATAACCGAGTGGCTGGTTGAACGGAGGCAAAGCATGGGACTGGTTTGTTAGGCCTGTATTTGGTGAAGGACCTTGGGGTTAGGCCATAGTCTGTGTAACATAACTCGGTTGGGTCATCTGGGCTCGTGTATTTTGGGCTTGTGTGTTGTAGGTCAGCTGGGTCATCGGGGCTTGTATATTCTGAGTTTGGTGAGTTTGTGGGTCATGGGCTTGCGTGTTTTGGGTTTGGTAAATTTGTGGGTCATGAGCTTGTGTGTTTTGGGTTTGGTGGAGTAATGGTATATTTGGCTGGGTAGGGTATGAAGTGTGAGGATTCATCGCTTGCTGGTCCTGGGCGTCTTGGTTAGCGAGCGGGGGATAGTATCCTGGTGGAAGGCCATAAAGTGGAAAAGGTACAAGGTTGCCGTCAGGGCCGACAAATGTATGCTGTGCATAAGACTGGCCGTAAGGTAACTGGGTTTCAATGACAGGGTTAGGTCTTCCAACATGAATGGTGACAGGGGGTGTCATTGTGTTTGGTACTTGGGTTCTTGCTGGGTCGGAACCAAGGGGGAGTGGTACAGTGGCAGGCTGCTGTTGGTTGTTCTCAATACCCGCAGAGGAATCCCCTTCTGTGATTCTCTTTTCCAGAAGCTTGGTCAACTCGGCTACTTGTTCTTTCAGCTGATTGAACTCGTTTCTGAAATCTTCATCCCTAATTTCTGCTTTGGCCATGAGTCTCGTTTGGAGTCGGGTCGGATAAGGATGTTTACCCGTAATGTCTATTGTAAGTGAAAACACGAAATTGTTAAAAAAGAAAGCACTAAATAAAAATGGTAATCGAAAAATAAACAGTATGGTGCACAAAGTTATCGCGGAACTCGGCCAGTAACCTCCAACCATTCCTCAGAACGTCATATTCAAGAGTAATAAGTATGTGATAAATGGAAATTAACATGAGACGGTTGTGGAGATAAAAGAATCCTTCTTTCTAAATTTCAAAGTACATTACTGCTGCCAATTTTTATGCAAGAAAAGTAAATCAGCCATTCCTAGCTCGGGCAATCATGGCCCTCATTTTACAAATCCTTTCCTTACAGTAATCAAGGAAGTTTACAATTTCTTTTGGGGTACTAAGAGGGTTAACCATCCCCTCAGCTTGCTTAAGCAGGAGCGGGAGATCTTCCAGGACTCCATTAGCCAAATGTGCCAAGTGGGCGAAGCGATTCATCCATGAATGAATAACTTCATCTTGTTGTGTCATTTCAGCTTTCAACATACGGATAGTCTCACGACATTCTTGCTCAGTATCCATCGCGTGCTGTCGCTCGCCGTTTATCTCTCGCTGGCAAGCTTCTACCACCTCATTAAGCTGATGCTCTAATTGACCAACTTGCAATTGTAGGAGCTCTTTTTGTACCAAGGCAATTTGCTCATTCTCTTTGGCTTTTTCCAACATATCTCTCAAGAGTTGCTTGTCAGCCAACATAGTATCCCTTTGCTTGCTCTTCATCCTCAGTTGAGTATTAGCTGTTCAGAGGCATTGACTTTGCTTCCTCAAGTAATCTCTTTCAACTTTCCGCTTCTTTCCAATCTCCTTGATGGTTCGCTTACTTTCTGAGTTCTCCCTTTTTTGAAGGGCATATTCTTGTTGAGATTTCAGCAAGTCTTCCTCCAGCTTCTTATTTTTTACAATTAACTCCTCTATCTTGGCTTTCAAGGCTTCCTCTTCAAGAGTAGGTGAGGGAACAGGTATTCTTGTCGGGAGATGGGAGGGACTTTTGAAAGGCAGCTTGACAATGGAAACTTTATTCAGGATCCATTGGTAGTATTCGTCCTTCACGGCATGGCTTCGAGCTCCTAGTTCTTTTCCTTGCCTGTGGACCATCTTCCACGCATTTGCTATATCCCGAATAGCAGAGGTACAATCTCCTTTTGAGTAGCGAAGGACAAAAGGAATAAGTGATTCTTCATCAGGTGGCCCAAGCAATGGATAAGCTAACTGCCGTTTGGCTATGACAGGGTTGTAGTTAATGCATCCTTGTGTGCCCATAAGAGGAACATTCGGGTAGCTTCCACAATGATGAATAATGGTGTCAACCTTCAACCATTGTGGATACCACCTTACTTTGTCAGCTGTGAGCCCCATCAGGTGATTGGCCCATTCACGTCCGTTTTTTGTTACTAACTGGCATAATTTCAGATCAGAAATAGGACATTCAACTTTGCCGACTTGGTGGAAAACATGTGACGTGAGCCACACATACAGAGCAGGTAGACAACAAATGATTCTTTTTCCACCTTGTGTAGAACAGAAGTCCATGGTGTAATATATATTTGCCAAGATAGCAGTGACAGGATTTTCAGACTTGAATTTACGGGCAAGGAAAATGCCAATGGCATCATAGTCTATGTAATTGTCAATGTTGGGGAACAAGATAACACCATAAATGGTTAAAGCCAAAGTATCCATGAAGGCTTCCCAATCTCCCTTCTCAGCCAGCAAGTGCATGTGCCTCTCAAAATATTCCCGATCAAACCCCAGGACTTGATTTCTATTTAGCTGCTTACTTCTTAAGACTTCCGGATTAATCCTTAGGATATCAGCAATGGTAAGAACATTCGTATGGCGTCCAAGGTGGCGGTAAGGCATTTGTCCCTCTAGTGGCATACCCAGAATCTGTTCGAACTCCTCAACAGACGGAGCTAATTGAAAGTCTTGGAAAGTGAAACAACGGAGAGGTGGGTCATAAAACTGAATCAAAGCAGTAATTGCTTCGACTTGTACTTCCACTTCTAGCAACTTTAGGATCCTCCCATATCTCCTTGAAAAAAACATTTTCTGATTCATATCCAATTTCTTTCCTAATGCTTGCAGACTGGTTGTATCGACCTTCCTAGCCTTAACATGCAGTAATTTTTTCAACTCAGGTATATTTGTACCACAACTATCCGATCTCATGTTAATTTCCATACTTTCACTCAGAGGTGCTGGCTAAGCTCTTGATAGCTTCCTGCGAGGACATGAGAAATGAGAAAATCAGTCACTAGTACTGACGTGTTTTGCAAATCGATACTCCCCTAGTAACTTTGAAAATATTTTTGTATTCAGGGAAGTTTTGATTTGACAAAACTTATGACAAATCAAAGGTCATGTGAGCTACGGATTTTCTGATCATTGTCAATAAAAAATTTGATTTTTTTTGCTTTTTTTTTATACCCCTTTTTTGATTCAAAACATCCATAACTCAAATCCCAAAGACTTGTGCACAAAGAACTATTTGCCCATTAAAGAATCACTAGTTAAAAGTATGTCATTTTTTTTGAAAAAAGTAATTCACTAAACGGGCAAGTAATCCTCTATTTTGGATTAGAAGGAAAAGTGAGAATGAGAAAAGGTAGAAGTAAAGTTTGCCCCTTTGTGCCTTAAGGTGGTTTTTTTTTTCTGGAGGTCTCCTAATGGTTCTAAAGTTCATCTATCAGTGATACCTCGCATTAGGTGGCTTGTTCTAAAACTTCTAAAGGTCACTAGAGCCAAGATCGTATTCATGATGTTGATCACAAATAGTAAGAAGTATACTAAGTGTGAGCACCATGAATAAGTCGAACTCTAGCTGAGGTTCTCACAGTAACCAGACAGGAAGTACATCCCAAATGGCTCCGCTATCAACCTCCCCTAATCTTAAGCTTATTTAGGCCCGGGTATAGGGTCCCACTCAAAAGTGTGTGCAAATTGTGAGTGTAGTGTGTGAAAGAGGCATTCAATACCTGTACCTTACTCATCCTGCACATAGAACAAACACAAAGCAACAAAATAAAGTCGACTACCCTAGGGTTCAATGATCATACAGATATTTACAGAACATAAATGATAGAATATAAACAAAACAGGAACTAAACATTGACAAGGAAATAAAATAAAAGAAGAAGTTAAATAATTAATATGCTAATTAAAACATGCGCTATCAAATTGACTGGCTTGACTCTCTACGTCCCCAGTGGAGTCGCCATCTGTCGCGACCGGGATTGCGGCAGCGCAGCCGACCCTCAAAACGGTTTTAAATAATAAACAGGGAGTCGCCACCAATATTTTTTAGGATAAAATATTGGAAAAACCTTTTGTTAAAGCACTGGTTATAAAAATGAAATTCCATGATTCGGGAGTCTGATTACAGGTGAGGAAGGTATTAGCACCTCACAACTGTCCGTTAAAAACGGTTACCTCAATTTGATAGCGCGCATTATAATTAACCCAATAATTATTTTAACTTCTTCATAAAAAGAAAAATGTACGGAACGACAAAATAAACAAAAAAAATAAACAAAGATCAACACAAAATATTTACATGAGATTAACAGGACGTCTCGTCCAAATTAATCCCGCTCCGCCTTTTTAAAGAGATATTAAAAAAAATGAGATTAACAGGATGTCTCGTCCAAATTAACCTCGCTCCTCCTTTTTAAAGAGATATTTAAAAATATGAGATTAACAGGACATCTCGTCCAAATTAATCTCGCTCCTCCTTTTTCTTTAAAGAGATATTTTAAAAATATGAGATTAACAGGACGTCTCGTCCAAATTAATCTCGCTCCTCCTTTTGATAGCAAGACAAAAAGGAAACTCTAAAAATTAAATAAAGAAAGGTGGGCCCGACAGGAACTGTTTCTCGCTCCTACGTATTCTCGAGCTTTCGAGAAATCAGGGTCACGTAGTTCTTTAAAATGTTTTTTTTTTAGGAAAAGATTAGGAAGATATTGATAGGCATCATTTTAGTGAAGAATCCGTACAAGGCGAAGTGCTTCGCACGTGCACGGATCTTATAGAGACTGTGTAGACGGAAGTATTTTCCGTACGACACTGATTAAGAAAAATGAATATATATAAAAAAAACTGAATGGGAGAGGAAAACGAGTGCAAAAAATGAAAAAAACGAGCGAAGAATAAGAATACTGAGTGAAAAATAAGAAAACCGAGTAAAAAAATGAAAATCTGGGTGAAAACAGAGAAAACCGAGTGAAACAGTGACAATCTGAGTGAAACAGTGAAAAATCTGAGTGAAACAGTGAAAATCCGAGTGAAACAGTGAAAATCTGAGTGAAACAGTGAGAATCTGAGTGAAATAGTGAAAAATCTGAGTGAAACAAGTGAAAATCTGAGTGAAAATAAGGGAAACCGAGTGCAAAATAGTAAATCCTAGTAAAATAGTGAGAATCTGAGTGCAAAAATAGTAAATCCGAGTGAAACAGTAAGGATCTGAGTGAAAATAAGAGAAAACCGAGTGCAAAATAGTAAATCCTAGTGAAACAGTGAGAATCTGAGTGGAATAGTAAAAATCCGAGTGGAAATAAAGGAAACCGAGTGAAACAGTAAGAATCCGAGTGGAAAGAGGCTTACCGGGTGAAATTTTGAGCAGAGAAGAACGATTGGGATAAGAATTGCAAGTCCGAGAGGGAAAAGGGAGCTGGAAGAAGTGCTGTTGAGTGAGAGTGTAGAGGATGTTGGGGTAAAGAAAGTGTGAAGGGTGAGGGGTGAGTGAAGTGAGAGGGAGAGAAGACTTGGCGTGAGAGAGAGAGAGAGAACAGAGGTTTGGCCAGAGTTTCCTCGTCTGAAGATTGCCTCCCCTCAGCTGCCCTCTGCCCATCCTATTTATAGGCTGGCCCGAGTGGAATGCCAGCTCAGGCTTCCACTTCCGAGTAGAATGCCAGCTCAGGCCTCCACTCGGTTTGGGTAATGGGGGACAACGGCTGGTGGGAATTTTTAATTCCCTCCACCTCCGCCGCTGTCTGCCAGCCACCTCCGGGATTCCTGGATCCACTTTGGGGTGGAATCCAAGTCAGCATGTGAATCCGAGTGAAGAGAGTGGAAATCCGAGAGAAAAATGGTGTAATCCGAGTGAGAATGGCTCAGATCCACCTTCCAATCAGTATTCATTAACACTGGCAATCAAATCCAAGTGAGGATGTGTAAATCCGAGAGAAAAATGGTTTAATCCGAGCGAGAATGGTGTAATCCGGGTGAGAATGGCTCGGATCCACCTTCCAATCAGTATTCATCCATACTTGCAGTCAAATCCGAGTGAGGATGGAGTAATCCGAGCAAAAAAATGGGGAATCCGAGTGATTCTCACTCGGATCACCCTCTCAGTCAGCATTAGGAGTCAAATCCGAGTGGAAAAAGGTATTCCCCGTAGAAGGCCGAGTGAGAATACTCCTTTCCGAGTGACCAACGACACGGAACCGACTAAAATGGCTCGGAAATTGGAATTTTGGTTATTTTCACCCGGAATAGCATTGACAGTGAAGTATTTCACTCAGAACTGACCCATTTTGAGTGATCCCACTCATATTTGATTAGTTTCAAGTCATTCCACTCGGAAATTCTTGATTTTGACTCATTCCACTCGGAAATGCTTCATTTTGACTCGGATTTGATCATTTTTGAGTAGTTCTACTCGGATTCTCTCTATTCTGAGTAGTTCCACTCGGTTTTGATCATTTCCGAGTAGTTCTACTCGGATTTGCTCCATTCTGAGTAGTTCCACTCGGTTTTGATCATTTCCAAGTAGTTCTACTCGGATTTGCTCCATTCTGAGTAGTTCTACTCGGATTTGCTCCATTCTGAGTAGTTCTACTCGGATTTTAATCATTTCTGAGTATTTCTACTCGGATTTCCCTTCAACAGTGGCATATGCCACTCGGATTTGATCTGTTCTGAGTCCTTCCACTCGGAAACGATTATTTCCGAGTCAAACCTTCTTTTTTTTTTTTTGAAAATTCTTTTCATTTGCGGATGGGCTGAAATAGGTGTTCACATTGATGATTACAAAGGGGGAGAAAAATTAGTGTTCATCTAATAATAATAATAATAACAAGTGGTTAAATAACAAGTGGTTAACAAATTGGTTCTAAGATCAATTGGTTCTATAATAACAAGGTGAATAACATGAGAATATTTATGCATAAACTCCTTAAGAAAGGGGGAGAAAATTTTACCTTGTCTAACACCCTAATGAGATGAACATTGTTTGTCATCATCAAAAAGGGGGAGAATATGTTTGAATAATTATTTCAGGTTATATGGTTTTGATAATGACAAAGCAATCACTTGAAGAATCATGAACAAGGAGATGAAGTATGAAAATGCATGAGTTATAAGTATGAACTTGGAAAGAAAAACTAAGGACAAAGAGGCAAACATCAGTCCAAGCATCAGACCTGTAAAAACACAAAGGCTAATCGATTACAGTGGTACCTTTAGTCGATTACACAGCTTCTGTCCATCACATAATCGATTAGCACATTAAGCCTAATCGATTGTAAAGGTTCTGTTTGTTATATAATCGATTACACCAAGCTAGCTAATCGATTACACAACTGAGAAACTGAATGGAAAGCACCAGGTATAATTCCTAATGGACTACAAGGCTGCATCAATCGATTACTGATAGGCATTTTGTTTGCAAGATTTTAGTGCCTTTTTATTAAGTTTTTCTAGATCGTTTGTGTTATCTTATCCCTAATTCCAAGTATTTTTTCTTTCATTCCGTATTTGTTACTCGGGTGTTTCAAGTTTTTTGCAGGAATAGCTTGTTTACAGGTACATACATTCCAAACGAGAAGCATCCGAGGAAGCATTGGATAAATGGAAGGGTTTCAAGACACCAAAAAGCAGCAACGTGAAGTCCAGAGAAACCCACTGGCCGTGGGTTTTTCCCACTGCCAGTGGATCTTGCTGCCCTGTGACAAAAACATGCACAAATTGGAGTCCAGAGAAACCCACTGGCCGTGGGTTTTTCCCACTGCCAGTGGATCTTGCTGCCTTGTGACAAACATGCACAAATTGGGGTCCAGAGAAACCCACTGGCCGTGGGTTTTTCCCACTGACCGTGGGTTCCTCTGTTTAAATGTTCAAAATTGCATTTGTTGGACCTCCAGTACGATCCACTGGCCGTGGGTTTTTCCCACTGCCAGTGGGTTTTTGCACTCACAGCAGTTCCTTGATTTTAGGGAGCAGTTTCTAAGGTTTATAGGGGCAGTTTGAAAAGAAAAAAAGACACAGACATTTTGGGACATTTTTTGGGGAGAAAAAGAGAGAGTTTTACTTGGGGATTATTGAAGAAATCAAGACCATAGGCGTTGAAAAACATCCTTGGGCATTTTTCGGAAGGATTCGCAAGCACAAGTGAGAGCTTTTGCTTTGTGTTCTTTGCTTTCTCCTTAGGTTTTCTCTTTCTCTGTAATTTCTGCATATGATTCCATCAATGGGCTGTAGTGAATTGAGCATGTGTAGCTAAACGACATCCTGGGATTAGGGTGTGACAATGCCTATGTATTGAACTTCTTTTGGATGTTTCTGTTTATTAATTCATTGCTTCTATTCAATTTCCATGAACGCATAATGCTTTTGAATACCTAGAGATAGGATCAATTGAAATTAAACTCTAAGAGAATCGAAAGGTTAATTAGTTGTTTGAACGCATGAAATTAAACTTAGAATCATAGGTCACGAAAGTGGGTATGACGATTCGAGGTTTAATAGGATTTCACCGCTCTTAACAAGTTCACATAATAAATCGAACGCGGTTCTTTATTATTTGGGCACATTAATGTTACTCTGAGAAGAGGGCTTAATCAAATTCGGAAATCCAACCTTAGAGCGTGAATTAACAAATAGAAGGGTCTTAGGAAAATCAAATACATAGCATGATCATACACCAAATCCCAAGAGTTTCACTATCATTTGTTCTATTTCAATCTCGAAATTCATTTAGTTCTTTCAGATAGCATTCCTTTTAACTTTTGCCTTTCTTAATCTTCTGAATTTCAAACCTAATTTCATAATTTTCTAGATAATTGAACCACTGTGAAAACTTGTACTTGGGAACAATCTCTGTGGGACGATAACTTTTTATTACACGATACCTCGTGCACTTGCGGGCATATCAAGTTTTTGGCGCTGTTGCCGGGGATTGTTCCCCAATATTGGTTAAATAGTGTTTTGATTAGACTAGATTTTTATTTTTTTCTGCATAACTTTTCTGTTTTTCTTAGTTCTTATTTTTTCTGCAGAATTACGTTTTGGTATTTGTTGTCAGAGGTTTTTGCAGGTTTATATATGTGAAGGAGTCATAGCCTTGAGCACATTTTTGATCCAGAGATTGAAAGGACCCTCCGTAAGATCAGAGCACTTTGGAAGCATCTTGAACAGGAAAAGCACCAAGCTTCAAGTTCAGCTACCGACAAACACATGGCAAACCAGGACAACAGAGCACCCCGTGATTTTGCAGCGCCCAATGCAATGGGTAGGAGGTCTAGCATCACCAGACCAAACATTGAGGCGAACAATTTTGAGTTGAAGCCATCCTTGCTCTCGATGGTTCAACAGAATCAATTTGGTGGATTGCCATCTGAGGATCCCAACTTACACTTGCAGATATTCCTTGAGTATTGTGACACGCTCAAGGTGAATGGGGTCTCAAGCGACGCAATCAGGCTTAGGCTTTTCCCATTCTCATTAAGGGATAAGGCTAGAGCTTGGTTGTACGCTCTTCCAGAAGCGTCAATCACTACTTAGGAGGAGCTGTCCCTCGCCTTCCTCAATAAATATTACCCCAGGAGCAAAACTGACCAGTTGAGGAAGCTGATTATCACCTTCAGCCAGAAGGAAGACGAGACCTTGTACGAAGCCTGGGAAAAGTACAAGGAAATGCTCCGGGAATGCCCACATCATGGCATTGAACGTTGGTTGACCATTCATATTTTTTACAATGGGTTGTCTCCAAACTAGAAGGTGACCTTGGACGCCGCAGCTGGCGGTGCCTTTATGGGTAAAAACATGGAGGAAGGTTATAACCTCATTGAGGAGGTTGCCCAAAATACCTATCAGTGGTCGTCAGAACAGAATATGCCAACGAAAACTCCAGGTAAGTACACTGTTGATGCTCTTTCTTTATTAACTGCTAAAGTAGAAGCTTTATCTGTTAAGATTGATAAGTTCGATAAAGTAGGAGCAGGTGCTACTAAAGCTGTTTGTGAGTTATGTGGTGTTTCAGGGCATAATATTTCAGGATGCCAGCTTGGAGTGAATCAGCATACCGAGCCAGAAATGCATCAGGTGGATGCAATTGGAAACTATGGTGGGAATTATGGAAATAATTTCAGACCACTTGGACCACCGGGTTTCCAAAGCAGGCCACCCCAGTTTCAAAATCAGCAAGGTAGCTACAGACCACAAGGACCTTACACTCCACAGAAATCCAAATTGGAATCCTTGATGGAAACTTTTGTAGCTACCCAATTAAAGTAGAATGATGATTTCTTTGACGCCATCAAAAACTTAGCCTCAAAGGTGGACAACTTGGCCACCCACAACAAGATGCTGGAGACCCAGATTGCTCAATAAGCATCATCCTCTCAAAGAGTGCTAGGAACATTTCCGGGAAATCCCGAAGCAGGACCATCGAACCACACAATGGCTATCACTCTTAGGAGTGGTACAAAATATGAAGGTCCAGTAAATAAGGAAGAGGAGGAGGCTAACCAAGAAAAGAAAGCAGATGAACCTCATTCTCATCCTATGGTGGAGGAAGATAAACAAGCTGAAAAGAAGGAGGAGGTGAAGCCTTACCAACCTCCAGTGCCGTTTCCTCAACGCTTGGCCAAGGCCAAGTTAGATACACAATTTGGTAAGTTCCTTGAGGTCCTTAAAAAATTGTATATAAATGTCCCCTCCACAGATGCTTTGCAGCAAATGCCGACCTATGCGAAGTTCTTGAAGGACATCTTGTCAAATAAGCAGAAACTGGAGGACGATGGTACCATTGCACTTACTGAAGAGTGCAGCGCACTGATCCAGAAGAAGCTACCACCCAAGCTTCAGGATCCAGGTAGTTTCTCTATTCCTTGTGTGATTGGTAATATGGCTATTGATAGAGCACTATGTGACTTAGGGGCTAGTGTTAGTCTTATGCCATTATCTATTTCTGAGAAATTGGGACTAGGAGAGCTAAAACCTACTAGGATGTCTCTGCAACTTGCTGATAGGTCTGTCAAATACCCTGTTGGCATTTTAGAAGATGTTCCAATCAAAGTAGGAAAATTTTTTATACCTGTCGATTTTGTGGTTCTTGAAATGGATGAGGATTCGATGATCCCCATTATCTTAGGCAGGCCATTTTTGGCAACCGCGGGCGCGGTTATAGATGTCAAGAATGAGAGGTTGTCTCTGACTGTGGGAGACCAAAAGGTTGATTTTAACTTGTTAAATGTTTTAAAAAAACCTTTTAATGATGATGTATGCTGTGTTATGGATTGTATTGACCAAGTGGTGAAGGAAGAAACCCTTCCTGATGAACCACTTGAATCTATATTTTTGATTGAGCCCGCAGGTACATCAAGCAGCTCTGAAGGAGAAGCCCAGCCAAAGCATGATACTTAGGTCATGCAAGATAAAATGGTGGGTAACAAATTAGAATTGAAGCCTTTACTGGCTTCATTGAGGTATGAATTCCTTGGCCCAAACTCTACCTATCCTGTGATTGTAAATGCTGAACTGACTGCTGTGGAAACCGAAAAACTCCTGAAACATCTTAGGTTATACAGGAAAGTTATTGGTTATACCATGGATGACATTAAGGGGATTAGCCCTTCATTTTGCATGCATAGGATTACCGTGGAGGATGAGAGTAGGCCAACAGTAGAACCACTTAGGAGACTAAATCCTAAAATGCAAGAAGTGGTTAAAAAAGAGATTTTGAAGTTGTTGGATGCGGGCGTCATTTATCCTATTGCTAGTAGCAAGTGGGTTAGCCCAGTTCATGTGGTTCCAAAAAAGGGAGGGATGACTGTTGTGCAAAATGATAAATAGGAATTGATTTCCACTAGGGTAGTTTCTGGGTGGCGCATATGTATAGATTACAGAAAACTAAATAGCACTACTAAGAAAGATCATTTCCCTCTCCCTTTCATTGATCAGATGCTTGAGAGGCTTGCTAAGCACTCATATTTTTGTTATCTAGATGGATATTCTGGTTTTCATCAAATCCCCATTCACCCATCTGATCAAGAGAAAACAACCTTCACTTGCCCGTATGGGACTTATGCTTATAAGCGTATGCCATTTGGCCTGTGTAATGCACCCGCGACTTTTCAAAGGTGTATGCAGGCCATATTCTCTGATTTGATTGAAAATGTGATGGAAGTTTTCATGGATGACTTTTCTGTGCATGGTTTGAACTTTGATAATTGCTTGACTAATTTGTGCCAAGTTTTGCAGCGCTGTGAAGAGACCAACTTGGTCTTAAATTGGGAAAAATGCCATTTCATGGTAAGGGAGGGCATAGTTCTTGGACACTTGGTGTCCGAGAGAGGAATTGAAGTTGATAAAGCCAAGGTGGAGGTGATTGAGAAATTGCCCCCACCAACTAATGTGAAAGGTATTCGAAGCTTTCTTGGACATGCCGGGTTTTACCGGAGGTTCATTAAAGACTTCAACAAGATCACAAAGCCTCTGACTAACCTTTTGGGTAAGGATGTACCATTTGTTTTTGATTCTTCATGTCTTGAGGCTTTTTGCAGGATAAAGCAGGAGTTAATTTCCGCACCCATAGTGCAACCCCCCGATTGGGAACTCCCATTCGAACTTATGTGTAATGCTAGTGATCATGCAGTGGGGGCTGTACTTGGGCAGCGAAAGGATAAGAAGCTGCATGTGATCCACTACGCTAGCCGTACACTTGATGACGCGCAGGTAAACTATGCTACCACCGAAAAAGAATTGTTAGCTATAGTTTTTGCTTTTGATAAATTTAGATCGTACTTGGTAGGCTCACATGTTATTGTATATATTGACCATTCTGCCATCAAGTACCTTTTAAATAAGAAAGAAGCAAAACCTAGGCTCATTAGGTGGATTTTGATTTTACAAGAATTTGACTTAGAAATCAAAGATAAAAAAGGTACTGAGAACCTTGTTGCAGACCACTTATCTAGGTTGTCGTCTGAAAAAGATGAGATGGGTGATGTTGTTCCCATCAATGAATCTTTTCCGGATGAACAGTTACTTAGCTTAAGTGTCCAACAAGTGCCTTGGTACGCTGATTTTGTCAATTTTCTTGCATGTGGCATTGTACCCCCTAACCTTGGTTTTCAGCAAAAAAAGAAGTTTTTTGTAGATGTTAGGCACTATTATTGGGATGAGCCCCTTTTATTCAAGCAGTGTGCAGATGGTCTGATTAGGAGATGTGTTCCCGAGACTGAAGTTCGAGCCATCCTGGATCACTGCCATTCCCTTTCCTGTGGAGGCCATATGAGTACTTCTAAGACAGCCTCAAAGGTGTTGCAAGCAGGCTTCTATTGGCCACATATTTTTAAGGATGTGCGTAAGTATGTCCTCACTTGTGATGCATGCCAAAGGGCCGGTAATATTGGTAAGAGGCATGAAATGCCACTTAATAGTATTCTTGAGGTTGAATTATTTGATGTATGGGGTGTTGATTTCATGGGACCCTTTCCCCCGTCGTTTGGAAATCAATTTATTCTGGTTGCAGTTAACTATGTATCCAAATGGGTAGAAGCCATTGCTTCACCTCATTCGGATGCTAAGACTGTAATTAAACTTTTTAGAAAGATAATTTTTCCAAGGTTTGGGGTCCCTAAATGTATAATTAGTGATGGAGGGTCTCACTTTATTGAAAAAACTTTTCAGACCCTCTTGAAAAAATACGGAGTGAGACATAAGGTTGCTACACCTTACCACCCTCAAACTAGTGGCCAAGTTGAGGTTTCTAATAGGGAGATTAAAAACATTCTTCAGAAGGTGGTTAATACTTCCCGTAAGGATTGGTCTATTAAATTAGACGATTCCTTATGGGCGTATCGAACCGCTTACAAAACTCCCATTGGAACCACACCTTTTAAACTGGTTTATGGGAAACTGTGTCATTTACCTGTTGAATTGGAATATAAGTCCTTTTGGGCTGTAAAAATGCTTAACTTTGATATGAAGCTTGCAGGTGAACACAGGTTGCTGGAGTTGAACGAGCTTGAGGAGCTCCGGTTGGATGCTTATGAAAATGCCAAGATCTACAAGGAAAAAACTAAAAAATGGTATGATAGTCACATCCTCAGGAGATCCTTTAACCCTGGTGATATGGTGTTACTTTTCAACTCCCGATTAAAGCTATTCCCTGGCAAATTGAGGTCCCGGTGGTCGGGACCATTTCAGGTAACTAAGGTATATCCTTTTGGAGCTGTTGAGTTATGGAGCGATAAGTCTGGTTCATTTAAAGTGAATGGACAAAGGCTTAAGCACTACTTGACAGGAGAACCAATCCAACAAGAAAGTGCTTTGGACTTGCTTGATGGATTGGATTCTTGATTCCAAAGAATGCCAAGCGTCCGACTGAAGACGTTAAACTTAGCACTAATGGGGAGGTAACCCCATTTATCATTCTTTAAACATTTCTCTTGTAGTACATATATATAAAAATAAAATAATAAAAAAAAGGAGAAGAAAGTCTGTTTGTTTGTTTCATTTATAAGTCTAATGTAAATTGTTGCATGTTCATTGTTTGTTAATTTTGCATTGCATGGGTTTTGTTTTGTTTTGTACATATTTCTTATGATTGAAGGCAACATGTGTTTCCATGGGATAAGATAAATCCAGTAAAAGTAAGTCATGGTGCGTATTCGAGGAAATTTTAATTGAAAAACAGTGAGATCCACTGCCAGTGGGTTTTTCCCACTGCCAGTGGACCCCTCTGACCTGGAAAGGCTATTAAAATTGATTTTGAAAAGTCCCCCAGGCAGTAAACTCCACTGGTCATGGATTTTTCCCACTGCCAGTGGGTTTTCAACAAGTTTCACATGCAAGAAGAAAAAAAAAATTTGGGGCTAGTACCAGTGGGTTCCACGGGCCGTGGGTTTTTCCCACTGGCCGTGGAAACCCATTAGGTTTCCAATGCGTTTTATGAAAATTTTAGGGGGGAGGACCAGTAGGTTCCACGGGCCGTGGGTTTTTCCCACTGGCCGTGGGAACCCATCAGACCCAGCCTACTTAAACGCAACCCCCACTCGTGTTTCTTTCCACTCAACGTATATTCTCTTGTGTGCTTCCTACTCTTTGCTCTCTTTTCAAATATTGGCACAACTAGGTTGCAATTGAAAACCCCCATCCTTCATTCTTCTTCCTCACATTACTTGTTTCCAATTTTATCCAAGTAAGTGTGATCCTATCAAGTTTTTATCCAATTTTATCATGTTCTAGTTTGGGGTTTTTCCTTTGAAGTTCTTTGGGTTCTTTTCTTTTACCATAACTTTGATTGTCAAGTGATATCATTGTATGAAAAAGGTTTCTATATGCTTATGCTTGATTGTTATCATGGTTTATTAGAATGGGTATTCTTAAAAAATCATCTTCATGCTTCATTATCCATTCTAGTTCTTCATTTGGGTTAAAACCCCTTTGTTGTTTCCTCCATAATTTTGAATCCTTTTCATATAAGTGAATACTTGGTGCTTGCTTGGTGATGGATTAAAGTTGTTGTTCAAATTTGGTAACCCTTAGCATCTACATTCATGGTTTTCTTAGTGTTACACTTGTTGCATACCAAGTGTTTGAATAAATGTCTAAACCAGAATTTTTGCTACTTGGTTGCATATTAATGTGTTTTGTGGTGACTTTCTTGGGGTCAAGCTTGTTGCCCACCAAGTGTTTGGCAAATTGCCCAAACCAATCTTTTGTTTTTCCTTGTATATATTTTGATCCTTTTTGGGTTTCCCTATACTTACCCATCCTGCCACTATCATGTTGTTGATTATATTGACATCTATTGTGCAGAAATTTGAATTGTAATTTTAGGTGCCCAAAAACATGTCTTCAAGACGAACCAAGAATGTCTGCAAAAAGAGGAAAAACAAAGGTACGTCATCTAACTATTCTAGTATAGATGGTATTGAATGTACCTCTGATGAACAAAAGATGCGCTTATCTTCCTTGACCTCTAGGGAAATTATCCCTTCTAGGTTCTTTTACAAGAAATCTTTATTGGAACTTGGGTTATATGATGATACCTTTAAACTGTGCAAGAATATGGGGTGGAAAGATTTTATTGAACTATATGAGCCTTGTTATGAACGCACCACATTAGAGTTTCTGAGTTCCATTGATATTAAGCCTTGCGATAATGAGTCGACCTGGGAAATCACTTTTAGGCTAAATAACACTGATTATAGGATGGACTTAGCTGATGTGGATGCCATCTACGGTTTTCCATCTGTCCCTGGAGATGCCTCTGCTAAATTAAATGTCGCTCGCATCCCTAGGGATTTTAGGGCCAAGTATTTTTGGTCTAGACTCTCTAAATCTAGGGAGGCTTATGACCCATCTTCTACCAAAGCCTCACTCATGCATCACCCTATCTTTAGATACCCTCAGAGGTTTATGGCCCGATATGATAGTCCTGGTACTATTAGGGCTCCTGAGCTTTATTTTCTGTATGCCATGATTAATAACATCCCGGTCCACTCTACGAAATGGCTTTTTAGCCAATTCGCTAGGGTAGAAAGGGCTACTACTGGAAGGATTGTCATTGCAGGCTATATAAATCCTATTGCGAGGTATATGGGGATTGATCTGCAAGAGGATACCTTACTTTGCCAACCCAAGCGGGTTGATATTGATAAGATGGTCCACATGGGTATGCTTGTATTAGAACGTGGAATTTACTGTTTGGTTATTCCCGGATTCTCTGTGCCTCACCCCTTGCCTGACCCTAGCTTCACTAGCCTGGAGGGCAAAACTTCTTTCTTGTTTTCAGGTACAGAAGAGGATACCCCCTTGGACACCGAGATGCCTCTTCCTCATGACCACTCAGTTGGCCCGTCTAGATCCTCTCCCGATTCTGGATTTTCTATGGAACGGATGTATTCCTTGATGCAAGGAATGAACACCCGTTTAGAGTCTTTATCTATTGAGCAACTCCGGCAAGGAAGCAGGATCGATGGCATAGCCCAGCGCGTGGATGCCATGTACTCCTGGCACCTCCAGCAAGGTCATTTTCCTCCTCCCTCCCCATGACAGGTTTGTTCCTAAAAATAAGTTTCATTGTACTTGGTATCCTCTCTACTGACCAGTGAGGACACTGCTTACTTTAAGTTTGGGGTAGTAGGTACAAGGAAACTTATTCACTTTGACATTTCTTTGCATTTTTCTTTTGGTTTTATTTGATCATGCTAGGTTGTAGTTTGCCTGCATTTTGTTTGTTTTGAATGTCTATGTCCCCCCATCTAAGACAACATAGCATGTTTACTTGTGATTGTCATTGCCACAAATGGGTTTCAGTTGAGATGATAGAATTTTAAAGCCTTGTGGAATCCATAATATATAAATAAAAACAAAATAAAATGGACGATTGCTTGTTTGTCAAAAAGGTACCATGCTTTATGACTCTGTGCTCTCTTTGACTAGGTTTACTCACCTGTACTCGTGACAGCTTTTGAGCCAATAAGGGGTATGTTTTGAAAAGTAAATATTTACAAAACCCCTGTTTTCTGGTATTGAGGGTATCATGCATTTTGAAGTGCTCTAGAACTTGGCTTGTGACCGATTCAAAATGGTTGGTGATTAACAGAGTATGGAATGAAAAAGGCGCTATAGGTTTTATTCCTTGGCCTCCAACCTTTGAATGTTTCAATGCACCACTAGTTGCCCCCTATTGAGCCTAAATTTTGATTTTTGTTTCTGAGCCCTTTGGTAATGAATTTGGTAAATTGCTGAGAAAAACAATACAATTCAAGGATGGTAGCTAGAATGAAAAGGCTAAAAGAGAAGCAAATTTAGTTGGGGAACAAAAGAAATAAAATGAACTTGTATTTCCGACTGAAGAAAATAAAAAAAATATAAAAAAAATAATAAAGAAAAAGATGAAAGCAAGGTTGAAAAAGGACTCCCTTGAAGAAAATATATTCTCTGGTTTGCTTTCTGAAACTTCATTGTTCTCAGTGATTTCATCTGATTAATAGTAACCCTTTGAATTCCTTTTTCTTGGTATCCATGCCAGCATTTGCAAACCCTTGGCCCCACTACAACCAGATGAAAGACCTTTGGACCATAACTTGTTTTTTCTAAATAACTGTAGAGAATTTGGTCACTTGCCAAGCCTATGGTAGTGCTTTGAAATGATATGACTTGAGTGATACTTGTACACAACCCTAAACACTTAGAGAGAAATGGAAAGATGTGTGTCTATGGCCTAGTCTTGTGAGCATGGTATGAATACTTGTGTGGATACCTGTAGTGATAATCTTGCAAGATTTTAGTGCCTTTTTATTAAGTTTTTCTAGATCGTTTGTGTTATCTTATCCCTAATTCCAAGTATTTTTTCTTTCATTCCGCATTTGTTACTCGGGTGTTTCAAGTTTTTACAGGAATAGCTTGTTTACAGGTACATACATTCCAAACGAGAAGCATCCGAGGAAGCATTGGATAAATGGAAGGGTTTTAAGACACCAAAAAGTAGCAACGTGAAGTCCAGAGAAACCCACTGGCCGTGGGTTTTTCCCACTGCTAGTGGATCTTGCTGCCCTGTGACAAAAACATGCACAAATTGGAGTCCAGAGAAACCCACTGGCCGTGGGTTTTTCCCACTGCCAGTGGATCTTGCTGCCCTGTGACAAACATACACAAATTGGAGTCCAGAGAAACCCACTGGCCGTGGGTTTTTCCCACTGACCGTGGGTTCCTCTGTTTAGATGTTCAAAATTGCATTTGTTGGACCTCCAGTATGATCCACTGGCCGTGGGTTTTTCCCACTGCCAGTGGGTTTTTGCACGCACAGCAGTTCCTTAATTTTAGGGAGCAGTTTCTGGGGTTTATAGGGACAGTTTGAAAAGAAACAAAGACACAGACATTTTGGGACATTTTTTGGGGAGAAAAAGAGAGAGTTTTACTTGGGGATTATTAAAGAAATCAAGACCATAGGCGTTGAAGAACATCCTTGGGCATTTTTTGGAAGGATTCGCAAGCACAAGTGAGAGCTTTTGCTTTGTGTTCTTTGCTTTCTCCTTAGGTTTTCTCTTTCTCTGTAATTTCTGCATATGATTCCATCAATGGGCTGTAGTGAATTGAGCATGTGTAGCTAAACGACATCTTGGGATTAGGGTGTGACAATGCTTATGTATTGAACTTCTTTTGGATGTTTCTGTTTATTAATTCATTGCTTCTATTCAATTTCCATGAACGCGTAATGCTTTTGAATACCTAGAGATAGGATCAATTGAAATTAAACTCTAAGAGAATCGAAAGGTTAATTAGTTGCTTGAACGCATGAAATTGAACTTAGAATCATAGGTCACGAAAGTGGGTATGACGATTCGAGGTTTAATAGGATTTCACTGCTCTTAACAAGTTCACATAATAAATCGAACGCGGTTCTTTATTATTTGGGCACATTAATGTTATTCTGAGAAGAGGGCTTAATCAAATTCGGAAATCCAACCTTAGAGCGTGAATTAACAAATAGAAGGGTCTTAGGAAAATCAAATACATAGCATGATCATACACCAAATCCCAAGAGTTTCACCATCATTTGTTCTATTTCAATCTCGAAATTCATTTAGTTCTTTCAGATAGCATTCCTTTTAACTTTTGCCTTTCTTAATCTTCTGAATTTCAAACCTAATTTCACAATTTTCTAGATAATTGAACCACTGTGAAAACTTGTACTTGGGAACAATCTCTGTGGGACGATAACTTTTTATTACGCGATACCTCGTGCACTTACGGGCATATCAATTACCAAGGTTCTGTGTTGTTACTAATCGATTAAGGGCCAAGTCACAATCGATTATTAAGTCTCTGTTTGTTTAATAATTGATTGCACCTATGTCACAATCGATTACTATGCTGCGTGATAGAATTAAATGCATCAGGTATCATTTACAATCGATTACAAGGCATGTACAATTGATTACCCAAGCTCTGTCTCCAAGCTAATCGATTACATGGAAAATCGTAATCGATTACAAGGCCTGTTACACTGAAAAAATCGAAGCATAATCGATTACAGCTCGAGGCGTAATCAATTACACTAGTGCCAGAATTTAGGGAAAGTGTTTTTAAATGCAAAACCAGCTCATTTCTCCATTACCATTCGAATGCCCATGCTGTGCAACGGCTATAAAGACTTTAGGGCTCCTCTCCAAGGCCTATAAATGGAACACTCATTCAAGCTACTCAAAGCATCCAAATCCATCAAAGTGAAATCAATTCTTGAGTCTTGTGAGTTCTATTTCTTGTATAGTTTCAATTTCTGAAACTTTGAGCTTATACTTGTATATTCTCTCTTGTTGAGAGTTATCATTGTTAGAGCCTTTCAATTACTTATCTACTCTTTTGAGAGAGTAAATTACTTGTAAACACAAACACCAAACACCAAGTTTCACTCTAGGTTGAGTGGTTACAAAGATTGGGATTCAACCTTTGGGTATTAAGAGTTTAAGAGATTGGGTGGGTTGCCCTTGTGCTAGTGAGGATTGAGTTCTTGAGTGTGGAATACTAGGAAGCTGCAATTGCTCATAGCTTGTATCTCTAAACTTCAATAGTGGAAATCCTTCAAGTGGGTTACTTGAAGACGAGACGTACACCAGGTTGGTGGAACTCGTTAAATCGGTTTGCAAGCTTCTCTTCCTTACTCTCTTGCATTCACTTATTGCATTTGGTTGGTATATTGTTTTGGTTATGATTATATTGGTTGAACTTAATTAATTTGGCTAAGTTAAGTTTCCGCACACCAAGTGTTTGATAAATTGTTTATGCCACCTCTACACATATTTCACCTTAGCACTTACATTTTACTTGTTGTCTCTTGTATATTATTGTCTTGTATAAAAAGGGAATCAAGTTTAAAGGCATTCCAAGTGAAATTTTTAAACACTCAATTCACCCCCCCTTGAGTATTGAGGCCACTTGAGTAACAACTGGTATGTGTGCTGTTAACATAACTATTGCATGTTTGTTGATGTTTCTTTGCATTGAACTAGACTAGAAAGTTTTCTATGTGTGACAAGGTATTTGTAAAAATTTGGAAATGTCCAGTGGACTCCCAAGGTTTATGTTTGTTATTGTCATTCAATTTTGTTGATTAATTGTTTAATTATTTGAACCACAGTTATGTTGATAATACTCGCACTACGAAAGCGATTACTAGGCTTCTAAAGGCCCAGTGGGATGGTCCTTACATCTCTTAGATAGATGCTGGTAAGACTGTCCAAGATAGATGGTTTGACACTTTCTCGGTGAGTTTAGCACAACCATTCTAATTTCATGTAACTTTTATTATTGTGTACACTTGTTTTTATAATTTGGAATTGTATTTTAATTTACGTGACTATTGGTGGGAGGAGGGTATGATTGATGAGATTAGGAGGATCTTTACCATAAAGACCTCTAAAATCATCAAGAGCACCCTCTGGAAGGTAAGGCCGAAGACGGAGCAACCCCGCTGGATCCCCGAGCCCTACTGGGAAGGGATGCTGTAGAAGTGGAAAGGTGTCTTGTTCCAATGGGCCAGTGCTAGGAACAAGGCAAATAGGCTAGTTAATGTCGAAGCCTTTGTCTACATTGGGGGTTTCATCTCAGTGGTTGCACATAAAAAGAGATTTGTAAGTACACATTGTTAAATATATTTCTTAATACAATAACTTCAAGGTTTTTTCACTAACAATTTTAATATGTTGTGAATTACAGGAGTAGAAGGAGCACCGTGAGCCTTCATTATTTGAGATGATACAAATCACCAAGAAGAACAAGGTTGGTCACTAGGTTATCTAGAAGACCATGAAAACTTATAAATGTTTTTAGATTTTTTTATAGATTTACATTTTCTAACTTATTTTATATTTCTAAACATATACAGGAGGCATACCAGGCCAATACGGGCCTAGAAGAAGGCTGAGCTTGCCTCCTAGGCTCTTGATGGGGAGGTTCCTCCCACCTTTTCTTTTACCGATGACAACGTCATCTATTTAGAGGTTGTCAGAGGTGTCAACAAGAAGGGAAAGGTGTTTGGCATCAGTTGGATCGGAACCCAGATAGCCAGGACTTGGAAGGCCCCTGTCACTTCCTCTACGGTGCCTACAGATGTTGTTCAGATTATTGATAACCTAAACACCGAGCTAGCAGAGGAGCGCCGACAGAGACAATTGGCAGTGGACGAGCTAAGCGGGATTGAGAGGAGACTAGTAGGCTGATGGCGCAACAAGAGGCTCTGATCCACTGGTTGATGGAGTCTTTACCATCTTGACCCGACAACCCAGCCTCTACTTCCCAGCCACACCCATCACCCCAGAATCCCCCCTAGTTGATGGACCCATTTTTGTATTTATTTTTTTAGTGTTACACATTTTTCTATTTATTTCTTTTTATTCTTTGAGTTGTAAATAATATTTCGGCTATTACTATATCTTTTATTCGATGATGTTTATTACTAATTGATGTTATATCTATTTATCTTTTTTTGTTTATTATGAGTCTATATATGCGTCTGTTAAATAATAAAAGCATTATAAAAAATTAATATTTATTATATATTTTAATTTTATAAAAATATTTAATCCAACTTTATAAAGTATACCTTAAACCTATAAATTTTTTTGAAAATAATTTCTAAAAAATAATTTTTTATTACCGACAGCCAAACACCCGTTGCTAACGTGAAAATCAGTTAGCGACTGAACCAGTGACGAAAGACACATCAAATAATTAGCCACAGAAAATGTCGTTGCTAAATTTGGTTCCTCTTAAGCGACCACCTTAGTGACAGATTGACCAATCAAATACTTAGCTATAACTATGGCCCATCGCTAACATTGGTTCCTCTTCAGTGACCGTGTTAGCAACGGATACCCATTAAAAACATAGCTACAACTTTAGCTATGCTTTCGATGCGGTCGCTAAATATGCTCAATTAGTGACGGAGTTACTTAAATTTATCAGCAATGATATGTTACCCTGTCGCTAATGTGGGACCAAAACAGCAACGGATAGCGCAAAAAGGGGACCACCTTCAGTGACGGTATATTGTCATCACAAAGGTTGCCATGACCTTCACTTGTTGCCGCTGGCTTATTAGCCACCAAGTTTGTAGCGATGGGATTCTGCTATAGCTTATGTCGTCTGTAAAAAAATTAGCGATGGAGTTTTAGCTGTTTACAGACTTTTCCCGTTGGAAATAGGGCTTTTTTAGTAGTGGAACCATGATCTAGTCGTGGTTATTGCCACAGTCGTGGTTTATCATCAAGCCTCATCACTACATTTTTGGTCCCTAATTCTCCCTAGCCACCATCTCTCATGTCCACCACTTCCCCCACCCTCGGAGTAGGTATCTCTTAGGTAAGTTGTCTGATCCTAATTTTCCTTATTTGAACATTGAGGATAATGTCCACATCTAGTTTGGGGTGATAGGATAGAGAATAAACCTATTCATCTGCTTTTATATGTATTTCATTTACTTTGTTTATTTTTAGTACTTATTTTTCTTAGGTTAGTGTTTATTGTTTTTATTAGCATGTTTCTATGTTGTTAATTGTTAATTGTGTTCTAGAACTTAGCTTGTGACCTAGGAAAAATCATATTCGATTATGTATCTTAGAATGATGAAAGCATTTAGGTTTCCTTGAAGCCCCTATTTTTGAAAATATTAATATCCTCTAGTTGCCCTCTTTAAGCCTAAAATTTGAAATACTTTCTTTGGCGCCCTTTTTCTTCAAAAAAAAGTTTTAAGGTTAAGTACATTACTATGGAAATAGGAAAGAAACAATAAAAAATTACAGAATAGGGAACTCAAAGAATAAATTTATGGGATTCAGAAAATAAAAAGAGAAAAAGGAAAAGGAAGAAAAGGAAAAAGAAAAAGAAAACAAGAAAAAGAAAATAAATAAAAAGGTTGAGAAAAAGAAGAATAGAGGGTCCCTAAAATTTGTTAGAGCTTGGAATTTTGTTTTTCCTAGTTTCTGTAACATCTTGAATTTTATAAAAATGAATAATTGAGGAAATAAATAATAAATAATTGTATATGAGTTGATTTATGTCCCAAAAACATTGCAATAATTAAGTTAGGATTCATTATGGATATTTATAAATTATTGAAATTTAAGGAGTTAAAATTATACCCGGTTAAAATATGGGTGTTGGACCAAGTATCTCAGATTGAGATGCCGTTGGTCAGGGCTGTTAAGAATATTATTGGGAATCCAAATATGTCTTCGAAATAATTTTTGGATTTAGTATTGAGCCCGAACAGAGATCCTGTACATTATAAAATGGTAAAATTTTAATGAGAGATAAAAACTTAAAAACAAACTCTCCTCACTCTCTTTTGTTTTCATGCCACTTCTTCTCCTTCTTTCTATTCTCTTCTCTTCATCTCTTCTCCTTCTCCTCTTCTTCTTATTCTTCTCTTCAAAACCCTAAGCTAATAGTGGCCCTCTCCTCCTCCACCATTTTCATCTTCTTGGGAGCTTGAAGGAGAAGCTTGTAGCTGGAACTCTCCCCCTCTTCTCCACTATTTTCGTGTGACCATCTCCCTCTCTTGGAAGCTCATGGTTGTCTCTTGGTTGAGGTAAGCCCCTCATCATTTTTCATGAGCTTTATGCCCTAGGTTTTGGGTTTTTGGTATTTGGGGGAGTATTTATTGCATGAGGGTTATTGGGAGAAACATTAGGTATGGAAACCCTAAGGTGGGATGGCTTAAATGTAAGCTTTTATGTGCATTTAATGTGGTACTTAAGATTAATGTTGAAAGGTGATGGGAAATTAATAAGCATTTATGATGGTGATGGGTTCTAGTGAAAACCCTAACTTTAATAAATTGAGGGAAGTGTAAAATGTGAGTAGAATATATGTTTAATGATGTTAGGGAATAATGTTAATGATGAGAGATAGCCATTGATGATGGTCGATGAATATTAATAATGGTTGTTAGGTTCTCATAAAAACCTAGCCCTAAGAATTTGGGGAAAGTGGATATATTATAGCTTGGAAGTTTAGTTGAATGTGGATAGATGATATTTAAGGTGGAAGGTTATTTAAAAATGACAGGGGACCATTGATGGTGAAACTTATAGATAGATGTCATTATAAATATGGAATGTGAGGGAATGGTATGATAAGATTATGACTTGATGAGGTTCTAGACCATTTTTGGTGTGCCATCTAAATTTGATTCATTAATTATGGTTATTGGAGGATATGAGTCATTGTTGTTGGCCCTTTAAGATCTAGAGGATCTTGGTTTTGGGAAAGGAATTCTCGAAGCCTAACACAATTGCATAATTTGGTGTTTTGATAAGTTTAGAACTTGTTCATAAACTTTACAATGTGTAAGTCATTATTTAGAATTTATGAGGAATGCCTTGAGATGGTTATTGATTCTATGAATGCATATGTATGTGATATATAGATTGTGTTCCGGATGATGGTGCGAAATGATCAAAGCATTCGGATTTTGGCTCTTCCCTCGAGGTAGGAGAGGAGTTTACATTCAAATTGCATGAGTAGATTGATAATGATTGTTGTATGTGTTTGGTAATCATACTTGCCTTGCCATACAGATAATGAGATAATATGGATGGCAATTTGATTATTGAGGATAGTCTGTGTGAGTATGAAATGATTCTTATGGATGTACATATATATACATATGTGAAATGAAGATAAGTGTGATTTCAATGTGTGAATTATGAGTTGGAATGTGAATTTCTGAGTATGAATGTTTAGAGCAAGTTTTATAAGCCCCATATGATGTATATGATGTGTTGGATGTGATTAAATTGGTTTAGAATGAGATTTCATATGTTGGGTTGTGAGAATTTTCATTTTCTGCATAAGTCCTAATAATCTCGCTCAAGCGAGAAGGATTCTCGCTCAAGCGAGAATTCCCTGGATGAGTATTATGGCCTCTGGGCCGATCTCGCTTAGGCGAGTGAGCGTCTCGCTCAAGCAAGACGTGTGTGTGGGGTAAGTGGAAGAGTTACTGGGCAAATCTCGCTGAAGCGGGTGTAACCCCGCTTGAGCGAGCGAGAGAGGAAATGACCCCTGATGGACCTCGCCTGGGCGAGTGACAAAAGTTCGGGGAGTCTCGCCCGAGCGAGCGAGCGTGAATGAGGTACTAGTGGAATCTCGCTCGAGCGGGAATGGCTCACTCAAGCGAGATTGGCCCTTGATGCTTCCCCTCTTCTTCGCTCAAGTGCGCATGCCTGTTGTGAACCTCTGTGAGAATCTCGCTCAAGCGAGTAAGTGTCTCGCTCGAGCAAGCAAGTGTGGAAACAGGCACTGGCGTGATTACGCCCGAGCGAGCCACAGCGCTTAAGCGAGAAGGGATTGTCTCGCTCAAGCGAGTAGGGGTCTCGCTTGAGCGAGTGACCCTGATTGAAATTTTATTTTTATTCTCTTTAATTTGCTAGCATTGGGCCCTATTCCAATTACAGAAAATTAATGAAAAACAAATATATGGGGGTATATAATGGTTATGAAATTATGACGGAATGCATTGATAGGACTTTATTTTATTTTTTAATCTTAATGATGTTGAACCCCATTCTTTTAGGGATAATTAAGGAGATGTATATGGGTTATATAGTGATGATAAAACATGGTGGTGTTGATATGGATTAAAACATTAGGATAATTCGTCCATGCTCATAAAAGGTAATGAAAAACATAAACGTTACCACCTGGAATGGAATACGAAAGAATGATAACGAAACTTTGATGATAGGGTGCGAGGTATACCCTTGGACGATTCAAACTAACGAGAGGATAATTGAATACCATAGTAGGCGCTATAAATTGATAAATTAGAGAAAATACGATATTGAATGATGATAGAAGACGATGTTGATCATTCCCTTGTATAAGAGGATAAATGTTAATAATGATAAATTGTGAAATGCCATCGTATTTTATACATGTGTAACCTTGTGTGAGGGGTTTAAAATGGTTTCGATGAATTGTTGTATTGCTATGCTAAGTACGAAAATATGGTGATGAATGATATTACAAAAATCCATAAATTGATTATATGGTAATAATGATGAAAATTTAATGAATGAAGATTATGTATAATACCGTTCTAGTTGATTGCAAGTTTTGACTTGCCATATGATATGAAATATATATATGATATGTTACGTAATGCCAAGGACGCGATTATGTTGAGCATAAGTATAATTGCCATATATGTGGAATGATGAATATGCCTCTAATGATTCTAGGCGTGGATTAATATTATGATGCTTGCTATGCCTTTTGATTTCCATGTGTGGATTGTCATGAAATGATGTTGTGGCCATTGAAATTCCAAGTATATAAATGATGTGCCTTGAGGGGCTTTGTAAATAATTATATATAATTATTGAAAATGCCAAATTAAATTATATCCCCATGTGAGAGGGTGAGATATCCTTGCGAGGTTGGTCGGCATATGCATTATTGCATTTGCATTCATGGCATGGCATAGCATTGATATTGTGTGGTTACGATCACAGTGATGAAAGATCCTGCGGGATTCTATGAAGGGAGTACCCCTTGCGAGGCGGGACACCAACATGATGATGATATGATATTGAGCCGGTGGTTACGATCACCTGGTTATTGAAATGTAAAAGGGCTTGCGAGTTCCTATGATGCCCGTGGTTGCAATCATAAGGCGGGAGTACCCCTTGCGAGGCGGGAAACCATTATGAATTATTGAACGTGGTTGCGATCGCGAGAAAGCACCTTGCAAGGCTGCTAGAGGGAGTACCCCTTGCGAGGCGGGAAACCCATGTGAATGAATGATGTGGTGGTTGCGATCACCTGATAAAATGAAATCGGATCCGTGCATATGCATTATTAAACAGTTGACATATGCATTAGCCATAGGTGCATGGGAATTGAGATGAGATGACCACGAGAGATGAAAAACCCCTTGAGAGGAGGAATTGAATAAAGATTTAATAAATTGATGATGACGATTGTGAATGCCCTTGTTGATAAGTGGCAATGTGATTGTGTATGTGCTTGTGCTTGCTTATATTGTGAATTGTGTTTCATGAGGCTTGTATACCTATTATATCAATGTAATAATGATTGAATGATGAACTGATGGTTTTACAGCAAAGCACACATGATGGAAGAATGCATGTACACTTAATCACAATATATATATATATATATTCGTCATTTTGAATGTATAACTCACTCTCCCATGTGGTCTCCTTTTTAGCATTGTGATGCAGGTTGCCTTGGGATGAGTTTGGATTTTAAATTGAAGTTTTGGGAAGATAAATAGTGGTAGTGGAACTGCCTTGGCCGGCATCATTTGTAATATGTAATGTAATGAATAAATTGTATATGATGATAATGATGATTTGGTGATTGTGGTCATGTATAAGATAATCGTGGATGCATAAATGGTGAACTTATAGAATAGTACATAAGTGATGATTTGATGAGTACTTGAAGAGTTGAATTTGAACAATATACATTAATGATGGTGGTGTTTGGATTAGTGTCAATAGGTGAATAAGTAGGCCATTTATGGGATATAGGCAGTGGTGATAGTTGAGGCATGACCCCAGAGGTATATGCATATTTATATTTATATCTTAAGCAATGCATGTGTATGTGGTAAGAGGATAAATGGGTTATGATCTAATAGGTCGATGTTAGGTATTTGCATGCTTGCCGAGCCTTTTCTTATATCGTCATATATGGGACTAGGTGTTAGCTCGGTATGCATAATCTTCTTCCACTGTAAACTCCAGTATTTTTGTATACCATTATGGGCGAATTAGTTATCGATCCAGTCATATGTTGATAAAACTCACTCTTCGATTTTCTATGGTTTGGGTCTTGATGTAATCGTCGAGGTGTTTAGAAATACTTCAAACGTGAAAATTTACCCGCATTTTATTTAATTATTATCTTGATTACATCAGGATCTGAGTCCAGAAAACCGGGGTGTTACAGTTTTCATAATCATTGAATGACCTCTTTTGATTATGTTCTTAAGCCCTTTGTGATATCATTTTCTTGGCATCCATACCTTAAGTTTTATCCCTTGGCCCTATTACAACCTCAAAAAGACCTTTTGACTTAAGTGTATTTTCTTAGTACTGTGAAGCTAGGGTCACTTGCCAAGCCTATGGTAACGCTTGAATTGATTTGACATGAGTGATATTATTTGATTCCTTGAAACACTTTGAGAGGGTTAGTGAGAGAATGACTTTGATGAATCATTTGAAGCATGATTTAAAAGAAAACACAAATTGTTTGGCATTCATTTTTCATCCCTCATTTCTAAATTTAAAAGGTTATGATTCTATTTGGTTCCTTTATATATTAGATCCTTGCTTGCTTTTCTTTGACTTGATGACTATGATAATTGCTTAAGGACAAGCAATATCTTAGTTTGAGGTATTTTGATGTGTCTCTAAAACACATAATTTTAGGGTTCTTTTATTAGACATAGTTAGGTTGATTTGCATAATAATCCCCTAAATTCCATGGTTATTGCATTATGTCCCTCATTTGCTACTTTGTTTGCTAGTTTTACGGGATAATTAGGTTTGAAGGCCTCATTTGGTATCAATATTGGAAGGCAATTCATAGCAAAGCATTTGAGTGTCAAAATAGAAGAAAAATAAAGAATTTTAGTTGCCCAAGCAGAGGGAACAATGACCAGACCTAGGTCAACCATGGCGATGGAGCATGCTGTCAGAAAATGCAAACAGGGGTCTAGCAGCACGATCCATAGCCAAGTCGTGGTTCACTCCATGGCCATGGTTCGTGACTGACAACAAACCCTATTTTGTGCATTTTTATAGTATTTAAACCCAAGAAAGGTCCAGATTCAAAGTTCTACACTTTGGAGGCAGAGATACATTGTAAAGGTAAAGGAGGTGACTTGGAAGAGCTCTTCCTCAAGATTTTTCAAGTGCAAAATGAAGGAGGGGCGTTGGAAGATTCAAGAGGACTGCACATCTTTGTGGTTTGTCTTAGGATCTCTAGTGATTTTCCCAGTTTAATCTTGTAATCCTTATTTTAGAGTATGATGTTCTCAATTTTGTATGTTGTTTTCTATTTGACCATGAGTGGCTAGAATCTCTTTCTTGGGATTTAGGGGGTAGATCGCTATGTATTTGATGTAATCCTTACTCTTTAATTATCAATGAAATTATGCTTTCCTTCAATTCCTTGATGTCTTTTTGTGCTTATTTATCTAGATATAGGCTTGAGTAATTTTTAATGAGGACTAAAAAGTGAATTTGTTATTCAATTTAAGAAATTAAACCTAAGACTCAAATTAGGAATGACTGAGAAGTGAACCTTTTTGATCTCTTGAGGACTTTAGATTTTCATAAAACGTAATGGCTTTATTTTCAAATTAAACATTTTGGTTTGAATTCTGAGTACTTTAGTGGAACCCTGAGAAGGGAAAACTAAAAGTTTAGGAAAATTTTCTTGGTTAGCATAAGAGTAAAAGATAATGCAAAATATTCTTAAAATCAATACAAGCAATTTACTACTCTAAGATCCCAAGATAAATTTGAATTGATTTATTTTCCTAGAGAACTCCCTATTGCAATTTTTATTTTTATTTATTTTTAAATTTCTTTATGCAAAACCTCTCTTGATTTGACTATCTAGATAATTAGGGTTTAAATCACAAGTACTTGAGAACATTATCCCTAAGAAGACGATATTCTTTATATTACAAGAGACACTTGTGTACTTGCGAGCTGGTCAACGGCCAACCACGCATGCGAGGTGTGACGTCCTATGCCAATTTACATTTATTTTTATACCTTTAATTGATTTCCACAATAAATTTTTTATGATTAAATATTTTAATTATCCCATAATTAGACAAATAATTATTTTTGTTATAAAGCGCCAAAATATTAAATATATAACAACTTAAAATCCTAACAACCATTGAAAGGGGAAAAGAAACTAAAACATGAACAGGGGCCTAACGTTGCACGCCAGCCCCACGTGTAGCGTCAACCCGAAGTTGCGCACCTCACGCTATGCGTCAGCCCCACGTGAAGCGTGAGCATGACAGTAGCAGCATTTGTTGCTGATGGACATTTTAGGTTAATCGGCCAACTTTTAACCTACCCAAATAGCCCATTTCAGATCCAATTGCCATGAAACTTTATGGACTGTATACTTTCACCATTCTGGAACTGTTGGTGCTATCTATTCGTCAAAATTCCATCATATGTGTGAGTTATGTGCAAAATACAGTTTAACCCAATTAGGTGCAAAACCCTTACACCAAACAACCTAAATGGACTCCAAATGGCCCAAGGCCTATACGTACAGTTTCTAAATGTCCTAGGGAACCTATTGGTCCCTTCCGATGGTTTCGAAACCCACCGGATCTCAATACCACCTATTTAGTTCCTTAAAATAATGAATACCCATTATATACATGATTCCTAAAATCAATCAAATCATCCATACACTACTCAATCATATCACACACATCATATACCAATCATGCATCTACACAGTACCCGCCCATCACACTCAAGCATACTACACTGGCTCCGTGCCAGGATTCATCCATCCGACACATTAAAATAGTTATTAATGTCTAATTATTTCATCCTAATTCAACCCTCATTATCGACAATTCAACATGCAATCACACTTCACATATCATTCAAGCATGCAGATATTGCAAGACTTGCCCATATCATGCAATTATACAGTGGCTCCGTGCCACACAACACACAAACATAATGAAATGCTACACTACTACATCAATACACATTCACGCCAACAAAGTAACATAATTCCACATCTTTATAATTCAACAACAAACACACAGTTGCATATATCTATCTTTTCGTCCGACTTCTATGTCGCCCTGGCCTCATTTAGCTCTCGCCTCTGTAGTGTGCACCCATACCTGCCAACAGTCACTAAAACCACAATACAGGGGGTGAATGACTGGAATTAAGAATTAATATAGAAATAAATATCAAACCTAGGAAAGGTATAACATAGCTACGCTCCTAGGCATAATTATCCAGTACTAGTAATTACTTTTCATGTCCTTTCTTTTCTTACCATTCCCATTAATATATTTGTGCAATTTTGTTGGTTATCTTAAACTAATACCATTATTATCATGTCAACTCAACAATTAACATCACACCATATAAGCATCGTCAATAACATACACATCAGTTGAGGAGTATAAAACACAACTGACTCTCAAGCAAAGAATATGACATCCTCAAACATTAGATTCATTATAGGCATCATCACCTCAAAATCATATTACATATGCACAACTGACTCTTATGTATATCAGACTCCTAGTATCCGGATACTAAAGGATCGGCCTTCAGCTAGGGGTCCTACTTGACACCCCGTTGACCCTGCTTGGTCCACCGAGTCCTGCTTGACTCTCCACCTCAACCACTAGGTCCTACTTGACCACTAGGTAGTTCAACTGGGCACAAAAACCATGGGAGCCAGAAAATGAGGGGCTGTACATACCGTCGGCCATTCCACACCACATAAACACATATCAAATCTCATCAAACATGGCTAAAACATCATCAATCTCAGGTATAAATATCAGAAGCTGATATATACTCACCTGGTAGCTTGGCCACACGATCCAGCCCTCACAAGCCATGTTCTAGCATTTCCATCATCATTACTTATTCATATAGTTCCATAAGTAATATCATGCATACATATAGTACCTCATCCACACCTTATATCATCTAGCTATCATTCTTTATTATACATCAATAATATAATATTAACCAATCAAATTCTAGTATGCACACAATACGATCTCTTCATTACCCTATTCATTTACCTAATCGATTATCTCATTTCATCTTATCAGGTTATATCCATATAATCATTATACAGTATCACATACTTGAGATCTAAAATCATGTCATTATGTCACACATATGTGTATCGACCTCATCAATAGCATTATATCATTGCCCCCGTCATTAACCATCAACATAAATCATCCGCAATCAAGACAATATTCATGATATCTAAATACATATGAATATACACATCACCATCGTTATTTGTAACATACCATTTACTTTATTTCTGCCCATTAATTTGAAACTCAATCATCATTTCATTCTACTTTATCTATATTATTTTCTTATCAGGATTATTTTTTCGCTATAGTTTGTAACTTCTCCTCTACTCACATAGTCTTATGATCTCACTAATATCATTTATGCATTATCAAATACAAATTATCATATTTCTCGTTATTTGGTTCTCACTCATTCACCTTGTATATATATATATATATATATATATATAATATGCATAACCCACTTCCTTTAAAAATTCATTTTAAATCATATTTTCCTTCCAAATCCCTTATTTATTATTATTTTAAGCCTTATTCATATTTTTATTTTATTTACAAATTGTCAAGCATCAGGGATGTTACATAAGGGCACTCGACAGAGGAAGAAAGAAAGAGGGAAGACGGTGACATGAGAGTAACAGTGAAGCTATGGAAGGGAAGATGGTTATGGTGGCTTGGTGGTGATGCCGAGAGAAAGTGTTAGGTCACATAAGGGGGAAGGAGAGACACAATGATAGTGATGGCATTGTGATGGAAAGGAAAAGAATGGAAGGGTGATGGCTTAGAGATGGTGGTGCAGAGAGAGAGTAAGGGGAAGGAGAAGAATGGTGAGGTGGTGGTAGGGTGTGGTGTGCAGATGAAGAAGTGATGTAGTGTGATGGTGTTATATATAGAAAGGTGGTAGTATGGTAAGGTGGTGTGGAAATATTGTTGTCGTGTTGTACATGTGTATGTATGTGTGTGTCTTAGTCTCTGTGTGTGTAGAGGGTAAGTGGACATGAGAAAAAAAGTGGGTTGCCGCGGGTGGAGAGAAAGAGACGTGCCATGAGTGGTGGTGGAAAAAATGAGAATACATAGGGAGAAAGGGTGGTGATCGTGAGAGAGTGAGTGTTTAACCTAGTGGGTCGTACCCTAAAACCTAATTTAACGATTCTTGAATAATTAATTCGATAAAGTACGAAACTACAAAATTGAATCGTAATTCCCTAAAATATCTTAACTTTCACTTAATTCCCTAAAATATCTTACACAATATATATCTAAAATGCTAATAATAATTTGTCAATTATATTTATAGATAAGTATATCTTTAGTTTAAATTTTAAGTACTAGATATCAAAATTGAAATCATTTTTATATATTTTTCAAAAAATTTAAATATAAAAGTATAAAATAAACTCTACGATGCATAAGCATAAGAGTTTTACTTAGGTGTCCTCTCTAAATTGAGGGTTTCAATACCCCTTGTCACGTGTCAAAATTATGTGATTTAAGTAACTAGAATTAATGCTCTTAGCCACGTGTTAAAATTGTGTGTGATTTAAGTAACTAGAGTTGATGCCCTTAGCCACGTGTCAAAATCATTTGTGATTTAAGCAATTAAAATGGATGGACATGATCGTGTCTAACAATCGGTCACTCATAAATAGTCAACGTATTAAAACATTTTAAATGTCAAAATTTGAATGTGACAAAACTTGATCTTGCAACACATGGGAGAGAATGTATATCTGTTATATTATATCTGTAGAATGTATATCTATTAATAAAATCTATTTACAAAATAAATATTTTTGTCTTTTTTCATTTAGTATAAAAATTAAAACTAAAACTAAGGAAATGAAAAAAATAAATTTTATTATGGATATACATTTTACGAATATAATATAACAATATATGGTTATATTATATCTCTTAGATGTAACCTAGTGGTAAGGCTCCTCTTTCATCTCCTGCTCAAATCAAATGCTTCAGATGCTATCTTGGAATCCAGACAAAATTGATGACTTGGAAAAATATGTAACATAGATTGAATTGACACATGGCTAGAGACTAATACATGTTGCATAAATTCAGCTGACATATGGCTAGAGGGCTAGGGAAATTAGAGCCCTCAATTTACGCTTAGCAACCAGTCAAACTAGTCATTCATAAATAGTCAACATGTTAAAATATTCATATGACAAAATTTAAGTGTAACAAGGTTTGATCCCCTAACATATATATAGGAGATGGAATAGGAGCCTCAACAAATTAAACAAATATATCATCTGAGTTTCTTTAGGAATAGATGCCCTCAGCCACATGTGTGGTTTAAGCAACTGGAATGGATGCCCCTAGCTACATGTCAATTGAATTTATATCACATGTATTAGTCTCAAGCCACATGTCAACTCTGTCTATGACACATATTTTTCCAAGTTATCAGTTTTGTTTGGATTCTAAGATAACACCTAAAGTGTTCGATTTGAGCAGAAGATGGAAGAAAAATCTCACCACTAGGTTACATTTAAGAAATATAATATAACCATATATTATTATATTATATTCGTAGAATATATATCCATTAATAAAATATTTACAAGATAAATATTCACGCTCTTTTTCATTCATTAATTTTAATATTAATTTTTATACTAAATGAAAAAAAGACAAAAATGTTTATTTCATAGATAGATTTTATTAACGGATATACATTCTACAGATATAATATAACTATATATAGTTGCGTCATATTTTTTAAATGTGTTATATAGTTTAGTGGTGAGACTCTTCTTTTCTCTCTAATGTGTTGTGGGATCAAGCATTGTCACATTTAAATTTTAGCATATAAAATGTTTTAATGCATTGACTATTTACGCTCAATTTAGAGAGGGCATCCAAGAATTTCTCTACGTATAATCCTATAAAGCCCTCCGTATTTCCCTATTCAAAACCCTTTTTTTACTCATTTCTCTCAAATCCTCCCAAACCCACACTACTAGAAAATATTTTTTAGCTATCATAATTTAGCCACCGAAAATTCAAAAACATAGATTATACAACTAGGTTATAATTACTCAAACATCTATTCAACTTCATAATGTTGTTCTTGAAATGTATATCTTTCACACACTACAACAGAATCTGCAAAAGGTAACGGCACTTTTGTCAGCGGTTCCGTCTAACCGCTGACATTGATTTAATTTCCATAGTAAAGTATGCGGTTGTTGTTGTAAACGCTGACAATGTTTTTATCAGCGGTTCCTGTAGCTAACCGCTGACAATAGTTTTCATTATTTAATATTTTCGCGTGGGATTCTCTCTCTGGAAGCAAGGACATATATTATTTTTCTTTTTTCCTTTCTTTATTAGTTGTCTTACACTTTAACTTTACAAAAGTACCGTGTCTTTCCCTTTCCAAAACCGAACGTGCCTTTTTTTTCCTTTCTCTCTTTTCAGCTGAGAGTTACATACTGCAGCCATCTTGTGGTCCATCGTGTTATCATCTTTGTGGTTATCTTGCTGTGCGTTTTGTTTCTACCAGTAGAAGGCTTCATTTTAGCATTTGTTTTTGTTGTACCTGCTGTCCTTGCTGCGTGATCTGCTTTATTTTCTTCCTCAAAGGTGACTTGTTTATAATAAATTTTTTGGTATCTTACTCTGTTTTTGGTATTTATAGCAGCAAAGTTATTTTTTATTATTAATTGTTATTCCATTAATTTTGTTTTTAAATGCTAGATTCCTCTTACAAATTTTGCTTTCCACGTTTTGATGGTTAAAAACATTGCGAGGTTACTTTTTATTATTAATTGTTATTCCATAGATTTTGCTTTTAACATTTTAAGTGCTAGAAAACACTGCATGGGTAATACTTTAAATAATCTTATTAATAATAACTATTATAGGATACCACACTAACAATAATAATACTAGAAAAAAGGGACATATTATGGGCATTGAGATGTAAGGGTAACTTATTAGTAAATAATTTTAAAAAAAAATTTAGGTGAAGAAAGATTCAATCATGAAAACTTTATAAAATATTTGAATATTGGGTTTTACAAAATTATAATGAACTAGAACCTTACAAAATATTTAAATATTGGGTTTTACGAAATCATAATGAACTAGAACTTCTAAATTATAATGTTTTTAAATACATAATGGATTAGGGATGAACAAGTTTATGGAACTAAGTGAATTAAAATTTGTGTTTATTTTAAGAAATAATAAAATTGCTAAATAATTATTAAGCATGGAAATAAAATATTAAGCATGGACAAGGAAATAAAATATTAAGCATGGAACTTGCTTTGTTGACCAAATGAATTATTAAGAAAGGATGGCTTAGCTTTGAACAAATTATTGGCACTTAACACTTGCCTTTCAACGTGAATTTGCTCTAGGAGAGTGGAAATCTTTGCATTTAAAATATTCAAGCATATGGGACAAGAGACAATGGTGGAAGAATTGAATAAAATAAATTTGGCAAATGGATCTCTTCTAAAATATAATTCAACGTGAATTAGAAAGGAAGGAGGAGATGGATTAATTGAATTAATTTTGCATTTTAAGAGAAACAAATCACCTTAATTAACTTAAATGGAACATTTAAATATTTTATTTTGTAGAAATGGAATTATGATTACCTTTACCCTTGTGATTTTGTTGACTAAAATTGTAATATAGGTTAGTGATATTTTGAGATGAGTGTAGTCTAACTATCCTTGAATTTAGTATTTCGATGTATATGAGTTGAATTTAGTTATTCGATGTATATTAGTTATTCAAATAAATCCAGTTAATAGTAGTATAACAAGCACTATTCAAATATGTTCAAGAAACTCATGAATGTAATTACCTTTGTTTTCCTTCCAATAAATTTAACTCTATATTTGGTTTTCCTTGCATTTACTAAGAATGGATCGACGTTGGGTGTATGCTAATTGTTTGTCTAAAGAGTATGAGGATGGAGTGAAAGAATTCATTAACTTTGTAATTGAACATGCCAAAGACCCCAACCGTATTCCTTGCCCATGCTGGTGTTGTTCGAATGTGAGGCGGGTTAATGTTAATGAATTGAAAGATCACCTTATGTGTAACAGAATTGCTACAAGTTATACATGTTGGACAAAGCATGGTGAGCTAAGAGATGGGTGTAGTGAAAGTTTAGGAAGTACTGTGAACTTGACAGCCATGGATACTAACATAGATAACATGTACATGGGCGATAATGTTGAAGGGATTGTAAAGGTTCTTGAGGATGATCTTCGAGATTGCCCTGCAATGTTTGACAGTTTAAGAAATGATGCAAAGAAGCCATTGTATGTTGGTTGCTCAAAATTCACAAGGTTGTCAGCGGTGTTAAAGTTATATAACTTGAAAGCAGGAAATGGTTGGAGTGATAAAAGTTTCACAGCTCTACTTTCATAATGTTGAATTCGAAGACCAAATTGGAACTAAATGCATTAAGGAGATTCTAGATCATGATTTGTTGAGTGCTACTAGTATTTGTGTTTATATAAGGTATTTAATAATTGAAACACAATTACTTTACTATTGCTTTGCTATTTTTTAAAAAAACTTACTTTGGTAATTAGTCTTATTCTATATTTGTATTTACTTTGATTTCAGGTTTCTATATGATTAGTACTTGCATGGAAGTTCAACAACAAAGTTTTTTTTTTATCTCCACACATGTTGTCTCAATACAACAAAGACCGCCCTTTTCAATATATAGCCGATGCTCTTTGTTCATTTCGTGAGCAAGATAAATTGATTATTGCACCATACAATACGGGGTAAGGTCATCATAACTTGTTGGAAATAACCTTTCTTAATGATTTATCTTAACTAATATATACATAATGGAAAAACATACAGGGGACATTGGATATTGATTGCTATTAACGTGTTGGATGAAATTGTGTATTATTTGGATAGTCTTCATGGTCATTTCAATGACTACCCAGAAATGAGAGACTTGTTTAATGCGTGAGTATATTGTTATTCAAGTGGCCTCAATACTCAAGAGGGGGGGTGAATTGAGTTTTAAAAACTTTGATTGGAATGCCTTTGAACTTGATTTTTATATCCAAGTTTACAGGAATATGCAAGTGAAATCAAGTTAAAGATAGTATGCAATGCACCACAAGGATAAATATAGCTAAAGCAATTTAACAAACACTTGGTGGGCAGTATTTAAAATGTATCAAATTAGACAAGCTTAAGTATGCAATTCATAATCAATCAACACAAATCAACCAATTGCAGTATATGAAAGTAAAAGAGTAAGGGAGAGGAGCTTGCAAACCAATATAACGAGTTCCACCAACACCGGTGTACGTCTCGCCTCTAAGCAACCCACTTAGAGGAAGTTTAGAGATACAAGCTATGAGCAATTACAGCTTCCTAGTGTCCCACACTCAAGAACTCAATCCTCACTAGCAAAGGGTAACCCACCCAATCTCTCAAACTCTCAATACCCAAAGGTTGAACCCCAACCTTTGGGACCACTCAATCCTAGAGTGAAAACCTTTGTGTTTGATGAAGTGTTTACAAGGAAATGACTCTCTTAATAGAGTAGATATACAAGTGAAAGATCACACAAGTTCTAACTCTCAAGATGAGAGGATGTACAAATTTAAACTCAGAATATACAAGAAAGATGGCTTACTAAGCACAAGAACAAGTGAAGAATGATAGCTTCAACTTGTGTTTTATTGTGCTTGAGTTCCTCTTGAATTTATAGAGCCATTTGAGAGCTTGAGGAGTGCCTTTCTTCTTCCTAGCCGTTGCATATAGTGGGGGTCTGAAGAAAATGATGGAGACATGTGCTGGTTTCCCACTAATATGTGTTTTCCCACTTTCATAATCGATTACGCTTCGAGCTATAATCGATTACACTTTGAATTTTTCATTCCAGATCGCGCTGTAATCGATTATCCCTTTATGTGTAATCGATTAGCTTCAAGTCAGAGGGCTTCTAATCGATTATTGTTTGGCCTGTAATCGATTAGAGATGATACCTGATGCATTTAATTTGGCTTCGTAGCTACGTAATCGATTATATAGTCCTGGTAATCGATTAGCTTACTTCCAGTAGCCTTCTAATCGATTGGATGAATTTCCTTAATCAATTAGCCTTTATACCTTATGCTTTTAATGCCATTTTTGATTTTGGTAATTGATTCTGTCATGTATGTAATCGATTACTGTAATTCCAGTAGCTCTTTAATCGATTATATTAATTGCTGTAATCGATTAGCTTATGTCCTGTTGCAGTTGTTCCAAAAATAGAATCACCCTAATCGATTAGACTGGGCTTCCTAATCGATTAGCTTCGTGCTGTTTCTGGGTCTGATTCCATGTCTTTGTTTTTGCAAGAATTTCTTCAAGAGTCTTTTGTCATTATCAAAATCCTTGTACCTGTTATCACATTCAAACATAGTCTCCCCCTTTTTGATGATGACAACCATGTTCATCTCTTGAGGGTTGTTAGTTTAAACAACAATTATTTCTAATTTTGTATTTGCAAAAACATTTGAATTTTTCCTTATCTCTAAAATCAGATTATCACTTATCTTTTCAAGAAGCTTTTATCTGTTAAAAGTTATCACTTATACAAGTAAATCTCTTATCTCTTAAAAAACTCCCCCTATCTTTAGGAATTAATGCCTTGGAGATAATTACAACGGTTTATCATTTAAGCAGAAGAACAGATGAACAACAACTATTGCTTCTCCCCCTTTGGAATCATCAAAAATAATAAGGCAATTAAAGTCATGGAAAGACAGATTTTATTCATGAAAATTTAAGGGAAAGTACAATCAAGGAAATGAGAAAACTGATGCATAAACTATGAAAACATAATGATCAAAGCATAAAAATGGATCTAATTATCCGGGTTGAAAAATCGAAGTTCTGAGACTTGATGGGACAACTCTTCATAACATTGTTGCATCATCTCAAAATGTTGTTGCTCGGTCATTGAAAATTCTTGAAGGGAATTTTCGAGGCGATCGAAGCGGCGGTCAAGGTGAGCATAGAGCAATGCAAATGGGTCAGCAGGGGCAGATGAAGAGGCTTGAGGTGGAGGAGGAGGAGGAGGAACGGGCTCATCATCAGCAGGAGCTTCAAAGGGAATGTTGGCATGATAGCCTTCCATTCGTGAGTACCATGCTCTGTGTAGAAAGACAAGACCCATCTTAGTGAGGTGATGAGTGCCAATGCATGCTTTTGAAAGCACCTTCTCTGAGAGTTCTCCAGCCAGGTCCACTCCATAATGTTTGAATATTTTGTTGAGTAGGATGGCGTATGGGAGCTTTTGTTGGTCCTTGGCGTGGCGCATGTGAAATTTGACCATTTGAACCCAGTTGATTTCTTTGTGGTTCAGCATAGCCCATATCAAGAGGACATCATCCTCTCCCACCAAGGCATAGTTCTCACCACGGGGAACCAACATCTTGACCAGGAAAAAGTGTAGGAGGCGGTTGTTCATGGTCAAGTGTCCTACCAATTTGTGGTTGCTCCTGGGGCGATCAGCCTTCCACAATGATTGACGGGCTCAGGGTCTCCTCCATCAAACTCAGCATCGTTTAGTGGCAGCAGAGAAATTTCAGCAAGCTGGGCGTTGGTGAGCTTTATGGTCACATTTTTTACCTTTGATTCAATTACTCCATTAACAATCTTTAAGTTGCAATAGAAAACTGTGATGAGTTCAGGGTAGTACAGCTCTTCCTTAAGGGTGAGGAAGGGAAAAAGGTTGTAGTGGTGGAGGCATTGGGTGAAGGTGAGGCTATGGTTATCAAAGGTTTCAGCAATGGTGAAGTGGGGAGTCATGATATCCTTTTTAGAAAATATGTAGATTCAATATCAAAGGTTTCATGGCATATAATTAATCAATCGTCCGTCACCATAACCATATATTGACATATCAACTATAGATCTCCAATCATCATAGGGTAATCACCCCACCATTGGACTTCATCCATCCCGGAGTCATAGTCAAATAACTTAGAAATCATTCGTTTAATCTGAACATTGTTGGCTATAATTTGATTCAAGCCTAACCAATTCACCAAACTCATATCAAATATACACCCTCAAGGTTAAAATATGGTCTATAATCATGTAATGATCTTCCACACTAGTGGGTTTCCTCATTCATCATAGCCAAAGTCCATAAATTTGACGTATAGTCTGTGTAATATCACATCACTATGTGGTTTATATTACTAATTCAACTCCTTTCAGACCGTAAAGGGAGGTATCAACATGATTAAATTCAATTTGCCAATTCATGTTCACATACATTACCCCTATATCATACCATAATTCATAATCAATCTAATGTTTATAACGTTAAGGGCATACAATCTAGCCCAAAATCATATCATAAAGTCACATATCATTGCCAATACCAAATCATACCCCGAATCCAACATCATTATTCACCAAATACTTAGGGGTTTACGTTCACATTTCTAATCCAATCACACATCGGCTTTAGCCTCAATAATTCATTCCATAATTTATTTCACTATGGCTCAATCATTCATAAGATTCAATCTATCATCAGGCTTAGAGAGTTCAAGGGTTACCTAGTACCCATTGTGGTATGCTTCCATAACTCATAAAATCAATAAACATGGCTCATAGAAGCATCATAAAGCCTAGACCGCCATAGGGTCTAATTCAACAAGGTTCGATCATACAAGATCATTTTGAGTTATCTGGGGTTACCACACTTAGTGGGTTATAATCAAATCATCATTCACTCGGTTCACAAACATAGAACCGAGTCATAACCCCAATCATATGGCAACATAATTTCATATTCAATGAGTATACCATAGTTATGAGCCACTTCATAATTCATAGACCTAAGCAAATATTTCAATTTCAATATACATACATATCAAGGTCTCAACATTTCATGATTTATTACCATATTATTTCACATTTAATATCTCTTATCCGAGATCAACACACGACATAGGTCCATCCTCAAATCAATTCATATGTAATATATTATATCCATGATCGCACATGGTATAAATTCATCATCAATTTAAGTCATACTCAACATATCAATATTCAAATGCATAATATCAATGTATTCGTCATTCGAAGGAAATAGTGTAAGGAACTTGGCCGGACTTACACAAACAACCACATCAATTACATTGAGGAATTCATCCATAAATATATTCAATCTCATGATTCATCAAGTTTTCCAATTGAGAAACTATGCTGCACAAGTACATCATACGACCTCAATGAAAAAGGTATACTCCCAATAGTCAACATCCACATCTTTTGAATCACAATCTCATAAAAGTCCTCAAATAGCATCACTCATAACTCAATATTAATGATTCACAATAATTCCTCAATAAGCAAGTATGCCCTTATAATCAATTCATAATTCCTAGACACTTAGTCCATCATATGTCCATGTAGGGCAATCAAACATAATATCAGTATCCTCTAGACATTTACCACTCTTGAATCTAGGCAAACAACCATATTACAATGATCATCAGAATATTTCCCAATCGAGCAATCGTGCTCCAAACATCCATAACATCAACTTTATTACCAAGCAACCATGCATTGACAATAATCAAGAGCTCTAATTCAGAGCAAAATACGCTCTGATACCAGATTATCACACCCCCCTGGTTTTCTGTACTCGAATCCCGATGTAATCGTCATAATTAATAAAAATGCGAATAGATTTTTCGCGTTTGAAAATATTTCCAAGACACCACCATGATCACATCAAGACCCGATCACAGAAAACCAAAGAGTGAGATTTAGAAACCTATAACTGGATCGAGAAATAGTTTGCCCATTCGGTATACAAAATAATAGAGTTTACACGGGAAGAAGAATGTGTATACCGTGCACACGCCTAGTCCCATATATGAAGATATGAGAAAAGGCTCGGCAAGAATGCAATGGCATATCATAAGCCTAATATACAACCATCATCATTTTACATAATCGCATAAGCATGCAATGCCTAAGATATACATATTCATACTAGACCATAACTAGTCCAACCTCAATTCATATATCTCCATTATTAGTATATCATCCAAATGTATAATTATATTCACAATTCGTCCATCAATATCAATAATTACAACATCATGCTATCCATTATATACATAACGCGTTAAATTACAATGCTGCCGGCCAAGGCATTCCTTTACAACTATTTACCTTCCCAAAAGCTTTATTTCTTAAACATCCTCATGCCATGGTTTTCCTGCATCAATACTAAAAAGTAGACCACATGGGAGAGTGAGTTATACATTTCAAATGACGATATGAATACAATTGAAATTATGTGCATATGCATATCAACATCATGTATGCTTTGCTATACTCAACAACAATCATCATAGATTATTAATTCAACAATATATATGTATTCATTTCATGCTTATTCATCAAATCATAGCAAAGCAAGCATATACACATTTATAACACCGCCACAATGGGCCAACACGTATCTATCACATCGCCACACTGGGCCAACATCATCAACATAGACCATTCTGGTCTTTCATCAAGCCACCATGGGCTAACATCATCATCTCAAATCATAAACAAATACGCCCTTCATTACATTGGGCCATATCATACATATCGTCATATTCAACATCATTTCATATATTTATATCATTCATTACTTTTATGTGGTCTTTCATTATATTAACTTCTCATCTCATCAACACCAATACCATCATCTCAATCATCATCAATCATCATTATATTCTGGCATATCTCCATGCTATATGCAAATGCTTTTATGGCTAATGCATATGCACAATGGAATAATCAACAATAAATACGGATCCGACTGTGGGAATAAACACCAAGTTGTGGGTCAAGCATAGGTGTGCTACTATGCCCTTACTGCAGTAGTAAAATGTGTACACATATCTCAAAGCATGCATGCATCTCAACATCATCTTTTACTGGTACCAAACCGCTATCGCCCATCTGTAGCATTAGTCACCCCGTGACTTGCGGATCAACAACATGGCCTCACTTGCCAAAAGTGCTACGGGCCCCTCCAAACGCACATCGAGAGAGCCGTGCCCCGTCGGACACCGAGGTAACTCGCTCACCATAGAGCCGCCCACCCACTGGGCCCGCCACATAGGGTGCCTCATCACCAAACTATGGACAGCTTTGTGACTCACACACCGAGTCACAGGGGAAATCAACAATACGCTCGTGCACTGAGCCGCCCTCCCACTGGGCCCGCCTAATGGAACCCCCTAATATTCCACATAGACAGCGATCGATATGCCATGGATGTAATGCAATGCAAATCAAATGCATTTCTCACACTGTGCATCCTAAATGCCACTCATCAACCATCATCATCATAATCACCAACACCACTATATACATCTTAGTGGATTTTATCACAGTTGGTTTTAGCCATTATTTTCAAGTTTTAAGTGTGGCATTTTCGTCTCAATATATTTACATATTTTTCATATCATCCATGCAAGTCAATACTTGCGATCAACCACAATGGCATCACATCATTACATATCATTCATAAATATTACCACACATTCATTTAATGGATTTTCATCTCATTATTCATAACCATTGTCTTACATATTAGTGTGGTATTCACAATAATTCACAAATACAATTCAAACCACACATATAAGGTCACATTTGTATCAACACAATAGTATTCAACAAATCATCAATATTAGCAACCATCCTCTATTCATGGAACGATTAACAATCTCGCCCATCATCATTCATTATCAATATCATCTCTGATTCATCGACGTGTAATGAATATATTGTCGTACAATCATCCCTCATTAGTTTCATCACTATACCAGGTGTGTTATAGATCAACCATCATTTAATATCATTAGTGGTGAATATTCATACTCTCATAATGTGTGTCAATCAACATCATTATCACCTAGACTCACCATCATCATATACCCCTACCATAATCTCTTGCTTTTACACAATAAAGGGGGGGTTAGGTAATAACAAGCTCATGTTAACTTTCAATACTAAGACATAAGAAAAGCTCACTTTTAGTCTTAATAATAGTGGGACATGTCATAAATATCACCTATTAGTCCCAATTTGGCCACCATAAAAAGTTGGGTTTAAAACCCCTTAAACTTGAATTTTTCAACGCAATAGGTTTGGTATTTTTCGCCTAATGAGAGTTAGAAAACTCCAATTAAAGTGAGACCAATTCTCACACCTCCATAACATAATTATCTATAACTTTCATGTAGAAGTCAGAGGCCAAAAAGGTCATTAAGGTGCCCAAGCGGGCCAAAAACAGCAAAGAAAACAGACCAGTTGGAAAAACTGCACAACAGTGGCCATAACAGGGCTTTGAATCGATTCAGGCTCGTATGAATCGATTCAAGCATCCTAAAATCACAAAATTTGACAAACAGAGGTCCTTGAATCGATTCAAACTCGTATGAATCGATTCAAACGCCCCTGGAGCCCAAAATAGTGAAAACAGCACCTCTTGAATCGATTCAAAGGGTCTTGAATCGATTCAAGACAGCCCTGCTGCTGTTTTTATGCAGAACAACACCAAAATTTCAACTTCCAATCACCCAATCTCATTCAATTCAAATCCAATGACCATCAAAATTTGTCACAAGCTAAAATATATTATTTGTGACGTGTGGCCACCGGCCTCACTCAGAAATTCTCAAAATTGAGGGACTTATACGCATAAATGCGTTTTACCCATTTAGAGGCACTTTTATGCAACTCAAGGGCCTATTCTCATTAAAATTTGCCCATTCCAATTCCTACAAGTCATAAACTACATATATGGGCTAATGGGACTAACCCAAGCCATCAAAATCACATAAAACTCTATTTGACTCTATGAGTTCCTCAATTATGCATAAACCTCAAACTTATCACCAATACCATCACAATGGCCATCACATTCAATGCCAATCATCCACATAAGTTCTCAATTCACAAAACATATACTTCATCCCCTCAAGGATGGTTCATTAACATGTACATATCTCAACCCCTTATGGGTTATTCATCATCATATATACACATACATTATCATCAATAGCCAACAATTTGCCATTCTTATCATTTCATTATGGTTCTTTCATTTCAATACATCAATTCTCATTTAGGGACCATTAACCATTCATCACCATCTCATATATATATATATATATAGAATTTCCAAAATTTAACCATTTTCCTAGCCTAGCATTTACCACATCATCAATTCAATATTCAACATTCAACATAATTATGGCAAGGCAATGCATGAGTTCATACATATTCATAATTCAACAATTATTCACTCATGCAAATTTGAAACGCAAACTCCTCTCCTACCTCGAGGGAAGAACCATAATCCCAATGCTCCAAATGCTCTGCTTCATCATTTGACATTGAATCTACATATTTCACACATATATACATGTAATTAATAAGCCATTATATGGCATTATCTATTAAAGCTCAATATCAAGTCTTAGACTTGTCTAAACCCAATTTATACACTCATGTTAGGCTTCGGGAATTCCTTTCCCAAAACCAAGATTCTCTAAATCTTAAAGGGCTAAGCAAATCTAACAACAATAATACTATAGCCCTTACTTATAAGACCTCCAAATCATCATGTGGTTTACTACTCATCATCAAAATTCATTCAAATTCATTATAAGCCTCTTGGCCCTAATCAAGACCATCATCAATTAACAAATCCTTATAGCATTTATCATCTTACACAACCTCATGAACATAGTTCAAAATATCATCAACCTCATTAATCAATCCCAATGATTCTAAAGATTCATTCCCTTCTTGTAAATCATTCTAAGGCATCAAAATCACCTATTTACCCAAAATCCCCAAATCACTACACTTAGGGTTTTTCACCAAAACTCAATAGCCATTTCTAATAACCATTAATCTCCATCATTAACAACACCCACACACACATTATCATAGGTTTTTACTAAAAATTATTTTTCATGGAATTATTACCAATTTCCCCCAATTTGTTAAAGTTAGGGTTCCACTAAAACCCAATAATCACCATAAATAATCTTCATCTTCTTCCATCATCAAACACTAAATTTTCGTGTACCCGTTAACACCCACTCAAAAACACATGTTTTTCACACCCCACCTTAGGGTTTTATATAAAAATAGCTTCTACCAATAACCCACATACATAAACCACTCTCCCAACACCTAAAACTTATAACCAAAGGTTCAAGCTCTTGAAAAATGGTAAGAAGCTTACCTCATGAGAAGAAAAGGGGTAGCTCCCAAGAAAAGGAGAGGGCCACACAAAAATAGAAGAGAAAAGGGAGAAGGGTTCCAGCTACAAGCTTCTCCTTCAAGCTCCTAAGAAGGTAAAAATGGTGGAGGAGGAGAGGACACACCATCACACATGGGTCTTAGAGAATAGAAGAAGAAGAAAAGAAGAACATGGGAGGAGAAGAAGAGGAAGTGGTTTGCCCAAGAAAAAGAAAAGTGCCGTGAAAAATGAGAAAGGAAAAGAGAGTTTTATGTTTAAGTTTTTACTTCTCATTAAGATTTTACCATTTTATAACATACAGGCTCTCAGTTCAGGCTCAATAGATTATCTAAAAATTATTCCAAATATATATTTGGACTCCCGATAATATTCTTAATAGCCCTGACCAGCGGCATCTCAATCAGAGATACTTGGTCTGTCACCCATATTCCATTCGGGTAAAATTTTAACTCTTAAAATCCCAATAAATTATAAATATCCCTCATAAATCTCAATTTAATCATTTCCATATTTTTAGGACACAAATCAACTCACATACAATTATTTATTATTTATTCTCATCGATTATTCATTTTTATAAAATTCGGGATGTTACACATACCATTGATAATAACCACTCATACAATCATGCCATATAATATTGTTTTTATCAAAATACTTCATCATTCAAACACAATTATTCATGTCAAGAATTCCTAATTCTCTTCTAATGTGGATGAATTACTCCCTAGCTAAAGGTTTGGTGAAAATATCTGCTAGTTGCCTAGAAGTTTCAACATGCTCAAGTATACAATCACCCTTTAATACATGGTCTCTAATGAAATGATGTCTAATCTCAATATGTTTGGTTCTAGAATGCATTACACGATTCTTTGAGATATTGATAGCACTAGTATTATCACACTTAAGAGGCACATTGTCCAATATAACTCCAAAGTCTAGAAGTTGTTGTTTCATCCAAAGGATTTGAGCACAACAACTACCAATTGCAACATATTCTGCCTCAGCTGTTGATAGCGCAACACTTACTTGTTTCTTGCTATGCCAAGAAACAAGAGAACTACCAAGCAAGTGACATGTTCCGCTAGTGCTTTTTCTGTCAAGTTTACATCCTGCAAAATCTGAATCAGAGTAGCCAACTAAAGTGTATTCAGCCCCTTTGGGGTACCATAAACCAACATTTTGAGTCCCAACTAAATATTTCATTATCCTTTTTACTGCAGTAAGATGTGATTCTTTAGGACAAGCCTGTATCTAGCATACATACACACAGCAAACATGATATCCGATCTACTAGCAGTTAAGTAAAGTAAGGATCCTATCATACCTCTATATTTTGTGAGTTCAACATCCTTACCTTTCTCATCCTTGTCCAAATAGCACGAAGTGCCCATAGGTGTGGCAATATCATTTGCTTTGTCCATGTTGAATTTTCTAAGTAGTTCTTTGCAGTACTGGGATTGATTAATGAATGTGCCTTCATTGGTTTGCTTGATTTGAAGTCCAAGGAAGAAAGTGAGTTCCCCCATCATGGACATTTCAAATTCTTCCTGCATTAACTTAGCAAACTCCTTGCACATTGACTCATTAGTGGCACCAAATATTATATCATCAACATAAACTTGTACCAATAGTATGTTATTCTTTTTGTGCTTTATGAATAAAGTTGTATCAACCTTTCCTCTTTCAAAATGATTTTCTAAAAGAAATTTGCTTAACCTTTCATACCAAGCTCTTGGAGCTTGTTTCAAACCATACAGGGCTTTCTTTAATTTGAAAACATGATTTGGAAATTGATGGTCTTCAAAACCTAGAGGTTGATCAACATATACTTCCTCTTGAATGTATCCATTCAAGAAAGCACTTTTAACATACATTTGGTACAATTTGAAGTCCCTATAGCATGCGAAGGCTAATAGTAGTCTAATTGCTTCTAATCTAGCTACGGGTGCATACGTCTCTTCATAATCAATGCCTTCTTCTTGATTATAGCCTTTAGCTACTAGCCTAGCTTTGTTCCTAGTAATAATACCATTTTCATCCAGTTTATTCCTAAATACCCATTTGGTTCCTATTATTTGGTGATCATTGGGTCTTGGCACAAGCTCCCAAACTTTATTTCTTTCAAATTGATTTAGCTCTTCTTGCATGGCCAACATCCAATGTTCATCAATAATAGCTTCATTAATGCATTTGGGTTCTATTTGCGATACAAAGGCTAAATTATTGCATGTATTTCTAATTGCATTTCGAGTACTTACACCTTTTGTCATTTCACCTATGACTTTGTCTAGAGGATGATCCTTCAAAGTGATCCATTGTTGTGGTTTCTCATGTTTTGCTGCATTTGTGTCTTTGATTTCTCCTTCCTTGTCATCTAAGGTCAATTCTTGAAGAGTACCTACAAGATCATCAACATCTTCCTTTCTCGGAGGGTTATGGCTATTTTCATCAAATTTAACATGAATGGATTCTTCTATGGTATTCGTACGTTAGTTGAATATTCTATAAGATTTACTAGATTGAGAGTACCCTAGGAAGATTGCCTCATCAGATTTGGCATCAAACTTTCCTAGATTATCCTTTCCATTATTGAGCACAAAACATTTACATCCAAAAATATGAAAGTGTGAAATGTTGGGTTTTCTGCCCTTGTAAAGTTCATAGGGGGTTTTCTTTAGAATAGGCCTTATTAAACATCTATTCATAACATAACAAGCGGTGTTTACCGCATCGGCCCAAAAATGTTTTCCAATATTGTTTTCATTTAACATGGTTCTTGCAAGCTCATCCAAGGATCTATTTTTCCTTTCAACTACTCCATTTTGTTGTGGAGTTCTAGGAGCTGAAAAATTATGATTAATACCATGTTTTTCACAAAAATTTTCAAAAGATTGATTTTTAAATTCTCCCCCATGATCGGTTCTAATGGATGTAATTTTAGAATTTTGCTCATTTTGGATAATCTTTGCAAGTTTCTTGAATGCATGATATGCTTCATTTTTATGAGCAAGAAACAAGGTCCATGTATATCTAGAGTAGTCATCTACAATCACTAGACCATAGTAATTACCACCAAAGCTTTTGATTTTGGAAGGTCCAAAAAGATCCATGTGCAAAAGTTGTAAAGGCTTTTGGGTGGAAACAATGTTTTTAGATTGAAAGGATGCCTTTACTTGTTTCCCCTTTTGACATGCATCGCAAAATTTGTTTTCAAATTTAAGCTTTGGTAAACCAATTACTAATTCCTTAGAAACAAGTTTGTTCAAATGGTCTATATGTATATGAGCTATTCTCCTATGCCATAGCCAAGTTTCATCCTCTCTAGTCATGAAGCATTGTACATCATTTGAAGACAAACTATCCATGTCAATCATGTAAATATTATCGATTCTTTAGCCTACAAATTTAATTTCCTTATTAACCTTATGCTCAATTATGCAACAATTTGATTCAAACAAAACTCTATATCCTTTGTCACATAATTGACTAATGCAAAGTAGATTATCTTTGAGGCCTTCAACATACAACACGTCACTTATGGATGTGGAAGAATTCTTACCAATATTTCCGATGCCTAGGATCCTTCCTTTGGTGTTGTCTCCATAGGTGACGCTTCCTTTTCTTTTGGGAGTAAATGATGTGAACTTGCTTATGTCTCCTGTCATATGCTTTGAACACCCACTATCCAAATACTAATGGGTGTTGCTTGCCTTGAAGTATACCTACAAAACAAAATCAGTTTAGAGAACCAGGTACCCATTTTATGTTGGGTCCTTTAAGGTTAGCTTGTGGTAATGTCCCTTTGGGAACCCACACCTTTCTTATAACCTTTGGCCCTAATTTTCTAACATTGCAATTTAAAGAGTTATGACCTTTAAAACCGCAATGATTACATTTCATAAAGGGCGAAGATGATTTCATAGGAGGTACAAAGAAGTTTTTGTAATGCTTTTCCTTTTTAATGGAATTGTACCCTAAACCGGTTTTGTCAAACATGCATCTTTGGTTTCCAAGAAGTACATTCAAATTATCTCTACCATTTGTAAACCTTTCTAAAGTTTTGTTTAGATCTAGGACTTTATTTTCTAGATCAATGCATTTCTTAGCAAAATCACAAGGTTTACTCTTAGAACATGTTTGAGCATTTTCTAGTTCTTCTTTTAAACAATCATTCTCTTTACACACTTCCATAAGGTGCATTTCTAGAGTGTCACTAGTTTTTCTAGACACCTTAAGTCTATTAGAGACTTTCACAAATTTTTCATACAATTCATTAAAAGCATTAAGTAATTCTTCCTTATCAAGGTCATGAAGATTTACCTCATCATCTTCTTCTTGGTGATTTGCCATGAGGCAAAGGTTTGCCTCTTCATTTTCCGAGTCATCCGAGCTACTTATCTCGTTTTCATCCCACGCGATATAAGCTCTTCTTCTTCCCTTTTTCTCTTTGCTCTTCTTTTTAAGATTTGGGCAATCAGCCTTGAAGTGTCCTTCTTTCCCACATTCAAAACAACTAGGTGAAGAAGATAATTCATTAGGAGTAGATTTCTTACCTTGTGTTTTGAAGTCCTTTTGGAATCGTTTGTTTCTCATGAACTTTCCGAATCTTTTTACAAACAATCCAAATTCTTCTTCTTCATCAATATCACTACATGATTCTTCTTCATGTATAGAGGTGGCCTTGAGAGCTAAGCTTTTCTTCTTGGAGGATTTTTCTTCTTCCTCCGCTAGCTTCAAGACTTTTAGTTCTTGCTCTTGCTCTTGTAATTTCCCAAAGAGTGTTGCAAGAGACATCTAATTGATGCTTGGAGATTGTTTTATGGCTGTGACAAGTGGTTGTCATTCCCTGCTAAGACTTTTTAAAACTTTATGCACAAGTTCTTTGTTAGTGTAAACTTTGCCAAGAGTAATGAGATGATTAATAATAAGAGTAAATCTCTTCTGCATTTCTACTATGTTTTCCCCTGAGTTTATTCTAAAACTTTCATATTGACTTGTCAAGGTACTAATCTTGGAGTCCTTCACATCGCTAGTTCCTTCGTGAGTTACTTGTAGAGTATCCCACATTTCCTTAGCGGATTGACAAGTCATTATTCTAAAAAATTCATCTGGACCTAATGCCATAGTGATGAGATTCTTTGCCTTATAGCCATATTGTACTTTCTTTTCTTCATCACTAGTCCATTCATCCATAGGTTTTTCAACATTTTTACTATCAATAGTATGCATTGGTATATAAGGACCAATTTCAATGGCATTCCAAACTCTTAAATCAGTAGATTGAATGAAGATTTTCATTCTTTCTTTCCAAAATGCATAGCCTTCCCCATTGAAAGCGGGAGGTCGATTTGTAGCACCACCCTCGGGAAACATGTTATATGAGGTTGAGGCCATTTGTTCTCTTGAAGCCGTTAAGCTTGATCTATCAAGAGTCAAGCTCTGATACCACTTGTTGTTCAAGTGGCCTCAATACTCAAGAGGGGGGGTGAATTGAGTTTTAAAAACTTTGATTGGAATGCCTTTGAACTTGATTTTTATATCCAAGTTTACAGGAATATGCAAGTGAAATCAAGTTAAAGATAGTATGCAATGCACCACAAGGATAAATATAGATGAAGCAATTTAACAAACACTTGGTGGGCAGTATTTAAAATGCATCAAATTAGACAAGCTTAAGTATGCAATTCATAATCAATCAACACAAATCAACCAATTGCAGTATATGAAAGTAAAAGAGTAAGGGAGAGGAGCTTGCAAACCAATATAACGAGTTCCACCAACACCGGTGTACGTCTCGCCTCTAAGCAACCCACATAGAGGATTTCCACTATTGAAGTTTAGAGATACAAGCTATGAGCAATTGCAGCTTCCTAGTGTCCCACACTCAAGAACTCAATCCTCACTAGCAAAGGGTAACCCACCCAATCTCTCAAACTCTCAATACCCAAAGGTTGAACCCCAACCTTTGTGACCACTCAATCCTAGAGTGAAAACCTTTATGTTTGATGAAGTGTTTACAAGGAAATGACTCTCTTAATAGAGTAGATATACAAGTGAAAGATCACACAAGTTCTAACTCTCAAGATGAGAGGATGTACAAATTTAAACTCAGAATATACAAGAAAGATGGCTTACTAAGCACAAGAACAAGTGAAGAATGATAGCTTCTAGTTGTGTTTTATTGTGCTTGAGTTCCTCTTGAATTTATAGAGCCATTTGAGAGCTTGAGGAGTGCCTTTCTTCTTCCTAGCCATTGCACATAGTGGGGGTCTGAAGAAAATGGTGGAGACATGTGCTGGTTTCCCACTAATATGTGTTTTCCCACTTTCGTAATCGATTACGCTTCGAGCTGTAATCGATTACACTTTGAATTTTTCATTCCAGATCGTGCTGTAATCGATTATCCCTTTATGTGTAATCGATTAGCTTCAAGTCAGAGGGCTTCTAATCGATTATTGTTTAGCCTGTAATCGATTAGAGATGATGTAACATCCCAATTTAATAATTATTACCGAATGAAATGAATCATTAAAATAATAAATTGATAAGTGTGGGGAGAATTATTTATTAATTATAATTGGTTTAATTAATTAAGTTAAGAAATGAAAGGTTGGTTAATGGTGATTGGTTGTCAATGACTGATTAGATGTGATGGTGTGTGTGACGCGTGTGGGGGGCTGCTGCTGTGCACGCTTTCCCACCCCACTCTTGCTTATCTTCGTACATGCATATATGGGTACTATCATCCATTCTTCCCTGCAGACTCCTCTTTCCCCCGTTCTCTCTTCTTCTTCTTCTTCTTCTTCTTCTTCTTCTTCTTCTTCTTCTTCTTCTTCTTCTTCTTCTTCTTCTTCTTCTTCTTCTTCTTCTTCTTCTTCTTCTTCTTCTTCTTATTCTTCTTCTTCTTCTTCTTTTTCTTCTTCTTCTTCTTCTTCTTCTTCTTCTTCTTCTTCTTCTTCTTCTTCTTCTTCTTCTTCTTCTTCTTCTTCTTCTTCTTCTTCTTCTTCTTCTTCTTTTCCTATTCGATCTTTTTCTTCCTCCTCTGCGCTCTGTTTCCGTTAGCTCGTAGCAATGGTGGCTGAGGATTGGGGTCTTCCTCCCTTACTTGATGAACCCGTGAGGATGAGGGTGTGCATTCCCTCTGCATGCAATACGTCTCCTTCCTTGTTCCTTCATTCCTTCGTCGGCTTCCCTCCTTCTTCCTCTCCTTGCTTGAAGCTGCCAAGTCGCAGTGGAGATCTGCACTGTGAGGAGCTTCAAGGGGGTCGGAGTGTTCACAGCATTGTGATGGAGCCATTCCAGGGAGCGAGCCGAGAGCTGGACGTCTTGGGCCTCCCCTGATCTTGCATGCAGATATGCTAAGAGTGATTCAGTGTTCCTCTGGAACTGAACGTCGTGTTGACCGACTGAAAGCTTCAGTCCAGGTAGGGGTGTATCTTCTATCTTAAATGCATGGGTTATGAACAGGTTCCGAGTGTTGATGCTTGCTATTTCCGTGTTCTGATTGTGCGTTGTGTTGCATGACGAGTGAAAGATGAGTGTTGCATGATGATGGCCTGTGAGTGTTGAACGATTATATGAAAGGAATGTGTTGTAGTGATGTTGACAATTACCGTGTGTTTTACATGACCTGTAAGTTGCTATGAGCTTAGAATGTTGACTGCATGTGATAGAATATGACTCAGTGAATCTGATAATGTACCATACCAATTGCATGTGTTGTCTGAGTCCTGACATTGCTTAATGCCGATTGCATGTATGTTGTTTGAGTCCTGTTGATGTGTTATACCAGTCACGTGAGATGCGTCTATTGTTGAATGCTGATGATGTATAATGCCGACTGCATGAGATGCATGTGTTGTGGAATACTGTTAATGCCTAGCACTGATTACATGAGATGGATATGCTATTGAGTTCTGAGAATGTGTAACACCGACTGCATGAGATGCATGTGTTTTTGAGTATTGTTAATGTCCAGCATTGATTGCATGAGATGCATGTGCCATTTGAATGCTTATGATGTATGATGCCGATTGCATGAGATGCATATATGGCTGTGTATATGAACTCTGTGTGTGTGATGAATCCGCGTGTGGCGCATGGGATGCGTTTGTGCTGAGAGCACGTAGTGTGGGACACTACCATCAGTTTTTAAAGCGTGGGACGCTATGAAATCCTTGGGTGGGACTCAAGGTAGCCCTTGAGTGGGACTCGGGCTGCCTGTGAACACCTCCGTTGGCGCTGAAAGCGCTGGTGTCACCTGTGGGCAAACGGTTGGGTACCTGTAAAACGGCCAAGCAGCTGGGAGCTGATTTGATAGCTGAGAGCTATGTATAAAAAGGATGAGAGCCTACGTTGCAACGTCTAAACCGATACACACGAATGCGAAACCGAGTGAAATAATATGTGCTTATTAACTGTTGACAATGTTTGGAATTGGTTGTGCATGCGAAGGTGTTAGTGAGGTGATGTATGTTTATAGCCGAGTGAGAACTGTTAGATTCCGACCGGAAAGTGTTGAATACGTGCGTTCTAATTCGTTGGTAATATCATGTTGTTGATTGTTGTTTTACTAATGTTATTGGCTGTGTATGTGCACCTGGCCGAGTGGCGACTGACGAATTCCGATCGGTAAGTGTTCCATGTGTGTCTTGGTTGGTTGATAATGCTTGACCTTACTCGTTGCTATGTCTAATTGCGTGGATATGTATTTTGCTGTATGATTATGGGACAGCCTGAGTCGGTATCTATCATTTAATATCTAAGATGCTCACCCCTACACCATGTTTCAGTGTGCAGGTCGTACTCGGAAATGATGATAGGGTTTCAAGTCCGAGTGTGGTGCACTCCAACTGTTGAGCACCTGTATTGCATTATTATGTTTTGTCCGTGTAGCCTTGGCCGGCTCTCATGTAAAATGACGATTAAATATATTCACTTATAAAGATTGAATAGTCATGGTGTCACTTGTTTGGTATTCGTAAGTATTGGTAAATGCATAATATCAAGATAATGGGTATTCCGAGTGTGTGGTTACATGTCTATGGGTTGGTAGACTAGATTTGTTAGCAGATTTATGTTTCTGTGATCATGTATTCATATGTATGTGCTTCGTACTAATTCGATGCGTTTTCCGACTGGGAAGTGTTTCTAAATAACTCGTGGGCCGTTGAGGAGTGAACTTATGTTAAATTAGTGGTTCTGAGTGAAGATTTCTGGGTGGCTTTTCCGAGTAAACATGTTGTGTGACTCCGAGCGAAAATCATAAATAAATCCCGAGTGAGGAAGAGTTTGTATTTCCCGAGTGAAAACCTCGAGTGATCCCTTCTGAGAGAGGAGTTCGAATAGTGGTTTAGAATGGATTGGATCCTAAGTGTAAGGTATTGGTAATCCTAGTGAAAGATGTAAAGTCCGAGTGGGACTTAACTACCTGATTTCCCAAGTGAAGTGCAAACGTGAGGATTTGCCGAGTGAACCTTTGTCCATATCCGATTGAGAAATTACCTTGTACCTGTGTTCACCCCAGCGAATTAGACTTAGCTCCAGCAAGTGTGTGTTTGGAGAAGCCTTTGTGTTGGCATCGCTTAAGTGGATCGCGCCTCGCCCGAGCGAATGGAGCTGTTTCGCCCAAGCATGTGGGATTACGCTGAAGCGAGTAGAGGCTGGTGTTGAGCTTCGCTTGAGGATCTCCTTTTCCACTGTTGCATTGTCACCTCTTGCTCAGGCGGCGTTGAACCTCGCTTGACCGAGTCAGTGTTGTCATGGATTTCGCCCAGGCGCTGATGTGTTTTGCTAAACCGAATGGGTCGGTCCCAGCCTTGTTCCTTCCGCTGACTGCTATAAGTGTGAATGCTCTTTTATTTCCCTTGCCTTCTCCCTTCTTTTTCTATGCCGATTTACCAGTGGTTGATTTATGAAAAAAAAATTTTCCTGTTTTTGGATTTATTATTTATTAAAAATTAGGGTGTTACATTTTGGTATCAGAGCAGACCAAAAGGTCCATGGCCAAGGTTTGCCTACTGTTTGTGGGCGGTTGAGTATATTATGCCAGCTTGTCCTAGTTGCTTATGATATTCTATTGTATGTTGATACCTGTTCAATTATGACTCGGGTGATGATATGTGCTTATGAACTTCTATCGGATTTGGTATATGTTGACTATGAATGGTGTGGTTGTATGTCTGTGCCTTGTTGAGGAATTTGAATGTGTGATGAATGAATGGTACATGATGTATGTGATTTGCAGTATAAGGGATGGGTTATAGTTCCTAGGTTGAAAATCTGGGTGTGTAATAAGTGAGTGAAGGTGAGGTCGGATATATGTTAAAATTGGGGTTGCGTCTCAGTGGCGATTGAGGAAACCAAGTGAGTGATGGCTAGATGCTGGAACAATAGGAATAGTGACCTAGTTGATTAGGCATGACCAGGAACGAATGAATGTGAAATAGAACATCTGTTTGACCTGGATACTGTCTTGGTTTGGTGTGTGGAAAAACTGAGTGAATGGTACTAGACCTTATAACAATATTTGAATATTGTGAGGTACCCATCGTGGGATACTGGATAAATAATGACCCCTTAGGGATTCTAAATCTGATAGTTTATTAACCTTGCGAGTTGTTGAGCCGAGTAGAACAATTGCATAGTAGCTCATTGAGGCTTGAATGATTATCATGTGATGTGTTATGTGTGAGATGTGTTGGTAGCTATACTATGATTGCGTAATGGTGCATGCGACTCCTGGATTGTGGTATTGTAAACTGTTTAGTGATTGTATGACTCCGTCCACGAATGCATGTTAATAATTCTACGAATACTGACTGAATACTTGTAAATATGAGTGTTACCATTACTGCCGAGTGCTATTTATGACGGATGTTTTGTAACCTAGCACATGAACCCTGCGTAATATATATATATATATAATATAGGTGATTGAGGGTGAACTGCTTTTATGTATTGCTCTATAATTGAAACATGACCGTTGTTTGATGATTGAAATATGTGGTCTGTGTGTGATTAATTATTGATGCATGCAACACCCGGACATTGTGATAGATATTAATTGTGAATTGTTGTGATGATACCCCGTCTGAAAGATGTATATATATATATATGCTAATGAGAATGTCGAGTGGCTTATGCTGTGAGTCAGCAAATAAGAGCTGTGTGTGATCTATAATGAAATGCAGCAGCATTAAACGTTTTTCAGAGTAGGCAATCAGATGAATGCGTGGGGTATTGAGGATTCTGAGATTAATCCTAAAAGACCTCTGAGTGGGACTCGAGGCCATGCTTGGAGCATGAGCATTGGATGCTTAATGAAAGTCCTTGGGTTAGACTAAAGGCAAATGCCGAGTGCATTGGAGTGGGACTCCTGGTGAATAATCGTATGTATCTGATTCACCGACTGCATGAATACATGTGTATAAGAGTATTATTATTGAGGCTGACATGATTTGCATGGATTTGAATGATTTGAGTAGTTTCCGACTTGATGATGTTGTATGAATGAGGTCTGACTGAATGAATGTACATGTATTGATGCTGTTGCCAAGTGTGATGCAATGTTATAATTGAGAATGTATGTTATAGTACAATTTCTGATTGAATGACTGTGTGTACACTTATGAGGATAAATGAACTTAGTGTGAACTATGTGAATGTGTGAATATGATATTGTGAATGAAACCCTTAATGTAGTTGGAATTGATTTGGGTAAATCTGATTGGATGGGCGTATGTATATGTCGATGCTATTACCAAGTGCAATGTGACGTAGTGGTTATGGTGCATGATGTAGTGGACAATATTATAGCCATGAATAATTGGTATGAAATCCGACTGAGTGTCTGTATGTACATTAGTGCTGTTGCTGAAGTTCGTGGTGTGTTATAATAGCATATGTGATTGTGAATTGCTTAATCTTGAGTGAATTGTATGAACCCGAGTGAGTGATGTTATTATATAACTAAGAGTTAAGAATTTAATCCGAGCCATGGTTTTGTGAGGAATAAGGTTTAGAGGAAATATTGCCTTGATTCTGTTTTACAGAAGTGATGAATAATTTTCATGATTATTGATACGTGATGTACCCTATGTGATGCATGATGTTGATGTGGGTGTATTACTTATATGTGTGAACTGCCATTAACTACCGTGTGAATTTGTATTAGTGAGGTGAAGTCTGGTCCATGTGAGGCATGCTGCTCTGAGATGACTCTTCCTGCCATGGGTAACGTGGCAGCGTACACGCTGTAGTGACCATGTAATTGTTGTAACCCTATAGGAATGAGACGTCATCCTATAAGTTGGATGCAGCAATTCATGAGTCGGGCAGGTGAAGCTGTAACTACTTATGGTGATGGTGAGTCTTTCATACGTTTCCGAGTGATACTGTAAGCCTAATGAGGAAACCAGGATTGGAGCCAAACTAAATTGCAAGGTGAGGACTTGCTTGGGAAGGGATTAGTATATTCCGAGTGTGTAACGGTGGAGACGATTCCAGGTGAAGTCCTTGTGGGAAAGATCTGCTGAGTGAAAATTTATGGTGTTCCGAGTAGAACCTCATAGGGAGGATAAGTATCAAGTTAAGGGAACAGTGTCCGAGCGTAACATTCTGTGTAGAGCAGGAATTCAAGTAACGTGACTCGGAGTGTATCACTTCCGAGTGGAATGGCACCGTGTGGAATGATTCTGACTAGTAAGATAGCGAGTGTAGAATTCCTAATAACCGTGGAATGCCCAACCGAGTGATCTTCCAGGATAAAAGTCCTTCTGGTCGGAAAATGGAACTTAGAGTGTGCAAGTTTCCGAGTAAAGAGGGCTCTGAGAGGAAGTAGATATCTGAGTGAAGAATTTAATTGAATGCGTACTCTGGTCAGTAATTGGGACTATTGAGCTTGAACTCAGGTTGGTTTCAAGGTAGACTCGGGTTGCGAGTGAATTTCTGGTAAGTGGAAGAATTTCCGGGTGAGAATTACCCTCAACCCCGAGTGATGTCGGTGTAAGAGGACCGAGTGAACTCTCAGGACGAAAGCATGGAATTAGCCTGAAGCATGGGTAGGAAATCTAAGATTTCAAAATTTAGTGTAGTGCATATGCGAAGTTAATCCGAGTAAATTGCGTTAATTGAAACGCATGGAAATTCCTTGAGTGTTCCCTTTGGTGTAAGAGAGAGATTTTATGGTCAGGTTTTGAAAATCGAGGGTTTGGTCCGAGAGAAATCGGTCGGAAGTGAGTCTTTTGGGAGTCGGTGGTGTTGTTTATCGACTAAATTTTTCCCAACTGGTTGAATAACCTCTAAGGATGTGTCCCCACGACACAATGTCGAGCCTATGCTTTATGCGATTTCATTATTGTGCCAAGTAACTCGTCCGAGTCAAGAAAACCGATGGTGTGAATATGCCAAACGGTGTTGAGAGTATATGGCCGAGCGGCCAAGAGATTGGAAGTGCCACTGCTTTGATGAATGGGCTAAGTTAAAATGAGGTAAATTGTACGTTTTAGAGATTGAATTTCCCAATATATTAGATTCTGCGATGAGGTGGTAATCAGGTGGGACCTGACCTTTGTGTCTTACTGACTGGAATTATGGTGCGATCAGTAAACTGCTTGAGTGGTGAATCTCTGCCGAGTGATATTGTGATCCGATCGGTGAATGCTTGTGGAAGCACAGTCGTGTGCGTGATTGAGTCAGCAATCTTCTGAGTTATGTATGTAAGGTAAATTACCGATTGAATTTCGAGGACGAAATTCTTTTGAGAGGGGGAAAACTGTAACATCCCAATTTAATAATTATTACCGAATGAAATGAATCATTAAAATAATAAATTGATAAGTGTGGGGAGAATTATTTATTAATTATAATTGGTTTAATTAATTAAGTTAAGAAATGAAAGGTTGATTAATAGTGATTGGTTGTCAATGACTGATTAGATGTGATGGTGTGTCTGACGCGTGTGGGGGGCTGCTGCTGTGCACGCTTTCCCACCCCACTCTTCCTTCTCTTCGTACATGCATATATGGGTACTATCATCCATTCTTCCCTGTAGACTCCTCTTTCCCCCGTTCTCTCTTCTTCTTCTTCTTTTCCTCTTCGATCTTCTTCTTCCTCCTCTGCGCTTTGTTTCCGTGAGCTCGCAGCAATGGTGGCTGAGAATTGGGGTCCTCCTCCCTTACTCGACGAACCCGTAAGGATGAGGGTGTGCATTCCCTCTGCATGTAACACGTCTCCTTCCTTGTTCCTTCATTCCTTCGTCGGCTTCCCTCCTTCTTCCTCTCCTTGCTCGAAGCTGCCAAGTCCCAGTGGAGATCTGCACTACGAGGAGCTTCAAGGGGGTCGGAGTGTTCACAGCATTATGATGGAGCCATTCCAGGGAGCGAGCCGAGAGCTGGACGTCTTGGGCCTCCCCTGATCTTGCATGCAGATATGCTAAGAGTGATTCAGTGTTCCTCTGGAACTGAACGTCGTCTTGACCGACTGAAAGCTTCAGTCCAGGTAGGGGGTATCTTCTATCTTAAATGCATGGGTTATGAACAGGTTCCGAGTGTTGATGCTTGCTATTTCCGTGTTCTGATTGTGCGTTGTGTTGCATGACGAGTGAAAGATGAGTGTTGCATGATGATGGCCTGTGAGTGTTGAACGATTGTATAAAAGGAATGTGTTGTAGTGATGTTGACGATTACCGTGTGTTTTACATGACCTCCAAGTTGCTATGAGCTTAGAATGCTGACTGCATGTGATAGAATATGACTCAGTGAATCTGATAATGTACCATACCGATTGCATGTGTTGTCTGAGTCCTGACATTGCTTAATGCCGATTGCATGTATGTTGTTTGAGTCCTGTTGATGTGTTATACCAGTCACGTGAGATGCGTCTATTATTGAATGCTGATGATGTATAATGCCGACTGCATGAGATGCACTGATTACATGAGATGCATATGCTATTGAGTTCTGAGAATGTGTAACACCGACTGCATGAGATGCATGTGTTGTTGAGTACTATTAATGTCCAACATTGATTGCATGAGATGCATGTGCCGTTTGAATGCTGATGATGTATGATGCCGATTGCATGAGATGCATGTATGGCTGTGTATATGAACTCTGTGTGTGTGATGAATCCACGTGTGGCGCATGGGATGTGTTTGTGCTGAGAGCACGTAGTATGGGACACTACCATCGATTTTTAAAGCGTGGGACGCTATGAAATCCTTGGGTGGGACTCAAGGTAGCCCTTGAGTGGGACTCTGTTGGCGCTGAGAGCGCTGGTGTCACCTGTGGGCAAACGGTTGGGTACCTGTAAAACGGCCAAGCAGCTGGGAGCTAATTTGATAGCTGAGAGCTATGTATAAAAAGGCTGAGAGCCTACGTTGCAACGTCTAAACCGATATACACGAATATGGAACCGAGTGAAATAATATGTGCTTATTAACTATTGACAATGTTTGGAATTGGTTGTGCATGCGAAGGTGTTAGTGAGGTGATGTATGTTTATAGCCGAGTGAGAACTGTTAGATTCCGACCAGAAAGTATTGAATACGTGCGTTCTGATTCGTTGGTAATATCATGTTGTTGATTGCTGTTATACTAATGTTATTGGCTGTGTATGTGCACCTGGCCGAGTGGCGACTGACGAATTCCGATCGGTAAGTGTTCCATGTGTGTCTTGGTTGGTTGATAATGCTTGACCATACTCGTTGCTATGTCTAATTGCATGGATATGTATTTTGTTGTATGATTGTGGGACAGCCTGAGTCGGTATCTATCATTTAATATCTAAGATGCTCACCCCTACACCATGTTTCAGTGTGCAGGTCGTACTCGGAAATGATGATAGGGTTTCAAGTCCGAGTGTGGTGCACTCCGACTGTTGAGCACCTGTATTGCATTATTATGTTTTGTCCGTGTAGCCTTGGCCGGCTCTCATGTAAAATGACGATTAAATATATTCACTTATAAAGATTGAATAGTCATGGTGTCACTTGTATAGTATTCGTAAGTATTGGTAAATGCATAATATCAAGATAATGGGTCTTTCGAGTGTGTGGTTACATGTCTATGGGTCGGTAGACTGGATTTGTTAGCAGATTTATGTTTCTGTGATCATGTATTCATATGTATGTGCTTCGTACTAATTCGATGCGTTTTCCGACTGGGAAGTGTTGCTAAATAACTCGTGGGCCGTTGAGGAGTGAACTTATGTTAAATTAGTGGTTCTGAGTGAAGATTTCTGGGTGGCTTTTCTGAGTGAACATGTTATGTGACTCCGAGCGAAAATCATAAATAAATCCCGAGTGAGGAAGAGTTTGTATTTCCCGAGTGAAAACCTCGAGTGATTCCCTTCTGAGAGAGGAGTTCGAATAGTGGTTTAGAATGGATTGGATCCTAAGTGTAAGGTATTGGTAATCCTAGTGAAAGATGTAAAGTCCGAGTGGGACTTAACTACCTGATTTCCCAAGTGAAGTACGAGCGTGAGGATTTGCCGAGTGAACCTTTGTCCATATCCGATTGAGAAATTACCTTGTACCTGTGTTCGCCCCAGCGAATTAGACTTAGCTCCAGCAAGTGTGTGTTTGGAGAAGCCTTTGTGTTGGCATCGCTTAAGTGGATCGCGCCTCGCCCGAGCGAATGGAGCTGTTTCGCCCAAGCATGTGGGATTACGCTGAAGCGAGTAGAGGCTGGTGTTGAGCTTCGCTTGAGGATCTCCTTTTCCACTGTTGCATTGTCACCTCTTGCTCAGGCGGCGTTGAACCTCGCTTGACCGAGTCAGTGTTGTCATGGATTTTGCCCAGGCGCTGATGTGTTTCGCTGAACCGAATGGGTCGGTCCTAGCCTTGTTCCTTCCGCTGACTGCTATAAGTGTGAATGCTCTTTTATTTCCCTTGCCTTCTCCCTTCTTTTTCTATGCCGATTTACCAGTGGTTCATTTGTGAAATTTTTTTTTTCCTGTTTTTGGATTTATTATTTATTAAAAATTAGGGTGTTACAGATGATACCTGATGCATTTAATTTGGCTTCGCAGCTATGTAATCGATTATATAGTCCTGGTAATCGATTAGCTTACTTCCAGTAGCCTTCTAATCGATTGGATGAATTTCCTTAATCGATTAGCCTTTATACCTGATGCTTTTAATGCTATTTTTGATTTTGGTAATCGATTCTGTCATGTGTGTAATCGATTACTGTAATTCCAGTAGCTCTTTAATCAATTATATTAATATCTGTAATCGATTAGCTTATGTCCTGTTGCAGTTGTTCCAAAAACAGAATCACCCTAATCGATTAGATTGGGCTTCCTAATCGATTAGCTTCGTGCTATTTCTGGGTCTGATTCCATGTCTTTGTTTTTGCAAGAATTTCTTCAAGAGTGTTTTGTCATTATCAAAATCCTTGTACCTGTTATCACATTCAAACACATATATTATTTATCTAGTGAAAATTTTCATGAGTGTATCCAATAATAGAATTTATTAACATATGTTTTTTGTTCTAATAAATTTTTTTAGAGGTATATGTATTTATCGTGCTTTTCGAGGAATCAAGATATCTAAATTCAAGACCCAAATGAAATGGTGCAAGGTGGAGGTATATGTTTTCATCTTTATACCTTTTACGATTTATCAATCCAAGAAGTGCTTTTAATATTTAATTACATTTTCTATGTGTAGTGCCCTCATCAAAAGAATAATATAGACTGTGGATATTATGTAATGAGGTTCATGAAAGAGATTATGCAAATGAGACAAACGAAGATTCCAAGGACAGTATGCCTCTAACCTTGCCTAGTATTATACACTCATTATAATTTCATTTTCTTGGTGTGTATGTGTATGTGTATTTTAATCTCCATAATTTTTTAAATTTTTACACTTGTAGTATTTTGAGGAGTATCAGTGTACCACCTATAACACTGAACAGTTGGATGAAGTAAAGAATGATTGGTCTTCATATGTTTTCAACACATTTTTAAATTAGGTCAACTTCTAAATTTATTAATTTCTTAGTTCCTTTGTTCATATTTCCTAATTTTAGCATATATGTATTCATTTGCTTATGTTTTTGTTAATTAGGAAACCAAGTAACTCATCCTTTGCAGTCAAAGTCTCTACATGAATAATGCCAGCAGTAGATAGTACCACCATGTTTTTTGGGCTGCACATGTTATATCAATCTTGTCAGAAGTAGATAGTACTTATATATTTTTTGGACTGCATATGTTATATGAATCATGCAAACAATTGATATTATTCACTTATTTTTTGGATAGCACATGTCGCATGAATTATGCCAGTAGTAGATATATAGAACTCATACTTAAAGTGCTATATTTTATTGTAGTATAATGCTAACTCCGTGCGTTACTCATTAGTATTGTTAATTAATGATGGTTAAAAATTCACTACGATACAATGTATGTCTTATTGAAACAATGTTCATTGATCAATTATCATGTGCAGGAATTAAAATTATTTGTAGACTAGAATATACTATAATGACATATATGCATACTTTGGCTTGATCAAATTTATTAGTGGACGTATTCATGTTGCGCTGATAATATTGTTATATTTCATTTTTAGGAAATAATTATGGAAATTAATATATTTTTGTATTTAATATAGGTATATGATACTGTAACCATTAGTTCATGAATTATGTTTTTGGTATCACTTAGTGCTACAATGTTCATTGGTAATTATTATGTGCAGGAATTAGTATGAATTAGTATTGTAGTGTGTAATATAGGTACATAAAACTAAACCATTTTTAAAAAATTGTTAGTTGGTGTTTTACTTTTTTTTAGGTATTCATATTGCTATATCAATAGTTTTGAAACTATTTATTAAAATATTTAATACAGGGGTAGGGGTTAGTAAACTAAACAAACTGAAAGTTAAAAAAAACCAAACTATTGTCAGCGGTTCCCATCTACAAGCGCAGATAATGTTTTAACTATTGTCAGCGGTTCCGCACTACAATGCTGACATTGTTTGACTATTGCCAGCGGTTCTGAAGTACAACCGCTTACATTGTTTGACTATTGTCAGCGGTTCCATAACCGCTGACAATACATAGCTAATGTTTGCGGTTTAAGCGCTGACGTTGTTTTTAGTGCTATTATCAGCACCTTTATTGTTAGCGCTTGTACCGCTGACAATAGTAGTAGCGGAACCACTGACAATAGCCTTTTTTGTAGCAGTGACATATACAAAGTTCATAAGCTTAGGGTTCGTATTCTCATATAAGGTCCAAACCATATATTTGACTATTATATCCAAATAACCATATCACAAATCAAATCGCTTTAAATGACAAGTTTATGTCAATTATCTTAATTAAAATCAACCATGTGAAATTTAATACTTACCATAGTCAGAATCAAAGGTTTCCTTGCCATATTAATAATAAATAGTTGCCGTTATTGACATGCCCTATTCATATCATCACTCACGACTACAAGAGAAAGATCTATGGTAATCATAAAAGGACAAGTGCATATTAAAGAGGTTTAGAGGTAGTTAATGCTTGGAATTGTAGGATTCTGTACTCCTTATTTAATGTGCGGTCAAGTTATTTTCTAGAGATGAATAAAGGAAAATGAAAAGACTTATTTAATGTCCTTTTGTCTTTTTGTGTTTAAGCATTTAACTTTTCATATATTATAAAATACTAGTGGGGAACCTGTGGGTGCACGAGGTGGGAATATGAAGAAAATGATAGATAATGGAGTATTAGATTTATCTAGTATATGGAAAATTAATAATATTAATAGTGAAGTTCATTGAAAAAATGTAATAACAATGAGACGTTAAGGAAGAAGATACCTCATAGAAGCAACTATTATTTTTTATGAGATGATGAAACTATTTAGGGAGGAATAAAGCAAATGACAATAAGAAGTTAAGTTCTATATATAAACCATATCTACAACCTTTTATTCATTATAAGTAGGGGTGGTAAAATGGGCCAAAAGGCTAGGTCGGGTCAACGCCTGCATAAGCCTGTCAAAATACGAGTCAGGCCAGGCCGGGCCAAAATAGGAAAATGGACAAAAAAACATTGGTCCAGCCCGGCCCATGGCCAAACGGGCCGGCCCATTTTTTTTCAAATTTTACATGTTATTTTTTATTTAAAATTTGAATTATCTTTAGGCCTTCTTTTTTCAAAAAAAAAGATATAAAAACTAAATTTCACCTTTTTTAAAACTAGTTTATTTTATAATTAACCCCATTTATTTTATTAAAAGTTTAAATAAATTATATTTGCATTAAATGGAAACAACTATCATCAAAATTGCAAATCAAATAATCAATCAATATTTAAAACAAAACATAATTTTTAAACATTTTTACACAACAAAATATACTAACAACTAACAACTAACAAACATTTTTAATTTTCAATTTTTAAATAATTAAAATAAAAAATAACAACAGGAACGAAATTAATTATATGGAATTGCATAATATGATACTGATCCTTGGTTTTATGATCACTTTCCTTTTTTATGTTATTGCAATACAAACAATCATGAATGTGCGTCTATCAATCATGGTAGACAGAAAATTATATGAATTGATTTTTTCTTTAATTTTTATTTCTTTTAATCAATTAGTTAAAGACAAAATGAAAGAAAAAAAAGTGAGAGAAATGTAGTAGATTTAGTGGCTTGCCTTAACTTAAGTACTTAACATATATATATATATATTAATATAATATTTTATATAAAGGCTAGCCCGGCCCAGCCCGGCCCATCTTTTGACTGGCCAAAATAGGCCGAGCTTATTCAGAAAAGTGGGCTTTAAAGGTTGGCCCCGCCTGGCCTGACCTTTTTTGAAGGGTAAATGGGCTGGCAAGCGGGCCAGGCCCAAATTGTCATCCCTAATTGTAAGTGATATATTAATTAAATAAGTAATTGTTGTAGAAAATCAATGAGGCCAAAAGAGATGAATCAACATACAACCCATTGAAGTGCCCAACAATGATTTTATTAATTGTTATTAACTTTTGGATTAAAAGGATATTTTGGAATCTGAAATGATAAATTAATGTTTGTATTATTAGGTGAATCAAAGTATTGCAATTGTTTAATAATGCATTTAAACTTTTCTAGTGATGTTTCTATTTCCAACTGAGGCATATAAAATGACACAAACTTCATCAACCTGATTGAAAATTTCCACTAAAGAAATGCGCTATTAATGATCACCATAACTCTACCTTTTTCCTTTATCAAATAATTATTATTATAATTATCATAACCATAATTAAAGATGGAAAATTGGTCCAAACACACTTGTAGGATATGGTTCAAAATACGAAGGGCTAAGTAAAACTTGTCCAAATTTGCCCAAACATAGTGAATTTATTTAACTGCAGTATTATTATAAAAAATAACAGGCCCATTTTACTCATTTGCCTTTATCTTGATCATAACTTTTTGGGGAATTTTGTATTAGAAGTAGGGATAGAAATAGGCCAGACCAGACCAGGCTTCGAAAGGCCTGAGCTTAGCCTACATCAAATTTTTAAGGCCTGAGTCTGACATATTAGTCCATCATAGGTTTTTTTTTAAGGCCTGGTATGGCCTATTTGAAAGCCTGACTCATTTAAAAGTCTGTTTAAAAAGCCTGTTTATAGTAACACTTTTAAAAGGCCGAAACCAACCTAAAAAAATTTATGTTCCATTCCCTCCTAATTTTTTAATTGTAAACTTGTAATATTAATTTATATTACATAAATGTAAATATGTAATATATATATATATATATATTATGTTATAAATATATTATATATATAATTAATTAACAATTAATCTAATTAAATAGATCGGCCTGTTAGGCTTCAAAGGTTTTTTAGAAAGCCTATGTCCTGACTTGTTTAGTTAACATGGCCTTTTTAAAAGCCTAAGTCTGGCCTTCTAGCTTGACAAGTCTGGCCTATGTAGGCTTTAAATGAGTCAGGCTATAGGCTCTTGATGAACGGTCAGGCTCATTTTCATCCCTAATTAGAAGTCTATATGCCTCCATCATCTATGGCTGGTGATATTTCAACATTATCAATACATCTCTTTCTAGTAAGTTTGCTCAACAGAGTCTCATGATCATCGTCTAATAAAATTTCCTATATCAATATAACCAAGAATTAATCTCAATTCTTTTAATGATTGAAATGAATATTTAAACTAAAAAAATAAACTTCCCCAATAAAAGTATTAACCTCCTTTGTAAATTACAGGGTGCTATGATTTGTGCTAATGAATGAACCAATTTATAACAAAAGCACATTCTAATATCAAATATTAAAATAATGATTAATTAAAACTTATGCAAATTCATAACATAATACTACATCTAAGTTGAATAGTCTATAATAAACATAAAACAATGATCAAATTGGGAATAACATTTAAATATTAAACATGAATAAAATCATTTACTTTAATTTGTCAACATAACTCAATTTTAGAAGCTGACAATTCATGCTCAGATGTATCCTATATAGAAATAAAACAAACATTAAAAATATACCAATGATAAAATAATGATGCTATCATCTACTAGTAATACGAATTGGCATAAGTATTCATATTCACCTCGATGTTATCATCTACTTGTGTGGTCAAATTTTCTTTTTATCCATTGTAATCATTATCTTCATCAATATCCTAAACAAACAATAGAAAAAATATCAAAAATGTTTTTCAATGTATAAAATCCTAATAAACCATTATTATATTTTAAAAATAAATAATTAATAAAGACCGTAATTGAGTGCATAATCTTAAATTGATCAATTAGTTCTTTGTCATCTATCATGAATCTAACTGTGTATGTTTTGAAATTGTAAACAATGTTTGCATCACAGACTTCCACTTTGAACAAAAACTCTTTATCCACTAATGCATCAATCTCAAAGGGACAATATCCTTTGTCTTTTGCCTATAATTTGAAAAACAATAAATTAATTTTCAATTTTGAATTAATTTTTTCAGCCTACAATACTTGGTCTAATGAATTATGGAAACTAAATTTAACATTATCATTTTCCTTAAGTAACTTAATCAGTTTTTCCCAGAAACTTAGAAAGGACAACATCAAACATAATCAAACATGTTGACCCAATTTCATCAATCACAGTTGCATTCACTTTAAACCTAGTTGAATGGGCATATAAAAAACACATAATATGTGGGAAAATATAAGAAAAAACTATATTTATTTTATATTTTGTAATAAAAATATATAATTTAGTTTCATCTTTCAATAACAATAGAAACTAAAATCCTAATTTTACCTTGAGACAACAATTATCTTACACTTTAAACAATAATGCTTTATCCCTATATCGACTACATGTTTGAAACATTTACAACATGATTGAAACCACCAATCTTTGTCAAGATCTATTTCTATTACGGTTGTCAACAATGATCCATTGGTAGTCTAAAACAGATCAAGAGAAAAAAATAAGTTTCTGATGATAAACAAAAATGGTAATTTTAAATAATGATTCCCTAACCTGGATGTTGTCTATTAAGTCTGAAATAGTCATCCTTCTTAAAGTAAGCAAATCATCACTAAACGAAAGACACTGTTATAAAGACATTTAGCTTACTACTTGAGTAAAAGATAAGTCACCACTTTGAAGTCTACATTAGACCATAATAATGAAAAGCAAATAAGAATATATGAATGTTAGTTAATAACAAAAGGAAGTAAAGTTCATTTAAAAAGGTATACTCTTACTTTTACTTGAAAGCAGTAACTTCAGCCACATCCGGGTTTATTAGTAAGTTAGTACCATTATACACATTTGAATATTTGTTGTTGTATTCAGATAGTTGAACATTTGGTTAGCAAAATGATGAGTCAATTCTTGCTGAAAGTAAGATGAGCTAAAGTTAGTGGGTGATTTAAATTAGAACAATAAGGGAAACAGAAAAATATTTATATGAATACAACTCATGCAAGAATAAGATTATAAACCTCTATGTCCTTTTCCCTTCTTTGTCCTTCTCCTTAATGTCATCTTTCTTAACAACATGACCAATTAGTAAATGAATAAAACAATTAACTTTTCTATGTAAAATTTATAAAGATATTAACTGAATAAGCAATCATCATCTTGACCATGTATAATTTGATCAAATGAAAGGAATTGAAAATAATGAACATGAATATTGTCATCATTTGTAGGGATAACTCTCATTTGCATAAAATTGAGCTTGAATTTATGCTTAGTTATCTTCAAATTTACCACAGACTGAGCAACTGCTAAATTACGCATCTAATCTTGAATCATGTTTAGATGTGTATTCAAACATGCACGTTTTACAGTAGCATGAATTCTATGACCCTGAAAGGAAAGAAAAATAGAATTTGTCGTTTACTAAGGGTCTATTTGTGGTCATTGACATATCTTATTAGTAAACCAATAAAAGAAGTCTGTTAAGAAATGATTATTTCATAGACAAATATAACCTTCTTATAAGCAAGTATCATTTCCATTCTTGAAATCACTTCACGATTCTTAAATTCATATGATGTCCACATACTGATCGCTCTTACTTTAATTTTCCAATCAACTATCCTAGCTTTTATTTCATTGGTGAAGGAAAATTTGTGTGTCATCCTCTTAGGTAACAGTGACACAAAAAAAAACATCAATCACATGTTAACTTAAAGCATGTTATCAAATGAATTTAACATAACAAAACAGAATTTTTGAAAACATGGAGAAAAATTAACATTAGATTATCATAAAAATAGAATCGTTAGCATCAATTCATTCTTAAAAAAAAGATTACAAGATGAAGCATTTAACATAAAATGAGGTGACAATACCTTAAAAAAGAAGTGAAAAGATAACTATAAAAGAAGAAAATAAAACTAATAATAGAGAAGAAGAAGAAGAATATCATTGTTCATAAATGTATGTTGAAGAAAAATCTATGCATCACCATCTTAGATAATCGTATTACAGGAAAAAACAATCACATATAAAATTAAAGCATGTTATCAAGTGAATTTAAATGATAGATTATATATATATAGGGGATGTATCATACAAGAAAGGTTCTCTTATGTGAGAGTAAGAAGAGCGAATATGGGTCGTACAATCATACAATGAATGGTTTGAGATGAATCATATGAGTTTTTCTAAAAGTCATGTGACCTTTTAAGTGACCATATGGCTTTTAAAATCTTTTAATCTCAACCATCCATTGTATGGTTATACGGCCTAGATTCACTTCTCTCACTCTCACATAAGAATATATATATATATATATATACGCATATATATATATATATATCAATCATGATTTTATAAATATACTATTCATTATAAAATATTATACCATATTTTTAAAATAAATTAATTGTAATCAATATAATATAATATGTTGATATATATTAGTCAACACTAAAGATAATAAAATCAGCTAAATCAATGAATATAATGCATTGTAACAGAAAAGGCACTATAATATACAAAAATCTTAACAAAAAAATCTCCTTAAACCATATTCTTATGTATTTGATTAAAAAAACCCACATGAAGGCAAAATTCAACAAACAATAGCAACAGAAATATTAAGTGACCAATTTGGCACACTATAGGGAATATAAGTAATTACATTTTCTATAAAAAGTAGTCCCTAAATAAACTAAATTGAAAACTAACACTACAACTCAAAGAAAAACATGAATATAATACATTCAAAAAGCTCATTTAAAGCATCAATTATTCAATTATAAAAGTAAAGGAAACTTATTTTAATAGTGAACACTAAATTCAATCAGCTCAAATAAAGAGATAAATATAACGTAAGGGCATTGTTTTTCTTTAAAAAAGTTAAAATTTAAACTAATACAAATTACAAAATAATATTGTGTAACATTCTGCTAATTCAAACCAACAAAAGTTACTTTATATTGTCATGAAACAAAAACTATGTATGACACATTGGACACTAGAGAATGCAGTGGTGTTGGAGACATCTATAATGTAGGAAAGTTATGGTGTACCCAGATGGCATACAAAAAATAAACTAAGAAATTTTCAGGTTCAATACAAAAAAGTCATGATTGGCCCATTTTTAACTAGAAAATATAAAGATGTAAGGGGGAAACAAAGTTTTGAAACCTCTTCCAATCGCGACCAATGGTGACTACCAACAGAAGCTTCAATTGCAACCAATGACACTTCTAATCAATAGACGTGCAACAGTTAATGAACAACAGTGGCAAGATTCAACGACCAATAGCAGTGGCGAAGAGAAAAAATTAGGGAAGAAAGATGAATATAAAGATATTAGTGCCCTAACTTTCTAACTATCTCTCTCTATCTCACGAAGAGATTCATAAAAAGTAAAAAAAAAAAGATGAAAAGTTTTAGAGAAAAAAAACAAGGGAAGGAAAATGAATATAAAGATATTAGTATCCTAGTTTTCTGACTTGGTATATATTAACCAAAATAAAGGCATTCATATGAACCACTCAATTTTGGTGGGAAAATAATATTTCTCGCTCTTTTCCAATTATCTTTATAAAGATAAAGATAAAAATATTGTATATCATATTAATTGTAGTTTATAAAAATCATTCATGGCTAAATATATTTATATTGAAATAAAATTAATAAACATAAAAATTATTCGATTTTATTAAGATAAGTTTTATAACATCTCGGATATTTTAGAAAAATTATGTGTAGTGGAAAATATTAATAATTGTTTTAAGGATTTATTTGATATTTTTATGAAGTATTAGGCAATTATAAATAATTAACTAGTGCGGAAAGTAAATAAATTCATTTGATTGATTAATTATAAAAGGGTTAAATGAGGTGTAATTAAAGGGAGGTAAAAGTTTAATTAAAACTTTTAATGAAAATATAAAAGAAATGGGGAAAAGACTGTTTTGCCCCTGAGCCTTAAATAAAGAAGGTTTTCCTTCTCCTTTCCTCATTCACTTTCACGCGCTTCTTTTGCTGCTTCTTTCTTCTTCCGTTTCTTTTTCTTCTTCTCCTTCCTCCATCGCTGCTGAGCTGCATGCTCCAGAGGAAGGTCCATTTCGCATCAAAACTTCGAGATAACCTCATTTCCGTGACCGTGGTTTCAAGGTGAGTCCAATGAACCATTTGAATTGAGTTATCTCTTCCCTTTTCATTTTCACTCCCTGACCGAATGGTCATGCATGGCGGAGTAAGGTTCTGTTTTCCACTCCTCTGGTGAGTGTGAGCTCAAAAATGGTCTTTAGAGCAGAGGGTGGTATGACGTTAACGGGTTTTGCATTCCAACCCCGTAGGTAGCAGAACGAACATCGGAGGACTGGTTAACGAAGCTGGTGCTGGATTTGGAAGTGAAACCGTGAGCCCAGCGCTTAGAGGACGCAATCGGCATCAGGAGCAGATCGTTGAAGCTTGGAACCGAGGTAAGGGGGTGTTCAGGTTGTAATTAATTAGAATAGGTACATATTCTGGGTCTGAGTCGCTGAACCGATTATGGACATGGTAAGAAATATTGGATGATAGTTGCATGTGTATATATGTATGAATGTGAATTGTGTATGGTTTATGATGAGATTTAGTTGTGTTAATAAAAGTTGCGACAGTATGTTGATGAGTTAGCAAGTCGGCTATTCTGTGTGGTAAACACATGTCAACTTTTGATAATTGTGTGTTTGATTAATAATGCTTTAATTATATTAAGTTGTATATTATGAATGAGATACCCTGTATACTGTTGAGGGCGGGGAGTGGTCGCCGGTGCGTTGAACGGTCAAGGAGCGGCTATATTTGCATGTTGTTAATAGGTTTTGATAATGACAAAGGCACAAACATTATAAGATCTTCATGAATCAAAAATAAATGAAACAATCAAAGTTGATATATAAAATCAAGAAACTCTAGAAATCAGGAAGAAAACGTTTCCACAAGGTCAAGAAATCAAGAAACCAATGCACAAAGACAAAGGAATTCAACCATGGATCATAACACATCAAGGAAAGACCATCAGGCATGGAAAAACATCAAAATACAACGCCTGAATCGATTCACACATGAATAAATCGATTCACAGCCCTGGAAGTCATCAAAAATTGGAAACAGCATGTCATGAATCGATTCACCATGACCCTGAATTGATTCAAAGCCTTGGAAGTCACCAAAATTAGAAACAGAATGTCATGAATCGATTCACCATGACCCTGAATCGATTCAAATGAAGATGCAAGCCCAGGAACCCCAAACAGAATGCCCTGAATCGATTCAACAAGGCCTGAATCGATTCATACGAATCTGGAACTCTAAAATGCACAAATCAGAATGCTCTGAATCGATTCACAAAGCTACGAATCGATTCAAGAAGTGGAAAACACCACTAAAAAGACAGATTTAAGTGGGAACCAACTATCCAAAACCTAAAATACGTAAAGACAAGCTGGAACCACTATTTGCAACGGCTAGAAGGACTTTGAAGCTGCTCCAAGGCTCTATAAATGCAAGGGAAACACAAGCACAAAAAAATAGAGAAGCAAGAGACAATCAATTCTTCAATCCTTCCTTGTGCTTAGTGAGTTTATATCTTTACATTTTCTGAAAGTTGAGCTTTAACTTGTATATCCTCTCTTGTTGAGAGTTAGAATTTAAGAGAGCATTCATTTGTATATCTACTCTATTAAGAGAGTTACTTGCTTGTAAACACTACACCAAACACAAAGGTTTTCACCCTAGGTTGAGTGGTCACAAAGGTTGGGGTTCAACCTTTGGGTATTGAGAGTTTGAGAGATTGGGTGGGTTACCCTTGTGCTAGTGAGGATTGAGTTCTTGGGTGTAGGACACTAGGAAGCTGCAATCGCTCATACCTTGTAATCTCTAAACTTCAATAGTGGAAATCCTTCAAGTGGGTTGCTTGAAGGCGAGACGTACACCGGGGTTGGTGGAACTCGTTAAATTGGTTTGCAAGCTCCTCTCCCTAACTCTTTTACATTCATATACTGCATTGAATTGATTTATGTTGGTTGATTGGGATTTACATACTTGAGCTTGCTTGAATCAGTTTACTTTGAATATTGCACACCAAGTGTTTGATAAATTGTTTTAACTATGTACACCTCTTGTTTGCATTAGCTCTTGCATTAAACTTGTTTTCACTTGCATAATCTTTAAACTTGTGACAAAAGAATCAAGTTCAAAGGCATTCTAAGCAAAGTTTTAAAAACTCAATTCACCCCCCCCCCTTCTTGAGTATTGAGGCCACTTGAATAACAAGTGGTATCAGAGCTTGACTCTTGGTAGATCAAGCTTAACAGCTTCAAGAGATAAGATGGCCTCAAATTCTCTAAATCTTTTTCCTGAGGGTGGTGCCACAAATAGACCTCCCGCTTTCAATGGGGAAGGTTATGCGTTTTGGAAGGAAAGAATGAAAATTTTTATTCAATCCATTGATCTAAGAGTTTGGAATGCCATTGAAAATGGTCCATATATACCCATGCATACTATTAATGACAAGAATGTTGAGAAACCCATGGATGAGTGGACTAATGATGAAGAAAAGAAAGTTCAATACAACTATAAGACTAAAAACCTCATTACTCTTGCTTTAGGACCCGATGAATTCTTTAGAGTAATGACTTGTCAAACGGCCAAGGAAATATGGGATACTTTACAAGTAACCCATGAAGGTACTAGTGATGTAAAAGACTCCAAGATTAGTACCTTGACTAGTCAATATGAAAGTTTTAGGATAAGCACCGGAGAAACCATTGTAGAAATGCAAAAGAGATTTACACTTATAATAAATCACCTTATTACTCTTGGAAAAGTATATACTAACAAAAGAGCTTGTGCATAAAGTTTTGAAAAGTCTTAGCAGGGAATGGCAACCTCTTGTCACTGCCATCAAACAATCCCCAAATATCAATAAGATGTCTCTTGCCACACTCTTTGGAAAGCTTCAAGAGCAAGAGCAAGAACTAAGAGATTTGAAGCAAGCGGAGGAAGAAGAAAAATCCTCCAAGAAGAAAGGCTTAGCTCTCAAGGCCACTTCCACACATGAAGAAGAATCATGTAGTGACTTTGACGAAGAGGAAGAATTTGGGTTGTTTGTAAAGAGATTTGGAAAATTCATGAAAAACAAAAGATCCCAAAAGAACTTCAAACCCCAAGGTAAGAAACCTATTTTTAATGAGTCTTCTTCTTCACCAAGTTGTTTTGAATGTGGCAAGGAAGGGCACTTCAAGGCGGATTGCCCAAATTTTAAGAAGAAGAGCAAGGAGAAAAGAGGAAGAAGAAGAGCTTACATCGCTTGGGATGAAAACGATATAAGTAGTTCCGATGAGTCCGAAAGTGAAGAAGTAAATCTTTGCTTAATGGCAAATCACCAAGAAGAAGATAGTGAGGTAAGTCTTCTTGATTTAGATAAGAATGAATTACTAGATTCTTTTGAATAGTTATATGATAAATTTATCAAGCTTTCTAGTAAATACAAATTGTCAAGAAAAACCATTGACACTCTTGAGAAGGACCTTACAGAAGTTCGTAAAGAAAATAAATGTTTGAAAGATGAATTAGAAAATGTTCAAGCATGCTCTAGGACCAAACCGTGTGAATTTGTAAAGAAATGTGACATTCTAGAAACCAAGGTTTTAGATTTAAATAGAACATTAGAAAAATTTACAAATGGTAGAGATAACTTAAATATATTACTTGGAAACCAAAGATGTATGCTTGATAAAACCGGTTTAGGATACAACTCCACCAAAAAGGAAAAATATTACAAAAACTTCTTTGTACCACCTAGGAGATCATCATCACCTTTCATAAGATGCAATCATTATGGTTTTAAAGGTCATAACTCTTCAAATTGTAATGTTAGAAAATTAGGACCAAAGGTTATTAGAAAGGTGTGGGTTCCCAAAGGGACATTACCACGAACTAACCTAAAAGGACCCAACATAATATGGGTACCTAGTTCTCTAAATTAATCTTGTTTTGTAGGTATGCTTCAAGGCAAGCAACACCCATTGGTATTTGGATAGTGGGTGTTCAAAGCATATGACGAGAGACATAAGCAAATTCACATCATTCATACCCAAAAGGAAAGGAAGTGTGACCTATGGAGATAACACCAAAGGAAGAATTCTAGGCATTGGAAACATTGGTAAGAATTCCTCTGCTTCTATTAGTGATGTATTGTATGTTGAAGGCCTCAAACATAATTTACTTAGCATTAGTCAATTATGTGACAAAGGATATAGAGTTTTGTTTGAATCAAATTGTTGCATAATTGAACATAAATTAATAAGGAAATCAAGTTTGTAGGTCAAAGAATTGATAATATTTACATGATTGATATGGATAGTTTATCCTCAAATGATGTACAATGCTTCATGACTAGAGAGGATGAAACTTGGCTATGGCATAGAAGAATAGCTCATATACATGCAGACCATTTGAATAAACTTGTTTCTAAAGAATTAGTAATTGGTTTACCAAAGCTTAAATTTGAAAACAAATTTTGTGATGCATGTCAAAAGGGAAAACAAGTAAAGGCATCATTTCAAGCTAAAAACATTGTTTCCACTCAAAAGCCTTTACAACTTTTGCACATGGATCTATTTGGACCTTCCAAAATCAAAAGCTTTGGTGGTAATTACTATGGTCTAGTGATTGTAGATGATTATTCAAGATATGCATGGACCTTGTTTCTTGCTCATAAAAATGAAGCATATCATGCATTCAAGAAACTTGCTAAGATTATCCAAAATGAGCAAAATTCAAAAATAGCATCCATTAGAACCGATCACGGGGGAGAATTTGAAAATCAATCTTTTGAAAAGTTTTGCGAAAAACATGGTATTAATCATAATTTTTCAGCTCCTAGAACTCCACAACAAAATGGAGTAGTTGAAAGGAAGAATAGATCCTTAGTGGAGCTTGCAAGAACCATGTTAAATGAAAATAACATTGCGAAACATTTTTGGGCCGATGTGGTAAATACCGCTTGTCATGTTATGAATAGATGTTTAATAAGGCCTATTCTAAAGAAAACCCCCTATGAACTGTACAAGGAAAGAAAGCCCAACATTTCATATTTTCATATTTTTGGATGTAAATGCTTTGTGCTCAATAATGGAAGGGATAATCTAGGAAAGTTTGATGCTAAAGCTGATGAGGCAATCTTCTTAGGATATTCACAATCTAGTAAATCTTATCGAATCTATAACAAGCAAACAAACACTATTGAGGAGTCTATTCATGTAAAATTTGATGAAAATAGCCTTAACTCCCCGAGAAAGGAAGATGTTATTGATCTTGCAGGAACATTCCAAGAAATGAGTTTGAATGAAAAAGAAAAAAGTCAACAATGAAGGAGAAACAACACAACATGAGCAACCACAACAATGGATCACCTTGAAGGATCATCCCTTGGATAAAGTCATAGGTGAAATGACTAAAGGTGTAAGTACTCGAAACGCCATTAGGAATGCATGTAATCATTTAGCCTTTGTATCACAAATAGAACCCAAATGCATTGTTGAAGCTATTATTGATGAACATTGGATGTTGGTCATGCAAGAAGAATTGAATCAATTTGCAAGAAATGAAGTTTGGGAACTAGTGCCAAGACCCAATGATCACCAAATAATAGGAACAAAATGGGTGTTTAGGAAAAAATTAGATGAAGATGGTATAATCACAAGGAACAAAGCTAGGCTAGTAGCTAAAGGTTACAATCAAGAAGAAGGCATTGATTATGAAGAGACGTATGCTCCCGTAGCTAGGCTAGAAGCCATTAGATTATTATTAGCCTTTGCATGTTGTAAGGACTTTAAATTGTACCAAATGGATGTCAAGAGTGCTTTCTTGAATGGATACATTCAAGAGGAAGTGTATGTTGATCAACCTCCAGGTTTTGAAAACTATCAATTTCCAAATCATGTTTTCAAACTAAAGAAAGCATTGTATGGCTTAAAACAAGCTCCAAGAGCTTGGTATAAAAGATTAAGTAAATTCCTTTTAGAAAACAATTTTGAAAGAGGAAAGGTTGACACAACATTATTCATTAAGCACAAGAAAAATGACATACTATTGGTTCAAGTGTATGTTGATGATATAATCTTTGGTGCTACTAATGAATCGTTGTGCAAAGAGTTTGCTAAGCTAATGCAGGAAGAATTTGAGATGTCCATGATGGGGGAACTTACTTTCTTCCTTGGACTACAAATTAAGCAAACTAATGAAGGCACTTTCATTAGTCAATCAAAGTATTGCAAGGAATGCTTAGGAAATTCAACATGGACAAGGCAAATGACATTGCCACACCTATGGGCACTTTATGTTATTTGGACAAGGATGAGAAGGGTAAGGATGTTGAACTCACAAAATATAGAGGTATGATCAGATACTTACTTTACTTAACCGCTAGTAGACCGGATATCATGTTTGCTGTTTGTATATGTGCAAGATATCAAGCATGTCCAAAAGAATCACACCTAACTGCAGTAAAAAGGATAATGAAATATCTTGTTGGAACTCCAAATGTTGGTTTATGGTACCCCAAAGGGGTTGAATGCACTTTAGTTGGATATTCTGATTCGGATTTTGTAGGATGCAAACTTGATAGGAAAAGCACTAGTGGAACATGTCACTTGCTTGGTAGTTATCTTGTTTCTTGGCACAGCAAGAAACAAGTGTTGCACTATCTACAGCTAAGGCAGAATATGTTGCAGTTGGTAGTTGTTGTGCTCAAATCCTTTAGATGAGACAACAACTTCTAGACTTTGGTGTTATGTTAGACCATGTGCCTCTTAAATGTGATAACACAAGTGCTATTAACATTTCAAAGAATCCTGTAATGCATTCAAGAACCAAACATATTGAAATCTGACATCATTTCATTAGCGATCATGTATTAAAGGGTGATTGTGTACTTGAACATGTTGAAACCTCTAAATAACTTGCAGACATATTCACCAAACCATTAGCAAAAGAATAATTCATTCATATCAGAAGAGAATTAGGAATTCTAGACATATCCAATTGCATTTGAATGATAAATGTTTCTGACAAATACTTGATTTTCAATATATTGATTGATTAGTGTTTAAGAATCCTTAGATATGTCATAACGTGGTTGACAATTGTGTATTGTGTTGATCTCAATTAGTTGGATGAATTAGAAGGTAAAGATTTTCTTCAAAATGAAGTTTTAATGATCTAAAAAGAGTTGCAATATGCCTTGAATCAATTCAGCTCAGGAAAAATGCAATTAGAAGTAACACAGAATCGAGTGAATCAATTCACACTCCCTTTGAATCGATTCAAATACCTGATTGTCCAAATTTCTTTAAAACAGAATCGATTGAATCGATTCATGACCCCCTTCGAATCGATTCACAGCACTGTTGCTCAACTTTTTCCACAAACAGAGAAGTTTGAATCGATTCACACTCCCTTCGAATTGATTCAAACCCCTGATGCCTCTTAAAACTCCCAAACAGTAACGGTTGAATCGATTCAAGCTTCCTCTAAATCGATTCACGCGATGGTTTTTGTGCATTTTTAACGCTAATTGGGTCCGTTTCTCATTATTCCTTTATCATTCTTCTCACATTTTCTCCTCCTTCTCTCTAAACCCATCTATCTCTCACTCTAGAACTTCTTCTCCAAGTCTCCATTAGCAATGGCTTCCTCCTCTCAACCACGAAAGAAACAAAGAGCCAATGTTGCCGCTGCAACCATCCCTCAACATTCGGATCTTTCAAGGTTCTTAGTTGGAAAGGTACCAAACTTCCTTTTCTGAAAAACACCTCATCTCACCTCATTGGCTTGATGTTCCATTCTTTGAATCTTCTGGACTTTCTCTTCTCAACACTCTTCACCAACAAGAGCTAGTAGGATTCATGGCTCTTGAGGAAGTTGCAATCTATCCAGAACTGATTCGGGTTTTCTATTCAACATTGCGCCTTCAAGATGCTTCATATTATGCCAAAGTGAAAGGCAAAACCATGCTTCTTGACAATGAAGTGCTAAACCAAGTTGGAAAGCTCCCTCTTAACAATGCTCAATTCCATGGAAAGGAACCCTCTCCTTCATGGAACTACAATCCTTTGGAGGTAAGAACCTTCTTCAACCTTGCCACTCCCTCTAGCACCGTTGGCACACTAAGCCTTGACCACCGCCTTTTGCATTATGTCTTGGTGAAAATTCTCCTTCCTTCCGGTGAAAATTATGAAAGATTGAGTGAGGCACAAATCTTCTTGCTATGGGCCATCATCAATCAAAAAGAAATTAATTGGATTGATGTTGTAAGGCACTATATGATCGAGGCTCAGAATCTTGCTAGCCTTCCCTATGCCATTCTAATCACAAAATTACTACGCCACTACAAGGTGGACTTGAAAAATGAAGTGAAAGAAATTGTAGGCCCCAAAGCACCAATTGGAAAAACTCATCTCACAAAGATGAATATAGTTGAATATCACGAGTTATGGCAATTTCTTCGATGCCCTCGTAATGATGCTAAAGATGCTGTTCCTCCTCCTCCTCCACCCGTTCCTACTGATGACTTGTTTGCTAGGATCACTGCCCACATGGATCGGCGCCTAGATATCATGGAAGCCAACTTCAACTCTCGCCTGGACAAGCTTGAAACCAACATGGAAGAACGCTATACTGAGCTTGCCACTCAGATTTCCAGCATTTACTTTCCTCAGCCTTGATTGGCATTTTATGTTATGCTTTTACTTGACAGTTAGTTGCTTTTTATATTCAGACTTGGTTGCCCTTCTGAGGCATTTATTTTGGTTTTTCACTTGACACTGATTCTATTGCTTGTTTGGATGGTTATTTCCTTAAATGTTATATCTGTTTGGATGTCATATTTGTTTGATTATTTTGATGCGCTGTGTGATTGTTATTCGCTTGGTAAATTATCCTATTTACACGCTTGGTTAATTATTCCCTAAATTTGTTTTTGATAATGACAAAGGGGGAGAGATACTTGAAAGCAAAGGGGGATAAAGAAACAAAGGGAGAGAGCCTTTAGAAATTCAAGATACATTGTTTTTTAAAGATGAATATCTAATTGAAAAACAAAGGGGGAGATAAGGGATAAGAAAGACTTGATAAACGAAGGAAAATTCACTCTGTTTTTCAAATGATTCTTTATCATTGCTTCTTTAATATTATTAATATTAACACCCAAAGAGATGGCCATTGGTTGTCATCATCAAAAAGGGGGAGAATGTATTTGCATATTGTTAACAGGTTTTGATAATGACAAAGGCACAAGCATTATAAGATCTTCATTAATCAAAAACAAATGAAACAATCAAAGTTGATATATAAAATCAAGAAATCATGAAGAAAACGTTTCCACAAGGTCAAGAAATCAAGAAACCAATGCACAAAGACAAAGGAAAGCAACCATGGATCATAACACATCAAGGAAAGACCATCGGGCATGGAAAAACATCAAAATACAACGCCTGAATCGATTCACACACGAATGAATCGATTCACAGCCCTGGAAGTCATCAAAAATTAGAAACAGCATGTCATGAATCGATTCACCATGACCCTGAATCGATTCAAATCCCTGGAAGTCACCAAAATTGGAAACAGAATGTCATGAATCGATTCACCATGACCCTAAATCGATTCACACGAAGATGCAAGCCCAGGAACCCCAAACAGAATGCCCTGAATCGATTCAACAAGGCCTGAATCGATTCATACGAATCTGGAACTCTAAAATGCACAAATCAGAATGCTCTGAATCGATTCACAAAGCTACGAATCGATTCAAGAAGTGGAAAACACCACTAAAAAGACAGATTTAAGTTGGAACCAACTATCCAAAACCTAAAATATGTAAAGACAAGCTGGAACCACTATTTGCAATGGCTAGAAGGACTTTGAAGCTACTCCAAGGCTCTATAAATGCAAGGGAAACACAAGCACAAAAAAATAAAGAAGCAAGAGACAATCAATTCTTCAATCCTTCCTTGTGCTTAGTGAGTTTATATCTTTGCATTTTCTGAAAGTTGAGCTTTAACTTGTATATCCTCTCTTGTTGAGAGTTAGAATTTGAGAGAGCATTCATTTGTATATCTACTCTATTAAGAGAGTTACTTGCTTGTAAACACTACACCAAACACAAAGGTTTTCACCCTAGGTTGAGTGGTCACAAAGGTTAGGGTTCAACCTTTGGGTATTGAGAGTTTGAGAGATTGGGTGGGTTACCCTTGTGCTAGTGAGGATTGAGTTCTTGACTGTGGGACACTAGGAAGCTGCAATTGCTCATAGCTTGTAATCTCTAAACTTCAATAATGGAAATCCTTCAAGTGGGTTGCTTGAAGGCGAGACGTACACCGGGGTTGGTGGAACTCGTTAAATTGGTTTGCAAGCTCCTCTCCCTAACTCTTTTACATTCATATACTGCATTGAATTGATTTATGTTGGTTGATTGGGATTTACATACTTGAGCTTGCTTGAATCAATTTACTTTGAATATTGCACACCAAGTGTTTGATAAATTGTTTTAACTATATACACCTCTTGTTTGCATTAGCTCTTGCATTAAACTTGTCTTCACTTGCATAATCTTTAAACTTGTGACAAAAGAATCAAGTTCAAAGGCATTCTAAGCAAAGTTTTAAAAACTCAATTCACCCCCCTCCCCTCTTGAGTATTGAGGCCACTTGAATAACAGCGGCTCCTGGCAGGCTTCCAGTAAAGGGATTGAAAGTTTATGCTATATAATTGATTATGTGTGATGGCATTATATTGACGGGTTTGACAAGTAGGTCACCCAGTGGCAATGTGATGAATGGGCTTGACAAGTCGGTCGCCCTGTATTGTGAGAACATGCCAGTTTCTGGTAGTTGCATCTGTTGTTTGATGATATGTAATGATTATGAGATATGATGTGATTATGTGGTATTGGACGGCCGACAGTATGTATTACCCTCGTTTTTGGCTTCCACGGTCAAGTCAGACCCAGTTGAGCTACCCAGAGGTCTATGACCCAGTGGTTGAGGGGGAGCCAAGTCGGGCTCGGTGAACCAAGTCGGGTTCACGGGATGTCAAGTCGGACTCCCAGCTGAAGGCCAGTCCTTTAGTATCCGGATACTAGGCGTCAATTTTGTCCGAGAGTCAGTGGTGACAATTGATGAATTTAGTATTGTGATGAGTATGATTTGCTATATTTACCGAGTGCAATTTGATATATTTGCAGAGTATGATTTGCTATATTTGTTGAGTGCAATTTGATATATTTAGAGAGTATGATTTGCTATATTTGCAGAGTATGATTTGCTATATTTGCCGAGTCCAATTTGTTATATTTGCCAAGTGTGAATTGTTATACTTGCCGAGTGTGAGTTACATGCCGAGTGTGATTTGTTATAATTGCCGAGTGTGATTTAAAATATGATGATAATGCAATTGGACAGAGTTTATATACATGTAATTTGTTAATTTCCATTCTAGATTAATTATGATGCCAAACACTCACCCTTGCTGTGGTTTTCAATTTAGTAACCAGTGACAGGGAAGAGGTCAGAGCCCTAGAGGTGCGCCAAGCGGAGGATTGATGCCAAGGAGCCGAGTGATTTTGAAATGGATTTTGTGTAATGTGTATAATGAGTTTTCCGAGTATGTGATGCTACAACATGTTGTGTGTTGAACTAGTTTCGAATCGGTATGTTGATTAATCAGATATGAATTTATGTTGCTATGTGATCGGTATTGATTTTCATGAGTGAATTTGTGTTTGCTATAGTAAAGTCGATTACCGGACAAATCTCGCCGAGCAGATTCAGTCTTGTCCGAGCGAAGGCCAGGGGAATTGATCCTGTGCCTATTTCGCTCAAGTGTGTATCCCTCGTCCCTTTCCGAGTGAAGATTAGAATGTTTCTGAGTGAAGATTAGAGTGCATCCGAGCAAGGTTAGGGTGTTTTTCGAGTGATACATGACCAAGAGAACACTTTTCTGAGTGAAGGTTAAGGGTTTCCCGAGTGAGATATGACCGAGTGGACCCATTTTTGAGTAAAAACCGATTTGTTAATTTTCCTTGCATGTCTCGTGTTTCACTCAGGTTTGAAATGTAGGATTCGCTTAAGCAAGTCGGAACTCACCTAAGCGACCTTCTCGGGTTTCGCCTAAGCGAATCAGGGTCTCGCTCAAACGAGTGACCCGTCTTCATCTTTCTCCTTCCGCTGATTCTAATCAATCCCGTTTTATTAATGGATCTATTTTCGATCAATTATTATTTTGAGTATGCTTAAGAAAAGTAAATATTATTTTATATTAAGACCTAATTAATTTTCATTAAACGCGACAAAAATTATTATGAAAAATGATTAGCCGGGTGTAATTCAATGGTAAATTGACGCGGGTCGTCACAGTTGGTATCAGAGCGGTTCTTTCTAGAGCCGGGTGCATGGGTCAACCCAGTGATTTGTGTGTCCTATATTGTGCTGTTTTTGCATTCTATTACATTGTGCTTGTAGTTGTTTGTGCAGCTTGGCATCATTCCCTTGGCACTCCAGCAGCGTTGTATTTTATGTGTGAGGTAAATATCTGACTCCCTGGTAGAGCATTGGTTATTAATGGTGATGTGTTTGTTCATTGTAGAATTACATTATGGCTGAAGGAACTAGTTCTGGTGGAGGAGATGACTTCTTCTCAAAGTTTTCCCAATTGATGAGTAGGACCGAATCTGGTCCCACTCTTGATAAATTCCTGAAAAGGAATCCCCCTGCTTATAAAGGAGGGAATGATTATGATTGGGCGTATGTTTGGATAAGGGAAATCGAATAAGCTTTTGAGTATTTCGAGTGCTCGAAGGAGCAGAAGGTTTAGTTTGCTACTTACCAGTTGAAGGACGAGGCTAGGATATGGTGGTCGAGGACCAAGGTACAGATGAATACGGTGAGTGAACCGCTAGTGTGGGCGAATTTTTGTAGGAGGTTTCTTGTCAAGTACTTTCCGGATAATTACAAAATCTGAAAGGAAATGGAGTTTTTGAGATTGGAACAGGGCCGAATGTCAGTGGCCGAGTATACTACTAAGTTTGACGAGTTGTGTGATTTCTATCATCCTTTCTCATTGGAAGGAACCAAGGGTAGTAAGTGTGCCAAGTATGAAGCGGGATTGCGAATTGAACTTCGCAGTGTTATTGTGCTGATGGAGATTCGGGGTTATCCGACTCTGGTGAACAAGGCCAGGCTGACTGAGGAAGTGCAACTACAGAGAACATTTCAGCCGAAAGATAAGAGGCCGTTGAAGGCAAGAGGATTCAGCTTCAAGAAAATGGGTCAGTTCTTTCGTGGCGGTAAGTCTTCCGCTACGTCTTCTTCCTCTTCTGGTCGGGGTTCTACTGGCCGTTCTGGTAGTCAGTCAGGTAGCCGCGCATGCTATAATTGTGGCCAGGAGAGCCATATTTCGAAACACTATCCGGCTGGTCAGATTGTTTGTTTCCAATGTGGACAACCGAGACACCTTAGGCCCGATTGCCCACAGAGGCAGCAACCGAGTGGGCATGGTAACCGAGCCAACACTTCTGGGACTCGTGGTGCTAATTTTCCGAGAGGAGGTAGAGACGATGCTGGTCGTGGAGGCCAACACTCAGGGAGGTCTGATGCTCAACCCAGTGGCGCTCAAAATATTATGGCCGGGCGAGTATTTGCCTTTAATGCTTCTGAAGTTGCGAGGACCGACAACTTGGTGCAGGGTAAGTGCCTTATTCATGGCTATATGGTAGATGTTATTCTATTTACTTCGGAAGGACGATAGAATCTTATGCCGAGTGATATTCCGGTAGTGTGTGATTTTCCTGATGTATTTCCGGAAGAAATTCCGGAGTTGCCTCCCAGTCGGGAGATTGATTTTTTTCGATTGATTTGATTCCTGGGGCAGAGCCTGTGTCCCGTGCGCCTTATAGGATGTCTTCGGTAGAATTGAATGAAGTGAAGAAACAAGTGAACGAGATGTTAGAGAAGGGATTTATCCGACCGAGCGCTTCACCGTGGGGCGCTCCAGTACTATTTATGAAAAAGAAGGACGGTAGTATGCGGATGTGTAATGACTATCGACAGTTGAATAGGTTGACGGTGTAAGAATGCCTGTATAAGTTGAAGGTAATAGAAGAAGAGTGGTTAGTAATAATTTTCAGTGATATAATTGACGAGGCGATAATTCCCTCAGGAAAGGATTAAAGGAATGTATTATATGAATGATGGTCAAGTGAAGTATATATATATATATATATATATATATATATATATATATACTGGGCTGTTACGTACGTGATAAGAGAAGTGGTAAGTGAATGACACTAAAAGGAGTGATTAAAAGTAATTAAGCAGATAGATAATGAGGATGAAGAGAAGTTTTACCAAGTCGTTTAGACTTTGCACTGATATTAGTGTTACGTGGGAATCATAGCGGCTGGCCACCGTGGGTTCCTTCTAACATTAATTCATTGTGAAGTTGCCAATAGGCATAGGTAAATGAATTATGATGTAAACAGCTTGCATATCGATCGATGATATGAATAGTTGGACTGTATACCCGACTTTCACCCGGCTTAACTACGAAGTGTTGAACTCCTGAGACTGATCACCTCAGGTAGTTGCACTAGTGGTTGAGGTCGTGTGGAGTCGAGGAGGCATACGTGTTTTAGCCGATCTTGGGTGATCAGATTTAGAGAAGAGAAGTGTATGATTCGTATTTTTGAAATTGGTAAGTGATTAGAGATGAGGAACAAATAGAGATGAGATTTGGTAACGATGGAATTTGGAGATTCCGAGACCGAGTGGTGGTGTCTGCAAAAGGTGATTTCAGGCAAGCCGTGTTAGCTGAAGCACATAGGAGTTCTTTAAGTATTCATCCCGGTATTACAAAGATGTACCACGATTTGAAGAAGGAATTCTGGTGGTCGGGAATGAAGAAGGCAATAACCGAGTATGTGAAGTCTTGTGTGATATGCCAGAAATGTAAGGTTGAACACCAGAGACCCCCAGGTTTACTTCAACCTCTTGAGATTCTGATTTGGAAGTGGGAGAGTATTACTATAGATTTCGTATCCGGGTTACCTCGTACCCAATCCGGGTGTAATGCAATTTGGGTGGTTGTAGACCGATTAACCAAAAGTGCTCACTTCTTGGCTATGAACATGAAATGGTCATTGGACCGACTGGCTAGATTGCACATTACGAAGATTGTAAGGTTGCATGGCGTACCTTCAAGTATTATTTTCGATCGGGATCCTTGATTTACTTCCGGATTTTGGGGAATTCTGCAACAAGAATTGGGTGTTTCTGAAGGTTTAACCGACCAAAGGTGTAGGTCGGATATTGAAGAGTCACAAGCTTAATCCGAGATACATCGGACCGTATCAAATATTGGAAAGGATCGGTGATGTTGCTTACCGACTGGATCTTCCCCAGTCGTTGACTAATATCCATAATGTGTTTCATGTGTTACAACTTCGAGCGTACATTCCGTGTGACTCCATGATTGTGCCGAGTGATTCTATCGAATTGAAGGAAGACCTGACGGTGGAAGTTACACCGATCGGTATTGAAGAATACCAGACTAAACGGCTAAGGAACAAGGAAGTGCTATTGGTGAAGGTGAAGTGGCAAAATTTAAATGGGATAACCTACACGTGGGAATTGGAGTCGGACATAAGACGGTTGTACCCGAACCTTTTTTAATCGGTGCGTTGATTTCGGGGATGAAATCCCTTTTTAGGGGGGGTGGATGTAATATCCCAGATATTTTAGAAAAATTATGTGTAGCAGAAAATATTAATAATTGTTTTAAGGATTTATTTGATATTTTTATGAAGTATTAGGCAATTATAAATAATTAACTAGTGTGGAAAGTAAATAAATTCATTTTATTGATTAATTATAAAAGGGTTAAATGAGGTGTAATTAAAGGGAGGTAAAAGTTCAATTAAAACTTTTAATGAAAATATAAAAGAAATGGGGGAAAGACTATTTTTCCCCTGAGCCTTAAATAAAGAAGGTTTTCCTTCTCCTTTCCTCATTCACTTTCACACGCTTCTTCTGCTGCTTCTTTCTTCTTCCGTTTCTTTTTCTTCTTCTCCTTCCTCTATCGCTGCTGAGCTGCATGCTCCAGAGGAAGGTCCATTTCACATCAAAACTTCGAGATAACCTCATTTCCGTGACCGTGGTTTCAAGGTGAGTCCAATGAACCATTTGAATTGAGTTATCTCTTCCCTTTTTATTTTCACTCCCTGACCGAATGGTCATGCATGGCGGAGTAAGGTTTTGTTTTCCACTCTTCTGGTGAGTGTGAGCTCGAAAATGGTCTTTAGAGCAGAGGGTGGTATGATGTTAACGGGTTTTGCATTCCGACCCTGTAGGTAGCAGAACGAACATCGGAGGACTGATTAACAAAACTGGTGCTGGATTCGAAAGTGAAATCGTGAACCCAGTGCTTAGAGGACGCAATCGGCATCAGGAGCAGATCGTTGAAGCTTGGAACCGAGGTAAGGGGGTGTTCGGGTTGTAATTAATTAGAATAGGTATATATTCTGGGTCCGAGTCGCTGAACCGATTATGGACATGGTAAGAAATATTGGATGATAGTTGCATGTGTATGTATGTATGAATGTGAATTGTGTATGGTTTATGATGAGATTTAGTTGTGTTAATAAAAGTTGCGACAGTATGTTAATGAGTTAGCAAGTCGGCTATTCTGTGTGGTAAACACATGTCAACTTTTGATAATTGTGTGTTTGATTAATAATGTTTTAATTATATTAAGTTGTATATTATGAATGAGATACCCTGTATACTGTTGAGGGCGGGGAGTGGTCGCCGGTGCTTTGCACGGTCAAGGAGCGGCTCCTGGCAGGCTTCCAGTAAAGGGATTGAATGTTTATGCTATATAATTGATTATGTGTGATGGCATTATATTGACGGGCTTGACAAGTAGGTCGCCCAGTGGCAATGTGATGGATGGGCTTGACAAGTCGGTCACCCTGTATTGTGAGCACATGCCAGTTTCTGGTAGTTGCATCTGTTGTTTGATGATATGTAATGATTATGAGATATGATATGATTATGTGGTATGGGACGGCCGACGGTATGTATTACCCTCGTTTTTGGCTTCCGCGGTCAAGTCTGACCCAGTTGAGCTACCTAGAGGTCTATGACCCAGTGGTTGAGGGGGAGCCAAGTCGGGCTCGGTGAACCAAGTCGGGTTCACGGGATGTCAAGTCGGACTCCCAGCTAAAGGCCAGTCCTTTAGTATCCGGATACTAGGCGTCAATTTTGTCTGAGAGTCAGTGGTGACAATTGATGAATTTAGTATTGTGATGAGTATGATTTGCTATATTTGCCGAGTGCAATTTGATATATTTGCAGAGTATGATTTGCTATATTTGCCGAGTGCAATTTGATATATTTGCAGAGTATGATTTGCTATATTTGCCGAGTATGATTTGCTATATTTGCCTATTGCAATTTGATATATTTGCAGAGTATGATTTGCTATATTTGCCGAGTGCAATTTGTTATATTTGCCGAGTGTGAATTGTTATACTTGTCGAGTGTGAGTTACTTGCCGAGTGTGATTTGTTATAATTGTCGAGTGTGATTTGCAATATGATGATAATGCAATCGGACGGAGTTTATATACATGTAATTTGTTAATTTTCGTTCTAAATTAATTATAATGCCAAACACTCACCCTTGTTGTGGTTTTCAATTTAGTAACCAGTGACAGGGAAGAGGTCGGAGCCCTGGAGGTGCGCCAAGCGGAGGATTGATGCCAAGGAGCCGAGTGATTTTGAAATGGATTTTGTGTAATGTGTATAATGAGTTTTCCAAGTATGTGATGCTACAACATGTTGTGTGTTGAACTAATTTCGAATCGGTATGTTGATCAATCGGATATGAATTTATGTTGCTATGTGATCGGTATTGATTTTCATGAGTGAATTTGTGTTTGCTGTAGTAAAGTCGATTACCAGACGAATCTCGCCGAGCGGATTCAGTCTTGTCCGAGCGAAGGCCAGGGGAATTGATCCTGTGCCTATTTCGCTCAAGTGTGTATCCCTCGTCCCTTTCCGAGTGAAGATTAGAATGTTTCCGAGTGAAGATTAGAGTGCATCCGAGTAAGATTAGGGTGTTTTCCGAGTGATACATGACCAAGAGAACCCTTTTCTGAGTGAAGGTTAAGGGTTTCCCAAGTGAGATATGACCGAGTGGACCCATTTCCGAGTAAAAACCGATTTGTTAATTTTCCTTGCATGTCTCATGTTTCACTCAGGTTTGAAATGTAGGATTCGCTCAAGCGAGTCGGAACTCGCCTAAGCGACCTTCTTGCTCAAGCGAGTGACCCGTCTTCATCTTTCTCCTTCTGCTGATTCTAATCAATCCCATTTTATTAATGGATCTATTTCTGATCGGTTATTATTTTGAGTATGCTTAAGAAAAGTAAATATTTTTTTATATTAAGACCTAATTAATTGTCATTAAACACGAAAAAAATTATTACGAAAAATGATTAACCGGGTGTAATTCAATGGTAAATTGACACAGGTCGTCACATATTTATATCAACATATTATATTATATTGATTAAAATTAATTTATTTTAAAAATATGGTATAGTAGTTTATAATAAATAGTATATTTATAAAATCATGATTGATATATATGTAAGGATCTATCATTTATAATTATTCATATAAATATTAATATTTTAAAATTCTGATCAAGAGTAAATATAAATACATTATTGATTGATTATATTTACTAACATATGTCAACATATTATATTATATTGATTGAAGTTAATATATTTTAAAATATAGTATATTATGAATAGTATATTTATAAAATCATTTGTTATATATAAAAAATCTATCATTAAAATTGTTCATGTAAATATTAATATCTTAATATTCTAAGCAAGAGTAAATATAAATAAATTATTGATTGATTATATTTACTAATATATACCAATATTTGTATAATTATTCTAGATTATGATTTTTTGTTAAATACAAAATAATTAATGATTATAATGTATTGACGGAAAAGGCAATACAATATACAAAAATCTTAACAAAAAAAACTCCTAAAACCATAGCCTCACATATTTGATTAAAAAAATCTCATTATAAGCTATAACAATGAACACTAAATTTAATCAGTTTGAATAAAGAGACGAATAAAATATAAGGGCACTAAATTTCTTTGAAAAAGTTAAAATTTAAACTAATACAAATTACAAAATAATAGTGTAACATTTTTGAACCAATAAAAGCTACTTTACATTGGACACTAAAGAATGCAGTCATTAGACACTAGAGAATGCAGTGTTGTTGGAGACATATAAAGACAAAGGGGCAATGAAGTTTGAAACATCTTACAATCATGACCAACATGAGTAAACAACAATGGCAACATTCAGCGACCAAAAACAACGGTGGAAAGAAAAAATGAGAAAAGGAAGATTGTAAAGATATTAGTGTTCTAACTTTCTAATTGTCTATGTCTCGCAAAGAAGTTGATAAAAAAATAAAAGAAAAATGAAGAGTTTTAAAAAAAAAAGGAAGATGAATATGAAGAGATCGGTAACCTAACTTTCTAAAATTTAAATTGATAAAGTTACTCTAATTTTAACAAGAAAATAATATTTCTCACTCTTCTATTTATATAACCTCCCTTTTATGGCAACACTTTCCTTCCCAAATTGATTAAATAATTGTTCTTCCAAAAAAAATTCAAGACAGACTGTCATAACAACCAAAGTGACTGAAATCACGGCATTCCAATAATTACAATTTTTCGTTATCTTCAATGATTCGTTATATACAAGTAGCTTCCTAATTTAAAAGAACAAAATATTATGAACTTCGATGACAGGGAAATGAAACAATCAACTTCGGTTCAAGTTGGATACTACAGATGAATGTACCAAACACGTTCTTATATATCCCCAGTTAGAAGTTCATATGAATATCATAACGTCTCGCCCCTTAAAACTTATTTATATATCAATCGAACATCACGTCATAAATAAGCCTGCAGACTCTCAAGTTCTTTGGATTGACTACACCTGAAAAACAAAACTGCAATACAAAAAAATACTGAAATAATTACCATTAAATATTATAATGTGCATATAGAACAACAATTGTAGTATTGTACATAATACATACAATGGTTCCCCAACCACTCAACAACTCAACCAACCCCTCAAAAGCCGATGCCTTCAAATACAAGCAATTCGTATGATTCGTAACCATCTTCCTCTTTGAAGGTTATGTTTTCACATCTTTAAGCACACCCCCTTTTTCAAGCTCAACTACTACATCCCTTAGAGACGGAACCTTCATAGCCAAGGTTCTATATAGTCTAGAATACCGTGCTCGAGTTCCATCTGCAGTCCTTGCCAAGGCAAGCAAGCTTAGTGCCTCTGGTAGTTCAGCAAATACTTGTTTCATTTCCTCCAAGCTCATATTTTCCAAAATAGATGGCCTAGGGGCAATCCTCACGATCTCACCTCCTTTAGGATCCTGGACTCGAGCCTCGGCCTTTATGATTAGTTCTGAATTTGAGTTTGCTCCACATTTGATTATAAATGGTGAGGTATTGCCCGTATTGAATTGCAAGACATTCCACTGTGCCACATCAGTTCCAGATCCAGAACCCATATCAGTTGATAGCCTCCGAGGATGTGATAGACTTAGACTGCGGTCATCTTCTTCAGGAATTGACTGCATCATAAGAGAAGAGACGGTTTAGGTATCACAAACTCTACAAAGGCCATACCTAGCTGATGTCTGACAAAAAACGACAAAAGTTTAACAGAAATGCCAGGAGACAGAAAACAATTTCAAATTATTTTCATCTGTTCATTTCCTAAGTTTTATTTCTTTCCACTTTCCTTTTGGGTACCTCATTTGTTGGTATTCAATTGCGCTATACTCTCAATCTGTCAAGCAAACAATTTGGTTAATGGCTTAATAGTAATTTTAGAAAAACATTGGCAAGTAGTTAATTAGTGAGAAAAACCAGGTAAAGTTTGGACAAGCTTACCGCAAGCATTACTACCACAAAAGGTATACAACAGATTAAATAAACGGTAGTTAATAAGTTAGAAAGATAGTTCTACTAACTCTCTTAGAAAAACAGACAGTAAGCCCCCAACCTCATTTAATTACGCCATTCCTGTCATTATTATGATGAGGTATGCTTTTTCCCATAAAGGCTGCAGTAAATTTTAATGAGCATGGAATAAGCCAACACATTTCAAAGGACATTCTGATATCATTAGGAGGACCACACCACAAAAGCCAACTGTTATCATTGGAGAGTTAAAGGCCTTAAAAATTCCACACAAGAATCTCATACTTCCAATGTGGGACCAAAATATCATATTGTTTCAAATCTCATGTTATTGGGCCACCCTTATTTATTCATGCTCAACTCACACCCAGGAACGAATATTTGGAGCATGGACAATTACAAGTGGCCCAGTCATATGGGACTTATAACACACCCCCTCATGGGTGACCCAATAACAAGTCTAGAATAGATTCTCATATCATGTTAAATTTAGATATTGAGTATAACTCAATCCTAAAAGTTAATTCATAGATAAGAATTACCATCACCTTATAATACTTTTAATTGGTTATTTTTCTAATCAATACGGGACTTCAACACATACCTTGCAATTAGATCCTAAAATTATAGCACGCTCCCCAACCCCAATACCTGCACAGGTTGACTGTACACCACTAGTCCTTTAATTAGTCTCGGGATATCACTACAATAACAGTGGCACCACCACCTACGCCACTCAACTGTAACTGAGGTCTGAGAGACATGGTGAAAGGCTTTAATACCAATTGATATAAACCTTGAGAGAACCTAATAAGCGTAAGCCACCCATCACCACGATGTATAACCGCAAGAAGTGAACAAGAGAAGCAGCAGCCCTGGACCACCATCAGCAGGCGCACAACACCCAAGGGGTGTAAGACCAGGAAGTGCAACCCAAGAGGATGCAACTGGTGGAGAAAGGATACAACCCTTGGGACCAAATAGTATTAGGTCTCTGAAGTAGTTACAGATAGGAACAATCACAACCATTATGAATAAATGTGTCCATTAGAAATGGATGTTAATGTTAGATGCAGTATAAATAGAAGTAAACCAAATTAGAAAATGAACCACCAAAAATTACGAAGAATTTGAATTGTGGAGAGACAGGTTCTCAAAAACCTACATTGTAAAATATCTTAAATTATCTATATAAACTTTTTTTACATCGTTTCAATTTTGTTCCATTTTCTGAATGCTTGGACAAATTTTCCACCATGGCTTCTAGACGCGCAAAACAAGTTTCAAGTTGTAGTCGTTCTGCATATCAATTTTGTCGGTCTGCCATCAGCATTTTCAAAATTCTCTTCATTGTGTCTGGATTTTCGAAATGAGATCGAGTTGTCACCATTGTTGGAAGCAAAGCACCTGATCAGTGCTGTGATACCAAGTTGATAAGCATAGAGAAAATAAACAATTGAAAAGATAAAACAAAAGTTTATATAGATAACTTAATATATTTTACAACGTAGGTTAGACTCTCCACAATTCAGATTCTTCCTAATTTTTTATTGTCCCTTTTCTAATCTGGTTTACTTCTATTTATACTGCATCTAACATTTGTTCCTAATGGACACAATTATTTAGAATGGTTGTGACTGCTTCTATGTGTAACCACTCCAGATCTGATACTACTTGGTTCCAAGGGTTACACCCTTTTTCTACCAATTGCACCCTCCTGGGTTGCACTTCCTAGTCTTGCACCCCTTGGGTGTTGTGCGCCTTGCCACTGGTGGTCCAAGGTTATTGCTTCTCTTGCCTTCTGCTTGCGGTTGTACACCTTGGTGATGGATGGTTTACACTTATCAGAACCACACCACAAAAGCTAGTCTTTATAGTTAGAAAACCTACTACCTTGAAAGCCTGACATTAGAATTTCATATTTTCAATGTGGGACTCAAGTCAACCTGTGTGAAGCATCAATTTGCTTACCTCAATCTTGCTACGAGCATCTGCAATGTACCTCTGAGCACAAGGATGATCAATTTCAAGAAGAGAAGGCATTTGTCCTGTTAGTTCATCAAGAGAACTAAGCACGGTTCTTTTCTTACTTTTCCCAATGGTGTTCACAATAGAAAGTTTAGTTATATCCTGTTCAAAAAATAACATGAATTATTGAGTATTTCTCATTAGAGTTTAGAAACACTAAACTCAAGGTCCAAAAGGAGATTTCAAGCAGAAAATGAAAACCTTGATTTGCTGCAGTATGCCATCTAGTGAGATAAGGGATGCTAATCGTGCATCTTCAATAGCTGTAGAAGGATTTTGAAGAGGTGAGCCACCATTTTCCAATGTCAATAAAGCTACGTCGTATCTCATTTGTTGCAAAATCTGAATTTAATAAGAAATCAATCCCAACACTGATATATAGACATTCAATGTAAGAAAATAAAGCATCCACATCTTTCTCTTGAAGTGCTACATAAGACAACCAACAAAATTACTAAACATGTAATCTCACAATTTTTGCTTTGGATTTTATCTTCATCATATCAAAACAATTTCCATGTATCAAGTGAAAATATTTTTTAAAAAAATACAAACAATGCATTAAAACCTATGTTGCATAGGTACGAGTATAGTACTGGTACTCAGTACGAATACAAGTATAGGTACAATACAACATTATATAGAAAAAATTAACATTGACAGGTACAAAATAGGAGTATCCAGTATGAATACATACCCATACCGGGCATGCACCCAAAATAGAAGTACTCTTACATCCGAGAATATAACCAAATGTTATATTAAAGTTTCTCATGCCATCTTGGCATAATAAACTAATGCAAAATAACAAAACCATCTCGTAGGAACTCTAGACATTTGCACATATAAGTTTATACAATTACATGCACGTCTAAGACATAAGGGTTCAAGAAAACTATTGGATTGCAATTCCTATTTAGGGGTCGAATATTTTCAATAAATAATTGACAATTGACTTGTATCATTTTCCTAATTTCCCAAGTTTATTAGAGTACGTGAATCACACACATATCAGTTTAGGATGGCGGCTAACCCTAAAAATGCTATAGCGGAATAACGCATAATGGGATGGCCACTACTTACAAGTTATACATATGCGTATAAAATTATAAATGTTCAAAATCTAAAAATTACTCAAAATGCTTGACATATTCAAAATTGACAATAAATAGTCATTCGTCTTGGCCTGTTGAAAGAGAGGAAACGAGAGAATATAGGAATTCCGTGTGTTGTGATCATAACATATTTAGAGGGATTTGTATATAAATACATGATATACAGTTTCCTATTTTACATAAAAGATAAAATCAGTGTATTGAATCCTATATATATTGTTACTATATTTTCATAATTCTAACACTCCCTCTCGAGCTGGAACATATAAGTCATATGCACTAAGCTTGTTACATATATAATCCATCTGAGGACTCCTTAGAGATTTAGTAAAAACATCCGTCAACTAATCATTAGAACTAACGAAACTAGTAGATATTTCACCAGATAAAACTCTCTTTGACAAAATGACAGTCAATTGCAATATGTTGCGTCCTCTCATGGAAAACTAGATTCGAGACAATATGCATAACAGCCTCATTATCACAAATAAGTGTCATGTATGTAACCTCTCCAAACTAAAGTTCTTGAAGCAACTGTTTTAGTCATACGAGCTCCTGACTAGCTATAGCCATAGCACGGTACTCTACCTCCGTACTGGAGCTGGCTACAACATTCTGCTTCTTGCTTTTCCCAAGAGACAAGGTTACCAAAAATACAATATCCGGAAGTGGATCTTTTATCAATGGGAAAGCCTGCCTAATCAGCATTGAAGTATCTCACAACTCGAGTATGTCCTCTATGTTCATATAACAAGCCCTTTCCAGGATCTTTCTTGACATATTGAACAATACGGGTCACTGCATCCCAATGTTCCTGACAAGAAGAGTTCAAGAACTGATTTATCACACTAACTACAAATGAGATATCTGGGCGAGGGACAGTGAGATAATTCAACTTGCCAACTAAGCGTTTGTATCTTTCAGGTTCCGGAAGAGGCTCCCTTTGATTTGGTAGGAGTTTGTCATTGGGATCCATAGAAGTGTCGATTGACTTGGAATTTAACAATTGTTTCTTCCAAAATATCTATTACATACTTTCTTGGGGGTATGACGATTCCAATTTTGAACTGCGCTACTTCTATTCCCAAGAAATATTTGCATCTATCAAGGTCTTTCGTTTGAAAGTACTTGGAGAGATGTTTCTTAACCTGTGTAATGTCAAGATGATCACTGTCGGTGATAACAATGTCATCCACATAAACCATCAAGTAAATACAACCAATAGCTGAATGACAATAGACGACAAAGTGATTGGCCTCACTCTAAATCATGTCAAACTTCCAAATCTGCCAAACCATGCTCTAGGAGACTACTTGAGGCCATATAAAGATTTCTGCATTCGACAAACAAGTCAAGAAGACTCCCCCTGTGTAACAAAACAGGGAGGTTGCTCCATATAAACCTCTTCAAGCGGGTCACCATGAAGGAAAACATTTTCGATGTCCAACTGGTATAAAGGCCAGTGGCGAATGGTGACAATGGAGAGGAAGAAGTGCACCAAGGGTATTTTGACAACAGGGGAGAAGGGGTCTCCATAATCCAAGCCAAAGATCTGAATATAACTTTTGGCAACAAGAAAAGCCTTAAGGCGGTCAATTGTTCCGTTAGGACCAACCTTCACTATGTACACTCATCGGCAATCAACAACTGATTTCCCTAGTGGTAAAGGAACAAGATCCCAAGTTCCACTGTTCTACAAAGCACACATTTCATCCATCATATAGCTTGTTTCCATCATGGATGGGTAAAGGCATCTCCTGTATTTTTGGGAATATAAATAAAGGACAAAGAAGAAAGACAAGAATAATACGATGGAAATATGCAATGATAACTCAAAGTAGTATAGTGAAGAGAAGGATTACGTGTAGAACAGATACCTTTGCCAAGTGCAATTGGAAGATCTGACTCAAGAGGCGGGACCAAGGAAGAGGTCGAATGAGAGAGCCTGGAATATGAATCTACAATCAGGTCAATTGCAGGTTGCGGCAGTATAGGACGAGGACGATGCTAATTAACCTGCAAAAGAGGAGAAGGAGGAGGAAGGGGGTCTGGACAAGAAGGAGACTCCTCGGAAGGAGAAGAAAGGATTGTAGGTGTAGTCACAAGAAGAAGAGGCTCTGGTGAAGGTACTCCAACTCAAAGAAAGAAATATCTTCAAAGAATGTGACATAGAGATAAAATACCTACGAAGAGTAGGAGTATAGACTAAGGACATGAGAGAAACAAGTAGAACCAAAGACTCGAGGGGGTAAGGAATAAAGTAAACGATGTGGGTATAAAACTTGATGAGGAATTTTACCTTTAAGAACAAAAGAAGGCATACTGTTGATAAGATAGCACGCAGTAAGAACTACATCACTCCAAAACTAAAGAGAGACATGAGAATGAAGAACAGTCCGAGTTGTATCTAAAAGATGTCTATTTTTACGCTCGACAACCCAATTCTATTAGGGGGTATGAGGGCAAGAAGTATGATGCAATACACCATGAGATACCATAAAAGTATGAAATTGGTTAGACAAATATTCACATGTATTATCACTTTCTAAAGTACGAATGAAAATCCCAAATTGATTTTTTATTTCATGAAAAACGACTGAAAAATAGAAAATAACTCATAACAATCTTTCATTAAATATATCCAAGTATAATGGGAAAATCATCATTAAAGGTAACAAAATACCTAGATCCTAATGAAGATAAAATAAGATTGGGACCCCAAACATTTGAATAAACCAAAGCAAAAAGGGACGAGGCCCAATCGTAACAGAATGTAAGTAACCAATGGTAGAAATGGAAGAAAAAAAAGATTTATTACCAGTAATATGGAAGATGGCCCCTAAATTAAGGACCTAAAGAATAAGAGATGTCAATGAAAGAATTACCAATGCGTGCAACATCGGCAGTGGAATCGGAGGCTTGACGTACTTCACACCACTTCAGAAAGTCATTGTAGGAGGGCGATGGAAACAGATCAGGCAACAACGATGGAGCGAAAGACGATGCAGGTGGTGTAGATGTGTGAGCAACCTAAACAGTGCGAGGAGGGTGACTATGAAGTTTCCAACACTTATCAATGTTGTGGCTTGGTTTGTGACGGTGGTCATAATAAGGATGTGGCATGCCCCCTTTTCAAGGGGTACTGTTGCTGTTGCATGGAAGCAAAGCAAAAGAATCAAGTAAAGGACTAGAGGGAGCAGCTGAAAGAAGCATGGAGAGAGAGGCGGGGCCATGAATGTTGCCCCGAAGGATAATGGCTAAGGCACTATCTAGAGTAACCTTCGTGGGACAACCCAAGATCTGATCACAGAGTAGAAAAATACTCAGCAGGCAGGCCATACAAGGCAATGGACAAAATTAATTTCTTACGATTCTCAACTTTAGCCCTAGGAGTAGCACCAAGAGGAAGCACCTCATTGAGTTCACACAAGAGACTAATCACTTCACCCATATAAGTAGAGACGAGCCCTTAAACTGACAAGAGTCAAAGGTGGTCATAAGGCCTTCACCAATCTGGTACAGTCGCCGAATATTGTTAGCGAAGAGTTGCTTGACGTGATCCCAAACCTCCTAGCAAAATTTTTGACCACGGAAACAATCACGATAGGATGGGGCAATAGTGTTCCTCATAATGGTAAATAGTTGAGTATCAATTTTCTTCCACCGGGTGCATTCAGTTATCAGGATATCGGTTTCCAACTATGTGAAGTGCTTCTCATAATCTAGCCCAATAAGTCAAATTTCAATGTTAGAGGCCCAATAGGAGTAGTTGTTGTCATCCAACAACTCAAAAAAAGGAGGGCAATGTGTGAGTTGCCTGAAATCAACGTATCTGACTTAGTGCCACCGGGGGTAGCCATAGGTGTGTTGGAGGAGAGAGAAAATCAGTGGCAGCAGCAGAAAAGAGACCAAATGGAGGGAGGAAAGTGGGCAAAACTGAAAAACACCAAATCAGGGTAGAGGAGACTAAGGCAAGCAAACCCCAAGTGGTCATGACCTCGTCGGAGGATGGACGCGCCGTCACACATAACAAAGATAGGCGGTTCACGCACAAAGGATGGTGGTGGCACATCAGGGCATGTTGGAGTTCCGATCAAGGCGCCGCCGGTGGGGATGGGCCGGTCTTGAAGAGAGGAAATCGGTTGTGGGTTCGCCAGTCGAAAAAGGCAGACGGAGCAGGCGACGGCGGTGGGCAGGGACCAAAACAAGACACTGGGAATAGACTGGTCAAAGATTTCGAAACCCCAAAAAGAGTTAAGGAACCAAACAAATAGATAACAATCACGCAATGTGCATGTCACATGGGGGTTTGAAACATGGAAATTACTTCCAACTAGGGATTTCTTTTTAGAATTCTGAAAACAGGAGATAAAGTTGTTAAATGGGAGATTAAATGGATTTTTTTGGAAATTTTCACTCTAGTGCTACTGTAGCGGCTCAAGGCTGCCATGGGCACTGCACCAATATGCTGCTATAATACACTGTTGATAACTATTCTATATAAATTATAAATGGAATACCTCAAAAAAAAACTCAAATCCTTCGAACCATCTCAAGCAAAACAAAAATACATATATATCTGTATGTATATACATACATACATATATATGTGTGTGTGTGTTCGAACCATCTCAAGCAAAACAAAAATACCTTCCTTCTATTGTTATTAACATATATATATATATATATATATATATATATATATATATATGTGTGTGTGTGTGTGTGTGTGTGTGTGTGTGTTTGTGTGTTTGTGTGTGTGTGTGGGGGGGGGGGGGTTGGATACCTTCAGAAATTCATAAATCCTTTTATACATCTCAAGTAAAACAAAGTACCTTTCTTCTTTTGTGATCAACTGATTCTAGAGCTGAACGCAACTTGGCCACTTGTGCTGCATCTTCAGTCTCTTCTGATGATAAGGTACCGGCAATATCCTGATAACCCAATAACAGAAAACAAGGAGCAACTCATACTTCAACAAGTGTGCAAAAATTAGTCAACGATTAAGTTTCATTGATTTCTTTGGTTTAGGATATACATTTTAACAACTAAACCAAACTAAGAAAATCACACACCAATGTAACTAGCCATAAATGGTAATGAACATTTCTCACATGTAGCAAAGAAATTAGATGATTTGAATGGAAGATTTCAAAACGTTTAGAAACTAGAAAATTAAAGATAATTTAAATCTGACTAAACCTAACTCAACCCCCAAAGCAAGTTCAAGTGGGTAGTATTAGAATATATGAAATTATATTATCATTTCTGGTAATATCTTAGAATATCTTAAATTATTCTCTGGGATTAGTTTCCCTGTTTCCATGATATCTCTTAGGATTAGTTATCATATTTTCATTTATTATGATGATTTATTTCACTAATTATATAGGATCATAATTAGTATAAATAGGGAATAATCCTCTTAAGTTTTATACACATCTACACACATTAACATATTGTAACTCTTCCCATCAGAATTATTATTTTATACTCTTTCTCTCTATATATACCAAAAACCCCATAATTTCAACATGGTATCAGAGTGGTACCATCCTCCATGACCTGTCTTATTGCTATTCCACTCTCGAGTTCTCTCAACTATAGAACTACTTTATTATCACAATTCATCCTTTATTCTGTTATCTTTTGTTTGTGTTCCCTTTCACTGTGTTATTCCTTCCAGCGAGTTCAATCCTCCTTTGGTCGTGTTCTTTATTTCACCGTTTTCTTCTTTAGATTAGTCGCCACTGTACAATTTCACGGTGTGTTCTAGTTTTTAGTCTTCACCTTTGTTTTGATAAGTTTGTTAGAGTGTGTCTTTATCTCTCTTTATTTTATCCTCTTATGAAATAAATGCTATGGGATTTAAGACATCAAAGCTTTCCATAGAGACAAGTCTAGCTATGTGGCTTCCCCAAAGAAATCAATTTGGCTCTGCAATTTTACCAAATGTAATAGTTGGCCACGTGACTTTCTCATAATCAAGAGCTTTGAGAGATTAGTCTGGTCACATGGCTTTCCCAAGAGATATGAGTCTGGCTATGCAACTTTCCCAAAGAAATCAAATTGGTCCTCTGCAACTTTACCAGGAGTATTAGCTTTCGCAAAATCATGAGACTCGATACATCAATCTGGCCCATAACTTTCTGGCCCATAACTTTCCTAGAGATAGTCTGGCTATGCCAATTTCCCAAAGAAATCAATTTGGCCCACAGCATTACCAATTACCAGAAGTATCAGTTGGCCCCATTGCTTCCTAGAATCATCAATTTGGCTTTAGGCTTTCCCAGAGATATGAGCCTGGCCTGTGGTATTCCAAAGAAATTAGCCTCCTCCAGTCAATTTATTAGAAGTATCAACTGGCCCCGCAACAGTCCCAAAAAAATTTGCTTTGATCATAATTTAATTGTTTGATTTATTTTTTTCAAAGGGTCTATTGGTAACAAGCTTGAAGCTTAAATAAGCCTTAGCTTGAGGGAGAGTATTAGAATATATGAATATGAGATTATATTATCATATCTGATAATATATTAGAATATCATAAATCATTCTCCAAGATTAGTTTCCTTATTTCCATATTATCTCTTAGGATTAGTTATCATATTTTCATTTATTATTATGATTTATATCCCTAATTGTATAAGATATAATTAGCATAGATTAAGTATAGTCTTGTAGGTTTTATACACTTCTACACCCATTAACATGTTATAATTCTTCCCCTATCAATTATTATTTTATTCTCTTTCTCTCCCTTTATACCCAAAACCCGTAATTTCAATAGGTAGGAATGCTCAAGTTCTGTAAGGAACATTTTAGTTATATGCCTATCTGATATAGGACATTTTAGCAGACCCCACTCACATCATGGACTGAAAATTTGGAAAATGAAGTCTGAAAGATTCAGCATCAGCATAGCCTAACATCAAAACCAGATAGACTTTGTTACCATATTAAAAGTGAATTCGGCCCAACTTAACTATAAAAGCTAGTCCATAGTAAGGAGTGCACACATTGACCAAGCCTTACAAGTTACAAGGTGTTTTGACCATAATTTTAGTCAAAGTAAGACATGTTAACCATAGTAGTCAATTGTGACCATAATTTTAGTCAACCCGGTGCAACCCCTCTACGCGATTGGTGTGTCACGCCACACGATAGCTGTGTCGCGTCCTCCCACGGCTCCCTCTCTCTCTTTTCCTTTTTCTTTTTCTCGGCAACTCACTCCTCCGATGACTACCCCACCTTGGTTTCAAACTTCACGACCATCCCCACCTTACTTTCAAACTCCAGTGACCACCCCCACCTTCTTCAGACGCATGACTCCATTAGCCAAATGCCAAAAAGAGGTTGAGAAAAATTACATTATCATATGAGTAAACACATTACTTAATCCCTTACTTTATTATGATCAGATTAATAGATCCCTCACTTTTTAAAAATTCACACACATCTCTCACAAATGACTTTTGTCTGGTTAATAGGTTCTAAACATTAACTTTCTCACAAAACCGTTAACTTTTGCTTACGTGATACAAAAATCTGACATGTGTTATTGCCACATCTAGGAACCTATTAACCAAATCTCTAATTTGAGTTATCTCTTTCATCACCACCACCACCACCCCCACCCCCATTTTCCCTTACCTACTGACAACCACAACCACCACCACCACCACCCCCCCTTCCCCTTTTCCTTACCCACCCACAACCACACCACACTCCACGCTTTTCCCCACCCAACCCTAATGTGACAATGACATATACACCATTAACCAAACCATGAAACATATAATAGCTCCAAGTAATAGAGAAGAGAAAGCTTTGAAGATTTTTTTCTCCAGATTCATGACTAACAAAAAAATTTCCCAACACTAGAAAAGCTAACATTAATAAAACGGGATTTCAAAATCCAAAATTTCAAGGCAACAAAGCAAGAAGGTGAATACTCGTACACACGACCCTAAATTGTAGTATATTGAATCAAAAAAAAGGTGGAAAGGAAACTTTTCGATCTTCCTCAACAAAAATCGAGTACTGAGAAGTTGAATACTCAAAACTAATAGCTTAGGGTTTTTGAAATCTCAAAACTTGTTCAGTTGCTAAAAAACACAATGATGTGAGTATGTGGGTGGGGAAAAGGAATGGGGGTGGTGAGATGGATAAGTCAAATTAGGGATTTAGTTAATAGGTCCCTTAATGTGGTGTAACATGTCTCAAATTTTTGTGGCACGTAAGCAAAAGTTTTAACGGTTGTGAGAAAGTTAACGTCGAGAACTCATTAACAAGACGGAAGTCATATGAGGGACCATAAGTCAATTTTTAAAAAGTGAAGGACCTATTAACCCGATCGTAACAAAGTGGGGGACTCGGTAATGTGTTCACTCTTATATATTGTATATATGATGCCAACATGAGTAACTGGGCTAAGTGCAAAATGGTTATAATGTACTAAACATAGTGAACATAACTGGTAATTGGACCGTCTCTCAACACATAGTTCAAAGGTGCACACAGTTTCTTCCCGTAATCAAGAAAAAACAAACTGTTTATGTTTAAAATAATCATTCTAGACAGATTTAAGATGGAGCAGACCTTCAAGTGCTGCAGTTGAGATGTATAGATGCGTTTTGAATATTCAAACAGAAGTTGGCCAAGGGCATCAGTGTGTGGAGGCAGAGCAGCACCAAGGCCAGCCATCCAACCATCCATAATTGCAGTTGAAATAAGCTCTAACTGACCAGTTGTCCCAACTGGTGCATCATTTCCCGTAACGGACAGAAAATCAAACTTTTCTGCAAGCCATGATCTAATTTGGCGCTGCAGCTCCCCTGCTGGAGTATGAACAAAGAGTGCAGCAAGAGCCTTGTTTCCAATTGCAAAACTTTTTGCTTCCTCAGTAATTTCCCTAAGCTTTCCCCCAGTTACCTGCTGTCTCCACACGTCCTGCACGGTTTATTTCAAATTGTAAAGACATGGTTACACGCATGTACGTGTGTGCATGCATACACAGTCCATTTCCCAATAGTAACAAAGATGATAGTGAAACTAGATCAACAAGAAACGGCAATTTTTTTAATGATGTTTGATAGAAAGATATGAGAAACTACATCCAGCATTCTTGCTCAATAGTTTTCGACGGTATCTAAACAGAAAGATTAGAAGATAATATCATTACCTCATCAATTCCACGTATCTTCAACACAACAGATGAAAATTTGGATTTCTTTTCTGGCTTTAGATTCACTTTAAATCCTTGGATCTGCTCATCAACATATTGCACAGGAGATCTTCCAGGACTACTTGCTCGACTGGAACTTCTACTGCGTCCAGTGTTGGCCTTTTCAAGAAAGCACTCCACTGGTAAGACCTTCAAGTCCAATGTGCAAAATTTACCAGATTAGAAAAGGGTGTGTCCGCCAGATTCAATAGAACATAACCAAATGCAAAAAAAAAAAAAAGATAGAAAGAGAAACTGACTACCTTAATGGATTGCAACTCCGGGGATCTAGCAAGCAAAGATCTAATGTATAAGATTCTAACACGGGAAACAAGCATGGTATCCATTACTCGCTTTGGTTCCATTTTCCGAATAAATGAGAAAACAGAATCCCTAATTTCAGCTAGTATCTCATGTTCTCTGGAGGCACCAGCTTTGATGACAGCAGCCAGAACCTGCAACCATCATGAACAATGATTGTAAAATTCTATGACACAAGCTTCAGCTATTGGGGTGTGTTTTTATAGCTAACATGTCCCATCATGCAAGAGCTTTTTGGAGAGTGTCGAGAGATGCACAAGCACGCTATCCTACACTGAAATCATTTTTTTAACTAGAAGAATGGGATACATAGCAACAAACTCTAGATCACTAGGCCAAACAAGCTCTAATAGAATGTCATCAGGACAAAAACATTTTTAAGGAAGACTCGATATAAAAATTAAGACAATTTTGCACATAAAATACAATTCAATTATTTTCAATATAATGAACCCTAAACATGCAAGATCCATACCAGCATCAGAAGCTTGTTTGCACCATCAGCAATGGCAGCAAGACCTTCATATTGGTCAGGATTAAAGTCATTCAGGGCAGTAGTAAGATATTCACCCGCAGGGGTAATCTTAGCTTTCTCAGAATCAGATTTAATTAAAGCAACGGTGCCATCATTCTTATCTGTTGTCAAAGATGAAGGAAGAACATCCATAGAATGAGCTCTAGCATAATTGCTAGGGTCACTCCTATTTCAACACAATGAGAATAAAGTCAATAACCATATGCTTGAGACAAAATACAAGTATACAACTGCAAAATATACAGGAAATAAAGTAAAATTATACCTTCCCATATTTTGAGGCTGAACACTAACAGACCCCCTAGATAATGGACTTGACAGCTGAAGATAAAGGGAAAATCTTAAAAAGGCAGAAAGAATACATTGATAGCACGGAAGCATGCAATACAAATAATGGTCACAGCACTTCAAATTCAGCCATCCATCCCTTGTATATTTTAGTATGTTACTAATAGCTTGATTGAAGAAAGAAAGCAAACTATGATCAAACAATATTTAAGAACCTCTCAGGTTAGAACTGTACAGACAGAAGCAGGTTTGGGCTTAGAAATAAAGAATGAGCAAATCACCAAATTCATTAGTTTATGACAACCATGCACACACATCCTCGAGACTTATACCAGTCCCTAACTTCACCTCCCGTCCAGAGATTATGTCCCTACCATTAACGGGTGTGTGAATGGTGTTACTGGTGCTGAGTTGGACTGATAAGTGACATTGTGACTGCCACAAAAAGGAACAAAATGACATTGTTTTCATTACCATGCAAATTAATCCCCCAGAGGATTAAACTAATGCAACTTAATCACTTCCAGAATTTTTTTAAAATGATTTTATATGCATTCCAAAAATTAATTAAAATAAAATATACAAATATATCATTAATTAAATAACTATTATATTTTATCTTTTATATACAAATTATTGTTTTGACATTTTTTTCTCAAATATTATTTCTTAAAGTTAATTTACCTCAATTCCTTTAATCATTAAAACTAACACATGTACTGAATTTTGTCATACCATAATAAATTAATAGTTAATTTATGTACTTTATTTTTCCTTTTTAGATTTTTTTTAATTTATCTTTAAATGGTTAAAATAAAAACTTCATTTTTTAGAGTCTTTAGAATAACAATGATGGGAAGGAGATAGAGGTTGAAATTTGAAAAGTAAGAGATGCACAATTTGAATCATGTTCTCACCACTTAAATGTCCAAAAATGAAGATTTTATTCTAACCACGTAAAAATAAATTTAAAAACACGATGCTAAGAAAGAAAAAATAAAAGTACATAAACTAAATAGTAATTTACTATGATATGACAAAATTCAATTTGTGTAAGTTTTAATATTAAAAGAAATTGTGGTGAATTAACTATAAGAAGTAAATTTGAGAAAAATAAAAATGATAAGAACATATTTTATATAAGATATAAAATTGTTTTATTTTAAAATAATTATACAAATACAAATTTAATACTACCTCCATCCCTGAATATAAGACCCTTTTCAAAAATATTTTTTACCCCTTAATATAAGACCCTCTTCCATATTTCAATGTCATCAATTATTTTTTGACCTAACTACCCTCTATTAATGTATAGCTTTTATTGGAATCAATATAATAATAAATGACGGGTAATTTTGGAAAACTACTATAGATTTCAAACAAATTTAATATTTTTAACTAAATTAACTACTTTTCTTAATATGTGTGAATTAGATAAAAGGGTCTTATATTTAGAGACGGGGGTAGTATATAATAGTCATAGTTATTGAATTAATAACAAAACCATATATTTTAATTAAAAATTTAGGAAGATATTAAAATTTAAAACTTTTTAAAAAAATCTAGGAGGAAAGCTAAGTTGCATTATTTCAATTTTGAGGGACTAACTTGCATGCTTACCAAAATGACATTGTTTCATACATTTATGTGGCAACCAGGGTCATTCATTGGTCACTTAAGTCCAGCTCAGCATGCGTTAACACCATCCACACGAACAGTATGGACGAAGGGTGCAATCAGGGACCTCAAATGCAATTAAAAGTCTCAAGGATAAATGTGCATGATCATCACAAACTAAGGGATGAATTTGGTATTTTACTCAATAAAGACTTCTTAGCAATCAAGTTATTTTTGTGAGACGACAGATTAGAGAGAGTAGTTTCAAACACCTCACTGCAGTTCCAACACAAGAAAGCAAAATGATAAGAATTTAGGAATTGCACATGCGGGGGGTCACCCACATATATGAGTGGTTTATCTTAAATTTAGTAGGCATGATTGTGAATCTCAATTCAATGGTTTGATCAGTAAAATTTCTCTTTTACACAATGTTATTTAACAACTACATGACTTAACTTTTGGAGTAAATGGACCCACCAATATATAAAAGTTTAATCTTAATATTTCACTATTACTTGCATTTCTATATATACACACACATACAAGTGTGAAGTATGTACACCGCTCTATTTTGACGTATACCATGTTAGATATGTACACGCTGGATACATTTCCAACACAGATACTTATTTAAAATATGAAATACTCCTTTACAAGTGTTTCCGTAAAAAAACTATTCATCATCAGTTCAATCACTTAGGCTGACAACCTAACACACTCATATATCTTAGATACTTAAGGCAACACTTCCAAATAATCAACACACATTCATATTATTAAAAATATTTATTTTTATTTTGTATGGAAAGTTAAATTTAGAATATAATGTAAAATATTAAAAATGTAAAAGTGCATGCAGTGTCTTGTGTCTTAAACATTAGCTGTGTTAAAATGCTTATGTCTAATGTCAGTGTTTCAATTTGTGCTTCATAGATAAATACCACCTCTCCTTTTTTTGGTGTACAACAAGCGGATTATAGCCGCAAGGGGAGGGGAGGGAGCTAGGGATCAAAAGGTGACTAGCATGCCTCCCCAACCATCTGACCCAAGTTGCTTTGTCAGATATACACTACATCCCTTAATATAAGACACTTTCAACTAATTCCAGTATTTAAGAAAAGTTAGTTACTTTAGTCAAAATCATTTAATTTATCAACAATTTGTACTAGTTTTCTAAAAATACCCTTAAGATTATTAGGACTCACTACCTTACTCTCTTTCCACTAAGTTAATATTTATTTCTTTAATGATTTAGAAGATTAACTTCCCCAATTATAACTAGAGAGAGAAATCAACTATTGTTTATGTATTGCATTTATCATTTTTTGGACTCCAAAAAACTGGTTGTAATAAGGGTATATTGGTAAAAAAAATAACTAATGCGATAGAAATTTTGATAGGGGGGTCTTATATTAAGGACCAAAAGAATATCTCATAAGGGTTTTATATTAAAGGAAATAGATAGTGTATAATATGCTAATTTTAAGTAGTTAAAGGAAGTACAAATTAATTTCAAAATTTTATGGAATAATGAGCTCTATAACACAAGTCAATGGTTCATTGATGAAATTCAACATCTAAAATGGCTATTCAATGTAAATCACTTTTTCTTAAGTGGAATCCCGTGCCCCTCACAACCAGACACACACACCCCCTAACATAATGGTAATGTAGAGCCAGTTACTCTAGTAAAATATGAAATTTCCTACCTGAGGTGATCCAACCTGAGATGCTTTCTCAGTCAATCTATCAAATAATTTCTCATTTTCTACATGCAACCTCTGCAAAACATTAATTAGTGTTCCTCATCAGAACAAAATGAAACTAAAGTAAGCATATCAAAATTCAAAATAGCTGAAAAATCCAACAAAATAAATATTAAGAAACTATGGTGCATTTTTAATCAACAGTCATGCACCCTATTCAGGAATTACTTATTTGATGTTTTACAATCTACAAAGCTCAAACCAGAATTACAAGTTGAGATTTCTTGGTGGCAGTTTAAGCACTTCCTCTTTTTCACTACATATATTAAGATGATTTCAAATGATTTCAACAGGTGTAACCCAAGATTAGGGCGTCAGTGCCACTGGACAATGGGCCAATTAATTGCTTAGTCTATCCTCAACTAAATAAATGGCTATACAAAAATCTAAAAAGAAAAGTTGAAGATGAAACAAGTCAAAATCAATAACCAACCACAATCCAATGGGAAACAACAATTGGAGGGCTACTACAATAAAACAGAAAACTGACAATTATAGCAGACCTCAATCAGAGTATCACGCTTTCTGAGTTCCTCCTCCAGTTTCTTGGTTACAGCAGAAGAATCCATGCCATCCCCAGTTACACTGGAATTAGATAGAGCTCCAGCTGCAGTTTCTGGGCCAACATTGGACCCACTGTGGCTGGATTTAAGGGCTACACTGAGTTGGGTTTCAAGGCTTCCAATTTTTGCCTGTTACAGAGAGGATAAAACAGACTAATACATTAGCAGGCAGGCATGAAACAATGCCGGATACATGCATCTAAGATCACTGTAGTGGTGTTCTATAGCACAAAGCTATAGGTGGTATGCCATGATCTGCAGCCATCACATAAATAAATCATGCTGTTGGACAGTACACTTGCAGTGGTGCAGCCAGTAACATAGCAGACCTAGTATACCAACTGCCATATGTGCTAACTGGAAACATCTACCCTGAATCCTAAAGTTACAAATAACAAACTAACTAGGACTTGTCCATCAGCAGTATGAGGGGATTAGAAAGTCACTAGCTATGCTTAATATGTTTGTACTGTGGTTCACAGTCAGTCACCCCATACTTTCTTGTAAGTAACTGAGTTGGATTCTTTCAGACGTGGGGCTGTGTGTGAGAATTTTGGAGCCTTAGACAAACTTTTTATTAGAGGCAGTGTTTATAAATAATCAATCTTAGTTACTTTTTAAGCTACTAAATCATTTACATAATTTTTAAAATTTATTAATTCTAACTTCACACTCTTACAAAATAAGTAAGAAACAATATAGGTAATCTATTTAATTTCACTTATAATATAACAATTAATAATTGATCTCAAATAGTCAAATTAAATTTTAAAAATTTAAATTGGAAAAAGTTTATATCTGTTAAACTTAAAGATAGAATTATCTCTAATTAATTAGATTAGATAGAGTTATCTCTAATTAATTAGATTAGCTAGAGTTATCTCTAATTAATTAGATTAGATATAATTATCTCTAATTAATTAGATTAGATTAGTTTGTAAAATATTTGTATTATCTTATCTATAATCATGTAAAATCTCCTATAAATACAATAGCTCCGTTGGTGTTCAAAACACACGGAATTCACATGCTCTCGTTTTCCCTCGTTTAATATGGTATCCAGAGCCTAACGAGAGTTCCTTCCTATTCCGTGATTTTCCGGTGAGCCACTGCTCACTGTGCAAATTTTTTTTTTTTCTCCTCTCCTCCAGCATACCCATGGCTGCCCCCGGTGATACCAAATCTGAAACACTGATTTCGGGCACTTCACTCACTGCCCTCCTCTCTTCTGAGTTGTTGGATGACAACAATTACTCCTATTGGGCCTCTAACATTAAAATTTGGCTTATTGGTCTCGGCTTTGAAAACCACCTCACACAATTAGAATCTGAAATTCCTGAACCTGAACGTCCGCGGTGGAAGAAAATTGATGCTCAACTATTTGCCATTATGCGGAACACCATCGCCCCATCCCATCGTGATTGTTTTCGTGGTCAAACATCCTGCAAAGGAGTTTGGGACCAGGCCAAGCAGCTCTTCACCAACAATATTCGGCGACTCTACCAGATTGGTGAAGACCTCATAACCACTTTTGGCTCTCGTCAGTTTCAGGGCTCTATAACTACTTATGTCGGTAAGGTGACTAGTCTCTTGTGTGAACTCAATGAGATGCTTCCTCCTGGTGCTACTCCTGAGGCAGAACTTGAGTAAGAAACTACTTTTGTCCCTTGCCCTATATGGCCTGCCTGCTGCGTTCTCCTCTACTCGTGATCAGATTTTGGGTTGTCCCACAGAGGTTACTCTGGATAGTGCCTTGGCCACTATTCTGCGGGTTAACATTCATGGCCCTGTCTCTTCTTCCACTGCTCCGGCTGTTTCTATTCTTGACTCTTCCGCGTTGCTTTCACGCAACAACGACTCTGCACCTAGAAAAGGAGGCAGGCCACGTCCTCATTGTGACCACTGTCATAAGATAGGCCACACTATTGATAAGTGCTGGAAACTTCATGGTCGCCCTCCTCGCACTGCTCAAGTTGCTCAGGTCCCTCCTGCACCGTCTTCTGCTCCTCCGCTGCTGCCAGACCCGTCTCCATCGCCCTCCTACAATGACTTCCTGAAGTGGTGTGAAGAACGTCAGGCCTCTAGTTCTACTGCTGCGGTTACACACACTGGTAATTCTTTCGTTGGCATCTCTCATTCTTTGGGCCTTTGGGTCCTTGATTCAGGGGCCACCGACCATATTACTGGTAATAAATCTCTTTTTTCTTCTCTATCTACCACTGGTTACTTACCTTCTGTTACTTTGGCCAATGGTTCCCAAACACAATCACAGGGTATTGGTGACGTCCATCCCCCCCCTTCTCTTTCAGTTGATAATGTGTTATTTGTTCCTGGTGCCCCCTTTAATTTGTTATCCATTAGCCAACTTACTCGTACTCTTGATTGCATCATCTCATTTACTAAAGATTCAGTTTCTCTGCAGGATCGGAAAACGGGGAAGATGATTGGCTTCGGATGTGAGTCTCACGGCCTCTATCAACTTAATAGGCCATCCCTTGTTAGCTCAGCTTCCGCGTCTCCTCTTCTTATTCATGCTCAGTTAGGACATCCAGGTCTAGATGCATTTAAGAAATTAGTTCCTAGTTTTTCTAATTTAGAATCTTTGTCATGTGAGTCCTGTCAATTAGGTAAGCATACTCGTACTGTTTTTCCTAATCGCATTAATAATCGAGCCTCGTCCCCTTTTGCTTTGGTTCATTTGGAGGTTTGGGGTCCAAGTCGTATTATGTCTTCTTTAGGTTCTAGGTACTTTGTCACTTTTATCGATGATTTTTCCCGTTGTACTTGGATATATTTAATGAAAGATCGTTCTGAGTTATTTTCTATTTTTCAGTCCTTTTTTAATGAAATAAAAACTCAATTTGGGATTTCCATTCGTACCTTACAAAGTGATAATGCACGTGAATATTTGTCTAACCAATTTCAGATTTTTATGGTATCTCACGGTCTGTTACATCAAACCTCTTGCCCTCATACCCCCCAACAGAATGGGGTTGCTGAGCGCAAAAATAGACATCTTCTAGATACCACTCGGACTCTCCTTCTTCACTCTAATGTTCCTCTTCAGTTTTGGGGAGATGCCGTCCTTACTGCATGTTATCTCATCAACCGTATGCCTTCCTCTGTTCTTAAAAGTAAAATTCCTCATCAGGTTTTATATCCACATCGTCCTCTTCATTCTTTACCTCCTCGAGTCTTTGGTTCTACTTGTTTCTCTCATGTCCTTGGTCGTGGGATAGATAAATTATCTACTAGATCTCATAAATGTGTTTTTGTTGGGTATCCCCGCACCCAGAAAGGATACAAGTGCTACTCGCCTACTCTTTGCAGGTATTTTATCTCTGCAGATGTCACATTCTTTGAAGATGTTCCTTTCTTTGAGTCTGGAGTACCTCAACCCGAACCTCCTCTTCCGGTGACTACACCTATAGTCCTTTTTTCTCCTCCTGAGGAGTCTCCTTCTTCTCTAGATCCCCTTCCTCCTCCTCCTTTGCAGGTTTATCGGCGTCGTCCTCGTCCTTTACTGCCGCAACCTGCAACCGACCCAATTGTAGACTCACATCCCGGACTCACTCATCCGACCTCTTCTCCGGTCCCGCCTCCTGAGTCAGATCTTCCCGTCACCCTTCGCAAAGGTATCTGTTCTACTCGTAATCCTTCTCCTCACTATACTGCTTTGAGTTATCATCGCATATCTCCATCATATTACTCTTGTCTTTCTTCTTTGTCCTCTGTTTCTATTCCTAAGAATGCAGGAGATGCCTTTACACATCCAGGATGGAAACAAGCTATGATGGATGAAATGTATGCTTTACAAAGCAGTGGAACTTGGGATCTCGTTCCTCTACCACCAGGGAAGTCCGTTGTTGGTTGTCGATGGGTGTACACGGTAAAGGTTGGCTCGGACGGAACAGTTAACCGCCTCAAAGCCCGACTTGTCGCCAAAGGTTATACTCAGATCTACGGCTTAGATTATTGAGACACCTTCTCCCCTATTGCCAAAATGCCCTCAGTGCGCCTCTTCCTCTCCATTGCCGCTATTCGCCACTGGCCTCTATACCAGTTGGACATCAAAAATGCTTTCCTTCATGGTGACCTACTTGAAGAGGTTTACATGGAGCAACCTCCTTGTTTCGTTGCTCAGGGGGAGTCTTCTAGACTTGTTTGTCGCTTGCGAAAATCTCTATATGGCCTTAAGCAATCTCCTAGGGCATGGTTTGGAAGATTTAGTACTGTGATTCAGGAGTTTGGCATGATCCGAAGTGAGGCCGATCACTCTGTCTTCTACCGTCACTCAGTGGCTGGTTGTATTTACTTGGTGGTTTACGTGGATGACATTGTTATTACTGGCAATGATCATCTTGGCATTACACAGGTAAAGCAACATCTCTTCAAACACTTTCAGACGAAGGACCTTGGCAGACTCAAATATTTCTTGGGGATAGAGGTAGCGCAATCCAAAAATGGAATCGTCATATCCCAAAGAAAGTATGCAATGGATATTTTGGAAGAAACAACGATGTTAAACTCCAAGTCAGTCGACACTCCCATGGATCCTAATGTCAAGCTTCTACCAAATCAGGGGGAGTCTCTTCCGGATCCTGAGAGATACAGACGTTTAGTTGGCAAGTTGAACTACCTAACTGTCACTCGCCCGGATATCTCATTTGCAGTTAGTATGGTAAGTCAGTTCCTGAACTCTCCTTGTAAGGAACATTGGGATGCAGTGACCCGCATTGTTCGATATATCAAGAAAGATCCTGGAAAGGGCCTGTTATATGAAGATAGAGGACATACTCGAGCTGTGGGATACTCTGATGCTGATTGGGTAGGCTCTCCCATTGATAGAAGGTCCACTTCCGGATATTGTATCTTTATCGGAGGTAATCTTGTCTCTTGGAAGAGCAAAAAGCAGAATGTTGTAGCCAGGTCCAGTGCGGAGGCAGAGTACCGTGCTATGGCTATAGCCAGTCAGGAGCTCATATGGCTCAAACAATTGCTCCGGGAACTTAAATTTGGAGAGGTTGCACAGATGTCACTTATCTGTGATAATCAAGCTGCCATGCATATCGCCTCAAATCCGGTTTTCCATGAGAGGGCAAAGCATATTGAAGTTGACTGTCACTTTATCAGGGAAAAAGTAATGTCCGGTGAAATATGCACTAGTTTTGTGAATTCTAATGATCAGCTAGCAGATATTTTCACTAAATCTCTAAGGGGTCCCCGAATTGATTACATATGTAACAAGCTTGGTGCATATGATCTATATGCTCCAGCTTGAGGGGGAGTGTTAAACTTAAAGATAGAATTATCTCTAATTAATTAAATTAGATAGAGTTATCTCTAATTAATTAGATTAGATAGAGTTATCTCTAATTAATTAGATTAGATTAGTTTGTAAAATATTTGTATTATCTTATCTATAATCATGTAAAATCTCCTATAAATACAATAGCTCCGTTGGTGTTCAAAACACACGGAATTCACATGCTCTCGTTTTCCCTCGTTTAATAATATCAATAATAGCAATCAATATATTAGTATTGTGAATCATATTGTGTGCATCATTAGTACTGTGAATCATAGTGTGTGTTCATGTGTAATTTTATTAGGGTTTTAATTTCTTCTGTTACAGCCTTAACTTGTCATTACCTTCAATTCTAAATATAAATCTAGACCCATCCAAAAATAAAACTTCTGTCCACATCAAAAAGTTTAATAAACATATGTAATGTTTTTAATTTTTGGAATTAAAATTAAAAGATCAAAAATAATTATATAGTGTAAGAGTTGTTCAACTATGATGCTAATAGAAGAAATAAATTTATTTATTATGTATAGAATAAGAGAGGAGCATGTGAAAAAAAAACAAGGAGAATAGAAGATAAGAGATAGCAAAGAAATTAGAAGAAAATGATGAATTTAAAGTATAGTAGATAATATTAGAAATTATTAACTAACACTAATGTATCTCATAACAATCATTCATGTTAACTAATAACTTTGTATTATTCTAGCAATCGCTGATATTATTATCATGTGACCAAAAAACATATCCATATTTTTATAAAAAAGTGAGGCCTAAATAAAGTTGAGGCCTAAGGCATTTGTCTTACAGGCCTTTCAGCTAGACCCAATCTTCAAAATAAGCAGAATTTCAGTATAAAGTAGAATGGGCCTATGCATTTTCCATGCCTTGCACTCAGTGGCCTCTAAGGATCGAATAAGAAGTCAATCATTAGCCTTTACCTAATAGCTAAACTTTTGGGAGAGCTAATCTTTGACGGGTAGAATGTTGTGTACACTTCAAAGGTGGTCTTTCAATCTATATGCTTCGTTGGGTTCATGGTGAGAAGAAACCTCCAATGGGTTTTTATCTACAAGAATACGGAAAGAGCTAAGGAAGCCAATGCCATAACCTCTAAGAAAGAGGACAACAAAAATACAAAGGTATGTTTTTAAATTATTATAGATAAAGATGGGAAGAGCAGCTTCAACATGATTTGCGTGCAGCAGATTGTATTTTGACCCTAGGAATCTTCTATTCAGATCCTAATGCTAATAGTGACAAAGATGGAATAAGTTAATGTGTCTTTTCGGAATTGCATAGAAGGATGATCCTGCTATATCACTATTTTAGAACATTACACATAAAGCATTATTTTATAATATTTTGAATTGCTAAAAGAAAACGCAGTACAACAATTATATAAATAGTAAGGAAAATGAACTTGATAAACCATTCATGAAGTACCTAACAAACAATTTATGCAAACTGTGAGAAAATATTAACCTGCAAACTTTGGATGGTTGAATCACGCTGTTGCATTTGCAAGTTTTGTTCTTGCTCTAACTGTAACATTTGAGCAACTTGATTTCTAAGCTGAGCATTTTGTTCTTTCTCTATCTTATAATTATCTGCCAGCAAAATATGTTCTGACTGCAGCAAACAAAGCAATGATGCCAGTCACTAGTCAGCTATCTGTTCAAAGCAAACAATCAAGTGTTGCAGCATATGGGCAACATAGGCATATCTTTGACAAAATATTTACATCTCTCCAAACAAAGATACATATGAGATCAACTCCTTCACATAACAGATAGAATAGGAAAACTAGTGAAAGAACATCAAATTGTGATGATGAAAGTAGTCGAATAGTTTCTATCTTTAACATTTTAAAGGAACATTACTTGAGTTGAGACAAAAAATTCACTCTTCACAGTGAAGGACTGAGACAATAGCAAGAAAATATAGCAAATGTGGTATTCAGGCTGACTGATGAAAGGACCATCACATTCCTGATTAGCTACAATCAGATTTCTATCATGCAAATGACTATAGATCATTTTGCAACACACTCACCTCAATCCATTTGTTTGAATGCATCCAATAGAAATCCAACAATGAAATCAGAAAATTCTAGAAGAGACGTGATAGAATATTACCCTAAAGAAAATTACTTAATTACTGCCTGTATTAACAGTCAACTTCGACTTTCCATGTGAAAAGAATGCTTAACTATCTAATGGATTAACGAGATTAAAGCATGCCATGTAGATAAACATAATTGTCAAACCATATTACTAATGATTAAATTAAGCCTAACTCATTAAAATATCAAACCTTTAAATCTGTCTGCAAAGCAGAAGAAACTTTCCATGACTTCTGTACTTCATTGAATAGCAAAACACACTGATCATTTGCATCTTTAAGTGCATTCTTGAGACCAAAAATCTCTTGCTTCAGATCTTGAATTTCTTTTTCCTTCTCATACAATTCCTTCCGTGCATCATTTGCCTATAACCATGACAATGTATATATTTGTAATTTTGTAATCTTTAAGTCTGTTGCAAATTGCAATTATATATATATATATATATATATATATATATATATAAGGTTTATAAACTGAGTAAAACTGTATTTCCTATAAACTCAGAAAGATTATATAAGAAAATCCAAGAAATTTCAGTTAAACCACGTATGAATGAATCTTACGTACACAAGTAACTCTTAAATAATATTTAACAGGAATTCACTGTTTGAATCAAATGGAGGGAATCCAAAGTATATTTGAGTAATGATTTTCAACTGCTTACCACAGAATCCACAGTTGAAAAAGAAAAGCATATCAAAAGCCAAATACTATCATTTGAACTGGAGGAACGGGGTAAAGGAACAACTTACAACATCTCTCCACTTCTTAATTGTATCTCGGTTTCCAAGGCTTAAAATAGAATTTCGAGCTCTCGCAGAAAAATTGAGAGACAATAATGTCTCAGATAAATTTGAAACATTCGGACACACATTTACAATCATCAGAGTTTTCGAACTCCCACCTAAAACATTAGACAAATTCACAAAAATCTGATCATGTGTCTGAAATCAAGCAGAAATAATTGAATTCCAAGTTATGATTAAACAATATATATAAAATTACATTGAGTGAATTTTTCCAAACAGAAAGGAAAAAGAGAAAGAATGACCATAAACAGAGGAAAATCCCTTTCTTGTTAAATATAAAGTAATGAAGGTAAATGTCATAGTGTCACCTCCTCAAACTTACAAGAGTTTGTCTATCTTGCACAGGATAAGAAGTTTTCCTTCGGTTAAATAGTAATTCAAGGATTGAATTAAAATTTGGCTCCTATAGTTTCCATTCATTTTCAATATAGTCCCAACAGTTTTTTTCTTTTCAAATCTGTGTTAGCCTTTAACTCACAAATACAAATATATATATATATATATATATATATATAATATTATATGAGAAAGATTCTCTTAGGAGGAGAGAGTGAGATCAGCAAATCTGAGTCGTACAATCATATATGAATCAAAGTCATATGATGTCACATGCTCACTTAAAAAGTCACATGACTTTTTAAAAAACTCAAATGACTGATATATTTAAATTGTGACCATCCATGAACAGTTCAAATTTACTCCTACCTAAAAAAGTCTACCCCATATGATATGTCACCTATATTTGTGTGTGTATTATATAATGTAATGTCCAATAGGCATTACCATGCTTTTTTTTACATGAAACAAAGAGGAAGTATTATATATTGGTATTTCACTTTTATTTAGGTTAAAATCAGAAGGAAGGAAATAGATAATAAGTGCCCAATTAAAAAATCTCCTATCTCTATCACCATGAAATGGGGAGTAGAGGAGGGCTGAATTATTTTTTTAAGAATTTAACATATAAACTAATTTTCTTATAAAATAAAAATTGATTTTATAATAATAAACTGTACAATATAAAAAGTTCAGGTTTGTTAAGTTTAATTTTTAAAATTAATATAAAAATTGCATACTTCATCCACAGTTCCACTCATCCAAAAATCAAGTATTCACTTATTTTGTTTTTTCAATCTGTACAAACAACACATTTTTTCTACTCTATTCAGTATCCACTTCTATTTCAATTCTAATTATCTGATGCCCCTTTATTTCACTCATCCAAACACAGCATAAATGATGTTGATATAATGTTAAAAAGGCATAACATTAGGGTTAATTTTGAAAATGTTTGCAAATGTCATATCATATAATAAAAACTGTCGGGATTAAATTGAAAACAGATTAAAACAAAAGAAGGTGTTTTATCTTAATTCATACCTGACAATGACAAACATTTGATAGATTAGAAACTCACTTTACTGGCACAGTACCAACAAGAAAAAGTGTACTTCCTCCAGCCTCAAATATAAACAACATATAACAAATTCATGCTAATTAAGAATAGCAGTTGGTATCATTTACTCTTATTAAAAACCAAGCTATAATTCATAAATTATCCTCATCATTAATTACTAAAACAATAATTTCTCTCTCCATTTTAAAGTCACTTACATTATCTCTCTTTATTAATATAAAAGGCATTTTAGGAATCATAGCATTAAATAAGGTCTAGTTAGTTGGAAATTGCTTATATTTTGGACCAAAATATTTCAATTTTTTGTTGCTTATATTCGAGATCGGAGGGAGTATATCATAGATGGGTTGGCCAATCAATGTTCCACTTGTCTTATAGAGGCTCCATTTATTTGTATATTAGAAAAAATTACTTTTGCTATAAAAGCTGACTAAAAAATGAGTCTAACCGAATCATTCAGTGTTATCAAATAGAGGAAGAATTGGAAGTTCAATAATTTCTTTTTGTATATTGAAAGTACAATAATATTACGTTGGCAAAATCACAGACATTCTGAATTTCCCTGTGCAAGTGACTCCAGATTTTCTTATTATGCAGAGATGTTACATGCCAGTTATCAACTAATATATCTGCTCATTGATTTCCATTATAACTTGGCAGAAACATATTAACAGCTTAAGAGGCTAAGGCAGTTTTCTTTTATCATTATTGCATCAAGAATCAAATCTGACATTTATAAGCTTAAAAGACCAAATAGATGTCACCATAGGGTTATTAAAGAAAAAAAGAATGAAAAATGATACCAAGTGAATCTGCAAACAGTTTTGTTAGCACTGAGTTTTCATAAGGAATAACATCCTTTTTTGATGTCAAAGAAGACAGAACATCTCCCAACCTGTAGAGACATTTTCAAATGCAGCAAGAAGTTAGACAGAAATTTCTGACACAGTAAATACTCCTCATTCTCCAGTCTCTAGTCACAAATTTCACTACGAATTGAAACGAAAGATCATAAATTTAACAAGTAAAAATCAGATAACATTCCAAACCAATTTTGTAGATTTAAAGCAATATTAAATAATTTGATTCAAAACAGTACACTGAACAGGCCCAGTTACATATACAAGTACGACACTCTACAGATCCAATAGTCCCACAGGAAACAGAAAGCAGCCAAGCAGAATCAGAGATAATGGGACATTGATTGCCTAACCTAATACCATTTACACCAAGCAATGAAAATTCATAAACCAACAAAAATTGAGGACAACAGATGGAATACTGAAAGACCATTAACTTCAGACACTAAGTCTCATGGGTTGACAAAGAAACCTTTTGATTACTAAGCAAACAAAACAAAAAGTTAACAGTGAAGAAAAGTGTAAAGAATTAGACATACGCTGAAAGTGACTTCATAACATGCAACAAATCTGTGACACGCTCACCACTATCATCTTCTGTTATCAAACCTTCACTTCCAGCCAAATCACCCAGAGAAAGTTTGCTATATGAGTTTTCACCGGTGATCAAATTGTTATAAAATATGTGTATTGTAACGATCCTGACAATACAAGGCATGAAATGAAATTCACTGATCTCATTTAGTGTACAGCATTCAGAAAACATCAACTTTCACTAAACAGATGAACACATGTCAAAAAAGTAACAACCACAACAATTTCTGAGAAAACATTATCATGATGGTGAAAATTTTGAAGAAACATTAAGACATAGTCAAACTAGTGGACACCATTGCTTAATAAGCCCATAACTTTTCAGACCTTAATATTTTCTGCTTTTATTTACTTTTAATGAGTCACAACAACACTGGGATTTGTGTAAAGAAAATTAAAAGTAAGCATAAAAAACTAGAATATTATATTGTATCCTATAACAGTCTCTGTTTTTTGCATTGACATCACCAGCTACATTGGAGAGAGTATGCTGTCAATAGAAGTCAATCATGCAATGTCAAACAGCAAACATATAGCCAATTAACAATATAACCATGCATACTGCAGGAAGAGACCGTACAGATGAGAAACATTAATCTTCAATGGATTATTTCCTCGACTCTGGAATGCAGATCTCAGAACCCTAGAAAAGTCCAAAGGGTTCTCAACTTCTTCCTGCACAAGTTCTATGAAATACTTAGGTGATCCAAAACAGAGTTTAGGCAAGTTTTTCCCCGACTCCAAGAGAAGATCCCCTATCTACAACACATAAAAAGGGACTGTGAAAACCTTTTCCCAAGCCAAACTAATCCGGGAAGCAAATCATAAGCAACTGAGAAGAGGAAGCAACCTGTTCGTTATAGAGCTCAAAAGCAGTTATGCAGAATTTATATTGAGAAGTAGCAGTTGTATCAGAGTTGGCTAAATCAAACAGCTCCTCGAAGCAACGAGCATATAAACCCCGATCATAGCTTGTTCCTTCCTGAGAAAGATGAATGAACATGGCATTCCAGATGCAAATTATCATACCAATTGACTCAAGAAGTAAAATAATATGCTTAAATAAATAGGTGCACACGTAGGATAGGCATTTCAATTTTAAAAGACCACTGAATTCTAGACCCTCAGGCATCACCAAACTAAATATTTATTTCGATTGAAAGAATGGTAATACAATCAACAAATACACAGTAAAAGACAGAAAGAACAACCATAGTGTGCGTCTTTCCAGAATTGGTTTGTCCATATGCAAATAAAGAAACATTATATCCATCCAAAGCCGACTGCACCATTGGCTGGACATCACTGAACAACTCAGCTGAAAACATCATAAGATGTGAGATAAGTAAGAAGCATATCAAGCCATTACCATGGCCAGAACTGAACCCCAAAAGAAATAAAATGAAATTAGTAACATAATATAGAACCATTTTACCCTGTCCAACATGAGGCCCATAGACTCTGTCAAATTCAAAATCTTTCTTTGAGTTAGACAAAGATTCATCTCCAGTATTTACACGGATGGTATAATCATCTGGAAATTCAATTACCGAGGGACCTTCATCCTCAAACAGTGGCCTAGTACGGCAGAGTACCCGTATGCTTCCTACATATAATAGCACTTGATTTTAACAACGTGATATATCTTTATAACTTGGCAAACAAACATTTGAATACACTTAAATTTAAAAATATGCAGCTCATGTGGTTAACTAGCTTAAGTTCCAGCTAATGTATATCACATAGTGCATAAACAGCATTATTGTATAGAAGTTATAACAGGTGTACTGTGGGCTTGCCCACACTGGAGTACTCTTCAGTTTAAGTTTGTTAAGCAGTTATAACTAACTGTGGATTTAGTTTGTTGTAAAATAGATAGCTTCCCTTGTACACTTCCCTATTCTATAAACTATATATAGGGCTCATCAATGTAAACCAATTTAGAAATTCAATAACAGAATATTTTCTTCCTCAATTACAATTCTCTGAATTGAACATGGTATCACGAGCTCTATCATCCATGGATGCTCAATCTTACCCACCTTTGCCTCCACCATCACCACACAGTGGTCCTTAGTTTGTAAACACCTATCCACCCAGTACTCCAACGTCTCCAGCCTCTCCAATACTGGACTGATCACATTTTCACATGCAATTACTGAGAAATTGATGGATCACAACTTCCTCCCTTTACAAGTAGAACCTGTAATCAAAGGCCACAGGCTTCACACGTTTTTGCTCAATCCAAAGGTTCTGTTTCGCTTTCTCTCCGAAGAAGAACATCTCATAAATTGAGTCAGTGCTGAGTTTCAACTTTAGAAGCAGCAAGATCACCTGCTACTCTGATGGCTTCAACCATCGGTCTCAAGCAAGATTCTCTTGCGAATGATCGGCTTTGTCCAATCGTATGAACTTTAGGACAACAATTGTGTCAGACATGCCAAAGCTAGGGAACTTTGAATGGAACGCACAACTTCATTGGAAGGACACATTGTGTCAGAGAGTACCTTCTCAGAATCAAGCTAATAGTTGCCTTGCTTTTGGCAATTGGCAATGCAATCTCCAATTCCAAACATCTCAATACAATTTTGCAAGGTCTTCCTCATGACTTTGAATCAGTTGTGACAGTGATCAGTAGCAGGTTCAATCCAATGCCTACCTATCGAAGCTCTTCTCTTGGTTCATGAGGCTCATCTAGAAAAATACAAGAAATAATCCTCAGATCTATTGGTCAATGTCACACAACATCCCTCTTCTTCTCAAGCTCATGTGGCTGCAACTAATGATAACTCTGGCTCTAGGCCTAGCTCCTCAAATCAGTATCAGCTTGTTATCTTGGCAAATCACACAAACTGCCTTCTCACTCTTGTGCTCTCCTTGAGTTAGTGTACAGTGACTTGCGGGAACCAGCCCCTACTACTTCTACCATGGGTTATAATTACTATGTAACATTCATTGATTCATACTCTATATTCACCTGGATTTACTTGCTGAAATCTAAATCTCAATCTGACACAAATTTACAAATTTTCAAGAAAATGGTAAAACTTCAATTTGGAGTACCAATTAAGTCTCCCCAAATTGATTGAGAAGGTGAGTTTAGACCATTCACTATGCTTCTTACTGATTCTGGAATTATTGACTGCCTTATATTTCCACATACTCATTACCAAAATGGTGTTGTAGAATGAAAACATCTCCACATATTTGATTTAGGCCTTACCTTGCTAGGCCAAGCCACTCTCCCTCTTAAGTTTTGGGACTAAGCATTTCTCACTTCATCATATCTCATAAATAGACTACCCTCTTCCCCCATCAAATATGAAAATTGAAATTCCCTTTCAAGTTCTCTTTAAACAAAACCCATATTTTCAGTTCCTTAGGATACTAGGTTGTGCTTGCTACCCCTTACTTAGACCATACAATAAGCATAAGTTTCAATTCAGATCCAAGGAATGCCTTTCCCTAGGCTACTCAACCTCACACAAAGGCTATAAATGCCTATCTCCTAATGGCAGGGTCTATATTTCTAAAGATGTCTTTTTCTATGAGGCTAAATTCCCATATTCTGAATAATTCCAGTGTCACTCCAACATCACTCAGCCCCCATCCATTCCCTCTTAAATTCCTTTAGTTTCCTCTTCCACCGCTCCCTCACAGGTCACTTACCCTAACCCATTGGAGCATCCCAATCCAACTTCTCCCTCACGTGTCCCTCATGCAGGTCCTAGCACTCCCTCTTCCTCAAATCCCAGTCCTATTCCTGTTCCTCTTCTAGTTCATCACAATCACCTCCCTCCTCTATCCTTACCCGTCCACCTAATGTTCACCATATGATCACAGCATCAAAGAATTGCATCTTTCAGCCAAGAATCTTTCCTACTATTCTCCGTAATCATCTTGAACCCAAGACAGCCAAGCAAGCCTTGGCTCATCCACAGTGGCTCTTAGCCATGAAATATGAATTTCAAACCTTCATTAAGAATAGCACCTGATCTATGGTTCCCCTACCTAAAAACAAAACTGCTATTGGATGTAAGTGGGTATTCAGAATAAAAGGAAATCCAGAAGGTACTTGATAAGTCTTGAAAAGACTTAATAATTTTATCTTTAATTTAACCTAATCCATTAAGTATTGTTGAGTTTGGCATCGTTTAAATAATGTTTTGTCATTCTTCGGGTTTTACTTATTTAATTAAAATATGTATTAAATTGTGCAAGAAAATTGATAAAAAGATATACACATAAGGAAAGAAGCTTATATGCTAAAAAGCCAGCGTAAATACGTTAGGCATCTGTTTATTTGTGTTTGGCAGGGTCCAAGTCCCGGAGTTCAGCGTATGTACGCCCAACTCAGCGTATCATACGCCCATTCAGACTCAGACCAGACCCAACCAGCGTGCCTACGCTGGCAAGGAGCGTACCAACGCGCAAGGAAAGAAGACCAAGGTGCCAAGGCAGCAACCCAGCGTACATACGCTGGGTAGGAGGGCGTACATACGCCCAAAAGCAGACCCAACACCATCAGGTACGCTGGGCCCCTAGCATCCATACAGGCAGATCACCTAAGCCAAGGCACACAGCTCCCAACCAGGCAGAATCTCAGCGTACATGCGCTGGTATGTGGGCGTTCCTGCGCGCAACTAGAAGGGAAAGCAAAACCACTTGATTTTCAGTTATTTGTTCAGTTATGTAACTTCTATTTATTTGCTTGTAAGCCCCTCAGGGGCAATTGCGTGATTAAACTTTATTAGGTAGTTAGTTCAAGGCATAAACTATATATATGTAATTTCCTTGTAACTTAACACAGAAGCAATAACATTACTCTCATTTTCTGATTCTCAATCTCTCTCTAAACTTTTTCTCTCACTAAACTCTCTCTTCCATGGCTCTCTACATTCCATCTTCTAAATCCAACTCCATGGGTTGCTAAACCCCTAGGGTTGGGATTGCTGAGGTTTGCAATGGATTCTTGAATCTGAATTGAGGTGATCATCTTCTGAAGCATGAGGAGAACTAGCTGAGAAGTGGAGCTACTCTGGTGGATTGACAAATCCAGACCTAACTGAAGCATTTCACTAGTGAGGAATCCTGGTTGAAAGCTCAGGTAACTTCTGGCGTCCTAGCTAATTCAGGCCTAGCAACTAGGTGAATAGCTAGGGTTCAACCCCTAATTTCGCATTAGATTCCTCTGTTACTAAACACCTAAGGGATTAGGGTTTAATGCTTAGGAATTAGTGTTACTCACCTAAGGAATTAGGGATTAACCATCTGTGAAGTTGTCCTCTTGAGTAAGCTTGATTGAACCTTAGTTGCATGTTTCCTGATGAAATTGTGAGCTGAAGTAATCCTGACCTATTCTCCATTAGTTACATTTCACTTTTTATATTGTTTCTGAAAATACAAAAACCTAGAAATTGTAGAAAAGCGTAAACAGAATGAATCCTATCCTATTTTGTTCTGGTTCAGCTTGTACTAGTCCTAGGTTGTGGTAATTACCTCAATCCCTGTGGGACGATCAAATATATTACAAGTTTAACGATTGGTGCGCTTGCCAAAAGAATTTAATCATCCGATGATTCAGCATAAGTACTATCAACAAATACAAGGCAAGAGCAAGACTAGTGTAGTGGGGGCCAAAGGCTTCCACGGTTCCACTAGCAACCATGTTTAGACTTCAACGAGGGGTGAAACCTATGACCATCAGGTTGATTCTCACCTTGGCTCTAACAAGAGGCTGAGCTTTCAAACAATTACATGTAAACAATGCCTTCCTAAATGGCATTTTACGGGAGGAGGTTTACATGGTTCAACCCTCTGGTTTTGAGCACACTAATAAGCCACTAGTATGTCACCTGCACAAAGCAATTTATGGCTTAAAACAGGCTCCAATGGCCTGGTTTGACAGGCTCGAGGCTACACTGATCACGATGGGGTTCACTGATAGCAAATGTGACCCCCTCTCTGTTTGCCTATTCTCACCTCAACACTGTGGTTTACCTACTAATTTATGTATGACATTATAGTTAAAGGAAACTCTCCTCCCTTCATACACAGAAGTTGGTTGATCATCTACATTCTGTGTTTGCTTTAAAACATCTTGGTACATTGGATTATTTTCTGGGAATTGAAGTTAAATCCCTGAGCAGTGGCTCTCTACTGCTAACTCAATCAAAGTACATTCGAGATTTGCAACAGAAGACAAACATGGCAGAAGCCAAGCCCATCTCCTCACCCATGGTTGGTGGGTGAAAACTTACCAAATCTGGTTCAGCAGCATTCTCAGATCCTTCACTTTACAGGTCTATAGTTGGAGCACTAGAGTACCTCACCGTAACCAAGCCTGAAATAAGCTTCTCTATGAATAAAGTTTGTCAATATATGTCTTCTCCCACAGAGGATCACTGGACAGCAGTCAAGCTCCTCCTTAGGTATCTCAAAGGCACAAACTTTGTTGGTCTTCACCCCCATCCAGCCAGTTCATTCACTCAACTACAGCTAATAGCAGACTGTGATGTTAATTGGGCCTCTGACCTTGATTACAGAAGGTCCACTTCTGGTGCATGTCTATTTTTAGGACCTAATCTCATCTCTTGGTGGTCTAGAAAACAATCTGCGGTTGCTAAATCTAATACAAAGGTTGAATATCACAACATGGCCTTAATTACTAAGGAAATTTTATGGTTACAATCTCTTCACTCTGAGCTAAAGGTTCCCATAGGTGTTCCACCATCCTATGTGACAATCAAAATGTTGTTGCTTTGTCCCATAATCCAGTGTTGCATGCCAGAACATAACAGTCGAAGCTAGATCTTCGCTTCCTCGGAGAAAAAGTGGCAGCTAAGCAACTCAATGTCCTTCACATTCCTGCTATAGATCACCTAGCTGATGCTCTTCACCAAATCTTTGTCCCCTTGCAAGTTTTCTCATTTTCAAGCTTAGGGTGGGTGATGCATCTGCCTTTCACCCTACCTAAGCTTGTGGGGGAGTATAGAAGGTATAACCATGGTTGTCAAACTCTAGAGTCAACTCGTAGGCTTGTACGAGTTTACGTTTCTACATATGCAAAAAGTGTAAAAACGTTGGAAACTCAGACCCTCTCTGACTCGTGCAAACTCGCGAGTTTTGGGCGAGTCCACTAGTTTGAGAAAACTAAAACCCTAATTCCCAAATTGAGAAAACGCAGCGTTTTGGCCTTTTTTTTAGGTTTCACACGCCCTCCTTCTTCGTTTTCCATAACCTCTCCTGCGACAGCCATTAGCCCCAACTCTTCGTGCACCATTTCCATTAGCCCCCAGCACTGTGTGACCCACCACTGCTGTCCGATTCCAACGCCAACGTGAGTCTTCCTCATCTTCTCCTTCGTGACGCAACTACAGAACCTGCACGACCCACCCCCACCACCGCGACTGAAGCTTTGTCACCTCCACCACCTACGACGACGACTGCGCCTCACTTTCCCATGCCTCCGCGTCGAAAACCCACCAGCGGTAACAGGTGTGTTTTTTTGTTTTTCCTTTCTTCTTTATTCAGATTCAAGGCCAGTATTTTCTTCTCATCCTCCTCTTGTTCCCTTCTATATTCAGATGTCTGAGAGTGAGAAAGATGGTGGCTCAAAGGCCAGCAGCAACACTGTCCAGGCTCCTCTTCAAGCAAGGAAGAACATCCCTGGAAAGAGGTCTGACATTGGTTGGAAACATGGGATTGATGTTGATGGGAATGGGAAGAGAGTCCAATGTAATTACTGTGCAAAAATTGTTAGAGGTATTTTCAGGTTCAAGCACCACCTTGCAGAAACTAGGGAGGATTCAAAGCCTTGTCATACTGTGCCTGATGAAATTAAAGAATTGATGATGAAGATCTGTGTAAAGGCTAAAGTGGCATCGCAGAAAAGAAAAGGTTTGATTGATATGGATGAAGGTGATGATGATGATGAGGGTCAACATGTTCATATGCAAGCGAGGGAAAAGAAAATTAACAATGGACGTAGTAGTGGTGTTCAAGCAACCCTTAACCGAATGATGAAGAACATCAAAGGGGAAGTTGATGAACAGGTTGCTAGATTTTTTTACACAAGTGTCATCCCCTTTAATGCGATTAAAATTCCAGAGTTTATAAAAATGTGTGAGGAAATTGGACGATATGGAGTTGGTTATAAACCTCCATCATATCATGAAGTAAGAGAGACGCTTTTGAAGCAAGTGGTGAGTCGAACTAAAGCAATGCTTGACGATTTCAAGGCAAAATGGAAGAAGACCGGTTGTACTATTATGTCAGATGGGTGGACAGACAAGAAAAGGCGTTCAATTTGTAATTTTTTTGTGAATAGCCCGAAGGGTACAGTGTTTCTATACTCACTAGACACTTCGGAGATTTCAAAAACAACTAACAAAGTTTTCAAGATGTTGGATGATGTTATTTCATATGTTGGAGAGGAGAATGTAGTGCAGATAGTCACAGACAATGCTACAAATTACAAGGCAGCTGGGGAGATGTTGATGGAAAAAAGAAAGAACTTATACTAGACTCCTTGCGCGGCTCATTGTATTGATCTCATATTAGAAGATTTTGAAAAGAATTTGAAGTTGCATGAGATGACTATAAAGAAAGGAAGGAAGCTGACTACGTACATATATTCTCGATCCATGCTTATTTCCATGTTGAAGAAGTTTACTGAGGGAAAGGACTTGATTAGGCCGGGTGTGACTAGATTTGCAACCGCCTACTTGACTCTATCATGCCTTAATGAAAATAAAGCTGGTTTGATGAATTTGTTTGGTTCAGATGCATGGAAAGCATGTAAATTTGCATCTACACAAGATGGGAAAAAGATTGCCTCCACAGCAATGGATAGTCGCTTTTGGAAGAACATCATCACTTGCCTCAAAGTTGATGCTCTTATGATACAAGTCCTTCGTTTGGTTGATTCAGATGAAAAACCCGCAATGGGTTTTATTTATGAAGCAATGGATGCAGCCAAAAAAATGATCAAATCTAACTTTAAAGATATTAAAAAAAGGTAAACATGCACATTATTTTTATTTAGTGTTTGTTATCATTGATACTTGATAGGTAACTTTAAAATTAAAGGTGTTTATTTTTATTTGTAGCTATGAGCCTTTATGGGAAATCATTGATAAAAGGTGGAATAAACAATTGCATAGGCCCTTACATGCAGCTGCTTACTACCTAAATCCTAGTTTTCATTATGATGCAAACTTTAGAGATGATGACTTTGAGGTGAAGCAAGGATTATTTAACTGCATAGAAAGGTTGGTTAGTGATCTCGAAGAGAGAAATAAAATTTCCTTGCAAATTTCTAAATTTCATAATGCTAAAGGACATTTTGAGCTTGACACTACAAAGAATACTAGGAAGAAGCATCTTCCAACAGAATGGTGGGATTTGTATGGATCAACATGTCCTGAATTAAAGAAGTTTGCTATCCGTATTCTAAGCTTGACTTGTAGCTAGTCGGGATGTGAACTTTATTGGAGCTCCTTTGAAATGGTAAGTAATTTATTTTTATGATGGCTTTGCCTTTGCATGAGTTAGAAATTAAATTAGAAAATTGATAATGGCTTTGTTTATATAAAGAGAAGAAACCGCCTTCAAAAAAAAAATGAATGACTTGGTTTATGTTATGTACAACCTGAAGTTGAAGAATAGACAAAGAAGAAAGGATGCTGCTGCCTTATCTTTTGAGGATGTTCAATCCGATGATGAATGGATAACAGAAGAAAATGTTCAACAAAGGGATGAAGAAGACATACCAAGCAGCAGTGTGGATGTGGTCCAAATGGAGATTGGAGGTTCAAGTGGTGCAAATGATGATCTTGGACTTAATATGGATGTCCACATTGATGATGAGGAAGACTATGATGATGATGATGAAGATGAAGATGATGATGGAGATGGAGGATCATCAAAGATTTGAATTTGATAATCATGTTTTCTTTGATGTTGCTTCTAGTTTCAACTAGGGGACAATGGTTTACGTGTGTTTGTTATATGACTTTATGTGTTTGTTATGACTTGTTGACAATTGGATGGTTTAATGTTTAGTTTTAACCATTTTAGGATGTTATATCTTGTTTGTATGCATTTCTAATATTAATTTTATATAATTTTTAGTATGAGGTAAACTCTTACGAGTTTATGGAGTTAGCGAGTCGAGTCTACCTAGCCAAAACGAGTCTAGGTAGACTCTCGAGTCTGACAACCATGGGTATAACAGTTATAGTGTGGGCTTGCCCACAGTGGAGTAGTCTTACTCCAGTTTGTTAGGTTTCTTAATCAGTTATAACTAACTGTTGATTTAGTTTGTTGCATAGAGGTCAAATCGCGGAGGTGCGGCTGCGATCGCGTCGCGGCCCCCTTGCGCGACTGCGCACGTATAGCGGCGCGATTGCTGCAATCCCAGGATCTCAAATCGCGGAGAATCACAGTGGGGAGCGGCCGCGATTTGGTTCCTCTGCAAAGCTGCGTTGTTTTTGGCAAAATTTTAAGGATAAATCTGTATTTTTCAGTTTCCCCCCTTTTTAACTTGGGGCAAGTTTTTTCTCCCGATTTCTTCTCTTCTCTTCACTGTCTTCGTGCTCCCACTGCTCCCTCTCATCTCCGACAGCTCCGTGTTTGTTCTCCACAGCTTCGTTCATCTTCTCTGGCGAGTTCCCTTCTTCTCTGACGAGTTCCCTTCTTCTCCGGTGAAGGTTCTGTTTCTGTTTTCTTTTCATCTTCTTTCATTTCTTCTCGGGTGAAGCCTCTGTTTCCGCTTTTTTGCCTCCGGCAAGCCTCCAACAAGCTGCAAGGAAGAAGAACAACCACTGTTGGCTCCGGTGACAACCCCACAGCAACTGCACCCTCCTGCAACAGCCCCATAGCTACTGCAACCTCTGTTTTCTCTGCTCTGAATTTTTTTTCTTGCTGAAATCACCTCCATCAACCATGGCAAGTAGTGGACAGCAGCCTACAAACACCTCTGGGACTCCTGATTCAGCTGAAATGTTTAGGCCATTGGGGAAAAACATCGATATTGCTTGGACTTGGAATTTTTTGAAGGACAAAAAGAACACCAAGTCGGTAACTTGTGTGTTTTATGGGAAAACCACCACCGGTGGTATAACTAGAGCGAAGCAACACCAACTGGATACAGTGGGGAATGTTGGGAAGTGTACCAAAACCCCTGAAAACGTGAAGGAACAATTGAGAGCAGCAGCTGCAAAAAAGAGTTGCGGATAAAATAGTTTACATGAATGAGGCTGAGAATGAAGATGAAAAGGAGGAAGATTTTCAAGAAATAAGGGCCCTCAAAAGAAGGAAGCGACCTGTAGATCCAGCTTCAAGTGAAGCTTCTACACCTCCATTAAGACAGTCATAAAATATCAAGGGGCCAATGCATCTGTGGATGATTACAAAGGATACGGCAGCAACAACAAAATTGACAAAAAGTACCAAGCAAACAAACATTAAAGAGCATTGTGCTAAGGAGGCAAGAGTGATTGATGTACAGTACATAGAGCGATTCCTTGTCAGAAATGGAATTGCTTTTAATGTGGTGTGGTGCGTACAGAGAGCTTCAAGCAAATGCTGCAAGCTGTAGGACAATATGGTCCTAATCTGAAGCCCTTGAGCTACCATGAGTGTTAGAGTTCCTCTCCTTAAGAAGGAGTTGGAATACACAAAAGGGTTGATGAAGAACCATGAGGTTTGGAGAGACAACCATGGGCATTCTATTATGTCCAATGGTTGGACAGATAGGAAAGAGAGGACATTGATTAATTTCCTGGTGAACATGCCCACTGGAACTATGTTTGTGAACAGTGTTGATGTCTCTTCTTACATGAAGACTGGGGAGAAGGTGCATGAATTACTAGATAACTTTGTGGAAGAGATCAAAGTATTCAAAGTTGTCCAAGTGATCACGGACAACGGAAGCAATTACAAGTTGGCCGGTAATTTGATTTGGGGTTTTTATTTGATTTCTTGTTTCTTTTTAGGTAAGTTGTTGATGGCCAAGAGGCCACATTTATTTTGGACACCATGTGCTGCCCATTGCCTAGATTTGATGTTGGAAGACATGGGGAAGCTTACAAGGATCAAGAGAGCCATTAACAGAGGAGTCAAGCTTGTTGGTTACATCTACAACCATTCCTTGACATTGAATCTGTTGAGAAACTTCACTAATGGTACTGAATTGGTGAGGTATGGCATTACAAGGTTTGCTACAACCTTCTTGACATTGCAAAGTTAAAGACCAACCTTCATAAGATGTTCATCACATGAATGGTTGCTGTTAAAGGTTCCATCCCAAAACCAATTGGCAATTATTAGAGTTGCCTAACAGGTATTTAAACCATACGAAATATGATAAGGCAGGCAATATGAGACTTTCAACATGCCCCCTCCAACAAAGCCTGCCGGACCAGGCAAAAGGTAACTTTTGACCCACAATGAAAGGGCAATTCTTGGCCCATAAGAAGCGGAAAGAATGCTTTGACTCTGATACCATATTAAAGGTTCCATCCCAAAACCAATTGGCAATGGTTGGAGTTGCCCAACAGGTATTTAAACCATGCGAAATATGATGAGGCAGGCAATGTGGGACTTCCAACAGTTGCAAAGCAAGGGTGCAAAAGAGACGAAGGCCAAGAGAGCAATGGATACCGTTCTACTTCCTTCATTTTGGACTGATGTTGTTTATAGCCTCAAGGCTATGGGGCCTATTGTGCTTGTATTGAGATTGGTGGACAACGAGAAGAAACCCGCAATGCTTTCAAAGGAGATAAGAGCAAGTACAAAGAGATCTTTGAGATCATTGATAGGAGATGGGATTGTCAGTTGCACCATCCTTTGCATGCAACAGGGTATTACCTTAATCCCCAATTCTACTTTTCAAATGCGTCCATTGAGAAGGACGGGGAGGTGAAGCGTGGCCTCATGACAGTTATTGAGAGGTTATCCAAGACTACCCAGGATGAGGACATGGCTACAGTGGAATTGGGAAGTTATAGAATGGCTGATGGATTGTTTGGTTCAACTGGGGCTAAGACAAAGGAGTATTTTGATTTCCTATTATAATAGTTGTTTGTTTTTCATTTCATGAAAATTAGCAACTAATAATAATCCCATTTCAGCTAAATGGTGGAAGACATATGGGACATCCACACTTGCAAAACATTGCCATCAAGGTGTTGTCATTGACATATAGCTCATCGGGATGTGAGAGGAACTGGAGCATATTTGAGTATGTAGGATTTCTTTCATCCTAAATTTTCTACTTCGGCTTATTAGTATCTTTTTAGTATTGTTTAGTTTAACATTTTTTTATCACAATAAAAACAGATTCACTCTAAGAAAAGATGTCGGCTTCAGCATTAAAAGTTGGAGGACTTATTATTCATCAAGTACAACCAGACTTTGAAGGACCGCTTTGATGCAAAGGACATCATGGATCCGATTGTCCTAAAGGAAGTTGATGATGACTACACTAATGAGTGGACCTTAGGACAATTGGGTGGTGTTGTGGATGCTGATAAGGAGGAGGATGAGCTGGTCTTTGGTGATGAAGAAAGGAAAGAAGATGTTGGAGGAGAAACATATAGGAGTGATTATGAGAGTTCAAGTGGAGGGGAAGAACCATTGGAACTTGGAGATGAAGATGAAGAATATGATTTTTAGAATTCTTAGTTAATAGATACTTGATTAATGTGACTTATGTTTCTTTTTTAAATGTTTTTTAAAGCTGCCTTATGAGTTATGACACTTGAGTTCTAGTTTTAAATTGTATTTAGAGTGGTTTCAATTATTATTCTGTGTTCTTTTTATGTTTTTCTACATATGTGTTTTTTTGTTTGTGTTTTATACCTGCGATAGTAGCAAACTATCCGCTCCGCAATTTGGGATTGACTACTATGGTTTGTTGTAAAATAGGTAGCTTCCCTTGAACACTTCCCTATTCTATAAATAGGGCTCCTCAAGTTAAACCAATTAAGAAATTCGCTTGGCCCGTGTACGCGGTCCAACCTTTATTGCGGGGGGGTCGTTAATAAATCAAATGTGTGGGCCCCCTTTGGGGGTGGGGGAACAACAACAAAAGACAAAGTCAATACAAAGAACCTAACAATAACAAAGGAATTATGTATAGCTTTTACCTTTAGATGTCAATAAATCATTGAACAATCTCCTCTTCTCGTTGACCACAGAAGATATTCTTGCCTCAGTTATAAGGGTAACTTGATCTGACATTCACAAATGGGTCCCAATTTAAAAATTGAAACTCAACAGCATATTTATTATTGTAGTTAAAAACATCAGCCGTCAAAAAGTCCAACTCATGTTTATATTAAACCAACCAAATCTCAAAAAAAAAAACACAACAGTTCGTATGGTTTGAGAGCAGCAGGATTTCCAGCATGAAAAAGTCTAATGTTGTCACAGAAATCAAGGTCATATATTGATGGGCTTATTTACAACACATATGGGCTCTACATCTTACAACATATACTTGATAATCAAGATTGGTTAATGAGCTTATTACAATAGCTTGTGAAACCCCAATAAGTTCCACTTAGCTTATCTTAGCACCAAAACACGCTAAAATTGCAGTTTATGAAAACCAGATCTATGTTAGCCGAAAATAGATTGACCAGTAGCAATATCTGAGTTTATAAATTATAATATTGTCTGACTATCTTGACCTTATTGAATTATCAAAATCCTTAATCCATTCATATAAGTACATCACGGAAGTGACTGTCTGACCCAAATTAACGACAGGGTTGAAGTAAATCGCACACGTAATTCATGCTGACAATGTGAGAAGGAAAATAAACAAGTACACATTATACAAGGAGATTAGATGAAGATTCAGTGAGTGGAAAAGAGGGATAGTCTAAGCCTCTTGGATGCCTATTTATCAGCATTTACCTAATTGCGCTGTTTATCTAAGGAATTCACAATTTCTTGTAAGGATCTATGTATGAAGACTTCTGTTATTATTAATATCACACTGATCTCAGCAGCAGAGCTATAGTGAACAATACCATCTACCTGACATTTCTGGTTCCAATTCTGATGCATTTATGAGAATAGAGCTTTTTCAAATAAGCACTGTTTGTTTAAAGTTTAAAATGTTTAATCAAACTTGGACTATGTGATCCAATCAAGCAAAAGATTTAACAAGAAAAACCACAATTTCAAAATCTGCTGCATATTTGAAGAACCAAAGCCAAACAAATCAGTTTTACCTAACTTGCGGGTTTTCTCTGCAAGAGCCCCAAGATATCGTGTAACTCGATCAAGTTTTGCATTTGAATATTCCTGAAGCTCACTTGCCTCTTGTTTTAACTGCAAGTAGTCATTTCTAGCAAGCTGTGCAAAATAACTGATGTGATTGTTAACACGTCTAAAACAAAAATCGGATGATCTACAAGTGCTTTAAATAGTATAAAAGACATTCCACAAAAGGTCATCTTCTAACCATCCCTTTCTTTGATACATGACATCATGGAGTTCTGAACCTAATACTAGCTGCTACTAAAAATTGCTTCTCCCCATAAATCTAATTTTACTAACAATCTCAAAAAAAAAGTTTTCAAAATTTACTCCTCCAACCTAGTTTAGTATATTATAACATGATTGCAAAAGAATCAACTTTGATTATATTTGCCGGCCGCCACATATGTGCAAAAAACAAATTTTCTAAAATTTTATGCACAACACAAGGCAATCCAGACTAGTTAATCCCAGATGGCGGCGCAGAGCAGCTGCCCTAAAACTAGGATAGCGAGATAGCGGAAAGCGGAATAATCGCTATTTTGATGAACCTATATAAACATTTCCTACATTTTCTAAACACATATATGCTAAAAACATTCACAAAAAAATACCAAAAATTAAATTTAAAACCATAGTATCATACTCATAAATCGTAATAATATTCTTGACAAACATAAAACATCACAATCATATAACATGACGTAAAATTAAAATACTAAACAATTCACACTAAGTCACGAAGACAAGGTGGGACTTTGCTAATGGATGGATTTTGCTGGAAATGAGTTAGGGGTCGCCGGAAACAAGGTGGGTGTCGCCAGAAATGGGTGGGTGCACTGGACAGCAGCTGAAATGAGAAGAAATGAGAGAGGGTGGCTGCTGTAATGAACCTATGAAGTAGGGTTTCAGAAATGACTACTCTAAAAACCAAAAATACCCTTAAAAAATGGTATTGAAAAGGGGTATTTTAGGGAGAAGGTAATAGCGGGCTATTTGGGTCATTATTTGCCGCTCGGCTATGCCTCGAATAGCGGCGCTATTTGCGCTATTTTTTCCATCCCGCTATTGGTCCCCGCGTCACGCCCCCATCCCGCTCCACCATGCCACTATAGCGGCAGCTATGGCCGCTATTGACAAGTATGAGGCAATCCAAAACTCAATAAGGAAACTTTCCCGAAAGAGGAGAATTTGTACTCTGTTTTACATAACAATAGTCCTTTTCTCTGTTACATCAAATCTTACTGATTTTGATCATAAATTTTACCTTTAGAGTTCTTGATCATACCAGTCTAACAGCCTCTCCCAATCCGCCTATGGTCTAAATTCATAATCTTGAAACTGAAAGACCATAGTCATCTTGTCCTTCAGAAGAAGAATCATAACACTACCAAGCACAAAAGTCATAACAAGTTGCAATACCCAGTAAGGCAAAGTTCATTCAACAAGAACCATAGAGTTTGTGCCCACCCTGATGTTTGCAGAAAGAAGGAATGCTAATTCTTCAATCAAACTGACCAACATGATCCTATAATGGAAAACAGGTGCAGTCCCATAGGGCAGACTGCAGGGCGAACAACCTCACTGTGCTTAAAATATTTAGAGAAAGACTTTAGTTTAGTCTTCCATTTCAACAAATTAAGCCTTTTAAAATGTTTGAAATGGGCATCAAATGGCCACCAAGTAAGTCTATCAAAGAATAAAATATTAACAAAAAAGCCCTTAAGAAATTGTTGTCACCATGTTAGTTTGTAATCAATAGAAGATTTATTTGGTGGCAATTATCTTTCAATGACTCAGTTGGTGATACTTTATTCTTTGGAGAATCTATTTGGTGGCTATGTAACGGTCCAAAGTTTTAAACAAAAGAACTAACATGGTGGTTATTTCAATCTTTGGAAGGACTTATTTGATGGCAACAATATTCCAAGGATCTACTTAGAGGCCATCTAATATTTGGAGGATCAAATTAACATTTTTCTCAAAACATTACTGTCAATATAACTAGTTTGCATTGTTTTCCCCCTTGCGGGCAATGTATTTTGTTTTACCTTCACTTTCTACCATTTATTAGTTAGCAAATTTGATGGATAAAAGTTAGAAAAGTAACCCATAGGCATCTCTGAAGGCTATTGCTAGCTAATAAGAGAAAAGCAACTACTCAATATTAAAGAAAACTAAAAAATCCATTCATCTAACCATTTGTCTCTTCAGTGCATAGCAACAAATAAACAAATTGGCCATTATTCAAACAGTGTTATAGCATCATTCTTAGGAGAAATTTTACTTTTATATGATACACACATATACACATTTTTCATGTTTTGATTAGCTTATTTAGGAAAAAAATTGCATTTTTAACAATTTCCTAAGAGAACTTCAAAACCAAAGTAACTAATTTCCCTAAAATAATCCCAACCAAACATGTAAGGAATATATGAACCATTCAAAAAAACTTAATCTTGCTGCGGGATAGATTTGACTACACTCCTATTTAACTGCAGTGGAACTCATACTATATGTTAAGTAGCAAATGTATATATACTGGTGAAAAAAATCTTTGTTTACTTTTAAAAAATAGTATCACTTGCTTTTATGTATCCTATTTATTAGTTTAGCTTGAATTTTAAGGAGATAAAAAAAAAAGTTCTCTTTTATCTCTGCTTAAAACCTTATGTAGTGGTATAAGACTATTGTTGTCTAAAATTTTTCTTGAAAAATGCACCAAGCCACAGACTAGTTTGAAACTAATTTTATGAACATGTTTATTTAACATTATCTATCATCTATCATTTAAACAAGTAATTATTTTCAATAAAATCTCAGATACTTGGTTTTTATTCAATGTCTGACTCACAACTGATTGAGGAGATAGTTTAAAATCCTGACTCGAAGAAATCCTATGCAGTTATAAAAGACATAAGGACACATGGCACTTAGTCATGCACCTTCATTCATAGCCATGCCCATGCAACGAACCTATGAGAGAAGGAAATCAATTGACATTTTCGAATCCAGAATCTTGATTATTTATTGATGAACGAACCCCATATACTCGAGCAACTACTGAAAATTAACGATCAACAACCAAAATATTCTAAACACTCTGATCTATACTAGTTTCAATAACGACAGTGAATTCCTTTTTTTCTTCTCATTCCTCTCTGTATAGTCTATCCTATTGCTCAAAACTTAGCTGTCAAAACAACAACAATAAAAATAAAAATAAGAACACCTAGCTGTCTTCTTCCAGAGGCATTACAAACAATGAGACAAAAATTCTGGAAAATGGAACGTAACTAACCAGGCAAGTCCCTTTTCAAAAACGGAAGGGAAAAAATTGTTCGACCTATGTCAAATTTTCAAAGCTAATTCACAGTCAAATCCCTTACTAACAGTCACTGAAATTCTGAATTCTACGAGAATAAAATCCGAAATAGCTTAGAACAAAAATATCACTTTCAATGAAACGAATTCGAAAGAAGAAGAAGAAGAAGAAGAAGAAGAAGCTACATATGGAAATGAAAACGCATTACCTTAACCTTATCTGTTAATCCCTGAACCTTGGAAGCCAGGGATTGCGGGGGAACCGAAGAGGTGGCGGAGTAGTACCTCCTCACCAAGGGTGCAGTAGGTTTCCGATCGTCTTTATCCGGCGACGGAGACGGCGATTTCCACGGCTCGAAGCCGGTGACGTCCCAGCTCCAACGGTTCCTCTGCTCCGCCATTGCAGTTGCCGCGAAGCACCAGAAACCCTCTCAGATTTCCCCCTTCTCCCCTTCGAAATCGAAACCGAAAAATGTAACGAATAATTACAATTATAATAAATATTAATAGTTATGGGTTTTTAAAGTGAGTTATATAGTAATTAAACAGAAAAGGGAAAAGAAAACACTGACTGGATTGGAAGGACTTTATGGGTTTTATCATCATCATTATAGTACAGCTCTGGTTGTGCCTGTAATAATAACAGAGGGGATGAAGCGGGGTTCGTTTGGTTTTTGAGCGCGCGCATACGGTGTCGTTTTAGTCAATGTTGATATTGTTGGGCTTTCTAGGCCCATGTAATTGTTCTCAGGATTGGAGAATCGTTAACAATGTCAGAAAAAATGCTTTGATTATATGGCAATAGAAATAATAGCGAGGATGACCAAAAAAAAAAAAAAGAAATAATAGCGAGGCATTAATACACGTAATTAAGAGTAACGTTTTAGTTATATTTGTATGGTGTGCAGCCCACTAATGAGACAATGCCAGCTACTTAACTTTGCAAAAACTACATCACATTATCATATCATAACGTATTTCATTTCCTCCTTATTTGTTATTTATAACATCGTGTTAATACATCATTTTATTATTATTGTAATATTTTTAAATTTACCTTACATATTAATTAAGAAAAGAAATATTTTTTGAAATTTTATTGATATTAAAAGAGAAAATATAATTAATACAGATATATTAAAAATATTAAATACATATTATTAATTAAGAATGGTCTTATATAAAAGGTAAAAGACTACGGGGGTGTTCGGTATAAAGTTGAGTTGATGGAGTTTAGAAAACTGGGGTTTTGTAAATGAAGTTTAGAAAATTGGGGTTTTGTAAACGGAGTTTTGTTTGGATGAGAGTTGAGTTAAAGTGAGTTGAGTTGTAGTGATTTTGTTTGGTTTATAGTAGAATTGGGTTTAGGAAATGGTAGTTGAGGGTGAAATTACTAAACAAGGTATGAATTTAAATATATATAATTTATGTGTATATTTGTTTATATTAATATTAAATGTATAATATTAAACTATATATATATATATATGAATATTAAATTTATTAATACATATTTAATAAATGAATTAATATATTAAAACCAATAAATTTAAAATATTATATATATATATTAAAATTAGTAAATATTTTTTATACCTCGAATAAATTATCGCAACTACGCAAAAGTTTATGATTTTTCATGTTTCATCACTTATTATTTGTTATCCGTTACGCGTAATACTAAAAAGAAACTAAATTTAACAAATCAACTAGACTAAATTAAAAACAAACTAAACTAAATTAATTAACTAATTCTAAAATAATTAAATTATACACTAAATTACATAATTAAATTAAATTAACTAAATTAAATTAAATTACACAATAAATTACATAATTACACAAACTAAACTAAATTAAATTAACTAATTCATAAATAACAAAATATACAAAAAATTACATAATTAAATTAAATTAACTAAAAAATCAAAAATAAAAAAGGAACTTTTACAATTCACCTTCATTACCATCTTCACCTGTGCCTCCAAGCCACATGACGCCGGCAGCGGTCATGAGCCTCCACGCACGCCGACCGGGGCCCTTCCGCCACCGTCTCCTCCGATCTCCCTCTCCTCCTCTCGGTTTCTCACTCTTCCTCCCCTCTCTCTCTCCCTCTTCATTTTAACACACCCCGACAACACTCCCCGAGCCCAGCCCCCTATCCATCCCCCCTTCCCTGCAACCTCACCCCAACAACCCACGGCAAACCCCGGATAGGCCCCATCCCACCCACAAAATGCAAATTACAGAGACAACCAGAGATAAACAGAGAGGGAAAAATAAAGAGGGAAAAAATCAAGATGGAGGTTTTTTACCTCAGATCGGAGGCCGGAGGAAGATGATCGGAGGCCAGAGGGAAAAAAGAATCAAGATGAGGAAGGGAATGTCGTGGCTCCTCTATTTCAGAGCTTTATGGCCGTTGGGAGGGGTATGGCTGACTTTTCCCCCAACGGGGTTGAGTGGAGGCGGCTTCGAGCTTCTTCTGGCCAACGGGGGTTCTGGCCAACGGAGCTCCGTTCACGTTGACGGAACGGAGGAGACAAGGATGGCCAAACGATGAGCTGTTGCAGCCGACGGAGGAATCGCCGTTCAACGCGCTGCGACGGAGGGGAACGGAGGAAAATGAAGCGAACCAAACAGTTGGGAATAGATAGAAGGGAGCATTGGCACATTCCCAACTTTCTAAATGGATTATTTAAAAATTGTTTTTATATTGATTTTTAAATGTTTGATTAAAGTAACGATTAATAAATGAAGTGTGCACCAAGCATGAACTTTATTAAATTTGAATTCCAAAAAAATAATGAAAAGAAAGTAGAAAGATGAGAAAATATGAATCATGCTACATTTTTTATTTGGTTGAAGAGAAAATTTAAATTTTTAATTTTTTTTACTTTTAATTATTTTTTCTCCAATTTTCCTTTTTGTTGTACAAAGGATCATCCTAACAAGGGATGACAACGAGGCCAAACAAATATGGATATTATATTTACATGTACTCATACTCATGGACAAAAGATGAGTAGTAGTACTCACAGGTAAAAGAACAAATACGCATGGTATGTATTAACGCTTAACATTTTTAGATAAATAATATTAAAGAAAAAATATGATATAAACTTTGATCTTCAATATTAGAACTCATAAAAAATCAATCAATATTTGATTATTTTTTCATCAAAACATCTTGGTTAGTCATTAATGAAATGAGCATTAATTAAGCAAAACGAAAGTAAGATTTATGAATCTCAATAAATGTAAGAAGGTAATTTTGGGAAAAAATACAATTTATAGACAAAATAAATGACTTTAGTTATATTAGTTATTTTTTAAAAAAAATTGAAATTAGTTGATAGGTTCTTATATTAAGGGGTGAAGGTAGTATAATATTACTTTAATATCTATAATATAAATTAACATTAGATAATATTTATTTTTACTCTATTTAAATATTCAGAAAGAGAGGAAAAATGCATTTTAAGAAATGCAATTAATGTTGCTACTTTTTATAAAATAATTTATTATTTTTCTATTTTATCTTTATCTCTCTTATTTATTGTTTTTAAAATTCTTTTTACTTTTAATATTAATAAATGTATTATCGAGACAAGGTTAAAATACATTTTCAGTCATCTTAAAGTTTAGGGTTTAAGGAAAAAAATTAAAAAAATTAAATAATTTTAATCCTTGAAAAATTTTGGATTAACCAAAAATGAGGATCTGTCGGTATATCCGTCACCTTTTAACGTGACTAATGTTTGTGTCACTTTAGTAGTGTCACGTAATTGACACGCGTCAATTTTTAAAAAATAGGACAACATTGTTGACGATTTAATATTGAAACCGCTAATAATAATCATCTTCCAACTTTATATGTCCCTTCTTTCAATAACATCAAAACAAACTCCGCAAGCCCTAGAAAAAGAAATTTCCCAATTTTTGCTACCCCTTATTCAACCTTCATACCTCTTTGTACTATCCCTCTTTATCACCAACCTATTCATTCCCTTCAATCCCAACAAATCATCATTTCACAACCATATTTTCTCCTTCATCTCACAACCCTATCCAAACTTGAAACAAACAAAATAAGAAAAGAGAACACGCCTTAGCCACCACCCTACCTCTTTGTTTCTTTTCCCCTTACTTTATGGCTCTCATTCCTTTAAGGCTTTAACCTATTTTCTCCATTTTCTTGTATGTGCTCTTTATCTCTTCCCATCTCCATTGTCGTGACAAAGACAAACCATCATCGCCACCAACCACTCTTTCACCTTAGTCCCCAAACAAAGTTCCCTTTTCTCATTGAATCGTCCTCAACCTACTTTACCATTCATATCACAGACGAAAAAGTGAGGCATCACCATGTAAGCACCCGGGGAGCCTCATCATTGTGAGTGAAACCTTAGGTGTTATGCCTATTAGGAACCCCTCTTGACAGGCAGCGGAAAAACAAGGATTCTTATTAGACTTACAAATCTTCGTGTTTCAAAGCATAAGACAAACATCAAATATTATGTTTTTAGGATTACCTCTTGTAGAAAACAAATCAAAACAGTCATAACCTTATTCTTCAGGAGTCCATACGAGCACTCCTACTAGAAACGCTACACCTTCCAAATTGTAGTTTAACGACGTGTAGCTCTTATAACTTTTACGTATTTTGTGTCTCTTTTTGGTGAGCATCTTATGCTCTAATTATGGGCTTAGGTTTGACCTAATTTGCTCTCTCTAAAAGTGGGCTCCTTACTCATTCTAAATAAGTTAGGCCTAATAGATTTATTTTAGTCCAACTAAAATAAAACCTATTTTTTGATGGGTTTACTCTATGTGTGTGACCCTATAGGTAAAATATTCAGTCATATGAAGAATAAATTATTTTATTATTAATATAAAATAAGAGCAGTATCTACCAATACATCATTATGTCTGAATATTATTTATTATCAGTATCACCTATAAGTGATAATTATTTTATATGTTTGTTCCTTTTGTCACGATATCCTAATAGGGCCCAAGGCATGGTCACGTCATCCTTGTACACCCAATTTATTTTACTTGATACCAGAGTAGACTTTATCCGAATAAATATTCAATATTTATTCTTTCTAACATGTCCATGTATTTCATTAGTCTCACTCCATCAAGTGGTCTACAGATATCAGTCCTGTCACGTAGGAGAGACAAATCTCATCTACATCACTCACATCCTTTTTCATAATTTGTTCATTGCCTAATCACAACCTTTATAGTCCTCTTGTTACAGAAGACGTTTAATTGTATTAAAACAATAAACTCCTCATATAGGAATCGTAGTGACTTCAGGTCGAAGGACTACATATACCATTATCACATTAAGAATCGTTTATGACATTCATGTAACCATCCATGCAACGTTTTCATGGTGGGTCTGTCCAATACATCAATACTCTTGATGTGTACACGTGTGAAGACATGATATCATTTATAACCATGACCTATGAGATCAGATCATCAGTACATTCTCACACTAGTCTTAATATATTTACAGATCCCCACATAAATACTTGACTACGGATATTTCAGGAATAACCTTTATATGACCTATTACTCAAGGATAAATACGTTCTAAAATAATTTTAAACTGAAATACTTATTTTATTGATAAGTAGAAAAATGATACAAATGGAAAAAGCATAAAAGCTTATAGTGCATACACTAACAATGTTGTCGCCATACACCATCTCCTTTTGGCGACCCACTGATAATGCTTAAATTGTATATATGTTTTAAGTTGAATTGAGCATTATTTTGTAAGGAAATCATGATACCTGGAAGAATTGTCAGTTAAATTGATTAAATACGTGATTCCAGATAAATCTTTGATAACGTATTTTTGAGACTTTTTATTCCATGTTTTGTGTAAATATAGGTGATTAGGAATGAAGAAGAGAAGAAGGAAGGAGCCACACTTAGAAATTCCCTTTGAAAAGTGAGAAGACCAACTTCAAATGAACTCACTTAAACGAGCTTGTAATTTGCTTGAGCGACCAAATCGTTTAAGTGGATGATAGCTTCGCTTGAGTGAGTATCAGCAGAACAAAATAAAGGCTCCAGTGAAGAACTCGCTTGAATGAGTCTCAATTTGCTTGAGCGAGAATTGTCCAGAGAGTAATTAAAGAGGATTCGCTTGAGCGAATGAGCATTGGCCTGAGCGAGAATAGTCCAAAAAGAAATGCCAAGGCATTCGCTTGAGCGAGACTTAATCCGCTCAAGCGAAATTTGTCCAGAAATAATTCAATTATAATTTTATTGAGCAGATCAAGCTGGCTCAAGTGAATGGAATAGAGAAAACAAGGGATTGCACTCGCTTGAGCGAGCCACTCACTCAAGTGAGTCTGTGAGGGAACAATTAAGATTAAAAGTCTTCCTTCAGGATGAAGAAACCTAGCTTGCTTAAGCGAGCTAATGCTAGCTTAAACGAGACAAATAATATATAAAGAAAACTTCGTAACTTTGAAAGAGGGCATAGAGAATTAGATTTTTTTTCTTTAGGGCATCTTGCAATACTTGAAGACCATTCTTTTTTTTATCTTCATTCATCTTGGGTTTGTATTGATAACATGAGTAGCTAATCTTTTCGTAGGGATTGGATGTAATCAACTCAAACCCAACATATTGTGTTATATAGTTATATAGTTGGTAATCGTTCTATTGGTTTTTGTTTTCCATTCTGATCTTAATGCTTGAATCTAACTGATCACCGGCTTCTTGATCTTAGTTTTATCTAGTTATTAGAAAATACCTTTTGAAAATTGACATTGGATAGAACGCTCATCATTATTGATTATTAGGAATAATATTCCAGGCAATAAACGTCGAAACAATCAGGTGTAAGGCTGGAATATTTACGAATCGATTGGGGGATCAACGGTTTAGAAATATTCTTATGGATTTTGTAGTCAAGGAATCGATGTGAATGATTTAAGATTGTGACGTAAAAATTAATAATTCGAAAGCTGATTATATTAATATATATGTTGTATATTAGGGGGAGATAGATGAATCCAATCCTATTTTCTCTCATTTGATCTTCATACTTGTCATCACTTGCATTGTCTTTATTTAATGCTCAAAGTTTTGTTTAGATTTTGAATTACATTTTATCAGATGAATCAAAACTTTGTTTCTTGCCTAAACCATATGAAATCATATTATTAAAACACCACTGTTCAATGGAACGACACTTTAATATACTACACTTTGACGCGGAAAACTTACCATTATTCCATCACAAGAAAAACCATATCAAGTTTTGGCGCCGCCGTCGGGGAGCGGTATGATTTTGACAAATCTGATTTCATATCTTTAGGCATTGTCAATATGGTGGATATTATAAATATTGTTGTTACTTGATCTTTTTCTGTACTGACGCTTGCCGCAGTAGTTTTGCTTTATGTTATTGAGAAGTCAGCGATCTAAAGATCAGCCAGAATTTGATCCTGAACCTGAAAAATCTCTGAAGAAAAGCAAGGGTAAATCAAAGAAAAAGCAGCAGCAAGAATCAGGACAATATCTTCTTCTATATCTATTCCAGAATCATTCACAAGAAAAAACTGAGAAGATGGTAGAAAGAAACAACAATCAAAATCCTCCAAGGAGATAACTGGGAGATTATGCTAATCAGCAGGGTCCCAGATACTTTCCTGGTATTGTCATTCCACAAACAATAAGGGCTTTAGAAATAAAGCCAGCTTTTCTGAGTCTTATAAGTGCACATCAATTCACTAGAATGTCACATAAAGATCCATACACTTATTTATCAATATTTTATGAGTTGGTTGGCACTATGGGTTTTTAACCAGGCAATTTGGAAGCTGCTAACTTGTGATTATTTCCTTTTTCTTTAACAAGAAAAGCCAAAGAATGGTTGTAATCTCATCCAAACCTGAGTTTGAATAACTGGTCAAATGTGGAAGAGAAATTCTTACAGAGATTCTTCTCTCTATCTCGGTTTATCAAGGCAAAATCAGATATTTCTACCTTTAGACAAGGAGCAGAAGAACCTTTCTGTGAAGCTTGGGACCGATTCAAATCAGTGCTGAGAAAATGTCCCAATCATGGTTTTTAAGACATAGCCCAATTGAATATAATGGATTGAGAGGGGATACTAAGATGATTTTAGATGCAGCAGCAGGAGGTACTATGATGATAATTGATGCTAATCAAGCAACTAGAATCATTGAAGTCTTGTCTTCTACAAATTATCAGGCTCAACATGATCATCATCAGGTCCAGAAAAAGGAATTCTTGATCTAAATACCACTGATGCAATTCTAGCCCAAAACAAAATCTTAACTCAGCAGATAGAAGCCTTGATACAACAAATGGCTAAATTACCTCAACAATTACATGCTTTGTATTCTTCTTCTACTATACAGTAGTAGTTTCCATTGAGATGTGATTTCTATGGAGGTGAACATGCTAATGGACATTGTGGTTCTCCAGATGAAGTTGTGCATTACATGGGAAATCAGCCCAGGCAAGGTAATTTTAATTCCAATTATTCTAACCAACCATTTCAGGGCTGGAAAAGCAACAAGAACCAAGGTGGATGGAAACAAGAAGTTGGTCCATCTAATAGACCAAACTACTAGCAGAATTATCCTTCCTTGCATGAAAAGACTTCAAAGCTCAAGGATACATTGGAGAAATTTATACAGGCCTTACTGACCAACCAGAAAAATACTGAGGCATCCATCAGAAATCTTGAAACTCAGGTGGGATAGTTAGTACGCCAAATTGCTAAACAAAAAGCACCTCAGTGCGGAGCCAACACTCAGCCAAACCCAAAAGAGCATTGTAAAGTTGTGACTATGTGAAGTGGTAAAACTGTGGGAGTTGAGGTGAGTGAAAAAGAAAAAAATGAGGAAAAGATTCTGGGTGAAAATGAAAAATAAAGAGTGGGTGCAGGAGAGAATGAAAAAGAAAGAGTGACAGAAAATAATAAAGAAAAAGAGATTATAAATAAAAAAGAGAGTAAAAAATAAAAAAAATAAAAAAGAGAGTTTAAGAAAGGTAAGGAGAAAGTTAATGATACACTGCCACAATTGAAGAATATGCCTTACTCGAAAAATCCTTCAAAGTGTGATAAAGAAAGGCAATTTGCTAGCTTTATGGAGATTTTCAAGAGATTACAAATTAATGTTCCATTTATAGAGGCTATGGAGCAGATGCCTACCTATGCAAAGTTTATGATAGACCTATTGTTAAAAAAGAAAAGATTTTCAGAGGAGACAATAGAATTGGAAGTTGGATGCAGTGCTATAATTCAAAAAGCATTGCCTCAGAAAACTAATGATCTAGGAAGTTTTACTATTCCTGTTACCATTGGTACTCTACCAATGGGAAAAGCTTTGCTGGACCTTGGTGCTAGTATTAATTTGATGTCATTATCCATGCTGAAAAGGATCAGAGATCTTGAGATAAGACCAACAAGAATGACTTTATAATTGGCAGACAGGTCGATGAAGTTTCCTTATGGAGTTATAGAAGATGTCTTGGGAAAGGTAGTTAAGTTTGTGTTTCAAGTGGACTTTGTCATTATGGACATGGAAGAGGATTCTGAGGTGCCTCTGATCTTGGGGAGACCTTTTATGAAAATGGCCAAGGTTATTATTGATGTGGATGTTAGAAAGTTAAAAGTGAGAGTTCAGGATGAGGAGGTGAACTTTAATGTTTTTGAAGCTATGAAATACTCAACAGATAAATAGAGTTATTTCAGAATTGATGTAGAATATGAAGTGGTTCAGAAGGAGATTAACAAATTGAATAATTCAAGCATTCTTGAAAAAGCTCTTATGTATGCTATTGGGGAGCTTGATGATGATGAAGCTAACGAAGTGGAAGAGATTCTTTTGATGTTGGTAAATCAATTCCTCTTAATGAAGAATTGATGGAGAAACTTCCTGAAAAGCAAGAAACTGAAATTCGAAAGCTGGAGTTAAAAGAGCCGCCTTCACATTTTAAATATGCTTTCTTGGATGATGAAGGACAAAAGCCAGTTGTAATTAGTAAAAGCTTGTCTCAGTCAGAGGAAGAGTAGTTGATTGCTATGCTAAAGAAAAATGAAGAAGCAATTGGATGGACATTACAAGACTTGAAAGGTAAAATTCCCTCTTATTATATACACCAAATTTTTATGGAACGAGAATACAAACCCATTGCACAACCTCAGAGGAGATTAAATCCAACCACGAAAGAGGTGGTCAAAAAGGAATTTATGAAATTGCTAGAAGCAGGAATGATCTATCCAATTTCAGACAGTGCTTGGGTATGTCCTGTGCAGGTTGTTTTGAAGAAAAGCAGCACGACTGTAATAAAAAATGAAAAGAATGAGCTGATTCTAACCAGGACTGTGACTGGGTGGAGAATGTGCATTGAATATAGAAAGCTCAATCAAGTGACAAGAAAAGATCATTTTCCACTGTCATTCATGGATCAAATACTGGAAAGGTTAGTTGGTCAGGCTTATTATTATTTTCTGGATGGTTATTCAGGTTATAACCAGATAGCAGTGGCCCCAAAAGATCTGGAAAAGATAGCATTCACATGTCCTTTCGGTGTTTTTGCTTACAGAAAAATGTCTTTCGAACTTTGTAATGCTCCAGCCACTTTTAAGAGATGCATGTTCGCCATCTTTATAGATCTTGTTGAAAAATGCATTGAAGTTTTCATGGATGGCTTTTTCTGCATTTGGCGCATCATTTGATCTTTGTTTGGAGAATTTGGATACAGTCTTGTGTAGGTGTGTGGAGACAAACTTGGTGCTTAACTGGGAAAAATGTCATTTCATGGTTACTGAAGGCATTGTACTTGGCCATAAGCTCTCAAGCAAAGGTGTTGAAGTAGATCAGACTAAAGTGGAAGTCATTGCAAAGTTACCACCACCAATTAATGTCAAAGGAGTTAGAAGTTTCTTAGGGCATACCGACAATTCATCAAAGACTTCTCTGTAATCACCAAACCCCCGAGTAACTTGTTGAACAAAGATACTTCTTTTCATTTTGATAATTCTTGTTTATCTGCATTTGAGTTATTAAAGAAAAAGCTAATTTCTGCTCCTATCATAGTTGTTTTTGATTAGAAAATTAATTCTGAACCCATGTGTGATGCGAGTGGCTATGTTATAGGAGCAGTTTTGGGACAAAGGAGATCTAAAATTTTTCATCCCATACACTATGCTACCAAAGTTTTAAATGAGGCTAAAATTAATTATGCCACTATAGAAAAAGAATTACTAGTAGTTGTGTATAGTCTTGAAAAATTTAGATTGTATCTAATTGATTCTAGAGTGATTGTTTTTACAGATCATGCAACTCTGAAGTACCTACTGAATAAATCTGATTCAAAGCCTAGATTAATCATGTGGATTCTTCTTTTGCAAGAGTTTGACCTAATTATTCAAGATAAAAAGGAAAGTGAGAACTATATTGCTGATCATTTATCCAGGCTTGTTAATAAAGAAGTCACAAGGTTACAGCCTAAGGTACAAGAAGACTTTCCTGATGAAAAGTTATTGTTGGTCCAAGAAAGGCCATGGTTTGCAAATATGGCTAATTTCAAAGTTGTCAGGGTGATTCTTGATGATTACTCCTGGCAATAGAAGAAAAAGTTCTTGAGAGATGCTAGACAATATGTATGGGATGACCCTTACCTGTTTAAAATTGGTTTTGATAATGTTTTGCATAGATGGGTATCCGTACAACATGCTAGAAACATTCTATGGCATTGTCATAGTTCTACTTATGGTGGTTATTTTAATGGAGAAAGAATAACCGTAAAGTTCTCCACTCTGGATTATACTAGCCATCTTTGTTTAAAGATGCCAACACTTTTGTGCAAGAATGTGATAGTTGTCAAAGATCCGAGAGCATCTTTAAGAGAAATGAAATGCCATTAACAACAATCTTGGAAGTTGAAGCATTTGACTATTGAGGCATAGATTTTGTTGCCCCTTCCCTATATCCTTCTTAAATGAATATATTTTGGTTGCAGTAGACTATGTTACTAAATGGGTAAAAGTTGTTCCTTGTACTAACTCTGATGCTAAATCTGTTATTAAATTCTTGAAAAGAAACATATTTTGCAGGTTTGGCACACCAAGAGTTCTAATTAGTGATGGTGGTTCTCATTTTTGTAACAGTTAACTTCAAAAGTACCTTGAACATTATGGGGTTAGGCATAAAGTTGCCTCTCCATATCATCCACAAGCCAACGGGCAAGTTGAAGTCTCAAACAGGGAGATCAAGAAGATTCTTGAAAAGACTGTATCCCAAAGCATAAAGGACTGGTCAATAAAGTTAGATGAGGCATTATGTGTAACATCTCATTTTCAACACAAATAGAAAATAAATATTAATATATCTTTCATGAGAAATACTGACTATAAGTTAGTTTATTATTATCATTTTTTATGAAATTTTGGTATTTATATTTAATTATTTATTTTTTTAATAAAATAAAATAATAATAATAATAAAATGAAAATATTAATGAATGAGAATTTTAAAATGACTTAATTAGTATTCATTGATTAATGAAATTATATTAAGAATTTTGAATATCTTTATTATTCACAACTTTTATTTTATGTTTATGTTTTTACACATTTATGATTTAACTCTTAATAGAATTTTAAAATAAAATTTTGAAGGAATTAGACTATGGTTCTTTAGAACTTTTTGATCTACATAATATTTATGATTTTCTGAAATTTTTTAAAATTTTTGAAATATTTTAATAAAATAATATATTTTAAATAATTTTAAATTCATATAAAGTTACTTAAAATTAAAAATATTTACAAAAAAGTGAAGTTAAATTATAAGAAAATTTTCTAAAATCCATTTCAAGTAGACTTATCTAAAAATTATCGGTTTGAGTAAAATCTTGATTTTTACCAATTGTAAAAAAATCAAAAACGTACTAATAAATTTTTATTAACAAAAAATTTTAGATTTTTAAAATTTAAATTTTATATTACTTATTATAAAATTAGTGAGAACTGATATAATATCGCTAAATTTTGAAAAAGAACTGATTTTGAATATTTAAAATATACCAAGTGAATGGTTACTATTTGGCTTAATAATTCAGCCGACATTTACTATGTAAAACACTGTGCATGAACGAAAATTTCAAAAGGTGCACAGTAATCAGAAACAAAAATTTTAGAAATTGCACAGGACTTTTATAATAAAATAATGAAATGCATAGTGAAAATTTTTTCTAAAAATAGCCGAGGTTTCTAACGAAGGAAATCGTATTTTCAGATTATGTTTTCTTAATATAGCAGTGTTAGAAAGATAGTGGTAGGAGTAAGAGAGAGAAATAAAATTTTTGGAAGGAGGTTCTGCCAAAATCATAAGGTAAGAATATCTCTCTTTTATACTTTTTAGGTTTATTTTTATATCATTTTATAAATCTATTATTATACTGGATATAATATTATTTTAAGTTACTATTCTGAATAGTAAATTACTATGTCAATAGTAAATCACTATTACGAATAGTAAATCACTATTCAAATAGTAAATTACTATTTACTATTACTATTTACTTTTACTATTCACGTTTTATTATTTACCTTTACTATTCATGTTTTACTATTTATCGTTACTATTTATGTTTTACTATTTGTTGTTACTATTCATGATTTACTATTCACTATTCATGATTTACCATTCACTATTTACTATTTACTATTTACTATTTAAAATTTACCATTTCTGTTTTAAGTAGAAATCTTAATTTTCATCTTATAACTATATTAAAGTGAAATTGGTATATTTTAGAACTCGGAGACGAGGCGCGCACGGACTTTCCATAACGAACCAAGATACAAGAGGTAAGGGGGAGTGGGATAGGAATATAATATGAAAAGACATAAGAATAATGGGAGGAGTCCCCTACTCCTTTAAAATTTAATAATATTATTATTTTAAAATAATAACTATTTAACTTAAAAATTTATAATAAATTTTAAATTGAGTATCTTGTGTAACTTGATCTGAATACCTATGTAAATACCTGGATAACCTATGCGAACTGGACTGAACTTATGCAAGGACTTGGACTATTATGACCTGTATGGACTGAACTATACCTATGCGAGGATTGAACTATATGGACCTACATAGACCTATGCGAGGAATAGACTATAAAGACTTAAAATTAATCTTATTAATCTAAATAACTATTAAAATTTGAATTATATTTATGACTGATATTTAGTTGATTTGATTTGATTATAATTAATAAAATTTGATTTTGATTAATGATATTGTGATTTATAATACTAGACTGTGATTAATAATATTTACGATTCGATGATATTTGATTGTGATTGATGATATTACAATACTTGATTGTGATTGATGAATGATTGATGACCTTGTGATATGGAGTTTCAGCATATAGCAAGCATAACGGAAAGTTAAAACTCAGTAAGAATTTTCTTACCTTACTCTTTAAATTTTTATTCTAAGAGAAAGTATTTTATCATTATTTTAGTCTTTTATTTATTCTTAGAAATAATTTTCATTAACTTTATTTTTAATCTCTAGAATAATACCTAGTATTAGAAAGAAGCTATTTTATCAAAATCAGAGGTTGAGATAATTAATTCTTGAATTAAAGAAAATTTTTATAGTTTTAAGTATTCTTAGTTAATGATTTTAAAAAAATATTTTCTTTTAGAAATCAGAAATTTAAATTGATTTTCCCTAATCTATTTACTCTATATTAGAAGAAGGTCCTTCTCTTCCACGTGTCACCTTATCTTTTATTTGAGTCTATTATATTCTGTTCCATGTCTCGCTCAAAGTACCAGACTTTTCTTCTCAATTACTACACACTTCTTTTTGCTGACAACATGTCACCTCAGAGCCAATTAAAATAATTAAAAAAGTACAAGAGTTGGAATATTTATTAATTGGGTCATTTCTTTTGTAAAATTCAATTAATTCATGCAAATTCTGGGTCAATTCAAAAATTATGATGAATCTTTGTATACGCTGAAAGATTGAGAAAAAGAACGAGTGAATGAAACAATTAGTGAAAGAGATACCGAGTGGATAAGAGACCGAGAGACTGAGAAAAAGTGAGGGGTGAGGGAACCGAGAAGGTGATTTCCGAGTGCGTGACTTCGACCGTGTTTTGCCCAGTTATAGAATATTTTCTAGGTACCTCGCTCAAGCGAGATTCACTTCCGCTTGAGTGAGGTGAGGGCAGTTCCCTTGAGCGCCCCAAGTTTTCCTGAGCAAATAGGGGATTTTAAGTATAAGACCCCAGTCTCGCTTGAGCGAACCTATCTCGCTCGGGTGAAATCCTGCCAGTATCAAATTTCCATGTGGCTCGCTTGGGCGAGACACCACACACCAGCCAATCACTCAGGCGAAATTGCTCCAGTAGCTAATTCCACACTCACTCGCTTGAGCGAGGCATCCACTCGCTTAAGCGGAATCCGACCAGAGGTCGTTTCTCCCAACACTCGGTTTTGCACTCGGGAAAGTTATTCCAGAACCAATTCCTCTCATTCGGTCCCTCACCGGCAATTTACATTAAAACCGACTTATCACTCGATCAATCATTCACTCGGTAATTCACCCTCACACCGACTCATCTTGCTTGGTTTTCTACTTGACAAAATCAATCAAAGCCGACCCGTCTCTCACTTGGCCTTTCACTCGGCAATGTATTCCAAATCCGAGTCATCTCTCAATTAGTCTTTCACTCGGTTATTTAATTCTGAATCTGAGTCATCTCTCGCTCGCTGTTTCGCTCGGCAATTACTCTACAACCGACTCATCACTCGATCGGTCCTCACTCGGTTAAATCATTCCAGACCGACCCCCACTCGCTCGGTCTTTCACTCGGCTAAACAATTCCAAGACTGACCATCACTCGATCGGTTTTTCACTCGGTAAACTTATTACAAAGCCGACTCCCTTTCTTTTTCACACGAGTGAAGTTATTCCAGAGTACTTCTGGTCAACACACCATATATCCCCCAATCGGTGCCATCCACACTCGGAACTACACACACGGAGGGACTCCACTCGGAATGAGCTACTTTGAACTTGGAAGTTTCCACTCGGAACTCCATTGCTCGGGATATCATACAGGGAGACCTCTCACTCGGAATTATATCCACTCCCTTATCTTTTATTTGAGTCTATTATATTCTGTTCCATGTCTCGCTCAAAGTACCAGACTTTTCTGCTCAGTTACTACACACTTCTTTTTGCTGACAACATGTCACCTCAGAGCCTATTAAAATAATTAAAAAAGTACAAGAGTTAGAATATTTATTAATTGGGTCATTTCTTTTGTAAAATTCAATTAATTCATGCAAATTCTGGGTCAATTCAAAAATTGTGATGAATCTCTATATACGCTGAAAGATTGAGAAAAAGAACGAGTGAATGAAACAATTAGTGAAAGAGATACCAAGTGGATAAGAGACCGAGAGACTGAGAAAGAGTGAGGGGTGAAGGAACCGAGAGGGTGATTTCTGAGTGCGTGACTTCGACCGTGTTTTACCCAGTTATAGAATATTTTCTGGGTACCTCGCTCAAGCGAGATTCACTTCCGCTTGAGCGAGGTGAGGGCAGTTCCCTTGAGCGCCCCAAGTTTTCCTGAGCAAATAGGGGATTTTAAGTATCAGACCCCAATCTCGCTTGAGCGAACCTATCTCACTCGGGCAAAATCCTGCCAGTATCAAATTTCCATGTGGCTCGCTTGGGCGAGACACCACACACCAGCCAATCGCTCGGGCGAAATTGCTCCAGTAGCTAATTCCACACTCGCTCGCTTGAGCGAGGCATCTACTCGCTTAAGTGGAATCCGACCAGAGGTCGTTTCTCCCAACACTCGGTTTTGCACTCGGGAAAGTTATTCCAGAACCAATTCCTCTTATTCGGTCCCTCACTCGGTAATTTACATTAAAACCGACTTATCACTCGATCAATCATTCACTCGGTAATTCACCCTCACACCGACTCATCTTGCTTGGTTTTCTACTCGGCAAAATCAATCAAAGCCGACTCGTCTCTCACTTGGCCTTTCACTCGGTAATGTATTCCAAATCCGAGTCATCTCTCAATCAGTCTTTCACTCGGTTATTTAATTCCGAATCCGAGTCATCTCTCGCTCGTTGTTTCGCTCGGTAATTACTCTATAACCGACTCATCACTCAATCGGTCCTCACTCGGTTAAATCATTCCAGACCGACCCCCACTCGCTCGGTCTTTCACTCGGTTAAACAATTCCAAGACCGACCATCACTCGATCGGTTTTCCACTCGGTAAACTTATTACAAAGCCGACTCCCTTTCTTTTTCACACGAGTGAAGTTATTCCAGAGTACTTCTGGTCAACACACCATATATCCCCCAATCGGTGCCATCCACACTCGAAACTACACATACGGAGGGACTTCACTCGGAACGAGTTACTTTGAACTTGGAAGTTTCCACTCGGAACTCCACTGCTCGGGATATCATACAGGGAGACCTCTCACTCGGAATTATATCCACTCCCTTATCTTTTATTTGAGTCTATTATATTCTGTTCCATGTCTCGCTCAAAGTACCAGACTTTTCTTCTCAGTTACTACACACTTCTTTTTTATGACAACATGTCACCTCAGAGCCTATTAAAATAATTAAAAAAGTACAAGAGTTAGAATATTTATTAATTGGGTCATTTCTTTTTTAAAATTCAATTAATTCATGCAAATTCTGGGTCAATTCAAAAATTGTGATGAATCTCTGTATACGCTCAAAGATTGAGAAAAAGAACGAGTGAATGAAACAATAAGTGAAAGAAATACCGAGTGGATGAGAAACTGAGAGACTGAGAAAGAGTAAGGGGTGAGGGAACCGAGAGGGTGATTTCCGAGTGCGTGACTTCGACCGTGTTTTGCCCAGTTATAGAATATTTTTTGGGTATCTCGCTCAAGCGAGATTCACTTCCACTTGAGCGAGGTGAGGGCAGTTCCCTTGAGCGCCCCAAGTTTTCCTGAGGAAATAGGGGATTTTAAGTATCAGACCCCAGTCTCGCTTGAGCGAACCTATCTCTCTCGGGTGAAATCCTGCCAGTATCAAATTTCCATGTGGCTCGCTTGGACGAGACACCACACACCAGCCAATCGCTCGGGCGAAATTGGTCCAGTAGCTAATTCCAACCTCGCTCGCTTGAGCGAGGCATCCACTCGCTTAAGCGGAATCCAACCAGAGGTCGTTTCTCCCAACACTCGGTTTTGCACTCGGGAAAGTTATTCCGGAACCAATTCCTCTTATTCGGTCCCTCACTCGGTAATTTACATTAAAACCGACTTATCACTCGATCAATCATTCACTCGGTAATTCACCCTCACACCGACTCATCTTGCTTGGTTTTCTACTTGGCAAAATCAATCAAAGCCGACTCGTCTCTCACTTGGCCTTTCACTCGGCAATTTATTCCAAATCCGAGTCATCTCTCAATCAGTCTTTCACTCGGTTATTTAATTCTGAATCCGAGTCATCTCTCGCTCGGTGTTTCGCTCGGTAATTACTCTACAACCGACTCATCACTCGATCGGTCCTCACTCGGTTAAATCATTCCAGACCAACCCCCACTCGCTCGGTCTTTCACTCGGCTAAACAATTCTAAGACCGACCATCACTCGATCGGTTTTCCACTCGGTAAACTTATTACAAAGCCGACTCCCTTTCTTTTTTACACGAGTGAAGTTATTCCAGAGTACTTCTGGTCAACACACCATATATCCCCCAATCGGTGCCATCCACACTCAGAACTACACACACGGAGGGACTCCACTCAGAACGAGTTACTTTGAACTTGGAAGTTTCCACTCGGAACTCCACTGCTCGTGATATCATACAGGGAGACCTCTCACTCAGAATTATATCCACTCCTTCACTCGGAAGGTCCAGATTCGGACATAGGTCACTCGGAATTTCACTTGGAAATTCACCACAACTTAAATTGTTTTCAAAACTCCCATTCGGACAGAACTTGTCCAGGATCTCACCCATTCTCCGTTCACTCATCTCGCTTGGGTGAATACTATCCCCAAGACCCTTCGCTCAGGCGGATTTTGTCCAGTGGCTACCTCTGATTCTATTAACAATCCCGCTTGGGCAAAATGGCCATTCACCTGAGCGAATTTGGGCCAGTAGCAAATCCCATTTACTACAATAATCTCGCTCGGGCGGAATTGTGACTGTGTAGAATTGCCAAATGACATGTATGCCTTCCATTACATATAACCAGTTAAACAAGTCACCCTTCATCATCCGACCCATTCGTTATATCAACAGCCTGAAACCATTTCTTAAAGTCCCCCCTTCGGTCCAACATCAAAGTTTGGGGCGATGTTACAATTTTCCTTAAATTACCCGTGCAAATGCACGGGTCCACTACTAGTGAAATAACTAAAGGATATTTTGTTATAGTCGAGATTTCTAAACTCAATCTAGTTAAGATTCAAATTGGAAAAGATTATGTAAATATATGAACTTTTTTAAGAGAAAGTTTTGAGATATTTAAGGCTTGGAAACTCAATTTTAGTGAGATCTGAATTTGAAGATTGTACTAAATTTATTTCTGTATAACAGAAGTTCAAAGAAGAACATATGAGAATGTACAGTTTATTGAGATGATTTTGTGAACCTTTATGGTATTTAATAATTAAGTTTCTAAAAGTCTTAACCAACTAAATATGCGAGTAGTTTATGCATCATGAATCATTAAAGAGAAATGAGATGTGATATTGCCTGGGGACGGATTATAGAAACCAAGGATACATTAGAGGAGGCTTAATTATGAGCCTTGGGATGAGAGGATGTGAAAGGGTGCTTCAGGTGATGTGGGGTTGCTCCCTAGTGTCGGGTACTTTCACAATAAAAACTTTCTCAGTCTTACTAGTCTCTAAGTGTTTCCACACCAGTTGAGCTGTTCATATGCCATGAAGGCATTTATGTTATTATTATCCAGAATTATGGAATAGTGTAAACTCCTGGTTGGCCCAGTGCAAACTAAAAATTTAAGGGCCCACATGCATAGAATGAATGAGATGGTAGTATTAAAAATATTGCATGACATTCATAATTGTTATGTTATGAAAACTCTACATTCATAATTGGTTATGTATATGATTGTGATTGAAATTATTATATTAGATTATGAAAACCCTTATGCTTATGTCTTATCTGTAAAGTATTATATTCTGTTTCTCACTCCTTCTTGTTTGAATTTTATGTCCAAAATATATGTTATGTGATATATAGCTAGCAGTCCAAGATGGAAGGATATGTAATTACAGAAGGGTAAAGTGGTCTCATCCTCAATCAGATAGATGAAGAGATATGACAAGAGTAGGATTCCAAAACTCGATGGTTCAAGGATTAGGAAATGATTGGTCACATTTGTAGTAGAGGTATAGTTTAGTTTTACTTTGCCTTATTACAATATCAAGTTAGATAATTGTAACAACATAAAGGTTAAAATTTAATAAACTTTCTCATTTGGATATAATACTGTAATGATTTATCACTTATGATTTCTATTAATTGTTTTGTCATTATAAACAAATATTGAAAGATAATGTTTTTTTTTACTTTCAATATTCAAAGAAAATCAGATGTATATACGTCCTTGTATACATAAGATAAAGAGTGATAAATATGTATATCTTTCTAAAAGTTTTTTTAAGACAAAAAGAATACATATATGTCTCGTGTATATAAGGAGGTGTTACATTATGGGCATACAGGACAACATTCAAAGCTCCCACAGGTTTCTCACCTTACCAGGTGGTCTATGGTAAAAGTTGTCACTTACCTGTGGAGTTGGAGCATAAAGCATATTAGGCAATTAAGATGCTGAATTTTGATTCAAAGACTTCAACAGAGAGAAGAAAGTTATTGATTTCAGAATTGGAGGAATGAAGATTGCAAGTATATGATTCTTCCAAAGTTTATAAGGAAATGATGAAAGCTTATTATGACAGGAAAATTATAAAGAAAAGATTTTATCCAGGGCAATCTATTTTGTTGTTCAATTCTAGACTCAAACTTTACCCGGGTAAGCTCAAATCCAAGTGGTCAGGACCTTTCTTGGTAAAAGAAGTTAAAACATATGGAGCTATGGAGTTACAAGATCCAGAATCCAAGAGAACATGGACTGTGAATGGCCAAAGGTTGAAACCATATGTTGGGGGTAAAGTGGAAGGCTCACAATGCTAATCCACTTGCATGATTTATGAATTCAAAAAGGTGTCGAGTTAATGACGTAAAACAAGCATTTCCTAGGAGGCAACCCAGTTTTTATGATGCATTTTGTATAGAAATTTTAATGTTTGTGTTTATGCATGATGGAAGTTTAATTGGAAGAATGGAATTTGAATTGGACGAATGATTAGAAGTTGTTTAGGTAAAAGAGAATGGGATGCAAAGCTAAACTTGTGAATTGTGCAGAAAATTATAGTGTTAAGTTTAGAATACTAGGTGATGATATAAAATTTTTTGTTACATATGTGATTATTCATGCAATGTGGTGTTCTACTTGACAAACTTAGCACAAAATTGTACAAATCTTAAACCTGGCCATGTGATTATGATAAGTGAAAAGTTTCATGTTTTATGTCAATGATGGATTAATTAAACTTATTTGTAGAAGTTGATGCAAAAGACTTCGAATGAATCATGACATAGGAGCAGAAATTGAATATTAAATTTTGTCAAAAATTTTGCAAATGGTCAAGAACAATGAAGTTGAAGTCCAAGTAAAAGGCAAGGTAAAGTTATATGTTGAATCTGAGAAAATTTTGCACACTCACTCAAGCGAGACCCTAGGCGCTCAAACAAAAGTTACAGAAAAGTTTTTAAAAGCTTCTCTGAGAAATTTGCTCAACTGACCTGACTATCACCCAAGTGAGTTGCCTTAGAAATACATTTTCACCCAAGCGAATTTGTCTCGCCTAAGTGGGATTAACTTTGAAATAACAATGTCAAAAATTTGCTTGAGCGAGGATATCTAGCCTAAGCAAAAATGTATTAATTGCATCAAGAGGCATCAGAGTTGAAACTCACCTAAGTGAAATTAAGCTTGCTTGAGCGAGTCCTATCCCATTTTGGTTCTGGAAGAATTTTGCTCAAGTGAAATTGGATTGCTTAAGTGAATTTTCATTAAAAGCTTTCTGTTCAATTTCTGCTTAAGCGTGCCTAACTCGCCTAAGCGAAACTTTTCTTGGGAAACAGGGAGCTGCTTCATATTTCAACTTGCTCACGCGACTACAAGCTTGCTTAAGCGAAAACCCGAAAAATTAATTATATCTAAATTTTGCTCAAGCGACTTCAGCTCGCATAAGCGAATATCATACCTGGTGGTTCTGTACATATTTTGCCTAAGCGACTACGAGCTCGCTTGAGCTAGATTACACGGTTACAGGCCATTAAAGAGGATTTAAAACAAAAAAAGCAGTTTTATTTCATTCAAACACACTTCTTTTCCCATTTAAAGAGTTTCTCTTTAACCCTCGGTGCACCCTAATCTCCATTCTCTCTTTCATCTCTTTAAGTTCCCTACTTTTTCTTCTTCTTCTTCTTCCATTTCTTCCATTTTTGAATGCAAGTAAGTTTCCTACTTCTCTTTCCTTCTTCTTCCATCTCTTCTATTTCTTCATGCTCTATTTTTGTGATTGTTACCTTTTTCCATGATATTTTGAATTTTACTTTGTTTTTGTGAGTATAGTTTAAATCTTTGCTTACAAGATTGATATTTTTGTGTTTCTTTGCATTTCTTCTTTCGTTACTTCATCATTTCATCTTTAGAATAAGTGGGGTAATTTTTTTGTAACAATGATGCTTGTTTTTGAAGTCTGTTGTGAATGTGAAGTTATTGATTGCATACTGTTTAATTAATTGCCAAAATGAGGTGAAAGAGTTCTTGTTAGATTTTGGTTTGGTTGCTAAGTTTCTTTTTATTTGATATGCTCTGTTTTAATTCCAATGGATTATTACACTTTGGTTTTATGCATTGTTCAGTTTTTGGTGCTCTAAACTTTTGATTGTATTGCAGATGACACGTACCAAAACAACCAGACCACCCCCTAGTTCATCCAACCCATCACGCAAGGAGCGTGCCAAGAGACAACGCACCTCCGAACCTTCTTCACCCTGGAATCAAAAATTCAGAGACAAAGACAAAGCCAAAAGATTCGAGGAACTTCAATAGTGGAACTTCATTGTAAAGCACCGAGTAGATTTGCGTGAGGGGGATTATGATGATTTTATGGGTGTGCTACGTGACCGGCAGCGGTTAAGGTTAGCTAACCCCAACCCCCTAGTTTGATCCTGACATTGTGAGGGAGTTTTATGCAAATGCTTGGCCAAAGGACAGTTTTGGCGATTACAAGACCTATGTGCGAGGTGTTTGGATTTCTAATGACCAGGAAACCATTAATCAGCATCTACGCAGGCCCTTTACCCTTAATAAGAACCGCACCATTGATAGTTATTTCTTCTTGAAGGCACATAATGAACAGTTCAGGACGGATAAATTAGAATGCATATTATGTCTCCCTGGTCGTCATTTTTAGATGGGCCAAGGTTCCCACAATCCCCTCCACATCTTAAGGAAAGATATGAAGCTCCTTACCCAAGTATGGACAACATTTTTATTAGCCAATGTGACACCTACTGGACATGTTTCTGATTTTACCTACCAGAGATGCCATCTTTTGCAATGTATCTTGACTCCTGACATGACAATGGACATAACTTATATTATCCGGGATGAAATTCACAAATTTGCCCGCATGTAAGTAAAGACCACTACAATAGGGTAGAAGGTCAAGGGAAGTTTGGGGTTCCTTGTTTTTAACACTGGACTTTGTACCGCACATGGCGTTGAGGTCTATCCCACTAGCCCTAAGGCTGAGCAACGGGTCAGATTTACCCGTTTAATTTGATTATCCAATCCTATCCAATTAAATTGGATTGAATTTTTTTGGTCATCGGATCAAATCCAATCTAATCCAACCAAGATCCAATTATAATCTGATCGAATATCAGATTTGACGTTTAAAAATCCGAGTACTTAATGAGTACCAACCTATTTTTATATTATTTATTATATATATATATATATTTTTTTTCTCTCACATACTCATGTTTTTCCTTTTAGAGCAAATAAGGGAATACCCAATCCAAGGTTAAAAAAATAAAAATACTCAATCCACATCCACGTTAATAAAAAAATATAGCATAACTACTATAACATCCTATTTTCTACTCAAATAGAAAATAGATATTAATATCTCTTTAATGAGAAAACACTTACTGTTAGTTAATTGATTTTTAACTAATTAATATTTTTATAAAATTTTGGTATTTATACTTAATTATTTTTTAAAATAATAAAATAATATATATATATTGAATGAAAATTTTAAAATGACTTAATTAGTATTCACTAATTAAGAAAATTATATTAAGAATTTTTAATATCTTTATTATTCATAATTTTTATTTTATGTTATTATATTTATGTTTTTACATATTTAAGATTTAACTCTTATTAAAATTTTAAAATAAAAATTTGAAGGAATTAGAATATGATTCTTTAGAACTTTTTGATATATGCATTATTTATGATTTTCTGGAATTTTTTGAATTTTTTTAAATATTTGAGAAAATAACCAAAATACCCTTAACCTTTTATCTAATAACCAAAATGCCACTGCCGACATCGTCGCTTACTTATTGCTTACATCATCAGTTGGTAAATACTTACATCATGAATAGTCACCGGTTGGTAAATACTTACATCATGAATAGTCACCGGTTGGTAAATACTTACATTATGAATAGTAAAATAAATAATTAAGTAATCTTAAATAGTAAAATTCTCTTCCTATAAATAGATGACTCATTTACAACATTTATACATCAAAAATTAGAGAGAGGATCTAGAGAGATAGTGCTTAAGAAATTAGTGGGAAGTAAATTCTTTTGGTAAAAAGAGATTCTGTCGGAGGTGTAAGGTAATAACATCTTTTTTTTTATATTCTTTTTATGATTATTTAGTTTATTCTTTTTAACACTCTTAAACCATTAATATACTAGTACTATTATGAATAAGTTACTATGGTAAAAATAAATTACCACTATGTTATTTTTACGATTTACTGTTACTATTCACTATTTATTGTTACTATTCACACTTTACCATTTGCTGTTATTATTCAAAATTTATTATTTATTATTTATTATTATTATTCAAAATTTATTAGTTACTATTACTATTCAAAATTTACTATTTACCGTTACTATTCAAAATTACTATTTACTGTTACTATTTAAAATTTACTATTTACCATTACTATTCAAAATTTACTATTTACCATTTCTATTCACGATTTATCATTTGCCGCTACTATTCAAAATTTACTATTTACTATTACTATTCAAAATTTACTAGTTACCATTTCTATTCACGATTTATCATTTACCGCTACTATTCAAAATTTACTATTTACCATTACTATTCACGATTTACTATTTAGCATTACTATTCAAAAAAATTACTAATTACCGTTAATATTGATGATTTATTATTTACCGTTACTATTTACTATTACTATGCATAATTACTATTTATTATTTCTGATAGTAATCTTAATTTTCATCGTATGCCTATACTGAAATAAATTAGTATTAATATATTTTTTTAGAACTCGAAGGCACAAAGCGAATTCACTTTTGGTAGTAATTCCAGGTAAGGGGGAGTGAGATAAAAATATAATATGAAAAGATATAAGAATAATGGGAGGAGTCCCCTACTCCTTTTAAATTTAATAATATTATTATTTTAAAATAATAAATTTTAAATTAAGTATCTTGTGTAGGACTTGAACTGGATTAAACCTATGCAAGGGCTTGAACTATTATGACCTATATGGACTGAACTAAACCTATGTAAGGATTGAATTATGTGGACTTACATAGACCTATGTGAGGAATGGACTATAAGAGCTTGTAATTAAGTTTATTAAATTAAATAACTATTAAACATTAAATTATGATATTTATGAATGATATTTATTTGATTTGATTATGATTGATAATATTGGTGATTGATGATATTTGATTATGATTGATGAGTGATTAATAATCTTGTGATGTGGAGTTTGAGCATATAGCAAACATGACGGGAAGCTAAAACTCAGTAAGAATATACTTATTCCTTACTTTTTACAGTATTACTTTAAAATAAATTATTTATAATAATTTCTCAATGTTTATTCAGAATTATTGTTAAGAAATTTTTCTTTCTATAACTTACTTTTATCTTTCAAAATAAATTATTTAATTAAATTTTAGAATAATTTTTAGTTATTAAAAAATAAAAAGAAAAAGAAATTGTTTTATGAAAATAATATATTCATATATGTATATATATATATATATATATATATGAAAATACTTGATTCTCAAATGGAAATAAGATACTTCAATAATACTTCCTTTTAAACTTTTGAAAATAAGAGTTTTAATTTCAAAAGTGTTTTATTATATATTTTTTAAGTATTATAATTAAAGATGGAAAAAGATTGATAATTCAAACTTGTGTCTAAAGTAAATTAATTTCCTATAAATGCTTTAAAGAAGGTTTGGAATATATATTAAGACTTTGAAACTTAAATCACAATAATATTGATTTGTGAATGATAAAGAAAACTGTACTGAAATTCTTCTGCGCGTGGCAGAACTTATTTAAGAGTTTGGAAATGTGCAGTTTATCGGGGTGGCTATGTTGTTATTCGTAGGCCTCGAAGATATAATTTTACTTGAGTTTCTAAAAGTCTTAACCAACTCAATACGCGAGTAGTTCATGCATCATGAATCATTAAAGAGAAATGAGATGTGATATTGCCTGGGGACGGAATCGAGGATACATTAGAGGAGACTTAATTACGAGCCTTGGGATGAGAAGGTGTGAAAGGATGCTTCAGGTGACCTGGGGTCGCTCCCTAGTGTCGGGTACTTTCACAATAAAAACCTTCTCAATCTGATTAGTCTCTAAGTATTTCCATGCCAGTTGAGCTGTTCATATGCCATGAAGGCATTTATGTTATTATTTTCCGGAATTAGGGAACAATGTAAAGTCCTGGTTGGCCCAGTGCAAATTAAAACTTTAAGGGCCCACATGCATAAATTGAATGAGATAGTAGCATTAAAAGCATTATATAATATTCATGTGATTGTAACATTTTATGTGGGTGGTTGTGAATCAAAATATAATTGTTATGTATGTGGAAACCATATATTCACAATTGATTGTGTATGAGATTATGACTGATATTATTATATTAGTTTGTGAAAACCCTTATGCTTATGTCTTATCTATAAGATATTATATTTTGTTTCTCACTCCTTCTTGTTTGAATTTGTGTCCAAAATAAATGCTATGTGGTATATATCTAGCAGTCTAGGATGAAAGGATGTAATTACAAGAGGGTAAAGTGGTTTTATCCTCAATCGGATTGGTGAATAGATATGGCAAGAGTAGGATTCCAAAAACCTATGGTTCGAGGGCTAGGAAATGATTGATCATGGTCGTAGTAGAGGTATAATTTAATTTTAGTTCACCTTATTACAATATCAAGTTGGATAATTGTAACAAGGTGAATGTTAAACTTTGATACTGTAATCTTTTATCACTTATGATTTCTATAAATTTATTTTGTCATTATGGACAAATATTGAGAGGCAACATTTTTTTACTTTCAATATTCAAAGAAAATTAGATGTATATACACCCTTGTATACGCGAGATAAGAAATGATATATATATTTCTAAAGTTTTTAAAAGCAATAAGAATATACATATGTCATGTATATAAGGGGGTGTTACAGCTACCTTGTTATTGTTGTCATTTTATTTTAAATTTAAATTGTTGTTAAAATGGATTTGATTTATATTTCTATTGATTATGTGTGTTATTAAACACTAGTAAGTACTATGTTGTAATGTTTGACATGGACTTTAAGATGTTAGAAGTTTTTTTATATTGTGGTTTCATAAAAAATATAACAAATTTTCTTTAATCGGATATCCAATTATCCAATCTAATCCAAACCAATTTAGATCGGATCGGATTGGATTGGATTTTAAAAAAAATTTACACAAATCCAATCCAATCCAATCCAATGAAATTTGATCGTATCGGATTATTTTTTGTGCAAAATCCAATCCAATCCGGTACTTGCTCACCCCCCTAACTAGCCCCATCCGACCATCTATTGACTACTAGTTTATTTTATACTACTGCACTCTACCAGCACCCGTTCAGCCATATGCACCACCACCACCAACCACCTCCATCACTACCGCAGCAGGCACCACCACCTCTACCAATTGTTCCACCACCTCCAACACCCATCCCAGTGGTTCTTTTTACAGATCCTACTCTTCTGGCCTACTTGATCCATGTTCAGAAGCAGCAAACTTCTCTCCATAAATTTATCCTATATCTTTACAGGGGCTTGTACTTTGGCATTCCCTCTACTATCCTTTAGCGTCGCTCTATATTTGAGGCCTATATTGCTTAGCCTAGGGACCGTCCTATTTTACTGAAGGAGGGTAGCCCTTCAGCATCAACATCTGTACCAGAGACAATGACACCATCTGAAGCACCTAAAGAGGAGAGGGATACACAGGTAGTAGAACCAGCTAACACTGGAGCAGCTGAGGAGAGGGATACAAGAGTAGCTGATTCTGAGGATCGAGAGTTTGAGGCCCAGCTAGACAGAGTAGTCAGTGATATACTAGTTGAGGATCATCGGGATGTGAATCCATGACTAGTTTAGTTGTTTCATGTTTATGTATAGTTCACTTTAGGTTTACTTCAGTTGCTACTTTACTTTTTACTTTGCTGGATATATTTCCTTTTGGATTTTGGTTATATTTTGATGTTATCCATAAGTTCTTTTATAAATAGGCGCATAAATATTTTGCTTTACACATATGTTGATGTTATTATATTATATACTTGTTATAAATTATAGTATAGTTAGCAGGTCTTTTGGAAAGTAACAAGATGATTAAGGTTGGATTAAATTAGTACTTGAATGAATACGAAACAACTACATTATGTGAAAAATACAACACTGTGGATGAATTTAATTAACATGAAGTGAATTCCAGGTTTGTGAAATGTTGTATCAGTTGTTTGAATCTTTTTTTGTTTAAATTAAGAAATCAAGCCTTTCAACTGGGAAAGTGAATGAAACCTAAATACCGAGAGTCCCACTGATTGTGTCTGGCTGTTATTGCATAATTTTCTGATAAAAGGCACTGTGTAGATAAGCTTGGATAGAATAGAGGCAATTTTGTTAGATCTAGGGTAAAACCAGAACCAAAAAGCCATCCAATACATAAAAAAATCCCATTTTGTTCTTAAACCCTTTGGGCTGAAAAAGTTTTGTTCAAAAACCTTATCTAAAGCATGCTTATGATTTATTTCCTACCTATATAGCATGCTAAAGGAAAAAGATGATGATAATGCTTGTACATGAAGGGTTAAAATTTTTGGCTTATCTGGTAAAGAAATAAGTATGAGGCTGAGAATTGTGAAGATGAAAAGAAAAAGAATCTCTCAATGAATATCTATTAACAAATAAAGAAGAGGAATTCAACATAAACAAAGAAAAGAAAAAGAAAGAAAAAAGAGAGAAGTTGAAAAGAATAAAATGTAGAGTTTTAAGGATTATGTATATTAAAGGAAAGTTAAAAATATATGATGTAAATCATAATCTTATTCCTCTTAGCATGCTCTTTGAATTCCCAGTAAAATAATGACTTTCTTGTCTAGCCCAACCCCATTATAGCCCTATAAAGACCTCTTGATCCATGTTGTTTATATAATTGTTCTTTTGTGACAAAATGAAATGCAATTATGGCTTTGACATGATTAGTGATGGCAAAAGAGAAACACTCACCTGTGAGAATTAGAGTGGATTTCTTATTTTTACAGATCTTGATTGCTTTTAGCTAGATATTTGATTTGCAGATTTAGAAGATCATGTTTGTGGATCTTGAAGGCACCATGTGCTGTTGTTTGTAGATATATTAAGTTGTTTTCTTTCCTTATGCATTGTATTGATTTAAGACAACCTTGTTTTTATATTTATACTTTAATATTTTGCTTAAGGGCAAGCAAAACTCTAGGTTAGGGAGAGTTTGATAATGCTCAAATTGTATATATGTTTTGAGTTGAATTGAGCATCATTTTGTAAGGAAATCATGATACCCAAAAGAAATTGTAAGTTAAATTGATTAAATGCATAATTCTAAATAAATCTTTGATAACATGTGTTTTTGAGACTTTTTATTCCATGTTTTGTGTAAATACAGGTGATTACGAATAAAGAAGAGAAGAACGAAGGATCCACACTTAGAAATCCCCTTTGACAAGTGAGAAAAGGCCAACTTCAGATGAACTCACTTAAGCAAGCTTGTAATTTACTTAAGTGACCAATTTGCTAAAGCGGATGATAACTTTGCTTGAGCGAGTATCAGGCAGAATATAATGAAGGCTCCAGTGAAAAACTTACTTAAGCGAGTCTCAGTTTGCTTAAGCGAGAATTGTCCAGAGAGTAATTGAAGATGATTCACTTGAGAGAAGGAGCATTAGCCTAAGCGAAGGAGCATTATTTTGAGCGAGAATAGTCCAAAAAGAAATGCCAAGCATTCGCTTGAGTGAGACTCAATCTGTTCATGTTAAATTTTTCCAGAAATAATTCAATTATAATTCGCTTGAGCGGATCAAGCTTGGCTCAAGCGAACGGAATAGAGAAAAATAGAGGATTGCACTTGCCCAAGCTAGTCTGTGAGGGAACAATCAAGATTAAAAACCTTCCTTCAGGGTGAAGAAACTTGACTCGCTTAAGCGAGCTAACTCTAGCTTGAGGAAGACAGGTAACATATAAAGAAAACTTCGTAACTTTGAAAGATGGCATGGAGAATTAGATTCTTTTTCTTTAGGGCTTCCTGCAACACTTGAAGACTATTCTTCTTTTCTTTTTCATTTATCTTGGGTTTGTATTGATAACATGAGTAGCTAATCTTTTTGTAGGGATTGGATGTAATCAACTCGAACCCAACGTATTGTGTTATATATTTATATAGTTGGTAATCGTTCTATTAGTTTTTGTTTTCCATTCTGATCTTAATGCTTGAATCTAACTGATCACTAGCTTCTTTATCTTAGTTTTCTCTAGTTATTGGAAAATACCTTTTGAAAACCAAGATTGGATGGAACGCTCATTGTTATTGATTATTAGGAATAATATTCAAGGCAATGAACATTAAAACAATCAGGTGTAAGGCTGGAATATTTACGAATCGATTGAGGGATCAATAGTTTGAAAATATTCTTATGGATTTTGTAGTCGAGGAATCGATGCAAATAATTTAAGATTTTGATATAAAAATCAATAATTCGAAAGCCGATTATATTAATGTATATGTTGTATGTTAGGGGAGATAGATGAATCCAATCCCATTTTCTCTCATTTTATCTTCATACTTGTCATCACTTGCATTATCTTTATTTTATGCTCAAAGTTTTCTTTAGATTTTTAATTATATTTTATTAGATGAATCAAAACTTTGTTTTGCCTAAACTGTAACACCCTATTTTAATAGTAAATAAAACCTAAAACAGGGAAAATTTTCCCAAAAATAAACCAATGGTACCGGGTCCAAAAGAGAAGGAAAGGAAGGTAATGAAATAAATAAAAGCCGGCCAAACATTCATAATCCGACCCAAAATAATGACTGGAGTAATTAGCAAACAGCGTAAGGGTAGAGAGGCAAAAGCCGACCAAGGAGGGTAAAACTAAACCGAGAGACCAAGAGAAGGGGAAGGGAAAGCAGTGACAGAAACCGATTAGAATAACTGAGCGGAAGAGCAACAGCACTCAAGCGAAATCAAACGAGAGCCTCCCAGCAACACCCACTCGCTGGGGCAAACACCTTAGTCGCTGAGGCGAGCAACACACTCGGTAATTCCCATCGCTCGGTATTAACATCCATTCACTCGGAGATAACCATAATACACTCACTTCCCATAACTTAGCCCCTTACGTCTTTATACACAAGGCCACGCCTCAATCTACTCGGGAAACGTGGATTATCCACTCAGTATACATCAAACTTGAGTACAGTCGGAATTCCCTCACTCCCTCATCCCTCAGCATATTTGCACTTCACACTCAGAAAACGAGTAGACCCTCTTTCGCTTAGAAGGGGTCCCACAATCATTTATCGCTCGGAATGCCTCAGCTAGGTCCACTCGGGTTTAGATATCATACGCCTAGAATTCATTCCACTCTAAACCACCATACTGATTCTTCTTTCGGGAGAGGGTCACTCGGGGCTTTCACTCGGGAATATAACTCTTCCTCACTCGGGTTTCACTTATATTTTTCCCTCGGTAATGACCGCTCTCGATATCCCTCGGGGATTCTCCCATTAGATCTTACATAGTATAGGTCTATCTAAGATATTTTACTCAGAATCCATTGAAGTATCATCACTCGAACAAGAAGGCATAGCCAATTGCAGTCCCACTCGGAGTTGACTCCCCCAATTACGTCTACTCGGAAAATCATTAACTGAGCAATATTCCATCCACCAATACCTCTCAGTCAACCCAGACACAAATCACCAGTATGCAACATATAAGTACATACATATTCATGCACTCAGAATACCCATTACCTTAACATCATTCATTCCTCAGCACCTGTTATCCGATGCAAGTACAAGCTATCAACGTGAACTATATACATATAAAAACATGCACTCGGGTCACAATAGCTCAGATTACTTATATATATATATATGTATATTCATATTCATTACGCCACACTGTTATTATGAGCCGGCCAAGGCTACAACTGACGAAACATGACAAATACAAAATAGGCACTCAACGGTCGGAGTGCACCTCACTCGGACCTGAGACCTTATCATCACTTCAGAGTCCAACCTGCACACACTGAAAAATGGTGTAGGGGTGAGCTTTTATATATAAAATGACAGCTATTGACTCAGACTTTACTTCAATTCTCAATTATATAATTTACCGGGCTCAATCCATAACGATATATATATATATATATATATTGCCAATTAATATAAGAGTCAGACCATATCATTCAATCGGAATTCGCACAATAACATATATTCTCAATCATAGCATCACACTGCACTTAGCAACAGTATCAATACCTGTATATTCATTCAGTCGGAATTCACTCATACGACATCATCTAGTTGGAGTTCACTCAATTCATTTAATCCATGCAAATCACAATAATCTCAATAACAATGCTCATAGTCTCATGCATGCGGATCCGACTTAAACAGTGAGTTCAGTGCAGATTCCTTCCCAGTCCCTCGTCCACTAGCCCTTTCCGTGTGGCACCGGTCACCCCGTGACGTCTCGAGACCCAGCTCTAGCTCCATCGGCTACCACGGGTCCTCATGGATCTAACCAGGAATCTGACTGGAACTCTTTTTATACGACTCCAGATGCCTTTTTGACCCCCCATCCACTAGCCCTTTCCGTGTGGCACCGGTCACCCCGTGACGTCTCGAGACCCAGCTCTAGCTCCATCGGCTACCACGGGTCCTCATGGAACTGGTCAGGAATCTGGGAATCATCCCACATATGCAATCTCATGCAATTCCACAACAAGCATCCAAGCTTACCAGACGCGTCTCACACAGCCATGAATGGGTCACAACCGATCCCCCACACAGCATTCAGATTCATTCAGAATCCCACATTTCCATTACAATAACACATGCATCTATCATAATAACTCACAACAAGCAAGCCTAGGTAACCACATTACAGCACATCCACTCAACGTTTTTAGCAAAGTCAGCATACTTTTCCACACAGCATTCAAAATGGAAATCACGTATCAATTCACATCTTATGCATTCGGGGATAATGGTAACGCACATACGCGTTCACTCAGCAACTCATGTTTCAACAACACGTATCACAGAAATATTAACAGGCACTCAAAGACGAAGTCACACAACCCTCAACCTTTCACAGATACCCCAATTCGGGAGTTGCATGCACAATCAGTCAATCACCACACATCGATCTACACATTTCACACAACATATCATATTAAAGCAAGCACCCGGAACCCGGTCATAAACCATACACTTAACATGCAAAGCGCCCTCTACCTGCTGTCGGGGTTCAGAGACTCCTCAAGTTGCAGTGCTGACCGATCGCCCTTCTGCTACTCCTCTTCCACCAGCCTTCAAACTCAGCGTTGATCCTGGGCCAGAGTTGCTCTTTCCTCCAACGGGTTCATCTCCCCCACAGCTCCAAGGCACTTCCAGCACAGCCTTCCAACTGGAATACTGACAGCTCCAGGTAGAAGAAGAAGGAGAGGAAGAAGGCAATGGGGAGGAAGAAGAGGACAGGGAGTGGAACAGAGCCGTGTTGCTGTTCCCCCCAGAAAGCTCTCGACCCTCTCACTGTTCAAGTGGCGACGTGAATGAGAGTGAAGAAGAGAAAACAAGGGAGAAGAGACCATATGCACGCACAAGGAGAGCTGTCCAGCGTGAATAATGAGAGAGAGAGCTGAAGTTCTTTTATACCTCCAGGGGCACATGCGTCCTTTCACCTAGCATTTTCATTATTATTTATTTAATTATTTCTAACCAATCAGCAATTACTCTAATTAACCATTAATCCTAATTCTGTAATTAACCTTTAATTAATAGCTTAGCTTCAGTCGGTAATTAAATTAAAAATTGGGATGTTACATAAACCATATGAAATCATATTGTTAAAACACCACTCCTCAGTGGAACGACACTTTAATATACTACACTACGACAGGGAAAACTTATCGCTATTCCATCACAAGAAAAACCATATCACCCAACGCATGTCAAAACCAACTTTGAACAACGTCACCATATATCCAATCTTCTCCTCCCATGTTCACCAGATACCAGTTCATCATTCTTCTCCTCTCATGTTCACCATATACTAGTTCAATGGGTCAAGTTGTGAAACCTTTAAAGGCCAAAATAGGTAAAGGTTTTATTCCTTAAAATTTACTTGAACGTGTTTTATGTGGGTTTTAGTTTATGGTGAAGTAAAGTAGTTATTGTGTGTTTGAAGGTGGTGGTGGATGGTTGATAGGTTGTTTGGTAGGTTTAGTTTGTAGGTGTTTTGTGCTAGATTAATGGTGGTTTTGGTTGGTAGTAGCTAGTGGTTTGTGGATGGTTGGGTGGTAAAGGTTGTGGGTTTTGGTGGTGGTGCTCAAAGGGATGGTTTGTGATGGTTGATGGGGCGGTAGGTGGTGTTTACATATATCACGAGATCTTGTATTTTTTTTATTGTTTGATACCAACCAACTCATTTTTTAAGTGTAATTCATTTTGTTCTGGATTATTGATGCTTTCTCATCGAGGTGATGGAATTTATGTGGCAAGTGCACCAATCGTTAATATTGAGTATATTTGATAGTCCCATAGGGATTGAGGCAATTACCACATCCAAGGACTAATACTAGCTGAACCAAACCAATTTAAGAAAGAATTCATAATATTTTTGCTTTTGTTGAAATTGATATTTTTGTATTTTCCAATAACTTGCACAGAGTTAAAGTTGTAACACAAAGAATGAAAGTAGGTTAGGATCACCTCAGTATTCAATTTCATCCTAATCTTGCAATTGAGGTTCAATTCCAGTAGCAATACATGTGATAGGTTTCACAGATGATTAATCCCTAATCCCTTAGATGATTAACACTAATTCCTTGCATTTAAACCTTAATTCCTTAGGTATTCAACTACAGAGGAACCAATTACGAAAATAAGAGTTGAACCCTAGTTATTCACCTAGAATGTAGGCCTGAATTAACTAAGTGGTAAGGAGTTACCTAAGTCCTAAGCCATAATTTCTCTCTGGAGTAGAACTTGAGATTATTCTGGATTCTTCAATCCAACAATGAATTTCAACTTCCTTGCTTGTTCTTCACATGCATTCAACTAAAATCTAACTCAATGTAGAGTTAGGAATTCATTGAAGCTTCAGCAATCCCAACCCTAGGGGTTTAGCAACCCATGGGTGGTGAAGAAGTGTTTGCAGAAGTGGTAGCCATAGAGAGAAGGGAGAGGATTTTGGAAAATAAAAATGTAGAGAGAGAGAGAAATTCGAGTAATAATGTAACATCCCTGATGTTTTAATAAAAATTATGAAATGGGAAATATTAGTAAATATTTTAGAAGTTTTATTTAATAATTGTTTTGCGTGAGCCAAAGGTTAGAAAAGCCGGTGTCGAGGTTGGTGTGTGAAACGCGAACAGGCGGAGTTAAAAGAGTGGAAGTGTGGGAGAAGAGCGGACAAGACTAGGCGGTCTGGTCCTACCGTTGTGGGGAGAGCGCCTCACACGGGGTCACAGTCCGGATTAACCTCATAATGAGGGAGACAACGGATATAAGTAGTCGAGAGGTGAGCACGGATAAAGTATCCGATCTCTCAGGTTGTTGCTCGGATTTCCGAGGTATGAACATTAAGTTAGGACGGCGGGGTCGATATTTATATCGGACCTATACTCTGGCAAATTATTAGAGGAGTATAACTACGTGGGCGTTGAAGGGATAAACACGTGTAATTGATTGATGACTAAGCAATAGTTTAAAATAGTTAGAATACAAATAAAATCAAGGAAAAGACGATCTTGCCCATGAGCCATATATATATGAAGATTCCCTTCCTTCTTCTTCATTTTTACACAAGTTACCTTTATTATCAGTTGTTCCTTCCCTCCCGTTTGCCTCTTCTCCCTTGACACTGAGCTGCATGTACTGGAGTGAGACTCCATTCGTGTTTGAACTACAAAGTAACCTCATTCCTGTGATCGAGACTTCCAGGTGAGTCTACTGATCCAACCCGATTGTGATTCCCTTATTTCTTTCATTCTTTAGCTGTTAAGAGCCATGCATGGCTATGTTCGTGACTGTTCTCCACTCCTCTGGTGAGTGTGAGTCCAGAGGTTGTCCATGAACTAAGGACGTTGAAGTGATGAAGTTGTACTTCATGATCCGTAGGTAATAGACTAAGCAACGAAAGACTGAGAGAAGGAATTGAGATTGCAGAGCCGGTGCTCAGAGAAAGAAATAGGCATAGAGAGCAGATCATCAAAGCGCGGAACCAGGGTAAGGGGGGTGTTCGGGTTATAATTAATTAGAATAGGACTCGCTTCTAATTCAGGTCCTTGGGTGCGTAAACGAGTTAAGGAAAATGTTACTAAATGTGGTGTGTGTTTATACTTGTGCATGTGGGATAGTGTACATTGATGAGTTGTGAATTGGGTGTGTGGTTGAGTTATCATGCATGATCTTGAAATGTTTAGTATTGATGTAATCCGTGTTGTGAGACTCTGGGTTAGCAAGCAGGCTGCCCGAGAGATGAGAAAATTGATATCTAATGTGGAATGAGCAGTGTTATGTGACTCCGGGTTAGCAAGCAGGCTACCCGAGGGATGAGAAGATGGATATTATTATGAAAGATAAATTGTTGAATGATTATGTGGTATGGGATGGCCGACGGTATATGATAGCCCCTCATTTCCGGCTCCCGTGGTTTTCGTGCCCAGTTGAGCTACCCAGTGGTCAAGTAGGACCCAGTGGTCGAGGTGGAGAGTCAAGCAGGACTCGGTGAACCAAGCAGGGTTCACGGGGTGTCAAGTAGGACCCCCAGCTGAAGGCCAATCCTTTAGTATCCGGATACTAGGAGTCAGATTGCATGAGAGTCAGTTGTGATTATGATGTATGTAATATGATACACGTAATGAATGTGATGCATGTGATGAATGCGATGAATGTGAAGAAATAGATGAACTGTGTGTTTGGTTTAATACTGTTACTGCCTGATATATTCTATGTTTCGGTGTGTTTATTTAGAAGTAATGATTGAGGTGTATGTATAGATATGCATACGTATTTGTTAAGATCCGTTCTAGATTAATTATTATGCCAAACACTCACCCTTGCATATTTTTTTTTAGTAACCAGAGACAGGGAAGGGGAAGAAGCCGTGGAGCTGCGCCAAGGGGGAGAACGGTGCCAGGGTCCAAATGAAACTGAGTGACTCTTTGTAGTCTTGAGTGTGTATAAAAACCTTGTTGTATAATTATCAGTTGTGTTCAGTTAAGACCGGATTGAATGGAAAATATATTACAAAATATAGCACTGTTATTGCATTTGTTTCGTGGGAACTCTTTGGGTTCACAGAACCATTTTTAGAGCGAAGTTTGAGAGTCTGGTTGTATAATCCGATGTGCGAAAGGTGTTCATTCTTGAACAACACCTCGTCTAAGTGAGAGTCCGGAATCTCGCTTAGACGAGTAGGGGCTCCGCATAAACGGGACGCCCTGATTCCCCTTTCTCGCGTCTGCTATGTTTAATAAAATTTGTTTTCCCTAAATATCAATCAATTTTCAAGAAAAGGAAAAAAAATAAAAAAAAAATTATGGTAAAACGTGATAGTTTGAATAAAAATAAATGTGAAAATAGTCTAGGACGTTACACTTGGTATCAGAGCGGTTCTTTCTAGAGCCGGTGTGTGGGCCGATTTAGTTATTGTGATAATCTTATGAAAGTTGATTGTGTTTTGTTGTGTTGAGATTGTATGTGGTCTGGCACCGTTCCCTTGGCACTCCACTGGCGTAGTATTCTATGAATATAAGGTAAATCTATAATCCCCTGACTGATCTTGGTTATTAATGGTGATGTGTTTGCCATTGTAGAGTTGCTAAATGGACGGAGAGACTAGTTCTGGGGGAGGAGATGATTTCTTCTCTAAATTTACTTAGCTGATGAGTAGGACCGAGTCTGGTCCCACTCTGGATAAATTCCTGAAAAGGAATCCTCCGACTTACAAGGGGGGACACGACTACGATGGGGCATATATCTGGATTAGGGATATTGAGCAAGTTTTTGAATATTTTGAGTGTTCTGAGGAGCAAAAGGTTTTATTTGCTTCATATCAATTGAAAGATGAGGCTAGAGTGTGGTGGTCCCGCGTGAAGGTGCAAATGAACGCAGCCAATGAGCCGTTAGTATGGGCGAACTTTCGGAGGAGGTTCCTTGTTAAGTACTTCCCAGACAACTATAAAATCCGGAAAGAAATGGAATTCCTGAAGTTAGAGCAAGACCGGATGTCTGTAGCTGAGTACACCAGCAAGTTCGACGAGCTGTGTGATTTTTACCACCCTTTCTCGTTAGAAGGGACTGAAGGCAGCAAGTGTGCCATATATGAAGCGGGACTACGGATTGAGCTCCGTAGTGTAATCGTACTAATGGAGATCAGGGACTATCCGACCTTGGTGAATAAAGCAAGGCTGACAGAAGAAGTGCAGTTGCAAAGGATGTCCCAGCCTAGAGATAAAAAGCCATTGAAGGCAAAAGGTTTCAGCTTCAAGAGGATGGGTCAATTCTTCCGAGGTGGCAAATCCTCTGCTACCTCTTCATCCTCCTCTGGTCGAGGTTCCACTGGTCGATCGGGTAATCCCCCTGGGAATCGAACATGCTATAATTGTGGCCAGGAGGGACACATTGCCAAATATTGCCAAGCTAATCAGATTGTGTGCTTCCAGTGTGGACAGCCAGGGCATCTCAGGCCCGATTGCCCTCAGAGGCAGCAACAGGGCAGAACGGATAACCGGACTAACCCTTCTGGAAACCGGGGTTCCAACTTCATGAGAGGAGGTCGGAATGGAGTTGGTAGAAGGAACCCACAAGCGGGAAGATCTGACGCCCAATCTAGCGGTGCCCAGAACGCCATGACTGGGCGTGTATTTACATTTGATGCTTCAGAGGCTACGAGGAACGACAATCTGGTACAGGGTAAGTGCCTCATCTGTGGTTATCTAGTTGATGTGATTTATGATTCAGGTGCAACCCATTCCTTTATTTCGGAAAGTTGTGTGCGACGGCTTGGTCTGCCAATCAGTTTAATGGAGAACGCCCTTATTGTTTCCACTCCAACTGGTTCTACTTTCCGTGCAACTACAGTATGTAGGGAATTACCGATGCAAATCGAAGGCCGTACCTTTCAAGTAAATCTTATCTGTATGCCCTTAAAAGATTTAGACATTATTCTAGGTCTTGATTGGCTTGCTGCTAATCATGTGTTGGTCGACTGCTATCGGAAGAAAATTGTTTTCTCACAAGAACTTGACGTGAAGGACGGGGTGAGCAATGTTCTAGCCACGTATGTCATTTTATTCACTTCGGAGGGTCGATATGACCTTCTGCTAAATGATATTCCGATTGTTTGTGAATTTCCTGACGTTTTTCCGGAAGAAATTCCGGAGCTACCTCCCAGTCGAGAAATTGATTTCTCTATTGACTTGATTCCTGGGGCAGAACCGGTGTCCCGAACGCCATATAGAATGTCTTCGGTAGAATTAACCGAAGTAAAGAAACAAGTGAATGAATTATTAGAAAAGGGCTTTATCCGACCTAGTGCTTCACCCTGGGGCGCTCCGGTATTGTTAGTAAAGAAGAAGGACGGTAGCATGCGCATGTGTATTGATTATCGACAGCTGAATAAACTGACGATCAAAAATAAGTATCCACTACCCCGGATTGATGATTTACTGGATCAGTTGCGAGGCGCCGCTGTGTTTTCTAAGATTGACTTAAGATCGGGATACCACCAAATTCGAGTGAGGTCGGAGGATATCCCAAAGACGGCATTCTGGACTCGTTATGGGCACTTCGAGTACGTGGTAATGCCCTTTGGAGTAACCAACGCTCCTGCTATTTTTATGGATTATATGAACCGGACCTTTCAACCGTACTTAGACCAGTTTGTGGTGGTCTTCATTGACGATATTTTGGTATATTCGAGGTCGGACGAGGAGCATGCTCAACATCTTCGACTTGTCTTACAAGCACTCCGCGAGAAGAGGTTGTACGCTAAATTATCTAAGTGTGAGTTCTGGAAGAGTAGTGTACAATTCTTAGGGCATGTAATTTCTCAGGAAGGAGTCTCAGTCGATCCGACAAAAATTGAGGCGGTTATGACTTGGGAGACACCGAAGTCAGTAACTGAAATCCGAAGTTTTCTTGGATTAGCTGGATACTACCGACGTTTCATTGAGGGATTCTCTCGGATAGCCCTCCCTCTGACTCGATTGACTAGGAAAGGAAACCCTTTCGTGTGGACGGAGAAATGTGAATTAAGTTTCCAAACTCTGAAGCGGTGTTTAACTACTGCGCCCGTGCTTGCACTGCCCGATGTGACCAAAGAATTTGAAGTATATTGCGATGCGTCCAAATTTGGAGTGGGGTGTGTGTTGATGCAAGCAGATCGAGCAATTGCCTATGCTTCAAGGCAATTGAGGCCACATGAGGAAAATTACCCGACCCATGATCTAGAACTTGCAGCAGTAGTGTACGCGTTGAAGATTTGGCGCCATTACCTGTATGGAGCTCGCTTTGTAGTATTCAGTGACCACAAGAGTTTAAAGTATTTATTTGATCAAAAGGAGCTAAACATGAGACAAAGGGGATGGATGGAGTATTTGAAAGATTATGACTTCGATTTGAAGTATCATCCGGGTAAAGCAAATGTTGTGGCAGATGCATTGAGCAGGAATGTATTACACGTGGCTTACTTAATGGGCAGAGAACAAGAATTGCTAGAAAGCTTTAGAGATTTGAATATTGGAGTGGTCATGAGTGCTCCAAATCGAATGACGATTGGAATGTTAAAAATCTCCAATGAATTTCTGGAGTCTATGATGGCGGCGCAGAAAGACGATGAAGAGTTACTGAAGTTGATCGACGCTCAGACCCGAGGTAAAAATGAGGAGATAACTCGAGGTGAGGATGGCGTATGGAGATTCAGAAATCGAGTTGTGGTGCCTGCACATGGAGGCTTCAGGCAGGCGGTGTTAGTAGAGGCACACAAGAGCTCTCTAAGTATACACCCAGGAGTGACAAAAATGTATCATGACTTAAAGAAAGGATTCTGGTGGCCAAACATGAAGAAAGCAATAATCGAGTACGTGAAATCCTGCGTTATATGTCAGAAGTGCAAGGTTGAGCACCAATGACCTCCGGGTTTGCTTCAACCTCCTGAGATTCCGATCTGGAAGTGGGAAGGTATTACCATGGACTTCGTGTCCGGACTACCTCGTACTCAAACCGGATACAACGCTATTTGGGTAATTGTTGATCGACTAACCAAAAGTGCGCATTTCTTGGCAATAAATATGAAGTGGTCGTTAGAGCGATTAGCTAGGCGGTACGTTGCTGAGATCGTACGACTGCATGGTGTGCCCTCAAGTATTATCTCCGATCGGGATCCCCGATTTACTTCAAGGTTTTGGGGGAGTTTGCAACAACAATTGGGTACTGAGCTTAAATTGAGTTCGGCTTACCATCCCCAAACCGATGGTCAATCAGAACGGACTATACAGACTCTTGAAGATATGTTAAGAGCATGCGTACTGGAACAGGGCGGATCATGGGAGAAATACTTGCCCTTGGTGGAATTTGCATATAATAACAGTTACCACAACAGCATTGGGATGGCTCCATACGAAGCTCTTTATGGTCGAAAATGTCGTACTCCATTATGTTGGAATGAGAACGGCGATGCCTTTCATTTGGGTCCTGAGATGATTCAAGAGATGAACGAACAGATCGCTTTAATTCGGGAAAAGATAAAAATTGCCCAAGACCGTCAGAAGAGCTATTATGACAATAGGCATAGGCCTCTTGAATTCCAAGTGGGTGATTGGGTGTTTCTAAGAATTTCACCAACTAAGGGTGTAGGTCGAATTTTGAAAAGTCAAAAGCTTAATCCGAAGTATATTGGACCATATCAAATACTAGAGCGGATTGGTGAGGTCGCATATCGGCTGGATCTTCCTCAATCACTGACTAACATCCACAACGTGTTCCACGTATCGCAACTTCGAGCCTACATCCCGTGCGATACAATGATTGTACCGAGTGATTCCATTGAAGTGAAGGAAAACCTGAGTGTGGAGGCTGTACCAATTAGTATTGAAGAGCACCAAACCAAACGTTTAAGGAATAAGGAGGTACCACTGGTGAAAGTAAAGTGGCAGAACTTTCATTGGATAAACTACACTTGGGAGTTAGAATCCGATATGAGGCGGATGTACCCTCATCTTTTTCAACCGGAGCACTGATTTCGGGGACGAAATCTCCTTCTAGGGGGGGTGAGTGTAACATCCCTGATGTTTTAATAAAAATTATGAAATGGGAAATATTAGTAAATATTTTAGAAGTTTTATTTAATAATTGTTTTGCGTGAGCCAAAGGTTAGAAAAGCCGGTGTCGAGGTCGGTGTGTGAAACGCGAACAGGCGGAGTTAAAAGAGTGGAAGTGTGGGAGAAGAGCGGACAGGACTAGGCGGTCTGGTCCTACCGTTGTGGGGAGAGCGCCTCACACGGGGTCACAGTCCGGATTAACCTTATAATGAGGGAGACAACGGATATAAGTAGTCGAGAGGTGAGCACGGATAAAGTATCCGATCTCTCAGGTTGTTGCTCGGATTTCCGAGGTATGAACATTAAGTTAGGACGGCGGGGTCGATATTTATATCGGACCTATACTCTGGTAAATTATTAGAGGAGTATAACTACGTGGGCGTTGAAGGGATAAACACGTGTAATTGATTGATGACTAAGCAATAGTTTAAAATAATTAGAATACAAATAAAATCAAGGAAAAGACGATCTTGCCCATGAGCCATATATATATGAAGATTCCCTTCCTTCTTCTTCATTTTTACACAAGTTACCTTTATTATCAGTTGTTCCTTCCCTCCCGTTTGCCTCTTCTCCCTTGACACTGAGCTGCATGTACTGGAGTGAGACTCCATTCGTGTTTGAACTACAAAGTAACCTCATTCCTGTGATCGAGACTTCCAGGTGAGTCTACTGATCCAACCCGATTGTGATTCCCTTATTTCTTTCATTCTTTAGCTGTTAAGAGCCATGCATGGCTATGTTCGTGACTGTTCTCCACTCCTCTGGTGAGTGTGAGTCCAGAGGTTGTCCATGAACTAAGGACGTTGAAGTGATGAAGTTGTACTTCATGATCCGTAGGTAATAGACTAAGCAACGAAAGACTGAGAGAAGGAATTGAGATTGCAGAGCCGGTGCTCAGAGAAAGAAATAGGCACAGAGAGCAGATCATCAAAGCGCGGAACCAGGGTAAGGGGGGTGTTCGGGTTATAATTAATTAGAATAGGACTCGCTTCTAATTCAGGTCCTTGGGTGCGTAAACGAGTTAAGGAAAATGTTACTAAATGTGGTGTGTGTTTATACTTGTGCATGTGGGATAATGTACATTGATGAGTTGTGAATTGGGTGTGTGGTTGAGTTATCATGCATGATCTTGAAATGTTTAGTATTGATGTAATCCGTGTTGTGAGACTCTGGGTTAGCAAGCAGGCTGCCCGAGAGATGAGAAAATTGATATCTAATGTGGAATGAGCAGTGTTATGTGACTTCGGGTTAGCAAGCAGGCTACCCGAGGGATGAGAAGATGGATATTATTATGAAAGATAAATTGTTGAATGATTATGTGGTATGGGATGGCCGACGGTATATGATAGCCCCTCATTTCCGGCTCCCGTGGTTTTCGTGCCCAGTTGAGCTACCCAGTGGTCAAGTAGGACCCAGTGGTCGAGGTGGAAAGTCAAGCAGGACTCGGTGAACCAAGCAGGGTTCACGGGGTGTCAAGTAGGACCCCCAGCTGAAGGCCAATCCTTTAGTATCCGGATACTAGGAGTCAGATTGCATGAGAGTCAGTTGTGATTATGATGTATGTAATATGATACACGTAATGAATGTGATGCATGTGATGAATGCGATGAATGTGAAGAAATAGATGAACTGTGTGTTTGGTTTAATACTGTTACTGCCTGATATATTCTATGTTTCGGTGTGTTTATTTAGAAGTAATGATTGAGGTGTATGTATAGATATGCATACGTATTTGTTAAGATCCGTTCTAGATTAATTATTATGCCAAACACTCACCCTTGCATATTTTTTTTTTAGTAACCAGAGACAGGGAAGGGGAAGAAGCCGTGGAGCTGCGCCAAGGGGGAGAACGGTGCCAGGGTCCAAATGAAACTGAGTGACTCTTTGTAGTCTTGAGTGTGTATAAAAACCTTGTTGTATAATTATCAGTTGTGTTCAGTTAAGACCGGATTGAATGGAAAATATATTACAAAATATAGCACTGTTATTGCATTTGTTTCGTGGGAACTCTTTGGGTTCACAGAACCATTTTTAGAGCGAAGTTTGAGAGTCCGGTTGTATAATCCGATGTGCGAAAGGTGTTCATTCTTGAACAACACCTCGTCTAAGTGAGAGTCCGGAATCTCGCTTAGACGAGTAGGGGCTCCGCATAAGCGGGACGCCCTGATTCCCCTTTCTCGCGTCTGCTGTGTTTAATAAAATTTGTTTTCCCTAAATATCAATCAATTTTCAAGAAAAGGAAAAAAAGAATAAAAATAAAAAAAAATAAAAAATTTTTATGGTAAAACGTGATAGTTTGAATAAAAATAAATGTGAAAATAGTCTAGGACGTTACAAATAATCTCTGTGTGTTAATTACAAAGTAGTAAACATTTATATAGCCTTGGGTTTCAACTAACTAACTAACTAAAAATAATTATAAACTTGACCCAAAGGGCTTACAAGCAAATATGACAACTTAAATTAACTAACATACAACAAATTTTCAAATGTTTCAATTTCTCCCTTGCAACCACGCGTAACCACGGTGGAACCCAGCGTCAGTACACTCGTTCTCTGCCTGGGAACTATAGCTTGGCTTTCAATTGCGCATGAATACGTTGGTAACCAGCTTTAGTACGCTGGTTTTCTACCTGGAACTTTGGCTTGAACTGTTACTTGCGCGTAGGCACGTTTCAGGGCCAGCGTTGGCACGTTGGTCTTCTATTGGATGCATCTGAATAATGATCCTACGCATGAGCACGCTGAAATCCCAACGTTGGCACGCTTGGCTACTATGTTAGATAATTCCTTCAACCCTTGTCTGAGCGTAAGAGCGCTTAAGGTCGTGGGCACGCTGACTTTCTGCCTTGGACCTTGTCATGGATTTCTTCAGCGTAACCTCTGGGCATGGGTATGTTAAACTCTGTAAATTCTTTCTAAGGCCTGCGTAAGTACGCTCAGTGTCAGCGTAGATAAGCTGACTTTCTGTCTTGTCTTGGACTCTTCCATTTTTCTCTACGTTGACACGCTCAGTGCAACTGTTAGCACATTGACTTTCTGGAGTCCTGTAAAACCAAAATTACATCCCAGTGTAGGCACGCTTAGGTCAACCGTTAGCACGCTCGGATACATCATAAATCAACAATTACTTTTTTCCTAAGATGCTATTCATTTATGCTAAATTAGACAAGTAATTGCTAAAATAATACACAACTATTTATTTTGCTCAATTGGTAATTATCTTCTAAATACTCATTAAATTGATAATTAATACTAATCTTCTTCCTAAAATAGAGTAAATAGTACTAATTACATAAGTCTTTTAAAGACTTATCAATTATGTTGTGTGATCTTAAGAGTGCTTAATTTTAAAAAAATTATCATGTTTAATGTTTTATTTGTTTTGTTGATTAGGGTAGCTATAGAGATTTCAAAGGTTGAAGTTCAATTTGAGCATTTGTTTGTAGAAAGGGATGTATTTAAAGGAGGCAAAGCATTACCAACATTAGTGTATTCCACCATGAATGCCATACAGGTATTATCTAGTGCATTTATTTTCTACTCTCCACTCTAGGTTTAAGTTTAATATATGTTTTGAGTTGTAACCTACAACATGTATAATGCCCAAATATTCAACTGTAATGAATTTTACTATGTGATTTAGGCCCCACATCGGCCCAGACAACACGACATAAAAAATGGTGCCTCGTCACAAAGAGACACTTCATGCAAAATATCCTATGACACTAATAGATTTGTTGAGGGCACATTGACTAACAACTTGCAAAATGTGTCAAAAATGTTAGTGGAAGTGTTAGTTATTCTTGTGCTTTATGGATCCATACTAACACAATGCTATGTAAGACTCAACTGCCTTTAAACTCTATAAATATTCTTCATTTATGACCCACCAAGGTACGTTACATCGTCTAACTTACACCTAAGCTCCAATAATAAGTATCCATATTGACTTGAACGTTAGAGTGTCTTTGCAGGTGGCATTATCTTTGGTCCATCAACGCGATAGACCGATGTGATAACTAGAGAGGAGACATCAAGACTTCTGACTCACTACTGGACCATAAGGTATCATACCAGATCTTCACCGAACCAATGTAAGATATAAGAGAGAGTTCACACCGGTACTCGTACCAATTGTGTTATCAAAAAAGTATACTATATTACCATAATATTTACACGTCCATATAAAACACCACCACAAAAGGATTAATTATGAAATTACCCTGACATTGCATTACTCCTGCCTCTGAGCTGACCGAGTGGCATCATCACCCTGAAAGCTCTCTAAAATGAAAGTTAAGGGGTGAGTACCACTCCAAGCAAAAAATAACAATCTTACACATATAGAACATTTACCCATTAGGTCATGTAATTCAAAATGTTACAACCACGAAGCAATAGCACATAAGGAAACAATGGCACATAAGCCAATAAACCATATCTCAATCATTAATTCAATTTCCATTATCACTAGATACCTATCAGATATTAATTCAATTCCATAATATTACTAATTGTAATACCGTTGGTTAAATAGGACAATCCCTACCACTAGATCATCCCGGTTAACTAAGAGGTTACTAATTTTAGAAAAATGTAGAAGTTTTCTTATATAAGATAAACACATGGTGGAACACTAGCATTATATATAAATAACAGAGTTATACATATATAAAGGTGGTCGAAACAGAAAGGGGTATGCAGGCTCCCGTCCAAAACATGGAAAGAAAACATTTATCCTAATCATCCTCAATCCAAGAAGAGTCTGGCTAGTCCTTGATGTGAAGTCTATGCTAATCTCTATGGTATTGAGTGTATGGTCCAATCGAAGGTCTAGAAAAATAGCGCAAGAGTGAGTCTCTAGTTCCACAACAATTGGAGAGTTGTCATCACTGACATCCCTCCCACACAATCCAAATAAGCTCACATAATTATAAGTTATCTATCCCTATTTGGTCTCATTCAATCATCTCTGAATACACAACTCTCTGCCCCTCACCACTAGTTATTACACGTATAGACACTAATTCAATCCTAAACAATCACAATCCACATAGATAAAATAATGCAATGCATGAATTTCATTTCATTAATTTCAATCTTTTAGCCATCATGATGTATGTGGGCCTATATTCCCCTTCTCAACCTCACACATATCATTACACATTATGCATATTAATCCGACTGCATACTTTTGTCCACTAGAGTGACTGGAGCTCACCTCGTTCTAGTTTTCACAAAGGGTAAGGACGCGCATCCCTATCATCAACAATGGATCCATCACATCTCCTCAGAACGGGCACTACATGGTCCTTATAACACTCGCTCTGAGTTGAAGTATACCAGAGTTGCCACAGGCTATCTGATCTTGGGCGCGAATCCAAAGCATTGGATGTCCGCTCCAGTATATTCCTGAGACTTCCTGCAGGGTTAGAACACCGTTGTTCTTTAGTTTACCTCATCACTGTGTGCTCTAGGGGATCACTTTATCATTTGTCATCCGTTCTCATACTCTATGTACATGATGCATGCAACACACATCTCTACCAGTCATTGGTAGGGTCCTTTCAATGACTCTATTTCATTCTTAACATTGGGTTTGTCTCATAAAATTCTTATTAAATATTTTTCTTTATTTAATACTTTTTTCGTACTCACTTAAATCACAACACACCTCGTCTGATAATTAAGAATGAAATAAGTTCTGAATATATACAGAACCATTAAATCTCAGGGTATTACTGGCACCGTAGTGCTTTGTCATCTCATCAGATCTGATCTCAATCATATCAATTTATTTCTTAATCACATCATTTTCACATTCAAATCATCTTAGGATCCCTACCAAGACATGTCCTCATTTTTCTCATTTTTATTCCAATTTATCCATACATCTCTACTTAAATCATTTAATGCATCATGCCAATTTTCTTTATTCATCATAGAATTTATCACATCCATAACATTCATCATACACTTATGATACATGTCATCATATCCATAATATTCATCACACCCTTAATCACATCCATAATATTCATCATGTATTTTATCACTCAACATTCATCAAGCATTTTATCATATAACAGTTATCATGTATTTTATCACTAAATAATCATCATCCATTTCATCACATAATAATCACCATGCATTCCATCAATCATCATACACCTTATCATGTCCATGGCAATTATCATGATAATAGGGTCATGTAATTTGACACAGATGCATTCATGAATGCACTCACATAGATAGATTAAGCGCATATTACTCGCCTAATAAATATACTTATTAGCCTATTTCTCTAGATCACAAACCATAGCCAATCGATCCTGTCAATAGTAAGATTGTATTTCTTATTTATCATCCATAATTTATCTTTGATCACTAAGTGATCTTAAATATAACCACCAAGTATATATTATCACGTAGATAAACTTGGCTCGTTTGGAGTGTACTTTTAGTCACTTGATATTTAGATGATAGTTATTAATCTGCTTGGTGACAGGGCCCACAAGCGTACGAGTTATGTCGCGTGATATAAAAGATTATCGTATCCACAGGGACTGTTTTCAAAGTACTAGCATATTGAAATTTAATTATCCACACTATTGATTTTCAATATTTTTGTAAAATAAAACACAAAACAAAGTTTACACAGGATAAAAATAAATACAAAAACAAAATTCTCTAGACACTTAAAAATCAGAGTTGAGAGTATCTTGGGATTCCGGGGGATCAAGACTTTATTTTATGCTAATAATTTTAACTTTTCATAAATAAGAATCAAATTAAGTTTTCCAAGGCAGATTTTCCTTAAGCTAATTAATATGTTTCTCTCAGAATCCTATTAATGTACCTAACGTACGGAGAACCACGTTCAATCTGTAAGATAGGCCCTTTACTGTTTTATGAAAATCTCTTTTTAATCCTCAAAAGATTTTTGATTACTTTCACGGCTTTACCGAGGTCACAAAAAGTATTCCAAAACCTTAGGCTTAGTTCAAAAGCTTTCCAATAACAATAAATCTCTCGGTTCTATTAATTACTTAAACTTACTAATATACCTGTAAATATACAGTTTTATCACTTAGGTTCTTGTTAGGAATCACTAAGAGCATTGAGCATAAAATGAATTAAATGGAAAACAAAAATTTATTTAAATCAAAGTCAAAATAACATTAACACAAAATATTGTCACACCCCTTCATCCCAAGATAAAAGATTTAGTTACCCATACAATAACTTGAATCAATACACATAGTAAAGAGAAAATAAATCATGAAGTTCATTGTTACACAATATAAGAAAAGACCTACGGGTTTCTGCCACAAGCCAAGGAGAAATTCAATACTGTGTTTTCCCTTTCCTATATGTCTCTGCCTCTGCTTCTAAATTTCCTAGCCCAATCCGTGGCTCTCCGCTTTGCTATCTGCTGTACGCCCTTCGTCTTCCCTAGAATGGCACCCATTTATAGTGAATGTCACGGCACTTTAGATTTTGCCATCCAAGTCACAATTGCATTTTGTCCCATTTCTTTAAGCATTTTGTTGGCAATATGGAGCAAAAGATAGAAACCATTCACGTTAAGTGTTCTCCCAATTTCCCTTGTTTTCTGCTGCCAATTCATGCTCCACCTTCAGCTATGATTTACGTTGATAAGTTGTCCATTTTGTCTTCTCTTTTTGTTGGCAAATTGCATAGTGTCATAGGAACCCATTCTCTATTATTTTGGCAGCTCATAAATCCATTCTTCTTGTTGTATTTTATTGCTTCTTGTGTTGTCCCATTTACATTGGTAAAAAGAAATGGTAGTCCATCTACAGCTTGGTCATTCGGAAGAATGAATTTGAGGATTAATAAATTAATCCTTGCAAGCTTTCACGTGAAAGACACTAAAGGAGAAGCCTTTTTCTAATTTTTTTTATTCAATGGATGTTTTTGGCAGCATATATTAACGTGAGAGTGGCTGGAAGAAAGAAAGCTTTTGTAAAAAAAAATTGGCACATGGGACAAGAAAACAAGTGACCGTGTGGACTAATGGACAAAAGCTTGAATTGTTGTTGTTGACCGTGAGTGACAAGGGGAAAAGGATGGCTTTGTGCTTTCTTAAAATAATTGGAAAATACCCTTTGCTTTTTAGCCTTTCAACGTGAATGACATATGGAAATGGAAGAATGGTTTGTTTGACCGTGTGAATTTTTGGCAATGGTGATGATTTTGGTTTCACTAAAATAATGGGCATTTGGACTCATGTGGATAATTGAATGAAGTAAAATATTCATGAATGATGAGAGTTTCTTTGCTGTAGCCATGAAGTGACTCTTGGAGGGAAAAAGCTTTGCATAAAATGATAAACAATTGGATGCTTTTATTGGGTAGAAAAATTGCACAATGGGACGCCTTCTAGAATGGCATTTCACGTGAAATAGGTGAAAGGAGATGATTTGTTGTCTTTAAAAATTCTGCACAAATAGACCCTTTTGAGAAGCACTTGACGTGAATTTGGGGCTGCACCATGAAGCTTTGATTTAAATTTCCTACAGCAACTTCACCTTGGTCATGGTAGAAAATATTATATTTCTGGAATTGAAATGGAATATGTATCATGAATAAGTAAAAGGAAAATATTTTTGCACTTTATATAATTAATTAAAATCATGTTTTAAGTGCAGTATTTTAATATTTCCTTTTAATTATCCATGTGTTTCAAATTATGAAAATACATACCATAATGGTCCCAAAAACATAAATTTCTACAAAATAAAACACACAGACAAAAATAGTAAAAAGAAAGTAGAAATCATGAAATTTGAGGGAAAACAATACAGTAAACTTGAAATTTAAAATAAATTAAACAGAAAGATAGTGTTTTAAAACACTTATCACTTGGGTGTATTTATTGATCATACTAGAGCTGGCAATTTGGGCGGACGGTCCTAAACGTGTCGGGCTTTATTGGGCCGTAGACCATTTAGAGCCGGGCCAAAAAAGGCCCACAAAAATTTGGGCCTTGAAATGAAAGGCCCTAGCTCGGCCCTCAACGGGCTACAGGCCACTTCGGGAGGCCCGCTTTCAAAAAAGTTAAAAATAAATTTATAAAAAAATTAAAACCCTATCCAATAATAATTAAAACTATGTAACATTTGTAAAAAAATTTAAAACATTTCATAAATATTTATAAAAAGTTATGGGAGGGGAAATAAGATAAAGATTTGTATTATTGGATCTATTATCTATAACATACAATCCAATAATGTTTAACTATAATTTTATTTTATTTAAAAAAACTATGATATTTTCATGCATGTCTCAATCGCACTATTTAAGTAAGCAAGTTATGCTACAAGTCTAAAAAAAATAAAATGTACAACACCAATCAAAGAAAACAAAGTGTATAAAGCTGAATCATATATTTCATAAGAGTCCATAATAAAAGTCTACAAAATCTATATTCCATAAAGAGTCCATATTCCATAACATAATAGTCCATAACAAAAGTCCATATTCCATAAAACTAATGCATAAAAGTTCATAACTAAAATTAAAACAATAAATTGTTTCACTTCAAGTAATGACTAATCAATATTTGAATCTCCTTGAGAGAACTTTGAATCCACCACTTCAGTCACCTCCTCCGTTGGATCAACATCTTTATTGTTGTAATCTAAAATGGAAAAAATGAAAATATTAATTAATAATGAAGACTACATGATTTCAAAATTATATATTGATATTAACTCACCAATAAAACCATGTAACCAACTTCTTGTGCATAAAAGAGCTTGTATTGTTTCATCCTGCAAAGAATTTCTATACTTGTTGACCACTCAGGAGCCAATGTTAAAAGTGGATTCCGATGCCACAATGGTGATCTGAATGCTCAATACATCACAAGCCATTCTTGCTAAAGTGTGAGATTTACCCTTTCTTTCCTTCCAATATGCTAAGACATCAAAAGTAAAACCTGGAATTAGTTTTTGTCTTGGCTTCTCTAAGTAAACATCGAGTTCAGATTTCCTGATTCTTGTCATCCTTGTGCTTTCAAATGCTTCAAACTCCTATGAAATAATAACAAGTGAAATTAAAGAACACAAGTAAAAAATAAAAGAAATGAAGAACATCACAACACATTGTGAAAAATGAAATTACTTACTTCGTATAAAACATTAGAAAAGACTTGTTTCCCCTTTCTTTTTCTACCTTCAAATGAAGATAAACCTTGTACATCACCTCGTGATTGTGATTGACTCATAATGGAATTAGCATCATTGTTGACATACTCTTGATAAAGTATTTCCAAACTTAACTTAACACTCTCTACCTTGTCTTCATAATTATTTGGATCAATCTTAGAGTAGGTAAACATCAAGAAATTAAGTTTTTTGGTTGGATCAAGAATAGCTCCAAATGCTAAAACAATGCTATAGTCACTCCAATACTTGTCAAACTTGTCCATCATCTTTTGAGCCATGCCTTGAATCAAAGGATCTTCATCTGTTAGGTTTGACCTCAAAAGATACTCAATCCTCCATATTTCTCCAAAATATAAATTTGATATAGGGTAAGAAGACCTAAAAATTAAGTTGGTTATGTTGAAAAAAGGTTTTAAGAATTCACACATCAACTCCCCTCTATACCACTCATCACTAGTTGGATTTCATTTATGTGTATCAATCAAGCTCAAGCTTTGGAAAACACGACAGTATCTAATTGCATTCTCAAGAGTGGAATTCCATCTAGTCACACAATCTGTCCTCAAACCAATTGATGTATTTGTACCACCAACTTGCCTCATATAATTAAAAAATTATTTTGTTCTAGCCTTTGATGCCTTTACATAATGCACACTTTTCCTTATCTTCTTCAATACATCACTAGCCACCTTCAAACTATCTTGAACAATAAGGTTTAAGATGTGTGCATAATATCTAATATGAAAAACTTCCTATTCAACAACAAGCTATTTGACAACTTTAAATGCTCTTTCAAAATGTTTTGCATGTTATCATTTGAGGATGCATTATCTTATGTGAGGGTAAAAACTTTTTTCTCTAAACCCCAATCACTTAAAAATTCCAGCAGTTTAAGTGCCAACTCTTGCCCTATATGTGGGGGTTTCATGTGAGCAAAATGCCAAAATCTTACTCTTTAAAGACTATTTTGAATCAACATAATAAGCAGTCAAAGATATAAAGCCATGGTTCATGCATGCAATCCAAACATTAGATGTCAAGCAAACTTTTCCAGAAATTTGTACTAATTGTGATTTCAATTTAACCTTCTCAGTCAAATAAGTTTTCATCACATCAGATTTCACAGTATTCCTAGAAATGAACCTATATTCCTCATTCAAGAAGTATTGATACTTCCTAAACACCCTCCACTCAACAATATTAAAGGGAACATCATGTGAGATAATCAATTCAGATATAATTGCATGGTTAGTTTGAGGATCAAATTTTCCTTTTTACAATCTACCTTCAGCATCTATTAACATGGTCATCATGAAATTTAGGAATTGCCTTACAATTGTCCTTATGATGACTTTAATGTGTGGTTCCATTTCTAGGATTATAAGTCAACTCTTTTCCATATCCCTTACATTTGCACATTTCCTTACCATTCTCATTAGGACCAATTTTAACAAAAAAATTCCAAACATCAGAAGTTAAGACTTTGGGTTTTTTTAGCTTGTGAGGTAGGTTCAGAAGCCTCGACGCCACTGCCTATGTCTACTTTAGGCGGTGGGGGTATTTGTGGAGTTTCCTCATCAATAGAAATAACACATTTCTCATTATCAACACTAACAGAAGCATCCATTAAGATATGAATTTAAAAATATCATAAAACAAATTATCAAGTCAAGATTCTAAAAAATTTAAGCCATGTGTTGATGAATCTAAAAATTAAAAACCCCAAATCATGCTAGAACAAAAAAGAAATATGTCAAGAGAATTTACTACATTAGATTTGATTGTAGAATTATGACAATTCCAATTTAAGAGCATAGAAAAGAAATGTATCAGAATGTTTGAATGTAGAATTATCACTCATTATGTAGAATCAACAGTTTGAGAGCATAAAAAAGAATTGTATAAATGAATAAGCATGTCAAATAGAATATGACAATTCCTTCTATAATTAAAGATCAAGAAAGACATAAATATTAAGCCAGTTTAGCAAAGCAATTATTAACCAGTTCAACAAAGCAACAATATTTACCACATAAATAATTTAAACTCTGCACAAATACATTCACATATTATTAATTAAATTTAGATTCTTTCAGATAACCCAGTTTTAGTTTCAGTTAAAACTTAGTAATTAGAAAAAGATACTTAAGATAACATTTTACGTAGTTATAATAATATATACAAATTAGTAAATTAGCAACAACAAGAGTTAAGCTCAACATGAGGATTAACAGATTAAATATTTAGCCAAAGAGTAAGCTTTTGAAGCTTAATTAAATTGGTGAATGAAAGACAAGTTAACTATATAAATTAATTAAGTATAAAAAAACTGAGGGAGAGATATGATTGCAATACTAGGTTCATCCAGAGCTATAGTTAATGTGGTATAAAATAAGATGAATATTAGCAATTTAATTCAGTTTTATGAGTAGAATTAATGTCAGGTGCCACTAATTTTCTTTCTATGACAGCAAATGTATTTTCTTTCTATGACAACAAATGTATTTTCTTTCTATGACAACAACTAATTTTAACAACTAATTTTCTTTCTATGACAGCAAATGTATTTTCTTTTTATCACAGCAACTAACTTTGAAAATTTAGCGCAACTAATTTTGCTTATTAGCACAACAACATTATGAGCACACACAACTAATTTTGCTTATCAACACAATAACGTTATCACACAGCAACAGAGCTTTAATTTTATATATCATTTATTTGATTGAAAAGAAAAAGAAGCAACCCCATGTGAGATAAGAGTTTGTCATGAGAAAATGTACCTTTTTTAAGAGTTTTTAAGACCAAGGGAGGCGGAGTGAGACTGCGAGAGGGAGGCACGACACTGAGAGGGAGGCTCGACGAGATGGAGGCACGATGAGAGGGAGGCGTAACGAGAGGGAGGCATGACGCATGACAGGGCCAAGAAGGAAGCACGCACGTGTCACGAGTGAGTAAGTGAGTGAGAGTCGGGGGAGGTGGAGCAGTAAGGGCACAAGTTTGAGAACTTCAGTCAGAGAGAGTGGGAGGCAGTAAAATATAAAGAAACTGAAAAAATAGCTAAAATATGTGTTGAATGTGTCCTAAAATTTTTTATTTTTTAAATAGGGGGGCAGCTGGTAGCCCTCACTGGCCTACCCGTACTCGGCCCATTTTTTTTTGGCTTTTTTCAAGCCGAGCTTTTTTTTCCTAGATATTAATTTTATAATTTTTAGACCTACACGCTACATCTTTTCGGGCGGGTTTAGGCCGGTTCATGCAGGTCTGCCCATTTTACCAACTCTAGATCATACCAATCTATTTATCCAGCCTGAGGCTTGTAATCATATTAATCTTACTTTAGCGAGACTAGTTATAACCACTCATTAATTACTAGGAATGCCTAATTATTAATTACTTAAAAATTTACATATAAAACTAGGTATGTATGTATTTATATACACATACATATTTTTCTCTCTAAGGTTAAAATTTTGTTACCAAGGTTCCAAATTGAACCAGGCCTCCCATTAAACAGTATGTTTATACTCTTGTCCCTATATTCACTTTTAAATGAGTATAACTCATTTTGTCTTGATATTATTAGCGAGAGGTCATTATTTATTTCTACTATGACTACTACTTTTATTATTAGCTTGAAGTTTACTTATCCCTTGGTTCTACTTCATAATTTTTAGTTTATCAAATTATCATTACTTTTTGGTCCCCTAGGTGTCTACGTGTTCCCTTATCTTGAAACATTTATCCTCAAGTTGTTAAGTCCCACCTGTTTTTCAAACTCTTATAAAATACTTTTATCTTATTTAAGAAATACACCGGCTATATCTTGGCTTAATAACGTCCGATATGAAGAGTAAATAATGTATTTCTACTTTATAATTAATAACTGAAATGACAGTAATTTAAATGGTGTTGATTTAATTTAAGAAGTAAAAGAGTACTTGGTCATTGCCCTTATCAATATGCTTCCCTTGAATTGAACTCATGGATATATTTGGGGATAAAGTGACATTTGACACTTATTTATGAAATACAGATTTTTCTTAAAACATCGTTGGTCGTTACTCCAATTTTTTGATAATAATGTTAATAATAATAATGATAGTAATACTAAAATAATAATAACAATAATAACAACAATAGTAACAACAAGAATAATAATGACAACAACAATAATAATAGTTATATTAGTAGCAATAATGATAATAATATAATAGTAATAATGATAACAATTTGTAATTTAATCTCGTACAAAAGAACAAGGCGGCAAAGTCGGCCATTATATTCAATAACATAAATAAATAGAAATTAAATAAAAGAAAAGAATGCTGAGAGCATCGACATAGCCGATGATTATGCTCAAAAATATAGAAACTTAACTGAAAAAGAATGTTGAGAGCGACGACAGTGCCGACTAATATACTCAATAATACTAATAATAATAGTAATAATGGTAGCGATAATAATATTTTTCTTGATTTTATTTTCTTAGATATCAAAGGTGTAGTTAATTGATTTTATAATTGTTGTGTGTAATTAGAAATTTTAGGATAACTATAGCGACATAAGAAATAAATCACACTCCAAAATAACTATTACATACTTTTAGGCATCAATTAAATTACACAATAAAGGTAACGTGCCTCGCCATCCTATTATACACCCATTTATCATATTTTTTGAGGTTTATTAATCAGAATCCATATCGACATCTGGTATCTTTTTAACGTTTTCACAGTCCAATACCTAATTATATGCGCTCAATCATTGGTGACAACTAAAAATAGCGTAACGTAAAATCGAACCGTCGGATTGTAATGAAACTTGAAGGGGCCATCCCCAGAAATCACAGAAACAATGTCTGGCAACCAGAAATCAAATTAAGTAAAGAAAGACTCCCTTTACCTCAAGGATAGCTCACGACTTTGAGGAGGAAAAAGGGGTTGGTCGCTAAAAATTTGTCGATCACTCGAAATCGTCCGCCGATCGTCCTCCGGTACCTAAAAACCAAACGTGCAACCAAGGCAAGGAAAAAAGGGTCACAATTTTTACAAGAAACAGCCATAAGATCACATGCATGTTATTGAATTTTTCAAGAGAAAAGATGAAAGCACAAATGAAGAGTCAAGACTCAAAATTCTACCTTAACTTGGCATGAATAACAAAAATAGAATTAGAGCAAGAGGAATGTCACTGGTTTGGTGGGGAAAATGAAGAAAAGAAGTGAGTTAGTAGGTGATGGTGGGTTGGAATATGGCGATAGTAGCTGATTTTGGAGGGAAGAAGAAAGAAAATGTTGTTGCCGAGAATGAAGAGAATATGGAAATAAAATACGTAATGGTGATGGTGATTTTATAAATAGATAAATTTAAGGAAATAAAAATAAAGTGGTATGCATGCTTGAATTAAAGAAATTGGAACAGTGAGCCAAATTGCAATTGTTCATGTAGATATATGGCATGGTGGGTCATGATAATATGACATGTGATGGTTGGTGGCTTTTGTGATGCTGAGAGAAGAAGTTAATTGGAAGAATAATTTAAGGAAAATAGAGGAGTGCTATTTGGTGGAAGAAAAGTATAAAAATTGGAATTGAAGAGGAGAAAGTAGCGTGAGGAATTGGAATTGGCACACGGTGATAAGCTTGTAAAAATACAACAACTTGTTAAGCAAGTTGTAATATCAAAAGAAACAAGTTGTTAAACTTGTTGTGCAAGACCGGATGGTTCTGAAACAGAACGTGACAAGAAAGATGGGTACATGTATGGTATGGCAAATTTGGTGGCACAACATGGCATATCACTGCATAACATGGCATAACATCACATGATGTCATTCCCTTGCAAGACAAGCGGCATGCTTGACAAGGGAGAGGGAGGCAAGCTGGCATGAAATGGAGTAAGGAGGGGACAAGTGTCATGCGGTGGCGATGCTGAAAAAATAATTTAGGATACCGAAAATCAGAAACCCGATGGGTAACTAGTTATCTTTCCGGAAGCTGTTTAAAATAAATATACAATAATTTGTGGAGTGGGAATCTGAAAAAATGTTCAAGAAGAAGATTGTAGGTCTTGATTTCCTATTTGATTTGATATATCATACGTGAAAGTCAAAGGTTGGTAGCCCGAGTTATGCCCGAACCAAGGTAAAATGCTTTTGAAGCTCTTGAATTATCAAGGGTTGAAATATGGAATTTATGGAGATTAGGGCTTTAGGAATTTGATTTCTAGCCCTTCATGAAAGTTGTAGGTTTTTTTTATACAAAATCATAGGAAAAAGAATTAAGTGATTTCAGTATCGTATGAGGGAGATATGCAATGTTTTCTAAAATAGTGTAGGTAACCATGAAATTAGAACAGGTCAGGGAAGATTATAAAAACTGTACCAATTGGGGATGATATAGCCTTCGAGGCCTCCACAAAAGTCGTAGAGAATTTTGTTAGAGAAATTATGAGACTGGAATTGCGTGAATCAGAGGTTGTATGAGAAAGTTATGATTTTTCGAATAAACCATGCATAGATTAAAAGGATTAAATAATGGGTTTTCATAGTACAAGTACTTGGTTCTTAATTTTAGGGATGACAAAGTATAAATCGGGGTTCGTGGATAGAAATAGAAATTATAGATCTCTTCATAATGAAGAAATCATTACTAGAATCATTTGATTCTAAGGTCGTATGAGAAAGTTAGGCTCAAAACACTAAAGACGTTCAGGCCAGATTTAAGGGTTCAAACTGAATTAATCGTTTCTTTGGGAAACATAGGTGATAGGGCCCAAATTAGGATTTGGTCCCTTCAGGAAAAGTTCCTAAACGTTGAAACGGTTCACCAGGGACTGACCGTGCTACAATTAAATATCCCAAAACATATACATGATCAAACGTTATGGATACCTAAGGTATTGGTCGGGTCTATCGGACCGAGCCCGTTATCCATAGGACTAGTTTCCCCATTGGATTACTAGTCTCAAGTTGGATCGTCAGAATTGAATCACCTATTGGGTCCCATAGTTCAAATTTGGGAACCCGATAATCTTTTATTATTAAACATAATTATCAATAAAATATTATTATTATATAAATTTTTATAATAAATAAATAAATAAATATTAATTAAATATCAAAATTAAATAATTAAATATTCTTAATAACTAGTATTATTATTTTCTAAATATATATATTCAAAATTAATAAATAAAAATTGATTGAAAATAAATATTAATTATTAAATATTAAAATTAAATATTATATACTAAATATTATTAATCATCAAAATTAAATGTTATTAACTAATTAATACCTAATCAAATAAGGTTATCATCATCAAATATTAACTAATATATTATCTCTGATTAAACAATATTATTAAGTATCATTATTATTATTCACTCATCTTCCTACGTTAGATTCCTCATTACACTCTCTCGAGATCTCTTTATCTTATACTTATGTCTGAATTATTTTCTTTTCCCATTATTTTCTCATACTAAAATCATTCAGGAAACAAGCTGAAGCCTAAAACTTTCTACAGAAAGTTTTATAAGGCACCCTTAAGAGTCCCTGAGGGTCTGGTTCCTATCCTAAAAATCAAGGCTATTACACTAATCACATATCAATCATCAGCCTGACCTCAAACATCACCAAGAACATATATATCGATCATTAATTCAACATCTAACATCACCAAGCACAGTATCAGACCTAAATTCAATTCTAAGCATTTCCAAATACATATTAATCATCAATTCAATCTTAATATCACCATATATATGTTAATCATTAATTTAACATCAACACTACTAGATATGTATGTATGTATGTATGTATATATATATAAATCATTTCAACATCAAATATCACCAAATACCTCTACATTTACATATCTCATTACTAATGATCAAATGCCATGGACTTTCAATAACTTTTCAAGTGCATAAAAGCATGCAATGCAGATCTGACTCGGTAGGTGGCAAATCAAAGTGCAAAGCAAACCAAAGTACTTATTGAGGATAATGGTTATAATATATCAAAAAGAGAAGCCGTTAGTGAACCGAAGCGCTAGATAAACCGAAGTGCCATAACATAAACAACCCTGATATCCACAACGAACCAAAACATTAGATAAGTGGATATCCTAGATATCTGCGATGACTTGTAGCGTCATACTTGCAAATATCCAAAAGTAAATCGAAGCGTTGGAAAAACCAAAGTGTCAAGGACAAAATTAGTCCTCAGGGATTTAAAGCTCCTCCTCAAGAGCAACCTTCCACCAAGGCAAGTAATAAGAGACCTTGTAACTTTTGTGTCCAAACAAATGCATATGATGTCATGAACTAATGTACCATGCATGTAAGCAAACTAAAGTGTTATCTCGTAACATAGACATCATAGACTAGTTTCCCTAACTTCAATACTCATCAATGCATTCATAATATTCACATGGGTCAATTTCAACAATAAATATCAATCAATACGACTAGTACCATTTTCATCATCAATAATTCATATCATTAACACAACCATCCACACACATTCTCAGTCAATAAACTTTCAATAACACCCTCAGCCAACACATTAGTCTTCAAAAAATATTCAGTGCCACCACAGGGCGTAACCAATAACATTACAATAGAATTAATATCAAACAATCGTCAACTATATCAAATACTAAGCTTTACAAAAATTAATTTATGGCACAAAAATCTAATTTTTACAATAACATCAATCTCACCATAACTTTTTACCAGTAACACATGCCAAACAACATAGTCAATGGCACTTCATAGTCTAATTATCAATAAGCTTACAACAATACACAACCAACACATCAATACAAAAAATAACGTAATCATCAACACATCATAAACAATAAACCATCAACAACATATCATTAGCATATCAAGCTTTAATCATACATATAACGCCTTCATAGAGCATAGCCAACAACATTCCAATACAATTAATATCAATTATCAACAATATCAAGTACCAAGTATAACTTTATGAATATTGTTTCTTAGCATAACTTTAATTTTCACAATATCTTCAACATCAACATGGACCATTTATTTAACAACACATACCAAGCAATATTTTCAATAACATTTCACGAATTAAATTCTCATGATATCAATATCATCATTTATCAAGCGTCACACTCTTATTTATAAATAATACTTTGTAACACAATAATAATTATTTTTTTATTTTATAAAAATCAATATTTTCTGAGCATTGATATTTGAAGTAAACTTTTTATTTATAAAACCTGCCCTAGAAACACATGCCAACCAACATAATTAATGGCACTTCATAGCCTAATTATCAATAAGCCTTCAACAACACACAACCAACACATCAATACCAAAAATGACGTAATCATCAACGCATCATCAACAATAAACCATTAGCATATCAAGATTTAATCGTACATATAATGCCTTACAGGGCATAGCCAACAACATTCTAGTAGAATTAATATCAATTATTAACAATATCAAGTACCAAGTATAACTTTATGAATATTATTTCTTAGCATAACTTTAATTTTCACAACATCATCAACATCAACATGGGCCATTTCTTTAACAACGCATACCAAGCAATATTTTCAATAACACTTCACGAATTAAATTCTCATGATATCAATATCATCATTTATCAAGCGTCACACACTTATCTATAAATAATACTTTGTAACACAATAATAATTATATTTTTATTTTATAAAAATCAATATTTTTTGAGCATTCATATTTGAAGTAAACTTTTTAATTATAAAATCCGCCCTAGAAACACATGGCAACCAACATAATTAATGACACTTCATAGTCTAATTATCAATAAGCTTTCAACAACGCACAACCAACACATCAATACCAAAAATAACATAATCATCAACGCATCATCAGCAATAAACCATCAGCAACATATCATTAGCATATCAGGCTTTAATCATACATATAACGCCTTCACAGAGCATAGCCAACAACATTCCAGTAGAATTAATATCAATTATCAACAATATTAAGTACCAAGTATAACTTTATGAATATTATTTCTTAGCATAAATTTAATTTCCACAATATCATCAACATCAACATAGGACATTTATTTAATAACACATACCAAGCAATACTTTCAATAACACTTCACGAATTAAATTCTCATGATATCAATATCATCATTTATCAAGCGTCACACTCTTATTATAAATAATACTTTGTAACACAATAGTAATTATATTTTTATTTTAAAAAAATCAATATTTTCTGAGCATTGATATTTGAAGTAAACATTTTAATTATAAATCCCGCCCTAGAACCACATGTCAACCAACATAATTAATGGCACTTCATAGCCTAATTATCAATAAGCTTTCAACAACACACAACCAACACATCAATACGAAAAATAACATAATCATCAACCCATAATCAACAATAAACCATCAACAACATATCATTAGCATATCGGGATTTAATCATACATATAACGCCTTCACAGGGCATAGCCAACAACATTCCAGTAGAATTAATATTAATTATCAACAATATCAAGTACCAAGTATAACTTTATGAATATTATTTCTTAGCATAACTTTAATTTTCACAATATCATCAACATCAACGTGGGCCATTTATTTAACAAAAAATACCAAGCAATATTATCAATAACATTTTACGAATCAAATTCTCATGATATCAATATCATCATTTATCAAGTGTCACACTGTTATTTATAAATAATACTTTGTAACACAATAATAATTATATTTTTATTTTATAAAAATTAGTATTTTCTTATCATTGATATTTGAAGTAAACTTTTTAAATATAAAACCCGCCCTAGAAACACATGTCAACCAACATAATTAATGGCACTTCATAGCCTAATTATCAAAAAGCTTTCAACAACACACAACCAACACATCAATACCAAAAATAACGTAATCATTAATGAATCATCAACAATAAACCATCAACAACATATTATTAGCATATCACGCTTAAATCATATATATAACGCCTTCACAGAGGATAGCAAACAACATTCCAGTAGAATTAATATCAATTATCAACAATATCATGTACCAAGTATAACTTTATGAATATTATTTCTTAACATAACTTTAATTTTCACAATATCATCAACATCAACATGTTCCATTTATTTAACAAAAAATACCAAGCAATATTATCAATAACATTTTACGAATCAAATTCTCATGATATCAATATCATCATTTATCAAGTGTCACACTGTTATTTATAAATAATACTTTGTAACACAATAATAATTATATTTTTATTTTACAAAAATCAGTATTTTCTTATCATTGATATTTGAAGTAAACTTTTTAAATATAAAACCCGCCCTAGAAACACATGTTAACCAACATAATTAATGGCACTTCATAGCCTAATTATTAATAAGCTTTCAACAACACACAACCAACACATCAATACCAAAAATAACGTAATAATGAATGAATCATCAACAATAAACCATCAATAACATATCATTAGCATATCAGGCTTAAATCATATATATAACGCCTTCACAGAGGATAGCAAACAACATTCCAGTAGAATTAATATCAATTATCAACAATATCAAGTACCAAGTATAACTTTATGAATATTATTTCTTAGCATAACTTTAATTTCCACAATATCATCAACATCATCGTGGGCCATTTATTTAACAACACATACCAAGCAATATTTTCAATAAAACTTCACGAATTAAATTCTCATGGTATCAATATCATCATTTATCAACGTCACACACTTATCTATAAATAATTCTTTGTAACACAATAATAATTATATTTTTATTTTATAAAAATCAATATTTTCTGAGCATTCATATTTGAAGTAAACTTTTTAATTATAAAGTCCGCCCTAGAAACACATGCCAACCAACATAATTAATGGCACTTCATAGCCTAATTATCAATAAGCTTTCAACAACACATAACCAACACATCAATACCAAAAATACGTTAATCATCAACGCATCATCAAAAATAAACCATCAATAACATATCATTAGCATATCAGGCTTTAATCATACATATAACGCCTTACAAGGCATAGCCAACAACATTCCCATAGAATTAATATCAATTATCAACAATATCAAGTACCAAGTATAACTTTATGAATATTATTTCTTAGCATAACTTTAATTTCCACAATATCATCAACATCAACATGGGCCATTTATTTAACAACGCATACCAAGCAATATTTTCAATAACACTTCACGAATTAAATTCTCATGATATCAATATCATCATTTATCAAGCGTCACACACTTATCTATAAATAATACTTTGTAACACAATAATAATTATATTTTTATTTTATAAAAATCAATATTTTTTGAGCATTCATATTTGAAGTAAACTTTTTAATTATAAAGCCCGCCCTAGAAACGTATGCCAACCAACATAATTAATGGCACTTCATAGCCTAATTGTCAATAAGCTTTCAACAACACACAACCAACACATCAATACCAAAAATACGTTAATAATCAACGCATCATCAAAAATAAACCATCAATAACATATCATTAGCATATCAGACTTTAATCATACATATAACGCCTTACAAGGCATAGCCAACAACATTCCCGTAGAATTAATATCAATTATCAACAATATCAAGTACCAAGTATAACTTTATGAATATTATTTCTTAGCATAACTTTAATTTCCACAATATCATCAACATCATCATGGGCCATTTATTTAACAACACATACCAAGCAATATTTTCAATAACACTTCACGAATTAAATTCTCATGATATCAATATCATCATTTATCAAGCGTCACATACTTATCTATAAATAATTCTTTGTAACACAATAATAATTATATTTTTATTTTATAAAAATCAATATTTTCTGAGCATTCATATTTGAAGTAAACCTTTAAATTATAAAGTCCGCCCTAGAAACACATGCCAACCAACATAATTAATGGCACTTCATAGCCTAATTATCAATAAGCTTTCAACAACACATAACCAACACATCAATACCAAAAATACGTTAATCATTAACGCATCATCAAAAATAAACCATCAATAACATATCATTGGCATATCAGTCTATAATCATACATATAACGCCTTACAAGGCATAGCCAACAACATTCCCGTAGAATTAATATCAATTATCAACAATATCAAGTACCAAGTATAACTTTATGAATATTATTTCTTAGCATAACTTTAATTTCCACAATATCATCAACATCAACATTGACCATTTATTTAACAACACATACCAAGCAATATTTTCAATAACACTTCATGAATTAAATTCTCATGATATCAATATCATCATTTATCAAGTGTCACACTCTTATTTATAAATAATAATTTGTAACACAATAATAATTATATTTTATAAAAATCAATATTTTCAGAGGGTTGATATTTGAAATAAACTTTTTAATTATAAAACTCGCCCTAGAAACACATGTCAACCAACATAATTAATGGCACTTCATAGCCTAATTATCAATAAGCTTTCAACAACACACAACCAATACATCAATACAAAAAATAACGTAATCATTAACGCATTATCAACAATAAACCATCAACAACATATCATTAGCATATCAGGCTTCAATCATACATATAACGCCTTCACAGAGCATAGCCAACAACATTCTAGTAGAATTAATATCAATTATCAACAATATCAAGTACCAAGTATAACTTTATGAATATTATTTCTTAGCATAACTCTAATTTTCACAATATCATTTCCATCAACATGGGCCATTTATTTAACAACACATACAAGTAATATTTTCAATAACACTTCACGAATTAAATTCTCATGATATCAAGATCATCATTTATGAAACGTCACACTCTTATTTATAAATAATACTTTGTAACACAATAATAATTATATTTTTATTTTATAAAAATCAATATTTTCCGAGTATTGATATTTGAAGTAAACTTTTTATTTATAAAACTCGCCCTAGAAACACATGTTGTCCAACATAATTAATGGCACTTCATAGCCTAATTATCAATAAGCTTTCAACAACACACAACCAACACATCAATACCAAAAATAACATAATCATCAACACATATAAACCATCAACAACATTCATTAGCATATCAGGCTTTAATCGTACATATAACGCCTTACAGGGCATAGCCAACAACATTCCAGTAGAATTAATATCAATTATCAACAATATCAAGTACTAAGTATAACTTTATGAATATTATTTCTTAGCATAACTTTAATTTTCATAATATCATCAATAGCAACATGGGCCATTTATTTAACAACAAATACCAAGCAATATTTTCAATAACACTTCACAAATTAAATTCTCATGATATCAATATCATCATTTATCAAGCATCACACTTTTATTTATAAATAATACTTTGTAACATAATAATAATTATATTTTTATTCTATAAAAATCAATATTTTCTGAGCATTGATATTTGAAGTAAACTTTTTAATTATAAAACCCACCCTAGAAATAAAATCCCTACTCGCTACTCAAGTAAGAAACCCCCTTGTACATCAACACGTGCCTTGGGACGTTATCCAGTTCCCCAAAAGAAAGCATAAATTTCCCACTTAACTCTGAACGTCAATATCTTATAGTTGAAATATTTCAAAAAATAAATAAAAATAACTCGTAACCCTTATTCTCTAAAATACTAAAATCAAGACTTGAACACAAAATCGATGGAGTTTGAATAAGAACCTCACTTACATAAGGTTATGAATCTCGCCGACAAGGTGTCAAATGTAACACCCTCGGTTAACTAGGACAATCCCTTCCACTAGATTGTTCTACTTAATTGAGAGGTTACTATTTTGATAAAAATATGGAAGTGTAAAAATTTTTGTTTGTAAAATCAAACCATAAACCGAAACGACCCCATGACGTTAAACTGAAATACCATAAAATAATTAATTAAAACTAGGGTATCAACATTGAGTACAATAAATTGTAAAATTAAAATACACAACATCATCACTCCTTGTGGGTAATATCATCAAAATGTATACATCAGTAGAAAATATCAGCATCGTCAGTCCCATCCCATTAGAACTACAAGGGCACGTAGGCTCCCTGACTATATATACAAAGAAACGAGGCAGAAGATAACTCATCAGCTGGGGCAGGTCCTGGCTCGCCTAGAGGTTCCTCCTCTAGGTCTTCCTGAAACCTCCATGATAACTAGTAGTCGGGCAGATATCGGTGGGAGGTCAGTAGAATCAGTCATCGTTATGTCAGTAGGAACGAGTCTATGGTTTCCTTTAGATACAATCTTGGCACACCCATGCCTAACACGCGAACGAAGGTGAATCGGTGCTCCGCAATAGGTGTAAGAGTGAGCTCTCTCTTCCAAACAAGACAGAATGTGTCACTTCTGACGTCCTTTCATAACCATCAATCAAACATAATTTGAGACATTCACACTTAAGGGAGACTTACTAATTCTAAGTTATCTCATGCCTTTCTAACTTCCTAACGTTCCCAATCTCATACCCCTGTTCCACTACTAATCTTTACTACATTCAAGATAGGTTTTAACATAACAGTCATTCAGTCACAGTGGCAATATATCAATGTTATGTAATGCAATGCATGAGTTCTTTCATTTTATTCAGACTAATCATTCTTCTTATTAGTTCATATGAATGCATGTGGGCCCATTCTTAATTCATCAATCATTCTCAGAATCCTTCATGTACAGGCTGCCCCTGTACACAACGTTTTCGAACTAGAGCAATCGAAGCCCACCAAGTCCCTCACATCATAGGGTACGAAGGACTCTCAGGTCCTATTTATCGTCAGAGATCCATATCATATCATAAAGGGGAATTGTCTCTTCCACGGTCATAATTACATTCTGTCATTTAGTCAAAGTACACCAGGCTTGCATCGTCTCACTCGACTCAGACACGACTCTGATGCCATTGGGTTTCCGTCCCGGTTGTACTCCCAAGATTCTCCTCAGAGACCGAACATGAATGTCCTCAGCATACCCATGGTGTATGCTCTAGTTTCCACATGTTATATGCAAGTGATGCATGTCTCATACATATTCTTTCATTTTCCATTATGCTCATCATCAGTAGGGTCCTCTCAATAACCACTTTCATTCTTAACATCGGGTTTATTTCATATTGTCCCTTAAATTTTCTTTAATTATCTTTTAGAGAAAGTGAGTTTGGCCAGGGAATTATCTTAAGTCACTAGGGATGACAACACTTGGTAAGACTATTGTAAGGGCGTGGGTTGTACGGATGGTATAGGTGTATTCCTATTGGTTATTGGCTAGCTATCTAATTTTCCTGTCAATTTTATCTTTAGTTGTTATTATAGTCGTAATACATCCCTCCGATAATTAAAAATGAAAGTGGGATTGAGTACACATGTTTATCATTTCTCAGGTACCAACTTACGTCTCAGCACATTATCATCTCTTTGGATCCATTCTATCACCATCTCATTGTCATATCATATCAGGATCCCTACCCAGACATATTCTTCCTTTTATCCTTTATATAGTATTTTATCAATGCATCATACAAAATTCATTCCTTCCATCATATATTTCACCAAACTCATATCATTTATTATACAAACAAGAATACATAATCCGTATAATCATTCACATTGATTGCTCAAGCATATATCACTTATTCATTGAACATATTGGTCAAACATACATTTCATTGTGCTCGTTCAATTCATCATATTTTATACAGGCATTTATCTCACAACCAACTAATAATGCACCCAAGTCAATCAAACACACTAATTTCAATCAATATCACCACCAATAAGTGAGTCAACCAACATACTGAATTCAATCAAGTAATTCATTTATCGAGCATACACCAATTACTTAGTCTAGTCAATCCCATATTACGACCTGACGATATTTATTTTGTTAAGGTTGATCATACGGTAATTTGTGTCCTAAACACTACCTTTATATTTTAAAGATGTTCTTATGAAGTTTCCATATATATATATATAACAACCATGAGTATCTAGAGATACAAGTATAACCTTTTGTGTAGTATGACTATACTTATAAATTATGGTTGCAAGTGTACTCACTAGTTATTTTAGATCTAGTTATTATCACATTTAATTAAGTTACCACCCGTGTTAACTAAATGTTGGCCCCTTTTGACATACCGATTTTATATAGATTTTATTAACGTACTTATCCTTATTAGTCTAAGCCTATTTAGCCCAACCTATTCATCAAGTACTTAGTTGTTATTTAGGTATATCATTACTCTCGTTAGTTTCTAACTTTATATGGTCTAGTTCTTATTTAAGGGACTAGTATGGATACCTAACTTTAATTACACTAAAACTTTATCTCATCAAGTTCGTTTGTTCTCAATTACCATATTCTTAATTTATCACGATTCCCAGTGATTAATTATTCTAAATTCAGTTTATTTTTACTCAAGAAATATTCCTTATTACAAGATCTACATCTTTAGCTACTACTCTTAGACTATCCTCTTCTTTTGTTAACCAATTATTCTATTTACTATTGTTTTTCCTATAAATCATGTTTTCCTTCTTATTTTCTTGTTACTACTTAAAGGCCTATTTACTAACTTAGTCGTGTACTTTGACTTAAAATGTACTTAAAACCCAATTTGGATATTTTGTTAAATCCATCAATTCTTATCAATAATATAGTAACATTAATAAAGAAAATATCTAAGAACGGCGACAGAGCTGACCATTAAGCTCAATAATACAATAACATGAATTAATAAAGAAAAGTTTACGAGTGGCGGCAGAGCTAGCCATTATGCTCAATAGTAATAATAATAATAACAACAATAATAGTAATAATAAATTTAAAATTACTTCGTTTATCATTTGTTATAAGTGTCCAATTAAATTCATAAGCCTCGTAAGTTTATCTCGTCTTTCGAGGAATCAATAAAAGACGAGTCGTAATGGGTAAAATTTCTTCTAGTCGTACAATTATCGAGGCATGCATTACGAGATTTTATAAAATACTCATTTTAATTTATTTTTATTTTTAATATAGTAAAATTGTTATCAGTTACCAAAAGTTGTATAGTTTACAATCAGACCATTGGATCGCGCTGAAACTTAAAACTATGATCGTCGGATATCAGATTAACATAACGGGGTAATTTTAAGACACAATGAACCGAAAAATAGCTCCCCTTACCTCATGAATAGCTTCGGTTTTGAGGAGGGAAAAGAGTAGGTTTGCCAAAACTTCGTTAAACGCTCCCGATTGTTCGTCGATAGTCGTTGATAGTCCCTGAACCTAAAAGAACCCAACATGCATGAGTAAAGATGAGAGGATGACCACAATTTTGGCTTCTTAAAATACAGGAAGAGTGCCACAAATTTTAGAATTTGAAAATTAAATTTGGCCTAAGAACACTTAAGACCAAGTTTGCATGAATAAAGGTCATATGAAGAAGTTATGAATTTTTAAGTGAAGCATGCGTAGAGTAAAAACGCGAATGACATGGTTTTAAAATGAATTTACTTAATCCTCGAATTTGAGCATGACACAGTAGGAATTTGGGGTCGAGACTAGAAATAGAGATTGAAGATCTCTTCGAAACAAAGTGAACGAGACTAGAATCATTCCAATGAAGCATCGTTTGAGAAAGTTAGGTCCGAATTGCCAAAGACGCGTAGATTGAATTTCTGAAGAAACGAGGTAGCATGGAAATGAGGTTGATAGAGTCCGAATCAAGTCTCGACCTTTTCAGGAAACATTCCTAAAACGTCTAAACGAGTCACTGGGGACTGACCGTGTCATCATCAGATACTCTGAGGTATATGCACGACCAAACGTAAGTGACATCAAAGGTTCTGATTGGCCCGATTAGACCTAATCAGTTATCTTCGATCCGCTACAAGGAAACCCTACTGTGATTAGTTTCCTTTATGGAGTTACTAGTCTCAGGTTGAGTTACCAGAAAAGTTTGACAATTGGGCCCACAGTATAACACTGGAAAAACCCTTAATATTTTATTATTAAAATATTATTATACATTATAAATTAATTAAAAATTTAATCAAATATTATTTTAAAAATATATATTATAGAATAATTATAATTTTTATTATAATATTATATTTTAATTATATCTTTACTAATTACTCCTAAGTAACCAATTAATCTATACATAGTTTATTAAAAGGATAATCTAACCATTTAATCATAATTTAACATGATAATTTAATGATTAATAATTAATCATCAATATCTACAATATTTTACTAACACTCACACTCACTCATTTCTTAATCTTCTCTATCATTTCTTACACATTTCTCTTTCTCTAGCACTCTTTACCGTTCTCATAAATCTCTATTATCCTACCACACATTCCCTCTTACTCATACTTAACTATTTGCTAGTATCTTGAACACTCATTTCCTCACCGTTTCTAATTTCTCATAGTCACTTGGGATCAGGCCAAGGCCTCGACTTCCACTAAAAGACTAATTAGAACACTCTCAGAGATCCTGAGAGTCTAGGCCCTTGTTCTAAAAACTAGGGTTGTTACATCGAAACTACCCTAGGGATCCAAAATCCTACCGACATCTTTTCGATCATACATGGCCAAGCTAGAGAAAAGAAAAGGGTACATCAAAAACATTGCATGCAACGTAAAAGAAAAACATGCATGTGATTGAAAAGGATAACATACACATGCTTTAGTATTTTAACCACAACTTAAGCTACGGGTGTCTGATTTCTACAATCTCATTCTCAAGTTTTTCTTAACAAAATTTTTCACAACTTTTATGAAGATACTGAAAGCCAAGTCTAAGCCAAACAACCCCAAATTTCAAAATAAAGTTTCTACCCATAACAAATTTTTAGTCAAGGTAGTGTTCAGTGTTTAGGGTATAACTTTCACTCTAGACATCAGATTTAATCTTTCTATAGCTCGTTGGAAAGAGGAAATAAAGACGAACGACTTTTGTGTTGATAATTTTTCCAAAAGTAAGGTAAAAGGGCCTCATGCAAATAGATCAAAATATCCCACAAAATTTATAATTTTCAGCACGTGGGGAAGAGAGAAAATGACCATGCATTATGAAGATGAGCATGCATACAAGGGAAAGAGAGAGTTTAACTTACCAAATGACAACCGAAAAACTATACTCTGACTTCGATCGAGCCTTCAATCAACCTCGATGAAACCTCTGAGCTTTACGACAATGGTGACCACATATGTGAGGGTACCCTAACAAAGAAGACAGGAAAAGAGGCACAACGATGGTGGTTGTTCTCGACATTGGAGAAAATAAGGTGATAAAGCTTGTTTCTTTAAAGATGACATACGTGAAGTAAGGTGAGTGATGAGAGGCACAGTGGTTTGTGGTGGAGGCAAGGTAGTAGATGGTGGCTCAGTGGTGAATGAAACAAAGAGAAGAGAAAACAAAAGGAAAAAAGGAAAAAAAGAATGAAAGGCAATGTGGGTTAGTCAGTGATGGAAGAGAAATGAAGGGAGGATTTTGAGAGAAGTTAAGTGTGGTGTGTAGTTAACTTAGAGAATAAGTTGTTGTGAGGGGATGGGTGTGTAGAGGTGGCTATGTGTCAGGCCACATGGAGAGGGAGAAGGGTGAGTGGGGTGAGGTGTCGTGGTGGTGGTAAGGTGTCATAGTGAGAAGAGTGAAGGAGATGCATTATTGGGGCAAGGTTGCGTAGTGGTGGTGAGGAAAGATTAAACACAATGAAGGTTATTAATGTTAGGATATGTTTTTGAATAATTCATGACTAGTTTCACCACATGTAAAACTTGAATAGAATAAGGTATAGGATGATAATTATGGGTCATGGGTCTCTCTAGAAAGAATCAAAAGTTTCAGGTTCAATTATTGTGAAAAGAATATAAAATATCAGGGTTTACAACGTTTTCGACAATAGTTATAAGAAAATAGAATTAGGTTTGAACAATTTATTAATTGAAAAATTTAATCAATACAATGGATTTCATAAAAATATTTAAGTTTAAGAATTGCTCAGGGTTCCAAAAATTGAGTTCCTAAGAGTTGCCAGGTTAATATTCGGCTTAGTGGGTAATACCCTAAAAATTTTAATTTAACGATCCATGAATAATAAATTGTATCACCCATTTAGGTTTTCCTAATTATCCTTATTTAATAAAATAAGGATGTTACACCTAATCCCGACAACAGGAGAAAAAAGTGTTCAACTTTGATCATTATGCTCCTCTCAATACTAGGCCAAACTAGATTCTATGTGAGTCTAGGTGGCCATCTTTCATTGTTTACGACATCAAAAAACTAGCATTTGTTAAAAGACCTGAGAATCAAAGGAAACATTGTGATTTCTACAAGTAAATCAGTCACAACACTTAAGAATGTTGTCAACTCAAGGACACAATTGAAGTCCTTATCAAGGAGGGAAAATTGAAGCAATACCTCCTAAAGAATAAGTCCCAGGACGAGCCATACTAAATTGAGAAGATGAGATAAGACCGTTCTACAGATGATGATGATGATGATGATGATGGGTGAGGTCCAAAGAGATTCATAGTCGTTGAGAAGCAAAAGACCTAAGTGGTGAAAGCTATCCAAGATGAGGACAATGTCTTATCCCCACTTTTTAAAGCCAAAAGGGAGGTAATTGACATAATAGTTAGGGCTTCACTAGAGGTGGGGTATCTAATATTGCTAGGAAAAACCATCTTTGGATGATCATGTAGGTTCAAAACAAGAGCCAAGACAATTGACCCTTTAGGGCCAGTGTTAAAACACCGTTCATTTTATTTTTTGATGATATTGTAATCACTAACATGGATGTTAAGTGAATTCTAATGGATCAAGGAAGTTTTTACGATATAATCTTCTATGATTTCTTCAAGAAGATAGGTTTGACTGACACGGACCTACAACTCTACATATAGGACTTAACAATCTTCCACGGTGCAAAACAACCCACTAAGGGATACTTGGATACTATGATCACTTTTTAGGGTGAACCCAATGTTAGGACGGTGAAAACAAGAATCCTTGTGATCAATGTGAATTTTCCCTACAACGGTATCATTGGCAAGCCGACGTCAAACACTATGGAAGCAATGATATCTACTTCTCACCTCTTCATAAAATTCATTAATAAGGACAACCAAGTTTCCTTAGTCTGAGGTGATCAAGAGATGACCTGGTACTGTTATAATCTATGCTTGAACATAGTGAAAGAGGAACAAACCTTTAAGAAAAGAAAATTAACTAATGGAGGAACATCGACCAGATCGATCACCCTCATTGACCTGGATCTTAGAGGGGAATTGAAGATATTGATCCTCTCAACCCTTCAAAGCCCACACTAGAAGGAGGTTCTAAAACCTTTATGCTTAGAAAAGGTGTTGATAAGTAGACGCACAAGTTCTATGTTGGAATGGAGAAGTGGTTAATAGAGCTACTCCAAGACTTTAAACATGTTTTGGCGTGGATCGCAGCTGACATGCCTAGTACAGATCCCAATTTTCATTGCCACAAGATGGTAGTGTATCCTAAGATGAAACCGTTCATGCATAAGAAAAGACGTCTAGGGTCGGAGAAAATATCATCTTCCTCGGCCATTTTCATTAGAGAAATGTGATATTCATCTTGGCTGCCCAATGTCGTCATGGTTTATAAGTCCAATGGTAAATGACATATGTGCATGAACTATATCAATCTAAATCAATGTTGCTCGAAGGACTCATACCTCATCCCTAATATTGATCGCATAATGTCATTTATCGAGCCTCATTTATATCAACCGTTATTTATCTAGATTTTATAAGTGAATGGAGTTTAGTAGTTTGCCTCTTTGTTTCCCATAATTTTGGCATGCTCTTCGTCTTCTTATATTCATTTTCTCAAGAATCATAGCCTCGGGTCTCAAATTAAGGGGATAAGTAAACTTATAAAAAAAATGTAATCCCGTAAACATCAGGCAGCAACAAGGAAGGAAGGAGAAGGGGATATGAAAAATCAAAGAAAGGTATAAGGAAGGTTAAGTTTGGCGAGATACTGATGACGGTGTTGGGTGTGTGTAAGAGTGGTGGTTACGAGGATAATAATTAGTGTGATGAAATTAGAAAGACTTTTTTTGTTATTCTAAAATAGATTTTTTTATTTGATTGATTGTTATTTTCTTAAAATTTAGAAAATAGAACTCTCCGAAGGAGATGTTTTTATATTTTAAATGTTTTATTCAATATGGTCCACTGAAATTTTTGATCATGTGAGTTTGTAAGATAGATTTTAGAAACACCATGTTACTTATTTATGTGTATGAAAAAATGGTTTTATTACGATGTTGTGTTTGGAGAGTTTAAGGAATTCAAAAAATATCAATCTTTTTTATGCTTCGAAATATTTTTGTTGATTGGTTGATAATAAGCAACATAATAATAATTACTATATATATTAAAAGAGAGTCTTGAACTGTCATTTCCCTAGGAATTCCAAAAAGGAATTCATATAAGTTATTATTATCTTTTATTTATTTTTTATTATGAAAATATGAAATTTTAGGATGGGTAGTAACTAATAAGGTAGTATGATTGACATCGATTTGTTTTCTTTCACTCATAGATATGTCTAGAACCATGAGATTTATATTTTTTTTTTAAGTAAAGAGATAAAGATTTGAAGAATCGATCAATATTTATCAAGTAAATTTTTCAACCAATTTTATACACGAACTTTCCATTTAATTTATGCTTATTATTTATTTATTGTACTTATCTATTGTTAGTGTAGTGCCCAGTTGATTAAATTAGTTATATAGGTTGGTTGGAAAACTTTGAAGGAAATAAGAGAGTATGTATTGTTCTGCTTCTTAAACTTTTCTGTTTTAGTTTTTCTATGTTTCATGCTTAGAGAAATTCTCATCTCATTTGATTAGACATTGTCAACTTAACAAGACACTAATCAAAAACAGAGGTAATAACTAATGACCCCTTGCAATTTTTTGCATTTTAAAATTATTTAGACGTTAATCATTTAAATATCAGATTTATGGTTGAAGTTGTTTTGATTTATTTAGTTGCGGAGGTTGTGGTTGTGATCTCTGAGGAAAATCAATAGCATATAAATTGATAATTGAGTGAAAACTTTACTCCTCAAAGTGGAGAAAGTGTATAAAGAAAGTAAGAATGTATATATTTGTGATCTAGAATTTCTACTGCTCAATGAAAAATTCCTTTTCTCTATTTTTATTTTTTATTATCTAATCTCTTATTAGTAGTTAAATGTAATTAGAGGTAGATAATGAATTAGGATTGTTGTAGTTCATTTTAAATCTATTAGAGATCAAGTAAGAAATTGTTAGACGTTGGCAATTTATTCTCATTATTTATGCAGACTTCTAAGTTAAATCAACATACAAGAAGAGAATAAGGTGAATAGATGAAATGGTCAGTGGATGAAAATACATCAGGCTCATTTCAGGTATAATATAAGTCCAGAAGATTCTATATAGTTCATTACCATTTATTATCTCAATAGTATAACTTTATACTAGCATTTTTTCCTATTAATTTCTTTAAGTATATTATTTTTACAATTTCAGTTTCGTTTATATAGAGAAATCCCTAAAGATGTTGTCCTATTATTGTAATGATCAAACTAACTCTTTAGTTTTTATATCATCTAATTGATGAATGTTCGTTACCATTACTACCCCATGCAGTTTTTAAACCTTTTTTTCAGTTTTGGGAATTGATAGAAAATCACCTTTCCTTTTTATGCCTATGAAAATTTATTTTGATTTGGATATAATCCTTTCTAAATGTTAACAAAAAAAGGGAAAGAATAATCAAATCTGTTAAACTTCCTTCATATTTTTTACAAATAGACATTTTATATTTTGTGTTTGTCTTATTTATGTCATAAACTTTAAGGAATAATTAAGATAAAAGGTCAAGATATTTATTTGTGTATAAAAATGATAAAGTTGAAAGACTAATTGAGTATTTTTGAATTTTCTCTCAAATATTTGGTAAGGACAAAAATTTTATGTGGCACAAGATATTTTTATGGTCTTACTTTGGTATTTTATAGAGACAACATTAGAATGATTATAGAACATTGCATGGAATGAGTGTTGGGTCATTGGTTGTGATTCTGTCTACCGTCACTACCACAAATATAAGTACTTTGTATTCCGTCTTTATTCTTTTTCATTTTTGTTTCTTACAATACCATGAAAGTGTGCTCTAATTGAAAGATCATGATGCCTTTTTACAATGCCCATTATTTTCATGCTTTTTAATTTTTTTAAGCTCTATTATTTTCATTGTTCTATACTCTAGAAGTGGTTGATATTCTTAAACACATTTGATATGTTTGTTTATATGGCTACTTAAAAGATGAGTTTGTTGCTTTCTAAATCATTTTGTTGTGTGTGTCATAGGTAACAACTGAAGTGGCTTTGCTTTGTCTTAAAAGCAAAAAAGTGAGGTTTTACTTTGTGCTGCTTGCAGTAGAGCACTTTTTAAGCATGGAAATAGTTCTTTTATTTAATTAATTTATGTGATTCCTTTATGAAACAGTTAAAGTAGTCTTTTTAATAGATGTAACAAATTTACAATAACTTTTTATTTATTATATTACTATGGGGTATGTAACAGTTAGTACAAGTAATAGGAAATTAAAATAAATTTCTCTACACTTTCTCTCACTGCATGGGTACGTTATATTTAATATAAATATTGTTCCCTCCTGTGGGTTAGTGAGGGTACATGTGTGCCCCTCGACCCTTTATTTTAGGCCAGAATGTAGGAAAAGCCAACCCCTTTTTTCACCCACCGTCCCATACAGTTACACTGTATGATAATGGACCTGAGTCATGTATCCCACTTTTCCTCTAACCTGTTTTATTGTATAAATGACCTTGAAGCGCCCAATTGTAAGATAAATGGCACATTTTTAGAGTAATAATAGTCTTGATTTCCTTAGGGCAATTCTTTAAGGGGGCTTTATAGTGTAACCACTCTTTTTTATGAACATTTTGACCCCACCGTGGGCCCAATAAAATGGTTCCCACACACAACACCTTCTACAAGCTAGCAGAGCAAAAATGGTGATGACTCGTAGTGGCCAAAACCGCTACAAGGAGAGTGACGCTCAACAACCAAAATTAGACAAGGACAGCTGAATTCAGAAACTCACAAGTGTCGTAGAAGCATTACAACGAATGGTAGTGAACCTGCAGAAGGAAAATAAGGCTCTGTGCACATGAAGACTGGAGGCGTGGGAAGCCTTGAGTCACTACGATACCCAAACCACCCGTAATGGAGAAATACGACATGAGAGGGGACTTAGAGGAGTATCTCACGATGTTCACTACCACTATGCTCATCATAGGCACTTTTGATGCCTTATCCTATCAGACTTTTCCCACCATGCTGACAAAATCTGTGTTACGTTGGTTCTCACATTTGCCTCCAGGAAGTGTAGCAAACTTTTCAGAATTAACTAAGAAATTCCTGAGCTAATTTGCCACCAGTCAAGCGGTGTAGTAGACTTATCACAACTTCATAAATCTGAGGTAGCACCTTGATAAAACCCTCAAACAATGCATGACCCGTTTTAATGAACAGACTACTCAGATATGCAACCTCAGCTCTTAAGTTTCCCTCCACGCTATACAAACTGGCCTTCGCCAGAGCAGATTTTCTAACTCCTTGGCTAAGAAACCACCCCTTGATATGGATAACTTTAGAGTGCGAGCCACTCGGTACATAAGTATGAAAGAGAGAGAAGCTGGACACGTGAGGCAGACAAAGTGCGACATTGCCCAACGGAACCCAAGCCGAGAAGTCCTAGGCCAAACAGGGAAAAGTGCTTCGAAGCTTATACGGGCCCTAAACATAATGGCTTTATCCCGATCAATGACATGAGAGACTGAATCATGCACGAAGTATACAACACTGACCTCTTTAAACTTCCTCCCCCCGAGGAAGGACCTAAAGGCACGGACAAATCAAAATTTTATGAATTCCATCAATCCCCTGGGCACGGGACAGAGGACTATCGTTCCCTTTGAAATCAAATTGAACATTTGATCCGACAGGGGTATCTAGGGAGGTTCATCGACCACAGGAATAAAGTAGCACAAGAAGGTAGTCGAAAATGGGAAAAAGAGCCCTCTGACCAGGTGAAGCTGCAAACACGAGATTGATCACGAATGGAAAGGGACCATTCTTGATTGCATCGACCAGGAGACGAAAGAGATGATGGGAGACTCAGGAAAACCCCCAGCAACATGCAAGGTGGATGAACTTCATGCACAGAGGTATTGGTACAGAAGTTATAGCCTTCAACAACTCAAATTTCCCCAAAGGTGGACCTAATAGAGACGAGTCAATGGTAATCACTATAGGCATAGCTGAGTGCATTGTTGAGAGAGTTCTCTTGGATCAAGGGAGCATGACGGACATCCTGCATCGGAAGGCTTACCAAAAGCTACGCTTGCCACCGACTTGGCTAAAGATGTATAACAGTGCCTTACTCAACTTTACTAGTGATTCTGTGTAGGTTCTAGGCTGTGTTGAGCTGAAGACCACCTTCAGAGAAGGAGCAAATAGTAGGGCCATCATGGTTAAATTCCTGGTGGTAGATTTCCCCAGCTCCTACAACGCGCTACTGGGCTGCTCGTCCCTCAATACCTTAGGAGCGGTAGTTTCCACAATGCACCTAACCATGAAATTTCTGCTCGGAGATGGGTGAGTTAGGGTGGTGAGAGCTGATCTAGAGGTCGTGTTGGTGTATACATTATGAGCTTTTATGTTTTTTTCTATTTGTATCATTTTTCTGCTTATTAATAAAATAAGTATTTTAGTTTAAAATTATTTTAAAACATTTATCCTCAGAGTAATATGTCATATGAGAGTTATTCCTAAAATGTCCCTAGTCAAGTATTTATATGGGGACATGTAAATACATTAAGAGTAGTGTGTGAGTGTACTGATGATTTGATCTTATAGATCATAGATATAGATGATATCAAGTCTTCACACGGGTACACATTAAGAGTAATGATGTATTGGACAGACCCACCATGAGAACATTGCATGGATCATTACATGAATATCATAAATGATTCTCAATGTGATAATGGTATATGCAGTCCTTCGACCTGAAGTCACTAGGATTCCTACATAAGGAGTTTGTTTTTTTAATACAATCAAATATCTTCTGTAATAAGAGGACTATAAAGGTTGTGATTAGGAAATGAACAAATTACACAGAAGGATGTGAGTGATGTAGATGAGATTTGTCTTTCCTATGTGGCAGGAGTGATATCTGTAGGCCACTTGATAGAGTGAGACTAAGGAAATATATGGACATGCTAGAAAAAATAAATATGGGATATTTATTTGAATAAAGTCTACTCCGGTATCAAGTAAAATAAATTGGGTCGTACAAGGATGACGCGACCATGCCTTGGGCCCAATTAGGATATCGTGACAAAAGGAACAAACATATAATATAATTATCACTTATAGATTATGTTGATATTAAATAATATTCAGATATAATAATGTATTGCTAGATGCTTCTCTTTTTTATATTAATAATAAAATAATTTATTATTACCTATAGGGTCACACACATAAAGTAAGCCTATCAGAAAATGTTTTTATTTTATTTTAGTTGGACTAAAGTAAAGCTATTGGGCATAACTTATTTAGAATGAGTAAGGAGTCCACTCTTTAGAGAGAACAAATTAGGTCAAACCTAAGCCTATAAATAAAGCATAAGATGGTCATAGGTGGTTTACTAAAAGAGGCAAAAATATGTAAAAGTTGTAAGAGCTACATATCGTCAAACTAGCATTTGGAAGGTGTAGCGTTTCTAGTGGGAATGCTCGTATGGACTCTTAAAGGATGAGACTAGGACTACTTTGATTTTTGTTTTACAAGAGGTAATCCTAAAACGCATATTTTTTTGTTTGTCTTATGCTTTGAAACACGAAGTTTTGCAAGTCCTAAGGGAATCTTTGTTTTTCCGCTGCATATCTAAGAGGGATTCTCTAACAGGTCACACAAGAGTGTTATTATAAGAGCCTCTGACCCAAAGAGACTTTCATAGTCAAGGAAGATATCGAGACAGGCTTCAAACCTCGTGATAACAGACAATATGAGAGGCCCCAGCTGGTGAAATCCTTAAAGCTCGTCCAAAATAGCCAAAACCTTGGCGAATGCATGAGGTCAACACAGTGCTCGACCCAACTATTGAGGAAGCATTGATTAGGTTGTTATAGGCCAATATAGATCCTTTTGCTTGGAACCCCATGGATATGTCCGAAATTGATCCAAGTGTCATATGTCATTCACTCAACGTAGAGCTGGATGCTAGGCCTCTATCCCAGAAGCCTAGGAAGTTGGAACCCGTCAGACGAACGACATTCAAAGAAGAAACAGACAAGTTAGTAGCAGCGAATTTCATTCAGGAAGTCAAATACCCAACTTGGTTGTCCAACGTTGTCATGGTTAAGAAGACAAGCGGTAAGTGGAGAATTTGTGTTGACTTCACTCACTTGAACAAGGTATGTCCTAAGAACCCTTATCTTTTGCCTAACATTGACCGGTTGGTAGATGGTACTTCAGGATACAGGATTTTGAGTTTTATGGATGGCTACTTGGGCTACAACCAAATTTACATGGACCCAAATGATGAAGAAAAGATAGCCTATAACACAGCAGGGGCTAATTTTTGTTACAAGGTTATGCCCTCAGGGTTAAAAAATGCCGGAACCACTTATCAGCAATTGGTGGACAAAATTTTGGCAAAGTAGAATGATAGAAATATGGAAGTTTATGTAGATGACATGGTAGTGAAAACAAAGGAGACAAAGGCATACACCAGAGATCTGGAGGAGACATTTGCCGAGCTCTGACTACACAACATGCACCTAAACCTTGAAAAATGTTCTTTTGGGGCATAAAGTGGCAAGTTCTTGGGGTACATGTTAACATACCAAGGGATTGAAGCGAATCGCGACCAGTGCCGTGCAATACTAGAAACGAAGAGTCCCCAAAACGTCAAGGAAGTTCAACATCTCATGGGAACAATTGCCGCCCTGTCTCACATCCTCTCCAAATTTGCTGAGAAATTTATGTCCTTCTATAAGATATTAAAGAAGACAAATACATTCAGGTGGACCTCAGAGTGCGAGAAAGCCTTCTAGGATCTGAAGGCCTAATTGGCATCTCCGCCCATTTTAACCAGGCCCACCCTAGGGGCAGAACTTGTGCTTTACGTATTAGTTGAGGGAGATGTAGTCAACTCAGCCCTTGTCCAAGAAGAAGGCCGCATCTACTGACCAGTGTATTTTACCAGCAAAACTCTACAGGGTGCAGAAACACAATATCAGAAGGTTGAAAAATTTGCATATAGCTTAGTGGTTGCCTCCTGCCAAATCTGGTCCTATTTCCACAGTCATCAGATTATAGTCAGAACTAATCAACCCCTTAGCAAGATACTCCAAAAGCCCGAGCTTGCAGGTCAGGTGGTAGCCTGGGCTGAACATTTCCATTCTGTCCTTCCAGTATGGATAGTCTTCTCCAAAGAAAGCTAAATGCCTGTTAATTGAAGATCCTTCTACAATCAATTGATTTCCTTGAACAACAGCCATAGATCTTTATCTTTTTCACTTGAGGTAGTGATCATCCCAAAGGACAAGCTCTGATACCAATTGATGGTTCAGAGTCTGACTTAGAAGAGGGGTTGAATAAGTCACAGACTCTTTTTACGGAATGAACCAAAAAATAAAGATAATCAGACTTATGAAAGCAAGAACAGAAAGCAACACACAATGTTTATACTGGTTCACTTCCAACACAGAAGCTATGTCCAGTCCATTTGAACTTGAAGGATTTCCACAATTGTAAAATCTCTTTTACAATAAAAACACTAGACCAGTGCAACAAGTATTCTTGACTCTAGCCACTTCTGGCTTAAACTCAAGTATTGTTTCAACAAGCCAGTCTTGGCTTCAAACACCCAAGTATTCTTTCAAAAGCCTCCTCAGGTCGACAGTGTTTCCCACACTAACAACTAGGGCTGGTAACACCAGACTTTTACAATTTGAGTTTTGGAAGAATAAAAGAGTGTAACTCACAAAACTTAGTGTTTCAGGATATATAAAGAAGAGTGTATACACTAAGTTAAAAAGACGCAAGATCAAGGTCTACTAGAAGCAAACATACTAAGAAGATCTTTGTCTTTTTGAGAGACTTAAAAACTGATTCCAAAGAAAGAGAAGACAATGATCTTTTGTAAATATGATTCTTGTAAGTTTATTTCTCTCTTGTCTCTCTGTCAATCTTTGAAAGAGAATTTATAGGGAGAAAGTGGTAACCGTTGCTGCCTCTTGAAAGGAGATATATCCGTTGGAAATCCTATGAAGGAGTTGTGAGCTTTGAGCTTTGAGGGGTATCAGACTTTTGTTGTTCCAGCTAGGTGAATAAAGAGTCTGATACCTAGGTTCTTCTATTCCTGCATAAAAATGGTTCCTTATGTAGTGTTTACAAATAGTTATTTTCTTTCTTTATTTGATTGGAACAAAGACAAGAAGATAAAGTTGTAATCCTTTGAAACTAAGCTGACACAAATACTGACTTGTGTCATCTTTTTATACTTCTGCACAAAGGATTGTGTTGGGATCTTTGTATTAAGTTGGCTGCTCCGTTGATTTGTCTTTTGTTCTTTTTAATGATAAGCACATTTGTCTTGATAAGTGCATGAGTTTCAAGGCATCATAAAAATAGATTTATAAACATTGAGATTTGGCTTTTGAAGTAACGTTCTTCTCTCTTTGATTAAGGATGCCTAAAAGTCTTTCATCAAAACACGGAGCTGATGGTTGTATCAGACCTTTTAAGGTCTAACAAAGTTAGATCAAACTTTTGTTGATACATACTCCCTATATGTTTTGTAACTTGTGTAGTTCCTAATTTACTTAGACAAACATATTATTTATCATGAGAGCTGACTTCTTTTGACCAATCATTGATGTTTGTTATTAGCAAATCCAGGGTCTGATAATAGCACATGGTTTTGGGGTCTAATCTCATAATGACTTATTGTTTCTTTACAACACTAACTTTGCTTCAACAATATTTAATTATGGAATGAAACTTGGTGGTCTAAATGACATACTAATAATAATAATTTGATGATGTTATACATGAGAAAGGATGAATTGTTGTGCTGTGAACTTTGAGAAAGGATAATGATGAAATGAAGACTACATTGAAATACAAATATAACATTATTGAGTAAATTAATTGAGGGTCCCAGGGAGATAGTCTAATGGTCGGGACTAAAGATGAGAAATAGTAATGAGATTGAATCATTTTTAATTGAGATATCTTATATGTTCATTTTGTAGTATGGACGGTCGATCGGTATAGATTACCCCTCATTTTTGGCTCCAGTGGTTGTTTGTTCATCTACCTAGTGGTCATGTAAGACCCAACGGTGAGGTAGGGAGCCAGGTGGGCTCGGTAAACTAGGTAGGGTTCACGGGGTGTCAGGTAGGACCCCGAGCTGACGGCTGATCCTTTAAGTATCCGGATACTAGAGAGTCATAATTTATGATGATATTGATTGGAGAGTCATATATGTTATGATTATTGAGTTGATGTGTTTGATTTGTTAATATGAGAAAAGTGTGTAAACTAAGTAGCGTTATAAAAATAAACACCTTATGTGAAATGAATGAATTATGAATTAATGATGATTAACTTCGTAGACTACGTTATAATTTTCCTAATATGTGATTAAATATGTTGTTGAGTGTTTGTATTAATTTAAATAGTCAGTTACTCACTCTTACATTATATTTTAGTGATTGAAGATAGGGATCCAGGAGATGCTACAGAAACCAATACGCCAAAGTGAAGCAATGCCAAGCAGGGAATGTTTATGTGTTGCTATGTATATGGATTTATAAATATGTGAATGAGTTCTATTTTGAGAAGTAACGGTAGGATAGTAATTGCATAGTCATGTTATATATATATATATATATATATATATATGATTATATGTTTTTGATAATGAATAGTAATGGATGACGAGGGGAATGGAAATATAGTCGTTGATGATGAAATATAGTTATGAGGCATGATGATTTCCATTAAATTGTGAATAGTCAGGTTATGTTATGATGGTGGAGTAATAAGTTACGTGGATAATTAAACTAGGATATGGGCAGGTTCTGTGAATTAGGTGTGGTGTTGAATTACTTGATATGTGTAGTCACATTGGTAGGTTACTATGTTTGATGTAGATATATATATATATATGCTTGTGTAATGATGATAAGTAGTAAGTAATAATATAGTGTTCATATGACTGTTAATTAGGTGCTGTAAGTTTTAATGGCCTTGAGCCAAGTATTGTATAGTGTGTAAACATGGTCAGGATTGTTATGGTGAATAAATTATGAATGTAAGGTGGTTAATGCATGATGATGTCGAAGGTGTGATTTAAAATAAGCATATATGCGACCTTTTTGAATATTAAAGGAACTGAAAGGGTCATATTGAGCGTCCGCGAGAATTAGACTCTCCGGATGGTTTTTATAGGTCCATGTAGGGTGCGTGTATATGTTTAAAGTGAGGTTTACATTGCATTCCATACCTTTGGCGTCTTGAGTTATCCTATAATAAGGTAGATTGCATTTTAGAAAATAACTCCCTCTTACAGTGGAATTTTGACAAATGAACTGCGCTAACAGGTTTGGAATGAGGAAAACATAGTACCTATGAAATTTGGTGTCATTAGAAGTTGAAACGGGCAAATTAGGGGTCCTTGTAGTTTTGTGAAATGAGAAATCATATAGTAGGAACCAATGTCCTACCTGACCACTAGGTAGCTCAACGGGGCCACAACGACCACTAGAGCAAAAAATGAAAGGTAATCTATACTGATCGACTGTCCATACTACACAACGAACATATAAGATATCTCAATTCAATAATGATTCAATCTCATTACCATTTCTCATCTTTAGTTACGACCATTAGGCCATCGCCCTGGGACCCTGTTAACCCCCATGTTACTATTGGGTTATTAATTGGAAAGCGCACCAATCGATTGTAGTTTTCAAATTTAGATATCGTTCCACTGAGATTAAAAGTCCAATAACTTACAACAATTCTTTAGTTACTATGGTAAGCTTTATCAAAACCTATTCACAAAAGAATGATTTATATACAATTTATACAACATTCACTAGATTTGATGATTGATTTGTTCATAAGGTAAAAGAGGGAAAAGATAAAATCTAACTATAAAGTTGAGATGTAATTCAGAATAATGCAGATACTTAAGGTAAAAACACAGATTAACAAACTATGTTGGAATTAGGATTCTTGCACTAAAATATAATGTAATAATTATAATGTACATACTTAATCATCAAGTTCATGTTATTGCAGCTTAAAGTCATTATAACCAATTCCTCGTGATATAAATTCTAACTATTTATCGTAAAGTCCGATCCCTCGTGGGCTTTCTCAATAAAAACTTGTATTAAGTCCTGGCCTTATAGCAACAATAATTACCAATTCTATCCCTAGTAATTGGTATATTAAGGGTATTTCTACTTTTTACTTTCATTAAAACAGATTTTAATTCGGCATGAATAATCATTCTTCCATTTGATATTCATACTAATAAAACAAGTTTTAATACACATGACAATCATTCTCCCGTTTGATGTTCATATTAATAAAGAGTTGAAATACTAACATGTTCTTGAATCATAAATATGTAGAGGTCATAATCACAACATCATATGATAGATTGATTCACTAAATTCAAACATAAGCAATTTAGTTACACATAATAAAAGTAAGAACAACACTTACAGAGTTTGACATTACGATGACTTGAAAACATTCACAATACAAAAGCTCACACTACTACACGATACTCTAGTATCTAGAAATCACTCCAACCTTACAAACTTAAAGAAGAACACTCAAACTCGAGTGAAAAGAGAGAAAATAAAGAATGAACTTCAGAATTGGATGCTTAGAAGTGTGAAGAATGGCCATATTTATAGGGATGAGGAAGGGTCCTGATGCTATGCGTCAGGTCCCTGACTCAGCTTCCATTAAACAGCTCGAAGTGGCCATGATGGATTATTAAAATGAATCATGCTTGGCCATGTGTCCCTATCTCCACTTCAGCTTGGACATTTGTGAGTAGTGGAGAGGCCAATAATGGGTCAAAGGCTGAGTGCTTGGCCACCTGGAAATGGAATCCACGTAGCCTCTGACACTATGCGTGGTGTTGATGCTACGCGTCAGCTTCCCAGTTCTTCAATTTTTCTCTTTAAACTCTTCACATTTTTACTGCAAAACTAGAGAAAATTGATCAAGGGTAGATTATTTCCAACAACATCCATTTATTAAATTTAAAACCTAAATTTCTAACAAATTAACCAAATTTTTATTCTTTTTACAAAATTTTTATTAAAGATTTTATTGTAAATTTGAGGACTAACAGACCCTCAATTAATTTACACAATAATGTTATATTAGCATTTCAATGCATATTCATTTCATCATCACCCTTTCTTGAATTTCACAACATAATAATTCAATATGTCATCTCAACATTATAATCAATCTCAACAAATCAATATCATCATCATCTTTCATTAAGCTACACATAAACATCATGCATAACATCATCAAATTACTATTATTAATATCTCATTTAGACCACCAAATTTTGTTCTACAATTAAATCTAAACACCAGTAGATATGTATATGTATAATTCCTATCTATATATTAGCTTTTCCCGTGAGCGTCAAATGACGTTAATTTCTATCTCTATTAATTCATACGCTCGGTCTACACCCTAACCTCGACTACCAAGCTTCGAAGATCTTGAATCAACCATCATTCTTTCTTAATTCGTCAAACGTCTATATATATCCATGTTACATAATAAAACTTAACATTTCGGCTTCCAAGATTTCAATCCCTTTATACCCACATAATTAAAATAAATTTCCAAGTTCCTAAAACTAACCGTTAATGTTTGACCTTCGTTCGAAGCTCCAATTCATGCGTTACCTCTCCAATCTTCGTTCCAAAACCCACAGATGGTGAAACCACAATCCGTTTAGCAAATTCAAAGCACCCAACACATCACTATTCATGATCAAGGTTCAAAATTTCATAAAATTGAAAAGAGAAACTCTCTTCTTTCAAGCATCATATTCATCCCAAAAGAAAAAGAAAAAGAAATCAAAATTCAACACAGCTCACTACACATATCATGATTCTCAAGTATCCAAGTGCCATAAAATTGGAAAACAGAACTCCCACCACCATTACCCACTCACGACCTTAGAGAGAGAAAAACAGAAAAGATGATGGAACTCAAAATTGGGGGTACCTTCATGTAGCTTTCGCTTCTAGGATATCGAATATGCAATCATTTTCAATTTTTAGCAATAATAGGGTCTCCAAATGTGGAACTAGAGTGAACGACTATGGCTTTCTTTCTTTTTCATGGTTCTCTTTCTTTTCTTGAAAAGGTGACGATGTGGATTTGCAAAAGGATGAAGTGTTTTAATGATAAGGGTACAAAGGTCGTTTCATAGTTCCTTTTCTATTTTATTTCTTAATTTCTTTTCTCTTCTTAATTCTTTATTCACATAATAATAATAACCATAAATCTATTTTTACTTTTTATCACATAGTAACTATTAATTTATCTTCATAATTTGATTAAATTCTCATTTAATCATACTCATTTATTTAATTAATTTAATTCAGGATTTATTTAATTAAATTCTTGTTAAATTTGCCACAATTTGTCAATTTAATATACAGGATGTTACAAACACCCCCTTAAAATAGATTTCATCCCCGAAATCAACGTACCTCAGTGAATAGCTCAGGGAATCTTTGCCTCATCTCCAACTCCAGCTCCCAGGTGCATGAACTCTTATTGACATGCTGTCATCGCACCTTCACTAGAGAAACCTCTTTATTTCTTAACCGCTTGGTTTGAAAAGCCTCCATACGCATAGGAGTAGCTGGAATCATCAAATCATCCTTTAACTCCACAAAATCATCAGGAACCACCATACTATCACATAGGTTATACTTCCGAAGCTGAGATACATAGAAAATATCGTGTAGTTTAGATAAGGTTGGAGGAAGCTTAATCCTATAGGTCACATCACTAATCTGCTCTAACACCAGATAAGGACCATATACTTCAAACTCAACTTCTAGCTCCGGATAGATCTACTAACACCCTTAATTAGAAAGGCTTTCAGGAATACTCAATCATCCACCATGAACTCCAATGGTTGATGTCGGGTATCATAATAACTCTTCTATCAATCTTGGGCCATTTTTATCTTATCTCAAAACATAATCACCTGATCAGTCATCTGTTGGACCATTTCTGGCCCCAACACTAAAGTATCACCATTGTCTGCCCAACATGGCGGAGTGCCACACTTCCTGCCATATAAAGCCTCATAAGGCGTCATCCCGATATTGTTATGGAAACTGTTGTTTTATGTAAACTCGATCAATGGCAAAAATCTCTGGCAACTGCCATCATGCTCTAATACACAAGACACAACAAATCCTATAATGTCTGAAGACTGACTATCTGTTTATGGATGATATGCCAAGCTCAGCCTTAACTTAGTCCCTAACTATTTATGCAAACTCTCCCAAAACCTAGAGGTAAAGTGAGAATCTCTATCTGATATAATGCTCACAGGAATACCATGCAAACGAACAATCTTCCTCACATACAACGTTACAAGCCTTTCTAATGACCACTTCATGTTCACAGCAAAGAAATAAGTACACTTTGTCAACTTGTCAATGATCACCCAGGTAGCATTACAACCTGAACAAGTCTGAGGCAAGCCAGACACAAATTCCATGGCTATGCTATCCCACTTTCATACCAGAATATTGAAAGGCTGGAGAATCCTAAAAGGTTTTTGATGTTTAACCTTGGATTTCAAACATACCACATATGATGCAACAAAATCAACAATAGCTCTCTTCATTCCTGGCCACCATAACTGTCTCCTCAAATCTCTGTATATCTTAGTCGCATTAGGATGAATACTGAATGCACTATTGTGAGCCTTAATCAAAACCTGACCTCGAAATTCACCACCAGCCAGTACCATAATGCGGTCTTTGAACCGCCACAACCTGTCAGAGCCTTTACTCAGTGGTATCACCTTGCCCCTAGCCTGGGCATCAATCAATCTTTGAATCTCACTCTTTGTCTCCTAGGCCTCATATAAAGACTTTAGGAAGTCATTAGAAATCTTCAATATACCGACCATTATTTAATTTAGGGTCTGAATCACCACACCAAGGTTTAAATCACGAAAGCTTTCAAGCAACTCATATTCTTTTACCATCAAAGAAATAACATGAAGGGATTTCTTACTCAAAGCATCAACAACAACATTAGCTTTGCCTGGATGGTACTGCATATCAAAATCATAATCCTTCAAATATTCCATCCAACGCCTTTTCCTCATATTAAGGTGTTTCTGATGAAACAAGTACTTCAAACTCTTATGGTCGCTAAACACCACAAACCGTGAACCATAAAGATAATGCCGCCAAATTTTTAATGCAATTGAGAAGAAATGAGAATAACACTGAAATTTCTTTTAATCCTCATAAATTTCAAACAAGCAATTAAAAAGGGGGAGAACACAAACATAGCTTTATATGGTTGTACTATTATTTGTTTGTGTGTTGTCATTTTTCTTCTCAGGTTTTGTCATCATCAAAACGGGGGAGAATAAAGACATAAGATTTTGATAATGACAAAAGGCATGCAAGCTCTAAAAGACATCAATCATGAAGGCCAAGATTGGAAGAAAAATGACTCAACAAAAAAACAAGACTAACAAGTCAAAGGAATAAAGCATCATAAATCTCATTGCATACATAATGGTTTTTTTAATGACATATTTATAGATTATCATTCCATATTGACCTTCTTTATAATATGGCTATCATTATTTTTGATATTTTGATAATAACAAAGGGGGAGAAAATGAATAAAGATAAATGATTCTTGTTTATAACGCTTTAATTATTTTTATGTGACTATCATTACTATTTTTGATAATAACAAAGGGGAAGAAAATGTTAAATAACAATCTTTTCTTAAAAACTGTCTCCTTTAACATTGAGCTAGAAAGTGGTATCAAAGCTAGTATCTTGGAAAAGGTCTAACAACCTCAAGAAGATCCATAGCCTTTTTTATCCCCTCTTCCCTAAAGGAAATTCCACAGACCACCAGTTTTCAATGGCATAGGATATGAATATTGGAAAACTACAATGCAAATTTCTATTGAAGCGGGAGTTAGAAACAACTAAGATAGAATTTTTTTTAAAAAATCTACCGAATATAACAAAAATTCAAAATTCAATTTTCGTAGTAAGGTAATTTTAAACATTATGTCTTTTCAAAATTCAATAGTTACACCTTTCTACACCTTTTTCTTTCAAAATTAAAAATTCAAAAAATAATTCAAAATTTAATCTTTTAATTAAATACTTGCATTTTTCTACACTCTTTTTCAAACTTTAAAATTCAAAATTCAAAAAGTCAAAAAGTCAAAATTCAATCTTTTAACACTTGCATCTTTCAATACTCCTTTCAATAATTCAAAATTTAAAAATTTAAAATTCAATATTTAAAATTTAAAAATTCAAAATTTTAAAATTCTTTTAGATTAAAAATATTTTTAATTCCCCATCAATTCTTTCAATCTCTCATTTAAAATACACATTTCAAATAGCTTTTTCTTTCAACTTTTAAAATTCTTATATTTTCATAAAAAAAATATCAATAGGTATGTATGATTCTTGCATCGCCATAAATTATAACCAATGATTCAACAAGTAAACTAACAAGTTGATATCATAAGATTAATTGTGAAACACAACAAGTGATATCAAGCTTCTTTTAACTAATTTTTTTACTGGATAACGATTGGTATCACATCTTTTTTGCATAGATTCATGTTTTTAATATAATAACATGTGGTATCAATGACATCAATATAACGAGTGGTATCATGATAGTCTATCTAATTATTACATTTTATCTTAACAAAATTCATTTTGACCAACAAAAGTATCTTAAATCAATTGTCATTGCATACTAAAGTGTTTACAAAAGAACTTTTTATAGGCCACTTAGGTAACACTCGGGACGTCACAATATACATGAAACTCATTTGCCACATCCGATAATGCAAGCATTGGAGCCATTATCAACCTTTCTTTGATTCTTGGAAACTATATTCATAAGCATCATCCCATAAAAAAAATCCTTTCTAGTTAGTCTGGTCAGAGGGAGTGCAAGGCACGAGAATCCCTCAATGAAACGAAGATAATAGCCTGCCAGACCTGTGAAACTCCTGATCTCTGTAACTGATTTGGGAATCTCCCAAGCTATCACAACTTCAACCTTGGATGGATCAACAAAAGCTTCATCCCTAGAAATCACATGACCTAGAAATTACACACTTTCTGCCAATAATTTACATTTTGACAATTTGGCATAAAGCTGTTTCTCCCGTAACACCTGTAAAATAATGCGGAGATGTTGTACATGATCATCCAAAGATCTTGAATACACCAATATATCATCAATAAATACCACCACAAACTGATCAAGATACTACTAGAAGATCTGATTCATGTAGCTTATGAAATATTTAGGGCATTTATCATCCCAAATGGCATCATAACATATTCAAAGTGTCTGTATCTGGTCCTAAAAGCCGTGTTTGGAATATCCTCTCGCCTTACCCTAATATGGTGGTAACCAGATCTCAAATCAATCTTAGAAAAGATACAAGTGCCACACAATTGATCAAGCAAATCATCAATTCGAGGTAAGCGATATTTATTTTTAACCATCAACTTGTTCAGCTGTTAGTAATCAACACACACTCTCATACTGTCATATTTTTTTCTCACTAACAACACAGAAGCACCCTAGGGCAAGGCACTTGGTCTAATAAAACCCTTCTCAAGAAACTCTTCCACCTGTCTCTTCACTTTAGCCAACTCAACTGAAGACATTTAGTAAGGTACACGAGACACTGGCTCGGCCCCGAGAATCAAATCAATTATGAAATCCACACTTCTACTCAGGGGTAACCCCAGAATATCCTTCGAAAACATATTTGGGAACTCATATACAATAAGAATATCAATAAGGCTAGAACTACCTTTCCTTGTAAAACAACTAATAATAAAAGTTTTAGAAATAAACATACCGCTATTTAGAAACATAGTCTTCAAGAAAATCACTACTTTGTGGAAACAGTCCACCATTACGTGGTTGGCAAATAGCCAATCCATTCCCAAAATGATATCAAGCTTTTCAGTGGTAAACATGTCAAATTCATATCAAAAGGTCACTCTTCAATAATCATAGTTAATTTTTTTCACACATTAAAGTAGCTCTGATAGTTGAATTGGTCAGAGTAGAAACAATAATTGCATGTTATATCAACACCACAGGTAAATTGAGACACTTTACACAACTCTCAAAGATGAAAGAGTGTGTAGCTGCCGAATCATATATTACATTGAGTACAGTTCCAGAGATAGAACACTATTATGCACCAAGTCATCATTTTAGCCGCCTCTGAAGCATCTAAGGCAAAAACACGTCTAGTAATCATACTTTGAGCACTCCCTGATTTAGATTCACCTCTCCTCCGAGTTTGGCCTCCACAGCCACTGCCGCTTCGTCCACCCCTCTAGTGTCTACTGTAACACCCCCTTATATACACGAGACATATATCTATTCTTCTTGCTCTTTTTTTTTAAGAAAGATATACATATTTATCACTTCTTATCTCGTGTATACAAGGACGTATATACATCTAATTTTCTTTAAATTTTGAAAGTAAAAAGTTTTAAATTATTCATAATGATAAAATAAACTTTCAGAAAATCATAAGTGATCAAAGATTACAGTATCACATCCAAAGAATAAGGTTTATTGAAGTTTAACCTTTACATTGATTTACAATCATCCAACTTAATATTGTATTAAGGTAAACTAAAACTAAAAATTTAATACCTCTACTTCGACTGTAACCAATTATTTCCTTATCTTCAAACCATGTGATCTTGAATCCTATTCTTGTCACATCTCTTCTCCTATCCGATTGAGGATGAAACCAATTTACCCTCTTGTAATTTCATCCTTTCATCTTGAACTGCTAGCTATATATCATATAACATATATTTTGGACACAAAATTCAAACAAGAAGGAGTGAGAAACAGAATATAATACTTTACAGATAAGACATAAGCATAAGGGTTTTCACAATCTAATATAATAATTTCAATCACAATCATATACATAATCAATTATGAATATAGAGTTTTTATAACATAACAATTATATTTTCATCCACAACCACCCACATAGAATGTCACAATCACATGAATGTCATGCAATGTTTTTAATACTATCATCTCATTCATTCTATGCATGTGGGTCCTTAAAGTTTTAGTTTACACTGGGCCAACCAGGAGTTTACACTGTTCCATAAATTCTGGATAATAATAACATAAATGCCTTCATAGCATATGAACAGCTCAACTGGCATGGAAACACTTAGAGACTAGTCAGACTGAGAAAGTTTTTATTGTGAAAGTACCCGACACTAGGGAGCGACCCCAGGTCACCTGAAGCACCCTTTCATACCCTCTCATCCCAAGGCTCGTAATTAAGCCTCCTCTAATATATCCTCGGTTTCAATAATCCGTCCCCAGGCAATATCACATCTCATTTCTCTTTAATGATTCATGATGCATGAACTACTCGCATATTTAATTGGTTAAGACTTTTAGAAACTCAATTATTAAATACCACAAAGGTTCACAAAATCATCACAATAAAATGTACATTCCCATGAGTTCTTCTTTAAACTTCTGTTATACTGAAATAATTTAGTACAGTCTTCAAATTCAGATCTTACCAAAATTGAGTTTCCAAGCCTTAAATATCTCAAAACTTTCTCTTAAAAATCTTCACATATTTACATAATCTTTCTCAATTTGAATCTTAACTAGATTGAGTTTTAGAAATCTCGACAAAATATTCTTTAGTTATTTCGTTGGGGAAAACCAAAATAATTTACTTTAAACTTCTAATTTCTAAAGAAAATAATTTAAAAATCATTAACTAAGAATACTCAAAACTATAAAAATTTTCTTTAACTCAAGAATTAATTATCTCAACCTCTGATTTTCATAAAATAACTTCTTTCTAATACTAGATTTTATTATTGAAATTAAAAATAAAGTTAGTGAAAATTATTTCTAAGAAGAAATAAAAGACTAAAATAATTATAAAATACTTTCTCTTGGAATAAAAATTTAAAGAGTAAGGTAAGAAAATTCTTACTGAGTTTTAACTTTCCGTCATGCTTGCTATATGCTCAAACTTCATATCACAAGGTCATCAATCATTCATCAACCACAATCAAGTATAGTAATCTCATCAATCACAATCAAATATCATCAATCATAATTGCATATTATCAATCACAGTCTAATACAATATCATTAATCGAAATCAAATACAATTAATTATAATCAAGTCAAATAAACTAAATATCGCTCATAAATATAATTCAAATTTTAATGGTTATTTAAATTAGTAGATTTGATTTTGAGTCCTTATAGTCCATTCCTCGCACAGGTCTATATAAGTCCATATATATAATCCAGTCTTCGCATAGGTATAGTTTAGTCTAGACAAGTCATAATAGTCCAAGTCCTTGCATAGGTTTAGTTCGATCCATATAGGATATAAAAATCCAAGTCCTTGCATAGGTTTATGATAAGTGCTTTATAACACAATAAAATAGATCTAGTTTGCTTAGGATTTTAATCATTATGCACTGTATTTCCTTTATTTATTGAGATTTTTGCTTTCTTTCCGCTCTATTCTACTTGGGTATGTTATTTTGCAGGAATTAAGGTAATAAGGGGTCAAAAACAAGAGAAAAACGACCATAAAATGATAAAGAAACAAGAAGAACAAGCCCAAAGTAGAAAGAACTCTCTTTTTATGCTGAATTCTGACTCAGAATGCTGAAATCCGACTCAGAAATGCTGAATTCCGACTCAAAATGACCAAATCCGAGTGGGATGACTGAGAAAAGACCAAATCCGAGTGGAATTACTCAGAATTGAGCAAATCCGAGTGGAATACTTCACTGTTGGAGCCAAATCCGAGTGGAAAGTTCCCTGTCAAAGCCATTCTGAGTGATAAATGGCTGAGGTTCAATGCTGAAATGGAATGAGTCTCGGTTGGAGGGGATTCCGAATGGAAGCTTCCCCGACTGCGTCCATTCCGAGTAAAAAAAGGGACTGACGTTGAATAGATGCTGTCCAAAGCTATTCTCCGAGTGAAAGGCTTGCTAATTGAAAGGAATCCGAGTGGTTTCATTCGGAGAAGAAGGCATTCTCAAGCGACACAAGACATTTCCGAGTAGAAGTCTTATCAAGCAATGAAAGATCCGACTGGGAACGAATAACACTCGGGCAGACTCTCAAGTTTTACACTAAGACCGAGTGAGATGTCTCCAAGGAAGACTTCCGAGTGAGTTGGGCTATATTTCCGAGCAAAGCAAGGCTCAGACATAAAAGGAAATTCAATCAGCCAGATTCGAGTAAAGACAACCGACTGGGTTGATTGACGACTGAAGGCCATTCCGAGTAAAAAGCAAGAAGGCACTTTCGAGTGTATAATTTCAAGGAATGAAGGCCGACTAAAATATTTCAAAGCAAAATCCGAGCAAAGTTTGAACCGAGTGGTTCAGATTCAGAGACAGCCGAGTGAAAATGTTTGGGAACCGATTGAATAAATTCTGATCCTGAGTGAGTCTTCAATCAGTTCCGAATGAACTCCATGAAGCTGAGCCGAGTGAATGGTTTCAGTCGGATCCGAGTCCTTCTTCAGTCAATTCCGAGCCACCTTCTAATCAGTTCCGAGTGAATCACTTTCACTCGGTTCCGATTCACTTTTCAATCGGTTCGAAGAAATAAAGCAATCGGAGTTGCTTTGCTCATCTCCTCACAGCAACTAACACTGTCCGACTTCACAGCAACTCAACACCGACCGGTTTGTTCCAAATACCGACCGGTTTTCTTCCAAACACCAACCCCTCAACTCGACACCGAGCAAAGATTCACTCGGTCTTCTTTAGAAAATGCACCTTTTTCCAGTCGATTTTGTGCACAAAACTCATTTTTCCACTTGGATTCTAGAGAGAAGGTGAAAACCGACCCAATTCTTCACAATGCAACACCGTCTAGCACTCAGCAAACCACCCTCCAGCAAGCTTTCACTCGGATTTTGGAGAAAAGAGGAAAACCGACCCATTTTTCCACTCGGAATTTGCCCAACTGAATAAATCCAAGCACCGAATTATTGGAAATATTAAATAATGCAAATTGGCACAGCTGGAACTCACATGCACCGAAAGTTTCCTCCCACTTACAATTACAACGCGTTTCTTAGCTGGATCCCCCCTTTTCCATCGCCTATAAAAGGAGAAGAAGTTGCAAGCATCCAGCATCAATCACTTGAAATCAGCGAATTCCATCAGCTTCGTTCCAATTCTTCTTTCCTTTCTTTATTTCCTTTTCCGTTTCTCTTTTCTTTCTTTTCTTTCTTTTTCTTCTTCGTTTTTCTTCTCCTTTTCTTTTCTTTTTCTTTCGTTTTATTTCTCTTATTTTCTTTCTCTGTCCCGTTCCCATTTTTTCTTTTACTTTCTTTTTCTTTATTTTATTTTAAGAGTTGTAAATTGTAAAAGTGAGTTATTTAAATTTGTAATTGGTGGAGGAATATTGCAACAAAGAAATACAGTGGTAAATTATTCTGAGCTTTTGGAGAAACCCGTAAGTCTTTATTTTTTACCATGTCTTGTATGTTTTATTTTTCCATTATATATATGAATTTGAATTATTTCATGAGTAGCTAAATTAATTATCTTGGGATAAAGGGGGTATGATAATATTTTATTTTAATGTTATTTTGACTTAGAATTAAATAAATTTCTGTTTTCCATTTAGTTCAATTATGCTCAATGCTTTTAGTAATTCCTAACAAGAACCTAAATGATAAAACTATATACTTACGGGTATATTAGTAAGTTTAGGTAATAAATAAAATCGAGAGATTTATTTTTACCGAAAAGCTTTAAACTAAACCTAAGATTTTTGAGATGCTTTTTGTGACCTCGGTAAAACCGTGAAAGTAATCAAAATTCTTTTGAGGAAATAAAAGGGGTTTTCATAAAACAATAATGGGCCTTTCTGAGGATTAAGCAGCGCTTTCCATAGGTTAGGTACATTAATAGGATTCCGAGAGGAACATATTAATTAGCTTTTAGAAAATTCGCCTTGGAAAACTTAATTCGATTCTTATTTATGAAAAGTTAAAATTCATTAACATAAAATAGAGTCTTAATCCCCCGAAATCCCAAGATATTCTCAACTCTGATTTTTAAGTATCAAGTAAATTTTATTTTTATATTTATTCGTATTCTGTGCAACTTTAATTTGTGCTTTATTTTATAAAAATCTTAAAAATCAATTGTGTGGATAATTAAATTTCAATATGCTGGTACTTTGAACACAGTCCCTGTGGAGAACGATAATCTTTTATATTACGCGACATAACCCGTGCGCTTGCGGGCCCTGTCAAGTTTTTGGCGCCGTTGCCGGGGACTGTTGTCCCTCAAATATCGGCAATATTGAAATTCGATTAGATCATACTTGTTAATATTATTATTATTTTTATTTTTATTTTTATTTTCTTTGTGATTTTGTATTTTGTTCTATATTCTGTGTATCTATTGTTGTTTTATTTTTTTTAATTGTTTGTTTTATTTGTCATTTATTTTCTATTTATGCGACGAAGCCGTAGCGTCGATCTAAACTTAGGATTTGACCCTGAGATAGAACGTACCCTTAGAGCTTTGAGAAAACAACAAAAACAATAAAAAGAAGAAAAGGAAAAACAAATGGCAGACCAACATAGACCCTTAAGAGATTTTGCCGCTCCAAGTACAAATGGAAAAGGATCTAGCATCCTCAGACCCACAGTGGAGGCTAACAATTTTGAATTGAAGCCTTCACTACTCTCAATGGTTCAACAGAACCAATTCAGAGGATTACCCTCTGAAGATCTAAATCTTCACCTTCAAATCTTTCTTGAATACTGTGACACCCTGAAGATGAACGGAGCCACCAATGATGCCATTCGCTTAAGACTTTTCCCCTTCTCCTTAAGAGATAAAGCGAGAGCGTGGTTATACTCTCTTCCTGAAGGATCCATCACGACTTGGGAACAATTGTCCAGTGCTTTTATCAATAAATGGTACCCAAGGAACAAGACTGATATGCTGAGAAAACAAATCATCAATTTTTCATAAAAAGATGATGAATCCTTATATGAAGCCTGGGAGAGATACAGAGAGTTGCTAAGAGAATGTCCTCACCATGGGATAGAAAGGTGGTTGACAATCCATATTTTCTATAATGGACTAACTTCCACACAAAAGATCTCTTTAGATGCTGCAGCTGGAGGAGCCTTCATGAGTAAAAATGTTGATGAAGCTGAGAACCTGATTAAGGAAATAGCTCAAAACACTCACCAGTGGAACTCTGAGAGAGGATTATCTGCTAAAACACCAAGTAAGTATTCTGTCGATGCTCTTTCCCTACTTTCTGCCAAAGTTGAAGCATTAACATTAAAACTTGATAAAATAGGGTCAACAGGTGCTACTAATATTGTTTGTGAAGTTTGTGGTGTTTCAAGACATGGAGCTACAAACTGCCATTTAGCAATGACCCCTAATCAAGAATAAGAAATGCATCAGGTGGACGCTATTGGAAACTATGGTGGAAACTATCAAGGTAACTACAGACCTCCACAAGGTCCACCTGGCTTCCAAAATAGGCCACCTCAATTCCAAAGTAACTACAAACCTCAACAAGGAACCTATATTCCATAAAAATCAAAGCTAGAATCCTTGATGGAGACATTTATAGCTACTCAATTTAAACAAAATGATGAATTCTCTGATGCAATAAAAAACTTGGCTTCAAAAGTAGACTCTCTTGCCACTCACAACAAAATACTGGAAAATCAAATTGCCCAACAAGCCTCCTATTCTCAAAGAGCACCGGGAACATTTCCTGGGAAACCAGAGGCTGGACCATCTAACCAAACCATGGCTGTCACTCTTAGGAGTGGTACTCAATACGATGGGCCAGTTGACAAGACTGCAAAGGAGGAAAAGAAAGTGGATGAATCTTCATCCCATCCAGTGATTGAAGAAGAGAAACCACGAGAAAAAAAGGAGGAGGTTAAGCCATATCAACCTCCCATTCCATTTCCTCAGCGCTTAGCCAAAGCAAAGTTGGACAAACAATTTGGTAAGTTCCTTGATGTTTTAAAGAAATTGTATATTAATATTCCTTTTACAGATGCTTTGCGGTAAATGCCCACATATGCAAAGTTTCTGAAGGACATTTTGTCCAACAAAAGAAGACTGGAAGAAGATGGTACAGTTGCACTTACTGAAGAGTGCAGTGCTCTAATTCAAAAGAAACTTCCACCCAAGCTCCAAGATCCAGGTAGTTTCTCTATTCCTTGCATGATTGGTGACATGAATATAGATAAAGCATTGTGTGATTTAGGAGCAAGTGTGAGTTTAATGCCATTATCTATTGCTGAAAAATTAGGATTGGGTGAGTTAAAACCTACTAGGATGTCTTTACAATTGGCTGATAGATCTGTAAAATATCCTGTAGGAATTTTAGAGGATGTTCCTATTAAGATAGGAAAATTTTTTATACCTGCTGACTTTGTTGTGCTTGAAATGGACGAAGATTCTTTGATTCCTATTATTTTAGGCAGACCATTTTTAGCAACTGCAGGTGTTGTGATTGATGTCAAGAATGGTAAGTTGTCTCTAATTGTTGGAGACCAAAAGGTTGATTTCAACTTGAAAAATGTTTTAGAAAAACCTTGTAATGATGTTTGCTATACTGTGGATTTTGTCGAACAAGTGGTAAAGGAAACAACCCTTCCTAATGACCCACTTGAAACTGTTTTCATGATTGAGCTGACAGAAACATCTGATTGCTCTGAGGCCCCACATGATACTGAGGTCATGTGTGACAAAGTGGTAAGCCCCAATGTGGAATTAAAACCTTTACCAGCTTCATTAAGGTATGAATTTCTTGGTCCTAATTCCACATATCCTGTGATTATCAATGCTGAATTGAATCCATATGAAACTGAAAAACTTTTGAAACAACTTAGGTTGTATAGAAAGGTAATAGGTTATACAATGGATGATATCAAAGGGATTAGCCCTTCTCTTTGTATGCACAGGATTACTGTAGAAGATGAAAGTAGGCCCACAGTACAACCACTTAGGAGATTAAATCCTAAAATGCAAGAAGTGGTTAAAAAGGAAATTTTGAAATTGCTTGATGCTGGAGTCATATATCCTGTTGATAGTAGTAAATGGGTAAGTCCGGTCCATGTGGTGCCTAAAAAGGGGGGAATAACTGTGATTGAAAATGATAAACATAACTTGATTCCTACTAGAATTGTCTCTGGTTGGCGCATGTGCATTGATTATAGGAAGTTAAATAGCGCCACGAAAAAAGATCATTTTCCCCTCCCTTTTATTGATCAGATGCTTGAAAGACTTGCGAAACACTCTTATTTCTGTTATTTGGATGGGTATTCAGGTTTTCATCAAATTCCCATTCATCCATCTGATCAAGAAAAGACTACCTTCACTTGCCCTTATGGGACTTATGCTTACAGACGTATGCCTTTTGGTTTATGTAATGCACCTGTGACTTTTCAAAGGTGTATGCAAGTAATTTTTTCTGATCTTATTGAAAATGTGATGGAAGTCTTTATGGATGATTTTTCAGTGCATGGTTTGGATTTTGATAATTGTTTAACAAATTTGTGCCAAGTCTTGCAGCGTTGTGAAGAAACCAATTTAGTTCTAAATTGGGAAAAATACCATTTTATGGTAAGAGAAGGCATAGTTCTTGGACACCTGGTGTCTGAGAGAGGTATAGAAGTTGATAAGGCTAAAGTAGAAGTGATTGAAAAATTGCCTCCACCCACAAATGTGAAAGGTATTCGGAGTTTTCTTGGACATGCAGGGTTTTACCGCAGGTTCATTAAAGATTTCTCCAAGATCACAAAGCCTCTTACAACTCTTCTAGGTAAGGATGTGCCTTTCAATTTTGATTCATCTTGTATGGAAGCTTTTTACAGGATTAAGCAAGCTCTAATATCTGCCCCCATCGTACAACCACCTGATTGGAAACTCCCATTTGAGCTGATGTGCGATGCGAGTGATTACGCAGTGGGGGCTGTATTGGGACAAAGAAAGGATAAAAAGCTCCATGTAATTCATTATGCCAGCCGGACGCTAGATGATGCTCAGGTAAATTATGCCACAACTGAAAAAGAACTGTTAGCTATTGTCTTTGCTTTTGATAAATTTAGGTCTTATTTGGTAGGTTCACATGTTACTGTTTACACTGACCACTCTGCCATTAAGTATCTATTGAATAAAAAGGAAGCAAAGCCTAGATTAATTAGGTGGATTCTATTATTGCAAGAATTTGACTTGGAAATTAAGGACAAGAAGGGTACTGAGAACTTGGTCGCTGACCACCTATCTAGGTTGACATCTGAAAAAGAAGAAACAGATAATGTTCCCATCAATGAATCTTTTCCAGATGAACAACTCTTGAATCTTAGTATCCAACGTGTTCCTTGGTATGCTGATTTTGTATATTTTCTTGCATATGGTATCTTACCTCCTGATCTTAGCTTTCAGCAAAGGAAAAAGTTTTATGCAGATGTCAATCATTATTATTGGGATGAACCACTCCTTTTCAAGCAATGTGCAGATGGTATGATTCGGAGATGTGTTTCACAAGATGATGTCCATGCTATCTTGGATCATTGCCATTCTCTTTCCTGTGGAGGACACATGAGCACCTCTAAAACAGCAGCTAAAGTATTACAAGTTGGGTTCTATTGGCCAAATATTTTTAAGGATGTACGTAAGTATGTTCTAACTTGTGATGCTTGCCAAAGAACAGGTAACATTGGTAAGAGACAAGAAATGCCATTAAATACCATTTTAGAAGTTGAATTGTTTGATGTATGGGGTGTTGATTTTATGGGTCCCTTTCCCTCTTCTTTTGGAAATCAGTTCATATTAGTGGTAGTTGACTATGTGTCAAAATGGGTGGAAGCCATTGCTTCACCTAATTCCGATGCTAAAACTGTTATTAAACTTTTCAAGAAAATAATATTTCCAAGGTTTGGGGTCCCAAAATGTGTTATAAGTGATGGAGGGTCTCATTTTATTGAGAAAACTTTTCAGACCCTTCTAAAGAAATATGGAGTTAAGCATAAGGTTGCTACACCTTATCACCCACAAACTAGTGGACAAGTTGAGGTATCCAATCAGGAAATTAAAAATATTCTTCAAAAAGTGGTGAATACATCACGTAAGGATTGGTCTATTAAGTTAGATGATTCCTTATGGGCATATCGAACCGCATACAAAACTCCCATTGCAACTACGCCTTTTAAGCTAGTATATGGGAAGCCCTGTCATTTACCTGTTGAGCTAGAATATAAATCTTTTTGGGCTGTTAAAACTCTTAACTTTGATCATAAGGCTGCAGGTGAACAAAGATTGTTGGAATTAAATGAGCTTGAAGAACTCCGTCTAGATGCATACGAAAATGCCAGAATTTATAAAGAAAAAACCAAACAATGGCATGATCGTCACATCCAACAGAGAACATTTAATCCAGGTGATATGGTTTTACTGTTTAATTCCAGATTGAAGCTTTTTCCAGGTAAACTGAGATCCCGATGGTCAGGACCATTCAAGGTGACAAAAGTCTTTCCCTTCGGAGCTGTCGAACTATGGAGCGAGAAATCTGGTACATTTAGGGTAAATGGACAGAGAGTAAAGCACTATCTGACAGGTCAACCAATATAACAAGCAAGTGACTTAGACTTGTTTGATGCTCCTGATGAGTAAATCCAAACGGTGAGAAGTCTGGCTGAAGACTTAAAACTTAGCACTGATAGGGAGGTAACCCTATAAAAAGTTGTTGTTTCATTTTGAGCTAAAAAAAAACCCAACTATGTCAACTGCTGGTTTGGGGTTACTCCAGGTAAGTTTTCTTATCCTTTTATCATCCATTTTAACATTGAGGACAATGTCAAATTCTGGTTTGGGGTGGTAGGTAAGAAAACTTAACTGTTTTGTTTACGTTGTGTGATTGTTATTTTGCATGTGTGTTTTCCTTGATTTGTTTGTAATCTTGTAATTTACCATTATTGCATGATAAAGTTACTTTGAACACAAGGCTAAAGTATCTAAGGACCCCAAAATTTTGAGTAAAATTTTCAAAATTTGATTGTTTAAATGCAAAATAAATGCTTAAATGAACCTTATATGATTAAAATTTTCTTTGAAAAGACTTTCCATGATTAGACTTGAGCCAAAATGGGTTATTTATCAAACAAATTTTCAAAACCCATATTTTCTTGATTGAGTGAATCTCATAGTCATTAATATTCTAGAACTTGTTTTTCAACCGATTCAAAATGGTTTTTGATTATATGTCTTAGGATGATAAAGGCACAACTAGGTCTTATTCTTAAGCCTCAGAATTTTGCATAATTTGACCCCTAGTTGCCCCTTTTGAGCCTAAAAGTGAAAATTTTTCCTTGAAACCTTTCATTGACTAATATTCTCTTAATGGTGAAAAAGTTGGAAATTTAGTGGAGCAAAGAAAGAAAAAAGGACTTAAGAAAAAAAAATATATGGTATTAAATGCAAAGAAAAGCAAGAAAAAGAAAAAGAAAATCAAAAGGATGATATTGAATGAATTCCAAAAAGTCCATAAAAGTTCAAAAATTTGCTCTGTTAAATTTATAATGGTGATTTGAATCATTCATGACTGTTAAAGCCCTTTTGTATTCCATTTTTCTTAAAATTCCTACCTTGACAATACAACCAAAGGCCACGTTACAACCTTTGAAAGACCTTTAGACTTAGACATATTTTCTAGCTAAACTGTGGAGTTTTTGGTTTATTAATAAGCTTATGGTAATGTTTTTTTGACTATGATGATTTGAGAGATACACAAACCTTGAAACACTTGAGTGAAAATTGTGAGAAGAGTATCTCAAGTCTTGACATTGAAATTTGATTCACATAAGAATAAATAAAATTGGCATTTGAATAAATCAGTTTCTCTGTTTTGGATCCCTTAGTTTATTAAGCTTAGTGTTTTCTGTATTTTATCTTGTGAATATGGTGATTGCTTGAGGACAAGCAATGCTTTGGTTTGGGGTATTTTGATAAGTGCTTTATAACACAATAAAATAGATCTAGTTTGCTTAGGATTTTAATCATTATGCACTGTATTTTCTTTATTTATTGAGATTTTTGCTTTCTTTCCACTCTATTCTACTTGGGTATGTTATTTTGCAGGAATTAAGGTAATAAGGGGTCAAAAACAAGAGAAAAACGACCATAAAATGATAAAGAAACAAGAAGAACAAGCCCAAAGTAGAAAGAACTCTCTTTTTATGCTGAATTCTGACTCAGAATGCTGAAATCCGACTCAGAAATGCTGAATTCCAACTCACCGACTCAAAATGACCAAATCCGAGTGAGATGACTGAGAAAGGACCAAATCCGAGTGGAATTACTCAGAATGGAGCAAATTCGAGTGGAATACTTCACTGTTGGAGCCAAATCCGAGTGGAAAGTTCCCTGTCAAAGTCATTCCGAGTGATAAATGGCTGAGGTTCAATGCTGAAATGGAATGAGTCTCGGTTGGAGGGGATTCCGAGTGGAAGCTTCCCCGACTGCGTCCATTCCGAGTAAAAAAGGGGACTGACATTGAATAGATGCTGTCCAAAGCTATTCTCCAAGTGAAAGGCTTGCTGATTGAAAGGAATCCGAGTGGTTTCATTCGGAGAAGAAGGCATTCTCAAGCGGCACAAGACATTTCCGAGTAGAAGTCTTATCAAGCAATGAAAGATCCGACTGGGAATGAATAACACTCGGGCAGACTCTCAAGTTTTACACTAAGCCCGAGTGAGATGTCTCCAAGGAAGACTTTCGAGTGAGTTGGGCTATATTTCCGAGCAAAGCAAGGCTCGGACATGAAAGGAAATTCAATCAGCCAGATTCGAGTAAAGACAACCGACTGGGTTGATTGACGACTGAAGGCCATTCTGAGTAAAAAGCAAGAAGGCACTTTCGAGTGTATAATTTCAAGGAATGAAGGCCGACTGAAATATTTCAAAGCAAAATCTGAGCAAAGTTTGAACCGAGTGGTTCAGATTCAGAGACAGCCGAGTAAAAATGTTTGGGAACCGATTGAATAAATTCTGATCCTGAGTGAGTCTTCAATCAGTTCCGAATGAAATCCATGAAGCTGAGCCGAGTGAATGGTTTCAGTCGGATCTGAGTCCCTCTTCAGTCAATTCCGAGCCACCTTCTAATCAGTTCCGAGTGAATCACTTTCACTCGGTTCCGATTCACTTTTCACTCAGTTCGAAGAAATAAAGCAATCAGAGTTACTTTGCTCATCTCCTCACAGCAACTAACACTATCCGACTTCACAGCAACTCAACACCGACCGGTTTGTTCCAAATACCGACCGGTTTTCTTCCAAACACCAACCCCTTAACTCGACACCGAGCAAAGATTCACTCGGTCTTCTTTAGAAAATGCACCTTTTTCCAGTCGGTTTTGTGCACAAAACTCATTTTTCCACTCGGATTCTAGAGAGAAGGTGAAAACCGACCCAATTCTTCACAATGCAACACCGTCTAGCACTCAGCAAACCACCCTCCAGCAAGCTTTCACTCGGATTTTGGAGAAAAGAGGAAAACCGACCCATTTTTCCACTCGGAATTTGCCCAACTGAATAAATCCAAGCACCGAATTATTGGAAATATTAAATAATGCAAATTGGCACAGCTGGAACTCACATGCACCGAAAGTTTCCTCCCACTTACAATTACAACGCGTTTCTTAGCTGGATCCCCCCTTTTCCATCGCCTATAAAAGGAGAAAAAGTTGCAAGCATCCAACATCAATCACTTGAAATCAGCGAATTCCATCAGCTTCGTTCCAATTCTTCTTTCCTTTCTTTGTTTCCTTTTCCGTTTCTCTTTTCTTTCTTTTTTTTCTTTTCTTTCTTTTTCTTCTTCGTTTTTCTTCTCCTTTTCTTTTCTTTTTCTTTCGTTTTATTTCTCTTATTTCCTTTCTCTGTCCCGTTCCCATTTTTTCTTTTACTTTCTTTTTCTTTATTTTATTTTAAGAGTTGTAAATTGTAAAAGTGAGTTATTTAAATTTGTAATTGGTGGAGGAATATTGCAACAAGGAAATACAGTGGTAAATTATTCTGAGCTTTTGGAGAAACCCATAAGTCTTTATTTTTTACCATGTCTTGTATGTTTTATTTTTCCATTATATATATGAATTTGAATTATTTCATGAGTAGCTAAATTAATTATCTTGGGATAAAGGGGGTATGATAATATTTTATTTTAATGTTATTTTGACTTAGAATTAAATAAATTTCTGTTTTCCATTTAGTTCAATTATGCTCAATGCTTTTAGTAATTCCTAACAAGAACCTAAATGATAAAACTGTATACTTACGGGTATATTAGTAAGTTTAGGTAATAAATAAAATCGAGAGATTTATTTTTACCGGAAAGCTTTGAACTAAACCTAAGATTTTTGAGATGCTTTTTGTGACCTCGGTAAAACCGTGAAAGTAATCAAAATTCTTTTGAGGAAATAAAAGGGGTTTTCATAAAACAATAATGGGCCTTTCTGAGGATTAAGCAGCGGTTTCCATAAGTTAGGTACATTAATAGGATTCCGAGAGGAACATATTAATTAGCTTTTGGAAAATTCGCCTTGGAAAACTTAATTCGATTCTTATTTATGAAAAGTTAAAATTCATTAACATAAAATAGAGTCTTAATCCCCCGAAATCCCAAGATATTCTCAACTCTGATTTTTAAGTATCAAGTAAATTTTATTTTTATATTTATTCGTATTCTGTGCAACTTTAATTTGTGCTTTATTTTATAAAAATCTTAAAAATCAATTGTGTGGATAATTAAATTTCAATATGCTGGTACTTTGAACACAGTCCCTGTGGAGAATGATAATCTTTTATATTACACGACATAACCCGTGCGCTTGCGGGCCCTGTCAGTTTAGTCTAGTTCGTATAAGTTATAATAATTCAGATCCATGTATAGATATTTCAGAACAAGTTACACAATATATTAAATTTATTATAAATTTTAAGTTGAGAAGTTATTACTTTAAAATAATAATATTATTAAATTTAAAAGGAGTAGGGGACTCCTCCCGTTATTCTTATGTCTTTCATATTATATTCTTATCTCACTCCCCCTTACCTCTTGTATACCGATTCGTTATTGAAAATCTATGCGCGCCTCGTCTCCGAGTTCTAAAACATACCAATTTCATTTTAATATAATTATAAGATGAAAATTAAGATTACTACTTAAAATAAAAATGGTAAATTTTGAATAGTGAATAGTAAATAGTGAATAGTAACAGTAAATAGTAAATCGTGAATAGTAACGGTAAATAGTAAAACGTGAATAGTAAAGGTAAATAGTAAAATGTGAATAGTAAAGGTAAATAGTAACAGTAAAGGTAAATAGTAATAGTAAATAGTAATTTGCTATTTGAATAGTAATTTACTATTGAAATAGTAATTTACTATTGAAATAGTGTTACTATGCAGAATAGTAACTTAAAATAATATTATTTCCAGTATAATAATAGATTTCTAAAAACGATATAAAAATAATCCTAAAAAATATAAAAGAAATGTATTCGTACCTTAGAATTTTAGCAGAACCTTCTTCCAAAAATTTATTTCTCTCTCTTACTTCCACCACTATCTCACTAACACTACTATATTAAGAAAATTTAATCTGAAATTGTGAATTCTAAAGAAGAATTCCTTCGGTATTTATAGGAAAAAAATTTACTATGCATTCTATTATTTTAATATAAAAGTACTATGCGTTTTTTGAAATTTAAAACCTGGTTACTGTGCAACTTTTGAAAATTTCATACATGCACAGTGTTTTGCATAGTAAATGTCGGCAAAATTATTAAGCCAAATAGTAACCTTTCACTCGGTATATTTTAAATATTCAAAATTAATCCTTTTTGAAATTTAGTAATATTATATTGGTTCTCACTAATTTTATGATAAGTAATATAAAGTTTAAATTTTAAAAATCTAAAATTTTCTGTTAATAAAAATTTATTAGTACGTTTTTAATTTTTTTACGATTGGTAAAAATTAAGATTTTACTCAAACCAATAATTTTTAGATAAGTCTACTTGAAATAGATTTTAAAAAATTTTCTTATAATTTAACTTTACATTCTTGTAAATATTTTTAATTTTAAGCAGCTTTATATAAATTTAAAATTATTTAAAATATATTATTTTATTAAAATAATTCAAAATTTTCAAAAAATTCCAGAAAATCATAAATATTATGTATATCAAAAAGTTCTAAAGAACCATAGTCTAATTATTTCAAAATTTTATTTTAAAATTCTAATAAGAGTTAAATATTAAATATGTAAAAACATAAATATAAGAACATAAAATAAAAATGATGAATAATAAAGATATTAAAAATTCTTAATATAATTTTCTTAATTAGTGAATACTAATTAAGTCATTTTAAAATTCTCATTCAGAAATATTTTTATTTTTTTATTATTATTTAAATAAAACAAATAATTAAATATAAATACCAAAATCAAAAAAATGATAATAATAAACTAACTTATAGTAAGTATTTCTCAAGAAAGATATATTAATATCTATTTCCTATTTGTGATGAAAATGGGATGTTACATCTACCACCACGAGCCACAGAATTGTTGGCTCAACTCCCCTATATACTCTGGACTTGTCTGTGAACTGTCAGACTTAATATGCTCTTTTTACCTACACTAGAAACAAGTAGGCTAATATGCATAACAATCCTTGGACAAATGTCCTTCCTTCCCATAGTTAAAACAAGCTTGGCCACTGGACCGGCCATCACCTCGGGCTCAGGATGAAGATAAAGATATAGTGAAGGATCCACCATGAGCAGACTGGCCTTACTTCTTAAAACTAGGCCCTTTGGCCTTCAATTGTTTTTTATCTTTTCTCACAGTCACCCTCTGTAGTTGTACCTCTTCAATCAATTATGCTTTGTTCACCAATGTTTCATAATCTCTAATCTTTAGAGAAACAATCACACTCCGGAGCTCCATCCTCAAGCCAGATTCATATTTAGCTCATTTGTTACCTTTTGTACCCTCTAGTGACAAAGGGTAATAGAAATCATAGAGTTCATCAAATTTGGCTGTATACTCAGCCACAAACATCTTCCCCTGCGTAAGTTTTAAGAATTCCATCTATTTTCTAATTTTATAGTTGTTAGGAAAATGTATAGCTACCACCATCTGAGTCTTGGTGCGAGTCCACCAAACACGAGCCTCCTCATTTTATTGATAAGTAGCAAACATAGCTTTTTGTTCCTCAGAACATTCAAAATATTCAAATATTTGCTAAATATCCTAGATCCATACATAAGCTCCGTCATTATTATGCCCGCCTTTATAAATAAGGGGTGACCTCTTCAGAAATTTATCCAAGGTTGGGTCAAACTCTGCCCATCCCATAAACTAAGAAAATCTAGTAAAGAAGTCATCATCTGGCTGTGAACTAGAACCACTCGCCATACTACAATAAATTAACACCTATTATTATCTGAATTAATTCAAAAGGGTTCAAAAATATATACCTCTATATAGGGTTGCCATAAATACCAATAGACTAATCGCCACAATGACAAGGTTCTTGTGATAATTTAATTCAACACAACAAGCATATATTCACACAAATTTAATGCAAATTAACCACATATAACATATTTGTCATTTAATTTTCAAAATATTCGGTCTGAGTCGGAACCGCTCTGATATCACCTATAACGTCCCGCCCTTATTTAACTTATTTCTCACTTAATTAGTAATTCTTACAACAAAATTTTCTTTTATTTTAAAGGTTTCGTAATTAATTAATGTATTCTAATTCCCCAAATTTAGGTGTTGAATGGTTGAGACATGCCTAGAACTAAGAAGGAGTGCCTACCCCTCAAAGGATGCAAGTATGCAAAAGAAACAGAACCTAGGCGTTGGTATGCCTAGGGTGGGCATCCAAATGGTAGGCAAAGTAGTGGGGAATAGATCCTAGGCGTACCCATGCCCAGGCCTGGCGTTCACCTGCCAACGTCCAAGGCAAGGCACCAATGTGCATGGGTCACATAGAGGACCAATGTAGATACGCTGCTGGCAGGCATTGGTACGCCCACGCGTTGAAACATGGAACACGACACACTAGAAACCACAGGCGTGGTAACGCCTATACGAGCGTGCAAACACACACAAGGAACCATGCATCAAGGTGTCAGCGTGCACACGCCAGACTCATGTGTACACTCACGCTAGGAAGAGCAAGGCAAACTAAGGGAAACTAACATCACAAACCAGTGTATGGGCTGGGCTAGCATTCTAACGCGTGGAGGAAGGGCCATCACACAGAACCTAGGCGTATAAACACCCAGGCTGAGCGTTTAGACGCTCGCACTAGGTCCCAAGTTTCTAAAATTACAAATTGGTCCTTGCTATATGATTTCTTATTTTTCAAACCACAAAGATCCCTAATTTGCCCATTTCAACTCTGAATGACACCAAATTTCATGGGTACTATGTTTTCCCTATTCTAGACCTGTTGGCATAATTTGTTCATCCAAATTCCACCGTATGAGGGAATTATGAGCTAAAATGCAATCTATGATGTTGAAGAAAAGTTTGGTCGAAGCCGAAACCATTTTTAATATACCAGATCCCATGAGATTTGTTGATAGCTAACATTATGTATTCTAACTTAAATAAAGCCACATGTTATTATTTGATATGGGTGGTTAAGTGTTTAAGGAAATATAGGGCTTAAGCTACAAAAGAAAAGGGGAGCTCATGCATTAAAAGTCTGATAAGTTTGATCGCAGCATGGAATCTACATTCTAAGTCAAAAGAAGAATCAAGATAAAGAAATAAAGTCTGGTAATTCACTTTAAAAGGAATTCTCTCGCATCAGAATAACTTACCAAACCCAGACCTGAAAACATCATTCAAGCTTCAGAATATATGAAAGCATCAGACCCTGTCTCCTCATCAAGAATCATTTCAGAAGTGGTCTGATAATAAAGCATCAATGGTCACAAGTCATCTCTATTAAAGCTTAAAGAAAAGATTCTCAAAAGAAAGAATGACAAAACAGGGTGGACTCTGATCCTATCTAAAAAGCACCTAAGTTTCACCTTTATTATACGCATTCAAAGATTCACTGAATCAAAGCTTTCCTTCTTGGTAAAACTAGTGCTACATCTACTCTACCTACAACTGCACACCTCTCAAAGCTCTCAAATTTATATTGCTTATGCAAAACGTCTCTCTCTGACAACAAAAGCTTTTGCCCTTTGTGTATCTCCAATAAGAAAGGCTTTTGTCCCTTATATAACAACTCTCTTAATGATCATATAGCCGATAGCCTCTCCCTAAGCTTAACAAGATGATTCTATATAAACAAGATCAATCTCTTCATTATAAATGCTCTAAGATATAGAAGAAAACAAGAAGAGAGCAAAAACAAAATAGAGAGCTGAAGCAGAAAAATAAACATAAGAGAGTATAAAAATAAGATTGAAAAAGAGAGAGAGCTTGTGAAAAGAATAAGAAGATGAGCTAGAACACATTAATCAAAGTGCGATGGAAGAAGAAGAAAAGATCATGGAGGAGCTCCAGACTTTCATGTACCAAATTTCATGAGAAATGAAGAAATGGAAACATAGTCAACAACGAGTAACCAGACCAAGAAGATCTGCCATAAAGAAATAGAAAGCTCACTATGTGCAATCATCTTCCTACTTAGATGCCATAGTAACTTGGGATATGCCTTTGTGTGCTTAATGACACACTATCTTAAGTCATGTTTTTTGGCTCAGTACATTTTCTAACCATCTTTCACTTTCCAGATGTATTGCGTCCTATAGGAAAATAAGCGTTCCTTTCTTCACAAACCTATTTTCGTGGTTTATCACTTAACTTTGCTAAGTCAAAGGGATTATTTATTAAATTGTAATAATTCTTCCAATCCTATGGTAGTACAGGTATGGTGCATTACCAGACTCTGTTAGTGTAGGAAACATTGTTGGCCTGGAAAGGCTTTTGAAAGAATACTCAAGGTTTAAGCCAGGAGTGGCTTGTGAAAGAATACTTAGGTCTGCCTCAGAAGTGGGTGCTGCAAAATAATACTTATAGGAATCCAGAGGGGTCTGGTATCAAAGCATGGGTTGTGTTTAAGTCAAGAGTGGCTGGAGTCAAGAATACTCAAAGCACGGACTGTGCTTAAGCCAGGAGTGGCTGGAGTGAAGAATACTCAGAGCATGAGTTATGCTCAAGCCAGGAGTGGTTGGAATGAAGAATACTCAAAAGCATGAGTTATGCTTAAGTCAAGAGTGATTGGAGTCAATAATACTCAACAGCTGATGTAAATGGTTTTTACATGGTGGAAATCCTTCATATTTGAAGGTACTGGATGTAGCTTCTATGTTGCGAGTGAACCAGTATAAATTGCTGGTGTGATGTCTATTTCACTCTGACTCTTTAACTATCAAAAGTCTGGTGTATTCTCGTTAATATCTTTGATAGTAAAAGTCTGGTAAATAACTACCATTCAATCAAAGAATCACGCTCTTTAACTCGTAAAAGTCTGGTCTGTTATGTAAAATGCTGTCACATTTAAATACCATTTTTTGTTTGAAAAAAGTGAACAGACTTATTCAACCCCCCTTCTAAGTCTGTTCTCTGAACCATCATACGTGATTATAGGACAGCTCAAGACGCCAAAGGTATGGAATACAATGTAAACCTTATTTTAAACATATACACGCACCCTACATGTACTCATGGACGTATAGAAACCATTTAGGGAGTCTAATTCCTACATACGCTCAATATGACCCCTTCAATTCCTTTAATATTCAAACAAGGTCGCATATATGCTTACTTTAACTTACACCTTTGACATCATCATGCATATCCCTATCATTAACCACCTCACATTCAAAATTTATTCGCCATAACAATCCTGACCATGTTCACACATCATACAATAAACTTGGCTCAGCGACATTAAAAATCATAGCACCTAATTAACAGTCATATGAGCACTATATTATTACTTACTACTCATCATCATCATATAAGCATATATATATATATATTAATATCTACATCAAACAAAATAACCTGCCAATGTGACTACACGTATCAAGCAATTCAGCACCACACCTGATTCACAAAACCTGCCCATATCCCAGTTTAATTATCAACGTAACTTATTACTCCACCATCATAACATAACCTAGATATTCACAATTTAATGGAAATCATCATGCCTTATAACTATATTTCATCATCAACGACTCAATTTCCATTCCCCTCGTCATCTATTACTATTCACTATAATATATATATATATATAACGTGACTATGTAATTACTATGCTACCATTACTTCTCAAAATAGAACTCATTCACATATTTATAAATCCATATACATAGCAACACATGAACATTCCCTCCTTAGCATTGCTTTACTTTAGCATACTGATTTATGTAGCATCTCATGGTCCCTGTCTCCAGTCACTAAAAATAATGTAAGGGTGAGTGATTGACTATATAAATTAATACAAATACTCAATAACAGATTTAATCACGCATTAGGAAAGGTATAACATAGTCTATGGAGTTAATCATCATTAACTAACAATTCATTCATTTCGCATAAGGTACTCACCTTTAGAACACTACTTAGTTTATACAATTTTGTCATATTAACAAATCAAACACATCAACTCAACAATCATAACATATCTGACTCTCCAATCAATATCATCATAAATCATGACTCTCCAGTATCCAGATACTAAAAGGATCGATCATCAGCTGTGGGTTCTACTTGATACGCCGTGAACCCTACGTGGTTCACCGAGCCCGCCTGGCTCCCCACCTTACCACTATGTCCTACCTGATCACTAGGTAGTACAACGGGGTCATAAGGACTACTAGAGCAAAAAATGAGGGGTAATCTATACCCATTGAACGTCGATACTACACAACAAACATATAAGATATCTCAATTCAACAATCATTCAATCTCGTTACCATTTCTCATCTTTAGTCCCGACCATTAAACCATCGCCCTGGGACCTTCAATTAATTACTCAATAATTTTATATAAGCATTTCAATGCATTCTTCATTTCACCATCACCTTTCTCAAATTTCACAACACAACAATTCAATATGTCATCTCAGCATTATAATCAATCTCAACAAATCAATATCATCATAATCATTCATTAAGCTACACATAAACATCATGCATAACATCATCAAATTACTATTATTAATATCTCATTTAGATCACCAAGTTTCATTCTGCAATTAAATATAAACACATAATTATATTACCCTTTTCCCACGAGCGCTGAATGACGTTAATTTCTATTAATTCATATACTCGGTCTACCCCCTTACCTCAACTCCCAAGCTTCGAAGATCTTGAATCAACCGTCGTTCTTCCCAAACGTCTATCTATATATCCATGTTACATAACAAAACTTAATATTCTAGCTTCCAAGATTTCAATCGCTTTATACCAATATAATTAAAATAAATTTCCAAGTTCCTAAAACTAACCGTTAATGTTTCTGACCTTCGTTCAAAGCTCTAATTTTTCTGTTACCTCTCCGATCTTTATTCCAAAACCCATGGATGCTGAAACCATAATCCGTTTAGCGAATTCAAAGCACCCAACACATCACTGTTGACCCCTGAAATAATGTTGGGTCTTTTATTGGCAAGCTCACCAATCGTTTGTAGTTTTTAAATTTAGATATCGTTCCCACAAGGATTGAATATTCGGTAGTCATAGTAATTCTTTATTTACTATGGTAAAAGTTTCTAAACTTAAAAAAAGTAATTTATACACAATTTATACAATATTCACAAAATTTAATGGTTGATTTGTTCATGAGGTAAAAAGATGGTAAATATAAAATCTATCTAAAAAGTTGAGATGTTAGAATAGCTGAGATACTTGAGGTAAAAACACAGATTGAAAAATTATGTTGGAATTTGGATCCCCTTTCTAGAAAATAATGAAAAAACTCAAGACATGCATATTTAATCATCAAGTTCATGTCATTGCAACTTAAAATCATTATAATCGATCCCTCGTGATATAAATTCTAAATAATTATCGTAAAGTCTGATCCCTCATATGCTTTCTCAGTAAAAACTTGCTCTAAGTCCTGGCCTTAACACAACAATAATTACTAACTCTATCCTTAGTAATTGGTATATTAAGGGTATTTCAACTTTTACTTTCATTAAAACAGGTTTTAATACGGCATGAATAATTATTCTCCTGTTGGACATTCACACTAATGAAACAAGTTTCAATACACATAAAAATCATTCTCCCGTTTGACATTCACACTAATAAAAGATTAAAATACTAACATGACACTTGAATCATAAACATGCAGATGTCGAATTCACAACATCATACTCAATAGATTAGTTCACCAATTCCAACATAAACAAATTAGTTACATATGGTAAAAGTAAAAATAACACTTACAGAGGTTGATATTACAAAGGCGTGGAAACACTTCACAATACGAACAATCACAAACTACACAACACTCTCAAGTATCTAGAAACTACTCTAGAGTACAAACTTACAAAAGAACACTTAAACTCGAGTGAAAAGAGAGAAAAGAAGCTACTGGATGTAGAATTTGATGAATAGAATGCCTTGAGAATGGCCTATTTATAGGGCCGAGGAAGGGTCCTGATGCGTAGCGTCAGGCTGGCACGTAGCATCAAGTTCTTGACTCAGCCTCCATTAAACACATGATTAAGTGGCCATGATTAAGAATAATTTATTCAAATAATGCTCAGACAATATGGCCTCTGTCTCCCAATAGCGTTTGGACATTAGCTGCTGGTAGGTTGGTCAATTATGGGCCACTTGGCAGAGTGCTTGGCCACCTAGAAGTGGAGTCCACATAGCTTTTGACGCTACGAGTGGGTGTGACGCGTAGCGTTAGCATCAGAACTTCCCACGCTACGCGTGGAGTTGATGTTATACGTCAGCTCTCCAGATCTTAAATTTTCTCTTGAATTTCTCTAATTTTTCACTGCAAAACTAGAGAAAATTGATCAAGGCAGATAATTTTCAATAACTTCCATTTATTACAATTAAAATCTAAATTTCTAACAGTTTGAACAAACTTTTATTAATTTTAACACACTTTTTATTAACAAATTTATTATAAATTTAAGGACTAACAATCATTATTCATGATCAAGGTTTTAAAACGTCATAAAATTGAAAAGAGAAACCCTTCTTTTCCAAGCATCATATTTGGACCAAAGAGAAAGGAAAGGAAATTGAAATTCGACACAACTCACTACACATATCATGATTCTCAAGCATCCAAGTTCCATAAAATTGGAAAACAAAACTCCCACCACCATTACCTACTCACGGCCATAGAAAAAGAAAGGGGAAAAATGACAGAACTTAAAATTGGGGGTACCTTCATGTAGCTTTCACTTCCAGGATTCTGAATACGCAATCAATTTTATTTTCCGATAATAATTGGGTCTCCCAACGCGAAAGTAGAGTGAACGATTATGGTTCCCCTTTCTTTCTCACAATTCTGTGTCTTTTCTTGAAAAGGTGACAATGTGCATTTGCAAAAGAATGAAGTGTGATAAGGGTACAAAGGTCATTTCCTAATTCATTTTCTATTTTATTTCTTAATTTGTTTTCTCTTCTTAATAGTTACTGCATGGTAAAAAGTAAAAATAGATTTATGGTTATTATTAGTATGCCCGTGGTTTCTGGTGTGCCTTGTTCCATGTTTCAGCACATGGGCGTACCAACGCCGCCACCAGTGTGTCTACGCTGATCTGTGTGACCAATGTGCATTGGTGTCTTGCCTTGGACGTTGGCGTATGGACGCTAGGTCTAGGCGTTGATACGCCTAGGATTTGTTCCCCTTTGCTTTGCCTGGCATTTGGACAACGCCTAGGTTCTGTTTTCTTTGTACACTTATATCCTTTAAGGGTTAGGCACTCATTCTTGGTTCTAAGCATGTCTCAACCATTCAACACCTAAATTTGGGGAATTAGAATACATTAATTAATTACAAAACCTGTAAAATAAAAGAAAAATTTGTTGTAAAAATTACTAATTAAGTGGGAAATAAATTAAATAATGGCGGGACATTATATCTGGTATAAAGATAGTACTTCTAGTGTCAGTAGTGGTCTTAATTCTCTCTTATATATTACATCAGTCTAGTGGGGATTTAGTGTTATCTCTCCTAGTTTAATAGGAATCATGGGTCCCTGTGTCTGATCTTCGATTATCACACCGAACTAACGCGGTTAGGGGTAAAAGAAGGTGTGACCTACAAGGATATTCTAACGCTCAAGTCACTTTAGATACTTCATATCAGAGCTCAAATGTAAGTTAATGAATACAACGTACCTTTAAAACTCATAAATGAGTAGTATTTATAAAGTTGGGTAGCAGTTGAGTCCTACGTGGAGTTGTGTCAGTAAGGATCGGGAATCATGTGAAAAGCTGACACATACACATACATTCCTAACAATTTTTATAGGTTAGTTGTCATGTGCCCCCAACAGTTTAGTCAGATCCGTCATGACTCCAGTTTGTAAGGACATTGATTATGGGATCGAGACTCTGTTCGGGTCTGCTGGTGTCACGATGCATTTCGTAGAGAAGTGTCTCCATGACCTTAAACATGTTTCGATATTGAAGTCTTTGGGCCGATGTGCAACCCAAATCCATATATAAATAATGTGGAATTACTTAGATATATAAGTATTAATATTGTTTTTTCATTTGCATATATCAATTATAATAACATCTAATTAATTTTAACGATTGACTAATTGATGAAAATTTATCTGAGTTATTCTATTACTAAATTGTGATGAGTTTTGTTATTAAATTAATATTAAGATTCATCGAATGATAAGTTCACAATCATTCCATTTGTTAGCGACATGCTTGCTTTGTTTGACCAACTTAGAGGCTGTTTGGTTAAAAGTTATGTAAACTGGGTTGAGAAAATTGGGGTTTTGTAAATTGGGTCTAGAAAATTGTGTTTGATTCAAAGTTTTGGAAAAGTTAGTTAGAAAGTAGTGATTATCTTTAGTTGGTAAAAAGTTTAGTAGAATCGGCTTGAGAAAATGATCATTTACGGTAAAATTACCAAAAAGGATAATAGTTTTAATATATGTAATATGTGTGTATATTTGTATATATTAATATTATATGTATGAATTAAAAGTTACATATATTAAATATAATTATACATATTAAAAAATGAATTAATATATTAAAACTAATAATTTTATTTTATTAGTTTTATATATTTAATGTATTTGTATATATGTTAACGTTATTACATAATTTTATATATTAAAATTAATAAATCAAATTTTAATATATTAAAATTAATAAATCAAATTTACAATTACGCATTGTAACTTAAATCACTGTGCGTAAATTATATAATTATAACGTTTCGCCACTCGTTATTCGTTGTTACTTACGCATTGTAACTAAAATTAGCCTACCCTGTATAATTTAAATTATTATTAGTGAGTCACTAATAACGGTTACTTTAAACGTGTTTCCTACATCTAGTCGATCCGTGTTGGTTTTGTCAAAACACACATTTTAAACGGCTAAACTATAATTTAATAATTCTACAAAAAAACATAAACAAATAATTAAACATTACATAAACAACATAATTACATAACAAAATACATAATTAAATTAAATTAAATTAAATTTCATAATTTGCCAAAAAAATAACCATGTTAATGTTACCATACACCCAACAAGAAGTCCTCACCCATGCACCACACCCATGACCACCATCCACGACCAACAACCCCAAACCCATGACAACCATATCACCCCACCCTTAACCCCACATCACCACCACCCATCAACCCTAAACCCCAAACCCACGGCCACCATACCACTCAACAAAACCCACAAACCACCACCACCCCTAACCCCAAATAACCCCTCTACGACAACAAAACTCAAACCACCACCCTAACCCCACATAGCCCCTCTACGACAACCCTCATCAACCTGAAACCACCACCCTCAACAGCCTTTGTAACATCCCGGTTAATTAATTTAAAATTTCTATAATTGGTAAAAAAATATTAATAATTGTCATCAAATTAATTTTAGATTTTTATAAATCATTATTAATTAATATAAATGTAATTTTAAATAACTAGGTTTGGTGGATTATTAAAGATTAGATAAAGTTTAAATAAGTGGTGGTAAATTTAGAAGTTACCAAGGGTCAAAAGTAAATTTTAGATTAAATTTTAAAAGAAAAATGAAAAAGAAAATGGTGAATTACCATAATACCCTTATGCATATAAAACAAGTCACTTCTTTTCTTCTTCCTTGTGCAATTCTCGCGTGAAACTTGCTGCTCTTTTCCTTCTCCATTGTCGTGAGCTTTAGCTATCAATTGGAGGCTCATTTCATGACAGAACTTCAAATTGATTGCATTTTTTAGAATTATGGCTTCGAGGTGAGTCCTTGGGTACTTCCAATTTCAAGCTTTCTCCCTTCTTTTTTCTTTCTCTCTCTACCCGCGGAGTGTAAATGTGAGGGGAGGTTATGATCTCACATTTTATGGTAATGAGAGGCTTGGGTATTGATTCTAGGACGATAGGTGTGAGGAAATGCTAATGGGTTTTGTGTTTCAGCATTCATAGGTGCCGGAACAAGTGTCAGAGGATTGTTTGGTGAAACGAGTATTGGAACTAGAGGCAGAGCAACAAGTAATTTAATCATGGGTCGTAACCGACACTGGAAGCAAATCATTGAAGCTTTGAATCGAGGTAAGGGGAGTGTTTGGGTCATAATTAATTAAAATTGGTTAATGTATAATTAAAATTGAAAAGAATATAATGTTTGTGGTAAGTGGGAGAATTTAGAAATATGCTAAATGGTAACTATGTATATGCATGACGATGAGAATATGTGATTGATTAGTAAATACATTGTATGGATTGTGTATAATTATTTTGAGAATTGTGGGTATATGGTTATGTATGATAAATTGATTTTCAATGGTCGGATATATGTGTATGTGGTTTGTTTTTGATTGGTGGGACTTGAATTATGAATTTAATGGGCGTATGTTGGCGAATTTGATGAATAACGATGAATTAATATGCATTGAGGCGAGATGTTTAATGGTCGGGTCTGTGTGGCCGCCTTATGTGATTGGTGATTATTGATTATTGACAAACGGATATGTGATTTGAGATACATGTATGTGATTTTGGTGTGGGACGGCCGACAGTATGTTTTGCCCCTCGTTTTCAGTTCCCGTGGTCCTTTGAAATCCAGTTGAGCTACCCAATGGTCAAATACGACCCAGTGGTTAAGGTGGAGAGCCAAGTCGGGTTCATGGGGTGTCAAGTAAGACCCTCGGCTGAAGGTCGATCCTTTAGTATCCGAATACTAGGCGTCATATTACATGATGAGGATGAGTGATGTTTCATTGGTATGACGGTGATAATGAATGAGTTAGTGATTGATACAGTATTTATGGATGTGATATTCATGATGGTTTGTTATAATATAATAATTGTATGAGTTGTAGGGAACTTGGGAGGTTAAGCTGTATAAATGGTAAAGTAGTGATATCAAGTTTACCATTTTACATTAATTATGATTTTTGTTTCTAAACACTCACCCTTGCTGTGGTTTTGTATTTCTTTTAGTAACTAATGATAGGGAAGGTGGGGATACCCCGGAGGAAAGTGTCAAGCGAGGAGTGGATGCCAAGAAAGCTGTGGAAATTGTGATTTGTGTAATAGTTTAATAGATTACTTTAAGTATTGACATATGTGTGCTCGGATTGTATGATAGTTGAATTTGTAGTTATGTTAGACTTTGAAAACTAAGTGTGGTGCGATGATGTATGTTAATTGCTTGCATATGTGAAGGATTAATGATGCCGGAATAACATTTATGTTGTGAATTTATGAATGTATTGTATTGGCCATGTTTATGGTATTATAAGATAATGTGTAGTCATGACACAGAGCCATTTCATTGATGAATTGAAATGGGCATGTATTGTATTACGTGTATAAATTGTATGGTGGTGTGAATGTGGGTGAATGTTTGATATGATGATAAACAGAACATGTTATGCATAATAGTGAAAATAGGCAGAAATATGGAAAATAGGAACTGGAGAGGTGATTATGGGATCTGATGGGTTTTAGGGCCCTCGAAAGGGACTGATAGGTTCCCTATCTCATTTAGGACTTGTGCATATAGACCTCACCTAGTTTGAAGCTCATTTGATAGGTTTGGTGCAGTCATTTGCATTACTTTTGCCTTAAATGCATTTTTTTGCATATCTTGAGCATATGATGGAATTTTGGCAACCAGACAATGCCAACAGTTCCAGAATGGTGAAAACATGTGGCCTATAAAGTTTTGTGGCAATCGGGTCTAAAACGGGCCATTTGGGTAGGTTCGAAATTGGCAAAATGACTTACAATCCATGACAACAGCTGCTACTGTCATGGTTGACGCGTAATTGAAACTTAGACCCCCATCAACCCACACCACGACAACGAGACCCCACAACCACAACACAACACAACACAACCAAACAACAAAAGTAACCAAACAATAAAGAGAGAAAAGGGTCATAGAAACATACCTCGATCTTCACGGATCTAGTTTTCAAGCTTCTTCCTTCTTCAGATCCGAGCCCAAGGTGGTGACTTTTTATGGATGAAGACTTTAAGGTGGAGGTATGCTCCGTCTTTTCCTCCAACTCCATTGGCTAGAGGGAGGAGAGACGAAGGCTTAGGTCAACGAAGCTTTAAGCCACACGAACGGAGCTAGTACAACGAAACGGAGGCATGTGGAACACCCAAATGCAAGGCCGTTGGTCGAAACAGAGGCAAATAGAATTTGTTAGGCCGAACGGAGGTCTAAAGGGTAAACCAAACATAAATTATTTCAACTGCATAAGTACCTCTAAATAAGTTCACCAAAGATAAATTATTTCAACTGCATAATTCTTTTAACAATATATTGTGGATATAATTATTAAACATACTATATTTTATGTCCATCATTAATTTGCAACAATTTTTTCATCTTATTTTAATCATATTTATTTATTTATTTTATTTCTTTCCATTGCATTTTATCTCTTTTACCCAGACAAAATATAATTTGATCAAGGACAATACACCCCTTATTTTAAAAAAAATGTATGAATCGTTCACGAGAAAGCTTGAGAAAATTAGTTTCTTATTTTTATTTTGTCTTGTACCATAGAAGAAAAACTAATCTATCTCCTAACACAGACAATATTTACAATTTCAATTTTTTCACATTTATTTTATTAATTTAACCATACATATCTTCATAGGATAATTGAATTTTTATTCATATATTTAAAGTTGTGATCTTATTTTAAAAAGTTTAAATATATATATATATATATATTATTAGAATCAATCAATTATTTTTATTTATTTTCGTATGTATTAAATATCATCATTTCTGAAAAGGAATTGACAGGGGCATTAGCGTAAGTGGGTGGGAACAGCAAAGAAGGACACGTTTGGTGTGGCGAGTAAAGTAAGTGAGGTCTGACACATTTTCTCTGCAGAAGCAAAGAAAATGATGCAAGTCTAATCGAATCCAAGCCAATGATGCACGAGTAAGTTACATCTCAATCTCATCAGACTCCCACCTCTCCGTGACTATTACAAAACAATCGAGCATCCTATTCCCCCCCCCCCCCCCCATCTCGCGTCACCAATGTCAATTTGACCTACATCTACATCACCATTCGCCCATAGTTTACAGATATTGTCAGCTATACTCTTACCCCCCCTCGATACAATCACAAGCTTTTTGTTAACATCACCCATCTTCCATGTTACCTTCACCTCCCTCTAAAAATATAAATAATAAGTAATTATTTCACATTCTTAAGTAATTAACTTAATTTAATATTACTAATTTTATCTAAAAATAATATATTTTTTACTATAATATTTTTTATTGGAACTTATTGAAGAAATTTAATCTTTCTTCATTGAAAATTAAACTGTATATTAAATAAAAGCTTTTTAATAATATTTTCATATTTTTCTAAAATTTCCATTTCTTAGAATAGCTAGAAAAATTTTGAAAACTCGTTTAAATAATGTTATAGGCTTTCAATTTAAAAAACTAGAAAACTAAAAAAGTTATTCAAGTGCACTCAGTTTTCTAAACAATATTATATAGTATATGCATCACATAAAAATTGTGACAAAAATTTAAAGTAATATTAAAATGGGAGCAAATAAGTTTGTGTTTAAATATATTTCAAAATAGTAGCTATACAACCTTTTGAATTAGTAGCAGTTTATTTCATATTCTTATTTGGTTACCGCAGTCTTTATCTTGTAATTTAATTAATTTATCTTGTAATTCAATTACCTTATCTTGTAATTCAGTTACCACATTTTCTATTTTTTTACTTTTCTTAGAAAACCTTTTAAAAGAGTTTTTTGATTTTCTTAAAAAATAAAAAATTAGTTTTCTATTTTTCTCTAAAGAAATTTTAAGTAATTTGTAAATAAACAGTTTTTCTATTTTTTAAATTTTTTTAAGAAAATTTTTTTATTTTTTTAAAAAAACTTATAAACTAAACACAGAGGTTTTATTTTTCTTAAAAAATTTCTTAAAATTTTTTTCTGTTATTTAGGGTACATTACAGATTACGTTACGAGATCTTATTTATAAAAATAAAAAATGATTTTAATTTTGACTCAATTACTATAAAATGACATTCATGTTTAAGATTAGGAAGAATCAAAATATTAAAAATATTTTTCTTAAAAAAGTGAAAAAAAAAGTTCTACAAGACCTCTTCACAATTCAGGAAACAGTATTTTATTTCAAAAGGTTAGATAAGCAAACAAATTTAAAAATATTTGGGTTGAAACTATAATTAAATCAAATTTTAACTGACTAGACTTTTACGGGGGAGTAAAAAAAATTCTCGTCCATTTGATGTTTCGCTAACAGCGTGTGGATTTTATAACTAATCATTAATCTTTTTGTAAAAGGAAAATTTAATTAAACCAAATTTATGCCAAATATACATGTGATAAGCCTGGCCATTTGGATTCCAAATGTTGAGCGATGGATGGACCATTTGAATGGAGAAGATGACCCAAAATAGGGCCATTCTTCTATTAAGCCTACCTGTCTTTCGGGGTACGGAAAGCCATTCTCCCCGTTAAAAAGTAACGTAATATTGTGAATGATTTCCCCCACCATTTTTTTGTTATATTCTTGTTTGGGTTATGATGGCTTACATAACGAATGTGAATTTACGACCGTAAATCTGATATTTGTGAAATGATGATTGAAAAATTGAGATTTTAAAAATGTGGTTGGAAAATTGGAGTTTTGAAAATATAGATTTGTATTTGAATACTTTACTATAAAAGTGAGTGCGAAAGTAATGATCGTGTTTGGTTAAAAAATGTTTTGGTAAATTTGGTTTAGAAAAGTGAAATTTGAGGATAAAATTACTAAAAAATGTATTAGTTAAAATAAATAGTAAAGTAGTATATTTTTTATAAATAATATTTAAATTACATATTAAATTTTTTAATATTCTATTTATAATTTGATCAAAAAAATATATTTATTAATAATAATTATTAATAAATATATATTATAATATATATGTTGTAAATAATAATATATGTTAATATTATGAAAAATATTTGATCTGGTGTGGATACCGACCCACAAGGTAAATTACTCCAGTTACTATAAATACAAAATAAATGCAAGTCAGAGTTGGTTGAAAACTGGCTGAGGTGCATAAAGACCGATGTAATCGCACTGGATGAAGTACATCAAATGTCAGTAAGTACCCCGAGAATCAGTACGGAATGAATGAAGAGACCCCGGTCAGGAAAGCTGCTGCAGTCAGAGTCAGGTGCAAGTGGGCAACTTGCATCTGCCAAAGCTACAGTCTAAGAGTACTGCTAGGAGAGGTCAAATCACCACTTGCGTTTAAGGAAGAAGTATAAATATTACTCATTCATTAAGACATAACAGGATGGATTACTCTCTACTTAATAATTCCATAATCTTTTTCTCTTCCGTTATAACCGTACTGACTTAAGCATCGGAGCCCCTTTTACAGGTACACCTCTGGTGTGTCCCCTTTAAGCATGGTTGGAATTAACTCAATTTAGTACCTTAGCGTGAAGAACACAGAATCCCCACTAGACCTGTGTGTATAATATCGTACTCCCACTAAGATGATGTAAAAAGGAGAGTGAGTGGAACATTCAACACCAGTTCACAGAGGGTGACTTCAAACCCCCCATTACCGATCATATCATTGGCACGCCTAGTATGACCACATAAATTTAAGTCCCATATCGCAACAAGAAATAAGTCATGGAAAGCAACAGAAGAAACGGAACTCCAGAGGGCCATGTTCAAAATCTTGTCCAAAGAGTAGAACCCCGGACATTGGAGTACGGAGTCGGGATTGTCGAAACCCCGGTAGCGGAGTAGAACCAAGGAAGAATTCAGACCATGGCACATCCTGACCCTAGGGATGAGCTCATTACACAACTCGAAGTAAAGAGATAGGAGAAAATGTAGTTGGAGATCGGAGGTAACGCAAATCTTTCTATATCCAGGAGCATTCACCAGCCCAGACTTATGACGAGCGGGAGTCCACCTATCAGACTACATATTTGAATAACTAGAAAAAAGCCCAACCACAGGGCAGGGGTGTGAAATATCGGTTCAATGTGCCTTTTACTAGAAGATTGATGAATGTGCCCATCCCGCGGCACCTGCAAACCCCTCAACCGTTGTCAATAGGGAAGTACACCGGTGAGTCATACCCAAAACGTCACCTGGATGCTTTAATCAAATTAGTCGTTATTCTTAGGAGCTGAGGAGGACGTAATATGTAAAATGTTTCCAAAGATGCTATCTGCTAAAGCTTTGGGATGGTCTAGAACTCTACCATCAGGGTCCACTGATTGTTAGGACGATATGACAAATGCTTTTTTACAACATTTTGGGTATCAAGGGACATCCCGCGAACATCCCACACCTTGGCAAAGATAAAGCAGGGGCCAGAAGAAAGTCTTAGGGATTTCTTGAAGAGATTCTATAAAGAAGCTGCGCTTGTACCAGGGTTGACAGAACAGATTCAATTACACAGAACGGTAGAAGCTCTCCAACCGCAATCCCCTTTCACCTTGTCTTTGGCAAAGGGAGCCCCCCAGACGTTCAAAAAATTTAGAAGAAAAATGGCTAAATATGTGGGAAAGAAAAGGAAAAACCTTGGTTGCGGATGAAAGAACCCCTGTTCATGAACGAAGAGGACCCAAGTTCGAGCACAAGAATCGAGACCAGGATGTACCCCCGAGACAAAAGGGGCGCCAGAGTGTAAACTTCACCCAGTATAGCCTCTTACAGCCCGACCGGGGCATATTTTAAGAGAAGTTGGCTTACGAGGGTTAATGGTGTATGGAGTAAATAAACTAATGCCGATGAAAAGACTAGGCAATACCAGCAAGTACTGTGAGTTTCATGAGCAGACCAGTCATAGTATTGATGAATGCAGGTAATTAAAGGAGGCTATTAAGACCTTAATCAGGGAGAGGAAGTTAAAACAATGTTTATTCAAGCAACGAGGGTATGGAGAGCCAGAGAAGGAAGCCCCCTGGAGAAGGGACACCGGTCCGGTGGATGAAGAAGAAGCAAGAGGTTCAAAGAAGCAAGCCCTGGATAAGGGCAAGACAAGGAGGATGATTCATGGATGAAGCCCTCAGGGTCAGGCAAAAAAGATGTGATTGACATTATTGTAGGGGGTTTGTAGGAGGCAGAGTATCCAACTCCGCTCGAAAGAATCACTTGAGGATGATAATGTCTGTACAGACGAAGACAGACAACCTTTCGTACTGGGATGGGATTCATACCCCACCCATTGTGTTTTCAGAAGATGATTTCGGCCTAACCATTCTAGGAAGAGATGACGTGGTAGTTATTGAGGTCGTGGTTGCAAATAAAATAATTTGAAGGATGTTGGTGGATCAAGGAAGTTCATGTAATGTGATTCTCTATGAGTGCTTCAAGAAAATGGGGCTATCAAATGCAGACTTACAGCCCTACACACAAGACTTGACGGCGTTTAATGGAGCAAAACAGCCCACAAAGGGTTACTTGGATACAAGGTTGACATTTGAAGGAGAGTCGAGGTCCAGGACTGTTCAGACTCGAGTTTTGGTAATTGATGTGAAATCTCCCTTCAACAAAATCCTTGGAATACCATCTTTGAATGTATTAGAGGCTGTTGTTTCAACACCACATTTGCTAATAAAGTTTATTGATAAAGACAATCAGGTGTCCTCTGTCAAGGGAAACCAACAGATGGCAAGGTACTGCTATAACCCTAGCGTCTAGATGATGAAGGTAGAAGAGTCTATCAAAAGAAAATAGCTGAACGATGGAGGAGTAATACCAGAGTCAGTAATTTTGATTGACTTAGATCCTTAGGAGGAGTTGATTAAAGTTCCAGTGAACCTTTAGAGACCCACATCAGAAGGAGGTATAAAAGCCATACCCTTGGATAATGATCCCACCAAAACCACCGGAGTTAATAATTGTTTAGAAAAAAGTATGGAAGAATGATTGATAAAACTCTTGAAAGAATTTAAAAATTTATTCGCTTGGACCGCGACAGACATGCCCGATATTGATCCAAACTTTTGCTGCCATAAATAGGCGGTATATCTGAAGTCAAGGACGGTGGCCCAAAAGAAGAAGAGACTCAGTCCCGAAAAGCAACAGGCGGCGTGTAAGCAAACCGAGGAACTGTTGAAAGCAGGTTTTATTAGAGACGCCTAGTATTCATCCTGAGTTTCTAATATTGTGATGGTGAAGAAAGCCAATGGGAAGTGACGAATGTGCACGAATTTCACTAACTTGAATAAATGTTGTCCAAAAGATCTGTACCCACTCCCCAATATTGACCAAATGGTGGATGACTCCTTCGAGTATCAAGTCTTATCATTTATGGATGCCTACTTCGGTTATAATCAGATCCCTATGTGGAAGGATGGTGAGGAGAAAACTATTTTCATCAATGATAAGGGTGTCTTTTGTTACACCGTTATGTCGTTCAGACTCAAGAACGCTGGAGCTACCTATCAAAGGATGATGAATAAGGTCTTTGAATGGATGAGATCCAAAACAGTCAAAGTGTATGTGGACGATATAATAACAAAAACCCCGATAGGAGGCGGCCATGTCAAAGATTTAAGAAAGATCTTTCAAAGAATCCAAATGTATAACATGCACTTAAATTCGTTGAAACGCACTTTCGTAGTACCAGCAGGGCAGTTTTTGGGGTTCATGTTGACCCAGAAAGGAATTGAAGCTAATCCGGATAAGTGTAAGGTGATCAAGAAGCTACGAAGTTTGACCAATGTTAGGGAAGTCCAATCCTTGAATGGGAAAATATCAACATTATCACGGTTCATGCCCAAAATGGCACATCGGTCGCTGCCACTATATAAAGTTTCAAAGAAGAATAAGAAGTTTGAGTGGGGAGAGGAGTAGGATAACATTTTCCAAAGTCTGAAGGAAGTATTGGCTGACCCGCCCCGACCATGAAGAATAGTTAGTCATTTATTTGTCGGTATCTGATGAAGCCTTGGGGGCAGTCTTGGTAAAAGAAATCATTGAGGGACAGCGACCAATATATTTTATGGGGAAGGTGCTACAAGGATCTAAAGGAAGGTATCAAAATCTTGAAAAGGCTACCTTAGCCTTGGTTTGGATGTCCCAACATTTGAGGAAATATTTTCATGCTCACCTAATCAAAGTTAGGATAGATCTCCCACTACAGGCAGTACTTCATAAGCCAGATCTAGCGAGGAGAATGACGAAGTGGGCCATAGAGCTTTCAGAGTTTGATATCTCTTTTAAACCCCGAACAACCATAAGAGCTCAAGTTTTAGTTGATTTTGTAACAAAACCTACTGAGGAGGCCACTGCGCCCTTAAGGGAGCATTGGATCATTTATGTAGATGGTTCTTCTAACTCAAAAGGATATGGTGCCAGAGTGGTTATCGAAAGCGAGGACGAAATAAGCATAGAGGTGTCCCTCTAATTTGACTTTAAAACCTCTAATAACTAGGCGGAGTATGTGGCTTGTCTAGCAGGGTTAAGAGCGATGTTGGATATCGGAGCCAAGAGAGTTGTCCTTTGTTGTGATTCGCAATTAGTGATTTCGTAAATTAATGGGAACTATCAGGAAAAAGAGCCATTGCTACAACAGTACCTTGTCAAGGTAAAAAAGTTAAAAGAAAGGTTCAGTAAAATTGAGTATAACCGTGTTCCAAGATAGGACAATGTTAGAGCCGAGGTCCTGTCTTACTTGGCAAGCACGAAAAAGACAGGATCCACCATAACGGTTACTCAAAGCACCTTGGCAGAATCTAGCATATCGACCTCGGTTAGAATTTATGCCATCCAATCAAAGGCATATCCAGATAACTCCTGGGTTGTTCCTACTATCCGGTATCTAGTAAATGGACAGCTCCCAATAAATCCACTTGAAAAGAAAAAGCTCAAGAAGGATTTACCAAATTTTGTGCTGGTTGATGGAAGTTTGTTTCGAAGGGGAATATCGGCTCCTTATCTGAAGTGTTTGAATGAAGCAGAGATAGATGAGGTAATGACCGAGGTGCATGAGGGAACTTATGGTCATCATTACAACAGAAAGAGTTTGGCTAGAAAGATATTACGGGCAAGCTATTGGTGGCCTACGATGACTAAAGACGCTATTGACTATGTCCAAAAATGTGATATTTGCCAAAAATACAACAATAAGCATCATGTCCCAGTAGAAGATCTTTTCACATCAGATATCCCATGGCCTTTTCATCAATGGGGTTAGGACCATTCCCAAAAGTTTCGGGCAGAGTCAAATACCTAATTGTAGGAGTTCATTATTTTACCAAGTAGATTGAGGCGAAGGCCGTAGTGCACATCACTTTCGCACGAACTCGGAGATTCTTGTATGAGAATATAATTACTAGATTTGGTATCCTAGGTAGGGTGGTCACTGACAATGGAACGCAATTCACAGATGCCAAGTTTATAAGCCTCTTGGAAGGACTTCAAATTTAGCAAGTGTTTTCATCAGTTAAACATCCACAGACAAATGGACAAGTCGAGGTAGCGAATAGAGAAATCTTGAAAGGATTGAAGAAGCGACTCAAAAATGCAAATGGGGAATAGGCTAATTAGCTGTGTTATATCCTTTGTGCATACCACACCATGCCCCATTCGTCCATAGGAGAATCCCTATTTCGGTTGGTATACAGAGTCGACGTAGTCATACCAGTCGAAATCAACCACATGTCTCCAAGAATTCAATAGTTTAGCAAACAAGAAAGTGGTCCGCGGTTACGGGACGAACTTGATTCCCTCTATGAAGTTAGAGAAATAGGTTTTGTTCGAGATTAGGTTATCAAAGCTAAAGCCGTACTCTGCTACAATAAGAGGTTCAAAAATAAAGGTTTAACATCGGTGATCTAGTCCTAAGGAAAACTTCATCCCGCCTACAGAGCAAGTAAAGAAAATCAGGAATCCACATGACCGCCCTCGTCCTCCTCATCCTCATCATCATCATTCTCTCCGCTAGCTTCCTCCTCACAATCCTGGTTCTGCTGGCAAGGTACAACATCTTCGCCTATGGCCAGAGGTGTGAATTTGAAGGGCTCATCTGAAAGAGTGAAGGCTTAACCATCCACCTCAGTAATTATGCCCCGTTGCAGAATCTGTTGAAAAACCTAATCACGTTCAAGTTCAGATCAGTACCTCAATTACGAAAGACAACTTGATGAACAACATGGCTGAAGGCATCCATGGTGGCTCGGGCGAACATTGTCATGTCTTCACTTTATTTTGCCTGCCCATCCTTGACTGTCATGGAAAGGCCCTCATTCTTGAGTTGAAGTGTGGCCACCTATTTCTCCAGGTCATCAACCTACTGATGAAGACCATCATTATCCTTCTTCAGATCCTTCTCAGATTTCTGAAGGACTTGGGTCTTCTCATTCAAGCTCTTAATCCTCTGGTACGCCTGGGAATTGTCATCTGAGAAGCGTGAGTTCTTTTCCTTCAATTGCTCTATCTATCTGTTAGGACCATTAGAAGTGGTAGAGTAAATGATGGAAAGGGTTTTTAGGTGACCCCACTTTACCATCTCGAGGGCGAAGTCGAGGTCATGCTCATTCAACCCTTCTCTAAGACGGTAAGGAAGGACAAACTCAAGAGGAGGGGCAGTGTTCTTCTTAATTAATTCCTCAAGGCCGTCCATACCGTCGTCACCTATAGGAACTGCTCTCACAGGCTCACCCTCATCAACCATAAACTTACCCTTGCATAAGTCATCTTGAGCCGTGGTGGCCATCGCCTTCTTGCTAGGGCCCCCACCTTGTTCATTTTTCCCTTTCTTCTTGGAGGTGGGGATGATCTGCAGGGGGATGGATCAATCTAGGATCTGGAGAGAGGGGACCCTTTTTTGTTGAGGGATAGCCTGGTTCTCCCCGGCTTCAGCCAAATGCTTGCGAAAAGCTTCGAGGGCGTCAACACTCACGTTCCTTGAAATAAAAATTCATAAGTTAAAAATCGAGGTGGCTTACAAATGATAAGTTATAAAATAAGTAGAAGGAAGGAGTACCCAAATGAGCGAGATACTTATTTCTAGTCTCTGTACTCCCAAGGAGAGCCCGACATCTTAGAGGAAAGCCTCGGGAAATGTCATGAAGGACATCCACGACCGCCTTAAAGCATTCAGAGAGGTGACTTTCTTCAACCGCGTACATGGAGCTTGTAACATCCCTGTTTTTAGAAACAGTTTTACCCTTGTAATTTTTGAAGTATGGAAGTTTTGTAAGTGATAATAAGTAAATAAGGGACTCTACATGTAGTCAAGAATTGATAATCTAATCCTATATCTAACACTAATTTAGTAAACTAATTAGACTTGTACCATCATTCATCAAGTCAATTCCTAGACATTCGATTCATACCGAAAAGAGATCCACAATTGTCTATTTCTACACTTTGGGGATATCCGATTTCAGTATGGACAGTCCCTAATGAACTGTTTTGACAAATCAAACACTTTTCCTGAAGAGCCAAAACTTTAATTCAGACCTCATCAACCTCGTTTCTTGGAAAAACTTATCTAGTTAAATAGGAACCTCTGAATTCAACTAAAATATCTTTCCTGTTTTGGGCATAACTTTTTCATATGAGGTCGAAATTAAGAAATTTTAATCTCGGTTTCGTTGTTATGAAAAACCTGACAAACTCTATTTCTAGCCTCAAACTCTATTTCGTGATCTATCATTACCAAACTTGAAAAAAACGTTATTTAATCTTGTTAAATTCTTAGAAAAATCATACGAGCTCAGAATCAGTTCGTTGTAATTTTTATGTTCTCGTATTAAATCCCTCTACAATTCTCGTGAAGAACCTGAAAGCTAGTTCTTGCTCGATCATCCCCGAAAAGCGAAAATTTTTAGAGAAATAGTGATTTTCGCAGGAATAGTAACTCCTATAGAAAAACGCGAATATCTCTCTCATACGATGTCGAAATGACTTCGTTCTTTTTTTCATGGTTTCGTATCGAAAAATCCTACAACTTTCGTGAAGAAATGAAAGGCTAATTCCCAACAGATTTTGCGCGGCAGAATTATCTTTCAAAAAAGAACTATTACACCAACTCCCATTTTTCTCTGTTTTTGGCGTAACTTTTGCTCCGGGTGTCAGATTTTTGCATACCATATATCGTTTCGAAGATAAAGAGCCGATCTACAACTTTCATGTTGGAAATTTTTTCAGATTCTAACCGCAACTATAAGTAACTTTTTGTTTTCTTTTAAAATTAACTATTCAAAACCGGTACCAATTAAATTTAGACCCGGTGGCCAGATTTTTCTATAAATATGGCATCACCCCTCTTCAAAAGCTGCACCACTCTTTCTCTCCCACTTCATGCAGCCCTTCTCTCTCTCTCTCTCCCTCTCTCTCCTCTATTGACACTAAACCACCTCTGTTCTTCACCAAAATCACGTAAAGTCTAACTACAGAGATAGATCATCGATTGGAGCTACGGTTTGAAAGTTGGATTCTCTCCCTCTCATCTAGTATAAAAAAAAATACGACATCTGAGGTAAGGGGGGTATATTCTCGGGTATTCTGGGGAAATCTGAGTGAAAGAAAAGGGTTAAGGTACCTTGGGTCCTCACCTTTTCAGGACAGATTCGGTTTTATTGTGAATTAAATGCCTTAATTGTTATATATTTGTTATATATATTTTATGTATATGATTAATTGTCTGTGTTAATTATTATTAATCATGATGATTGAATGATATGATCGGTGTTAAATTGTGAAAATATATGATCTGTATTGGATTGTGAAAATATTAAGAACCATGGGTGCCTATGTGGATTCCAGTAAGGAAGTTTAGAAAGATAAGATAAACAAGGAAATAAGGATGGATGATCACCATTTATATCATTGTTGCTATTATTATGATTAAGATTATAATTATGATTATGAATATGATTATTATTATTATTATTATCATTATTATGATTATTATTATTATTATTATTATTATTATTATTATTATATTTATTGTTATTATTATTATTATTATTATTATTATTTACTATTAAGCTTAATGGACGGCTCTGCCGCCTTATTCTCTGCATTTATCTTTCTTTTTATTTCCGCTTATCTATATTATAATGGACGGCTCTGCCGCCTTATTCTTAACATTTTATTTTATTTAATTTATGTCATTTATTTATTTGAATATATTGGCTGGCTCTGCCGCCTTATTCTCTGTATTTATCTTTCCTTTTATTTCCGCCTATCTATATTATAATGGACGGCTCTGCCGCCTTATTCTTAACATTTTATTTTATTTAATTTATGTCATTTATTTTATTGAATATATTGGCTGGCTCTGCCGCCTTATTCTCTGTATTTATCTTTCCTTTTATTTCTGCCTATCTATATTATAATGGACGGCTCTGCCGCCTTATTCTTAACATTTTATTTTATTTAATTTATGTCATTTATTTATTTGAATATATTGGCTGGCTCTGCCGCCTTATTCTCTGTATTTATCTTTCCTTTTATTTCCGCCTATCTATATTATAATGGACGGCTCTGCCGCCTTATTCTTAACATTTTATTTTATTTTATTTATGTCATTTATTTTATTGAATATATTGGCTGGCTCTGCCGCCTTATTCTCTGTATTTATCTTTCCTTTTATTTCCGCCTATCTATATTATAATGGACGGCTCTGCCGCCTTATTCTTAACATTTTATTTTTATTTAATTTATATCATTTATTTTATTGAATATATTGGCTGGCTCTGCCGCCTTATTCTTTGCATTTATCTTTCTTTTTATTTCTGCTTATCTATATTATAATAGACGGCCCTGCCGCCTTATTCTCTCTATTTATTTTTCCTTTTATTTCATTTTTTTTATAACAGACGATGCCTTATTATTATTATTATTATTATTATTATTATTATTATTATTATTATTATTATTATTATTATTATTATAACTAATATTATTGTTTAAGTTATGAATAATGAAATAAGGAACAAACTACTTATTCTTTAAACGAAACATTATTTTAGCCAAGATATAACTGATATATTTTCTTGAATAATAATAAATAAAATAATAAAAATAATTTACAACGTCTTAAAAAATGGTGGACCTAACAACATGAATATTACGAGGCTGGAATCACATAGATACCTAGGGATCAAAGTAATGATAAAACTTAAATAATGCACTTTGCATCATGAAAATATTTTTGAAGGAGAAAAATTATCTAGAGCATACACCTGGTACGCTGGAGGACATTCACGTTCGATCTCCATGAAGATCTTGGGAGTACAACTGGAACGGAAACCCAATGGCATCAGAGTCGCGCCTGATAGCCGGGTGAGACGATGCAATTCTAGTGTACTTTGACTAAATGACGGAGTGTAACTATGATCGTAGGGATCCAAGCTCCAAAAATATATAAATCAATGATGAGAACCAATGAATTCATTCGTACCCTATGGGAGCTTGGGCGGACCCTGATCGCTCTAGAAAATGGAATGGAGATATTCCAAAGAATGAGAAGAAGAAATGATTTATTGGGCCCACATGCATCATGAGACTTAACCAAAGATAAATCATAATAAATTCAACTCATGCATTCCATGACAACATAATTGATTGTTATAATTTTGAACATGTTAATTGTATGATTATGTGATATTATCTGTTAACTGGATTATGTCCGCACCGGGTAACCTTCAGGGTCTTGGGTTATACTCACCCTTACTGTTGAACATTTTTCAGAGGAATTAGAAACTCAAGAACCCGAGTGTGAAGATCAGCAATACGCTGAACCCATTAAGAACAATCATTAAGGATAGAATATTTATAATTAGACACCGGATGACTGTATAATATTTAAGGGTGCCTGCGTGCCCCATTCTGTTAAGAGTACAATTATTTACAGTTTATGAATGACTATGTGATATATACAATATTACTTCCGCTGATCTGCCACATATTTATTTTTTTAAAAAAAAAAAAATTCACTTTTTCTAAGAACTGTTAACACTCTCAGTTAAATGGGATGAACCTACAGAAGGATTTGTCTTATCTAACCGAGGGTGTTACATTGGTGGTATCAGAGCATAGTCGATTCATTAAGCTTGTGGAGTGGACCATTAGGTTTCCACGTACTCTGATAGAAATATCGAACAGTCTATAACACTCCTAAGACTAAATATCCTATGTGGAATGCTCCACATAACGCATACCCTGAATCTATTTGTTGATATTCTTTCAGCAAATTCCTCATGGCACGCCAAAATAACAATCATGTGATGGAGAATCTTCTTACCAGAATTGTGGAGGTAATAGAACGACAAGAGTTACCTCATGCTTCTGCCAGACAGGGATTAGCTGATTTTCAAAGGAATAATCCTACGCAGTTCAAAGGAGGCTTCAATCCAGAAGGAGCACAACTATGGATTGAACACCTTGAAAAGATTTTTGCCGCTATGCGATGTTCTGATGAGGATTGTGTAACCTTTGCTGTCTTTATGCTGGTTGGAGAAGCAGAACACTGGTGGACTCATGCTAGAATCAGACTAGCTACTGATGGGCATATCATTACTTGGGGACGATTCAAGACAGAGTTCCTCGCCAAATATTTCCCTGAAGACATAAGGAGACAGAAGGAGCAGGAATTCTTCAATCTGAAACAAGGTAATATGACTGTTGGGGAGTACGCTGCTAAATTTGATGAATTGGCAAAATGTTGTCCCTACTACACCCACATGGGAGAAGCGTCAAGGTGCGCGAAGTTTGAAGCTGGATTACGGCAAGAGATTCGTCAAACCATATGTTGCCAACAAATTACACAATTCACTACTTTGGTTGACAGATGCCGCATATTTGAGAACACCTCTAATCTTCGACGACCTGGAACGTCTAATCATGGGCCAGAACGACGTATGCCAGATCGACAGCAAAGGAGGGATTTCCGAACAGATCGGCCATATTTCCGACCTTTCAACTCAGCCAACCGAATTCCTCCTAGAGGTCAGGAGACCCAAAGCAGTAGAAACTACACAATTTGTGGACGGATTAGACATCGTGATGCTGACTGTTGGTACAGAAATAATAACAACCAACAACAAGTGACTCAAAAGCAGGCAGTACGACCTACGGGTCAAGGAAGTGGAGGATTTGCTACAAACACCTCTACAAACAATGCCCCAAGGATGCAGAATGTTCACCGCGGCAATAATTCCAATCAGAACAATAATCCTAGAAGGCCTGGGAATGGCTCGACAGGAAGACAAGGAGGAAATGCCAGAGTTTTTACTATGAATGGTGCGGAAATATCACAAGGGAACGACCTTGTGCAAGGTACATGTTTTATAGGAAGCACTCTATTGAATGTATTATATGATTCAGGAGCCACTCACTCTTTCATATCTGAGAATTGTGTAAAACATTTAAAGCTTCCTACAACCTCTCTGCCCTATCAAATAATTGTCACAACCGCCACCAATAAGCCCATTTGCCCTTCTTATATATGTTCGAAATGCCCACTCAACATCGAAGGGAAAGCTTATCAAGTAGATCTGATATGTTTGCCTTTGATTGATCTAGATATTGTTCTAGGAATGAATTGGCTTGCTGCCAACCATATTCTAATTGACTGTCATAATAGATCCATTTCTCTCGGGTCTACTACATCACACTGTGATCAAGACATTGATTCTTGTCCTGTTGACTCAGAAAAGGTAATTCCAGCAAAGGAAGTCCAACTATACATGATCCTTACTGAAATTGAAAGTAAGGTCACTCCTCAAATTGATCAAATTCCTGTTGTTCAAGAATTCCCAGAAGTTTTTCCTGATGATATACGTGAGCTACCTCCAGAACGAGAAATTGAGTTCAGTATTGATATTATACCGGGCGCGGGACCGATCTCTATTGCTCCTTACCGAATGTCACCCAAGGAACTCAGTGAACTTAAGGAGCAAATAGAAGAACTTTTAGAAAAAGGAATGATCAGACCCAGTGTCTCACCTTGGGGAGCACCAGTTCTTCTAGTCAAAAAGAAGGATGGTAGTATGCGGTTATGTGTTGACTATCGTCAGTTGAATAAAGCTACGATCAAGAACCGATACCCTCTCCCAAGAATTGATGATTTAATGGACCAATTACGAGGAGCCACTATCTTCTCAAAGATTGATCTGCGATCAGGCTATCATCAAATCAGGGTAAAGAAAGACGATGTACCCAAAACGGCATTCAGAACACGATATGGGCACTATGAGTATCTTGTTATGCCCTTTGGAGTTACAAATGCACCTGCAGTATTTATGGGATACATGAATCGAATCTTCCATGAGTACTTGGACAAATTCGTGGTTGTATTCATTGACGATATTCTCGTCTACTCCAAGAGTCATGAGGAACACGAGGAGCATCTTCGAATTGTTCTAAACACTTTGCGTGCAAGGCAATTGTACGCTAAGTTTTCAAAATGTGAATTCTGGTTGACAGAAGTGAAATTCTTAGGACATGTCATCTCTAAGGAAGGAATTGCTGTGGATCCTACAAAGGTAGAAGCTGTACTAAATTGGGAACAACCCAAGAATGTGATAGAAATCCGCAGTTTCCTTGGACTGGCTGGATATTATCGTCGATTCATCGAGAATTTCTCTCGAATTGCAGCACCTTTAACTAAGCTGACTCGTAAAGATCAACCATTTGAATGGACTGACAGATGCGAAAGCAGTTTTACGGAGTTACGCCAACGACTCACTAGTGCACCTGTCTTAATTTTGCCAGATCCTGCCAAGCCATATGAAGTGTATTGTGATGCGTCAAGACAAGGACTAGGATGTGTCCTAATGCAAGAAAGAAAGGTTGTTGCTTATGCTTCAAGACAGCTAAGAACGCATGAAGTTAATTATCCCACACATGACTTGGAATTAGCTGCAGTTGTGTTTGCCTTGAAAATCTGGAGACACTACTTGTATGGTACATACTTTGAAGTCTTCAGTGATCACAAAAGCTTGAAGTATCTATTCGACCAGAAGGAGTTAAATATGCGACAACGTAGATGGATGGAATTTATCAAAGATTATGATTTTGAGCTCCGATATCATCCTGGGAAGGCAAATGTTGTGGCTGATGCACTCAGCAGAAAGGCTTTACGTCTATCATATATGATGACAAAGGAGTTAGAACTGATTGAACAGTTTCGCGATTTGAACCTAGCAGTAACACCAAAAAGAGGAAGCCTTATGGTTGGAATGCTAAGGATTTCCAATGATTTCTTGGAACAAATCAAAGAAGCTCAAACCAATGATCAGGAATTACAAGATCTAGCAGAAAAGACAAAAGAAGGAGTCTCAGAGTTTAGCAAAGATGAACATGGGGTGATCAGGTATCAACAGAGACTCTGTATTCCAGTCAACACAGATCTTAAAAGATCCATCCTGGATGAAGCACACAAAAGTAAATACAGCATCCACCCAGGATCAACCAAGATGTACCAGGACTTGAAGAAATTATTCTGGTGGCAAGGAATGAAAAAGGATATCGCTGAGCATGTGACAGCTTGTCTGATGTGTCAGAAGGTAAAGGCAGAACAACAACGACCAAGTGGAACCCTTCGTCCTTTGGATATTCCAGAATGGAAATGGGATGAGATTGCTATGGACTTCGTGACTGGATTTCCCAGAACATCAGCTGGATATGATGCCATTTGGGTAATCGTGGATCGATTAACAAAGACCGCTCACTTCATTCCTGTCAATATGAAGTATTCCCTAGAGAAACTCACTCAGATCTATATCAAGGAAATCGTACGATTACATGGAACACCCACTGCAATTGTGTCTGACCGAGATCCTCGTTTTACATCACAATTTTGGAAGAGCCTGCAACAAGCTCTGGGAACTCGTCTGAAGTTAAGTTCCGCATATCACCCACAGACAGATGGACAATCAGAAAGGACGATCAAAACTCTTGAAGATTTGTTACGTCTTTGTGTCTTAGAACATGGGGGAAGTTGGCAAGAATATCTCCCACTTATTGAGTTCACTTACAACAACAGCTATCATGCTAGCATCGGAATGGCCCCTTATGAGGCTTTGTATGGAAGAAAATGCCGTACACCTTTATGTTGGTATGAAACTGGTGAGAAAACAATAATTGGACCAGAGATTGTTCAAAAGACAACAGAACAAGTTCAGAGGATTCAAATGGCAATGAAGGCTTCGCAAGATAGACAAAAGAGTTACTACGACAAACGTCGGAAGCCATTGGAGTTTGAGGAGGGAGATCATGTTTTTCTCAAAGTTACCCCTACCACTGGAGTAGGAAGAGCTTTGAAGGCCAAGAAGTTAAGCCCCAGATACGTAGGACCCTATCAGATTCTGCAAAAGATAGGAACTCATGCCTACCGTATTGCTCTGCCACCCGAGCTAACAAACCTTCACAATGTCTTTCATGTCTCCCAGCTCCGTAAATATGTGCCAAGCCCTGATCATGTCCTGAGACCAGATCAGTTTATTCTGAAGGAAAATCTCACCTATGAAGTATCGCCAGTGAAGATTGTTGACCGACGTCTCAAACAGTTAAGAGGCAAGGAAATCCCTTTGGTCAAGGTAGTTTGGAGTCAGACAGATGATGGGGATGCTACTTGGGAAATTGAGGAGAAAATGAGAGAATTGTACCCTCAATTGTTTTAACTTTGAATTTCGGGACGAAATTCCTAAAAGGGGAGGAGAATGTAACATCCCTGTTTTTAGAAATAGTTTTACCCTTGTAATTTTTGAAGTATGGAAGTTTTGTAAGTGATAATAAGTAAATAAGGGACTCTACATGTAGTCAAGAATTGATAATCTAATCCTATATCTAACACTAATTTAGTAAACTAATTAGACTTGTACCATCATTCATCAAGTCAATTCCTAGACATTCGATTCATACCGAAAAGAGATCCACAATTGTCTATTTCTACACTTTGGGGATATCCGATTTCAGTATGGACAGTCCCTAATGAACTGTTTTGACAAATCAAACACTTTTCCTGAAGAGCCAAAACTTTAATTCAGACCTCATCAACCTCGTTTCTTGGAAAAACTTATCTAGTTAAATAGGAACCTCTGAATTCAACTAAAATATCTTTCCTGTTTTGGGCATAACTTTTTCATATGAGGTCGAAATTAAGAAATTTTAATCTCGGTTTCGTTGTTATGAAAAACCTGACAAACTCTATTTCTAGCCTCAAACTCTATTTCGTGATCTATCATTACCAAACTTGAAAAAAACGTTATTTAATCTTGTTAAATTCTTAGAAAAATCATACGAGCTCAGAATCAGTTCGTTGTAATTTTTATGTTCTCGTATTAAATCCCTCTACAATTCTCGTGAAGAACCTGAAAGCTAGTTCTTGCTCGATCATCCCCGAAAAGCGAAAATTTTTAGAGAAATAGTGATTTTCGCAGGAATAGTAACTCCTATAGAAAAACGCGAATATCTCTCTCATACGATGTCGAAATGACTTCGTTCTTTTTTTCATGGTTTTGTATCGAAAAATCCTACAACTTTCGTGAAGAAATGAAAGGCTAATTCCCAACAGATTTTGCGCGGCAGAATTATCTTTCAAAAAAGAACTATTACACCAACTCCCATTTTTCTCTGTTTTTGGCGTAACTTTTGCTCCGGGTGTCAGATTTTTGCATACCATATATCGTTTCGAAGAGAAAGAGCCGATCTACAACTTTCATGTTGGAAATTTTTTCAGATTCTAACCGCAACTATAAGTAACTTTTTGTTTTCTTTTAAAATTAACTATTCAAAACCGGTACCAATTAAATTTAGACCCGGTGGCCAGATTTTTCTATAAATATGGCATCACCCCTCTTCAAAAGCTGCACCACTCTTTCTCTCCCACTTCATGCAGCCCTTCTCTCTCTCTCTCTCCCTCTCTCTCCTCTATTGACACTAAACCACCTCTGTTCTTCACTAAAATCACGTAAAGTCTAACTACAGAGATAGATCATCGATTGGAGCTACGGTTTGAAAGTTGGATTCTCTCCCTCTCATCTAGTATAAAAAAAAATACGACATCTGAGGTAAGGGGGGTATATTCTCGGGTATTCTGGGGAAATCTGAGTGAAAGAAAAGGGTTAAGGTACCTTGGGTCCTCACCTTTTCAGGACAGATTCGGTTTTATTGTGAATTAAATGCCTTAATTGTTATATATTTGTTATATATATTTTATGTATATGATTAATTGTCTGTGTTAATTATTATTAATCATGATGATTGAATGATATGATCGGTGTTAAATTGTGAAAATATATGATCTGTATTGGATTGTGAAAATATTAAGAACCATGGGTGCCTATGTGGATTCCAGTAAGGAAGTTTAGAAAGATAAGATAAACAAGGAAATAAGGATGGATGATCACCATTTATATCATTGTTGCTATTATTATGATTAAGATTATAATTATGATTATGAATATGATTATTATTATTATTATTATCATTATTATGATTATTATTATTATTATTATTATTATTATTATATTTATTGTTATTATTATTATTATTATTATTATTATTTACTATTAAGCTTAATGGACGGCTCTGCCGCCTTATTCTCTGCATTTATCTTTCTTTTTATTTCCGCTTATCTATATTATAATGGACGGCTCTGCCGCCTTATTCTTAACATTTTATTTTATTTAATTTATGTCATTTATTTATTTGAATATATTGGCTGGCTCTGCCGCCTTATTCTCTGTATTTATCTTTCCTTTTATTTCCGCCTATCTATATTATAATGGACGGCTCTGCCGCCTTATTCTTAACATTTTATTTTATTTAATTTATGTCATTTATTTTATTGAATATATTGGCTGGCTCTGCCGCCTTATTCTCTGTATTTATCTTTCCTTTTATTTCCGCCTATCTATATTATAATGGACGGCTCTGCCGCCTTATTCTTAACATTTTATTTTATTTAATTTATGTCATTTATTTATTTGAATATATTGGCTGGCTCTGCCGCCTTATTCTCTGTATTTATCTTTCCTTTTATTTCCGCCTATCTATATTATAATGGACGGCTCTGCCGCCTTATTCTTAACATTTTATTTTATTTTATTTATGTCATTTATTTTATTGAATATATTGGCTGGCTCTGCCGCCTTATTCTCTGTATTTATCTTTCCTTTTATTTCCGCCTATCTATATTATAATGGACGGCTCTGCCGCCTTATTCTTAACATTTTATTTTTATTTAATTTATATCATTTATTTTATTGAATATATTGGCTGGCTCTGCCGCCTTATTCTTTGCATTTATCTTTCTTTTTATTTCTGCTTATCTATATTATAATAGACGGCCCTGCCGCCTTATTCTCTCTATTTATTTTTCCTTTTATTTCATTTTTTTTATAACAGACGATGCCTTATTATTATTATTATTATTATTATTATTATTATTATTATTATTATTATAACTAATATTATTGTTTAAGTTATGAATAATGAAATAAGGAACAAACTACTTATTCTTTAAACGAAACATTATTTTAGCCAAGATATAACTGATATATTTTCTTGAATAATAATAAATAAAATAATAAAAATAATTTACAACGTCTTAAAAAATGGTGGACCTAACAACATGAATATTACGAGGCTGGAATCACATAGATACCTAGGGATCAAAGTAATGATAAAACTTAAATAATGCACTTTGCATCATGAAAATATTTTTGAAGGAGAAAAATTATCTAGAGCATACACCTGGTACGCTGGAGGACATTCACGTTCGATCTCCATGAAGATCTTGGGAGTACAACTGGAACGGAAACCCAATGGCATCAGAGTCGCGCCTGATAGCCGGGTGAGACGATGCAATTCTAGTGTACTTTGACTAAATGACGGAGTGTAACTATGATCGTAGGGATCCAAGCTCCAAAAATATATAAATCAATGATGAGAACCAATGAATTCATTCGTACCCTATGGGAGCTTGGGCGGACCCTGATCGCTCTAGAAAATGGAATGGAGATATTCCAAAGAATGAGAAGAAGAAATGATTTATTGGGCCCACATGCATCATGAGACTTAACCAAAGATAAATCATAATAAATTCAACTCATGCATTCCATGACAACATAATTGATTGTTATAATTTTGAACATGTTAATTGTATGATTATGTGATATTATCTGTTAACTGGATTATGTCCGCACCGGGTAACCTTCAGGGTCTTGGGTTATACTCACCCTTACTGTTGAACATTTTTCAGAGGAATTAGAAACTCAAGAACCCGAGTGTGAAGATCAGCAATACGCTGAACCCATTAAGAACAATCATTAAGGATAGAATATTTATAATTAGACACCGGATGACTGTATAATATTTAAGGGTGCCTGCGTGCCCCATTCTGTTAAGAGTACAATTATTTACAGTTTATGAATGACTATGTGATATATACAATATTACTTCCGCTGATCTGCCACGTATTTATTTTTAAAAAAAAAAAAATTCACTTTTTCTAAGAACTGTTAACACTCTCAGTTAAATGGGATGAACCTACAGAAGGATTTGTCTTATCTAACCGAGGGTGTTACAGAGCTCCCGAGATGAAAGTGTTGATGAGTCCAACTAGTATACAGGAAAAATCGGTTTCCTCGTCTTTCCAAAAGGGGGGTCAGGTCCTTTGGCAAAGACTTTGAAGTAAGAATTTTTCAGAGAAGCTCTCACGGTCTTGCAAGACTCAGTGAAAGCTTCAAAGTTGATGATGTCACTTTGACATCACATATTTAAAAAACCCATCCCAGTGCCACCATGGCGCATTACTCTGGCATAGCAGAAGAAGAAAGCGACGGTCAGGGTAAAGCCTGGATGCTTACCCAAGACCTCCAAGGCTAGAATTAGGGACCAACCGTTAGGATGCAACTGGCTGAGGGCGATGTCCAAAAATTGAAGCATCCTCATTTCAAATTTTATGAAGGGGAACCGGACTCCAACCTTCGACATTGTAAACTCGTGGATGAATAAAAATTTGTCACAGGGAATGTGGCAGACTTGCTCCTCAAATGTAGGGGTGTAAAGAATGAAAGAATCTGCGTATCTCATGGATTGCCAAAAACTACCAGCCTCAAGCTTGACACCGTCGTTGCCATCTGCGTGACAACTCTGGGCAGTAATAACATCTCTCGATGTAACACCCCTATTTTTATTTTTATATTAAAATTTTGAAGCTAAATTATGGTTCTTTAGAACTTTTTAATCTACGTATTATTTATAAATTTTTGGAATTTTTTGGAATTTTGGAATTTTTTTAATAAAATAATATTTTTTAAATAATTTTAAATTCATATAAGTGACTTAAATTAAAAATATTTATTAGAAAGTGAATTTAAATTATAAGAAAATTTTCTAAAATTCGTTTCAAGTAGACTTATCTAAAAATTATCGGTTTGAGAAAAATCTTGATTTTTTCTAATCGTTAAAAAATTGGAAACGTATCAATAAATTTTTATTAACAGAAAATTTTAAATTTTTAAAATTTCAGCTTTATATTACTTATTATAAAATTAGTGAGGACTGATATAATATCGCTAAATTTCAAAAAGGACTCATTTTGAATATTTAAAATATACCGAGTGAAGGGTTACTATTTGACTTAATAATTTTGCCTACATTTACTATGCAAAACACTGTGCATGTATGAAATTTTCAAAAGATGCACACTAACCAGGAATAAAAAATTCAAAAATGCATAGTACTTTTATATTAAAATAATAGAATGCATAGTAAATTTTTTTCCTGTAAATACCGAAGGATTTCTTCTTTAGAATTTACAATTTCAGATTAAGTTTTCTTAATATAGTAGTGCTAGTGAGATAGTGGTGGAAGTGAGAGAGAGAAGTAAATTTTTTTGGGAGAAGGTTCTGTTAAAATCCTAAGGTAAGAATACTTCTCTTTTATATTTTTTGGGTTATTTTTATATCGTTTTTAGAAATCTGTTATTATACTAGAAATAATATTATTTTAAGTTACTATTCTACATAGTAAAATACTATTTCAATAGTAAATTACTATTCAAATAGTAAATTACTATTTATTATTACTATTTACCTTTACTATTCATGTTTTTACTATTTACCATTACTATTCATGATTTACTATTTACTGTTACTATTCACGATTTACTATTTACCATTACTATTCACGATTTACTATTTACTGTTACTATTCACTATTCACTATTCACTATTTACCATTTCTGTTTTAAGTTGTAATCTTAATCTTCATCTTAATCGGAGGCGCAAAACAAATCTCTTTTGGGTAACAACTCAAGGTAAGGGGGAGTGAGATAAGAGTATAATATGAAAAGACATAAGAATAATGGGAGGAGTCCCCCCACTCCTTTTAAATTTAATAATAATATTATTTTAAAATATTAACTTTTTAACTTAAAATTTTTAATAAATTTTAAATTAAATATCCAGTTTAACTAACTCTAACATACCTATGCAAGGACTTGGACCATTATGACCTATATGGACTGGACTATACCTATGCAAGGACTTGGATCATTATGACCCATATGGACTGAACAATACCTATGCAAGGACTGGATTATATGGACTTACATATACCTATGCTAGGAATGGACAAAAGGAACTAAAAAAAAATCAACTATATTAATAATCATTAAATTTTGCATTATGATATGTATTTAATGATATTTAATTGATTTGATTATGATTGATTTATGATTGATGATGTTTAACTGTGATTGATAATATTTGATTGATGATATTATAATGTGGAGTTTGAGCATATAGCGAGCATGACGGAAAGCTAAAATTCAGTAAGAATTTCTTACCTTACTTTTAAATTTTTATTATCTTTTATTTCTTCTTAGAAATTATTTTTATATTTAGAATAAAAAAAAATTAGTATTTATTTTAGAAAGTAGACATTTTATGAAAATTAATTTATAACAAATTGAGATAATTAAATTTTGAATTAAAGAAAAATTTTTGTAATTTTAAGTATTTACGGTTAATGATTTAAAGATTATTCTCTTTTAATAAAATAAAATTTTTAAAAGAAAATTATTTTATTTTTCCAACTTAATAACTAAAGATATTTGAAAATAATTGAGAATTTGATCTTGTTAAGATTTAATATGAAAAGGTTTTGAGATATTTAAGCCTTAGAAACTCAATTTCAGTGAAAATTAAAAACTGTACCAAATTTATTTCTGTGGAACAGAAATTCAGAGAATTGAGAAAATGTACAGTTTATAGAAATGATGTTGTAAACCTTTTAAGGTATTTAATAATTGAGTTTCTAAAAGCCTTAACCAACTAAATACGCGAGTAGCTCATGCATCATGAATCATTAAAGTGAAATAAAATGATATTGTCTGGGGACGGATTATAGAAACCGAGGATACATTAGAGGAGGCTTAATTACGAGCCTTGGGATGAGAGGGTGTGAAAGGGTGCTTCAGGGGACCTGGGGTAGCTCCCTAGTGTCGGGTACTTTCACAATAAAAACTTTCTCAATCTGACTAGTCTCTAAGTGTTTCCATGCCAGTTGAGCTGTTCATATTATTATTATCCGGACTTATGGAATAGTGTAAACTCCTGGTTGGCCCAGTGCAAATTAAAATTTAAGGGCCCACATATATAGGTAAGTTATGATGAAGATATTGCATAACATTCATGCATTCATAATTGATTGTGTATGTGATTGTTATTGATATTATTATGTATTGGTTTGTGAAAACCCTTTGTTGCTTATGTCTTAATCGAGAATATTATATTCTGTTTCTCACTCCTTTCTCCGTGTTTTTGTTTTATATATTCAAAATTGATGGTTCAGAGGAAAGAATCGAAGAATATCGGCAGTAACTATAGCACGTTCTAGAAAGGGAGCTCGGTATAAATACCGTGGTCCAATGAATAAATAATGTTAATAAGTAACTCCTTCTGGGCCATGGAGTTTCCTCTCTTTCTTATAATGTTTAATGTTTATTTTCTTCGGATGAATGTACAAATACTTTATAAAGTTTTAATAATATTTATGAGGTATTTCAGAAATAATGTATGTAATTTATTCCGATAGTTTCTTTTTAACAATCATAGCTTTAAAAAAAATTATGAATTTTTATATATTTTATTAAGGTGTAACAGAGGGTGTTACACTCGACACCCAGAAGTAGGGATCATCTGCTTTGTGAGCGAGGCAGTCCACCCGATCTGCTATCGAAAAGGTATCCTCGAGATCGTTCCTCACTATAGGAGAGCCGACAGTATCCATGACTATGATGTGTTCTAGAAAAGGAACAATCAAGTAAAAGTTAGTGGTATCAGCATAGTGATGGACTACGGTGGAGTCCGTATCTCCGTCTAGAAAGGAGGGCAGTAATGGAGATGGGATAATAGGGAATTCAAAGGGGGAAGACTCCGGATTAGGGAGTAAGATGTCCCGATGTCCCGCCCTCTCCCACCTACGGATGTCTGTTTGGGTTAATCGAGGTCCATGACGAGGAAAATCTTCATCGAACTGTCTCTTTCGTGACCATTGTTGGAAGAAAATTTAGATATCTTTAAATAAGAGTGAGAGGGTATCGGAGTGAGGAAGAGTGCTACCTGAGTTATGAATTCTGGTGGTTCTTTGAGTTCAGGCCAGGACGGAGTGGAGTAAGTTTGAATAACGTAAAGGCAGAGGTTCGGCTAGAGACAACAAAAGTGAGGAAGCACTTGAAGACTTACCAGCTTTTATAAATGGAAAAACAATGGGCCAAAGTTGAAATGTCGCGGCCCATGGGCGATGTAGAAGTTGAAGCATTGCGGCCCATTAAACCAGTATCGTTTCGACTCCATAAGGCTTGATCGTTCGGACATGAAGGCGCGTGGCAAAAACACACTAGTCATGACTAGCCATGTCAGCGATCCACGTGCCACGTCACTTTTCCGTTGGATTTCAAACGATATGAAATAAATGCGGCCACAGATCGTGATTAGGATAATCTAAACCCTAGCAGCTAGTTCAGAACTCGATCCATCATAATGGTCAAAACTCCAAAAATTCATAATTACTGTCACTTCAGAGTAAAACATCATTACGGTCAATAATGCCTCACCACAACGATAATGTAGAAGTAGCTCATTATTGCAACATAATTGCAAAAATAAGCTAGGTGGCAAATGATTCGGTGTGGATATCGGCCCCCAGGTAAATTACATCGGTTACTATAAATGCAAAATAAATGCAAGTCAGAGTTGGCTAAAAACTGGACGAGGTGCATGAAGATCGATGTAATCACACTGGACAAAGTTCACCAAATGTCAGTAAGTACCCCGAGATTCAGTACGTAACGTATGAAGAGACCCTGGTCAGGAAAGCTATTGCAGTCAGAGTCAGATACAAGTGGGCAACTTGTATCTGCCAAAGCTGCAGTCTCAGAGTACTGTTAGGAGAGGTTAAATCACCACTTGTGTTTATGGAAGAAGTATAAATACTACTCATTCATTAAGACATAACAGGATGGATTACTCTCTACTTAATTCTTCTGTAATCTTTTTCTCTTCCGTTATGACCGTACTGACTTAAGCATCGGAGCCCTTTTTGTAGATTCACCTCCGGTGTGTCCCCTTTGAGCACGGTTAGAATTAACTCAATTTAGTACCTTAGCACAAAGAACACAAAATCCCCACTGAACTTGTGTGTATAATATCGTACTCCCACTAAGTGGTGTAAAAAAGAGAGTGAGTGGAACATTCAACACCGGTTCACAGAGGGTGATTTCGAACTCCCCATATCGGTCAGATCAATATCAATATATGTTGTAAATAATATATGTTGTAAATATATTATAATATCATTAATCAACTTATGTGTCATATTCTTTAACTCATTTTTTCTTCTATATTTTTTTATTGTAAATTAATATAATTATCCCTTGTTTGTATAGTCATAATTTGCATCTATTTTTTCCATTCATTTTATATATACATAACCAGTGTTTGAACGAACGTCATACATTCTTAACAATGTGCCGCTACAAATTAAAAATGTTATCTGATGATAATCTATCTAAACGCTATTTGATTTTGTATTTAAATGCTAAATCCTAATTGAATTTGTACCTAAACGCTTTTCGGTTCCAATTACAACATATAAACAATTGGCATACGAATTTTTAACTTGATAGAACCCCCCAGTTAGTCCCTGTCTCTAACAAAGTCAGACACTTAGGTCCTCGACTTAGTAAGTTGGACTCATAAATCCCTGACGTCCATAATCGTCGGACACATAGGTCCCTACCGTTAGGCGTCTGTTAAAAGTGGGTGACGTGGTTCGTTATGTGCCAACTAGGACTGCCAGGTGCGCATCAAACGACGTCGTTTTGGCTACACACGTCATAGCCTTCTATGGTGATTAAATGACATCGTTTTGGGGGTAAACCCTAACCAAATTCTTTTCCCAACTTTGATCTACAACTCTGATCAGTATCCCATTTCCTTCTCCATTTTAGTGTCTGATGTTATCTTCTCCATCACCATCTGTGAATTGTTGAGGCTTGAATGAATCCACTATAAGTCAAAACCCAAGCCAGGGATCATCATCCTCTTCATCTAGCCAAGGTCGACGGCGGCTCCGTTGCCGTTGTGGCGACCCACCAGCATTGAGCGTGTCCCACACAATGAGCAACCCAAATCGACAATTCTGGAGATGCGCACAACTTCGAGGAGGACAGTGTGATTTTTTTGCCTGGGTTCAGGATGGGGACAATGTGATTCAAGAGGAAGAAATGAGGAATACAGTGTTATGCAAGCTAACGGAGATGAAGGAAGTGATTCAAGGGCATAAAAGTAATGTGCACAGGGATGTCTATGAAGCTATGACCCAAGTGATACGTAAGGAGGAAGGTAAGTGGCAGATGCAAATAGAATCATTGGTGAAGAAAGGATGCATGGAAATCCATCAGGATTTGCATAAGTTGAAGATGATTTTGGTTGTGCAGAGTCTAATAATTTTGACTTTGGTTTTGGTTTTGGTTATGGGTCGTGGTTCTTAGGGTAGAATAACTCAAGAATATGTCGAAGCCTTTGTAATGAGAATCGTGATTTTAGGTTGTATTTCTAAGGATGTGTGTTCCTTTGTATTATATAACCATGACAATGAGAAAATGTATTCCTTTGTATTTGACAATGAGAATGTTGTATTCATTGAATTGCCACAAGTGTTTGTTTAAAAATTGGTTTAATTATCTGCATGGTTCAAAAACTGAGTTTGTATTTGAAGCAAGTAATGCATTGACTGAAAATATAGTAAATGGTTCACCAACCATGTTTTTAAGTTTTTACCAATAATCATTTTTTAGTTTTCACTTGTGATGAATGTTAAGTTGTCACCAATAAGCATTTTAAGTTTTCACCTATGGTTGATTTTAACTTTTCACCAATCATCATTCTCAGTTTTCACTCATAAAGCATTTTCAGTTGAATCCTATAAGCATTTTTAAAAACCATCAGTTTTCACCAATCACCACAGCTCTTTAAGTTGCAGGACAAATGGTGACTAGACCAAGATATTTGCAAGCAGTAATATGAACCAAGTTATTTGCATCAGTTTTCACCTATCAATTGCTTGTCTAATTTTCAACAGAATTAACACATAACCAACAATTGTTTTAGAATTAACATAAAAACAGTTACATGAAACCATCAAATTGTCAAATTTGGTAGCACCAGGCTAAACCAGAATTACATTAAACCACAATTACATGAAACCAGAATTACATTAATCCAGAATTACATTAAACCATGTCTCCAGCCTTTTTGGTAGGCAACTTCCTCCTTAGACTCCTCCTAGGTGGTGAAGTTGTGTCAAGGGGTGGAGCTGCCAATCTTGGACTCCTCTTCACTGGGGTTGTTTGAGACATAGGCTGAGAGGTAGACACTTCAATTACATCTTGGGTTTGTTGAGGTATTGGGTTAGTGTGTTGGGTTTGTTGAGGTATTGGGTTGGTATGTTGGTTCTCCTGGGTTTGTGTTTCCTTAGTCCTTCTTTTGTTGTCTTTAGCCACTGAACATGAGCCCTTCCTATGTCCAGTCTGGCCACACTCACTACAACTCCCTGGCTGTAACTTCCTCTTCATCCTTTTTGTATGGTTGTCCCCTTCATTGTTATTTTTTGGGTCCTCTATTAAATCAGTGTTATTCCTTATTTGGTTCTCTTTTTTTCACTGCTTTTTGGGCCTCCCAATTGTCTTTCGAACTGTTGGTGGTATTGGTGGGACAAATCCTGTTTTCTCCCAAAACTCTGAGCCTGGGACAGATTCAATATGGTGCTCATAGGTTGTAGTCCAAGCTGCCATGGTGACCCCTACATGGCAATGATCTTCTGGTCTTTTTCCTTTGTGGGCTATGGCTGCACAGGCATGCTTGCATGGTAATCCTGCAGTTAACCATTTCCAATTATCAGTTAACCCTTTCCAGTTATTAGTTAAAATGTATACTAAGGTTGATTAAATAAAACATTACACACTAAACAATACAAACCTGTTAGCTGCCATACTCTACAAGTGCACCTTTTTGTCCCCAGATTAACAGATACCTTGTCTGGAAAACAGGTAACCTCATATCTCTCAACTCCACCATCACCTACATAAAATGTATGACAAGTCAAACACCAAGTATTGAAATGTTAAGCAAAAGAACAATAAAGCAAACAGGACATACCTGTCCATACCACTGTGTAGTTGTTACTCACAGTCTTGGCTTTTTCCAATCTACTCTGTTGAATTGGGGGCAACCTCCCAGAATGGCCTGTTAACTTCAACTTGTGATTGCCTATAGTTACCATGATATAGGTCCTGACCTCCTCAAGCATTGTTAAAATGGGTTTGCACCTGGCATGTATAAGCTTGGAGTTGAGGACCTCACAGTTGTTATTGGTGATGTTGTCCACCTTACAATTTTTATCAAAGAAGGCCTTACTCCATGCCTCCTTTGGGAATTTATACAGGTATGTCCAAGCCTTCTCATCCACCATCCTAATTTTCAACATATTTCTTTCAAAATCATTTGTTGTAGTGGACCTGGCAGCCTACCACAGGAGTCCCCTTAGCTCTTTGCCCCTCCATTGTTTTGAGAAGTTCTGCCAGAAGTGCCACACACAGTATTTGTATGGCACACCAGGCACCACCTCTTGTAGTGCAGGTATCAGACCCTACAAAAACCACACAAAGGAATACAAGCATTACTCCCCAGATTAATAGGTATTAGGTTTTGAAATAAATACAAAATTATATGGGTTAGTGTTCAGACCTTTTGCATGTCACTCATAAAGGTCAACATCCTCTCCTTATAGTCACCTATGTCTCCATGTAACAACTCCAAAAACCATTTCCAATTCTCCTTGTTCTCAATCTGGCAGACCTCATAAGCAATGGGCCATATATGGTTGTTGGCATCCTGTCCCACAGCAGTCAACAACTGACCCCTATAGTAGCCTTTCAAAAAACATCCATCCAGCCCCACCAATGGTCTTCTACAGTTAACAAATCCATCCTTACACCCCTTTAAACAAATATACAACCTGCTGAACACTGGTGGTCCTTCAGGTTGTGGGTCACACTCCATCTTAACTGTAGACCCAGGGTTCCTCTTCAATAGTTCCCCATAGTAGTCCCACAGCATCCCAAATTATTGCTTTTCACTGTCTTCAATCACTTCTCTGGCCCTCTTCATTGATCTATATATCATCTTATGCTCTAAATTCACTTTGTACCTTTCCCTAAACAATTCATACACTCCTGAGTGTGTAATATTGTGATGCCTCCTCATATGCTTCACCAATTTCCCTGTAACCCACTGCTGGTCACAGGCTGTATTTTTTAAAACCCTCACACATGTGTGATGATCATTGAAGGTTTTGATCTAGTAGGATTGCCTTGTTGGATTCAAACTGCAAAAAATCTCCCAACCACAGCGCTTGTCCTTACACCTTGCCCTGGCTCTAAGCTTATCATTCTTCACCCATTTGAACTCTCTGCCTAGATGTACATTGTAATCTTTAACAACATGTTTAAAGATGTTCAGTGTAGAGAACTCCATCTCACACTCCAGCACTACATGCCCAAAAGTAGCTGCCTCATTGTACTGAGGGTACACTTCTCTACCCATTTCCTCTTCATCTGATCCTTCAGGAGTTTTCAACTCTTCTGAAACCCAAGAGTTTTTAGAACCTCCATCAGTGCCTCCACCACCCAACCCATATCTAGCTACATCTTCAATGTCAGAATCACTGTCAATTATAGAAGGAATAGCTGACTTCCTATTCTCTTGTACCTTCCTCTTATGTTTCTTCTTTTTCTCATCACTGTCCTCTAGCCCTTCATCATTAGTCTTATTACCTTCATCACATGTACCTACATCTCCATCACTGATCCTAGAAGTTCCTATAACATCTTCTTCCCTGATCCTAGAACTGCCCCCTACATCCTCCTCACTAGTCTCAGGACTAACACACCCAACTTCATCATCCACACTCACCAGCACCTTTACCTTCACCTTATCAGCTGCAATAGGGTCCCCCTCATCCACATCTATCAATACTGTGTCATCAACTAAATGCTTAAAATATACATCCATTACCCCCTGTTATCCTTAGCACACCTGACCATGTACAATATATCAGTGTCCCCCTCCAACACATTCAACCCTTCATTCATCTCCAACTTGGGGTTATACCAATACACCTTCTCTATCTTAAAGAACCCACAATTTTCTGCAAACCTAATGAAAGCAAAGTAGTCTAAATAATTAGGGTCCAACTCCTTCTACCCTTCCACCTTACCCCCTTTATATCCCTTTTTGCCATGCCCATCAACCACAAACCTACCCCCTATGTGAAGCCTAATCTGAGTATCAAACCTAAAATACACAACAACACAATCAATACTGTGTCATAAACAATAAACAAAACATAACACAACACAGTAGAATCATAACATGACCACATGTTCGAAATAACCCTACCCGACAAGTCAATGGCTACAGGGGGAATTAACATGACACTTTCTACCCTGACCAACATAAGCATCTTCATTCACAGAACAACTTCAAATACATTTTCACACAACATTTTCCCACAACATTTGCTCATAACATTTTTGAAAACATTTTAAAAAAATAATTTGAACAAAATAAACCACATAGTGCAAGAGACAATACGCCAAAACAAAAACAATAAGCAAACACAGAACCAATACACAAATATAGAACCAATGTAGGTGTTTACGGGTTTACTAACCTCAACGCGATCTCCCATCACTGACGACACTGCCCAATACGACCCTCGTCCAACACGATCACTGACGACGCTGGCTAATTTGGGGCCTGGGTTTACAAAAGTGAGTTCCGAGCGTTAGTGAAATTGAGGGGATTATGTTTAGGGTTACCAGAGACGGAATTAAGAGAATTGGGGGGAATTGATGGGATTTCCTTTAGGGTTACAAGAGAGGGAATCGAGAGATTGAAGAAGCCACTGTGTGGTCATCCACTGTTTAAACCTAAACGACGTCGTATTGTTTCTAATGGAAACGACGTCGTTTGATGCGCACCTGGCAGTCCTAGTTGGCACATAACGACCCACGTCACCCACTTTTAACGGACGCCTAACGGTAGGGACCTATGTGTCCGACGATTATGGACGTCAGGGATTTATGAGTCCAACTTACTAAGTCGAGGACCTAAGTGTCCGACTCTGTTGGAGACAGGGTCTAACTGGGGGTTCTGTCTTTTAACTTTATATACAAAATTACAAAAAAAACTACAAGATAAAAAAATAAAGACAGTTAACACACTCCATAATTTCAATCTATACCTATGCACCCTAAATCCAAAACAATCAGGACCCTCAATTCCCATCAACCTTACTACACACCCCACAACCTGAAGCACACCCATGGTCCACCATCCCAACCAATCATCCATCATCAAATCACTTTGATTTTACTGTACACCTCACACTCTCATCCACACCCATGCACCACTACCCAAACTAATCATCCACCGTCAGTTCCTTCAACTTTATAATACACCTAAAGCACTCATCCCTACCCACACTCCACCACCCCCAACATCAGCACATCCACGACCTCCATTCGAACCACCTCTCACGGCCTTCATTTCCACCATCCAACCACCTCTCACGGTCACCATCATCGTCCCCTCACCACTGAAACCCTTACCACCCAAAGCTCCACCACCGAAACCCTTCCACCATAAAACATGTCCACCACCGAAACTCTTCTACCACCAAACCCCTTGGGTATCATCGAAACCCCATTACCCACCACCAAAAAAACAAAATAACCCAACAAACGAAAAAAAGAGAGACGGAGAGGGAGGGAAGGTACCTATCGTGAAGCAAGACACGCGGCAAAGAGAGGGGTACCTGTTATAACACCCTCTGTTACACCTTAATAAATTCTAGAAAAATTCATAATTTTTTTAAAGATATGATTGTTAAAAAGAAACTATCGGAATAAATTATATACATTATTTCTGAAATACCTCATAAATATTATTAAAACTTTATAAAGTATTTGTACATTCATCCGAAGAAAATAAACATTAAACATTATAAGAAAGAGAGGAAACTCCATGGCCCAGAAGCAGTTACTTAATAACATTATTTATTCATTAGACCACGGTATTCATACCGAGCTCCCTTTCTAGAACGTGCTATATTTACTGCCGATATTCTTCGATCCTTCCTTCTGAACCATCAATTTAGAATATATGAAACAAAAACACGGAGAAAGGAGTGAGAAACAGAATATAATATTCTCGATTAAGACATAAGCAACAAAGGGTTTTCACAAACCAATACATAATAATATCAATCACAGTCACATACACAATCAATTATGAATGCATGAATGTTATGCAATATCTTCATCATAACTTACTTATATATGTGGGCCCTTAAATTTTAATTTGCACTGGGCCAACCAGGAGTTTACACTGTTCCATAAGTCCGGATAATAATAATATGAACAACTCAACTGACATGGAAACACTTAGAGACTAGTCAGATTGAGAAAGTTTTTATTGTGAAAGTACCCGACACTAGGGAGCTACCCCAGGTCCCCTGAAGCACCCTTTCACACCCTCTCATCCCAAGGCTTGTAATTAAGCCTCCTCTAATGTATCCTCGGTTTCTATAATCCGTCCCCAGACAATATTATTTTATTTCACTTTAATGATTCATGATGCATGAACTACTCGCGTATTTAGTTGGTTAAGGCTTTTAGAAACTCAATTATTAAATACCTTAAAAGGTTTACAACATCATTTCTATAAACTGTACATTTTCTTAATTCTCTGAATTTCTGTCCCACAGAAATAAATTTGGTACAGTTTTTAATTCTCACTGAAATTGAGTTTCTAAGCCTTAAATATCTCAAAACTTTTTCATATTAAATCTTAACAAGATCAAATTCTCAATTATTTTCAAATATCTTTAGTCATTAAGTTGGAAAAATAAAATAATTTTCTTTTAAAAATTTTATTTTATTAAAAGAGAATAATCTTTAAATCATTAACCGTAAATACTTAAAATTAAATTTTTTTTAATTCAAAATTTTAATTATCTCAATTTGTTATAAATTAATTTTCATAAACTGTCTACTTTCTAAAATAAATACTAATTTTTTTTCTAAATATAAAAATAATTTTTAAGAAGAAATAAAAGATAATAAAAATTTAAAGCGTAAGGTAAGAAATTCTTACTGAATTTTAGCTTTCCGTCATGCTCGCTATATGCTCAAACTCCACATTACAATATCATCAATCAAATATTATCAATCACAGTTAAACATCATCAATCATAAATCAATCATAATCAAATCAATAAAATATTATGAAATACATATCATAATACAAAATTTAATGATTATTAATATAATTGATTTTTTTTAGTTCCTTTTGTCCATTCCTAGCATAGGTATATGTAAGTCCATATAATCCAGTCCTTGCATAGGTATTGTTCAGTCCATATGGGTCATAATGATCCAAGTCCTTGCATAGGTATAATCCAGTCCATATAGGTCATAATGGTCCAAGTCCTTGTATAGGTATGTTAGAGTTAGTTAAACCGGATATTTAATTTAAAATTTATTAAAAAGTTTAAGTTAAAAAGTTAATATTTTAAAATATTAATATTATTAAATTTAAAAGGAGTAGGGGACTCCTCCCATTATTCTTATGTCTTTTCATATTATACTATTATCTCACTCCCCCTTACCTTGAGTTGTTACCAAAAGAGAGTTTGCTTTGCGCCTCCGATTTCTAGAAATATTAATATCAATCTTATTTCAGTATAGGCATAAGATGAGGATTAAGATTACTACTTAAAACAGAAATGGTAAATTTTAAATAGTGAATAGTAAATTGTGAATAGTAACAGTAAATAGTAAAACGTGAATAGTAATGGTAAATAGTAAAACGTGAATAGTAAAGGTAAATAGTAACAGTAAATAGTAATTTACTATTGAAATAGTAATTTACTATTAAAATAGTATTTTACTATGCAGAATAATATTATTTCCAGTATAATAATAGATTTCTAAAAACGATATAAAAATAACTCTAAAAATATAAAAGAGAATATTCTTACCTTAGGAATTTAGCAGAACCTTCTTCCAAAAAAATTTACTTCTCTCTCTCACTTCCACCACTATCTCACTAGCACTACTATATTAAGAAAACTTAATCTGAAATTGTGATTTCTAAAGAAGAAATCCTTCGGTATTTATAGAAAAAAATTTACTATGCATTCTATTATTTTAATATAAAAGTACTATGCATTTTTGAATTTTTTATTCCTGGTTACTGTACATCTTTTGAAAATTTCATACATGCACAGTGTTTTGTATAGTAACTGTCGGCAAAATTATTAAGTCAAATAGTAACCCTTCACTCGGTATATTTTAAATATTCAAAATGAGTCCTTTTTGAAATTTAGCGATATTATATCAGTCCTCACTAAATTTATAATAAGTAATATAAAGCTAAAATTTTAAAAATCTAAAATTTTCTGTTAATAAAAATTTATTGATACGTTTCCAATTTTTTAAGGATTAGAAAAAATCAAGATTTTTCTCAAACCGATAATTTTTAGATAAGTCTACTTGAAATGGATTTTAGAAAATTTTCTTATAATATAAATTCACTTTCTTATAAATATTTTTAATTTAAGTCACTTATATGAATTTAAAATTATTTAAAAAATATTATTTAATTAAAAAAATTCTAAAATTCTAAAAAATTCTAAAAAATCATAAATAATACGTAGATTAAAAAGTTCTAAAGAACCATAATTTAATTCCTTCAAAATTTCAATATAAAAATAACTGTAACGCCCCGGCCGCTTTTCAGGAATGAACGACTCTCCCCACAGACCAACATGAGACTTTTCCAATGTGCTTTTGTCCTCACTCACACATTTCCTGAGAACTTCCCAGGAGGTCACCCATCCCAGAATTACGCTTAACTTTGGAGTTCTTAAGTGATAGGCTACCGAAAAGGCTAATGCATTTGTTAGTATAGGTAGTACGAATTTATTTCTTTAAGCTATCCTCGACTGTATAGTCTCATACCTATACAGTCTTTGGATCCCTCTCATTCTGGTATGTATTCGGTTCGTTCATGTGTCCCTCCCACTGGAAGCCTGCCAGGAGCCGCTCCTTGTCCGTGCCTATGCATCGGCGATCACTCCCCGCCCTCAACAGTGCCCGGGATGTCACACCTGTAACATCCCATTTTCAACACAAATAGAAAATAGATATTAATATATCTTTAATGAGAAATACTTACTATTAGTTAGTTTATTATTATCATTTTTTATGAAATTTTGGTATTTATATTTAATTATTTATGCTTTTAAAAATAAAATAATAATAATAAAAATAAAATATTTATGTATTTTGAATGAGAATTTTAAAATGACTTAATTAGTATTCATTGATTAATGAAATTATATTAAGAATTTTAAATATATTTATTATTCACAACTTTTATTTTATGTTTTTATATTTATGTTTTTCATATTTGTGATTTAACTCTTATTAGAATTTTAAAATAAAATTTTGAAGGAATTAGACTATGGTTCTTCAGAACTTTTTGATCTACATAGTATTTATAATTTTCTGGAATTTTTATGAATTTTTTGAAATATTTTAATAAAATAATATTTTAAATAATTTTAAATTCATATAAAGTTACTTAAAATTAAAAATATTTACAAGAAAGTGAATTTAAATTATAAGAAAATTTTCTAAAATCCATTTCAAGTAGACTTATCTAAAAATTATCGGTTTAAGTAAAATCTTGATTTTTACCAATCATAAAAAAATTGAAAACGTACCAATAAATTTTTATTAACAGAAGATTTTAGATTTTTAAAATTTAAACTTTATATTACTTATTATAAAATTAGTGAGGACTGATATAATATCACTAAATTTCAAAAAGGACTGATTTTGAATATTTAAAATATACCGAGTAAATGTTACTATTTGGCTTAATAATTCAGCCGACATTTACTATGTAAAACACTGTGCATGTACAAAATTTTCAAAAGATGCACAGTAACCAGGATTGAATTTTCAAAAAATACACAGTACTTTTATATTAAAATAATGGAATGCATAGTAATTTTCCTTCCTATAAATACCGAAGGAATTCTTCTAGAGAATTCACAGTTTTAGATTAAGTTTTCTTAATATAGTAGTGCTAGTGAGATAGTGGTGGAAGTAAGAGAGAGAAATAAATTTTTTTGGAAGAAGGATCTGCTAAAATCCTAAGGTAAGAATACCTCTCTTTTATATTTTTTAGGGTTATTTTCATATCATTTTTAGAAATCTATTATTATACTAAAAATAATATTATTTTAAGTTACTATTCTAAATAGTAAAATACTATTTCAATAGTAAATTACTATTTTAATAGTAAATTACTATTCAAATACTAAATTACTATTTACTGTTACTATTTACCTGTAATATTCATATTTTACTATTTACCGTTACTATTTACGATTTACTATTTATAGTTACTATTCACGATTTACTATTTACCGTTACTATTCATGTTTTACCATTTACTATTACTATTCATGATTTACTATTCACTATTCACTATTAAAAGTTTACCATTTCTGTTTTAAGTAGAAATCTTAATTTTCATCTTATAACTATATTAAAATGAAATTGATATATTTTAGAACTCGGAGACGAGGCGCGCATAGACTTTCCATAACGAACTAAGATACAAGAGGTAAGGGGGACTGAGATAGGAATATAATATGAAAAGACATAAGAATAATGGGAGAAGTCCCCTACTCCTTTAAAATTTAATAATAGTATTAATTTAAATAATAACTGTTTCACTTAAAAAAATTATAATAAATTTTAAATTGAGTATCTTGTGTAACTTGATCTGAATACCTATGCAAATACTTGGACTATTATGACCTGTATGGACTGAACTATACCTATGCAAAGATTGGACTATATGGACCTACATAGACCTATGCGAGGAATGGGCTATAAAGACTTAAAATTAATCTTATTAATCTAAATAACTATTAAAATTTGAATTATATTTATAACTGATATTTAGTTGATTTGATTTGATTATAATTAATAATATTTGATTTTGATTAATGATATTGTGATTTATAATACTAGACTATGATTAATAATATTTGTGATTTGATGATATTTGATTGTGGTTGATGATATTACAATACTTGATTGTGAATGATGAATGATTGATGACCTTGTGATATGGAGTTTGAGCATATAGCAAGCATGACAGAAATGTTAAAACTCAGTAAGAATTTTCTTACCTTATTCTTTAAATTTTTATTCTAAGAGAAAGTATTTTATCATTATTTTAGTCTTTTATTTCTTTTTAGAAATAATTTTCATTGACTTTTATTTTTAATCTCTAGAATAAAATCTAGTATTAGAAAGACGCTATTTTATGAAAATCAAATGTTGAGATAATTAATTCTTGAATTAAAGAAAATTTTTATAGTTTTAAGTATTCTTAGTTAATGATTTTAAAAAATATTTTTTTTCTTTTAGAAATCAGAAATTTAAATTGGTTTTCCCTAATGAAATATCTAAAGGATATTTTGTTATAGTCGAGATTTCTAAACTCAATCTAGTTAAGATTCAAATTTGGAAAGATTATGTAAATATGTGAAGTTTTTAAGAGAAAGTTTTGAGATATTTAAGGCTTGGAAACTCAATTTTGGTGAGATCTAAATTTGAAGACTGTAATAAATTTGTTTTCGTATAACAGAAGTTCAAAGAAGAACTTATGGGAATGTACAGTTTATTGAGATGATTTTGTGAAACTTTATGGTATTTAGTAATTGAGTTTCTAAAAGTCTTAACCAACTAAATATGTGAGTAGTTCATGCATCATGAATCATTAAAGAGAAATAAGATGTGATATTGTCTGGGGACAGATTATAGAAACCGAGGATACATTAGAGGAGGCTTAATTGTGAGCCTTGGGATGAGAGAGTATGAAAGGGTGCTTCAGGTGACCTGGGGTCGCTCCCTAGTGTCAGGTACTTTCACAATAAAAAACTTTCTCAGTCTGACTAGTCTCTAAGTGTTTCCACGCCAGTTGAGCTGTTCATATGCTACAAAGGTATTTATGTTATTATCCGGAATTATGGAATAGTGTAAACTCCTGGTTAGCCCAGTGCAAATTAAAACTTTAAGGGCTCACATGCATAAACTAAATAAGATAGTATTAAAAGCATTACATGTCATACATGTGATTGTGATATTCTGTATGGATGACTATGAATGAAAGTATGATTGTTATGTGTGTGAGAACCCTATATTTATAATTGTGTATGAAATTTTGAATGATATTAATTTATTAGTTTGTGAAAACTCTTATGCTTATGTCTTATTTGTAAAGTATTATATTTTGTTTCTCACTCTTTCTTGTTTGAATTTTGTGTCCAAAATATATGTTATGTGATATATAGCTAGCGGTTCAAGATGGAAGGATATGTAATTACAAGAGGGTAAAGTGGTCTCATCCTTAATCAGATAGATAAAGAGATATCACAAGAGTAGGATTCCAAAAACTCGATGATTCAAGGACTAGGAAATGATTGGTCACATTTGTCGTAGAGGTATAGTTTAGTTTTACCTTGCCTTATTACAATACCAAGTTAGATAATTGTAACAAGGTAAAGGTTAAACTTTGATAAACTTTCCCATCTGGATATAATACTGTAATGATTTATCACTTATGATTTCTATAAATTATTTTATCACTATGGACAAATATTGAAAGACAATGTTTTTTTTTACTTTCAATATTCAAAGGAAATCAGATGTATATACGTCCTTGTATACGCGAGATAAAGAGTGATAAATATGTATATCTTTCTAAAAGTTTTTTTTATATCTCGTGTATATAAGTGGGTGTTACAGTACCTATGGCTTACAAACCCAAAAATACAGAGGGGGAAAATCTTAAACACAGCCAACGGAGGTGGAAAAGAAAATGGAGGTCAGTTTGAGGGAGGTATGGTTGAGGCACTCATAAACGTGGTTGAGAGAAGGGCAACAGAGATGACAAACGGAGACGGAGGGAGAAGGAACATTGCCAAATGCCAAGCTCACAGAGGGAGTTTGGAAAACCTCACTTTCACAAACGGAACAGAGGCACAACATTGAAGCAAACAGGCACTAAGTAATATGGTAAAATTGTGATAATAAGTTAGTTCTCTCGAGTCAAGTAAAATGAATCTTTTTTAGTTTGTAGCTTGCAATATGATTTTTAAATTTTTTTGTCAACATAAAAAATTATTATATTTATTAATTAGATCTTGTTTTTTTATATATTTATTTAGTTTTTAGATAAGATTTTTTCTTTAAGTATTTATGACTAATCTTTAGTCTCAACGATCAATGTATTAAGTGGCAATAGGGGACTCGGTTAAATAATTTGCTCCATTCATATGAATCAAAGATCAAATCCAGGACCACAATATTTAAGGGACGAGATGCTCAACCGCCATGTCTATCATGTTAGTTACATGTATATTTGTTTAACAGTGATTCTTTTTTTTATATATAATTGTTTGTTTATATCGATTAAAAATTTAATTTTAAATAAGTTGTTTGTTATAAAACAATGTAAATGTAACAAGAAGAAAGAAAAGATGAAGGAAAATTATGCTTTATTCTATCTAGGTAAAAGTATTATATAATTAGAAAAAAGTTTTAAATATAAAAAATTAAAATATAATATTCTCTTAAGATGCTAATGTACATAATAAAAAAATCATATAACATTACATCTTTTTAAAATAAATTAAATGACATCTATAATAGATATCTTACATGATATTTATATCTTATAGGTCCTATTCCCTCCCGAATCTAGAGGGGGTCCCATAATATCCTTATTCTACCTCATTTTAGATAAGGATTTAGGATATTTCAAATACTACTCTGATGTGGTTACTCCTCTCTACCCCTCATGTCATCATGAATCTGAATTTGAGCCCACTACCTTTCTTTTAATTTTTACATGTTTTCCCAAATGTATAAGCGGGCCTAAGAGCCCCTCTTTGTAATCAAGTGACATATTAAGTAAAGAACCTTATTTTCCTAGAGTAATTCTCTAAGGTTTTGTGCGTTACGAACTCATTGTGAACATTTTGGCGTCCACCATGGGGTCCGACGAAATGGTTTATACTCACAAATCTTAAACCCTAGAAAAACAATAATGGTAACGAATCGCAACAACCACAACCTCCGTGAAGAAGGCAACGCTCAATCACCACCGCTGAATAAGGATGATTAGATACAAAAGCTTATGAGTATTGTAGAAATGCTACAGCGTACAGTGGAAGACTAGTGAAAAGAGAATAAAGATCTATCTGCCCGTAGAATGGACGAATGAGAGGCCTCAAACTATCGTAACACCCAAACCACTAGACTAGGGGTGGGTGGTCTTGATACACAATCAATAAAAGGGACAGAAAAACCTAACTCCATGAACCCTTATGCTGCTCATCCTTTAATAAAGGAAATCATGATGGCTCCAACCCCCAAAAACTACCAGGCACCCGCAATGGAAAAATACAATGGAAGAGGAGACCCGGAGGAACATCTCATGATGTTCACTACATCTATGTTGATCACAGGTGAGTCTGATGTCCTACTCTGCAGGACATTCCCGATCACGTTAACCAAGTCTGCATTGTGTTGGTTCTCCCACATTCCTTCGAGGAGAATAGCGAGTTTTTCAGAATTGATAGAGAAATTCCTCAAGCAATTTGTCACTAACCAGGTGGTACAACAAACCTCACATAGCCTAGTAAATATGAGACAACTTTGGGTTAAAACTCTCAAGTAGTACATGGCTTGTTTTAATGAGCAAGCCATACAGATCTGAGACCTAAGCTCGGAGGTGGCTCTCCACGCAATAAAAATGGGATTGCGTCCGGGTAAGTTTTCTGAATATTTGGCTAAAAAACTCGACTAATATGGATGATTTGAGGAAGAAGGCACGTTATGTGAATCTAGAGGAGCAAGAAGTCGATTGGGTCCAATGTTTTCAAGACAACGAGGCAAGAGCAGAATCACCAAGTAACACCATAAGGTAAAACGGTTCGACTCAACAATACGAGAACGATTCGGCTCAACAACATTCTCTCTACAACTTATATGGCTTAATAATTCTCTACGAAGTATGTGATTCAACAATGTTCTCTCTACAAATTATATGATTCAACAACGTCCTCTCTATAAATTGTATGATTACAATGTTCTTTCCAAAAATTATATGATTCAACAAAGTCCTCTCTACAAATTATATAATTCAACAATGTCCTCTCTATAACTTATATGATTCAACAATATTCTCTCTGTAACTTATATGAATCAATAATTCTCTAGAAATTTTATGGTTCAACAATGTTATCCAAATTACAATTGTAGTAAATTCCTAAAACATTAAGTAAATGACTCAGGGGTAATGACAATACAAGTCCTAAAACTCTGAGTAAATGGCTTAGGGGTAACGATAAACAAGTCCTAAAACTCTGAGCAAACGAATCGAGGGTAACGACAATACAAGTCCTAAAACTCTGACTAAACGGCTTAAGGGTAACGATAAACAAGTCCTGAAACTCTAAGTAAATGGCTCAGGGGAAACAACAAAAAGTCCTAAAACTCTGAGTAAACGGCTCAGGGGAAACAAAAGTTATCTTCTCCAGAGTTACGTCAAGTTATTAAAACCCAAGTGAGATACGCTCACTCAAGGGAAACAGAAATTATCTTCTCTAGAGTTGCGTCAAGTTATGAAAACCAGAGTGACATATGCTCACACGGGGGAAACAAAAATTATCTTCTCTACGGTTACATCAAGTTATGAAAACTTGAGTAAGATATGCTCTCACGGGGAAAACAAAAATTATCTTCTACAGAGTTACGTCAAGTTATGAAAACCCGAGTGAGATACGCTCACACAAAGGCAACAAAAATTATCTTCTCTAATTATGTCAAGTTATGAAAACTCCAGTGAGGTACGCTCACTCAGGGGAAATGAAAATTATCTTCTCAAGATTACGTGAAGTTATGAAAACCTAATTGAGATACGTTTACTCAGGGAAAATGAAAGTTATCTGGTCAGTAGTATGTTAAGTCCTAAAAACCCAAGCGCTTGCTTGGGGTAACAACAACTCATCACCTGACAAACTCATCACTATGTAAAGGAAAATCATCATTCAGTAAATTCAGTACTATGTTAAAACCACAACGCTCGCTCGGGGTTATGGAAAAACTCATCATTCGATAAATTCAGTAGTAACAACAAAAGCCCAATCACATTAAGTCTCAAAGTAACAAATTTCCAAGCGCCAACCATGAAGCACCATTCCACCCCATCTACGAAGCAGATATAATAATTCCTATAAAAAACTAGGAGAGCCTTTCCTTAGAAGAACATCTTACATTGAAGAAGAAATAAGCAGACAAGAAGACCTAGACCTTAATCTGGAAGAATGAGACATAGCCAACATCAAGATACAAGCCTCCAAATAGAAACCTACCCAGAAATAGAACACACCGCCCAAGCCACGACCTTTTTGAAAAAGATCTAAGAGTAACTAATGACAATAAAAGAATCAAAGAGGACGAGAAGTTAACAACCAACTAGGAAAGCCACACCGGGTGAGAGAAGTCATTGGCAAAAGGACATACCGACTCGAAGAGTTAAAAGGAAAAAGCATACCATTTAATCTAATGTAACAGGGGAACTTTTTTTCCTAGTTGAGGGGTTTTTTCCCACTAGGCTCCCCCCAAAAGGTTTTGACGAAGCCTACCAGAATAGTAAAGATGTATTACAGTTGAATGTAACCGAGGCACTTTTTTCCTACTCGAGGGGTTTTTTCTCATTAGGTTTTCCCCGAGAGGTTTTAACGAGCCCCACCAAACTTAAGACAAGTACGAATCAACTTATTAAATTACGTCAATCCTAATTGGAGAAACAATAAGGCTCAAGACCAGAAGTCACATGGCATACAAACTGCTCGATATATAGTCACTCGGAGTTTTCATCTTAATCAGATTTGACATCCCACTCAAAGTTGTCATCCCAATCAAGACTCGCGACACCTTACGACTCAAAAAAGGTCACCTCAGCTCGATACCTAGTCACTCGGCTCAGCTTTACGCTTAGAGCTCATGATCGGGGGCTCCTGTTCCCTCCCGAATCTGGAGGGGGTCCCATAACATCCCTATTCTCCCTTATTTTAGGCTAGGATTCAGGATATTTCAAATCTTACTACCTTTCTTTTAATCTTTACATGTTTTCCCAAATGTATAAAAGGTCCTAGGAGCCTCCCTCTGTAATCAAGTGACATATTGAGTAAAGAACCCTACTTTCCTAAAGTAATTCTCTAGGGTTTTATGCGTTCAGAACTCATTATGAACAATATATATGACATAAAATATTATAACATCGTGTATATAAATAAAATTTTTGAAATAGTTTATGTTTCTCATATCATGATTTGATCATTTACATTTTGAGAACACTCATTTGTAATAATTAGTTTTACACTATCAAGTATATAGACTTCAGGTCTAAAATTTTTGCTTGAACTCTATTTTGATTATATCTTAATTACACCTTTTTAATTTTGATCAATCATTCATTTATTGTCTTACGATCCTTATTCTTTAATTATTCATACCGCGGGCCATAGATTATGATTAAATATTGTCAACATTGACTTTATTTTGATTCCATCATTTGACATGATTTCTTAATATTTCATTATTTTTATCCATTTCTAGTACATGTGTTTCCTAAAAATATTACATAATTCGATCATGTTTATAAACTTTTTTAGGGTTATCCATATGTACTTTACATATTCTTTATAATACCATATTGATTTTAGCTTCTTTTATTTTAGGTGTTCGTTTGATGTATAAAATTGAGATTTGAATTTGGAATTGAGTGTTAGGGTTTAAATGCTGATGTTTGAAATCCTTCTTAAAATTAGATTTATAATTCTAAAGTCTAATTCCATCACTCCCACCAATTCCCCATTGTCGCCCCGCCCCTGCCACCATTATCATCGTCTTTGCCATTGCCATCATCTTCCCATAGTTATCACCATTGTCGCCGCCACTATTATGGCTGCGACCACTATCCCTATTATCACCATCGTCGCTATTATAGTCGCCACCATAACTAGCATTGTTGTCACCTTACCACCACTTTTATTTTAGCTTAGAATTGTAATTCTAAATTTTAATTTTATACGATCCCAAAACTGAATTACTAATTTTATAGTGATTTTAATTCTATAAGAATTGGAATTGAAATAATGATTCCAGAGTACAATTTTTCTAATTTCATACACCAAAGGGACCCTTAAAGGATATCTAACCTTGGAATTGATAAATTTGTCATGCTTCATGCATGCTTCAAATATAATAGATTGTCCAACATGGGACAACAAATGAAGCTGAGCTTTAACAATTGATAAATAGGTTTAGTCATTCGCTTTAGGTTAATATGCTTTATAAATTTCTTGTTAAATTTTCATAAATGAATTATCATTTGAACTTCTAGTTTATATTATTTTGTATGAGGATCACCATAATAATAATTCTCTCTAATCATATTTCTTTTCAGAATGCTTTCACGAATACCTTCTCCCAAATGTTAGACAATTTTATTCATTAAAATTTCCGTAAATAATTCTCTTATCAATGGTTCAAATCATCTTATTATCTAAGGAGATTTACATCCAACATATATTTCAAATCCTTTTTTAGAAACCATCTCAATGCAATATAGTGAAGCAACATTGTATATTTTTCACTTTCAACTTTTATTAAATTAAAAACATCTAGTTCCTGACCAAAATCATCTGTAAGGGAGAAAGATTATAACAATTTACTGGCCTTATTGTTCTTTGAAGTTTCAAACTTTATAAAACATATTGGGACTAATTTCTAGTATTTTTTAGTTAATACTTTACAAACCCAACTATCACCCCTTAAGCTTTATTTCTCATTATGATATACTAAATGGTTTTCTTGATAATATCATTATCAAACTATGCAAGGCTTGGAAAGGCTATTTTAAAATGCTAAGATCATGTTTAGTTTGCAAGTTTTATAAGAAAAATAGAAAACTATTCTTAAAAAAGTTGGAAAAATAGAAAAGGTGTTTGTGTACAAAATATTCAAAGAAAACTTAAAGAAAATTGAGAACCGGGTTTTCTATTTTTTAAAGAAAAACAGAGAAGTCTTTAAAGAAGTTTTCGGAAAAAACTGAAAAGTGGAAATTTTTTTCAAGAATTATTCTATCTATTCCAAGAAATAAAAAAATATTAGAAAACAAGCAGAAAACTTTTCCTAGAAAACTAGAATAACTTTCTGTAACTAAATGCAGCCTAAGTGTGTTATGGGAAATAATATGGCTTGAACAAGCTTTTGAAGGAATACTTACATTAAGCCAGGAGTGGTTTTTGTCAAAAATACTTGGGTTTAATTTATGGGTCTGTAATTTATTATAGTGAAATTCCTTCTACTAAAGGGACTAAATATAGCTCTAGGGTTTTTGGAGGGAACCAGTATGAGTATTGGTGCCAAGTTTTTTATCCTTTTATCTTGCAAAATTTTGTTTTGTAAAGAAAAAGGTTCAAAAAGAGCTACATATTTTAATCAACACCTGTGGCATCCCACCTAAATTCCTAGAATTAATCCTTAGGGTTTATAAAATTTAGAGAAAATTTTTTACGTCGAGCAAAAGAAGCCCAGCGAACTAACCCTAAGAAACTAAATGATACACTACTAAATAACGGAAACATAAACTATAAATCCTAACAAACACACGAATGGACCGACCCAACTATAGGTCCCTAACAATGGACAAGGTATCATTCCTTTTTCATATACGAAGATATAAGTCGAGAACCAAGGAATACTGGTCTCAAGTCATCACTACATAACTTGATCATACTTCAATTCATATTCATAACAATCTGAAATAATCCCTAGATATATGGAGGATTCAGTCTCTAATACAAAACACAACACCATTATAAGACTTATACTAAACCTTCAGTGGAGTCAGCTACCTATCTACTACAATTATATAATTATGTTTTTCATATTATCACACACACTAAGAAATGACATCAAGCCTTACATGCATAAATGCTTGCCAGCTTACGCCAACCAAAACTGCATCATAAACCTTATTTAGTCCTTGAGTTTGTAGGCATTGGGCACTTAGGTCCCTGAGTACATTAATTACCCCGTTAGTCCCCAACATTAAGTACCGTCAGACACTTAGGTTCTCACTGTTACATAACCATTAAAATATGGTGACATGGCTCGTGAATGTCCAAGCGTGATGCTAGGTGGATGCCAGACAGTGCCATTTTGCCCATTCAGTGGAAACCTCGTGAAAATCGCGGGAAAATTAAAAAAAGTTAGGACATGAGAAAAGCAAAAACATAAATTTCGAATTCCTAGGGAGGCCTCGCATTTCACAATCGTCGTATTTCTCCTAGACGCTTAGAGCCCTTGATACTCATATTGCCTTCCGTGGTTGATGCTAGTCGAAGTTAAAGTTGTATACAGTAATTGACGAAAATGGCAGTGTCGGTCGAGGTGAGTAATTAAGCTTATTCCTCTGTGTGGAGTTTATTTAATGGATGCTTAGGTTTTGTTATGTTAATTTTGTTTCAGGTTGGTTAGGGTTTGTTCTTCCTGTGTTATATGTTTAAGTTTTAATTTTTAATATATTGTTTCATAACTTGCTTAGTTGAAGTAGAGTAATGAATAAAAACTTGAATGTGTTTGGTAGGATATCCGTATTAGACTCCATTATGGTGGTAGGTTTGTTGTTGATGAAAAAGGTAGGACAGATTACAAATGGGGAAAGGTTGAAGAATGGGAAGAGTTAGACCCTGATTTCATAGATTTTTTTGCTTTCAATAAATTTGCTGAGAACTGAGGCTACTATAGACTGTCTAAGATATTCTGGCATGACCCACAGTTTGATTTGAGTAAGGAGATTAGGGTGTTAAAAGGTGATCATGACCTGTTGGAGATGGTTGCCTGTGCTAAGGCTAATGAAGGGTTGATTGATGTATATTATCAACATCGTCTAGATGAAACTGGGTTGATGGATGTTGATGGAGGGAATCATGTTGACGTTGAGGAAGAAGTTGGGAAGGTGGATGACAGTCATATATCCCTAGTGATTACTAGTGAAGAAGTTGAGAAAAGTAATATTGAAGAAGGTTATTTATTGAAGAAGGATACTAGTGTTGAGGCAGGTAAAGCTGGTGATAAAAACAATGTTGAGGAAGAGGTAAAAGTAGGTGCAGATACAGGAAAAGGGAAGAAGTCTAAAGGTAAAGGTAAAGGCAAGAAGTCTAAGGGAAAAAGGAAGAGGAAGAGAAACACTGGTGATGAGGGTGGTAGCAAGAAGAAAAAGAGAAAACCATAAGAGAAGAGGAGGTCAGCCATTCCATCCATATTTGAGACTGAGATGGAATTTGATACTGCATGTCCTGGCCATAAGGGTAGTCAAGAAAACAAAACTTCCAGTCTTGATACATGGGTTTCAGAGGTGTTGAAGACCTCTACATGTTTAAATGATGAAGTTGAATCTAGGGATGTGTATCCCCAATTTAATGAGACAACCACATTTGGTAATGTGATATTAGAGTGTGAGATAGAGTTCACCTCACTTGAGGTTTTTAAGTAAGCAGTGAAAAACTATACAGTGCAGTTGGGAAGGCAGATAAGCTGGGTCAAAAATGATAAGATAAGAGCAAGGGCAAAATGCAAGGACAAGACATGTAGATGGGAGGTGTTTTATAGCCTGAACCCTATTAGGCACTCCTACCAGATCAAGACACTTTGTGATTATCATTCTTGTGTTAGGGTGCATAAAACTTCAACCTATGACCAACAATGGGTAACAGGGAAGTTAGTTAACTTTATGAGGAGGCATCCTAATATGACACATTCTGAGGTGTTTGAATTTTTTAGTCAAAAATACAAAGTGCAGTTAGAAGACAAGATGATTTATAGATCAATGAAAAGGTCCAGAGAGGTCATTGAAGGTTCTGAAAAACAATAGTTTGCCATGCTGTGGGATTACTGCAATGAGTTGCTAAAGAGGAATCCAGGGTCCACTGTTAAGATAGAGTGCAATACAGAAACTGAAGGTCCATCTGTGTTTCACAGGTTATATGTATGCTTAAAGGGATGCAGGGATGGGTTTACTGCAAGTAGAAGGTCTTTAGTAGGTTTAGATGGATGCTTTTTGAAGGGATACTACCGGGGTCAATTGTTGACTGTCGTTGGTCAAGACGAAAATAACCACATATGGCCTATTGCATATGGTGTGTGTCAAATAGAGAACAAGGACAACTGGAAATGGTTCCTGGATCTACTGAATACTGACATTAGTGACTATAAGGAAAAAAAGCTGACCTTCATTAGTGACATGCAAAAGGTATATGTCTTTCATTATCTCAATTGACTTTCATTGGACCTATTTAATATGATGTATGACTTGGTATATATGTTTTCTGTAGGGACTTATACCTGCATTACAAGAAGCCATGCCTAGTATGCCACACAGATTTTTGTGTGTGGCACTTATGGCAAAACTTTGGAAAATAATGGAAAGGGAAAGAACTGAGGGCATTGCTATGGCAAGTTGCCAGATCTACAACTGCAACCTAATTTAAAGCAATTATGACTGACATCAGGCAGGTCAATGAGAAGGCATGGTTATATCTGACAAAATTCCCAAAAGAGTCATGGAGCAAGGCTTTTTTTGATGTCAACTGTAAGGTTGACAACATCACAAATAACAACTGTGAAGTGTTGAATGCAAAATTGGTGCATGCTAAGTGCAGGCCAATTGTCACCATGCTTGAGGAAGTCAGGAGTTACATCATGGTGACAATTGGCAATCACAAGCTGAAGTTAAGTGGACATATTGGGAAACTATCACCAATACACCAGAGTAGGCTAGAGAAAGAGAAGAATACAAGCAACCAATGGACTACCAATTAGATAGGTATGCCATTGTTCATCAATTCTGTCATTCCTAATGTTTACTTAATTATTAATATGGATGGTGACATATTCGAGGTGATGGGGGGAGTGATAAATATGAGGTTACTTGTTATCCTCAGAAGGTTGCAGTGAACTTGGGGACAAGTGAATGCACATGCAGGATGTGGTAACTAACAGGTATGCTGGTACTATTAACAAATACATTTAACTAGTTTAACATCAGGCATTCATGTTTTCATTATTATTCTGACAGGGATGCCATGTAGACATGCATGTGCAGCAATAGCTCATAAAGGAGAAAATGTTGAGGATCACTGCCATGTAGGTCTGACAATGGCAGCTTTGGTTGCCACTTATGAACATCATGGAATTCTGGAAAAAACCCCCCTTCACTCCACCAATTCCTCCTAACATCAAGAGGACCATTGGCAGGCCTAAAAAACAGAGGAGGAAAACTGGTGAGACCAGTAACCAGGCTGACAATCAAGGGAAGAACAAGGATGATGACATCACTTCTAAGAAAACGATAAAGAGAAAACTACAACCAGGTAAATGTAGTGAATGTGGTAAGCCTGGGCATAAAAGGAATTCATGTGCAGTGGCAAAGAGTAAAAGAATGACATAAACTGAGTCAAATAGAGAAGGTGTAGAATCAAGTAATACTATCAACCAGGAAGTCATCATCATAAATGAAGGTCCACCACTTTCCCAAACACTTTCACAAGTTGAACCAGAAAGCAGAACACCTGTTAGAAGGAGTCCAAGACTAGCAAGTCCACAAACCTCTCCAAACAACTTTCAATCACCAGAGACCAGGAGCTATAATCTAAGGAACAAACTGCCAATCAAAAAACCAGGAGACATGATTTTTATTCAAACACCTGGGTTGAGGAAGAAGGGTTAATTAAATTATAGACAATTTTTTTTATGGTCTGTAACCAGGCATGTTGGTTACCTTCTGAAGCAAGCACTTTGATGACTAATTTTACAACTTTAATTTAATGATGACTAAGTTCATATATATGCAGATAGTTTGTGATGTTGTAACATTGGCATTTTACAGTGAATGAGTAGTGTATTGTTGGGTTACTTTGTTATCTTATAATCAGTCATGATAAGGAAATCCAATACTTTTCATTGATAGTATTCATTGATAAGGAAAACCAACACTTTTTATTGATAACAAATTTCAAGCAGATACATGATAAGGAAAACCAACAATTTTCATTGATAGCATTCAAACCAGTTTAAGTTTCAGTAACTACACAACACTTTTCAAACCAATTTATATAAGGAAAACCAACACTTTTCATTGATAGCATTGCACTAGGTACATTAAGAAGCCTATAACTTCACTAGCACCTTCATACATTGATTGCAGAATTACTTCAAATTAAAAACCCTAATAACTTATAACCATATACATTCACAGAAGTCATGCAGTTTATCAACTCAAACACTCTAAACCTAAACCCCTACATCTTCATCAACATAACCACAATCCCCATTACAGAAAATAATATAAAAAAATTTGAGCCAACAAAATCATCTTCAACTGCTCCATTTGTCTTTGATTTTCCATGCACATTTTCTTTATCACCGATTGCATCTGCATCTACAATTCAACCACTCTATCCTACATAACCTTACTAGTACCTTGACAAACCTCCCTATTAATTTCACTTTTCAATCTTACAATGACCTCCCCCATCTCTGTCAACTTCATCATGAGAGTGTTCCTCCACTCTTCATCATGAGCTACCAACTCCCCCTCCTGGACCCAGGCAAAGAAGCACTGTCCCCCACGGAGCTGTCGGCATATCTAGAACTCATGATTCGGATTGTGAACCGTTTGGGAGATACGCAACACAGGGGGTCTCCACAATGGCAGCGATGATGTGACATCTCCTGGCTCCTGAGACGAGGCCTACGCTGACTGGAGGTGGACGATGACGATAACCAGCTAGGCTGACTCATCCATTCCATAGATACTCACCAATTCTAAGGGTTTTATGATGGAAAATCAAACATAAAACCAATTGTGAAGTAGGGGTTCACCATGGACACGGAGATAAAGGAAATCATTAGGCAAAACGACATTGTCTGATAACAATGGTGAATGGCCAAAATGACACCGTCTAGCACCCACCTGGCATCACACTTGGACATTCACAAGCCACGTCGCTATATTTTAACGGTTAGGTAACGGCAAGAACCTAAGTGTCTGACGGTACTTAATGTTAACCACTAATGGGGTAATTAATGTACTCAGGGACCTAAGTGCCCGATGCCTACAAACTCAGGGACCAAATGGGGGGTTTACTCTATAATTATGTTTTTCATATTATCACACACACTAAGAAATGACATCAAGCCTTACATGCATAAATGCTTGCCAGCTTACGCCAACTGAAACCGCATCATAAACCTCATACAAACACAATATCAAACATTAATTTAATTCTAAACATTACCAAATACATGTTAATCATCAACTCAATCTCAACCATCACTATATATATATATATATTAATCATTAATTCAACATCAACGCAACCAGATATATATGTATATATATATATCAATCATCATTTCATCATCAAACATCACCAAATATCTTTAATTCTTTGAATACCTATACAGAAACATATCTCATTACTCTCTTGATGAGAATGATCAAATTCCATGAACTTTCAAAATCATATCTTTTCAAATGTATATAAGCACGCAATGCAGATGACTCAGTGGTTAGCAAATCAAAGTTCCAAGCAAATCAAAGTGCTTAATAAGGATAATAGCTATAATATATCAAAAAAGAAAGCGTAAGTCATATTTTTGAATAATGTGAGACTAGTTTATATTACATGCCAAAATTGAAAAGGAGTGTGTACAAAATGACAATAATTTCACTCAAGGTGGCTACTGTGAGGTCCCTCGATTAACTAGGATAATGTTCACAACTAGATCATCCTAATTAACTAAGGTGTCACATGTTTTGTAAGAAAATAATTTTTTTATACGATATGATAAAATAATGGTACATCGTTACATTTATAAATAGTGCATTAATATAATATATACAAGAATGCTTTTACATACTTTGAATAAAATAGGGGCATGCAGGCTCCCATGACTACCTACAGTGTCTGTTCTCCACTCCTACAAGGACAATTGAACTGTCCATATGACAATCCAGTTTCAGACCCTAACCCACTCTACCACCCTCTTCACATCCATCCACCTTCTACAGGAATCCTAATTCACTAGCCTAGGGTGTGAAGTCAGGGGTCATTTTCTTCCTCTTCTTCCTCTTCCTCATCTTCCCCCTCTTCCCCATCCTTTTCTTTTCTTTCTTCCTCTTCCCCTGACTCTAGGATCACGATAAGGAAGTCCTCAAAGGCTTCTTCAAGGTTTCCACGATTAGCCAATTCCATGGTTGTTCTCATTTTATTTTTCCCTAGTGTTTTCTCATCCAAGGGCATATAATCAGGGGTTGTGAGCGTATCTCCTCTGTAACATAGCAGACTCTGGTTTCGAGTGGATGCTCAGCTCTCTAAGTAGAGGTAAGTCTTCCTAGGCATTCTTATGATCTCTTCCTCGAGACTCACAAGGTGGATCTCTGTAAAGTTGTACGAAATCCTCTACCACTTTGATGTCCTTATTAAAGGGTGGTGGCTCCATTGGCATACCATTCGGGTTTACTTCTTCTTCCTCGTAGAACACCTCGAAGATGCCTGGAGACACTTCTTCCAGGATTGGGGTCCTTTTCCTAAGGGTAGGTGTAGTCCTCCCTAGGTGGTGTCTCCAAATATACTCTATCTTCCACTGTTTCCCTCTGAGGTCCATCTAGTGTAAATATGATGTAGGCAAAGCCTACTTTGAGAATGGGGGATCTAGCTTTCCTTGCTTTTTTCTTGAAGTTTCGATTGCCTTGTTGAATTTTGAAGATGGAGAAGCCTTGAGAATATGGTGGACGAAATTAAGGGGGGAGAAAAAGGAGGGAGTTAGCTGGTTATAAGGTGATTATGAGAGGTTAGGAAGTTTGTTAAGTGATTAAGGGTTGTTATAGTGGTTGGGATGAGTTAGTTATGGAGGAAGGATAGATTTGGACGCCACTCCTCTAGGAGAAGATAAGTCCTATACTGCCACCTTAGGGGAGGAAACCTAAGGATAAGGTATTCTGTAGTGTGTTAAGCACAATGGAGAGACTAAGAGAGAACCCACTTTCTCACACTAAATTTCTTCAATTAAATTTTGATGTGTATTTTACAAAAGAGATAGGCCTATATATGGGCTATGGAAATTCAGAATTGACTTAGGTGAGTTTGTAAAGTTTCACTAAGGCCCAAAATCTAAAAATACATGGCCCAAAATAAATATATACCTATACAAGGCCCTAAAGTGGCCCAAAATGAAAAATATGGTCATGCAAGGCCCAAACTAAAATTAATTCTAAACTTAATTAATTCCTAAAAAGAAATAATATTCCTAACAAAAATATTTATAAAATGCAAAGAATGCCCCAATGGAGGCCCAAGTGAGGCCTGTGTTATGCTCCCCTTCTTTAAAAGGATTTGTCCTCAAATCCTTTAAAAATATTGTCAAGGCAATGCTCAAAGGAGTGAAAAACTTACAAGATGAAGGGAGAATAAAATGAGTTGTGAAAAATGAAAAGGAAAATAAAAGTGAAAGAAAAACAAAGGTAAAAGAAGAAAAGATATGATATTAGCCAACATGATCTTAGACTAACCTTTTTATTTGTGACATTGTTTGAACAAAATGATCATCAAAAAATGCAATGAGATATTACCATAAGAATGCACATGTAAAAGTATAGGGATACACAGTACTCTTAAAGATAATTATATGTATAGCATGCTTAAGCAACACACTAGATGCAATATATGTACAAACATGTGATTTCATATGAAACATATAGATATCATGAATGATGAATAAATGTGATGTTTGAAAAGGATCATGTTTTGAAATAGAGTTTAAACTAGGGGCTATTGTAAGTAATGCTTAAAAAGATGCAATTAGCTCCTTGAATTAACTTATATGAAAATGAATAATATCAATATGTTTATATGTACTATGTTGTCCTAAATGCAATGAAATGGACATGTTATATGATGGACAAAATGTGAATCCTATAAGAATTCTACTATGCAGCATAATAACATGGGAAATGAATATTGGGAATGTTAATTCAAAAGAGTAAAAACATATTCCAATCCTATAAGATTCGATGAGGATTATGTACCTCCTAGTAATAACCCTAAGGGAACTATATACTATAGGGGACAAGTCTTTTCACTATGAATAAGAGAAATTGGAAAGGATTCCTTAGGTGTATCACTATTACTGATGATGGAGATGAGCAGACTATGATTAAGGTGACTTTCTGTTAAAACACCATCGTTGTCTAAAAAAAAGCTATTATTATGCATCTTAGTGTCTTTGTTTTTATATTTACTTTTTATCTTTCTTCTTTGACACATACCTATCACATTCTCTCCAATAATGTTGCAATTTTTCATCCATATCTTTATTATGTTTTCTCTTTAATTTTTCTATTTCTTTTTCTTTTTTACACAAATTGATTTTCTCATTTTCTATCTTATCAAAATCTATAATATACTCCCATATTTGTTATAGTTTGTTATAGATAGGACCTTATTTATTCTTTGTTTTTATTATCTATGGTATACTCACCCTTTGACTCATAAGAATCCAATTTAGAATAAAGGACACCTAATTGTTCTATTAAGACCTCAAACTGTGTAGGTATTTTATCTTTCTTAATTTTCCTAGATAAAGACATGGTACTAAAATCAAACAAACAAAAATGTACTACAAGGATACAAATTTTTAAAAATTCATAAGCAAAAAAGGAAAGCAAGACTAGTCATTTGTGCACAAAAAGTAAACTAGTACCTAAGCGCATTACTCCTAGTTAAACTAAAAAAATCCCAATTAAAGTCTAGAGTCCAAAGTTTTTAAGTCCAAATACAAGGACTAAAATAATTGAAGTGAAGAAATGTTTCCCAGAATACAAGGAAAAAGAAATACAAATGAAATGAATTAACAATTTTCTAATACAATAATGTGCTCTCCAATATAAGCTTTGAAGTGTCTTCAAGTAACGTCAAGATCCTTCAAGTTCCAAGGAATCTACCACGCTACACAAAACACTTAAACTCAAAGCAAAATGGGTTAGCACAAAAATTATGTTTTTGAAATTATTTTTTTGTCACTTAACACTCTTTACTCAAGGTGTTTGCACTCAAGTCCTCTAAATTAGAATTCTCAAGTTTGCTTAGAACATAACTTAATCCATACCTTTTTGCTCCTAGATGCTACCCCTACAGATGGAAGTGATTGTCTTATCTCAAGAATTCCAAAGGAATGAAAACTCTAAGACAAAACTCAAGAATAGAAAAAAAACAAGTAATAAAAGGTAAATTTTAAAGGTAAACGAAGTTGGAGTTTATAAGACAAATTTGAATATGACAAACAATAAAGGGTAAAAAGAATAAAGCTATTAAGAAAGGAATTAATGAGATAAACCAAGAATTAAATGCAACCAATAAAAGCAAGTACTCAAAAGATCACCTAGAAACTCTAGAATTTACATGTCAATTCAACCATCTTAAGCATCACCAATTTGCACCACAAATATGAAACTCCAAAAGCAAACAAATAATGAATTAGAGCCTGCAAAAAATACCACACGTTACTATTTTTTTTTTAAAATTGAACTACACACTTTTTCTTTTGATTTTTTTACTTTATTGTATTTTTCTTTTCACCGTTTCTTTACTTTATACTTTATTTTTCCAGCAACCAAACAATTAAAAACAACCTCAAAAGAATTCACCTAAGAAATTAAACAAAAGTAGAATCAAGAAAAAAATTGCAAAGATCAATAAAAGATCCTAAGAATAAAAAAGATTGCAAAGAGCAATAAGAGATCCTAAGAATCAAGAAAAAAGATTTCAAAGATCAGTAAAAGATCCTAAGAAAAAAAAGATTGCAAAGATGAATAAAAGATCCTAAAAATCAAGAAAAAAGATTATAAAGATTAATAAAAGATCTTAAGAATAAAAAAGATTACAAATATCAATAAAAGATCCTAAGAATCAAGAAAAAAATTGTAGAGATCAATAAAAGATCCTAACAATCAAGAAAAAAGATTGTAAAGATTAATAAAAGATCATAAGAATAAAAAAGATTGCAAATATCAATAAAAAGATCCTAAGAATCAAGAAAAAAGATTACAAATAAAAGATCCTACGAATAAAAAAAGATTGCAAAGATCAATAAAAGATCCTAAAAATCAATAAAAAGATTGAAAAGATCAATGAAAGATCCTAAGAATAAAAAAAGATTACAAAGATGAATAGAAGTAAGAATCAATAAAAAGAGCCAAAAAGAAAAAGGAAAGGAAAGGCAAGATACTCTTGATACCACTTGATGTAGGCAAAGCCTACTTTAAGAATGAAAGATCTAGCTTTCCTTACTTTTCTTCTTGGAATTCTAATTGCCTTGTTGAATTTTAGAGATGGAGAAGCTTTGTGAATGTGGTGGAAGAAATTAATGAGGGATAAAAAGGAGGGAGTTAAGTGGTTATAAGTTAGTTATAGGCGGTTAAAAAGTTTGTTAGGTGGTTAAGGGTTGTTATGGTGGTTAGGACGAGTTTGTTATGGATGAAGGATAAATTTGGATACTCCTCTAAGAGAAGATAAGTCCTATACTGCCACCCTAGGGGATGAAACCTAAGGATAAGGTATTCGGTAGTGTGTTAAGCACGAGAGAGACTAAGAGAGAACTTACTCTCTCACACTAAATTTCTTCAATTAAATTCTAATGTGTATTTTACAAAAGAGAGAGAGAGAGGCCTATATGTAGGCTATGGAAATTCAAAATTGACTTGGGTGGGCTTGTAAAAACTTTACCCAAGACCCAAAATCTAAAAATACATGACCTAAAAAGTGGTCCAAAATGAAAAATATAGCCATGCAAGGCCAAAACTAAAATTAATTCTAAACTTAATTAAATCATAAAAAGAAATAATATTCCTAACCAAAATATTTATGAAGTACAAAGAATGCCCCAAAGATGGCCCAAGTGAGGCCTGTGTCAAAATATACATGCAAAATAAACTATGAAAGCAACAAGGGGGTGAATTCGTCTCACTCCAGTCTTGTTGGAAATACATAGCAAGGTGCACTATTTTCTTGAAACGAATTTCACATAACAACACAATTAAACATACACAAACAATCCTCTTTCTATTGAAGTTTTACCTTACTATCTTATGGTAATACTTACTCATTTTCTAATATCCATTTCCTTTTCAATTTACAAGCCTTATTTAAAGTTATTACTTACCATTATCAATTAATATTATGTGAATACTTGTTTACCACGAATTAGTATATAATTGAGAAAACAATATGTTTGCCTTTATAATTTAGAATCCTGATGATCTTATTCCTTACTTATAACTACTCGATCTTTATTTTATTAATCATATTCTTGTGTTATCCTCATGTTCTCTGATACTATTCCTTTAACAAACCCATTTATTTACCTAATATAGATTCAAGTAACACAGATAAAATTAATGCATAATGTCTAACTACATATGTCAACCATAGCCATGACAAGGTTAGTCACATAAATGATGTTGGGTTAGTCTCACTGATGATATGTAATGCATGGATTCATTTATATTATCTTGTCATTAGCCTTTAATGATGCCCGTTGGTTCCCAATCCCAATCATCATGATCAATCTCAGCCATCATAACACAATCACTAGACAATCATTAGAGTGACCAAAGTTTTCTAGTTCCACCAACCACCGTCCCGAGTACTAGGCATTCATAGCCTTTGACAATAATCAACTGAATCCATACACAATTAAGAACTGGGTCTCCACGACCTTAGTAACCTTCGTTAGAGTCAACGTACAATAGGCTTGCTACGAATAACTCGACATTGGGTCACTTAGGCAGCTGACCCGTTCGTACTTCTGAGATCCCGCTCACATCATGGATCGCAACGCTGTGGTTCTTCAATGGTACCTTTGTTGTAGTGCTCTAGTATTTCAAAACACCTCATTCCATATCCCCGATGCATAAGATGCATGAACATGAAATTCTATATCTACTTGAATATTCTTCTCACTTTAACGTCATCGGATAAGGTCCTTACTCAGAGAGGTCTTTGTCCTTAATGTCATGTTATTTTCTCGTATTACTACTTTAACTCACTACTTCCATATTTGTTCTATATAATATCCTAATCCTAGTTCATTATAGTAACTAATTTTAACTACTATACCTCTAATAATGATTTACCTTATATAGTTACCTATAGTTATTATATGACATACTAGTAATGAAATTGATCCGGTCTCAATACCGGTATCCGTTCTACAAGACATATCTCAACGTCTTTGTCAATTCGTCAACGTGTAACCGGTGTCATCGGTATACATCCGGACTATAATTCTGTATCAGGCGCTCTCCCTATACCGGTTGTCCAGGATAACACCATGACACCAGATAACACGTATGTCACTATGCAGAAGACAAAAGGCATTGCTATAGGGACCTATCAATAATTCCCTGCACTACGAGCCAAAATCTGCTCACAGGAATGGTCAATTTGTCCCTTAACTCTAGCCTATACTCCCTACGCTCAATATAAAATAGCCACTTGACCCAATCATACTGGTAAGTGCGTAATAAAATAATAATTTAAGGCGTTATTGGAGGTTAGTGGTTCCCTACTAACGAATCCTCGAATATCGAGCCAATCAGGTATATGAACTCTCTTCATCAACGAAGGGAAGGATCTTTTTGACTCTATCTACTTACAATTACTCTCTGAAAACATTCCTCACTTGGAATATCATCACTAACTTGAGCGTCGGAGAATCTTTGCAGGTGACACCACCTTTCGCCCACATCAACACATAAGGACGGTGTGAAGGACCTCTAGGACGCCCAATCCGCTCTCATCATACAGAGACATCAGATACATAAACCGGATACTCGTATAACCGGTCTTCAGAGAAGTAATCATATACTATTTGTGACTGACCAGACACCGGATCTCTTGACCCCGGTTCAGGACAGATCATTGGCACGCCCAGTGGGACTCGATAAAGTTATTCCCATATCCTGTGAAAGAACAAGTAATCATCAATGGAAGGCGAAGCACATGATTTCGTGGAGAATCAAACTGAAGGCAGGGCCAACCCCAACGTTTTCAGGAAGCTTAACTTTGACTCTCATGGGGGCAGCGCAAAGCAGATAGTAACAGTGTCTAACCCCGATCCTCGTGATGAGTTGATCAATCAACTCCAAAGAGAACTCACAGAATTGCGAAGAGAGAGAAGACAGAGTGAGGACAAGGAGTCATCTCACATAAGAGACACTCCCCATACAACCGATGGAGAAAAATCCACGACTCTCCAATACTCAAACATCCCCACATTTGAGAGGAGAGAGCAAACCCACGATTCTGATGATGGAGCCATTCGGGGAAGAAGGGAGCTAATTACAGCACCCCCTGTAACTTACAAACTCAAAGTTCCTTTTTCAAAGAGACTTATGAGTGTCCATATCCCCAAACATCTTCAAACCACTCAGCCACTCTCCATTGGAAAGTACAGTGGCGAAACTGATCCTACTAAGCACCTTGATGCTTACGTATTTAAAGCCATGTACTTAGGGGCTGATGAAGATGTGATGTGTCGAATGTTCCCTCGGACATTATCAGAAGAGGCCCTTGGTTGGTTTAAAGGTTTACCTTCTGGATCCATAGATTCTTGGGCTGAAATGGCAGCTACTTTTGAAACTCACTTTGTCATCTCTAGAGATACGCCTAGGACATCTCATACTTTGGCTCAAATTAAGCAAGGCGAAAACGAAAGCTTAAAAGATTTCCTGAAGAGGTTCTATAAGGAAGCATCCCTGGTTCCTAACCTCACTGAATCCATTAAGCTGCATATCATTATCGAGGCGCTGCAGCCAGGATCAGCCTTTGCTCTCTCATTAGCAAAAAGCCCGCCAACAACATTTGAGGAATTCAGGAAAAAAGCCTCAAAGTATGTGGGTATAGAGATGCACCTAGAGGCTATGGCTGCGAAGAAAAAGCCACCAACACCATCTTCACAACCGCGGAGAGATAAGGAGAAAATGAGGTCAGAACGCATGGAGAGGCCATTCAACAATCCCAAGGTTAATAACTTTTCTCCTCAACCTCGAGAAAGGCGTGTTAATTCCTTTAGCCACTATGCACCTCTGTATGCCAGGCCATCTCAGATTTTGAGAGAGGTTAGATGGCTAGCTTTCAGCATCTGTGGCATTAGAAGGCCAGCCCCTATGAAGAGACCAGGGAATCCCCGTAAGTACTGTGATTTTCATGAACAGACAGGTCATTCCACTGATGAATGCCAAGCTCTAAAGAACGCAATTGAAACGTTAATTAGAGAAGGCAAGTTAAAGCAATACATGTTCAAAGAAAAATCCTTTGACAGGGCAGATCGGAATGAGAAAAGAGAAAAGGATCCAGACGATGGGGATGACAATAACCGTAATCCGGTTAGAAAATTCTCTGCTGCGGAGAAATAAAAAGGTGCAATGACTGATGATACAGCACACAAAGATGACATGCCTCAGCAACAGCGTCAAGGCCGGCGTGAAGTCATTGATATGATCGCTGGAGGGTTCGTTGGGGGAGGAGCTTCAATTACAGCCCGGAAGAATCATCATAGAATGATTCTGTCTGTACAAGGAAAGATTAAAGACAATCGTCCTTACAGAGGAGGGGTTGAAGCTCCAATAATTTTATTCTCTGATGAGGATTTTGGTCCTACCATTCCTGGTGGAGATGATGCTGTAGTCATCATTGCAGTCATAGCCAACAAGGACTTCCAAAGAATCCTTGTTGACCAGGGAAGTTCCTGTGATGTTATTTTTTATAATTGCTTTAAAAAGATGGGTTTTAATGACTCAGACTTACAGCCTTACACACAAGAACTAACAGCTTTCAATGGTGCAAAGCAACCAATAAAGGGATACCTTGATACCCTTATCTCATTTGAAGGTGAGCCAGGAGCCAGAACGGTTAAATCCCGAGTGCTGGTAATCGATGTCGAGTCACCATTCAACGCGTCATAGGACGCCCCACCCTGAATGCTATGGAGGCAGTCGTGTCAACTCCACACCTTCTTATCAAGTTTATTGATAAAGACAATGTTGTTTCATCTATTCGAGGTGACTAAGAGATGGCCAGGTATTGCTACAACCTGAGCCTGAATATGACAAAGTTGGAGGCATCCAACAAAAAGAGGAAACTCAATGATTCTGGAGCAGCTGCTGGTTCTGTGAGCCTTGTCGACCTAGACCCTAGGGCGGATTTGCACATTGATCCATCCAACCCATCAAAGCCCACACCGGATGGAAGTTCTAAGGACATCGTATTGGGAGATTCTCCAGAAAAGGTCACCTATATTAATGACAAGCTAGATACAGAAATGGAGCAGCGACTGTTGATGCTCCTACAGGAGTTTAAAGACCTCTTTACATGGACAGCAGCCGATATGCCTGGCCTAGATCCTACTTTCTGTTGTCATAAATTATCCGTCTACCCAGAGACGAGACCGGTTGCCCAAAAGAAGAGAAGATTGGGACCAGAGAAGCAGAAAGCAGCTTGCCAACAAACCGAGGAATTGCTGAAGGCTGGATTTATCAGGGAAATCTGTTATTCCTCTTGGCTTTCAAATGTAGTAATGGTCCGAAAAGCCAATGGCAAATGGAGAATGTGCATCGACTATGTGGGCCTTAATCGTTACTGTCCAAAGGATCCTTATCCTCTTTCTAACATAGATCGAATGGTGGATGATTCCTCTGGTTATCAGTACCTGAGCTTTATGGATGCGTACTCAGGTTACAACCAGATTCCGATGTGCGAGGAAGATTAGGAGAAAATAGCTTTCATCAATGATCGTTGTGTCTTTTGCTACACCGTTATGCCCTTCAGCCTGAAAAATGCTGGGGCCACATACCAGCGCATGATTAATAAGGTGTTTGAGGGCATGCATACCAAACTTGTTGAGGTGTACATCGACGACATCATAGCCAAGACATCGGTTGGGGGTGATCATATTGAAGACCTATGCCAAGTGTTTATCCGCTTGAGAGAATTTAACATGAGGCTAAACCCATTGAAATGCACTTTTGCTGTCCCAGCTGGGAAGTTTTTGGGTTTCATGTTAACTCAACGCGGTATCGAAGCCAATCCAGGGAAGTGCCAAACGATTCTCGACATGTAGAGTCCAAAGAATCTGAGAGAAGTCCAATCCCTGAATGGCAAAGTAACAGCCTTGGCACGGTTCATGCCAAAAATGGCTCACAGGTCATTTCCTCTGTATAAAGTACTGAAAAAGTCCAAGAAATTCGAATGGGGACAGGAACAAGAACAAGTATTCCAAGAGCTTAAGGAGGTGTTGTCCAAACCTCCTATTCTTACAAAGCCTGACCCCGAGGACACGCTCATCCTATACTTGGCTATTTCAGATGAAGCTTTGGGCATAGCCTTAGTAAAGGAAACTCCTGATGGACAGAGGCCAGTCTACTTCACCAGCAAAACATTACAAGGTGCTGAGATCCGGTATCAAAAAATTGAAAAAGCCGCCCTGTTGTTTAGGCCTCTCGACGGCTACGTCCGTATTTTCACGCACATCCGATCCTGGTAAGAACGGATCTGCCACTCCACTCTGTGTTAATCAAGCCTGACCTCGCTGGTAGGATGATCAAATGGTCCATTGAACTCTCAGAGTTTGATATATCCTATGAACCTCAAGGCGCTATTAAAGCCCAGGTCCTGGCCGATTTCATTGTAGAAATGACAGGGATAGATCCAGATACACCTTGTGTCCATTGGACCATCTATGTCGATGGTTCATCAAATCAAAAGGGCTCTAGAGCAGGTGTAGTTCTCGAAAGTGACGATGGAGTACACTTGGAGATCTCCCTTCGTTTTAACTTCAAAACTTCCAACAACCAAGCTGAATACGAAGCTTGCTTGGCCGGACTTCAAGCCGTGATCGACATCGGAGCCTCTGAGGCGACGCTATGCAGTGATTCACAACTCGTGATTTCACAAATTCTGGAGACTATCAAGCTCGTGAACCTTAACTCCAACTGTACTTAAACTGTGTCAAAGAGTTGAGAGAGAAATTCTCAAAAATGGAATTCAAACATGTTCCACGCAAAGAGAATACAAGAGCAGATATACTCTCCAGATTGGCAAGCACCAAAAAGCCAGGCAGCACCACAACGTTGGTCCAGAGTACACTGACATCGCCCAGCATTCCTCTTTTCCCTTCTCTAAATGCCATAATGACTAATTCCCTTTATGGTGATACATGGATGGCCCCCTATATCCGTTACTTGGCCGATAGGCAGTTGCCTACTGATGAGAAGGAAAAGAAGAGAATAAGGAGAGAACTGCTATACTTCACTATGATAGATGGTAACCTCTACAGAAGGGCATTCTCAGTACCTTACTTAATCTGTCTGAGAGAGAATGAAGTACATGAAGTAATGGAGGAAGTGCACGAAGGACAATGTGGACACCATGCTGGAGGAAGAAGTCTGATGAGAAAAATCCTCAGAGCGGGATATTGGTGGCCCACAATAAAGCAGGACTCCATTGACTTTGTCAAGAAATGCGATGTCTGCCAAAAATTCTCTAATCTTCACCACACACCAGTAGAAGAACTTTTCACATCCACTGTTCCATGGCCGTTCTACCAGTGGGGATTGGATATTTTGGGCCCTTTCCCAACTGCTCCTGGGGGCATCAAATATCTTATTGTAGGGGTCGATTATTTCACTAAGTGGATTGAAGTAGAGCCGGTGGTGCATATTACTTCAGCCCGAACTCGTCGTTTTATGTATGAAAATATCATAACACGATTCAGAGTCCCAGCACGGGTTGTAACAGACAATGGCACCCAATTCACGGACAAGAAATTTACAGATTTACTTAAAGGGTTAGGAATAACCCAAATATTTTCCTCCGTCGAACATCCCCAAACTAACGGCCAGGCTGAGGTGGCCAACAGGGCGGTGCTGAAAGGACTGAAGAAACGTCTTGGTGAAGCCAAGGGCGGATGGACAGACCAATTATGTCACGTCCTTTGGGCATATCGCACAACGCCTCATTCTTCCACCAATGAATCCCCATATCGCCTGACCTATGGGGTGGAGGCAATGATACCTGTGGAACTGCAAATTGCTTCTACCAGGGTCAAATACTTCTCTGAAGAAGGCAATAACGCTAATTTGGCATCAGAAATGGATGTCATACAAGAACTCAGAGAAGACACATTCATTAGAGATCAGGCCATCAAAGCCAAAGTCGCCCTTCGATATAACAAACGAGTCCAATCAACGACTTTCAACATCGGAGATTTGGTTTTGAGGAAAGCAAGTATGGGAAATAAATTCGCTCATCAAGGCAAACTAGCCCCAAACTAAGAAGGCCCATACAGGGTATCTGAGATTGCTGGCAAAGGCTCCTACCGCCTTGAAAACCTTGATGGCACTCCAATCTGAAACAAGTAGAATACCCAGAACTTGCGCATTTATTATAGCTAGCTGCTGGAGCAACATGCACTCTTTTCTCCTCACTTGAGATTGTTCAACGGAGAAATCATTATATCATAATCCCAGCTACGCTTTTATTGTAATTCTTATTTTTACTCAATAAGAATCTCATACATCAACTTAACTCTTTCGAGTTTTTCTTATGCTGTGATTTTCAGTCTATCCGGCGTGCACAAACATATTCAGGACGGATGATCTCAACTACCCATTCTGTAGTTGACGATGTAACCCCTCGAATATGCATGAATAATTGAAGACCTGGGCATAGTAGGATTGGTCCTCTTGCAAAAACCATACCGAATCCCAGGAAAAGGGCGCAGTAGGATCAGACCTTTATATAAGGCTGTACCGAACCCCATTCGAAGACCCAGATTGTAGGATAAAACCGAACTTTGGGTACGGTTAGTAGGTATGACCGAACACCGAAGAAGGCTTGGGCGCAGTAAGCTGGTTCTCGTTCAAGACCACGCTGAACCCCGAGTAACGGGCGCAGTAGGTTCAGGATTAGCCCTGATCTGAACCCCGTGTTGAAGACTCGGATTGTAGGATTGAACCGAACTCCAAGTACGACTAGTAGGTTTGAACGAACGTCGGTAAAGAAGGGTTAGTGGGATTAAACCGAACGCCAAGAAGGACGTGGGTTGTAGGATCAAAACCAAACCCCAGTGAAAGGCTTGGACTATAGGATCGAACCGAACTCCAAAATACAACAAGTAAGTGACACCGAACTCTAAATTTCCCAGAAGCACTTCTCCTGGAAATTCTTCAATCGGTAATACTTTCTGTTAAAATTCCTTATTCAAAGACTCGGGTCATATTTTATCAAAGCCCGACTCATTATTTCTGACTCGGGAATAATTCACTCGGGCATGTCTCTATCTGAGGCGTATTCACCCGAAGCATTCCGTTCGAAAATTCTCCATTCATTACTTGAGATATTCTATCTTTTCTATCAAATCGAGCCTTTGGTTATTTAAGTACTTATACATGAGAACTGAACTTGTTTGCTGCTATCCGATGTAACATTTACGCGTCTGTATTTGGATTGAATCATTACATATACAATGATTCTATTGAAATTACTCTCAACGGACAAACGTATAAAGCAAGTTATATTTTCATTTGATCAAATCATGAATTACATTAAAGAATTGGTTCAGTAATCCGGAGCTGATCCCGGAACACAGCAAATTTGAATCAATAAAAACTACAAGACAAGGAAGGAACTATTTATGTTAGCTTGTCTCTCCGCTCTTTCCTTTGCCCTTATCTCCTGTCTCGCCTCCCCCTTCACCAGCAGCTTTACCTACATCAGCACTTGTTCCTTCACCTTTAGGCCGCTGGGTGATGGGAGTCAGGAGCGAAGGTCCCATTGACTGACCTGTGGGAAGAGGAGCTAACTTATATGTGGTGTTTGGCGGCTCCTCCTGACGATCCTCAACCAAAGCTACCAGTTTCCCTCCATGAAACTCATAGAACGAATCAATACCGTTCAAATTAAGTTCCACTTTGGGATTCCGGTATTGAATCTGACGAACAGTAAGCCCAAAGGATTCCTCGACTGCTTGGCTGTAGATATCCACAGCCTCTTCCGCTCGAGTATTTGCAGCAGTCAGATCCGCTTTTAGAACTTTGACCTCGTCATTCGAACTCCCCAGTTTTAGTAACAACTCCTTCTCCTTACGGGTCCAATCTTCAACTCCTTGCTAGTAAACGACCTTGGCCTCTTTCAGCTCCTCTCCCAACTTGGCCGAATGCTCCTTCTCCGTACAGAGGCTGGTGTGGAGGTTGAAAATGATTTTCTTCTGATCAAGTGCTTGGTCCTCCGACTCTTTAAGCAGGTATTTCAGCCTGGTGATCTCTTCATCTTTTTGCTCCCCTTCCTCTTTGGAAGCCTTCAACTTATTCTCCAGTCAGAGGATGCTTGCCTTATCCCTAGCTGCAGCAACGTTAAGGTCATTAACTTTGCCTATTAACTTGCTGAGTCTTTCGTTATCCTCTGACAGTCTCCGAACCGACTTCAGGAGACCGGACAGTTCTGCTAACTGCCACTGTCCGGCGTCACAAGCCTTTGTTACCTCCTCAGGCTCCAAAGTCTTCAGCTTGTACAGAGAATCAGGGATGCATTGAGGCACTGGACCCCCATACACTAGATATGGGGCAAGATTAGAATTCCATGGAGGAGGACAAGAAACCTTGGGCGCAAAGTAAGCGGTTATTGGTTTGGCAACCGACGTAGAAACACTGCTTGGGGTATCCAGTATAGCCTTTTCTATCGTCTTTCCCTTAGAAGCCTCTGCATCAACAGCCCCTTCAGAAGTCTTTTGTTTTTTGGGAGAGGGCTGAGACTCGGTTTTCTTGGAAGGCTCATGTTTTGCTTTCTTCCTCTTCTCACCAACCTTTTTTCCCTCAACGTTAGAGGTCGGTATATCAGATCCGCCCTCCAACAAAGGAATATCGTCACCAGCAGATGAGGTGAGTATGATGGTCTCAACAGTAGCCTTCTTGGAATTCTGCTTTGCCTTAATGTTATTTTCAGCCGCCATAGATTTCCCTCCAGCTTTGAGGCCCTTCAACTTCTCCATCTCTGGCGACTCAGCTTCAATTTCAACTACATAATCAGAAAAGAGAACCGTCAGAAACAGAAGATATCGAGACATAAAAAGAAGGAGCATGTAAAATGACAGGAAATTACGCAAATATTCCTCGCGAGTGGTCTTTGACCTTAGCAAACGCCTGCAAGAGAAAAACTTATGCGAGGCGGTGTATGATTGAAAGCAGAAAGAACAGAAACCGATGTTGGGGTTAACTCGTCCTCGTCGGTATAATAAGCCTGGGACGTCAACAAGAAATGTTCATGCGTCCAGGCCACGGGGAACTCTTCAATCCCATCTTTATTCAGCCAAAAAATTGGATCCTTGGGCTTCACACGAACCCTAGTGAAATAAGATTTAAAGGAACGTCCGTCAACTTTGGCAGAGTCAGTGTAGGACTCAAAGTTGATGATTTTGGAGAGAGTCCGGAGGGTTATCAGACTTACTCCTCCCTTCTCCCTATTGGCACGACGGACCACCTACGTGAAATAAAAAAGCATGGCCACCGTTGGTGTGAAATTGAAATGCTTCCCAAGCACTTCAAGAGAACGGATCAAACCCCATCCATTGGGGTGAAGCTGTGAGGGAGCGCAATCCAAGAACCTCAGAACAGCCATTTAGAGTTTGGTGAGCAGGAAGCGTACGCCTAAGTTCAGGAATAAGAAGTCATACATATATATTAACCTCTCATCCGGTGTATGACAGATCTGTTCTGAAGGCAAGGGAGCCAACACCATGAAACGCTCCTTGTACTTTTCTTTTTTGGAAACGGTGAAGCGAGGCTCCAACCTTGCTCCATCCTCCCAAGCATGTATGGACACCGTATCACGAAATTCGTCAGCAACCCAGCTATATGGGCTTTTCTGCTGGAAATTTACCCAGTCAATCCGGTGTATAACTACATTACACAATCCGGAAGTTGTCTTCATGATGTATTTTTGAGAAGATGCTCCACCACTAGAGGCGCTTTCTCCAAACATCTTTACGGCTAGCTTAAACGCCTTTACACTGTGATAAAAGCTAACATCATCAGAGAGGTACAAATCAGCGCTCCCCTCACTCTCGCTAGAAGAGGATTCTGAAGAGGGTATTATCACCCTTCGCCTCGAGTAGGGCGACGCCTCTCTCTCTGAATGAATTGGATTTGAGTGGACGATCACAGGGATCCTCCCACCACGACTCAAGGAAGTCCGAGACAACACTCTCCCTCCCCTTCCCCTACGGCCAACGTGGCTCGAGCTAGCAAAGCCTCTCCCAGACATTTAGAAAAACTAGAAGAAAAGAACGAGAAGACGAAAGAGAGGTTACCTAAGAATGAAGAGAAGTGGTGAATCAAATCTCACACAAGCAAACAAGAATGTCTTCTCGAAATTTTTACAGAGTTTCGTCAGGGAAGCAAACACTGAGTAACTTTTGAATCTATTAAGTTCTCCTTTTATAAGGAGTCGAAGGTTATGTCGTTTACAACCAAACGACACTTTTAAACGACACCTTTTTCATAGACACAAGGCTGCCGTTTCGAACATTGAGGCGCGAAATCAGTGTCAATTCGTCAAAGGGCCTCTCAAATGGGCCTCAGAATTTAAATTTCAAGCCCATTAAGCTCCTCAGTGACGGTTATAAAGACGTGCACATTTAAAGCAATAATGGCTTGCCCACGTGATTAAAGACATTAAATGTCCAATCATGAGAAACGTTGCAACTGTTTCTCGAATACCAAGGGTTGCAAGTTTCAATAACTTCTGGGATTCCCACACAAAAAACTTTTTGTACGGATCCATCCTAGGAAGATCTATGACAACGGAAATTCATTCCAAGAACGGATATTTACGCAACCACGTAATGACTTTCTATAAACGACGAATATCATCCGGTATCCAAATTCATTACAGACGATGTAGCTTATATAAGCCACTTTACTAGTTCCTCACACAAGCTAGGGGACAAGTAGAGTAATGACCCTGTCTCGATACCGGATTTGATAACGAAATTTAAAACTCAGTTTCGTACCCTGACGATCAAAACGTACTTCCCCAGGACGGATGATCTCAATCACATATTCTGTGATTTGACGATGTAACTCCTGGCGTGGTGTACTTCCCCAGGACGGATGATCTCAATCACCTATTCTGTGATTTGATGATGTAACTCCTGGCGTGGTGTACTTCCCCAAGATGGATGATCTCAATCACCTAATCTGTGATTTGACGATGTAACTCCTGGCATGGACAATTCCCATCATCATCCTTATGATGGAAGCCCTTAAAATCTCAATCTGTATTCTGACGATTGAGAAGTATTTCCCCAGGACGGACGATCTCAATCACCTATCCTGTGATTTGATGATGTAACTCCTGTGATCTTGAAGGCTCAATCCGTGCTCTTACGATTGAGAGATATTTCCCCAGGACGGATACTCTCTATCACTTAATCTGTGATTTGATGACACAACTCCTGACGTGAACAAGTTCCCATCACTATCCCTATGATGGAAGACACAACCATCATTTTTATGTATCTTTGCAGTTCCATGAGCTCGGAACAATACTCTCACATCAAACAACAGATTGACTCTGTGAACCTCCCTGTGAGAATAACTCCAATTAATGCTAGTCATCCGTCCTGAGACACCACTCCTGTGAACAACAGATCGACTTCTTTTCTCCCCAATAGACTTAAGGATGATGCCCTATGATAGGTATCTATCCCTTAACATATTTATACTTGGGGACAGTATTCATGTATATATTTCTCCGTTTCAAATTTATTTATTGTCTAATTTTCCGAGGCAATTATTTCAATCCGACCTCAATGTTTATCATACGGAACAGATTATCAATGACTCAAACGATATATACATGAAGTATTGAAGACAAATCTCTGAAGAATCAATCATATTCATTCATAAAAAGCAAGATTACATATAATTGACCCAAACCGGAGTTGATCCCGGTACACAACTTTACATACAAAAAATAGCAAAACTACGGAGGAGGAACTTGCTCTTCTGTCTCTTTTTGTCCTTCCCCTTCTCCAAGTTCTTGCGTCCCTTCTTTTGGGATTTCTTCCGGAGCTTTCTCTTCAGGTGCCTCAGTACCTCCTTCAGATGAGATGCCCTCTGGTTTAGGAACAGCAGAATCCGGACCCATACTTTGACCCTTGGGAAGAGGGGGCAAACCGTATAAGGATTCCAGAGGATCTTCAAGACGATCTTCAACCACTGCGAATAGCTTACCTCCATGAAATTCATAAAATGGATTCATTCCATAAAGGTTTAGTTTCGCAATGGGATTGCGGTAGAAGACTTGACGTATAGCCAGGCCGAAGGATTCTTCAGCAACTTGGTTGCATATATCAATGGCTTCCCCCGCCTCAGCTCTTGCTACAGCCAATTCTTCCTGCAATCTCGAAAGATCTCCATCCGATCCTTGGGACTCCGTGCTCCTAGCCTTCAGTCCCTCGATCTCAAGGAGGAACTTCTTCTCCTTCTAAGACCACTCCTCTGCTTGTTTGAAATAATCCTCTGCAGCAGCTTTGCTTTTGTCTTCAAGATCAGCTTATTTAGCTTGACTGCTACGGAGATCTTCTTGTGATTTACCAAGCATCTCCTCCTTCTCCGCCAATTTACCCTCCAAGTCTTTAAGCATGGTTTTGAGCTTGATATTTTCCTTGTTCATAATATCTCCGAACTCTTTAGACTTGGCAAGGCGATCTTCCATTAATCTTAGGGTGGCTTTATCCTTCCCCGACGAGAGGTTGAGCTGTTCTACTTTATCACTCAGCTCATCAACCTTGTCAACATCATCAGCTAACAAACTGAATGAGTGAAGCATTCCAGTCAGTTATGCTAACTGCCACTTTCCGGCCTCACACGCCTCCTTGATTTCTTTAGTTTTAAGCGTGGGCCGGAGTTCGTATAATGGCTGAGGAAGAATTGCTGGAGTTGTCCCCCGGTACGAGAGGAAGGGAGTAAGGAATGAAGCAGTGGGGAAAGAGATCGGACTAGATCCAGGGACCCCAGAAGAAACACCCTTATAGAGTCCAGAAGAAACTTCAGCTGCATCCGAGGTCTCTGCAGCTTTACCCTTTGAAGCTCTTGCCCTTTTCAGACTTCTTGAAGGTTTATGTTTCTTCGATGGTCCTCCTGAAGAGTCATTCTTGATCTTCCTCCTCTTCTCTGTGATTTTGGGCTGACTCGTAGTTGCGCCAACACCAGTCGAGCCGCCCTCAACCAGTGGTATCTCCCCTTCTACATCCGAGGTCAGAATGATCAACTCAGAACAATCCTTCACAGAATCCTTCTTAGGCAGGATTTTATTCTCGCCAGCTACAGATTTGCCTCCTGCTTTCAAGTCTTTCAACTTGTCCATGTCCGGAGATTTTTGCTCTATTTCACCTACATACATAAATAAAACATGTTAGCAACGAAGAAATGCTCAATACAGTTAACAAAGGAGGAAAAGAAGAATAAAACAAGAATTACAGAGATATTCATCCCGAACTGCACTTGAACTACTCAAAAGACGTCTACACAAAAATGCTTTAAAACGTGTAGAATATGCTTCAAGGGCGAATAACACCGTCGCCGTCTCAGTAGATATCTCGGACTGATGAGTGAAGTATGCTGAAGAATTCAGGAGAAAGTGCTCATGAGTCCAGCTCAGGGGAAATTTATTAAGACCCTCTTCGTCCTTCCAGAAGACGGGCTTACTCTTCTTAACTGATATTCGGGTAAAGAAAGACTTAAATGACTTCCCGTCAACTTTAGCCGAATCGGTGTAGTATTCAAAGTTTACGAAGGAACATAGAGTCCGGAGTGTGATCAGGTCTACACCGCCTTGCTTGTTAGCCCTCCGAACTACCTGAGTGTAGTAGAACAACATCGCTACGGTTGACGTAAAGTTGAAGTGGTCTCCCAATACTTCTAGAGCACGGACGAGTCCCCAACCGTTCGGATGGAGTTGAGAGGGTGCACAATTTAGGAACCTTAATACACCTATTTGAAACTCGGATAAGGGGAAACGAACTCTGAGGTGATGAAATACAAAATCATACATATATACCGAACGCTCATCTGGGACAACGTGGTATATCCGTTCTGTAGGGAGCGGTGCAAATACCCTGAACCACTTTTTCATTTCCTCCTCAGCGCAAACTGTAAACCTTGGCTGAATCCGAGCTCCGTCCTCATTCGCATGATGGTAGGCTAAGTTTTTAAACTCGTCAGCTATCCAGCAGAAGGGCCACTTAGCCTGGAGTTCTTCCCAATTTAGCCGAGAGGCGACTACGCTGTACAGACCTTCTGCTATTTTCAGAACAGTTTGATCCCCAGATGTTCCTTCTCCAGTCATCGTTTGAGTAGCGGGAACAAAAATCTCTGCTCTACGATAAAAAGTCACATCGTCAGAAGGGTAACAATCATTACTCATCTCACTTTTCAGAGCTACTACAATCAGAGGACGACTCTGAGAAGGGAAAGGTCACTCTCCACCGTGAGTAAGATCCCCTTTCTGAGCGACATGACTCAGCCCTCGGAAGAATCACAAGGATTCTTCCCCCATGATAATTAGGGTTACGAGAAGTTAATCTCCCCCTAGTAAGATACATTCTTTTCAAGCAAAAACAGCAGAACAAAAGAGGACGAAAATAACAAGGGAAAGAAAAATGGTTACCTCAAATGATAAGGAAGATGAAGACTGAGAAAAGCTTCGTAAAACAAGCGGCAAGCGTCCTTACAAAATTTTTGCAGAGTTTTGCTAAGAAATCAGAAATGAGTGGAACCCAGAATCCACTAAGTGTTTCTTTTATAGGAAACGAAAGGGTTCCGTTACCCACTCTTAGGGTTATGACGTCCACCACTAGACGCGTCGGTTTGCAAGTAAAATGACACAGTCATTTCAAATTCGTGAGCGCCAAAACAACGTCAATTTACCAAAAGGCCTCTGCATCGGGCCCAAAAGTTGTAGGCCCATTAAGGCTTAAATGACGGTTACTAAGATATACGCCTCAGACGCAATAATTGCTTACGCACATGATTAAAAGCATTTAATGTCTAATCATGCGACGCAGTTCACGCTTTACAGCCGTTACACGAATTTCAAGAGTCTTCAATTTCAACTAACTCTTGAAATTCTCATACAGCAAATCTTTGTCTGAATCCGTTGTAACAACATCAAGACATCGGATCCTTCAATTAGAGAACGGTTCTTTGCAATATGATAATATATATGAAGAAACTATTATGCGCATAAGCATACCGGTATCTAGACCTCTCGCAGGTTGAGTAGCTTATGTGAATAACTACACAGTCCCTCACACAAGCTAGGGGACATATGATCCGGTCTCAATACCGGTTTCCGTTCTACAAGACATATCTCAACGTCTTTGTCAATTCGTCAATGTGTAACCGGTGTCATCGGTATACATCCGGACTATAATTCCGTATCAGGCGCTCTCCCTATACCGGTTGTCCAGGATAACACTATGACACCGGATAACACGTATGTCACTATACAGAAGACAAAAGGCATTGCTACAGGGACCTATCAATAATTCCCTGCACTACGAGCCAAAATCTGCTCACGGGAATGGTCAATTTGTCCCTTAACTCTAGCCTATACTCCCTACGCTCAATATAAAATAGCCATTTGACCCAATCATACTGGTAAATGCGCAATAAAATAATAATTTAACGCATTATTGGATGTTAGTGGTTCCCTACTAACGGATCCTCGAATATCGAGCCAATCAGGTATATGAACTAACTACTTACAATTACTCTCTTCATCAACGAAGGGAAGGATCTTTTTGACTCTATCTACTTACAATTACTCTCTGAAAACATTCCTCACTTGGAATATCATCACTAACTTGAGCGTCGGAGAATCTTTGCAGGTGACACCACCTTTCGCCCACATCGACGCGTAAGGACGGTGTGAAGGACCTCCAGGACGCCCAATCCGCTCTCATCATACAGAGACATCGGATACATAAACCGGATACTCGTATAACCGGTCTTTAGAGAAGTAATCATATACTATTTATGACTGACCAGACATCGGATCTCTTGACCCCGGTTCAGGACAGATCAGAAATATTATTCCAAAACTCAAAATCTCCTTCTTTATATATAATAGACTAAAATATACTTTAGTATGAAATTAAATACTTTTGGGTGTATTATTAACAAAAAAAATCTAATAAGTTAGTATTATCACCATCGAATGTTTGTTATATAAAATTATCTATCTATCTATCTATCTATTATTATTATTATTATTACTACTACTACTACTACTACTACTACTACTACTGAACTGTTATTATGGATGTTGTCCTGTAATATTTATTATCACAGAACATTATCCTCTGGTTATAAATTTATTCATAATATAACTAGTTTTAAAATAATCTATGATAGGTAACTGGGAATAGTTCAAATTCTAATTGTTTTTCTTTTCACAAAATTGTTGAGGGGGTTAATTGTTAGTTACCTCAAATATTTACTAAGAGAGAATTAAAGAGAGAGACCTAATTCTAATAAAAAATATTTTAAGAGATATATACTAAAAAAATTATTTAGGGTTGATCGTAATTTTGACATTTATAAGAAACGTCTTAAATAAATGTAGAAGAGTATAATATGAAGCTAAATTAATAATAGCAGTAACTCTTAACAAACTTAAAAAATTAAATAATAAAATTATATTATTTAAAAATTTTATTTATTAATCTATGTGATTTTTAAAATTATATAAGATAAACGGAGATGGGAGAAGTGAAAGATTAGAAAAACAGTATTTGACATGAAAAAAAAACCAAAAAGGGAGTAGCGTGGATTATTTAAATTTGTATAGTCCGTTAATTTTATACCATAAATTAATTAGCAAGAAGGTCATAAACCTTTGGGAGATGAGCGGGGACAGTGCTTCGCCATAAAAGGGTATAGTTTTTCCACACTTGCACATACCCTCACTTTCCTCTCTCTCTCTCTCTCCCCCTATCATTGGTGGCTTTCATCTCAAAGCTGGAACCATCTCACAGGCCAAACATTCCAAATATCCACGCCTTCACCCCCAATAAGGAAAGTAAAATCCACAAAGTACAATCCAGCGACTCAGCCAAAAACTCACTCTCAACAAACATCACCCCCATCCCAATCTCACTAAAAATAAAAACAATTTTATTTCTCCTTTCCTCTTCTCCAAGGATCTGCAACCAAACCACCAAAGAGAAAGAGAATTCTCTCACAAGCTAAATTTAGTTAAATGCCTGCATATTAATTTCTCCGATATGCATAATCATCACATGTCCCTCTCTTTCACACACACAAACTTTGCTTTTGCTTTTTCATAAAACACTCCATAAATAGTCAACGGCTCAGTCTCCCTTTCCTCTGCTTTGCTTTTGCCTTGTCTTTTTTTAGGTGGGTTTCTCTGATATTGTATGGTGGTTCTTACTGTGTATCATATATATATATATATGTATATATACACATACATACACACATGTACATAAGATATGAGGTACCCCCCATGTAATTAAAGAGGCTAAAGCTGTGAACTTTCTTTTTTCTTTTTTCTTTTTTCTCCTTTTTCCAAATGAGAATAGATTAAGGTGAAGGGGTGCATAGATTCGAATGGCGAGGGAGAAGATTCAGATTAAGAAGATCGACAACGCCACTGCTAGGCAGGTTACGTTCTCCAAACGACGCAGAGGACTCTTCAAAAAAGCTGAAGAGCTTTCCGTTCTCTGTGATGCTGATGTTGCCCTCATAATCTTCTCTTCTACTGGCAAACTCTTCGAGTACTCCAGCTCAAGGTAAACCTTTCTTTTCTACACATCTTTTGACCTATTTATGGCTGAAAAACTCGTTTACGGAATTTCGGTGCTAGTTTGTTTGTCTTTTTCGTCAGGTTGGTTTAGTGATTAATATGTATAATGAAAAAAAGTGAGAAAAAAGAGGTTGTAGTCACGGAAAATAGGTCGTAGGTTTGACCTCTTCCGCCAGCAATTCCTTTAACAAAAACTAAGAAATTAACCTCTACCTCTTAAAAAACCAAAGTTGTATGTATTTTTTATGAATTTTCTTAAGGGGGTTAAGATGAGATCTATGTGATATTATGTTGGTTTGCACAATGGGATTTTATAAAGGAACCTTGCATTGTGATATGTGATATGGTTCTTTTAATGATGGGATAGATGCTGAGTTTTTATTTTTATCTGGTTAGGCCTAGAAAGAGGAGAATAAAGAAGGGGCACTGTTTAGGAGGATGCGTTTAGAGTTCTGAGAGTTGATATGGTATAATGCGGTTTATTTAGTACATGATTTTAAAGAAGTTCTCTTTGCTTGCTTGCTTCTTCCGAGTGTAGTAGTTTTATGATAGTACCTTTTAGCTTTTATATATATAGCCTTCATATAGCCTTTCAGACGTTTCGCTAGTTTTTGAGGTAAATGAAAGAAAGAATGACCAAGTCTAAAAAATGCATTGGGAAATTACATATATGATTCAAGTACATGTTTTCCGATTCACACTAAACATATATTTCGAGATAAACATATTTCCGATTCACACCAAACATATTTTGGAGGTAAATGAAAGAAAGAATGACCAAGTCTAAAGAATGCATTGGGAAATTACATATTTGATTCAACTACATATTTTCCGATTCACACTAAACATATACTTCGAGATAAATATAAGTTCATTCTAAAACTAAGTCCTTTTATTGATTCCTAAGGAGTATTCTCATGGTTAAAAAAGATTGAGATAAAAAGTGTTGTTCATATAATCATAATTAACTTGAAAGTATTTTTTGAAAACCAGAGATATAACAACCTTATTAGCTGTTTTTTTTATGGGGTTTTAGATCTTAGATCTCAATTTTATGTTAAAAACTAAATGACAATAAACGCTTTGCATATTAGTATTCCCATCAAGCACAAATTAATTAACATTAACTTGTCCTAAAACTGGCTAGTGAGAGTTTTTGTCTTTAATTATATATATATATATATATATATATTATATTACTTAATTGCTATGAGTTATTGTTTAAAGAAGCAAAAATAGATTTTTTATTAGAAATTATATAAGAATTATTTAGAAATCTGGGTTTTGATGACGTTTTTTAATAAAAATTTTCATTTGTTTCTTTTATCTCAATACTTTTGATAATATATATGTATATATATATATATATAGATGATGTATCTTATAAAAAAGATTCTTTTAATGGAGAACGAGAACAACAAATCTGAGTTGTACAATCATATGTATGATCGTGATTAAAAGATTTTTAAAATTACATGATCACTTTAAAAGTTATATGACTTTTAAAAAATTCATATGACTGTTATATTCTAGTATTGATGATTTATAATAAAATTTAACGATTTGGATTTATTTTTATATTCTAGTATTGACCATTCATAATAAAATTTAATGTTTCGGATTTATCCTTCTCATTTTGTTTTAAAAAATCTTTTTTATATGATGCACCATTATATATATATATATATATATATATATATATATATATATATTCGTTTGGTAGAAAAATAAACATCAACTGAGGACATCTAACTATCATGCATATATGATCTTTTGAGCAAATATATAGGATGTGTTATGCTGTCTCTAAAACATTATCCTGATTTGTTGCCTTTGTGACTGTGATACATTAAATATGATTGTTGGGTAGATTACACATGCTTCGGAGTGTTGTAATAGTACTAGAGAAATTACTCCTAGTTATCCTACTATAATAGCCTGAGAAGGCACTAGTATATCAAACTTGACAACTTGTTCTTTAATGAAACTAACTCGAGCATTATGAGGGAAGACGTAAAACTGAGAAATAATAGTCACATCTTGTTGGACCAGCCCAACCCTAGTCCAATCAAATAATAACCACCTACTCTAAATTTGTTGTATCACCCTATACAAATAATCCGAATCGTTCACTGAGCGTCTGTTGTTCAATGTAAAATCTTCTGAACAATAATCGATCTATGTAATTAACATAATTAATGTCACATGTATATATAGAGTAATTAATCTATGCGATTCCTTGTTTTGTTTTGCTCTTTGGAAACACTTTAAGCAGCTATATATGTTCTATTATTCCTAACGTACAATATTTAAGATTTATACGGCTCGTTTGATGGGAAGATTGAATTTTATCAATTAATTATGTAATGATTAATATTCATTTAAAATATCATATGTGATAATTCCAAATTCAGTTTGATCAATGGATTAAATATTTGGTAACTAATTTAAAATGAACATATTTAATATTTAATATTAATGTTATACGTTTTTTAGATTAATTAAAGTTTAACTAACATATTAGGGAGTTGTTTTTGCCAACCTCAGTTTGAAAATTGTAATTAGGAACTAATAAGACCCTTCTTGTTAATCTTAATTAGGCTTAAAATGAGAATTAAATAGATACTTATAGTAAATTAGGTGTTCTTTTTATATATGTATTTAAGGTGTTGTTCACGGTTTAAGATTCCACAATATACTTAAAGTGGTGCTTGGTATTAGAGATTTTTTTAAGTGAAAGTCGCGGGAATGTGTTTTTTGGATAACTTATTTCCCATGTTTGATATTAAAAAAACCTACTCGGAAATTTTTTTAGTTTCTTTCATTTTCATGTTTGGTATTAAAAAAACTTATCTGAAAATCTTTATGTTTTATAAGGATTTAAGAAGAAAATAAGGGTATTTTTGTTTTAAAATTTTTTATTTACGGGAATGTAAAGGATACCCACATGTTAAAAGAGAAAATGAAATATTTAATTCTTTTATAATTAAGTTTCTTGAAAATCTTACATTTTTAAAAATATTTTATTTTTATCTCATACCAAACATTAGTAAGGATATATTTTAAGTACAATAAAGTTTAAAAATACCCTGTACCCAATACCACCTAAGGGAAATTTTAGTTTGTTCAGACAATCCTTGAAAGCCCTAGAAAAACTACATTTAAGTTTTGATTTCAACATTTTGGTGAAGAAATTTGTGGACATTGATAATTTAGGTTGTAACTACGAAAGGTTAAGACTGTATTAAGTGACAAAGTTATTCTAGTTTTCTTAGAAAAAAATTACGTTTGTTTTTTAAAATTTTTATTTCTTAGAATAACTAAAAAAAATTTTAAAAACTTGTTTAGATATGATAATTTTTTAATTTAGAAAATTAGAAAACTAAAGAAGTTGTTCAATTACATTCATATTTTTAAATTTTTTTAAATATTTTTTAATTCAAATTAATTTAGATATGTCTTATATTATTTATGACAATATTGTATAGTATATGCGTTACATAAAAGTTGTGACAAAAATTTAAAGTAATATTAAAATACGAGTAAATAAATTTATGTTTAAATATATTTCAAAATAGTTACAAAGATTAATTAAAATATTATCATAATACATTATAAATATCAATATTAAATTTAACAAAAAATAAAAATGTAAATTGATAAATATGGTGTGGTTGGTCTTTCCCCTAATAAGTAACTTATAATATAGATAAGGTCTCTACAATCATTTATCGTTTCTTTTATTAAGGAGATTGTAGAAAAGCTAATTTAATATTTAAGGATGATAATATTAATTTAAATGAATAATGCAAGTTGTGTGTTTTTAATTTTTAAAAACTTGTAGCAGTAGAACTTTTTAAATTAGTAGTAGCTTGTTTCATATTCTTATTTGGTTACAGCAGTTTCTATTTTATAATTTAGTTACTTTTTTTTTTATTTTTCTTCAAAAACTTTTTATAAAAGTTTTTTGATTTTCTTAAAAAATAAAAAATTAGTTGTCTAATTTTATAAAATTTTTTTTAAAATAATTGGTAAGTAAATAATTTTTTTATTTTTTTAAATTTTTTAAAAATAATATTTTATTCTTTTAGAAAAACTTATAAACTAAACGTATCTTAAATGCTAGAATTCACATTTGAGATTGCATGAATTAAGGCTATATTTACTTCTTCATTTTTTATAATTTCTTGTTAGCTTTCAACTTTATAAAACAACGCTAACTTCAATATTTCTTCGCTTAATTTTTTCACTTTATTTCAAATCGTTGTTTTGAAATAAAAATTATTAAATTATTATTTTTTGGAATAATGTTTATTACATTTTAATTTATTTAGTGAAATTATTGCATTCATTTAATAATAAAAGTTACCAGTCTAGGTGTCTTGTCTCACATCTTAAGACTGGGAATTAACAAAATATTAAATTAAATTGTCTGACTTATACAGTACGAGGGACCAAATGAGGGTTGATTCAACCACCAAGGGAAGAAGATATAAATTCCATTGAAATTTGATGAAGGGGTAGATGTTAGTATGGCATGAACGGATATTCACTATTAGATAATCTGCATTCATTTCATCCCTTTGACACTTGTTATCTTCGGTCATGATTTAGAAGTTTCTTACTTTTAAATGGTGAAATTTTAGAGTTCAAGTAATTGGATTATTGTATTTGCATTTGTTGACAGAGTCTAGAAAAATAATTATTTTTCTTTTTATTTCCTTAGAGGTTAATCTAGAATTAGGCAGACTATTTTACGACAGGGAAACCTGAAATCTGAAAAAATATTAAGTGGTTCAAGAACAACACATTATACATTGTCCTATTTAATCTTTTTTTAAACATAAAGAGAAAAAAAATGGTAAAGAAAATAATATAATATTTTTAAAAAATCCTTGTATCACTTGTATATTTATTGAAGCCGTTGGTTCTAGATACTCTATTATGTTTTTCCTAAAACCTTAGGGATTACGTGGATAGTTTGAGAGAGTGCAGTTACTACACATGTGAGACTGTATTTTAAAAGTGGGATTGGTAAATTATTCAAAGGCTAGGGAGACAGGGTTAGCACTCTTTCTCATGGTGTCTGTTAGTCTTTTATCAGATGGTATTTTTTAGTAACCATTATATTAGTACTGTTGTAGACTTGTAGTTAAGTGATATTCATTTCCCTTATGTCTTATTTTATTTGATTTGCTATAGATATGGATCCAATTAATATCCCTAAATCTTTAGTAAATTATTTTTGTAAGAATTCATGCTTGCCGTAGCTATACTATATAATTTTGATCAATCTCTTCTAAGGTTGAGAAAATTGGAGATTGGCATCCAAAAGTACATTAAACTTTGTGTATATGCTTTACAATGTACTCCCTCCCCCATTTCTATCATGTATTTGGAGAGAAAAGCCTTATATATATATATATATATATTTATGCACTTAGAATTTAAGAGAAATAATTGTTATGTATTTAGTAATATCTTTGTTGATATTATTTGTGTAGAAAATTTTAAGAGAAATACATAAAAGAGAGATAAAGGTACCTTAAAAAACAATTGATTGTTTTATAAAAATTGACATATTATATTTTTTAATACGTGTTTCTTCTTTTTTCTTTAGAAAGTTAAATATAAACAAGGTAGTAATAGCAACTACCTAATTAACCTATACTTTCTCTGTTGTAGAATTTTTGGGGAAAAAGTCAACTTTACCCTCATTGAAAACATTGATTAAAAGTAAAATTATGTTCATTAGTGTTATAAGTTGTACTATTTACTAATTCACCAAGACTAAGAAAAAATATTTTTCTCGATAATTTTTTGTCCCTTAAAAATTCTTTTAATAAATATAATTTTTTGTCCCTTGAAAATACTTTTAATATTGAATGATTGTAATTGTGACCTGTAGAAATACTAGATGATTGTTTCATAAATCTATACTTATAATAAATTAAGGCTATAAAGAAAATTTTCATTTAATACTTCAAATAAAGGATCAATGTTCCTTATATTTTTTAAACAAAATAACTCAGAATTTTGAAACGTATAATGAAATAAGGATTGTATATGTTTACAAAGAGAGCGTAGAATATAAAACCCTAGAGGAGTATTTTAGGGAATTAAGATTGTTATTTTTGTAAAATGTATTACTTAAGTTATAAATGTATTTACAAATCATATTTATATAAAGACTTAAACTAGGTCAATCTAGAATTAGGGGTCTAGTGGATTCCGACGGGGGGAATAGTATATATATGATGTATAACGATGATTGTCTTGTGTCTTGAGATTGAATGACTAAGAAAAATATATTTGATATATAAAAATTTAATTTAATGGTATGAAGAAAAATAAGTTAGTTATATTTAAATAAAAAAAGCCTGTTAAAATGGTTTTTTTCAATATATGGGAGGAAATAAAAAGACTTGGTTTATGTATATTAAGATTAAAAGTGAAAATGTTGGAAATATGAATGTTAATTAATAGTTTTTAACTGCACAACGAATCAAGAAGCTAAATACCAAGCAGTTTAGGACAATTGCGCGTATGGCTTAGAAATTAGTGTTATAAACTGAGGAGAGTGGGGAATATATTTACAGTTGTTGATTTTTTTTAAAACCTAATTTATGAAAAAAGCAATCCATGATCCGAACGATATTTAATTTTCTTGCAAATCGTCACATGGCTGTTTATATTTTGAGGCCTAGATCGGTGGAATGTTAGGTGGGTGGGGACATGAAATGAAAAGTTTTTTTTCCCTTTTGAAAGTTCTTATTACATCTTATTGGTCAATAAAGGTAAGTTTTCTTATCCCCTCAACCCCCATTGTTTTCGTATCACGACACAATATAAACGGAGATATGTCATGGTGTGTGGGGTGTAGCCCCCCACATCATTTGATTTTATAAACTTTTAATTTGTTCCTTTCCCTCATTTATTTCTACCAAATATTTTTTCTTTTTTTTTTATCAGCGTTTTCGGTATTCATGGTAGAAAAATTAGTAAGAGGTAGTGTTGAGTTTCATTTTTGAATAAACAAAGGCAACACATCGCACCGACATGTATCTAATTGAAAAATTTAAGATTTTCCTAGTGTTAACATAGTATAGTACAGCGTTTCTATCTGAACAATTAATGATAGCTACATCCATTCTACTTGAAAACCATACCTATGGTTTATTTAAAATGGGATTCAAAACTTGAGCAAAACCTACTGTGCATGTTAGGAGGTAGCTGTCATAATTAAATTAATCTATATTTTTAATTTTTTTTAAATGACAATAAACAGGAAGGGGAAAGTAGTGGAAGAGTTGAGGATTCAAACTTTAATTTCAACAGTTAATGTGCATACCACAACGGTGTTGATTTCACTGAATCTTTATTATCAAGTTTAAGCTATTTTGAATGTAATTGTATACATTCATGGTATGAATAAGTTTATTGTTTGTGTATCAAGAAAAACTTCACCAAAACTAGAATTCTTCGGCCGAAAGATACCTTGTGCTAACATGTATTTTTTACTTTTCTCGGTGGCTTTATCCAAATTGACTTTGATTTTGTTGATCTTATGAACTATGTATGAAGCATGAAGGAAATACTTGAAAGGCATCATTTGCACTCAAGGAACCTGGCAAAACTGGAACAACCGTCTCTCGAGTTGCAGGTAAGGGGTATTAATCACATTTACTATTGTATTTAGGAATAGTTTGTTTTCATTTCTTATTATATTAAGTTTTAATTATAATTGTTGAGAGTTTATATAAGAGATGATGAAAACACTAAAAAAATATTTTTATTATTTTCTGTACAAATTTTAAAAATAAAATAGAGAGACATTTTTATAATTAAAAATAAAAAATAAAAAATAAAATTATTTTACGAAAGCAAATGACATGTCAGGGTAATTTTTGGTTCATGTAATCCCTTCAAAGTAGAAAATTACACATTCGTATATGATTGTTCTCCATTTTTCCTACGTTCTTTATTTTCATTTCTTTTTACAATCATCTAATCTCATATGCCTTTCTATCCCTTTGACACATATTTCGGTGTTCTTTACAGATTTATGTTTTCTATTCATAACTATGTGAATGGTTTTCATAAATTTATTGGGATATAGATTTTGTTTCTATAAAAAAATGTGATTTTTCGGTTTTTATCCTTTAATGTAAGAATTTTTCTTCGATGTTAATGATAGACTGATATTATTAGCAGAGAATCACATCAACATGTCAATATATGGCTCACAAGGCTAGCCAGACATGTCAAGTTTAGGTGTCTTGTCCTGCCAAAGGATAAGGAAAATCCTAATATTCTTTTAGTAAGAAAATATTAATCACAACCTATTCTAAATTTTAAAACTTTATTACCCGAAACACTTAATTAACCTTTTTTAAAAAAATATAAAAAAACTGGTAGTGGTTTTGAAATTAATTGTAATATACTGTTACTAAGGTATCTTCAGGAAACGTTTCTTTGATCTAAATTACTGAAATATTATTTTCAAATTTTTGTTTATGAATTGTGAAAATATGAAAAATGTTACGTTTTCTGTTTCTTACGTGATTTTTTGGAAATAAGGAAAAATGAAAATAAAATGGCAGTTTGAAAAACAATATATAATTTTTTTTGATAAGCAAAACATTAATTTTTTAAACACTAATTATACGATAGATCCATTATTACTCATGCTCAAGTAATTCGGTTATTTATATGGTTACTTCTTATCACTCTAGTCCCATGACATTAACAAAGTTATCATGTAAGATTAAGTTGGTAACTAACTGAAAAAATAAAATTATAACAATTAAATAATATTAATTTTTTATGTTGTTCAAAATAGTTAAAAACCTATTAAATTAATGATTTTTTTTTTGATTAAACCTAAGCCCAATGACCAACTATACAAGCCCTAACCCTAATCAGGTTACATGTTCAAGGTATAGTCTGCTTTGTCATTGTAAGCTTCACGGTCCTATATTTGTAAAAGGCGTTTGAATGGTTAAAGAGAAGGGAATGCTTATAAGCTATCCTTGACCTTGATTGTCTTCTATGTGATGTAGAGCTTGTGGGCGAAATACTTTCCATAATAAATGATGCTGGAAACTAAAAGAAATTATTGACACATAATTGTTTCAAGCACTATATATTTAATCTCTCTTAAAAAATCTTGAGATTGAAAATGGTGGAAAGTGAATAGAAAAGAATATTATCGAGAAAGTTAGCTTTATTATAATGTTAATATTCTAAGCCAAACATAATTGTCTCATGTGAAAGATATGTGTACTTAAACCAAAAACTAAAAAACAATCATACCTTTTTCAAAACTTATTTTTTATTTTTGAAGTGAATATTAATTGATTATTTATAATAGGAAACGAAAAGGATGTTGGTTGATACAAAAACACTATTTTCCTTTCAAAAGATCAATATGATTGAGGGGTAGAGAGACTTGGTGTAACTTGGATTATGCATAAGACTCTTGTGTTTTTCAGCCATAAAGAAGTACATATGCATCAATTAACTACTATGGGTATCCAAATCTATATATAAATGGAATTACATAATTTCAAAGATAATTTCAAGCAAATTAGTGACTCCTCCCATTCAGAAACAGAAAAACAAAAATGATCTAAATTGATTATAAATCAGCTCCATAATCTGTTGAAGAGTCTAGTTCAGTTGGTTGAATATATAAAAAAAAACACTCTATAATCGTATGACAATCGTTGATATCCATGATGTTTACTGCAGCTAGTTGAAAACAGCAACTTTTCTAGATTGAGCAAGGAAGTAGTAGAGAAGAGCCATCACCTAAGGTACATTACAAGCCACACAATTTCGTTATTGATTATTAGTTTTAAGTCATAAGTCCTAACAATGAAAATAATACAGGCAGCTGAGGGGAGAGGATCTTCAAGGTCTAAATATAGAAGAATTGCAACAACTGGAGAAGTCTCTCGAAATTGGGCTGGGTCGTGTAATTGAAAAGAAGGTCTTCAATTGTATTTTCTGTGGTGCCCATCACTAGCATGTATATAGTATGCTTTCTCTTACTTTTATGTATCACTAAATCTTTCTGCTTTGCAGGGAGAGAGGATTATGAATGAGATTGCGGATCTCCAAAGAAAGGTAAGAAATTAGAGATTCCATTATCGTTATCCACTTGCATTGATGATGGTTACATATGAGTATGTATAATTCTTGCATTCTTCTGTTTACCTGTATGGCATGAAACTCTCATCTCATAATCGAAGTTGTTCTTAATGAGATGATTTTTATTGTCATGATTTTCTTCATAACAATTTGAAGGTAAGACAAGATTTTTGTGATGAAGCGTCATATGTAATTTATCCAAGTATGCATTTAAAGATCACAATTATATCTATATCTAGTGAGTGAGTATTCAAAACAATTACCCATAAGTGTAACATTGTCGTGGTCAGTACTCTTACTTTGTCATCATTGTCATCATTATTGCCATTGTCGTCATCACCATCACGACCACCACCTTCACCTCCACAACCATCACCAACATCATTACCACCACCTTTGCCATAATAACCACAAATTAAAACCATTATCATCATTGTCTCCAGCACCACAGTCATCATGACCACATTCACCGTCGTTACAACTACCACTATTACAATCAGTAGCCATCGTCATCACCACAGTTGTCATGCCAGCGCCACCATTACCACTAGTGCAACCACCACCTTCTCCCAATCATCATCACCATAGCTAACATAACTGCTGTATCACTAACACCACCATTGTCAAAACGCAACTGTTGCCATGACCCCCACTATTGTCATCACCGTAATCAATGACAAAGCCACTAGCATTGATGTCACTGTCATTCCCCCACGGCCCCAACATTCACTGTTACTATCGCCACCATGACCAACATAACAACCACCATCGTCGTAACCATTTACCTTAACCCTAAACCATCTCTACCATCATTATTGTCGTCACCATAAATGGTGCTATGGCAACTACTCCACCTACCATCACCACCCTCACTAGTACCTTTAACATGATTATATTGTTATAATTTACATGTAATGTAGTTTAGATTAAATTAATATTTTACAACAATTTTTAAAAATTTAAAACAGTGAAAACTAAAACAAAATGTAAACCATTCAAAACAAGGCCTTGTTTATATGGGAATCGCTGAAGATAATATTTCTTAATTTTTATTGTTTCTTGTATAAATTTTTAAAAATAAAACCCAATTTCTTAATTTTTATTGTTTCTTGTATAAATTTTTAAAAATAAAACCCAATACATTAATTTTATAATTAACATTAAAATTATAATTTTGTAATTAAAAATAAAAAAAAATCATTCATTTCTGTCGGTAAACGGGCTGTTAATTTTTAATCTCAAAATTGAAAATTCTAACCAGTGTCTTCTAGTGTCTAATATTTGCATTCATTGTTGTTGCAAGACTGTTGGTTATGTTTTTTCGGTCGTCGAGCGACTTCTTTATAAATAAAAAATTAAGCAAATGTGTATAAATTATCAATGAACCAAATTTGCCACTCACTGAAGAGTATAATTTTTGAATGAGTGATTAAGTTCCACTATCCCCATCGACTAACAATTACAACTGAACCCGCAGGGGATGCTACTGATGGAAGAGAACGAGCGACTAAAGCTTCATGTATGATATCCTTTTCTTTTTCTGTCTTTCTTTGTATTCTTTTTTTTGTCTCTTATTTTGGTTTATATTATAGACACCTGGATATTAAAAAAAATAGGATTGAGTTGATACACCCCTGCAATGTTCAATTGATCTCTTCTGTGATTTTCTAAGGCGAGATTGTCACAATTTAAAAATTTGTGTGAATACTTTATTATTTTACCACAATCCCAATCTTTAATGATTTTTAACATTCTTTTTCTCTGAAGTACAGTGTTGTACTTGCATGAATTAACCTGTAATATATATGATTTGCACCAAAGGTGGCAGGCATTATTAATGGGCCAAGGCATGGTGGGGGAGAGTCTGAGAACATGGTTACGGATGAAGGTCAATCTTCAGAGTCTGTGACCTACGTCTGCAACTCCACAGGACCACCCCAGGACTACGAAAGCTCTGACACGTCCCTCAAATTGGGGTAAGCCTTTACCATTTTGTCTATTCATTCTAATAATGTTATGTGGTGGATAAAATATGTTGTTTTGTTTGATCATTTTTTCACTTTTGTCTAGTAGTGTTTATTTGATTTTTATTTAGTTTTAATTCCAAAATTATTATTGAATTTTTTATTTTTAAAAATTTGTATAATTATTAGTAAAAACAGGAATAAAAAGAGTTGTTTTCGGTATTTATTTATTGATTTCGGTATTTATAAAATTTAGTATGTTTTGGAAAGTAAAGAGGGAAAAAAGGACCTAATAATATGTAGATGATGAAGCATATTGATTTGTTAAATTAGGAATTGTGTTAATGGCATTATATTTTAAGAATGAATTTCAATGTATAAACAACTTAAAAATTAAAATAAATCAAAATAATTAAAAAAAATTAAGCGACCCAAAGACACAAATGTATTTAACCCTTATATTATTTTCTGAACACATAAATATATTTTTATAATTTAATTAGGAAGATACTTGTGAAATTGCTCGGGTAGATTAATTGTAAAACAATATTTTTTAATGATAGAATATTATTATTAAATATTAATAATAGTAAATATATACTGAAAATATTTGTTACTATAAATTAAAAACTAAACTTAGTTCCATTGAAATACACAAAAAATATATGCATATTATTTACGCATATTTAGCTATTATTTAAAATGTGATATATCAATGAATTTGAAAGAATGTTTATACATAAATTTTTTTGTAAATTTCAGCCCATTAATACTTGTTTGATAGATTTTTATTCAAGATTAAAAAATTCAAGACTTAAAAGAAATTGATTTAAAATTAAATTATTACTGAGTTTATCTTATTTTTATTAGAATGTTTGATTAATGAATTATATTTGTTACTTTAGGAATTTAAACTAAGTTTTGTTTTCAAGTATAAAATAGTTTTATAGATAAAAAATTCCCTATAAATAATTGATTGTGATCAATTGTAAATGAAGAAAATTAATTGTGATAATTTAATAAATATTTCAAATTTTAAATTAATAATTAAATTATAAAAATATTATTTTAAGTTATGTTTTCACAATAATCAAATAGGATACACGATAAAAATGTTATTACATTTAACTCCGTGATTTAAGTATTTCCATAAGAATCAAGTCATGTGTAAAAAGTATTTAAAATTTTAAATTTTTGAAATTAAATTAAAATTCAGTTGTCGTCTCTATGTTTAAGTCTTATTTTTGCTTGAGAATCTATTTATATGAATCTTTTTGTTATTAATAAATAAAGTGAAAAAAACTCATTCTACTTTGTAAATAAATTGTGAATAAGTTAAAAGAAAATTTTTCTAATTTATAAAGTTTCATGCAAATTATATTATTTTCTAATAAAATATAATATTGAATCACATTAAAATGATGTATTTGACCTTATTAAGTGATATGAGGATAAATTTTTCTCACATCTAACGGTTGATAATAAAAAAGTTGTTTGATATTAGATAAAGAAATATATATTAGTCATTTACTTCCTTTTCCCCGACTACTTTCTTCTTTTCGAACCCTATAAATCCACGACTCAACACTTCATCTATCTATTCTATCGCCATTATAAATGATAAAAAATAATAGTTGTTTAGTCATGAATAATTTAAATAGCTAGTGAATATCTATTATTGTCGGTGCAATAAAATCAAGTTCTAAACAAAATTGTTACCCAAAACAAATTCTAAATAAAATAGTTAGTTAATATAGATTATTAGTTAAGCTCATAAAAAATGTCATCGGGTTATGTTTAATTGTAAACTAAGTTTAAATATATTAGTTTTTATCAATATTGATGTAAAAATAAAGAAATAAATTTCTAATTCTAAATGATGGATTTTAACATTTTGAGATGACTAATGGTAATGTGAAACAAAACTGATATGTCAAATCTCGAGTTGACGAAACAAATTTCTAATTTTAAATGATGGATTTTAACATTTTGGGATGACTAATAGCGATTCGAAATAAAACTGATATGGTAATTCCCGAGTGTGTCAAAATTATTTTTATCATGAAAAATAAAATAATTTATCAAACATACCAATGTTTAGTTTCCATTCATTCTAAACAACAAATGTAAAAGAAAATCCCAAACCACACAACCTTAATTAAAAACATTAACCTATAAAATCAACTCAAATTCATAAGTCAAATTCAACTAACATCATTGTAGTTTAACCCGATGTCATGCTTATTACAATATAATAGTAAAAGTAATAAGATGGAGAAAAGGAAACATTACCAATTGTCATGATACATCCAAAGAGTAAAAACTATAATTAGAACTGAAGATGACATGTTTCTATTTTTTTTTTAAGAAACTCAAAGTTTAAAGAAATAAAGAATTAATGAAAAAGAAGATATTGATAAGTAATATATGTAGATAATCAAGAATTATAGAGTTAGTTGACAGTAGTTTTTTAGTAGCTACTTTGAAATTTTATTAAATATGAAATTAAAATTTTAAATGGAAAAACAAAATTTGAAAGTTTAAAAAGGAAAAAATAACGCAAGAGTTTGGTATCAGGTTTTTTAATATCTACCTTAAAATATTTAAATTGAATTTCAATTTCAAATTAAAATGGAAAATAGAAAAGTTGAAATTTTGTAAAATTAAAAAAAAAAGTGATGGTAGAGTTTTTTAGGTGTTTTTTAAGTTAGTACCTCAAACTTTAAAGTAACCATCACTTTCAAATTTAATTTAAATTTGAAATTTAAAAAGTGTAGAATGGAAAACTGTTGTCCTGAGATTAAGTTAAGTGAAGAATGGAAAGTAACGGGATAAATGAATCGATGAAAATAATTGAAAGGAAAACTTCCTCTTTATAATTGTTCTTTTTTTTAAAGTCAATTAACTGTTTTACTCTGCAAACGGCTATAGCAAAAAAAAAAAGAAGAAAGAAGCGATTATTTCTGCGAAAAAATTGCACGCCTGGAACAAATAAATGAGGAGAAAACACATGGAAATTTAGTGGAAGAGTTTTAATAGAGTAAATAGATTTAATAGATAACTACTATCTTTGGTTCTAAATATAAGCAAATTTTAGTGGAATTTTTTGGTCCCTTAATATAAGTAAAATTAGACTTTCCCAATGTTATTAAATGTTTGTTTACCAAATATGTCCTCATCATATATATTTCCAAGGCCACTAATTCTTTATTTAATAAATGATACTAAGGGCATTTTAGAAAATTAAATCAAATATGTGGTAACATTAATGCAAATAACTACCTCTAATTACTATTCTTAATATGTGTGAAGTTAAGTATATTTGCTTATATTTGGAACTGGAGGTAGTAATAGATAAAAGAAACTGCAAAAAAAATTGGTGGATACAAAAAAGGAACTGTTTATATAGCGATTTGCGTCAGTAAAAGAGAAGTGTGTTTCTCAAAAACTCATGAGAAAATTACGAGAAGCTTTTTTAGGAAGATGTTCTGTGAAATTGTGGAGTGGGGAAAATGACGTAAAGAATTTGAACCAAATGAATAAGAAAGTGACATGTGATAAAGAATGGAAGAGTAGTAATAGATGCAATCCTTCTTACCAGAATTATATATTTGTATGCATGTATCTTGCCTGGATTTATTTCTTTCATGAATTATGTTATCATTTGCAGGCTACCATACTCAGGCTGAAGGAAAGGTGCTTGCGAGGAGTTAAAACTTAAACCATGAACTTAGATTATGGTCTGAATTTCATTAATGATTATGACTCTAATTTGTCACCGTGGAGTGGTGGTAGTATATATTAGTAATGATTTGTGGCTAATCTGGTCGACTATGTCTTCGAAAAATTATGGTTTAAAGAAAGTAATTCTAATTTCTAAGTAATGTTTTTGATTGCATTTTAACAGGTGTAGGTTTTCTTCTCGCTGCCCATCTCGGTTTTCTCTTAATTAATACAGTTGTTGAGGAAGTTATATATGTTAGTATGTTTTAAAAGAGGTTGTTTGAAAAATTGCTCTCTGCTAGGGTTAAACTACACGCTCAAGGTATATGACATTAGCCTCCCATGAAAGGGGGACACGTTGATTTCTGTAGGCTTGGCAAGGTAGTGAGTTCTGTGATTCTTAGTTTAGAATCTGTATAAGTGAAGGTTTTAGTATGGTTCCTGCCAAGATGTTTGAAAATTTAACAGAGGAGGAAAGATCAAAGAAGAAAGTGAAGGTTGGAGAGCAGGATATGGACGTAGAAACTGATGAGGAGATTGAGAGTCCAACTCACTCCCCTTGAAGAACTAGTTGTATGGAGAAGAAACCATGGGGGAGGAGTTAACTTCCCAATAATCCATGTCTTGAGATTAAAGTGGCGGAAGAAGAGAGAAGAGTGGAGTCGCCCTAGGTGTGATGGGCTGATTGTTAAGCTTTTAGGGAAGTTCGTGTCCTTCCAGTTTCTTGAAGCATATTTGAAGCAAAAATGGGGCTTGAAAGGACTATAAGGGTTTTGGATTTGATGACTACAAGCATGCCCTAATAAGGGCCCTGGTAAATAGCAGGCCATTACTTGCTAGTTCAAAGGTGGAGGCCACGGTTGTTATATGATCTATTACCTTCAAAATTATAAAATTTCTTTTGATGATCTATGATTCTATTATGTTCATGCATAACATAAATTCAAGGGGAGCTCACTTTCTTTCTCCAAAAAGTTCCCTGTATGTCTCTAGAACCCTATGATAATTTTTTTTTATGATACTTGACTCCTAAAAGCAATTAAGATATCTTATTCTGAAAAACAAATTTTTTTTGGAATGAATAAAAGTATTAAAGAAATTAAATAAACAATTATGAAATATTCTTAACTAATTCAAACTACTTTTTTAATAAGGTGAGTTCGGAGTGTTTCTTAAGTAAATTACAAACCAATATCTAAGAAATATATATGTAAGCAATTGAGCAAAGGAAGAACTTGAATTTTTTTTTATGGAAGAACATTTAATCAATCTAAAAATAGGACCTTACACTTAACATTCTCTTACAATCACAAGGATTTCAACAACATATTAAGGAAGATTTTAAAATGAGTATTTGAATAGATGTTAGAATTGAAGATTTATCTTTTGTTTTTGAGAGATTTGAAAACTTACAAGAAGCAAATAGTCAATGCATGATTAAAAAAGACTAACTTAAGAGAAAATTGATAAAGATTGAATATCAACTAAGTTAAATTTTTCCAATAAACTACGTTTTGAAGTTCAGTTAATGGACCTTAGAAGGAGTTCAAACTTCAAAACAAGCATTCTTAGCAAGCTTCGTGGAACTCAAGTTCAAAATCATGTCAAGGAAAATATTTTATTTAATTAGAGGAAAAGAAATCAAGTCTATTGAAATCTAAGTCTCAAGATTTGGGTTTTTATTTTGAACCTTCTATAACCATATTAGAGTCTCTTTTCTAAACCTTCTAGAACTAGACTATGGTTTTTATTTTTAAACCATTCATAATTATATTAGGGGTTCTATTTTTGAATTCTCTAGGGTTAGAATAGGTTTTCCTTGCTTAAGATCTAGGTTAGCCCTACCTTTTGACCAAGGAAAAGGACAAACTTTCAACAATTTTTTTTTGCATCTTTTTATAAATGAACGGGTTAAAACAAAAGTGGAGACAAAACCATACAAGAGAGAATAATCTTTTAAAGAGAGCTAGAGTAAAAAAGCTCACACTTTGTTTTTCTCACACACATTAAAAGAGAGTCTATATATACACTAAAATCATCCAAGTTTCCATTCTCTGAACTTGTTATTTGCTTTCTTTGTAAAATCTGACTCTTAACACTTAAAGGTCTTAACTGTGTAAGTTTAGAGTTTAGTGTTTTTAACATACTTTATTTTCATGCAAAACTGTTAAAGCTTAAAGATCCCTACTACAAATCACCCTCTATACAATGATGTTTCCTTGCTAGTCAAGTGAATTAGCTTGTGAGTGTGTAACTGGCAGGTGCAAGTTTGTGTTTTAAGCTTGGAGAGGCTTTGGGGAAATAGTAGTCGTGTGAGATCCTGAAGGGGTTTGACATGAAAAGAATACTTGTATTCAAGGTTAAATAGTGAAAGAAATCCTATTAAGGTAGATATTAGACCTAATTTTAAGTATTAGTGAGGGGTGAGCCAATGTAAATTGTGTATGCTAATCTCCTTATCATTCTCTCTTACTTTGCTTTAGTCAAGATCTGTTAAAATCCACATGTAGTTATAAGGTTATGAAAGCATTTTTGAAGTTAAAAACTTTGTGAAAATAATATGAATTTCATTAAAGTGTTTTTTCTAAATGCAAGGCTTCATTACATGTTTCGAAAGAAAATCCTAATTTTTAGAATCTATTTGTAAACAACTGAATCTATTCAGAAATAGAGGTCCATGTTTTTAGAATACTTAAAATAACTTTATCTAAGTCTCAACAGGCTTGAGATACTAAAGTATCTTTGTTTTGTAGTGAAAGCCATAATTTGTGAGTGTCACAATTCAATCCCTTTTTGTAACACTTTCGGTTAACCTAGACAATCCCTTCCACTAGATCATCCAACTTAATTGATAGGTTACGAGTTTTAAAAAAATATGGAAGTTTTTTTTCTATACATGAAAACTTAATGGAATAAAAACATTATATACAGCATCGTTATATAATACATGGTCATCAACAAATGGTACATACTCTAAACATTAGGAGCATGCAGACTCCCAAAACACACGAGGGACACAGTCCCACTGGAGACTCTATCTTGTTCTGTCTTTCATCTTGCCGAGGTTCCTTTCTTCCTTTCCTGGAGCGGGTAACCTCTTTTGGTGAACCCTGTCCTCTATGTGGGGTTTCTTATCCGATTTGAAAAATTGTTGTAAAGGGTGAGGAGTATGCCCTTACTCACGAACAATGGAGAATTGTCATTTCTAACGTCTTTCCCATCCAATACACAAATCATAATCCAGACCATGTCTGAGGATCAGACCTCTGTCCCACACTATTTACTATTCATTATCCTCACATAACGTTGGCCCTAACCTGACTCACCTTAATTAACATTACCTCACCTCTCATCTATATCTAGTTCGTCTCAAGGGGAATCGTGTAGTCATTACTCTACAGTCTTATGTTTATCATCTCATCGATACTATCACACACATCACGCATCATATTAGAAATCAATCAACATATTGCTATCCATGTATGCAAGTGTTCCATTATTTATTCTTCTTTTAGTATTGTGAATGCAATGCATATGGGCCCAAAATCTCATTATCACAGTCATCAGAACCGTCCTACGCAGTCTGACATTGGGCATAATGTTTCCACGATAGAGTGACCGAAGCCCACCCAGTCTTCATAACACAAGGGTAACCCAGACAAGCGTGTCCTCAATCAACAAGGATCCTTCTCAACAACCATTCATGACCACTCAATAACGGGACTTGGTTCTCCATGGCCACAATAATATAATATTCTTATTATATTAATCCTTTCATTGCCTTTTAGTCTTCTTTTATTAGTGCATAGTTTTTTAAGGAATTTGGCATATCTTGGGATTTGCTTGATGGCTTCTAATAAAGGTATATTTACCTACTTTTCTAAATGTTTCCAAGATCTCCTCATCCATTTTCTTATTTTGTATAGATTTTTGTCTTTGTGGAAATGGAAGAGGGATATGTTGCTTATCAGGACCAACTGCAGAAGGAGGATTTGTGAGAGATATATCATTATTATTATTACTTGAACTATCTAAAACTTCTTCTGCATGTTTTTCTGTGACAATAGTATTTTCAGTTTGTTGTTGTTTTTCTGGTCCGTGGATAGCTTTACCAGATCTTAAAGTAATTGCACTTAAATTTTTAGGATTGACAATTGTCTGAGTGGGCAACTTATCTGAGCCTTGAGACTACAAATGGTTTAAAGATGTAGCCAATTGACCAACCTTATTTTGAAGAGTTTGAATTGTAGCCTCAGTTCTTTTTTGGAAGTTCAGATTATCTACTGCATTTGCTTTATCAATTCCTCTAAATTTGATTTCTCAGTGGAAGGTGCAGCTATTTGTGTAGCTTGTTGTTGTACATGAGGAGGTTGATATTGTCTGCTTGGTCCAGTATTTGCCTGAAAAGGTGCATAAGGTTGTTGTGAGGAATTACCCCATCTTAAATTAGGGTGATTCCTCCAACCAGGATTATATCTGTTAGAAGAAAGATCATAATTATTATGTTGTTGTTGTGGTAGTCTGTTATTGTATAAGTTGGCAGTATATACTTGAGGATTTTCATCAGGAATTTTAGCTTCCTGTAGTGAAGGACAACAATCGGTATAATGATCTAATGAAGTATAGATAGAGCATACCTTAGCAGGGGTTACAGGTTGTTGTTTTTGAGACACAATAATATTTTTCATAAGTGTTGCTAGTTTAGCAAATTTACTTTCCCATTTTTTATCTCCATCATTAGTAGTTTCAATTTTATGGACTCCTTTAATTACTACAGAATTATTTCTGGTGGCATGTTGTTGAGCATTAGCAGCCATGTTCTCAATTAAAGTTTTTACTGCATTTGTAGTTTTATTTTGCAAAGCACCACCACTAGCTGCATCAACTAAAGTTCTATCCATTGGATTAAGACCTTCATAGAAATATTGTATGAGAAGTTGGTCCGTAATTTGGTGATGGGGACAACTAGCACACAATCTTTTAAATCTTTCTCAGTATTCATAAAGATTTTCCCGGTCATGTTGCCGGATGCCACATATTTCTTTTCTAATTGAGGAAGTTCTTGAACCGGGGAAAAATTTTTCAAGAAACATTTTTTTAGGTGATCCCAACTTGTAATAGAGCCAGGAGGAAGGTAAAATAACCAATCCTCAGCGATATCTGCTAGGGAGAAAGGAAAAGCTTTAAGTTTTACATGTTCTTCTGAAACCCCTTCAAGTTTCATGGTAGAGCAAAGGATATGAAATGCTTTTAAGTGTTTATGAGGATCTTCACCTGCACGACTATGAAACTTTGGTAACAAATGAACTAAACCAGTTTTAAGCACAAAAGGAACATCTTCCTCAGGATATAAGATGCATGATGTTTGATTAGTAACATCTGGTGTAGCTAGTTCTTTTAATGTCTTTTCAGCCATGTTATGCAAATACTCAGAAGTTGAAGGTTTAGTTTCACTATTTATGCTATTAGCTAGAATATTATTATTATTATTATTATTATTATTATTATTATTATTATTATTATTATTATTATTATTATTATTGTCTAATAGTTTCTTAGATGATCTAACTAATTGATGAAATGTTCTATCTATTTCAGGATCAAAAGAATATAGTGGTTCAGGATTAGATCTAGTCATACACAATACATCTACATATATTATAACAAAATACTATAACTATGTAATAAAAGGAAAAATTTATCATTTTAATTATGAAATGCTTAGAAAATATATTTAAAAATTTAATTTTTTTTTATATTTATATTTTTTAATGGTTGAAAATGAGATTACTAGAAAATAAATAAGAATATAATAAAGTGAAATTTTTTTTAATTTTTTTTATATGCTTACATTCAACCAAACCTGAATATCTTCAACACACCTACAAAAAAAATTGTAAAACATATTAGGTAATTGAATGTAAATAATTAGGACCAAAGGTGTAACATCCTGGTTTTGATTAAGGTTAATTAGAGAATTAAGATTTATTGATTGAATAATGATAATAATGCCAGGAAATGACATTGGTGCCCTTGGTGGTGTTATGAGAGCTTCGGTTCTCTCTCTCCCTCTCTTCCTCGTGATTCCCACGCTGATGGGATAGGAGCTGATGGGATGTGATGGCTGATGGGAGTGGGCTGTCACGGCAGTGAAGGGATAAGGCTTTGGCTTCTCATTTTCCACCCACTCCTGGCTCATTTTCTCTTGGGTTCAAGGAGAAACACTCTTCCTTTCTCTATCGCGTCGTGTGGCTTCTTCTTCTACTCCTTCGCTGGTTCTCCATCTTCGTCTCCTTCATCTTCTTCTTCCACTCGCACGCTGAGTAGAGCCCGAGTGGGAAGTGGAACACGAAGAGGAACAACATGGTTGAGAGAGAGATCTGTGTGGTGGTTGAGAAAATAGCATGGTGCTGTGTGTTTAGAGGCAGAGATCCTTCCCTGTTCTGCCTAACAGCGTTGGGTGCCTGGAAGTCCGGGAGTCCTCCATTGTTGGTGAGGACTGGACTGCTTGAGCGTGGGAGGACCACGTTGTGCCTTGGAGGCTTGGCATGGGGTGTCTTGGTGGTAGATCTGCTCGTGAGGAAGCAGCTGTTGGTTCTTCCAAAGCTGGGAGCAGAGTGCTGTGTGAACAGCTAGAAGTCGGGTCGTTCTGTTGAGAACGAGTGACCAAGGGGCGATTGGTCGGAACTGGAAGCTCAAGGAGCTTTTGGGATCTTCATTCCAGGTAGGGGGGCTAATTTTCATATCAAATGTATGGTTTATGGACGGGTTCCGGGTGGTTTTGCTTTAATGTGTTGTGTCATGCTTGAAGTATGTTGATTAATATGTTGTAGTTGAGTATTGATGCATGAAACACCCGGATTCGTAATTATTGTGGTCTGCGTGGTGTTGTTATGATTTCGTCCATGAGATGTATGATGATAAATATAAAATGCTGAGTGAATGCATGGAAGTGTTGGCTTTAATGAGTATGCCGAGTGAATGTATGATATGTTGTGGCTGTTAATGAGAAAGCCGAGTGGATATTATATGAAATAGCATGTGATGCTTGTTTTAAATGATAATTCTGAGTGGATGGCATTATGATTGCCGAGTGCATGAGATGTGGGTCGGTTATGTTAAATTCCGTTTAGGATTTTATATTAAAAAATATGTGATTTGCCAAGTGCATGTGATTGCCGAGTGTATGTATTGTGTTATTGCTATGCCGATCCCTGTTTATGAATAATAATGATAAAATGCATTGGATGCATGTTATTGATATTGAATGTTGAGTGCATGTGTGTGTGGAAAACATATTGGAAGACCTTGGGTTGGACTCAAGACAATGCCGAGTGCATTGGCGTTGGATGCCTGATTGAATAAGACCGTATGCATCTGATTCGCCACTGGAAATGGTTGGAGCATATAGCGTTGGACGCTTAATACCGATCGACAATCAGATGAATACGTGTTAAATATGATAAAAGACCTCGGGTTGGACTCGAGGCAGTGCCGAGTGCACTAAGCGTTGGACGCTTAAAGACCTTGGGTTGGACTCAAGGCAATCCCACCGGGTTGGACTCGGGGCTGCCCGTAACACTTCCGTTGTTGCTTGGAGTAACTGTGTTACATGTGAGGGCAAACGGTTTGGTACCTTTAAAACGGCCAAATCAGCTTGGAGCTGAGAAAAGGCTTGGAGCCTATGTTGCAACAATAAAAATGGATAATAGATAACCAGATCCGGGTGAAATGAATGTGTGCACACTTATGATTGTCATTGAGCTCAATGTGAAATGTTTGAATATGTGGATATGAATTGATTGGGGTGAATCCGATTGGATTAATGCATGTATACTGATATATTTGCCGAGTGCAATATGCTGTTGTGGTTGTGGTACATGCTGTGATAAATATGATGAATATAGCCATGAATAATTGGTGCGAATTCCGACTGGGCGAATGTATGTAAATTGGTACTGTTGCCAAGTGCAAGGTGATTATGAATGATATGAATTACTCAGTCTTGATTGAATTGCATGAATTGCATGAATCCCGAGTGGATGATGTTGTTGGGGTATTCATATTGAATGGCAGAGTGCATTATTGCTGATTGAGATATGTTAATGTATGGTTGAGGATTCTGATATTAAACTGAGTCAATAACTGTCATTTAATATGTAAAAGCTTACCCCTACTGTGGCTATATTTTTCAGTGTATGCAGGTCAGACTGGGAATGAGGAGATGGCCTCAATTCCGAGTGATGGGTACTCCGATTGTTGGAGTGCACATACAGTATGTATATTGTAAATAGATATGTTAAAGCCTTGGCCGGCTCTCTTGTAATCTAAACGGATTTGATCATATGGGTTGTCTATCGGGAATGTGAACAAGTATACATTGTATATATATATATATATATATATATATATATATATATATATATTTTACATTGTTATAAAGTTACCCGAGTTGTTCATTATGTGGTGTTGAGAGAATAATGCTAAGTTAATAAATTCCGAGTGAAATATTGATGGGAGAGCTATTGTCGAGTGAGGCTTAGTGTGTTTGCTTTTTCCGAGTGACGAAGGCTTGGAATGGTTCCGAGTAAGATGTACTCGAGTGGGCTACTTTCGAGTGAAGACTAGTCCATATGTTACCGAGTGAAAATATGAGTAAACCCCGAGTGAGGAAGGGTTGAATATTTCCGAGTGGGAAATCCCGAGTGAATCTCTTCCGAGGGAAGAGTTGTTGTGATGGTTTTGATTGAGGTGTCTTAAGGGGTCCTCTTCCGAGTGAACGAGGTTATATATATTCTGAGTGAGTGTTATATATTCCGAGTGGCTAAGATTTAAATAAGTCCAAGTGACTTAACCTTGTGACTCCTTCCGAAGGAATGGAGGTTATAGTGATCTCCGAGTGAGGAAGATCAACTTATGTCGAGTGTAGAATGGATAATATATTCCGAGTGAATTATGGTTGAAATATACCGAGAAGTATTAGACTGGGGAAATAATCCGTGTGGGGAAAAGCTTATGGACTCCAAGTAGAATATCCGAGGGAATCATTTCCCGAGTGAAATACGCCCGTGTGTTTGATAACTGTGATTTGGCTAAGTAAGAATTTACCGGGTGAATCATGTATGTGGGGACCGTTCCCGAGTGAACGTGGTCCCGAATCTGAGTAATGGAATTACCGAGTGAATGGGTCCGCTTGAGCGAATGAGGATTCGCTCCAGCGAGAAATGGGCTCGCTCAAGCGATGCAACTTCCGCTGGTCTGTTTGAGCAAAACTGAGTCTTACCAATATGTGGCTGACTCGGTCTTCTTTTTTTTCTCTGGTCGGTTTTGCTTTCCCTTGCCTTGCGTTTGGATTATTTTTACCCCGACTGCTTTGTGAATTTTGGAAAAAATTTCCCTGGTCTCGATTTGGGTTTAATTAAGTCGGGTTGTCTCATTTTGGTATCAGAGCGGACTTAAAAGGTCCATGGCCAAGGTATGCCTACTGTGAGTGGGCGGTTGTGTGCAATATGACCGGTTGTCATCATTGCTTGTAGTATTTTGTTAGATTTGATACATGTTTAATTATGATTTGTGTGATATATGCCTATGTTTTGTTGGGGACAGTAGTGAAAGGTGCTACTGTTGTGATGTTAATTGGGGGGTAGAGTTGTTACTACCCTGGTTTGGTTATTCATTGAATAAGAGGTATTTCTAAGCCTGGGTCGGCTGTGAGGAAATAGACCGATAGATGTTGAAATTGTATTGGTTGGTTCAGCCTCTTGTGTAGGCCATGCTAGTGGTTTATGGCCGAGGCATGCTTGTTGATTAGATTAGAGCTCACATATTTGAGTTGATTAAGTGAATGATAATGAAGGAATTCCCTAGTGTGATGTTTCTGAATTCAATTGATCGGTTGTGCCATTTATAAGGGATCATCCTTTGGCACGAGAACTCTATGTGATCTATGGTGTACGTGATTTATGGTATAAGTGATGTGTTGCAGTTTGCTAAGTTAGAAATCTGGGTATGTGATAGGTGATTAAATGTAAAATCTGATGCATGTTTGATTAGAGTAGTGTCTCGATTTCTGGTGTGTAAAAACTGAGTGAATGATTGGCTGATGTTAGGCCACTAGTTGTGGTGACCCAGTTGATTGGGCATGATTAAGTATGATCAGATATTATTGAGATGGATACCTGAGAGGTTAGAAAACTGGGTGAGAAATTGATGTAATTGGATACCTGAGGATTTGAGTTAGACTCGGTCTTGTGGTTGAAAACCGAGTGAATAATTGATTTAGTGGTGACCCATAAGGTATGGAAATCCCGATCGGATTTAGTATAATTGTATGCTATCAGATTTTATGGAGCTGGACCCGATGTTGATCTAGGCTTGGTGATAATTGGATGTTGTGGGAATGTCCCACGGTGGGTACTAGGTGACCCCTAGAATTTCCGAGTTGGATAATCTGATTGACATTATGGATTGTTGAGCCGAGTAAAGTAATGGTGTAATAAATTGTTGAGGCTTGAACCGTCCTAAGATGAAATGCAAGTGATGAACGTGATACCTGATTGATAGTGAGTGGTAAGGTTGAAATCTGAGTACTTTTTGGTACTGAGAATGAGGATGGTGATGATTGTACTCCACTGAATTGTGTTTATGATTAATGGAAAGGTTCACCGATGTAGGAACCTGTTATGTGATTGAAAATCATATTGTACCCGAGTTGTATATCTAAGTGAGCTTGGTGAATCATCAGGCTTAAATTGATTGATGGCCTGTGAGGTGTGATGAAATGAGGAATTAATAGGCTGTCAGATTATGATTTTATGATGGATGTGATCCAATGAAAGGGTATTTACTCGGTAAGGGCTGGAAGCAGATTGTTGGTATGACGAGTGAGTGTATATGAATACAGTGATGAATCCATGTGATTCTTATGGGGTCGGAAACCGATTGCCATTATACTGTTTTACAGTAATGGTAAATGATATTTCATGATTGTTGTTGCGTGGTGTGCCCTAGGTGGTGCACAATGATGATGTTGATGTAAATGTATTGCTTATATATATGTATGTGAATTGCCATTAATTTTTATGAATTAGTATTAGTTGAGTGAGTTTGGTCGGTGTGAGTGAAAGGAGTGTAATGTATACTGTTCCGAGACGACTCTACCTACCATAGGTATTGTGGCAGCGTACACGTTGCAGCGACTCTATGCAATTGTTGTAACCCTATAGGAATGAGACGTCATCCTATAAGTTAGATGCGGCGATTCATAAGTCGGGCAGGTGAGGTTGTAGCTGCTTATGGTGATGGTGAGTCTATCGGGCTGTTCTGAGTAAAGATGAGAGTTGTATTGTGTGAATAGTAAGTGGTTGTGTATCGAGATGAGGATTGAAGGTTGTTTCGTGTTTACCTCCGAGAGAATCAGAGGTTATTGGGTATGAATTGGCTATTAAAAAAAATGATTGGTTATTGAAATAGATGGGTGATCAAGTCTGTCACTGGAAATGGAGGTTTTATGAGGCTAACCGAGTGATACTGTGGGTTTAGTGAGGAAACCAGGACCTTGAGCCAAGGTAATCTGTAAGGTGAGGATTTGCTCGGGAAAGATTAGTATATTCCGAGTGTGAGAAAGTGGAGATCATTCTGAGTGAAATCTTTCTGGGAGAAAGAACTACTGGGAGGAGTTATGATGTTCCGAGTAAAACATCGTTATGGGGGAGTCATTACTAAGTTAAGGAACTGAGTCCGAATGACACATTTGTGTTAGGTGAAATCCGAGTGAAATATCCGAGTCGTGTGACTTTCGGGTGAAGTGTCCGAATGTGGCACTCCTGAGTAGGGAAAAATACGAGCGAAGTGTCTCTGGTTGTGACACTTCTATGTGAAATGGTACCGAGTGGGACGTTGAATAAGTAAGTTTCTGAGGGAATGGCTTCCGAGGGGAGTAGATACCCGAGAGGTAAATTTATTCACATTTGTGTTTGGATCAATGTTTAGAGCTGCTGAGTTGAACTCAGGTTTGATTTCAAAGTAGGCTTGAATTCCGAGTGAATTATTGGTAAGTAGAAAGTTTGCCGGGTGAGAATTGCCTTCAAACCCCGAATAATGTTTTTGAGTGAGAGGTCCGAGTGACAATCTCAGAGTGTAGGCATGGAATCAGCCGAAGGAATGGTTCGAAATCTGAGATTTTAGAGCCGAGTGTGATGCCTGTAAAGGATGAATCCAGGCAATCTGTGCTAATTGAAGCACATTGGAGCTCTGTTGAGTATCTGTCTCGATATTTCTAAGGTATATCATGGTTTAAAGAAGAGATTTAATGGTCGGATGTTGAATATCCGAGGGATTAATCCGAGATAAATCGGACAATAGTGAGTATTGGTGGGAATCGGTAATGTTGTTTACCGACTAGATTCTTCCCAGCTGATTAATTAACCTCCATAGTGTGTCTTATATGACACAATTTAGAGTTTATACTCTGCGTGGATACTTAATTGTGCCAAGTAACTCCTATGAATTAGAGGAAATGACGGTGGATGTACACCGATTAGCGTTGAGAGTGTTGGGCCGAGTGGCCAAAGAACTAGAGGTGCCATTGGTTATGGTGAATTGATAGAGTTAAATAGGGTAACTTGTACATTTTAAAAAATTGAAGCCCCAAATGTACTGGATTTTTATGGGGGAATTATGAGCAGGTAGGACCTGACTTTAGTGATTTTGCCGACTCGAATTGTGGAACGGTCGGTAAACCGCTTGAGAGGTGAAGCTATACCGAGTGGAATTATGAACCGGTCGGTGAATGCTTGGGAAGCAGAGACATTTAATTAGTTAAGGCAGTAATATTCTGAGTCGTTGTTGAGGTAAGTTTGTATTTGAATTTCGAGGACGAAATTCTTTGAAGGAGGGGAGTAGTGTAACATCCTGGTTTTGATTAAGGTTAATTAGAGAATTAAGATTTATTGGTTGAATAATGATAATAATGCCAGGAAATGACATTGGTGCCCTTGGTGGTGTTATGAGAGCTTCGGTTCTCTCTCTCCCTCTCTCCCTCGTGATTCCCACGCTGATGGGATGGGAGCTGATGGGATGTGATGGCTAATGGGAGTGGGCTGTCACGACAGTGAAGGGATAAGGCTTTGGCTTCTCATTTTCCATCCACTCCTGGCTCATTTTCTCTTGGGTTCAAGGAGAAACACTCCTCCTTTCTCTCTCGTGTCCTGTGGCTTCTTCTTCTACTTCTTCGCTATTTCTCCATCTTCGTCTCCTTCATCTTCTTCTTCCACTCGCACGCTGAGTAAAGCCCGAGTGGGAAGTGGAACACGAAGAGGAACAGCGTGGTTGAGAGAGAGATCTGTGTGGTGGTTGAGAAAACAGCATGGTGCTGTATGTTTGGAGGCAGAGATCCTCCCCTATTCTGCCTAACAGCGTTGGGTGCCTGGAAGTCTGGGAGTCCTCCATTTTTGGTGAGGACTGGACTGCTTGAGCATGGGAGGACCACGTTGTGCCTTGGAGGCTTGGCATGGGGTGTCTTGGTGGTAGATCTACTTGTGAGGAAGCAGCTGTTGGTTCTTCCAAAGCTGGGAGCAGAGTGTTGTGTGAACAGCTGGAAGCCGGGTCGTTCTGTTGAGAACGAGTGACTAAGGGGCGATTGGTTGGAACTGGAAGCTCAAGGAGCTTCTGGGATCTTCATTCCAGGTAGGGGGCTAATTTACATCTCAAATGTATGGTTTATGAATGGGTTCCAGGTGGTTTTGCTTTAATGTGTTGTGTCATGCTTGAAGTATGTTGATTGATATGTTTTAGTTGAGTATTGGTGCATGAAACACCCGGATTTGTAATTATTGTGGTCTGCATGGTGTTGTTATGATTCCGTCCATGAGATGTATGATGATAAATATGAAATGCTGAGTGAATGCATGGAAGTATTAGCTTTAATGAGTATGCCGAGTGAATGTATGATATGTTGTGGCTGTTAATGAGAAAGCCGAGTGGATATTATATGAAACAGCATGTGATGCTTGTTGTAAATGATAATTCCGAGTGGATGGCATTGTGATTGCCGAGTGCATGAGATGTGGGTCGGTTATGTTAAATTCCGTTTGGGATTTTATATTAAAAAGCATGTGATTTTCCAAGTGCATGTGATTGCCGAGTGCATGTATTGTGTTATTGCTATGCCGATCCCTGTTTATGAATAATAATGATAAAATGCATTGGATGCATGTTATTGATATTGAATGCTGAGTGCATGTGTGTGTGGAAAACATATTGGAAGACCTTGGGTTGGAATCAAGGCAATGCAGAGTGCATTGGCGTTGGATGCCTGATTGAATAAGACCGTATGCATCTGATTCGCCACTGGAAATGCTTGGAGCATATAGCGTTGGACGCTTAATACCGATCGGCAATCAGATGAATACGTGTTAAATATGATAAAAGACCTCGGGTTGGACTCGAGGCAGTGCCGAGTGCACTAAGCATTGGACGCTTAAAGACCTTGGGTTGGACTCAAGGCAAGCCCACCGGGTTGGACTCGGGGCTGCCCGTAATACTTCCATTGTCGCTTGGAGTGACTGTGTTACATGTGAGGGCAAACTGTTTGGTACCTGTAAAACGGCCGAATCAGCTTGAAGCCTATGTTGCAACAATAAAAATGGATAATAAATAACGGATTCGGGTGAAATGAATGTGTGCACACTTATGATTGTCATTGAGCTCAATGTGAAATGTTTGAATATGTGGATATGAATTGATTGGGGTGAATCCGATTGGATTAATGCATGTATACTGATATATTTGCCGAGTGCAATATGCTGTTGTGGTTGTGGTACATGCTGTGATAAATATGATGAATATAGCCATGAATAATTGGTGCGAATTCCGACTGGGCGAATATATGTAAATTGGTACTGTTGCCAAGTGCAAGGTGATTATGAATGATATGAATTACTCAGTCTTGATTGAATTGCATGAATTGTATGAATCCCGAGTGGATGATGTTGTTGGGGTATTCATATTGAATGGCAGAGTGCATTATTGCTGATTGAGATATGTTAATGTATGGTTGAGGATTCTGAGATTAAACCGAGTCAATAACTGTCATTTAATATATAAAAGCTCACCCCTACTGTGGCTATATTTTTCAGTGTATGCAGGTCGGACTGGGAATGAGGAGATGGCCATAATTCTGAGTGATGGGCACTCCGATTGTTGGAGTGCACATACAGTATGTATATTATAAATAGATATGTTAAAGCCTTGGCCGGCTCTCTTGTAATCCAAACGGATTTGATCATATGGGTTGTCTATCGGGAATGTGAACAAGTATACATTGTATGTATATATATATATATATATATATATATATATATATATATATATATATATTTTACATTGTTATAAAGTTACCCGAGTTGTTCATTATGTGGTGTTGAGAGAATAATGCTAAGTTAATAAATTCCGAGTGAAATATTGATGGGAGAGCTATTGTCGAGTGAGGCTTAGTGTGTTGGCCTTTTCCGAGTGACGAAGGCTTGGAATGGTTCCGAGTAAGATGTACTCGAGTGGGCTACTTTCGAGTGAAGACTAGTCCATATGTTACCGAGTGAAAATATGAGTAAACCCCGAGTGGGGAAGGGTTGAATATTTCCGAGTGGGAAATCCCGAGTGAATCTCTTCCGAGGGAAGAGTTGTTGTGATGGTTTTGATTGAGGTGTCTTAAGGGGTCCTCTTCCGAGTGAACGAGGTTATATATATTCTGAGTGAGTGTTATATATTCCGAGTGGCTAAGATTTAAATAAGTTCGAGTGACTTAACCTTGTGACTCCTTCCGAAGGAATGAAGGTTATGGTGATCTCCGAGTGAGGAAGATCAACTTATGTCGAGTGTAGAATGGATAATATATTCCGAGTGAATTATGGTTGAAATATACCGAGAAGTATTAGACTGGGGAAATAATCCGTGTGGGGAAAAGCTTATGGACTCCAAGTGGAATATCCGAGGGAATCATTTCCCGAGTGAAATACGCCCGTGTGTTTGATAACTGTGATTTGGCTAAGTAAGAATTTACCGGGTGAATCATGTATGTGGGGACCGTTCCCGAGTGAACGTGGTCCCGAATCTGAGTAATGGAATTACCGAGTGAATGGGTCCGCTTGAGCGAATGAGGATTCGCTCCAGCGAGAAATGGGCTCGCTCAAGCGATGCAACTTCCGCTGGTCTGTTTGAGCAAAACTGAGTCTTACCAATATGTGGCTGACTCGGTCTTCTTTTTTTTCTCTGGTCGGTTTTGCTTTCCCTTGCCTTGCGTTTGGATTATTTTTACCCCGACTGCTTGGTGAATTTTTGAAAAAAATTCCCTGGTCTTGATTTGGGTTTAATTAAGTCGGGTTGTCTCAAAAGGTCCCCGGCAACGGCGCCAAATTTGACATGCTGTCGTTGTCGGGTCAAATAAAAAGTTAAATTAATATAGTATAAGGTGAACAACCTTAGTCGTCTCTCGAGGACCTTAGTTCAATTAATTACACTCAATTTAGTTATAATAAAGGGGGGATTTGTGTTGAGATTGAAAGGAGAATTAAGTAATTATATAATAGTGTAAAAAGTAAATTTATGATTGAAAATAATCAAATTTAGAAAGAACCAACCCAAGGAATTAATAAATCTTTACTTAACTAATCATTGATCACAAATATGATTAAATATAATTAATTTCTCAATCTTGAATCATTTGGAATCCCTAAATGATTATATTCTAGAAAATCTTCTAAAATCAAATTAATGAACTAATAAGAATAATCAATCAATATATTGTTATTAATTACTAAAATAACTTTAAAACCATAGTTTGATTAAGTTAAGAAACTAAATAGAAATCTCTTATTTAGTGACTTAATCTTTGTTCTCAAATTGATTATTGATTAACCAACCAACATCAGTTTAGATTATAGATTGTTTAATTATATACCAATTCATTATATACTTAAATAATCTACCATCATAAATATTTGAGAAACAAAGAAAAGTAATTATCTTCAATCAAAATATTAAGAGCAAGATCTCAAAGTTAATATAAAGAAAAATTAAATTCCTTGAGTTGATTTTAAAAGATTAAGCTTTCATGATAAGTGTTAACAATGAAGCTAATATTAAATTAACTATAACTTTGATTATAAAAGTAAATAACAAATAATAAAATTAACTTACTTGATATTGAGGAAGGGAAATGAAAACCATAACTTGAGGGATTGAATATAGAACAAGGAAATAAAGCAAGAGAAAGAACTAAAACTTAAGAAACTAAAGCAAAGATATAGAAATGTAATGAAAACTAAAGCATGTATTTCTTATGTATCTTCCTTACAACTTCAAGCGTCTATTTATAGGCAAGATATGATGATACTATACATTCATTTTCTAATTATTAATGCATTTTTTCAACATTGGTGGGCTTGAAATTACAATAATTCAAAAGAAGATAATGGTAGGTGTTGAAATTCATTCTCCTCTTTATTTTCTCCACCTTGCGTGTCCAATATGACCTTCTAGATGGACGAATTTTGCAAAACCTTCAACAGGAAAGTTGTAGATCTCTGTCTTATTGAGAAAGGCACAAGAATGAGGTCATTTGGACATCTACAGCTCTAGATATGTGTATTTTGGTGAACTATGTCAATGCTGGTGGGACACATGAGGGCTGATTGATTCAAGCTTCATTTCTTTATTTTTTTCAGATGCAAAATAACCAAATCTGATCATCATGATGTAGCCCTCTGTCTTAGCTTTCCATGGGCTCTAAGATTAGCCCATTTGGATCACAAAAGCCCATGTTATGGCCAAAATAAGGCAAGATACTCAAGCTACATACAAAAAACGAAAATTGAAACATATATACATAATACTTCAATTTAACTAAACAACATAAAACTTAATTAAAATACTATTATTAAACATATTATTATATAATGAACCCCAAGTGTAAAACTATAAGAAGTGTATTAAAATTGATTTATCAACCCCACATGTTTTTGATTTATGTTTCGCAACATGATTCGTCATATATACGTATAAGTAGTTCACATACATCACAATGTCGCACATTCACATCACATCTACAAGTAACACATCAGCATGCAATCCCATACAGTACATCCAACACATACGCACATATTCATGCATCACATCATCAATCACTTATACGTTTATTTACTTATTAATCTCCTTTCTCATCTTATTCCCAAAGACGTCCTATTATCATATAGTAATTTTATTTAATTCTATTATTAAATATCCATTTACTGATCGAGTCTTGATATTTTACCTTTTGTCTAATTTATTTTGGTACTAAAAATAATTATAACTTATATTTATTTAGTTACTAAAATTCTCTTAAAACATGCGTAACATATTCTTATAAATTCTACTTAGTATAGGTCTCGTTATTATAGTCTTTAGTTATAAAGTATTTCCCTTTATCACTACTTCTCTATTGTCACCTTTATTCATGAATCAGGAAGCTATAGTTATTATTTTTATTATTTATCTAGAGGCCAATAAAACCCAAGTTACTTATTCTAATACTTTTATTATTTCTTTATTTACTAAGACTACAAAGATCGAATAAGTTTAACCTTTTTACCTTTAAAACTGTTATAACCTAATAGTAACACTTATTAGTAAAATCATATACTTTACCTTTTAATTGGTTATTACCTTACTTGTAATAATTTACTAATATTTACACAACCAGAGAAATCATAATTTTATTTTGACTTGAGTTGGGTATATGGGCCCAGGCCTGTCAGTCAACCCGTTTAGCCTACTCTTACGTGAGTTGCAGGTTGAAAAAAAGAGGACCATTAAAAGTACAGGCTCGTGGGTTGAGCTCGTTTAACCTGCGAGTTAAACAAGTCCTACCCATGGGCCAATATGTATTTAAATTTATTATCTTAATGATGTTTTATTATTGTTCCTTATATTGAAATATGAGAAAGTTGGTATTTAAATTTTATTGGTTGTTAATTTATTGAAAATTAGTTATGAAGGTTCCTGGTTTGGATGATTAAATATTTTAAATTATATGTGACTTGAGTTTTATAAAAAATATGTGTTTTGGACTAAATCCTAATAATTTTAAACCAAAAAAGTAAAAAAAGTAAAAAATATAAAAATATATGCAGACTAGCCTTATGGTCCTTACACGGTCCTAAAAAATTTGGCCTGTTATGAGGTGGGCTTTTGTAGGTTGGCCTTTAAGGGGCAAGCCGGCCTGTATACGCAACTCTAATTTTGACCCATTTATACGTAGATCTAATAATCCTTAATTGCCTATTTTATTGCTAAGGTTGTAAGTTCCTTATTTGTAATATTATCACCGTTTCCCTTTTTTTGTTACAAAACTCATTTTTTCCTATTAATTCTTATATATATACCCTTATAAAACTCATTGAGACATAAATCCATTTAAAATCAATAATTTTATATTATTTACTTTAGGTGCATTTACTATTATCTTTGTTACTATTTTGTGATTATAAAACTAGTAGAGCCATTATTTTCTAATTAACTTAAATATATAAATACAGACACATATATATATACACACACACCCATAAAATCAAATAAAATATAAATCTATTTTGACATTACTCACTATATTGAAATCGTGTTAATTTAGTTATTATTATTATTATAAAAACTAGTAAGTCAATTAATTTATTGATTTCTATTTTATCAATATATATATCCATAAATTATGAAACTTCACAGGAGGGTTAAACAAAGATACATGCATAATTAGAAACTGACAGAAATGTGTTTGAGTGGGAGAATCCCCCTTCCACTTCATTGCCGAGTTGTTGCCCAAGAGAGGGAGGATGATCCGGCGCTCTAAAAATTCCTGAACGTCGTTTTCTTTGTCTTGATCGTGCCTGGAAAGCGCCGAAACTCATATGTAAAGTCAAACGAAGGGAGGTGACGCTGCCACAATCACATGCATGTAGAAAGGAGGTGAGATTAAGCTCAAGGATGGAATCTGACAAAGAATCGGGAAGAAAAGTTGAAGAAATACTTATCGATCAAAGGGCGGTAGTTGTGGATCGGAGAACAGAGTGAGATGGTGCCTCACGGAAGTGGTGGCAGCCTTTGAAGATGGCTCACGGTGGTTACCTTAGTGGCGGTAGGTTGTAGTTTAGATGGTGGTTGGCCGCGAGTTTGGTGAAGAGAAAGATGGTAGAGGTCGCGGCTAGGCCACGACGGAAGAGAAAGGGAAGATAATGTGGTGGACGCTCGAGGTGGGCATGTGGTGGTTCAATGGAGGCTTGTGGTGGCTATTGGTGGTGGAGGGCCATGGGATTGAGAGAGCAAGAGAGGGAAGCTAAGAGAATAAGAGAAAAAGAAGTTGAAGTGAAAAGGGAAAATGAAGTTTAATTTAGGTTATGGGAATTTATAGAAAAATGGAACGTCGGGGAGGTGACAAGTAGGGGAGGCTAGGTTTCATTGTGGTGGAGCTTGGTGGGGTTGGGGGCGCATGGTGGTGGTTCCAGAAAATGGTGGCTAGAAAAGATAACTTAGGGCGTAAGAAATTAAGTGTGTTTCAGGTTTTCGATAACCGAAAATTGAAATAGTTTTAATAAATCTTCAATTTATTTTGGGATGAAAATTTAGAAAAATGCCTGACCTGAAAGTTGTAGGCGGTTTTCTTTTCTCTTCACATTAATATAAGGAATAGGAAATTCCAACATCGGTAGCTCAAGATATGGCCGAACCAAGGAAAAGTGCTCTGAAGCTCCTAAATTTTCAAGAACTGAAAATATGTAGTTGCTGGGAAAAATCCTTTAGGAATTGGCTTTTGGGCCCTTCATGAAAGTTGTAGGTGTTTTTGATACGAGTCCGTAGAAAAATGCACAAAGTGATTCCGATATTGGTACAGGAAATTATGCATGATTTATTGAAACCTACCAGTGTTGTGACATTTTGGAATTAGCTCTGAAAAGCCATATTATTCTGTACTTTTGTGATGAGAACTAGCCTTTGAAGTCTGTATTAAATTTGTAGAGAATTTTGTTACGAGAATTATAAAATTATAATTGCGTAAATTTGACGTCATTTGAGAGAGTTATGAATTTTTTAATGAATTATGCGTAATTTAACGAGTTAACTAACGGGTTTTCAGAGTACGAAAACTCGAATCTCAAATCGCGGGTGATTGGTTGCGAATTAACTTTCAAAGCTAGAAATGGAGTTTGTTAGGCTTTTCATGAGGAAGAAACAAAGATAATAATTTCCTGATTTCAATATGATGGACAAAATTTATGCTTGAAACACTGATTAGTGTTCGGGGGGAAGGAATAAATTTTTTAAAACAAAAGTATTCAGTGTAAAATCCCAACAAATAGAAAATGGCACTTGAATCTTTACATGGTTTTTTGCAGCAATGCTTAGAAACACGCTATCTTCTTGTTACCAAAGTTTCATAAGTTTTCTTCAAGGGAAGGGACAAATTTATTTAAAACAAAAATATTCAGTGAAAAATCCCAGTAAATGGAAAATGGTACCTGGAACTCAAATTTTTGCATGATTCTTTGCAACAATGCTTAGAATCACGTTATCCTTTTTGTCACAACCAGGATCGCGGTGGCGCGGCCAACTCTCGAAAATGAGAAAAATCAGAACAGGGAGTCGCCACCAATGTTTTTATTCATAAAAAAACATTGGGAAAAAAAACTTTAACAAAGCACTGGTTAAGAAAAAGTGAGATTCAAGTTCGGGAGTCGGTTACGAGTAGGGAAGGTATTAGCACCCTACATCGCCTGTTAAAAACAGTACCAAGATTGAAAATGCGCAGCATAAGTAGCCTCTAAAAAACTATTTTATTTCTTCCTTTTTTCTTTCTTGAAATGAAGGGAACAGAACAGACTAATGAAAAGGATCGGAGCAAGGTTAACAGGACGTCTCGTCCAAATTAACCTTGATTTTAATGGGGGAAACATAAAGAAGGGGAAGGACACTAACAAAATGTCTTGTCTAAATTAATCATCCTTTCAACATGATACAAGGTTGAGAAAAAGAAAGGGGTTAGTAGGACGTCCCGTCCAAATTAACCCTGGCCTTTTAATGGGGATGTGTGTGTGGAAGCAGGAAAGAATACTAACAGGACATCCTGTCCAAATTAATCATTCTTTTATCAAGGTGTTGAGTTGGGGGATAAAGGGGGTAAACAGGATGTCTCGTCCAAATTAGCCCGATCTTTGTGAAAAATAACCAAGGTCAAGACAAAATGGGAGAAAATCAACAAGACATCGCGTCTAAATTGATTTTATACAACGATTGGAATGAAATTAATTTTTAGAAGGAAGAATGAGAAGGGAAAAGAAGTAGGCCCTACAGGAGTTAAGTTCTGCTCCTACGTATTCTCGAGTTTCTGAGAAATCAGGGTTATGTAGTTCTTAATAAGAGGTAGCCTCACAGTAGTGTTATGAGACTTATCATCAGATCAGGTTTAAGAGGGAAAAAAAAGGAATACAAGGCGAAGTTCTTAGCACGTGTATAGGACATAGAAATAGTATAGGCAAAAAAGTACTTCTGCATGACAGTAACCTAGAATTACCAATGTACAAGAATATCAAAAATACATGTTTTTGTTATTTTACACTATACAATAGAACAACAAAGGAATTTCAATAGAAACAGAAATAAATAAATAAAAAAGAATGAAATGTTGGAATTATGACCGTGTAGAAGTACACGTTATGAAGACTGAATTTGAGACTCAAGGCCGGTGTGGCTTGGGAAGGTGATGACCGGAATGAGGCAGCGAAAATGGACAAGGCAGTTAACAAATCGGGTGTGGGAGCACAGTAAAAGGAGCATACAAAGCGAAGTTCTCCACACGTGTATGGGTCTTAGGAATAGTGTAGGCAGAAGCGTTTCTGCACGTCACTGACTTAAAATTACTACTATACCGGTTCACAAGGATATCAAAAATACATATTTTTGTTACTTTTGTATTATGAACAAAGACAAGGGAAAGTATAACAAGAAAGTAGAACAGTAAAAAGAGAAAAGCAGTAGAGAAAACAAAATAAACAAAACAACAAAAGAAGTGATGAAGGGATTGTAACCGGTGTGGGCGTAGATACTGGGAGAGCCGGTGTGGGCTGTGTGGACCGGTGGAATAACAGTGACTGGAGTACAACGACAAGACCGGTTAGGTTGATTACTGGGTCCAATGTAGGGGCTCAGTGTAGATCCGATGTGGAAAGAGTGAACCAGTATGGGATTGATAAATATGGAGCCTTTTATGAGGATCTGAATAGCGTATGGGCCGTAGGGGAAGACCCACTTCAAGAAGGGTAAGGGCCGGTGTCCTAATGACTGGATTTAGAACCTTGGGGCCAATTCTTTTCTTCCAGAGACTTGAAGAATCATGAATTGAAGTGATTCTCTAAAAGACTTTAGGTTTCGAATCCCGGTGCAATTTTTCAGGATTCAGGCATTCAAAGCACGGACCCTTGTGCCTCTTCAGCTGAGGCATTTATAGGGGCCTTCTGGAGCCTGCGTGTTTGGACAGCTTAAGCTCCCACTCACCCATACGCGTAATGGAGATAGCCTGGCCATTAGCAGTTATGGGGAACAGTGGCTGGTGGTGAGTTTTTTATTGTTTTAATTTTTTATTCCCTGTCTACCATTTCCTGGATTTCAGGATCGAATCTTGTAGTGCGATTCCAAGTCATAGCATGGGCAGCCGGACTCTACAAACGGTGTTACACGGGTCCGGTGTTGGGTTTATGAAAACACTTCCCACCTCGGATAATAATGGACACCGGTCTCACTGAATGGACTTAGCAAGACGGTGTCCCTCCCATTGGCAAAATCGGTATCTCTCTGGCCCGGACTGGTGTTCCTCTTGTTTTGGACATCGGACGTCGTCTCCTTGACCCAAGCTGGTGTCTTACGATGTTTCACTTTATTTTGACATCAAACGGTGTTAGGGACGATGTTGAGTTCATTTAATCACTACCGGTGTTCACAGAAATTGGCCGGACCGAAATAGGTGTTCACAGATGCCCCTCTTTACTTCTTTTTTACAGGAAAAACATGAAGCTTCTTTATGCTTTAGAAGTAAAAAGGAAGTAAAGACGTGAACACCGATGTCAGAATCAAGTAAACATCGCCCAATGGACACCTACGATGTGACGATGTACGAAGAACTTTAGGCCGAAGTGATCTTTTGGATGGACGGTGTTCTTCAACAGTTTCAGTAGTCCTTTACACATGTCACCATCTGATTCGTCATGTCTATTTTGAATTTTCACGCCTTCCCTCCGGAATATGGAACGTCACAGTGAATGGGCCTATTTTGATGGGCTTGGGCCGGAATGTGGAACGTTTTGGAATTGACCTCCCCCACTCCCTATAAAAGCAGGCACGGGGGTCAGTCACTTTCACTTGTTTTTTCGTTCTTAAACTCTGCTGCTCCGACGTTCGAATCCTCTGGTGTCCATACAACACTCTGGCTCGCACCAAAAGAACAGCCCGTATCGTCTCAGCAGGTACGTCCATACCTTCCTTCTCCTTTTTCATTCTTAGATAGGGTATGGGGGACAACGGTTCAAGCAATGACTCTGTTGAGGTCCTGTCTGGACCTCCTTCAATTACATCCCGACGTCAGTCGGGAAGAGTCACGAGCCGGGGTTAGCGTCGCCAACATGAAGCTACCTCTGGGGTTTCACACCAGCCAACAGTTTCAAGACCTCGTTTCTCAACATTGCCCTTGTGGGAAATAAGGGAGCTAGACACATCGTCTGGAACCCACACATCGTCCTCTTTTAACTTGGGTTCTTGTGAGTGTGGCAGCAGTGCCGATCTATATTTATCTGACGATGTGGCTTTTTACAGTTGCCTACCGTTTTTTTGCCACACTGTTCATATGACTTCTTCTGGAAACTCTTCCACCAGTGTCCCAGTTGTCACAACCAATGCTGTTGAGACCAATGTTATCGCACACAGGATCGTTTGGCTTGTTAAAAAGGCCAAGGACCCTTACTTCTGGATTCATGAGGATCCCAGAAACTGTTGGTGTATGCACTACGAGCTATTAATGTATCAATTTTAACTTATTAATAAAATTAGTATTTTTTAGTTTTAGACAAATGCTATTTATCCTGGAATAATAGGTCATATGAGAATTATTCCTAAAATGTCCCTAATCAAGTATTTACATGGGGACATGTAAATACATTAAGATTAGTGTGTAAATGTACTGATGATTTGATCTCACAAATCATGGATATATGATATCAAGTCTTTACACGGGTACACATTAAGGGTAATGTTGTACTGGACAGACCCACCATGAGAACGTTGCATGGATCGTTACATGAGTGTCATAAACGGTTCTCAATGTGATAATGGTATATAGTCCTTCGACCTGAAGTCACTACGATTCCTACATAAGGAGTTTATTGTTTTAATACAATCAAACATTATTTGTAATAAGATGACCATAAAGATTGTGATTAGGCAATAGATAAATTATACAGAGGGATGTGAGTGATGTAGATGGAATTTGTCTCTCCTATGTGACAGGAGTGATATCTATGGGCCACTTGATGGAGTGAGACTAATGAAATGCATGGCCATGCTAGGATGAATAAATATTAGATATTTATTCTATAAAGTCTACTCTGGTATCAAGTAAAATGAATTGGGCCATACAAGGATGACGACGACCATGCCTTGGGCCAAATTAGATATCATGATAAAAGGAATAGATATATAAATAATTATCACTTATAGGTCATGTCGATGATAAATAATAGTCGGACATAATGATGTATTGCTAGATACCTCTCTTATTTTATATTAATAAGAAAATAGTTTATTATTAATATAACCGAATATTTTACCTATAGGGTCACACACATAGAGTAAGCCCACCAGATGATAGTTTTATTTTAGTTGGACTAAAAATAAAACTATTTAGGCCTAACTCATTTAGAATGAGTCAGGAGCCTAATGTTTAATGAGAGCTCAGGTCAAGACCTAAGCCTATATATAGAGCATGAGATGCTCATAGGCGGCTGCTCAGAAATTAGACCATAAACAAATTTCTGTACTAGCATTCAGAGCTCTGTTTTTCTGGTGGGAGTGCTCGTGTGGACTCCTAAGGGCAAAGTTATAATTGCTTCGATCGAGGAACTTGTTTTGCATCTACAAGAGGTAAACCCTAATTAAAAATTTTAATTTAGCATAATGCTTTGAGACATACATGTTTGCAATTCTTTTGGGAATCCTTTGTGTTTTCGCTGCCTGACCCTAATGGGATTCCCTAACAGAAACATCGTCTCCCGTTATGCTGAGGATGCTACCAATGTCACAATTGAGGATGTCATCGTTCACTGCGGCGAGGAGCATGAAGATGACTTCACCATTTTTTTCCCATTGACTTCGGAACGGATTTGCCACCAGCCAGGGTCAAGATATATTTTTATGTACGAGATATTATTTTCCAGGATCGGCATTCGTTTCCCCCCACAAAGTTTGAAATGGGAGTACTCCGGTTCTTGGACTGCTCCACCAGCCAGCTTCACCCCAACGGCTGGGGCTTGGTGAAATCTTTGGAGGTACACCGAGTCGGCCAAGATGGGCGGAGTCAGCTTCAAACACTCCTATGTCAAGGTCGAGGTTAATGCAGGAAGACCAGTGTTCTGGGAGAATTCAGATTTTTCTAAGAAGTTCTACACTGGCTGTTAACCCGGCGATAGCATCTCAACAGTTCTTTTCCACCACCGGGTTTGTTAATTGGCAAGCGCACCAATCGTTTGTAGTTTTCAAAATTTAGATATCGTTCCACTGGGATTGAAAGTCCAATAATAACAGTAATTTTCTATTTACTATGGTAAATGGGAAGGAAGTTATAAACAAAAGAATAATTTATATACAATTTATACAATATTCACAGGATAGCATGATTGAGTGGTTCATAAGATAAAAGAAAATAAAATCTATCTAAAAAAAACAAGTTGCAATCTAGAATAGGTAAGATACTTGAGATAAACACAGATAAACAAATTATGTTGGAAATTGGATCCCTAATCTAGAATAACAATGAGGAACTCAAGACATGCATATCTAATCATCAAGTTGCATGTCATTGCAGCTTAAAATCATTATAACCGATCCCTCGTGATATAAATTCTAAGAATTCACCGTAAAGTCTGATCCCTCGTGAGCTTTCTCAGTAAAAACTTGCATTAAGACCTAGCCTTATGGCAACAATGGTTAACAACCCCTATAGAATTGAGATACCGAGGGTATTCCAACTTTTTACTTTCGTCAAAACAAGTTTCAATACGGCATGAACAATCATTCTCCCGTTTGACATTCATACTAATAAAACAAGTTTCAATACACATGAAAATCATTCTCCCGTTTGACGTTCATATTAATAAAAGGTTAAAATACTAACATGGACTTGAATCATAAACATGCAGAGGTCGAATTCACAACATTATACTCAATAGATTAGTTCACCAATTCCAACATAAACAAATTAGTTACACATGGTGAAAGTAGAAACAACACTTACAGATTTTGACATTACAAAGACGATGGGAGCTTTACGATACAATGATCACAATACACCGAAACACACTCAAGTATCTAGAAAACTATTCTAGAACTACAACTCACAAAAGAAGTACTCAAAGTCGAGCACAAGAGAGAAAAGAAATGCTATGGAATGGGATGGGATGATTTGAATGGTGTTGGATGGCCCTATTTATAGGGCTGAGCAAGGGTGCTGACGCTATGCGTCACACCCCTGACTCAGCCTCCATTAAACACTTGATAATGGCCACTTCAAATTATTAAATTTGATCATGCTTGGCCATATGGACATGCCTCCACCGATTTTTGGCCTTTCATGGTGAGTGGGATAGCCCTTGTGGCTGAGTGGAGTGCCCATTATTGGGTCCAAGTGGAGTGGTTGGTCAAAGTGGAGGTGGAGACCACGCAGCACTGACGCTACGCGTGGCTGTGATGCGTAGCGTCAGCATCAAAAATAGCTGTTGATGCTACGCGTGGGGTGAGGCTACGCGTCAGCTCCTCCAGTGTAATTTTCTCTTGATTTCTTAACTTTTTCACTGCAAAACTAGAGAAAATTGATCAAGGGCAGATTATTTCCAACAACATCCATTTATTGAATTTAAATCCTAATTTTCTAACAAATTAAACTAATTTTTATAATTTTTATAAAATTTTTATTCAAGCTTTTATTGAAAATTTGAGGACTAACAAATACCCCCAACTTGAGACATTGCTCGTCCTCGAGCAAGAGAAAAATAAGAAAAAAAAATAAAAATTTGGAATCAAATTTTTAAGTTAGTCCGAAAATTTACCACAAAAAATAATTACACAATTTAACTAATTTGTAATAATCAAAAATTGATATCAAATATAACAAAGGTCTAATGATAAAATTGTTTACAATATTCTATTAACAATCAAGCAGAATTTCAGGCTTACCTCACAAGTGTTTATCTCTATGCAATTGGTAACCTATTTCACTCAATCAATCATAAAATCAAACGAATTTAACTTTGTTTGTCATCTAATCAATGGTTATTTATACCGAGTTAATTCGAAAATCACAAGGTCTTTTCACGGGTTGTAATGAGGCTTGGTTTTCAAGAAGTAATGGTTTTTCTTGGAATTCAAAAACCTGAAATCATAAAAGAGCATTTTATAGTTCTTAGGCTTTTTCTTCACCCAAACTTCTCATTTTCTTTTATTGATGAAAAATAAATACCCCCAACTTGATTCTTTTCACTATTTTTGATTTTTTTCTTTTTCATACTTTCCTTTTGAAAAGAATCAAGTTGCTTATTTTCACTCCCCATTTTTGTGAGAACACTCAAAATATTTTTCATTTATTTCAACTGCTCTTTTAATCAATCAAGTATAGGGAATGGTTAAAACAAATTTAGGTTTTAAGGGTACCAAAGAATTTTATTTTAGGCTCAAATTGGCTTTGCAAAGGATAAAAGACTTTTTACCAAGGTAAGCTGTTTGGCCCAAGGTTTCGTTTCACCAATAAATGTGCCTTGATCATTTTCTCGAATTCTCTGTACAACAACACAAATCAGAGATTAAAGCAAAATCAATTCGAATTGAAAATATGTCGATTAAACCCTCAAGTGTTTAAAAAAAATGTCTCTCTGCTTACCGGGTTATTAAAATTTGCTTGATGGTTAATAAACTTATTATAATTAAATTTATCAAAATTCCTAAGTTATATAAAAAAAATTGATAATTGATTTTACAAATTTAAGTTTTATTGTGTAAAAACTCTAAGTGTATAAATTAACTAACAAAAATTTGATTGAAAGATAAAAATTTTATTTTTGGATTATTTTTTTGAAAAATAAGCAAAAACGAATAACTACGTAAAAACACACCACACAATAATGAAATACCATAATATAAAGTGTAAATGTAAATGTAAATATAAACTAGAATCAACTGTACTTAAAGTAAATGCAAAAGAATAAGAAGATGACATCATCAATCTTCCATCTGATCATCATCCTGCTCCTCCTCCTCATCATCACCATCGCCATCAGAGTCAACCTGTGCGCCAGAAGATCCACCAGTCTCAGGGTAGGTAGGCAAATCTCCGGGCCAAGCTATATGTGCTGCAAACTCGGCCGGGGTAACATAAGGTGCTCCCTCTCCCTGTAACCTGTACTGGTAAAATTCATCGTGAAGATGAATATAAGCTCTATGAGTGGCAACCATCATCTGCATCATATGCTGATGCTCAAGTGATATCCGGGCAAAGCCCTGTGTGACAGCATCAGTAGATGGAGGCTGCACTGGTGGTCTCCTCCTCCTAGGTCGGGGCTGAGCCTCCTGCTCTAGTGGTGGAAGCTCGCACTGCTGCACAAAATAATCTCTGTTCACTAGAACTTTAGGGACTCTCCCTGAAGAACTAGTGAACTCTGGTGAAGGTACAATGACTCCCTGCCTCCTCAGTAAGGCAGATATGATGAGAGGAAAGGGAATGGGGCGATTCACTTTATACCCAAGGGCATAAAAGTGAATCTGCTCGGATATAAGCTCAGCAATATCAATGGTGTGGCCCTGGAGGATAGAATAGAGAAGGCAACAACGATCAACTGGAAGGGAAGAAAGGTGGGTGACAGGAGTGATATTATGAAGCATGAGGTGGGACCACGCCTGAGCTATGGGGGTCAGCTGGGTCTTTAGGAGGTTAGATGGACTCCTTCCAACCCTACTCAGGTTGAAAAAGATTCCATCCTTGCTCAAGAAATGAGCAACCTCCTCGAGGGAGTATCCTAACTCTCCCTCAGCAGCAATCTTGTTTCTGTTTTCTTTCCAGAAACAAGTGTCATCCTTGGGAGTAGGCTCCCAAGGGTTACCCAATAGGGTGCTGATGGTGTCCCGGTCATATGAGATATGCCGACCCCTCACCCAACTCGTCCGCTGCTGCCCAATGTTTGGTGCGTCCTGGCGAGTCCTGAAGGCATTTTCATAAAATTCCATCACTAAGATGGGGTCCCCCTCAGTAGGTAGAGAGAATAGAGGTCCCCATCTCCTCTACTACACTCTATCCTGAAGCTCAGGATAGTCTCCTGCACTCAAATCAAGGACCCTCTCCCAGATAAGTCTCTGACCCTTGATTTGATGAAACCGTGCCCATTTCGCATTAGTGCAAAATCTGGTGGGATCCCTCGGTCCTAACACCTCCTGTCCCTGAAGATCAGGATCCTCAGAGGTGGTGTCGGTATCCGTGGTCTTCCTCTGTCTTTTAGAGGGACCAGCAGTGGGAATGGATTTCCTAGGTGCCATCTGTAAAAAGTAAAAATTTAAAATTAAACACACATTAAACAATAAATCACACATTAACAATCAATCCATAACATTTAAATCAAAAATATTTTTTTGTTTTTCTAAAATTGAAATTCAAATACACCACAACATATTTTTGTTTTTTTATGAATATAAAGAAAGTAACACACATATTTTCAAATAATACAATTTATTCAAAATTTCATACAAATTTATTCTTATGCAAGAAAGTATAACAAATACTAAATATGAAAATTTCATACACAGTTCATCCTCACGCTACGCGTCAGTGGGACGCTACGCGTGAGCTGCGCAGAACAGAGAAAAAAAACAGGGGTTGCACAGTAGCAACCCCTTTCCAAACCACATTATATCCATTCAATTCCTAATTCCTAACAGCAATCAATCCCAATGGTCTTCTAATCCTAATCCTAACCATATTTATTTCTAAAAATCGAAAATTAAAAACAAAACTAAAGAGAACGGATTAGAACACTTACTTGTGGTTCCTTGAGCAATAGGATTGAGAGAGCTTGGAAGAGAAAAAGAGGTTTCGAAATTTAGGGTTTTGAAAACTAAAGTGAGGCAGAGAGGAGATCTTAGGCTTTAAACCCTAAGATGGGCCTCTCTGGTTCAGTTTTAAAAACTGAACGTGGGCTCTGACGCTACGCGTCAGACCCAAAATTCAGAGTCCAAGCTACGCGTCAAAGTGGCGCTACGCGTGGGTTTCTGTTTTTGATTTTTCCAAAGATTTTTGATTTTCAAAACCTTTTCTTTTCAGTTTAAAACCCCTTTTCTTTTAAACAAGTTTAAAATTTTTGTTTTGTGGTTTTTTTTTATGTTTAAAAAAATTCAAAAAAAAAGAATGGGTTGCCTCCCATTGAGCGCTAGGTTTAATGTCTCCAGCCAGACATTACCTTTGATTAATCAGGTGGTCTCCCAATATTCGTTGAGGAATCACCTGTCTTTTTCTTCCTTCTTCTTCTTTTTCGATGCTTAATTACCTGTTTTTCATCTTTCAAAGCATCGGTTAATTTAAAACAATTTAATTGATTGGGAAGAGATATACCTGGTTCGGTTGAGGGATAAACTTTTTCCTCATTACTTATCCTGAGGTGTTCATGAGCACTGAAGCTTACCTCTTCTTCATAAACTTTGACTGCAACCGTACTTAGATCAACATCTACTCTGATCCTTGCAGTCTTCATGAAAGGTCTTCCTAGGATCAGGGGGATCTCAATATCCTCCTTCATATCCAGTACCATAAAGTCAACCTTGAAGTGGTACTTGTCAACCTTTACCAACACATCTTCCACAATCCCAAAAGGCTTTTTGACGGAGCGATCTGCAAACTGTAATTCTGTCTTTGCTTCTTTTAGCTCATATTCACCAATGCGCTTTATTAAATCTAAGGGCATCAAGTTAATGTTAGCCCCTAAATCTAGTAACGCATTCCTGATGTTGATATTTCCGATTGTCACAGGAATGGTGAAACTCCCCGGATCTTTACATTTTTTCGGGGTTATACAGTTTGTTTCTTGCTCTGTATCTATTTGCACATTTTTTTCTTTTTTGTTTTTTTCATTTTTTTCTATTTTTTCACTTTCTTTCTCTTCTTCTTCTTTCTTTTTCTCACTCTTTTCTTTATAATCAATTTTTACAACATCAAAAGAAACAACATAACATTGTTCCCTTAGGTTTTGAGTGTTTGCAGAAAACCCAGAACTCTTTAATTCGGCTATCTCTTTTGCAAGCTGACCCATTTGTATGTCTGATGCTTTTCGGGCAGCTTCATTTGTCTCCACAAACTGTAATAACTGTTGAATAGATTCCTCTATTCTTGTCAATCTTGCATTGTCAGTTTGTTGTTGCTTGAATTGATTGTTGGGAGGTCTGTTGGAAGGTCCAGTGTCCTGTCGCCAGCCAATATTTTGATTTTGCCAACCCTGCAGGTAATTGTTAGGAAAAGAATTTCCATGATTAAAAGGAAAATTACCTAAGGGTGCTCTTTGATGGTTCATGAAATTGGCTTGCTCTTGCTCATTTCCACAGTAACCACATGGTTGTTCTCCCATGCAGTGCATACATGTTTTAAGTTGAGCAGGGGGTGGTGATGCTACTTGAGCAATTTGGAGTTTTTCCAATTGCTTGCTCATAACTTCAATTTGTTGGGTCAGTAATTTTTGCTGAGCCAACACTGCATCATTTACTCCCAATTCGAGCATTCCTGGCTTCCTTTGTATATTACCTCTTTCATGCTTTGCTTGGCGGTCACTGATAGCCATTGATTCCAATATTTCTATGGCTTCCTCCACAGTCTTGTTCATTAAAGAACCACCTGCACAAGCCTCTAACATCATCTTGAACTGAGGCAATAGACCATGGTAAACGATTCTTACCTTTTCGGCATCATTCAGGTTATGGTTTGGACACTTTCTCAAAAGTGCCTTGAATCGTTCCCATGTCTCTCCTAGTGATTCATCATTATTTTGAGAAAAAGAATGTATGGCTGTCATTGCTTCAAAATATTTTGAAGGAGAATAAAATCTTTCCAAAAATTTTCTTTCAACATCGGACCAGTTTGCAAAACTACCCGGTGGACAAGATTTAAACCATTCTTTTGCTTTACCAATCAATGAAAAAGGAAAAAGTCTCATGTAAACAGACTCTTCTTGATTGGGTTCAAAACCAATTGTGCTGCATAACTCATAAAAAACAGTTAAATGTTCATATGGTTCTTCATGATTTAAACCAGCAAATTGGTTGTTTTGAATAATGTTTAAAGTGGCAGGTTTAATTTCCACTGGTAAAACTGGTCCTTGAAACATTCCCGAAACTCGGGGTGGACCATTAATAGCAGCAAACTGTCCCAATGTTCTCCTTTCAGCAGCCATATTTGAATTTTCAAAAATTTTTGAAGTAGAAGAAGAATTAGTTTGTGTTTTAGATTTCAAAGACTTGATTTTCTTTACAAACTTTTCTATCTCAGGATCAAAATAAATTTTACCTGCGGTAGATCGAGTTTGCATACACAAACTAGACAAAGAAAGTTAGTGTAATAATGATAAGAAATAAATAATAATAAAAAAATTAACTAAGGTAAAAAAAAATATTTACCACGGTAATTAAAATTTTACTGTTTTACTTAAACAATTCAATCCCCGGCGACGGCGCCAGAAAACTTGTTAACCCGGCGATGGCATCTCAACAGTTCTTTTCCACCACCGGGTTTGTTAATTGGCAAGCGCACCAATCGTTTGTAGTTTTCAAAATTTAGATATCGTTCCACTGGGATTGAAAGTCCAATAATAACAGTAATTTTCTATTTACTATGGTAAATGGGAAGGAAGTTATAAACAAAAGAATAATTTATATACAATTTATACAATATTCACAGGATAGCATGATTGAGTGGTTCATAAGATAAAAGAAAATAAAATCTATCTAAAAAAAATGAGTTGCAATCTAGAATAGGTAAGATACTTGAGATAAACACAGATAAACAAATTATGTTGGAAATTGGATCCCTAATCTAGAATAATAATGAGGAACTCAAGACATGCATATTTAATCATCAAGTTTCATGTCATTGCAGCTTAAAATCATTATAACCGATCCCTCATGATATAAATTCTAAGAATTCACCGTAAAGTCCGATCCCTCGTGAGCTTTCTCAGTAAAAACTTGCATTAAGACCTGGCCTTATGGCAACAATGGTTAACAACCCCTATAGAATTAAGATACCGAGGGTATTCCAACTTTTTACTTTCGTCAAAACAAGTTTCAATACGGCATGAACAATCATTCTCCCGTTTGACATTCATACTAATAAAACAAGTTTCAATACACATGAAAATCATTCTCCCGTTTGACGTTCATATTAATAAAAGGTTAAAATACTAACATGGACTTGAATCATAAACATGCAGAGGTCGAATTCACAACATTATACTCAATAGATTAGTTCACCAATTCCAACATAAACAAATTAGTTACACATGGTGAAAGTAGAAACAACACTTACAGATTTTGACATTACGAAGACGATGGGAACTTTACGATACAATGATCACAATACACCGAAACACACTCAAGTATCTAGAAAACTATTCTAGAACTACAACTCACAAAAGAAGTACTCAAAGTCGAGCACAAGAGAGAAAAGAAATGCTATGGAATGGGATGGGATGATTTGAATGGTGTTGGATGGCCCTATTTATAGGGCTGAGCAAGGGTGCTGACGCTACGCGTCCCTGTGACGCTACGCGTCACACCCCTGACTCAGCCTCCATTAAACACTTGATAATGGCCACTTCAAATTATTAAATTTGATCATGCTTGGCCATATGGACATGTCTCCACTGATTTTTGGCCTTTCATGGTGAGTGGGATAGCCCTTGTGGCTGAGTAGAGTGCCCATTATTGGGTCCAAGTGGAGTGGTTGGTCAAAGTGGAGGTGGAGACCACGTAGCACTGATGCTACGCGTGGCTGTGATGCGTAGCGTCAGCATCAAAAATAGCTGTTGATGCTATGCGTGGGGTGAGGCTACGCGTCAGCTCCTCCAGTGTAATTTTCTCTTGATTTCTTAACTTTTTCACTGCAAAACTAGAGAAAATTGATCAAGGGCAGATTATTTCCAACAACATCCATTTATTGAATTTAAATCCTAATTTTCTAACAAATTAAACTAATTTTTATAATTTTTATGAAATTTTTATTCAAGCTTTTATTGAAAATTTAAGGACTAACACCGGCTGGACTCACGAGCACTTCCTCTTGACCAGTAATGCTTACTCCGTCAGTGAAAGTGTCTTGTCAATCGAGTCCAAGAAGGTGTTGGACGCTCTAAAGGCCTACTCTATCCTTTGCCAAAATTTCCTGTAAAAACCTTCTCGGGAAGAAGTCTCGCCGGGATACTTTCTTAGGTAGATTTTTCACTTTTTTTTGTACATCGTCTTTTACTGGTGTTAATAACGGCTCTTTTTTTCAAGCGAAATGGGTCGGCTCGACATTTTGAAGAAACTCCGGGAACAAGCCAAAGCCAGAAACGTTGCTACTGCCGATGTGGAGAATAGGGTGACTCTGAGGCGCACAGCGGCCAAAGTGGTTAGCATCCCGGCTGACAAGGTTGGGAATTTGGCCCAGGGTCCAGCTGATGGGGCTCAAAATATAAGGCGCGCCCATACCGGCCAAAGTTCTAAGGCCAAAAAGCACAAGGCCCAAAGGGCTGAGGCCGGGGTGGAGGCCCAGTGTGAGGAGGAGGCGGCTACCGATGATGACAATGCCTTGGACCGGACTCAGCCTGCAGACGAGAACGCCCCTACTACAACTCGAGCATTTCAGAGTTTTTGCAATGCATCGGGGAGACACCGCCACGTGTCCAAATCCCTTTCAAGCTGAAGGACGATCTTCCTGCTCCCGATACGAGGTGCGCTGTCAAGGGAGCCATCTTCAACTTGATCGAGGTGGCCGGGGTCCTTCAATCCTTGGGTAAATCCCATTACTCCAGTCTCGAGGCTAAACAATGCTTGGACCGGATGAAAGAGGCTGAAGCCCTAAGAGTGAAGGCCCAGACTACTTTTGCTAAGAGCGAGAAAGATTTGACCGAACTCACGACGGCGTATAATTCAGCTACTAAGAGGGCGAATGAGGTCGAGGCCAAGCACAAGGCTTCGGAGGACGCTCTTAAAGCTCTTCAGGCTAAATTGGATGAGGCCCTTGCTGGACGGGCCAAGGTTGAAAAGAAGAACAAGGAGCTGGCAGCCGAGTTCACCGCCGTGAAGGAGGTCCAAGTCCGAGAACGACAAGAAAAGGATGAGGAGATGGCTGAATTCTCAGAATTAGCCGACGTCACCTTCAGCTCTGCCGTTCATCAAGTTATACACCGGAACACTGTTGTGCAACTTAACTTGAACTGTATAGGTGTCTACTATGAGTTTCATGGTAGGCACCTGTATGCTATGGACCAGGGTCAGGCAGTAGAACCTGAGGATATTCCTTATGAACCTCTGCCTCTCCCCAAAGGCCAAAGTATAGAGTTGAGGACGGTGTCTGAAGATTTTGAGAGGACAGCCACTGTCGAACAGGGCTCCCCCACCACCGGCGTATAAATTAGTTTCTTTTGCTTGCCTTGTTCCGGGATAGGCTCTGGAATTTTGAAAACTTATAAGGCCGTAGTGCCTCCTCTTTAATGGAATGACTTTTCATACTTCTTTGTTTCTTCTCAACTCCTTAACTCCTTAATTTTTTGCAAGTTATTGGACCTTTAACCGATGTATAACTAATGAAAACTTGAAATAACACCGTCAACACAACATTTTCTAATCACCAATTGAACTTTTGGACGAAGTAACAACAATAACATCATTTTTGACCTTTTCACATCGTCCATCAAAACCATTTACCCAACAAAGGGAATCGAACTCTTGGACGAAGTAATAATAATAACCTCGTTTTCACATCGTCCACTAAAATCATTTACTATTTCAAACCAATTAAACCCCTTTTAAGCTTCAGCCGGTGTGGAACTGATTAACAACACCATCCTAGCCTAGCCCAAGGTTTTCACTAGTGTAAGTTTCGTTTGGTCTTGGACAGGATTTGGATTTCTGCTTTGCTATGACATTGGTATGGCCTCGTCGGTTTGGAATGAAACCCTCTGAACCGACGTTAACACCAGATCCTTGAAAACCATTTTTTTACCCTAAATCCGAAAAAGAATTGTGGTGATGTCCCAGTTTCAGCAAGAAACGGTTGATCGAGGATTGCCCTTTTGGCTAACAGGAAAGTAATGGTTGAGGGTGTTGCATCTCAATTTGATGGAAAAGTAAAGATTGAGGGTGTTGCCTCTTGGTTGACAGAAAAGTAAAGGTTGAGGGTGTTGCCTCTCGATTGGTAGAAAAGTAAAGGTTGAGGGTGTTTCCTCTCAGTTGACAGGAAAGTAAAAGGTTGAGGGTATTGCCTCTCGGTTGATAGAAAAGTAAAGGTTGAGGGTGTTTCCTCTCGGTTGATAGGAAAGTCAAAGGTTGAGGGTGTTGCCTCTCGGTTGACAGGAAAGTAAAAGGTTGAGGGTGTTGCCTCTCGGTTGACAGGAAAGTAAAGGTTGGGGGTTGACCCTCGATTAACAGGAAATAAAAGGATTAGGGGTGTTGCCCCTCGGTTAACAGGAAATGAAAGGATTGGGGGTGTTGCCCCTCAATTGACTGGAAATAAAAGGATTAGGGGTTAACCCTCGGTTAACAGGAAATGAAAGGATTGGGGTTGTTGCCCCTTGGTTGACTGGAAATAAAAGGATTGGGGGTTGACCCTCGGTTAACAGGAAATGAAAGGATTTGGGGTGTTGCCTCTCGGTTAACAGGAAATGAAAGGATTGGGGGTGTTGCCCCTCGGTTGACTGGAAATAAAAGGATTGGGGGTTGACCCTCGGTTAACAGGAAATGAAAGGATTGAGGGTGTTGCCCCTCGGTTGACTGGAAATAAAAGGATTGGGGTTGACCCTCGATTAACAGGAAATGAAAGGATTAGGAGTGTTGCCCCTTGGCTAAAAGAGAAAAGACTTGGGGTGATGCCCCAGTTTGGAAAGGTTGAAGGAATTCAGGGTACCTCCCCTTGACTGAAAGTGAAATGAAACCTGGGGTGATGCCCCTGATTGACAAAATTGAAAGAATCTTGGGGTACTGCCCCTTGGCTAAATGAGAAAGTCCAGGGGTGCTGCCCCGGTTTGACATGATTAAAAGAATCTTGGGGTACTGCCCCTTGGCTAAAAGAGAAAAGACCTGGGGTGATGCCCTAGTTTGGAAAGAAGGAATTCAGGGTACCGCTCCTTGACTGAATGAGAAATGAAGCCTAGGGTGATGCCCTAGTTTGACAAGTTTCATGGGAAGAGTATGATGGATGTTAGTTTCGGTAATGATGATCTTACCGGGGAAGTTTCACTGGGGAAGAAAGGTATGACAGGCCCTCGTCTAGTGGCCATCATGGTTTCACTGGAAAGAGGATTCGGTAATTTTGCTTAGGGTGAATTCTAGATTTTTGTTAGGGTAAGGGTTGCGCTTGGCTACTAGACTGTGTTTCCACTGGGGACAAATAAGTTTTCCTAAGTCCGATTAGGAAAGGGTCTTTACTGGGGAGAGATGGGTGCAGTCTGTAGGATTACTCGGGAGGAGTTCTTAATGTGTGTTTCCCTCGGGATGAGTAATGGGTCTACTGGGGAAAGAGCTTTGGTGAATACCTGTTTCTGGACCATGGATCCTGGCCACCCCTTAAAAGGAAAGTGAGTAGTACAAAACAAATTGAGACTTTTAAGTGAAACTCCTTGGAGGTCGGCTTCGAAACAACTCATGGATGAAATGGAACCAACTTCTGACTTTTGGTGAGTATGCCTAGCGGAGTTGGTTATGCTTGTCTGAAGCAAGGTCTGGCACTGGGATGCATTTCGTTCCCCACAACTTCATGTTTCGTCGTTTTCATTTCAAAAAAATTTCTTAGAAAAAACATGTTTATTTATAAGACTTAGTCATGAACACGTGCAGAAAGAAGGGTAAATTTTATTTATGAACATCAAGCATGTACAGTGGTAATGAAAGCAATGTAAAACAAATAGATGCAACAAGGCATAAAGAATTAAAGATAAGTGGAAAAGGGAAGGCTCATGAATCCTCTAACGATTTCCTGAGAGCGATGAGAATCTTGATCCTCTCTCATGACTTCATGTTCATCTTCTAATTTTTGCTTCTGAGGACATAATTTAATAACAACTTGTATGCCCCAATATGATTTTCCCATTTTTACCATGCCAGGACTTAAGGTTTTGATTTTGTCTGAGCCACCCTTTTGGGTTTTCTACTCACCAAGTAGCTCTGACTTTTGCTTAGGCTGCCTTTTCAGGTTTTCAGCCTAGCGAGCCCTTTTTTTTATGCAAAGTATTTCTTGACCGCGTCCGCGTTTATAGGCATAGGCATATCCTCTCCATCCATGTTGGTGAGGGTTAAAGCTCCTCCGGAGTAGGCCTTTTTCACCACATAGGGACCCTCAAAATTAGGCATCCATTTGCCACGCTCATCTCTTTGGATCGGTAAAATCGTTTTGAGGACCAATTCTCCTTCTTGGAAATGTTGAGGTCGTACTTTCTTCTCGTATGCCCACTTCATGTGTTTTTGATACAACTGTCCATGGCAGAGAGCGGTTAGCCTTTTCCCATCAATTAGGTTTAATTAGTCGTACTTGGCCTGGATCCACTCAGCTTCCTCCAGCCTGGCCTCCATGATTACCCTGAGGGATGGGATCTCTACTTCAAAAGGCAGTACTGCTTCCATTCCGTAGACCAAGGAGAATGGGGTTGCCCCAGTTGAAGTTTGTACCGAGGTCCGGTATCCGTGCAAAATGAAGGGAAGTATTTCATTCCAATCTTTGTAAGTCACCACCATCTATTGCACTATCTTTTTGATGTTTTTGTTAGCCGCCTCGACTGCTCCATTCATTTTAGGCCGATAAGGGGAGGAATTATGGTGAGAGATTCTGAAGCTTTCACAAAGTTCCTTCATCATATTGTTGTTCAAGTTCGTACCATTGTCAGTAATGATCTGGCTTGGTAGGCCGTATCGGCATATCAGTTCACGCTTGATGAATTTGACCATAACATTCTTTGTTACATTAGCGTATAAAGCTGCCTCTACCCACTTGGTGAAATAATCGATGGCGACTAAAATAAAACGATGACCGTTCGAGGCTTTTGGCTCAATAGGCCCAATGACATCCATACCCCACATTGAAAAGGGCCATGGTGCTGATAAGACGTTTAGGGATGAAGGGGGTGCATGAATGTGATCGGCATACACTTGAAATTTATGACACCTCCGCACATAAGCAAAGCAGTCCGTTTCCCTGGTCATCCAATAATATCCGACCCTCAAGATCTTCCTTGACATGGTGTGTCCGTTTGTGTGAGTTCCAAAAGATCCTTCATAGACGTCTCTCATGATTCGATTTGCCTCGATGGTGTTAACACAACGGAGGAGGACGGAATCATAATTTCTCTTGTACAGTACGTTTCCACTTAATAGATAACGCATAGCAAGCCTTCACAAGGTTCGTTTGTCATTATCGATGATGCCTTCAGGGTATTCTTGGCATTGGAGATACCTTTTGATGTTATGATACCAAGGCTTGCCATCTGGTTCTCCTTCTATGACTTGGCAATATACAGGTTCTTGTCATTTTTTCACCTCAATGAGAGGCACCTCGTATTCACTGCTGACCTCGAACATCGCAACTAAGGTGGCCAAGGCGTCTGCCATTTGGTTGTCATCCCGTGGAATATGATGGAAGGTAATTTCATCGAACTCTTTGATCATCTCTTTAATGTGAGCGTGATAGGGAACTAGTTTACTATCTCTAGTTTCCCACTAATCTCTCAATTGATGGATGACCAAAGCAGAGTCTCCATAAACTTCCAGGGTCTTTATTCCTACGTCCAGAGCCGCTTGTATCCCTAAAGAACAAGCCTCATATTCGGCAACATTGTTGGTACAATCAAAACATAGCCGAGCGTAAATAAGGATGAATTCCTTATTAGGTGAGATTAAGACGACCCCAATTCCATGTCCCAGTACATTGGAAGCTCCATCAAATCTCATGGTCCACCTGCTTTCCTGACCATCTTTTTCTTTAAAAAGAGCTAAAATATCTTCGTCTGGAAAGTCATGCTGCATTGGTTAGTAACTGCTAATGGGTTGATGTGCCAAGTAATTTTCTAGCGCACTTCCTTTTATGGCCTTTTAGGAGACATATGTTATGTCATATTTTGTTAGAAGTACTTGCCTACAAGCAATTCTTCTAGTCAAAGCTGGCTTTTCAAAGATGTACTTAATAGGGTCCATCTTAGACACCAACCACGTAGTGTGACTGAGCATATATTGCCGTAAGTGCCGGGTAGCCCAAGCTAATGCACAGCATGTTCTTTCGAGGGAAGAGTATCTCATCTCGCATTCGGTGAATTTCTTGCTCAGGTAATAAATGACACGTTTTTTCTTCCCAGTTTCATCATGTTGACCTAGTACGCATCCCATGGATTCATTTAACACGATCAAATATAGGATCAGTGGCCTCCCAGGAATGGGTGGCACCATGATTGGCGGCTCTAACAAGTACTGCTTTATCTTTTTGAATGCTATTTGGAAATCTTCTTTCCATTGCCCGGATTGGTTCTTGCAAAGTAACTTGAAAATCGGCTCGCAGGTTGTGTCATTTGGGAAATAAATCGGGCAGTATAGTTTAACCTCCCTAGAAACCCTCGGACTTCTTTTTCTGTGTGAGGAGACGACATTTCCAGGATTGCCTTGACCTTGTCAGGATCGACCTCTATCCCCTTTCACTTACAATGAACGCTAACAGTTTGCCAGATCTCACACCAAAGGTGCACTTGGCAGGATTTAATCTAAGCTTGAATTTCCTCAGTCGCTCGAAGAGCTTCCTCAGATCAGTAATGTGTCCTTCTTCTGACCTGGATTTAGCGATGATATCATCCACGTAAACTTCTATCTCTTTATGTATCATGCCGTGGAAGAGAGTTACCATTGCCCTTTGATAGGTCGCCCCCGTATTTTTCAATCCGAAGGACATCACTTTGTAGCAAAAGGTGCCCCAAAGAGTGACAAATGTGGTTTTCTCCATATCTTCAGGTGCCATCTTGATCTGGTTATAACCTGAAAATCCATCCATGAATGAGAAGATGGAGTGTTGAGCCGTATTATTGACTAGTATGTCAATCTGTGGTAGGGGAAAGTCATCCTTAGGGCTAGCCCGATTCAAGTCTCTATAGTCCACACACATCCTTACTTTTCTGTCTTTCTTCGGAACGAGGACTATGTTTGCTATCCATTGAGGGTATTTAGCCACAGCCAAAAAACCAGCATCAAATTGCTTCTTAACTTTGTCTTTGATCTTAAGGAGCATCTCTAGTTTTATTCGTCGCAGCTTTTGTTTGGTCGGTGGACACTCCGGTTTCAAAGGCAACCTGTGTTCCATAATGCTGTTATCTAAACCCGACATATCTTGGTAGGACCAAGCAAAAACATCTCGAAACGCCCTGAGTAGCTTAATCAGTTTATCTTGTCGCTCCTTGCTTAAGAAGGTAGCAACCTTGACCTCTTTAACCTCTCCTTCATCCCCCAGGTTAACGGTTTCAACCTTTTATTGATGGGTTGAATTTCCTTATCCTCCTGCTCCAATAACCTTGTTAATTCAGGCGAAGGTTCAAAGTCTTCCTTACTTTCCTCGTCGGCGTAATCGTTTGGATAACCAGAATCGTGAAACAAAACCAAGTTCTCGCCGCTCTTAGAGAAATCATTTTTGGATCTGCATTTGGTTGTATTATAGCAAATGAAAAAGGGAACAAGCAAGTGAAAGGCTTAAGAAAATGGAATCAAGCAAAGATAAGATATTGGAATCAGACAGTGTTCATTAAATCAAATAAATAAACAAGTTTTTTTTACCTTTATTACAAAAGGGGTCCCAAAGCCTTAGGCATAGCAGAAGGACCAACAAGTCATAAAATAATATGATTACTTTGACAAAACATTCATAGTCGTAGGGAACTCCATGATTTCCCAGTTATTCAGCTCCTGACCCGGTGAGTAAGCATACACAAACTCTGTACTATAGCTGGGATGATTTTCAATCATGGCCACTTGATCTGGATGCATTATCCGTACGCTCCAGAAGTTCTGATAGAGGTCATGAATAGGGATTCTCGCGGTGTTGAATTCTTGACTAGTGAGGCGAGCCATCCTTCTTTCCCTCCTTTCCTCTCTGACCCTCTTCCTGTCGGTGGCTGTGGGTTTGTATCCCAAGCCAAATCTGTCTTTATTCTCTGGAAGGCACACAGGTTGGAATCTCCCTTGCAGTTCACGCCCCAGTCCTTTTCCTGGCTTGTATCCTTCCCGCAACATTTTTTTTCCACTGCTAGAGACAAGTTTGGAAAGGATATTCTTGCAATGCTTGTTGCATTGGCTATTTCCAAAGCCTGGAATAAAGTCTCGAGGGCTTCCTCGGCTGCTTTGATGTACGGGGTAGTGACAGGCTTGCTAACCAAAAGGTCCTCTTCCCTGGAGAAAATCACTAGTTTGTTGTCAATGATGAATTTCAACTTCTGATGCAGCGTGGAAGGGACCACCCCAGCCGAACGGATCCATGGCCGCCTAGCAAACAACTGTAGGCGGGCATGATGTCCATGACTTGGAAGAGAACTTGAAAGGTACACGGTCCAACCTGTATCGGTAACTCAATCTCTCCCACGACCTCTCGTCGAGTCCCGTCGAAAGCCTGTACTACCATGGAATTAGGCCTCATGTATGTCCCATGGAATGGAAACTTTGTCAATGTGGATTTTGGCATTACGTTTAAGGATGATCCATTATCGACAAGTACCTTTGCCAGGATATGATCTTGACACTTTACAGAAATATGAAGGGCTTTGTTGTGCCCTGTTCCTTCAGCGGGTATTTCGTCATCCGTAAAGGTCAAGTAGTTATTGGCAGCAATATGTCCCACTATACCTCCAAACTTGTCAACAGGTAAGTCATGCTTGACATGGGTCTCGCTTAAATCTTTCATCAATGTATTCCGATGTGGTTCGGAATTCATCAACAGGGACAACAAGGAAATTTTGGCCGGGGTATGGTTTAATTGATCCAGCACCTGGTACTCGCTGTGGCGAATGAACTTTAAAAACTCCTGGGCTTCTTCCTCAGTCACAGCCCTTTTTGTTTCGCTGGTGGTTCCTTCCTTCCCAACTTTGATATCCCCGGTAGCTTTATCATGTTTTGATTCTGGAAGTGCATATACCATCCTACTCCGAGTCATTCCTCCAACCCCGACAATATTTGTAACAGAAGAGGATGGCGCAGAGTCAACTACCACAAGGTTGGTGATGACCACATCCGTACCGTATTTCAATGGCACGGCATGAGAATCCTTGAAAGGGAACGGAGTAGGTACTCGCACTAAAATGATAGTTTTGGCAGAAGTTGGAGCTGCCGGTGCGTTTTTGTTGTAGAATATGACCAGGGGTTTTGGAGCCTGCACCCTGGTCTGTTCTTGTACCATGTTTATTTTACCTCCACGACGTCTGTAGATCTCTATAGTGCGGCTGTCTATGAGCTCTTGAAGGGCTTTTTGGAAGCCTCGTCGCCCCATAGATTGTTCATCGTTGTACTCTTCATCCCACGACCCTCCTATCAGTCCCCTTTCAAGTAGGAGGGAGCAAATCACTTCCAAAGGCATTTTTATGTCCTCAACCCTCGAAATACATTCTTCCTCCTCCCCAACAGCATTAACCCCTGACCCTCCGTGGTTGGGCAAAGGGTTTGTTGTCACACTTGGGCTCCCCTCCCGGAAACTTATCCAATCGGCCCTGATCAGATCCCTTACCTTGAACTTCGAAGCCAGGCAATTTTCTGTAGAATGTCCCGGTGCGCCAGCATGGTAATCACACCTTGTATTCGGGTCATATCCTCTTGGGTAAGGTGGCTAAAGTGGTCTCAAAGGACAGGGAACCACCAATGTATTTTTGATAAGATGAGGGAGAAGCTCGGTATAGGTCATGGGGATGGGATCAAATTGAATTTGGGTGCAGTCGTTGTTCTGCCTTCTTGGGTTTGGGTTTGGCAATTTATTTATGTGCGACGGTTGGTACGGTGCTTGGGGTGGTTGGTATGGTGCTTGTGGCGGGGTTGGTGGTTGGATAACAGGTGGTCGAAAGTGGGGTAGATTTGGATTCTGAATCGCAGCCACATATGGGTATGGTGCGTTAGGATAGACTGGTGGAAAGGTGATGGGAGTAGGCGACATCGACTAGTTTCTCTTTTGGTTATAAGAGATCGAGTTAGTCTTTCCATCTCTTCTCCTGCCCTCTCTGAGTGCTGGCTTCTTTGTCGTTCCTACCGCAGTCCATTCTCTATTATTTCTCTAATAGTGATAATATCGGGGAAATGAGATGAAATGCCCCCAATCATCTTATCGTAGAAAGGCAACTGGAGCGTATCGATAAACATAGAAACCACTTCCTTTTCAGACAAGGGAGGGTCAACTTGTGCCGCTACCTCACGCCAACACTGGGCATATTCTTTGAACGTCTCGTTGTCTTTCTTCGTCATATTTTACAATTGTACTCTATCTGGTGCCATGTCCAGATTGTATTTGTACTACTGCATAAAAGCGTCTGCCATATCTTTCCAGCAGCGTATACGAGACCGCTCAAGATGGTTATACCAAGTGAGGGCCGCTCCAGCCAGGCTGTCCTGGAAGCAATGAATCAACAGAGGGTCATTGGAAGCATGTGATGCCATCTTCTGGCAATACATGGTAAGATGATTCTTTAGGTAGGTTAACCCCATGTATTTATCGAATTCTGGTATTTTGAACTTGGGAGGGATAATGACATCGGGAATTAAGCAAAGTTTTACAGTATTTCCCATCCCGAATCCTTCCACTCCTTCCATTGCTCTTAACCTTCTTTCCAAGATTTCTATCCTTCCTTCTTGGGTAGCAGCAGTAGCACTTGGACCAGTGGTAATGTGATGACTTGTATACCCGAATGGCTGGTGGACGTGTGTCGGGTCAGTGTTTAATAGGGTAGTATGAGGTCTGGTAGTAGCTTGGGTCATGTAGACAGGTTGGGTAGACTGTGTCTGGGTAGCTTATGTTTGGACTTGAGCTGTTTGAAATTCCCGGATGGGTGGAATGCTTGGCTGAGTGGTGTGAGGAATCGGCTCCTGGTAGTTAGGCTCTTCTTGGAGCGGGGGAAATACCTTGGTGGCAAGCCATATAACGAAAAGGGTATAGCATTACCCTTCACATCCACAAAGGTATGCTGCTGGATGTCAGCAGGGTTTGGTCTCCTTATGTGAACTGTAAGGGGAGGCATTATCGGGTTAGGATTCGGTTCTCTAGACGGACCCTGAGGGTGTCGTGGGGTAGGCAGTTGTTGCCTGGCTTCTTCAACTTCCACAGAAGAACCCCCTTCCGTGACCCTCTTCTCTAGAAGCTTGGCCATCTCGGCCATTTGTTCCTACAACTGACTAAGTTCGGCTCTCAAACACTCGTTCTCTTGTTCTATTTCAGCCCCGAGTTTCTTTCTGAGCCTAGTCCCGTAGAGGTGCTTACCCGTAATGTCTAAAGAAACATAAAGATTTGTTAGAAAAATAAAAAAATAGTTAAGGGAAATGATAAAACAAAGATAGAAAGATATGTACAGGATACAATTCCGAATTCAGCGTGTATCCTCTGACCGTTCCTTAGAATGTCACGTTCAAAAGTACTAGGTAAAGCAGTAAGGCAGAAACTAACATGAAACACTTGTGGAGGCAAAATAGTTCATTATTCCATACTTCTAAGAAGATACAATGTCGTTAGAAAGGTTTGAATTACAATATTTTAGCCGTTCCTTGCTTGGGCAATCATAGCCCTCATTTTACAAATTCTTTCTTGACAATAAATCAAAAATGATGAAATCTCTTTTAGGGTGGAGAAAGGATTAATCATCCCTTCGGCCTGCTTTAGCATTGATGGAAGATCTTCCAGGTCTCCATTGGCTAAGTATGCCAGGTTGGCGAAGTGATCCATCCATGAATGAATGACTTCGTCTTGCCGAGCCAATTCAACTTCTAAAAGATGCGTAGCCTTTTGGCAATGTTACTCAACATCAATGGCATTTTGACGTTCATCATTTATCTCCTACTCACAGGCTCTCATTTCTTCATCAAACTGTTGCTTCAATTTATGGACCTGGGATTGTAGCAGCCCTTTTTGTACCAAAGTCTCCTTTTCCCTTTCTTTGGATTGTCCTAGCAAGTCTTTTAGAAACTATTTTTCAGCTAGAATGGCGTCACTTTGCTGGCCTTTCATTTTCAGTTGAGAATTGGCTGCACGAAGGCACTAGTCTTGTTTTGCCCTGTATTCTTCTCCAATCTTCCATTTTTTCCGCATTTCATCCATGGCCTGTCTTCCTTATAAATTTTCTTTCTTCTGAAGAGCACATTCTTGTTGACACCTCAAAAGATCTTCTTCTAGCTTTTGATTCTTAGCCGTCAATTCCTCTATCTGAGCCTTCAAAGCCTGGGTGGCTTTGTCCTCTATGACGAGTGGTGGAGCGAGAATGCATGCAGACTGGTATGAGGGACTTCTAAAGGGTAATTTTACAATGGAAACCCTGTTTAAGACCCATTCATGGTATTTCATCCCCACAGCATGGCTTCGCACCCCTAATTCCTTTCCCATCTTATGGACTTTCTTCCATGCATTGGCTATGTCCCGAACGGCAGATGTGTAGTTTCCTTTCGTGTAATACAGAACGAAAGGAGTGAGCAGCTCTTCATTTGGTGGCCCAAGCAAAGGATAGGCCAACTGCCGCTTGGCTATAGAAGGATTATAGTTGATGCACCCTATTATGCCAATAAAAGGAACATTAGGATAGCTTCCACAATGATGAATGATTGAATTGACCTCTAGCCATTGAGGATACCATCTGACCTTCTCAGCTGTAAGACCCACAAGATGATTAGCCCATTCATGCCCATTCTTTATTGCCAACTGACACAATTTCATATCAGAAACCAGACACTCGACCTTGTAAATTTGATGGAAGGTGTGAGATGTAAGCCACACATACAAAATGGGTAAGCAACAAATAATCCTTTTCCCCCCTTGCGTGTGACAGAAATCCATGGTGCAATATACATTGGCCAGCATCACTATAACTGGATTCTCAAGCCTGTGTTTGTGAGCGGTGAAGACATTGATGGCATTATAATCTACATAGTTATCCAAGTTAGGGAATAAGACAACTTCGTAGATAGTAAGTACTAAGGTGTCCATGAAGGCTTCCCATTCTTCCTTATCTGCCAAGACCTGTATGTGTTTCTCAAGAAATTCTTGAGTAAACCCGGGAACTTGATTTCTATTCATTTTTGTGCTTTTTAATGTCTCAGAACTGATTTTTAAAATATGGGAGACAGAAGCGACAGTTACATGATGGTCAAGATGGCGATAAGGGATCTGTCCTTCCAACGGCATCCCCATAATCTGTTCATATTCTTCTATAGAAGGTGCTAGTTAAAAGTCTCTAAATGTGAAACAACAGAGGGGTGGTCATAGAATTGTGCCAAGGCTGTGTTTGCTTCAGTTTGCACTTCCACCTCCAAGAGTTTTAGAACCCTTCCATATTTTCGGGTAAAAGCCATCTTTTAAGTTAGGTTTAATCTTTTCCCCATTGCTTGTAGACTACCCGTATCAATCTTCTTGGCCTTAAGATGTAATATCTTCCTCAATTCTGTCACATCTGTACCATAATTGTCATGTCTCATGTTAATTTCCATATTTGCTCAGAGACACTACTAAATTCTGAATAGTTTCCTGCGAGCACCAAGACAAAGAAGAGGAATCAGTCATTGTCATGTTTCAAAACCGGTATTTCCCTATTGATTTAAAGCAATTTTTACTTGGGGAAGCAGCGATTATCAAAACTCGTGTGAGTCTGAGTCTAAAGGGTCATAGGTTTTCTAATCGTCATTGATGCCCCAGTTGGAGGGAACAAAATTATTTTTTCATTTTCTTTTTAACGACTAGGAAAATCTATGACTCAAGATGATGAAAAAGGGAATTACCCACCCGTCTGAAGATTACTGAGCGTTTCAAAAAAATGAGCCATTATTTCAAAATAAAGCAATCCTTCGACGGGTAGGCAATTCATTCATTTGGATTAAAAGGGAAAGTGAGAATGACATAAGGTAAAGTAGAGTCTGCCCTTTTGTGGCCTAAGTCGGGTTTTTCTGAAAGTCTTTTCTAGGCCCTACGGCTTGTCTAAGATTGACTCCTCACATTGGGTGGCTTGCACTAGACTTCTAGAAGGTTTCTAGAGCCAAGATCCTACTCATGATGTGGTCGCAACAGTAGGGAATCTACTAGGTGCGTACATCATGAAAGGTCGAACTCTAGCTGAGGTTCTTACGATCACCGGATGGGAAGTACATCCCAAACGATACCGCTACCAACTTCCCCTAACTCAAGCTTCATTTGGGGCCCGGGAATAGGGCGCCACTCATAAGTGTGTGTAAAAATATGAGTGTAGTGTGTGAAAGGGCATTCAATACCTTTTTTTTTACCTCACCTCATTCTACACAAAGAACAAACACAGGACAATAGTACAAGGTCGTCTACCCTATGGTTTAATAATCATAGAAAGAAAATAACACATAGTCATCTATCCTAGGGTTCAACAATCATGTAAAAATTGACAACAAAATAAATGACGATATGCGATTGAAATAAGAACAAACACTTACATAACTAACAGAAAAAATAAAACAAGGGAAGAAATCAAAAACAAAGGCTATATAGAAAAGAAAACACGCGCTTTCAATCAAACTGGCCTGACTCTCAAATGTCCCCAGTGGAGTCGCCATCTGTCACAACCGGGATCGTGGCGGCGCGGCTAACTCTTGAAAACGAGAAAAATCAGAACAGGGGGTCGCCACCAACATTTTTATTCATAAAAAAAACATTGGGAAAAAAACTTTAACAAAGCACTGGTTAAGAAAAAATGAGATTCAAGTTCGGGAGTCGTTTACGAGTAGGGAAGGTATTAACACCCTACATCGCCTATTAAAAATAGTACAAAGATTGAAAATGCGCAGCATAAGTAGCCTCTAAAAAACTATTTTATTTCTTCCTTTTTTTCTTTCTTGAAATGAAGGGAACCAAACAGACTAATGAAAAGGATCGGAGCAAGGTTAACAGGACGCCTCGTCCAAATTAACCTTGATTTTAATAGGGGAAACATAAAGAAGGGGAAGGACACTAACAAGACGTCTTGTCTAAATTAATCATCCTTTCAACATGATACAAGGTCGAGAAAAAGAAAGGGGTTAGTAGGACGTCCCGTCCAAATTAACCCTGGCCTTTTAATGGGGGTGTGTGTGTGGAAGCAGGAAAGAATACTAACAGGACGTCCCATCCAAATTAATCATTCTTTCATCAAGGTGCTGAGTTGGGGGATAAAGGGGGTAAACAAGATGTCTCATCCAAATTAGCCCGATCTTTGTGAAAAACAACCGAGGTTAAGACAAAATGGGAGAAAATCAACAAGACATCACATCTAAATTAATTTTATGCAACGATTGGAATGAAATTAATTTTTAGAAGGAAGAATGAGAAGGGAAAAGAAGTGGGCCCGACAGAAGTTAAGTCCTGCTCTTACGTATTCTCGAGTTTCTAAGAAATCAGGGTTACGTAGTTCTTAATAAGAGGTAGCCTTACAGTGGTGTTATGAGACTTATCATCAGATCAGGTTTAAGAGGGAAAAAAAAGAAATACAAGGTGAAGTTCTTCGCACGTGTATAGGACATAGAAATAGTGTAGGCAAAAAAGTACTTCTGCACGACAGTAACCTAGAATTACCAATATACAAGAATATCAAAAATACATGTTTTTGTTATTTTACACTATACAACAGAACAACAAAGGAATTTCAATAGAAACAGAAACAAATAATTAAAAAAGAACGAAATGTAGGAATTATGACTGGTGTAGAAATACACGTTATGAAGACTGAATTTGAGACTCAAGGCCGGTGTGGCTTGGAAAGGTGATGACTGGAATGAGGCAGCGAAAATGGACAAGGCAGTTAATGAATCTGGTGTGGGAGCACAGTAAAAGGAGCATACAAAGCGAAGTTCCCCGCACGTGTATGGGTCTTAGGAATAGTGTAGGCAGAAGCGTTTCTGCACGACACTGACTTAAAATTACTACTATACCGGTTCACGAGGATATCAAAAATACATATTTTTGTTACTTTTGCATTATGAACAAAGACAAGGGAAAGTATAACAAGAAAGTAGAACAGTAAAAAGAGAAAAGCAGTAGAGAAAACAAAATAAACAGAACAACAAAAGAAGTGATGAAAGGATTGTAACCGGTGTGGGCGTAGATACTGGGAGAGCCGGTATGGACTGTGTGGACCGGTGTGGATTGGAACAGCAGCGACTAGAGTAACAGCTACAAGACTGGTTAGGTTGATTACTGGGTCCAATGTAGGGGCTCAGTGTATATCTGGTGTGGAAATGGGGAACCGGTATGGGATTGATAAATATGGAGCCTTTTATGAGGATCTGAACGGCGTCTGGGCTGTAGGGGAAGACCCACTTCAAGAAGGGTAAGGGCCGGTGTCCTAATGACTGGATTTAGAACCTTGGGGCCAATTCTTTTCTTCCAGATACTTGAAGAATCATGAATTGAAGTGATTCTCTAAATGACTTTAGGTTTCGAATCCCGGTGCAATTTTTCAGGATTCAGGCATTCAAAGCGCGGACCCTTGTGCCTCTTCAGCTGAGGCATTTATAGGGGCCTTCTAGAGCCTGAGTGTTTGGACAGCTCAAGCTCCCACTCACCCATACGCGTAGTGGAGACAGCCTGGCCACTAGCAGTTGTGGGGAACAGTGGCTGGTGGTGAGTTTTTTATTGTTTTAATTTTTTATTCCCTGTCTGCTATTTCCTGGATTTCAGGATCGAATCTTGTAGTGCGATTCCAAGTCATAGCATGGGCAGCCGGACTCTGCAAACGGTGTTACACGGGTCCGGTGTTGGGTTTATGAAAACACTTCCCACCTCGGATAATAACGGACACCGGTCTCACTGAATGGACTTAGCAAGACGGTGTCCCTCCCATTGGCCAAATCGGTATCTCTCTGGCCCGGACCGGTGTTCCTCTTGTTTTGGACATCGGACGTCGTCTCCTTGACCCAAACCGGTGTCTTACGATGTTTCACTTCATTTTGACATCAAACGGTGTTAGGGACGATGTTGAGTTCGTTTAATCACTACCGGTGTTCACAGAAACTGGCCGGACCGAAATAGGTGTTCACACTCTTGTTCCCAAGGTTTAATAATTTCCCCCCAATGATGAATTTTTAGAAAAATGTAAGGGCTAATGCCCATGAAAAATATGACCAAACTAAGCGGTTGAATTTTGACATGATTTTTTACCGCCATGCTTAGAAAGACATTGTAAGGTTGTTTCATTAATTTTCTCCAAGGGAAAAGACACATTTTTGTAAAACAAAAATATTTAGTGCAAAATCCCAGCAAATGGAAAATGGTACCCAGATTTTCAAAATTTTGCATGGTTTTTTACAACAATGCCTAGAAACTAGCTATCTTCTTGTTCCTAAAGTTTCATAATTTTTCTTCAATGATGAATTTTTAGTAAAATTTAAAGGTTAATAATGCCCACGAAAAATTTGACCAAACCGAGCAGTTGAATTTTTGCATGATTTTTTACGGCCATATTTAGAAAGTCATTGTAAGGTTGTCCCCAAAGTTTCATAAGTTTTCTTCGAGGGAATGGATAGATTTTTTAAAACAAAAATATTCAATGTAAAATCCAAGCAAATGGCAAGTGGTACTCGGAGCTTGAATTTTTGCATAGTTTTTTTGCAGCAATGTATAGAAACACACTATCTTCTTGTTCCTAAAGTTTCATAATTTTTTTCCAACAATAAACATTTAGTAAAATTTGAAGGCTAATAATGCCCATGAAAAACATGCGTAAACCAAGCGGTTGAATTTTTTGATAATATTTTGCGGCCACACATAAAAAGACATTGTAAGGTTGTATCCAAAGTTTCATTAGTTTTCTCCAAGGGAAAGAACAAAGGTTTTAAAACAAAAATATTCAGTGTAAAATCCCGGCAAATGAGAAATGGTACCTGTAGCTCGAATTTCTACATTGTTTTTTGTGGCAATGCTTAGAAACATATTATCTTCTTGTTCCAAAAGTTTCATAATTTTTCTCCAAAAATGAATTTTTAATAAAATTTGAAGGCATTGCCCATAAAAAATGACCAATACGAATGGTTGAATTTTTGCATACTTTTTTACGGCCGTTGATTGTCTCCAAAGTTTCTTTAGTTTTCTCCAAGGGAAGGAAAACAATTTTTTAAAACAAAAATACCAGTGTAAAATCCCAACAAATGAAAAATGGTAGCCACAACTTGAATTTTTACATGTTTTTTTTGTAGTAATGCTTAGAAACACATTATCGTCTTGTTTCCAAAGTTTCATAGTTTTTCTCTAATGGTGATTTTTTAGTTAAATTTGAGGGAAATATAACCCCACCGAGCGTTTGAATTTTTGTATAATTTTTTGCAGCCATGCTTAGAAAGACATTGTAAGGTTGTCCCCAAAGTTTCATTAGTTTTCTCCAAGGGAAGTGACAAATCTGTTTAAAACAAAAATATTCAGTACAAAATCCCAGTAAATGAAAAATGGTAGCCAGAGCTCGAATATTTACATGGTTTTTTTTGCAACAATGCTTAGAAACATGCTATCTTTTTGTTCATAAAGTTTCATAATTTCCCCAATGATGAATTTTTTGAAAAGTTTAAGGGCTAATGCCCATGAAAAATATGACCAAACCAAGCGGTGGAGTTTTTGTATGATTTTTTGCTGCCATGCTTAGAAAGACATTGTAAGGTTGTCCCTAAAGTTTCATTAATTTTCTCTAAGGGAAGGTGCAAAGTTTTCCAAAACAAAAATATTCAGTTTAAAATCTCAACAAATGGAAAATGGTACCCGGTACTCAAATTTTTGTATGGTTTTTTTGCAGCAATGCATAGAAACACATTATCTTCTTGTTCCTAAAGTTTCACAAATTTTTTCGAACGATGAATTTTTAGTAGAATTTAAGGCAATGCCCACAAAAAATATGATCAAACCAGCCGGTTGAATTTTTGCATGATTTTTTGCGGCTACGCTTAGAAAGGCATTGTAAGGTTGTCCCCAAAGTTTCATTAGTTTTCTTCAAGCGAAGTGATAAACTTTTTTAAAACAAAAAATGTTTAATGCAAAATCCTACCAAATGGAAAATGGTACCTGTAACTTGAATATGTGCATGATTTTTTGCAATAATGTATAAAAACACATTATCTTCTTGTTCCCAAAGTTTTATAATGTTTCCCAAATGATGAATTTATAAAAAAATTTAAGGGCTAATGCCCATGAAAAATATGACCAAACCGAACAGTTGAATTTTTGCTGTCATGCTTAGAAAGAGATTGTAAGGTTGTCCCCAAAGTTTCGTTAGTTTTCTCCAAGGGAAGGGAAAGAGTTTTTTAAAACAAAAATATTCAATGTAAAATCTAAGCAAATGGAAAATGATACCCGGAGCTTGAATTTTTGCATATTTTTTTTGCAGCAATGCATATAATTACACTATCTTCTTATTTCTAAAGTTTCATAATTTTTCTCCAACAATAAACTTTTAGTAAAATTTAAAGGCTAATAATGCCCATGAAAAACATGCGTAAACCGAGCGGTTGAATTTTCAGATAATTTTTTACGGTCACGCTTAAAATGACATTGTAAGGTTGTACCCAAAGTTTCATTAGTTTTCTCCATGCGAAGGGACAAACTTTTTTAAAACAAAAATATTCAGTGTAAAATCTCAACAAATGGAAAATGGTACCCGAAGTTAGACTTTTTACATTTTTTTTGCAGCAATACTTAGAAACACGTTATCTTCTTATTCCCAAAGTTTGATAATTTTTCTCCAATGATGAATTGTTTGTAAAATTTAAAGGCTAATGCCCACCAAAAAAAGACCATTCAGAGCGCTTAAGTTTTTGCATTATTTTTTACGGCTATGCTTAGAAAGACATTGTAAGGTTGTCCTCAAAGTTTCATTAGTTTTCTTTAAAGAAAGGGACAAATTATTTTACAAGAAAAATATTCAGTGTAAAGTCCTAATAAATGAAAAATGGCACCCGAAACTTGAATTTTTACATGGTTTTTTACATCAATGATTAGAAACAGGCTCTCTTCTTGTTCCCAAAGTTTTATAATTTTTCTCCAACAATGTATTTTCAGTAAAATTTGAAGGGTCCCCTATGAAAAATATGACCAAATCGAGCAATTGAATTTTTGCATGATTTTTTAGGGCCATGCTTAGAAAGGCATTGTAAGGTTTTCCCCAAAGTTTCATTAGTTTTCTCCAAGGGATGAGGTAATATTTTTTAAAATATTCAGTGTAAAATCCAAGCAAATGGGAAATCACACGTGGAGCATAAAATCTTTACATGGTTTTTTATAGCCAGTCTTAGAAACAAGCTATCTTCTTGTTTTAAAAGTTTCATAATTTTTCTCCAATGATGAATTTTAGTAAAATTTGAAGGCAAATATACCCACAAATAATATGATCAAACTGAGCGGTTAAATTTTTACATGATTTTTTGTAGCCATGCTTGGAATGACATTATAGGGTTGTCTCCAAAGTTTCATTAGTTTTCTCCAAGGGAAAGGAAAAGGTTTTTAAAACAAAAGTATTCAATGTAAAATTCCAGCAAATGGAAAATGGTACCCAGTGCACAATTTTTTGCATGGTTTTTTGTAGCAATGCATAGAAATATTGTCGCGACATGGACGACCGAAAAACGGTTCCAACAAGATAATGTTTTTTCAAAAATAAATTATGAAAAAGTGTGGAGTCGCCACCAATATTTGTTTTATTTTAAAAAGGTAAAATATTTGAAAAAACCCTTCAGAGCTCTAGGTTTGGGATTTGGTTATGAATAGGGAAGGTATTAGCTCCCCTATTCATTTGTTCCAAAGAAATAGTACCTTAATTAAACTGTATAATTATTTTTTTAATAATTTAAAAGTGACCCAATGATAAAGAAATAGCAAAAATAAATATCTACAACAAAATTAATTTTTTAAAAAGTAGGCGCGATAAGATTAGGTTTTGCTCCTACGTATTCCTGGATGCAATAGGAAATTAGTGGTTACGTAGTTGTTGTTAAAAAAAATACTCTTAGGATTTTATTTACTCAGTATCATGTATCTCACTATGTGACACCCTCGATTAACTAGTACTAGTTCCTACATTGGAACGTCCTATTTAATTAAGGGGTCACTAATATTTGAGAAAAATAGAAGTTTTTTTCTTTTTGATTGGTGATCATCAGCACATGATTTTAAATGAGTTTATAATATAGATCAATTCTTTAACATAAGCGTACTTAAAAGAGTATGGGGCTCACAGGCTCCCAATAACAGTTCTACAAAATATCAAAATAATAAAACGTCGAGACCTAAAAGGCCTCGATATAAACAGGAATATAAACAGTCAAGCTCTCGGTCCAACGTCTTCTACTACAGGTAGTCCAAGTCCTGTTCACGTTCAACTTGACTTTCAACTAATGATCATAGGTGTGGCACCCTTAATACGGTAAATAATATTAAAGATAATATTAATTAGATATTAAAAAAGGATAACTTTTTCATGATTTAAATGATTGTCGAAAGAACAACATAATTAAAAACTTCAATAGTTAACCCCATACCATTTAACGATCTATCCCACATATGACGATATGAGAAGGTAATTGTTTTATACAAATATTAACTTAGAGTAAACAATTACTCAGTCACCATGTGAGTGTTTAGCGGAAACATATGTTGATTCAAAAGCAAGGGTGGGTATAAGGAATAATCCAAGAAAACATGCATGAGAAGAAATGAAACAAGGCATGATTCAACACGCTTCAAGCAAGCATCAAAACTTATGGAAAATTAACAATTAGCAAGCCATGAATTGATTCATACGAGAAAGGATGTGGACCTGTTATGAATTGGATCCATTGCATATGCATTAAACAGTACGACATATGCATTAGCCATAGGAACATGACATTTAAGATGAGGATGACCAAAGAAAAATTATAGTCTCTTGAGAGTATAAATTGATGAAAGATAAAATGAATTGATGATGATATTCGTGAAAGACCATGTTTATAAAGAGCAATGTGAATGTGTGTGTTTGTGCGTGCTTGTTATGAATTGTGAATGACGAGGCTTGTATGCCCTAGATTGTATCTTAATGATGGCTTAAGGATGAATTGATGAATTTATTATAAAGCACACATGTTGTTTATATGCATGTACACATGATCACAATGTATTTGAATTCGTCATTTTGAATGTATAACTCATTCTCCCATGTTGTCTCCTTTTTAGCATTATGATGCAGGATTGTCATGGGAAGAGATTGTGTCTTGAATTAAAGCTCTGGAGAAGGTAAATAGTTGTAATGGAATGCCTTGGCTGGCAACGAATGTTAATTATGGTGTAATGAATGAATTGTATATGATAATAGTTGACAATTATTGATTTGATGGATATTGTGTAAATGGCAATATAAGTGAATGGTGTTGTTGATGTAAATTTGGAGAATTTCATTCCTATTCTTTGGGTAATACGTGTTAGCCATTCTTTATATAGAGTTTTATGTAATAATTGACATAAGAATTGAATGCCATTGTGTTAGAGTTGAACACTCATGTCAATGAGGAATTAATGGATTATGATCATTATGATGATTAAAGATTTTATATGCAATATATGGTAAAATTGCAATAGTAGACTCATGTGGTGAATTAGCATGATTGATTGACCTTTTTCTCATATCTTCATATATGGGACTAGGCGTGTGCCCTGTATATACATTCTTCTTCCGCTGTAAACTTAATCATTTTGTATACATATATGGGCGATTTATCTATCGATCCGGTTTGTAAATCCTTAAATCTCACTCTTTGGTTTTTTATGGTTCGGGTCTTGATGTAATATTGGACTTTCTTTTAAACGCAAAAAATTTACCCGTATTTTTATTAATCATTTATATTGATTACATTGGGATTTGGGTCTGGGAAATTGGTGTGTGACAACAGGAAAGGAAAACAGCATACAACATGAAAGGGGTGAGTAAAAGCTCTCAACCCATAATATCCACATGCAAGGGCAACTTTAGATATTTAGCAAACATATAAGTATAAAGCAACAAGAAAAGTTATACACAACATACCTTAGAATAATCATACAACACTTTTGACACACATAAGTCATACAATTATGGTATGTTATTGTGACATCCTAAGTCGATTTACCTTTTATTTACACCCGGTTAATCATTTACACAATAAATTTTCCACGTTTAATAAAAATTTAGGTCTTACTATAAAATAATATTTACTTTTCTTAAACATACTAAAAATAATAACCGATCGGAAATGATTTAACTCGGTTTTAATATAAAATATTATTAGATACATTCAGAATAACAATAAAAGCGTACGCAAAGTAATATCCGATCGGAAATACACCTTTTAATAATGTGGAGTTAGAAACAACGGAAAAAGAAGAAGAAGAAGAAGAAGACATAGAGGTCACTCGCCTGAGCGGGACCCTAATGCGCTAAGGCGAAATCCAAGGGAGTCGCTTAAGCGAGTTCTGATTCGCTTGAGCGAATGCTACCTGGGCGAGTCAGACTTACCCGGAAGACTCACAAGTCGGGGTTTCACTCGGCAAAATGGGTCACTCGGTCAACTCTCTCTCGGAAACAACTTGCTCATACCTTACTCAGAAAGGGTTTATTCAATCTTATATCACTCAGAAAACCCCTAACCTTACTTCACTTGGAATAGGCTCTCTCGGCCATATCTCACTCGAAAACACTCTTACCTTCACTCGGAAGCACTCTAATCTTCACTCAGAAACATTTTACTCTTTCTTCACTCGGAGACATTCCATTCTTTCTTCACTCGGAAACATTCCACTATTTCTTTACTCAGAATTATTCTCCCGGCCCTAGCTCACTCTGGACATCCTAACCTTCCACCCAGAAGAGTATCTCTCGGTTATTCTTTACTCGAAAAATAAACGAGGGATTCCCACAGAGACAAAACAGACATCAAACCGACTGGCTCTCGCTCGGACAGGAATAAATCCTCTCGGGCAAGATTCGCCCGGTGATCGGCTTTGCTACAACAAACACGTGAAAATTAATACCAATCATCTAACAACATAAATTCACATTCGTTCAATTAGCAAACCGATTCCCACTTAGTTCCACACCCAACATATAGCATCACACACTCGGAAAACTCATTAGATATATATATATATATATATATATATATATATATGTATATTACACAATTTATTCAAAACCACTCGAGCCTTGGCATCGATCTCCCGCTTGGCGCGCCTCCAGGCCTCCGACCTCCTCCCTGTCACTGGTTACTAAATTGAAAATAACAGCAAGGGTGAGTGTTTGGCATCATAATTAATCTAGAATGGAAATTAACAAATTATATATATATATATATATATATAAGTCCCGTCCGATTGCATTTTCATCACTTTGCAAATCACACTCGGCAATTATAATACATCATACTCGGTAATTAATTCATACCCGGCAGTTACAACATTTTGCACTCGGTGAGTAAAACATTTCACACTCGGCAGATACAGCACATCATACTCGGCAAACATAATAATCCACACTCGGCCAATATAACAAATTTCACTTGAAAAATATAACAAATTTCACTCGGCAAATATAACAAATTTCACTCGGCAAATATAACAAATTTCACTCGGCAAATATAACAAATTTCACTTGACAAATATAACAAATTTCACTCGGCAAATATAACAAATTTCACTCGACAAATATAACAAATTTCACTCGGCAAATATAACAAATTTCACTCGTCAAATATAACAAATTTCACTCGGCAAATATAACAAATTTCACTTGGTAAATATAACAAATTTCACTTAGCACATATAACAAATTTCACTCGACAAATCTACACATCACAACTAATAATTCATCAATTATCACAACTGACTCTCAGATAAAATTTGACGCCTAGTATCCGGATACTAAAAGGATTGACCTTCAGCTGGGAGTCCGACTTGACATCCCATGAACCCGACTTGGTTCACCGAGCCCGACTTGGCTCCCCCTCAACGACTGGGTCAAAGACCTCTGGGTAGCTTAACTGGGTCCGACTTGACCACTGAAGCCAAAAATAGGGTAATTCGTACCGTTGGTCGTCCTCCACCACATAATCACATATTCTATTATATAAACATAGGCATATCATTACGATCATCATTTACAACTGTCAGAAACTGACCTGTACTCACAACGTAGGGCGACTGACTTGTCAAGCCTAGCATCACATTGCCACAACACCGATTATCACACATCAAATATTTCAACTCATAATTACCTCAAGCTACACACACGATCCTTAACCGATCGGTGTCCATACTCACATACATACACATACACATACAATTCTCATTCAGTAATATCGACTTACCATTTTCACAATCAACTTAATGTCTCGGATTCACAGTATGTCCTATTCTAATTAATTATCACCCGAATACCCCCCTTACCTCGGTTCCACGCTTCATCGATCTGCTCCTGGTACCGATTCATCCTCTATACGCTGGGTTCACTGTTCCACCTCCGGATCCAGCACCAGCTTCATCAATCACTCCTCCATGTTCGTCCTGCTACCTACGAGGTCAGAATGCAAAGCCCGTTAACATCGTACCACCCCCACAGTCTAAAGACCATTTTCAAGCTCACACTCACCAGAGGAGTGAAGGACAGAACCTTACCCCGCCATGCATGGCCATTCGGTCAGGGAGTGAAAATGAAAAGAGAAGAGATAACTCAATCCAAACGGTCCAATGGACTCACCTTGAAAACATGGTCATGGAAATGGGGTTCCCACGAAGTTTTGACACGGAGCAGACCTCCCCTCAGAGCATGCAGTTCACAGCAATGGAGGAAGGAGAAGACGAAGAAGAAAGAAGCAGATGAAGGAGGGAGAAACAGTGGCTTGCGCGTATGTGAGTGAAAGAGGGAAGAGAGAGAGAAAAAGGGAGAGACTACCTTTATTAAGGCCCAGGGGCAACCGGTAACCTCCCCAGCCGGTTAACCCCCATTTTCCCTTTACCCTTTCGTTTTAAACGTTTTAATCAAACCTTTCTCTTCTTCTAATCACACCTCATTTATAATTAGCCAATCAAATAAATTTATTTACATTCACAATATTTAATCATTTATAATTCCCCAATAATATAAAAATATCAAATAAATTCCTAAAAATACCCAATAAATCTCTAAAATATTTATTAATAATTTCCGCTACACATAATTTTTTTCTAAAATATCTGGGATGTTATAGTTATGCATGTGTTAGGTTCAGTTATTATTCATCTTAATTTAATACTAAGATGCAATGGGGCCCAACTTCCACTGATCAATCTCATATATCAATATCCATATGCACAATAATCCCACCTTATTCTCCCTGCCCAACTAGAGCGACTAGAGCTCTCTTCATTCTGGTTTTCACAAATAGGTAAGGACCCGCAGTTCAATCATCACAATGGCCAATCATACATCTCATCAGAACGAGTACTCAACAGCCATAAAAACCCCCACCTCTCATCGAAGTATGTCAGAGTTTGCCACGGTTGTTTGGCATCGGGCGTGAATCCAAGCCATTAGAGGGCTGAATCTGATATACTCCCAAGACTACCCTCGGAGTCGAGGCGCAACTATTTCTTCAGTGTACCCATCACTGTAGGCTCTAGGGGATTATTCCAACATCCCTCCTAACTCCAAATGCAATATTCCATAAGCTTATTTTATCATTAGGGTGCCTGAGTACTAGACGGAACCTTACTCGTTTGATGTATTTATCCTTAAAGCGTGTAAACTGTTTATAGTAAAAATCTTTTTGTGTAGTAGGCACCATGGGCCAAGGTCTAAATACTAACCAAATTATTTTGCTTAGAAGCATCAAGGTCATTTGCTAAGCAATTCTTATAAGAAATTTTTCTAGGATACAAATATCCAATTTATTTTTCAAATCTCTAAGAGATGTCTAGATACATTTCGTTTGTTAAACTTTTAGGGAGAAAAATTCTCTAACTTATTTTGTTTCTTTATTCGAAAGTATGATCTTAAAAATTAGATATCACCTTTAAGAGAAAAATAAGGACAAAATATATTCCTTATGATTTTTTAATTCTTTACCAATGTCGTTTCACCGTATTGACTTACGATGAACAAATTAAATTGGTTTCGACTTTCTAAAATTTTTATAAAGCCTTAGGTAAAACATTTTATCATTACAAAACATTTTTCCTAGTCTTATATTGAAAATAAAAGAAATCCTCTTTTTCAAAATTAAGGATATAAAGTAGTTAGTTTTCGTTGTTTATCAAAACTTTGTTTTTATCTTATTTTATCTAGAAAATTCTGATTTGAGTGATTCCAAAGCGAAAAGTATTTAAATTTTAAAATACTAATTAAATATAGTAAATTTAAATACTAATTCTACCTAGAAACATCCCCTACACAAAAAGGTAGCAAGGTGCCAAAGTTCGTCGTTATTGCGCGTCGGAAATTCTCCAAACCAATTTTATTCATTTGGGTATTTTTCTTATGCTCAAAATTCATCTCTCATACCACAAAACACTTCTCCAAAACATTTTTTCCAAATCCCCCCATCTTCCCATGAAAACACGTTTTATACCATTTTTATTTCGTTGTTCGCGTCTAAACTCGGGTCCCCTTTTAAATATTTTTATTGATCATTACATCCCTAATATTTTTGTGATTAAAGAGAACATTAAAACATAAAAAATACAGCAGCTCCCACATCTCATGATTTGCCAAGAAATAAACTTTAAATGTTCTATAGGTTATTTTTACGAGTTTCAAGCATATCGCATAATTACCATAAATATAAGTAATTTATTTTCTCAATTTAATAAAATTCCAGAATTTGTATATATACAAAAACTCATTTTTATCAACAACAATTCAAAGATCAAACCATGTAAACAAGTCTCAAGCACTAAATCATTTTAAGTGAGATTTTACGTTAGAATCCATGGACGTTAAGTCTTTTAACTAACAACAATTATTTTCTAGTAGCAACACATAGTTATTTTAAGCATCAAACTCATTTTTAAATCATGTTAGATTCTCTAAAATTATAATGATACCATAAGCCAACACTTAAACCAAGGAAAGATAATATTTTGACATTTAATATGGCATGCATGTACTTCAAAACATTTTTTGTAGCAACACAATTAATCACGTTAGTAACTTTGAACTTTTAATCTCCATAAAATCAAGGAATTTAATTTAATCATGGTATGGCCATGATACCACCCAAAGATCAAAATTTTTCTTAAGAAATTTTCAAGATTTCAAGCTATAAAATAAGGATCTTTAGGGAGGTACCAAGGTATAAATGTTAAGGGACATTTGTACCTTACCATGCATGTACAAAATTATGGATTTAAACAAGCCAATACTCCCTACCTTACCTCAAAGATTTCAGCCACCAAGAGAAAATACCAAAGACTTCAAGGCTTGCTCCTAGATCATCATTTATGGCTTCACCAAGGAAGAGAAAAATGGATGCTTGGAGGATGGTGGTTAACATGAAAGTGATGGTGAGATAGAGTAGAGAATGTTTCTGTTTGAAGAAAATTCAAGAAGAAGGTATGGTATTTGGAAAGTGGTATCTTTTTTATGGAGGCTAGAAAGAATGGTGGAGTAACTTGAGCTTGATGGTGGGGGATGGATGATGATGTTTGAGCATGGATGGAAAAGAAGAAGAGAAGGAAAAGGTGGCTGGAAGTTATTTCTTAAATTAGAGAAAATAAGAGAAGTTTTGGAAGAAGCAAGAAATGAAGTGTAAGTTTGCATGTGTCTCCTTGGTGACCAAGGGACCCTTCACAACCAAGAGAGTGGAATGAGAGGTGTCAACATGAGCTCATGCAATTGCTAGGTGTCTCATGTAGCTCTTAGAGTGGGGGAGAAAGAGTTTGCATGGCCATGGCAAGTGGCAAGGTGGTGGTGCAATATGATTGGCTTAATCTTATGCAAGGCTGATGTGTCAAGCAACAGAAGCAGTGACTTGCTCTTGGTTTTAATTGCTGTTGTGGGCCAAATTTGGAAAAAGCCCAAACATAAAACTTTTAGATCTTTTTCTTATCTTTAATTTGGTATATGGCACAATCAAGAAATGAGTGAGATATGGCCAATTTATGAAGAGAGTACAAGACTGTGACGAGATTAATGTTTGTTGCAAGAATTAATTTTTTGGGCAAAATTGGTGGGGAATTAGACATCGTGCCCTTCATCAAAGTTGTATGGAATTGTGTTTAAAATTTTTTTTATGAAATAATTATTCTATTTCATGGTCATACAAATGAGAAACATGAAAAGTACTGAACATAGTGCAAGCTGCCACTGGAAAAACGTGAATCAGTGTAGTATTTTAAATTTTGGGATTTATGGGGTAAGAATTGGATTTCATGGTCAACATCAAAGTTGTAGATAAATTTGATACAAAGATTTTGGGATAAGAACGACTCAAATCCAATAACGGGTAGGGAGTTATGCTCAAAATACATACAGGTGCGTAATTTGGCTTATACGGTTAACTTGAAAATAGTTTTTGGGCTTGGGTGACTGGAAACAGGCATCGAGCCCTTCATGAAAATCATTAGACACAATGTGAGGGACGTCTTAGGATAAAAATAAAGGACTCGAGTCCTTCAGATAATTTCTTGGCCAAGACCGAGGGAGTCACACAGCTTAAATGACTTAAATAATAATGCTTAAATATTTCTATTAAATTACTAATACTCTAATTAATTAACCTTTGTTATTATGAGTGTTGTTAAACACACTATCATTATCATTCTAATCATTACCACTACTCACATAACTTAGTAAAATTACCTTTCCTTAGTTCATGAAATCTTTCTAAAACACTAATCAGTCATCACACAAGCAAGTCGGCCGTAGCCCAGTCATTAATATACATAAAACTTAACAAAAAATCAATACATTCAGTCTCAAAGACCTATCACACAAAATGAGGGCTATTATACTCTCCCCTCCTTTTAGAAATTTCATCTCAAAATTTCACCTAGTGCTAGCAAACAAATGAGGATAAAGAGTTCACATCTTTTCCTTAAGTTCCCATGCAGCGTCTCCTTCGTTAGACTGACTCTAGATTACCTTTACCAAGGGTATATCCTTCCCTCTCAATTACTTTAGACAAATGTCTGCAATCTTCACTGGTACTGCTTTATAGGTATGATTTTCTTTAAGATCTAGTTGGTCAGGTTTCAGGATATGATTAGAATATGGCATATATTTTCGGATTTAGGAGACATGGAAAACATTATAAGGTTAGACAATTCAGGAGGTAGGGCGATGCGGTAAGCACTCGGCCCAATTCTTTCAAGAATTTGATATGTTCCTACATACTTGGGGCTCAACTTCTTCTTTAAGGCTCTCCCTACTCCTGTCACAGGAGTCACTCACAGAAAAACATAATCTTCTTCTTCAAACTCGAGAGGTTTTCAACGCATATCATAGTAGCTTTTCTGACGGTCTTGAGAAGTCTTCATTATGGCTTGAATTTCTTTAATTTGGTCTGTGGTCTTCTGGATGACCTTTGACCCAATCACAACTTTCTCTCCTGTTCAAACCAACACAAGGGCGTGCGACACTTTCTTCTATACAAAGCCTCGTTTGGTGCCATCCTAATGCTAGTATGGTAACTGTTGTTGTAGGTGAATTCCACAAGCGATAGATATTCCTGCTAACTTACACCGTGTTTAAGCATACACATCCTTAAAAGATCCTCAAGAGTCCTAATGGTATGCTCAATTGACTATCAGTCTGAGGGTGATATATTGAACTTAGCTTTAGTCGGGTGCCTAACACTCGCTGCAGACTCTCCTAGAGACGTGAAGTGAAACAGGGATCTTGATCGAATACATCAGTAGACGACACTCGATGTATTCTAACTATCTCCCTGATGTAGATCTGCGTGAGCCTCTCTAAAGAATACTTCATGTTAACTGGGATGAAGTATGCGGTCTTTGTAAGTTGATCCACAACTACCCAAATTGCATCATATCCTGCTGGAGTTCTTGGAAGTCCAGATACAAAATCCATGGCAATCTCGTCCCACTTCTATTCAGGAATCTCTAAGGGTTGAAGAGTTCCATATGGTCACTGCTGCTCTACCTTTATCTTTTGATAAGTCAGACATTTACTAATATAATCAACAATGTCCATCTTTATTCTCTGCACCAGAACACTTTTCTCTGGTCTTGGTACATCTTTGTCGCTTCGGGGTGCACACTATACTTGCTCTTGTGAGCCTTCTCGAGGATGGATCTTCTAAAATCAGCACTCTAAGGTATACATAACTTCCCATGATACCTGATTACCCCTTGTTCACCTCACATAAATTCTCCCGGCTTTGCTTTCTCAAGTTGCTTCTGCAGAGTCTCTTCAGTCAATTGAGCTTCCTTAACTTGATCCAAAAACTCATTAGAGAGCTTTACCATCCTAACCACCAAGCTTTTTGTACTAGGTGACATAGCGAGATTCAAATTATGGAACTGTTCCACTAGTTCTAGTTCCTTAGTTATCATGTAGGAAAAATTTAATGTTTTCCTACTGAGCGCATCAGTTACTACATTTACTTTACCCGAGTGATAATGAAGCTCAAAGTCGTAATCTTTGATAAACTCCATCCATCGTCGCTGCCTCATGCTCAGCTCCTTCTGATTGAAGAGATACTTCAAGCTCTTATGGTCTCTAAAAACTTCAAACTTGGTCCCATATAGATAGTGCCTCTAGATCTTTAAGGTGAAAACCACTGCAGCCAACTCCAAATCATGCATCAGATAATTTACTTCATGAGGTCTCAACTGATGAGACGTGTAAGCCATTACTTTTTTCTCTTGCATCAACACACATCCTAATCCTTACCCACACGCATCACAATATACTTTATACATTAATAGGATCGGGCAAAATAAAAACCGGCATGCTTGTTAGCGTCTCTCTAAGCTCCAGGAAACTGTTCTCGCACTTGTTGCTCCACATGAAAGGTTAATCCTTATGAGTCAACTTGGTCAAAGGTTAAGCTATCCGAGAGAAATTCTTGATAAATCTGTGATAATATCCAGAAAGACCCAAGAAACTATGGATTTCTGTTATACTCGTTGGCCTTTCCCATTTCAGTACTACCTCAATCGTAGCGAAATCCACTGTTATAGCCTCTACTAAGATAACATGACCCAGGAATTACACTTCTCTCAGCCAAAACTCACACTTGGATAGCTCCGTGTATAATTTCCTTGCATGCAACATATTCATAACAGTCCTAAGGTACTCTTCATGCTCTTCATTGGTTTAGGAGTATACCAAAATATCGTCAATGAACACGACCACAAATTTGTCAAGATACGGGTGGAGGGTGCGGTTAATATAATCCATGAAAACAACGAGTGTGTTCGTGACTCCAAAATGCATGATGAGATACTTATAGTGATCGTAGAAAGTTCAAAATGCCATCTTAGGGACGTCTTCCTTCTTTACCCTAATCTGGTGGTAGCCTGATCTCAAATCAATCATGGAGAAAATGACTGCTCCTCGCAGCTGATCCATAAAATCATCAATGCATAGAAAAGGGTACCGATTCTTGATCGTGACCTTGTTCAGCTGATGGTAATCCACACACAGATGCATACTATCGTACTTCTTCTTTACTAACAATATTGGAGCTCCCCACGGTGAAACACTAGGTTGAGTCATTCCCTTTCTCAGAAGTACTTTGATTTGCTTCTTGAGTTCCTCCAACTTTGGTTATATTCAGTATAGAGGAATGAAGATCGATTAAGTACTGGGTAGAATATCAATGTTAAACTTGATTTCTCTTTCTAGAGGTATCCCAGGTATATTCTCTAGAAAAACTTTAGGGAATTCTCAAACAACCGGAAGCTGATCGGGCTCTAGCTTCTTCTTATACTTGGGACTAGCAAGGGCTATAAACATTCATGCTTCTGATTGGAACAAGTTACCTCCTGAGTAACAATAACAGACTCAGACTTCCCGAGCTGAGAGGGCTCAGGTGTTAAGATTCCATAAGATATAGACTTGCTGTGGCAGTCACTTAGGACGCGATTGGTGGGAAGCCAATCCTTTCCCAGAATAATATCCAGGTCAATCAAGGGTAAATAGATTAGGTCCACTTGATAGGACTTTCCATCAATGGTGATAGGGTAATTCATACATATAAAAGAGGAACTTATGGGTTTATTAGCAACAGTAACAATAATCATTTTACCAGATAAGGGAGTCAATGGTAAATTTAAATGCTTCACACAATCTTCAGATATGAATAAATGAGTGGCTCTAGAATCATATAACATATTCAGAAACACTTCTCCTATAAAGCATGTACCTTGTACTAGGTTATTCTCTTGCGTAACCTCTACTCCGTTCATGGTGAAGACTCTAGCATTGCCTCCTCCCCTGCCTGTGGCAGCATTTCTCGGTCCTTGCTGAACATTACTACAGCCTTGACAGTTCAGATTTGCCACTCTGGGATTATTAACTTACACACTAGCAGCTGGTCCTCCATTTCCACAGCCTACGGGACGTTCCATTGGAGCTTTAACCTCTTTTTTCAGGAAATTTGAGTTCTTCTCAGGGAAGACAAAACTCTTATGTCCATTTTTCCCACAACTGAAACAAGTTAAGGTCTTCCTAGAGTAATCCTAGCGAAGTGAGGTCCTCCACAATCATGGCATCTCACAAGTGGCCTGTTCCTCTGAGTCCTCATGAATCCATTAGGTCTACTAAAATTTGGTCGGGAATAAGGCTTGCCAGACCTAAAGTCCTTCTGGGGTCGCTTGTCGAATGTGCACCGCTCCGGCCTATAACTAGAAGTTCCTTTTGATTTCTGTGCTGATGTATGCTCAAAGATACGGAACCTATCCACGAGGGTAGTGAACTGAGTGATTTGCTGACAGCCGATCGTCTAACATATGTCCTATCATAGTCCCCCTTAAAACTTGGCACATCAAGAAACCTTACTTATTTGGGTGTAGTAAGAATAACACCTAGCCAACTCATTGAACTTTGCTGCATACTCCCTTACTGACATGAATCCTTACCTCAAATTGAAGAACTTTTACTTCTTTTGCCTCCTGATATCTTCAGGGAAATACTTGGCCAGAAATTTGGTCTTAAACCACTCCTAAGTAACCTCAGTTCCATCAACAGTCATCCTCACCCTCGCATGAGTACACCAGTGCTCAACCTCTCCCACTAGCATGAAAGTAGCATAGACTACCCTGTCGTTGTCCCCACATCGCATAGCTGTGAAGATCTTCTCCATCTATTTGATCCACAACTGAGCTCCCTTTGGTTCAAATCCTCCTTTGAATCGTGCGGGGTTGTTCTTTTGGAAGTTGACAAGTCCTTGATCATGCCTTGGTAGGGCTTAGGGAGCATTCACCCCCTGACGTTCCAAAGCATCTACCATCCTATCTAATAGAGCCTTCAACATTGTGTTATTTCGGTGTGCCATGATGACTGAAAGAAAAACAAAGCTTAACAAGAATCCAATAAGTCTTCCAGTATCGGAAGGCTCTACACACATAAACAAGCAATTAGATTCTACAATGTGAGTATCAATGCCTCGTGAACAACTCTTTTGAGTGCGGGGGAACCTTAGTGGTCCACACCCATAAGCTGAAAGAATCGACGATGCTCTGATACCACCAATGTGACACCCTCGATTAACTAGGACTAGTTCCTACACTGGAACATCCTATTTAATTAAGGAGTCATTAATATTTTAGAAAAATAAGTTTTGTTTTATCGTTTTGATTAGTGATCATCAGCACATGATTTTAAATGAGTTTATAATATAGATCGATTTTTAACATAAGCGTACTTAAGAGAGTACGGGGCTTACAGGCTCCCAATACCAGTTCTACAAAATATCAACATAATAAAACATCGAGACCTACAAGGCCTCGACACAAATAGGAATATACACCATCAAGCTCTCGGTCCAACGTCTTCTACTGTAGTTAGTTCAAGCCTTGTTCACGTTCATCTTAACCCTCAACTGATGATCACAGGAAAGGAAAACAATATACAACATGAAAGGGGTAAGTAAAAGCTCTCAACCCATAATATCCACATGCAAGGGTAGCTTTAGGTATTTAGAAAACATATAAGTATAAAGCAACAAGAAAAGTTATACACAACATACCTCAGGATAATCATACAGCACTATGAAATATACAAGGAAGAAGAAACACCCACAGTGTTAGTCATACAATTATGGTATGTTATGTGTAACATCCCAAATTTTATGTAAAATTAATTAATTAGAGCAAATAAATAGAATAATTATAGAGAATATTATTTGATACCTTAAGCACATAGAAAAATTAATTGAGGACCCCATTGAGTTAATACAACGAATACAATGATTTCTGTCGTCGTTTAATTGATGAACGATGTACGAGCAGAATACAGAGACAGGCTCAACGGGCCCAAAAACATTAGATAATTATTGGGAATGAATATTTATGTTCCAAAGATGAACTTGAAATGATTTGAGCGTTCGTGGAGTTTATTATGAATTATTCGGGATTTATCGGCGTCGTTTAAGGTCGGAAAATGACCGATTTGGGCAAGGGCCTTAATAGGGCCTCAAAAATTCACTAACCCAAAGATAATTATTGAGTATTAGAAAATACTCAAATAAATATGTTAAACCCAAAAATAAACCCAAAAAAATTTATAAATGATTAATTTGACAGAAAAGGGGCTCTGGGTGACCAAAACGCTTCATTTTTAAACCAAAACGCGAAGAATTTCACCCACCTAAATGGGATGACCATGAACACCTCAATGGGCTGTTTCCCATCAGAATTCATGGCCCAACATGTGAATTTGCCAAAAATTTGGGCCTAGGAGCCAAAAATTTTAAATGAGGGATATTATGGTAAATTGACACAAAAGTAAGTGACTTCTCCTCTTTTTCCTCTCCAATTTTTTTTCATGTGATAGCAGTCTTCAGCTGGGGTAAACCGAAACTCATCTTCACTCTCCCTCTCTTCTCTTATGCGTGACATTGGTGCCATCTCCCGTGGGTTCTTCTTGAAATTTCTTGAAGGAAAAAGCTAAGGTAAGCCCAATAAACCTTAGGCTTCATCTTCTTCATTCTTCCTTCTACATTTCCATTCAACTCCTTCTTCCCCTTCACCATGTCCCAAAATCGAAATCCCCTTTTTGTGCCTAATCATGAAGTGATGAAATTGATAAGTTCTTGGAGGTTTTCTTTGCATATTGGAGGAACATATTCAAGCATTTGGTGTTTGGCTTCATAATCTCTAATTTTCTTGCTCTCTTTAATTTGGAATTTAAGATTCTATTGGGGTATGTTATGAACCCTTAATAGGCTTTGTATTGGTAGCTTAAAGTATGTAGATTATGATGTTAATATTTGGAAAATATGAGAATTTGCATGTGGAACCCATAACCTAGGTTAGGAGACCATTGGGAATTTGTTGTTGTTGTTGTTGGATAGTTGTTTTGTGACTTGAATTTGATGTGAATTAGTTGTTGAAATGAGATTTATTCTTGTTGGAATAAATGACTTGGTTTTGGATGGTATTAGGTGCAAAATCCTAAATTGATGGCTTACTTTAATTTAGAGGAAAAAATGCGTTTCGGACTTGAAATGGCTTAAGGGTGATTTTAAAGTAATTATGGGACTTCGAATGATGCTCTAGAATTTATTTGATGATTTGTAGAAAAGTAAGGAATTAATGCTAAGCTTTAAAATTCTCTTAGGATGGTAAAAGTGATAAAGAGACATAATGGGTCCAATAAGGTATTGACCTTGCTAATGGCTTGAAAACTCTTGTTAGATGTGAGTTATTAATTAGAATTAGTGTTGGATAATTATTGGTTGATATGGTGTGTAAAGTGTCATGAGTTAAGTGAAGTGTTATATGAACTAGTAAAGGGTAGGTATGTTACTAAGATGAATAAAATTGTTAGAGCACTTTAGGACTTAAAAGAGTAATTATAAAATTGTGTAAGTGCTAATGAGTATAGTTTGAGAATTTAAATGGTTATTAGGTAAGAGAAGTTAAAAAGAAAAAAAATGTATAATGTAGAAGTGGATTTGGTAATGAATATGGACTATTGGGGTTGAAAGAAAAGATTAGTGGTCTAGAAAATATTATTAGTACACATTAGGCATGAAAAAGCTACTAGATAAACTTAGAGAGGATTATTATTGGTGATAGGTGGCTTATTATGGTTAGGGATAGTTATAGTGGAATGAAGGAGGGATTAGTATTTAATGAGAGGAAGAGATATGATAGGAAAAGCTTGGTGGTCTAGAAAATATTATTAGAACACATTAGGCATGAAAAAGCTACTAGATAAACTTAGAGAGGATTATTATTGGTGATAGGTGACTTATTATGGTTAGGGATAGTTGTAGTGGAATGAAGGAGGGATTAGTATTTAATGAGAGGAAGAGATATGATTTTAGAGTTAGGAACAAATATGAATAATGTGTTAGTGGGGACTTAATAATCAATTAGGAAGAAAGGACTTGGTATTTTAAGGGATATTCTATATAAATCATGTGTTGGGTCAATAACATGTATTTCTCAAGAATTATCATGATTTGATCTAATAATTAAAAATCACTACCAAATAAGTTATGTATTAATGGGTGAAGAACAAGTTAATTGAATTATTAGTAGAGTGAAACTTGTGGTCTATAAAAGGAAAAGTATTGTAAATAATTATAGCAAAGGGAGAGGTTTATTAGGAGTCTTGTAAGACCCCATGAATAATTCTTGAACATTGATAAGTTATAGATAAGGTTCTATTACAAGTATTGAGAAATATTGAAAGAATCCATAACACTCCTAAAAATCTCAAGGATGAATCTTTTATGGGTTAGTATGAAGTATATATATAGAAAGTGGAGTTGTGAACATCACAAAAAGATTAGTAAGATGCTGATGTGTTTCTACATTTAGTTAATGTAGGCTTTGACCATTCTTGTGAAACAGGACCATCCAACTCCTCCAACCCCATGAAATACTTCTCTTGAGGTAGGAGATGAGTTTATTTTCTAAATGTGTGGCCATGGTGTTGATGATGTATGCATGTGTGATGTATATTTACATGTTGGCCTTGGTTGTTTTTATTGTTGCCATGTGTGATGAATATGTGAAGTAAGATTCTTTGAATGACATTGGTGGTGAATTGATAATTGTGATGGTGATGTACCCTTATTGTGTCTTCTTGGCTTACGTATGATAATAAAGTGGGTTTGTGTGAAATTTGAGACCACCATGTGCAGTTTTTACGTCTCATGGCATGCATAACACATCTCATATGAAATATTTAATGATCTTGCGTTGATCTTAAGAATGACAACTTTACGTTGGTTGAATGTATGAACGTCTATGCGTGGTCGTAGTGTATACCATGTGATATTTAATGATCTTGCGTTGATCTTGAGAATGAAACCTTGTGTTGGTTTAAAACATTGAACAACTATGCGTGATTGTAGTCACATGAGTAAAATATGCACATGAAGAGAAAATGGAATTTGTTCAAGTTGGTCTCATTGCATATGCATTACTTGTTGGATAGAATATGCATTATTTGTGAGGACATGACATTTGAATTGGAGTATCTAAAATGAATATGTCTTATGAGTACTTGAATTAAGAAATAATGTTGTTGTTGATGGCTATTGTACAGATGTAGTGATGACCATTGTTGGTAAAATGAGATTGATATTTAGAGCTTTTGGCATGAGTTGGACTTTGGGGTGTACAATGTGTGTTTTTGATTGTCAAATTATAGTCTATGTAATATATCAATGAGATTGGATATGTTGATGGAAAATATGTAAGATTGCTTCACTATGCATGAATTATCATTGTAATTGTTCATTATTGAGAAAATATACCCACTCTCCATGTTGTCAATTTTAGCCTTGTGATGTAGGTTGGCATGGTGGAGTGACATTCTTTTTGAAGGGTAACTTGTTGTGAAGAGGGCATATTGGTTTCGTTGGCTGGCATTTCCTTTTGGACTTGGTGATCTAAATTCTTTCATAGAATTTAATGTGTATAGGCATTATTTTGTATAGCTTGACTTTTGATGTAAATGCTTATGTTTTGAAATTATGAATGGATATTGTTAGATTATTTGTTGATATATTTGGGATGTAGAGATTGAGTTATGATTTTGTTAGTATGTTGGAGGTTGGTGATTATGAACCTTTTGTAAATGAAGTTATTATGCATGAAAGTTGAGATTGAGTCATGATATTGTGTATGTTGCATGGATGTAGTTATGGAATAGATTTATGAGGTTTTAATTATGTGAGTACAATGCTGAATTTTTCTTACATAATTGGTTTATGGTGTGTAGGATGAGATAATGTGATGTTTTACTTCTAGTTAAGAGTGTATATAGAGGACTAGTTGACAAGAAGCAAAGATTGATGATGTATTAACATGTATGGATGATATTGTCACCTATGTAGATTCTTGGAAAATTTGTTGTGGATACTTATGATCATGGGCTATTAGGCTTGAAGAGTATGGCTAAGAGTATGTGCCTTGAATTTGAAGAATTAATGACCAATATGAGTAATAGAGGAATTAGTGCATGACAATCTTATATATTGATGAAGTTAATTAGGTACTTGCTTAGCTTTCACCTTCTCATATCTTCACATATGGGTTGGTTTCTAATTAGATCTAGAGTAGTTATTATAAGTCTTGAATTGTGGTGTGCCTTAATTAAGTGACTTAATAAACGTGAAAAATTTTCCCTACTTTTCATTAATTAGAAGTAGATATCTAAAATATCGAGTAGCGGATTTAGGGCGCCACATTGGGTGGTATCAGAGCATAATATGCTTTATCTAGATCATTATCAATATAATTGCACTTGTGATGTGTTAATTGTGATTGAGGTTTGATTTTAACAAGTCCGACCAAGCTCTCTTCACACTAACCCCTCTCAATGATGAATTATTATGTTTATGCATGTGTGCATGATATTGTAATGTGAAAGCATGCCTTGGATTGAGATTACCCTATTGTTTTTGATAGATTACATAGTGGGGAAATGAGGCTTAATTATGAGATAAATTGCTATGGTGTATGACTATGGGAGTATTTATTGACTAACTCACTTATGTTTGTTGGTCTTGATGTTGTGAATATAGATTTTGAGAGTTTGAGATGGCTCATTGTCACCCTGATCAAGATGATTCCATTGCCCGGGCCTTGAATCGCTTTGCTGACATCCTGAAATACAAAACCGTGATAGGCAGGGTAATGATAGGCAAGCCCCTCCGGTAGCTCAAGGTGCTTTTGGCCTTGACAAATTTCTGAAGAGGAAGCCTTCAGAGTTCCATGGCGGGTTTAGACTCGAACAAGCTTGCTTTTAGGTCCGTGATGTGGAGCGGATCTTTGACAGTTTTGAGTGCTCCAAGCTCCAGAAAGTGGAGTATGCTGTCTTTATGTTGAGAGATGAGGCTGAGGCTTGATGGAGACTCACCAAGAGTCGGATGGTTGTAGCTGCTACTCCCTTGATTTGGGAGAATTTCAAGTTTGAATTAATGAGGAAGTATGTTCCTAAGAGCTACAAAAGTAAGAAAGAGCTTGAGTTCATGGAGCTCAAGCAAGACAACCTGTCTGTGGAAGAGTATGCTTCCAAATTTGAAGAGCTGTGCAAGTTTTACCCTCCTTATTAACAAGAGGGGACAGAAGCTTCTAAGTGTGTGAAGTTTGAAAATGGCCTACATCCTGACATCCAAAGGGCCATTAGTCATCAGGAGATCATGAGCTTCACGGTGCTTGTGAACAAGTGTCGTATCTATGAGGAGCATGCCTTATCGCATTCCTCCAGATTTGATTCTAGGTTGAAGGGTTAATCATCTAGCTTCAAGAGGTAGGGTACTTTCAGGAGAGGACAATTTCAGAGAGGTACTCCTTCTGTTGCCCGAGGTAGGGGCGGTGGTTTTGGTAACACCCGTGGCCGGGGCAATGCAAATGCTCATAGGCCATAATGCACTAAATGTGGAGGAGCTCATTATGCCTGGGAGTGTGTACACCAAAATGATGTTGTCTGCTTTAACTCTGACCAAGTGGGTCATATTTGACCCGTATGTCCTCTACATGCAAGGAGACCTAATGTTCCAGTCAACACTCCTACACATCCTACTAGTCCTGCTCCTATGAACCGTGGAGGCCACACTGGTGGTCATTGTATTTGTATGTTGTAACAGGTTTTGATAATGACAAGTACTTGATAAAAGAGTAAAGAAAAATCAAGAAATCAATGTATAAGGATCAAAGGAATAAGTCATTACTCAACACATGTCAAGAATGCACCAAAAAGTCATGAAAATTGGCAAACAGAGTTAGGAATCGATTGAAGAAAATATGTGAATCAATTCATGGCATTGGAAGTTCATAAAATTGGAAAATAGAAACACAGGAATCGATTCATGCCTTATGTGAATCGATTCAAAAACCTGGAAAACTCAAAAATCACAAGAAAGCAAATAGTGAATCGATTCATACTATTGGGGAATCGATTCATACGTGTTCAAACTTCAAAAATTCATGAATCAGAGGCTTGTAAATCGATTCATGCTCTATGGGAATCGATTCACAATTGCAAATTTGAAAGTTTTGAGAATCAGAATGCAATGAATCGATTCATACCTTTTGGGAATCGATTCATATTAATGGGAGACACTTTTAAACAGGATTTTAAAGAAGAAATTGAGTTCCATAACGCATTATCTCGCTGAGACAACCTGGAGTCCATTTGCACACTTGGAGGAGCACTTATGCAATGACCAGGAGCCTCTCCCAGGCCTATAAATAGAGAAGGATTTGAAGTTGCAACACACACCAATAGAAGCAATCAATTCAAGCTATTCCTTTTGCTTTCTGAGTCGTCACTTTGTACAGTTTCATTTTTGAAACTTTTGTTCCTAGATTTGCATATCCTCTCTATTTAAGAGTTGTTTGATTGAGAGCTTTAAATTTGTATATCCACTTTATTGAGAGTAAATTCTTGTAAACTCTATCACCAAAAATTCAGGATTAAGTAGTCACAAAGGTTGGGGTTCAACTTTTGGGTTATTGAGAGATTGTGAGATTGGGTGGGTTGCACTTTACTTGTGAGGATTGAGTTCTTGAGTGTGGGACACTAGGAAACTACAATTTCTCAAAACTTTGTATCTCAAATCTTCAATAGTGGAATCCTTCAAGTGGTTTGCTTAAAGGCGAGACGTACACCAGAGTGGTGGAACTCGTACATCAGTTTTTAATTCTCTCTTCCCTATAATTGTGGATATAAACTGCTTACTGACTTAATTGTACGTATAATTTGTTTGTTAAAATTGCTTAAGTTGAATTCTTGATTTAATCTCTATTACTTCTATTAAATTGATTGCAAAAGAATAATATTCAAAAGCATTCCAAAGCAAAATTTTTAATACTCAATTCACCTATTTTCTTGAGTAATTGAGGCCACTTGGTTAACAATCATGGACGCGGTAATGGGGCCACTGGTGGACGAACTGTTGGTCGTGGCGGCCACATCGACTGGAGATATGGAGGTGGCAATGAAGGAAACACTACCCAGACTCTGGGAAGGATTTTTACTGTGACTGGAGAGGAAGCTGCACAAGCTGGTAATTTGATCGAAAGTAAGTGTGAGATACTTGGTACTACAGTGCATGTCTTTTATGATTCAGGTTCTACCCACTCTTTTGTATCCAAGGAGTGTGTACGACGATTAAATTTTTGCATGATTTTTTACGGTCATGCTTAGAATGGCATTGTAAGATTATCCCTGAAGAGTCACCAGATTTCACCAAGGGAAGGGGAGATTTTTGACAACGATGGATTTTTAGCAAAATTTGAAGGCTAATGCCCACCAAAATATTACAAAACCTAGCAATTAAATTTTTGCATGATTTTTGGCAGCCATGCTTCAAAAGGCATTGTAAGGTTGTCCCTGAAGAGTCATCAGATTTCACCAAGGATAGGGACAGATTTTTGACAACGATGAGTTTTTGCATGATTTTTTATGGCCATGCTTAGAAAGGCATTGTAAGGTTGTCCCTAAGGTTTCATCAGATATAATTTGAAGGCTAATGCCTATGAAAATATGACAAAATTGAGTGGTTGAATTTTTGCATGATTTTTTATGGCTATGCTTAGCAAGGTGTTGTAAGGTTGTCCCTGAAGTTTCATTAGATTTCACTAAGGGAAGAGGCAGATTTCTTACAATGATGTATTTTTAGAAAAATTTGAAGGCTAATGCCCATGAAAATATGACAAAATCGAGTGTTTGAATTTTTGCATGATATTTTGCAGCCATGCTTAGAAAGCCATTATAAGGTTTTTTACAATGATGAATTTATAGAAAAATTTGATGGCTTAACCCATGCAAATATGACAAAACAGAGTGGTTGAATTTTTACATGATACCACGCTTAGAAAATCATTGGAAGCTTGTCCCTGAAGATTCATTAGATTTCTCTAAGGGAAAGGGTAAATTTTCTCTAATGATTGATTTTTTGCCAAATTTAAAGGCTTAATGCCCACAAAAATATGACTAAATTGAGCAGTTGAATTTTTACATGATTTCTTATTGTCATGCTTAGAAAGGCATCATAAGGTTGTCCTTGAAGTTTCATCAGATTTCACCAAGGGAAGGGGTAGATGTTTTACAACAACAAATTTTTAGCAAAATTTAAATGCTAATGCCCACAAAATTATGACAAAACCGAGTGGTTGAATTTTTGTAAGATTTTTTGAGGCCATGTTTAGAAAGGCATTGTAAGGTTGTCACTAAAGTTTCATCAGATTTTACCCAGGAAAGGTGTAACAGCCCTCATTTTATATGTTAGGCCCTTGAGGCCAATTATCTTGATTGCATGTTAATTTCATGTGTAGTGATGACTAGGCCAGTATCGATTTGCTTGTGGGATGACTGATTAGTATTTTAGAGAGATTTCATGAACTAAGGAAGGGCATTTTCACTAAATTAAATGAGTAATGGTAATGATTTGAATAATAATAATTAGTGTGTTTAATAATACTCAAAATAACAAGGATTAATTAATTAGAGTATTAGTGATTTAATAAACGTATTTAAGTATTTTTGTTTAAGACATTTAGACTGTGTAACTCCCCCGGTCTTGGCCAAGAAATTATCCGAAGGACTCAAGTCAATTATTTTTATCCTGAGACGTCCCTCACATCGTGCCTAACAATTTTCATGTAAGGCTCGATGCCCGTTTCCAATCACCCAAGCCCAAAAACTCTATTTTCAAGTTAAACGTATAGGTCAAACTGCGCACCTGTACGTATTTCAGGTGTAATTTCCTCTTTTTTTATTGGATTCGAGTTATTCATGTCCCAAAATCTTTGTATCAAATTTATCTACAACTTTGATGTTGACCATGAAGACCAATTCTTACCCCATAAATCCCAGAATTGAAAACACCACACTGATTTACGTTTTTCCAGTGGCAGCTTGCACTATGTTTAGTATTTTTTGTGTTTCTCATTTGTATGATCATGAAATCAAATGATTCTTTCACCAATTTTTTCTAAAAACTCAATTTCCTACAACTTTGATGAAGGGAATGAAGTCAAATTTCTCACCAATTTTAAACAAAAAATTGATCTTTGCAAGAAACATCAATCCCATCATAACCTTACACTATTTTAGTAAATGGGCCATATCTCATTCGTTTAGCAATGAAATGTTTTGTACCATATACCAAAATTAAAGATAAGAAATAGATCTAAAACCTTTATGTTTGGGTTTTTTCCAAGTTCGGCCCACAATAGCCCTGAAATCCATAAACAAGTCACTGCCCCTGTTGCTTGACACATCAGCTTTGCATGGAAATAAGCTAATCATGTTGCATCACCACCTTTCCACTTGCCATGACCATGCAAGCTCCTTATCCACCACTATACAAGCTGCATGGGACACCTATCGTGTGCATGAAATCATGTTGACACCTATCCCACTCTCCTTATGACCGTGGGGACTCCTAGGTGGGCAAGGAATGTATGTAAATTTTTTACCTTTCCTAGACAACCCTTGTTCTCTCCTTGGCTTTCTTCATTCTCTGTAAGTTAGAGAAAAATCCAGCAACATACTTCTCCCTTTTCTCATACTTTCTTCATCTAAAACATCATCATCTACTCATCATCATCCAACCCAAACCACTCCTCTACCCTTCTTAACCTCTAAATTCAAGCTACCACCTTCTAATCACCAAACCTTTTTCTTAAATCCTCTCCAAACAGCAACATTTTCTTCCTCTTTTCACCATCATATTAACGTTGATCCACCACCTCTCAAGTACCCATTTTTCTTTTCCATGGTGAAGCAAACCATGAAGATCTAGGAGCAAGCCTTGAAGCCCTTGCCATCTTTTCTTGGGAACGAATTTCTTGTGGTAAGAGGGGAAGTATTTAGCTTATTTAAATCCATAACATTACTCATGCATGGTAAGGTATAAATGTCACTTAAAGATCTTTGTTTCATGGTCTAAATCTTGAAAAATTCTTTAGAAAAATTGAGATCTTTGGGTGGTATCATGGCTACTCCATGATCTTATTAAATTCCGAGTTACAAAAATTTAATTATGAAGTTATTAACTTACAAACTTTGTTGCTGCAGAAATTTTATTACGAATGCATGCATGTGATATAATTGTCAAGATATTGCAATTTCTTAGTTTTAAATGGTGGCTTGTGATGTTAGCAATTTTCTTTGGGAGATCTAACATATTTTAAATGAATTTTGATGAATAAAATTAATGGTTGTTGCTGCTGGAAAATATTCATGGTAGTTAAAAGATTTAACATAAATAGATCCTAACGTAAAAACTCGCCTAAAATGATTAAACACTTAGAATTTTTGTGCATGGGTAAATCTTTGGATTTCTTGAGATAAAAGTGAATTTTAGGATATATATTAAGTTTTATAATTTTATTTAATAAAGAGAACATATGACTTATATTTGTGATAATTATGCGATATGCCTTAAACTCGGAAAAAGCTATTTAAGGAATGTTTAAAGTTTATTTCTTGGAAAAATTTTAAGATGTGGGAACTGCTGTGTTGTGAGTGCTTAGTACTACATTTGATGATAGAAATTTTGTGAATGTGATGATTAATGAAAGAAATAAAAAGGGACCTGAGTTTAAACACGAACGATATGTTAGAAACAGTGTAAAATGTGTCATCGTGGACGAATGGAAGAATTTGGTAAAACTGATTTAGAGAAGTATTTTATGATATAAGGGATGAATTTTGAGCATAAGAAAAATACCTAAAATGTAACACCCTCGGTTAACTAGGACAATCCCTTCCACTAGATTATCCTGGTCAACTGAGAGGTTACGTGTTTTAGAAAAATGTGGAAGTTTTTTTTTTGTACAAGGAAACTTGGTGGAACAGATACACGTTATATACAACGTAATCATATATGATACATGGTCATAACAACAACTGTACATACTGAAAGTAAAGAGGCACACAGGCTCCCATAAATGAAAATAGAATAAATTTCAAACTATTCTATTCGTCTGTGGCCCAATGATGCGACGTCTGTGTCCATCCTTGTGATGTCTGGAAAAATTTAGTGTAAGGGTGAGTCTTCACCTGTACAACAATCGGGAAGGTGTCTCATCAACACCTACCCATATATAACCCAAACAATCCAGGATCGAATCCCTCCCACTCTCCTTGGGGTCCTTATGATACGTTCTAAGTTATCTCGCCACTATTAATCTCAGCTGACCATCTCATTTTCCCATTCACCTTCTCGGATTACTAAGATCCATACAATCATATTCAAACAATGAGCAGTCACAAAATCAAAACAATGGTGCAATGCATGAGTTCATTTTGTTATTTTAAATCTTTTATTAATCATCATGATACATGTGGGACCATCTCCTCCTTCTCAATCTTAATCAGTACTAATCCCGCCTTATCCTTCTTGTCCACTAGAGCGACCAGAGCTCTCCTTGTTCTGGTTTTCATAAATGGGTAAGGACTCGCAGTATAATAAACATAATGGCCAATCATACTTCTCCATATAACAGGCACTCCACGGCCATAGAAAATCCCGCCTCTTGTCAAAGTATACCAGAGTTTACCACGGGTTGTCTGGCGACGGGCGCGAATCTGAGCCTTTGGAATTCCCGCCTCCGATGTACTCCCTAGACTGCCCTTGGGTATCGAGGCACGATAGATTCTTGAGTGTACCTCTCACTGTTATGCTTTAGGGAGTTTCTCATCCATTACCCTTATCCTCCATGTATGATGCACACAACACACAATTTCTTTTTACTAGTCATCGGTAGGGTCCTTTCAGTGACTCCATTTCATTTCTAACATTGGGTGTATTTCAATTAATTCTTTCTTTATTTTTCCAAAATTTTCCAATCCATAATGGTCTTACCCGACACTTAGAAATGAAACGAGACTTTATATTTTCCAGAAAACCACGGGGTATATTGGCGCCACAACGCCCATGATCATATTGGATCTGATCTAAGCTCATCACATCATTTTCACAATTCATTCATCTCAGGATCCCTACTAATACATTTCTTTATTCATCCTTTTCTTATTTGTTTCGATATATTCATTCATTACATCATACAAATGTCATTCACCACACAATTCATTTTATTAAACATCATAATTAATACGCATGTCATCATCCCATACTCATCACATATTTCATTACACATACTTATGATATATAATTAACACATATTCATTTAGGCACATAATTACATAGCAGTCGCCAAACACAATATTTATCATACAAGTATTATACAACAATCATTATACATATCATGAGAGGATCAAACATACAGGTATACTCATGGATATCTCTTTATAAGCATTTTAATCATGGTTCCTTTACTTGTATTTTATCAGACTATTTATCTTGATTTATTTAAGATGTCCAATTGCCCTTCATTGCTTCTTACTTGTTGGTTTTATCCTTGATTTACTCGCATGTCGTTTAAGCCGGTGCTTAGGTCCTGTTGACATTAGTGTTTCTTTATTTGTTAAACTTCTTTAGTGTATATTTTTATTATCCTATTATCAACTTCTTTTCTTCAATAATTCCTAATATTTGTAATATATATACTTGACTCATTCTTTTGTACGGCGTTAAATTATACGTCTCTTTATCTATTTTAATCATGTGTGATTACTTCTTTATTTCCTTGGTTACGAAATTGGTTACTAATCCTTTAAATATGTAATTAGTACTATCCTTTTCTAAATTTCTAATTACTAGCTTTTGTACTTTTCCTTTGCTCCCATTAGCTCCAAGTATATTAACATATTGGTTTCCTTAATTACATTATCTTAATCGACTAAATTTTACTTCTTATGGTGTTGATTTATTGCTTAAGAACTTAGATACTGCTCTAACTTCTATGATATGAATTTGGTCATTTTATTCCATAGTCACTAAAAGTTGTCATCTAATTTTATTCTACTTCTTGTTATTACTTAGTTCAAGTCCAGATTTTGATTCTTCATCAATAGCTTAAATATTTATTTTATGTATATCATGTCCTGAAATTACGTCTCCTTAGTCAACTATTACTTAATTACTAAAAGTCACCATTTAATTAATAGGTCTTGTCCCCTTCTATTATAAGTCTAAGTCCAAAAATCTTTTCTTATTTAGTTAATTAATATTTCTAGGTATAAAAACTCATTTATTTCTTTTCTCCTACTTTTTAATGGTTACCTAGATTTCTAACTCTTAGCATTATTTTCTTTTATTAGAATTCCAAATTTTAGATCTATTTTATTTAGGTGCATGACTATTTCCCTAATTAATTTATTAAGATCTTTTCCTATAACTTACTCCAAGTTAGATTCTAGCTATCCATTTCTTCTTATTCTTAGCCTATTTAAGCTATTAAAATACTTAACCCTAAATATTCATTTCCCACTCAAATTTCTTTTGCCAAATTCATTTCATTTAATCCAGCCTGAAGTCACTTTTTATTCTATTTCAAGTGGTCACAAAAGTGGTTACTAAAATTGGTCACTAATTTTTCTAAATCTGAATATCCATTTTTTTGTTACGCATCAAAATTCCTTTTATCTTTTTTTCTTTTTCTTAGCTTATAAAACTTATTAAAATCCTATTTTAAAATTCTCATTAGTTAATCATTAAATTTGGTCACTAAAGTTAGTCACATTTATTTTCTAAGTTTTAGCGTTCCTTATCTTCCAAAAATTTCCGCTTATTCTTAATTTTACAAAATATATTGGGCCTAACTTTGTCATTCGTCGATAAACCTTTTTTTATGTAAAATTTTTCACTTCTCAAAATCGATTTATTTATCTAATCATCTTTCATAAAACTTATAAAATATTAAAAACAATTCCACTTTTTAAAACTTAGTGAGATAAAACGTTGAACCGTCTAGTCGGTAAATTTTCTTAAAAAGCGTAGCGTTATCCAAATATTCCTGATGATACGTGGTGATAATTTAATTCCTAATAGCGGGGCTTACTGGAAATAAATTACAAATTACGTATCATTACCGTAAAATTTAAAAATAATACAACCGAATTGAATAAAACCGAGCCAGCTTAAACACTAAAATTCGTAAATTTTTCATTATGACTCTAGTCCCGATAAAATTATCCTAAGCACATAAACATCGAGCTACGCTAGGTAAATTTATAAAATCCTTATTAATTTAAAAATGTAATAATTTTAACCGTTGGTTACGAAAATCTTCACGATTTAAAATCTAACCGTTGGATCGCAATAAAATTTAAAACGGAGGTCCCCGAACATGCAAGAAATATTATAGAACAACCAAAAATTCAATCCAATGAGCAAAAGACCCCCTTACCATACGGAACAACTACTGTCAATAGGAAGAAAAATAATACGCTTACCGAAAACCTTCTAAACGTACAAAACGTCCACTAATCGTTCTAGGTCCGCAAAAATTGACATGCAAGAAATTTTAAAACCATTAAAGGTCATGGAAAACAATGGGAAGTCACAAATCAGCCATGAAATCATTCTTAATTAAGAGGTCATTTACCAAAAATTGTCGTTTTACTCCGTACTTTCCACCGTTCTTTGCCGATTGCCGTTGATCGTCCCCGATCCTAAAGAAAACTGACATGCACAAAATTTTCAGTAGTGGCCATGGTTTTTGGGCTCCCAAACAATAAGGAAAAAGTGTCAAATATTCAAATTTTGAAAGTTAGACTTAGTCCCAAAATTACCAAGAACAATGCTAGGAGGAACATGCAAAATCTTACCTTGTAGAAGCTTGGTGAGGTCACGGTTTTTGGACAGTCAAGGTAAGGAGTTGGAGTTGATTCTTAAGAGTCTAATGTATGTAGAAAAATTTTGGAAAAGAGGGGCTGTTTGGATGTAGGTTTGCTGCAGGTTAGAGAAGAATAATGGAGGGAAGAGAATCCATGGTGGTTGGTGGTGGTATTGTGTGACCGTGAGGCTGTTTGGATGTAGGTTTGCTGCAGGTTAGAGAAGAATAATGGAGAGAAGAGAATCCATGGTGGTTGGTGGTGGTATTATGTGACCGTGAGGAGGAGGAAGGATGATGGCTATTTTGGGTGGCCAAAGAGAATATGTAATGACTACTTTTATGGCTTAGAGAGAATGTGGAGGGGAGTTATTACCGTAAATTAGAAGAGAGTTTGAGTGAGGTTAGAGATAATGATGGTGAATTATGGTTATTGGCTTTGGTATGCAAGAGCTGAAACTAATTTAGGCATTGATGGTGTAATGCAATTTTTGGCATTTGATTTCAAGAGGGCATGTGAATGGTTTCTGAAAAATAAAGTGATTTTGGCAAGGCTTAGTCAATAAGAGTCATGAATGGTATGGCTAAGCATGTGATAACATGGTCATGACATGCTATCATGTCATGGCAACTCCTTATTAGAGAATGAGTAAACCATGGGTTGGCATATGTGAAGGCATATGGCAAGCTACAGAGATGCATGAAGGAAGGGTTTTCAAGAGCTATACAAGTGTCCCTTGGGTGGAGAGGTTTAATTGGCTCTTGTTGCATAAAGACTGATGTGTCTACTTTCTGAGGTGTCATCTTGTGCGTGGGTTTAAGAGACGTTTTAGGCTGAATTTGAAAATGGGCTAAACATAAAAGTTTTATATCTTTTTGTTACCTTTAATTTGGTATATGACACAAAAATATTCATTAAGAAATGAAGGAGTTATGGCCTACATACAAAAGTGGTGCAATGTTGTGATGGGATTATTGTTTCATGCAATGATTAATTTTTTGGGCAAAATGGGTAAGGATTTGAGCTTCATGTTATTTATCAAAGTTATAGGGAATTGAGTTAAAAAATTTTGGTGAGTGAATCGTTTAATTTCATGGTCATACGAGGGAGATACATGAAAAATAGTAAACATAGTGCAAGCTGCCATTAGGAAAACGTGAATTAGTATGGTATTTTAAATTCTGGGATTTATGTAGTAAGAATGGACTTTCAAGCCCTTCATAAAGTTTGTAGGTCTTCTTTTTCCTCTTTAATTTGATATATTATTTATGACGATCTGAGTTTGGTAGCCCGAAATATACCTAATTTATGAGAGTGCTCCAGGAGGATCCTAGATCAGCTATGTCTTCGAAAATAAATTCACCATTAATTCTCCTTTCAAAATTTGGTTTCGTACACTTCATGAACATTATAGAGTGTACGATGAAAATCCATAGCAAAAAGAATGGAGTGATTCAACCACCGGAGAAGGAGATATGTGAATTTTACCAATGACTGCCAACATTGAAGTGAAACAGCCCAGGGGTCATAAAGATCTATTAAACTGTACCGATCTAGAAATATTTGGCCTTTTATGTCTTCACAATTTTTTTAATAAAAATTTAGACACTAAGTTTGTGCAAATCGAAGGTCGTCTAAGAGAGTTATGAATTTTTTCTGAACCATACGCTGGGAAAAAGTCCAAACATTAGAATTTTGAAACGAATATACTTAATCTTCAATTTTGGGGTTGGCAGATTGAGAATCAGAGCTTTGAAGATCTTTTCAGAACGAAGAGATTGAGACCAAAATCGTTCAATTCCAAGGTCGTATGCAAAAGTTGGGTCTAAAACACTAAAAGTATTTGTGTCGAGTTTGAAAATGATTTATGAAGAAACTAATATATGGAAAAAGGAGGGTGACAAAGTCTGAACTGGGCTTCGGCCTCTTCAAGAAAAGTTCCTAAAGCATCGAAACGAGTCACCAGAGACTGACCGTGCCACCATCAGATATCCCGAGGTATATGAACGGTCAAGCATGAGATATTAAGGGTTGTGATTGGGCCGGTCAGGTTAAGTCAGCCCCCCTTGATCCTATACGAAAGATCCTAATAAGACTAGTTTCCGTACTAGATCACTAGTCTCGATCGAACGGTCAGAGTCTCACCTCAAGCTGGGTCCCACAGTTCAAATCCAAGGAAGCAAACGGTATTATATTAAATATAATTATTAAATAAATAGACAATTTAATATATATAATTTTTAAATAAATTTTTATAATTATTTATCTATTAAATATTGTCGATAGGAAATAGTTATCAAATAATTATAAATTAGTTTGTACCTAAAATAATCACCGTTAACGTATTATTTTTAATTAAAGAATATTGTCAAATATTATTTATTATTTTCTTGTTTCTACTTCTCTCACTCGTTACATTCTCTCGGTATTCTTATACTTCATTTTAAATATCTTAACTTATTTCACTTTTTACTTTTTTTCTTATGCTGAACTACTCAGGGAACAGGCCAAAGCCTCAAGCTTTCTAACGAAAGCTCAATAGAGTATCCTCAGGAGTCCTGAGGGTCCAGTTTTATGTTCTCAAAAAAATCAGGGCTATTACACTCTCCCTACCTTTTTGGAATTTCACCCCCAAAATTCTCTGGACGTTCTACTTGTATCGAGGTAACCTTGGTCACTGACCCTTGGTGTCCCTGTCTGATGCTTTAACTACTCGAGTTTAGTCAAGTAGCTCCTACCACACAAGTCCTAATGACTGTCAAATAGATAACTTTCAGAGTACAGCGGGGTATAATGAACCATACCCCAAGGTTGTCAAACAGACAACTTTCTTATATTGAACCATACCCCAAGCCTGTTGAATCGACCATGCTTTATCTATGTTTCTTTAAACATTTTCTACATATATATTTCTTTATACCTATTATGGTATATGCTAAAATATTAAAGAAAAAGAGATTGGCATTGATAGAGAATTACACATGTAGAAGATTTCATTGTTCCGTCTTGATTGAATTTTTGTTTGGCTGCCTAAAGGTTGCCACTGATCTCCTACTGTTGGAGACTGTAAACAGTAAAAACAAGAAGAAAAAGGAGGATATGGAGTTTTAAACAGTGACTTATTGGAGTAGTGGTCGGAAATGCTCATTAGAGGCGCAGAGATGGCCTGAGATGCCTGCTATCAGAGTCACAAAGATGACTCGATGCTCACTAGAGAAAAAAAGCGAAGGAGGGCAAAGGGGAACTACCATAGGTTGAGAGAAAAAGGAACAGTGTGTGTGAGAGAGATGGAGAATAGTGTTGGTGATTTGATTGTTAGTGATGAGTAAGGTTGTTGGAGTATATTAGTTGGATAGTTAAAAATGGTAGTTGAAGAAGTTTGGCTAAGTCACTCAGAGGATGGAGAATTGGTAGCTTGATTACTTCTACATCTACATAAGGAAGATGTCTGTAACTTGATCTTTAGTTGTACGATACTCAAGCTTGATTTCTTTAGTTCCTTCCGCTTCCCTGATAAAGTGATATTTGATTACTATATGTTTTGGTCTACTATGATGCACTAGATTTTTTGCCATTGCTATAGTTGATTTGTTGTCACGGTAGATTGTAGTAGGTTCATCTTGTTTTTGTCCTATTTTTTCAAGTATTCTTCGTAGCCATATTGCTTGACTTGTAGTCTCAGTTGCTACCACATATTCTGCTTCTGTTGTTGATTGAGCCATTGTAGCTTGCTTCTTTAAAGCCCGAGAGATTATTCCTGATCCTAGTGAGAAGGCATATCTAGATGTGTTTTTCATGTCATCGATTGATCCTACCCAGTCACTGTTAGTGTAGCCAAGTAATTTTGAGTCCCCTGAAGTTTGGTACCATATTTCATACTCTTTTGTGCCTTGTAGATATCTCAGGATTCTTTTTGTTGTTTGAAAATGAATTTGGCTTGGGCTTTGCATGAATCTTGAAAGATGTAACATCCCAAATTTTATAGAAATGGTAAAATATGAGGAATAAATATTAAATAATTACACATGGGTTAATAAATGTCCCAAAAATGTTGAAGCATTTAAATTGGGATTTGTGAAGATTATTTATAATTTATTAAGGCTTGATGAGTTAAAATTATACTTGATTGAAATATAGGTGTCGGACCAAGTATCTTCGATTGAGGTACAGTTAGTTAGGGCTGTTAAGAATATTATTATGAATCTAAATCTATATTCAAAATAATTTTTGGATAAAGTATTGAGCCCGAACGGAGATCCTGTATGATATAAAACGGTAAAATTTTAATGAGGGGTTAAAAATTAAAATACAAACCCACTCTCTTCTCTTCACTTTCAAGTTGGTTTTGCTCTCCCAAAGGAAATCACTCTCTTCCTCTCTATTCCACATTTCCTCTTCACATTCTTCCTCTCTAAAAACCCTAAAAGGTGGAGATCATCTTCTCCTATTCTCATTTCTACTCGGAGGAGCTTGAAGCTTAAAGCCTTTTTCTCCTTCTTCTTTTCTAATTTTGTCACCCATCTTCTCCCTCTTGGAAGCTCATTCTTTTCTTGGCTTGAGCTAAGTTCCTCACCATTTTTCAAGAGCTTGTACCCTAGGTTTTTGGTTTTTGGTGATTGGGTGAATGTTTAATGCATATGGGGTATTGAATGAAGCCATTAATGAAGAAAACCCTATGGTGGGGTGTCATAAATATGATGTTAATGAAGGTTGTTGTGGGCACACGAAATTAATTCTAGAGATGGTGGAAAATAATGATTGTTTATGATGGTTGTTAGGTTTTTGGTGAAATCCTAACCCTAAGTTGGGGGAAAATGATAAATGTTGATTAGAGAATATATTATGAGAGGAAATATATGATAATTGAATGATGGGTATGAGTAAATGTATGGAAAAATATTTATTGATGATGAGAGATGATACTAAATATAGAGTGCCCAGAAATGGTGATTGATGGCCATTGGTATGTGAACCCATTGTTGGGTATGGCTTTAAATGCAAGATAATGAATATGAACATCAAACCCATGGTGGTTGTGGTGAGATTAATGAAATGGAAAATTGTTTAATAGTAATAATGTTATATGCTCCAAGTAATAGATTTAGAATGTATAAGTCTTGGTGATTTTGAGTAGAAAATAATTATGTGGTACCTTATGAAATGTAGGACCCATTCTGAACGACGAGACATGAACGTCGAATCACCCGGACTACTTCTCTTAAGGTAGGAGAGGAGTTTATATTCTAAATGCATGAATTAAGTAATGGTTGATTGTCATATATGATAATATACATGTTTACCTTGCTTGTATTATGATGACAAATTAAGATGTTGAACATAATGATGATAATTGTGCTTGGTAATATGTATTGTGCATTTAGAATATTTATGGTATGCTATATGGTGATGCTATTTGCTTGGCAAGTGTTATGCCTTGATATGACGTGATTGTGTTTATATTCACCATAAATATGGAATGATCATTATTGATGATGAATAAGAATGAATGTGGATGATTAGCATACCTTGAATGCTGATGAAACATTGATGAATATAGTTGAAGATTGTGATGCCATTGTGAATGATACAAGTCTTGACGTGTATGTATGGGATTGTGTTGATGAGAAATATTGTGAATTCCACATTTAAAACTTGAAACAATGGCAATAACTAATGATAATAAAATCCAGTAAGAATTGTGTGGTGATATTGGAAATGGTGATGATTGATGAGTGACATGATAGGATGCATAGTTGTGAGAATGCATATGATTTGCATTTGCATCGCATCCATGGCATATTGCATAGCTGCTGGTGATGGAATGTTAGGGGTTCCTCTGGTTGGCCCAGTGAGAGGGCGGCTCTGTGCACGAGCGATATTGTTGTTCCCATAGTGACTCGGTGTGTAAGTAATGAAGCTGCCCATGTATAGCTATGGGGAGCTGCATATGGTTGACCCTGTAGGGGGTGGATCTTTGAGAAGCAGGTGTCCCTGGTGGTCCTTTGGATCACAGCTGCCATGGTATGAATCGTGGTTGTCCTGCAATACCTTTATATTGTTTATGTTGTTTAACGCAGTCATGGTAAAAATGAGCGGTGTTACAAGATGGGCGATGTAGTTTGGTACCAGTAAAATTTGGTGATATGCATACAAATTTATGATAAGTGTACACATTTTACTACTGTAGTAGGGGTATGGTTATGAATCTATGCTTGAACCCATAAATTGGTGTTTATATTTCCTCAATCAGATCCGCAATTGATATTAACTCCGTTTTGCATGTACATTAGCCTAAAATTATTTGCATATAGTAAGGAGATATGTCAAAGGTGATGAGATATGGTGATGGTTGTGAATGGGTGAAAGAATACCTAAAGACAACATATAAAATATGAATACAAAGAAATAAATTTATGCATGGCGATGATATGTGCGATAGCCTAATATGATGAGGGGCATGAATGTGTGTATGCTTATATACTTTGCTATGAATCATAAAGATGATTGAGATATATGTATGTTGATGAGTTGATGAAATTATGATGACGAATGATATGTTGATGCAAAGTATACATGTCATTGAATGCATATGCATATAATCATAAATGTATTCATATTCATCCTTTGGAATGTATAACTCACTCTCCTATGTTGTCTATTTTAGCCTTATGATGCAGGGTATTCATGGGGTGAGATAACATATATTTTGGAGGTGTATGTTTTGATGATGAAGGTAAATTTAGTTGTATAGGAAGTGCCTTGGCCGGCAACCATTGATTTTGTATAGCATATGATGTTGATATATGCTCATTATGTAATTGGATTGATGAATATTCATTTTAAGGTCATTTGTGAAAATTGGACCGTCATGTGTGTTGCTAATTTTTTATAATGACCTTAACAATGTATGACGACAATTGTGAAAATTGGTTATTACCAAAATAATGAATGGATGATATTATTCATGAGATTACAACTTTTTATGAGGCATGTGTGAAGTTATGTCTTGATGTTTATGCATAATTGAGTAACTAATAGGGTCAAATAAAGTTTTATGAGACTTGAATGGCATGGGATAGTTCCAATAGCTTCCATGTATGGTATATGACTTGTAGAAATTGGAATGGGCCAATTCCATTTAGATATGACCCTTGAGTTGCACAAAAATTCCTTAAAACAGGTTAAAAGCATTTATGCGCACAAGTCTCTCGTTTTTGGGAATTTTTGAGTGTGGCTAGTGGTTACATGTCATAAATGGTGCATATTAGTTGGTGTTAAAATTTAGTGGCCATCGGATTTCGTATGAAAAAGTTAGGGTGTTGGAAGTTAGAAAATGGTGTGTTTTCTGTATTATGCAGCAAATTTTCTGTCATGAATCGATTCATGAGTCATTTGAATCGATTCATGAGCCCCTGGAATGGTATGAATCAATTTAAATGTCCCCTTGAATCGATTCAGAGGCTAATGGAATGGGTTGAATCGATTCATATGAAGTCCTGAATCGATTCAAGAGGTTTTGTTTTTACTGTTCACAACTTCCAACTTGCTTGAATCGATTCATACGAGGCTTGAAATGATTCAAGAGGTTCTGTTTCCACTGTTTTGAGTTTCCAACAAGCATGAATTGATTTAAGGAGTTACCTGAATCTATTCATGACCCTGTTTTCATATAAACTCATAGGTTTTGATGTACATTTGGTATTGTTGAACCTTGACATGATTATACAACAAAATGCACACATATTTATCATATTTTTGGAAATCTTTGACGGTATTGAGTCTCTTTTCATACCCTTTAACACTTCTTGAAATAACTTATACTTCCGTTATTCCTTGTTGATGATCATGTGATTGGTTGTCCAAGGAGCACTCTTTATTCAAATTACACACCTTCTCATATCTTCATATATGGGATGGTTTCTTAAAATGGTTAGAGGTTACTTGTTGAAGTGTTTTCTCGTGGTTTTCTCCTCATTCTTTAATCGCTTTTAAATCATGAAAAATTTATCCTCATTTTTATTAATTACCGAATTATTTAAGGTCGGCCTTTATAGAAGACTTACAACAGATGCATCAGCTTCTGGTGCTCTATCATTTTTTTCAATTTCTCATTAGTTACTAGTGGAGTGCCAACAGTCTTGCAGCCATTCATCTTGAATTTGTTGAGCAGTGCTGCAACATATTTCTTTTGAGAGATAAATATTCCTTTTTTTCTCTTGTTTTACCTTTATGGCAAGGAAGTAGTTCATCAAGCCAAGGTCGGTCACATCGAAGGTCTTCATCATATCTTCTTTGAACTTGACTACCATCTTCATATTGTTCCCTATATAGATACGATCATCTATGTACAAAGAGACTATGAGTATGTCATACTGACTTGGAGCTTGGTGTATAAAGTTGACTCATTTTTACTCTTCCTAAATCCATGATCCATGAAGTATTGATCGATTTTGTTGTATCATGCTTGTGGAGCTTGCTTCAATCCATATAGGGCCTTATTCAATCTTAGTACTTTGCCTTCATTATCTTTGCTAAAAAACCTTGTGGTTGCTACACATAAATCTCTTCTTGAAGATCACTATTAAGAAAGGTGAATTTTACATCCAGTTGATAAATGCTCCATCCTTTTTGAGCAGTAAGAGTAATTAGAGTTCTTATCGTATCCAAACAGGCTACTAGAGCAAATGTCTTATTGTAGTCAACTCCATATTGTTGTGAGTATCCTTTAGCTACTAGTCTTGCCTTGTACTTTTGTATGGTGCCATCGGGATTAAGCTTGGTCTATAGACCTATTTCACCCCAATGATATCTTTATCTGAAGGACAATCTGCTAACTCCCATATATTATTTTCTCAATCATCTTGATTTCTTCTTCCATTGCTTTTACCCATACATCCTATTTTGATGCTGCTTCAAAGCTTTCTGGTTCAGTAATAGCCATGTTACAGGTTTCGTAGATATCAACCAAGGATCTAACTTGTCTTGGAGTAGACTCTGGTGAGGAAATTTAATGTTGTGGTGGTGAAGAGCTCGCACTTGAATCTTCTTCAATTTCTTGAGGTTGTTATATTGGTATGGAAATGTTTTTCTCTACCTTTTCATCTTTCCAATTCCAAGCAGCATTTTCATCAACCTCCACATCTTGACTAATAGTGAGCTTTTTCATTTCCAAGTTATAGACTTGATATCCTTTTGATTGTATGCTATACCCCAAGAAAATACCTCATACAGTTTTGTCTTCTAGTTTATGTCTCTTTTCTTCTGGAATGTGTAAGTAGCAGATAGATCCAAAAACACTTAGGTGTTTTGCCGATGATTTTTGCTCGCTCCAAGCTTCAATTGGTGTTTTATCTCAGATAGCCTTGGTTGGACATCTATTAAGTATGTATACTGCAATATAAACTACTTCAGCCTAGAAGGACTTCGATAATTCTTTCTCCTTTAGCATTGCTCTGGCCATCTCCATTACCGTGTGATTTTTTCTTTTAGATACTCTATTTGGTTATGGAGTATAAGTGACAGTAAGTTGGCGCTTAATGCTTTCATCCTCACAGAATTTATCAAATTCTGTTATTCAAGTGGCCTCAATACTCAAGAAGGGGGTGAATTGAGTTTTTAAAACTTTGCTTGGAATGCCTTTGAACTTGATTCTTTTATCACAAGTTTAAAGATTATGCAGGTGAAATCAAGTTTAATGTAAGAGACAATGCAAAACAAGAGATGTATGTAGCTGAGACAATTTGTCAAACACTTGGTGTGCAATATTCAAAGTTAACTAATTCAAGCAAGCTTAAGTATATAAACCACAATCAACCAACACCAATCAATTAAGTGCAGTATATGAATGTAAAAGAGTAAGGGAGAAGAGCTTGCAAACTGATTTGTCAAACACTTGGTGTGCAATATTCAAAGTTAACTAATTCAAGCAAGCTTAAGTATATAAACCACAATCAACCAACACCAATCAATTAAGTGCAGTATATGAATGTAAAAGAGTAAGGGAGAAGAGCTTGCAAACTGATTTAACGAGTTCCACCAACCCCGGTGTACGTCTCGCCTTCAAGCAACCCACTTGAAGGATTTCCACTATTGAGATTTAGAGATTACAAGCTATGAGCAATTGCAGCTTCCTAGTGTCCCACACTCAAGAACTCAATCCTCACTAGCACAAGAGTAACCCACCCAATCTCTCAAAGTCTCAATACCCAAAGGTTGAACCACAACCTTTGTGACCACTCAACCTAGAGTGAAAACCTTTGTGTTTGGTGTAGTGTTTACAAGCAAGTAACTCTCTTAATAGAGTAGATATACAAATGAAGGCTCACACTATTTCTAACTCTCAACAAGAGAGAATATACAAGTTTAAGCTCTAAGTTTCAGAAAAAATGAAACTATACAAGAATAGAACTCACAAGGCTCAAGACTTGATTTCCTTTTGATGGATTTGTGTGTTGCATTGAGTAGCTTGAAGGAGTCTTGCATTTATAGAGCTTGGAGATGAGCATAATGGAGTTCCTAGCCGTTGCAAGTCATGGGTGCCTGAGATCTATGGAGAAATGAGTTGGTTTCCACTTAAAAAGCACTTTTCCCAATTTTTGGCACTATAGTAATCGATTACGCTTCGAGCTGTAATCGATTACACTTTGAAATCTTTAGTGTAATTCGCGTTGTAATCGATTAGCCTATCCCTAGTAATCGATTAGCTTCAATTTAGAGACTTGGTAATCGATTGTGCTTCATCTTGTAATCGACTAGGACTGGCACCTGATGCATTTAATTTGATTACGCAGCTTTGTAATCGATTGTCCTTGTATATAATCGATTAGCTGTCTTTCCAGGAGCTTTGTAATCGATTGTATGTATCCTGTAATCGATTAGCTTAAATACTTGATGTATTTAATTCAAATAGAGATTCAGTAATCGATTAGTCTTGTTGGTGTAATCGATTAGTGTACAAACAGAAGCTATCTAATCGATTATCCTTGTCGTCGTAATCGATTAGCCTGCGTGTTTTTGCAGGTCTGATGCTATTTCTTGTTTCTTCAAGAGTTTCTTCAATATTCCTTTGTCATTATCAAAATCTGTGAACCTGAAAGCATATTCAAACATAAATTCATTTGAGGTGTACTCCTTACCCTGGTCACTCCTCAATATTTTAATCTGTTTTTCACTTTGTTTCTCGACAAGGGCCTTGAACTGTTTGAATATTCCAAAGACTTGTGATTTGGCTTTGATGAAATAGACCTAAGTCATTCTAGAGAAGTCATCAATGAAAAGGATAAAGTACCTGTTGTTGTGAAGTGACAGTGGTTGTACTGGTCCGTAAATATCTGTGTGAATCAGCACTAATAAGTCTTTTACTCTCCAAGCTTTCCTAGATAAAAATGGTTGTCGATGTTACTTACCAAGCAAACATGCTTCACAAGCTTCATTATTTTCTTTAAGTCGTGGAAGATCTTTCATTATATTTTTCTGGTATAAAAGCTTTAAGGCATGAATATTAAAGTGACCAAACCTTCGATGCTAAAGCTTAGAGGTATCAACTTCTACTTTCATGGCAATGTTAGTGCCTTGCTTAAAGCTTATTGGGAAACTTCTGTTACTTTTCTCCATCTTCACTTGGCCAATTTCTATCTTCTTGCTATCGTATATTTTGCATGTGTCCCCTTGCAAGTGGAGAGAATAACCTTTCTCCATTATTTGACCAATACTCAAGAGATTTTATTTGAGGTTAGGGACTAGTAAGACGTTAGGAATAAGTTTTGTACCTTTCTTTGTTTCTACCATAACAGTACCTTTCCCTTTTGATTCAACGATGGTACTGTTCCCCATTCAAACTTTCACTTTAATGGATTCGTTGATATCCTTGAAGATGCTTAGATCTTTGGCCATGTGATTGCTACAGCCACTGTCCAAGTAGCAGTTTCCACCCGACCATATTCTTCAGCAAAATTTGCTTGATGCTTGTTTTTGTTGCGACAATAACTCTTTACATGCCCAAATTTTTGGCAATGTTAACATTGTGGCTTTCCTCGATACCGACAATCTTCTTCAGCATGATTTGTTCTCTTACAAATGCCGCATAGAGGATATTTATTTTGATTGTTCCTAGAGAAATTTCTAGAATTCCCTTTATTTCTAGAAGTTTCTCCATTATTCATTTTTTGTTCATTCCCTTTATGCTAAGACCGTAGTTTAAGCTTTGATTGAAATTCATTTTCAATTGAGTCTTCATCGTGCCTTTTCAACCTTTTCTCATAAGCTTCAAGGGACCCTACCAACTTTGTTACTGATAAAGTAGATAGATCCTTTGCTTGCTTAATAGTTGTCACAATTGGATCATATTTTCATGGAACAGTGATAAGTAGTTTTTCAATAATTTTCTTGTCAGAAATATTTTCCCCGTAAGCTCTTATTTGATTTACTATTTCTTTTATCTTGGAATAGTAATCTTTTACGGTTTCAGAATCTTTCATTTTCAATAATTCAAACTCTCGTCGTAGAGTTTAGAGTTTTACGGCACGTACCTTTTCACTTTCTTCAAACTCCTCCTGTAAAGTAGTCCATGCTTCTTTCGATGTGGTAGCACCTATTATTCTTGGAAGATAGTGTCAATCGTAGCTTGTTGTATAGTAAATAAGGCCTTCAAATATTTTTGCTTATTCTCCTTTAGTTTTTTCTATTGAGCTGCAGTAAGAGATGAAACATCTATTAGAACAGTGAATCCTTCTTCTACAATTTCCTATAAATCTTGAAAGGTGAAGTATGTCTTCACTTTTGTGCTCCAAAAATCATAATTTTCGCCATTAAAAATAGGAACAGGAAGAAATGATAGTTGAGTAGCATTAGCCATTAGTTAAAAAGATGTTGGTAGTGGTTGATTGTTGTTTGAGGATAGTATGCTAATGTTTCTACGCCCAATAGATGATCGAACGTAGCTCTGATGCCACTGATAGTGATTTGATTGTTAGTGATGAGTAAGGTTGTTGGAATATATTAGTTGGATAGTTAAAAATGGTAGTTGAAGAAGTTTGGATAAGTCACTCAAAGGATGGAGAATTGGTAGCTTGATTACTTCTACATAAATACATAAAGAGCTAACATGCCTATTTATAGGCATCCTCCATCACTATAATATTCTCTAGAATATTCTAGAGATAGACTTGTCTAGAATATCATAGAAAAGTAAATGATATAAATAGATTTTCCTAGATGTTTCCTAGTAACCTTGTAGAAGATTCTAGAAGGTTCTATAATATTCTAGAAATTTGTATAATCTTTTAATAAATAGAGAAAGGTTTGATCAAGAAACCAAGTTAAAAGAGAAGGAAAAGGAAAATTACTCGTTTCCCCTTTAAAAAAACATCAAAATAAGGCAGTTTTGGTAGGGGGTGGTTGTCTCACTCCCATGTCTGGTAATAATCGGCCGTGACCTATGACAATGGAATCACGCCGCTACGACTGCAAGGAGAATCTGCACTGGGAATGCTGGGAAGTGTTGTCAAACATTATGATGAACGTTGCATTGTGATCATGGCTATGACTGAGATTGTCCCTATTCTACTATGGTTAATGCCAATCTCTTGAAAAACACATCTTTTGATATGCCAATAGTGAGAATAGTGTGCACAATAATGGGCTTAACCACAAGTGAAAAAGTTTCCAAATTATCAAACCCAGGTATTTGGAGAAAACCTATGGTCACTATGTTGGGAATAATTAATGTATGCCCAAGATCCAATCCATCATGTTATTGTAAATAAGATTTTATTTATAATTTTATTATCATATTTGTTAATTGTTTAATTTAATATGATAATGTCCTTAATTAAAATTAGAGACTTATAATTATATTAGAGAATATAATAATGAGAAATAAGTCTTTTATAATTTAAATTTAAATTGTTCTTGATCTTATGATTATTAATATAGGGCATCATAATCTAAATAGATCATTAATATATATGTAATGATCTTTATTAGATAACATTACCTTCAAAATTGTCAATAGGAAAATTCTCGTGAAGAAAAATAATAATTTCTTTTGACTTGAGATTATCATAGTAATTAACAAGTTATTTATTATACTTTGATTTCGGACACCTAATGCCTAAAAGTATCAGTTGAATGGTTATTGGGTATAATTAAATACTTGTAGAATTATTGATAAGTCAAGAAGGAATCCATCAATTCTTATTAATGAATTTAAGTTCTGTGACAAAATAGAGACCTTGGCCAAGACTGTGTTTGAATATGTTAACAGGTCCAAAGATGTGCAAAGATTTTGATAATGACAAACACTCTTGAAGAAACCGATGCAAAAACAAAGACATGAAATCAGAATTGAAGTAACAGCGAAGCTAATCGATTAGGCCATAGATGCTAATCGATTAGGAGCTTTCTGTTTTGGAATTAATTGCATCAGGTATGAAAGCTAATCGATTAGGAAGCCAAATAATCGATTAGGTACACACTGGAATTAAGGTAATCGATTATACACCAGAGACTAATCGATTACAACAATCAGAAATGGGACAAAATGCATCAGGTATGAAAGCTAATCGATTAAGGGAACCATATAATCGATTAGTGAGTCACTGGATTTAAGGTAATCGATTGCAATACATGCTAATCGATTAGGATGCTGCGAAAACAAATTAAATGCATCAGGTACAGATGCTAATCGATTAGAGGAAGTGAAAAAATCGATTAGGAAGTCTCTGACTTGAAGCTAATCGATTACAACGCGAGGGTGTAATCGATTACGCTAGTGGAAAAACAGATTTAAGTGGGAAACCAGCTCATGTCTCCACCATTCTTCAAATTCCCACTAAGTGCAACGGCTATGATGGACTAGGGCACACCTCAACTGCTATCATGGCTCTATAAATGGAAGAAGAACACAAGCACAAGATGCAACCAACAACAACTAAGAAGCAACAATTCATAGCTCTATTTTGTGCTTTGTAAGCCTATTTCTTGCATATTGTACTTTCACTTGTATATCCTCTCATCTTGAGAGATTAGAATTTGGGAGAGCTTTTCATTTGTATATCTGCTCTATTAAGAGAGTATATTGATTGTAAACACAAACTCCAAACACAAGATATTCACTCTAGGTTGAGTGGTTGTTCACTCTAGGTTGAGTGGTTCTAAAGGTTGAGGATTCAATCTTTGGGATATTGTGAGATTGAGAGATTGGGTGGGTTGCCCTTATACTTGTGAGGATTGGGTTCTTGAGTGTGGGACACTAGGAAGCCGCAATTGCTCAAAGTTGTATCTCTAGTCTATAATAGTGGAAAATCCTCTAAGTGGGTTGCTTAGAGGCGAGACGTACACCGGATTGGGTGGAACTCGTTATATCGGTTTGCAAGCTTCTCTTCCTTACTCTTTTACTTTCATTTACTGCATATTTGTTGATTGGTATTGATTGGTTGAGAAGAGCTCACTTGAACTTGCTTAATTTGTTATACCTTTAATATTGCACACCAAGTGTTTGATAAATTGCTTCAGCAATATTTCTCATTGTAGTCCATTGCTTGTTATCCTCCATTCTATTTCACTTGCATAATCTCACAATCTTGGTTATAAAAATCAATTTCAAAGGTATTCCAATCAAAAGTTTTAAAACTCAATTCACCCCCCCTCTTGAGTATTGAGGACACTTGAACAACAAAGACAATTGAATAAATAAAGAAAAATGTTTCTTAAGCTGTGACATATAAATTAACTTATTAGAGTTTGACAAAATATCATACTCTAGAGTTAATTTAGAGCTTTATAGATGGAGAGAAATATTATACAAATTTCCAGTGGTTCTTAAAAGTAAAATACTTACTTCATACTATCTGGCTTGCTAGACGCTAACCTTAATTTGTAAAATAATTTGATTAATTTACTAATAGTTTAGTACTAAACCTACGAGGTCACACAAGTGTTATGATCTTTGTTAAAGAATTATATATTTTATTTGATAATTAAATTAATAAATTTAATTTTATCAAATAAATTATTCTTCTTAAAAGGTGACATGTTATTGTATTCTTTGCTAGCACCAAGAATATAAATAATATATATTATATATCGATAGGATATATATACATATAAGGGAGGTATTTTATGAGAAAAATACTCTTATATGAGAGTGAGAGAGGCAAATTTGGGTCGTATAACTATACATGGGTGGTTAAGATTATAAGTTTTTAAAAGTCACATGATCACTTGAAAGGTCATATTACTTTTTAAAAACTCACATGATTAATCTTAACCATCCATTATATGGTTGTATGGCCCAGATTCTCTCCTCCCACTCTCACATAAAAAATCTTTCTCATATAAGGAGGTATCTTATGAGAAAAGTACTCTTATATAAGAATAATAGGGGCAAATCTAGGCCGTATAACCATACATGGGTGGTTGAGATTAAAAGTTTTTAAAAGTCACATGATCACTTAAAAGTTCACATGATTTTTTAAAAACTCACATGATTAATCTTAACCATCCATTATATAGTTGTATGGCCAAAATTCCCTCCTCTCACTCTCACATAAAAGAACATACATCCTCTATACGGGGAGGTATCTTATGAGAAAAGTACTCTCATATGATACATTCTTGGAACTATGAGTTAACTAATATTACCTCCTATTTGCATCTTGTTTCCTAGATTAAATTCAATCTTAGGAACATTCATTTTTTGTACGAAATGAAAATAAAGAGTTAAAGATAGTTCATAAGTTAAGAGTTCTCTCAAACATTATAATAAGTATTTTGACTATATTCTTAGCCGATATAAAACTTATACGAATGATGGGGAGAAACTCACCCCCTTCATCAGTTTGGACTTCCTTGATAGGTAAGTTGAATTGATGTTCAACAAGTAACTTAATTGTTTGAATATTTCAAGAGTTTCATATTTTGTATGTAAAAAGTAAATCCATGTGTGTCTTGTGTCCATCAACAATAGAAAGATAATAGGAATATCCACATGATGATTGCATGGGAGTAGGTCCCTGTGGATCACAAATCCACAACTGAAGTGTTGTGTAAAAAGTGGTAGAGGAAGGGGCATGTATGTGATGTGACTCCCCTTTATAACAAGCTATGCAAAATTTAGAGACCTCTTTATTTATTATCAGTATCTTACATAGTTTCATCACTTGAGTCAATACTGCACTGTGAGGATGGCCTAACCTGCTATGCCACGACCGAGTGTGCGAAGGTGTAGATGGTGGATGTGTGAGCTTGTGCAGGTGTAATATGAGTGTGTGGGTTAGAGGTCTTGGCAGTTGTAGAGGAGTGTTTCAGAGTTTGAAGGGAAAGCATAGAGGCCTTCGACATTGAGAGAGCCTTTAGGAAGGACCTTGTTGGTGACCTAGCATTTAACACAGCAGGAGTGAGGATGAAATTCAAAATGTACTCAATGTCCTGAGCAAACTTGCTAGCACTAAATAAGTTCCTGGTGATTGAAGGAACATGGAGAAGGTTTTTGAGTGCAAGTCGTGGTGATTGTATAGAGGAAGAACCAATAGTGGGGATTGGCAAACCTTGGCCATTGCCTAAATATTGTTATTCATTACCATTGAATGGAGTTGGGTGAAGAAGCTGAGGATTTGATTTAATATGATGCGTTGCTCTAGAGTCTACAATCCATGGCTATGGAGCCTGAGATGCTTCAACCGTGTACATTGTAGCCTGTAGGTGCTTGGTATGATTGAACGTACACAATGTATGCTCCATCCAGGTGGTGGACCTCGTGGCTAAGAGGTAAAGTGACGCACTGGTACAACATAGTAATAAGGCTGTGAACCTTGACAACCAATGACGTGGTAGGAACTAGAGACTTGATGCGGAGTTGGTACCTGATTGGTGTATGAAGCAGTGTAGCGATGATAATAATGAAGTGCATTATGTCCCATATGGAAACAGATTTGACATTGATTATTGTGGCGTCCATGTTGTCCTCAACCACGAGAGAATTGTCCACCACGACCACAATATCCTCCACGATCAGAAGGATGGGATGTGACTTGAGCTTGATGAGCTTGAGGTTGTAACCTCCTTGAGAATGGTAATTGTGTTGAGAATTTCTCGTGGTTTGATTTGGAGGAACAGGTGAAGATGAGTTGTTCGAAGGAGCAGAACCTAGAGAAAGTGATGGTGATTTGATTGTTAGTGGTAGGTAAGGTTGTTGAAGTATATTAGTTGGATAGTTAAAAATGGTAGTTGAAGAAGTTTGGATAAGTCACTCAAAGGATGAAGAATTGATAACTTGATTACTTCTTCATTCATACATAAGGAGATAACATGCCTATTTATAGTCATCCTCCATCACTATAATATTCTCTAGAATGTTCTAGAGATAGTCTTGTCTAGAATATCATAGAAAAGTAAATGATATAAATAGATTTTCCTAGATGTTTCCTAGTAACCTTGTAGAAGATTCTAGAAGGTTCTATAATATTCTAGAAACTTGTATAATATTCTAGAAATTTGTATAATCTTCTAATACTCCTCCTTTATGCAAATTTCTGTAACTCCAAGCATTGAGCGCAACTCTTCAAATTTGGGTCTTGGCAAAGCTTTAGTGAAGATGTCTGCAACTTGATCTTTAGTTGTGCAATACTCAAGCTTGATTTCTTTAGTTCCTTCTGCTTCCCTGATAAAGTGATATTTGATTGCTATGTGTTTTGTTCTGCTATGATGCACTGGATTTTTTTTGCTGTTCCAAAATGAATTTGGCTTGGGCTTTGCATGAATCTTGAAAGAAGACTTATAGCATACATTATGTCTGGTCGTGTGGCTGTGAGATATAGTAAGCTCCCAATCAAGCTTCTATAATGCGATGCATCAGCTTCTGGTGCTCCATCATTTTTCTTCAATTTCTCATTAGTTACTAGTGGAGTTCCAACAGTCTTGCAGCCATTCATCTTGAATTTGTTGAGTAGTGCTGTGACATACTTCTTTTGTGAGATAAAAATTCCTTCTTTCTTTTGTTTTACCTCTATGCCGAGGAAGTAGTTCATCAAGCCAAGGTCGGTCATGTCAAAGGTCTTCATCATATCTTCTTTGAACTTGACTATCATCTTCATATTGTTCCCTGTGTAGATAAGATCATCTACATACAAAGAGACTATGAGTATATCATACTGACCTTGGAGCTTGGTGTATAAAGTTGACTCACTTTTGCTCCTCCTGAATCCATGATCCGTGAAGTATTGATCGATTTTGCTGTACCATGCTCGTGGAGCTTGTTTCAATCCATATAGTGCCTTCTTCAATCTTAGTACTTTGCCTTCATTACCTTTACTAACGAAACCTTGTGGTTGCTCTACATAAATCTCTTCTTGAAGATCGCCATTAAGAAAGGCGGATTTTACATCCAATTGATAAATGCTCCATCCTTTTTGCGCAGCAAGAGCAATTAGAGTTCTTATTGTATCCAGACGGGCTACTGGAGCAAATGTCTCGTTGTAGTCAACTCCATATTGTTGTGAGTATCCTTTAGCTACTAGTCTTGCCTTGTACTTTTGTATGGTGCCATCGGGATTAAGCTTCATCTTATAGATCCATTTTACCCCAATGATATCTTTATCTGAAGGACAATCTGCTAACTCCCATGTATTATTTTTCTCAATCATCTTGATCTCTTCTTCCATTGCTTTCACCCATACATCTTGTTTTGATGCTGCTTCAAAGCTTTCTGGTTCAGTTATAGCCAGGTTACAGGTTTCGTAGATATCGACCAAGGATCTAACTCGTCTCGGAGTAGTCTCTGGTGAGGAAATTTGGTGTTGTAGCTGTGAAGAGCTCTCACTTGAATCTTCTTCAATTTTTTGAAGTTGCTACATTGGTATGGAAATGTTTTTCTCTACCTTTTCATCTTTCCAATTCCAAGCAGCATTTTCATCAACCTCCACATCTCGACTAATAGTGAGCTTTTTGGTTTCCAAGTTATAGACTCGATATCCTTTTGATTGTGTGCTATACCCCAAGAAAATACCTCGTACAGTTTTGTCTTCTAGTTTGTGTCTCTTTTCTTCTGGAACATGTATGTAGCATACAGATCCAAAAACTCTTAAGTGTTTTGCTGATAGTTTCTGGTCGCTCCAAGCTTCAATTGGTGTTTTATCTTGGACAGCCTTCGTTGGACATCTGTTAAGTATGTATACTGCAGTATAAACTGCTTCAGCCCAGAACGTGTTTGGTAATTCTTTCTCCTTTAACATTGCTCTCGCCATCTCCATTACCGTGCGATTTTTCCTTTCAGATACTCCATTTTGTTGTGGAGTATAGGTGATAGTAAATTGGCGCTTAATGCCTTCATCCTCACAGAATTTATCAAATTCATGTGAGGTGTACTCTTTACCTTGGTCACTCCTTAATATTTTGATCTCTTTTCCACTTTGTTTCTCGACAAGGGCCTTGAACTTTTTGAATATTCCAAATACTTCTGATTTGGCTTTGATGAAATAGACCCAAGTCATTCTAGAGAAGTCATCAATGAAAAGGATAAAGTACCTGTTGTTGTGAAGCGACGGTGTTCGCATTGGTCCACAAATATCTGTGTGAATCAGCTCCAATAAGTCTTTTGCTCTCCAAGCTTTCCCAGATGAAAATGGTTGTCGATGTTGCTTACCAAGCAAACATCCTTCACAAGCTTCATTATTTTCTTCAAGTCTTGGAAGATCTTTCATCATATTCTTCTGGTATAAAAGCTTTAATGCATGAATATTAAAGTGGCCAAACCTTCGATGCCAAAGCTTGGAGGTATCAACTTCTACTTTCATGGCAATGTTAATGCCTTGCTTGAAGCTTATTGGGAAACTTCTGTTACTTTTCCCCATCTTCACTTGGCCAATTTCTATCTTTTTACTATCATATATTTTGCATGTGTCCCCTTGGAAGTGGAGAGAATAACCTTTCTCCATCATTTGACCAATACTCAAGAGATTTTCTTTGAGGTTAGGGACTAATAGGACGTCAGAAATAAGTTTCGTACCTTTCTTTGTTTCTACCATAACAGTACCTTTCCCTTCTGATTCAACGACAGTACCGTTCCCCATTCGAACTTTCACTTTGATGGATTTGTCGATATCTTTGAAGATGCTTAGATCTTTGGCCATATGATTGCTACAACCACTGTCCAAGTACCAGTTTCCACTTGAATTGTTGTTGGAATCTTGAGTAGCATAGAATAGATGTTGGTCTCGACCATATTCTTCAGCGAAATTTGCTTGATGCTTGTTTTTGTTGCGACAATGCCTTTCTATATGTCCAAATTTCTGGCAATGTTGACATTGTGGCTTTCCACGATACCAACAACTTTCTTCAACATGATTTGTTCTCTTACAAATGCCGCATGGAGGATACTTATTTTGATTGTTCCTAGAGAAATTTCTAGAATTCCCTTTGTTTCTAGAAGTTTCTCCATTATTCTTTTTTTCTTCATTCCCTTTATGTTGAGACCGTAATTTGAGCTTTGTTTGAAAGGCATTTTCAACTGAGTCTTCATCGTGCCTTTTCAACCTTTGTTCATAAGCTTCAAAGGACCCTACCAACTCTGTTACTGATAGAGTAGATAGATCCTTTGTTTGCTCAATAGTTGTCACAATTGGATCATATTTTCGTGGAACAGTGATAAGTAATTTTTCAACAATGTTCTTGTCAGAAATATTTTCCCCATAAGCTCTCATTTGATTTACTATTTCTTTTATCTTGGAATAGTAATCCTTTACGGTTTCAGACTCTTTCATTTTCAATAATTCAAACTCTCGCCGTAGAGTTTGAAGTTTTACGACACGTACCTTTTCACTTCCTTCAAACTCCTCCTGTAACGTAGTCCATGCTTCTTTTGCTGTGGTAGCACCCATTATTCTTGGAAAGATAGTATCAGTCACAGCTTGTTGTAGAGTAAATAAGGCCTTCGAATCTTTTTGCTTATTCTCCTTTAGTTCTTTTCGTTGAGCTGCAGTAAGAGATGAAACATCTGTTGGAGTAGTGAATCCTTCTTCTACAATTTCCCATAAATCTTGGAAGGTGAAGTATGTCTTCATTTTCGTGCTCCAAAAATCATAATTTTCACCATTGAAAATAGGAACGGGAAGAGATGATAGTTGAGTAGCATTAGCCATTAGTTAAAAAGATGTTGATAGTGGTTGATTGTTGTTTAAGGATAGTATGGTAATGTTTCTACGCCCAATAAATGATCGAACGTAGCTCTGATGCCACTGATGGTGATTTGATTGTTAGTGGTAGGTAAGGTTGTTGAAGTATATTAGTTGGATAGTTAAAAATGGTAGTTGAAGAAGTTTGGATAAGTCACTCAAAGGATGAAGAATTGATAACTTGATTACTTCTTCATTCATACATAAGGAGATAACATGCCTATTTATAGTCATCCTCCATCACTATAATATTCTCTAGAATGTTCTAGAGATAGTCTTGTCTAGAATATCATAGAAAAGTAAATGATATAAATAGATTTTCCTAGATGTTTCCTAGTAACCTTGTAGAAGATTCTAGAAGGTTCTATAATATTCTAGAAACTTGTATAATATTCTAGAAATTTGTATAATCTTCTAATAGAAAGGTACAGATAAGGGGATTCACTCAACGAAGCCTTATGTTTCTCAATTCTAGCTTCTTAAGCAACGAAAGAGCTTCGATTTCTGTGATATAATAGCAATCGCTCTTGCTATTGGTCGCTGGGACCAAAGCATCATGCTCCTAAGGGAGTCCATCCAACACAGCATCAAGATGATCGATGAAGTTTATTGTTTCACCAATTGAAAGCAACTAATCTATTAGTTCCTTGATTCAAAGGAGAAACTCTGAAATGGTACGTGATCCATTCTTCGTGTTACACAACTCAAATTAAAGCTGACGAGCCTTAGTTCGAGTTAGAGCATGAAGGTGGAGGTGGATCTTGTTCCATACTTCCCAAGAATGTGTGCAACCAACAATGTGGAGGGGAAAACTGCTTAATATCGATGAGTGCAGCCACAAAGGAACGGGTTGATCTTGTTGTTCCCAAGCCGTGTAGGCTTCGTTAAGATGATTTTCATCAAGATCTGCCTCTGGCAGAGTCTTCGGTGGAATTCTTGGATTCAAGACATAATGATGGAGACGATGTCCTTTAAGGACTGGTTCAAGTTGTTATTTCCATAGCAAGTAGGTTTTCTCATTAAGCTTATCGGTGATTTATTGAGAGAACGTAAGAAGAGCATTGATAGGGATGACTGAAAGAAAAGATGCATACGCAATAAGAAGAAGGAAAGGACCGACTCAATACCATATTGGAAACTAAGCATAACAGAAAGGAAAGAGATAGGGAAAGATAAAACTGAATTCTGTTATGGATTGCTTGAGAAATGATTACATTGATCCATAGTAGTTAAAATGTGGAATCACGGCCCTCTGCTGGGATACCTCAATGGCGCTCCCTGTCGCGGTGTAGCGGCGCTCTTTTATTCTTCTTTGTTTCTCCTCACTATTCTAGTGCTGTTTGCTGGTCCGTTTGCTGGTCTTTATTGTTTTGCTTCTTGTGATCAATATAACTGCTATTCCGTGCTGTCGTTAACAATATCAAAAACAATATAATCGTTTTAAAATATAAAATATAAATAACAATATTATTTTAATAAAAAACAAAAATTATTGATAAAAATTATTTGAATGAAGATTTAATATATTAAAAATCAATAATTGTAAATATTATTTAATAATAAAAGATTAAAATTAAATTTATTTTTTAAGATATAAAATTCTTAAATTTGGGTATTAGGCTTAACTCAATCCTAAAAGCTAGCTCATAGAATAAGGTACCTTATATATTTTTAATTTGTCATACCTCCAGTAAATATGACACTTTCAATAAAAATAAATTAACAATATTATTTTAATAAAAGAATTTAATAATTATGGAAATTAAATTTGCATGTTTCTTTTCTTTAAGAAAACCAGCATATATATATATATATATATGTTTATTTGTTTTACCCGCTATAGTGTAAAATATCATCTACAATGCCGTGATCCTAGTTTTAAGAACTATCATATTTTGACACGATTTGGAATTGACTACTATGCATTGATCCTTTGTGTGTGTATATATATAGGGATAGGAAGAGATGCCATGTCAGCTTAACTTACTCAATGTGAGTCATGCTAGTCTAGCATTGCTGACTGACTTGTAACTGAGTTTAACTCTATATAACTAACAGATCATTCAAATGGGTAGTGCTGACTTGATAAATAAGAATGCATACTTGGAGTTGGGCAAATATAATCTTACTTCCCTTTATTGGATTGGAAAATTCAATTTTTTTAACTATTAAGTAGTATGTAAGAAACAAGTTTGATTGAATTGCATGTGATTTGTATTCCTCGGTATAGGAAGTAAACAGCAAGCTCATCACACTGTTAACAAATTATAGCTGTTGTAATGTGGATAGGTATGGATTGTACAGAATGTGGCTATGTTGGTAGAATTAGTATGCCTGTCTGTTATTATTTTATCTTGATTTTAATGTATTGCAGTACATTGTTGTGAGCGGTATATTTGTAGATTGTTGAAAATGGTGAATAGTAGCCAAGAAGATTGTTTTAATTTGGATGATGGGGCAGATTTGGATTATTCTTTTTTAATGAAAATAATGGTGGTGACTATGTTGAAGGAAAAAGTGACAATGCTGATGGTTGTGCCAAGAACATTGAAGGTAAAAGTGCTATTGTAGCTGATAATCACAAAAAAATAACTGAGTTGACAGATGAAGATATACATGGGCTTGAATTTGCATATGAGCTTGCAGCATGTGAATTTTATCGGAAGTATGCCAAATGCATTGGATTGTATGTAACAATCATGAGTACCATGTGTGTGTGGATTGACAGATTATGAAATGAATGAATAATGATGTGTATTGCAATGTATATAACAATCATGAGTACCATGTGTGTGTGGATTGACAGATTACTGTAGCAGATTAACAGTATGTGACTCGCATGATAAATTGATGATAAGGATGATGTTTGAGATTTGCTTAATCATGAGAATGTGTGATGAGTTAGAAAAGTGATGATGTAATTGATAGTTATGTTGAATTTGATGAATTTTGGGACAGAGCCAAGGTTTTATGTTTGATGATTGCTATGGGCAGGTTTGTAATGTGTTTGTGAATTATGTGTGGTGTAATTAGGAAATTGGTTGATGAATTGATAAATTAGATGATGTGTTGCATATGTTAGAAACAGGGGATTTATGCATAAATTAGGAACCAAATAGGTAATATCGAGATCCGGCGGGTTTTGGGACCCTGGAAAGGACTAATAGGTTCCCTAGGTCATTTGAGAACTAGGCATATAGGCCTTGGGCCTTTTGAGACCCATTTAGATAGTTTGGTGCATAGTGTTGCATATAAGTTGATTCAAATACATTTTTGTGCATAACTTACGAATATGATGGAATTTTGGTAAACAGATAGCGCCAACAGATTCAGAATGGGGAAAACATGTGGCTCGTGAAGTTTCGTGGCAATCAGACCTGAAACACGCCAATTGGGTAGGTTAGAAATTGGCCGATTAGCCTAAAATGCATAACAGCATCAGGTGTTTTTACTGATACGCTGACGCTGGGCGCCATCAGGCCTTTGTTTTCCAAAACTTAGGTTTTTGCTTTTGAGTGGCATTTTAGGTTGTAAGAATGTTACATGTAATGTATTTTGGAGTTCTTAATTGAAAATGAGTATTTTTCAAAATATTGGATTATTAATTAATTAAGTTGTGAAAAATTTATTATAAATTTAATTAAACAATTAAAAAGAATGATAAATAATTAGGGGACGTCACAATATACATCAAACTGTCCATAACATTAGCATACGGTACTTTTGCCATGTATTTCCGTTCTGCCTCAGTTTTCGGAAACAATGACAAACTGAGCTTGAAATAAGGGGCAAGTGGAGTACTAATTGGTTTTGATTTCTCATTAACCCCAAAACGCTTTAATACCTTTTTCAGATATTCTTTCTATGTCAAACAAAGCCTCCCCAATTTCTTATCTCTGCTTATCTCTGTGCCAAGAATTGATAGCCAACCGTAAGCGCACGGGGTATAGCGTGATAAAAAGTTATCGTTCCCACAAGGATGTGCCCAAATACCGGTTTTATCAGCGATTCGATTATCTAGAACAATGATTTAGTTTCAATAGAAATTTAAATTGACTTAAGAATAAAAATGCCAAAAGAAAACACAAGGCTATTCGTGGTGAAAATCAAAGTACTTAATTAAAAAACAATTGAGATTAGGTTCTTGGGAGTCAAAAAGTTCACATGTTATTATCAAGTTTCAATGCAATTCAATTTCCCATTTATGAAATCTCGTTTCCTAAGGCAAGTTTTCCAAATTTAATTAGTGACTTTCTCTCAAAACCTCACTAACGTACCTAATTACCGAAGAACCGCGTTCAATTCGTTAATTAGATCCCTTACGCTTTATGAAAACCCAGTTATCCCTCAAAGGGCTTTTTCTATTTTCATAACCCAAATCCCTAGGTTCAATTTCATGTGATTCAAACCATATGTCAATCTTTTGATTACCCACATCGTTTATAATCATCTACACTTATTTCTAAGCCTTATAGAAGCATTAAACATCCATAAAATTGAATAAGAAACATAATTCATAAATGGAAAAACAAAGAACATCTCAAGTTTGGTTTACAAACATGTTACCCCTAATCCCAAGAAAGGAGTTTAGTTTACCATAAGGAAGATGATTACAATACCATAAATAAGAAATTTCATCTCAAACATGAAGGAAATCTTAATTACAAAACAAGGGTTTGGAGAAGAATTAGAGTTCTCACTTTTGGTCCTAATCTAATGCCCTAAAATCTAAAGATCCGATGCCCTTCTTATTGATTCTTGAAGTCCTTCACAAAAATCTCCTCCTTGATGCTCTCAAAAACACCCAAAACTGTCTTGTCTCCCTCTGTGTCAGTCCCCCCATGTTTTTACCCACTTTTCTCTTTTAAACTTTTGCAAAAACTGAAGCTAACTGCTGCAGCATGTGAAATCCACTGGCAGTGGGAAAATCCACTGGCAGTGGATCGCACTGTGTGACATCCAAAATGCTTAAAATTAAAAACTGGGCAAAAACCACTAGCAGTGGGAAAATCCACGGCCAGTGGGTTTTTTGGCAGGGAGATCCACGGCCAGTGTTTTTTTCCTACTGGCAGTGGTTTTCTTTGTCTCCATTTTCTCACTTTCTCCAATGTATTCCACGGCCAATGTTTTTTCCCACTGGCAATGGATTTCTCTAAACCTTGGTAAATATGTATTTTGAGGGTGCTTTTGGGTTCTGTAGTGCTTGCTTTGGTACGTTCTTCTTCCATTGTTAGGCTGGCTTTTATCTTGGGTCTTCTACAAACTCGAACTCTTCCCATTTGCATCATCCCATTCAAAATATTCCAAATCCTTTTACTAATAGATTTATCTCATGAAAGTTTCTGCAAAAGACAACTACCCAAGTAGCATGTGTGGAAATAGAAGAAATATCATGGCAATTAGGGAAAAATAAGATAAAAATAAACTAAAATTAAAACTAAATGGACCCTAAAGCTAATGCAAACTATACTCCTATCAAAAGAATCTTCTCAGCTTCTCCTAGATCCTTTATTTTAAATTCTTTCTTCATTTGAGCTTTTAAGTGCTAAATCTCCTTATGACTTCTAGATGCTATCAACATATCATCAACATACAAAAGGAGATAAATGTAGGATCCATCTTGTAGCTTGCGCAAATATACACATTGATCATATTGACTTCCTGTGTATTTCTCCTCCATCATAAACTTGCCAAATCGTTTGTACTATTGCCTTAGAGATTGCTTCAAACCATACAACGATTTTTCAAGTTTACAAACCATTTTATCTTTTCCAACAACTTTAAACCTTTTAGGTTGGGTCATATAGATTTCTTTCTCTAAGACTCCATGTAAAAATATAGTTTTTACATCCAATTAAGCAAGTTCCAGATCCATTTGTGCTGCCAGAGCAAGCAATATTCTAACAGAGGAGTGCTTTACAACTGGGGAAAATACTTCATTGTAATCAACTCCCTTTGTTTGAGCATAGCCTTTAGCCACCAATCTTGCTTTGTAGCGAACATCACTTTGCCCAGGAAATCCATCTTTCTTTGCATACACCCATTTGTATCTAATTGCCTTATTTCCTTTCGGAAGATTGACTAGTCTTCATGTTTGATTCTTATGAAAGGATTGCATTTCATCATTCATTATAATTCTTCACTATTCTTCTTCTGAACTTTAGACTGCTTCATGATAAATGGCAGGAATATCTTCAATTACAATTGGAGATGCATAAGTCACTGTATTTGTATAACGCAGAAGAACTTTACTACTCTTTTTTCCTTTACGTTTTGCAATTGGCTCTATCGATGGTGAGAGTTGCTGGGGAGGTTCTTGAATTGTAATCTCTTCTTCTCTAGACTCCTCTATTACCATAGGAGTATTTTCATCTGTCTCTATATTTATAACTGGAATAAATATTTTTCTATCAAACTCTACCTGCTTTGGAGTTTCCTCTATCGGCTTTACCTTCTACAACATGATAGACTCATCAAAAGTAACATCCCTGCTATGAATTATCTTCTTTGTTTCTAAGCACCAGAGACGATATCCTTTCACTCCAGATGTGATCTCCATAAATAGAGCCTTTTTAGCTCTAAGATCTAACTTGGATTCCTTAACATGGTAGAAAATAGTGGATCCAAACACATGTAAGGAATCATAGTCTGTAGCAGGTTTCCCACACCATTTATCAAATGGCGTCAGGTCATTAATTCCAATTGATGGCAACCGATTCACCAGATGAGGTGCATACGTCAAAGCTTCAACCCAAAATTGTTTGCCCAAACCAGTATTGGACAGCATATATCAAATTTTCTCTAATAGTGTACGATTCATGTGTTCTGCCACTCTATTTTGTTGTGGTGTTTCCTTGACTGTGAAGTGTCGAACAATACCTTTATCATCAGAAACCTTCTGGAAAGGATCATTCTTGTATTCTCCCTCATTATCTGTGAAGTCGGTTTGATCTTCCTGCCTGTTTGAGTTTCAATCATCTTTTTCCATGCGAGGAAAACTTTCAACACTTCATTTTTAGTCTTCATAGTATACACCAACACCTTCCGAGAGAAATCATCCATAAAAGTAACAAAGTAATGTTTTCTTCCCAACGAAGGCATTTTGGAAGGTCCCCATACATCAGAATGAACATAATCCAAAATCTCGTGTGTTATGGATTGCAGTCCCAAATTTCACTATTGTCTATTTCCCCTTGACACAGTGCGCACAAAAGTCTAATTTGCAAGCACGTACTCCTTTCAATAATCCTTGCTTTACAAGTAAGCTTAAGGATTTCTCTCCAGCATGCCCTAAATGTCTATGCCATAATCTAGTAGCTTCCATCTCACTATCCTCACTAGAAGTTATTACAGCAATCCCAGTAATTGTACTACCATGATAGTAACACAAATTATTGTTCTTTCGAATTCCTTTTATTACCACCAATGCACCAGAGATGACCTTTATTACTCCTTCCCTTGCAATAATTGTGAAACCTTTTGATTTAAGAGCTCCCACAAAAAATGAGATTTTTTGTCAAGCTCGGTACATATTGAACATCAGTTAAAGTTCTAACTGATCCGTCGTGGTTCTTCAAGCGTATTGAAACAATTCCAGTGGTGGCACATGGTTCATTATTTTCCATATAGACATCTCCGCCTTCTAGTTCTTTAAAATCAACAAACCAATCCCAATTGGGACACATGATGGCTATAAGCAGAATCTAATAACCACGCACTAGAAGGATTATTAGACGGCACAATAACCAGTAAGAAGTCTGAATCTTCATCACATTCTGCCATATTTGAATTAGAGATAACTTTCCCCTTTTTTGACTTACTTTTGTTTTCTTAACTTCGGGCAATCTTCTTCCAATGTCCCTTCTCTCAGTAAAATGCACATTCATCTTTTGCTAGCTTGGACCGTGACTTAGATCTCCCCATCTTCCCTCTGGTTTGGGATTATGTTCTTGCTATAACAACCAGAGCTTTTGATGTTTCATTTATACTGGTTCTTCTATCCTTCCTCCTTAGTTCATAACTATATAAAGCATCACAAACTTAACTTAAGGAGACAATAACTTTCCCAAGGAGTAGAGTAGTTTCAAGAAACTCAAACTCCTCAAGAAGGGATCCCAACAACATCAAAGCCAAATCTTTATCCTTAAATATCTCATCTATACTCACCAAATCAAACACAAGCTGATTAAAACAGGTGACATGATCATTTATAGTGGTACCAGTAGTATATGTGAATTAAAATAACCTTTTCTTCATATACAACTTATTCTAATTGCTTTTCTTCAAGAATTTCTCCTCTAGTTCCTTCCACGAATTATTTGCAGAAGTCTTCTTGCAAAACGCATACTTCTACTTTCTTGAAAGGAACGATCGGATAGTAACACATGTTAATCAATTGGTCATCTTCCATTCTTTCTCATTAACTTCTTCTGGTTTCTTCTCTTCAATAGCAATATCTAGCCCTTGTTGAAAAGGGGCATCCAACACCTCACATTGCCACACGCCAAAATGGCCAGTAAAAAATTTTAACAAACAATTTTGTGTTCCCCACTCTCATCAAAATAGATGAGGAAGACTCTATTTTTGAGGTGGATGTTCCCTCTTTGTTGGTTTTCTTTTGTTCACTCATTTTGGTAATTAATAGCTATCAATCTGTGGAACGCCTGGAGCCTAATAGAATCTTTTCTGATGTGAAAGATCAGTCTATACTACAATCACAAAGCATACTTTGAAACCAATTGGCTCTAATACCAAGTGTTGTAGAATTGAATAATATTCCACCTATCTTCAATTGTAGTGCGTAAATAATTGTACTAAATATTGGACATACTAATTCCAAGGAAAGATTGGAGGGGTCACAAACGGTCCCACTTAATACTCAATCTCTTTACACAGAATTTTCTATGTAATTAATAGCATAATAAACTCACAACAGCTATCAAGAATAAAGCTATTAAATAACCAATAAAGAACACCAGAATTTAACGAGGTTCAGATAATTTTGCCTACATCCTCAGACACCACTCAATTAATATTTCACTCTAGAAATATTACAAAATAAGAGAAAGAATAAACAAAAAGCCTTTATAATTAACTAGGAAATTTATGGGATGATTAAAACTATAGGATGGGGTTTCCTTATATAAGCTTGGAAGGTCCCCCGCCCCTCCCTTCAAAATTTTCAATGTGATATTTCCCACAAATAACAAAATGCATGTGCAAATTATGAATAATTTAAATATTGGTTCCTCCTACAGGTTGATGCATCATTGGACGAGTCTTGTAGCAGCTAAACTGCTTCCTTTCATGTATCCAATCTTGACGAGAAGGTATGTGAATATTGCTATTTATGGTGTTGTATGGATTTGATCTCTGTTTAGATTATTAAGTTTTTATTTATTTACATTATGAGGAGATTCCTAATAACAATGGTGCTGGTATGGAAAAAAGAAAATGATTGAATGTGAAATCCTCTACCTAAAATTTTGTCAAGGATAAAGTACATATAATTTTTTCTTAATCTTGTTGCTGCCATATGTTTGTTTAAGGACATGCATTTACAATTTTGCGTGGCTTTCTTGGTCAGTTAAATGAACAGCAGAAGGTAAAAATCATTGACAAAGATGTAAAAATTAATGTAAATTGTCGTATTGGTTTGTGTAATGTAATGATATCTTACATAAGCTCATATTTTGTATATTGGGTTGGATAATTTCTAATACTTATTCCTTGTACTTGTTCAACATACTGATCCGGTCTGGATACTGGTCCCCAAAGTTATGACGTCAGAATGACTTCATAAGAAGGAAACCGGTGTCACCGTTCAGGCAGAGCCACACCAGATATCCGATATTCCTTCATCCGTTCTTATCTCATCAGACGTTCTGTTCATTCTCTCTACAGTGGATACTCCACTCGTTCTCACTGCACGTTTATATAGCCGTTTGCCTCAGAATTGCTGTGAGATAAGAGTTCCTTATAACTTATCAGCGAAGATACCCTGCATAGCAGAATATGTCAATGTCAATTACCTCAGAGAGTAAGTACATGTGTCAGCGAAATATGCGGAAAGGTGATTATCCTCCATCCATATCACAGGATCGTACTCTGATAATTGACCTACCCTCCTGACATATTCTGAGTACTGAGCCACTTTGATTGACACACTTCACACGCTATTAGAGCCAATGGGCCCACTTGCATCCAACGATTCATTTCCTACGTTCAACTATAAATAGCATGACCTAAAACACATGCAAGGTTACGTTGTCCTAACTCACTCTCTTACTATTGCATTGCTTAAGTATCCACTGAGTTCATACACTCTTCTAACTTGAGCGTCGGAGAATCTTCGCAGGTGGCACCACCTTTCGCCCTCTCTCAACGCGAAACGTTGGTGTGAAGGATCTCCAGGACAACAAGACCAGTTTCTCCCACTGACAGGCCGGATTACCACACCGGATACCCACTGTACCGGTGTGCGAACCCTAATACACCTGAACTCTTGTGGCTGGTCCCACACCGGATCCTAGATCCCGGTTCAGACCAGTTCATTGGCACGCCCAGTGGGACACGTTAGAGTTATTCCCACTTTTCGTAGAAGTTTGGTGGTCAGAATGGAAGGTGATGGACATGATTTCGTTGATGGTCATGTGGAGGATGTGACCCATCAACAGGCTGGAAGGAGACTCATCTTTGAGTCTCCTGCTACCAACGCTCGAAAGATGGTACCAGTAGCGACTCCTGACCCTCGTGATGAGGTTATTAGACAGCTCAGGGAGGAGCTGATGGAGTTGAGGCGGGAGAAAAGAGGAGCTGGGGACAGGGTAACATCTCATGCAGAGGATGCTCACCATGCATCAGCGAGGGATAGATCTACAACCCTCTAGTATTCAAAAATCCCTATGTACGAGGAGAGAGAGCAGAACCAAGACTCTGGTGATAGAGACAGTACCAGGAGAAGGGAGTAGGCAGTGGTAACTTCTGGGACTTTCAAGCTCAGCGTTCCTTTCTCAAGGAGACTCATGAGTGTTGTCATCCCTAAGCACTTACAAACGACTCAGCCACTGTCGATCGGAAAATACAATGGAGAAACTGACCCCACTAAGCATCTAGATGCTTATGTTTATGAAGCCATGTATCTGGGGGCAGATGAAGACGTCATGTGTAGGATGTTCCCAAGAACGCTGACGGAGGAGGCTCTCAGCTGGTTCAAGAGCTTATCCTCAGGGTCCATAGATTCTTAGAAGGAAATGGCAGCTGCGTTTGAAAGCCATTTTGTCATCTCCAGGGACATTCTAAGAACTTCTCACACCCTGGCCCAGATAAGGCAGGGAGAGACTGAAACTCTCAAGGAGTTCTTGAAGAGGTTTTACAAGGAAGCTGCCTTGGTCCCCAACCTCACGGAGGCCATACAGCTCCATATTGTAGTTGAAGCTTTGCAACCTGGATCTACATTCGCCTTATCTTTGGCAAAGAGCCCCCCAACAACCTTCGAGGAGTTTCGAAGGAAAGCTTCCAAGTACGTGGGCATAGAAATGCATCTGGAGGCTACAGCAGCAAGAATGAAGCCCCCTGTACCCCCTCAATAGCCACGAAGGGAGAAGGAGAGGGTTAAGCCAGAAAAGCACACCTTCAGGGAGGACATTGTAAGCGTCCGACCTCATCAACGAGACAGGCACGTCTCGTCTTTCAGCAACTACGCTCCTCTGAATGCCAGGCACTCCCAAATCATGAGGGAGGTTGGTTGGCCAACACTCAGTGTTTTTGGTATAAGGAAGCCACCTCCAGTCAAGAGGATTGGTAATCCATGGAAATATTGCACTTTTCATGAACAAACGGGTCACCACACAGACAAGTGTAATGCATTGAAGAACACTGTGGAGACCCTCATTAGAGAGGGAAAGCTGAAGCAGTATCTGTTCAGAGAAAAGTCTTTGGATGAACCTGACAGAATGGACAAAAGGGGGAGAGATCCAGATGATGAGGGTGATAATAGTCGTAACCCAGTGAGAAGATTTACTGTGGCTGAAAAGCAAAAAGGAGTGGTGATTGCTGAAGGAGCCAAGCAGGACAATATGCCTCAGTAGCAGAGGCAAGGTAGACGCGAGGTGATTGAGATGATCACTGGAGGATTTACAGGTGGTGAAGTATCCATCACAGCTAGGAAGAATCACCATCGTATGATTCTATCAGTACAGGGCAAACCAAGAGATAACCGCCCTTTCAGGGACGGTGTGACAGCCCCAATGGTGTCATTTACTGATGAGGACTTCGGCCCAACGATCCCAGGAGGAGACGATGCAGTGGTAATCATCGCCGTCATCGCTAACAAGGATGTGAAGAGGATCCTCGTTGACCAGGGAAGTTCTTGTGATGTAATTTTTTTATAACTGTTTCAAAAGAATGGGTTTTAATGATGCAGATTTACAGCCTTACACGCAAGAGCTCACAACGTTTAATGGGGCCAAGCAACCCACTAAAGGGTACCTTGACACCCTGATTTCTTTTGAAGGAGAGCCTGGTGCAAGAACGGTCAAATCAAGAATCCTAGTGATTGATGTAGAATCTCCCTACAACGGAATCATAGGCCGCCCTACCCTGAATGCAATGGAAGCGATTGTGTCCACTCCTCACCTCTTGATTAAATTCATTGACAAGGACAACGGTGTGTCTTCCCTTCGCGGTGATCAGGAGATGGCTCGGTACTATTACAACCTGAGCCTCAACATGGTTAAATTGGAAGCATTCAACAAGAAGAGGAAGCTGAACGACGGAGGAACAGCAGCTGGGTCAGTCAGTCTAATTGACTTAGACCCAAGGGCGAAATTAAGGATCGACCCTCTCAACCCCTCAAAGCCCACACTGGATGGTGGTTCCAGGGACGTCGTCTTAGGGGATTCCCCAGAGAAGGTCACACATATTAATGATAATTTGGAGGCAGGCATGGAGCAACGTTTGTTGGCTCTTTTACAAGAATTTAAAGACCTTTTCGCATGGACAGCAGCAGACATGCCTGGGATGGACCCTGATTTCTGTTGCCACATGTGACATCCCAAAAATAGGGGTAAATTTTTCGCGATTTTATTATTATTAATCTATGAAACATATGAGTGGCGAAGCCATTTAACAAATTACCCTAGATCTATCAGAGACCTATCTCATATATGAAGATATGAGAAGGTAAGTTAAAGAATTTAACTCTTAATAAATCCATAATTAATAATAGCGGAAGTATCTTTAGTAAAATAATATTATGGAATTAAATTCTTAAAAGATCACTCATTTGAAATTAAGAAGCCAAGGTTATCCCAAAGTGTTCATAAAGCAGGATAGAATCATGGATTAATATGAAGAAAAAGGAAAATAATATATTTAAAGCTTTTTGGGAGAATCAGGTCCCCCTCGCTCAAGCGAAAACCCAATTCGCTTGAGCGAGCTTCGCATAGCACGCTTAAGCGAATCATGAAATGCTAAGCGAAAGAAGAAAATGAAGGTTCAGGGGTCACTTCGCTCAAGCGAACCCTAACTCGCTTGAGCGAGTAGTACATCTCTCGCTTGGGCGAAGCCAGCGAGCATAAGGCGAAAAACTCCTAGAATCCATCCACACTTACTCGCTTGAGCGAACCCATCCTCGCCTAAGCGAGATTACTCCCGAGAGCAATTTCTTGATAAACCCGAGAGCAAAACCTGAGACCGAAACCCTCTCGCTTAGGCGAATCCTCAGCTCGCCTGAGCGAACACCAACCAAGGTCCAAACTCTGATTCTAATATAATTTCGCTTGAGCGACTTGCACAACCGCTTGAGCGAAAATGGAATAATGGCCCAACACTGATGCTGGGACGATCTCGCTTGAGCGAGTCCCATTCTCGCTTAAGCGAGAATCATCCAGAATCCAGAAATTGATACAGGGGCATTCTCGCTTGAGCGAGAAGCCCTCTCGCCTGAGCGAGTTTGACAGAAAAACAGGGGAAATGTAGAAATCACCCAACTCTCTACACCAAAACTCATTCTAATCAAGTTTACCTAATTTCAACACTTCATATATATCATATTACACATTTAGAACTTATTCTAATAAATCATTCTTGTAAATTTCCATTACAACTCATCTATTGTATAAATCAACTCGCTAACTCTTCCATTTCATAAATCTAACATTCCACATATAAACTTCATTCATTCATCAAGATATGGAGAGTTTCATCATTCATTCATTAACAGGGTCATGATTGAAAATGAGTCATAGACAAAAGATCTCATTTTCCTCCATGACCTCCCAAACTCATCATTCATACAATTATCCATTCTAAATCCACACTATACCAACATACATAGTACTATATACATTACATCTATTCCACATATCTATGTAAACCAAAATATTGCCGGCCAAGGCACTCTTTACCAAAAAGGGGCCTTCTTCACACTCCTCCTCCACAATAGCTCCAAAGCAATACCTACAACACAAGAGCTAAAAAGATATACCACAGAGAGAGTGAGTATACTTTCTCAATGACGAAAATTCAATAAATAGAACAATATATGCATGAATGTAATACAACTATCTCCTTCCCAAGAGGAGTTTATTTAATATCAATCAATCAATCAATAATTTTTCATTTCGATACAGTTATTCCCTGATTCTCTCAGAATTATATCAATCAATTCATCATCACAATTTAGTAATTAAAAAGAGAGTTTCCATTCATATCTCATCATCAAGGTATCACACTATACTATGCTTTCAAACTGATGCACATGCTAATGTCATGAAAATGCACATGCACAGATCCGATTTCATTTCCTCGGGTGATCGCAACCACCATATCATATACTCATTCTCAATGGTTTCCCACCTCGTAAGGGGTACTCCCTCTAGCAACCTCACAAGGTGCTTCTCGTGATCGCAACCACGTTCAATATTTCACATAGGTTTCCCTCCTCGCAAGGGGTACTCCCGCCTCATAAACATTTCATATAGGTTTCCCTCCTCGCAAGGGGTACTCCCGCCTCATGATCGCAACCATGGGCATCATAGGTGCTCGCAAGCCCTTTTTCATTTCCATCATCAAGTGATCACAACAACTTATCAACATCATCATGATATGTATGTCATGCCATGTATACAAAATACTCATGCATGCCTCAAGCTCATTTAGATTATCCTACCCTTTCATCTAGGGTATATTCATTTTTAACCACACAATTTTCCATCAAACTCATACACAAGAATCAACCTTCATATGAACTCAATCGTGTATCACACATAATAAGCCATCCATAGCCTCACTTAGGCTTCATCATATAAACACTAAATTCACATCATCATACACAATTCACTTCACATACACATAATATCACCTTTATCCACACAAACATGTCATACTACACTAATACATACATTATCATCACAATTTTCATGCATTTAGAAAATACACCCCTCTCCTACCTCAAGAGAAGTAGACCTCTGGGGTTGATGTTCCTGCTTCACTAATATTGCCAAGCCCTACACCAATCATTTATAGGGCCACATCAATTATTTATTCAAACACCAATTCAATATATATATACATAGGTGTACACATAATTCTTATCATGTGAAAACTATTTACCAAATTCATTCATTTGCCTACTTAGGCTTCGGGAATTCCTTTCCTTGAATTACAATCCCTTAGTATCAAAGGCTACAACCTAATTATTAGGTTATTCCATCTAGTAAGATCTCCACCAACACCTTGGTGAGTTTCCCACCTATTATGACTTCAAATCAACTTTATCATCATTTAATGTATCCACCACATTACTTATAATATTCTTCCCATCAACAAATATTAACTTTTCAATATTTTACTTTTCCTCCTAAAATTCAAGTTTAAGGTTTTCACCAATCCACCAACCTTCAAAAATGCTCATATACTTCTTTCTTTTACCACCATAGTTATAACTACCTCATAATCACTCATAAGCTTGTATTTATGTCAACTTATCTTTAGATTTCCACTTTTAAACTTTCTCCAACATTACTCATACATTTATTGTGTTCTAACACCAAAACTTCAACTAAACTTCAACTATATACTTATGTACATGGAAAATGATCATAATCTTACCTCGATGAAAGAAAAGAGTGAGTTTACAAAAGATGAGGGAGTTCACATGAATTTGAGGAGTAAGGAGGAGAAAATAGTTTAGTTTCCAAGCTTCCTTGAAGTCTCTTGAAGGTTAAGAATGGAGGAGGAAGATATATTTCTTTTTAATTTGAAGTTCAAGAGAAGGATGAAGAGGAATAATGAAGAAGAAGAAGAGAAGAAGAAGAAGGAGATAAGAAGAAAAGCATCTTCACGTGGAGAAGAAAATGCAACCGCCTTTTGAATGGGAAAAATAGGAATTTAGCATTTAAATTATTAATTCTTCATTAACTCTTCTGTTTTTTTAACAAACAGGTTCGCCGTTCGGGCCCAAAACATATTCTAAAAATTATTCCGAATATAAATTCAGAATCCCAATAACATTGTCTATGGCCCTGACCAACGGCATCTCAATCGGAGATACTTGGTCTGACACCTATATTTTATCCGGGTCAGTTTTCAGCTCATCTGACCACCATAATTCACCAACAGTTTCGAAAAACCTTGTTTAAGTCATTTCAAGAATTTTGGGATATTTCTTAGCCCAAAGTTAATTATCCAACATTTATTTTCCTAATTTATCTTCCTATTTTAAAAAATTCGGGGTGTTACAATCCACTCCCCCTAAAAGAAATTTCGTCCTCGAAATTCAACTTAACGGACTCGAATGCATGAGGGTACCGCTTACGGATATCGTCCTCACGTTCCCACGTAAATGTTTCCATATCTCCATGCTTCCATGCCACTTTTACTAATGGTACCATTTTATTCCGTAGTCTCTTCACGGAATACTCAACCATACGAAGGGAAACGGGAAGAATGGATAAGTCATCCTGCACCTCAAGATCATCAACAGAGATCACGTGCTGAGGATCATGTACATACTTCCTTAACTGAGACACGTGGAATACATTATGAAGATTTGCAAGCTGTGGAGGGAGTGCAATTCGATATGCGACGTCTCCAATCCGTTCTAAAATCTCATAGGGTCCAATAAATTTAGGGCTTAGTTTCTTGCTCTTCAAGGCTCTTCCTATACCTTTATCATGCGAAACTCGTAATAACACATGATCGCCAACTTGAAATTCCAGTGGATTTCTTCTTTTATCATAATAGCTCTTCTGTCGGTCTTGAGCAATTTTCATCTTTTCCCGGATCATCTTGATCTGTTCGGTAGTTTCTTCAATAATTTCAGGTCCTAAGGCTAGATTCTCACTAACTTCAAGCCAACATAAAGGAGTTCGACACTTCCTTCCGTATAATGCCTCGTATGGTGCCATACCAATACTAGAATGAAAACTGTTATTGTAAGTGAATTCGATCAAAGGTAAATATTTTTCCCACGAACCGCCATGTTCCACAACACAAGCACGCAACAAATCTTCAAGACTTTGAATAGTTCTCTCAGACTGCCCATCGGTCTGGGGATGATATGCCGAACTTAGCTTCAGTTTTGAACCCATCGCCTCATGTAAGCTTCCCCAGAATCAGGAAGTAAATCGGGGATCACGATCAGAAACAATACTTGACGGTACACCATGTAATCTCACAATCTCCCGAATGTACAACTGTGCTAAATCTTGCAAAGAGCTCTCCATACCGATTGGTAAGAAATGGGCACTCTTTGTCAAACGATCCACAATCACCCATATTCCATCACATCTGGACTTTGTTCTTGGTAATCCGGACACAAAATCCATGGCAATCGCGTCCCACTTCCAAACAGGGATATCAAGTGGTCTTAAAGTACCCGAAGGTCTTTGGTGTTCCACCTTCGCCTTCTGACAAGTAAGGCAAGAAGCTACAAAGTTAGCAACATCACGTTTCATTCCCGGCCACCAAAAGTTCTTCTTTATATCACGATACATCTTTGTTACACCAGGGTGGATGCTAAACATGCTTTTATGTGCTTCCTCCAGCACTGTGCGTCTCAAATCATCAAATGAAGGTACATACACACAACCATTTATTCGCCATATACTATCAACGCCTTCCACAAGGAATAGATTTTTTCCATTATCCTGAAATCTTCGTACCTCTTGTAAATAATCATCATCTTTTTGTTTCTCTTTCACAAGTTCCAAAAACTCATTACTTATTTTCAAGGTAGCAAAACATAACTTCTTAGAGGATTGAACTTCGATCCTAACGTTCAAATTCTGAAATTCTTCAATTAATTCAAGCTCTTTGACCATCATGGTTGATATATGCAAGGATTTCCGACTAAGTGCATCGGCAACAACATTAGCTTTTCCCGGTTGGTACATCAATTTAAAGTCATAATCCTTCAAGAATTCCACCCATCTTCTTTGTCGCATATTCAATTCCTTTTGGTCGAAAAGATATTTCAAACTTTTGTGGTCACTGTAAACCACAAATCTTGAACCATACAAATAATGACGCCAAATCTTCAAAGCAAACACAACCGCAGCTAGCTCCAAATCATGAGTCGGGTAATTAATTTCATGAGGTCGCAACTGGCGTGAAGCATAAGCTATTACACGTTCCTTCTGCATTAGCACGCATCCAAGTCCATGCTTGGAAGCATCACAATACACTACAAACTCTTCTTGTAAGTCAGGTAACGCTAAGATAGGAGCAGAAGTTAGTCTCATTTTTAACTCCTCAAAGCATTTCTCACATTCAACCGTCCATACGAAAGGTTGGTTCTTCCTTGTTAAATTCGTCAAGGGTCTCGCAAGACGAGAGAACCCTTCAATGAACCTTCGATAATAACCCGCAAGTCCAAGAAAACTTCGGATTTCAGTAACCGTCGTAGGTCTCGACCATGCCATAACGGCTTCAACCTTTGAAGGATCCACAGAAATACCATCCTCGGATATTACATGTCCAAGGAATTGGACGCTCGTCATCCAGAATTCACATTTAGAGAGCTTGGCATACAACTGGTTCTCTCTAAGAATGTTCAGTACCACTCTCAAGTGTTCTTCATGTTCTTCGTGACTCTTGGAATATACCAGGATATCATCGATAAACACCACAACAAAACGATCTAGGTATTTATGGAAGATGTGATTCATGTAACTCATGAATATAGCTGGAGCATTAGTAACTCCAAATGGCATCACGACATACTCGTAGTGGCCATATCGTGTCCTAAATGTAGTCTTGGGAATATCTTCGGCTCTCACTCGAATTTGATGATAACCGGAACGCAAATCAATCTTTGAAAATACCACCGCACCTCTCAATTGATCCAATAGATCATCAATACGAGGTAAAGGATATCTATTCTTTATCGTCAACTTGTTCAATTGGCGGTAGTCTACGCACAACCGCATGGTTCCATCCTTTTTCTTAACTAACAAAACAGGAGCTCCCCAGGGTGACACACTGGGTCGAACGAATTCTCTCTCAAGTAGCTCCTTAACTTGCTTCTTTAATTCAATTAACTCCATAGGAGACATCCTATAAGGAGCAATAGACACTGGTTCGGCACCAGGTACAAGGTCAATAGTAAACTCAACCTCTCTTGGAGGTGGTAAGCCAGGGATCTCATCAGGAAATACATCCAGAAATTCAGACACCACGGGGATATTAGTGGGATCGGAATTACTTGTCCCATCAGTAAGAGATAACAACACACAAAGTTGAATTATACCTTGTACATCAAATTGTTCTCTATCAAGAGAAGGGAAACTAACGGTCCGTTGTTGACAATCAACTATGACTTTATTGGCAGAAAGCCAATCCATACCAAGTATAATCTCCAATCCCTTCATAGGCAAGCAAATAAAAGATGAAACAAATTTTCTCCCATCTAAGAGCATATCAACATTATCGCACCGGTTAACCGATCTAAGACAAGTACCAGTTGGAGTGGTAATCATAAGAGCATTTTTCATTAGACACACCGGCAATCTCAATCGCCGAACGCAATCCTCAGATATAAAAGAGTGGGTCGCACCCGAATCGTAAATTACATGAACTGAATGTCCAAGGATTTCACACTTACTTTCAACCAGATTTTTTGCTCGTGCTGCTTCCTCACCGGTCACAGCAAATACTCTCCCGGCATTAGGTTGACGATCTCCTCCATCCCTATTTCCATCATTAGCATCATTACCATTTCCTCGACCGTTGCCACGTCTTCCACCATTATAACCACCTCGGCCACCACGTCGACCGCCATTATTTCCATTACCACGGCCTCGACCACCATTATAACCTCCGCGGTTCACATAAGCAGGTGCGTTAGCACGATTGGCAATATTAGCTTGTACCGGAGCCGGCCTTACAAGCATAGGACATGCAGAACGGATATGTCTCACCTGATCACAATTAAAACATACAACATCTTCACGATGCACACATTCCCGAACGTAATGAGGTCCTCCACATCTATAACATCTCGGCCCATTGATATTTATATTACCCCGGCCAAAAACATTACCACGTTCGCTGCCTCTAGCTTGGACATTAGAAGGAGCACCCCTCAAAAAGCGTCCTCTTCTAAAACTTCTTTGCCTCTTAAAACTAGAAGCTTGACCCTTCAACTTAGAGTCAAATTTAGAGTGTTGAAAAGAAGCATGTTCTTCGTAGATGTGGCACTTATTCACAAGCACCGTGAAACTTCGAATCTCTTGGTGACATATAGCCCTTTGAATATCGGAGCGTAATCCATTTTCAAACTTCACGCACTTTGACACTTCAGTTCCCTCTTGTTGAAAAGGAGGGTAGAATTCACAAAGTTCTTCAAACTTGGAAGCATACTCTTCCACCGTCAGCGTGCCTTGCTTGAGTTCCATGAACTCGAGTTCTTTTTTGACCTTATAACTTTCGGGCACATATTTCCTCATAAGTTCTCGCTTAAAGTTCTCCTAAGTTAAGGGAATCGTAGCAGCATTCATTCTGTTCTTGGCGAGTCTCCACCAAGTCTCTGCTTCATCCCTCAGCATAAAAACAACATACTCCACTTTCTGGAGCTCATTACATTCAAAGCTATCAAAGATCCGCTCAATATTCTGGATCCAACCATAGGCTTGCTCAGGCCTAAATCCACCATGAAATTCAGTAGGTTTTCGCTTTAAAAACATGTCAAGCCCCTGAGTGCCTTGAACAACAATAGGAGCAGATGGTCTTTCTGCCTCTTGTCTCTCACGGTTTTGCGATTCGAGAAGATCCGCAAAACGATTCAAGGCTCTAGCTATGGCGTCATCATTATCTTGACGACGACGGGCCATCACAATATCTAAAACCACAACATAAAATTCAACCAATATCAGTAAACTCATTCATAAAATTCCTCTATGAGTTCATACTATAGTATTTCATTATAAAATTTACATTGTGACCCTCCCCCATGGAGTCCAATAGCAACATTTCATATTAAAGCTCATATGGCAACATCATCATATCATAACATAGTATGCATCCACAATACATAAGATTCTTCATTGAGAGAGGATAGTGTGAAGAAGCTTGGCCAGACTTATAAAAATCACATTCAATCCATCATCAATTCATACGCAATCAATCAACAATAACAATGATTCATCAATCACATATCACTTTCCAGTAATAGCAATGGCTAAACACAATGATACAGAGCGAATAATGCTCTGATACCAAATTGTGACATCCCAAAAATAGGGGTAAATTTTTCGCGATTTTATTATTATTAATCTATGAAACATATGAGTGGCGAAGCCATTTAACAAATTACCCTGGATCTATCAGAGACCTATCTCATATATGAAGATATGAGAAGGTAAGTTAAAGAATTTAACTCTTAATAAATCCATAATTAATAATAGCGGAAGTATCTTTAGTAAAATAATATTATGGAATTAAATTCTTAAAAGATCACTCATTTGAAATTAAGAAGCCAAGGTTATCCCAAAGTGTTCATAAAGCAGGATAGAATCATGGATTAATATGAAGAAAAAGGAAAATAATATATTTAAAGCTTTTTGGGAGAATCAGGTCCCCCTCGCTCAAGCGAAAACCCAATTCGCTTGAGCGAGCTTCGCATAGCACGCTTAAGCGAATCATGAAATGCTGAGCGAAAGAAGAAAATGAAGGTTCAGGGGTCACTTCGCTCAAGCGAACCCTAACTCGCTTGAGCGAGTGGTACATCTCTCGCTTGGGCGAAGCCAGCGAGCATAAGGCGAAAAACGCCTAGAATCCATCCACGCTTACTCGCTTGAGCGAACCCATCCTCGCCTAAGCGAGATTACTCCCGAGAGCAATTTCTTGATAAACCCGAGAGCAAAACCTGAGACCGAAACCCTCTCGCTTGGGCGAATCCTCAGCTCGCCTGAGCGAACACCAACCAAGGTCCAAACTCTGATTCTAATGTAATTTCGCTTGAGCGACTTGCACAACCGCTTGAGCGAAAATGGAATAATGGCCCAACACTGATGCTGGGACGATCTCACTTGAGCGAGTCCCATTCTCGCTTAAGCGAGAATCATCCAGAATCCAGAAATTGATACAGGGGCATTCTCGCTTGAGCGAGAAGCCCTCTCGCCTGAGCGAGTTTGACAGAAAAACAGGGGAAATGTAGAAATCACCCAACTCTCTACACCAAAACTCATTCTAATCAAGTTTACCTAATTTCAACACTTCATATATATCATATTACACATTTAGAACTTATTCTAATAAATCATTCTTGTAAATTTCCATTACAACTCATCTATTGTATAAATCAACTCACTAACTCTTCCATTTCATAAATCTAACATTCCACATATAAACTTCATTCATTCATCAAGATATGGAGAGTTTCATCATTCATTCATTAACAGGGTCATGATTGAAAATGAGTCATAGACAAAAGATCTCATTTTCCTCCATGACCTCCCAAACTCATCATTCATACAATTATCCATTCTAAATCCACACTATACCAACATACATAGTACTATATACATTACATCTATTCCACATATCTATGTAAACCAAAATATTACCGGCCAAGGCACTCTTTACCAAAAAGGGGCCTTCTTCACACTCCTCCTCCACAATAGCTCCAAAGCAATACCTACAACATAAGAGCTAAAAAGATATACCACAGGGAGAGTGAGTATACTTTCTCAATGATGAAAATCCAATAAATAGAACAATATATGCATGAATGTAATACAACTATCTCCTTCCCAAGAGGAGTTTATTTAATATCAATCAATCAATCAATAATTTTTCATTTCGATACAGTTATTCCCTGATTCTCTCAGAATTATATCAATCAATTCACCATCACAATTTAGTAATTAAAAAGAGAGTTTCCATTCATATCTCATCATCAAGGTATCACACTATACCATGCTTTCAAACTGATGCACATGCTAATGTCATGAAAATGCACATGCACGGATCCGATTTCATTTCCTCGGGTGATCGCAACCACCATATCATATACTCATTCTCAATGGTTTCCCACCTCGTAAGGGGTACTCCCTCTAGCAACCTCACAAGGTGCTTCTCGTGATCGCAACCACGTTCAATATTTCACATAGGTTTCCCTCCTCGCAAGGGGTACTCCCGCCTCATAAACATTTCATATGTTAACCAAGTGGCCTCAATTACTCAAGAGGGGGGTGAATTGAGTATTAAAAATTTTCTTTGGAATGCTCTTGAAATTGATTCTTTTGTTACTATGTTTATTTAAGATAATAAACTAGATTGCAAGTAACAACAAATAATACACAAGACAAACTAATAACTACTTAAAGAGTTTAGATAGTGAATCAATTAAGTTACAAAACAATTTATGGGACTTTAGAAAGATTAATTCAAGAGTGTTGCTTAAGTCCAAGTACAACAATGTTATTCAAAAATAGTTTGCAACTTAATGTATCATGCACTTAGTCCAATTAATGAAGCAATGAATTAAGCAAACAAGTTAAGTGCATAAATTAAATGAGTTTAGGGAAGAGAGATTTGCAAACCGATGTATACGAGTTCCACCACGCTGGTGTACGTCTCGCCTCTAAGCAACCCACTTAGAGGATTTCCACTATTGTAGATTAGAGATACACTTTGAGCAATTGCAACTTCCTAGTGTCCCACACTCAAGAATCCAATCCTCACAAGTACAAGGGCACCCCACCCAATCTCTCAATCTCACAATTACAAGGTTGAAACCCAACCCAAAATTTCTATGAAGTTTGGTGTTTAAGTGTACAAGGAAACTCTCTCACTAGAGTGGATATACAATTCAAAGCTTACACAAGATAGTAACTCTCAAGGAGAGGATATGCAAGTTAAGTACACAAATATAATTTCCCGTAAATTAACTCTCAAAAATAATTTCAAGAAATATGCCAATCAAGAATAAAGAGAGTAAGTAGAAGAGCAAGAGAATGGAGGAGGAAGAAAGCAAATGGAAATGCTTCAAATGCTTGGTGTGCTGAATCCTTTGCAAGGCTTCCTATTTATAGCAAATGGAAGCATGGTCCAGACAGTAAATAATTTCTTCGACAATTTGAATGGAGCATTGTTTTGTAATTAAAAATTCCTTTGATGACATGGAGCAACATGTGAAGCCATGTATTTAATTTCCACAGCAAGCTAGACCAGTGGAGAGTATGTCTGTTCTTAGTTACTTAAATTGCAACTTGCGTAGTGGAGACTTCGAGAGTGCAATCTGCTCAGAGAATGTTGGAATGTTTGTATTCATAGTGTGTTTCAGTTTGTCCAAGTGCGATGCAGAGCTGTCATTTATTCAATAGAGATTCAAAATACAAATTCATATAATTCATTTGAATTAAATAAACTTATCTGACTCATGGTGACATAGCATGATGTTTGAATTTGCTTCTTTGGAACTAATTGCATCATAAACATCTGCTTTTAATTAATTCTGTAGCAACCTCGCTCAGGCGAATGTAATTACGCTTAAGCGACCAGGCATATTTCCTTTCATTTTTCCTTCACACTTGCTCACGCTCAAATCCACGCTTAAGCGTACTGTCACGCTTTGTTTCACGCTCAAGCGAGCGTTGTTGACGCTTAAGCGAGCCATGTGTATTTCAGGCTCCTGATGCTCACGCTTGAATCCACGCTCAACCATGTTATCACGCTCAAGCGTGTTGTCATCCTCTGTTCCACGCTCAAGCGAGCCTAACTCACGCTCAAGCGTAATTTAGTTTTTAGACTCCTGATGCATCACGCTCATACTCGCGCTTAAGTTCCATTGCTTCACGCTCAAGCGTGACTTATCCAGCGCTTAAGTTCCAAGTTCCTTGACCACGCTCAATCGTGTCTTTGCTCGCGCTTAAGCGAGCGCTCCTTACGCTCAAGCGTGCTTACTTCACGCTTGGGCGTGACAAGCACCTGATTCTCATGATTCACGCTTGGTCCTTCGCTCAAGCGTGCCAGTATCATCAAGATTTTCAACCTTTGTTCCTTTGGCATTTAACAATACTATTTGTCACTTGATTTAACCACTGAACTAAATGCCTTGGTATTTTCATAATTGAATTTTGCTTTGCTTGTTTGTCATTATCAAAACCTATAACAACATATAAACACATCATATAGGTTTCCCTCCTCGCAAGGGGTACTCCCGCCTCATAAACATTTCATATAGGTTTCCCTCCTCGCAAGGGGTACTCCCGCCTCATGATCACAACCATGGGCATCATAGGTGCTCGCAAGCCCTTTTTTATTTCCATCATCAAGTGATCACAACCACTTATCAACATCATCATGATATGTATGTCATGCCATGTATACAAAATACTCATGCATGCCTCAAGCTCATTTAGATTATCCTACCCTTTCATCTAGGGTATATTCATTTTCAACCACACAATTTTCCATCAAACTCATACACAAGAATCAACCTTCATATGAACTCAATCGTGTATCACACATAATAAGCCATCCATAGCCTCACTTAGGCTTCATCATATAAACACTAAATTCACATCATCATACATAATTCACTTCACATACACATAATATCACCTTTATCCACACAAACATGTCATACTACATTAATACATACATTATCATCACAATTTTCATGCATTTAGAAAATACACCCCTCTCCTACCTCAAGAGAAGTAGACCTCTGGGGTTGATGTTCCTGCTTCACTAATATTGCCAAGCCCTACACCAATCATTTATAGGGCCACATCAATTATTTATTCAAACACCAATTCAATATATATATACATAGGTGTACACATAATTCTTATCATGTGAAAACTATTTACCAAATTCATTCATTTGCCTACTTAGGCTTCGGGAATTCCTTTCCTTGAATTACAATCCCTTAGTATCAAAGGCTACAACCTAATTATTAGGTTATTCCATCTAGTAAGATCTCCACCAACACCTTGGTGAGTTTCCCACCTATTATGACTTCAAATCAACTTTATCATCATTTAATGTATCCACCACATTACTTATAATATTCTTCCCATCAACAAATATTAACTTTTCAATATTTTACTTTTCCTCCTAAAATTCAAGTTTAAGGTTTTCACCAATCCACCAACCTTCAAAAATGCTCATATACTTCTTTCTTTTACCACCATATTTATAACTACCTCATAATCACTCATAAGCTTGTATTTATGTCAACTTATCTTTAGATTTCCACTTTTAAACTTTCTCCAACATTACTCATACATTTATTGTGTTCTAACACCAAAACTTCAACTAAACTTCAACTATATACTTATGTACATGGAAAATGATCATAATCTTACCTCGATGAAAGAAAAGAGTGAGTTTACAAAAGATGAGGGAGTTCACACGAATTTGAGGAGTAAGGAGGAGAAAATAGTTTAGTTTCCAAGCTTCCTTGAAGTCTCTTGAAGGTTAAGAATGGAGGAGGAAGATATATTTCTTTTTAATTTGAAGGTCAAGAGAAGGATGAAGAGGAATAATGAAGAAGAAGAAGAGAAGAAGAAGAAGGAGATAAGAAGAAAAGCATCTTCACGTGGAGAAGAAAATGCAACCGCCTTTTGAATGGGAAAAATAGGAATTTAGCATTTAAATTATTAATTCTTCATTAACTCTTCTGTTTTTTTAACAAACAGGTTCGCCGTTCGGGCCCAAAACATATTCTAAAAATTATTCCGAATATAAATTCGGAATCCTAATAACATTGTCTACGGCCCTGACCAACGGCATCTCAATCAGAGATACTTGGTCCGACACCTATATTTTATCCGGGTCAGTTTTCAGCTCATCTGACCACCATAATTCACCAACAGTTTCGAAAAACCTTGTTTAAGTCATTTCAAGAATTTTAGGATATTTCTTAGCCCAAAGTTAATTATCCAACATTTATTTTCCTAATTTATCTTTCTATTTTAAAAAATTCAGGGTGTTACACCACAAACTCGCTGTATACCCAGAAACGAGACCGGTGGCCCAGAAGAAGAGAAGGCTGGGACCGGAGAAGCAGAAGGTAGCGTGTGAGCAAACAGAGGAACTGTTGAAGGCTGGTTTTATAAGGGAGATTCACTATTCATCTTGGCTTTCCAACGTAGTGATGGTGCAGAAAGCTAATGGCAAATGGAGGATGTGCACGGATTATGTAGACCTCAACCGGTGTTGCCCCAAGGATCCGTATCCTCTCCCAAACATCGATCGTATGGTGGATGACTCTTCTGGTTATCAATACCTTAGTTTCATGGATGCTTATTCGGGGTACAACCAGATTCCGATGTGGGAAGGAGATCAAGAAAAGACGGCCTTTGTCAATGACCGTGGTGTTTTCTGCTATACCGTTATGCCATTCGGATTAAAGAACGCCGGTGCTACCTACCAGCGTATGATTGATCAAGTATTCGAAGGAATGCATACTAAGCTGGTGGAAGTGTACATCGATGATATCATCGCAAAAACTCCTGCTGGAGGAGATCATATTCATGATCTACGTCAAGTTTTTTCTCGGTTGAGACAGTACAACATGAGGCTGAATCCGTTGAAGTGCACTTTCGCAGTCCCAGCTGGGAAATTTCTGGGTTTCATGTTGACCCAGCGAGGTATTAAGGCCAACCCTGGGAAGTGTCAAGCAATTCTAGACATGCAGATCCCTAAGAGTCTAAGGGAGGTCCAATCGCTGAATGGGAAGGTGGCCGCTCTAGCCCAATTCATGCCCAAGATGGCGCATAGATCCCTTCCCCTGTATAAGGCATTGAAGAAACACAAGAGTTTTGAATGGGGAGAGGAGCAAGAACAAGCTTTCCAGCAGCTCAAGGCCGTACTTTCAAGTCCACCAATTTTGGTAAAGCCTGACCCTGGCGAGACTTTGATTTTATACTTGGCGATTTCCGATGAGGCCTTAGGTGTAGCTCTGGTTAAAGAAACTCCAGAGGGTCAGAGGCCGGTGTATTTTACTAGCAAGACGTTCCAGGGGGCGGAAGAAAGGTATCAGAAGATAGAGAAGGCCGCTCTAGCAGTGGTGTGGGCTTCACGACTGTTGAGGCCATATTTTCATGCGCACCCAGTACTGGTGAGAACGGATCTGCCTCTTCGTTCAGTACTCAGCAAACCGGATCTTACTGGAAGAATGATCAAGTGGTCCATAGAGCTGTCTGAGTTCGAAATCTCTTATGAGCCTCGAGGAGCCATTAAGGCGCAAGTATTGGCAGATTTTGTAATGGAAATGACAGGGTCGAATCCAGCCACACCTCGAGCATATTGGACTATCTATGTGGATGGATCGTCAAATAGTAAAGGCTGTGGAGCTGGTGTTCTGGTGGAAAGTGATGATGGTGTGCACTTAGAGATTTCCCTCCGGTTTAATTTCAAGACCTCCAATAATCAAGCTGAATATGAGGCATGCTTGGCCGGCCTCCGAGCGGCAATTGACATTGGAGCGTCAGCAGTTACATTGTGTAGCGATTCACAGCTGGTGATTTCACAAATTCAGGGGGAATATCAAGTCCGAAAGCCACAACTTCAACTCTATTTGAATTGCGTGAATGAATTGAAGGGGAGATTCGATGTGTTAGAGTTCAAGCACGTGCCTAGAGAGGAAAATACCAGAGCGGACATCTTGTCAAGGCTTGCGAGTACAAAGCAGCCTGGTAGCACAACGACGGTGGTTCAAAGTACTCTGACATCACCCAGCATCCCTCTGTTCCCGTCTCTAAATGCTATAATGGTAAACTATCCTTATGAGAACTCTTGGGTCATCCCCTATATCCGCTATCTGGCAGACGGACAACTCCCTACTGACGAGAAGGAGAGAAGACGAGTAAAAAGGGAGCTGCCCTACTTCACCATGGTCGACAGTGTTCTTTACAAAAGAGGATTCTCTGTCCCATACCTCTTGTGTTTGAGAGAAGATGAGGTACAAGCAGTGCTGGAGGAGGTACATGAGGGGCAGTGTGGGCACCATGCTGGGGGTCGAAGCTTGATGAGAAAGGTCCTCAGAGCTGATATTGGTGGCCCACGGTGAAACAAGACTCAGCAGATTTCGTGAAGAAGTGTGATGCGTGTCAAAGATTCTCTAATCTTCATCACACACCGGCCCAAGAACTCTCTTCGTCCGCTATGCCCTGGCCGTTCTACCAGTGGGGCCTTGATATTCTGGGTCCGTTCCCCACTACGCCAGGAGGTATCAAATATTTAATTGTGGGGGTAGATTACTTCACCAAATGGATTGAGGCTGAGCCAGTGGTGCATATCACCTCTACAAGGACAAGGCGCTTCGTGTATGAAAATATTATAGCTCGATTCGGTGTCCCAGGGCGGATGGTAACTGATAACGGTACACAATTCACTGACAAAAAGTTTACAGACTTGCTTGAAGGATTGGGGATAGTCCAGATATTTTTATCTGTTGAGCACCCACAGACAAACGGCCAAGCGGAAGTAGCCAATCGAGAGGTGCTGAAGGGGCTGAAGAAGCGTCTTGGAGAAGCGAAGGGAGGATGGACCAATCAATTGTGTCATGTTTTATGGGTATACCGTACCACACCACACTCTTCCACTAATGAATCCCCATACTGGTTGACCTACGGGGTCGAGGCGATGATCCCAGTAGAGCTACAGACCAGATCGGCTCGAGTGGAGTATTTCTCAGCTGAGGACAACAATGCCAATCTGGCATCAGAGCTGGATGTTCTCCATGAACTAAGGGAAGGAGCTTTTGTTAGAGATCAGGCAATAAAGGTGAAGGCAGCCCTTCGGTACAACAAGCGCGTCCAATTCAGAGCGTTCAACACTGGTGATCTTGTGTTAAGAAAGGCAAGTGTGGGGAATAAATTCACGCATCAAGGAAAGCTAGCGCCAACCTGGGAAGGCCCCTACAGAGTCTCGGAGGTGACTGGAAAGGGATCATACCAGCTAGAGGAACTCGATGGGACTCCAATCCGTAATAAATGGAACACCCAGAACTTACGTATTTATTATAGCTAGTTGGTAAGATGGCATGTACTCTTTTTCCTTACTTGAGTTTTTTCCCATTGGGTTTTCTCAAGAAGGTTTTAACGAGGCATGACCCCAACTACGCTTTCTTTGTAATATACTTTCAATCTTAATGAGAATGCAGTTTATAACTCTATCACTCTCACTTTTCTGGTATGTTGTGATTTATAGCTATAGTCCATTACGCATATTCCCCAAGACAGATGATCTCAATCACTTATTTTGTGATTCGATGATACAACTCCTGGCGTGGACAATTCCCATCATTATCCTTATGATGGAAGACTTTGAAGACTCAATCCGTACTCTTACGATTGGGATGAAGACCCCTCAGGACAGATAATCTCAATCACCAATTCTGTGTATTGACGATGTAACTCCTCGAGGGGGAAATGGGTTGTAGGGCTGGTCCTTTCTCAAGGCCACAAACCGAACCCCATTCGAATAAAACATGGGTTATAGGGTTGGTCCTTTCTCAAGGCCACAAACCAAACCCCATTCGAATAAAACATGGGTTGTAGGGCTGGTCCTTTCTCAAGGCCACAAACCGAACCCCATTCGAATAAAACATGGGTTGTAGGGCTGGTCCTTTCTCAAGGCCACAAACCGAACCCCATTCAAATAAAACATGGGTTGTATGGCTGGTCCTTTCTCAAGGCCACAAACCGAACCCCACCTGAAGGCTTGGATTGTAGGATTGCACCGAACTCCAAGTATGGTTAGTAGGATCGAACCGAACACCGTATGAAGACTTGAGTTGTAGGATCAAACCAAACCTCAAGAGAAGGGAGTCAAAAACTTAGCCTTTTTCAATATCGTATCAAGGTCATACCGAACTACAAACATAATTTCCTTCCTCATCTCCAAAGCATTCATAGCGGGGTGGCTGGATGCAAACATGGCCGTTCCATATCTTCGAGATCGGATGAACTTTTCAAATTTTCAAAGAAGTTAAAGGTAACTTTTACAACGAAATTTCCCTTCCCAAGATACTTATACTTGGGGATAGGGCATGCTTTAACTTATTTGTTGCTTGTTATCATTTGTTATCTTAATCCGAGGTGATAAACACGCTTCAAACAACAAGATAGCTAAACAAGAGCAGATTTGCAAAGTATTGAAAAAAGTAAAGTATTGTGCATATCAGTAAGTTGTCTGGCAATCATATACTTGTCATAAATGATAGAAGAGAAACAACAGCAAATTTTATTTCTGGAAAGGAGAAGTTGTACAGGTTTCAAAGTATTAAAAGCTGGAGCTGATCCCAGTACACAGCTATAAATGAAAGCATAAAATCAGGAAGCAGGTGGTTGATCCTCTGAGGTGGGCACTTCTGTCCTCTCTCCTTCAGCTCCTTTGGTCTGAGCCTTATCCGCTCCGATCTCTGCTTCAGCTTGAGCACCTCCTTGCGTTTCACCTTCGGGGCCAGGAGTGGACGATGTTGGCTCCATACTTTGACCCTCCGGAAGTGGAGGCAGTTCATAAAGAGAATCGTGAGGATCTTGGTACGAGCCATCCTTCTTCACTTCGACAAGTTTTCCCTCTTGGAACTCATAAAACGGATCCAGCCCGTACAGATTAAGTTTCACTCTAGGGTTGCGGTAAAAAACTTGACGAAGTGCCAGGCCGAAGGATTCGTAAGCTACCTTCTTGCATATTTCCAAGGCCTTGGCAGCTTAGGCCTTAGCAGCAGATGGTTTCTTTTGAAGCTTGGCAAAATCCTCCTCTGACGGCCCAGTGCTCGTACTCCTCTTCCTCAGCTCTTCAATCTGGGCCTGCATCTCCTTTCGAAGGATTTCCCACTCTCCAAGGCTTTTATTGTGTCCGTCCTCCATTATTTTGAGATCGTCAGCAAGCTTGGCCGATCTCTTTTTCTCCAATTGCAGCTCTTCTTCAAGGAGGGGAATGGACTTATTCTGTTATTGAAGCTCATTGACCTGCCGCTCCAACGCTTTGTTGGTGAAATAAAGTTGGCTTATTTCCTCTGTTTTCTTCTAAAGTGTCTCCTTGGCCTTCTTCAGTTCAGCCTCCACACCTCTGTGAATATCAGCTTGCTTGGTAGCCCAGGTATCCTTCACAGTGAGTTCAGTTTCAAGCTTTTCAACCTTCTCCATATAGTCCGCCTTTTCGCTCAAAGAATCCAAGAGGCCGGACAGCTCATCTAGCTGCCAGCGGCCGGCTTTACATGCGCCTCGGACCTCAGTAGCGTCGAGCGAGGGGCGGAGGCAGTACCTAGCCTTTGGAAGAGTGGGGGGCATGGACCCCTGGAACCATAGGTATGGTAAGAGAAAGGAATCACGAGGAGGGTCAAACGCTGGAGGAGGACCACTCTCAGAGTCCGGCCCAGAAGTGGTTTGTGAAGCAGGGGCAGAAGAGTCAAGGACGGGCTTCTTCCCCTTGTCCTTTTTCAACCCAGATTCCTCAAGCGTCCTCTGGCGCTTCTTTGCGGGGTCACCCAAGGGAGGCTTCTCTAGATCTGCTGTCTTGACCAAGTGCCTCTTTTTCTTTTTCTTTTCTGGGACGGCCTCTTCATCGCCCTGCCCAGTGGTCTCTATTTGACCCACCGGTTCCTGCTCATTGAAGAGGGGGACCTCGTCTCCCACTGCAGAAGTCAGAGGAATGGTTGGAGCCTTGGTGGCGTTCCTCTTAGCCTGAATTTCATTTTCCTTCGAGGAGGAGTCATCATCAGCCAGCATAGTCCTCAGAGACAACATTTCTGGACAGGCTTTTTCAATTTGTTCTACAAAACAAGGAAAATTGAGTTAACATAGGAGAAGAAAATAATCAGAGCGGAGTAAATGCAAAACATAACCACAGTAGGAATGGATATTACGGAGGTAGGTAGTTCGGACATCGCCATCCGCCAGGAGGAGCCTGCATGAAAATCCTTTGAGGGTCCTCGAGGCCGTCTACATGGCGCTCAGTACCTCAACGGAGTGAGAGGAAAGCTCACCCTTATCAGTATAGTAAGCACGGCTCAACAGTAGAAAGTGCTCGTGCGTCCAACTGAGAGGAAACTTGGTGAATCCTTCCTTGTTGCGCCAGAAGACCGGCTTGTTGGGTTGAATACAGACCTGTGTATAGTAATGTTTGAAAGAACGTCCATCCACCTTAGCGGATTCGGTGTAGGATTTGAAGCTTACCATCCTTGGGTCACAACGGAGTGTTATGAACCCAAGGCCTCCCTTCTTGTTGGCACGGCGGACCACCTGGCAGTAATAGAATAATTTGGTCACGGTGGCGGTGAAGTTGAAATGCTCTCCCAGAATTTCGAGAGCGCGGACCAGGCCCCAGCCGTTGGGGTGTAGTTGAGTTGGGGCGCAGTCGAGGAAGCGCAGGACGGCCATCTGAAATTCCTTCATGGGGAAGCAGACCCCCAACTTTTGAAATACGAAGTCGTACATGTAGACCGACCTCTCATCTGGGACGATGTGGCAAACGCTTTCAGATGGACGGGGTGTGAGGGCAACATAGTCCTTTATACTTTTTATCTGAGTAAATCTTGCAGCGGAGAGTGACAGGGCGTTCTTCTTCATTCGCATGATGTGAGGGGATTTCCAAAAATTCCTCCTCAACCCAGCAGTATGGCCTCTCCCTATTCAATTTATCCCAGTTCAGCCGGTGTACCACGACGTTGACACAACCTTCAGTAGTACGAAGAATCATCGTTTTACCAGACCCAGGGACCTCCATGGTCTTTGATGCATGATGGAACGCGTATGTACTGTGGTAGAAAGCAACATCGTTAGAGAGATAAACTTCGTTACTTGACCCTTCATCAGAGCTGCTGGTAGCCCTCGAGTCAAGGGGAACCTCAGAGCGGCGTTGAGTAAAAGACACTCGTGAGGAAGAAGTTTCAACTCTCTCTGAGCGACGAAGCTCAGCCACAGGAAGATTCACTGGAATCCTTCCACCACGGTGGCTAGAGGGGGCACGAGAGCTCAAACTCCCCCTGTTTAAGGTACCAGCGTTGCTTGTTCTAGGGCGCATGGTCGAAGTAGAATGAATAAAGTTATAGGGAGGACAAAGGAAAGGGAGGTTACCTAAAAGAGAGAAGAACTTTGTGAAGGTTGAAGGCAGCAAAGAAATCTCCAGAAATTTGAGCAGAGGTTCACTAAGCTTGAAGACAGAGATGAATTCCAAAACTCGTTAAGTGTCCCTTTTATAGGTAACGAAGAAGCACAGTGCTCTGTTGAAAGTCACGACGTTTACTTCAAAACGCAACCTTTCGAATTCAAAGGACTCCGTCCTTTCGTAACAATAAAGCGCGAAAATGGTAACGTTTCAGTAAATGTTTCTACGAAATGGGCCTTCATCAGTTGAAATCCAGGCCCAATAAGCCCAATCGACGGTTACATCCCTGCGAAGTAATGGCTCGTGCATAAAAAGACGCATTTAAAGTCCAATCATTTCAGACGCATTTAATGCAACCCAACCACTCTTCGAATACCAAGGGTTTTGATTTCCAAAAACTCTTGGGATTTCCCTTATTATGATATGCTGTCTGAATCCGTTGTATATAGCATGAGAAGAACGGTAACTCAGTTGACAGAACGGATATTAAAGAGTTTTCAGAAGGAATTTCCAGAACATTCCACCGGCATCCAGACTTCTCAAAGGCTGTATAGCTTATATGAGCAACTTAACAGTCCCTCATACAAGCTAGGGGACAAATGATCCGGTCTGGATACTGGTCCCCAAAGTTATGATGTCAGAATGACTTCATAAGAAGGAAACCGGTGTCACCGTTCAGGCAGAGCCACACCGGATATCTGATATCCCTTTATCCGCTCTTATCTCATCAGACGTTCTGTTCATTCTCTCTACAACGATACTCCACTCGTTCTCACTGCACATTTATATAGCCGTTTGCCTCAGAATTGCTGTGAGATAAGAGTTCCTTATAACTTATCAGCGAAGATACCCTGCATAGCGGAATATATCAATGTCAATTACCTCAGAGAGTAAGTACATGTGTCAGCAAAATATACGAAAAGGTGATTATCCTCCATCCTTATCACAGGATCATACTCTGATAATTGACCTACCCTCTTGACATATTCTGAGTACTGAGCCACTTTGATTGACACACTTCACACGCTATCAGAGCTAATGGGCCCACTTGCATCCAACGATTCATTTCCTACGTTCAACTATAAATAGCATGACCTAAAACACATGCAAGGTTACGTTGTCCTAACTCACTCTCTTACTATTGCATTGCTTAAGTATCCATTGAGTTCATACACTCTTCTAACTTGAGCGTCGGAGAATCTTCACAGGTGGCACCACCTTTCGCCCTCTCTCAATGCGAAACGTTGGTGTGAAGGATCTCCAGGACAACAAGACCAGTTTCTCCCACTGAGAGGCCGGATTACCACACCGGATACCCACTGTACCGGTGTGCGAACCCTAATACACCTGAACTCTTGTGGCTGGTCCCACACCGGATCCTAGACCCCGGTTCAGACCAGTTCATATATAATTTTAGGTGCTTCGTTAAATCGACAAAATACTACTAACAAGGATGGTCTTAAAGTAATTTTCTCCAAAATTCCATTTGAAGGTAGTTCTGCTTTAGAAACCTCGTGGTTGCACCAACATTATTATCCTGGAATCCCCATGTGAAATGACCCCAAATTAATTAATGGAAATGAGGGTAAATTTTTTGTGATTTTTAAAACAAATAAAGTGTGGAAGAAACTGTGAAATAAAGCTTTAACAAGTAACCCCAGATCATTTAAATAACCTATCTCATATATAAAGATATGAGAAGGTGAATAAATTAAATCAAGAGTGCTCCTTGGACAATCAAGTACATGATCATCGATCAAGGAAAAGCGGAAGATCAAAGTGATTTAAAGCATACCAATGGGTGTGATAAGAGGTTCGACAATACCCTCATTTATTCATAAAGATATGTAAAGTATCCAAGCAAGTTGTTGTATAATCGTAGTATAACCCATCAATATTCAATTGTATGTTAAAACTGATGGAAACAGGTGAAGAAAGGGAATGAATCAATTCAGACACTACCTTGAATCAATTCACACGTATCAGGGAGTCAAAACAGGCCAACATCAGAGGGTTGAATCGATTCAGGCATATAATGAATCGATTCATGCGTGCTACCTTGGGGAAACAGTGAAAATAGGGGCTGGTAAATCGATTCACCCCCCTGTGAATCGATTCACGCATGGAAATAGGTAAGGAACAGTGATTTCAGTAGCAATTGAATGGATTTAGAGCTTTTCATGAATCGATTCAAGCCCTGTATGATAGAATCCTGCTATAATTATGCAGAAAACTCATATTTTTCCAACTTCTAATCACCCTATCTTTTTCAAATCAAATCCAATGGTCACCAAATTTTGACACAAGCTAAAATATATTATTTGTGACGTGTGGCCGCTGGCCACACTAAAAAATTCCTAAAAATAAGGTAGTTATGCGCATAAATATGTTTAGCCAGTTTTGAGGCATTTTGATGCAACTTAGGGGTCAATTCTCAATGGAATTGGCCCATTCCAATTTCAACAAGTCACAAATCATATATTTAAGCTATTGGAAGAATCACATACTATCCAAGACTCATAAAACTCATTTTGACCCTATTGGTTCCTCAATTATGCATAGATTTTATATACAACCTTCACAATTTCATCAATTCATCAAGCAACATGCACATCAATGCCATCAATTGGTGAAGAAACTTTATAAACAGCATTAATTCATCAATATGGCAGACAAAGTCATTGTATCTTAGTTAACATCAACCAATATTAAGGTCACTATAAAAAATTGGCCTTTCAAAACATACAAGGCTCAATTTTCATAAGTGACCCTCAGAAGAATACATGTCATCATCCAATATTCATGAAACAAAATAAGCATATACATATGTCACATGTTTTACAAAAAGAAGCATCGACCAAGGCTTACAAGCTTCAATTTCCATATTTACCTCCACCTTTGCTCAATCCTCCAAAAGAGTAGGATATCCAACATACCTACATCAAACTTTAAAATGGCAACTAGGAGGTGAGTAACATGCACCAAATGAATCAAAGTCATACATTATGATGATACATATACATGTGTGCATAATATACATTTCTCAAGAAGCATCATAAGCTTCATTCACACATCAACTCATTCCATTTCAACATCATGCATATCCAATTCATTTATTCACAACTTACATATCAAAATCATGGGCATTCTCAATAAAGGTCATCATACATTCATTGTTAGTACCGTAACCTCTTTCCTCTTTATTTAACAATCATCCATCGCCAGCACGGGCTACCAACTAGGCATATCTCCGGCTATATGCAAATGCTCTTATAGCTAATGCATATGCCCAAAGGAATCAATAATAATTGTGGATCCGACTGTGGGAAAACAACATCATACCAAGTGTAGGTCAAGCATAAGTGTGCTATTATGCCCCTACTGCAATAGTAAATATGTACACTTATATCTCAAATCATGCATGCAATACATTACTCTTTTACTGGTACCAAACCACCATCGCCCATATGTAGCACTAGTCACCTCGTGACTTACGGTTTCAATAACATGACCTCACTTACCATAAGTGCTACGGGCCCCTCCCGAATACACATCGAGAGAGTTGTGTCCCATAGGGACACCGAGGTCACTCGCTCACCATAGAGTCGCCCACCCATTGGGCCTGCCACATAGGGTCTCTCGCCACTAAACTATGAGCAGCTTTGTGATTCCAAGAATCACCAGGGAACAAACACATAATTTTACCCTGTACTGGGCCGCCCTTCCATTGGGCCCGCCTATTGGAACCCGTAACATTCCACTTAGACAGCGAATGATATGTCATGGATGCAAATGTCAATCAATGCACTTCTCACACTATACATCCTAAATGCTACTCCACCATCAATATCACCAACACTTAGTGAAACTCTATATACTCATCATTCTCAACCATCACCAACTGTCATTGGATTCATACATATTCAATAGTTAGTGGCAATCACATTTATCAATTCTCATATCATGGATGTTCAACATCATTGCAATCAACACAATCAAGGTCTCAAGCCATAACAAATCTTATTAACATAAGTCAATTCAACATCATAATCATCATCCCACAAACATAAGCCACATAACACCATTCACTCTAAATGCATACCAATCAAGTAATCATCAAATCATTTATCCAAGCCAAATTAGCATAACACAATCATATACCCCCTCCTACCTCAAGACAGTAGAAATCAACGCAGACTGAAGATCCCGCCTTGTCGATGGGGTTGTTTCCTACATTATACAATATACCACATAATCAATTTTTATTCAACTACCAAGATTCAAGTGCTCATAATTAACTACTTGTTGTTTTATGCCATTTTAATTCTCAAACCTCATTCATTTCATTCAATCCACCACAACCACTATAGGTTTGGTGTTTTCATTCATTATTGTGCATCTTTAATGCCATACCCATCAATGGGATTCTACATTCATGGTTCCCAACAACCATTATCAGCTATTCACCATCATTAATGGTTATTACCTATCATAAATAACATTCCCATCAATAATAAATAAACATCCACCCACATTTCATATTTCCCCTAATTTACAAGGTTAGGATTTCATCAAAAACCCGACATCCATTATTTATGTTCATCATTTTCCATTATCTTCCATGCTATTCTTGTGTACCCATATATCCCCTCATAAAACTCATTAAAAGCACCCCACCTAAGGGTTTTCATTATAAATGCCTCTCTAAAGTAACCCACTGCAACCAAACACTCTCCCAACAACCATAACCCATAACCTAGGGTTCAAGCTCAAGAAAATAGAAAGGAAGCCTTACCTCAAGCCAAAGGAAGTGAGCTTCAAGAATGGGAGAGAGGGAAAACAAAAATTGCAGGAGGAAGAGGGAGAATGTCAAACCACCATCATCATCTCCTCCAAGCTTAGTGCAAATGAAAATGGGAGGAGAAAGAGGGCACACCACACTTTGTGGGTTTTAAGAGGAAGAAGAAGAGAAAGAGAGCTTTGCCTTAGTGAAGGGAAACCAGCATGAATGAGGAGGCGAGAAAAGAGTGTTTAGTATTTTAATTTTAATCCTTCTCATCAAAATTTACCATTTTACAACAAACAGAATCTCTGTTCGGGATCAATACTTTATTTAAAAATTATTTCAAATACATATTTTGACTCCCAATAATATTCTTAACAGCCCTGACCAATAGCACCTCAATCAAAGATACTTGGTCTGACACTCATTTTTAATCGGGTATAATTTCAGCTTATAAAGCCCCAATAAATTATGAATAATCCTCAAAAATCTTAATTTAATTATTTTCAACATTTTAGAACATTTATTGATCCACATATAATTATTTAGTATTTATTTTTTATATTTAATCATTTATATAAAATTAGGGATGTTACACCATGTATCCCGCATACCTAGGATTTGCAATGCATCCCCAAAGTCATTATTTTGGTCTTTTCCCACCGATTTATTTAGTTATCTCACTTTTACTTTATTACCATGTCACTCTAGAATCCAAGTTTCATTTTTTTAAAATTTTTTTACAGTTTGCAGGTAGTTATCAGAAAGGAACAGAATATAGCGACAAATCTCACTACTTTTATGCATCATGCTATATTAGTCTTGCATATCTATGCTAAACTATGCAGCATAGATACGGAAACGGGGATGAGGAAATGTCAATCCCAAAAATCAAGAAATAGGTACGATAGCATAGAAACGAAATGAAAAGAGGGAAGAAGAATGGGGTTATGGGGCTGGAAATACGAGCCAGGAGTTTTCAGGTCATTTCCGTGCATCATAGGTGTGCGTTTTTGATGTTATTTTGAATGGATATGATAGTGACAAAGGATAACTTTTGACCCACAACGAAATGACAACTTTTGGCCTATAAGAACCGAAAAGAATGCTCTAACTCTGACACCATATTAAAGGTTACATCCTAAAACCAATTGGCAATAGTTGGAGTTATCCAACAGGTATTTAAACCATGAAAAATATGATGAGGTAGATGATATGGGACTTCCAACAGTAATTGTGGTTGCAATTTGCAACTTACCCTTCATTAATACTTCCTAATTTGTATCCTCAATGATTGGCATTACTAGTGTCACAAAGTCATTTATGGTTTTCTAAGATAGATGTATTTTTCCAAAGTTTATGCTTGAATCATATACCACTTAATGGATTCTTCATCACTTGTAGCCTCGTAGGATACATGCCAACTCCTTAGATTCAAGAAATTTTCTTTTTTAGGCTTATGTCCTTCAAGATGTTGATTTACATTTAGTGACACAATATGCATAAGAGTATAGATTTGAGCAATATATTTCTATTGTGGTCTCCACTATATGATATACACAAGCAATGTTAAATCATGAGAAACATATGAATTAGTTCTTATTTGAATGATGCTTTGGTAGGAATGCTAGATTAGTTAGGTATTTTCCTATAAATACTTTATACCTTACTTTTGTAAATCATCTTTTAATATTCTAATACAATGCGTGATTACTCTTATAATCCCCTTCTATTTTGGGAGTCTTATGACAAGTGGGGAAATTCCCCAAGAGCCTCAAGTTTCCTAAGATGGTATCAGAACTCTCCTTTGAGGAGAGCGATGATCCAAAATTCCAAGACGATAGCGATTCCGCTTATGTTGTCTCCAATGAGTTTAGCGATGATTCTGGCGTTGGTGGTGACACCAAGATCCTTTTCGGCCTCGATAAGATTATGGCCCCTCCGCTTCATCCTTGTTCCTTCACCACTGTTAAGATCAATGATCCTATTCCCGAGCCTATCGTGCCGCCTCTTGCGTATCAGTGTCACAACGCTGAGGAAAGGCATGTTCTCCATGTTGTCCTTATTGATCTTGAACCTAGAACCATGGATAGCATAAGACCTGGATCCTATGGTAAGATCTTTCACCCTGATAACTTCATCTTTGGCCAGTCCGGTGTTGGTAATGATCCGGCCAAAGGTTACTATACTGAAGGCGCTGAGTTAATCAACTTTGTTCTTGATGTCATTCGTGAAGTGGCTGAATATTGTAATTTCATGCAAGGTTTTTAAGTTTACCACTCACTAATCTCATCGCTTTCAGTCATAGCAGCAATAAAAATCAAACCTCGTTTGTTAACTCTTGTCACTGGTGGTGCCTTTGGAATCAGCAAAGCTCTTACCCTTGTTCTTGTAGAGAAAAGTATGTTTATCACCATTGTTGATTTCTCTGAAGAACAGGAAAGAGAAGCTACAAGCCTTGTTAAGAAAATTAATGTAAAGTTTCATTCTAAGTTGGAATTTCTATCCACCTTGTTTGTGAAATATGATGTGACTAATGCAAGGGATCTAGCTGGCGTATTTGAAAAACACCTTTTGATATATGGAGGACAAGATATTTGTACCAACAGTACGGGGATTGGTAATCCAACACCATTTCATAAGGATCAAATAGACGGCTCTTATACATGGAGATGTGCTATTAATATGAATTTGACTATTGTTATTGATTGCACTCGCCTTGCCATAAAACCATGGAAGCTGTCAAAAAGCCTGGTGTACTTATAAATTTAGGTTTTGCTTCTAGTCTTTATCCAATGGTTGCTGACCCGATCTACAGTGGCTTTAAAGGTGGCGTTGTTATGTTTACTAGAGCACTTTATCTGATAAAGCGTCAAGGAATTCGAGTCAATGTGCTTTGTCCTAAGTTTATTAAAATTGAAACAGGATTAATGATAGATTCAAACTTCATCATTTGACTAAGGGCTTTTTACCTATGTAAATTTTGGTCAACTTTACTGGTTATGCAGGAAGAGAATCATTGCTTAGAAGATGTTTGGTGATATGCTCCCTTTCCTTTCCTTGTTAGTCATTTGCTTGTATTCCATTTGCATTTTCTTCCATTAATTATTTTTAATCTTTTTCCATGTGCCACAAAATTTGGTGTAGTTAGGCTTGTACTTACTTCATGTTTCAAGCTAATAATTAATTATTAGCATGAGAGGGTTCTTAAGAATGCTAGATTAGTTAGGTATTTTTCTATAAATAATTTATACCCCATTTTGTAAATCATCTTTTAGTATTGTAAGATAATGAGTGGTTACTTTTTTCTCCTATTTTGAGAGTCTTATAATAAGTGGAGGAAATTCTCTAAAAACCTCAAATTTCTTACTTTGAAGACCACTTTGTAGAGTTGGATGGCAAGCTGTAGAGAGGTAAGATATTATCGGTTCTTCCTTTATTCACTCATGTATGATTACACTATGCCCCCTTACCTGATAACATTTCAATGAAAAAAATGGTAGATATTTTCTCTAAATCACTAAATTCAAGTCAAATCATGTTATCTGATCTTGTGTGATTTGTTTCTCAAATTTAGCACAAATGTTTAGAAAACTAAGAATCTAAATACGACTCTCTTCTACTAGGCTATGTCACAGTTGCTTTCTATACATCTTAACACGATTAGCTCTGACATTGTATTTTCCTATTTTTTCCCAAAGTTGATTTGGACTTTGCCTTTGTGCCCTCATCTTTTGGACTTTAAGGAACCAAGAGAATTCTCCTCTTCATGTGTTTCTTGTTCCTTTCATCTAAAACATTATTAAAAGACTGCACCACCCATTATCTAAGTGTTGAGAGCTCTTATTTTCATGTGATTTATTTGCTCCTAATTATGCGGGGCATATGCCAAGTAAATCCAGTACGTACGTGAAATTATCTAAAGAAAATAATACCCCACCCAAGGTCGGGGAAGTCAATATTATAAAACATTAATAATTTATTGCTACAATTTGACATAATTAATAGTATAAATATTATTAGTTTAACAAGTTTATATAAGAATTTCTCTCTATAAACATTTCCAAGAAATCAGAGGGATATGTTTCATGTAATCCTTTTTTCATCTCATCTGTTGACTATAAGGGATACAAAAGTAAGAAATGTAAGAATTTCTGGGATTAATACATGAATTCAAACCAAAACATGTCTCTTTACTATAGTTTCACCAATAATTTTCACTTAAATCATGTGTTTAAAGTCAGCCAAAGCCATCTGGGATTATCGCAAAAAAGAATATAATGGAGATAATAGAATCAAAGGCATGCAAGTGTTGAAGGCTATGAGAGAAAAAGGCTTTGCCTGCTAAACATGAAGACGACAGGAGAAACAAAAAGAACCAGCAACTAAATAGAGAATATGGCGTCAAAAATAAAAGCAAAGTGTAACACCCTAAATGTTAAAATAAAGGATTAATTGAAGAGATAAATATTAAATAATTATATTTGGGTTATTTAATATTCCAAAATATTAAGAATAAATGAATTAAGATTTTTAGGAGTTGTCTATGATTTATTGGGACCGCATAAGCTGAAAATGAGCCTGGTTAGAATAAGGGTGTCGGATCAAGTATCTTCGAATGGGATGATATTGGTCAGGGTTAATAATAGTATTGGGAATCTGATGGTATATTCGTAATAATTTTTGGATATGGTATTAAGCCCAAACAATGACCCTGTCCATCATAAAACGTTGAATAATTATTGGGGAATTAAAAATAAAGCCAAATGGCCCACTTTTCCCTTCTTATTCTCGTCAGATTTTCGTTTCCCTATAACTTGTACTTTACTTTTCTTCTCCTATACTTTTCTCCTTCACTTCCTCTCTTACTTCTCTTTAAAACCCTAAGCAAACGTGGTGGCTTTCTCTTCCTCTCCTATTTTTGTTTTCTTGGAGCAAGAAAGAAGAGTTTGGAGCTTGAAGTCTCACCTTTCCTTCTCTTCATTCTGTGTGGTTTTCCCTTTTTCAGAAAACTCTCTCATTTCTTCTCTTGAGGTAAGATCTTTGTTATTTCTCAAGAGTATAAACCATGGGTTTTTGGGTTTTGATGTTAGGAATGTGATTTAATAAGTGTTGTTGGGTTTTAATAAAAAACCCTTCCCCCTAAGATTTGTGGGAAATGTGAGATGTATATAGAGAAGCATTTATTGTGTTAAATAACTGTTTTTGGAGAGGTGAGATATTGTTATTAATGGTAAATAGGCATTAATAAAGCTTAATGGTTGTTGGGAACCATTAATGTGGGAACCCGATGTTGGGTTCGGTATTGAATGTGCAAGATAATAAATGCAGACACCTAAACCGTGGTGGTGGTGGCTGAACGAGTGAAATAAATGGAACTGAGAGTTAAGACGCCGAATATCACCAAGTAAATAAATATGAACGTTAGGCCGATGTGGTTGAATGGGAAATTGATTGTGTGATATATTGTGATGTAAGAAATAACCCCGGCTACGTGGCGGAACCTTCTGACCGCAGTGATTACTACTTCTCTTGAGGTAGGAGGGGGTAACTATTCTAAATGCATGATTTCATCCATTCTTGATGTGAAAATATTTGTATATTATTGTGCTTGTTGATTGCCTATGTGGACGATGTGATGATTTCATGATTTGAGTGCATTTAGAATGATTGATGTTATGTGGCATGTATTTGGATGATAAATGTGTTATTGGACTGAACTGAGCTGAAGCCAATGACCCAGTGTGGGATCAGCCTCTAGAGTTAGTAGATGGCTGAGGTTTTAGACCGGTGCTGTATGTATCTGGTATAATTATCTGGTATCCCAGTAAGGGGAGACCGATTTTAATGATTGATGTTTTACTTACTGAGTTTGTATTGTATACAAAGTGGGTGAAGTGATATCCGTACTCTGGTACCGGTATAGAGGTCGGATCAGACATTGTATTAAATATAATGATGAAACATGTTATAATGCTTTGAGACCATGTCTGAATTAAAATCAATGATGTGAAATATCCAAATGTTGTATATGTGAATGGATAATGTCATTGCCACTAACTGCCGATGTGTGTGAGTTCCAACAAAAATTTGTAAAGGTTGAGAACGTTGAAATCCACTAAGTGGTGGTCGTGAATTGATGATTGATTTAGTGGCATTTAGGATGCACAGTGTAAGAATGCATTGATTGGCATTTGCATCCATGGCATATCATTCGCTGCTTATATGGAATGTTAGGGGTTCTATTGAGCAGGCCCAGTAGGAGGGCGACCCAGTGCACGGGTATATTATTGTATTTCCCTAGTGATTATGGGAATCATGAAGCTGTCCATAGTTCGGTGACAAGGCACCCTATATGGCGGGCCCAGTCGGCGGGCAGCTCTATGGTGAACGAGTTACCGCGGTGTCTGACGGGGCACGACTCTCTCGATGTGTGTTCGGGAGGGGCCCGTAGCACTTTGGCAAGTACGGCCATGTTGATGATCCACAGTCAGGGGGTGACTAGTGCTATAGATAGGAGAGAGCGATTTGGTACCAGTAATAATGATGTTGAACATGCATGCAATTGGATATAAGTGTACACATTTTACTACTACAGTAGGGGCATAGTAGCACACCTATGCTTGTCCCACAATTGATTATGTTGTTTTCCCACAGTCGGATCCGCACTTGAAAGTAATTCTGTTGTGCATATGCATTAGCTTTAAGAGCATTTGCATATAGCCGAGATATGCCTAGTTGATAGCCGAGATAGCAATGGATGATGGATGAATAGAGAGAAAGTAAGCCGAGGTGCTAACATTTAATGTGTGATAATTGTTGAAAATATAAGGATATGTATATATGATATTACCTTGTGAATATGTGTGTTAGGACATGTATTGTACTGGGAAGGAGTGATGTGTCATGTGTGTGGTGTTATCCTAAATTTGAATGCAATGCACACATGTATAAGTCTCATATAATGTATGACTTTCATTCATTTGGATTATGTTACTCACCCCCTTGTTGCCATTTTAAAGGTTGATGTAGGTACGATGAATCCCTACTCTTTTTGGAGGTTGAGTATTGGAGAAGGTAAATATGAAGAGAGATATGGATGAGCCTTGGCCGGCATATATGTATTCATTTTGTATGGTATACGATGTGTGTATGCTTATTATGAAATTAATTTGATAACAGACGATTTTGGGAGGTCATGTAGGAAAATTAGATCGGATGTGTATGGCTAATTTTCATTAATGACCTTAAAAATGTATGAATGATATTATTACTATTATTTATGAAAATATATTTCTGACGTTAAACAAACTGACATGATATCTCTTATTTTTTTTGGTAGATATCTTAACCACTCGTGAAATTAATTTTTATCTTCCGCTTTTCCTTGTGACGGCCTCAAGTTTGGTCATCCGAGGTGCACTCTGATACCGTCCTCATATCTTCATATATGAGATCGGTTATTCATGATTCGGGGTAATTACTCAGCATTTTATATATTGAATTCCTTCTACTTTTAATTATTTTAAATTGTGAAAAAATAACCCCTATTTTCAAATTCGAAACTGGGGTGTTACAACCTGGTATCAGAGCATTGATTGCTCATTGATGAATTAAATGTTGTTAAAGAGTGATTGTCACTTGATCTTGATATGTTATAGTTATAGAGAAGCACTATTGGAGCTTAAATTGCTCTATTTTATATTATGGTTAATATTAAGCCCAGCCAGGCATTTCTTTTTCATATTTACCTTCAGATTGTGAATATATTATGATGATATTTATATTGATGATTGTAACATCCCAGTTTTAAAATTAAATGCTGAATGAAGAATAAACCACTAAGACTTGATTTCAACTAGAAATTAACTGTTAATTACATTTAACTAAGTAGATTTAAGCCACTAAAATATGAAAATGATGATGGGCAGGGGATGGGGTGGAGTGCACGTGGCTGCTGCAGCACACACTCTCCCATCCCACTCTTCTCTTACTGTGCGCATGTATATATATATATATAACGTGAGCCTTTGGTGAGGAGCGCACTTACCATTTCTTCAGACTCCCTCCTCCGTCACTTCATCCTCTACTTTCTCTCTTCGTCTCCATCTTTCTTCTCTTCTCTCACTCTTCGCTCCTGGTGACCTTGGTTGCAGTACTGAAGAGCGGACTACACTTCATCCCAGAATCAGGCGCAGGATACGACAAAGCCAAGGAAGACCGAACGAACCAGGAGAAAGACATCGGACCCAACGACAAGAACGAAAAGGTTTCTGAGGTTCTTCTAAGGTAGGGGGCGCTTGCATGTCGAATGCATGGTCTAAGAACGGTACCGGATGAACGTACTATTGAGTGTGGGTGTGTGTGTGTACATGTATTTATAATCATCAAAACTGATGCTGTGCATGTGTGCGTGTATTCATAATTATTAAAACTGATGCATGATTTAAGATTCTGATAGTGATCTTCATGGCTATGGTAAAGCCTGTTAGTGGATGATAATGATGGATGATATGCATGGATCTATTTCGTTGTCACTATGAAAAATATGTATGTGCATGATCTTAATTAGATTGCTCAATGTTGTTAGTCTGATGACTGATTGTAACATGCGCTGGTGTGATTGACTGATTGATTACGAGTAGTGTGGGAAATCCGTTCTTGCTTAATGACTACGGCAAAGGTGTTTGTGGCGCGATGATGTGTATTAATGAATGTGTTAGTTGCATGAGTGAGAGTGGGGTGACCCATAGGAGGTCAGGAACCCCAAGGGAAACGACTTTCAGTTACCAACCTTGGCTAGATCCCAATAGTGCTCGTGGTAGCCGTTGGAGCTAGAGAAGAGAGTCTCGAGACGCCGTGGGGAGGCCGGTGCCACCTGGTAAGAGCTGAGGGACGAGGGGCCAGAAGAAAAGGGGACCGTAACTGAGAGTCTTTACCCGAGTCGGATCCGCAGGCATGCATATAGAAATAAGGTGTTACATTTTGGTATCAGAGCCGACCGAAAAGTCCAAGGCCAAAGTATGCTTACCAAGTGTAAGCGGTGGTGTGTGTGATTTTTGATTGAATGGTTGGAAATTGTTCTGATGCTAGTTGAACTTGATTGATGATTGACTTGAGGACAAGGGGTTATTTTCCCCTGGTCCGATTGTGTGTATGACCTAGGCGAATGACATAATGTGCTGAGCTATTAATTGTTAGACTAATAACTAGATCGGTAGTAAGTGGCTCCGTATACTTATCCTTAAATGTCAATTTCAGGATAAGGAATGGTGCATCGTCAAAGTATGGAGGCTATAGCCACAGCATTCCAACGCTTTGCGGATGTATTTGAGAGACAAGGCCAGACTCAACCTGAGGATGGCCATGTGCTAGACCGCTTCTTAAAAAGGAAGCCGAGTGAATTCTTAGGAGGACGGAACCCTGAGGCGGCGTTCAAATGGACTCAGGAGTTAGAGAGAATTTTTAGGGGTCTTCGCTGTACCGAAGCTCAGAAGGTGGAGTGCGCAGTGTATATGCTGCGAGATGAAGCGGAGAATTGGTGGAAAATAGCCAGAAGCCGATTTCCTGAAGATGATAATCAACTGACGTGGAACGATTTCAAGGCCTGCTTCTTAGACAAATACTTTCCCGACACAGTGAGGAGTCAGAAAGAGCTGGAGTTTATGGAGTTAAAACAGGGCTCCATGACTGTGGAAGAATACGCGACCAGATTTGAGGAATTGTGCCTGTTCTATCCGCCCTTCCAGCAGCCAGGAACGGAGAACTCCAAGTGTCTTAAGTTTGAGAACGGACTGAGATCGGATATCAAGAGGGCCTGCAGATACCATGAAATCCGGAGTTTCCCTGCATTAGTGAACAAATGTAGAATATTCGAAGAGGATGACAGGGCCCATTCGGGCCAGTGCAGCAGAGCTAACCAGCACCTGAGGCCTCAGCAATCACGTTTCAAGAGGCCAGGGAACGTGAGGAGGAATGAACCCTTCACCAGATATCAGAACCATAATGACCGAGGGAGACAAATGAGTGGACGACCAAGGTATGGCGGATGCCTTAAATGCAGCGGTGACCACTTTGCTAAGGATTGCAATGATACAAATGTTAAATGCTACCACTGCGGAGAGAAGGGACACGTTCGTCCTGACTGCCCCCAACTCCGCCAGACAAACACCAATGTGCGTCAAGGAGGATTTCAAGATAGAACCAGAGTGAATGATAACCAACGTCCTGGTGGCAGAGGCAACGGGGCCAGAAGAGACGGGATGCGAGGGAGGAACACCGGCCCAACAGTGACAGGAAGGATCTACACCATCAATGCAGAGGATGTTGCACCAGCAAATGATCTAGTACAATGTAAGTGCTCACATGGAATGAATACGCTTAATGTTGTTTTCGATTCGGGAGCTACCCATTCTTTTATAGCTGATGAGTGCGTGGAACGGTTGAAGTTACCAACTGTGTCTATGAACCGGACTTTGGAAGTGGCCAGCCCTACTGGTCCTAGTGTGTTCACATCGTCAATATGCAAAAATGTAGCATTTGAGTTGTATGATCGGAGTTTCACCTTCGATCTGATTTGTATGCCCTTAAAGGGTCTTGATATTGTGCTTGGAATAGATTGGCTTTCAGCCAATAAGGTATTAGTAGATTGTAGAAACCGAGAGATAGTTTTCCCAAAACAACCCACTGAAGATGGCACGGCACTAGGTATAACCCAACTATTTATGATGCTTTGTCTAACCAAAGATGAGAGCGAGACCCTAGTGAACGAAATTCCGGTTGTCTGCGAATTCCCAGAAGTGTTCCCAGAAGACGTTCCGAGTGTGCCTCCCAATAGAGAAGTTGAATTCTCTATAGACTTGATTCCTGGAGCCGAACCGGTCTCCAGTGCACCCTACAGAATGTCCTCAACTGAATTGGCAGAGTTGAAGAAACAAGTGGATGAGTTACTTGAGAAGCAGTTCATTAGACCAAGCGTGTCACCATGGGGCGCACCTGTGCTACTTGTTAAGAAGAAGGATGGCAGCATGAGACTTTGTATAGATTATCGACAGCTTAACAAGCTCACAATCAAGAATCGATACCCACTGCCTAGAATCGATGATTTAATTGACCAGCTACGTGGAGCCTCAGTCTTCTCGAAAATCGACTTACGATCGGGATATCACCAAATCCAAGTGAAGGACTCGGACATTCCTAAAACTGCCTTTAGGACTAGGTATGGTCACTACGAGTATGTAGTGATGCCGTTCAGTGTGACAAACGCCCCTGCTGTTTTCATGAATTACATGAACAGCATATTCCACTCCTTCTTAGATCGGTTTGTTGTTGTCTTCATCGATGACATCCTAGTTTATTCTAAGACGTCGGAGGAGCATGAAGGACATCTCAGAGCGGTACTCAGAGTGTTGAAGGAGAAGCAATTGTTTGCAAAGCTTTCAAAGTGCGAATTCTGGATGGATGAGATCCACTTCCTCGGGCATGTGATCTCCGAGCAAGGCGTCTCGGTGGATCCTGCGAAGGTAGCTGTTGTAATAGCATGGGAGAGGCCCAGATCGGTTTCAGAAATAAGAAGTTTTATGGGCTTGGCAGGTTATTATAGAAGGTTCATCGAAGGTTTTTTTAAACTGGCATTACCCCTGACTAAATTGACTCGGAAGAACGTTCCTTTCGTGTGGAGTCCGGAGTGTGAGAACAGCTTCCAAGAGCTGAAGAATAAGTTGACAACTGCTCCGGTGTTGGCATTACCTGAGTTACGAGAAAGCTTCATGGTCTATTGTGACGCGTCCGGACTCGGATTAGGGTGTGTACTCATGCAGAAAGATCGAGTGATAGCATATGCCTCTCGACAATTGAGACCCCACGAGCAGCATTATCCGACCCATGACTTGGAGCTGGCAGCAGTAGTCTTTGCATTGAAAATCTGGAGGCATTACTTGTACGGATCCAAATTTAAAGTGTACAGCGATCATAAGAGCCTCAAATACCTATTCGACCAAAAGGAGCTGAACATGAGGCAGAGAAGATGGATTGAGTTTTTGAAGGACTACGATTTTGAGTTAAAATACCACCCAGGTAAGGCAAATGTCGTGGCCGACGCATTGAGTCGGAAGTCCCTCCACATAGCAGCTTTGATGGCAAAAGAAGTTGAGTTATTGGAGCGGTTCAGAGACATGAACTTGCATGTTGACACCCCTTCCTCTCAGAAGATGACAATAGGTACGTTGAGGATTGCCAATGAATTCTTAAAATCCGTGTACGAGCAGCAACAGGCGGACTCTTACCTAGCTGAAATGAAGGAAATTCAAGCCAAAGGAAAGGATTTATCTTTGACAGAGGGGTCAGATGGGATCTTCCGGGTGAGGAACAGAATATACATACCAAGTGAAGGAAGATTGAGAAGAATGGTGCTTGATGAAGCCCACAAAAGCCTACTCAGCATTCACCCAGGAACCACGAAAATGTACCATGACTTGAGAAGACAGTTCTGGTGGCCCGGACTAAAGAGAGATGTGGCGGAGTACGTGGCCCGGTGTATCACTTGTCAGAAATCGAAGGTAGAGCACCAAAAACCGTACGGTGCAATGCAGCCTCTAGAGATCCCCGTGTGGAAATGGGACTCAATTGCGATGGATTTTATCATGGGATTACCCAAAAACCGAGCGGGCCATGATGCAATTTGGGTCATTGTTGACCGATTAACGAAGAGTGCACACTTCTTACCTGTAAACATGAGGTACCCATTGCATAAGTTGGCTCGAATCTACATTCAAGAAGTTATCCGACTGCATGGCATACCTACTTCCATCGTATCAGATAGGGACCCTAGGTTTACGTCCAGATTTTGGACCAGCATGCATCAAGAATTGGGGACGAAGCTTTGGCTTAGTTCTGCCTACCACCCCCAATCGGATGGACAATCCGAGCGAACAATTCAAAGTCTAGAAGACTTATTGAGAGCGTGTGTGTTAGAGTACGGTGGGGACTGGGAGCAGTACCTTCCCTTGATCGAGTTTACGTACAACAACAGCCATCATCACAGCATTGGCATGGCACCCTACGAGGCATTATATGGGCGTAGATGCCGAACCCCACTCTGTTGGTCGGAAGCGGGTGAAAGTCTACTATTGGGGCCAGACATCGTGAAGCAAACCACAGAACAGATCCGAGTGATAAGGGAGAAGATGAAAGCATCACAAGACAGGCAGAAGAGCTACCATGACAAGCGCATCAAGCCATTGGAATTTTCAGTCGGAGATCGAGTGTTTCTGAGAACCTCTCCGAGTAAAGGAGTTGGACGAGCCTTAAAAAGTGGGAAGTTAAGCCCTCGATACATTGGACCTTACGAGGTGTTAGAACGGATCGGCCCCGTAGCATACTGCCTTGCGTTACCAACTCACTTGTCCCGATTGCACAACGTATTTCACGTGTCTCAGTTAAGGAAGTATTTGCATGACCCCAGCCACACAATGCCTGACGACGAGGTAGAGATCAAGGAAGACCTAACCACTGTGACTACACCGGTTGGAATCGTGGACCGATCGGTAAAACGCTTAAGAAACAAGAACGTAAGGCTGGTTAAGGTGGAGTGGCAGCAAGGCAAGACCACCTCCTGCACGTGGGAACGCGAAGACACCATGCAACAGCAGTACCCCGAATTGTTTACCTAGGTAAGTACCGACTGAATTTCGGGGACGAAATTCTTTTCAGTGGGGGAGAACTGTAACATCCCAGTTTTAAAATTAAATGCTGAATGAAGAATAAACCACTAAGACTTGATTTCAACTAGAAATTAACTGTTAATTACATTTAACTAAGTAGATTTAAGCCACTAAAATATGAAAATGATGATGGGCAGGGGATGGGGTGGAGTGCACGTGGCTGCTGCAGCACACACTCTCCCATCCCACTCTTCTCTTACTGTGCGCATGTATATATATATATATATAACGTGAGCCTTTGGTGAGGAGCGCACTTACCATTTCTTCAGACTCCCTTCTCCGTCACTTCATCCTTTACTTTCTCTCTTCATCTCCATCTTTCTTCTCTTCTCTCACTCTTCGCTCCTGGAGACCTTGGTTGCAGTACTGAAGAGCGGACTACACTTCATCCCAGAATCAGGCGCAGGATACGACAAAGCCAAGGAAGACCGAACGAACCAGGAGAAAGACATCGGACCCAACGACAAGAACGGAAAGGTTTATGAGGTTCTTCTAAGGTAGGGGGCGCTTGCATGTCGAATGCATGGTCTAAGAACGGTACCGGATGAACGTACTATTGAGTGTGGGTGTGTGTGTGTGCATGTATTTATAATCATCAAAACTGATGCTGTGCATGTGTGCGTGTATTCATAATTATTAAAACTGATGCATGATTTAAGATTCTGATAGTGATCTTCATGGCTATGGTGTAGCCTGTTAGTGGATGATAATGATGGATAATATGCATGGATCTATTTCGTTGTCACTATGAAAAATATGTATGTGCATGATCTTAATTAGATTGCTCAATGTTGTTAGTCTGATGACTGATTGTAACATGCGCTGGTGTGATTGACTGATTGATTACGAGTAGTGTGGGAAATCCGTTCTTGCTTAATGACTACGGCAAAGGTGTTTGTGGCACGATGATGTGTATTAATGAATGTGTTAGTTGCATGAGTGAGAGTGGGGTGACCCATAGGAGGTCAGGAACCCCAAGGGAAACGACTTTCAGTTACCAACCTTGGCTAGATCCCAATAGTGCTCGTGGTAGCCGTTGGAGCTAGAGAAGAGAGTCTCGAGACGCCGTGGGGAGGCCGGTGCCACCTGGTAAGAGCTGAGGGACGAGGGGCCAGAAGAAAAGGGGACCGTAACTGAGAGTCTTTACCCGAGTCGGATCCGCAGGCATGCATATAGAAATAAGGTGTTACAATGATAGTTAATAATGATTGATGTATATTGAGGAAAGAAACATAAGGTTCCTAATTATGTTTGTATTGTGTGCATAGAGTGATTAATGGCGAATAGGCGTACTATTGACACAGCCGCTATGGCTGAAGCCTTCAATCGATTTACCAATATCTTAGAACAGCAACAACAACCCGCTGGTTAGCCAAATCATGGTCTTGACCGATTTCTCAAGCGGAAGCCTTCCGAATTTCATGGAGGCTATAAACCGGAAGATGCTTATGTTTGGATCCATGACTTAGAACGAATATTCGCAAGTATGGAATGTACTGAAGCTCAGAAAGTTGAATACGCAGTGTTTATGATCCGAGATGAAGCTGAATCTTGGTGGATTCTTACTCGTGGGCGTATGGTTACGGCCCACACTTCTTTGGATTGGGAGAATTTTAAGGTGGAGTTTCTTAGGAAATACTTTCCTGAGAGCTATAAGAACAAGAAGGAGCTTGAGTTTATGGAGCTCAAACAAGGAAGTATGTCAGTGGAGGAATATGCCTCAAAATTTGAAGAGCTGTGCGTGTTTTACCATCTTTCCAGTAGGAAGGTTCTGAAGCGTCAAAATGTGTTAAATTTGAGAATGGATTGCGCTAAGAGATTAGGAAGGCGATTTGTCACCAAGAGATTAGGAGTTTTCCTACTCTTGTGAACAAATTTCGGATCTTTGAAGAGAACGATGTGGTGCCAAGAATTATGCTAAACACGATCAGAGATTGAAGGGCCAATCCCCTAGCTTTAAGAAGAGGGGTGATTTCAAAAAAAATAGACAATTTGTATGTGGTTCCTCTTCTTTTAGAGGCGGACGCGGTGGTGGAAGACACATTACAAATGGTGGCCGAGGTGGTGGCCAAGGTATTCGTTGTTTCCGATGTGATGGAAACCATTTGGCATGCGAATACAATCATGAGGAGACGGTGATATGTTATAGATGCAACCAACCGGGGCACATTCGTCCCGATTGTCCTTTGAAATTCACGGACATGGTGATTCGCAATGAAGGTAACCGTGGTGACTATGGTGCTTTCAGAGGCCGTGGTCATGGAGCCGGTAATGGCGGCCGTAATGGTGGTCGTAATGGAAATGGCAACGGAAATGGTGTCAATAGTCATGGAAATAGGAACGGCCGAGGTAGTGGCAATGATGGCCGGAATGGTCATAATCAGGGTGCTAACCAACCAACTACGGGAAGAGTATTCGCTGTGACTAGTGAAGAAGCAGCTCAAGCCGATAACCTAGTTGAAAGTAAGTGTGAAATACTTGGAACTTCTGTACATGTTATTTATGATTCAGGTGCGACCCATTCTTTTATATCCGAGGACTGTGTACGAAGGTTGAGATTGTCGGTGTGCTTAACAAAAAATGCCCTTATGGTTACTACACCAACCGGTACTTGCCTCAGATCGATTAATCGATGTGATAATATCGATATGCTCCTAGAAAGGAGGAGATTTGTTACTTCTTTCATTTTCCTACCTATGAATGGTTTAGAGATTATTCTTGGCATGGATTGGCTCTCCGCCAATAAAGTCTTGGTTGACTATTGACAACAGACTGTTATTTTCCCTTCTTCTGATGTGGGAAAATTTGATGTGCAAGGTATAGCTTAACTTTGCATACTATTATCTCTTGCCGATGGGACAAATGGTCCCGATCCCTTAAAAATTCCCATTGTATCTGAATTTTTAGATGTATTCCCTGATGAGGTACCTGGTTTACCTCCTCCACGTGAGGTGAAATTTTCTATTGATCTTATTCCGGGAGCAGAACCTGTTTCCTGAGAGCCATATCAGATCTCTCCTATGGAATTAACTGAGTTAAAAAGACAAGTTGAAGAGTTATTGGAACGAGAATTTATTCGCCCAAGTGTGTCTCCTTGGGGTGCACCTATCTTATTACTAAAAAAAGTGGATGGGAGTATGAGGTTATGTGTGGATTATCGACAACTAAACAAGTTGACTATTAAGAACCGATATCCCTTACCTCGTATTGACAATCTTTTAGATCAATTGAGAGATGCCGTTGTGTTCTTGAAGATCGATTTACGTTCCGGATATCACCAAATTTAGGTGAAGATCGAGGATATCCCAAAGACTGCTTTTCGAATGCGATATGGCCACTACGAGTATGTAGTAATGCCTTTCGGTGTGACGAATGCACTTGCGATTTTCATGGATTACATGAATCGTATTTTCCATGAATATCTCAACAAATTCGTGGTGGTGTTTATTGATGACATCCTTGTCTATTCCAAGAGTCATGAAGAACATGAAGAACATCTTCGCCTTGTGTTGAATGTCCTTTGAGAAAAAGAGTTGTATGCGGAGCTTTCCAAGTATGAGTTTTGGTTATCCGAGGTCCAATTTCTTGGACATGTTATCTCCAAGGACAGTGTGGCTATTGACCCATCTAAGATTAAAGCCGCGCGGGCTTGGGAAAGACTGATGTCTGTGACCGAAGTGAGAAGTTTTCTTGGTCTTGTCGGTTATTACCGGAGATTTATTGAGGGATTTTCTCGACTGGCTTTGCCTTTGATGAAGAATCAGCCATTTGTGTGGAGCCTTGATTATGAAAGGAGTTTCTAAGAGTTGAAAGTTAGACTCACTTCTACTCTAGTGTTGGCTTTGCCAGACTTATTGGATGATTTCATGGTGTACTATAACGCTTTTAAGCTTGGTCTTGGTTACGTGTTGATGCAAAGAGAACGTGTGATAGCCTATGGGTCGAGATAGTTGTGATCGCATGAGGTTAACTACCCCACTCACAATCTTAAATTGGCAGCGGTGGTGTTTACTTTGAAGTTATGGCGGCATTATTTGTATGGCTCTAAGTTTGTAGTCTTTAGTGATCATAAGAGTCTAAAATATTTATTTGATCAGAAGGAACTTAATATGCACCAACGGAGATGGATGGAGCTTCTAAAGGATTATGAGTTTGAATTGAGGGATCATCCTGGAAAGGCAAATATCGTTGCCGATGCCTTAAGTCAGAAATCGTTACATGTTTCCGCTATGATGGTGAAAGAGATGGAGCTCATTGAGAAATTTCAGAATTTGAACGTGGGTGTAGAAGTATATACTCTGAAAAAGATGTCTCTTGAGATGTTGACGGTAGCAAATGTATTTCTTAAGACCGTGAAGTTGCAACAACCAAAGGATGAGTACTTGATTGAGATGAAAGAAGCTCAAGCTAATGGGAAAAATTCATTTCTGACGGAAGGCTGTGATGGCATTTGGCATGTGAAAGGCCAGATTTATGTTCCATCTGGTGGTGATCTAAAGAGATTGGTACTTGAAGAAGCTCACAAGAGTATGTTGAGCATACATCCTGGTGCCACGAAAATGTATCAAGATTTGAAGAAAAATTTCTGGTGGCCCGGTATGAAGCGGGATGTGGCTAATTGTGTAGCCTCTTGCATTATTTATCAAATGGTGAAGGTTGAACATCGAAAACCATCTGGTTATCTGAGACCCCTTGATATTCCATTGTGGAAATGGGACGACATTACTATGGACTTTGTTTCCAGACTACCCAGAACATGTACTGGGAATGATGCTATATGGGTGATTGTAGATCGGTTGACAAAGTGTGCTCACTTCTTTCCCATGAATATGAAAAGTTCATTGGAGAATTTAGCTCGGTTGTACATAAAGGATATAGTTAGGCTGCATGGTGTGCCTTCGAGTATTGTGTCAGATCGCGACCCACGGTTCACTTCTCGATTTTGGGGAAGCTTGCACAAGGTAATGAGTTCCAAACTGAAGCTTAGTTCGGTATATCATCCACAAATGGATGGGCAATCTGAGCGGATAATTCAAAGCCTTGAAGATTTATTACGGGCTTGTGTATTGGAGCACGTGGTTGTTGGGAAAGATTCCTACCACTGATTGAATTTACATACAATAATAGTTACCACAGTTCCATTGGTATGGCTCCATATGAAGTGTTATATGGTCGGAAATGTAGAACTCCATTATGTTGGCTTGAAGCCGGAGAGAGTTTGGTTTTGGGGCCGGAGTTGATTGTGGAGACGAATGAATAGATTAAGACGATATAAGAAAAGATTAAAATTGCCCAAGATCGGCAGAAGAGTTATTATGATAGGAGGCAGAAGCCACTTGAGTTTCAAGTTGGCGATCACGTATTTTTAAGAGTATCAAGAGATAAGGGCATTGGAAGAGCTTTAAAGAGTAAGAAGTTAAGCCCGAGGTTCATTGGACCCTACGAGGTTCTAGAGCGGATTGGCGATGTTGCATATCAGATTGCACTTCCTCCGCACCTGTCTAATCTACATAATGTGTTCCACATATCCCAGTTGAGGAAATATGTCCATGACCCTTTACATGTTATTCCGATGGACAATGTTCATGTGCGAGACGATCTGTCCATCCCTCCTATTTCCGTTCGTATTGTTGAACTCTCTGTTAAGACACTACGGAACAAATTGGTACCCTTGGTAAAAGTTGCATGGAAGCACGAAAATACTGAGACGTTCACTTGGGAACGTGAGGATGATGTACGAGCTCGGTACCCCGATGTATTTGAATCTGGTATGTTAAATTTCGGGGACGAAATTTCTTTTTAGGTGGGGTAGATTGTAACACCCTAAATTTTAAAATAAAGGATTAATTGAAGAGATAAATATTAAATAATTATATTTAGGTTATTTAATGTTTCAAAATATTAAAAATAAATGAATTAAGATTTTTGGGAGTTGTCTATGATTTATTGGAACCGGATAAGCTGAAAATGAGTCCGGTTGGAATATGGGTGTCAGACCAAGTATCTCCGAATGGGATGATATTGGTCAGGGATGTTAAGAATAGTATTGGGTATTCGATGGTATATTCGGAATAATTTTTGGATATGATATTAACCCAAACAATGACCCTGTCCATCATAAAACGATGAATAATTATTGGGGAATTAAAAATAAAGCCAAATGGCCCACTTTTCCCTTCTTATTCCCGTTAGATTTTGGTTTCCCTATAACTTGTACTTTACTTTTCTTGTCCTATACTCTTCTCATTCACTTCCTCTCTTAATTCTCTTCAAAACCCTAAGCAAAAGTGGTGGCTTTCTCCTCCTCTCCCATTTTCGTTTTCTTGGAGCAAGAAAGAAGAGTTTGGAGCTTGAAGTCTCACCTTTCCTTCTCTTCATTCCGTGTGGTTTTCCCTTTTTCGGAAAACTCTCTCATTTCTTCTCTTGAGGTAAGATCTTTGCTATTTCTCAAGTGCATAAACCATGGGTTTTTGGGTTTTGATGTTGGGAATGTGATTTAATGAGTGTTGTTGGGTTTTAATGAAAAACCCTTCCCCCTAAGATTTGTGAAAAATGTGAGATGTAAATAGAGAAGCATCTATTGTATTAAATAACTATTTTTGGTGGGGTGAGATATTGTTATTAATGGTGAATGGCCATTAATAAAGCTTAATGGTTGTTGGGAACCATTAATGTGGGAACCCGGTGTTGGGTTTGGCATTGAATGTGCAAGATAATAAATGCAGACACCTAAACTGTGGTGGTGGTGGCTAAACAAGTGAAATAAATGGAACTGAGAGTTAAGACGCCGAATGTCACCAAGTAAATAAATATGAACGTTAGGCCGATGTGGTTGAATGGGAAATTGATTGTGTGATATATTGTGATGTAAGAAATAACCCCGGCTACGTGGCGGAACCTTCTGACCGTAGTGATTACTACTTCTCTTGAGTTAGGAGGGGGTAACTATTCTAAATGCATGATTTCATCCATTCTTGATGTGAAAATATGTGTATATGATTGTGCTTGTTGATTGCCTGTGTGGACGATGTGATAATTTCATGATTTAAGTGCATTTAGAATGATTAATGTTATGTGGCATGTATTTGGATTATGAATGTGTTATTCCATTGAACTAAGCCGGAGTCAATGACCCGGTGTGGGATCAGCCTCTAGAGTTAGTAGATGGCTGAGGGTTTAGACCGGTGTTGTATGTATCTAGTATGATTATCTGGTATCCCAGTGAGGGGTGACCGATTTTAATGACTGATGTTTTACTTGTTGAGTCTGTATTGTATATAGAGTGGATGAAGTGATATCCGTACTCTAGTATTGGTATAGAGGTCAGATCAGACATTGTGTTGAATATGGTGATGAAATATGTTATGATGGTTTGAGACAATGTCTGAATTAAAATCAATGATGTGAAATATCCAAATGTTGTATATATGAATGGATAATGTGATTGCCACTAACTGCCGATGTGTGTGAGTTCCAACGAAAATTTGTAAAGGTTGAGAACGTTGAAATCCACTAAGTGGTGGTCATGAATTGATGATTGATTGAGTGGCATTTAGGATGCACAGTGTGAGAATGCATTGATTGGCATTTGCATCCATGACATATCATTCGCTACTTATATGGAATGTTAGGGGTTCCATTGAGCGGGCCCAGTGGGAGGGCAAACCAGTGCACTGGTATATTATTGTATTTCCCTAGTGATTCCGGGAATCAAGAAGCTGTCCATAGTTCAGTGACGAGGCACCCTATATGGCGGGCCCAGTGGGCGGGCGGCTCTATGGTGAGCGAGTTACCTCGATGTCCGACGGGGCACGACTCTCTCGATGTGTGTTCGGTAGGGGCCCGTAGCACTTTGGCAAGTACGGCCATGTTGATAATACGCAGTCACGGGGTGACTAGTGCTATAGATGGGCGAGAGCGGTTTGGTACTAGTAAAATATGATGTTAAACATGCATGCAATTGGATATAAGTGTACACATTTTACTACTGTAGTAGGGGTATAGTAGCACACCTGTGCTTGTCCCACAATTGATTATGTTGTTTTCCCACAGTCGGATCCGCACTTGAAAGTAATTCTGTTGTGCATATGCATTAGCTTTAAGAGCATTTGCATATAGCCGAGATATGCCTAGTTGATAGCCGAGATGGCGATGGATGATGGATGAATAGAGAGAAAGTAAGCCGAGGTGCTAACATTTAACGTGTGATAATTATTGAAAATATAAGGATATGTATATATGATATTACCTTGTGAATATGTGTATTTGGACATGTATTGTACTGAGAAGGAGTGATGTTTCATGTGTGTGGTGTTATCCTAAATTTGAATCAATGCACATATGTATAAGTCTCATCATAATGTATGACTTTGATTCATCTGGATTATGTTACTTACCTCCTTGTTGCCATTTTTAAGGTTGATGTAGGTGCGATGAATCCCTACTCTTTTTGGAGGTTGAGTATTGGATAAGGTAAATATGAAGGGAGATACAGATGAGCCTTGGCTGGCATATGTGTATTCATTTTGTATGGTATACAATGTGTGTATGCTTATTTTGAAAGTAATTTGATAACGGATGATTTTGGGAGGTCATGTAGGAAAATTAGATCGGATGTGTATGGCTAATTTTCATTAATGACCTTGAAGATGTATGAATGATATTATTACTATTATTTATGAAAATATATCTCTGACGTTAAACAAACCGACGTGATATCTCTTTTTTTCTTTTGATAGATATCTTAACCAGTCTTGAAATTAATTTTTATCTTCTATTTTTCCTTGTGACGGCCTCAAGTCCGGTCGTCCGAGGTGCACTCTGATACCGTCCTCATATCTTCATATATGAGATCGGTTATTCATGATCTCGGGTAATTACTCAGCATTTTATATATTGAATTCCTTCTACTTTTAATTATTTTTAATTGCGAAAAATTAACCCCTGTTTTCAAATTCGAAACCAGGGTGTTACACAAAGCAGGAAGCTCAAAGGGAAACTATCCTCCTTGTAAGCATTACAACAAGATGGATCATGTAACACTCTCAATTACTACCAAATTAAATTCCTTGACAACGCATAAATTATAAAAATTACATAAATATTTAGACAATTATATATATATATATTGGCAAAGATATTAGAAATACTTCGTCTATGAATATATCAATACAAAAGATATGTCTAGTTTGTTATAACTTTGAACAAGTCAGACACTAGTAGTCGTCAAAATAGACTCCAAATTTCATGAGCAGCTAAATAATATCACAAAAGAACTACTCAACCATCAGGCACAGATGGAGTCATCCTCAAAATACTACCTACACTAACCTACTAGGTTATCTTCCGCTACCTAAACATCTTTAATGGTGGAATCACTCTTAGAGGAACCTTTCACAGGTTTTTTCCTCATCAGTTGGAGGAGGTGGAGGTGGCTGACCATGGAAAGGATCAGTATCACATAGATCGAGAATTAATCTTGCTCTATATGAAAAGGAAAATGCCTTTAGTGGATCGGGCAATCTAATAACGACCTGAGATAATCTGACAGTGATTATACCATGATATACGTATACATTTCCTATATCTAAAACTCTCCATCTATATTTTCCTTATTGTCAAGGCCTTACTCTTACATCTATCATTAATGGAAAATTAGCCATAATGGAGATCTGTTCAATTTAATAATTTTATACAACACAAATAAAGAAAAGGGTAAGAAACAAAAAATACCAATATCATAAAAGACATAAAAATTAATAGATTTTCACAAAATAATAAGTTCAACTAGAAAATTTCTTCATACATGGTTTTTTTCAACAATGAATGTGAATGTATGCATGACTGACAATTATTATTCTAGTTCTTGTTTTGTTCCATATTTAGTTAATAATATTTTTATTAATTCTTTTATTGGAATTGAAGATACAATGCATGTGGATCCTTAAGTTTTTTTTATTGGGAGTAGTCGGGAGTTGATATTATTTGTAATAAAATAATAATTGCCTATATGGCAAATGGACAGTTCCACTGACGTTAATATATACTTAGGACCTAGTCAGATTGGCAAGAGCTTGCTGTGAATTTACCCAACATTAGGGAGTGACCCCAGGTCTTCCAGGTCTCTCTTCACACCCTTTCATCTTAAGGTTCGTTGTTGAACCATTCCTAATGCATTCGTCTGACTATAACTGTATCTCCTAAAACATTCTTATCTTTCACTCATTACATGATGCATGTCATATATTTAATTAGTTTAAAATTTTTAAAATACTTTTCATTTTTTATAGGATCTATCAAAATTTCGGTAGAGTTTCCCCTGTAAATTGGATATTTTCAAATTTTATCCTTGACCTGTTGCACTCAAGATTCCCAGGCAAAATATCATATCCATATTCAATGTATATTTTTAATTCAGGCATCAAAACTTTCCAAGATTTTATCCTTTCATTTGCAGGCATTTTGATCATGATTATATATAATTTTACAAATTCTAACAAATATTACACTTATAAATATACACTCTCATTATAAGAAAATATAAATAACAAAGTATGACATTTAAATGTAAATAATAGATTTATAAATAAGTAAAAGTTCCAAAATAATAGCAACAAAAATAAATTCTAAGAGGATTAGGGAGTCCAGTCTATTATCCCACATGTCTTATACTTAGTAATTTTCTATCTCACCCTTCATTTACCTAAGTACTGGATTTCACGGAACGGTACATCCAAGATTGATCTGATTAACCTAAACATATAGGTTCTTAATATTAGTTTTGAATTTATTTTATTTTTATTTTATTTGACACTTAACATAAAAATATCAATAATAGCAATAATAATAATGAGAAAATTTTTGATAATTAGGCAATCAAAAATAATAATGGCACAATAATATTAATAATGATAATAACATAACAAAATAAAATATAAATGAATAATATAGATGTCACGATACTCCATCACTAAAATACTAAGAGCTCTCAAATGTAATAATAAATGTCATGGACTTTGAAATTCATTTTTTCAATGCATAAAAGCATGTTATGCGGATCTAACTTTACAATACAAATTATAGTACCAAGGATAATCCACTCAGTGAATCATAGCACTATAAACGGTACCACCCTGAGTAACCACACAGTGAATCTCATTGGTACTAGAGAACTGCTTAGTGAATCGTAGCACTATAAGCGGCAATCTCATTGGAAAATCATAATGTTGGACGAATCGTAGCCCCAATAATGCATATGATGTCATGAGATACAATAATGCATATGATGTGAATCGTACCAGATATCAATAAGTCCAACACCGACATCACAGCCTAGCTCCACTAAACCATTTCATATCCTTAAACCAACAATCGTCAATCATCACTCGATATTTATCAAATCCATATCATGGAGGTAAACGATATAATTCAATAATAATAATCACCATTTGGTACAAAGACTATTTCATGCATAATATCAATAAATCAAGCATTAAATGCCAACAAAGAAATCCAAGATAAAAAGCTATTAATCAATAACATGCGTCAAGGACCATCAAACAATTTCTCAACATCACATATAGGTTTAAATAGTGATTTCAATCACAAACATATTCAGAGTGAGATATAATTACTCACTAAAATACCAATATCCATATTAAGTAATATCATTATTTCATCATAACACAATCAAACATAAACCAATCATCATTAGGGTCAGTTAATAGTAAATCAAATTCCATCATAAGAAATACAATCCAAACAACACAATTTAAAAGAAACAATTCATAATATAAAATTATAATTAATATTATCCATTTCAAATATGGACCTGACCATGGCATTTAAATCATTATTCGCTACTCAAGCACTAAACCCCCCTCGTACATATAAACAAACCTTTTGGCGATCAAACTTTACAATTTAACCTTCTGATTAATTGAATCCTTAAGTGGAATTTCCTAAAACCACTAAACCATCGCTTTAATAGAATTTCACTATTAATCACCAAAACTACAATTAAATATTATTTTTGTACTTCAATTTCTATATTTTTTAGCGACATAAGCAATTAAGCATTAAATTCTTGTCCTTAGTACATCATAAATATTCCATCAAATAATAATTAGGAAATATCAATATCTTAGTAAGTTGCTGATTTTCCATTTTCCAAATATAATTCATCCTTTACCAAAATAATACAAAGGTACAAAATTTTTCTAAAATACTTCTTATCTAGTTACATCTAAAAATTGCAATTATAATATATTTATAATGTAAAATTTATTTAGATAATTTAGTATTGTATAATAATTGAACTCCCTAAATAAATATATTGTAAATCATTATCATTTTCAACTAAAACATATTTCTTATAGAAAATCTCCATTTGCTCATAAAATATCATTTTTGCTTAATAATAAAATTCCTAAATATTCAAAATAATTATTTTAATAATTCCAATCTACATAACAAAGCATTTAGAAGTTAAAAACACTATCCCAATATAGATTAAGTGATTGTTGATTTACTAAAAATGGTATGTTAACCGTCGATCCTCTGAACCGATTCTAAAACGTCAAAACTTCGTCGATTGCTTCTGAACCCAAAGTCGTTTAAGGTCTAAAGCGTAAGATTGTGTGAATTAAAGCCTTTGATGTTCTGAACACTTGTCGTTTACTTTTGAACCTCATTTTCAAGATGCTGCCTTACACCAACTGGGACATGCAAAGAGGAGAGAAAGCTTACAGAAGAGAGAAAGCTTACGAAGGAGAGACAAAGATATGCATACGGAAGTAAGGGAGCTACAGAGAGGAGTGGGAGCTGCACAGAAGAGAAAGAAATTGTTTAGGGAGAAAAACAGGTATGCGAGACAGAGAGATAAAGAACGTGAGAGATGGTGAGGCATGGGAGAGGTTGAGACGTTGAAGAAAAAGAAAAAAGAAAAAAGAGTTGTTGGTGGGAGAGGTGAGGACATAAAAAGGATCGAGATAAAAAGGAGGGTTTGTAAGGGGAAATAAAAATAAAAGAGAGCGTGAGAGAGTGACACGTTAAGGGGGTCATAACACGTGAAGAGAAAGAAAGATAAGAGTGCGTGAGAAGAAAAAAGGAGAATTAGAATTAATAAAAAGAAAGGGATAGAGAGAAAGAGATCAGAGACCGAGAGATGTATGAGAAAGTGGGAGTGTGAGGTGTGGTAGGGATGAGAGTGAAGGTCTGACGGGTAGAGGAAAGAAAAAGAGAATTGAGAAGAGAAAATTAAAAAAAGAATTAAAAGGAAAAGAAATTAAAGGAAAGATTTAACGATTTGGAATAAAGATTAATTTTTAAAATAGAAATTAAGAAGGAAAATCAAATAATTAAATTTAGGGAATTTAATTTAGATGGATTATTCAATTTAGCTCAAGCATAACAATTTACCTTTGAAATTCTGAAATTGGGATGTTATAATTTGGCCAAAAAACTCAATTTCTACATTGCTAACCAATGTGGCACTCCCGTGAAATACTTAAGTTAAAACCCATAATTCTTATAAGACTGATACATGAAGTTTACTTAACGTATCACACAGTTTAATTTACATTGATAGGATCATATAATTGAAAATGAAATAAGCAAAACTTGTTTTTCTTTATATACGTACTTAAGTCCAAGCAAGTAAATATAACTTAAAGATATTTTATCAAAAGAAGTTTCATTGTCCTTATAAGATTCACGGGTCTACTGCCTAGAATACAAATAATGGTAACTAAAACAAAAGGGCACTACGACCGTACATAATTCCTTCATGCTTAGACTGTCCTTGAGGCCGAAGGGAAGGTGAATTCTTTTTGAACCTTTCTGGTAGGCTTAAGCAGGTGAAGGTAGCCTTCACTGTTCTCCATGTAGGAGGGGATGATCACGGTCTCAAGCTCAACCTAACTTGCATCACCCTTTTCTACAGTTGGTGTTGCCACACCTTTACCCTTGTCTTACTAGGTGGGCTGTTTTGCTTTCCCCTTCTTCCGGGATCCTTCTACTTCCTCTCGGGTCCTTTTTTCTTTTCTGGGATAGGTGGCATTGTGAAAAGGATAAAAACTATTTTCATATTCTTTGTCAATTGAGGCAGGATCTGATTCTTTACCTTGAGATTAGTGTTAACCACCCCCATTATCCCCCGGAGCTGATCTAATGTGCCCTCGCCCATGCTCCCTACCAAAAATCACAATTAAAAAGGTCAGATATTATCCATAACTCTTCTAAATAAGGTAACTTAAAATAATAGAACATTACCCAAAGCGGCTAGATACTTTTTTATTTTCTCCACCAGACCAAGAAGAGCTTGACACTTCAAGGGTTTTGCCTTAGAAATTTTATGCAGAGTGTTGACCTCTAACTGTGATCCCTTGCTCAGCCTTTTGTCCTCCACCATATATATCACGCTCTCCAACAAGAAGTGTTGATGGGTCGACTTGATATAAACTTAAGGGAGCCATTTGTGTTTTTCCAGTATATCGAGCAATCTGGTTTTACACAGTCCTTAAGAAATGATTATTTGAACAAGACGCTGGTGGTTCTCGCTTTAGCACTGCAGGTTGACGAACCCCAAGCTTCCATCAGGATTGTTATGCCTTAGAACACAGATATAATGAAAAAACATCACCACTGTTAGAGTAAAGCAAAGGTGATTGGTGAGGAACTCAAGGGCATTTATTAGACCACATCCATTTGGATGAAGCTGGCTGGGGGCGATGTCCAAAAATTACAAGACCCCCATCTCGAAATCATTTAGTAGGAATCGAACTCCTACCTTGGTGAATAAAATTTCATATAAGTAAAGGCATTGGTTTCCAGGGGGTGTGACAGATTCAGTTTTTCAATAATGGCGCCATAAGGGAAAAGAATCCTTATATTTGTTTGAGAGTCCAAATCCTTCCAAGGTTAAGTTAAACCTCATCATGTGCTTTTATATAACGGCTACGGAGTGACAGGATCTCTCGATGCCTCTAGAAATAGGGGTTCTTTACTTTTCGCGCCAGCAAATTATTTTGGTCCACTATCACGTTGGATTCCGTCAGGTCTGTCATAATATAATGACTCTTCACCTCAGATTGTATATCTTCAATGGTCATCCTTCGTACTACATGTTTCAAAAATAGAACACACTGATAAAAAATGGTATGATTAGCATGATAGTAGAGAACGTTAGCATGTTGTTCCTAGGAGTGAGGCAACATGGTCATAGATGACCTTGTTATCGACGGTGTGAAGATTGACGAGTTCGATTTAGACGAAAATATCGTCTCTAGAGGTTGTTGTCACTTCCTTGAGACACCTTCATCCCATAAGATGGAGTCACCTTAGCACTAGAGGACCTCAATATAGCCAGAGTAGCTTCCCTTGGGCCTTTTCTAACCCACCTACGTATATCCGCTTACGCCAACCGCGATTTTGCATAGGTTTCTATAGATGGCCATGACAGTGGATCAAAAGCGATCTCTACTGAATTGTCACTCGTGCGGCCATCTCCCTTATCCCAATTTGACATTTTATAAAAAAATAAAACAAGTATAGAATCTTAAGAAAGAGTCAGGATAGAGAGACTACCTTGGGATTCTTTACTTGTTTTCTTGGTACGAGCCAAGGGGAAATCAGTTGTAACATCCCATATGTTTTTATATTTAAAAGAATAAATAAATGTTTTAATAAGTTAAAATTATAATAATTTGGGAATATGTGGCATTCTGTGTGATTTAGGAATGAATTTAAAGGAGATATGATTTCTGTCTGATGCGTAGCATCCAAGTGACACGTAGCATCCAGGTAAAATTTTGGAGCTGACGGGTAGTGTCAGCGTTGCGAGCAGAATTAAGTCACTCAATGGCAGAAACATAAAACACATGTAAAAACTAAACTTTGGGACCTTTTACTCTCTTCTCTTATTCTCTTATGACTTGGGACCTCAATTCAAGCTAGTTTTTTGTGAGATCTTGGAAATCAATCACGTTTTTTACTCTGGGGAACTAATGTATGCCAATGGGAACCTTCAATTTTAAGTTTTCTTTCTTCCCTTTCTCTTTCTCTCTCTACTCATGGATTGCATGTATGATGGGGGTTATGATTTCACGTTTTATGGCAATGTAAAGCTTAGGAATCACCTTTAAGGTGTTAGGTATCATGAAAAGCTAATGGATTTTACGTTTTGGCATTTGTAGGTGTCGGAATGAGTGTCAGAGGACCGTTTAGTGAAGCGAGTGTTAGAACCAGAAGTGAAGCAGCGAGTAACTTGAGCGTGGGTCGTAACCGACACCGGGAATAAATTATCGAAGCTTGGAATCTAGGAAAGTAGAGTGTTCGGGTTGTAATTAATTAAAAATGGTAATGTATAATTAAATTAAGAAGTATATGATGTTTGTGATACATAAAAAAATTTAGAAATATGTTAAAATAGTAAATGTGTATATATATGTCAATGAGAATGAATGATTGGTTAGCAAATGAATTGTATAGATGATGTATAATTATTTTGAGAATTATGGGTGCATGATTATATGTGATAAATTGGTTTTGAATAGTTGGATATATATGTATGTAATTGTATATGATTGGTTGGGCCTGAATTATGAGTTTATTGGGCGTATGTTGATGAATTTGATGAATATTGATGAGTTAACATGCATTATGATGAGATGTTTAAGGATCGGGTCTATGTAGCCACCCTATGTGATGGCTAATTAGTGAGTATTGCTAGTGGATATATGATTTGAGATGCATGTATGTGATTTTATGGCGTGGGACGTCCGATGATATATTTCGCCCCTCGCCTTCGGCTCCGTGATCCTTTGAGGCCCAGTTAAGCTACCCAGTGGTCAAGTAGGACCCAACGGTTAAGGTGGAGAACCAAGTTAGGTTCACGGGGTGTCAAGTCGGACCCCTAGCTGAAGGTTGATCCTTTAGTATCCGGATACTAGGCGTCATATTGTATGATGAGGGTCAATGGCGCTCTACTTATATAACTGTGATGGGTATGAATTTGTAATTGATATGGAAATAGTGAATATGATGTTCATACGGTTGGTTATGATATAGTATTTGTATGAGATAGACATTGGTGAAATATTTGAAATATGATGTTAATAGTGGTTGTTGTGAGATGATAAAATTTTAAAATATGATGTTAATCGTACCTTGCTATGATGTATCAAATGTATGAGCTTGTAAGGGATTCAGAAGTTAAACGGTATTAATGATAAATTATATACTTGGTTATTTTAGTGTTATGTTTATCGTTTTATATTAATTATGATTTTGTTTACAAACACTCACCCTTGCTATAGTTTTCTATTTCTTTTAGTAACTAAAGATAGGGAAAATGCAAATGCCCTGGAAGAAAGTGCCAAGTGAGGAGCCGTTGCCAAGGAAAGTAGTGGAAATTTGTAATCGGTGTAATATTTAGTAATGAATTGTTTAATGTTAGCTAATGTAGGTTGTGGTGTATGATGATTAAATTTATGGGTTGTGAGATTTGAGATCTCTTGGACTAACTACGATGTGATGATGAGATTTAATATCTATTTGTGTGATGGATTGATGATGATGAAAATAAAATGGGATTACGAGTGTATGACTTGAATGTATCTATTAGATATGTAATGTTATAATGTTATATGTAGTTGTATGACACAGAGCCATTGTGTGATTACTTGAAATGGGCAAGTCTTGTGATGTGTGTGTGATTTACATGTTGAGTGTGAATGTAGATATATGGATGATGTGATGATGATTTAGAGTATGTTATGCATAATAGTGGAAATAGGTAAAAATGTGGAATTTAGGAACCGGAGAGGTGATTTTGAGATCTGATGGGTTTTTGGACCCTTGGAAGGGACCAATAAGTTCCCTACCTCATTTATCACTTGTGTATGTAGACCTTACCTAGTTTGAAGCTCATTTGGTAGGTTTGGTGCATGCCTTTGCATTATTTTGATTTAAAATGCATTTTTCTACATATCTTGGGCATATGATGAAATTTTGGTAAACGGACAACGCTAATAATTCCAAAATAGGGAAAACAAGTGGCCCATGAAGTTTCGTAGCAATCGGATCTAAAACGGGTCATTTGGATAGGTTAAAAGTTGGCCAAAAGGCCTAAAGTCCATGATAGCAGCATTGCTGCTACTGTCATGGCTGGCACGTAACGCCAGGTGCGAGCATGAGGTCTCACGCGTACCGTCAATCCCCTGTTTCTACTCACCTTATTTTGTCACGTGCAGTTGAACCATAGGCTTTAGGGATGCTACTTAGATGTTGTTTGGGGGGTCATTTGACTCCTTAGGAGGTTTGACTAATTACTATTTAATTATTTTATGAAAAATTCATTGAGATTTTATTTAAATGGTTAAAAATTTAGGTAATTAAGTGAGGGGATCTTACATCAGTTGCTAGCAGAAAAGAGGTGGAGCTATTGCGGTCAAGATTTCGAGCAGTTTGTCACTCAACCTTGGCCTTTTATTTATAAGAAAATTTTGGGGAAACGGCCTGGAATATGAACAAACGTGACTTAACACAAGAGTGTAAATGTGTCGTTTTGACTCAAAACATGGGGACATAACAGTACACCAGAAAGTGAAGCAACGCATCCAACTAGTGCGCGTCATGTGTCATATGTCAATTTCCACTACAAAAATCTCACCTACACCAACTAAGTGACTAAATCCCCCTAATGTTTGATAAGCGCCATAAAGCGGCAAAACACATAATGGGTATTTGTTAAGAATTTTTCAAAAAATATTTCACATCTTAACTGATAGTTTCAAGCAACAAGGCAACGGAACACAACAGCTCATTAAAGTGATATATGTCGCTTCAACATGATAGGGGCATGATATCAACCCTAACCTCAATATCTAACACCAGTACCCATCCAATGGAATGACATCGGCAACAAAAGGACTAGTACAACTCCATAAGTATGCAATCTAATCTTTCCCTACCCAGGTCAAATATGATCAGTTTTGAGGAACCCAAGACTGTGAGTACAGACCGGATCAAAAAGCTGCTAGTGTAGTAGAAAAGGATTGAACATGATGGTCTTTCTGTACCAAGTAAACTGGCGATGATAGATTCTATAGTAAGGTTTGTCCCCTAGATACATGCTTATAAATATTTGTATTCAATACAAACAAGGTATAACATTAATTTCCCATAATGCTCTGGTGTTGAATTTATTACTAACTTAAGCTTCAAAATGTCTTTGTAGGTAACATCCAAACTCACCCTCAACACGGATCAATGGTGAACATCTTGCATTTGAGATTTGAAGATTCTGAACTCTCACTAAACTCAGACATATAATACTTGATTCCACTAAACTAGTGTAATATGGAGTGACTTAGAGGAATCGGCATTGGACATTTATCTCATAATTTTTCCCTTTACACTGGACAATTTAATAGGTGTGAACACTTATTTCTGTCCGACCTAGAAATCAAGAATCCAAAAGAAACTTGTCTATTTAAAATGCCCAAATCACTGTGTGATTCATTTTTTCTTTGGAAAGACCTTCCATGGTGATATTTAAGCCTAAAAGGGTAATTCATTAAAAATTTCAAACCCGTGTTTTTCTTGGTTGAGTGAATCTCATAGTCATTAATATTCTAGAACTTGTTTTTCAACCAATTCAAAATGCTTTTTTTGATTGCATGTCTTAAGATGATAAAGGCACAATTAGGTCTTATTCTTAAGCCTCAAAATTTTTGCATGATAAATTGACCCCTAGTTGCCCCTTTTGAGCTTGAAAATAAAATTTTTCTTTGAAGTCTTTCCTTGACTAATCTTCTCTTAATGGTGAAAAAGTTGGAAATTAAGTGAAAAAGGGAGACTTCAGTAAAAATATGTTATGGAATGCAAAGAAAAGAAAAGAAAATCAAAAGGATGATATTAAATGAATTACTAAAAAAACCATAAAAATTCAAAATTTACTCTAGTAATTTTTGAATTTATTAAATCATTCATGACTATTTAAACCCTTTTGTATTTCATTTTCTTGAAATCCCTACCTTAAAAATATATTCCCTGACCCCATTACGACCTTTTGAAAGACCTTTAGACTTTAATATGCTTTCTTTTTAACTGTGGAGTTTATGGTTAATTAACAAGCCTATGGTAATATTTTTGACTGTGATGATTAGAGTGATACACAATCCTTAAAACACTTTGAGTGAAAATTGTGAGAAGAGTACCCTCTGTCTTGACATTGAAAATTGAATCACACAAGAAAATTAGTTTTGGCATTTGAATAAATAGGTTTCATTGTATTGCGCTCCTAAGTTTAGTGAGTTAAATGCTACAAATGCATTCAAGGAAAAATGAAAGTCAAAAATTTAGATTTTGGAAAATGGTATCATGCCATTAAATTATGCAAATTTGGAAGGCAATTTCAAGACTATTTTCATGTTAAATGCAAGAGTAAAGGTGCACCAAATTGTTCATTTTGCAAGCATTGAAATATTCCATTTCAATAAATTAATGTGCAAACTTTGAATGTCCAAGTGTGCTCACAACAATGCATTTCTCCTAAGGCATGAATTGCTTTTAATTAATTAATGGGTGATTTTCGACATGGTCCACAATGTTCCCCCATTATTCAAGAGCATGTCTCACCTTATTTTAATCAATTGCAAGCTTCCAATTTTGCAAATACATTCACAGTAACAACTATCCCATTTACTAGAATTCTTTGATTTAAAAATTCAACAATAATGCACCAAATTGGCAAGGTACATTCATGGTCATGTAGTGCTGAAATTGCGCTTTATTTACTTACAATTAAATAAGCAAAATCAGCCAAGAAGAACTACCATTTGCCAACGTGAAAAGCTAAAGGAAAAGGGTCCATTATGCCTTTAATCATGCATTATTAGTTGGCTTCCATGATGCTATTTAAAATGTAGAATTTGGCCTTAAAATTAATATAAATAGGCCTTAGTTTCAAGAGTTCAAGACACTAAAGAAGGGAGAAGAGCCATCACATTAGTCTTGAGTTTAGAGAGGTAATTCTGAATTTTTACAGAAAAATAGTGAAAATTGTAATACAGTTAAACAGCAACAACAACAGTACAACAACAACAGAATACAGCAACCAGAATACAACAGAAACAACAAAGAAAAATAGTGCAGTAAAAATAGAAAGTGAGTGATACGAAGTTACAAATAGGGTGTATGTCAAGTGAATAAGAGCTTTTCTTGTTTCAACTCTGTTTGTAACTGTAAGGTAATTTTTTTACTGTAAGGTAAATATTTGTTTACTGTAAGTTAAATATTTTTTACTGTTTATCTTAATTTTACAAGGGTATTTACTGGAGTTAATCAAGTTTATTTATATGTTGTGATTTTTTGTTGTTTTAGCATTTATTCTGTTTATTCATAGTTCATGTTATTTATGTAATTATTTGAAATGTTTAAATTTATGCAAGTATATGTTTAATCAGGATGGTTGTCATATAAATTTTTACCTCTAGTAATTTTTTTACTTTTTTATTTTTTACTTTCATGCTTGAGTGATATTGAACTCTGTTCTTAAATTTTTATGCTTTGTTCCGTTAAAATACAATATGTTGTTAAAAAAGCATTTTTCTAGGAAATATTCATTTTTTACATGAAGTTGATTAAAATAGGATGTGTTATTAACTTTTATTTGATTTGTGTCTTTATCATATATATGTATGTTATAATTTTATAATATTTCAAAAAAATGCTTTTTATATAAGTTTCCTTTTATTTTTTAAATTTTAGTGTTAAAGGAATGAAAAATGGTAACAAAGGTTAATTTGAGTAAGACACTATTTTAGCTTCAAACCAAACAAAATTCTTTTCAGTAAAAAATAAGAAAAAAAATTTATCTTCATATTTTTCTTTTCATTTTATTAGTATGAATTTGTAATATGTTGAGGTTAAATTCAATTTAGTTTATTGTGGGATAAGATAATAAGTTAATTGTAAAAAGAATGCACCTGAGTAATATTAGAAATTGTTTTAAAATAGACAGTGGGGTGTTTTCCTCATTTGTAACCTACTCCCAAACCTAAAACGGAATCTCATGACCAGTGCCACACACGGGTTTTTCCGATATTTTCCTTAAATAAATATTGGTGGCAACTCCCGTGTTTTTATTATTATTTATTTATTTTTGTATTTTCCCTTATTTCCTACGTTTCCTTTGCCTCAACTGTGCCCAGCCATAACCCCGACCTAGGCCTGCACCAGTCTGCGTCGCGGCATTAAAACCCTACCTGCAACAATAGGTTTTTGACAAAACACCCTGTTAGTCCGTGACTTCATTAACGTTGGACACTTAGGTCCCCAAGTTATTAAGTTTGACTTATTAATCCCCATGTCTATCATCATCGGATATATAGGTCCCTGCCGTTAACAGACGCTTAAGGTTTATTGGTTCCAAGTGACATGGCTCGTTGAGTGCCCACGGGGTTTGCCACGTACACATCATCAAACGACGTCGTTTTGCTTTTTCCCATCAGACCTCCCAATGGAAACATAACAACACCATTTTAGATGTGTGGGACAAAGTCTTCTTTTTATTTCTTCCCTTTTCTCCCATCAGACCTCTGTCTTCCCTTTTCTCTCTGTTGTTTCTCTCTTCCTGCAGCCCTAACAAATAAACCCCAGCCATCTACGAATTCTCCTTATGTTTCCGTCTCCAAAATAACATCTACGAATTCTCCATGTATTTATATGTTGACATAGGTTTTGATAATGACACAACAAATGAAGAATCACGATCAAACATATATAATTATGGACAAATTAATTATGTTTAATGTTTAAATTTGATGAATAACCAAGGATTTGAGTTAAGGCATTTACAAAGGATTAAAACAAGTGAAAAATGTTCATCTAAGTGCCTAAGGATCAAAAGGAACCAAGCCATATGCAATTACATCTCAAAAAAGGTGAAAAATTGCATGAAAAATGAAGCAACAGCCTGATGAATCGATTCAAGCCCCTGCTGAATCGATTCATGCATGTGAAAAGCTCCAGGGTGTGATTTTTTAAGTAATGAATCTATTCATATTATAGCCTGAATCAATTCATACGACTGGGCAGCGCCAAAATCAGCAAAAATCACATATGAATCTATTCATTTGGTCCTCGAATCTATTCATTTCAATTTTAATGCGTAAATACACTAAATGAATCTATTCATTTGGGAAATGAATCTATTCATCTAGTTCAAATTTAAATTTCAAATTTGAAACTTCATAAGCTCAATTGGACAGCCTTGCATCGCACCACGAATTTTCCGCATCGCATTATGAACTCAATCATGGTACACTAAGCAGACAGATAGGAAACGCTCCATAATTCCACTACGCCAATTATGACTCAAAAAGGAATTAAATAAGAAAAGTACCATGCCTCCTAAAGCCTATAAATAGAGAAGAAAATTGAAGAAGCAGATGTCAATCCAAGCAAAATGCATTCCTTGCCTTCTTCTCTGTTCTTTCTTATTTCTTAGCACTTAACTCTGTTCTATTTATTTGTGATTATTTTTGAGAGTTAGCTTGTCAGTAAAAATTATTGAGTACCAAAACTTATATATCCACTCCATTAGAGAGTTATCCTTGTATACTTAAACACCAAATTCCTAGAGTTTAGGTTGGGATTCAACCTTGTAAAATTGTGAGATTGAGAGATATGGTGGGGTGCCCTTGTACTTGTGAGAATTGAGTTCTTGAGTATGGGACACTAGGAAGCTGCAATTGCTCAAAGTTTGTATTTTTAATATCCAATAGTGGAAATACTTCAAGTGGGTTGCTTGAAGACGAGACGTACACCGGTGTGGTGGAACTCATATATATCGGTTTGCAAATCTCTCTTCCCTAAACTATTTTAAATTTATGCATTTAACTTGCTTGCTTAATTTGTTATGTTTATAACTTAGTTATTAAATCTATTTGAAACAAATTAATTTATTCCTTAAGTGAATTTACTTGGCATATATTAAGTGTTTGTTGATTTTCTTTGTGTATTACGTGCGATTAAATTTACCATCTTCATTACATATATTTGTTAAAGAATCAATTTTAAAAGCATTCCAAAGAAAATTTTTAATACTCAATTCACCCCCTCTTGAGTAATTGAGGCCACTTGGTTAACACTCCAGGCTAAGGTGAAGCCACCATGAGTCAGAACCCCATCCAGGGATCGTCATCCTCATTATCTAGCCAAGGTCGACACTGGCTTTGTTGCCATTATGGTGACCCACCAGCCTTGTGTGTATCCCACACAGTGAACAACCTAAATTGACAATTTTGGAGATACACACAACTCTGGGGGGCACAATGTGATTTTTTTGCTTGGGTTCAGGATGGGGACTTGGTACTTTACGAGGAAGAAATGAGGAATACATTGTTATACAATCTAACAGAGATGGAGGAAGTGATTTCAGGGTATAAATATGATGTGCATAGGGATATCTGTGAAGCTATGGCCCAAGTTATACGTAAGGAAGAAGGTAAATGGCAGATGTAAATGGAATTGTTGGTGAAAAAAGGGTCCATGGAAATCCATTAGGAATTGCAAAAGTTGAGGGTGGTTTTGGTTGCTCAGAGTGTTGTAATTTTGATTTTTGTAATGGGTCTATAGGTTATGTTGTTGAAAGCGTAATTGGGGTTCCTGGTCTTAGGTTATATTGCATCAGGAAAATGTGCATGTGTTTATAATGAGAATATGTATTGCTTTAGGAATATGGTTTTATGTTGAGGAAAATGGTTTTATCTATAATAAGAATGAGAATTTGTGTTGCTTCTAAAAGATCATCTTGTACATTGAATAGATTACATTTGAGTAAAGCAATATACTGATTCTGCAATTTAGTTTATATGCCACAATGAGCCATCCAATAAACTTGTATGTACAAATGTAATATTTATATCAGACCTGTGCATATCAAAAGTCTAGAAAAGAACTCAGTTGTATCCAAGTATAATCTGTTACAAATCATAGGTTTTTATTAGGTGGTATGGAAATTGAAAAGTGTTATTTTGGGTTGGTGGCTTTGGCTCTATATACTTGATCTGATTATTGAGAGGTGGCATTTGTGTTCCTAAAGTTAGAAGGATACTAAGTTAAAACAAGGAAAGGAAAGCTACAAATGATCATGTGAGTATTAGACATATATTAAGTTACAAAACCACCAAAGACCCCAAAAGAGAAAAGGATAATAGTTGATTAAGTAGACAATGGACAAAGCAATTTGAGACTAATATAAGAGAAAACATTAGTTTTACATACCATTAAAAAGCAACTAACTAAATACTCTTAGCATTTCAATATTTAACTAATAACAAATCACAATACATCAAATGTTAATGTTATACTCTATTCTAAGAACTAATTGCATATCCTACAGTTCTAATACCAAAATTGAATGGCTTAAATGAGTGCTACAGATTAATAGCTTTCCTTTTTTTCACCCTGGCACAGAGAATATAAATAAAGGCATAGAGAATAAGAATTCAACAAGATGAGATCAAAATTATCCTTATAGTTAGAGATTAATGGCTTTCCTTTTTTTCACCCTGGCAGCTCTGTTATATAGGATTTTTTTTCTTCCATCTAGTCATCAACCACACTCGTTTGCATGGTTAATTTTATACCTAGGAACTTTTAAATCAGTGTTGAAAGAGTGATGCTGAAATCCTGAGCCATTAATTTGGTGCAAAAATCTTAGTAAAATAAAATGTGACTGTCGGATTTACACTTATGGCAAGCGCACCAGTCGTTAACATTGTAGAATATTTGATCGTCTCACAGGGATTGTGGTAAGTACCTCAATCTAAGACTAGTACAAGCTGAACCAACAAAAAATACATGAAGTTCATTCGGTTTTTATGGTTTTAGTGTTTTATAGTTGTTTTTGTATTTTCAGCAATAGAGTTAAAGTGAAATATGGGAAGTGATTAATAGAAAACAGGTCAGGATTGCTTCGGCTCACAATTTCCTCAAGAAACATGCAAATAAGAATAATCGAACTTCACAATCTAGAGGACAATCCACTGGTGGTTATTCCCTAATTCCTTAGGTGAAAAACACTAATCCTTAAGCAATGAACCTTAATTCCTTAAGTGCTTGATTAACCTAAGAATCTAATGCGAAATTAGAGGTTTGAACTCTAACTATTCACCTAAATTGATTAGGCCTGAACTAGTTAGAAAGCTGGAAGTTACCTAAGCTTCAGCCATGATTCCTCACTGGTGAAGTTCTTCATCAATTCTGGATTTGTCAATCCAGCGATTCTGCTCCACTCCTCAGCTTGTTCGCCTCAGGATCTTTGAAATCGATCTACTTGCTCACAGCTTCAAGACTCCATTGCTGACCTTCATAATCCCAACCTTAGGGGATTAGAACTCCATCGACGTTGGATTTATCGAAGGAATACAGAGAGACATGGATGGGAGAGTTTAGAGAGATGAAAATGTAGTGAGAGATTGGAAATGGAAAAATGAAGTGTATTATGTTGTACGCTGTTCTGTTCTCTTTTTTACAGAGTATGTACATGAATATATATAGGCATCTAACTAAACTAACTAACTTAACTAATATCTGAAAATTGAGTTCTTAATTAAACTAAACTAACTAATTGAATAATTACAGAATAATTAACTAATCACAGCTCAGCTCGTAGCAGATTCCAGTTCATCATTAGCTAATGTACAACTCAGCACCAGCTAATTGACAGCTTACTTCTTAAGTTACTTAAGGTTGCAGTAGTAGAGAGGAAGGCACTGGAAGCGGGACAGTACTGCACCAAGTGTGTTGTTGGAGGGAAGGAACAATGTTTAAATTACTGCCTTTATGCTTCAGCTGCTGAGTTTTCACTTGAGCGGATTAAACTCTCGCTTGGGCGAGTTTAACTCCCGCTTGAGCGAGTTGATTATTCAAATCGGTATTCTGTAGTTGGCGCTCGGGTTCTTCATGCAATATTCTGAGTCCTTGTTCTCTTTTGGAGTCAGTGTCTTTGAAGTCTCACTCAGTCGGTCTTTGGACTCTTTTCAGTCGGAATTGAGAAGTTTCACTCGGATTTTCCAAATCTCGCTCGGCTTTTGTAATTTTCACTCAGATTTGTCTTCTTTTCTCAAGTACGCCCTGTTCCTGCACCATTAGACAGCTAATTGCCTAGCATTTATACGCTGGCTGCTTAGTAAATTTGTAAATACTTCAAAATTCCTTATCTAATTAATATTTTCAATCGGTTTCTTCATAAATAGCATACTTTTGAAATAAATAACTAAAACATGAATTATTAATAAATTATTAAATAATAATATCAAGACTAGACAATACTTAGTAAATTATGTTAAATAAACAGTGGAATAATTAAGTCTTTTCAAGACTTATCACATCCCCAAACTTAAAACTTTGCTTGTCCTCAAGCAAATATTCAGACTTATTAACTAACAGCCTTTGATCAACTCAATCAACCTTTCCTTAACTTAATTCATACTATAATTATTGAATACCGTTCATGCTTTCTTTTCGCAATTTCTAAAAGTATAAATACTTACACCTCCTTTGGAAGACAAGCTGCTGATGCTTTCCTCACTGGTCGGTGTTTAACTCTTCTCTCGGTGTGTAAGGTGACTCGAATGCACTCATCACCTACATACTAGTTAGATCAACATAGGCTTGCAACAGTTCTAAACATCATGAAATATGCCAACTCAATCGGATCAGTAAGGGCATTTTAAGCTTATAATGGGGCTGGGCTACACGCTCAATTATTGTTTTTCCGAGTCATAGATAGGTTACAAGATGTATCCACTGATGCCTTGCCTCAATTCTAACTTAATTGCCTTTACTAACAACTCTCTTAACTTTTTCGACTGAATGCTACTTAATAACTCGTGCTGTTTTGCACCTTCTTTTTCTTTTAGTCCTTCAGACTTTTCCTTTCCTTTTCTTTCTTTTCCGAATTTTTTCTTGTGGTGCTTTGCACCTCTTTTTCTTTTCTGAACTTTGTTCATTTTTCTCTCGGCTTTGCCTTTCTTCCTTTTATTTTTCTACATATTTATCCATAATTAAGGTCAGAGTGTGTCCTTAATTACTGTTAGGCACACTCTTCATCCCCAAACTTAGAGATTGCTAGTCCCTAGCAATAAGCAAAAACCGGGTAATTCACCAGTGGAACATCCAGGGTACTCTAGTCGGGTTTTTCTTGGATAATTAGGCTTGTAACGTTGGGTGTATAAAACAAATGAAAAGGTCTCAGGCTCAAACATAATTATTGGGTCAAAGGATGATTAATGAAATTAGGATGGCAAATTTTTGGCCCTGGCTAAATAATCAAAGAAGGCCTTCATCATTTCCGATTGGCTAGCATACAATCAATTAGTAAGTACTGAAGCAAATTCTGTCTCACTAACCAGCATGCAGATTCACTCGGAAAAGAATAATACAGGCTCAAAAGCTCATATATAATAGTTAATCAGCCAGTCATGTCCCCAAACTTAATGTAAAATTCATACATTCAGATTGCTAACTAGCATGCCGAGTAAACAATTTAAGTAATGATGAAGAATAGTTATGGGCAGGGATCATGAGTTAAGCAAAAACCGATCAATTAATTTATCCGACTACAGCTTAACGAATCAGCAACTTTTAAATTATGAAGACGGAGTGAAAGAAACAATAAGCATACTTTTGCAACTTATAATTAAGAATATTAATTAAAGAATAAGTTGGAAAGAGACTTCCCTTTTTACCTGAGTGGCTGTGGATGGAAAACGCGTAATCGGATTGGGACTCATGGATTTTACCAATACATATGAAAAAAAACGAATAAAACAACAAATTAACAGAAAATAAAATTTTCATTACATAATAAAAATAGAAACCAGTTCACTGTTCAGAAAGCAGTTACAATAACATTAAATTAATTACATAGGAAACATCATAAAAACGTGGAACAACTGCTTAAACATTCTGATCTTCACCGTCTTTGTCCTGCTGGGAGGGAATCGTGAATCCAATGGAATCTAACCACGCATTTCTATCCAGTGGGACTCCCATTTCTGCTGAATGTTCAACCCTCAGTTTCGTGGCAATCTTCCTGAGCATCTGATCGTGGTTCAAAACCCGATCATAAATTTCAAGTTGCATCTTCTTCATAACCTGTAATTCCTGTAACACCAAAAGAATGTCAGAAGAAGAAGAAGAAGAAGAACCAGCTCCTACAGATTTCTTGGGACGTTCTGGTTCTGTGGCTTTAAACTTCATAGCACAGTTTTCAACAGCCTTAACACTTTCAACCTCTGGTGATTCATTTTCCTCACTCGCAGGAGATACATTCCTTTGAACCAGAGGAGATACATCCCTTTGCTCCTGACTTCGACTAGGTACATGTACAGACGAATCAGATATAGTGATGGTTGCCACTTCTCTTTCGTTATCTATTTGTTTCCTTCGCACACTTCCTTCTGCAAAATTTGGTCTAGGTTTCTGCAGAAGTCTTTGTGATCTTCTTTTCATGATTAATGTTAAAATAATGATGATAACCAACCTAAGTAAACAGAAAAATAAGAACAGCAATCCAACAGCAACCAAAAACTATAAGACGCATGGCTTGTGAATAGCGGAAAACAATAACAATGAACAAGAAGATAATAAACATGAACTTACAAATGCACGAAATCAGTGAAAGAAGTGGAAAGGTGATACCTTTCTTAGAAACCAGAAAATGTCTTTTCGTCTTCAGCCCAAGTTCAGCATAGGTACTGAGGGTTGGAAGCTGAAAGGGTTTCTCTTTTATATTGTTGAATTCAATTTTCAAGAAACGCGTAAATGTGTTCAGCTTTAATTATTACTTTATTATTTATATTACTACTATTATTATTATGTTGTTTATTATTTATTTATTTATATATATATATATTAGATTTTTTATTTTTTTTTTAGAATACTCAATTACTAGAGGGGTAGAAGATCGAGTAAGAGTGGGATGATACCAATGTGATGCCAAATGGACATAGGAGAATGGAAGATGAATAAATGAACAGACGATAAGACAAAATGGGCAAATGAAAACTTTAAATAAATGAAATAGAGCGTATGAGAAACGAGTGAACTATTGTAATGAAATACGAGTGAATCAAGAAGCGAATAATAAAAGAAACAAATAGAAGTATGAACGAATGAAGGAATACCGAGTAAATGAATAATGAGCGAAAAGAGTGAAAAGGGTGAAACGATGATAACCGAGTGAGAATGGAGAAAGGTACCGAGTGATAAAAATCTAAGAAATGAAGAACGAGTTGGAAAAGTAAACAAACAATAATTGCGGAGAAGGAATACGTAAATGGAAATACTGATGAACAACAAATGATCGAAAAACTGAAAGTAAAGCTGAAGAAATGAAACAAGAAGTGGAATGGCACCCGAGTGAATTTAGGAACGTGTGGATTGAGGGTGGTTGAGAAAATCAAGTAATTGAAAGAATAAATTAGGAAATGACTGAGAATATTCCGAGTGGAGATGAGTAAAGGGTATACCGATCGGATGACGGAGATGAACGAGTGGAAGAAACCGAGTGATCTAGCGAGAAACCTAGTGAATGAGGAACTGAGTGAATGAAAAATCGAGTGACAGAAGTGAAAGAGACCAAGATGGAGATACGAGTAGATAAGTGAAAGTGACCAAATAAATGAAAGACGAGTGGAAGATTGACGGAGTGAATGAAGAATGAGTGAAATAGAGTGACCGAATGAATGAAGACCGAGTGGTTGAAAAACGAGTGAAAAATGAGGTGAACAACGAAAGTCAGAATGATATGGAGCGACTGAGTGAGAAAAACGAGTGAATACAAGAATGACTGCATAGGGGTCCGAGTGAATCGGAATACCGAATGGATGAAGAAGAAGACAATTGAGTGATAAAATGAGTAGACGAAAGAATGAGTGAATGAAAGGCTGGATGAACAACCAACACATGCAGAGAGATCGGGTGATGAAACCAAGGAAGAACTCAGGTGGATTAAAAGCACGAATGAATGAATCAACGACTGAGAGGAAGAGATAAAGTATAGGAATGAGTGGCGGGTGAGAGTGGACAACAGAATATATGAAAAGAAGGCCGAGTGACACATAAATGAAAGAAACTGAGTGAGGAGTGAGGAATGAGGGATCCGAGTGGAAGAAACCGAGTGATCTAGATCTGAGATATGAAGAATGAGTGAATGACAATGAGAGTTCGGGCCAAAAAGTGGAAAATGGAATGAATGAAATACCGAGTAAATGAAAGGCCGAGTAAACAAAACGAATACAGCGAGGGGCCGAGTGAATGGAGAAACTAGGGGAATGAAAAACGAGATGACAGGAAATTGAGTGACTGGAAATACTGAGTGTGACAATCGCGAATGAACCACGAGTAGATGAAAAAGAAAAGTACAATGTGAGAAAACCGAGAAAGAAAGTAGGTGGAATGAAACAATGAGTAAATGAATACTGAGTGGATTATACCGGGTAAAAGTGAAAAACGAATGAACAAACAATGAGTGGTCAGAAAAATGGAGAAACAAGTGAAAGAACACGAAAGAATGGCTGACCGAGTGAATGAAGAGTGACAAAAGTGGAAGAGATCAGGGAATGAATGAATAAAGAAAAGTGTATGAGAACCGAGTGTGACAATGAATGGACGAGTGAACAACTGCTGTGAGATACGAGTGAACAAAGAAGTGCGTGGAAGAAAGAACGAATGAGAGTAAGGCTGAGTGAAAGAAAGAACGAGTGGAGGAAACCGAAAGACCGCGTGCATATGAGACTAATGGATACAATACTGATTGTGATGAGTGAGGAATCCGAGTGATGAAAAGCCGACTAAAGTAAGTCACTTTTCACTATCTGACCCGTTCATTACATCAACGATCAGAAATCCTTCAAAGTCTTCCTTTTATTCGCATCAGAATTTGAAATTTTATTGAAAAATGACGAGTAAAATTCAATCGGGAAGAAGGATTAGAAATAAGTAACAGTTATCCGAGTACACTATTTTTACTCAAAACTTAGTAATTTCTTTCTTAACTGTGAAACAACACCCAGCAGTGTCTCGCCTAAGCTACACGTGCTTCGCCTGAGCGAAAATAGAAGAATCTAGCTCGGATTTCCTTCTTCAACTTCACAAACTTCATTTATTTAGTTTTTTTTTTATTCATTCTGACTCAAATTTCAAAACAAAACAATCGGAGGGTTGGGCTGCCTCCCTAGAGCGCTTCTTTAAGGTCACTAGCTTGACCTTATTGTATCTAAGAAGATGGCTTCAGTAACAAGGAGGTTTTCTGCCTATCAAACTCTCCTCCAAAGTAGAGTTTGAGTCGCTGGCCATTCACCTTGAAAATCCGATCGGTAGTCAGATCTTTCAGTTCGACTGCACCATGAGGAAAAACCTCATTTACAGTAAAAGGCCCGGACCACTTGGATCTAAGTTTTCCAGGGAAGAGTTTCAGTCGGGAATTGAATAACAAAACCTGATCATCCTTCTGAAACTCTTTCTTATTAATTCGCTTATCATGCCATTTCTTTGTTTTCTCCTTATAAATGGAGGCACTTTGATAAGCGTTGAGTCGGAACTCTTCTAATTCATGGAGTTTCAAAACTCTTTCCTCCTGAGATTGGTCACAGTCCATGTTTAATAGCTTTGTGGCCCACCACGCTTTGTGTTCCAACTCCACAGGGAGATGGCAAGCCTTACCGTACACCAATTGATACGGGGACATGCCAATCGGGGTTTTGAAAGCTGTTCGGTAAGCCCACAATGCATCATCTAATTTTACCGACCAATCTTTTCTGGATTTTCCAACCACTTTTTCTAAAATTCTCTTGATTTCTCTATTTGACAGTTCGACTTGTCCACAAGTCTGTGGATGGTAAGGAGTGGATATCTTATGTAAAACCTCATAATGACGCAGGGCTTTTTCCATTATCTTATTGCAAAAATGTGAACCCCCATCACTAATAATTACTCTCGGAACTCCAAACCTAGAGAAAATATTCCTCTTGATGAACCTAAGCACAACCTGTGCATCATTGGTTCTGGTTGGAATTGCCTCCACCCATTTGGAGACATAGTCTACAGCAACAAGAATATATTCGTTGGAGAGCGACTTAGGGAAGGGTCCCATGAAGTCGATACCCCAAACGTCAAATAATTCCACAATTAGAATATTTGTCAAAGGCATGCCAGCTTTAGTAGAGAGACCTCCACTCTTTTGACATTTATCACACCTTTTGACATATTCTTTGGAATCCTAAAAGATAGTTGGCCAATAAAAGCCACTCTGCAACACCTTTGCTGCGGTACGGGAGGCACCATGATGACCTCCATAATAGGAATCGTGGCAGTGCCACAAGAGCCTTTCTTGCTCAGATTCAGGCACACAGCGCCTGATTACTCCATCTATGCCTATTTTAAACAAAAATGGATCATCCCAAAGAAAAGCCTTACTATCATGAAAGAATTTTTTTCTCATTTGGGATGTCCAACCATCAGGTACCACTGAGGCACTTTTAAAGTTTGCCATGTTAGCGTACCATGGCCCAGTTATAATTGCCATCAACTTTTCATCTGGAAATTCTTCTTTTATTAAGACAGAATCCGACTCAACTTCCAGACGAGACAATTGGTCTGCAACTGAGTTCTCTACTCCTTTTTTGTCTCGTATTTCTAAGTCAAACTCTTGGAGTAACAGAACCCACCTAATCAGTCTCGGTTTAGACTCTTTTTTAGCTAGTAAATACTTGATTGCCGAGTGGTCTGTATATACGATGACTTTGGCACCAATCAAGTATGCACGAAATTTATCAAATGCATACACCAGAGCAAGCATTTCTTTTTCAGTCGTGGTGTAATGTATTTGATTTTCATTTAACACTTTACTAGCATAATAGATCACATGAGTTAATTTCCCTTTTTTCTGACCCAGCACAGCTCCGATTGCAAAGTCACTTGCATCACACATCAATTCAAACGGTAAAGACCAGTCGGGTGATGCAAGGATCGGAGCTGAAGTCAAACTTTGTTTCAATTTTTCAAATGCCTTGACACAGTTTTCATTAAATGCAAACACCTGATCTTTCACAAGCAAGTCGGTCAAAGGCTTAGCTATTTTTGAAAAATCTTTTATGAATCTTCTATAGAACCCAGCACATCCTAGAAAACTCCTTACTCCTTTCACGTTGATCAGAGGAGGAAGTTTTTCAATAATTTCAATTTTTGCTCGGTCCACCTGCATGCCCTCAGCAGAGATCCTATGGCCAAGGACTATCCCTTCCTTAACCATAAAGTGGCATTTCTCCCAGTTAAGAACGAGATTGGTCTCTTGGCATCTCATCAGCACCTTAACTAAGTTGCTGAGGCATGTGTCAAAATTGCTCCCAAATACCGAGAAGTCATCCATGAATACTTCAATAAATTTCTCCACCATATCCCCAAAAATTGCCAGCATGCACCTTTGGAAGGTTGCTGGAGCGTTGCACAAGCCGAACGGTATGCGCTTGTATGCAAAAATTCTATAGGGACATGTGAATGCAATCTTTTCTTGATCCTTCGGGTCAACCACAATTTGGTTATAACCCGAGTACCCATCAAGAAAACAATAGTACTCATGTCCTGATAACCTCTCGAGCATTTGATCAACAAACGGAAGGGGGAAATGGTCTTTCCGAGTAAAGTTATTCAGCCTTCTGTAATCAATGCACATCCTCTAGCCTGTAGTTGGCCGAGTGGCAATGACTTCACCCTGGTCATTTCTTAGAGTCGTCATTCCTCCCTTCTTGGGCACCACTTGGACTGGACTAATCCAAGTGCTGTCCGAGATCGGGTAAATGATTCCCGCATCAAGGAGCTTGACCACTTCCTTTCTCACTGCTTCCTTCATAATGGGGTTCAGTCTGCGTTGTGGCTGTACAACAGGGGAATAGTCATCCTCCATCAGGATTTTATGCATACAAAAGGATGGACTGATTCCCTTCAAGTCAGAAATGTTCCAGCCAATGGCAGATTCATGAGCCTTTAATACCCCAACTAGTTTACTCTCATCCTCTTCTTTTAAGTCGGCATTAATAATGACAGGATGAGTGTCATTTCCTCTCAGGAAAACATATTTCAGATGAGAAGGTAAAGGTTTTAAATCACATTTTTCTTCCAAAAATTCCTTTCCTTTCTCAGCTTCAGTATTTTCCAAATCATTTTTCTTTTCGAAATCACCTACTTCCAAAACTTCCAGTAGGTCCAGTATTTCCGAGTGAGAGTCAATTGACTCGGTCTCGGAGTCAAAGTCATCCTCTAAAAAAGTTCATAGAGCCTTTTCCTTAGTTTTTAACAGTAATGGAGTCTGGTAATTTTCAACCTCTTCAATCATTAGGCAATCCATCCGTTCAGTCGGATGTTTCATGGAACTGAAGACATTAAAAATTACTTGCTCCTCCTGAACTCTCAGCATGAGTTCACCCTTTTCTACATCAATCAATGCTCTGCCAGTAGCTAGGAAGGGTCTACCTAAGATCAAAGGGATCTCTCGGTCAGCTTCCATATCCAACACTATGAAGTCTGCTGGAAAGATAAATTTATCTACTTTTACTAACAAGTCTTCCAGCATCCCTTGGGGATATTTAATGGACCTGTCAGCCAACTGCAAGGACATGCGAGTCGGTTGCAAGTCATTAATTCCCAGTTTTTTCATCAAAGATAGAGGCATCAGGTTTATACTGGCTCCTAGATCACAGAGAGCACTTCCTACATGAATATCCCCTATTGCACACGGTATTGTGAAAGATCCAGGATCCTCTAGCTTTTGGGGAAGTTTCTTTTGAATGATTGCGCTACACTCTTGAGTGAGAGTAATCATTTCATCCCCCCTAAGCTTCCTCTTCTTAGACAATAGTTCTTTTAAAAATTTTGCATAGGAAGGCATCTCTTGCAATGCCTCAGCAAAAGGGATATTAATGTGAAGTTTCTTGAAGACCTCTAAGAACCTAGCAAACTTCTGCTCCTCTATTTGCTTTTTAAACCTGTACGGAAATGGAGCATTCCTCAGTTTTTCAGGAGTCAGCTTAGAAGCTTCCTCCAGAATCAGATCAACCTTTTTCTTTTTCTTTTGATGGACTTTATTTCCTTTTTCTTTTTCTGATTCATTTTTATTTTCTACTTCATCTTTATTGTCCTGCTCGGTTTCTTGTATTATTTCTTTTTCTTTTTCTGAACTTATTTCTTGACCCGGAGATGGAGAAATAATTTTTCCACTCCTAGTAATTATGGCCTTGCAATGTTCCCTTGGATTTACCTCGGTATCTCCAGGGAAATTGCCTGCTTGCCTCTCAGCTAATTGTTTAGAAAGCTGTCCTACTTGATTTTCTAAATTTCTTATGGATGCTTCCTGATTCTTAAAACTGGCCTGAGTGGCCTGGATAAACTGAGAAAGTACATTCTCGAGTTCGGATTTTTCTTTAACAGGAGGGTGAGAAGGTTGTTGTGGTCTATTTGTGGGTTGACTCGGTGGGATATTCTGATTCAAATGTGGACCTTTCTGCCAGGAAAAATTGGGGTGGCTCCTGTAATTAGGATTGAAGGAATTAGAAGGATAATTCCTTTGATACTGTTGCTGCCCCATATAATTCACTTGCTCGGAAGGCACAACTGGATCACACATTCCATTTTCATGGTCTCCCCCATAAAAGTCACAACTAATCATAGAAACTTGACTCGGCTTTTGGAGTTCTGAAATCTGAATGCTTAATTTTTCCAAAGCCTGAGTCATCAGTTTGCTCTAAGCCAGATAAGCATCTTGTGCTTCTAATTCTAATATTCCTCTCCTAGGGACTTGGTTCCTCTCACTAATCAGACATTCATTAGAAGCCATCACATCAATCAGCTCTATAGCTTCTTCTACAGTTTTAGTTGTTAATGAGCCTCCAGCCGAGGCATCAATCAAGACTCTGGTAGCTAGCCTGACACCATTATAGAAAATAGTCACCTGCTGTACATCAGAAATCTGATGATGAGGACATCTCCTCAGGCTTTCTTTATACCGATCCCATGCTTCCATCAAGGACTCACCTTCTCCTTGCTGGAAACATGTGATTTCATTGCGCAGCTTTGCATATTTAGAAGGAGGGAAGTATTTAATTAAAAATTTCCTTTGCAAATCCTCCCAGGTGGAAATGCTGCCTCTCGGTTGACTCTGCAACCAGGCTTTTGCTCGGTCCCTTAGAGAAAATGGAAACAACCTTAGTCGGATTGCTTCATCAGGGACCCCATTCATTTTTACTGTATCACAAATTTGGAGGAAGGTTGCTAAATGCAAATTTGGATCCTCAACCTCACTTCCTCCGAATTGTTCATTTCTTACCAGCTGCAGTAAAGCTGGTTTAAGTTCAAAATTGTTAGCTGCAATTGGTGGCCTAAGGATGCTAGCCTGCGATCCTTCTTCAGTCGGTCTGGAGTAGTCACCTAGTGTAACTCTCCTCTGTTCCATTTCCTGTTGTTCTTTTTGCTTTTTCTCTTTTCTCAGTTTACGTTCTAACAAATCGATGTCAGGATCAAAGAAGAAAGGTTCTCCTCTACTCCTTGACTGCATACAACAATTGTTTACACAACAAAGCAACTCACAGCTACGACTACATAAAACAATAACTACTAAAAAAAATACGTATTGACTGCAAACAGAAACAAAAGCAAATGGTTCAGTCTAGTACCGGTCCAAGGATTGTTGATATTACTCAACAATCCCCGGCAACGGCGCCATTAACTTGATGTTGAAATCCTGAGCCATTAATTTGGTGCAAAAATCTTAGTAAAATAAAATGTGACTCTCGGATTTACACTTATGGCAAGCGCACCAGTCGTTAAAATTGTAGAATATTTGATCGTCTCACAGGGATTGTGGTAAGTACCTCAATCTAAGACTAGTACAAGCTGAACCAACAAAAAATACATGAAGTTCATTCGGTTTTTATGGTTTTAGTGTTTTATAGTTGTTTTTGTATTTTCAGCAACAGAGTTAAAGTGAAATATGGGAAGTGATTAATAGAAAACAGGTCAGGATTGCTTCGGCTCACAATTTCCTCAAGAAACATGCAAATAAGAATAATCGAACTTCACAATCTAGAGGACAATCCACTGGTGGTTATTCCCTAATTCCTTAGGTGAAAAACACTAATCCTTAAGCAATGAACCTTAATTCCTTAAGTGCTCGATTAACCTAAGAATCTAATGCGAAATTGGAGGTTTGAACTCTAACTATTCACCTAAATTGATTAGGCCTGAACTAGTTAGAAAGCTGGAAGTTACCTAAGCTTCAGCCATGATTCCTCACTGGTGAAGTTCTTCATCAATTCTGGATTTGTCAATCCAGCGATTCTGCTCCACTCCTCAGCTTGTTCGCCTCAGGATCTTAGAAATCGATCTACTTGCTCACAGCTTCAAGACTCCATTGCTGACCTTCACAATCCCAACCTTAGGGGATTAGAACTCCATCGATGTTGGATTCATCGAAGGAATACAGAGAGACATGGATGGGAGAGTTTAGAGAGATGAAAATGTAGTGAGAGATTGGAAATGGAAAAATGAAGTGTATTATGTTGTACGCTGTTCAGTTCTTTTTTTTACAGAGTATGTACATGAATATATATAGGCATCTAACTAAACTAACTAACTTAACTAATATCTGAAAACTGAGTTCTTAATTAAACTAAACTAACTAATTGAATAATTACAGAATAATTAACTAATCACAGCTCAGCTCGTAGCAGATTCCAGTTCATCATTAGCTAATGTACAACTCAGCACCAGCTAATTGACAGCTCACTTCTTAAGTTACTTAAGGTTGCAGTAGTAGAGAAGAAGGCACTGGAAGCGGGACAGTACTGCACCAAGTATGTTGTTGGAGGGAAGGAACAATGTTTAAATTACTGCCTTTATGCTTCAGCTGCTGAGTTTTCGCTTGAGCGGATTAAACTCTCGCTTGGGCGAGTTTAACTCCCTCTTGAGCGAGTTGATTATTCAAATCGGTATTCTGTAGTTGGCGCTCGGGTTCTTCATGCAATATTCCGAGTCCTTGTTCTCTTTTGGAGTCAGTGTCTTTGAAGTCTCACTCAGTCGGTCTTTGGACTCTTTTCAGTCGGAATTGAGAAGTTTCACTCGGATTTTCCAAATCTCGCTCGGCTTTTGTAATTTTCACTAAGATTTGTCTTCTTTTCTCAAGTACGCCCTGTTCCTGCACCATTAGACAGCTAATTGCCTAGCATTTATACGCTGGCTGCTTAGTAAATTTGTAAATACTTCAAAATTCCTTATCTAATTAATATTTTCAATCGGTTTCTTCATAAATAGCATACTTTTGAAATAAATAACTAAAACATGAATTATTAACAAATTATTAAATAATAATATCAAGACTAGACAATACTTAGTAAATTATGTTAAATAAACAGTGGAATAATTAAGTCTTTTCAAGACTTATCAAAGAGACTTCTTACTCACCAATACAAGACTGAACCCCTCATTATTTCCTTGTAAGGCATTTTGTTATTTATCTATATTTTTGCTACCTGACTTTGGCTGAAACAATGGTAATGTGGACTTGCATGATACATTCATGTTCTTATAAATTGTATTGACTAAAAAAAAGGATAGACTAAAAAACATTGAAATCAATAGAACATCTTAATTATCTGCTTGCTCAAATTTTGTTTTGGTAAAAATTCTGATTGACTTGTCTTGGCCTGCACCAGCTTTAATATGCATAATTCATAATATGCATCATTCATAATGTGCAATAGAGTTAATATGAAACAAAATTATAGCCTTAACATATCAAAACCAGAATTATAGTCTTTACATACAATAACTAGAAATAGTGTCAGCCTTGTCATAAGTTATAATGAAAACCATGAAATAGTACAACATTGTTATAATAGATCACTACATAATCATTTCCTAAAACAATGGGTTTCTATGAAAACCATGTCTCCTAGTTTTTGGACAGACAACTTTCTCCTTAGATTGTACTGTTGGTTGGGTGGTGAAGTTATGGCACATTGTGGAGCTCTAACCTTGGACTCCTCCTAACAAGGGTTGTTGAAGTCGTTTAAGACATTGTTTATAAGGTAGTTACTTCAATTTCATCTTGGGTCTGTTGAGGTGTTGGGTTGGTCTCTTGGGTTTATTGTGGTGGATTGGGTTAGTTGGTTTCCTGGGGTTGGGTCTGTTGTGCCCTTCTCCTTTTATAAGCCATTAAACATGAGCCCTTCCTGTGTCTAACCTCACCATACTCACTACATTTCCCTGGTTGCAGTAGCCTCCTCTTTATTTTCTTGGTAGGGTTGTCTTTTAAATTATTGTTTTTATCGTTTCCTGTTGCAGCCTCCTTCCTTCTATGCTTTTTGGGCCTTCCAATGATCTTTTGAATTGTTAGTGGGACTGGTGGAGCAAAGTTTGTCTTCTCCTAAAACTCTGAGCCCGAGACTGATTCGATATGATATTGATAAGTTGCCTCCCAAGCTGCCATTAACATGGCAGTGATCCTCTGGCCTTTCTTCTTTGTGAGCTATGGCTACATAGGCATGTTTGCATGGTATTCCTACAGTAAACATACAACCATTAGTTTTTAAAATTAAACATTAGACACTGAATGGTTAAAATTAAACATGGGACTCTAAATTTTTAAAATTAAACATTAGACTCTGAATTTTTAAATTAAACATTAGACATTGAACACACACATACCTATCAACTGCCATACTCTACAAGTGTATTTCTGTGTTCCCAAATTAACAGACACCTTGTCTAAAAAATAATGGACCTCATACCTTTCAACTCCACCATCACCTACTCAGTAAATATGAGAAGTTAGACACCTTACTTGAACCTTATTGAAAAATAATAACTAGGGGAAAGCAAAGAAGAGACACTTGTCCACACCACTGTCCAATTATTACTTGCAGACTTGGCCTTTTCTAACCTACTCTGTTAGATTGGGGGTAAATTCTCAGAGTGGCCTGTTAACTTTAGCTTGTGGTTACCTATGGTGACATGATATAGGTTCTGACCTCTTCAAGCATTGTCACAATGGGCTTGCACCTGGCATGTACAAGCTTGGAATTGAGTACCTCATAATTATTGTTGGTAATGTTGTCCACCTTGTAGTTTTCATTAAAGCTCCATACGTCCTTTGGAAACTTGCATAGATATGTCCAAGCCTTCTCATCCATCATCCTAATCTTCAGCATATTTCTTTCAAACTCACTTGGAGTTGTTGACCTGGATATCTGCCACAAGAGTCCCCTTATCTCTTTCGCCCTCCATTGTTTTGAAAAGTTCTGCCATAGGTGTCAGACACAGTATCTGTATGGCACCCCAAGCATTAATTCTTAAAGTGTAGGAATCAAACCCTACATCAAACACATTAATAACAATTCCTCATTAGTTATCAGCAAGATTAGGAATTAGTAAACACACAATCAAAAAAATATATCATTAGTTATACCTTCTGCATGTCACTCATAAAGGTGAGCATCATTTCCTTGTAGTCACCTACATCTACATAAAGCAGCTCCAAAAACCATTTCCAATTGTCCTTATTTTCAATCTGGAACACACCATAAGCAATAGGTCATATGTGGTTGTTTACATCTTGTCCAACAGCAGTCAACAACCGCCCTCTATAGTATCCTTCCAAAAAACAACCATCAAGCCCCACTAATGGTCTTCTATATTCTCTAAATCCATCTTTGCAGCCCTTTAAACAGATGTACAACCTGTTGAACATTAGTGGACCTTAGGGTTATGGTTCACACTCTATCTTGACTGTGGACCCAGGGTTTCTCTTTAAGATCTCCTCACAATAATCCCACAACATGGCAAACTGCTACTTTTCACTCCCTTCAATTACTTCCCTTGCTCACTTCCTTGACCTGTAGATTATCTTATCCTCCAACTTCATCTTGTACTTTTTCCTATACACCCTTGAATTTATAATATTGTATTGCCTCCTCATATACTTTACTAATTTTCCTGTAACCCATTAATGATCACATGTTGCATTCTTATACACTCTCACACATGAGTGATGATTATTGAAAGTCTTGATTTAGTATGATTGCCTTACTGGGTTCAGACTACAAAAAATTTCCCAGCCACAATTCTTGTCTTTACACCTTGCCCTTGCTCTAACCTTATCATTTTTAACCTATTTAAATTCCCTACCTAAGTGTACATTGTAATCCTTCACAGCATGTTTAAACACTATAAGTGAAGAAAACTCCATCTCACACTCCAACATTATGTGGCCAAAGGTAGCTGTCTCATTGTACTGAGGATACACCATTTTGGACTCACCTTTTTCCTCTAAATCTGGAGGTATTTTCAACTCTTTTGAAACCCATAAGTTTTCAGAATCTCCACTAATTCCTTCCCCAACTTGACCTTAAATCTTAGTATCACGGTCAACTATAGTAGGGATGGCTTACCTTCTATGCTCTTGTACCTTCCTCTTCATCTTCCCTTCTGCTTCTTCTTTTTGTTACAACATGTGTCCCTACTTCGCCTCTCATCATTGGTCTCATCACTACCTTCTAAACTTTCATCACTACCCTCAATATCCTTATGATTTTCTTTTACTCCCTCTTCACTGATCCTATAACTGGTCTAACAACTGCAACCAACATTTTGTTCCACTACCATGGTCTTACCACTACCATCCTCAATGTCATCATCTACCCTAACCTGCACCTTCACCTTATCAAATTGAACAATGTTCCCCTCATCAACTTCCATAAATAATGTCTCATCCTCTGGATGTTAAAAATACACATCCATTAGCCCTTGGTTATCCTTAGCACAACTGACCATGTCCAACAGATCACCATCTTCCTTCAACTGATTCAACCCTTGATTTAGATCATATTTGGGTCATACCAAAAGATGCTCTCTAACCTACAATACCCACGATTCTTAGCAAACCTAATGAAAGAAAAGAAGTCTAAAAAATTAGGGTCCAAGTCCTCCCAATCTTCAACCTTACCCCCTTTGTATCCTTTTTTTCCATGCCCATTAACCTCTAACCTACCTCCAATATGAAGCCTAATCTCAATACCCTACTTACATTAACATAAAATAGAAGAATCAAAAGTTGTTGGGGAATCAATGCCAACAAAATAAGGAGTAATAACAGAGAACAACATAAACAATTCAGGAGGACTAATATTTAATTTAACATACAGGAGTAATGACATATTCAAAGCTATTACACACACATACAAGAGTAACAACATAAACAATTCAGGAGGACTCATATTTAGATTAACATACATGACTAATAACATATAAGATTAATAACAAACATGATTAATAACATAGATAATTACTAACATACATGATTAATAACATATAAGATTAATAACAAACATGATTAATAACATACATGACTAATAACATACATGATTCATAACATACATGATTAATAACATACATGATTATACATCAACAGAGGGCTCAATAGAGGGAATATACATCAACAGAGAATATACATCAACAGAGAACCCAACATTGCCCAATGCGATAACAACAGAGAACCAAACATTGCCATAAACCCTAAACAGAGAACTCAAAAAATGTGACAAAAACAAAGTCACAACCCTAAACCCTACAAAAAATGTTCAAAAACCATATAAAACTTTGAAAATGTTTGAAGACCATAAACATGTTCGACAGAAACGTGAGAAAACATAAACAAGCCATTTTTGAAGACCATAAACATGTTCCAATCAGTTCGAAATCATAAACATGTTCGGAAATGTTTAAAAACCATTAAAAAAGTTCAAAGACATAAATAGGGTTTAGGGTTTACTAACCTTAACAGCAGCTCCCATCACAGACAACACCTTCCAACATGATCACCGTCCAACGCAGTCTCTACCGACACCGATGAATTGGGTGTTTGGGGTTTCGCTTTACGTGAGAAAATTAGGGGAATTAGGGCTTTTGGGTTACGCAGTATGAAAGAGAAAAGGGAGAATTAGGGGAATTAGGGTTTTGTAGGAGGAGCAATGTGTCATTGGGCTTCTTTGAGGTTTTATGCGTTAAGGCTAAACGACGTCGTTGCCCTTCCTTGATCATCTAATGTGAACGGCGTTGTTTGATGTATATGTGGCACACCCCGTTGGCACTTAACGAGCCACATCACCTGGAACCAACGGACATTAAGCGTCTGTTAATGGCAAAGACATATATGTCTGACGATAATAGACGTCGGGGATTAACGGGTCCAACTTAATAACTTGGAAACTTAAGTGTCTGACGTTAACGGAGTCAGGGACTAATAGGGGTGTTTTGTCTAGGTTTTTTGAAAAATCCAAGTTTAGTCTTTTAACCAAACAAGTTGAGCTAAGGTAGGTTGTAATAGGCTAGGTCATAAACCCTCGATGGGTGATCTTGCCTATTCACACCCTTAATTTTAACTCGTGAGAGTCATATGTTAACAGCCTGTTGGATGTTTTAAAATCATTTAAACAAGCTACGTATAATTTAGTTTCTTATATCAATAATTAATGATTTCAAAATTAAAGTATATATTAAAAATAAAAGATTCAATAAAAAAAGAATGTAAAAGAAATTCTTTAAAATTATAAGAATCCAAAAAAAATCTTATTTTATAAAATCAAAAACATATTTAAAGATTTTACTTAATTCAAACCTGAAAATGATATTACATAAATTAAGATTTAAGATACGTTATTTGGGGAGGAAGAAGAAAAATGAAATTTACCTGAAATATATCCGGATTAAGGGAAAGCCGAGTCCTAAAACTTCATCCATTCTTAGCTAGCACAATGTTTCCATATACCCCACAAGAATTCATCCATTATTGGTGGAAACTCTTATGTATAATTCAGTTTCAATTTGATTAAGATTTAAAATTATACCAAAAGATTATGATGTCCATGTTGGATGGTCTTTCTTCTTCAGTTCTTCAATTATATATGTCTGAGATTCCAAGAAAGTCTACACCACACAAAAACGAAAAGGTCTGAGTTGTTATTTTCTTTTCATTGAGGGAACAGAATGTTATTCCAATTCCAAAATCACACAACACGTATTTGCTTGCAAGAAAGATTTACGATGTCACTAACTGTATATGTAGGAATCAATGCATATGCTTTATGAGTGATGCTGTTTCAATGTTTATGTTTCGGTTTTTCTTACCTGTCAGTTTTTTCTTTCCACGTAAAAATTATCATGTAAATTAACAGGGTTAAATTATTATTTTATTGCCTTGTTTTTTTTAATAAATTCCAAGTTGTATTTTTAATTTTTTTTAATCAATTATGTCTTTATCTTCTTCAAACGTCTTAATTAGGACTTTTGTTTAATTTTCATTAACAAAGTCATAATTTAATTAATAACAATATCAATCAACATGATGGTCATGTTCTATTGTTGAGACCTAACTGAAAACTCATTGAAAAGTCACGTTAACAAAGTAAATAACATATGAATTAAAAGGATCTAACGTTGTAAAAAGATAAAGATCTAACCAACTTAAAAAAAAGTTAGGAGTCCCTAAAATTTATTAAGAGGATAGAAACTGAAATAATAATTCACCTTCATGACATTTTAACATGATTTTCATGTTTTACTAGAAGCTTTGATTTATGAATGAAATGATTCATTTGAAAAATAATAGAATTATGGATTAAGTTTTTTTAAATCCAACTTGTATCACAGCTTACAATCGAAAATTAATCTTTTCAAGATTGATCATTGAAGTGGGTGACTTCTTTTAACAAAATATTTTCTATATATATGACACGATTTGAATTCTTAACATTATATTTAAAAAACTTAATTATTTATTAACTATTTTAAACTTTACTGACAGAAGAATTTAATTTTAAAAAAGATCTTAATATAAATATAATTCCATATAAATTTAATGGAATTAAGTGGCTTTTTTACATTATCTATTTTTAATTTATCCGTTTTTTCTTTTTAATTACGTAAGGTTGATAAAATTGTATTTCTATATTTCGTAAAATAGTGATCTATAAATTAGATTCCATATGTAAAATATATTATATTTATGTTAAATTTCTATTTCATTTTCAGACTAACTCAATGTAAACCTTTTTTCATTTAAGTACCATTTTTTTAAAAAAGTTCAGAATTTGTTTTTATTTATTCATTTATTTATTATATCATTATCTTTATTTTTTTTGTTATCTTATTAAAATTTAAAATTTCAATCTTTTTTAGTAATTTGTTTCATGTGCATTTTTTCTTTTGCTTTTATTTTTTCCCTTTTCAACATTCTAAGTAAAATGGGAAGTTTGGGTTGAAGGTTGCTTTCCACATAGGTCATGGTATACAATATGAAAAGTTGAAAGCAACTTATCTTAAAGTCAAATGCCAAAAGATTTTGGTTCAACATCAAAGAATAGAACAAACTTGAAACAATGAGAAATTTGAAATTTAGAATGAAACATGAAAGTGACAATGACACAATTTTACAAACACTCTGTGAGTATCAAAATATAAAGATATACAATCAGAAAGAAAATTTTCAAACTAAAGCAACAACCAACAATTTTACAATCACTAACAAAAAAAAAACAGCAAGAGAAAATATCAAAAATTACTTTATCTTCATCCTCCTCATCCTCTTCATCTTCCTCACCTAAACCTCCATACTATTGTCACCCTCTTCATTACCAACCTCAATCACCACCACCACCACCCCTCTTCACACACAGACACACACACCCAAAATCCATACTTCACCAGTATCACTAACCTCCATCACCACCACCATCAACCCCTCCCCCAACACTCAAAACCCATATACTTTACTACCACTATTAACCTCTATCAACACCACCACCACTAACCCATTTCACCACTAACCTCCATCACTCCCACCAACAACAACCCAACCTCAAACTATTCATCACAACCTAACATCACCACCAAACTTCATCACTTTAACTCACTCATAACAACCCCAACATCACAAACTCATTCTAAACCTTTCACCATAACCCAAAACCAACTCCTCCAACCCCATAAAACACAAACACCACCACACCACAAAAACAAGAAAAAAGAACAAAGAGAAAGGAAAGGAGAAGAAGCCTTTCACTGTGCCGCCACTATGCACTCGTTGCTCGGCTATCTCCCTTATAGTGGCCTCCCTCTCCCTCTCCCTCCCTCTTTTTGTCTTTCTTTCTTCCTTCCTTTTTTTTAATTTTGATTTTAATGTATGTTAGTGTTTTAGGTTAGTTTTAGGATCTAGCCCAATGAGGCCCATGGGGAAAAGGCCTGTGTTTTTTAATAAATAAACATATAAATATAAATAATTCTTTTTATTTATGTTATGTATTTTGTATTTGATGAATTACTAATGAAAATGTAGTGGTCCCAAAGGTAGGATTGAGCTTTTAAGTATCAAAAGGGGTAGGTTTTAAATCCATATCCCCTAGTTTCATGCTTTTTTATTATTAAAATTGAAACTTTTGTGTCATGTTACATCTGTTTGGTTTGCCACATTAAAATAAAAGTGCGATTGTCCTTTTGGCAAGGTTAAGGCATTAGGATCTAGAGGGTTGGGTTTGAAGCTCATCTCCCTCATTCATGTTTCTTTTAAAAAATTACATTTTTAGAGTTATAGTATATATTCTGTTTATTCTATTTTAAACCTAAATAGTGGTGTTTTACTGCCAATGCCTTACCCTTTAAAGCAAATGGGAGTAGGTTTACACCTTGCCTTCCTTATTTCATGTTTTTTTAAAATTTTTTTTTGGAACTATTAGGCCAAGGCCTATTTTGGCTTTTTTCTTCTTCTTCTTTTCTTTTTGTCTTTAACTTTTTTTATTCTTGTCTTTTTTATTTGTTGTTGTTTGAGTTTCCTTTTTATGTTATAGTTAATAGGCCATTTTTTATTTTATTTTTTCATTTTCTATTTATCTTTTGTTTCATTTTTCTTCTTATGCTTGGTGTAAAATGAAAAATCATCCTTTTTTTCTGTTAGTGTGTCGTTTCTTTATTAATTAATGTTCTTTTGTTAACTATACTAAAAACTATAAAATATATTTTTTATTTAATCCTAGAATTCGAGTTCCTTTTTTCTTATAATTAAAATCATCATTTTCATTAAATAAATTATGCAATCATCTTATAACGGTGTCTAAACACTTTGTCTATACAGATATTATAAGATCGTAAAGGATAATACACGTACAGAGTATTCCATCTTGTATTTTCCTTTCGTATAAAATATCTCTTTTATTTAAATTCCCCAAAAATGCAATGAAGTCTCTTTTAAAAAAGACATAAAAATTCAGAATACTTTTCCTTAAACAAAAATCAAAGTTTTAATTTTTTTTCCAAAATCTTAAAAATCATTCAAGATCCAAAAATCAAATTTCTAAAGAACTACGTAACCTTGATTTTCTGACTTACCCATAAATAAGTAGGAGCGAGAATAATTTCGTTTTCCTTTTAGTAATTTTTGTTTGCCATTGTTTATTTTGATTGATTTTAAAATTGTTACTATTTAAATTAAAACACTATTTTATTACAATGAGATTAACTTAGATGAGACATTTTGTTAATTTTGTTGTATTATCAACCTCTTTTTCATTTGTAAAAAATAATAAGTTTTCTTACGAAAAGATAAATTTAGACGAGACATTTTGTTAATTTTGCCACATTTATAACATTAGTTCTGTTCGTCAAAAAATAAAGTTTTTTTGTAATGAGATTAATTTGGATGAAACGTCCTAATAATCATATTAAGTTTTAAATATGTTTGATTTAAGATTAATTTGGACGAAGCATCTTGTTAATCTTGTTAAGTTTTAAATGTGTTCAATCTAAGATTAATTCAAACGAGACATTCTGCTAATTTTATTTCAAAAATTCCTTTTTCTTTGTTCATATGGTTCAATTTCTTTTTTCAGAGGTTAAATCAATTTTTGAGCTATTTAAAATGCACGATTAATTTGAGGTAACTGTTTTATAAAATGTCGTTTTCATGACAAGTGTCTTAACAACACTTTTTCAAATATTTTAACTTTGAATAAATATCAATAGTGACTCCATTTTTTCAAAAAGATTTCGAAACTTTCTTTTTTACGGTCGGCCTCCCACCACAATCCTAGATGTGAAACTCAATAACACGATACTATTAAAAATAATCAAACTTTAGGTTTTTGTTAACTTTTACCCTTAAAATAACTTTTTTAAGTGACTCTTAAACTAACTTTAAACTGTTAAAAATGAATTTTTTTAAAAAAATTAACTACATTTTATATTTTGGATGTAATGAGTATTTTACTAAATTATTTATAGAAATGCTCAATTTTTTCTTGAAAAATAATAAAATTCAATATGTAATTTTTTTAATTATGATCGATAATTTAGCACTATAGACAAACACGGTATTGAATTGATGTATGGGGTTCAATATGAAAAAGTATATAGCCGACTAAACCAGCTTGCAAGAAATTGACCCGTGAACCTCCATTCTTGAATGAATTGAAGTTTTGATTACGATATAGTGATAATTACAGCTATGTACTGCTCTCACTTTCTTGTCCAGCAAATTACAATGAGGACCCATCTCTGATCTCTCTTTGTTAAGGTTCTTGTCTTGTGGTTGTGAACAAGGACGATTTCATCCCATCAGGATCTTTGCACAAACAAAAAGAAAATGCTCAGCATTCCATATTTCTTTTCCTATATATCAATAATATTCTGTACCACACACGATTACTTCAACTATAATAATCATCGTCCTTGCATGGACTCAAATTAAATCTCATTTTAATCCTAGTTAATAATCTGTACTTAATTTGGTTGTTCCCCATTTCGTGTATCTTTTTTTAAAATCACAAATTGAACTCGAAGAGACCGGTGTTCTGTATGTTTGATAATACCTTGTTGGATTTGAATTAAACAACATGGTGTTAACACTGCTTTTATAGACTGCATATTAGTGCAATTATGTGATATTACATTGAAGTGGTAAAAATGTAGTTGCTTTAAAATTCATAAAACATTACACTAACATTATTATTACATGTAAAAACTCTGAATAACTGAACTTAGCTTATTTATGTGTGATATGATTTTTTTTTTAGTTTTAGACCTGATATGATTCAATAATATGTTCACCTAATAATTTATTTTTAAGGTATGTTTATTAAGAATACATGTAAATAAGTCAATAAACTTTTTAATTCTAATAGGTCATCGACCTAGCAATCTAAAGAAGTGAAAGCTTATTTTAGAAACATCTAACAAAAAAAATTACAAATTTTAAAGTAATAACATTTAAGAATTAAAAATTAAAAAGAGTCTAATAATATATTAATATAAAATTAATAATTATTCAATCAAACATAGCATATTAAAGATAATTTTAGGATTTTTTATTTTAGTTAAGTTATGTTATAAATTAACCTTCTTATAAATATATTATTTTAAAAATATTATAAATATATGAAATATACATGTTTAACATAAGAGACCAATAACTAAATAGCTCTGGCCTAATAAGCTTTGTAAGTCTTTTTGAAAATCTATGGTCTAATCTATCTAATTAAATAGACTTTTAAAAAATCTAAATTTAACATTTTTATTTAATAAATTTGACCTACGTAAATCTTAAAGGGGTTAAACCATGAACCCCACAACGGGCCTGATCTAGAGCATGTTTGGTTCACAGTGTGAACCTTCGTTCCCCTCCGTTTGAACGACCCCAACGGCGATTCCTCCGTCACCCATAACCGGCTCCTCGTTTGGCTTGCTCCAGTCCTCCGTTTCGTCAGTGGGAACGCCGTTCCGTTGGCTAGAAGCTCCGTTGAGGAGAAGCAACCCCGAGCCGCCCCCACTCAATGCCGTTGGGTGAAAAGTCGGAGGTACCCCTCCCAACGGCCATAAAGTGGTGAGATCAGTGACCCCCGACATTCCCTTTCGCAGATCTGAAAGGCACGACGCACGAAGCAGTCGGCAACGATCCTCTTCCTCCGGCGTCCGATTCGAGCTCCAGCAACCCGTGACCGGCTTCTTTGAGGTAAGAAACCCCTATCTTTTTTCTCTTTTTGATTTCTCTGGCTGGTTGTGGTTGTCTCCTTTTCTGTTATGGGTGGGATAGGGGTGGGTTCTGTCGGGGGTGGGTTATGTTGGGGGTGGGGTTGGTTGTGGGTTCTGTTGGGGGGGTTTGGTTATCGGGAGTGGGTTTGGTGGTGGGGTGGTTCTGTTGTGTCGGGGGTGGGTAAGGTTTCGGGAAGAGGGTTTTTGGTGGTGGTGGTTGGGTGGTGGGGTGGGGTGGGGTGGGGTGGGGTGGGGTGGGGTGGTTCTGTTGTGGGTTCTGTCGGGGGCGGGTTCTGTCGGGTTTTGGGGCTGGGTCTGGTTTCGGGAAGGGGGTTGTTGGTGGTGGTGGTTGGGTGGTGTGGTGGGTTGGGGACGTCGGGGTGGTTTGGGGTTGGGGAAGGGTCGGGTTTGGGTTGGGCATTGGTTGTTGGGGTGGTGGGGCATGGTCAGTGGTGGTTGCAGGTGGTGGTGCAGGTGGATTGTGGTGGTGGTGATGGTGCTTCGGTGGATGGTGATGATGATGCTGAGGAGATGATGGATGGTGGATGTATTGTGGTGCATGGGTGTGCTTCTTGTGGCTGGTGCACCATAACCTATTTCAGTTTCTGATTTTGGTATTTTTTTGAAAATAATTTGTATGGTTTTTGAGTTTATGTTGATTAAAATGTAATATGTAAATTTCTAGATGTATTGAGTAAGTAATTGTTGAAGGAAAATTAGGTTAGCTTTATTTAATTTAGTTTTGTATTTATTAAATGAAATATTTAAATTGAATTACACTTTAGCGTTGAAAATATGGGTATGGAACAACTTTAGGTAGTCCGCGTAATGAACGATAAATAACGAGTGATAAGACGATAGAGATCGTAAGCGTTTGCGTATATGCGATAATTTAGGTTACGTTGCGTAAATAAAAGTGAGTAAATTTACTCTTATATCTAAATTACATTGCGTAAATAACGAGTTCGTAATGAGTCGTCGTTACTTATAACAAATTGAAGTTGTGATTTGTGTTTGACAAGAATTTTTTAAAACCGGTCAACATTGAAATTTTTGTAGTATAAGTTAATTTAGTTATACAAACAAAATTAATGTCATTTAATTTGTTATTATATTGTATAAAATAAATATAGTATTAAGTTTTATATAGAATTTTGTAAGTAGATGTAACTTTTATTTTAATGGTTAATGGTTAAGGGTTAAGGTTAAGGGTTACATTGTAACTTTTTTATAAAGGTTAAGGGTTCCATTGTAACTTATGGTTTAGGGTTTAAAACTAAACTTTTATTATAACGGTTAAGGGTTAGAATGTGTCTTTAATTTTAAGGGTTAAGGCTAAGGGTGTAAATTTTATATTAATGGTTTAGGGTTTAAAATGTAACTTTAATTTTAATGGTTAAGGGTTAGAATGTAACTTTAATCTTATAAGTTAAGGATTAGAGTGTAAATTTTATAGTAATGGCTTAGGGTTTAAAATGTAACTTTAATTTTTATGGGTTTAGGGTTTAGAATGTAATTTTTTAAAGGGTTAAGGATTAGAATGTTTGAAAATTTCTTGATGGATGCTTAAACTAAACTTGTTAAGCGTTACTAAATTGTAACAAAGTGTAATACTATAAGTTAATTTTATTGCTTCTAAATATAGTATCATGTTGTAACTAACTTATTTAATGTTTGAATATGGGTAAATATTATTGTTGTGCAATGTTGTGACAAATTGTATTTTGTAGTATGTCAATGGCAAATAGGGATAAGGGAAAGGCACCCATGCAGTCTGTAAAGGCTTCTTGGGATCGTTATGCTGTGAAAGTATTTATGGATGGTGCTTTGGAACAAATTAGGAATGGGGAGCGCAAGGGTACCTCCTTAACAAAGAAGGGGTGAGAGGGTTTGGAGGGTTATTTTAATATGAAGTGTAACAGACACTACAGTAAAGATCAATTCAAAAATAAGTGGGATAATCTGCGTAAAGAATGGGTGGCATGGTATAATTTGTTTAAACATACAACGGGCTTGGGATGGGATAGTCAGAGGCACACATTTATAGCCGATGATGAATGGTGGGATGCTAAGGAGCGGGTAAGTGTTTAATCACTTATGTAGTTTGATTAGTGTTACTTTCATATATATCTAGGATGACTGAAACTTATGATTTATCTGCAGGAAAACCCAGCCTATGGGAAGTACCGTTATGAGGGTTTGGCCCATGCCCATGAGCTAACACAATTGTTTAAAGACAATGTGGCAACCGGTGAATATGCTTGGGCACCATCATCGGGCATTATACCACCCCCTGTTTTTGGGAATGAATATATTCCTGAGTTTGACGAAGGTGTGCAGGATAGAAGCGTACCAGAGATACAGGTTGGCAGCATACCAGAGTCACAGGATAGGAGTGAGGGATCAGGTGATAGTGAGGATCCTACCATAGGTGCTGAGGGGGTTACAGCTGGGGGCACAGGTAGTATGGGACTAGGTGGCATTGATCTGAACCAGGACTCCCAATCAAATCCATCAGCCAGAAGTGGGGACAAAAGGCAGAGGGCGGGAGGTAGAGGGAAACAACCTAAAAGGAGCAGGAGGGATAGTGTTACAGTGATACAGGAATCAATGAATCAGGTGGCTCAAGCCGTTAGCTCCCATACCTCTGCAGTTGTGGCCAAAACCAACCAGGATGGAAATTCTATTGAGAGGTGCATTGATATAGTGCGCTCGCTGCCTGAGTTCTGTAATGATGAAGACATATTTTACAAGTGCCTAACAGTTCTGAGAGATAAGGAAATTCGAGAGTGGTTTGTACGTTTAAAGACCCCATGGGAGCATAAATGTTATTTACGTGGTTTGCTTAGGGACATGTCATGAGTTCTGGACTTTTGTAATATGTTTAGGGATTTGTTTGCTTTGCTATGTGTAGGTTGTGTTGTGGTTGGTAGTTGTATGCTTTAAACATTGTATCACCTATATTGTTTAAACATTATGTTGTGTATGTTGTTTAATATTGAATGATGCAAGCATCTTATTTTAATGATTTACTTGTTGATGTCAAAGACAATGTGTTTAGGGTTAAATGTGTTTTTTTCTTGACTAGGTGCTGAGGGGATTATGTCATCATCTGATGAGGACGCAGGATTAAATGATGATCAGGTGACCAGCATTAACTTAGCATTGGCAGGTTGTTCTACAAATCTTTACGGGGAACATGCTATAAAATATATATGTAAGGAACCATGTAGGACAAGTCAACTAACAGGGCATGCATGGGTACAAGAGCTGATCAACGGCAATGACACTAGATGTCACGAGATGCTTAGGATGAGTAAAGATGTGTTGTTTTTATTGTGCGAGGAATTAGCCAACCGCGGGTTAACGTCATCCAGAAATATGGGCATCCATGAAATGGTCGCCATGTTCTTGCATATGGTTGGACATGGGGTCGGCAATAGAGTTATTCAAGAAAGGTTCCAGCATTCTGGTGAAACAGTGAGTAGAAATTTTCACCGTGTTTTAGAAGCACTCTTGGCATTCTCAGTTGATATGATAAAGCCATCAGATCCAACCTTCCAACGCGTGCCCCAGAAAGTTCGTGAAGATAAGAGATATTGGCCATATTTCAAAGATTGTATTGGAGCAATTGATGGAACGCATGTCCCATGTGTAGTGCCCTCAACCGGTAATATAAGGTTCATCGGTAGAAAAGGTTTTACCTCGCAAAATGTCATGGCCGTGTGTGATTGGGACATGTGTTTCACATTTGTCTTGCCAGGTTGGGAAGGATCTACCCACGATGCACGTGTATTTAAAGACGCACTTACAAACCCAACTTACAACTTCCCACACCCTCCCACAGGTTAGAATTCAGATTATTTGACTTTTACATGTCATTGCATATTGTTTGTTGTATACATGCTAAGCTTCTCATAATTAGGCTAATGTGTTTCATTAATTTCTCAAATAGGTAAATACTATCTGGTCGATAGTGGATATCCAATGCCAATGGGATACTTGGGTCCATACAGAAATGAAAGATATCATCTCCCAGATTTTAGACGTGCACGTGATTTTTGAAATCACAATGAGGTTTTTAATTATTTCCACTCCAGTTTAAGGTGCACGATTGAGCGAACTTTCGGGGTATGGAAAAGTAGGTTTGCAATTCTTAGGTTTATGCCAAAATTCACCTACGAGACTCAAGTTAAACTAGTATGTGCCACAATGACGATACACAACTTTATTCGAAGATGCAGTCTACCAGATATTGATTTTGACAGCATAAATGAAGATAGCTATATGGCCCAAGAAAATTATTCTCAGTTTGCACCCAATGATGAAGTTGACACAACCTCATCACCGGCCATGAATGTAATTCGTGATTCAATTAGGGACCAACTTGTTTATGCACAATTAAGTAATCAGTAATCTTAGGATCATTGTATTGTAACTTTGTTACTTTTAATATATGTTGGGAGTTTTTGATTCAAAGAAAATAATAAACCAATTTACGACATTTAATTTTTAAATAAATAATTAACATACCTTATAACCTTTAATATATAAAAAATAAAAAAGGCCTAGATTTATTAGTTTTACTATGACAAAAACAATCAAGTATATTCTTATTTCATAATATATAAAATTAATCACATTAATTAATTAGTTTTATTATATACAACAAAATTTACATTAAATATTATTTAATATATTTATTCATTTATTAAATATATATTATTAAATTTATTCTATTTTTTGGTTTTATATTATACATTTAATATTAATATAAACAAATATACACACAAATTATATATATATATTTAAATTCATACCCTTTTTAGTAATTTCACCCTCAACTACCATTTCCCAAACCCAATTCTACTACAAACCAAACAAAATCACTACAACTCAACTCACTTTAACTCAACTCTCAACCAAACAAAACTCCGTTTACAAAACCCCAATTTTCTAAACTCCATTTACAAAACCCCAGTTTTCTAAACTCCATCAACTCAACTTTATACCAAACACCCTCCTAGTTTCACCCTTAGCGGTTACCAACATACCCATTATGGTTGGTGATGGAGTAATTTTATAATTATGAGTAGTTTGACCATGAAAGTGGTTATAAAATAAGGAGAGAAAATAAAAAAAAAGTTACGGGTGTTATAAAAAAGAATATTGCAAAAAAATTTAAATGAAAATAACTGAATTGATAAAGAAAATATTTAATTGAGAACCAAAATGTAAAATTCATTCCCAAATTAAAACTTTAAATAACGTCAGCACTTTGGATTATAGAATATAAAGGGTGGCAGGGAACTAACGGTAGTTCCAATAATAATGTGTCACTCTGTTAATGTGTAAGGAGGAAACTGAAGGAATAAATCTTTACTGTACGAGAATATGAGTTAAAGGATCGAAATAAAAGAAAATAAAAAATATGAAACTGCATTAAATTAAAAAAATAAATAAATTATAAAGTATGTATTTATCTTTTTATATATGATATATCAAATTATAAATTGCGCGAGAATCATGAATTTCTCGGTATTTGAGGTGCCTTTAGTTTAATTGTAAAATGAAAAACCATGTCCCTCGTCCACGATCCAAGTATTTGGAATAACCTGCATGACATTCACAAAGTTCAGGGATTGATTTATTTCACTAAGTTCTCATACTCGTACGTAAGTAAAGCAGAAAATTTACTATTTGGGAGGCTGGATATGGACCTGACAGCACTTATGTGATTTCCAAGGTGTTTTCCTACTAAGGTATAATTATAAATTATTAGTGCTTGTTCTGTTTTGAAGAAGTTAAGATTCATAAATGGAGTAGTATCTCTTTTCTAAAATATTAATTCACCCTAAGTAATATTTAAAATTTAAGGAAACCTCGTATAAAAAAAGTGATTATTTATAGCTTCTCAAATTTTTGAGGGTCTCGAGTGGAGCTAGCCTAATTTTTATAGGGTGTCAAATATAAAAATTAAAATTAATATATTAAACAAAAATAATAATCAAATATTTATGATGATTAATAGTTATTAAATATAAATGGAAATATAATAAAAAGAGAACATAAATTATCCAGAAAAGTTCAACATAATGATACTTCATAGAATCTGATCCGGTCTGGATACCGGCCCCAAGGTTATCCAATCTGGATACCGGTTTTAAGGACAAAAGGCCGGCTCAGCCTTCCTAGAAGTCAACCGGTATCCCAGGATAATGATCCAGTCGGTGAACATGCTGATCCGATCTCACCTGAAGTAAAGTCTTTATAGTCGTCCTAGAGTTCAACCGGTGTCAAAGATATTGATCCGGTCTGCAACACACTAGGCAAACTGCACTTACACCGGTCATCCGAGGTGACATCCAAGATACCGGGTGGTCTATCCGCTCCAATATCATAATGAAGAAGGCATTCTGCATAGTGGAGTATGTCCCTTTCATCCACCGACAGGAGTAGGTACAATCACCAGCATGATTTATGGAAAAAGTGATTACCTTTCCACCCATGTGACAGAAAAGTACACGGATAATTCACCTACCCTCCTGACACACTCTGAATGCTGGCCCACTCGGATTAACTTTTTATACATGTTATTAGAACCAGTGGGCCCACTAACACCTAACAATTCATTTCCACGCTCGACTATAAGTAACATGTTGCAATACATGTTCCAGGTTACGTTGTCCTTGCTCTCTCTCTTGTTATTATACTGTTTGAGCATCTTCTAACTTGAGCGTCGGAGAATCTTCGCAGGTGACACCACCTGTCGCCCACACCAACACGCGAGGTCGGTGTGAAGGATCTCCTGGACAACAAGACTGACCTCCACAACATAGAGGCCGGATCATAGAGATCGGATACACACATCCGGTCTTCAATTCCATTCAATCTTCTACTCTTGAGGCTATCCCGACACCGGATCCTAGACCCCGGTTCAGGACAGATCATTGGCACGCCCGGTGGGACCCGGTAGAGTTATTCCCACTTTCTGCAGAAGTTAGTAGTCGACAATGGAAGGAGATAGACGCGGCTTTCTGGATGGTCATGTGGAGGATGTGACCCATCAATAAGCTGAGGGGAGATTCGTCTTTGAATCACCAGCAACCCATTCAAGGAGAATGGTACCAGTGGCAACCCCTGATCCTCGAGATGAAGTTATCGGGCAACTCAGGGAGGAGTTGAGGGAGTTGCGAAGGGAAAAAGGAGGAACTGGGGACAGAGTGATGTCTTAGGCGGAGGATACTCGCCATACATCTGCGAGAGAAAGATCCACAACTCTCCAGTATTCTAAGATCCCTACCTTTGAGAGGAGAGAACAAACTCAAGATTCTGGGGATAGAAACAGTGCAAGGAAGAGGGGGCAGACAGCGATGGCTTCTGGGCCATTCCGATTCAACGTCCCTTTCTCAAGGAGGCTCATGAGTATACTCATCCCCAAGCACTTGCAAACGACCAACCACTTTCCATCAGAAAGTATAATGGAGAAACTGACCCCATTAAGCACCTTGATGCTTACACGTATGAGGCCATGTACTTGGGAGCTGATGAAGATATGATGTGCAGGATGTTCCCACGAACCTTAACGGAGGAGGCTCTCGGTTGGTTCAAAAGTTTACCCTCGGAGTCAATAGATTCTTGGGAAGAAATGGCGACTTCATTTGAGAGCCATTTCATCATCTCTAGGGACATCCCAAGGACTTCCCATACTTTGGCTCATATCAGGCAGGGGGAACGTGAAACTCTCAAGGAGTTTTTGAAGAGATTCTACAAGGAGGCTGCTTTGGTGCCTAACCTCACGGAGGCTATTCAGCTTCACATCATTGTCAAAGCCTTACAGCCTGGATCCGCCTTTGCTTTGTCTTTGGCGAAGAGTCCTCCGACGACGTTGGAGGAGTTTCGGAGAAAAGCTTCAAAATACGTGGGCATAGAAATGCACTTGGAAGCAACAACGGCTAAAAGGAAATCCTCAACGCCATATCAACAATGGAGAGATAAGAATTGGCCTAGATCGGAACACATGGAGACACCGTCCCAAGGCAATGTCTCTGATAATCCTGTTTCTCCGAGTCAGGAAGAACGGATACATGTATTTGGCAATTATGCTCCGTTAAATTCCAAACGCTCTTAGATTTTGAGGGAGATCGGATGGCCAACGCTTGCTGCATACGGGGTCAGGATGCCGCCCCAACTTCGTAAGCACGGAGACCCTCGGAAGTATTGTGAATTCCATGAACAAGAGGGCCACTTAACAGATGAATGTCAGGCTTTGAAGAATACTATCGAGGCCCTAATCCGATAGGGTAAACTTAAACAGTATCTTTTCAAAGAAGCTATTTCGAAAAAGCCAAAGGGAGTCCGGATTGGCGAGCATGAACAACAAAGTGTTATGCCCCAACGTCATCAGGGCCCCCAAGAGGTCATTGACTGAGTATCAGGCCATTAAAGCTAAGGACGCCCCCAGCTGTTATAGCTAGTCAGTAAGACGGTGTGCACTCTTTTTCCTTACTTGGGTTTTTCCGATCGGATTTTACCAAGAAGGTTTAACGAGGCATAACCCCGACCTGGCTATCTTTCTTTCTTTTGTATTGTACTTCATAATTAATGAAATTTTCCATCTGTTCACCTGTTGTCTTCATCATTTTATTCAACTCACAACTCCGTTATGACAAGATACTTTCAAGACGAACGATCCTAACAGCGTATCCGTTGTTAGTGATGAACCTCTTCGAACGTACAAAGGGGTAAACCATAGATTGAAGGCCCAGATTGTAGGATTAAACCGAACTCTGGGTACGGTTAGTAAGTTTGGCTGAACACCGGTGAAGGCTCAGATTGTAGGATTGAACCGAACTCCGAGTACGACTAGTAGGTTTGGCCGAACGTCGGTGAAGAACGGTGAATGGGTAAAATCCAACACCGATTGAAGGCCCAGATTGTAGGATTAAACCGAACTCTGGGTACGGTTAGTAAGTTTGGCTGAACACCGGTGAAGGCTCGGATTGTAAGATTGAACCGAACTCCGAGTACGACTAGTAGGTTTGGCCGAACGTCGGTGAAGAACGGTGAATGGGTAAAATCCAACACCGATTGAAGGTATGGCTAGTAGGATAAAACTGAACGCCATTGAAGACCTGAGTTGTAGGATTGAACCGAACCTCAGGAAATGGGTTGTAGGATTGCACCGAACCCGATTCGAAGGCCGGTGAATGGGTAAAATCCAACACCGAGTGATGAAGACCGGTGAATGGGTAAAATCCAACACCGAGTGATGAAGGTGGGTGAATGGCTAAAATCCAACACCGAGTGATGAAGGTCGGTGAATGGGTAAAATCCAACACCGAGTGAAGAAAATGGTGAATGGGTAAAATCCAACACCGAATGAAGGCTCGGATTGTAGGATTAAACTAAACTCCGAGTACGACTTCTGGAATCGGTCGGTTGCTATTGAAGAATCAATCATTATCGAATTCACTCAGAAGTACTCCTGGGAATTCCTCACTCGGAAATATTCTCCCTTGGAAATTCCTTACTCGGAAACACTTCAAATTCGATGCGAGACTCTTAAATTCTTTAGTCGGTAATATCTCATTGAAGTCCGACTCGTGAATTCTGTAAGCTGAGGAAATTTTATTTACTCGGGAAAATCCCTACCTGAGGTGCACTCATCTGAAGTCGAAGCATTTCTCTGTCCTTAAGTGTTTCACTCGGAAGATGCTTCACTCGGTACCACACTATATGGAAGTCAGAAATGTTCCACTCAGGGCAATCCCACGCGAAAGTGTCACACTCGGGGACACCCCACTCGGAAATCTTTCACCTGAGGGATCACTTGGAAATCTTCCACACAGGAAGGGTCAATCGGAAATATTCCTCCCGGAAGTCTCACTCGGATTATAAGACTAAATCGAGCCCCAAAATCATTAGTCGGACTAAAATCGAACTCTAAGGACGGCCAAAGACTAATTCCCTCAGGACGGATGATCTCAATCACCTATTCTGTGATTCAATGATGTAACTCCTGGCGCGGACAATTCCCATCATTATCCTTATGATGGAAGTCTTTGAAGACTCAATCCGTACTCTTATGATTGAGAAGAATTCCCCCAGGACGGATGATCTCAATCACCAATTCTGTGATTTGATGATGTAACTCCTAGCGCGGACGATACCCATCATCATCCTCATGGTGGAATACTATCAAGACCCAATCTGTATTCTTATGATTGAAATACTTCTTTCATAACGGATAATCTCAATCACTTACTCCGTTAATCGACGATTGGGATCAAATACGAATTATTGCTATCCATCCGTCCTGAGCACCGCGGTCGAGAATAACGGATCTACTCCTTCTCTCCCCAAAAGAATTAAGGGTAATGTCCCCTGAGAGGTACCAATCCCTTAACATACTTATACTCGGGGACAGTATTCATTTATATATTTCTCCATTCTAAAGCTTGTTTATCTTAACTGATTTGATTAATTTTTTGAGGCAATTATTGCAATCCAACCTCAAGATTAATCACACTGAACGGATTATAGAATACTGAAAAGATATATACATCTAAGTTATATTACTCTTCATGGCATCACAATATTGGGCAATACACATGTGGAAAAACATAACTTGCATTCTTGAGGGGATACGCCGGCATGCAGACCTCTCGTGAACTGTGTAGCTTATATGAGCAACTTACATCCCCTCACACAAGCTAGGGGACAAATGATCCGGTCTCGATACCGGCCCCAAGGTTATCCGATCTGGATACCGGTTTTAAGGACAAAAGGCCAACTCAGCCTTCCTAGAAGTCAACCGGTATCCCAGGATAATGATCCAGTCGGTGAACATGCTGATCCGATCTCACCTGAAGTAAAGTCTTTATAGCCGTCCTAGAGTTCAATCGGTGTCAAAGATATCGATCCGGTCTGTAACACACTAGGCAAACTGCACTTACACCGATCATCCGAGGTGACACCCAAGATACCAGGTGGTCTATCCGCTCTAATATCATAATGAAGAAGGCATTCTACACAGTGGAGTATGTCCCTTTCATCCACCGACAGGAGTAGGTACAATCACCAGCATGATTTATGGAAAAAGTGATTACCTTTCCACCCATGTGACAGAAAAGTACACTGATAACTCACCTACCCTCCTAACACACTCTGAATGCTGGCCCACTCAGATTAACTCTTTATACATGTTATCAGAACCAGTGGGCCCACTAACACCTAACGATTCATTTCACACTCGACTATAAGTAACATGTTGCAATACATGTTCCAGGTTACGTTGTCCTTGCTCTCCCTCTTGCTATTATACTGTTTAAGCATCTTCTAACTTGAGCGTCGGAGAATCTTCGCAGGTGACACCACCTGTCGCCCACACCAACGCGAGAGGTCGGTGTGAAGGATCTCTTGGACAACAAGACCGACCTCTACACAGATAGAGGTCGGATCATAGAGATCGGATACACACAGCCAGTCTTCAATTCCATTCAATCGTCTACTCTTGAGGCTGTCCCAACACTGGATCCTAGACCCCGGTTCAGGACAGATCAGAATCAAATTCATCAATAATTCATTCTATTGAAAAGATTAACAATACTAATAAATTTAAGTAGATTGCTCAATTTTTATGGTTTTTTTAAATTTTTTCTATAGGTATTATAAAACAAATATGTTTTAGGGGTGCTAAACATTTTGCATTCCTTAATTACCCCCCACTCTTTCCCATTAATAAAGTGTGTTAAATATTAAAGTTACGTTATTAATTTGAGTCACCTCGACATGATATGTTAAGTACCAGAGTATCAGAATAATATCACACAGCTAAAATAGAGATGAGAAAAGAGGAATTGAACACACAATAATTTTATGTGGAAAACCCTCAATTGATAAGGGAAAAACCATGGGCAAGACCAAAGAAATAATTTTACTAAGTAGAAGAAAAAATATTACAACTTCTTTCTATCTGACAAGGAGATAACAATGACACTCTCTCTTTAAATAGGAGAACACTCACTAGGAGAACCTCATAGGAGAACACTCCAATTTTTCTCTCTGAACTTTTCTCTCTAGATACTAGGAAATGCTTCTAGTTTTGGGATGCTATAACCATTGCTTGAAGCTTCAATTTATAGGAGAAGTTCCATGGGAAACTTGTGGCCATAATGCTTCCTTGATTCTAATTGGCCAATGCATCTTTGAATTTCTACCATAAAATTTTCAACCACTCCACCATAATTAATTACCCACCATTATTGAAAATAAGCCAAATAATTTTGCAACAAAGTGGATTTAGCTTTCCTGACATGATACATAGTATCACATATCAATTTTTTAAAATTTAAAATTTCATGTAATCATATTCATCAAATTACTTCTAAATTACCAACAGTTTAAAATCTTAATAGCTAACAATAATTTTTGTACAAAGATTATAGAAGAAGGTGGAAGTTTCAAGATTTCAACCACGAACAATTTTTCAATATCTTCTTCTCAAGCATCTCATCAAGCACCTTGTGAGCATACACCACCACCTCCCTAACCCCTCCATGAAATGACCTCCTCACCCAACCCAACAAAATGGAAGGGAATGATAAGAGTTAGAGTAATAGGATTGAGAATTAGGAGGAGGGAAAGTTGATTTTAATTAGGGTTTAGGGATGAAAGAGAGAATGAAGGGAGATGATGAGTTGTATTTTAAAATAAAAAAATAAATTGCATGTGGTACTATGTTGCAATACTATAAGATGACTTAAACATTAATACCTCAGCATTTAATAAACTTTACTAATGATATGAGTGTTTTTTTAGCCACCTAAAAATTTAAGGGGTTGAAAATTATATTTTCTATAGAAATTTTTTTCTAAATATTGGGGTGAATTTATATTTTAACTTTTTTTATAATATAAATGAAGTAACATTAAAGTTGTAATTAATATGAAATGAATGGGTAAAGATTTATGTTAAGTTCAGCCAAATTGATGGATAGATATCTTGGTTATTTAAGGAATGTATTTTCGGTGGCCGAGAAAAAAACAGATTTAGAACAGTTAAATTAAAATAGTACCAATAATTAAAGATACTAAAAGTAATTAGGATATATTCTGATTTTTTTTGCTGCATCACTCGAGTTTTTATTTTTTTGTTGCATTATGATTTTAGTATAAAGATTACGTTTCCAATATTAGAAAAGATATATTTTAGGAGAATAAATTTATCTACCTTTAACCTTGAATAATAATGATACATAAATTTTGGATAGAAGTATGTCGCGAACGGGATCGCGGCGGGAAGGCCGACCCTCAAAATATTAAAACGAGTTTTGAAGTCCTTTCGAAAAGAAAACAGGGAGTCGCCACCAATATCTTTTAAGGATAAAATACCGGGAAAACCTTTCGTTAAAGCACTGGTTATGAAAGTAAAATTCTAAGTTCGGGAGTCGAATTACAGGTGAGGAAGGTATTAGCACCTCACAACTGTCCGTTATAAAACGATTACTTCAAGATGATAGTGCGCATTATAATTAGCCAAAAAATTATTTTAACTTCTTCAGAAAAGGAACGTACGAAATGACAAAGCATACCAAAAAAAAAGAACACGGAATTTTTTTAAACATAAGATTAACAGGACGTCTCGTCTAAATTAACCTCGCTCCTCCTTTTTTAAAAAAAAAGATATATATAAAAAAATGAGATTAACAAGACGTCTCATCTAAATTAACCTTGCTCCTCCTTTTAAAGAGATATTATTAAAAAAATGAGATTAACAGGACGTCTCGTCCAAATTAACCTCGCTCCTCCTTTTAATAACAAGACAAAAATGAAAATTCTAAAAATTAAATAAAGAAAGATGAGCCCGACAGGAACTTTTTCCCGCTCCTACGTATTCTCGAGTTTTCGAGAAATCAGGGTTACGTAGTTCTTTGTTGGAAAGTGTTTTTAAGAAAATATTAGACTTGTTTTTGATTGATTTGTTTTTTTTAATGATTAAAGGAAATTTATGAAGAACGAGAAAAAAAAACAAGGCAAAGTAATCCATACTTGCATAAACTTGTAAAATTTAATAACAGTAATGTAGGAAAAATAAATTTGTACGACATCTCTCCTAAGGGTTTAAAAAAAAGAACTATTTATTTTTATAAAAGGAAACAGAATAGGAGGAGAGACAGGGGGCAACGAAAGAAAAGAAAAGGAGAGAGGGAGCCAGAGTGAGTTCGAAAAAGAGAGGGGAGAGAGAAAATGAGAGGGTGGAGGGAGATCTGATGACACGCATGGAAGAGCTTGGACGACATCAAGGGGAGACCTGATCGGATTCTCGGTGAGTGATAGTCGACGCAGAGAAGATAGATGAGAGAGAGGGACGCTGGAGATGGAGGGAGAGACAGAGCGAGTTCGGAAAAGAGAGGAGAGAGAGAAAATGAGAAGGTGGAGGGAGATCTAATGACACGCGTGGAAGAGCTTGGACGATATAAAGGGGAGACCTGATCGGATTCTCGGTGAGTGATAGTCGGCGCAGAGAAGAGAGATGAGAGAAAGGGACGCTGGAGACGGAGGGAGAGACAGAGGGACAGTGAGAAAGTAAAACGAGTAAGGGAGTGAGAGACTGAGTGAGGGAACGAGAGACCGAGTGAGGGAACAAGAGACCGAGTGAGGGAATGAGAGATCGAGTGAAGACGAAAAAGACCGAATGATGGAGTGAGAGACCGAATGATGGAGAAACTGAGAGTGGAAAAGAGACTGAGTGAGAGAGTGAGAGACCGAATGAAGGAATGAGAAAGACTGAGAGTGAGGAGTGAGGGAACCGAGAAAGGGAGAGACGAGTGAAAGAGATAGGGTGAGGAACGAGAGTAAAAGAACGAGTGGAAGACCGAATGGATGAAAGACCGAGTGAGCTAGTGATGAGTGAAAGAGTGACAGAGTGAACGAAGGACCGAATGTTGGAGTGAGATACCGAGTGAGGATGAGAGACCGATTGAGGGGGAAGACAGTGAGGGAGTGACTGAGTGAAGGACCGAGTGAAAGAGAGACAGAGCGAAAGACTGGGTGAGGGAGGGAAACTGAGTGATGGACCAAGTGAATAAAGGAAACCGACTGAGGGAGAAAGACTGAGGGCGTGGCCATTGAAAGAAAGACGAGTGAATGATAGACCAAATGAGGGAATGACGAGAGATGGGGTGAGAGACCGACTGAGGGAACGAGAGACTGGAGAGGGAGTTAGAGACTGACTGAGGGCGAAAAAGACCGAGTAAGGGAGGGAAACTGAGTGATGGACCGAGTAAAAGAGAGATCGAGCGAAAGACCGGGTAAGGGAGGGAGACTGAGTGATGGACCGAGTGAAAGAGTGACTGATGAAGGGAACCGAGAGAGGGAGAGACGAGTGAAAGAGTGACTTTGAGGGTGAGACGAGTGATGGAAAATCGAATGGATGAAGGAAACTGAGTAAGGGAGTGACGAGTGAATGAAAGAATGAGAGTGAAAGATATCAGGTGAAGGACCCAGAGTGAAAGAACGAAAGAGACTGAGTGGGGTTAGACGAGTGATGAAAGACTGAGTGAAAGAGAGACAGAGCGAAAGACCGGGTGAGGGAGGAAGACTGTGAAAGAACAAGAGTAAAAGAATGGGTGGATGAAGGGAACCGAGAGATGGAGTGGGAGACCGAGTGAGGGCGAAAGAGACCGACTGATGGAAAAAGAGACTGGAGAGGGAGTCAGAGACTGACTGAGGGCGAAAGAGACCGACTAAAGGAGAGAGACTGAGTGATGGACCGAGTGAAATACCGACTGAGCGAAAGACCGGGTGAGAGACCGAGAGAGTGAAAAAACAAGAGTGAAAGACTGAATGGATGAAGGGAACCGAGAGATGGAGAGACGAGTGAGGAAAAAGGAAGGAAGAAAGGAAGCGAAAGTAGAGGAGAGACATACCAGAGAATGTTCTTTTTTTCTGATTTTTTCGTTATTCTTTGTTGTTTTTCTTTATCTGTATTTTGTTTCTTTCTTGTTGATTTCTCCTCTTCTCTTCTTATTTCTTTTGGTTTATATGATAAGGATGAAGAGGATTGGGAGAGGAAAAAGACGAACATTGAAGTTGGGATGGATTGGGGAAGAAGTTCTTTTGCCCTTTTTTTGTTATCTGATGAGGAAGATGGAGAAGGTGATGGGTCTGTTGGGTTTTTTCGTTCCTTATCCCTCCCTCTTTCTTTTCTTTTTTCTTTCAGGGAATTTTCGTTTGCTTTTTATAATGAGGATGAAGAGGATTGGGAGAGGAAGAAGACGAACGCTACTGGAGGAGTATTGGGGACAGGTTCCAGATTCTGAACGGGTTTTCCGGAATGGAGGGGGAAATTATTATTTAATATAGAAAAAGACAAAATATGGTGTTTACTGTTGCCCCTCTTTACTTTATTTTCACGAAAATATGAATGATTTATTCATATCGTGAAAAGGAACTAAAGAAGTGAACACCATCTTGACACTAACATCCTCAATGAGGTGATGACCTTGACAAATAGAAGACTCAAATAATGCCAACTTTGGCAAATGTGTTATGGAAACTTAAAGAAAACCAACTTCGGCACCGAGCACCTGAAAGTGCTAGACAAGCTTGAAGAGTTGCCAACTTTGACAATTAGGAAAGATGAATAAGGTTCTGAGTTTAACGACTAAAGTTTGAGCTTTGTCCTAAAAAATAAAAGGATATCTCCTTGATATTGAAAATGAAGTAGCCTAGAGAGGAATACTTAAAGCTTTGAAGAAAAATGAATGACACAGGGATTTGCCCGAACACGTTTGGACTGAAGGATACAGCCTAGGAATGAGTACCTGAAGCTTTTTTGATAGAAAACAAATGGCTTGGGGGATATCCCTGGTTCAAATTGAGAAAGGGAATAGCCTAGGAGTGAGTTCCTGAAACTTTTTGACAAAAAATAAATGACTTGGGGGGAATGCCCCAAGTTCAAATTGAGAGAGGGAATAGCCTAGGGCGGTGTACCTGAAGCTATTTGATAGAAAATAAATGACTTGGGGAATGCCCCTGGTTCAAATTGAAAAATGGGATAGCCTAGGTGTGGGTTCCTGAAGCTATTTGATAGAAAATAAATGACTTAGGGAGATGCCCCTGGTTCATATTGAAAAATGTGATAGCCTAGGAATGGGCTCCTGAAGCTATTTGACAGAAAATAAATGACTTGGGGAATGCCCCTAGTTCAAATTGAAAAATGGGATAGCCTAGGTGTGGGTTCCTGAAGCTATTTGATAGAAAATAAATGACTTGGGGAGATACCCCTGGTTCAAATTGAAAAATGTGATAGCCTAGGAGTGGGAATAAATGACTTGGGGGGATGCCCCAGGTTCAAATTGAGAGAGGGAATAGCCTAGGGCGGTGTACCTGAAGCTATTTGACAGAAAATAAATGACTTGGGGAATGCCCCTAGCTCAAATTGAGAAATATAATAGCCTAGGAGTGGGTTCCTGAGGCTTCCTGACAGGAAGGGTTCCTTATTTGACGACTAGAAAGTAGAGGGTGCCTCGTTCGGCGATTGAATAACAAACACGATGCCAAAATTGACAATTAGGAAGAATGAATAGCATGCCAACTTTGGCAATTGAAGCGAAAGCTTTGTATACCAGTTTTAGTGAAGGAAACTTGAAAGATGCTGACTTTGGCAACTCATGAAAACAAACTCAAAAGACGCCATCTTTGGCGATTGAGGAGGAAACTTTGAGAAGTGGCAGCTTTGGCGATTCCATTAAGGAGAGGAAACTTGAAAGATATGGACTTTTACAGTTGAGGAGGAGACTTTGAAGGTGCCAGCTTTGGCGATTGAGGAAAGGTTTTTAGAGGTTCCAGCTTTGGCAGCTTTGGCATTTTTAAAGGTACCAGCTTTGGCAGTTTGAGGAAAAAACTTTGAGAAGTACCAGCTTTGGTAATTGCGATTTCACTGGGGAAGAGAATTTGAGAAGTGCCAGCTTTAGCGATTGTGGTTCCACTGGGGAAGAGAATTTGAAAAGTGCCAGCTTTGGCGATTGTGGTTCCACTGGGGAAGAGAATTTAAGAAGTGCCAGCTTTGGTAATTGTCCCTTTTTATCAACCTTCATGAAAAAGGGGTAAGTAATGTAGAGAATGAATTAAAATTCTGGTAGATCCCTTTGAGACCGTGATCCGTGAGATGACTCATGGACGAAGTAGAATGAATGAGGCAACCATAGCTTCGGAGCGCGTTCCTGGCCAAGTCTCTGTGATGATCGCCCAAGGTGAGGTCGAGTAGTAGGAGCATCTTGTCCCTCACGACTTTAAATGTTTACCATTCTTCCATTTATTTTATTAAAACACATGTTTTTATCAGATCAACAAAATTCATAACATGTATCGAAGAGGGTGAATTTTATTCATGCATGTTAAACAAGTACAGAGAAAGAAAAACAAGGAAGGTAAATGAAATGAATGAGGTCACATAGAATAGGTCAAGGACAAGTGAAACAGGGAGGGTTCATGGATCCTCCAGTGATTCTCTGAGACTGGTGAGAGTCTTAACCCCCAACACGACTTCATGTCACGACTTCATGTTCACCCTTCGACCTTGCTTTTGGAAAGGTAAGTTTGACGATGATTCACGTGCCCGAGCTTGGACTCGTACTTCTTTGAGTCAGAGGTCTTATTCGCATTACTAGAAATTTGACCCTAACTTTTGCCTGAGCCGCCCTTTCAGGTTTTCGACTCACCGGGTCACTCTAACTTTTGCCTAGGCCGCCTTTCAGGTTTTCAGCCTAGCGAGCATTGTTTCTCTTTTTGCTTTTCTCTCTTCTCTTTTTTTTCTTTGTTACTGACATTCCCTCCCTAAGCATAGTACTTCTTCACTGCATCTGCGTTGATAGGCATTGGCAAATCCTTGCCATCCATGTTAATGAGTATTAAGGCTCCTCCAGAAAAAGCCCTCTTCACAACATATGGTCCTTCGCAATTAGGAGTCCATTTACCTCAATTGTCCTTTTGAATCGGTAGAATTTTCTTGAGTACCAGGTCTCCTTCTCGGAACTGTTGAGGTCGCACTTTCTTCTCGATGCTCGTTTCATACGCCTCTGATACAACTGACCATGATAGAGGGCAGTCAATCTTTTACCAATGATCAGGTTTAGTTGGTCATGTCGAGCCTGAACCCACCCAGCTTCTTCTAATTTTGCCTCTATCATCACCCGAAGGGACGGGATCTCTACTTCAAAAGGCAAGACCGCTTCCATACCATATATGAGAGAGAACGGGGTTACCCCTGTTGAGGTTCGGACCAAGGTGCGATACCCATGTAGAGCAAAAGGGAGCATCTCGCTCCAATCTCTGTAAGTTACTACCATCTTCTGTACTATCTTCTTGATGTTCTTGTTGGCTGCCTCAACCGCCCCATTCATCTTAGGCCGATAAGGAGAGGAATTATAATGGTGAATTTTGAAGCTTTCACAGAGTTCCTTCATCATTTTGTTGTTTAAATTCGTACCATTGTCAGTAATGATCTAACTTGGTAGGCCATATCGGCATATCAGTTCTTGTTTGATGAATTTGACCATAACATTCCTTGTTACATTGGCATATGAAGCTGTTTCTACCCATTTAGTGAAATAATCAACGGCAACCAAGATGAAACGATGACCGTTCGAGGCTTTTGGCTCGATGGGCCTAATGACATCCATGCCCCCACATTGAGAAGGGCCATGGTACCGACAAGACATTTAGGGATGACGGGGGTGTATGAAGATGGTCAGCGTATATCTGATATTTATGACATTTTCGAACATAGGTGAAGCAGTCCGCTTCCATGGTCATCCAGTAATAACTGGCTTTCAAGATCTTTCTTGACATGGCATGTCCATTAGCGTGAGTCCCAAAAGAACCTTCATGAACATCCCTCATGATTTCGTTTGCCTCAACAGCATCAACACAACGAAGCAGGACAGAGTCATAGTTTCTTTTGTAAAGCACATCCCCATTTAAGAAGAAACCCATGGCGAGTCGTCTTAGGGTCTTCTTATCATTCTCTATAGCACCCTCGGGGTATTCTTGACTCTGGATATATCTCTTAATATCATGGTACCAAGGTTTCCCATCAGACTCTTTTTCCATCATTTGACAGTATGCAGGCTCATAATGCTTCTTTACTTCGATGAGAGGCATATCGTAGTCACTACTTACTTCGAACATTGAGGCAAGGGTAGCCAAGGCATCAGCCATTTGATTGTCATCCCGAAGAATGTGATGAAAAGAGATCTTGTCAAACTCTTTGATCATTTCCTTAATATGATCATAATAAGGAATCAACTTGCTGTCCCTAGTCTCCCACTCGCCTTTCAATTGGTGGATGACCAAAGCAGAGTCCCCATAAACTTCCAACAATTTTACTTTTGTATCCAACGCTGCTTGGATTCCTAATGAGCATGCCTCATATTCAGCAATGTTATTGGTACAGTCAAAACACAATCTGGCGCAGATAGGGATAAATTCCTTATCGGGTGAAATTAGGATGGCCCCAATTCCGTGCCCCAGTGCATTAGAAGCTCCGTCAAATCTCAGGGTCCATTTATCTTTCTGACCACCTTCCTCATTGAATAGTGCCAGGATATCTTCATCCGGGAAGTTAAATTGCATCGGTTGATAATCATTGATGGGTTGGTGTGCCAATTAATCTGCCAGGGCACTTCCTCTTATGGCCTTTTGAGTGACATATATTATGTCGTACTCAGTTAATAGCACTTGCCAACGAGCGATCCTTCCGGTCAAAGCAGGTTTTTCAAAAATGTACTTGACGGGGTCCATTTTAGAAACTAGCCAAGTGGTGTGACTCAACATGTATTGCCTTAGGCGCTTAGCGGCCCATGCTAACGTGCAACAAGTTCACTCTAAAGCGGAGTACCTCATTTCACAATCAGTGAACTTCTTGCTTAAGTAGTAGATAGCATGTTCCTTCTTTCCAGTTTCATCGTGCTGTCCTAATACATAACCCATGGATTCGTTCAATACAGTCAGATACAATATAAGTGGCCTTCTTGGGGTTGGGGCACCAAAATTGGTGGTTCTTGCAGGTACTGCTTAATCTTTTCAAAAGCTGCTTGACAGTTCTTATCCCATTGCCCCGGTTGATTCTTGCGGAGTAACTTGAAGATCGGTTCACAAGTCACTGTCAATTGTGAAATAAATCGGGCAATATAATTGAGCTTTCCCAAGAATCCTCAGACTTCTTTTTCTGTACGGGGAGGAGGCATCTCAAGAATCGCCTTGACTTTGTCAGGATCAACCTCTATCCCTCTTTTGCTTACTATAAACCCCAGCAGCTTGCCTGACCTTGCCCCGAATGTGCACTTGGCAGGGTTCAATCTGAGCCTAAACTTTCTCAACCGTTCAAAAAGCTTCCTTATAGATCGCTAATGTGCCCTTCACCTGTCCTAGATTTGGCAATGATGTCATCCATGTAGACTTCTATCTCCTTATGCATCATATCATGGAAAAGAGTCACCATTGCTCTCTGATAAGTTGCCCCAGCATTTTTCAACCCAAAGGACATCACCTTGTAACAAAATGTGCCCCATAGAGTGATAAACGTGGTCTTCTCCATATCTTCAGGTGCCATTTTAATTTGATTATACCCCGAGAAACCATCCATGAATGAGAAAATAGAATGCTGAGCTGTATTATCAACCAAAACATCGATCTGTGGTAGGGGAAAATCATCCTTGGGACTAGCCCTATTCAAATCTCGGTAGTCCACACACATCCGTACCTTTCCATCCTTTTTTGGAACAGGAACAATGTTGGCTACCCACTGAGGGTATTTTGCCACAGCTAGGAACCCAGCATCAAACTGCTTCTTAACCTCCTCTTTGATCTTTAGGAGCATTTCTGGCTTCATTCGGCGTAGTTTCTGCTTTATTGGAGGGCACTCAGGTTTTAAGGGTAGTCTATGCTCGACAATGCTAGCATCGAGTCCAGGCATATCTTGATAAGACCAGGCAAAGACATCACAAAATTCTATTAACAGCTTGATTAAATCTTCTATTTGTTCTCTGCTTAGGGCAGTGCCGATCTTAACTTCCTTCTTATTCTCTTTATTCCCCAAATTGATGACCTCAACTATGTCTAGGTAGGGTTGAATCCCTTCATCCTCTTGCTCTAACAACCTTGTCAGCTTAGGCGGTGGCTCACAATCTTCCCCACCTTCCTCATCAGTGTAATCAACTGGGTGATCAAAGTCATGAAACAAGATTGCGACCTCACTATCCTCAAGAGAGTCATTTTCAGATCTGTAATTTAGTGTGTTATGGCAAATGAAAAAAAAGGAACAAGCGAGTAAAAAGAAGGATTCAAAACAAGGATAAAGGACACAAGAAGAGTTTTTTTTTTGGATTTCGATACGCGTTTATTGATGAAAATGATAAAAACAAGTTTTTTTTTGCCCTTATTACATGGAAGAGTCCCAAAGCCTTAGGCAGAGCAAAGGGAAGAAAAAGTACTTAAAGAATAAACAAATTACTTTGGTGAAACATTCAAAGTCGTGGGGAGCACGATGGCCTCCCAGTTATGAAGTTCTTGGCCCGGCGGACAAGCAATCACAAAATCAGCACTATCACAGAGACTTTCTTTAATGACAGCCACTTGGTCTGAAGGCATCAGTCCGGCACTCCGGAAGCTTTTATAGAGATCACAGATGGGGACTCTCGCAGTATGAGGCTCTCTGCCGGCAAGACGGGCAACCCTTCTTTCTCTCTTTTCTTCCTCTACCCTTTTTTTGTCGGCAGCTGTGGGCCGGTATCCCAATCCAAAACCATTTCTGTTCTCAAGCAGGCGTATAGGTTCCACTTTTCCATTCAAAGCACGTCCTAGCCCTCTTCCAGGTTTATACCCCTCACACAGCATAATCTTTGCCATCACTAAAGATGCACTTGGCATGTAAGCCTTTACCATTGTGGCTCCTTCCCCTACATAGGTGGCGTTTGCTATCTCTAATGCTTGGAAAGAAGTTTCAAGGGCCTCTTCCGCTGCCTCGATGTAAAGGGTTGTCAGAGGTTTACTGACCAGAAGGTCCTCTTCACCAGAAACAATTATCAGCTTGTTGTCAATTATGAATTTTAGTTTTTGGTGCAAGGTAGAGGGTACCACTCCAGCAGAATGGATCCACGGCCTGCCTAATAAATAGCTGTACGTAGGTGAGATATCCATGACTTGAAAAAGGACCTGGAACGTGCAGGGCCCAACCTGTATGGGCAACTCAATCTCACCCATGACCTCCCTCCAAGTTCCATCAAAAGCTCATGCTACTGTGGCACTTGGCTTCATATAAGTCCAATCGAATGGTAACTTGGCCAATGTAGATTTTGGCATGACGTTGAGGGACGACCCATTGTCAATAAGTACTTTTGTTAAGATGCAATCTTGGCACTTCACGGAGATATGGAGAGCTTTGTTGTGCCCAATTCCCTCTGTTGGTATTTCATCGTCAGTAAAGGTCAGATAGTTGTATGCAATAATATGCCCCACTATTCCCTGAAACTTATCAATGGGAATATCATGACTAACATGGGCCTCGTTCAGGACCTTCATCAACGTCTTCTGATGTGGCTCAGAGCTCATCAGCAATGATAACAAAGAGATTTTTGCAGGAGTATGGGTCAGTTGGTCAAGCACTTGATATTCGCTCTGGCGAATAAACTTTAAGAATTCATGGGCTTCTTCATCAGTCACGGCCCTTTTGATTTCACCACTGGCCCCTTTTTCGCCCACCTTGGCTTTTTCGGTAATCTTATCCTTCTTTGCCTCTGGAGGGGTGTATACTCTTCCACTCCTGGTTACACCTCCTACCCCAACAATATTTGTGATGGACGAAGGAGACGGGTCAATCGTTGCCAAGCTTGCAACGATCACATCTGCGTTGTACTTCCAAGGGACAGCTCGAGAATTTTTGAACACAAATGGGGTGGGTGCTTGAATGGTGATGATTGGTTGTACAGAAACAGGAACTGCTTGAGGGTTCCTGCTGTAAAAAATTGTCAAGGGCTTAGGGACTCGTGCCCCTGTTTGTTCCTTGACCATGTCGACCTCATCTCCATGGCATTTACAGACCTGCACAATATGGCTGTCCATAAGGCTTTGAAGGACCTCACAGAAGCCTTGGCGTTCGGTAGTCTGCTCACAATCATGTTCTACACTCCAGGTCCCTTCAATTAATCCCCTTTCAAGCAAAAGGGAATGAACTACCCTTAACGGCATTCTTATGTCAGCAACATTCTTAACGCACTCCTCATCATTTTCCACGGTGTTGACCCCTGAATTTCCATGGTTAGGTAGGGGATTTGTGGCCACATTTGGGCTGCCTTCCTTAAAGCTAATCCAGTCAGCTTTAATCAGATCCCTTACTTTATACTTCAATGTCATACAGTTTTCAGTAGAATGCCCCTGTGCTCCGGCGTGATAATCACACCGGGCATTAAGATCATACCCCTTGGGGTAAGGGGGTTCTACTGGCTTTAAAGGGCTGGGTGCCACTAAACCGCTACGAATGAGGAGAGGCAAAAGTTCAGTGTATGTCATTGGGATGGGATCGAATTGCATCGGTGTGCGGTCATTGTTAGGTTTCCTTGCATTCTGATTAGGATCGGGTGGCTGAACTGTTTGTTGTGGAAAACGATATGGCATAGGTTGTGGTATAGGTGCTCTGACAATGGGTGGACAAAAATGAGGAGGATAAGAGGTTGGGTTATGGACGGCAGCAGCCACATATGGATTCGGTGCATAAGAATTGAGGGCTTGAAAAACGGTAGGGGTGAATAGTCTTGGTTGGTCCCTTTTCTAATCATAAGAGACAAAGTTGGTCTCCCCGTCTCTTCTCCTGCCATCGCCTGGTGCTGGTCTTTTCACATTGGATGCCCCAGATGGGTCTCAGATAATCTTCCCTGTTCGCACCCCACTTTCTATTCTCTCCCCGATGGTCACAATGTCAGAGAAATTTGAGGAAACACTGCCAATCATTCTGTCATAGAAGGGTGACTGAAGCGTATCGATGAACATCGCTACTACTTCTTTCTCAGACAGCAGGGGGTCAACCTGTGCAGCAGTTTCACACCACCGTTGAGCATACTCCTTAAATGTCTCATTATCCTCTTTTGTCATGTTCTGTAGCTGCACTCTATCGGGTGCCATGTCTAAATTGTATTTGAACTGTTTCAAGAAAGCGTCTGCCAAGTCCTTCCAGCATCGAATACGGGTTCGTTCCAAGTGGGCATACCAGGTGAGGGCAGCCCCGGCTAGACTATCCTGGAAACAGTGGATTAACAGCTTGTCATCGGATGAATGAGACACCATCTTCCGGCAGTACATTGTGAGATGATTTCTTGGGCAAGTCATTCCCCGATATTTGTCAAAATCTGGCATTTTGAACTTAGGGGGAATAATGACATCTGGGACTAGACAGAGTTCAGAAGCATCAATCAATCCAAAACCTTCTACTCCTTCCACAGCCCTTAGTCGCTCCTCCAAGATCTCTATCTTTCCTTTTTGGGAGACATCGACTGTTCTAGAATCGGCTACTGGGTTTACCATTTGGGTCATGCCTTGTGGATTGGCAGTATAGGGGTTCATGTACCCATATGGATAGCCGTAAAGCTTGTGGAAAGGTATAGATGCATGAGGCTGACTCGTTGGGCCAATGTTTAATGGAGGACCCTGGGGTTGGCCCGTAGGTTGTACAGTATAGACTGGCTGGGCTATCTGGGTGACTTGGGCTGGGGTGGCTTGAGCTGGAGTGGCTTGAGCTTGAGCGGCTTGTGCTTGGGCAATTTGTGGCTCATGAAGTGATGGTATAGTGGGCTGAGCAGGGTGTGAGGTATGGGGATTCGTTGCTTGGTGGTCGTGGGTGTCTTGTGGGTTAGTGAACAATGGGAGAAAGTATCCCGGTGGTAAGCCATAAGGCAGAAAAGGTACCGGGTTACCATCTGGGCCAACAAATGTATGTTGTTGTGCATAGGACATACCGTAGTGTGGTTGGGGATCAGCAACAGGGTTAGGCCTTCCAACATTGATAGTGAGAGGAAGAGCCATTGGATTGGGAAATTGAGTCCTTGTCAGACCAAAACCTGGGGGATATAGCGGGGTGGTAGGCTGTTGTTGGGTGTCCTCAATACCTGCAGAGGAGCCCCTTTCTGTGATTCTCTTTTCCAGAAGCTTGGTCAACTCGGCTACCTGTTCCTTTAGCTGGTTGAACTCGTTTCTGAAATCTTTGTCCCTGATTTCTGCTTCAGCCATGAGTCTCGTTTGGAGCTGGGTCTAGTAAGGATGCTTACCCGTAATGTCTAATGGAAGTCAAAACATGAAATTGTTAAAAAGAAAGCATTAAATAAAAGCAGTAAAAGAAAAACAAATAATATGGTGCATGAAGCTATCGTGGAACTCGGCCAGTATCCTTCAACCGTTTCTCAGAACGTCACGTTCAAAAGTACTAAGTATGTGATAAGTGGAAATTAACATAAGATAGTTGTGGAGACAAAAGAATCCTTCTTTTTGAATTCCACCAAAATACATTACTGCTACCAATCTATTTTTTATGCAGAAAAAGTAAATCAGCCATTCCTAGCTCGGGCAATCATGGCCCTCATTTTACAAATCCTTTCTCTACAGTAATCAAGGAAGGTTATAATTTCTTTTGGGGTGTTAAGAGGATTAACCATCCCCTCAGCTTGCTTAAGTAAGAGCGGGAGGTCTTCCAGAACTCCATTAGCCAAATGTGCTAAGTGGGCGAAGCGGTTCATCCATGAATGAATAACTTCATCTTGTTGTGTTATTTCAGTTTTCAAAACACGGATAGCCTCACCACATTCTTGCTCAGTATCTATCGCATGTCATCGCTCACCATTTATCTCATGCTGGCAAGCCTCTACCACTTTATTAAGCTGATGCTCTAATCGGCTAACTTGCGACTGCAGAAGCTCTTTTTGCACCAGGGCATTTTGCTCGTGCTCTTTGGCTTTTGCCAACATGTCCCTTAAGAGTTGCTTGTCAGTCGACATGGCATCCCTTTGTTTATTCTTCATTCTCAGCTGAGTATTAGCTATTCAGAGGCACTGACTTTGTTTCCTCAAGTAATCCCTTTTGATTTTCCTCTTTTTTCCAATCTCCTTGATGGTTTGCTTGCTTTCTAAGTTCTCTCTTTTCTGAAGGGCACATTCTTGTTGAGACATCAGCAAGTCTTTCTCTAGCTTCTTGTTTTTGGCGATTAGTTCTTTTATCTTGGCTCTCATTGCCTCCTCTTCAAGGATAGGTGGGGCAACATGTGTGCTTGTTGGGAAATAGGAGGGACTCCTGAAAGGCAGCTTGACAATGGAAACCCTATTTAGGATCCATTGGTAGTATTCCTCCTTCACGGCGTGGCTTCGAGTTCCTAGTTCTTTCCCTTGTCTGTGGACTTTCTTTCATGTATTTGCTATATCCCGAATGACAGAGGTACAATCTCCTTCTGAGTAGTAAACGATAAAAGAAGTAAGGGATTCTTCATCGGGTGACCCAAGTAAGGGGTAGGCTAGCTGACGTTTGGCTATGACAGGGTTGTAATTAATACATCCCTGAGTACCCATGAGAGGAACGTTTGGGTAGTTTCCACAATGGTGAATTATGGCGTCAACCTTCAACCACTGCGGATACCACCTTACTTTATCAGCCATGAACCCTACCAGGTGATTGGCCCATTCACGCCCATTCTTTATTACTAACTGGCATAACTTTAGATCAGAGATAGGACATTCAACTTTGCTGACTTGGTGGAAGACATGTGACGTAAGCCACACATATAGAGCAGGTAAACAGCAAATGATTCTCTTTCTACCTTGTGTATGGCAGAAGTCCATGGTGCAGTACATATTTGCCAAGATAGCAGTGACAGGATTTTCAGATTTAAACTTGCAGGCAAGGAAAACGCCAATAGCATCATAGTCCACGTAATTGTCAATATTAGGGAACAAGATAACACCATAAATGGTGAGAGCCAAGGTATCCATAAAGGCTTCCCAATCTCCTTTCTCAGCCAGCAGGTGTATGTGCTTCTCAAAATATTCCCGATCAAACCCCAGGATCTGATTTCTATTTAGTTGCGCACTCCTTAACACTTCCGGGTGAATCCTTAGGACATTAGCGATGGTAACAATATTCGCTTGACGTCCAAGGTGGCGGTAAGGCATTTGTCCTTCTAGTGGCATCCCTAGAATCTGTTCAAACTCCTCAACAGACGGAGCCAATTGAAAGTCTCGGAAGGTAAAACAACGGAGAGGTGGGTCATAGAACTAAATCAAAGCGGTAATTGCCTCAACTTGTACTTCCACTTCTAGCAACTTTAGAATCCTCCCATATTTCCTTGAGAAAGTCATTTTCTGATTCATGTCCAATTTCTTCCCTAATGCTTGCAAACTGGTTGTATCGACTTTCCTAGCCTTAACATGCAATAATTTTTTCAACTCGGGTACATTTTTACCACAACTATCTGATCTCATGTTAATTTCCATATTTTCACTCAGAGGTACTGGCTAAGCTCTTGATAGCTTCCTGTAAGAACATAAAGAAAAGAAAAAATCAGTCATTAGGAATTGACATGCTTTGCAAATCGATACTCCCCTAGTAACTTTCTTGAAAATATTTTTGTATTTAGGGAGGTTACGATTTGACAAAACTTGCAATAAATCAAGGATCATGTGAGCTACGGATTTTCTGATCATCGTCAATAAAAAAAATGATTTTTTTAATATTTTTTTATAAAAATTTTTTGCTTTTTTTTCGATGATTCAGAAAATCTGTAACTCAAGGTCCTAAGACTTAAGTAAATATAAAAGGAAAGGACTACTTGCCCATTAAAGGATCACTAGTTAAAAGTATGTCATTTTTTAAAAAAGTAATCCACTAAACAGGAAAGTGGTTGATAAGTGCTTATTTTATGATTAAATTCATGACTCAATTAGACCCATTTTCTGAATAACTTAACTAAATTGATAAATAATTGAGCATGACTTTGATTATAAATAATGTGTTAAGTAAAGAAGCTTGAATTGCAAAAATCAGTTAAGAAGTTGTCAAAAGCCTTGAAGAACCCAAGAAGCATCAGAGCATCAAGCAAGGACGCTTGAGCGTGATACATTGCACGCTTAAACGTGGAAGAAAGAGAAGGCCTACGCTACCTTGCGCTTCAACAAAAATAAAAGAACACAACAACAGTATGTCACGCTTAAGCGCGAGCCCGAGCTCGCTTAAGCGTGACCATGAGCATGATTGGCGCTTCAGCGTAGTTATATGAGGCTCAAGCGTGACTCAATTGAAAGAGGAACAGCATCAGGTCCCTCCTCCCGCTCGAGCATAAGCATAAGACGCTCAAGCGCAACCTTGACCTCGTCTGGGCGTGAGCCCGACCCTGCTTGAGCGTGGAACATATATGTTGAAATAAAAGTGCTCGCTTAAGCGTGACAGATTTAGCTTGGGCGAAGATGAAAGAGTATCAGGAAATGTCTCACGCTTGAGCGAGACAAGGAGGCGCTCAAGCGTGAACCCGAGTACGCCTGAGCGTGAAGTAAGCGTGGATCTAGCATATGCTAAACAGAGGAACCACGCTTAAGCGTGGTCAAGGAAGCTCAAGCGCGAGACAATCAGTGAACATCAGTACCCTTCACGCTTGAGCATAACCACTAAGCTCAAGCGTGACTCATGCAGTATGGGATTTTTCAATTTAATATTCACCAATGGTGCGATGCCAACTTACCCACTTTCTTGTGTTTCTACAAGTCTCTGAAAGATGCTGCATGGGTTCTACGCAAGTGGGCAAGGGAAGCTGAACCATAACCTCTATAAATCAAGCTGCAAACAACATCAGATTCATCGCTGCAATCCCCTGTATTTCATTCACAATCCAAACTTTTCATTATTTTCTGTATTCATTCTTTTGATGGTGAAAATACAAGGCATGAGTAACTAAACTCCCTTATGGGATTGGCTGTAATCCATTCAACACTGAAGTAATGCTGTTGTAAGTTTTTATTTAGTAATGAGATTTGATAAGTTTCTGTCTTTCCTTCTGCGTTTAATGCCTGAAAGTACTTGATCACTATTTTCTTGTTTTAAGTTTTCTCAAGTATGCTGGGAAGTGACTTGTGAAAGCAGATCTGAAAGAAATACTTATTGTTAGTAGGTAGCCAGGGATGGCATCTAACGCAATAAACGTTAAAACAATCGATCGATAATGCTGGGATGATTTCAAAGTGACTGAGGGATCAGCGGTTTAAAATCATTCTTATGAATTTTGTAGTCGAGGGATCGATACAAATGACTATGATTGTGACGTAGAAATTATCTTTCCGATTTACTTATATAAAAACTTATGCAGCTTACAGAAGGTGAAAATGTGATAAAGCCAATCCCTGTTTTACCAAATTGATTTCTCTCAAAAACCATTCACTGTTATCTTTTGCAAAATTTCACTCTCTGTTATTTATTACTTTTTCATTCAACATCATTCACAACAAACAAACTAAAAACCTTCTGCCTAATCAATTCAAAACTAAGATCTTCATTCTAACACCTCCCTAGTGGAACGACAACTATACTATATTACAACTTCTGTGTTTAAACTTGGCACAAGCATTACATTGAGTTCATATTATACAAACTTGATTCTCTTTCATTGAACTCTTCATTCCAATATATCAGTGGTCCTCTAATTTGGATCAGAAGGGAAAGTGAGAATGAGAAAAGGTAGAAGTAAGGTTTGCCCCTTCGTGCCTTAAGTCGGGTTTTTTTCTGAAGGTCTCCCAATGGTTTTAAGGTTTTTCTATCAGTGATATCTCGCATTAGGTGGCTTTTTCTAAAACTTCTAAAGGTCACTAGAGCCAAGATCCTACTCATGATGTTGACCACAATAGTAGGAAGTCTACTAGGTGTGGGCACCATGAATAAGTCGAACTCTAGCTGAGATTCTCACGGTAACCAGACAGGGAGTACATCCCAAATGGCTCCGCTATCAACCTCCCCTAATCTTAAGTTTTATTTGAGCCCGGGTATAGGGTCCCACTCAAAAGTGTGTGCAAACTGTGAGTGTAGTGTGTGAAAGAGGCATTCAATACCCGTACCTTACTCATCCTGCACATAGAACAAACACAGAGCAACAAATAAAGTCATCTACCCTAGGGTTTAATAATCACACAGACATTAACAGAACATAAATGATAGAATACAACAAAACAGAAACCATATACAAACATTGACAAAAAATAAAATAAAGGAAGAAGTTAAATAATTAATATGCTAATTAAAACATGCGCTATCAAATTGACTGGCTTGACTCTCTAAGTCCCCAGTGGAGTCGCCATCTGTCGCGACCGGGATCGTGGCAGGAAGACCGACCCTCAAAATATTAAAACGAGTTTTGAAGTCTTTTCGAAAAGAAAACAGGGAGTCGCCACCAATATTTTTTAAGGATAAAATACCAGGAAAACCTTTCGTTAAAGCACTGGTTATGAAAGTAAAATTCTAAGTTCGGGAGTCGAATTACAGGTGAGGAAGGTATTAGCACCTCATAACTGTCCGTTATAAAACGATTACCTCAAGATGATAGTGTGCATTATAATTAGCCCAAAAAATTATTTTAACTTCTTCAGAAAAGGAACGTACGAAATGACAAAGCATACCAAAAAAAAAAGAACACGAAATTTTTTAAACATGAGATTAATAGGATGTCTCGTCCAAATTAATCTCGCTCCTCTTTTTTTAAATAAAAAAGATATATATAAAAAAACATGAGATTAACAAGACGTCTCGTCTAAATTAACCTCGATCCTCTTTTTAAAGAGATATTATTAAAAAAATGAGATTAACAGGACGTCTCGTCCAAATTAACCTCGCTTCTCCTTTTAATAACAAGACAAAAATGAAAATTCTAAAAATTAAATAAAGAAAGATGGGCCCGACAGGAACTGTTTCCCGCTCCTACGTATTCTCGAGCTTTCGAGAAATCAGGGTTACGTAGTTCTTTGTTGGAAAGTGTTTTTGAGAAAATATTAGACTTATTTTTTATTGATTTGTTTGTTTAATAATTAAAAGAAATTTATGAAGAACGAGAAAAAAAAAACAAGGCAAAGTAATCCATACTTGTATAAACTTGTAAAATTTAATAACAGTAATGTAGGCAAAATAAATTTGTACGACATCTCTCCTAAGGGTTTATAAAAAAGAACTATTTATTTTTATAAAAGGAAACAGAATAGGAGGAGAGACAGGGGGCGACAAAAGAAAAGAAAAGGAGAGAGGGAGACAGAGTGAGTTCGAAAAAGAGAGGGGGGAGAGAAAATGAGAGGGTGGAGGAAGATTTGATGACACGCGTTGAAGAGCTTGGACGACATCAAGGGGAGACCTGATCGAATTCTTGGTGAGTAATAGTCGGCGCAGAGAAGATAGATGAGAGAGAGGGACGCTGGAGATAAAGGGAGAGACAGAGCGAGTTTGGAAAAGAGAGGGGAGAGAGAAAATGAGAGGGTGGAGGGAGATCTAATGACATGCGTGGAAGAGCTTGGACGACATAAAGGGGAGACCTGATCAGATTCTCGGTGAGTGATAGTCGGCGCAGAGAAGAGAGATGAGAGAAAGGGACGCTGGAGACGGAGGGAGAGACAGAGGGACGGTGAAAGAGTAAAACAAGTGAGGGAACGAGAGACCGAGTGAGGGAACGAGAGACCGAGTGAGGGAATAAGAGACCGAGTGAGGGAACGAGAGACCGAGTGAGGGAATAAGAGGCCGAGTGAAGACAAAAAAGACCGAATGATGGAGTGAGAGACTGAATAATGTAGAAACTAAGAGTGGAAAAGAGACTGAGTGAGGGAGTGAGAGACCGAATGAAGGAATGAGAAAGACTAAGAGTGAGGAGTGAGGGAACCGAGAGAGGGAGAGACAAGTGAAAGAGATAGGGTGAGGAACGAGAGTGAAAGAATGAGTGGAAGACCAAATGGATGAAAGACCGAGTGAGCTAGTCACGAGTGAAAGAGTGACCGAGTGAACGAAGGACCGAATGTTGGAGTGAGATACCGAGTAAGGACGAGAGACCGATTGAGGAGGAAGACAGTGAGGGAGTGACTGAGTGATGGGCCGAGTGAAAGAGAGACAGAGCGAAAGACCGGGTGAGGGAGGGAGACTGAGTGATGAACCAAGTGAATGAAGGAAACCGACTGAGGGAGAAAGACTGAGGGAGTGGCCAATGAAAGAAAGACGAGAAATAGGGTGAGAGACCGACTAAGGGAATGAGAGACTGGAGAGGGAGTCAGAGACTGACTGAGGGAGTTAGAGACTGACTGAGGGCGAAAAAGACCGAGTAAGGGAGGGAAACTGAGTGATGGACCGAGTAAAAGAGAGATCGAGCGAAAGACCGGGTAAGGGAGGGAGACTGAGTGATGGCCGAGTGAAAGAGTGATTGATGAAGGGAACCGAGAGAGGGAGAGACGAGTGAAAGAGTGACTTTGAGGGTGAGACGAGTGATGGAAAATCGAATGGATGAAGGAAACTGAGTAAGGGAGTGACGAGTGAATGAAAGAATGAGAGTGAAAGATATCAGGTGAGGGACCCAGAGTGAAAGAACGAAAGAGACTGAGTGGGGTTAGACGAGTGATGAAAGACTGAGTGAAAGAGAGACAGAGCGAAAGACCGGGTGAGGGAGGAAGACTGTGAAAGAACAAGAGTAAAAAAATGGGTGGATGAAGGGAACCGAGAGATGGAGTGGGAGACCGACTGAGGGTGAAAGAGACTGACTGAGGGAAAAAGAGACTGCAGAGGGAGTCAGAGACTGACTGAGGGTGAAAGAGACCGACTAAAGGAGAGAGACTGAGTGATGGACCGAGTGAAATATCGACTGAGAAAAAGACCGGGTGAGAGACCGAGAGAGTGAAAAAACAAGAGTGAAAGACTGAATGGATGAAGGGAACCGAGAGATGGAGAGACGAGTGAGGAAAAGGGAAGGAAGAAAGGAAGCGAAAGTAGAGGAGAGACATACCAGAGAATGTTCTTTTTTCTGATTTTTTCGTTGTTCTTTGTTGTTTTTCTTTATCTGTATTTTGTTTCTTTCTTGTTGATTTCTCCTCTTCTCTTCTTATTTCTTCTGGTTTATATGACGAGGATGAAGAGGATTGGGAGAGGAAAAAGACGAACACTGAAGTTGGGATGGATTGGGGGAGAAGTTCTTTTGCCCTTTTTTTGTTATCTAATGAGGAAGATGGAGAATGTGATGGGTCTATTGTGTTTTTTCATTCCTTATCCCTCCCTCTTTCTTTTCTTTTTTTTTCAAGGAATTTTCGTTTGCTTTTTATAATGAGGATGAAGAGGATTGGGAGAGGAAGAAGACGAACGCTAGTGGAGGAGTATTGGGGACAGGTTCTGGATTCTGAACGGGTTTTCTAGAATGAAGGGGGGAAATTATTATTTAATATAGAAAAAGACAAAATATGGTGTTTACAAAGTAATTATTTTAATTTTATAAAAATAATTTTATTTTTTTAATTTATATCTATTTAAAGTTTTTTTTGGTGATATCTATTTAAAGTTAAATTTCACTGTTTTTTGATGCTAACACATCCATTCTACATTAGAATGGTTCGGTGCAGCCTAATAAACTTTTAATGGTCAAACTAAAAAAGTGTAAATTAAATTCAAGTTTAAAAAATGATTGAACTTAACTAAAGTCCATTTTTATGGCTATAGGCTTCATTTAGTTGGGCCAAAAGCCCTAGAAAAAGTTAGGTTCGTAATTAATGTGTTTAAGTCTGTCAGAGGTCTAAACCTAATAGTTAGTTGAGAACAAAGGAGTTATAGGAGTTTTTTCTTTCTTTTGTAGGAAGAGTGTCTTTCCTTTAGGAAAACTTGGTACATAGGCTATCAGAAGATGAAGCTCTCTCCTTGGTTAAGGAATATAGGAATAATGCTTTGTTGTTTTTCTCCTAGTTTTGTGTTTTCTCTATTTCAATATAGTTGTGTCTTCTCTCGTTGTCTAACTCTTTTTACTTATTGTTGAGGTTCTCTTGTCTTTCTTTTCTTTTGTATCCCTTCTGTTTTGTTTGTTCTTTTCCCTCATTGGTCTTTATCCTTGTCTATTCCTTTGCTTTTTTTGTGTCTCTGTATTCTATCCCTATCTTGTACCTCTTTTGCCTATCATCTTATTTCTTTCTACTTTTTCCCGTCATTCCAAAGATGAATGAGTCAAGAGAAAGAATCCTCGAACATATCAACAAAACTAGAAGATGGGATGAAAATGTAGTAGAGCTAGAATCAAACAACAAATTACAGATCTTTATAATAATACTTTATTTGGAAAACTTATCACAAAAAAAATGGTGAGTTTTATATCTATATAGAAAACTCTGGAGGCATCCTGGTCAAAGTTTGGTAGCCTCCACATAACAGAGTTAGGGAAGAATACCATTATGGTAAAGTGGAGGCAATTGGGAGTGGCTCTCACAGTTTTGTCAAGAAGCCCGTGGCATATTATGGGACATTTGCTCAGTCTTTAAGAGTGTAAACTTCACCAAGCATTCAGTAATTGGATTTTTTTAAGGTTTCTTACTGGGTTCAAATGCATAACATCCTTTTGGAGTTCTTGACAACTGACAATGCTACCAAGATAGCCAGAAAGATAAGGGAGCCAATAAAGGTAAAAGATCTTGTTGTTGAAGGGATAGTGATAAGAAGCTTATTGAGAGCTTAGGTCAAAGTTGATATATCAGTTCCTATTTTAACATGATTGTTCTTTCTAGGAAATGGAGATGAATAAATTCAAATAAGATTTAGATATGAAAAGTTATAAGGGTTGTGTTACAACTGTGAGATAATAGACCATGACTTTAAAGCATGCAAAGAAGTGAAAGAAAGACCAATTTTTGAGGAGGACAAATGTAAGTTTAGTCCTTATCTCTCAGTTTAACCTGCAAAATCTTTGTCCTTATTAGCCTCCCAAGGATGGGAAATGAGAGTCTCTGAAGATAACTTAGGGAAGAAGAAGATGAGTTCTCAACCTAGCATTGGGGAAGGTTCTGAAAAGACCAAGCTTACAGGAAAAAAGGAAGGTAGAAGATTGAACAATGTTTTAGCTAAACTTATCTATTTGGGAAATAAGGGAAAAGAAGAAAGTAGTCACCAAGTTTAGAAAATAGATTTGCCATCTTGTTAAAATTTGATAATAACTTTTCCACCATTTGATAAGAGGACCCCACTAGCCACTAACTTGTCAATTCCTAACTCTGGTTCTCCTATTGACCTTGAGACCCAAATTTTCCCTACACATGTTCCAAGACCTATTTTCTCCTATAACTGAAACTCATAAAGAAGATAACCTATCCACACAAGGCCTAACTAAAGTGAACATATTAGAACCAAAATTTCAAAAGCTTAATAAACTAGACCAAGCTAAGCCCGAAAGAACCACAAATAACTTGCCAAAATCAGTTCCACAAAACCCAACCAAGATTCAAGTCACTCAAAGACCACCCAGCCAGAATCTTGTCACATTAACCAATAAACTTGTCCATAATACCAAGTCCCCCAAAGATGAAACTCCCTCCTATTATATTGAGCTTCCAAAAGACTCTCCCTCCACTATTCCTACCTCTCTTCCTTTTCCCTATTAATCACTATTGAGTCAAGGCATTCAATAATTCCTAAGTCTAAAAAGGAGCAAAAAGGACAATGATTTTCAACATGGCTAGAAAAAAAAGCCATTTACAGATTTCAGATTGAGTTCCTGAAGCTGCCAATAAACCAATATGGCACCAACATCTATTGTGACACATCTGAGGCCGAAGAGGCGAGCCAAATCAAGCCCCCAAGAAACCATGAAGTTTCTAAGTTGGAATTGAAGTGGGATCTCTAGTCCCACAACAATATGGGAACTGAAATCCCTTAAGAAAAGACTAAATATGTCTCTGATCTTTCTTATGAAAACGAAAACAAATTCTACCCAGGTAGAAGTTATAAGTAGAAAATTAGGTTTTAACTCTTATTTTGTTGTTAATTATGAATGCCTAATAGGTGGCTTGGCTCTTTTATGAGATGTCTTACTAGGTGTTACTATTGTGTAATTTAGTAAAAAAGTTATTCATACCAGTGTATCTTTTGAAGCATCTAATGATAAGATACTTTGCTCTTTTGTGTACAGTCTACCTAATTTTAGCCACATAAAACTATTTTGGTAAGATCTTAAGATGATAAATGTACCCTCGAGTTATGGTTGGCTTATGATGGGAGACTTCAATGAATATTTATACTCCTATGATAAGTCAAGTCATATTCCTACTTGTGATAAGAGAATTCCCTCTTTAGAGACACAATTGATGCTTTGAAGCTTATTGAACTTCCGATGAAGGGATGTCATTATACTTGGGTTGGCAATCCAAGGAATGGAAGAATTAGCAAAGAGAGAATTGACAAAATTTTTGACACCTATAAGGTGTTGGATATCTTTCCTCATATGATAAGTACAACTTTTCCCCCAATTTATTCCTATCACTTTCCTTTATTCCTAGATTTAAAACCTCAAGGGACTAGTAGTCAATTTTTTCAAATTTGAGGCTTATTAGGCAAAACATCCTGACTGCATTAAAGTGGTGGAAGAAGAATGGTATAAAGCAATGTCGAAACTCGATCCTTAGAAGCAATTGCAAGAGCATTATTCTCAATACAAGTCCTAACTTCAACAATGGCACAACGAGAGCTTCAAGAGGTCAGATATTGAGGTAGCTAGATTGCAATATAAACTTTAATGTTTAATAAATACTGGAAATTCTGAGTCAGATAAACAATATATCTCATCAATCCAACAACAAATTATAGGGTTAGGGAGCGTGAAGAGATTTACTGGTGGTAGAGATCAAGGATTAATTGGATAAAGTGAGGAAATGCTAACACAAGGTTTTTTCTTGCTTCAACTCTTCAACGAAGAGCAAGAAATTGCATTACTAGAATTCAAGATGAAACTAATAGATGGATTGAGGAGCAAGAAGAGGTAATCAAAATGGTTTCTAGATATTTTCAGAACATCTATAATGCTGAAGTAGAAAATAATATGCAGGAGTGCCTACAAGTTATCCCAAGGCTTATAACCCAATCTATGAATAAAATCCTAGATGCTCTAGTCTCGGATGGTGAAATTGCAAAGGCAGTTAGAGCCCTACCACCATTAAAAGCTTTTAGGCCTGATAGACTAAATGGTAAGTTCTTTCAAAGAAATTAGGACACAGTAAAGGAGAAAGTGTGTAGTGCTATTAAATATTTCTTTTTTACACGCATATTACCTCATGATATCAATCAGACCTTAATCACTTTGATCCCTAATATGTCTAATCCCGAGAAGGTCACATAGCTCCGCCATATTAGCTGTTGTAATTTTATCCCAAAGGTCATTTCTAAGATCATGCAAATGAGGCTTAAGCCCCTGTTACCTGCTCTTATCTCCCTTTGTCAGTCGGGTTTTGTTAAAGTGCCAGATTCAAGATATCTCTATTGGCCAGGAAGTTTTTCACTCTCTGAAAGGCAACACCTTTTTCTCTAAACATCATATGGCAATCAAATTGCACATAAGCAAAGCCTATGATAGGCTGAGTTAGGAGTTTATATTTCAGACCCTATTCTCCTTTGGTTTTAATTCAATCTGGATATTTAAAGTCATGTCTCTAGTCTCTTCTATCACATATAGTATCAATCTTAATGGGTCTAGGAGTCTTCCTTTTAAACCCTAAAAAGTTCTAAGGCAAGGGGATCCTCTATCCCCGTACCTATTCATTCTTGTGGTCGAAGCATTATCTTATCTTCTTTCTAAAGCTAAGGATGAGGGTTCAGTTTTTGGTATGCTTCTTACACCTAGTTATCATATTCTCACACATTTATTTTTTTATAGATGATGCAATCTTACTAGCTAAAGCAACAAAAGCAGAGGTGTATGTTATCATGGATATCCTGAATCTTTTTATACGGGCAGCAGGACAAAAGATCAATATACGTCAATATGGGATTGTTTTTGGAAAGGGTGTTCCTCTTAATATTAGAAGTAAAATTTCTGTTATTCTCCTAATGGAGCAGTGGTTGGATCCTGCATCTTATTTAGGGATTCCTTGTGAATGGGGTAAATCTAAGAGTAGAACTCTAGCTTGGATCAAACAGAAGGTGATTGCAAAGGTAGAAGGCTAGAAAGAGAATTTTCTGAACCAGGTAGCAAAGAAACTTTAATAAAGGTTATACTTTAAGCAATTCCCTTTTATGTTATGTCTTTAGTTAGGTTTCTTGAAAAGCTTATTAAAGATATTAATTCTATCATTGCTAGATTCTGGTGGGCCAAGGAGAAAAATAGAGGTAATATACTTTGGAAGAGCTGGAAAGATATTACTAATAGTAAATTCGTAGGGGGCTAGGCTTTAAGGACATGGAGTGTTTAAATCTAGCATACTTGATGAAGCAAGCTTGGAGGGTGCTTAGGAATCAGGATGCGTTATGGGTTACAATTATAAAAGGGAAATATTTCCCATATACTTCTTTTTTGAATCAGTAGAAGAAAAGAAATTGTTCTTAGGTTTGACAAAGCTTGCTTCAAGGAAGAGATCTTTTCCTTAAGCTAAGGCAGTAGATAGTAGGGGATGGTAGTTAGATTTCTGTTTTTAATCACAAGCGGCTTTGGAATGGGGAAATGTGTTACCCACAACAACAGACTAATTCAGAGGTCATGCTATCTTCACCCATAAATCAGTCAACTCATTCTTGGGAGGTCTTTAAGATTACCCAATGCCTACCTCAATACCAATGATTAATAGCTCTCCAAACTTCTATAAGAACCACTAGAGGGATTGATAGCCTGAAATGGCCTCATACTAAGAATGGGGAGTTCACAATCAAATATGGGTACAGACCTAATGAAGAGAAAAATAATTAATGATCCCATTTTCCCTATTTGTTATGAAGCAGAAGAATCATTGGAACACCTATTTTTTTTATTATGAATTGACCAAACTAGTATGGTTTGGAATAAATGTTTAATGTCAACCAGTAAGAGAAAAAGAAAATTTAGTCATTCAATGGTTGTCAACAAAAATATATTTGTTTCATATTACAAAATTATTTTATACATTTTGGCACATTTGGTTACAAAGAAATAAATGCATTTACCAAGGAGACCAACCTAATCCAGAAAGTGTTCTAAAGTTAATACAACATTTAGTGAGTGAATTTTGCAGAATCTTAGTTGCAGGTTCTTCTAAAGTAACCGACTTACCTAAATATGTGGGCCAACTAAGGTGGAGACCTCCCCCTCAAGGAAAATTGAAGCTCAATACAAATGTAGCTTGGAGGAATCCTTCCTAGAGAGCTGCTACAGGGATTGTCATTCGAGACCACCATGGAAACATAGTCTTTGGGAAATCTTTGTTTATATGAGCACCAACAGTGTTTTATGCGGAAGCTTTAGCTATTAGGGAGGAAATGATCTTGGCAATCAACCTTGAGTGCAGGGATGTCCCAATTGAATCTAATAATCTTACTGTCATTAAGACGTACAGAAGTGATAATAAATATGGTGAAATTGATTACATAATTCCAGACATTACCTTGTTGAAGAACCTTTTGCCTCTTGCGGATTTCTATGGTTAAAAGAAAACCTAATGGAGTAGCGCATGAAATTGCTTAGTCAGGCCTCATGAAAAGATTGAGCAGGAACTCATGGTTGAAACCTTCGATGAGGATAAGGAAAGCCTTTATTGAAGATAGGCATTGGGTTTCTTCGGATTGATGTAAGTCAAATCTCCTTAAAAGTTGTGGTCCTTTATTATCCGTCGGTTTCTCACTTTGATTAGGGTTTTTTTTTATCTTTTGGAGAAGTGACAGACCAGGATAACAAGCCAGGGTGCAAGTCAAGTTGTGGGCTTAGGTTCCAGGTTTTCTTGTTTTTGGCCCTATTTGGTTTCTGCTGGCCTTTCTCTAGGTCTTTCGATCTAATTCTAGATCTATCTTTTCTTTCAATGAAAAGTTGTTTTAACCACACAAAAAAAAAGGTCTGACCATTTTATAGGATGAGTTAAGGTCATTAGGCTTGATTTATTTTGACAATTTAACATTTATTCAATGGGAAACAATAATCTTTTAGGCTTAAGGTAAAATTTGACTAATTTAAAGTTAAATCATTACTTATCATGAAGCCTTTGTTTGAAAAGAAAGAAAATATGAGGGGAAAATATTTCCATGAAAAAAAGGTAAATTTTGAATTGAAGAGAAAATTTCAAAACATTGTATTTATAAACTCAATTTTCTTATCATATTTTCTCTTTACTATGTCAAATGAAAGAAAATATTTTTTTATTTATGTTTTCTCTTTAACCTATTTTCTTTCCTCTATTTTTCTCTCCTCCAAACACAATAAAAAAGTATGTCTAGTGAAAATTGAACTCAACACTCTTTCATTATATGGAAAAATACTGAAAATTAAATATAAAACGTTATTATATGAACAAACTTGACATTCAATTTATATACTTTTTTAATTAAAAATAGTCATCATTATATTTCAGAAAATGAATATTATTGTAGAAGTGCAACGCAATTTGCTGGCTAAAATTACCTCTTTCACTACTTTTTATAAGCCTCTAAAATAAAAAGGTAATGTTATTTTTTATAAGCTCTTAAAAAAATTAAAAACATTTATTGTATTTTTTCTTAATTTACCCTTAAAAATGTAATACTTTTAAATTTTTATAATTAATATAATGGTAAAATTTAACTTTAAAAGAGAATCAATTAAAAAATAAACCTATTTTTTATAAAATTAAAATAATAATTACTTTTCTTATAAAACTAGATGCCTTTAAAAATAAGGATAACGGAAGGAGCAGTAATTAAAAGCCTTAACCACGTGTGATCATGTTAAAACAAATTAAGGAGACAAATCATAGCCATACGCTTTCTCCCTCCAGAGACAACTGTCAGTGTCTACTGGCCATGGCAGATTAGTTTTGCAATACACTAGTATTCCAGCTATAAACTATGAAGCCATAAATGTGCCAATACTTAAGAACATCATTTTCAATTCACAAGGTTCACAATTAATTGTGGACATGGGAATTCATACAACTTCGTCAATGCATTATGCATGCACCGTACACGTTCATTTTAAGTATAATGATATTTATCATCTATTATTATTATATCTGTGTATAGGGAAAGATCTTGACCTTGCTTTGTTTTCTAACGCGCAAAAAACTGAAATATTATATTCCCCTTTACTAATAAAAGATCTTCACCAATTGATAGTGCAATTTAAGTTGGCTGAAGGTCTAATGAAATGTAGCTGTATGTTAAGGATAGATATTGCAACTTTAGAATGAGCAAGTTTTGACTTAATTAATTAACAAAGAATAGCAGTATATAAAAAGTTAAGAACAGATACCTAAAATATATTTTTTTAGACTTGACTTGACGGTAAGATTAAGTCATAAGCATAACTGCATAACACGAAATGATGACTAGAAAATTGACTATGGCAACATCAACATCCGTTTAATATATATATATATATATATACTTGAATATTCTAAAATCCATGACATGATATCAGGAGTTAAAGATACTCCATATTTGATGTAATTGGTCTCATTTTTGCACGGAGTCCCTTGTATTAAGCCTTAGATATAGCCTCGATCTAACATATAATAGATTGATCGAATCCGTGATTATATTTATTTGGCTACTACGGATAGATTTGACAATAGGTTAAATTATTTATTGGAGAAATCTCAATTTATTTAAGGTGTAGTTTAACTTAACTTATTTAATAAAATTACCATGTTAAGACTTTTTAAAAAATATTTAAAACCAAATTCAAGCTTTTGAAAAAATATTGTATAACCTATTAGATCAATCTTTTAAAAATTATAGTTTGTAATATATTATAATTTATAAATACATTCTGAATACTCCTTTTCATCAAAAAATATTGTATAACCTATTAGATCGATCTTTTAAAAATTATAGTTTGTAATATATTATAATTTATAAATACATTCTGAATACTCCTTTTCATCCTACCTGAAGATATTTCAGAAAAGAAAAAAATGAAGAAATAAAATAGTTTGTCTAGGCGAGTCATACGGGTTTCAAAAAAAAAGTAGGGAACAGGTGAACCATGACTGTCATTTTCTTAAAGGACTTGGTCCCCTCCTCTACACATAAAAACAAAGGGAAAACACAAGAGGGCACCCCTTCACAAGTCAACCATCACATTTGGGGAAAAATTTTGAAAAGCGAAGAAGAAGGATCAAGGAAGGTTGCTGAAGAAGAGGAAAAGGGAAGAGACAAAACTCAAACCCCCAACCACCCCCTTAAGACCACTTTGTAGATGCCCCTAAAGATCAAGGGTTCATATTTTTGGTTCTTAATGCTCATTGGTTCATCTTTTAAGGGTTTCTTGGTTCACCATTGTCTTTGTTTGGTTCATAAATTAGGGAGTGATTTTCTTGTTTCTTTTTTAGTGAAATTTGATTCAAAGTCTAACTTCTGTCTCTAAAAGTGCCTTGTGAGAATTTAAATGAGTGAAAACACCATTTTTGGAAAGGAATGACAAGCTTGGTGTTGTATCTCTTGCAAGTTTGGGGTAAGGTATAAACCTCTTTTCTAGGGGATGTTTGTGTTTTTGTTTCTTTCATAATTTTGTACTCATGATAACATAATCAAATGGACATACATGTTTTTGCCAAGATTTGCATATGTTTCTCTTCAACTACCTTGCTTAGGTTTAGGGTACGATGTATAAATTCATGTTGTTGTTTAAATGCCTAGTAACTCTTTGTTTATGCTTTAAATTTGAGCCATGTTAGTGTGTGTCATTTTTCTTAAAATTCAAGAAAATGCTTTAATTTGATTGTTGAAAATATGATTTCGGAAGCAATAATGAGTCAAATATGTCTATATTAATGTTGTATTTGAGTTTTCATGTTCAAGTTGCAAAAAAAACATGTTTTAGTCTCTTATTTCGTATTTTGGAAAATGCAAATGTGAGTTCTGGTGATAAATTCGCTTAGGCAAGTAACCCCCTAATTGCCACGACCATCACATTGCCTAAGCAAGCCTCCCTCGCCTAGGCAAGCAACATTTTTTTTCACTCGCTTAAGTGAGTCATATCCGCCTAAGTGAGTCCCCTATGTTTTCCCATTTTTAAAAAGGTTTTTTATTGTTTACTCGCTTATGTCTTTTGTTCCTTTCCTTTTAAAATGTTGAGACTCGCAACAATGAGATTAATTTGGATGAGATATGTTGCAAGTCTTATTCCTCTTTTCCAAAGAAAATAATACTTCCAAAATGCACAAAAATAAGGTTTTTTTGTGCGCAATGAGGTTAATTTAGACAAAACGTCTTGTTAACCCTATTTCCCTTCTCAAAACTTGGCCCTTTTTTTAAAAAAAATGATTGCTTTTCATTTATTTATGTTTTTATCATAAATAGGGTTAATTCATATAAGACGTCTTGTTAATCCCGTATTCTTTTCAAAATATAACACAATCCAAATGATTTCATCTTTAAATTTAGATTTAATTTGGACGAGACATCCTATTAAAGTCGCTTTAATCCCTATCATTCTTTCATAGTTATACACTCATTCATGTCACTCTATCGCATTCTTTATAAGAGGTTAAATCAATCTTTTGGCTAGTTAAAATACATGTAATCAATTTAAGTTAACTGTCTTACGCTGAATAGTATAGGGTACTAATACCTTCCCCACTTGTAATTCAACTCTTGAACTAAAAAATCTTTTCTTTAACCAATGTCTTAATGAAAGGATTTTCTTGATATTTCCCTTCAAATAAATATTGACGACTCTTTTTTTCGAACCAAAATTCCTTTTTCAAGGTCAGCCTCCTACTACGACCCTGTTTATGACATACATGTAATATTTTCTATGATCATAGTTTATAAAATTAAAATTAAAATTTATTAAAATTACCTTTAATACATAAAATTACTAATTATATATATATATGCACATGTCGTTAACATTTTAAAAATATGTTGGTTTGTTTAAGATAAACTCATTAATTTATTTAAGATATATTTGCTGATCTTTTCATTAAATTTAATATGAATCAATGTTACGATGCTAAAACAGGTTTCTAAATAGGTTAGGTCAGACCTAAAAATATAGTTTTCATGTTAGGTAACTAGACAAGGCTAGGCCTCATAATTCAATATCAAGCCACGGTCTATAAAACCTAGTTCGACCTAACTTATTCCAATCATAATTATGGATTAGGAGGCTAAGGGAAATATCTTGATCCCTTTTTATTTTTAGTTTTTGTAAAAAATATTTTGATTACCCTATTTATTAAGTTAGAATTTAATCATAATTAAATATCATATTATTTCTATTTTTCTTTAAATTTCATTTAAATATACTATAAGTGTAAAGTTTTTTACACACTTACATTTAATCAAGGATTACCATATAAACGATCATGTGTGTGTGCGCACATTGTGTGTGATGAACTTTAATTAGTTGACATTATAAAACTTTTTTTGGTTAAATATATACATTGGTCTCGTATCTTTTGTAAAAATTTCAAGTTGGTTCCTTATATGTTTTTTTGTTTCAATTGGGTCTCCTATCTAGTTTTAAAAGTTCCATGTAACTTCTTGAGTTAGAACTTCGCTCACATTGTTTGACTATTGCCATTTTCTTCTTCAATATAAGGTCTAAGGTCATATTCTTTCTAGGATTAAGGGTTTCGAAATTGGGAAATTTGATAATTGCTTGGCTAGCTGAAACGAATCCCCACCATGCCAAACTTTTATGGATCAACATTAAACTACGGAGCCAAAGGAGTGCATGAAAAACAATCTCCTTTGTGTTAATGCCCTAAGAGATTAAAAGCTTTGATGCAAATGTTTAAAACTACTATAAACGACAGACGAAGATTCTAAGGTTGTGTGAGGTAAACGGTAAGTTTTGGTTGGTTGTAAGCATTTCTAATTAAGGTTTAGTTGTTATTGGGCATTTATAATTTGGGGATGATTTTGGTGAAGAGGATGATGGGAGCTGTAATTTCTTCCACTGAGTGTCTAATAATGTTGAAACTAAGAAAGATATATTGATTTTAAGGCAAAGAAGTTGAATAATGAGTTTACAAAAAGCTTTGAAGAAGTCACAAAAATGGCTCAAGTGGCTTAGTTATGTTTGTGTCTTCTTAGATTTAGCGATTGTTGTAAGGATTTTCATGTGGTTTTCTTTAAGGAAAAAAGTGGGACTAGAGTTTAGTTTGAATTGTGGTGAAGAAATGTTTATGTATGACAGTTGTTGTTGGATATCTCGTGTATATCTTTTGTTTGAGTATTAAAATTTTAATATTTTAGTCTAAAGATTGTTGTATTTGTCATTCATAATTTTAGTCTAAAATATAAAGTAACACAAATTTAAAATCCAAAATAACTTCAAATTCATTCAAACTAAGCTTCATAATTGTTTAGTAGCAGAGAAATGAAATAAACAGGCTCATGCCTAATACAAAAAAATGGTCACAATCCCAAAAGAAACATCTAAAAAAGTTTTTATATATTTCAACATGAAACTATCTAAAATATTAGCAATCCCAAATGAAACATCTAAAAAGTTGTTACATAGTTCAAAATGAAATTATCCAAAAAAGCTAACAATCTTTTTTCCTCCTTGGTGTTAATTTTTTGGCTTTTCCTACAACAATGTTTGAGCTTTGGGTGGACTTGTTCTGGCAGTTGGTTTTGGTTAGGCCCGTGTCTTTATTTAAGTTCGAGTTTGAGTCTAAGAAGGCTTTTGGGATGAGATTTTAGTTTGAGATGGAATTTGAGTTGGTGGTGGAGTTAGATTTGGGGTTTGGGTTTTGGATGGAATCTTAGTTTGGGTTTGGTTACCTGTGGTACTATTTGTTTGAGTCCTTTATACTAGTGGTTTAGAAGGATAACTAATCTTATTGAGGCATGTTTTCTTACATATGTTTCATTTTGATATTAAGCCTTTCCTTGTCATCTGGATATCATCTTTCTCAGCTTAGTCCTTTCTCCTTGACTTCTTTGGTGTGCCTATTTGTCTCTTGTAAGGTGAAGGAAGTATGTTGATGCAACCAATCGATTCCCATATGTTTTGTCCATGTGTGGGGTAGATAATAGGTATATAGCATGTTGCACATCTGGCCTTTGTGAAGATTGGTAGGATATAAGTAGTTGAATCCTTGTTCACTTCTCTCATACATGCAATTGCATGGGTATAGTGTATCCCAATAAGCATTCATATCCTACATAAACATTCTAGCACCCAAATCAATAATGAATTTGTCCCTTAGTGTGTTCATGTGCTTAACCTAATAAACTTTATCCTCAGACCACCTACAATAACAACATATCATATTTAGCAAATCAACCACGTTAGAAAGTACCTTCTAAAGTTATAAAAAGTACTCACTTCACCAACCATACATCAGTGAACCTCTTTGCCTTTTCAATCTTCATCATTATTCTTGGACACACTTTAGATTTTCCCATTATCACTTTCTTTTTGTTGTTAGTTCATCTGTTCATAGAATAAGTTTTCATCTATGGTTGTAAGAATCAGACTGGGTTGATCGGTTGGATTAGTTGAACTAGAAACTGGTGCCTAGTTTGGTCTAGGTTACCCTTAAAACTAGGCAAAGAGAAAACCTGTCAAACTAACCCAAAACTGTAAAAATTGGTGGTTTAATGGGTTTTCCAAGTCACCATTGTACTTTGAGAACCATGCAGTTTTGACTCAAAAAATAATCAAAACAACATCATTTTGAATATTATTTTTAAAAAATTGAATCAGGTTCTTCTCTCTCTGTAGTATCTACTTCACTTCCACAGTTTCCACTCTATTTCTTCTTTTTTTGCTTTTGTCGACCCTGAAACTCGTCAAATACAAACCTTTCATTTCTCCTTTAGTCTGTCCCACTCTCCACTTCATTTCCACACTTGTCATAATCTCTTCTCAAGCACAACCCCTTATTTTTACAATAAATTTTGCCCTCAAGCACTTCCAATCATTAAGTCTATTGTTTAGGTTGCAATACTCTATGAATGTCACATGGGAGCATCTTTACCGTGCTTGCATTTCTATGATTATTTTATCAACGTGAGTTTACATATATCCATCACATTTATCTAGTCATATGCCATTAATTAATTTACTAGTAATTAGGAAAAAGATTTGATTAATTAATGCACCTAGGTTGCTAAAAAAATTATGTTGAATATACTAAAAAAATGTTTAAATTCATATTATATTAGTGCCGGTTCGACCACTAATTCAGCCATAGTTGAACCATTAAGCCTTAAATTAGTGCCTGGATCAATGTCTGTCATAACTATACTCATCAATAATAGTCCTAAGTTGCCAAGTCTCCTCATATGACAACTTACCACAATAACCATACCATTCACAACACACCTAACTCTTACCCTCATTTTATTAGTTTTATTGAACCTCAAATCTTTCACATTATGGATAACATAAGCCACCATAACGTCCTTGAAGTGTTATTTGGTGAGGAAAAGAGTTCCCTTCTCTTATTTATAATCTTTCATTATCTTAGGCATCTTGAATAAAGGATACATCTCAATGTTACTATCACTATCATCTGAGTCACCATTATATAACTCACTATCCAAGTCTAAGTTCACCCATTTATTTGTCATTTTATTTTATGGTTCACTTGTACCAATCCCTCGTCCTTTTTTGTATGTCCTTGAAATTTTATTTTTCTTCTTTGGAACCTGATCCTTATCACCCTCTGTATTACTTTTATCAATTGTATCATTACTCCTTGTATTACTTTTAAAAACTACATCAACCTCTTCATAGAATCAACTACACCTCCCTCAATTACCTTCTCTATTAAGGACTCACTATTCCTAACACCCTTCAGATCAACACCTTCGTCATTCAAATCTTGGAATTGTATGTCCAATGCACTATCTTCATTTTCTCTCCACCATTGTCTTCCCCTTACACAACCTCCTCCTGAGTAGGGCCATTATGATCACCATCACCCTGTACAACCTCACTATTAACAAAACAACTCTAATCAACATCAATACATATAGCCTCCAACTGAACACTACCCTCAACACCTTCCCCCTGATCACTAAGTGATGATTCTAGGGCAGTTAACTCCAAAACAACTTCAGTAACCTCTATAGGGTGTACAGTGTACAACTGGACTATCCCTTGAGAATGTGCTACCTTAGCCATATGTTTTTATTCGTTAAATTTGAAAACTAATAACAAAAATAAAAAAGTAACTAAAATAAAAATGTTTCATTTAATTTTATAGAGAAAAATTTTAAAATAAAAATTTTGAATATTAACAATATTTACTAATAAATATTTTTGAATTTAATATCAAAGAAGTGTTTTTTAAAATACAATAGAAATGAAATACAAAATGACCAATTGTTTTGTTTATGCTACTGCTACAACTACCTGCGTCGTTATGATTTTATATATCTTTTATATAAGTAAAAAATATTTCATTGTATAAAAAGAAATAAAAATATCTATAGAATATAATTAAAGTAATCCGATAACTATTTTTATTACGTCAATAAACTAATCATATTTATATTATGCAATTCAAATAAAAGATACAGTTCTACATGAGATAAAAATTGATCATTTACTTTTAGCTTTGTTCAAATTTTAATAACAATATAGTAATTTGATCATTTATATAAAGTTACATGGTAGTATAATAACCTGGCATCATATGCGATTTTAAATTTTTTTAATAAAATCTATTATTAACATTTATGATATCTACTTGTAATTAAAAATAATCATATGCATGTAATTAAGACAATATGTTATAGTCATTTATAATTATGAATATATTAAGAAACATACATATTTTTAAATAAAATAATATTAATTACCATTTAAAAAGGTGTAGCAATCTTGAATTTTGTGATATATTTTATATTTTTTAGGAAACTTTTGAATTTTCATAATCTTGGTTGATATTCTCTAACAATTTAAAAATTTGAATAAATATAGAAAAATATAAAATATTTTTAAGAATTTCTAAAAAATTATAGAATTTAAGAAAACTTAAAAATGACTATTATACATAGCACTAGTTAATAGTTTTTTATAATTTTTGATAAATCTAAATCAATTTAAAATATAAAATTAATAAATTGAATCAAATTTACAACTTTAATTTAATTAAAATAACATATTGTATTTTTAAAAATAAATAATTGAAATAGTATACAAATTTCTAAAAATAAAATTATTTAATAATTAATATAAAACCTTAAAAAAACAATTAAGATAAAATCTAACAATTAAGATAAAGAGAATATTAATTGTGACAAATGTAACACCAAATTCCCTTAATAACCTAATCCTGATGCAAGCATAATTATATAGCAAAAATGCGAATAAATTTTTTAGATTCAAACAAAAACCCACCACCTACACTACGGACCAAGTTAAAAGAATCAAGTGCCACAATATGATACAATTTAAAGTTCATAGCATTAATCAAGAGTGGCAAGAACCCAAAATTCCACATGGATTCATGAAAATCCTTTACAAACGTAAGTAGTAGCCAATACAAAAGAGTGCTATAAAGGACCAAGAGGTAGAAGATTAAAACCCTAGGCATAGAGGACCAAGAAGGACAAGACTATGAGCACCTAATGCTCAATTAAATAAAACACAAGAAAAGGTTTTCAAAAGTTTGTGTATCCACCCTAGTATGGCTTCACACCACTCTATAAGTCCTTAACAATATAGCCTAGGCTTAGGGAGGTCAAAATTCCACAATTACATAATTAAAATGAAGGAATTAGGGTGTCTGATAGTTGTGTGATCGATTACATAACCTGTGTAATCGATTACCTGTAAAGGCCTACGCAAGATTTCTACAAATCTCCTCTAGTAATAGATTACCAGAGTATCAATTTGTAGGATTATGTAGGAAATTGGCCTCCTTTCAACTTTCGCCTACCCTAACATCTCCAAATGACCTCCAAACAGTACCAAACTTTGACACCATCTAAAACACCTTATTTATGACTTGTGGCAATTAGCTATACTCTAAAATTTCCAAAAACGCACAAGTTATGCGTAAAAATGTAATTATACCATTTTAGCTCATTCTCAAACAACCTACCCATCAATTCATATCTAAATTGGCCCATTACTTTACATTTACTTTCAAATACTGAATACAAGCTATCGAGTCTATCTGGAGGTTCTAAAACCTCACAGATCTCATTTTGACCTATCTAGCTCCCTATCATGCATAATTTGCAATGAAACCTCAGAGCATTCACCAAGTATAATGGTACCAATCTATTCCTCATCAAATTCAACAACTCATATGCAATGTAATAAACACAATTCTCTATCCATCATAACAAATCAACAATGTATACACTACATAGCAGTTCCTGTAACATCCCTAATATTTTAGTAAAATTATGAGTAGCGGAAAATATTAATAATTGTTTTAGAGATTTATTTGATATAAAGGCAATTATAAATAATTAACTAGTGTGGAAATAAATAAATTTAATTGATTGACTAAGTACAAAAGGGTTAAATGAGGTGTAATTAGAAGGAGGTAAAAGTTTAATTAAAACTTTCAAAGAAATTATAAAAGAAATGGGGAAATGACCATTTTGCTCCTGAGCCTTAAATAATAAAAAAATCCATCTTCTTCCTCATTCATTTCACGTGAGCCTACTTCTTCTTCTTCTTCTTCTTCTTCTTCTTCTTCTTCTTCTTCTTCTTCTTCTTCTTCTTCTTCTTCCCCCCCTCTCACTGCCGAGAGCTGCATGCTCCAAGGGAAGGCCTATTCCACGTCAAAACTTTAAAATAACCCCGTTTTTGAGATCGTGGCTTCAAGGTGAGTTCAACGGACCCTTTAAATTGAGTCATCTTTCTCCCTCTTCATTTTCTCTCTCTAGCCGATGGCCATGCATGGTGGAGGAAGCTTCCATTTTCCATTCCTCCAGTGCATGAGAGCTTAAAAAAATGATATTTGAAACAATGAGGGTAATATCACGTTTATGGATTTTGCATTTCGACCTCCGTAGGTAGCAAAACGAATGTCGGAGGAACGAGTGACGAAGCGGGTGTTGAATTCGGAGATGGAACCTTGAACCCAGCACTTAGAGGAGGCAATCGGCATCAAGAACAAATCGTTGAAGCTTGGAATCGAGGTAAGGGGGTGTTCGCGTTGTAATTAATTAGAATAGGTACATATTTTGGGTCTGGGTCGTCGAACCAATTATGAAAACGGTAAGAAATATTACTGGATGATAGTTGTATGAGTATGCATGTATAAATGCGAATTGTGTATGGTTTATGATGACTATGAGAATGAAATGTTGTATATTGTGACAAACCGATGTGTATAGTGGCATGTGATGTCGGGCTTGACAAGTAAGTCGCCCATTTGATGAGTATGTACTGTTGTTGATGGCCACTTATGAGATGATATAAGGAATGTGAATTATATATGTATGATTGTGTGGTGTGGGACGGCTGACAGTATGTATAGCCCCTTGTTTCCGGCTCCCGTGGTTTTTGTGCCCAGTTGAGCTACCCAGTGGTCAAGTAGGACCTAGTGGTTGAGGTGGAGAGTCAAGCAGGACTCGGTGAACCAAGTAGGCTTCACGGGGTGTCAAGTAGGACCCCCAGCTGAAGGCCGATCCTTTAGTATCTGTGACATCCCTCTTCAAATAATATTTATTTTATTCAATTTATTGATTTTCACAATAAATTTTTTTACGTTTCTAAAATTTAATTACAAAAAAAATGCATCTTATAAAAATTACCCCAATTATAATTTAAAATAAATAATTTATAGTCCTCAAAATCATTTAAGTTGAAATAATCTCAAAACCTGAAACAGGGGTCTGACGCTACGCGCCAGTACCACGCTAGGCGTGAGAGTGCATTCGTAGCCCTGACGCTGAGCGTCAGGATGACGCTACGCGTGGGCTTATCAGTGGCAGCACCTGATGCTGTCACACATTTTAGGCCTTTTAACCAATTATTAACTTATCCAATTAGCTCATTTCAGGTCTAATTGCCACAAAACTTAATGGTCCATATGTTTTCCCCATTCTGAAACTATTGGCAATGTTCGTTCGCCAAAATTCCAACATATGCTCAAGTTATGCACGAAATACAACTTAACCACTTTATGTGCAACACTTTTACACCAAACACCCTAAATGATTCTTAAATGATCCAAATCCAATGCATACCACTTTTAAATATTCTTATGGACTTATTGATACTTAGCAAAGGTATTGAAACTCACTGAAACTCAAATTCACCTATCCCGTTTCTCAAAGTCATAGGGATGGCTACTAATTCAAATCTCTAAATCTATTCAATTCATCGATACAACATTCAATCATTTCAAATAACCATCACAGCACAAAGACATCCACAGAACCTGCCTATAATGCATAATTTACTACAGTATAGCTCTATGCCATAACCATAGTCATCCAACAGTACCTGGTCATCACAGATGCATAATATCTAATGGCTCAATGCCATTACATAATCACATCACCCAAACCACACACATATTATACTATGCATAAGTTCACACTCCCACAGATTTACACACATATCTACATATATCTACTGACGGCTCAGTACCATTAGGCATCACGAACAAGTAACAACAACACATACTTCTACAAATCTACGAGATAATATATTCACATATAAATATATACAAGATATACATTCCAAACTCCTTTGGCATTACTCCTTGCTCATTTTTGTACTGGTTTCCGCAGCATCCGCAACATCCCTGGGTTTATTCACTGTGAACATAAAATAAGGGTGAGTATATATATCACAAGAATGATACAACTACATAATCAGAGTTGATATCACCTGGAGAATCTCATTCTCCTGCCTGGGTTATTGATCCACTAAACTCTTCTCATATGAACCCAACATATCATAATCCATCATAATCATCATAAATTCATTATGTTCACATCATAACAAATATCTCACAACATTGAGATAAATTAATTTTAAGCACCCATACTTAATCAATTCATTTCACAATTCATTATTTCAATCATATCATTATCATATCAATGCAATAATCTGTATATCAGTCAAGGAGTATAATTCACAACTGACTCTCATATACATCAGACACCTAGTATCCGGATACTAACGAATCAGCCACCAGCTGGGAGTCCACCGACATCCCGTGAACACATCCTGGTTCACCGAGCCCGGTATCATAAACCGTCTCCCCACCTCAACCACTGGATCTCTTCCTGGATCACTGGGTAGCTCAACTGGGCCTCTACATGGACCACGGGAGCCAAAAGCGAGGGGTAATCTATACCGAATGGCTGTCTACAATACATATCATGCATACACAGCATCTAACAATATATCTCATCATATACACATTATTCATTTTAAATCATGAATATACATTATACAATCATTAAATGATTTTGGCATACAAGCCAACTCACAACATAAGAATCGCATCTCAGCATAAGAGCCACATCTCAACATAAATACCGCATTTCTCAGCATAAAAGCCATATCTCGGCATAAAAGCCACATCTCTCGGCATAAAAGCCACATCTCGGCATAAAAGCCATATCTCTCGGCATAAAAGCCACATCTCGGCATAAAAGCCATAATCTTTAAATATCATAAACATACTTTACATTCGTAATATTCACATAATCAAACATAACTTTATATCTTATATATCACGATAATTCAATATTTCATCACTCTCCATCATGCATATTCTAAGCATACTTTATACATTATTTTCCATCTTATTCACAATTCACCTCTCATTCATTACCATTCTATTTTCCATAATTGTTAAATACAACGTATAACCACATACATAATCTAATCACATATTCTCCTATATATATATATATCAATCTTATACTTTCACAGATTTAATTTTTTTCCAACATAATTATCACAAATCTGTAATCAAATATATACTATAATACTCCCCTTACCTCACTGTCGACGCTCTAAACTCAATTACCAAGATCAATGCGCCGCAACCACTAAAAGATAAAATTACAAAAAGGTTTAAGGTTTTAACCGTTCAAACCTTAATCCAACTCAAGAATATGCTCAGAAATTACTTTCTAAAACTTTAGAAGCTTACCACAACTGAAACCACAAGTTCTCCGAGAAACCCCTTTTTCCGCTAATCTTTCAACGGCTCTTTCGCAACCTATATAAAGCGGAATTCAAATTCGTCACTCAATCCTTCTTTTGAACACCATAAGGAAACTTTTAATCGGTTTAGAATCTTAAAATTCAAAGTTCCCTTGTTTTCCCCAAAAATGGATAAAGGTAGAAATTCTCCATGGAATTCAAAATTGAAAGATCCCATGCGTTAATCTTAAGTTTCTTACCTCTAATCCGCAATTAATTTCAGATTCCATCCTCTTGTTGGCCTTTAATTGTCGCAGGGAAAAGAGAGAAGAAGAAGAACCCCAAAACTTATGTTTTTAACTTCTGCTCTGCAGGCTGTCATCTTGGGTCTTTATTCTGCCCGCGACACTGACGCTACGCGTCCCCCTGACGCTACGCGTTAAGTCTAAATTTTTATATGGACGCTACGCGTCCACTAATGCTACTCGTCAAGTTTTACCCTGATGCTACGCGTCCCACTGACGCTACGCGTCAGGTCCCAAATCAAAATTTTCTTTTTATTTTAATTTTACATCTTATAATAATCTTACTTTATTAAATATCCAAACTCATGAATATAAAACATAAGGATGTTACACTCACCCCCCCTAAAATAGATTTCGTCCTCGAAATCAACATACCTCTGTAAATAGATCCGGGTATTGTTGTCGCATCTCAGATTCTAATTCCCACGTGTGTGAAATTTCATTTAAATTCTGCCATAAAACTTTCACTAAAGGAATATTCTTATTCCTTAATTGTTTGGTTTGATAACCATCAATACGAAGAGGAATAGCCGGTACCGTCACATCTTCTCTGATTTCAATAATGTCATCTGGAACCACCATATCATCTCGAGGGATATACTTTCGAAGCTGGGAGACATGAAAAACATCATGCAACTTTGACAAGACTGTAGGAAGCTCAAGTCTATAGGCAACATTGCCTATTCGCTCTAAAATACGATAAGGTCCAATATACCTGGGACTCAACTTTTTACTACCAATAACTCGACCCACACCTTTCGTAGGTGAAACTTTCAAAAATACTTGATCATCAACTTGAAATATCAGAGGTCTATGTTTAGCATCATAATAGCTTTTCTGACGGTCTTGAGCAACTTTCAATTTATTTCTGATCAATTTAATCTGTTCTATCATTGATTGAACCATTTCAGGCCCCAATACAAGGACGTCACTACCATCAGCCCAACATAAAGGAGTTTGGCATTTTCTACCGTATAAAGCCTCATAAGGAGCCATACCAATACTGCTATGGAAGCTATTATTATAAGTAAATTCAATCAAAGGTAAATACTGCTCCCAACTCCCTCCATGTTCTATCACACATGCCCGAAGCAAATCTTCCAGAGTTTGTATTGTACGTTCAGATTGTCCATCTGTTTGAGGATGATATGCGGAGCTCATTTTCAACTCAGTGCCTAGCTCACGTTGTAAACTTCTCCAAAATTTAGAAGTAAAACGAGGATCACGATCTGACACAATACTGGAGGGTACACCATGCAACCTTATAATTTCTTTCACATAAATATTAGCAAGCTTTTCCAAAGACCATCTCATATTAATAGCAAGAAAATGAGCATTTTTCGTTAATCGATCAACAACAACCCATATGGCATCACATCCAGCACGAGAACGAGGCAAACCCGATACAAAGTCCATAGAAATACTATCCCACTTCCATATCGGAATATCAAGTGGTTGTGCTAACCCTGAAGGTTTCTGATGCTCCACTTTAGACTTTAAGCACACTATACAGGATGCCACATATTCAATTATCATTTTCTTCATCCCCGGCCACCAAAATTGTTGCCGTAAGTCTTGATACATTTTCGTCACACCTGGATGAATACTTAATGAACTCTTATGAGCCTCTGATAGAATCTGTGTTCGAAATTCACCATTGGAGGGCACTATAATACGATTTTTAAACCGTCACAGCCCATTAGAATCTCTATTCAAAGGTAGATTCTTGCCCCGATCTTGGGCATCAATCAACTGTTTTACATCAGTATCATCCTCTTGACATTCAGACAAGGATTTTAAAAACTCATTAGTAATTTTTAGCATCCCAATTAGCATACAACCAGGAGAATAAACCACTACAGCTAGGTGCATATCACGAAAACTTTCTAGCAGTTTATATTCTTCTATCATTAAAGATGCAATATGAAGAGATTTCCTGCTCAAAGCATCAGCAACCACATTCGCTTTGCCTGGATGGTATTTTAATTCAAAATCATAATCTTTTAAATATTCCATCCATCGCCTCTGCCTCATGTTCAATTCTTTTTGATCAAATAAGTACTTCAAACTCTTATGATCACTAAACACAACAAAACGGGAGCCATAAAGATAATGTCTCCAAATTTTCAATACAAATACAACCGCCGCTAACTCTAGATCGTGAGTAGGATAATTCTGCTCATAAAGTCTCAACTGCCTAGAAGCATAGGCTATAACTCTATCTTCTTGCATTAATACACCCCCCAAGCCAGATTTAGAGGCATCACAATATACAACAAATTCTCTGGTCACATCGGGTAAAGCAAGCACAGGGGCAGAAGTCAATTTCTTTTTCAATTCATTAAAACTTTGTTCACATTCATCAGTCCAAACAAAAGGACATCCCTTCCTAGTTAATTTGGTCATAGGAAGTGCAATACGAGAGAAACCTTCTATGAAACGTCGGTAATACCCAGCTAAACCAAGAAAACTTCGAATCTCAGTAATAGATTTGGGCCTCTCCCAATTCATAACTGCAATTGTCTTGGAAGGATCAACAGAAACTCCATCACTAGAAATTACATGCCCCAAGAACTGAATACTTTTAACCCAGAATTCACATTTTGACAATTTTGCATATAACTGTCTCTCTCGCAAAATCTGTAAAACAATACGGAGATGCTGAACATGTTCACCCTCGGATCTTGAATAGACTAGTATATCATCAATAAACACTACTACAAACTGATCCAAGAAAGGATGAAAGATTCGATTCATATAACTCATGAATACCGCCGGAGCATTAGTAACTCCAAATGGCATCACCACATACTCATAATGACCGTATCTTGTTCGAAAAGCGGTTTTCGGAATATCCTCAGGTTTTACTCTAATCTGATGATATCCGGATCGTAAGTCAATCTTAGAAAAGATACATGCGCCCCGTAACTGGTCAAGTAAATCATCAATCCTTGGTAAAGGATATTTATTTTTAACTGTCAATTTATTTAACTGACGGTAGTCAATACACATTCTCATACTCCCATCTTTCTTTCGTACAAATAGTACAGGAGCACCCCAAGGAGAAGCACTAGGTCTAATAAAACCTTTACTTAACAGTTCCTCAACTTGCTTTTTCACCTCAGTTAACTCTATAGATGACATACGATACGGTGCACGTGACACTGGCTCGGCACCCAAAACTAAGTCAATCACAAAATCAATTTCCCGGTTTGGAGGTAACCCAGGAATATCTTCCGGAAACACATCCGAAAATTCACTTACAACAGGTATATCAGCAAGAATCAAATTACCTATCCCTGTAAAATAACAATAACAAAAAGAAATATTAACATACCAAATCATTAGGAGTGGATTCAACAGGAAAAACCACCATTTTACAATAGCAATCCACCAGAATCTGATTGGCAGACAACCAATCCATTCCCAGAATAATATCCAGATTTTTCAAGGGCATACAGATTAAATTTGCATTAAAAGTTCGACCTTCAATAGATAAATTTACTCCTTCACACATAGTCATAGTCTTAACCTCAGAACCAGTCGGTGTAGACACAATTATAGCATTATTCATCAATACCATAGGTAATTCAAGATCTTTAGCACAACTTTCAGCAATAAACGAATGAGTAGCTCCAGAATCATATATCACATCTACAAGATTACCAAAAAGAGAACACTTACTGTGCACTAGTTGATCATTATGAATAGCATCAGAAGCATCAAAAGCAAACACTCTCCCAGTAATAACATTCTGAGCACTAGCAGACTGTGTGGTATCAGATTGTCGGATTGGGCCTCCTCGAGCCCCACTACGTCCACCCCTCTGAAACCTACCACCCTGATTCATGGGAGTAAAACCCCTACCCCCTTGTACATTCTTGTGTTGCCTCATAGGACAATCGGGCCTAAGATGCCCAGTCTGACCACAATGATAGCATATAGGCAATTCAAATCTACAGTTTCTAGCCAAATGTCCTTCTCCACCACATTTAAAACAAACTCAATTGTCAGGACGAGTACTGCCTCGACCTCTAACTAGAGAAGAAGATGAAGAAGAAGATCCACTTTGACTAAATCTCTGCTTTTTAAATTCAACTCCTTTAATTCTCAACTGAGATTTATCTTTTCTGAAAGAAACCCTCTGCATCTGAACATTTTCAGTCAACTGTGCTTTATTAACAAGTTCAGCATAGTCCCTAATCCCCAAAGGTACAATAGCAGTACGAAGCTCTATTCTCAAACCAGACTCATATTTAGCACTTTTGTTACTTTCAGTACCTTCTAAGGAAAAAGGGTAATAAAAGTCACATAACTCATCAAATTTAGCTGTATATTCAGCTACAGACATCCTTCCCTGTTCAAGATGTAAGAATTCCATCTCTTTTCTAGTTTTATAATTATCAGGAAAGTATTTTGCCAAAAACCTCTTTTTAAAATTGACCCAGTTTAAGGCCTCATTAGCATTGATCATCTGAGGTTTGGCTCGTGTCCACCAGACCCTAGCTTCATCACGCAACTGATAAGTAGAGAATACCACTTTTTGTTCCTCAGTACATTCAAAATAATCAAACATTTGTTCCATTTCTCTGAGCCACATATAAGCTCCATCATAATCACGTCCACCCTTATACACTGAGGGATTTCGCTTTAGAAATTTATCAAGGGTTGGGCCAGATTCAGCCCTTCCCATCAGCTGAGAAAACTTTTCTAAGAAGTCACCCTCAGGGGTTGAATTAGAAGTACCAGCCATTCTACAATTAACATATCACACCATTAATAATCAAACAAATTAAATATACTCCATAATCAATACCTCAATACCAGGAAGTGCGGCTAACGGATAACCAGTGAGCACAATGCCAGGATTCCTGAAAATTCACCTTTTACACATATATAATTCCATACATACAAATGAATACACAAACAAATCTCATTACTTTCTATCATTTCTACCCACAAGGTTTACAATCCTGAATAGTCTTGCTCTGATACCAATTGTGACATCCCTCTTCAAATAATATTTATTTTATTCAATTTATTGATTTTCACAATAAATTTTTTTACGTTTCTAAAATTTAATTACAAAAAAAATGCATCTTATAAAAATTACCCCAATTATAATTTAAAATAAATAATTTATAGTCCTCAAAATCATTTAAGTTGAAATAATCTCAAAACCTGAAACAGGGGTCTGACGCTACGCGCCAGTACCACGCTAGGCGTGAGAGTGCATTCGTAGCCCTGACGCTGAGCGTCAGGATGACGCTACGCGTGGGCTTATCAGTGGCAGCACCTGATGCTGTCACACATTTTAGGCCTTTTAACCAATTACTAACTTATCCAATTAGCTCATTTCAGGTCTAATTGCCACAAAACTTAATGGTCCATATGTTTTCCCCATTCTGAAACTATTGGCGATGTTCGTTCGCCAAAATTCCAACATATGCTCAAGTTATGCACGAAATACAACTTAACCACTTTATGTGCAACACTTTTACACCAAACACCCTAAATGATTCTTAAATGATCCAAATCCAATGCATACCACTTTTAAATATTCTTATGGACTTATTGATACTTAGCAAAGGTATTGAAACTCACTGAAACTCAAATTCACCTATCCCGTTTCTCAAAGTCATAGGGATGGCTACTAATTCAAATCTCTAAATCTATTCAATTCATCGATACAACATTCAATCATTTCAAATAACCATCACAGCACAAAGACATCCACAGAACCTGCCTATAATGCATAATTTACTACAGTATAGCTCTATGCCATAACCATAGTCATCCAACAGTACCTGGTCATCACAGATGCATAATATCTAATGGCTCAATGCCATTACATAATCACATTACCCAAACCACACACATATTATACTATGCATAAGTTCACACTCCCACAGATTTACACACATATCTACATATATCTACTGACGGCTCAGTACCATTAGGCATCACGAACAAGTAACAACAACACATACTTCTACAAATCTACGAGATAATATATTCACATATAAATATATACAAGATATACATTCCAAACTCCTTTGGCATTACTCCTTGCTCATTTTTGTACTGGTTTCCGCAGCATCCGCAACATCCCTGGGTTTATTCACTGTGAACATAAAATAAGGGTGAGTATATATATCACAAGAATGATACAACTACATAATCAGAGTTGATATCACCTGGAGAATCTCATTCTCCTGCCTGGGTTATTGATCCACTAAACTCTTCTCATATGAACCCAACATATCATAATCCATCATAATCATCATAAATTCATTATGTTCACATCATAACAAATATCTCACAACATTGAGATAAATTAATTTTAAGCACCCATACTTAATCAATTCATTTCACAATTCATTATTTCAATCATATCATTATCATATCAATGCAATAATCTGCATATCAGTCAAGGAGTATAATTCACAACTGACTCTCATATACATCAGACACCTAGTATCCGGATACTAACGAATCAGCCACCAGCTGGGAGTCCACCGACATCCCGTGAACACATCCTGGTTCACCGAGCCCGGTATCATAAACCGTCTCCCCACCTCAACCACTGGATCTCTTCCTGGATCACTGGGTAGCTCAACTGGGCCTCTACATGGACCACGGGAGCCAAAAGCGAGGGGTAATCTATACCGAATGGCTGTCTACAATACATATCATGCATACACAGCATCTAACAATATATCTCATCATATACACATTATTCATTTTAAATCATGAATATACATTATACAATCATTAAATGATTTTGGCATACAAGCCAACTCACAACATAAGAATCGCATCTCAGCATAAGAGCCACATCTCAACATAAATACCGCATTTCTCGGCATAAAAGCCATATCTCGGCATAAAAGCCACATCTCTCGGCATAAAAGCCACATCTCGGCATAAAAGCCATATCTCTCGGCATAAAAGCCATATCTCGGCATAAAAGCCATAATCTTTAAATATCATAAACATACTTTACATTCGTAATATTCACATAATCAAACATAACTTTATATCTTATATATCACGATAATTCAATATTTCATCACTCTCCATCATGCATATTCTAAGCATACTTTATACATTATTTTCCATCTTATTCACAATTTTCCTCTCATTCATTACCATTCTATTTTCCATAATTGTTAAATACAACGTATAACCACATACATAATCTAATCACATATTCTCCTATATATATATATATATATCAATCTTATACTTTCACAGATTTAATTTTTTTCCAACATAATTATCACAAATCTGTAATCAAATATATACTATAATACTCCCCTTACCTCACTGTCGACGCTCTAAACTCAATTACCAAGATCAATGCGCCGCAACCACTAAAAGATAAAATTACAAAAAGGTTTAAGGTTTTAACCGTTCAAACCTTAATCCAACTCAAGAATATGCTCAGAAATTACTTTCTAAAACTTTAGAAGCTTACCACAACTGAAACCACAAGTTCTCCGAGAAACCCCTTTTTCCGCTAATCTTTCAACGGCTCTTTCGCAACCTATATAAAGCGGAATTCAAATTCGTCACTCAATCCTTCTTTTGAACACCATAAGGAAACTTTTAATCGGTTTAGAATCTTAAAATTCAAAGTTCCCTTGTTTTCCTCAAAAATGGATAAAGGTAGAAATTCTCCATGGAATTCAAAATTGAAAGATCCCATGCGTTAATCTTAAGTTTCTTACCTCTAATCCGCAATTAATTTCAGATTCCATCCTCTTGTTGGCCTTTAATTGTCGCAGGGAAAAGAGAGAAGAAGAAGAACCCCAAAACTTATGTTTTTAACTTCTGCTCTGCAGGCTGTCATCTTGGGTCTTTATTCTGCCCGCGACACTGACGCTACGCGTCCCCCTGACGCTACGCGTTAAGTCTAAATTTTTATATGGACGCTGCGCGTCCACTAACGCTACTCGTCAAGTTTTACCCTGACGCTACGCGTCCCACTGACGCTACGCGTCAGGTCCCAAATCAAAATTTTCTTTTTATTTTAATTTTACATCTTATAATAATCTTACTTTATTAAATATCCAAACTCATGAATATAAAACATAGGGATGTTACAGTATCTGGATACTAGAAATCGATTTTGTGTGAGAGTCAGTGGTGATAATTGATGAATTACTAGTATTGTATGATGATGTGTATGTACTTAATTATATTTGCCGAATGTGATTTACAATTTGAGGATAAAGCAATCGGATGGAGTTTATACACATGTACTTGTTATTTAATTTCTGTTGTAGATTAATTATGATGCCAAACACTCACCCTTGCTGTGGTTTTCTTTAATTTAGTAACCAGTGACAGGGAAGAGGTCGGAACCCAGGAGGTGTGCCGAGTGGCGGATTGATGCCAAGGAACCAAGGAATTATGAAATGCATTATGTGTGTAATGTGTAATGAGTTTTCTGTGTATATGATGCTATAATATGTTGCTTGTGTATGTCGAACTAATCTAGAATTGGTGTGTTGACTAATGTGGATATGAATTTATGATGCTAATGTGATCGGTGTTGATTTTCATGAGTTTGATATATATATATATATATATATATATATATATATATATACATATTGGCACGGAGCCAATAGTAGATGTAAATGATAAATTGCTGTGGGCAGGTTTTGTAAATAATTGTGGGTCATGAATGATGAAAAGTGATGAATTGTGTCTGCTATAGTATAGTTGATTACTGGACGAATCTCGCCCGAGTGGATTCAGTCTCGTCCAAGCGAGGGCCGGGGGAATTGATTCTATGCCTATTTTGCTCAAGCGAGTATCCCTCGCTCCTTTCCGAGTAAAGGAAGGTTAGGGTGTTTCCGAGCGAGGCATGACCGAGAGATCCACTTCTGAATGAAGGTTAGGAGGTTTCTGAGTGAGGCATGACTGCGAGAACCCATTCCGAGTGAAGGAAGATTAAGAAGGTTTTCGAGTGAGGTATGACCGACACGGAAGGTTAGTATGTTTCCAAGAGGCATGACCGAGAGAACCCCTTTCCGAGTGAAGAAAGGTTAGAATGTTTCCGAGTGAGGCATGACCGAGAGAACCTCTTCCAAGTGAAGGAAGGTTAGTATGTTTCCGAGTGAGGTATGGCTGAGAGAACTCTTTCTGAGTGAAGGTTAGAATGTTTCCGAGAGGCATGACTGAGAGAACCCCTTCCGAGTGAAGGAAGGTCAAGATGTTTTCGAGTGAGATATGACCGAGAGGACCATTTCTGAGTAAAAGATTAAATTATGAATTTCCCTTGCATGTCTCATAGTTCGCTCAGGTTTAAAATGTAGAATTCACTCAAGCGAGTCGGAACTCGCCTAAGCGACCTTCACTGGTTTCGCTTAAGCGAATCAGGGTCTCGCTCAAGCGAGTGATCCCTGACTTCATTTTCTTCTTCCGCTTATTTTAATTAATTCAGTTTTATTATTTGATTTATTTCCTATCGGTTATTATTTTGAGTGTGCTTAAGAAAAATAAATGTGGTTTTACATTAGGATCTAATCAACAATCAGTAAACGTAAAAAATTTATTATGAAAAATAATTAAACGGATGTAAATAAATGTAAAATTGACGTAGGACGTCACAGGTGGTATCAGAGCGGTTTTTTCTAGAGCCGGGTGCATGGGTGAACCCAATAATTTGTGTGAGTCCTATACTAGACTGTTTTTGTATTTTATTGCATTGTGCTTGTGGTTGTTTGTGTTATTAACAGAATAGCTTGAGATCATTCCCTTGGCACTCCGGCAGCGTTGTATTTTATATGTATATGAGGTAAATATCTGACTCCCTGGTAGATCATTGGTTATTAATGGTGATGTGTTTGTTTATTGTAGAATTACTTTATGGCCAGGGAAACTAGTTCTGGTGGAGGAGATGACTTCTTCTTGAAATTTTCTTAATTGATGAGTAGGACCGAGTCTGGCCCCACTCTTGACGAATTCCTGAAAAGGAATCCCCCCGCTTATAAAGGAGGGCATGACTATGATGGAGCGCATGTTTGGATACGGGAAATTAAACAAGCTTTTGAGTATTTTGAGTGCCCGAAGGAGCAAAAAGTGCAGTTTGCAACTTATCAGCTGAAGGACGAGGCTAGGATATGGTGGTCTAGGACCAAGGTGCAAATGAATGCAGCAAGTGAACCGCTGGTGTGGGCGAATTTTTGTAGAAGGTTTCTTGTCAAATACTTTCCTGATAATTACAAAATCCGAAAAGAAATGGAGTTTCTGAGGCTAGAACAAGGCAGAATGTCAGTGGCCGAGTATACTACCAAGTTTGATGAATTTTGTGACTTCTATCACCCTTTCTCCTTGGAAGGAACCGAGGGTAGTAAATGTGCTAAGTATGAAGCCGGATTACGAATTGAACTCCGTAGTGTGATTGTGCCTATAGAGATTCGGGATTATCCTACTTTGGTGAATAAGGCTAGGCTGACTGAGGAAGTACAATTACAAAGAACATTTCAACTAAAAGATAAGAGACCGTTGAAGGTAAGAGGATTCAGCTTTAAGAAAATGGGTCACTTCTTTCGTGGCGGTAAGTCTTCCACTACATCTTCTTCCTCTTCTGGTCGGGGTTCTACTGGCCGTTCTAGTAGCCAGTCGGTAGCCGTGCATGCTATAATTGTGGCCAGGAGGGCCATATTGCGAAATATTGTCCGGCTAGTCAAATTGTGTGTTTGCAATATGGACAACCGGGGCACCTTAGGCCTGATTGTCCACAGAGGCAGCAACCGAGTGGACATGGTAACCGAGCCAATACTTCTGGGACTCGTGGTGCTAATCTTCAGAGGGGAGGTAGAAGCGGTGGTGATCGTGGAGGCCAACACTCGGGGAGGTCTCATGCTCAATCCAGTGGCGCTCAAAATGTTATGGCCGGGCGAGTATTTTCCTTTGATGCTTCTAAAGTTGCAAGGACCGACAACTTGGTGTAGGGTAAGTGCCTTATTCATGGCTATATGGTAGATGTTATTTATGATTCTGGTGCAACTCATTCTTTTATTTCTAAGAGTTGTGTACGACGACTTGGTTTGCTGGTGGTGTTAATGGAGAATGCTCTTAGTGTCTTCACTCCTACTGGCTCCACTTTCTGTGCAACCACTATGTGTGGGGAATTACCAATGCAAGTTGAAGATCACACCTTTCTGGTGAATCTGATTTGTATGCCATTGAAGAACCTAGATATTATTTTAGGTCTCGATTGGTTAGCTGCTAACCATGTTATGGTGGACTGCTATCGAAAGACCATCGTTTTCTCCCAGGAACTTGACACAAAGAACATGGTTAGTGATGTCTCCGCAACTTATGTTATTCTATTTACTTCGGAAGGACGATATAATCTTATGCCGAGTGATATTCCGGTAGTGTGCGATTTTGATGATGTATTTCCGGAAGAAATTCCGGAGTTGCCTCCCAATCGGGAGATTGATTTTACCATCGATTTGATTCCCGGGGCCGAACCTGTATATCGTGCACCTTATAGAATGTCTTTGGTAGAATTGACCGAAGTGAAGAAACAAGTGAACGAGATGTTAGAGAAGGGTTTTATCCGACCGAGTGCTTCACCGTGGGGCACTTCGGTACTATTGGTGAAAAAGAAGGACGGTAGTATACAGATGTGTATCGACTACCGACAGTTGAATAAGTTGACGGTTAAGAATAAATATCCTTTGCCATGAATCGATGATTTGTTGGATCAGTTGCGAGGCGCTGTAGTATTTTCCAAGATCGACTTGAGGTCGGGATATCACCAAATAAGAGTGAAGTTGGAAGATATTCCAAAGACGGCATTTCGGACTCGGTATGGACACTTTAAGTATGTTGTAATGCCTTTTGGAGTGACAAATGCTCCTGCTATCTTTATGGATTACATGAACCAGATCTTTCAACCATACTTAGATCAATTTGTGGTAGTGTTTATCGATGATATATTGGTGTATTCGAAGTCGATTGAGGAACATGCACAACATCTTCAAATTATTTTGCAGATACTACGTGAGAAAAGGTTGTATGCTAAGTTATATAAATGTGATTTCTGGGAAGGAAGTGTACAATTCTTGGGGCATGTGATTTCCCGAGAGGGCGTATCTGTTGATCCATCCAAGATTGAAGCAGTTATGGCTTGGGAAAGGCCTAGGTCGGTGACTGAAATTAGGAGTTTTCTCGGATTGGCTGGGTATTATCATCGCTTTATTAAAGGATTTTCTCGTATTGCGCTTCCTTTGACTCGGTTGATGAGAAAGGAGAGTCCATTTGTATGGTCGGACAAGTCTGAATTGAGTTTCCAAACTCTTAAGTGGTGTTTGACTACTGCACCTGTACTTGCACTACCAGATGTGACGAAAGAATTTGTGGTGTATTGTGATGCATCTAAGTTTGGTTTGGGATGTGTGCTGATGTAGGATGACCGGGTGATCGCCTATGCCTCAAGGCAATTGAGACCGCATGAACAGAATTACCTGACTCATGACCTTGAGCTTGTGGCAGTGGTTTAAAGATCTGGCGCCATTATTTATATGGGTCTCGCTTCGTGGTATTTAGTGACCACAAGAGCTTGAAATACTTATTTGATCAGAAGGAACTAAACATGAGACAAAGGAGATGGGTGGAGTACCTAAAGGATTATGATTTTGACTTGAGGTACCATCCTGGTAAAGAAAATATTGTTGCCAATGCTCTGAGTAGAAAAGTATTACATGCAGCTTTCTTGATGGGCAAAGAGCAAGAATTGTTGGAAAGCTTTCGTGATATGAACATTGGGGTTGTTATGAACGCTCCAAATCAAATGATAGTTAGGATGCTGAAGATCTCCAATGAATTTCTGGAATCTTTAGCTGTGGCCCAAAAGGACGATGAAGAGTTGATGGAAGTGCTTGACACTCAAGCAAGAGGTAAAGATATGGAATTAACCAAAGGTAACGATGGAATTTGGAGGTTCTGAGACCGAGTTGTGGTGCTTGCAAAAGGTGATTTCAGGCAAGCCGTGTTAACTGAAGCACATAGGAGTTCTTTGAGCATTCATCCCGGTGTTACGAAAATGTACCACGATTTGAAGAAAGAATTCTGGTGGCCGAGAATGAAGAAAGCAATAACCAAATATGTGAAGTCTTGTGTGATATGTCAGAAATGTAAGGTTGAACACCAGAGACCCCCTGGATTGCTCCAACCACCTGAGATTCCGATTTGGAAGTGGGCGAGTATTACTATGGATTTTGTATTCGGGTTACCTCATACCCAATCCAAATGTAATGCAATCTGGGTAATTGTGGATAGGCTGACCAAGAGTGCTTACTTCTTGGCTATAAACATGAAATGGTCATTGGACCGATTGGCTAGATTGTACATTACAGAGATTGTAAGATTGCATGGTGTGCCTTCGAGTATCATTTCGGATCGTGATCCCCAATTCACTTCCAGATTCTAGGGAAGTTTACAACAGGAGTTGGGTACTGAACTAAGATTGAGTTCAGCTTATCATCCTCAGACTGATGGTCAGTCCGAGCGTACAATTCAGACTTTAGAGGATATGCTTAGAGCCTGTGTATTAGAGAAAGGTGGTTCATGGGAAAGATACTTGCCATTGGTGGAGTTTGCGTATAACAACAGCTATCATAGTAGCATTGGTATGGCTCCATATGAAGCTCTATATTGTAGAAGGTGTCGTACACCTTTGTGTTGGAATGAAAATGGCGATGCTATCCATTTGGGACCCGAACTAATTCAGGAAATGAATAAACAAGTTGCCTTAATTCGAGAGAAAATGAAGACTGCCCAAGACCGACAGAAAAGTTACTATGACAATCGTCATAGACCACTTGAGTTTTAGGCGGGAGATTGGGTATTTGTGAAGGTTTCATCGACCAAAGGTGTAGGTCGGATACTGAAGAGTCATAAGCTTAACCCGAGATACATTGGGCCATATCATATTTTGGAGAGGATTGGTGATGTTGCTTACTGATTGGATCTTCCCCACTCATTAACTAATATCCATAATGTGTTTCATGTGTCATAACTTCGGGTGTACATTCCGTGTGATTCCATGATTGTGCTGGAAGATTCTATCGAATTAAAGGAGGACCTGGCGGTGGAAGTTACACCAATCGGTATTGAAGAATACCAGACTAAACGGTTAAGAAACAAAGAAGTACCATTGGTAAAGGTGAACTGGCAAAATTTAAATGGAATAACCTATACATGGGAGTTGGAATCGGACATAAGGCAGTTGTACCTTGATCTTTTTCAATAAGGTGCGTTGATTTCAGGGACGAAATCCCTTTTTAGGGGGGGTGGATGTAACATCCCTAATATTTTAGTAAAATTATGAGTAGCGGAAAATATTAATAATTGTTTTAGAGATTTATTTGATATAAAGGCAATTATAAATAATTAACTACTGTGGAAATAAATAAATTTAATTGATTGACTAAGTACAAAAGGGTTAAATGAGGTGTAATTAGAAGGAGGTAAAAGTTTAATTAAAACTTTCAAAGAAATTATAAAAGAAATGGGGAAATGACCATTTTGCTCCTGAGCCTTAAATAATAAAAAAATCCATCTTCTTCCCCATTCATTTCACACGAGCCTACTTCGTCTTCTTCTTCTTCTTCTTCTTCCCCTCCCTCTCACTGCCGAGAGCTGCATGCTCCAAGGGAAGGCCTATTCCGCGTCAAAACTTCGAAATAACCCCGTTTTTGAGATCGTGGCTTCAAGGTGAGTTCAACGGACCCTTTAAATTGAGTCATCTTTCTCCCTCTTCATTTTCTCTCTCTAGCCGATGGCCATGCATGGTGGGGGAAGCTTTCATTTTCCATTCCTCTAGTGCATGGGAGCTTTAAAAAAATGGTATTTGAAATAATGAGGGTAATATCACGTTTATGGGTTTTGCATTCCGACCTCCGTAGGTAGCAAAACGAATGTCGGAGGAATGAGTGACGAAGCGGGTGTTGAATTCAGAGGTGGAACCTTGAACCCAACACTTAGAGGACGCAATCGGCATCAAGAACAAATCGTTGAAGCTTAGAATCAAGGTAAGGGGGTTTCGGGTTGTAATTAATTAGAATAGGTACATATTTTGGGTCTGGGTCGTCAAACCAATTATGAAAACAGTAAGAAATATTACTGGATGATAGTTGTATGAGTATGCATGTATAAATGCGAATTGTGTATGGTTTATGATGACTATAAGAATGAAATGTTGTATATTGTGACAAACCGATGTGTAGAGTGGCATGTGATGTCGGGCTTGACAAGTAGGTCGCCCATTTGATGAGTATGTGCTGTTGTTGATGGCCACTTATGAGATGATATGAGGAATGTGAATTATATATGTATGATTGTGTGGTGTGGGACGGCCGACGGTATGTATAACCCCTCGTTTCCGGCTCCCGTGGTTTTTGTGCCCAGTTGAGCTACCCAGTGGTCAAGTAGGACCTAGTGGTTGAGGTGGAGAGTCAAGCAGGACTCGGTGAACCAAGCAGGGTTCACGGGGTGTCAAGTAGGACCCCCAGCTGAAGGCCGATCCTTTAGTATCCGGATACTAGGCATCGATTTTGTGTGAGAGTCAGTGGTGATAATTGATGAATTACCAGTATTGTGTGATGATGTGTATGTACTTAATTATATTTGCCGAATGCGATTTGTAATTTGAGGATAAAGCAATCGGATGGAGTTTATACACATGTACTTGTTATTTAATTTCCGTTGTAGATTAATTATGATGCCAAACACTCACCCTTGCTGTGGTTTTCTTTAATTTAGTAACCAGTGACAGGGAAGAGGTCGGAACCCAGGAGGTGTGCCGAGTGGCGGATTGATGCCAAGGAACCAAGGAATTATGGAATGCATTATGTGTGTAATGTGTAATGAGTTTTCTGTGTATATGATGCTATAATATGTTGCTTGTGTGTGTCGAACTAATCTAGAATTGGTGTGTTGACTAATGTGGATATGAATTTATGATGCTAATGTGATCGGTGTTGATTTTCATGAGTTTGATATATATATATATATATATACATATTGGCACGGAGCCAATAGTAGATGTAAATGATAAATTACTGTGGGCAGGTTTTGTAAATAATTGTGGGTCATGAATGATGAAAAGTGATGAATTGTGTCTGCTATAGTATAGTTGATTACTGGACGAATCTTGCCCGAGTGGATTCAGTCTCGTCCAAGCGAGGGCCGGGGGAATTGATTCTGTGCCTATTTTGCTCAAGCGAGTATCCCTCACTCCTTTCCGAGTGAAGGAAGGTTAGGGTGTTTCCGAGCGAGGCATGACTGAGAGATCCACTTCTGAATGAAGGTTAGGAGGTTTCCGAGTGAGGCATGACTACGAGAACCCATTCCGAGTGAATGAAGATTAAGAAGGTTTTCGAGTGAGGTATGACCGACACGGAAGGTTAGTATGTTTCCAAGAGGCATGACCGAGAGAACCCCTTTCCGAGTGAAGAGAGGTTAGAATGTTTCCGAGTGAGGCATGACCGAGAGAACCTCTTCCGAGTGAAGGAAGGTTAGTATGTTTCCGAGTGAGGTATGACCGAGAGAACTCTTTCTGAGTGAAGGTTAGAATGTTTCCGAGAGGCATGACTGAGAGAACCCCTTCTGAGTGAAGGAAGGTCAAGATGTTCCCGAGTGAGATATGACCGAGAGGACCATTTCTAAGTAAAAGATTGAATTATGAATTTCCCTTGCATGTCTCATAGTTCGCTCAGGTTTAAAATGTAGAATTCACTCAAGCGAGTCAGAACTCGCCCAAGCGACCTTCACTGGTTTCGCTTAAGCGAATCAGGGTCTCGCTGAAGCGAGTGATCCCTGACTTCATTTTCTTCTTCCGTTTATTTTAATTAATTCAGTTTTATTATTTGATTTATTTCCTATCGGTTATTATTTTGAGTGTGCTTAAGAAAAATAAATGTGGTTTTACATAAGGATCTAATTAACTATCAGTAAACGCGAAAAATTTATTGTGAAAAATAATTAAACGGATGTAAATAAATGTAAAATTAACGTAGGACGTCACAGTTCCTGGGCATAATTCACAAACATTTCATTTTTCATGAATCCATCCATGATTATCTTAAATTCTAAACATCATTATATATATAAGACCAAAATGTATATACAACCACATAGGTATCCCGAATAAGCATTAAACCTCCAAGAGGCTTCCCAAAAACTTATCTACAATACATTTATACATTATATACATCAAGAGTCGACCAAGGCATATATACCAAAACTATACACACCAAGATACTACCAATTACTCCTTAAAACAATTGCATAAAAATTTCACATAGGCACATCACTAACTCTCAGCTCATGCCAATTTCACTGAAAAATCAACATTATAAGGGGTGAGCATATATATGTTAAATGACAAATACAGAACTGAATTCACCTCATTATCATCATATTATTATACAATTCATAAATCATCATACATAATCATATTTTGTAAATTTCACCATAACTCATCAATAAACCATATATGCCATTTAATATATATATATATATATATATATATATATATAAAAATCATTGCATTATCATTAATGCATCAACCACAAACATAAGCATCCTCAATAGCTTCCCAGTAGCTTCCTAATCTCAAACATTATATGTCAATGCATATGCATACAGATCCAACTCTAACAATGGAACTTATACTGTAGTATTTTCCTCAACATATATCATCAATCCTTTTTATCGGTACCGAACACTCGCCTATTTGTAACACCAGTTACTCGAAGTGACAGTGGCAACTCAACAGAGGTGTTATGGGCCGGCCTTGGGTCCAACTCAAAGTGGTTATGAAATGTAAAGAAACCACCACAGGGTTTGTACCTTACCATCAGGCCGCCCTCCTATCTGGGACGACATCGTAGGCCCCTATAGTTTTGTGTTCGTCTTTTAATGCATATGCTATGCAACAACCATCAATTATCAACTGATCTCTTGATTACCATCACCAAGGGACACCACTTGGTTATCATCACTAAGGGTCCTCTTTCAAATCAACGAAAATGCATAGCATGCATCCAAACCATACAATTCCAATCATTCATACCCAATACTCATTAATCATCATTTTCATCATAACAATCATATCAACATCAATTTTCATACTCAAAAGTTGCACTCACGCAATTATCAATAATCAACACCAAATATTATATAAATCAATTGTAACCTCATGCAAGTATCACTCATAATCATTAATTCATCATTAATATATATATATATATATATATGAATAGAAACCATCACATATCAAACATCATTATCAACATCATATATCTCAATTTTAAATAAGAATGGGGATAGTTACTTAACACCACCATATAAATATCAAACGTATCAAACAAATTCAATTTAGTTATATAAGAGTCTATCCCTTCATCCGTTCATAACTCATGCATTTAATATATATAATACCCCCTACCTGGAATCAATGATTCCAAAGCTCACCCTTGTATTTTGGTAATGTTTCGGAAGAGAACCTATATCGAAACATAATCAAACCTCTCTGATTAATTATACATTCACTATTTTCTATCAATTCAACTAATTTCCAACCATTCGAAAACCCAAAAGCTCATAAATAACAACAATTTTGTTAAACAGCAAGAGTTCAAAGTTTTAACTTACCGAACGGTTTCCGAAATCCAACCTCACAAAGCTCCGACATAACCCACTCGTAGAAATGAGTTCCAACATACTCCATGACCATAAAATTGAAGATATTAAGGATTGGAATCAATAAATTCCATCAATTTCAGGAATGGGTACAAAACCCTTACCTTTCCAATGGAAGAAAATGAAAAACCAAGCTTGTTGCTTAGGTCAAGTTCACATGAGAAAGAGAAAGAAAAGGGAACATGATTTTTGCTCTTAATTTTACCTTTGATGAAAAAATGAAAAAGATTAAAGAAAAGAGAGATGATGCTCACAGTGGGAGAGTGAAAAAGAAGAGAAAAACTCACTCTTTTTCCTTGTTTTTCATGTGAATGGGTGAAAAGAAAGGAGAGTGAAATCCTATTTAGTTCATTAAGGGTAAAATGATCTTTTTTGCTTGACCGGTTAATTTCTTGAACTAATCTGGTAACTTTTAAATACTTAAAACTTATCCAGATTAATTCTAAAAATTACCACACACATTCTAATTAATTATTGACATTCCCAATTAATTATTAGATTAATTAAAAATTAACCAATAATTAAAAATTGAGATATTACAACAAAACTTAATAAATTTTGATTTTTTTGTAAATAAATTTTGATATTTTAAATTTAATAATTGATACGTTATTGAAAATTCAAATTTATTTTCAATAAAATAACATGAGTTGTAAGGTTATTTTTATATAAAATAATTGTAAAGTTATTATGATTACGTTAAACTTTATCTTGAATATAATTTTGAATTTTTGATGATATCTTGAATATAATCATCTTAAATACATTTTAAATATATTTTTAATTTTTATTATATTTTTAAAGTATCCTACAATTGAAATTCTTTTCATTAACTGTATTTTGAATATTTATAATCATAATTAGTTTTAATTTGAAGGATACATACAGAAAATTTGATAATAAAGATAATTTGAGATCATATGTAATTTTAATGAATATTTTATGATAAAACAAATCATATTAATGATAGTTACCTTTAAACATGCAAATTATTTAACCACGTGTAATATCAAACATTATACCTATATAATTTAAATTTGGATTCAGTTTAAAAATAAAATCCGATTTGAAATTTGGAATACTATCTTTATATCTTGTGTGAGAATTAAAAATAAATACTATGCTTATTCAAAATCATACATTTATATTTCATTCAAATTGATTATGTTTCTATTAAAAAATTATAAAATTTAAAATAAAATATTATATACTTGATTCATAATGGAAAATAGTTTTCCCCTTATTTACAATTACTATTTAATTTTAATGAAATATTTTAATAATTTATATATTAAGAATCACATAAAAATTAATCATGCATAATATTAAATGTTACAACTATTTATTCAAATTTTCATTTGATTGGAAATAAAAATTATTTTGAAAATTGAATACTAACGATATTTTTCTTATGAAAACTAAAAAGAAACATTACCCTTATTTAAAACCTTATACATATATATAATTAAAATTTATTTTATTTATATTTAAGAAATTATATTTAATAAAAATAAAATAAAAAAATTATACTTTATATCATTAGCCATTATAATTATGTAAAATAAAAAAGTAGAATCATCATTTAATGTAATTTTTAGATTTACAATTAGTGTTCAATTTAACTCGACAATTTTACTACATATGAAAAATAAGAAATTGTGTATTTAATAGCATTAAATATTATACCTGTTTAATTCAACTTCGTATTTGATGAAAAATCAAAAGTAACTTGAAAACTAAAATACTGTATTCTTTTTTTGTAACATCCCGGATATTTTAGAAAAATTATGTGTAGCGGGAAATATTAATAATTGTTTTAAGGATTTATTTGATATTTTTATGAAGTATTAGGCAATTATAAATAATTAACTAGTGTGGAAAGTAAATAAATTCAATTGATTGATTAATTATAAAAGGGTTAAATGAGGTGTAATTAAAAGGAGGTAAAAGTTTAATTAAAACTTTTAATGAAAATATAAAAGAAATGGGGAAAAGACTGTTTTGCCCCTAAGCCTTAAATAAAGAAGGTTTTCCTTCTCCTTTCCTCATTCACTTTCACGCGCTTCTTCTGCTGCTTCTTTCTTCCTCCGTTTCTTTTTCTTCTTCTTCTTCCTCTATCGCTGCCGAGCTGCATGCTCCAGAGGAAGGTCCATTTCGCATCAAAACTTTGAGATAACCTCATTTTCGTGACCATGGTTTCAAGGTGAGTCCAATGAACCGTTTGAATTGAGTTATCTCTTCCCTTTTCATTTTCACTCCCTGACCGAATGGTCATGCATGGCGGAGTAAGGTTCTATTTTCCACTCCTCTAGTGTGTGTGAGCCTGAAAATGGTCTTTAGAGCAGAGGGTGGTATGACGTTAATGGGTTTTGCATTCCGACCCCCGTAGGTAGCAGAACGAACACCGGAGGACTGATTGATGAAGCTGGTGCTGGATTCGGAAGTGAAACCGTGAACCAAGCACTTAGAGGACGTAATCGGCATTAGGAGCAGATCGTTGAAGCTTGGAATAGAGGTAAGGGGGTGTTCAGGTTGTAATTAATTAGAATAGGACATATTTTGGGTCCGAGTTGTTGAACTGATTATGAACATGGTAAGAAATATTGCTGGATGAGATGTATATGTATGCATGTATGAGTATGGACACCGATCGGTTGAGGATCGTGTGTGGCTTATGATGATTGAGTTTGAAATACTTGTGGTGATGATTCGATGTGTATAGTGGCGTTGTGATGACGGGCTTGACAAGTAGGTCGCCCAGTGGCAATGTGATGGATGGGCTTGACAAGCTGGTCGCCCTATATTGTGAGCACATGCCAGTTTCTGGTAGTTGCATCTGCTGTTTGTTGATGATATGTAATGATTATGAGATATGATATGTGATTATGTGGTATGGGACGGCCGACGGTATGTATTACTCTCGTTTTTGGCTTTCGCGGTCAAGTCGGACCCAGTTGAGCTACCTAGAGGTCTATGACCCAGTGGTTGAGGGGGAGCCAAGTCGGGCTCGGTGAACCAAGTCGGGTTCACGGGATGTCAACTCGGACTCCCAGCTGAAGGCCAGTCCTTTAGTATCCGGATACTAGGCGTCAATTTTGTTTGAGAGTCAGTGGTGACAATTGATGAATTTAGTATTCTGATGAGTATGATTTGCTATATTTGCCGAGTACAATTTGATATATTTGCCGAGTATGATTTGCTATATTTACCGAGTGCAATTTGATATATTTGCCGAGTATGATTTGCTATATTTGCCGAGTGCAATTTGTTATATTTGTTGAGTGTGAGTTACTTGCCGAGTATGATTTGTTATAATTGCCGAGTGTGATTTGCAATATGATGATAATGCCAACGGGGCAGAGTTTATATACATGTAATTTGTTAATTTCTGTTCTAGATTAATTATGATGCCAAACACTTACCCTTGCTGTGGTTTTCAATTTAGTAACCAGTGACAGGGAAGAGGTCGGAGCCCTGGAGGTGCGCCGAGTGATTGTGAAATGAATTGTGTGTAATGTATAATGAATTTTCCGAGTATGTGATGCCATACTATGTTGCTTGTGTATGTTGACTAATGTGCATATGAATTATGTTGCTATGTGATCGGTATTGATTTTCATGAGTGAATTTGTGTTGCTGTAGTAAAGTCGATTATCGGACGAATCTCGCCAAGCGGATTCAGTCTTGTCCGAGCGAGGTAAGGCCGAGAGAACTTCTTCCGAGTGAAGTAAGGTTAGAATGTTTTCGAGTGAGGTATACCCGAGAGAACCTTTTCTGAGTGAAGTAAGGTTAAGTTGTTCCCGAGTGAGAGATGACCGAGTGGACACATTTGCGAGTGAAACCCAACTTATTAATTTTCCTTGTAGGTACCATAGTTCGCTCAGGTTTAAAGTGTAGAATTTGCTCAAGCGAGTCGGAACTCGCCTAAGCGACCTTCTCGGGTTTCGCCTAAGCGAATCAGGGTCTCGCTCAAGCGAATGACTCCTGTCTTTGTTTTTCTTCTTCCGCTGATTATAGTTAATTCCATTTCATTAATTGATTTATTTCCGATCGGTTATTATTTTGAGTGTGCTTAAGAAAAATAAATATTTTTTTATATTAGGACCAAATTAATTTTTCATTAAACGCGATAAATTTATTGTGAAAAATAATTCAAAAGATGTAATTAAATGGTAAATTGACGCGGGTTGTCACAGTTGGTATCAGAGCAGTTCTTTCTAGAGTCGGGTGTATAGGTGAACCCAGTGAATTGTGGGAGTCCTATACTAGACTATTTTTGTATTCTATTGCATTGTGCTTGTGGTTGTTTGTGTAGCTTGGCATCATTCCCTTGGCACTCCAGCGGCGTTGTATTTTATATGTGTGAGGTAAATATCTGACTCCCTGGTAGATCATTGGTTATTAATGGTGATGTGTTTGTTTATTGTAGAATTACATTATGGCTGAAGGAACTAGTTCTGGTGGAGGAGATGACTTCTTCTCGAGATTTTCCCAATTGATGAGTAGGACCGAATCTGGTCCCACTCTTGATAAATTCCTGAAAAGGAATCCCCTTGCTTATAAAGGAGGGCATGATTACGATGGGGCGTATGTTTGGATAAGGGAAATCGAACAAGCTTTTGAGTATTTCGAGTGCTCAGAGGAGCAGAAGGTTAAATTTGCTACTTACCAGTTGAAGGACAAGGCTAGGATATAGTGGTCGAGGACCAAGGTACAGATGAATGCGGTGAGTGAACCGCTAATGTGGGCGAATTTTCGTAGGAGGTTTCTTGTCAAGTACTTTCCAGATAATTACAAAATCCAAAAGGAAATGGAGTTTCTGAGGTTGGAACAGGGCCGAATGTTAGTGGCCGAGTATACTACTAAGTTTGACGAGTTGTGTGATGTCTATCACCCTTTCTCATTGGAAGGAACTAAGGGTAGTAAGTGTGCCAAGTATGAGGTGGGATTACGAATTGAACTTCGCAGTGTTATTGTGCCGATGGAGATTCGGGATTATCCGACTTTGGTAAACAAGGCTAGGCTGACCGAGGAAGTGCAATTACAGAGGACATTTCAGCCGAAAGATAAGAGACCGCTGAAGGCGAGAGAATTCAGCTTCAAGAAAATGGGCCAGTTCTTTCGTGGCGGTAAGTCATCCGTTACGTCTTTTTCCTCTTCTGGTCAGGGTTCTACTGGCCGTTCTGGTAGTCAGTCGGGTAGCCGCGCATGCTATAATTGTGGCCAGGAGGGCCATATTTCGAAACACTGTCTGGCTGGTTAGATCGTTTGTTTCCAATGTGGACAACCAGGACACCTTAGGCCCGATTGCCCACAGAGGCAGCAACCGAGTGGGCATGGTAACCGAGCCAACACTTCTGGGACTCAGGGTGCTAATTTTCTGAGAGGAGGTAGACACGGTGGTGGTCGTGGAGGCCAACACTCGGGGAGATCTGATGCTCAATCCAGTGGCGCTCAGAATGTTATGACCGGGCGAGTATTTGCTTTTGATGCCTCTGAAGTTGCAAGGACCGACAACTTGGTGCAGGGTAAGTGCCTTATCCATGGCTATCTAGTAGATGTAATTTATGATTCGGGTGCGACCCATTCTTTTATCTCTGAAAGTTGTGTACGACGGCTTGGTTTGCCGGTTGTGTTAATGGAGAATGCTCTTAGTGCCTCCACTCCTACTGGCTCCACTTTCTGTGCAACCACTATGTGTGGGGAATTGCCGATGCAACTTGAAGATCGTACCTTCCTGGTGAATCTGATTTGTATGCCATTGAAGAACCTAGATATTATCTTAGGTCTTGATTGGTTAGCTGCTAACTGTAACGTCCCGAAATTTATTTTTTTTTTGAATAAATTTTTCACATTTAAAGAATCATTTTTGAAATTTGTAATAAGTCACGTAAAAGTTGATAAATACGAAATATTATCATGCATACTAGACGTGAATAATTGAAATATTTATATAGCGGAAACGTTATAAAAGATTACAGTACATAGTACATAATATTATTACAATCCATTAAATTAAAACAAAATCAAAGTCCAAACAATAATTCATATAAGCTTCATTCATGGCGTCACTCGTCATTTTGTGTAGCGTGCACTGTAAGAATTAATGTAAGAGTGAGACAGAATATAGAATAAGTATAAAATAAATAAAATTGCACAAACACAATTAACAAGACATAATGATATGATGAATATGCCAAACAAGTTCATTTATAATTATTAAGTCTTTAATTAGTCAAATGATGTCATGCTGGATCCATTTGGTTTGGTGGGAATACTGTAGTAAAAAGTCTCATAGAGACATCCGTAGGAATTTGCATAGCCATGAATCCCTACACCCTCATGGCTCTCGCGAAATTAAGTATATAAGTAGGAATTTTACATAACCATGGATCCCTACACTTCCATGGTTCTTGCGAAAATAAGTATACCAGTAGGAATTTGCACAACCATGGATCCCTACACCCCCATGGTTCCTATGTAATAGGGCTTTAACTCATCGTAGAGTAACCCCCCACCAGGGTAGGCAATCATGGAACCCCTAAATTCCATGGTGCGTCCAAATGCTTATGATGCATGAATGCCTTTGATTCTCTTTAATCGATTTAACATACCATGATATCAATATTTCCATAATCACTTGGAAAACAACAAGTCCTCAAAGGACACAACACATATGATAATTTTTAGAATCATGGATTTACTATTTTCAACAACATATCTCAATAAACCACAAGGCATTCATACATACATTAATTTAGTCATTCATAATTATTTATGACAAAAATATACATACTGTAAGTCAAGTATAGGACACTCAATAACATCCATAATAATCCATAGTTTCTCAATAATTCAATAATAAATCATTATTTATATGAAAAATATCATTTTCATCCATAATAACCATTATAGGTAAGTTTCAGCATTTTCCAACAGCAACATATGTTAGTAAAATAGCCATAACATGAGCAAATCAAATCCTTTTTAAGTGATTCCACTTTTTTTAGTTCCATAATAGAATTATCTACAACTTTCATGAAGATCATAATTTCAAATTCAAAACAGAAACACCAATTATCCACAGAATACCAAACTACCTCAAAGAGAGTTTTCAAAACGTACATATGTTAGTATTTTTAACATTTCTGGAGCTACAAAAATAATTTTGGCATGGGACTAGTTCTAAATTACTCATAACTCAAATATCTAAAACTTTCATGAAGACACCGATCACTAATTCTCACCATAAAATTCCCAGTTTTAAAAATAAAATTCGTATTTCATGTTAACAGAATTTCAGCTTGAAAATACTTCAGTATTTTAGGCATAACTAGAGCTAAAATTATCCTTTTAACTTGAAACCACTTTCTATGGATCCATAACATAAATATCTACAACTTTTGTGAAGACATCAAAGGCTAATTATGCATGTATTATTCCCAGAATATTAATATATGCACAAAACATAAGATATGTATTTCAAACGGACATGTTGTAGTATTTTGGCTATAACTCATGCTATACACATTCAAATCAATCGGTTCAGGTCTCAAAATTCACATAACAAAAAGTTCTACAATTTGATGAAGAAGTAAGAATCCAATTCATACATTTTCAGCTTCAAAACTGAGCAACAAGATACAAAAATAATACTGGAATCCTAGATCAGCATACAATTCTACCCATTTCATAATTATTCACAACCCTATCCCCTCTTACTTGGATTGTAGATCTTTGGATGATTGGAAAATGTTCTCCTTACTGTCCTAGCTTCAGTTTGATTGTATCTTGATGGAGAAGAGGAATTGAGAGGTAGAAGATTCACTAACTTCTTTGTTTTAAGAGTTTCGGAAGAGGTGGTGTTTGTTTAATAATGCAAAGGCAAGTGGGGGAGACAGGTTTTCCCGTGGTTGTATTTTAGTGGGCTGTTAGGTGTGTTTGATTATGGAAATAATGGAAGTTCAGATAAAAAATGAGCTGTAATATTGTCTATTTCTGGCCGCCTACATACTAGGGTGTGAATGATTGGATTAGATATATTAAAATATACATAAGATGACAAAATTGGTGTAAAAGTTAATTCTGTCACTGAATACCGACTGGAACTCTACCCAGTCAGCATATATGCCGACTGGAAACTACTTCCGAGTCCGTGTGAGGAGAACTCATCAGTCTCCTCTTTCAAAACTGCTTCACTCGGAAGGGAATCCACTCCGAAGTGCTTCTGCTTGAACACTCGGTCGGCTTTTCATCCCTTGGAGATGACTCAGTCGGAAATGTCTCACTCGGATCATTCAGTACCGATACCTCCTCTATTCATTTTTTCATTCGGTTAAATCATCCCAGACCGACTCCACAGTCGTTCGGTCTGTCACTCGACTAATTGTTTCTAAAACCGGCTCATCTTGCTCAGTTTTCGACTTGACCAAATCAATCAAAGCTGACTCATCTCTCATTGGTCTTTCACTCGGTAACATTATTACAAATCTGACTCTTCTTTCGCCCAGTTTTTCACTTGGCATAATATTAAAAAAATTGACTTATCTCTCGCTCGGTTTCACTCGTCAATTCCTCTAATACTGACTCATCACTCGATCGGTCCTCACTCGGCAATTCATTTGAAAACCAACTTCACACTCACTCGGGTTTCCACTCAGAAAAATAATCCAGACCAAGTCTTTTCTCACTCGGAATTACACACACGGACACAATTTTTTCTTTTGTTGAACGTACTTCTCTCAAAAACGTTGCACTCGGAGAAGTTTCATTCGGAAATGAGGCTCTGGACAATGTTTGACTCAGAAACGAGTCATTTGAAGATGTTTGACTCGGAAACGAGTCATTCGAGGGTGTTTGACTCGGAAACGAGTCTTTCGAAGGTGATTCACTCGGACTTTTTCCAGAAGTGGTTCTCTCAAACACACTTCACTCCAATGTCTTCGAGGACAGGACTCCACTCGGTAGTGACTCTCCCGGTCATGTTTTACTCGGACAACCTAGCCTTCACTCAGAATTCCAACCTTCACTCGGAATTCTCAACCTTCACTCGGAAGTCTTATTTCTGACCTATTTCACTCGGAATTGTACTAAAAAATTCACCATATTATGAAATTATTTTTCTAAGGTTCCCACTCGAGTGAAATTTCGTCCAGAATCTTACTTGCTCTTATTCACTCGTCACTCTCGGTCGAGGCACAACAATATCTGTCACTCGTTTGAGTGAGTACTGACCAATCATCATACTTCACATTCTCGCTCAAGCGGCTTACCCACGCTTGAGCGAAAAGTGTCCAGTGTCAATATCCTCTCTAGCTCGCTCAAGCGCGGCCACACCCGCTTGAGCGAGATTCGTCCAGTAACTTCCCAGATTGCTTAACATACTTCTCGCTTGAGCGGAAGTCTCACTCGCCTGGGGGAAATTGGTCTAGAAACCATTATACCGATACAGGGGATTCTCGCCTGAGCGAAATCCCTTCTCGCTTGAGCGAGAATATCAGCACCCAAACAAAAATGAAAATTCTAACAACTCAACCCATGAAATTTGCATTCACAGCCAAGTCCCTCATTTCCAACACCTCATATACAATATGTGAGGCATATAAAACTTGTTCAAACAATCATACTTATAAACTTTTATTCTAAACTTATCATTAATGATCTAGATTAAAGATGACTATCTATGGGATTGAAATTTTTGGGATGTTACAATTCTCCCACCCTAATAAAAATTTCGTCCTTGAAATTCAACATAACGCACTCCTCAGTGAAACAATTCTGGGTATTGCGTTCTCATAGTATCTTCACGCTCCCAAGTTAAAGTTACATCATTTCCTTGTTTCCATGCAACCTTCACTAATGGTACATTCTTGTTTCTCAGACGTTTAATCGACCTTTCGATAATCTGTGTGGGTTCTGTAGGGATGGTCAGATTTTCTCTAACTTCAACATCGTTAGTAGCAATCACATGAGTGGGGTCTTGTACATACTTCCTCAATTGTGATACATGGAACATATTGTGCAAATTTGCAAGGAGAGGAGGGAGTGCAATCTGATAAGCCACTGGGCCAATCTTCTTTAGAATTTCATATGGTCCAATGAACCTTGGGCTCAACTTTTTACTCTTCAATGCTCGGCCAATCCCCTTGTGAGGTGAAACCTTTAAAAATACATGATCACCAACTTGGAATTCAAGTGGTTTCCTCCTCTTATTGTAATAGTGCTTTTGTCTATCTTGGGATGCCTTCATCTTCTCTCTGATTATTTCTATTTGTTTAGTAGTCTGCTGCACAATTTCAGGTCCTAACGCTAAACTTTCACCAGTTTCTAACCAACAAAGGGGTGTTCGACACTTTCTACCATACAATGCTTCAAATGAAGCCATACCAATACTGCCATGGTAGCTATTGTTATACGTGAATTCAATCAGTGGAAGGAACTGCTCCCAACTACCACCATGCTCAAGCACACAAGATCGCAGTAAGTCTTCCAAACTTTGTATGGTACATTCTGACTGTCCATCTGTTTGGGGATGATAAGCTGAACTTAATCAAAGTTTTGAACCCAATTCCTGATGTAAGCTTCCCCAGAATCGAGAAGTGAACCTCGGATCTCTATCTGACACAATACTGGATGGTACACCATGAAGTCTCACGATCTCTTTCACATATAATTGTGCCAATTTTTGTAGAGAATTCTTCATATTCATTGGGAGGAAGTGAGCAGACTTCGTCAATCTGTCTATAATAACCCATATTGTGTCATTTCCTGAACGTGTTCTTGGCAATCCTGACACAAAGTCCATTGAAATGTCATCCCATTTCCAGACAGGAATTTCCAATGGTTGCAGTTCACCAGATGGCTTCTGGTGTTCCACCTTGGCTTTTTGACATACCAGACATGAAGACACATATTCAGCTATTTCTTTCTTCATCCTTGGCCACCAAAAGCTTTTCTTCAGGTCTTGATACATCTTAGTTGATCCAGGATGAATACTCAACACACTTTTATGTGCTTCTTCTAGAATTGTCCTTCTTAGATCAACATCATCTGGTACACAGATTCTGCTTCTAATCCTCCAAATTCCATCTAATCCTTCTTGTAATCCCATATCCTTTCCATTCGCCTGCAACTCTCTCAATTCTTGTAATTGTAAGTCCTCTGTCTGCCTTTCACCTATCAGTTTTAGAAAATCATTGGTTATCTTCAAAGTTCCCAAAGTCATACTTCTTGATGATTTCATCTCTACACCCAAGTTCATATCTCTAAACTGTTCTATCATCTCCATCTCTTTTACCATTAAAGATGCCATATGAATAGATTTCCTGCTAAGTGCATCCGCTACCACATTTGCTTTTCCTGGATGGTACTTCAAATCAAAATCATAATTTTTAAGAAACTTCATCCATCTTCGCTGCCTCATGTTCAATTCCTTTTGGTCGAACAAATACTTTAAGCTCTTGTGGTCACTGAACACTTCAAACTTGACTCCATACAAATGGTGTCTCCAGATTTCCAGAGCAAATATCACTGCTGCCAATTCTAGATCATGCGTCGGATAGTTCATTTCATGTGGTCTCAACTGCCTAGAAGCATAGGCAACCACCTTTCGTTGCTGTATCAAAACACAACCCAAGCCCATCTTAGAAGCATCACAATAAACCACAAAGTCTTCTTGTGGATCAGGCAAAGTTAAGACTGGAGCAGATGTAAGCTTCATTTTTAGTTCCTGGAAACTTTTCTCACATTCTGGCATCCAATCAAAAGGTTGATTCTTCCGGGTCAGACGAGTCATTGGTAAGGCAATTCGAGAAAACCCCTCAATGAATCTCCGATAATAACCAGCTAACCCTAGAAAGCTTCGTATCTCAATAACTGAAGTAGGTCTCTCCCAGTTTGTTACAGCTTCTATTTTAGAAGGGTCCACAGACACTCCTTCGCTTAAGATTACATGGCCTAGGAATTTTATCTCTTTCAACCAGAATTCATATTTAGACAACTTAGCATACAACTGCTTCTCTTTCAGAATCTGCAATACCACTCGAAGATGCTTTTCATGCTCCTCCCATGTCTTGGAATAAATCAGAATGTCATCAATGAAGATAATAACAAACTGATCCAAGTATGAATGAAACACTCGATTCATGTAATCCATGAATACAGCTGGGGTATTGGTTACTCTGAAGGGCATCACAAGATACTCGTAATGACCATAGCGTGTTCTAAAGGTCGTCTTTGGAATGTCCCCAAACTTGACACAAATCTGATGATAACCCGATCGTAGATCAATCTTAGAAAATACTGTAGCACCTCTCAATTGATCTATCAGATCATCAATTCTGGGCAAAGGATATTTATTCTTCACCGTCAATTTATTCAACTGACGATAATCTACACATAATCTCATGCTTCCATCTTTCTTCTTGACGAGCAATACTAGCGCTCCCCATGGTGATACACTGGGCCTGATGAAATGCTTCTCCAACATCTCTTCAATTTGCTTCTTCAGTTCTGCCAGTTTAATAGGTGACATACGATGTGGAGCCTTAGATATTGGTTCTGCTCCTGGAATTAAGTCAATTGAGAATTCTATCTCACTTTCTGGAGGTAAACTTGAGACATCCTCGGGAAATACTTCAGGGAATTCAGAAATAACTGGCATCTCGATTGCTTTAGATTCACCATCTCCTTTGGAAATAGTAAACAAGGTAAATAATTGAATTTCACCTTGTAAGGCAAAGATCTTGAGGTTGTCAGAAATAAGATTTTCTTCTGATGGAAATATCACGGTCTTGTTATGACAGTCCATCAAGACTCGATTTACCGATAACCAGTTTATCCCTAGGATTACTTTCAGATCCTTCAAAGGTAAACAAACAAGATCGACAAGAAAGTTTCTACCTTTTATGAGTACAGGACATTCGTTACACACCTTAGTAGTCCTAAGTTGTGTACCGGTGGGAGTGGAAACAATCAGATCATACATCATAGGCTTTACAGGTAATTGAAGACGTCTAACACACTCATCAGAAATAAAAGAATGTGTAACACCAGAATCAAATAACATAGATAAAATGGTACCATTGATCTCATACTTACTTTGCACAAGGTCATCTGCTTGGTCTGCCTCTGAACCGCTAATGGCAGAGACTCTTCCTGTTATTGGTTGTAACCTTTGGTCTGTTGACTCCCTGTTCTGTCTTGGAGGTTGAACAGCACACGTGTTTCCTCCATGGCCTCTCTGATAATTAGAGCCTCTTTGATTGTTCATAGTGTTACTGTTGTTGTTTTGACCGTTCTGCGGACAATTTGGACTGATGTGTCCTTTCTGATTACAACGATAGCAAGTGACATCTCCTAGGTGTCTGTTGCAATCACGTATATGGTGATTACCTCCGCAATTATGACATTTGATATCCATATGATTGTTGCGTCTCTGAGAAGATGATGATGATCCTCCCTTGAAGCGATTTGGATAAAACAATCCTCTCCTTTTGAAAGCAACTAACTGAGGTCTCAGTTGTCTATTGGCCTTTTCTTGTGCCAGTCTGGCTTGGTGATTTTCTTCAAAAATTCGGTATTTATTGATCAGAATGGGAAAACTCCAAATTTCTTGATATCCGATAGCCTCTTTGATTTCAAGATTCAGCCCGTTCTAGAATTTGACACATTTTGAGGCTTCAGCACCAGCCTGTTGAAAAGGAGGGTAAAAGAGAGATAATTCTTCAAATTTTGCAGCATACTCACCAACAGACATTGAGCCTTGTTTCAGCTCCATGAATTCCAGCTCTTTTCGGCTCTTTACACTCGCTGGGAAATATTTCTCTAGAAAACAATTTCTGAAGTTGGCCCAGTCTAAAGGTCTGTCAGTCTCAACCATACGAATTCTGGCATGAATCCACCAGTTTTCAGCTTCTTCAATCAACATATAGGTGGCATAATCCACCTTTTCAAATTTTGTGCAAGGCAAGGCTCGGAAGATGCGTTCCATTTCCTTGACCCATAGATATGCTCCCTCTGGATTATAGCCTTCTTTGAATTGTGATGGCTTCCTTTTTAGGAAATGATCTAATCCATGAAGTCCTCCAGCGCTTCTTGGTTGATTTTGCCTCTCTATGGCTTCAGCCAAGCGGTTGAAAGCAGCTGCCATATCGTTGTTATTGTTTCTTGCCATCCTACATTCGTAGTTTGGTTTATACTAATTCTAAGGGAAAATATATCGTATTATAACATAACTATAAGTATTCTACAGTTTATCAGTTAAGCAATAAATTGTATAACACATTTATCATATTATCAAGCAGTAATCAAACAAATCATTTTGTAATTTATCAGTTAGGCACAAGTCATATAGCACACACTTAACATATTTTCAAACAAGTAATCAAACAATTCACATAGTATATCAAGAATCAATGCATGTCATAACAATTGGTCCTGAATTTTTGAAAATGCTCTGATACCACCATTGTGACACCCAAGTAATTTTTCCCGAATAAAATTTTCGCGTTTAAAGAATCATTTTGAAACTCTTAACTTAAATTTTGAAGTCACGTAAAAGTTGATAAATGCGGAATATTATCATGCATACTAGTCGGGAACAATTGAAGCATAAAACATTTATATAGCGGAAACGATATAGAAAATAACAGTACATGGTACATTATTCTATTACAACCCATAAAAAAATGAAGCCAAAGTCCAAGCAATAATTCTTAAAAGCTTCATTCATGGCATCACTCGTCATTCTGTGTAGCATGCACTGTAAAAATTAATGTAAGAGTGAGACAGAATATAGAATAAGTATAAAATAAATAGAATTGCACAAACACAATCAACAAGACATAATGATATGATGAATATACCAAACAAGTTCATTTATAATTATTAAGTCTTTAATTAGTCAAATGATGTCATGCTGGACCCATTTGGTTTGGTGGGAATACTATAGTAAAAAGTCTCATAGAGACATCCATAGGAATTTGCATAGCCATGAATCCCTACACCCTCATGGCTCTCGCGAAATTAAGTATATAAGTAGGAATTTTGCATAACCATGGATCCCTACGCTCCCATGGTTCTCGCGAAAATAAGTATACCAGTAGGAATTTGCACAACCATGGATCCCTACACCCCCATGGTTCTCGCGAAAATAAGTATACCAATAGGAATTTGCACAACCATGGATCCCTACACCCCATGGTTCCAGTGTAAATAGGGCTTTAACTCATCGTAGAGTAACCCCCCACCAGGGTAGGCAATCATGGAACCCCTAAATTCCATGGTGCGTCCAAATGCTTATGATGCATGAATGCCTTTAATTCTCTTTATCATTTAACATACCATGATATCAATATTTCCAAAACCACTTGGAAAACCACAAGTCCTCAAAGGACACAACACATATGATAATTTTTAGAATCATGGATTTACTATTTTCAACAACATATCTTAATAATCCATAAGGCATTCATGTATATATATATTTAGTCATTCATAATCATTCATCATCAAGATATACAAATTGTGTAATATTCATAGGGCACTCAATATCATCCATAATAATTCATAGTTTCTCAATAATTCAATAATAAATCATTATTCATATGAAAAATATCATTTTCATCCCTAATAACCATTATAGGTAAGTTTCAGTATTTTCCAACAGCAACATACGTTAGTAAAATAGCCATAACATGAGCAAATTAAATCCTTTTTAAGTGATTCCACTTTCTGTAGTTCAATAATTGAATTATCTACAACTTTCATGAAGACCATAATTTCAAATTCCAAACCGAAACACCACTTATTCACAGAATACAGGACCACCTCAAATAGAGTTTCAAAACGTACATATGTTAGTATTTTCCACGTTTCTAGAGCTACAAAAATAATTTTGGCATAAGACCAATTCTAAATTACTCATAATACAAATATCTAAAACTTTCATGAAGATACTGATCGCTAATTTTCACCACAAAATTCCCAGTTTTAAAAATAAAATTCGTATTTCATGTTAACAGATTTTCAGCTTGAGCATACTTCAGTATTTTAGCCATAACTAGAGCTACAAACATCCTTTTAACTTGAAACCACTTTCTATAGATCAACAACATAAATATCTACAACTTTCGTGAAGACATCAAAGGTTGATTATACATGTATAACTCCCAGAATACTAATATATACACAAAATATAGGATAATTATTCCAAACAGACATGCTGTAGTATTTTGGCTATAACTCATGCTATACACATCCAAATTAGTCGGTTCAGGTCTCAAAATTTACATAACAAAAAGATATACAACTTTGATGAAGAAATCAGATCAAATTCATATGTTTTCAGCTTTAAAACTGAGCAACAAGATATGAAAATAATACTAGAATCCTAGATCAGCATACAATTCTACCCATTTCATAATTATTCACAACCCTATCCCCACTTACATGGATTGAAGATTTTGAATGGTTGAAAAAGTTCTCCTTACTGTCCTAGCTTCAGATCGAAGGTGCCTTGATGGAGAAGAGGAAATGAGAGGGAGAAAATTCACTGACTTACTTGTTCTAAGGAGTTCCGGTCTTAACAAGAGGTAGTGTTAATAATGCAAAGACAAGTGGGGACAAGCTTTCTCGTGAGTGGATTTTAGTGGGCTGTTAGTGCGTTGATTGTGGAAATAATAGAGGTTTAGATAAGAAAGTGAGCTATATTGTTGTCCACTTCTGGCCGCCTACATACTAGGGTGTGAATGATTGGATTAGATATATTAAAATATGCATAAGATGACAAAATTGGTGTAAAATTTAATTCTGTCACTGAATACCGACTGGAACTCTACCCAGACAGCATATATGCCGACTGGAAACTACTTCTGAGTCCGTCTGAGGAGAACTCATCGGTCTTCTCTTTCAAAACTGCTTCACTCGGAAGGGAATCCACTCCGAAGTGCTTCTGCTTGAACACTCGGTCGGCTTTTCATCCCTTGGAGATGACTCAGTCGGAAATGTCTCACTCAGATCATTCAGTACTGATACCTCCTCTATTCAGTTTTTCATTCGGTTAAATCATCCCAGACCGACTCCATAGTTGTTCGGTCTGTCACTCGACTAATTGTTTCCAAAACCGACTCATCTTGCTCAGTTTTTGACTCGGCCAAATCAATCAAAGCCGACTCATCTCTCATTGGTCTTTTACTCGGTAACATTATTACAAATCCGACTCTTCTTTCGCCCAGTTTTTCACTCGGCATAATATCTAAAAAAAACGACTTATCTCTCGCTCGGTTTTACTCGGTAATTCCTCTAATACTGACTCATCACTCGATCGGTCCTCACTCGGCAATTCATTTCAAAACTGATTTCACACTCACCCGGGTTTCCACTCGGAAAAATAATCCAGACCGAGTCTTTTCTCACTCGGAATTACACACACGGACACGAGTTTTTCTTCTGTTGAACGTACTTCTCTCGAAAATGTTGCACTAGGAGAAGTTTCATTCGGTAATGAGGCTCTGGATAATGTTTGACTCAGAAACGAGTCACTTAAAGATGTTTGACTCGGAAACGAGTCATTCGAGGGTGTTTGACTCAGAAACGAGTCTTTCGAAGGCGATTCACTCGGGCTTTTTCCAGAAGTGGTTCTCTCAAACACACTTCACTCCAATGTCTCCGAGGACAGGACTCCACTCGGTAGTGACTCTCCCGGTCATGTTTTACTCGGACAACCTAGCCTTCACTCGGAATTCCAACCTTCACTCAGAATTCTCAACCTTCACTCGGAAACAGATCTTTTATTCACTCGGAAGTCTTATTTATGACCTATTTGACTCGGAATTGTACTCGAAAATTCACCACATTATGAAATTATTTTTCTAAGGTTCCCACTCGAGTGAAATTTCGTCCAGAATCTTACTTGCTCTTATTCACTCGTCACGCTCGGTCGAGGCATAACAATATCTGTCACTCGCTTGAGTGAGTACTGACCAATCATCATACTTCACATTCTCGCTCAAGCGACTCACCCACACTTGAGCGAAAAGTGTCCAGTGTCAATATCCTCTCTAGCTCGCTCAAGCGTGGCTACACCCGCTTGAGCGAGATTCGTCCAGTAACTTCCCAGATTGCTTAACATGCTTCTCGCTTGAGCAGAAGTCTCACTCACCTGGGTGAAATTGGTCTAGAAACCATTATACCGATACAGGGGATTCTCGCCTGAGCGAGATCCCTTCTCGCTTGAGCGAGAATATCAGCACCCAAACAAAAACAAAAATTCTAACAACTCAACCCATGAAATTTGCATTCACAGCCAATTCCCTCATTTCCAACACCTCATATACAATATGTGAGGCATATAAAACTTGTTCAAACAATCATACTTATAAACTTTTATTCTAAACTTATCATTAATGATCTGGATTAAAGATGACTATCTATGGGATTAAAATTTTTGGGATGTTACACTAACCATGTTATGGTGGACTGCTATCGGAAGACTATTGTTTTCTCCTAGGAACTTGACACCAAGAACGTGGTGAGTGATGTCTCCGCAACCTATGTTATTTTATTTACTTCGGAGGGTCGGTATAATCTTATGCCGAGTGATATTCCGATAGTTAGGGATGGCAAAACGGGCTAGGCCCAACGGCCTGGCCCGCCAAACCCGCCAAATTTGGCGGGGCGGACACGAATTTTTAGCCTGCCTCCCGCCAAGGCCCGCCCCACCTGGCCCGCCAAATTGGCGGGCCAAAACCTTGGCGGGGTGGGCCGGCCCGACGGGCCCCCGCTAAAAGAAAAGATATATAAATATTACTAATTTATACTTTATTTTATTAAAATATATACTTTAATTTTCTAAAATTAAAAAAAAAGTAATATCTCTTACTATTTATACATTTCTTTTAATAATATTTTCTTTAATTTTTTTAAAAAAATATTTTTCTAATTTTTTAATCTTAATTTGACACATTTTTAAAAAAATTACAATTTTAACTTTGGCGGGCCGGCCCGCCAGCCCGCCTGGCCCGCCTTTGGTGGGGCGGGCCCTGAATGTTGGCAGGCTTTGGCGGGGCGAGCCAGGGCCCGGCGGGCCAGACCGTCTTGCCATCCCTACCGATAGTGTGTGAATTCCCTGATGTATTTCCGGAAGAAATTCCGGAGTTGCCTCCCAGTCGGGAGATTGATTTTTCCATTGACTTGATTCCCGGGGCCAAGCCTGTGTCCTGTGCGCCTTATAGGATGTCTTCGGTGGAATTGACCGAAGTGAAGAAGCAAGTGAACGAGATGCTAGAGAAGGGGTTTATCCGACCGAGTGCTTCACCGTGGGGCGCTTCTGTACTATTTGTGAAAAAGAAGGACGGTAGTATACGGATGTGTATCGACTACCGACAGCTGAATAAGTTGACGATTAAGAATAAATATCTGTTGCCATAGATCGACGATTTGTTGGATCAGTTGCGAGGCGTTGTAGTATTTTCTAAGATCGACTTGAGGTCGGGATATCACCAAATAAGAGTGAAGTCGGAAGATATTCTGAAGACGGCATTCTGGACTCGGTATGGACACTTCAAATATGTGGTAATGCCCTTTGGAGTAACGAATGCTCCTGCTATCTATATGGACTACATGAATCGGATCTTTCAACCGTACTTGGATCAATTTGTGGTAGTATTCATCGATGACATATTGGTGTACTCGAAGTCGGTTGAGGAGCATGCACAATATCTTCATGTTGTTCTGCAGATATTACGTGAGAAAAGGTTGTACGCTAAGTTATCTAAATGTGATTTCTGGGAAGGAAGTGTATAATTCTTGGGGCATGTGATTTCCTGAGAGGGCGTATCGGTTGATCCATCTAAGATTGAGGCAGTTATGACTTGGGAAAGGCCTAGGTCGGTAACTAAAATTAGGAGTTTCCTCGGATTGGCTGGGTATTATCGTCGCTTCATTGAAGGATTTTCTCGTATAGCGCTTCCTTTGACTCGGTTGATGAGAAAGGAGAGTCCATTTGTATGGTCGAAAAAGTGTGAATTGAGTTTCCAAACTCTTAAGCGGTGTCTGACGACTGCCCCTGTGCTTGCACTATAAGATGTGACGAAGGAATTTGTAGTGTATTTTGATGCATCTAGGTTTAGTTTGGGATGTGTGCTGATGCAGGATGACCGGGTGATTGCCTATGCTTCAAGGCAATTGAGACCACATGAACAGAATTATCCGACTCATGACCTTGAGCTTGCGGCAGTGGTGTTTGCGTTAAAGATCTGGCGCCATTATTTGTATGGGTCTCGCTTTGTGGTGTTTAGTGACCACAAGAGCTTGAAGTATTTATTTGATCAGAAGGAACTAAACATGAGACAAAGGAGATGGGTGGAGTACCTAAAGGATTATGATTTCGATTTGAGGTACCACCCGGATAAAGCGAATGTTGTTGCCAATGCACTGAGTAGAAAGGTATTACATGCAGCTTTCTTGATGGGCAAAGAGCAAGAGTTGTTGGAAAGCTTTCGGGATATGAACATTGGGGTTGTTATGACCGTTCCGAATCAAATGACAGTCGGAATGCTGAAGATCTCCAATGAATTTCTGGAATCTTTAGCTGTGGCCCAAAAGGACGATGAAGAGTTGCTGGAACTGCTTGACACTCAAGCAAGAGGAAAAGATATGGAATTAACCCAAGGTAACGATGGAATTTGGAGATTCCGAGACCGAGTGGTGGTGCCTGCAAAAGGTGATTTCAGGTAAGCCGTGTTAGCTGAAGCACATAGGAGTTCTTTGAGTATTCATCCTGGTATACAAAGGTGTACCACGATTTGAAGAAGGAATTCTGGTGGTCGGGAATGAAGAAGGCAATAACCGAATATGTGAAGTCTTGTGTGATATGCCAGAAATGTAAGGTTGAACACCAGAGACCCCCAGGTTTACTTTAACCTCCTGAAATTTTGATTTGGAAGTGAGAGAGTATTACTATGGATTTCGTATCCGGGTTACCTCGTACCCAATCTGGGTGTAATGCAATCTGGGTGATTGTAGACCGATTAACCAAGAGTGCTCACTTCTTGGCTATGAACATGAAATGGTCATTGGACCGACTGGCTAGGTTGTACGTTACTGAGATTGTACGGTTGCATGGCGTACCTTCGAGTATTATTTTCAATCGGTATCCTCGATTTACCTCCAGATTTTGGGGAAGTCTGCAACAAGAATTGGGTACTGAACTAAGACTGAGTTCAGCTTATCATCCGCAGACTGATGGTCAGTCGGAACAGACTATACAGACTCTTAAGGATATTCTTAGAGCATGTGTATTGGAGCAAGGTGGCTCATGGGAAAGATACTTGCCATTGGTGGAGTTTGCGTATAACAACAACTACCACAGTAGCATCGATATGGCTCCATATGAAGCTCTATATGGTCGGAGATGTCGTACACCATTGTGTTAGAATGAAAATGGCGATGCCATTCATTTTGGGCTCGAGTTAATCCAGGAAATGAATGAACAAGTTGCTCTGATCCGAGAGAAAATGAAGATTGCCCAAGATCGACAAAAGAGTTATTATGACAATCGGCATAGACCACTTGAGTTTCAGGCGGGTGACTGGGTATTTCTGAAGGTTTCACCGACTAAAGGTGTAGGTCGTATATTGAAGAGTCACAAGCTTAATCCGAGATACATCGGACCGTATCAAATATTGGAGAGGATCGGTGATGTTGCTTACCGACTGGATCTTCCCCAGTCGTTGATTAATATCCAGAATATGTTTCATATGTCACAACTCCGAGCGTACATTCCGTGTGACTCCATGATTATGCCGAGTGATTCCATCGAATTGAAGGAAGACCTGACGGTGGAAGTTACACCGATCGGTATTGAAGAATACCAGACTAAACGGCTAAGGAACAAGGAAGTGTCATTGGTGAAGGTAAAGTGGAAAAATTTAAATGGGATAACCTACACGTGGGAATTGGAGTCGGACATAAGACGGTTGTACCCTAACCTTTTTCAATCGGTGCGTTGATTTCGGGGACAAAATCCCTTTTTAGGGGGGGTGGATGTAACATCCCGGATATTTTAGAAAAATTATGTGTAGCGGAAAATATTAATAATTGTTTTAAGGATTTATTTGATATTTTTATGAAGTATTAGGTAATTATAAATAATTAACTAGTGTGGAAAGTAAATAAATTCATTTGATTGATTAATTATAAAAGGGTTAAATGAGGTGTAATTAAAAGGAGGTAAAAGTTTAATTAAAACTTTTAATGAAAATATAAAAGAAATGGGAAAAAGACTGTTTTGCCCCTGAGCCTTAAATAAAGAAGGTTTTCCTTCTCCTTTCCTCATTCACTTTCACGCGCTTCTTCTGCTGCTTTTTTCTTCCTCCGTTTCTTTTTCTTCTTGTCCTTCCTCCATCGCTGCCGAGCTGCATGCTCCAGAGGAAGGTCCATTTCACATCAAAACATCGAGATAACCTCATTTCCGTGATCGTGGTTTCAAGGTGAGTCCAATGAACCATTTGAATTGAGTTATCTCTTCCCTTTTCATTTTCACTCCCTAACCGAATGGTCATGCATGGCGGAGTAAGGTTCTGTTTTCCACTCCTCTAGTGTGTGTGAGCCTGAAAATGGTCTTTAGAGCAGAGGGTAGTATGACGTTAATGGGTTTTGCATTCCGACCCCCGTAGGTAGCAGAACGAACACTGGAGGACTGATTGACGAAGCTAGTGCTGGATTCGAAAGTGAAACCGTGAACCCAGCGCTTAAAGGACGCAATCGGCATCAGGAGCAGATCATTGAAGCTTGGAATAGAGGTAAGGGGGTGTTCGGGTTGTAATTGTAACATCCCTGACAATTTAGGAAAAATTTTGTGTAGTAGAAAATATTATTAATCATTTTTTAATATTATTTAGTATTTTTATGAATTATTGGACAATTATGAATAATTAAATATTGTAAATGTAAATAAAAATTATTTAATTGGTTAATAATAAAAGGAAGACCGATTAAGGGAAGAGAAGTGTTTGAAGGGAAATGGGGTGGTAACCGGTTGAAAAGGTTACCGGTCACCCCTGGACTGTAAAAGGTTACTTTTTCCTTCTCTCTCCCAATTATCACCCACACGCAAGATACTGCTTCTCTCTCTTCTTCTTCGTTTACTTCTATTCCTGTTCATCTTCTTCCTCCTTCATTGCTGAGTTGCATGCTCTAGGAGAGGATCTCGTTTACATCAAAACTGAGTGCTAAGCTTAGTTTCGTGACTGTGGCCTCAAGGTGAGTCCACTGATTCGTTGTATTTTGTTTCCCTGTTCCCTTTCGTTTCTTTGGTGACTGAGTAGCCATGCATTGCTATGAATGGGTCTGTTCTCCACTCCTCTGGTGAGTGTGAGCTTGAAAATGGTCCTTAGAACTGAGGAGGATATTAAGCTAACGGGTTTTGCACTCTGACCCGTAGGAAGTAGATCGAACAATGAAAGGTTGATTGACGGAGCTGAGACTGTGAACCCAGTGCTCAGAGGGCGTAACCGACACCAGGAGTAGATTATAGAAGCTTGGAACCAAGGTAAGGGGGTGTTCGGGTTATAATTAATTAGAATAGGACACTGTCCGAGTCGTTGAAAAGACTAAACCGGGTAAGAGATGATGCTGAGTGAAAATTATACGAATATGTGTATGAATGTGTGTATGGATGTGCGCACCGATCGGTTTAGGATGGTGTGTGTGTGTGTGAGTGACAAGAAATATTTGATGTTGTTGCTGAATGAAAACTGTGAATGTATGAGTATGCATGTATGTATGTGAACACCGATCAGTTTCTGATCGTGTGTAGGTGACTTGAGCCGATTGAGATTTGAAATAATTGATGCTGTGACAATCGGTGTAGTGGCAGTGTGAAGCTGGGTTTGACAAGCAGGTCGCCCGAGTGATGAGTATATGTTGATAATGGCCACTCGTGATATGATGAGAAATGTGAATTGTATATGTATGATAAGTAATTGCTATGTGGGGCATGAGATTGATAATGTTTGTTATATTGAGTTACATATTGTGTATGAGATACTCCGTATACTGTTGAGGGCGGGGAGTGGTCGCCGATGCGTTACACGAGCAAGGAGCGGCTCCTGACAGGCTTCCAGTAAACAGATTGTATGATTATGATATGTGATTATGTGGTGGAGGATGACCAACGGTATGAATTACCCTGTTTTTGGCTTCAGTGGTCAAGTCGGACCCAGTTAAGCTACTCAGAGGTCTTTGACCTAGTGGTTGAGGGGGAGCCAAGTCGAGCTCAGTGAACCAAGTTGGGTTCACGGGATGTCAAGTCGGACTCCCAGCTGAAGGTCGATCCTTTTAGTATCCGGATACTAAGCGTCAAATTTTATCTGAGAGTCAATTGTGATAATTGATGAATTATTAGTTGTGATATGTAGATTTGCCAAGTGAAATTGTTATATTTGCCGAGTGACATTTGTTATATTTGCCGAGTGACATTTGTTATATTTGCCGAGTGAAATTTGTTATATTTGCCGAGTGAAATTGTTATATTTGCTGAGTGAAGTTTGTTATATTGGCCGAGTGTGGATTATTATGTTTGCCGAGTATGATGTGCTGTATCTGCCGAGTGTGAAATGTTTTACTCGCCGAGTGCGAAATGTTGTAACTACCAGGTGTGAATTAATTGCCGAGTGTGATGTATTATAATTGCCGAGTGTGATTTGCAAAGTGATGAAAATGCAATTGGACAGAACTTATATATATAACTTGTTAAATTCTGTTCTATATTAATTATGATGCCAAACACTCACCCTTGCTGTTGTTTTCAATTTAGTAACCAGTGACAGGGAGGAGGCCAGAGCCATGGAGTCGCGCCAAGGGGGAGATCGATGCCAAGGCCCAAGTGATTTTGAGTGATTGTGTAATATATATGTGTATAAGGGGTTTTGTCGAGTGTGTGATATTATCTGTGTGCTGACCTAAATATAGTCGGATGTGAATTTATATTATATTATGCTTGGTATTTATTTTCACGTGTTTGCTGTTACAGTCTATTACCGAGCGAGTCTTGCCCAAGTGGATTCGTTCCTGTTTGAGCGAGGGCCAGTCGGTTTGGTGTCTGCTTCACCACTATGCGAAATCCCCGCCCCTCTTTCTGAGTGAAGAAAGAGTATAGTGATTTCGAGTGAAGAAAGTGTATAATGATTCCGAGTGAAGAAGGTGTATCATGATCCCGAGTAAAGAAAAGTAGAATATTTTCGAGTGAAAATTTGAGTGCTTCCGAGGGAAGGTGAGAGTACTTCTGAGTAAAATGTGGCCGAGAGAGCTTCTTCTGAGAAAAGTAAGGTTAGGGTATTTTCCGAGTGAAGGTATTCGGAGGAACTCTTACCGAGTGTAGGAGGTTAGATTATCCCCGAGGGAGTTGTGACCGAGCGAACCTTTCTGAGTGAAGGGTAGTAATGAGTCAAGTGTGGTATGCCCGGGTGAATGGAAGTTGAGTGTTTTCTGGGTGAAACCCTTTTGCCGAGTAAACCCTTTTACCGAGTGAAACCCCGATGTGAGTTCCCGTGTACGACTTGTTCGTTCAGGCTTAATGTGTGGCATTCGCTCAAACGAGTCGGCACTCGCTTAAGCGACTCTCGGATTTCGCCTAGATGCCTTGGGGTCTCGCTCAGGCGAATGACCCCTATCTTCTTTTTCTTCTCCTTCTTCTTCCACTGTTTTCAACTCTACTTTATCAAAAGATGTGTTCTGATCGGATATTATTTTGCGTACACACATTATTATTTTGATTATATTTAAGTGAATACTATTTTATATCAAGACCGAGTGGAACCATTTCCGATCGGTTATTATTTTCAACACACCTTTATTAAAGGATTTATTTTAGATCGGTTTTGTTTATACTGAGTATGATTTTATTATTTAGAATGTAACTAAAAGAGGTAAATATTATTTTACATCAAGGTCGAGTGGATTATTTATTAAGGGAAGTAAATATTATTTCATATTAAGATCCAAATTTTTATTTAACGCGAAAAATTTATTGTGGAAATAATTTGCCGTGTGTAAATAAAAGGTAAATCAACCTAGGATGTTACAGTTGGTATCAAAGCGGTTCTTTCTAGAGCCGGGTGTATGGGTCAATCCAGTGATTGTGCGAGTCCTATAAGGGCTGTTTGCATTTAATTGTATTGTGTTTTATTTGTGCAGCTTGGCATCGTTCCGTTAGCACTCCAGTGGCGTTGTATTTTATGTGTATGAGGTAAATCTTCGACTCCCTGGTTAGCATTGGTTATTAATGGTGATGTCTTTGCTCATTGTAGAATTACATTATGGCCGAAGGAACCAGTTCCGGTGGAGGAGACGATGTCTTCTCCAAGTTTACCCAGCTGATGAGTAGGACCGAATCTGGTCCCACTCTGGATAAATTCCTGAAAAGGAATCCCCCGGCCTACAAAGGAGGGCACGATTATGACGGGGCATATATTTGGATCAGGGACATTGAACAGGTCTTTGAGTATTTTGAGTGCTCGGAAGAGCAAAAGGTTTTGTTTGCCGCCTATCAATTAAAAGATGAGGCTAGAGTATGGTGGTCTCGGGCAAATGTGCAGATGAGCGCGGCCAGTGAACCACTTGTATGGGAAAATTTCCGAAAGAGGTTTCTGGTCAAGTACTTCTCGGACAACTACAAGATCTGGAAGGAAATGGAGTTCCTGAAGCTGGAACAGGGTCGGATGTCTGTGGCCGAGTACACCAGCAAGTTCGACGAGCTGTGTGATTTTTACCATCCTTTCTCGTTGGAAGGAACTGAGGGCAGCAAGTGTGCAAAGTACGAGGCGGGACTACGGATTGAGCTCTGTAGTGTAATTGTGCCAATGGAGATTCGGGATTGCTCGACTCTTGTGAACAAGGCTCGGCTAACGGAAGAAGTGCAGTACCAGAGAACATCTCAGCCGAGAGACAAGAAGCCACTTAAGGCAAAGGGATTCAGCTTCAAGAGGATGGGCCAATTCTTTCAGGGCGGTAAGTCTTCCGCTACATCTTCATCCTCTTCCAGTCGAGGTTCTACAGGCCGATCGGGTAACCAGTCTGGTAGCCGTGCGTGCTACAATTGTGGCCAGGAGGGCCATATTTCAAAACACTGTCCGGCCAATTGGGTCGTTTGCTTCCAATATGGACAGCTGGGACACCTCAGGCCCGATTGCCCACAGAGGCAGCAGTAGAGCAGGTAGGGAAACCGAGCCAACATTTCTGGGACTCGGGGTGCCAATTTTCCGAGAGGAGGCAGGCATGGTGCTGGTCGGGAAGGCCAACAATCGGGAAGATCTGATGCCCAGTCCAGTGGCGCCCAGAATGCCATGACCGGGCGGGTATTTGCTTTTGATGCCTCGGAGGCTACGAGGAATGACAACTTGGTACAGGGTAAGTGCCTCATCTGTGACTATCTTGTTGATGTAATTTATGATTCGGGCGCGACCCATTCATTTATTTCCGAGAGTTGTGTGCGACGGCTTGGTTTGCCGATCAGTTTAATGGAGAATGCTCTTATTGTTTCCACTCCAACCGGTTCCACTTTCTGTGCAACCACTGTGTGTAGAGAATTGCCGATGCAAATCGAAGACCGTACTTTCCGAGTGAATTTTATCTGTATGTCGTTGAGGAACCTAGATGTTATCCTAGGTCTCGATTGGTTAGCTGCCAACCATGTGATGGTGGATTGCTATCGGAAGAGTATTGTTTTCTCCCAAGAACTCGACACGAAGAACGTGGTGAGTGATGTCTCAGCCACATATGTTATTTTATTTATTTCGGAGGGTCGATATAACCTTATGCCGAGTGATATTCCTGTTATGTGTGAATTTCCTGATGTTTTTTCGGAAGAAATTCCGGAGTTGCCTCCCAGTCGGGAGATTGATTTCTCTATTGACTTAATTCCCGGGGCCGAGCTTGTGTCCCGTGCACCATATAGGATGTCTTCGGTGGAATTGGCCGAAGTAAAGAAGCAAGTGAATGAGATGCTCGAAAAGGGCTTTATCCGACCGAGTGCCTCACCATGGGGCACTCTGGTGTTATTGGTAAAGAAGAAGGACGGTAGCATGCGAATGTGCATCGATTACCGACAGCTAAACAAATTGAGGGTTAAAATAAATATCCATTGCCTCGGATTGACGATTTGCTGGACCAGTTGAGAAGCGTTGTGGTGTTTTCTAAGATCGACTTAAGGTCGGGATATCACCAGATCCAAGTGAGGACGGAAGATATTCCGAAGACAGCGTTTCGGACTCGGTATGGGCACTTCGAGTACATTGTAATGCCCTTTGGAGTGACGAATGCCCCTCCATCTTCATGGACTACATGAATCGGATTTTTCAACCGTACTTGGACCAGTTTGTGGTGGTATTCATTGATGACATTCTGGTGTATTCGAAGTCGGTTAAGGAGCATGCTCAACACCTCCAGATTGTTTTGCAGATACTCTGAGAAAAGAAGTTGTATGCTAAGCTATCCAAGTGTGATTTCTGGGAAAGTAATGTACAATTTTTGGGACATGTGATTTCCCGAGAGGGCGTCTCGGTTGATCCGACTAAGATTAAGGCGGTTATGGCTTGGGAGAGGCCGAGGTCGGTAACTGAAATCACGAGTTTCCTCGGGTTAGCTGGATACTATCGGCGTTTCATTGAAGGGTTCTCTCGGATAGCTCTTCCTCTAACTCGGTTAACAAGAAAGGAGACTCCATTTGTGTGGTCGGAAAGATACGGATTGAGTTTCCAGACTCTCAAACGGTGTTTGACGACTGCCCCGGTGCTTGCATTGCCTGATGCGACACAGGAATTTGTAGTGTATTGTGATGCATCCAAGTTCAGTTTGGGATGTGTGCTGATGCAATCCGACCGGGTGATTGCCTATACTTCCAGGCAATTGAGACCCCATGAATTGAACTATCCGACTCATGATCTGGAGCTGGCAGCAGTGGTATATGCATTGAAGATTTGGCGCCATTACCTATATGGATCTCGCTTTGTGGTATTTAATGACCACAAAAGCTTGAAATATTTATTCGATCAAAAGGAGCTAAATATGAGGCAGAGGAGATGGGTGGAGTACTTAAAGGACTATGACTTCGACTTGAGGTACCACCCGGGCAAAGCGAATGTTGTTGCCGATGCGCTGAGCAGGAAGGTATTACACACGGCTTACTTGATGGGCAGAGAGTAGGAATTGCTGGAGAGATTTAGGGATATGAACATTGGAGTCGTTATGGATGCTCCAAACCGAATGACAGTCGGAATGTTGAAGATCTCCAACAAATTTCTAGAATCTATTGCTGTTGCTCAAAAAGACGATGAGGAGTTGCTGAAACTGATTGACACTCAGGCACGAGGCAAGGATATGGAGTTAACTCGGGGTAATGATGGAATATGGAGATTCCGAGACCGAGTGGTAGTGCCTGCAACCGGTGATTTCAGACAGGCTGTGCTGGCTGAGGCACACCGAAGTTCTTGGAGTATTCATCCCGGTGTGACAAAGATGTATTACGACTTGAAGAAGGAATTCTGGTGGCCGGGCATGAAGAAGGCAATAACTGAGTACGTGAAATCCTGTGTGATATGCCAGAAGTGCAAAGTTGAACATCAAAGACCCCTAGGTTTGCTTCAACCTCCGGAGATTCCGATCTGGAAATGGGAGAGCATTACCATGGACTTTGTATCCGGGCTACCTCATACCCGATCCGGGTGTAACGCAATCTGGGTGATTGTTGACCGACTAACCAAGAGTGCCCACTTCCTGGCGATGAACATGAAATGGTCGATGGACTGATTGGCTAGGTTGTATGTTGCTGAGATTGTACGACTGCACGGTGTACCCTCAAGCATTATTTCTGATCGGGATCCTCGATTCACTTCGAGATTTTGGGGGAGTCTGCAACAAAAACTGGGTACTGAGCTCAGACTGAGCTCGGCTTATCATCCTCAGACTGATGGCCAGTCGGAACGGACAATACAGACTCTTGAGGATATGCTGAGGGCATGTATGTTGGAGCAGGGCGGATCATGGGAGAGATATTTGCCCTTGGTAGAGTTTGCATACAATAACAGCTATCATAGCAGCATAGGGATAGCTCCGTATGAAGCCCTTTATGGTCAGAAATGTCGTACCCCATTATGTTGGAATGAGAATGGCGATGCCATTCATATGGGGCCCGAGCTTATTCAAGAGATAAACGAACAAGTCACTCTAATCCGAGAGAAGATAAAGACTGCCCAAGACCGACAGAAGAGTTATTATGACAATCGACATAGACCGCTTGAATTTCTGGTGGGCGACTGGGTGTTCCTGAAGATTTCACCGACCAAAGGTGTAGGTCAGATTTTGAAGAGCCAAAAGCTTAATCCGAGATACATCGGACCGTACCAAATCTTGGAAAGAATCGGAGAAGTTACTTACCGACTGAATCTTCCCCAGTCGTTGACCAACATCCACAACGTATTTCACGTATCACAACTCCGAGCCTATATTCCGTGCGACACGATGATTGTGCCGAGTGACTTAATTGAATTGAAAGAGGACCTGACGGTGGAAGCTATACCGATCAGTATTGAGGAGTATCAAATCAAACGGCTAAGGAACAAGGAGGTGCCACTGGTGAAGGTGAAATGGCAGAATCTGGATTGGATAACCTATACTTGGGAATTAGAATCGGACATGAGGCGGATGTATCCCAATCTTTTACAATCGGTACATTGATTTCGGGGACGAAATCCCCTTTTAGGGGGGGTGGATGTAACATCCCTGACAATTTAGGAAAAATTTTGTGTAGTAGAAAATATTATTAATCGTTTTTGAATATTATTTGGTATTTTTATGAATTATTGGACAATTATGAATAATTAAATATTGTAAATGTAAATAAAAATTATTTAATTGGTTAATAATAAAAGGAAGACCGATTAAGGGAAGAGAAGTGTTTGAAGGGAAATGGGGTGGTAACCGGTTGAAAAGGTTACCGGTCACCCCTGGACTTTAAAAGGTTACTTTTTCCTTCTCTCTCCTAATTATCACCCACACGCGAGATACTGCTTCTGCCTCTTCTTCTTCGTTTACTTCTGTTCCTGTTCATCTTCTTCCTCCTTCATCGCTGAGTTGCATATTTGTTAGTCCTCAAATTTTCAATAAAAGCTTTAATAAAAATTTCATAAAAATTACAAAAATTAGTTTAATTTGTTAGAAAATTAGGATTTAAATTTAATAAATGGATGTTGTTGGAAATAATCTGCCCTTGATCAATTTTCTCTAAGTTTTGCAGTGAAAAAGTTAAGAAATCAAGAAAAAATTACACTAGAGGAGCTGACGCGTAGCCTCACCCCACGCGTAGCATCAACAGCTATTTTTGATGCTGACTCTATACGTCACAGCCACGCGTAGCGTCAGTGCTGCGTGGACTCCACATCCAACTTGGCTAAGCACTCAACTTTGACCCAATAATGGCCACCCCACTCAGCACCAAGGGCCACCCCACTAAGTACAAATGGCCAAAATACAGTGAAAACACGTCCAAGTGGCTAGGCATGATCATATTTAATAATTTGAAGTGGCTATTATCAGCTGTTTGATGGAATCTGAATCAGGGGTGTGACGCGTAGCGTCAGCACCCTTGCTTAGCCCTATAAATAGGGCCATCCAACTCCATTCTAAATCATCCCATAGCATCCCATTCTCTTCTTTTCTCTCTTGTGCTCAACTTTGAGTACCTCTTTTGTGAGTTGTAGTTCTAGAATAGTTTTCTAGATACTTGAGTGTGTTTCGGTGTATTGTGATCATTGTATCGTAAAGTTCCCATCGTCTTCGTAATGTCAAACTCTGTAAGTGTTATTTTTACTTTCACCATGTGTAACTAATTTGTTTATGTTGGAATTGGTGAACTAATCTATTGAGTATAATGTTGTGAATTCGACCTCTGCATGTTTATGATTCAAGTCCATGTTAGTATTTCAACCTTTTATTAATATGAACGTCAAACGAGAGAATGATTTTCATGTGTATTGAAACTTGTTTTATTAGTATGAATGTCAAACGAGAGAATGATTTTTCATGCCGTATTGAAACTTGTTTTGACGAAAGTAAAAAGTTGGAATACCCTTGTTATCTCAATTCTATAGGGGTTGTTAACCATTGTTGCCATAAGGCCAGGTCTTAATGCAAGTTTTTACTGAGAAAGCTCATGAGGTATCGGACTTTACGGTGAATTCTTAGAATTTATATCACGAGGGATCGGTTATAATGATTTTAAGCTGCAATGACATGAAACTTGATGATTAAATATGCATGTCTTGAGTTCCTCATTGTTATTCTAGATTAGGGATCCAATTTCCAACATAATTTGTTTATCTGTGTTTATCTCAAGTATCTTACCTATTCTAGATTGCAACTCGACTTTTTAGATAGATTTTATTTTCTTTTATCTTATGAGCTACTCAATCATGCTATCCTGTGAATATTGTATAAATTGCATATAAATCATTCTTTTATCTATAACTTCCTTCACATTTACCATAGTAAATAGAAAATTACTGTTGTTATTGGACTTTCAATCCCAGTGGAACGATATCTAAATTTTGAAAACTACAAACGATTGGTGCGCTTGCCAATTAACAACCTGGTGGTGGAAACGAACTGTTGAGACGCTATCGCCGGGTTATCAATGCTCTAGGAGAGGATCTCGTTTGCATCAAAACTGAGTGCTAAGCTCAGTTTCATGACTGTGGCCTCAAGGTGAGTCCACTGATCCGTTGCATTTTGTTTCCCTGTTCCCTTTCGTTTCTTTGGTGACTGAGTAGCCATGCATGGCTGTGAATGGGTCTGTTCTCCAATCCTCTAGTGAGTGTGAGCTCGAAAATGGTCCTTAGAACTGAGGAGGATGTTAAGCTAATGGGTTTTGCACTCTGACTCGTAGAAAGTAGATCGAACAACAAAAGGTTGATTGACGGAGCTGAGACTGTGAACCCAGTGCTCAGAGGGCGTAACCGACACCAGGAGCAGATTATAGAAGCTTGGAACCGAGGTAAGGGGGTGTTCGGGTTATAATTAATTAGAATAGGACACTGTCTGAGTCGTTGGAAAGACTAAACTGGGTAAGAGATGATGCTGAGTGAAAATTATACGAATATATGTATGAATGTATGTATGGATGTGCACACCGATCGGTTTAGGATCGTGTGTGTGTGTGAGTGACAAGAAATACTTGATGTTGTTGCTGAATGAAAGCTGTGAATGTATGAGTATGTATGTATGTGAACACCGATCAGTTTCTGATCGTGTGTAGGTGACTTGAGCCGATTGAGATTTAAAATAATTGATGCTGTGACAATCGGTGTAGTGGCAGTGTGAAGCTGGGTTTGACAAGCAGGTCGCCCGAGTGATGAGTATATGTTGATAATGGCCACTCGTGATATGATGAGAAATGTGAATTGTATATGTATGATAAGTAATTGTTATGTGGGGCATGAGATTGATAATGTTTGTTATATTGAGTTACATATTGTGTATTAGATACTCCGTATACTGTTGAGGACGGGGAGTGGTCGCCAGTGCGTTACACGAGCAAGGAGCGGCTCCTGACAGGCTTCCAGTAAACGGATTGTATGATTATGATATGTGATTATATGGTGGAGGACGACCAACGGTATGAATTACCCTGTTTTTGGCTTCAGTGGTCAAGTCGGACCCAGTTAAGCTACTCAGAGGTCTTTGACCCAGTGGTTAAGGGGGAGCCAAGTTGGGCTCGGTGAACCAAGTCGGGTTCACGGGATGTCAAGTCGGACTCCCAGCTGAAGGTCGATCCTTTTAGTATCCGGATACTAGGCGTCAAATTTTATCTGAGAGTCAATTGTGATAATTGATGAATTATTAGTTGTGATATGTAGATTTGCTGAGTGAAATTGTTATATTTGCCGAGTGACATTTGTTATATTTGCCGAGTGACATTTGTTATATTTACCGAGTGACATTCGTTATATTTGTCGAGTGAAATTTATTATATTTGCCGAGTGAAATTGTTATATTTGCCGAGTGAAGTTTGTTATATTGGCCGAGTGTGGATTATTATGTTTGCCGAGTATGATGTGTTGTATCTGCCGAGTGTGAAATGTTTTACTCGCCGAGTGCGAAATGTTGTAACTGCCGGGTGTGAATTAATTACCGAGTGTGATGTATTATAATTGCCGAGTGTGATTTGCAAAGTAATGAAAATGCAATCGGACGGAACTTATATATATAACTTGTTAAATTCTGTTCTATATTAATTATGATACCAAACACTCACCCTTGCTGTTGATTTCAATTTAGTAACCAGTGACAGGGAGGAGGCCGGAGCCATGGAGTCGCGTCAAGGGGGAGATCGATGCCAAGGCCCAAGTGATTTTGAGTGATTGTGTAATATATATGTGTATAAGGGGTTTTGTCGAGTGTGTGATATTATCTGTGTGCTGACCTAAATTGAGTCGGATGTGAATTTATATTATATTATGCTTCGTATTTATTTTCACGTGTTTGCTGTAACAGTCTACTACCGAGCGAGTCTTGCCCGAGTGGATTCGTTCCTGTTTGAGCGAGGGCCAGTCGGTTTGGTGTCTGCTTCACCACTATGTGAAATCCCCACCCCTCTTTCCGAGTGCAGAAAGAGTATAGTGATTCTGAGTGAAGAAAGTGTATAATGATTCCGAGTGAAGAAGGTGTATCATGATCCCGAGTAAAGAAAAGTAGAATGTTTCCGAGTGAAAATTTGAGTGCTTCCGAGGGAAGGTGAGAGTGCTTCTGAGTAAAATGTGGCCAAGAGAGCTTCTTCCGAGAGAAGTACGGTTAGGGTATTTTCCGAGTGAGGGTATTCAGAGGAACTCTTACCGAGTGTAGGAGGTTAGTTATCCCCGAGGGAGTTGTGACCGAGCGAACCTTTCTGAGTGAAGGGTAGTAATGAGTCAAGTGTGGTATGCCCGGGTGAATGGAAGTTGAGTGTTTTCCGAGTGAAACCCTTTTGCCGAGTAAACCCTTTTACCGAGTGAAACCCCGATGTGAGTTCCCATGTACGACTTGCTCGTTCAGGCTTAATGTGTGGCATTCGCTCAAACGAGTCGGCACTCGCTTAAGCGACTCTCGGATTTCGCCTAGATGCCTTGGGGTCTTGCTCAGGCGAATGACCCCTGTCTTCTTTTTCTTCTCCTTCTTCTTCTGCTGTTTTCAACTCCACTTTATCAAAAGATGTGTTCCGATCGGATATTATTTTGCGTACACACATTATTATTTTGATTATATTTAAGTGAATACTATTTTATATCCAGACCGAGTGGAACCATTTCCGATCGGTTATTATTTTCAACACACCTTTATTAAAGGATTTATTTTAGATCGATTTTGTTTATACTGAGTATGATTTTATTATTTAGAATGTAACTAAAAGAGGTAAATATTATTTTACATCAAGGTCGAGTGGATTATTTATTAAGGGAAGTAAATATAATTTCATATTAAGATCCAAATTTTTATTTAACGCGAAAAATTTATTGTGGAAATAATTTGCCGTGTGTAAATAAAAGGTAAATCAACCTAGGATGTTACAGTAATTAATTAGAATAAGACATATTTTGGGTCCGAGTCGTTGAACTGATTATGAACATGGTAAGAAATATTGCTGGATGAGTTGTATGTGTATGCATGTATGAGTATGGACACCGATCGGTTGAGAATCGTGTGTGGCTTATGATGATTGAGTTTGAAATACTTATGGTGATGATTCAATGTGTATAGTGGCGTTGTGATGACGGGCTTGACAAGTAGGTCGCCCAGTGGCAATGTGATGGATGGGCTTGACAAGTCGGTCACCCTGTATTATGAGCACATGCCAGTTTTTGGTAGTTGCATCTGCTGTTTGTTGATGATATGTAATGATTATGAGATATGATATGTGATTATGTGGTATGGGACGGCCGACGGTATGTATTACCCTCGATTTTGGCTTCCGTGGTCAAGTCGGACCCAGTTGAGCTACCCAGAGGTCTATGACCCAGTGGTTGAGGGGGAGCCAAGTCGGGCTCGGTGAACCAAGTCGGGTTCACGGGATGTCAAGTCGGACTCCCAGCTGAAGGCCAGTCCTTTAGTATCCGGATACTAGGCGTCAATTTTGTCTGAGAGTCAGTGGTGACAATTGATGAATTTAGTATTGTGATGAGTATGATTTGCTATATTTGCCGAGTGCAATTTGATATATTTGCTTAGTATGATTTGCTATATTTGCCGAGTGCAATTTGATATATTTGCCGAGTATGATTTGTTATATTTACCGAGTGCAATTTGATATATTTGCCGAGTATGATTTGCTATATTTGCCGAGTGCAATTTGTTATATTTGCCGAGTGTGAGTTACTTGCCGAGTGTGATTTGTTATAATTGCCGAGTGTGATTTACAATATGATGATAATGCCAACGGACGGAGTTTATATACATGTAATTTGTTAATTTTCGTTCTAGATTAATTATGATGCCAAACACTCACCCTTGCTATGGTTTTCAATTTAGTAACCAGTGACAGGGAAGAGGTCGGAGCCCTGGAGGTGCGCCAAGCGGAGGATTGATGCCAAGGAACCGAGTGATTGTGAAATGAATTATGTGTAATGTATAATGAATTTTCTGAGTATGTGATGCCATACTATGTTGCTTGTGTATGTTGACTAATGTGCATATGAATTATGTTGCTATGTGATCGGTATTGATTTTCATGAGTGAATTTACGTTGCTGTAGTAAAGTCGATTATCGGACGAATCTCGCCAAGCGGATTCAGTCTTGTCCGAGCGAGGTAAGGCCTAGAGAACTTCTTCCAAGTGAAGTAAGGTTAGAATGTTTCCGAGTGAGGTATACCCGAGAGAACCTTTCCTGAGTGAAGTAAGGTTAAGCTGTTCCTGAGTGAGAGATGACCGAGTGGACACATTTCCGAGTGAAACCCGACTTATTAATTTTACTTGTAGGTCCCATAGTTCGCTCAGGTTTAAAATGTAGAATTCGCTCAAGCGAGTCGGAACTCGCCTAAACGACCTTCTCGGGTTTCGCCTAAGCGAATCAGGGTCTCGCTCAGGCGAATGACTCCTGTCTTTGTTTTTCTTCTTCCGCTAATTGTAGTTAATTCCATTTCATTAATTGATTTATTTCCGATCGGTTATTATTTTGAGTGTGCTTAAGAAAAATAAATATTTTTTTATATTAGGACCAAATTAATTTTTCATTAAACGCGATAAATTTATTGTGAAAAATAATTCAAAGGATGTAATTAAATGGTAAATTGACGCGGGTCGTCACATTTTTCATATGAAATGTAAAAATAAATAATATAATTATTCATATTTGAAGTTTGTTCCCTATGTTAGACAATGGGTATCTTGGAGGACAGACTTCCGATATGAATACTGAGTTCTTGTTTTTTATCTCTTATATTGGTCAAGTAGAGATTTGATATTGTATCCTCAAGTTCATTGGGTATCTTGGGGATCATTCATATCTCGTGTTGTGAGATGAAATAAAGTGTCACCCACAAAGAGACTATGACGTTAAGACTGTACTGGATACTTAATATTAGAGCTCAAGCTATGGGTTGGTGAAGGTATCTCATATTGTAGTAAACAAGTGATATTTATAAGGGCTAAGTAAGGATATTACTTAACGTAGCTTGTTTCAATACTTTTCCATAAAGCGCTGAAGAAAACTAACATAGATGCAAACATTCCTTTCCCTCATGTAGGTGTTTGGCCTATGTGCCCCAACATGTTCTCTAGTAAGGATGTCAACAACATGTAACGGGTGTGGGTAGTATGATACCTCTACTCGTACCCGCTCCCGTAGGTATGTAAGCGAGTACATGTATCTATCGGTAGGGGAACACGTACCCATAAATATTTATTTATCTTTAATATTTACAAAACAACAATATTAAAGAATACAAACTAAATATTATATTATTTTCTTACAATATGATATAAATTAATATGGTATAATATAATTACAATTTTATGCATTAAAAACATGACCATCAAACAACATTAATTGTTTTATCTCATAATAAACTTTATATTTGAACTTATATGGGTACCCATGGGACAGGTAATACAATACCTATACCCGTCTACTTAGAGAATGTGCAAGTACCCATTGTAAATACATCTGTGGATGCAAATTATTTTCTCATCCCTATTCTCTAGCCTCTGCATGATACCAGATTTTATTAATCCTGATTATTCGGCTTTCTACGGGAACTATCATATAAGGGATGTTAACATCAAATTGTGTTGTTGGCTTTATGTGGGTCCATTTTGGTTGGCCCTTATATAGGCCAATATGACCTTGAAGTATCTGGGTCGGTATCGAGCCAACACCATTTGCCTCCCAACCTGTTGGAGTGACCTGTGGTTACTTCAATGGGCTGATATGTTTTCTAGCTAAATTCTATTGAACCAGTGTTGAAAGTAAATCACACCAGGATGTTAAACTTGTATCTTAGAGAGCCACCCAAGCCTGGCAGAATTTGATACCGAGACAAATGACGCTCAATCCAATATGTAGATTTTTGACAATTTCCATCGTGTGTCAAAATTATGGAGTATTTTGGTGACGTTGAGATGTTGTGATGAAAGGGTAAGGCTTGGCAGGTGAAGTATAGAGATGTACGATCATGCGGTTCCTTTGGACCTGACCTTGACTTTGCCTAAGCTCTTGCAACTCGCCTCAGATACTTTATCGGTCCAGATACAACCCATGAAATGATCGTGAAGGTGATAATAACTTTATTGGTCCAGATACTTTAAGGCCATATCAACCTATATAGGGGTATCCAATATGGACTCATAAAGAGCCAACAACATAATCTGGTGTCGACGCCCCTCACATATGGCAGTTCCCATATAAAGCCCCATAACTAGAATTAATACAATTTAGTGTCATGTAAAGGTTAGAGAACATGTTGGGGGCACACCGCCCAAACACCTACAAGAGTGTCAAGGATGTCTGTGCCTATGTTAGCTTTCTCTCGCCCTTTATGGAAAAGTATTGACACGGGTTACGTCAGGTAAGATCCCCACCTAGCATTTATAAATACCACATATTTACTATGGTATGAGGTATGGTCACCAACCTATTGCTCGAACTCCAATATTAAGTATCTAGTATTGACTTGAGTGTCAGAATATCTTTGTAGATGACATGTTATTTTGTCTCACAAAGCGAGGTACCAGTGATTGTTGGACGGAATCAAATCAAAGACCCTAAGATCCCTATTGGACTTGAAGATATAATATTAAATTCTCACTAGATCGATGTAAGAAATAAAAGACAAGAACTTAATATCCATATCGAAAGTCCACCCTTCACATCGGACATGATAATTAACATACACACACACACACATATATATATACATATATATATATATATATGTGTGTGTGTTGTATATTAACATCAAGTAGCATGAGATATTATAACTATTTAATTGAAATTTGTATTTAATTAAAAATAAAAATCAATTTTAAAATTAAAATCTAATTCTCTATTTTTTATAAACATTAAAAATAAATAGGTTAAAATATAAATTTACCCTGGTAAAATTTAAGGTTTAGGAAAAAAAAATCCTATAAACATAAATGATCACTTTTAACTTTTTAAAATTTTGGAGTGACTAAAAAACAATTTTGTCCCACCTATATTTTTATTTAGGTTGAACTGTTGATAATGAATGAAAGATGTTAAAAGTGGTCATTTTTATTTATAGGAGATGAATTTATATTTTAACCAAATAAATACCATCTTTGTTCAGAAACTTGGATGTATATTTAATTTAAATTATTTACATTTATATCTCAAAACTTCATCTTTCGTAAAAAATTAAAATACTATGCTTATTTTTCTATTATTTTATATGAAAAGTTAAAAATAAATATTATCCTTCTTTAAAACCCTTAATATATAACTTATATGAATTACATATATATTTAATGAAAATTTAAAGTAAAATTTAAACATTGTACTTTATATCCTTACTTACAATAATTATACATTATCTCCCTATATTGTAATTTTTTATTTATAATTGTTGTTTAATTTCAATTAAATTTTTAAATATTTATAATTTATAATTATATATATGTGTATGTATATATATAATTATACATAACATTAAATATTATAACTATTTATTTAAATTTATTTTTAATTGAAAATAAAAAATCATTTGAAATTTAAAATACTATCCTTATTTTTTTAGGAAAATTACTTGTTTAACTTAACTAAATTTAAAATTTCATATTTAATTAAAAGTAAAATCAAAATCAAAATACTATGCTTAATATCCTTTTTTCTATGATTATGTGATTTAAAATAAAAAATGAATAGAATCCTCATTCATCATGCTTTCCTAATTTTGTTTAGTTGAATAACAATATCAATGAAATTCATTTTTAATTTTCCATATAAAATACAAAAATTAATATTTTTGAAAAATATATATATAATTGTCAGTTTTGGGATCAAATATAAAAAAGGAAAAATAATCTCAACACATGATTCTTCGTAGTATTATTATATACATTTTTAATATTAATTTATTTTACACTTTTTTTACTTTAAATATTCTCATATATCATTATATTATTTTTAAAACAAAGTTGATTAGATGTATTTTCTTTAGATTCACATATATATAATTTATATCAATCATTGATACTAATAAAAGAAATTCTCTTTATTTATAAGGTAGGGGTTTAAACTAGGATGTTAACAAGTACTTAGAGAATTGATGCACAGATTAATAATAATATCTGAAGATATATAATCAACATAATTGCATTAAGGACTGTATAACATTTTTTTAGTGTAATAGATGCATTTAAATCTCTGGATTTTTTTTCAAAGTAGTGCGTATTTTAAAAAAATATAAAGATTAGGGTAGTTTTTAAAATATTTTTGTGTCTGGGTTAAAAACCGTCCCATCATGTTTGTATTTCGCCTACCCAAAGTAAGAAACCTTCCAGAGCGTGCCACGTCTGCAGATTCCGAGCAGCATCTTGTCATTCCGACCAGAATCTTGTCACGTCATTGTAGGCACGGGGCTCTGCGCATTTCGCATACCGATTGAGAGAAACCTCAGTCAACAGGTCAGTGTGCAGTCACGTCGGGTCAGGCGTGTGCAGTCTGCATTTCGCCGGTTAGAGGGAAGAAATGCGTGCGAAGTTGACACGCGGCCACCGAGGGTGCAGTCACGTCGGCGTCAGGGAGCATTTCGCCGGTCAGAAGGGAGAAACGCGTGGGGTGTGGACACGTGGCTTCCATGCAGAATTTCGCCTGGCCAGTTGAAGAAACGCTTGTGTATAAATTCTGACTTCCGCTCCTCCCATTTCGCAGGTTGAATGTTTGAAGGTCCCAGTTCTTATTCCATACTGCAGTGAAGTTATTTTTTTTAAGAGGTGAAAGGTATGTGTTTAAGTTGTATTTTTAGTGTTATTTGATTGTGATAAATATTATATTTGAAAGGAATGCCAATTATTATGTATTGTTTATTTTCTGTGTGTATTATTTTATTATCGTGTTAGGAATTTTAAAATCATAAGTTGGTAACAATTAATGATAAGTTAGATAAATTATCTCACTTAAATATTAGTAATGTTGAAGGTTTATATATACATCTATTGAGATTTTAAGTATAGTTAATAGAAATTATAAAATTTAAAATAAATAAGAATTTGTAATCAGAATTTTCATTTTAATATGTTCAATTTTTTGTTTTACATATATTTAATATTTATTTTGAATATATGTAGAAATTGTATTTAAAAATGATTGTAATAGTGATTCTTTAATATATGTAGAATTTTTATTTAGAAATGCATGTAATATAAAGTTTTAATATATGTAGAATTTTATTTAGTAATGCATTTAATATTTATTTTTAATAGTTGTGGAAATTGTATTTGGAAATGAATGCAATAGTCAATTTGTAATATATGTAGATTTTTATTTAGTAATGCATGTAATTTTTGTTTTGAATATGTATTGAAATTGTATTTTTAAATTGTATTTGTTGATTCATACGTAATTTGAAATTTATATTAGTATTTGAAAATAAAAATAACAGGGACAGGATTTCTTATTGTAGGGTTAGTTTTTTGTCTTCATCAATGTCTGGACCATTTGAAGTGAACCCCGGTCCCGAAGATCCTTCATTATTAAAATTTCAAAGTGTGCACGTGTCAGAGGCTGTTTGGAATAGAAAACCATATCGGATTTTGAAATGTAGACGCGCGTTGGTTTTTCGTAGAGCGGGGGTCCCGCCTCAAATTGTGCCGTTTTTGCAAAGGGCGGGATTTCTGGGTGTAGCACAATTGTCATTTTTTACAGTAGAGGCTGGCCTAATTTCTGCTCTGGTTGAAAGATGGAGGCCAGAGACGCATACATTTCACATGCCACCTGGTGAATGTACGATCACACTTTAAGATATTGCCATCCAGGTTGGCCTGTGTGTGGATGGTGTGCCTCTCATAACAGACACATCTCCTCGTGACTGGAAAGCATTGATTGAACATTTGTTTGGCATAAACCCTCCCGATGATGCATTTCATGTAGGTTGCTTAAAAATGAAATGGTTGTCTGATAACTTTACTGATGTTGAAGACCATTTAGAGAACGAGGTACAACTATTGAGGTTCACTAGGGCATATATCATGCGCTTAATTGGGGGTGTTGTATTCCCTGACCAATCTAGTAGTAGGGTTTCACTGAAGTATTTGTCGTTGCTTGAAGACCTTGATATTTGTGGGCAATATAGTTGGGGGTCTGCTGCTCTTAGCTATTTGTATCGGGAGTTATGTTTGGCTACTAAGTATGAGCGTGTGTCAATAGGTGGGCTTCTTTTGCTAGTCCAATGTTGGGCATGGGACAGGTTTCCTACGATAGCTCCAACTCCCTCACAAAATGCCAGACTACCGGGTACACCATACGCTGCAAGGTAAATGAACTGACCGTCTTAGTAGGTATATATTCAATTACATTTTAATTTTACAATGGAAGGTTTACACATGATCTGTAACAATTGTGTCAAGTGTAGGTGGTTGGGTAGTAACAGCTTCAAGGCGGTCAGACAAGACCTAGACTTTTACAAACGTACATTTGATCAGATGAAACAGACAGATGTGAGTTGTGTTTATTGCTTTTTGTTTAGAATTTATTATTCTGTTACATTTTAATCAATTTTCAAAATTGAAGTTTTCTAACAAGCATGATATTGGTTGAGTAGATTGTCTGGACCCCATACAGTCAACAGGTCTTACAAACATTGCCGACTATTTGTCTACAAGGACAAGATGGTTGGAGAGCCGTAGTTCCACTACTGTGCATAAACATAGTTGAGTGGCATCAACCGGACCGTGTTATGCGGCAGTTCGGCATGCAGCAGCATATCCCATTAGCTCCGCGTTAACCTGAACACCTACATGGGTTAACTCAAAAAGGGAAACAAGGAGAGAATTGGAGTCAGATTTACATGCTATTAATTGCCATGTGGGAAAGTCGTGCCAACTTTGTGCATACAAACGGTCCACAAGAAGGCCTACTAAGTGCAAATTCAGACTATATGCGTTGGTATAACCTACATACTCGATGATGGATTGCATGAAACAATGTCATGATTGGTCGCTCGGTAAGTCATATTAGTAATTCTAGGTTGATTAGTACTCTAACAATGCTTGTACTAATCTTTCAAATTTTTAATACAGCTGTATTTGTTGATTTTCAGGTTGATGCATTAGAAACTATTCATTATCTTGCTACAAAGGACGCGCAAGTAATGTAATGCAGATGTGGGGAGAAGAGTCTAGGCTTTTAGAAGCGAGACAGATCCCACTGGTGCCAATGCATGAAGCCCCTCAAGTTGAAATTGACATTAACATGCCTGGTACACGAAATGAGCGTCAGGGGATTATAAGAGGTAGGACGCACAAGGAACGTGAGGTGTATAACCTACCTACAATGCCACCCAGACAACATGGTTCATACTTTATTCCTTCACAGTGTGGGTCATCGCAAACTCCTTGGTCAACGTATGATTATCCTTCCCAAGGTGATGGCACTAGCCAACATTTCTACTACAGTCCCCGTGGTGAATCGGTTTTTGGAACACAGGGCACACAGACAGTAGGAGAGGGTAGTGGCTATGTTCCATCCCCAATCACGTCACCAACTACTTTTGTACAAGATTTGTTGAAGCCAAACACACCACTTGTTACACACAGAGGGGAAGGATCTTCACACTTTGTTGGACAAGGGTTAGACCTTAACATGGATTTAGCTGCAGCAGCAGATGCTATAGAGGAAAACCCAAGAAGAAACCCACACCACGTTGTGTGAGATTTTACACGTCAATGTATTCTTTCACCTGACCCGCACGCTCGTAACCCCCATGCTCGTAACCCCCATAGGGATTAGTGTTATCTCATCACTTTTTGGTGTAATTATCATGTAATGGTTGTATGAACTGCTTTTAAAAGCATGTGATAGTTCGTTATTGATTTTTCTAGTAATTATGGTGTAATGTTTGTTTGAACATCTTTATTTCTCAAATTGATAACATAGCCCGTTAATTCATTGAGCATAACGATATTACACCATGAAGAAATACATCCATAAACATATATGATACAAAACACAGTACGCTTAGTAAGCTAAAATAAAAAGATTACTCATTGTTATGAGAACTACTATCTCCAATGTTTCTCGGGCACCTACGACTGTTATGCCCAGTCTGCTTGCAGTGTTGGCAAGTAACCTTCCTCTGTTGTGAGTCACTCCAATCCATCTCATTTCGAATGCGGGATAATTTTGGGCGACCCTTCGGTCGTAACCTCAATGGATCAGGAGTTAATTTCCAACTATCACTAGCGACAGGTATGTCTTCATCATTACCAATTGGGTACCATTGACCAGAATATGCATTTAGAATCCACTCTTGAGTGTACACAGGATGGATGAACTGAAAATAGTCAACACTTACCACCTGACAAGCTACAATGACATGTGAATAAGGGTACTTTAACGCCTAAAATCGACCACAATCACAATGAGGAATATTGGACAACATCACTGAAAATTTACGACCTCCTCGTTGTTGCACTGGGTCAAACTTTTCTTCAACCTCAAATCAGTTACCTTGTACATCATACCTACGAACCTGGTGCGTGCAGGCACTTGCCTGGTTGTTGGACATCGTATCCATCAACTTTTTGGTGTATCTCATCCCATCACCGAACTCCGCCCTTGCCCTGGCACCTCGTTGTACAAAATACTCAACCATACGCGAGTAAGTACACTTAACCAATGTGGTTATCGGCATGTTTCGAGCACCCTTAAGTATCTTGTTGACACACTCAGACAAATTTGTGGTCATGTGCCCAAATCTACGACCCGCAGCATCATATGCCATACTCTTTGTTCCTTAGGAATTGCATCAATCCATGCTGCAATTTCAGGCTTTACCTCACGGAACTTTTCCAATTTCCTATCGAAGACACCTTTACACGCGGTGTATCCTATCATTGACATAAAGACAAAGTTCAGTGTGGCGTCAATGTAATGAAAAACACATAAATCATGTTATAATTATCAAAAAAAACCATTTACCAAGTTTTACTAAATCCTCCTTCAACGCGACATTTTTAAACTTGTTATTAAAATTGCTTGCGATGTGCCTGATACAAAACACATGGTGTGCATTAGGTGGTTGCCATCCAGTTTGGGGGTTTGCCACAGCAGATTTGATGCTTTGGTGTCTATCAGAGATAAGACAAATGTTAGGCTTTTGTGTGACATGGATTCTAAGCTGAACCAAGAACCAACTCCATGCCTGCAAAGTTTCTCCTTCAACTATTGCAAATGCAACAGGCAAAACTGAATTATTACCATCTTGGGCCGTCACGATAAGCAAAGTATGTTTATACTTGCCATAAAGGAAAGTGCCATCCACCTGTAGAAGTGGCTTACAATATGGAAATGCGTTGACACATTGTTTAAAGGTCCAAAAAACACGTTTGAAAGTACGGAACCTATTGTCAACATCAGCTCCTAGCACGTAGTCGGTCGTAACAATTTCATAAGCCGACCCGGGTGATACCTGACGCATGCGAGAAAGCCAACGAGGCAAAAGTGCATAAGATTCGTCCCAATCACCAAAGACATGGACAATTGCTTTTTGTTTTGCCTTCCATGCCTTACTATAAGATACTTTGAACCCAAATTATGTTGTTATCCACTCTTGTATCAATGCAATGGTAACTGACGGATCTTGGTTAACCATACCTGCATAAACAACAACTATTGGACAATATTTAACTGGAAACATAATAACTACATGTAATGAACATAACCCACAAGCGACAACGATACTAACCTAAAATGCACGAGCAGATAAACTCTGAGTCCAACTTCGAATGGTCCTACGAAACGCTAATATTCACACAAGTATGAGGGCCCCCCCACTTACTAACCACCCAAATGTTCCTTTTCTTCGATAACATAGCCCGCATTTTCCAAGGGCAACCATCAAAGTGGTTCGGGCACCGTGCAGTAAAGAATGTTGGCTTTGACTCAACCACCACATAACTTTGATGCATCTTCATTGAATACTGCTTCAACGCACTTTGAACTGCTTTTTTTGATTGAAATTTCAAACCAATACAAAGTTCATCTCCAACCTGCCATTCTGATACGTTGTCAAACCCGACGTTATTTTCATCCTCATCTACGTGCTCCAAGTTAACATCAGTGTAATACGGTGAAGACCTCCAAAATGTCATTCCTCCATCCCCTACAATTCGACATCATCAACAAGTGTGATTAACTAACTAAACCCTTAACTAAATCCACCATGTTATCAAAATTCACCTAACCTGGTACAACGGCACCAACACCGTGTGAATTTCCTAAAGTTGAAGACTCCGGTATGGCCTCAAAATCTCCATCAACATCAGTGTCCACATCACTATCATTGGGAATATAAGTTTCATCTGCTCCTTCGTCATCACTACTTTCACACTCCAAGTGAACATTAACATCCAAATCTTCATCATCTGCTAAGTTAACATCTGTTTCATCTTCCAACACCAACACATAACAGTTTTATTAATTACCCATTTATAAAAAAAAACCTTTAAAGATATTAACAATATATAAAATTACAACTATACTTACTTCTTGTTTGCGTGATACATTGTGAAACACCTCCCTCAGTTTGCGGCAACGAAGACCCAAGAACATCAACTTCAACAAATATCTCAAGTGCATCTATATCCAATTGTTTCTCAAAAAATTGTAACACAACATCAATCTCTTCATCATCATCTATTTGTAAACCCGAAAATTTTTTTGTCCTTTTATCAATTATTAATCTAGTAGTTAACTTTGTTATAATGTGATTAGCTTGAAGTTTCAACTTAGCAAAAATCTTCTCTTTCAACTGCTTAGCTGTAATACCACGTTTAATTTGTATCAATTTGGTGTCCCCCTCAAATGAAAAACCATTTGGCCCTTCAAACTTTCGCCCATTTGTATACAGGATCACCATAATTGGAGGAGCCATTGCTGCAAAAAATCTTATGAGCTTCCCAATTACAGCTTACATTGTAAATTTTTAAATAAAACTCTAACACAAAAAAATTCACAAGTAAATTTAATAAAAAAAATATAAAACATAGTTTACTTACATACCTTTCAACTGTAAAAAAACTGCACTTACAACAAGGAAAATAGGCAAGAGGTAGTAGTTTAACTCTGAAGCACAATTGAGAAATCAGATTACATAAATGACAATGTGTTATCGATCTTGGGTGGGTATAAATAGAGCCAATTTCGCACAACCAGCAGAAGAAATGACACTAACGACTGACATTTCTTATACTGGTTAGGAGAAATGTGTGATAGATTTAACAAGACTTGGATTTCTTAAGTCCACCAGGAGAAATGTGTGACCGACGTGACATGACCAGGATTTCTTAAGTCCATCATGCGAAATGCTGACTAAAGTGACATTGCCGAGTGTTTCTCCTGTCCAATAGGCGAAATACTTATGCACATGACACTTGTCAACCTCTGTAGTATTTCGTATGTTGGGTGGAAGAAAAACAAAATTCTGACATTTCTTATGCCAATTGTGCGAAATATAATCGTTGACATGATGTTTTTTCACCCAGACACACAAATATTTTTGAAAGTACACCAGAATGTTAATTTTTTTTAATAAACACACTAATTTTAAAAAAAACCCTAAATCTCTACCTGGCTAAGTCATCAACTATTTTCTCTATCATATGTGTTTATGGTCTTGTATAACAAAAAAGATAGAAAGCACAAATCATTATATGATTCAATAAACCTCTTGAAATTCACTATAAATTAATGAATTAATTATACCTTTTATATAAAGCGAACAATGTAAAAATATAAAATATAAGAGAATTAAGTATTTTCATTGTTATCACCACCACCACTATTTTATTGCCATAATCACCATCACCATCATCGTTACAACTACCACAATCGTCGTTCCCATCAAGACCGCCACCGTGACTACAACTATGGTTACCACCACTACCACAACCATCATTGTCATCGTCATGACAACCACTACACCCTTCACCACCATCACTACCACAACCACTACCAACCTACTACCACAACCATCATTGCCAGTGCCGCCACCACCACCACTATTGTTCCTACCATCACCACACCTTTTACCCCCATCACCACCACCATTACTCTACTACTGCCACCACCCTCTCCATCACCATTACCGTCACCATCACCATTGTTATTGTTACAAATGTTGTCACCATCGTTACGATGACAGTGACCTTCACCGTCACTACCGCTGTGACCACCACTATCACTATCACGGCCACTGTTATCACCACTATAACCGTCGTCGTCGTCGTCATTGCCATCGCCACCGCTACAACAATCACAACCACTATTGTTACCTCAACCACCACCACTGTTATTGCCATGACCACCCTCACCCTTGCCATCACCACTACTATCATTGTAAAAGATTTATTATTACTACTACTAGTAATATATTATTGTTATTGTTTGTACGTAAAGTAGTTTTGATCATAATTATATAAGTTTTAGAACAACTTTTAAAATTCAAAACCATATAAATTAAACATGAAAATAAAAACCAAAAACAAGTTATCATTTTTAAAAATTTTAAAACTAAAAATCAAAAATTGCCCCGAACACAATAAAAAACTAAAACATAAAAATTTAAAAGAAGAAGAATAAAAAAACATTTTTAAAACAAAATTTCAATCAGATTAAAAGTAAAATACCATTCCACAAATTGTATATTATCATTCTTCTTCAAATTTCAATATATTTAAAATATTGAGCTCTAGAGAACAACCTAGCAGGAAAAAGAAACGAAAGATAATATTTATTTTGTATGAATAAATAAAAACAGGACACAATTACAAGAAACTAACCACAAAATAAGAAAGAAAACTAACACTGGCGAAATGGAAAGATGGTCTGAGATATTTATCAAGGGAAATGCCATGAAGGAAAAAACATAAAATATAAGATATAAGAATAAGGGTAAAAAAGTTTATAATAGAGATAAGATTTGTAAATAATTTCATATAAAATAATATATTATTTAATGATAATAAATCATATTTATAATTAAATCAATCATAAATAATTAATAAATCACATATATTATTAAAATTTTTAATTATTTTCTTTGAAACTATTATATTTTAAAAAATAAGTAAAATACATATTACGTAAGATACTAAAAATATTTCTTAATTTCACATATGAATATAGATTTGTATTATTTATGCAATTTTTTACATGAGGAAAAGGACCAACAACGGCTTCAGTCACTCCCTCTATTTTGGTCACTGTCGCAGTGATTGGTGCGAGTAAAAAGTAGATTCTCTAGTCTTGGTGGGTAAGAGGGTAGAAATTAGAAACAAAGAGAAGAGATGACCCAAATTTACCTTTGTTGTTGTCGGTGGACAGAGAGAAAGAGAACAAAAAAGAAAAAGTGTGTGGCAAAATGAAAAGTATCACTGCAAAAACAACGGTCTCATCTACCACTCACTAAACCCAACTGCATTAGCATTCAACACCTGTGACCCTTCTCTTCTCTCTTCGTGATTCCCACCTTTTCTTAACGTAAAAAATCCCAACTTTGTTTCCTTTATCTATTGGGGTCCCCTTGAAAAAGACGCCACCCCTCATCATTATTCAATTCGGTGTGCAAGGCCAGGTGTCCATGTGAACCCTCTTTACTCTCTCTTTATCATATCTCTCTCTCTCTCTCTCTACCCTTTAAGCACAAACACATATATGCACTTTCACAACCCTCCAAACAACGTTTATGTATATATATTCATCATTAATGTGATGTGGTTTACTTCTCCTTTTTGCCTTTCTCCTCTTCTTCTTCAGCATTAGTTCTCATCCATTGATTCACTCTGAGGGGGCAAAAGGGGTCACTTTTCAGATCCGAGGTTGAGCTCCTCTACCTATGATGATAATGGAGCTACCTTGTTTTAGAGGGGGAACACTTGTTACTCTCTCCTTGTTGGTTTTCACACTAGTCACTTGTGCCTCATCTTCTTCTATGTATCCGGTAAGTTATGTTTTTAATTTTTTGCTTCTTTTTTGGTTTTGTGAAATGCCCTTCCTAGCTTCTTGCTTTTTCTTATGGAAATTTTTTCCCATTTCTAATTTTGGTGGAACAGGAATGGTTTTTCCTGGCAACCTTTTTTTTTAACGATAATGTTTTTATTTTTGTTTTTGCTTCAACTTTTTCATCTGTGTATTTAGTCACTGTTCATGGAACTCAAACTCCATCTGTTTGTAGACACTGGTATGTTCTCTGTGTGTGAGGGTTTTTTTTTTTTTGAGGGGGGGGGGGTTGTTTGCTGATTATGAGGTAATCTTTTGAGTGACATAGTGAAGTTTATTTTGGAAAGTAAAATTTGATCACCTATTTGTGGGGGTGGGAGGTGGATGAAGAAACTTTGTTTTTTGGTTGAAGGTTGATTTTAGTATTTATAAAAAATATGGAAAAATATTGAAGATGGTGGCTTTTAGATGATGTTCTTTACGGTGAATGTATTTGGCAGCTTGAAAGAAGACATGTGAAGGTCCAATGTACTAGTTAGTGGATTCAATTGACTTGGTTTTGGTTGGTTAAATTTATCTAACTATTTGAGAGGGTATTAATTATAGATCACAGGATTCAGGATTCGCTATTCTTTGTCGTTACTTACTGTTAGAAATTTGAGCAAATCCAAACTATAAAAATAAAAAAATGTTTTAACAAAATAACCATTTTTTTTTAGTGAATAATATAAAATTTTGTCTGCACATCTCCATGTGTAGTGGACGTCTTTACTGGTTTCACCATACCCTGGTGGTACTTATGAGCCTTGTGACTTGTGAATGACTCAACATGTATTTTGTCTCTAATTCACCATGAGGTTGTTAAGAGGGTGGATTTATTGCATTTTATTTTCTTTGGCATGTTTTCTGGGCTTGCAAGAGTCCCTTAAGTCCAATGATCTTTAATTTGTTATGTCACTAGAATGACTATCATATCAGAGAGAGGAGCCATACACCAGAATCATTATCTTGGTGCTGCTTGATTTCTAGTTTTTATTTGGCAACTGCACATGTTATCGGTTATATTAGTTTGTTGGCTTCTAATGCCTTATAACTAGCAACTTACTTTATGCAGGAATGGAATCCTATAAAACCTAGGCACTCGCGTCTTCTCAGGAGTGCTGTGCAGCGTGAGACTGTAAGAGTTAATTGAGCATTGAATGCATTTCATGTGACTTTTTCTGGCTTGTGCTTAACTGTGGCTATAGATTTCGTACTTATTTTATTATTTTCTGCTTGTGTAGCCAACATCACAGCTTTCTGAACTATGGTCACCTCTGGAAAGCCAAGGATGGAAACCATTTGTTGAAACTAGAAAGCCAAGTGGGTGGAAGTAATATCTTTTACTTTTATGTTGTATATTTGAGAATGCATGATAATAGTTTTGTATATCTCACTGATCCGTTAAATCTTTGTGTGATTGCACTTGAAATAAAGCAGCATTACCGGAGAAGTCCGAGGGATACATCCAGGTGTTTCTTGATGGAGGTTTGAACCAACAAAGGATGGGGGTAGGTATTTAAAGCTTAGTAATTGGATCAGAAGTTTTCTTATGTGTGAAAAATGTAGAATTTGCTCTTAGTGTTGAATTATTTTTTTCAGATATGTGATGCAGTTGCTGTTGCAAAGATACTGAATGCAACTCTGGTGATCCCATACCTTGAATTAAATCCTGTATGGAAAGATTCAAGGTAATTGAAGAAAACCATCATTTCACTTTTATTTCATTTTTTTGTCCCACTGATTGTGTGGGATTTGATATTGAGGTTGCTTATATTTCTTTGCAGCTCCTTCATGGATATATTTGATGTGGATCATTTCATTGATGTATTGAAGGATGACATTTCTATAGTTAGAGAGCTTCCTGAAGAGTTCTCCTGGAGCACAAGAGAGTACTATGGTTTGGCTATTAGAGAAACCAGAATCAAGGCTGCACCTGTGCATGCTTCTGCAAACTGGTACCTGGAGAATGTTTTGCCTGTGCTACAGAGGTTGGTGTTTACCTGAATCTGTTACTTTATGCTAACAGCTTGAAAATTCAGGTCCAATTATTATGACTATTTGATTCAATAGCTATTCTTGACATTTTTATTCATAGTTGTCAGGATTTTTTTATGTAGGAAAATAGTTGGTCGACCCCCCTTGGGGTGTATACCATTTGTAAGTGATAGAAATAAAAGAGAGACAAGTGATATCGTGATAGGTGATGTGATATAGCAGGAAAAGAGAGATAGGAAGAGATGAAAGGTGTTAAATAGATGTGTGAGAAAAATGGGATGTGCGCAAATCACAACTAATTTGATGGAAGTCTGCAGTGTGGTGACAATCACTAGTCTATATGATACTCAAGTTTTTGTTTAAAACTTCAAATATTAACACTGTTGAAGTGGGTGGTTGTTATGTTCCATGTTTGAATCAATGTGTAACAGATCTAAACATGTTGAAGTACTGTTCTGATATAACTTAAAGCTACAATATAATAAATTACCTCTTATTACATATTAAAACAAGAAATTACCTCTTCAATTAGATTTTAGGGATTTCTTATCTGAGTAAGATATTGATTATGAGAGGGTTTGAACCCTTAATCAGCTAATCAAAATGCAGAGTAAAGCTTTTATCTTTGCCTCTTCCATACCCAAAATAATTTTTGCTTATTTTTTTTTGTTAACTAGTATAAATGAGCTACTTACATTATTGTTAATTATTTTTCTCACTTTGTAAAATTCGGTGGAATAATGCCCCAACTCATATGGATGATCTACATTAAAAACCATTCAATTTGACATCTGAAATTGAGCATGTCATGAAATCTTTTTGATGTAGTAAATCCAAGCATTCTCCAAAGTGACTCTTCATATATAAATTTTATGTTCATTGCAGTCTCTAAGGATATGATGATATTGGAAAGATTGCCTTTTTTTTTTGTCTTTGGGTATATTTTCTGAATGTAAACTAATCTTTGCTTCTGAGTGTACTCTTAGTTTATTTATGAAGATATTATTGAGTTTGATTTTGAGGTGTATATTGTGCTGATGCCATCATCGTTGATCTCTGAATTATGCACTTCTAATAGCTGACATGATTGTTTTGGTGCAGTTATGGTATTGCTGCAATCTCTCCATTTTCTCACCGACTGTCTTTTGACAACTTGCCTATGGATATCCAACACCTGCGCTGTAAAGTGAACTTCAAAGCTTTAATCTTTGTTCCTCATATCAGAACACTTGGAGATGCCCTTATCAATCGCCTTCGCTATCCTCAAGGCTCAGCTGGAGAAACTGGTTCTAACTATCTTCAAGAGGTCACTGGTGCAGGTGATAGTAAAAATGCAGGGAAATTTGTTGTTCTACATCTCCGATTCGATAAGGTATTGCTGTTTTTTCATTTATTGATAACTATCTATATAAGGTTGTAATGTGTTTTTTTGTCTTTTTCTTGTTTCTTTTATGTTACTACCTGTAAATTATGAGCACTGATGAGGCAGACCTTGTATGCTAGCCACATATAAATTAGATATCAGAAGAACTATTTGTAGTCCATGATATAGGAAATTACATCAACAGGGTTTGGAATCAATTACTTCACATCTTCGTTTATCCTTTTACATGTGGAATGTTAATTTAGGTGTATAAAATGTTTTTTTTTTTTTGCAGGATATGGCAGCTCATTCAGCTTGTGATTTTGGTGGGGGGAAAGCTGAAAAATTGGCCCTTGCAAAGTATAGACAAGTGATTTGGCAAGGGAGGCTTCTTAATTCTCAATTCACTGATGAAGAGTTGAGGAGTCAGGGCCGTTGCCCAATGACTCCAGAAGAGGTTGGATTGTTGCTAGCAGCTCTTGGATTTGACAACAGTACACGTTTATATCTTGCCTCTCACAAGGTATGTGACTTAGTTTGGCTTGTAGAGACTCGACCGTTTAAATTATTGCTTGTCAGTTTCAAAAATTTGGAAAATGATTTTGTTTTCCGTGTCTGTAAGTTAAAGTAGTTGCATTTTCCAGGTCTATGGTGGAGAGGCAAGGATTTCAACTTTGAGGAAATTGTTTCCTCTTATGGAAGACAAGAAGAGCCTTGCTTCATCTGATGAGCGTTCTCAGATAAAGGGAAAAGCTTCTCTATTAGCTGCACTTGACTACTATGTTGGCTTGCATAGTGACGTCTTCATCTCTGCTTCTCCAGGAAATATGCACAATGCATTGGTGAGTTGTGCTAGTTGTTTTTTGGATGACTAATTAATTATTCTAGAATAATTATTATGGACCTAGACTTATCCATTCCATTTTTTTCATGTTGACCCCAAATAGATTTTGAATTCATTACGTGGTTGGTTCCTTTTGGCTCTTGTCAGCAAAGGACATTAATGAATGTCATTTGGAATCACATAAAAAGAAACCTATACTTGAAACTGTTTTTATAGAATCAGATTAGACCAGCCGGTCTTATTGGTTGAACTGACTGACTAGATAAATCATGAATAAGTTAGGTGGCCTATTCAAGTTAATTTTTTGTTACAATTGGTTCAACTTTGGTTTTGTTTTCGATTTAACTACGATTCACTTGAACTGGTGGAAGTTGGTTTAGTAACTAGTTTGGTTTTAAAAACATTAATTGTGATTTTGATTATATTAAGAAAGGTTGTATTTTTTGAAAATCTAAGCAATGCCATTCGTTCCTTTTTGTGAGAAATAACATTTTTTTTTCTGAATTATTAGTAACATACTAATTTCTAATTTATTGATTGTTAAATTTCTTTCATATCCTTAATTTATAGTAGGATCTGAGTCATTTATTTTTATTCAATTTTGGAATAAGAATTAAATTTATGAAATTATTAATAAGATTTCTATTTCTAATACTTTTCCTCTTGATAATTTTGTTTATACGTTTCTCGAGAGTATAAAATATAATAGCAAGGTTGTTGTAGAAGATTGAATTGAATTAATGTTTCTCTTATTGTATATAGGTTGGACACCGGACTTTCTTGAACTTAAAGACTATAAGGCCAAATATGGCATTGATGGGTCAGCTACTCCTGAATAAAACCATTGAGTGGTCAGAGTTTCAGCATTCAGTGGTTGAAGGTCACCAAAATAGACATGGTCAACTAAGGCTTAGAAGGCCCAAACAGTCCATTTATACATACCCAGCTCCTGATTGCATGTGCCAAGCTTAGTAGTATACTTAAAATATTGTTCACGGATGAGTAGTAGCCTGTGTATTTTTATAGTTCAGTGTCTTATTATTTGACATTTGTATCTGGTGAAAATAAAAAAACATTTCCACTCATATGAGGTTTGTTGAGATATATGTTCTTGATAAGAGTGCTTGAGAGTCAGATATATGTGTATTTATCAGATGATGGCATTCTTAGCAGGAGCAATAATATTTATAATTCAATAACAAGGGCCTTATTGTTTCTCATCCAACAATTACAAATTAGATTGTAGTGTAACATAGTGATTTTACTATATTAACATGAAATTATAATATAATTACTCTCTTTTGCAATAGCGTGCATGCAACCAAATGTTGTCATTTCTCAACCCATAACGTGTCTTGCGGCTAGCTATTGTCGGGTCTAGAAATTAGGACGTTTCATAATAGATGGAATATTTGATGTGAAGCTTTATCTTGAAGGGTTCCATTTGGGTCGCGTTTTTGCCAGATGCGAATAATCAAGTGTTGTCTTTTTCTTAATTAGTCAATTTGTTTCTCTCGAGCATTTAGCCTATGGTTAAAAATAAACCAAGTGGAAGTAGCTTTCATTAGCTATTGTAGGACATAATGAAACTGTTTTTTTTTTTTTGTCAAGGAAGGGGAGCAGGGTTTAAATTCTGGTTTTTAAACTAACCCACAAGTATTTTTACCACTTAAGTTATATGGTGGGGTTATATTCATTAGCTATTGTAGTCTATTGATTGAGCATTCAGCCTCTTGGGTTAAAACAAACAAGGGAAATGTAAGTAGTTTTCATTGGCTGTCGTAGGCCATAAATGACATTGTGCCACTTTTAATGTTAAAATAATCGTTTAGTCTGTATACTTGTCACTCATGTACAAATTAGTTTGTAAAAGCTTAACTTATGATATTTATACTAAAGTATAATTAGTATATATTGTTGGTATAAAAGTCAACTAATCATAATTTATCTTGAATATAACTTTTAAAATAATTATCATATAAATCATGGATAATTACTTTTATATATATATATATATATATATATATATATATCTCAATTTAATATTAGATGCTAGTGTAAATTTTATGTTGTGTCATTTTGTTTAACCATGTGTTTATGTGGTAGATGGAAGTTTAGAATGATATTGAGGGTTGATAATAGGATTTACGAATCGAGCTTTTTTATTTGAATGATAAGTTTTATTCATGTGTGCTCCAAGTATATTTTAAATAATACAAAAATAGAAATGTTTTATCGGAAGTTATGTTGAGTTAGACTTACATTGAAATTAATGGAAAATAATATTACACACGACTTCTGATAAAATTTTTACACTTTATATTGTTTAAAATGTGTCATAAGAACACGTTAAAAAAACCGTTGAATGAACTATAACAAAGGTCCCTCGTATCATCTTTGCACTTATGAAAAATAGAGGAAAGAGACAATAAGTGACAATGGTAGATTTCAATCCCAAATCATATAGAGTGGAGGAAGTGAAGTAAACAATTGAAGATGATTATTGTGGTTATAGAGGTAGAGTGTACATACTAAGGGCTCCTAATAATCCTAAACCTAGTTTCCTCATATGTTTATATTACAGGGTAAGAGGGAGAATAAGTAATGAAAGTGATTAAAAAATTTACTTGAGTTTGGACCGATTAGTTTTTAACTTTTTTTAGGGTTTATGTGAAAAGCATGAGTTGTAGTCTCTTGAGTGGCTAGATTGTAACATCCTGGTTTAATTATTAGGTAATTTTACTGACTAAATAATTAAATTAGGAAGGTTTAATTAATTTAAGGCAGGTAAGTTAAAATTTTTAGACTTTATCAAGGTATATTTCAGGTAACCGGAAGTTATCCGACTGGTTTTAAAAATTAACCAAACGAACCGAATCACCAAACTATCTTACTTTTATTAAATAGCAAAATGGCCAATCTCTGTTCCTTATTTCTCTCCATGCTAACCTCTTTCTTTTTTATTATTGATTATTCACTTTCGATTCACTCCCTGTCTCCACATCCCTCTCTGTCCATGCATTTCTCTTTTCCGTGTTTTCCCTCCTTCATTACACGTCCTATCTCTATATATCCCACAATCTATCTTTTATTTTTTTTTTAAATTTCTTCCTTGCCTTACAAGCCCATCACGTCACTCTCTCTCATGACCCTTTATTTGTTTTAATTATTCACTTCAGCATCTCTTATTTCTCAATCTTTCATTCTCTTTTGTTTTGTTTCAGCGCAACCCATCTTTCTAATTTTTTCCCCTTTCAATTCTCGTCAACTTCATCTCTCTCGCTCACCCCATCTCACACGTTGCCCTTTTTCTTTCTATTTTTATTTCAACTCTCATTCATTCACAAACAGCAAACCCCCTTCTTTTAATTTTAGTTTCCTTTTCATTTCCTTGGCCACAGAATCACACTCCCTCTATCTTCGTAAGCCTACTCTCTCATAATTGCTTGTTGATTTTGTTTCTTTTAAGCAAAGAATTTAATTTTGGTGCATGAGGGTTTTGATGATGTTCTTCTTCAATGCATAATATGATTGCTGTTGGTGTTAGAAGTATTAAAAATTTAATTCGTACCTTGTAACGTGTAAATACTCATTATGTTACTTGATTTAGTTTTAAAAAAAATTCAGCTAAGTTGTTGCTTTTCAAGTGTTAAAAGTCAAATTTTTGGGTGGTATTAAAAATAGATTTTTAAGAAAATTAAAGACTGAATTTTAGATATTAAAAATTAAAATTTTTGAGCTTTTAGGAATTATAAAAATAATGTTTTATGAGCCAATGAGATTTTATATAAAATGTATAATTTAATTGAAAGTAATAAAAATTTACAATATATTTTATTTAAGGAATTAACTTATTATACGATATTTCAATTATTATAAATATATTATATATTATATATTATATTGAGAAAGATTTATTAAATAAAAATATCGTTATAAGACTTTAAAATTTTGAAGTATAAAAAAATAACATTTAATTATGGTCTCGATGATTAAAAAAAGGTGTTAAAATAATAATTATTAAATTTTAGAATTTATTAGAATTATCGTAAAATATGTGAATTGGTTGTTCAAGCACTGAAATATAATTTTTAAAATAGTGTATGGATTATTAAAAATAATTATCGTTAATTTACAAATTTATGGCTTTGGAAACCAGAAATCAGTGGTTAAAGCATTTGAGGAGTGTTTTGAGCTTGGGAATCAAGGATTCCCAGATAGGGGGAGCATTATATCTTAAATGTATAGATTATGAATGGATAAAGGTATATATGCTTATTTATATCGATGAAAGTAATATTGATTGATTGTTACTTGATGAATTCTATGATGATGATGATGATATTTATAGTTGCTGGTAATATACCCCCTTAATTGTTATCGTTGGTTTGACTAACAATTTTTAAATATGTTGGTTCCGTTCATGTGTATGCGTTGATGATGAATGGATGATTATAATTTTAAATTGCATGATGTTGCAATATTTGGATATGATATTAGTTGTTGATCACTGAAAATGGGCATGAGGTTGCCATTATTATTATATGTTGATGATGATTATTAAACTTGAGGTAGCTTAATGAATGTTGTGTTGATGATCAATTATTGGTTGTTACATGCTATTGGTTGTTACATGCTATGTTTGTTGATATGTTGTGATGAAACCCTTGGTGAATGGTAACCAAGTGGTAGCCCCTGATGATGTTAATCATGTGGTCTATTGATGATTGATAATTATTTGGTATAACATTTGCATTCAAATGCACACAAGACTATAGGGGCCTGTGATGCCGTCCTAGATGGGAGGGCGGCCTGACGGTAAGACACAGACCCTGTGGTGGTTTCTTCAGATTTTACAGCCGCCTTCGAGTTGGACTCAAGGCCGGCCTGTAACACCAAGTTGAGTTGCCCCTGTCATTGAGAGTGACTGGTGTTACATTATGGGTGAGCGGTTCGATACCAGTAAAAAGGAATTAATTATATGTTGCAAAAATTTATATAGTGTAGTGTAATTTCCATCATTAGAGTCGGCTCCGCATGCATATGCATTCGCATATAATTATTGAGGCCGAGAAGCTATGGGATAGCTCACGATATGTACTGTTGTGTTATTTGCAATTGAGGTATTGTAAACTTTGTTAAATAACAGTAAATGATAATGTTTATATTCATGGATAAATTATGGTAGAACTGGATAAGTAATTGATATTACTATGGTCAGTTCAATACCCTTCATTTAACATATATATGCTCACCTCTAAGTTGTTGTCATTTTTCAATGAATGTGGACCGAGACGATGCTTGGTAATTGCTCGGTTGAAGCCGTTGTGGTCTTGGAGACCTATATATATATATTTGTATAGTTGATTGGTATAGTATCGCATTGGCCGACACTCTTGATACATGTGTTATATGTTTGTATGTAGTGGAAAAATAGGTAGCTAACAACCTCACTGGAGGTTTCATAGTTGTTTTGTTCCTGAATGCTTGCGCATAAAATTAGTAAATTAAAAGTACATGATGTTATCGAATTATATATTCTGACCAGGAATTTTCTTAAGAACCATATAAAGATGCCTATATGTGTTTAGGGTCTGTGCGACCTGATAGATTCGTTAAAAATAAAAAAAATTCCCGTATTTTTATTAAATGGGTGTCACATAGATAAGGAAGCCTACATCAGTAATCAAATTCATACAAATTATATCAAACTTAATCTTATATACAAAGCAATAAACATGGTTAAATCAAGCAATTTTCAACATTACTAGTCACATGGCTTGTGTGTTTTGCATCAACTGCCACTATTGAGAAAATCACTCGAGTAGAGCTTATGCACAAATGAACAAGTAGATTAGTGAAATGGGAGGATTGAAAAAATGACTTAACTTGCAGGTAAATAAAGTGAAGGGAACAATTCATATGAGCAAGGATATTTTAAGCATTAGCAAAATTATATAGTTACAATTGTGATCTAGAGTCTTGAATATTAAGCTAAATCAACCCAAATCCATTGACAAATAAACTAATTATCTTGATTAATATAACTAATATTCTATTCACTAACAAAAATCTAATTTATGATATCCCATTTTATAAATATGTGTAGTTTCTTGAGCCATGATGTAAAAATATCCTATCCAAGGTTCTATAAATAAAGGTTCCCCCACTCTAAGTAAACAAACACTTCTAAATATTTCACATCTCTGAGTACTTACTAATTTGAGTGTTAGAGTCATTTTAGGTACAAATCCTTATTTTGGGTCTTGGAATGCACGTGAAGCACATGGCCAACGTATTCTAAGAAAGAAGAAGATCAAAGGCAACCCACCATGTTAGACAGGCCTTGCAAATTCCAGGTAATAATAGACACCCTTAGGTTCTGTTTGGATAAGGTTTTTGAAAATTTCATAAAATTTAAAATTTTAAGAAATTCAATTCTTATTAATTCAATTTCTATTATTGTTAAAATTATTTGTTTGGATGACGTAATTTAAATCCTTTCATTTTAGAAATAACTTGTTTTGATTAAGTATTTAAAATTTCTACAGTTTTAAAATTTTTGTTATTAGTGGTGTTGGTGGAGGTGGTGGCGGAAGTAAGGGTGATAGTGAAGGTGATGGAGATGGTGGTGGCGGGAGTACTGGGAGGGGTAGTGATGATGTTGCGATGATGAAGGTAGTGGTCGTCGAGATGATGACAATGGTAATAGTGATTCTAGTATTAGCAATGACGATAGGGTGATGGTGGGATGGTGGCAATGGTACTGGTGGGGGGAATGGCGATAGTGACAATACTATTTATGATGGTGGTGGTAGTGACAACGACAAGGAAAGGGTAATGGTGGCGATCATGGTGCTAGTGGTGTAGGTAGGGATGCTGGAAACAATGACAATGACGATAGTGGCAACTTTAATGATAGTGGTGGTGGTGGTAACAATGGTGATGTTGTTGGGGACGAGGAAGAGGTGGTTGTGGTGGTAGGGTAGTGATGGTGACAACAAAGGGGTTGTGGTGCGATAATGGTGTGGGTAGTGACTATGGTGGTGGCGGTAGTGGCAACAGGGGGATGCATGTTGCGCGGGTGACGGTCATGGTGGTGAAAACTTTGATAGTAGTGGTGATGATGATCGTAGTAATGGCGACAATGAAGGGTGGTGACGACTACTTTGGTGGTGGTTGCCACCATGACGATGAGGGGGTACTGGTGGGGAGGGTGGTAATGGTGGTAGTGGTGGTGTAGGTGGCGACCATGGTGGCCATGGCGGCAGCAATGGTAGTGATAATGGCTACGACAATGACAATTTGTGACAACAGGTGGTAGTGGTAGTGACAATAATGATTATGGTGGTAGGTAGAATTTAGATTGCAACCATATCAAAATGAGAAAATTAATTAGATCATTCTTCACTACTTCTGTCTCGAACATGAGATTTCATGCTGTGACAATGATTAAATGAGTCAAAAACAATGGTTAATGAGATCGTCGTGTTACTCCATGCCATATCGTAAATTTTCGCTATGAATTATGGCCTTACATAAATTAAATAAGTAAAAAACAACCCAATTCATTGTTCCATCAAACGCTAGAAATTATTGGACCAAATCAAAGCTAATATTAAACATGCAATCATTTTCTTAGGAACGTTAGAAATATTCTTTTACTCTTTTTTAATTTTTAATTCCATGTCAATAAACAAATTATTAAATTTGTTTTCCAAATCTGTATCAAATATTTAACATTTAATGAAGTAATTGAATGACATTATGTATAAACATGACTTTAATGGTATAATTGAAAATAAATTTACCCTGGGTCTAATAAAATTTAAGAAGATTTTTCATGTCAAGTATGTCCCTGGAAATAAACTCTATAATAACCTAGGCGGTACATAACTTAGAACAACTCAAACCTTTATTTTTTACTCTGGTAATCAATTACAGAAAGCCTGTAATTGATTATAGGTAATCGATTACTGTAATCAATTACTTGAGAGCAACCTATGTAAGATTTCAGGATTTTCTCTTTGGTAATCGTTGCCAATTACCAACAGACCAGATCTATAGAATTATGTAGATATTAACCTCTGGGCCAACTTCCACGCCTCCTAACTTACTCGTTTTAACTTTGAATGCTACGAAACTTTATGGGCATTATCTATGACTCATTCATGACCTGCAAGCGCAATCTGTGCTCAAAGATTCCTCCGGATCACAGAATCATGTGGAAAACTGCATTAAATCACTTTCTACCAATTCCATTGCTAAAATCCTATCAATTCTCATTCATATGACAATTTTCAATCACACACAAGTTATAATTATGCCTAGGGTCCTATTGGTACCTTCCGGGGACTCTGAATCCCATAGGAATTCAATTTCACCTATTCAGTTGGCTTAATTAGCCAATTCTCTTCTTAACGCATAATCTCTACACATACACACACATACACACATATGCATCAATTCTCCTAATTACTAGCTTTCATTAATCACGCTAGAACACATTACCATCAATTAACATATCTTGCCTATGAATCTCGATTCATCAATACCTTGGCTTTATGCCATCACACTACATTCACAATACTTAGACATCACACACATATATAATTCCATAATATTATCTAATTGGCTCAATGTCATCTATTAGTAAATCATACACATATGTACTACTCTACCACAATCACTTGCCAATAGATCACACGGTCTATCAAGATATAGTGGCTCTGTTCCATTCAAAACAACACATATATGCATAAGGCAATATAAGAGATAGTAATATAATTACTTAAACAAATAATGATAATTTGCATTATTACAAGCAATATAAATTCCTCCATTATTCCTGGGCATCTCAGGCTCATTTGGTGTTCACCTCTGTGGTGTCCGTGATATTCTTGTCATTCGTTACTAAAAAGAAAAACAACAACAACGGAAAGGGTGGGTGTCAAACATATTAATCAATATAGAAACTCAAAATTGAAAAAAGCATAACATTAGCCTTATGATATACATACTCAATTCACATTTCAATTGCAACCCTGTGCTCAGTCATTAATCTCATTCTCAACATCACAAGCCACTCAAGCTACAACTAATAGTGTACATGCATATATATATATATATATATATATATGTACACACACACCAATTCATTCTCAATTACTTTAACATTCACAATCATCATTTGCCACTCAGGCTACGCATAGTATCATATACATATCAAATTCACCTTTGATTACCTCAAGTATTCACAACATCATACAATGCATCAATCATCATTCATCAACATACAATGGCATAACTGACTCTCAATGAGCTTAATTAGACTCGCTAGTATCCAAATACTAAAAGTGGATCGGCCTCCAACTAGGAGTCTGACTTGACGCCCCATTAATCCTGCTTGGTACACCGAACCCTGCTTGGCTCTCTACCTCAACCACTGGGTCCTTCATGACCACTAGTAGCTCAATGGAATCCTACTTGATCACTAAAGCCAAACTGAAGGGAGAAATATACCTTACAGCCATCCAAAACACATAGATCACTTAAGTTTATTTTAATTCACTTTCTCTGATTTAATTAATCAATTCTTTTAATAAATAACAATAAGCCAGTTCATAACTAGCCAATCAAGAAATTTAATTCACCACTAGCCACTCAGGCTTTAATATCAATAAAATGGCAGTCATTCAGGCACAATAACTCAATTCTTTGTTCATTCTCATTTATTTTCACACCAACAAAAGTCACACAGACATCATTAATATTCAATTCATATTATAGCAATCACACAGTCACTCAAGAATAATATATTCAACTAATTCAATTCAACCACTCAGGTAAAAACACTTATTAGTATAATTTCAACCACAATGTATAACATTCCTCCTTATTCTATTTATCTTTAAACAGAATATTATCCAATTTACAAAAAAATTTTACTTTTATCAATTAACTACAACCAAACAAAGTTAGAGTAAAAACAACAACATAGAAATAGCAGCAGACTAAAAAAATAGAGACAAACTTAAACATAAAAATAACAATAGCAGATAGTTAGGGACACCATACTCAAACCAGAAAATAGAAACAAACTTAACAATAAAGGGACAACAACAAAATTGAAACTTGTGCAATAACATACCCAAAAATAAAACAATAATAGCAAACTCAGAACATATATAGACTTAAAATTTGTAAGACAGAAACAACAGACTCTTATTATGTAAATCAGTAATAGCATCATAGTCACTATAGCAAATTCAAAATAAAGCATTGCAAGATTTTTAGGAAGTGAAACAAACCTAGATATATAAAATCAGAACATACTAAAATGCAAATACGGTAATTAGACTCATAGAGTCAAAAACTACAGACTTACGCGTAGTAACAGTAATAACAAACTTAGCCTATAAGCCACTGTAACAAATTCATATAAAACAAACAACAGACCCAGCTATAAAGTCAGTAGACTCAGAACAGAACAACCACACCAGGCTTAGCTATAGAGTCTACAGACTCAAGACAAAACAGTCACAACAATAGACTTAGTACATAAATAATTACAACAAACTTATAAGGATAAAACAATAGACTCCTATGCAGAGTGACAACAGACTCAACAAAAATGATCACATCAGACTCAATATATATAGCTGTAGTAGACCTACAATGACAGAATAGCAAACTCATGTACAAAGTGGCAATAAACCCTAAATTAGGGTTTAGGGTTTAGTATAAAAGCAGCTACAACATACTAATGGTTACAAATACAACATACTTGAACTGCAGAACAACAACAGACTTAGTAGACTCAATAGAATTGACAGATTTTTATCAATTATAGTCTGTCCATAAAATTTCCATTTTAGTTTTCAATCTATCTAGCTTAATGCTATTCTTTTCCCAACAACTCACATATTATTTACTCAGATATCATCAGTGTATCAATTCTATCACCATTATCCAACTAACCACAATATGGCTCAATGCCATTAAGCACGCAGACTTAAATACTCAGACTTAGATACATAATGTGCACACTCTTACAACATACACTAGAATCAATTACACCAAACACATAACTGCCCATATCAACTCAAGTATTAAACATTCATCCTCACAATATGATTAAATTAAGTATTCAAGCACACATACTAGGAATGTAAAACTCATCAAGAATCATTATTACAAACACATAACCTTCGCTCTCTTCCTTGGCATTAACTCCCCACTTGGTGCTTCCTTCCGGGGTATCCGTGATCTCCCTGTCATTGGTTACTAAAAATTGACAACAACAAGGGTGAGTGCTGGAAATCATTTAATTAATATAGAACTTAATATTTAAATGTGAAAAGGCATAACATAACCTCATGTATTCATTTACTCTCCCTTAATTCCCTTTACTCTTTCAATCATAATCATTCAATCATATACAACATCATTCATGCACACCACATAATAACTATCGCAACTCACAATTATATAGTTAATTCCAATATTTATCAGTCATAGCATTTCCCTCTTCAAACTCCGGTTGGAGTCAATACCCCAAATTCTAATTAATTAAGACTCCAGACACCCCTTACCTCGATTCTAAGCTTCTGCTAGTTGCTCTTGGTGTCAGTTACGTCTAATAACTATAGTTCAACAAGACCATGAATCCAATTAGTGTTCCTATCAAGAAGCTATATACGTAAGTCTGGGTCTGCGTACCCAAGTTTGAGTTTATGTACCCAAGTCTGGGTCTGCCCCAAAACTAACACCTATCATATAAAATAACTCCAAGCTTATTTCTAAAACTTTCAAAGCTTACCTTGACCACTTTCAGCTCCGGTTCTAAGCCCCCTTCACTCAATGGCTTCTCGAAGCTCAGTTCGCTACCTACGGGTGCGAATCAAAGAACCATTAGTCATTTACCAACACACATTGTGTAAAACTTCATTTCTAAGCTTTACATGCCAAAACTTCATGGAAACTGGAACCCCTCATCCTCATGCTCAACACTATCTTCAATTTGAAGAAAGAAGCATGGAAAACAAAAATTGAAACCACCAATGACTCACATCACCTCTACGATCACAATGCTACCCTTAATTTTGAATTTTAACAACTCCAGTCTCTACCAAGCCATGCAATGTACGACCATGCAAGAGGAGGAAACTCTGAATGTTTCACGTGTGAAAGGAAAAAGGAAGTGGATTCCCTTTTATTTGATCCTAGGGGCACATGTGTCATTTTGCATTTTCTCTTTTCTTTTCTCTTTTTTTTAATCAAAGGTAATTGAATTTACCTTCCACCCCTTAGTAATTCTCCTTTTTGCCATCTCATTTAAGTAACTCAATTCAAATTTGTAATTCACCAACTCATAAGTTAATTTTAAACTATCGCTCAATTAATTTAATTTATTTATTTAACACCATAGTATTTAAATAAAAAAATAGGATGTTACTTAATGCATTTACAATTTCTCATACAATATTACTTTTAGCTCTAAACACCTCAGAAACTCATTCCATTATATTTTCATGTATACATACATCATCTTCTTAGTTTCAGTAAACACAATTATCAATCTCATCATTTTACCACCATACATAATCACCCAAAAAAAATCCTATTTTCTCATTCCCACCATTACTAAAATTATATCTAACCACAAGTCACATTTCAAATTCTATTTAATCATATACTGTGGTTAACTTAGCCAATTGACGCTAATTATACTCTTTTTTCTAGATGCCACTTGATACCAAATAATATTTCTAAGTTGGCTAATACTCTGAACACCCCCTTACCTCGATTCTAAACTTTCGATTCTTATTCTCTACGTCGGGTACGTCTGATATCTATAAATTAAGGAATTTATGAAGTGGGTTAGCATTTTGACCCCTAACATCAAAACCCACTTTACTGAAACGATTCAAAACATACTTCAAGGCTTTTGAAGCTTACCTCGGTTAATTATGCTCTTGGTTCCAGTTTCCTCTTTGGCCAACGCCTAGTCGATCCTCGGTTCATAACTTACGGGTACCGAAATGAAAACCCATCAACGAATGCCAACACTCATCGTTCCAAAGTTCCATTTACAAACTCAAAATGTAGAAAGTGCAAAGAAAATGAAACCCCCTTCATTATAGGTGAAACTCGGTTTAGAGAAGAAGTTGTCGAAACTAGAAATTGGAGTCACCAAAATGCTTACCTTGTTCCCACGAGTCTGAATATGCAGTCAATTTCAAGTCTCGTTGCGAAAGTGGGGTTCAATCGAGCACCATCACCCACAACCATGGAGGAGCACGAATGGCTTATGTTTCTTGCCTTCAATGACGCACACGAGAAAGAGAGAAAAAGGAATGAAAAGAAATTTAAAGCATAGGGAAAATTTCATTATTTTACCCTTTATTTTCTATTTTCTTTTATTTCTTTTAATAAAAACTCACTTTTACTCAATGGTAAATTATATTTTACCACCACCATTTTATCTAAATTTAAAATTTCTAATTACTCACTCAAAATTAATTATTCCAATTTTTATTATATCAATAACAACCCTTAAATAATTTATAATAATTCAGAGAAATCCCTAATTAAATCCAAATAAATTTAATTTATCTCTTATAATATTTAATTAACTTCATGCGACTAAATAAATTAAATTTTTAACATCAAAGATGTTACAAATTATATTTGTGTGAACTTAATTATGCACATTTACACATAATGTTATGCTATTGTTATAATGGGTCAAACCAATGTTTCTAAAATTAAACCGATAATTGAGCCGATGAAGATATTTATTTACAATTTATTTGTTTAATCATGGTTAAATTGTGTAACACCCTCTGTTACACCTTAATAAATACTAGAAAAATTTGTAATTTTTTTAAAGAAATGATCGTTAAAAGAACACTATTGGAATAAATTTCATACATCATTTTTGAAATACCTCATAAATATTATTAAAACTTTATAAAGTAATTTTACATTCATCCGAAGAAAATAAATATTAAACATTATAAGAAAGAGAGGAAACTCCATGGCCCAGAAGCAGTTACTTAATAACTTTATTTATTCATTGGACCACGGTATTCATACCGAGCTCCCTTTGTAGAACGTACTATATTTACTGTCGAGATTCTTCAATCCTCCCTTCTAAACCATCAATTTAAAACATATGAAACAAAAACACGGAGAAAGGAGTGAGAAACAGAATATAATATTCCCAAATAGGGCATAAGCAATAAAGGGTTTTCACAAACTAATATATAATAATATCAATCACAATCACAATCACACACACAATCAATATGAATGCATGAATGTTATGCAATATCTTCATCATAACTTACCTATATATGTGGGCCCTTAAATTTTAATTTGCATTGGGCCAACCAGGAGTTTACACTATTCCATAAACCCGGATAATAATAATATGAATAGCTCAACTGGCATGGAAACACTTAGAGACTAGTCAGATTGAAAAAGTTTTTATTGTGAAAGAACCCGACACTAGGGAGCTACCCCAGGTCCCTTGAAGCACCTTTTCACACCCTCTCATCCCAAGGCTCGTAATTAAGCTTCCTCTAATGTATCCTCGGTTTCTATAATCCGTCCCCAGACAATATCATTTTGTTTCACTTTAATGATTTATGATGCATGAACTACTTGCGTATTTAATTGGATAAGGCTTTTAGAAACTCAATTATTAAATACCTTAAAGGTTTACAACATCATTTCAATAAACTGTACATTTTCTCAATTCTCTAAATTTTCGTCCCACAGAAATAAATTTAGTACAGTTTTCGAATCTCACCGAAATTGAGTTTCTAAGCCTTAAATATCTCATAACTTTCATATAAAACTTTACATAATCTTTCTCAAATTGAATCTTAACAAGATCCAAATTAGAAATTTCAATTATTTCCAAATATCTTTAGTTATTAAGTTGGAAAAGGAAAATGATTTTCTTTTGAAAATTTTATTTTATTAAAAGAGAATAATCTTTAAATCATTAACCAAAAATACTTAAAATTATAAAATTTTTCTTTAATTCAAAATTTAATTATCTCAACCTTTTTATAAATTAATTTTCATAAAATGACTTCTTCTAAAAAAATTATTCTAAATATTAAAAGTAGTGTTAATAAAAATCATTTCTAAGAAGAAATAAAAGATAAAAAATTTAAAGAGTAAGGTAAGAAAATTCTTACTGAGTTTTAACTTTTCGTCATGCTTGCTATATGCTCAACTTTATATCATAAGATTATCAATCATAATCAAAAAATGTCAATCACAGTTAAACATCATCAATCACAAATATAATCAATCATAATCAAATCAATTAAATTAAATATCATCAATACATATCATAATTCAAAATTTAAATGGTTATTAATATAGTTGATTTTGAGTTCTTTTGGTCAATTCCTCGCATAGGTTTATGTAAGTCCATATAATCAAGTCCTTGCATAGGTATAGTTCAGTCCATATGAGTCATAGTGGTCCAAGTCCTTGCATAGGTATAGTCTAGTTCATATAGGTTATAAAAGTACAGGTCCTTACATAGGTATGTTAGAGTTAGTTACATCAGATATTTAATTTAAAATTTATTATAAATTTTAAGTTAAAGAGTTAATATTTTAAAATAATAATATTATTCAATTTAAAAGGAGTAGGGGACTCCTCCCATTATTCTTATGTCTTTTCATATTATATTCTTATCTCACTCCCTCTTACCTCTTGTATACTGATTCGTTATTATAAATCCGTGCACGTCTCATCTCTGAGTGCTAAAACATACCAATTTCATTTTAATATAGTTACAAGATGAAAATTAAGATTACTATTTAAAGCAGAAATGGTAAATTTTGAATAGTGAATAGTAAATCATGAATAGTAATAGTAAATAGTAAAATATGAATAATAATGGTAAATAGTAAATCGTGAATAATAACGGTAAATAGTAAATTGTGAATAGTAATGGTAAATAGTAAAACATGAATAGTAAAGGTAAATAGTAACAGTAAATAGTAATTTACTATTTGAATAGTAATTTACTATTGAAATAGTAATTTATTATTGAAATAGTAATTTACTATTGAAATAGTATTTTACTATTCAGAATAGTAACTTAAAATAATATTATTTCCAGTATAATAATAGATTTCTAAAAACGATATGAAAATAACCCTAAAAATATAAAAGAGAGGTGTTCTTACCTTAGAATTTTAGTAGAACCTTCTTCCAAAAAAAATTATTTCTCTCTCTTAGTTCCACCACTATCTCACTAGCACTACTATATTAAGAAAACTTAATCTGAAACTGTGAATTCTAAAGAAGAATTCCTTCGGTATTTATAGAAAGGAAAATTACTATGCATTCAATTATTTTAATATAAAAGTACTGTGTATTTTTTGAAAATTCAATCCTGGTTACTGTGCATCTTTTGAAAATTTCATACATGCACAGTGTTTTGTATAGTAAATGTCGGCTGAATTATTAAGCCAAATAGTAACCTTTCACTCGGTATATTTTAAATATTCAAAATCAGTCCTTTTTGAAATTTAGTAATATTATATCAGTCCTCACTAATTTTATAATAAGTAATATAAAGTTTAAATTTTAAAAATCTAAAATTTTCTATTAATAAAAATTTATTGATATGTTTCTAATTTTTTAACGATTGGAAAAATTCAAAATTTTTCTGAAACCAATCATTTTTAGATAAGTCTACTTGAAATAGATTTTAGAAAATTTTCTTATAATTTAACTTTATTTTCTTATAAATATTTTTAATTTTAAGTCACTTATATGAATTTAAAATTATTTAAAAAATAAAATAATTCAAAAACTCTAAACAAATTCCAAAATATCATAAATAATACGTAGATTAAAAAGTTCTAAAGAACCATATTTTAATTCCTTCAAAATTTTAATATAAAAATAAAAATAGGGTGTTACAACTCTATTCCCCTTAGAAAAATTTCGTCCTCGAAATTTACATTATTGAGTAAAATAAATGGGGATGAGATTCTTTCATCTCAGTTTCTAGTTCCCATGTAGCATATTTTCCTCTCGTTTTACTCCAAATGACCTTTACAAGCGGAATTGTCTTGTCTCTTAACTTTTTTATTCTTCTGTCACCTATTCTGACAGGTGCTGCATCATATGTAAGATTATCTTTAACTTGTATGACATTAGGTTCAATAACATGTGTAGGATCAGATATATACTTTCGTAAGTTTGACACATGAAATACATTATGGATATTAGAAAGAAAAGGTGGTTAGTTTTTGAGATTTCATTGCCCGACCGACCCCAGTCGTAGGTGTGACTTTCAAGAATACATGATCGCCTTCTTGAAATTTGAGCGGCTTCCTTTTTTTCTCATAGTAACTTTTCTGCCTGCTCTGTGTTTCCTTCATCTTTTCCTGAACTATTTTGATTTTATCTGTGGTTTGTTGTACTAACTCTGGTCCTAGTATCAAGTTTTCACCAGTCTCAAACCAATATAGCGGGGTCCTACATTTTCTTCCATATAATGCTTCAAAAGGTGTCATGCCAATGCTAGCATGAAAACTGTTGTTGTAGGTGAACTCCACTTATGGTAAGAATTGATTCCAACTTCCTTTATGCTTTAACACACAAGCTCGTAACAAGTCTTCTAGAGATTGGATTGTTCTTTCTGATTGTCCATCTGTCTAAGGATGATATGCTGAACTCAAACGTAGTCTTGTTTCCAAAGCCTTGTCTAAGCACTTCCAGAATTGTGATGTAAAACGAGGGTCTTGATCAGAAATGATACTTGAAGGAATTCCATGCAATCTCACAATCTCCTCGATGTATAATTTCGCCAGCTTCTCCGTAGGGTAACGAATATTAATGGGAATAAAGTTGGCAGATTTTGTTAATCTATCAACTATTACCCATATTGAATCATGTCCTAATGGAGTTTTAGGTAAAGAAGTCACAAAATCCATGGTAATGCTATCCCATTTCCATTCTGGTATTTCCATTGATTGTAGCATTCCAGAGGGTTTTTGATGTTCCACTTTAACCTTCTGGCAAATTAGACATGCAGCCACGTACTCTGCCACCGCTTTCTTCATTCCAGGCCACCAAAATAACTTCTTCAAATCTTGATACATTTTAGTAGCTCCGGGATGAATGCTCATATAACTTTTGTGGTCTTCTTCCAGAATTGCTTTCCTCAACTCTTCTTTGTCAGGGATACACACTCGATCCTTATACCTCAATAATTGGTCATTTCCCACATTGAACTCGACTTCTTTTTCTTGTTTCAAGAGTTCTTTCTTCTCCTGCAAGAATTCATCCTCTCGTTGAGCCTCTAACACTTGCCTTAGGAATTCATTTGTCACTTGCAACGCTCCTAATCTGTAGCTGTTAGCATTAATCTTTACTGCTAGGTTAAGATCTCTGAAGTTCTCTATCAATTCCAGCTCTTTAATCATCATTGTAGACGTATGTAGAGACTTTTGACTCAAAGTATCAGCTACTACGTTTGCTTTTCTGGGATTGTATTGCAACTCAAAGTCATAGTCCTTTAAGAACTCCATCCATCTCTGTTATCTCATGTTTAACTCCTTTTGGTCAAATAAATACTTGAGACTCTTATGATCGCTAAACACATCAAATGTTGCACCGTATAGTATAATGCCTCCAAATCTTTAAGGCAAAAACTACAATGGCTAACTCTAAGTTATGGGTAGGGTAGTTAGTCTCATGTTGCCTTAATTGGTGCGACGCATAGGCTACAACCTTCTTGTCTTGCATGAGTACACTTCCTAGTCCTTGCTTAGACGCATCACAGTAAACTTCAAAACTTCGATATGGATCAGGGAGTACTAACACCAGCGCAGAAGTAAGTCGATCTTTCAGCTCTTGGAAACTATTCTTGTATTTTGTCGTCCACACAAAAGGTTGTCCTTTCCGTGTTAGCTTGGTCAGTGGGTATCCTAACTTTGAAAATCCTTCAATGAATCTCCTATATTATCCAGCTAAGCCCAAGAAACTTCTAATCTCAGTGATCGTGGTTGGTCTCTCCCATTTTAAAACTGCCTCCACCTTGGAAGGGTCTACAACTATTCCTTCTTGACTAGTTACATGTCCTAAAAAGTTCACTTCTTCCAACCAGAATTCACACTTCGACAGCTTTACATATAGTTGTTTCTTTTTCAGGATTTCCAACACAATCTTCAAGTATTCAACATGTTCTTCTCTGCTTCTAGAGTACACTAATATATCATCAATGAACACCACTACAAATTTATCTAGATATGGATGAAAAATCCTATTCATGTAATCCATGAATACAGCTAGTGCATTAGTTACACCAAAAGGCATTACTAGATATTCGTAATGGCCATAGTGTGTTCTAAAAGCAGTTTTTGGTACATCTTCTTTCTTCACCCTTATTTGATGGTATCCAGACCTCAAATCAATTTTGGAGAACACTGTGGCACCACGCAGTTGATCCATCAAGTCTCCAATCCTTGGCAGAGGATATTTGTTCTTGATTGTCACCTTGTTTAGTTACCGATAATCTACACACAACCTCATGCTACCATCCTTTTTCTTAACCAATAACATTGGTGCACCCCAGGGGGATACACTGGGTCGTATAAACTGCTTCTCTATCATCTCTTCAAGTTGTTTCTTCAACTCTGCTAATTCTAGAGGTGACATTCGGTATGGTGCAATTGAAATGGGTCCAACTCTAGGTACTAAATCAATGGTGAATTCCACATCTCTTTCTGGGGGTAAACCAAGGATATCTTCAGGAAAAATGTCAAGAAATTCACACACAACTGGCAGATTTTTGATTTTTGATTCTCGCTCTCCTTTCATTGAAAACAATAGCATGAATCCTTGAGCCCTTCCTTTTAAAGAGGCACTCACTTGGTTGGCGGTTAGAAATCTCGAATCCTCAGGATTCAAATTCACTAGTTCTTTAAACATTATGGTTTTATTATGACAATCTATTAGAACATGATTGTCAGATAACTAATCTAGCCCAATAATAACTTCTAAGCCAGAAAGGGGTAAACAGAAAAGATTAGCCTTAAAGTCCCTACCATCTATGACAATAGGGAATTTCCAACAGGCTTTAGAAGTGACAATGGGATTGTTTCCAGGAGTATGTACAGATAAGTCAAATGGCAGTTCTATCACAGGTAATTTTAGTTTTTCTACACAGTCATTGGCAATAAAGAAATGTGATGCACCTGAGTCATACATAACAGTTAAAGGAATCTTATTAATGATACACTTACCTTCCACCATAGAATTAGAATGAAATGCTTCTTCTCTGGTGATTGCAAAAATCTTTCCTTTCACCTTCGGCCTTCTGACTACACTGTGTACGCCTCCCTGAGTATTTATGCTTGTACTTGCACCTTCAGGGTTTTCCCTCTTCATCTCTGGGTAATCCTTGATGTGATGACCTGGTTTGTTACACTTAAAGCAAACATAAGTGTTTTTAGGACAATCCATTTTCAAATGGGGTCCTCCACAGATAAAACATTTAAAATTTGGTACAGATGTTGGGTAATTGCTTCCAGTTAAAGCTTGGGGTCTAAGCTTGGTAAGACTTATTTCTCCTGAAGTCTCTTCTTTGGTGATGGTGAGGTCCTCCACTTCTCATTTCTCCCGCCTTGTGAATGGGCTCATGACTTTTGGTCATTCTATCCTTATGATCCTCTTTAAAGATCCTACAGCGATTTACCAATACAGAAAATTCACGGATTTCCTGCATTCGTATAGCTTCTTTAATTTCTGGCCGCAATCCATTTACAAACTTTGCGCACCGATCACCTTCGTTAGTAGCATCATTATAATGAGAATGAAAATGAGACAGCTCTTCAAACCTAGATGCGTACTCTCCAACGGTCATATTTCCTTGGGTCAGCGACAGGAATTCGAATTGTCTTTTCTCTTTAACATCAGCTGGAAAGTATTTCTCCAGAAACATATCCTTGAAATGATCCCAAATGATCTCCATGTCGTTGACTTTGAATTGTCTACGCATGCTATCCCACCAATGTTCGGCATCCTCAGATAAGGCATAAGTAGTGAAGACTACCTTATCAGCTTCATTACATTGCAATGCTCGAAAGATCTTCTTTATCTCTCGAATCCAGGTTTGTGCTCTATCAGGGTTATATCCTCCCTTGAAACGAGGTGGATTGCGCTTTTCAAATAAGTCCAGCCTTCTCAAGGCATCGTTACCTTGACCTTCACGTGCTCCCATTGCATTGATTAAGCGTTCTATAACTCCAGCAAGATCACTTCCGGCCATTAGTTTCCTGTTTCACAGTAACTGAGATTTGTCACACCAATCACAGTTACTACCAAGTCAGATATTCTATTTTCTATTACCTACATAGAGTTTAAAGATAAAGCAAGATAGACCTTTTCCCCAGGCCTATTGGATTAACTGCTCTGATACCACTTTGTAACACCCTCTGTTACACCTTAATAAATACTAGAAAAATTCGTAATTTTTTTAAAGAAATGATCGCTAAAAGAAAACTATCGGAATAAATTACATACATCATTTCTGAAATACCTCATAAATATTATTAAAACTTTATAAAGTAATTTTACATTCATCTGAAGAAAATAAATATTAAACATTATAAGAAAGAGAGAAAACTCCATGGCCCAAAAGCAGTTACTTAATAACTTTATTTATTCATTGGACCACGGTATTCATACCGAGCTCCCTTTCTAGAACGTACTATATTTACTGTCGAGATTCTTCGATCCTTCCCTCTGAACCATCAATTTAAAACATATGAAACAAAAATACGGAGAAAGGAGTGAGAAACAGAATATAATATTCTTAAATGGGGCATAAGCAATAAAGGGTTTTCACAAACTAATATATAATAATATCAATCACAATCACACACACAATCAATTATGAATGCATGAATGTTATGCAATATCTTCATCATAACTTACCTATATATGTGGGCCCTTAAATTTTAATTTGCACTGGGCCAACCAGGAGTTTACACTGTTCCATAAGTCCGGATAATAATAATATGAACAGCTCAACTGGCATGGAAACACTTAGAGACTAGTCAGATTGAGAAAGTTTTTATTGTGAAAGTACCCGACACTAGGGAGCTACCCCAGGTCCCCTGAAGCACCCTTTCACACCCTCTCATCCCATGGCTCGTAATTAAGCCTCCTCTAATGTATCATCAGTTTCTATAATCCGTCCCTAGACAATATCATTTTGTTTCACTTTAATGATTTATGATGCATGAACTACTCGCGTATTTAATTGGTTAAAGCTTTTAGAAACTCAATTATTAAATACCTTAAAGGTTTACAACATCATTTTAATAAACTGTACATTTTCTCAATTCTCTAAATTTCTGTCCCATATAAATAAATTTAGTACAGTTTTCGAATCTCACCGAAATTGAGTTTCTAAGCCTTAAATATCTCAAAACTTTCATATAAAACTTTACATAATCTTTCTCAAATTGAATCTTAACAAGATCGAATTTAGAAATTTCAATTATTTCCAAATATCTTTAGTTATTAAGTTGGAAAAAGAAAATAATTTTCTTTTGAAATTTTATTTTATTAAAAGAGAATAATCTTTAAATCATTAACCAAAAATACTTAAAATTATAATCAAAATTTAATTATCTCAACTTTTTTATAAATTAATTTTTATAAAATGACTTCTTCTAAAAAAATTTATTCTAAATATTAAAAGTAAAGTTAACAAAAATAATTTCTAAGAAGAAATAAAAGATAAAAATTTAAAGAGTAAGGTAAGAAAATTCTTACTGAGTTTTAGCTTTTTGTCATACTTGCTATACGCTTAACTTTATATCACAAGATTATCAATCATAATCAAAAAATGTCAATCACAGTTAAACATCATCAATCACAAATATAATCAATCATAATCAAATCAATTAAATTAAATATCATTAATACATATCATAATTCAAAATTTAAATGGTTATTAATATAGTTGATTTTGAGTTCTTTTGGTCAATTTCTCGCATAGGTCTATGTAAGTCCATATAATCCAGTCCTTGCATAGGTATAGTTCAGTTCATATGGGTCATAGTGGTCCAAGTTCTTGCATAGGTATAGTCTAGTTCATATAGGTTATAAAAGTACGGGTCCTTGCATAGGTATGTTAGAGTTAGTTACATCACATATTTAATTTAAAATTTATTATAAATTTTAAGTTAAAGAGTTAATATTTTAAAATAATATTATTATTAAATTTAAAAGGAGTAGGAGACTCCTCCCATTATTCTTATATCTTTTCATATTATATTTTTATCTCACTCTCCCTTACCTCTTGTATACTGATTCGTTATTGTAAATCTGTGCACGCCTCGTCTCCGAGTTCTAAAACATACCAATTTCATTTTAATATAGTTACAAGATGAAAATTAAGATTACTACTTAAAGCAGAAATGGTAAATTTTGAATAGTGAATAGTGAATAGTAAATCGTGAATAGTAACAATAAATAGTAAAACGTGAATAGTAACGGTAAATAGTAAATCGTGAATAGTAATGGTAAATAGTAAAATATGAATAGTAAAGGTTAATAGTGACAGTAAATAGTAATTTACTATTTGAATAGTAATTTACTATTGAAATAGTATTTTACTATTCAGAATAGTAACTTAAAATAATATTATTTCTAGTATAATAATAGATTTATAAAAACGATATGAAAATAACCCTAAAAAATATAAAAGAGAGGTATTCTTACCTTAGGATTTTAACAGAAATTTCTTCCAAAAAAATTATTTCTCTCTTACTTCCACCACTATCTCACTAGCACTATTATATTAAGAAAACTTAATCTGAAACTGTGAATTCTAAAGAAGAATTCCTTCGGTATTTATAGGAAGGAAAATTACTATGTATTCTATTATTTTAATATAAAAGTACTGTGTATTTTTTGAAAATTCAATCCTGGTTACTGTGCATCTTTTGAAAATTTTATACATACATAGTGTTTTGTATAGTAAATGTCGGCTGAATTATTAAGCCAAATAGTAACCTTTCACTCAGTATATTTTAAATATTCAAAATCAGTCCTTTTTGAAATTTAACGATATTATATCAGTCCTCACTAATTTTATAATAAGTAATATAAAGTTTAAATTTTAAAAATCTAAAATTTTCTATTAATAAAAATTTATTAATACGTTTCTAATTTTTTAACGATTGGAAAAAATCAAGATTTTTCTAAAATCGATCATTTTTAGATAAGTCTACTTGAAATAGATTTTAGAAAATTTTCTTATAATTTAACTTTATTTTCTTATAAATATTTTTAATTTTAAGTCACTTATATGAATTCAAAATTATTTAAAAAATATTATTTTATTAAAATAATTCAAAAATTCCATAAAATTTTAAAATATCATAAATAATACGTAGATTAAAAAGTTCTAAAGAACCATAATTTAATTCATTCAAAATTTTAATATAAAAATAAAAATAGGGGTGTTACAGTCAAATTGGTAGAATTAAACATATATTTTAATAATTTATAATATTAAATAATAAATTTATAGGAATTTATAAAAATAAGTTAAGTCAAAATTTATGATATATACTAAATTGAAACACATTAGGCCCAAAAAAAACATGGTAGACTAATAATTCAAGTGACGCCTTCGAGCATTTTGCAATGAATTTGATATAGATCAATCCAACCAGTAAACTAAGTTAGCCGATTCTTGACTGATTGTAACTGGTTCTGAAATTATTTCAACCTAGACACCTAATCGGTTTTCCAATTGAACCGGTTTTCTGAAGATTGCAGAGTAAACAAAATTTCTCTAATTGCATATAGAGAGATTCAAATGTGAGAAAATCAGTGAGAGTATATAAGAGAAAAATAAAAAGACAGTGAAAAGAAAATAGAGAGGAAAAATGAAAAAAAAAATCTACTCCCTGCCATGATTTCTCTTTTGCATCTTTTATGAGTTTTCATAAAAAAAATTATTGATTATTTTAACTAGTAGCCTTTTAGTACTTGTTACCCGGACCTATTTTATAATTATTATTTTTCTCATTCTTCCATCATGAATTTTCTTTTAGTAACAAAAGAAAATCCCAGTAGTCAAGTTGACACGAATCGAATCACTGAAAAAATTTCCCTTTTCTTTCCCGTGTATTGCTGAAACAGCAACATCAATGAAAAGTTATGACAACATAGCTCGAGACTTTTGAATGAAGGCGTGTAAGAACATATATATACATCTTATTAGGGGTGGAAACTGGTTCAAGGTCAGCAGTATACTGGAGTTGAACACTAAGCCTCCAAACAACTAACTGTCCCTGATGAGTGATGGCTACATATTACCCTTGGAACTTCAATCTTACTTGTCATTCCCATCAGCTGGCTTTGGAGATCCATTTCCACCCTGGCATGCATCCATTTCCTTTGCCTCTCTAGGTGTCACATTGTCAATTCCTTCATCAATGGGAAGAGTCCTCTTTGATCCCTCCAACGCAACACCAAGTACTATATTCTCTTCAAGAACAGGCCTCGATGAATGAGGCTGCGTGGCTGGTTTCCTTTCCCCTTGCTGTTTTGTTGGCATATTCATAGGAAGTCCACCGGCTTTGTTAGCAATGGTAGTTGATGAGGAGGAAACTGCACTTTCAGAACCAATGTTTGGCTTGGGGCTTTTAAGTGTCTGACCCTTGGATTGTTTAACATGGATGTTCTTCTCCACTGAAGACATTTCTGGCAACTCCAAGTTTGCATTGTTTGAATCTGATTTCGGTGGCTTGTTTTCAGCCACTTCAGGATGAGGCCTGAGTATCACAGGTGTCTTGGAGTTTCCAGTTGCATCAGAGTTAGATGCTACAACTTTGGTATCCACCTCAGAGTCATCTTGAGTTCCTCTAACTTTGGTGTCTGCTTCTCCTGATGGTCCAACCTTGGTGTCTGTTTTGGTTCGCGGAGCTGTCTTGTTATCTTGATCAACAGCTGGTCGTGCTGATCGACTTTTAGTCTTATCATCTCCATTGATCTTGTATGGTGGTTCAATCAGTAATAATGGACGGTTAGATACTGCCCCAGCACCGTGACTAAATGTGGAATCTGCAAATGGTATGTTATCTAAGTCAGCATCACTGTATATTTTCTGCAGGGTACGGACAGGTGTTGCAAGGCGGGCTCGGTGATGGCCAATAACTCTCAGAAGATCCAACAGTATAGCTTCCTGTTTTCAAAATCCAACGGATAGAAAATCAGCTAAAGGTTTGACAATATCACTAACTAAAAACAAATACTACAGACCAAGAATCAGTTTATGGCTTGTTAATCTGGTAAGGCAGTTAAATGCATATGCAGTTGGAATATTTACAACCATACAAACTGCCAACCAAACTTAAGATCATTCAGCTACATCACATTAATTGTTTATAAAAAATGAAACCATGTTATTTTTTTAAGAAAATTAATTTTAGTTATCTACAAGTATTTCAAGCATGCACGTGAATCCTCCTGATACAAGATTAATTATCTAAACTCCAAAGTTCTAGAGGCAAATGCAAAGGTTAGAGTTCAAAGTTCCTGAACCATCAAAATAGTTTTCTCACTCAATGATGCAGGATCTCATTATACATATACACATCAAACATTCAGCTGAATACATATTGGTGTTGACAATTATGTGGAACTAGCCAGAAATCTTTGACATCCTAGCATCTGGCTAATCTGTCTTCTAAGGCTCTAAGCTTCCAGAATAGATCCTGTCCCACCAAACCCAAGAGACCGCAAAACACTCATTGGTGCAAATATAAAGATTTACTACATGTATTCAGGGGGTGTTCCTGAGGCGTTTACATGACTTCAAATTGCATTTAAATAAATAAACTTTGTCATGTATCAAAGAGATCTCCGACCATGGATTACAATTTAAAATATGATAGGACCCATGACCCAAGAAAGAAGTGGAAGCACAGAAGTTAGAATAGTTACAGAATTCACTTAGAGTTGCATATTTGGGTCCATTTGTTTAAACTTTTCTTTTAAAAAAAGTGACTTAAAAAAACTGTCAAAATTGATTTACTTTAGAGATTTTATAAAAAGCTAAACTTGTATTTTGTTTGTTTATAATTATAAAAAGCACTTTGATTTTGAAGGGTAGTTAAATTTTCAGTTTTTTTTTTTTCTGAGAAGCTATTTAAAATAGCTTCTCAAAATAATTACAAATCTGATTTTTTTTTTCTAAAACTTAAAACTAACACCTTAAAACCTTCAAAAGTTAATTTTCCAAAAAAACAATCCCTTAAAAAAGCTGAAACAAATGGACTCTTAGCCAGCCATGTGGTTGACTAAAGTTTGCGGGTGCGGAGTATAAGAAACATTCTTTCTAAATTGCTAGTATAGGAGAACCAAGCATTAGCTTAGTGGTAAAAGGAAAACCATGGGAACTGGGAAGCATATTAGCTCATTTTCTCAGTTTATCATTCAGTTTACCATCACAGAAGTGTTTCTCGCTCCTTTTATTCTTTTATGTTTTTACAGCTCTTTCTCTCTTCAAAACCACAGATTTCATTTCTAGGTTCTTAGCAATACGGTTGTTAAACAATCCGTTATCTATCATAGTGTTGATCTACTGAAATACACCACAATTGAAATATGACATGAACAATTTTTTATCTTTCATAATACTGATCATTCGGCTGCTGAAAAAAGTTGATTGTGCTTTGCTAGTGAGGTTCTGGTTTTGCTTAATTATTGACATCTATCAAATGTTTACAGAAGCTCTTTGATTCTCATTTGTGAATTGAGTTATGACTTATGACTGCATGAAGGAAGCAGTATCACATGAAGTGGCATATTCTAGATGAATATTCTTACCTTAACACACAGGTATTCTTCAAAATGTGAGGTCTTAACAAAACAAGACACCAGGATCTGCAAAAAGCATCAAAAAGAATGTAATTTTATAAATAAATATATAATACTATCGTATAATAATCATGGTACATTGATAAAACATGGGTAATATATTCTGATTTGAGCATGACTGATGAAAGCCCCTAGCTGTCAACTGTAAGTATGGAAATCTGATTGAACAAGATAGATGCACATGTAGATTACTAGATTCCCTTTCCTCTATTTACAACAATAGGATAGGATGTACTGCTCAAATGTGCGCTATGAGCCCTTTACATTACCTTTAAGTTTTATAAGGTTTTATATACTAAATTGAAGTTAGAAATGAAAATGTTCAATCTACTCTAGTTTGGGTGGTGAATAAACTATTAACAGACATACACTAAGTATATAAAAATGATATATACAAAGAATCTCTCCACAACAACAACAACAAAGTCTTATCTCACTAAGTGAAGTCAGCTACATGAATCATACGACACCATTGTATTTGTACCCTATCATTTACCAAATCCTTAGAGATTCCATTCACCAAAAGGTTCCTATCAATAACCTCTGTAAGTGTTATTTTCAGTCTTCCTCTAGCTCTCTTCACAGAGCTCCAAGTCCAACACATATGCTCAACTCTCCTAACAAGTACTTCCAAGGATCTCCAATTAAAAATTAATCTAAATATAAAGCATAACAGGAGGAATAAAGTCAAAGTTTCATATTGTTAATCTTAAAATAGCCCAATCACAAAGAAATCCAAGCATAGGATTTAAAGTGTAAGTCATGGCTATAGAAAGGATTCAAAGTTAGATAGCAGATTACATAATGCACACAACTTTGTCCTTCTGAAACTGAAAGCTAACTTGATCCACAGTAAAAGGAAATACAGAAATTAACCTCAATGAATTGTTTATGCTGCAATGATAAACTATAGCTAAATATTTATAGAAAAGAGCAATAATGAAATAAATCTTATTTAAGATCCCTGTCAATCAGCAAAGGATCATTAGTTTGCACAATTAACTACTTCGTACTAACCAAAAGAGCCTGATTATCAGGATTTATGTTGTCCAAAAACACTCTCCTGTGCAACCTCTGCTGCTCAACTTGAGGATTTTTGGCCAAGACTTTCCGCATGTCAGCAACAATGTTCTGCAGAAGCATAATGCCATTCGTCACGTCATGGAGAAAGTTAGCAGAGAATGCTAAATAACAGTGAAAAAAAAAATTAACTAAAATTAACAAAACTAATTCTCACATTAATCTTATTTACATCCAAATGACTAATGGCTAGGTGGGTTTTGATCCGCCAATGTGTTTTTTGACTTAGGTTCCGCACAACATTCACTGTAAATTTGTGGTTCGGAATGTGAACAGCTTCACGATCTTCACCTCTTATAATTGTTGGTGACCACCAGCCCACATGCTGCATACCATGAAACCATCAATGCCCAAAAGAATGACTCGCGAATGTCAAAAGCACTACATGTTTCATAATTTCCTTATCTTATATCATGTAAAAAAAATATGGCACATATTTAACATAGATTTCCAATACTAAAAAAGTTACAGTTGCAATTTAACACACCTCGACGGTACCAGAAACCTCATATCCTTCAATCTTTGTTTGAATCCATTCATTAACCACAAAAGGTCGAGTTGCATGAATTATTGCACTTGAAAGGAAGTTTGTAAATATCTAAACAGATAACATTCAATGTCAATAAGTACTAAAATATCATTTTGACCACTAAAACACAAGGGAATTGGGATTATTAGAAGCAACAATAAATCCCAAACCTCACGACCAGCAAGGGTCAACAAAACTGTTCCAAGACCTCCTGCAGTAACCCATTTCTGGGTAGAGAAGCCCAACAATTCCATGAACAATGAAAAGGCAGCAATCCATACTGCAGAATAAACAGTTTTGCCCGCAAATTGGAATCCCATCTGACAAAAACGTACAAATGATTATGTCATTGAAATTGAACCACAACTAATAACCAAGAAATCTACTAAAGCATGAGGTTTCTACAATCTCATTATCTTTAATGCATTGCAGTTAGCAAGTTTTTTCTATAGATAAAAACTAATTTAGCAGATTGCTAAATGCTAATCTTCACTATGAGTAAAATAAATTGATAGGGAGAATAGGTAATCCAAAAGTTAAAAAAATTCATAACATATAGAGATAGGGAGCTATATATTATTGCCCAACTATTTTCAACAGTCACAATGTTACCTTCATTCCTTCTTATAAGAAACAAATGATTAAAATCAAAACCAAGGAGAATTGGAACAACAATTTTAATTAATAATGTCATAAATTTTAAGTTTTATTCCAGAAATACCCAAAATGCTTAAAATAATTGAATGAGAATAAGTGGATGCATCGTTAACATAAATCCCCACAATAAATTAAGGGTTTAAAACAAAATTTAGCAATTAATGCATTTGAAAAATTGTCTAGGCCTCTTATAGTTAGGAACTAAGAAAAACACCTTTTTATAAGAATAAAAAGGAACGGAGGGCGTAACAATTAAATTTGTGACAATCAACAGGTAAAAAAATAAACAGAATTGATAGTATATTTATCATCTTTAAACATCATAAAACTAAAATGTCAGTTGTCAATAGAAAAAGAAAAGATACAGACATTTCTTGCCTCATTTCCATCAGTGCTCTCCGCTAAGAATTTCTGTGCTTGTTGAATTACACTGCAGAAGAGTAATGCTTAATTAGTTTATTGAAGAAAAACTTAGTAAGCATTGTAAATTGGAATCAAAAAACAGACTGAAGAATTCAAGCTGGCTACAGGAAGTATTAAAAGTATCACAACTTGTAATAGCAATAGAAAATCACACAATTTCTGCCAAGGAAGGAAGAAGAGCCCAAAGCCCCAAAGAGATTTAGTGCTTAGGTGCATCTTAAGTTACGAAAACATTCATCAGTTTCAAGAGATCAAATGAAGGTAAAGAAATAGGCACACCTTGACAAACAATAGGCGAAGGCCAATACAGTTGATAATGATCTTACAAAATTCAAAAGCCGTTCTTTAACAACCTGGGCGGTTTCTGAAGGTAGAATTACTGGCTCCATTGCTCTGCAATTAGCTAACAATTCAGTACAATAAGAGTAGGTGCATCAGGGAAAGATATTATGTATTCCTCATATGATGAAGTTATTATCATAAAAAAGAAACCTGCAAATAAGTATTGCTCCAGTCCATAACAGTAATGGACGAAGGTAAGAAGATACTATATAATGAGTAGTACTTTTCTTCCAACTATTATCACTCCTCTGCAAAACAGTGTAAAATGTTAGATTTAGGTATTATTATTAATTATTATTAATATCACTGAATCAATTAATACAAGGATGAAAAATAGAACCATTGCATTATAACCTGAAAAAGTAGTTTCCTGGTCTGAAATAGTAATGGACCAAGACCCCATACTGCAAAAATGATAATCCCAACTGCTGGGATCAACTTTACTGTGACAGGACTATTTTGCAACACATTACAAGACCTGAAGAAAAACACATAAGTGTATAGATTGCTTAAATTTGTACACTTGTTGACTGCAAAATCACATAATTTACCTTGCCAGCACTGTAGCAACCACCTTAACAGCTGGGAGCTTACTTGGTTGACTTGGCACTAAAAAACAATGACACTTAAAAGGGCGGGATTTGCAAGAAAATGTATGTGTTGGCCTGTTTATATGACGAGGTTGTTGAAAACCTCTGCAGCTCGGTTTCATGAACTGCAATAGAAAAAGAATATTGTCTTACAGTATATTCTAATGAAGAGAATGAGCAATTTCTTAATTTTAAAAAGGTATTATCAGTTGATCATCAATATTATAGAGTAAACATTCAACCATCAGTAAATCAAGGAACAGAAGGAACCGGTTTATTTGATTAAGAGCCAGTTTAGATCAACTTCTCAACAATCACTTGACGAGAAGATAATAAAATAAATCAATGAGGTAAAATGATTCAAACAACCAAACTTTTCACACAAGTTAAAATTATCTTATGCACCTCAACATTTTTAGAAGCTCCCCCCTTCTAACTTCTGTATCATCATCTGAAAGTTTAACAAAGCTTGGATTCTTACCTTATAAAAGTCTTAATAGTAGGGCTTTAAAATTGAAAAGTGTTAGAATATATAAAATTATATTATCATAGCTGGTAATATCTTCGATTAACACTTAGGATTAGTTATTACTCCATCCGTTTCATATCATAAACCCTTAAAATAAAAAATGGGTGTTTCATTTTATAAGCCCCTACATAAAAAATTAGGAGCATTTATTATATATTTTCCTATTTTACTCTCAAGCATTTACTGTTTCTACATTTGCACAATTAATAGATGACGGTGGAGTTTAACTTTAAATGAGGAAAAATTTGGAAAGATAAAATTGTCTTTTACAATACCAAGACAATAATTACCCTCCTAAAACTGTATGTCCTTATAAATAGGGGCTTATAATATGACATGGAGGGAGTATAACTTTATTTATTATTATGATTTAGTTCCCTAATTATATAAGATCATAATTATTATAAATGAGGAACATTCCTCTAGGTTTAAGACACACATCAACATATTCTAATCCATTAATATCAATTCTCTTTCTCACCCATAATTTCAACAAACAGATCTCATAAGCTAGAAGGTATGCATCCAAATGTCTAAGTCATTTATTGAAGTGAAAAGAAAAACCAATATTTTAAGCTACATAAGAAACCCTTTTCTCTTGGGTGTATAATAGATCAAAACCAATAAAATATTTCCTAAGGGTATGTTTCCATTATGAGGTTTAATGGAAACCTTTCCCCCTTTCTGTTTGTGAGTATCATTGCTTTTTATGCAGTTTAAAATATCGTCTATCTTCCTTCCTACCCCTTTAACTTCTCCATTCCCTTTCCTTCCCCCTTCTCTCTAAACTCCCAAACTATCCTTAAAGCAAACAAATGATAAAATATAAGTTGCATAGCAGAGAAACTAAACAATACCAACAAGGCTATAACTTAAAGAAAATTGGCATAACAGTACTATGAAAGTTTCACAAAATTCCATGAAAATATTTGGCACACCAATTAGACATTTAGTCAACAGCAAGCAACAAGACAATATCATTATATCTTAAGAGCATACCGAAACAGGACATGAAGGACCTGCACTCAATAAATGTAACTTGCCACATTTTGTCACCCTCTGTAAACCAAAAAGTGATATGAATGTGAGAACAGAGATGAAAACTAATGAACTTTGCACAAAGACTACAGAATTAATGAGAATTTCTGTACCGAATGTTTATCAATGCAGCCCAGGTTCCTGCAAAGTCCCAATCCATGGGGCAACTGCAGGGAACCAGGAAGAGCCATATAATCGATTCGAAGCAGATACCAAAAAGATCTCACTAGCAGCCAAAGAACTTATAAAAATAGTATTTAAAACTTTGACACAACTCAGTGATGCTGATAGGCTTTGCTACTCTTTCAAATCTGCTGCCTGCAGTTAAACCAACATTAATTATATGATCATCAAAAGGTTAAGGATATTACCACACATGTATATATTTCTATGCCTAATTCCAGTAAAGTTGTCCAGCAAGACCAACAAAGTTGATGTTTGGTATGAATATTAATATTGATATGTTTAGTAATCGATTGTGAAAACAAAGTTGTGACTGTACGTCGTTTAAGATACTCAAACTTCCATTGAGCCAATGGATTTATATTTTCAATTCACTCAATCCCCGTTGCGGTCAGGAAACGGGTAAGCAAACAAGCAGTAAGCACCCATTTGGTATCCAATTGTGAAAATGGAATGGTAAAACAGAGAATGGTTGATAATTACCTTGCATGCAGTTTGAGGTTGGTTATCATTAGAATATAGTTTTTAGTTAGCCTCGGTTGGAAAACCCCAACTAAGAACCAACCAGACCCTAAGTAGTGGAAGCAGGATTCGTACCCTGGTCCCCCTACTTCTTAACCCTATCCTCTTCCTTTTACCACTATCCAGACCAATAAAAAAAATTCCAGTAAAGCCCCAGAATGGCTAAGACTAGAGTTTGATGGAAGGCATCGTAACACAGAATAGAAGCCTACATGTCCAAACATCTGAGAGAGTAGACATGCAGAGATTTTGGGTCAGCTACAATTGTTTCTCTTACACCACCGTATATAAATTAGCATCAAAACCCCTTAAACCTTAATAAATTTTAAGTTAGACCCGATTTCTTAAACGTGAAATGGAACAGTTTAATCAGAAAAGCACTAAAAGAATTAAGCCTCCCCTCATAAAAAAGAAAAACAAGAAAACAAGATATTCCCTTGACAATCATAAAAATATATCTAAACAGCAACTTGAGAATCAAATACGTTTAGATAGTACAGACAGAGGATCACATAAAAGAGGGAGTATGCAATGAAAGTTCAGATATAGTTAGGGGAATTGAAATAGGCGCGTAAAAGATTTGAACTCTGGAAAATTTGAAGAATGGGTTGTCTACCTCTGATGGAGAAGAAGAAGAAGAAGTAGGTGGGTCAGAGGAGTCTCTGTTTCTCAGAGCTTCTACCAATTGATGTTTTGTTTGCCTGCTTCTGCGAGGCGCAGGGCAAACAAAAAAAGACACGAACTTCTGTTTTTTGATTAATTTATTTCTTTATTTTAATTTTGATTTCTTGTGGGACCCAAGCGAAGGGTTCACATTTGTACGCCAGAAATTCATTTTATCATCTTATGTCGTTATATCAGGCTGTTTTCCACGTGTCCTCTCACACAAGCACTTCCTCCCCACATTCTTGGTCTTTACTTGGCGTGTGTTTGGTTATGTTGGGAGTGTTTCTAACAATTAAGAATAGTGTCTAACCACATGTTTCTACTCATAAAAATATAGAGCATATTCTTAATTAATCCTTATAAACTCATACCCTATTCATGATGAGAAACACACTGCGGAAGCGTACCTGAATTTGCCATTAGGAATGATGAAGGGATGAGAGTAACCGTAGGTATTTGATCTTCCAGATGTAGAGAGCCTTATTTTCTTCTTTGAGAGGATGATCAGAAAAAACCAGAAACTAAGTGTAACATTCTTTCTCTACAAATGGGGACCATAACCTCCTTTTGTAACTTCTGTCAGTTACATATTAAAATACAATATCTCTAATTTGGCCCCTCATCAAATTAGGATATTACCATAGGTATCTACATAATAATCTTTCATGACAATTATGCCCTTAGCCATCACTTTAATATTAATTATAGACCACTTTAAATTTTGGCTAATTATATATTGACTTTAACACATTTAAATAATATATGTGATCCAAAATTACTAACAATCTCTCACTGGTCACATATGTGTCCTTATAAATGTGTTAAACTTTATGAGCTCAAAATGTTGCCAATATATATACCTTGAGCATACCCAAATATTCTCGTCCATCAGTTATATCAGTATATAGAACCAAAGGAGTTTTCATTATATCAGTCATAACCAAACTCATCAATGATTACTAATATTGACATAACCAAATGACATAGACTCATCATGAAATGTGTAGCATGAAAATTACATGAAGGTGGCCTACACATGTCAATTTTCAACTGGTCCTTCTTTACCTCAATGAGATCATGTAATAACCATTTTTACAAAGTGTATTACTATAACAAAAGCTTTATATTTGATCAAAAATATCCAAATCCAAATACAGAAAGTATGCATACATAATACTAAATGTAAAACATCAAATATATAAATGACAAACTCCCACTAAACTATAGATTCCTCAAACTGTAAAACACCCATGTGAGCGGTGTGCTCATGAAAGACCTTGGGTGGAAGACCCTTCGTAAGAGGGTCCGCAATCATGAAGTTTGTCCCTAAGTGTTCTATAGAAATCTGCCCACTTTGTACCCTTTCCTTAACAACTAGGAACTTGATGTCAATGTGTTTTGACTTAGTAGAACTCCTATTGTTATTAGAATATAAAACAGCTGATTTGTTGTCACAGTATAACTTAAGTGGTCTTTCAATTCCTTCCACAATTTTCAGCCCAGTGACAAAGTTTCTCAACCAAATCCCATGACCAGATGCCTCGTAGCATGCCACAAATTCTGCTGCCATGGTGGATGACACAGTAAGAGTTTGCTTGGCACTGCGCCAAGAAATTGCACCACCAGCCAACAAATAGATGTAGCCTGAAGTGGATCTAAAGCTATCTTGGCATCCAGCAAAATCTGAATCAGAATACCCAATGATCTCCAATTGGTCTGATTTCTTGTATGTGAGCATATAGTCTTTTGTTCTTTTTAAATACCTCATAACCCTTTTGGCTGCTTTCCAATGATCCATCCCTGGATTGCTTAAATATCTGCCCAACATCCCAACTATGTATGTAATATCCGGACGCGTACATACTTGGGCATACATTAGACTCCCTACAGCTGATGCATAAGGAATCTTCTGCATTTCCTGAATTTCTAAGTTTCCTTTTGGGCATTGGTTGAGACTGAACTTGTTTCCCTTAGCAACTGGAGTATCCCCCGATTTACAGTCCTGCATGCCAAACCTTTTAAGTACCTTTTCGATATAGCTCCTTTGTGATAATCCTAAAATACTCTGAGATCTATCTCGATGTATCTGGATTCCTAAAACAAAGGAGGCGTCACCAAGATCTTTCATTTCAAAGTTTCTTGATAGAAATTTCTTGGTTTCATGTAATATGCCTATATCATTAGTGGCAAGCAGTATGTCATCGATATATAAGACTAGGAAAATGTACTTACTCCCACTAAATTTGTGATACACACAATCATCAACAAGATTCATCTGGAAACCAAATGAGAGAATTACTTGATGAAATTTATAGTACCACTGATGAGATGCCTGTTTTAGCCCATAAATGGATTTTGTCAGTTTGCAAACCATATTCTTTGGGTCTCCCGACACAAAGTTTTCTGGCTGCACCATATAGATTGTCTCGTCAATGTTGCCATTGAGAAACGCCGTCTTGACATCCATTTGATGGAGCTCCAAATCATAATGTGCAACAAGAGCCATGATTGTCCTAAAAGAGTCTTTCGATGAAACTGGAGAGAAAGTCTCTTTAAAGTCAATCCCTTCCTTTTGTGTATAGCCCTTAGCCACAAGACATGCCTTATATCTTTCCACATTACCTATAGAATCCCTCTTGGTCTTAAAAATCCATTTGCAATCAATAGGATTCACACCTTCTGGTAATGGGACAAGTTCCCAAACTTTGTTGTCTTGCATGGACTTATACTCCTCTTTCATTGCTTCAATCCACTTTTCAGAGTTGGAACCTTGCATGGCTTGACAGAAGTTGATTGGATCATCTTCCATTACACCATTATTTTCCTCATGTTCCTGGAGAAATACCACATAATCATTAGGAATAGCACTTCTCCTTTCTCTAGTGGATCTCCGCAAAGGTATTGGTTCTTGAAGCATGGGTTCTTGAGGATCTTGAGTTTGTTCTTCATGAACAACCAAATTATCTTGAGTAGGGGAGTCAACAACAGTGTCTTGAAGAGGTGTTGAATTTGCTTTATCAATAGCAACCACATGAATCGGTTCTGGAATTTTTACCGATTCTTCCTTTAAGACAAAGTCTCTTACCTTATTCTTCCCCCCAAACTCAATATCCTCAAAGAACGTGGCAGTTCCCGTCTCAAAAATTATCTTTAGTGTGGGATCATAAAATTTATAGCCCCTGGATCTCTCAGAGTAACCAATAAAGTAGCTGCTCACGGTTCGGGAGTCCAATTTTTGTTCATTTGGCTTATAAGGCCTTGCTTCAGCTGGACATCCCCATACATAAAAATGTTTTAGACTAGGTTTTCGCCCAGTCCAAATCTCAAAAGGTGTTTTGGCAGCTGCCTTAGTCGGTACTCTATTCAGAATGTAAGCTGCAGTCTTTAGTGCCTCTCCCCAGAGTGACTCTGGCAAGGTAGAATGACATATCATACTCCTTACCATATCCTTAAGAGTTCAGTTTCGTCTTTTAGCCACACCATTCATGCTGGGTGACCCTGGCATTGTGTACTGTGGGACGATTCCACATTCCTAAAAGGTCCCGGATATTGTTCACCTAAACCGTCATATCTACCATAGTATTCACCACCACGGTCAGATCTGACACGCTTAATTCTTTTGTTGAGTTGATTCTCAACTTCATCCTTAAATGATTTGAACACGTCTAAAGATTGTGACTTTTCATGTATAAGAAATAAATACGCATATCTCGAGTAATCATCTATGAATGATATAAAATATTGTTGACCATTCCAAGAAGGTGCGGGAAATGGCCCACAAATGTCTGTATGTATCAATTCTAAGATATCTGTAGCTCTATGCGCATCTAATTTCTTTGATTTTGTCTGCTTTCCTTTAATACATTCAACACAAACGTCAAAATTTATGAAGTCAACGGAATCTAAGATCCCATTTGACACAAGTCGTTCAATTTTATTTTTAGAAATGTGACCTAATCGCTTGTGCCATAATGCACCTGAGATGGTGTTGTCAATTTTACGCTTAGTACCACGTGATTCTACTTTTAAGGATTCGCCATAGGTAGATACAGTTTCAAGCAAATATAGATTATCATAACCTGAAAGTGAACCAGTTCCAACAATATTTGAATCCAAAGACAAACTAAATGCATTGTTTCCAAATGAACATAAATAACCTGACTTGTCCAAATAAGAAACGGAAACCAAATTTCATCTAAATGACGGTACAACAAAAGTGTCTTTCAAATCCAAATAAAATCCAGTACACAATAATAATCTAAAATGCCCTATAGCTTCCACCTCTACCGATTTACCATCTCCAACATAGATCCTTCTTTCAGAATCAAGTGGCTTTCGGTAGCTCCGACAACCCTGCAATGAAACACTGATGTTAGTAGTGGCACCAGAGTCTAACCACCAAGTGTTTCTAGGTACTAAAGTTAAATTGACCTCAGAGCAGACTAAAGTAAGAAACATACCTTTTCTTGCACGCCAAGCATGATATTTGGCACACTTCTTCTTCACATGTCCAGGCATGTCACAAAAGAAACATTTGTCACCCTGAGTTTATTTCTTTTGTGCTGGACCCTTAGCAGCTTCATTCTTGGGTTCCTCAGTTCTTTTTCTTTTGCCCTTGTCTTTAGAGGTACTTGCAAAATGAACACTTTCTGTCTTCTCTTGCTTCAATCTTTCTTCTTCTTGCACATAGTATGAAATGAGTTCATTAAAAGACCACTTCTCCTTTTGACAGTTATAAGATATCTTAAACTGACTAAACTGTGAGGGAAGAGAAATCAACACTAAATGTATGAGTAAGTCGTCCGACAGCTCAAGTTTCAATGCCCTTAATTTTGAAGCAATGTTGGACATGCCCATAATGTATTCCCTAACATTTCCTTTGCCCTGATACTTCATGGAAATCAAGTTCTGAAGAAGAGTACTTGTTTCCGCCTTATCGCTTTTTGCAAGGCGCTTTTCAATTTCAGCAAGGAAATCTTTGGCACTTGTTATCTTGTCAGAAACAGTACCCCTAAAGACCTCAGGAATGCCGCGCTTAATGATCATAAGACTCATGCGATTTGAACGATCCCACTTCTCATAATCTTTCCTCTGTTCAGAGGTACTAGATTCCATAGGAGAAGGGGGTTGCTCAATCCTTAATGCAAGATCTAGATCCATGCAGCCAAGAACAATTTCTATGTTCTCTTTTCAGTCCTTAAAATTTGTTCCATTAAGAACTGGAACCGAATTCAGATTAGCAGATATTGAAGCAATAGTAGCTGAAAAGAACAAGACAAATAATACAATTATACTCACATAATAAATTCAATCATTAATATATTCAAATAATGGAAGAACTCAATACAAGACACCTAGTGCACCATCAATATCAAGTCTTTGGATAGTAACATTAATTGCTAGTGGTATCCTTGTTGTAATAATCAAACATTGACAATTAAACATGTCACATAATGAACCCTTCTTTGGATTGATTTATCATGCACATGCTAAGCCTTATAATTATCACATGTTTACTATCACAGGTGTGTACTCAATCTGGCCAAGTGTTAAATTTTCCTTTGGGCTAATTAATACTCACATGGATAAACATACACACAAACATTTAAACATTTTGTATGAACTATCTACACAAGAGAGGTCACTTTGGTGATTTCTTGATTCAATTAATTCATTTAAAATGCTAAATCATTGTATATAAAATATACAAATAATAACCAAAATTTGAACATTAATATTCCAAATCTGAATATGCCATTATAATGAATAATAAAATAAAATTATTATTTCCCGAAACAATGAATGTCAATATAATTACAAGAATTAAGATATGAGAATTTGTATATATTATATTCATCATGATATATGAATATTTTCAATCACATAAGAACTTCACATTAAAAATAAAATATATATATTGCACTACACCATTAAATATCCATGGTACAGCAAACTAACGAATTGCACTATGCCAAGAGAAGAAAAAAATAAAAAATTCACGTGCACCATTATAAAAAAAAGGAAGCATAATAGACATATGCATAATATCAATCACGTGAAACAATTCACATGAAGAACAAAATTATTTATTATTATATATTGGCATTCATATATCATATTATGGCGTGGTATTGTTACAGTATAATTTGTATATATGATTCGCAGGACAGGAAGACTTTAATATATGAATGTTACGCATATGGCACATTACAGACAACTTTAATATATGGCACAGTACACACAACTTTAATATATGAATGTTATAATTTCACACACAGCGGCAAAGATGCACAGACACCATTAAATACCAATTCACATACAGAATATGAACAATTGAATTTCACACAAATTAAGATTTAATAATTTTTCTGATGTGAATGGATACTCAGAGTAATTCAAAAATAAATAAATAAATAAATTAAATCCTAATTTTGAACCCTAATTCAAAATTCCCAAAAACAAACATGAATCAAGTATGGGAGGCTCTGATACCAATTGTTGGGAGTGTTTCTAACAATTAAGAATAGTGTCTAACCACATGTTTCTACCCATATAAAAATATAGAGCACATTCTTAATTAATCCTTATAAACCCATACCCTATTCATGATGAGAAACACACTACGGAAGCGTACCTGAATTTGCCATTAGGAATGATGAAGGGGATGAGAGTAACCGTAGGTATTTGATCTTCTAGATGTAGAGAGCCTTATTTTCTTCTCTGAGAGGATGATCAGAAAAAATCAGAAACTAAGTGTAACCTTCTTTCTCTACAAATGGGGACCATAACCTCCTTTTGTAACTTCTGTCAGTTACATATTAAAATACAATATCTCTAATTTGGCCCCTCATCAAATTAGGATATTACCATAGGTATCTACACAATAATCTTTCATGATAATTATGCCCTTAGCCATCACTTTAATATTAATTATAGACCACTTTAAATTTTGGCTAATTATATATTGACTTTAACACATTTAAATAATATATGTGATCCAAAATTACTAACAGGTTATCCCTCCTAACGGTGTCAAGCTAACCCAACCACGTTTATTTTTTCGTTAGGTGGACAACATGGCGTTTGGTTACACACCCTCCTCTGTTCCGTTCCATGGACCTCCGTTGGTGGAATCTTGGCGTGCGTGCACCCTCCGTTTGGCAGAGGTAGGTTCTGGCTCCCTCATGCCAACGGAAGATGGTGAAATGTCGAGGTTGGCCTTAGTTTTGGGGTTAAAAACAGAGGCCAAGGGTGGAGCTTACGAAGATGGAGTTTCGCGGTGGCTGGCGAGGTAAGGCATGGTGGTGGTTCAATCGTGGTCCACCGAAGAGGATGATCGACGCTGGAACATTTATGCCGCTAGGTTCACTATGAGAGAGGGTTCAGATCGCGCGTATATGGTGCCATGGAATAAGGGTTGCAGAAAAGGGGTTTCTATGGTGGAGGATGGTTGGGGTTATAGAGCACAACAGAAACAGAGTGATGTGGGAGTGGAAGAAGAAAATGGTGCAGCGAGAGAGAAGATCCACACAAAGAAGAAAAGGAAAAACAAGATTCTGATGTTGGGGTTCTGTTGCATAAAAGAGAAGGAGATATATTAATGGGTTGTTACAATTTTAAAAAATGGGTACCTCTTCAAGAAGTGTTTTTTTGGCTAATTGATAGGAATACTATTCAGTGTGATTAGCCTAATTAATTCAAGTCTAATTTGTTAAAAAATAACTTTATTTGTTTAAAAAATAATAGGGTATTCTTAAAAAAATTATTTTGTTAAAAAATAATCCAATTATACATAATATTACATAAATATAAATATATACAAATTTTGATATTGTATCTATTTATATTATTAATATATATACATATTCAATATATTTTTTACTAATACCTTTTTAGTAATTTCCCATCAAACCACCATTTACCCAACCCAATTTTTTCTCCAACTAAACACAATCACTACTTCTCAACCCACTTTTACCTAACCCAGCCTTTTCAATAACCAAACACAACTCCATTTACAAAACCCAAGTTTTCTCAACCTTAGTTTTCTCAACCAAGTTACCCCAACGGGTAACCAAATGGACCCTTAATCAGAGTTACCTGTTGAATGAAATCATCCAACTTAATTTAATTACGGGTCTGTTTGATTAAAAATTAGGTTAATTGGGGTAACCAAACGGACCCTTAATTAGAGTTACCTGTTAAATGAAATCATCCAACTTAATTCAATTACGGGTCTGTTTGATTAAAATTAGGTTAATTTGATTGGAAAAGTTTACGTTTTAAAAATTTAGTTGGAAAAATTGAGGTTTTGAAAAGTGTGATTTGTTTTTAAATATATGATTGTAGAAATGAGTTGGAAAATAGTAATTTGTGTTTGGTTAAAAAACATTTGGTAAACTTGGTTGAAAATAATATTTAAATGAAAAGTTATCAAAATCAGTAATTGTTAACACAAATAATTAATTGCTACTATATTTATTATAATTTTAATTTTAATTTTTGATAATTGTCAAAGAAAAATACAAAAAGAAAATAAAAGGAAAAAAACTCTGAAAAGAAAAAAAAGTGAAAAGAACAAAAAAAAAGTAAAGAGAACAAAAGAAAAAAGAAAGAAAAAAAGGAGTGTGGTTTCTAAGTGTTAATGTGTAGTCAAAGAAAAAGTGACACTCCCACACATAGTGTTAAGGTTGTTAGCCAACATCCCACCCACGTTATCCCAAAGAAGCTGGGAGGCTCCTACACAAGAACGGAGGTCGGCACATGAGGAACGGAGGTTAGGAAGCGCATGTTGTGTAGCCAAACAAGTTGGGGTTTGACCTTAATCTTGCAAACTGAATGGAGGTTACAACCCCAAACGGAGGTTGCAACTGCAAACTAAATACTCATTAAGTATGATTGAATTTTTTTAGTAATCGAATTAGAATCGATTCAATTAAGAACCAATTGTAATGGAATTAAATATCGAATTTAAGGTTTGTAAATATGAATATCAATTAGTACTTGACATAAGTTTATATTATTATTATTATTATCACTATTTTATGTTTTTGTGTTTCTATATGTTAAAGACTTAAAACAAGCGTTAAGATGTGACTTTTGTTTGATAATTTTAAATAGCAACATCCATATTTTATTTATGATTATATTGGGTGGCCATAATTTTAATTTTCATAGAGTTTGTAATTATATAATAAGTTCTTACTTTACTTGTGATTTATTTTATGATCATGAAAATTTGGTGTCTTGTTACAATTAGGTTGGTCATGTCTCATTATTTAAAATGTTTAACGTGAATTTTGTGATTTTAAAGCTTTTTATATTTTAATTTTTATAAAGTTTACAACATATTATAATTAATTGGATATTTGAGTATTGTGTATTGTCATTGAAATCCACTCCAATTGATCGGATTAACTTTGATCAAATCAGAAATTTTTTTACTAAAATCTAACTGAATCCGATACTCACTTAGCCTTATTTCTCCTATCTTCTTCTTGTTTTTTATTATTAAATTAAAAGTTGGGTCCGAGGATTTATCAATGGGTCAGGGTAATGCCTTAAGACTCGATTAACATTTATAAAAAAATTTTCTATCACCCACCAACAAAATGAAATTTTGACCACAAATTAAATTCTTAATTAACTGAATCAATTTTTATTGATTATCTTTTTTTTTCTTCTGGGTATATTCAAACATTGTATATGTATTATATTTCTATACAAGTGCATATGCATCTCGTTATAATGTTATGAAAGTACGTATACTTGGGAATAGAGGTGGCAATACAGACCTACGAGTCAAGCTAGGTCAAGGCCCAGATAAGCCCATCATAATACGGGCTTAGCCAGGCCAGAAACATTGGCCCTAACCTGTACTTTATGTGGCCTGCGGGCCAACAGGCCAGCTTGTTTTTTTTTCAAATTATGCATGTCATTTTTTTATTTTAAATTAATACTATTTTTAAGCCTTCTTTTAAAAAAAACTTTAGATATAAAAATTAAATTTCACCTTTTTTGAAACCAATTCTTTTATAAGTAACCCAATTTATTTAATTAAAAGTTTAAATAAATTATATTTGCATTAATGAAAACAAAATTTTATTATTTACATTTTATAATATTATATTATTAAATCTATCATAACATACAATACAAGTTATACAACTATCATAAAAAATCCAGATAAATAATCATAAACCTTTAAATCTTTAAAATATATACAAATTTTGACCTCCAAGCTAACTTTCGCGCCTAACTTGTCTGTTTTAACTTCGAATGTTACGAAACTTTATGGGCATTATCTATGACTCATTCTAGACCTATAGCGCAGTTCATGCTTAAAGATTCCTCTGGATCACGGAATTATGTGGAAAATTACGTTAAATCATTTTCTATCAATTCCATTGCTAAAACCCCATCAATATTCAAATGACAATTTTCAATCACACAAGTCATAATTGTATCTAGAGTCTTATTGGTACCTTTCGGGGATCCTAAATCCCACCGAAACTCAATTTCACCAATTTAGTTGGCTTAATTAGTCAATTTTCTTCTTAACACATAATCTCTTTCTATATATATATATATATATATATATATATATATATATATATATATATATACACACACACACACACACATATGCATCAATTCTCCTAATTACCAGCTTTCATTAATCACGCTAGAACACATTACCATTAATCAGTATATGCTACCTATGAAATCTCGATTTCATCAATACCTTGGCTCAATGCTAGGGGTGGCAAAACGGGTCTACGGGCCGGGTCAAAGCCCGTATAGGCCCGTCCAAATACGGGCCGGGCCAGGACAGAATAGGAAAACGGGCCAAAAATATTGGCCTGACCCGTTTTCTATGTGGCCTGCGGGCCAACCCATTTTTTAATAAAATTATACAAGCTATTTTTTATTTTAAATTTAAACTATTTTTAAATATTTTTAAGAAAAATTAAAAATAAAAATTAGATTTCACCTTTCCAAAGTAAAGTTTTTATAATTAATCTAATTTATTTCATTAAATAGAAATAATAAATAGTCATCAAAATTAATTCCTTATCAAATAATCAAAATTACAACCAACCAAATATTAATATTATATATATAACTTATTAATATATATTTTAAGAAGGCCCGTCAGGCCGGCCCATTTTTTGGCAGGCTAAAACGGGCCAGGCCTATTCGGGAAAATAGACCTCAAAGGTTGTCATCCCTACTCAATGCCATCACACTACATTCATAATATAAGGACATCACACACATATATAATTCCACAGCATCATCTAATTGGCTTAGTGTCATCTATCAGTAAATCATACACATATGTACTACTCTACCATAATCACCAGCCAATAGATCACACAGTCTATCAAGATATAGTGGCTCCATGTCATTCAAAACAACACATATATGCATAAGGTTACATAAGATATGATGACATAATCACTTGAACAAATTCTCATAATTTGCATTATTACAAGCAATACAAATTCCTCCATCATTCCTTGGCATCTCTGGCTCATTTGGTGCTCGCCTCTATAGTGTCCGTGATATTCCTATCATTAGTTACGAAAAAGAAAAACAACGAGAGAAAGGGTGATTGACAAACATATTAATCAACATAGAAACTCAAAATTAAAAAAGGCATAACATTAGCCTTATGATATACATACTCAGTTCACATTTCAATTACACCACTTGTGCTCAGTCGTTAATCTCATTCTCAACATCATAAGCCACTCAGGCTATAACTAATAGTGTACATACATTCATAAACATATTTGATTTCTTGACCTGGCCCGTCTATTTTTAATGGGCCAAACCCAAATTGCTATCCCTACTTGGGAGCAATTTGTTTTGTTTGGGTGATAAAAAAGAGTAAGAAAAAATAAAAAAATATCAAAAATTATATTAGAATTTAGGTTGTCTATACATTTTTTTATGATAGGTTGTTTATACATGAACTATCAAAAAAGGGTTAAGGTATAAATGAATTTAAACTATTAGTTAAATTTCCATTGGAAGCACGACAAGTCAAATGTAGAAACAGAGAGGGACAAACATGTCCCTCAAACCCACCATTTCGTGTGAAATGTCAAATGTGAGTTGGTACATTTCAAGAGCCTTATTTAAAGGAACAAACACTATATTAACTCAAAGAAACTTTTAAGACTTTATATAATCATCATTTACTTTAATTAAAATTATTTTTATTTTCTTAATATAACTTCATTATTTTTCTCTCATTAATAATAAATATTTCTTTATATATGAACTTTTTTTGTTACGTTGATGCATGAACTTTGAAGTCACAATGGATGGAAGGAAAAAAAATCTTTTATAATAAATTTAGTTGCCAACAAAATGATCTGGTAAATATTAAACTTGTGATGACGAGGTTATGAGTTTAAATCTCAAAAATATGAAAACTTTGTTGATATGTGTTCTATAGGTATATTTGGAAGTGCTTCAACTTTTGTTTGTTTTTTTTTTTGAAAAACACTTCCATTTTTATATTGAATTGAATGATAACTTATACCCAAAAAAGTAAAGGAATGAATAACTAATAAATATAAAACCAAACATGTTTTTCAGTTTAAAAACATACACTTGTTTTGTATTTGAATGGAGAAATTTAATAAAGGAATTTATTTTAACAAAGAATTTTAAATATTGGTAATTTCAATCTATTGTTTGGATCCTAGTAATTTTAAAATTTATAAAATTTTTAAGGAAATTCTAATATAACTAAAAAAAGGAATTTAGAATTCTATAGAAAAACTGAAATTTAAATTCTCTCGTCCAGCATTACTACCACCACACCTTTTATCTCCACCACCACCACCACTTCTTCCAAAGACATCACCACTGCTATTGTCACTGCCACTATGGTCACCCCCACATCATCGTCACCATCACCCCCACCCTGCTGTCACCACCACCATTGCAACCGCCTAAGTTGATGTTACCCCGGTGGCCACTTATCATCATCGTCACCACTCCTTTATTTCCATTATACCATCGCCACCACTACCATCACTACTGTCGCTGCCACGGCGGCTAAAGTTTCCATCATCATTATTGCCACCATCCCACCCATTACCACTGTCACTAAGGTCACCACAAGCATAATCATCATCATTATCACTATGGTCGTCACCCATACCATTATCGCACCACCACCCTTTTGTTGACTCAATTGCTACCCCACCACCACTACTGGCTCCACCACCACCACTTCCTCGTCGCTACCATTGCCATCATCACCATCATCACCGCCACAACCGCCATCGCTAACACCACCCTATCATCGTTGTTGGCACCACATAACCCTTACCATTGCCACCGCCTTGACAGCCACAACCTCCATTGTTGTTGTACTCCTGGTACTACTGTCACCCTTATCACTTCCACTATAACACCACTACCAATAAAACTTTTAAAAATTTAAATACTTAATCTTAACAAGTGATTTTCAAAATGAAAGGATTTAAATTACTTCATCTAAACAAATAATTTTGACAATAATAGAAATTGAATTTCCCAGAATTTTAAATTCTATAGAATTTTCAGATACTCCATCCCAAACAAAATTTTGAAGTGTATTGATTTTACCGAACCTGATCCAATTTCTAAAATAGACCAAGTGAGTAAATTTGTTTTTACACAATTTACAAAATAATATCAAGAAAGTGATTACATTTTTTGTTAAGGACAGAGATTCACTAATTATCAACTAATAAAGTCCTTAAATAATTAAAAAGGAACTATGTTAAACATATATTTTTCATATAAAAAATACACAAACTGTATTTGATAAAAATAAAGAAATATGTTTAACAAGATTGAAATATTGTATTTATTATATATGTTTTTATTATAAATATTGTAGTGGTAAGGAGCGATGGAGAGAGGTAGAGTTGGATTAAGATGAGAGTGTTGTGATCTAAATCATTAGGACAAGGAAATGAGGGTTCAAAGGGTGATGAGTTTTGGTTGGTTAAGAAAGTGGTCTCTCTAAACCCTTTTAATGTAAGAGCATTCAAGAATACGTTGTCCTTATATGGCATGCTATGGGGAGATTAGAGACAAAAAAATATTTTCTCCTTCAGGATCTTTAATAAGAAGGATTAGGATCTAATGTTGAAGAGTAGTCCCTAAAATTTCAATAAACATGTTATAACACCGTGCCTTAACGAGAACGGTGAAGAGGTTACCCTAATGCATGTTAACTTTTAGGTTAGGGTTCATGACTGATAGGTGTCTAGTTTGTATTAGTTTTAGGGTCCTTTTGTCATCATTATTAGTTTATTTCTATTAGTTTTCCCCCTTAATTCCATGATTTTCTTTTATTCCGCACATGTTACTCAGGTGTCTATGTTTTATAGGAAACGCTTTGTTATAGGTTCATAAACAAGGAAACAAGAGGCATTTGATCAAGCATTGGATGGATGGAAAGGATTCAAGACACCAAAAGCATAAAAATAAAGCCATGTAGACCCTTGGAATGCACTATGGAGAAATGATACATAAAAAAGAGCACTCCGGAAGCATTTTGGTGAAGTTAAGAGAAATCCACTGCCAGTGGGAAAAACCCACTGCTAGTGGATCCCACTGACTTGAGCCAAAATACGTAAAAATGGAGACAGAAAAATCCATTAGCTGTGGGTTTTCCCCACTGGCCCTGGACCTTGCTAGAAAAATGGAGTTTTGGTAGAGAAAAAAACCTACTAGCCATGGTTTTTGCCATTTGGAAATCCACTGCCAATGGGTTTTTCCCATTGGCCATGGATCTTGCTGCCTGGAACCTAGAATTAAAGATTATTGGACCCTTGTCACAATCCACTGGCCGTGGGTTTTTACCACTGCTAGTGGATTTGGCACGTTCTGCAATTTTCCTATTTTTAGGAGCAGTTTCTGAACATAACAAAAGGGGGCACTCATTGGAAACGTACACAAAGACTTTAGGCACTTTTTGGGAAAAAAATTAAGAGCTTTCCCAAGGGACTTCAGAGGAGATTCAAGGACCAACACCAAGGAACATTGGATCACAGCATTTTGGGTGAAGATTTAGAAGGCAAAAGTGAAAGCTTTTCTTCTATTTTTAGAATCCTTATTTTGTATTTAGGTTTTCTCCTATGTTGGGAATTAAATTAATGGCTTGTTGCTTTGTAATTAATTCTATAATGAACTAAACCCATTCTCTTGGGATTAAGGAGGTAATATACATATGGATTGAATTGACTATTTTTTATCATCTCCCTTTATGGAATTTATATTTTTTATTTAATTTCATGGATGCTTAATGCTTCTACAAGACTTTGAGAGGAGCGTAGTTGATTCCAAATGATGTAGGTTACGAGAGTAGGTATATTGTTTGAAAGCATGAAATTTAACCTAGGATCTTAGGTATTGCGAAAGTATACGAGATCTTTTGAGGGCTAATGCATTTTCACAAAATGCAATGGACTTAATTTACAAATCGAACACGGTTCTTTGGCAATTAGGTACATTAGTAAGGCTTCGAGAGAAGGTTGCTAATTACATTAGGAAAATCTACCTTAGAAACTAAATTTTATAATTAGGGAAGTAAATTGCATGAAATTAGATACTGGCATATGAACCTCTTAACTCCCAAAAGGTTTTCCTTTGATTGATTCTTGGAAAATAATTGATTTCTATTCCGAAAGGCATTAAGTTTTTTGTTTCTATTTTTAGATTGAAATAAAGTGAACTTTCCTTTAATTGAACCAATTTTGTCTGGATAATCAAATCATAGTAAACTGCTACTTGGGCACAATCCTTGTGGAGAACGATAATCTTTTATATAACTTTGATAAACCGTGCGCTTGCGGAACAACTATCAAATTTTTGGCGTCGTTGCCGGTGATTGTGTTTCCCCTAATATTAGCTAAGCGGTGATTTGATTAGACTAGGCATTTAAATTTTTTCTGCATAATTTTTTATGTTTTTTATTATTATTTTTTTGCATTACTTTTTTAGTTTTTTCTTGATTTTTCTGCAGAATTACACTTGGGTTCTTTGTGTTTTTTGTGGATTGTACAGGTCCCTTTATGCGAAAGAGTTTCGATTTTGAACACATTTTCGATCCAGAAACTGAAAGGACCCTTCAAAAGATCAGAGCACTTCGGAAGCAACTAGCACAAAGCAAACAACAAGCTTCGAGTTCCACTACTGAAGAACAAATGGACAATCCCAATAATAGAGCACTTAGTGATTTTGCAGCACCCAATACAATGGGTAAGAGGCCTAACATCACAAGGCCTACCATTGAGGAGAACAACTTTGAATTGAATCCCTCCTTGCTCTCAATGGTTCAGCAAAACTAGTTTGGAGGATTGCCATCTGAGGATCCAAACTTGCACCACCAAATCTTCCTTAAGTATTGTAATACACTCAAGGTGAATGACATCTCAAGTGATGTAATCCAGTTAAGGCTTTTCTCGTTCTCATTGAGGGATTAAGCTAGAGCTTGGTTGTACTTTCTCCCTGAAGGATGAATCACAACATAGGAATAGTTGTCTCATGCTTTCCTGAACAAGTACTACTCACGTAGCAAAATAGACCAACTCAGGAAGTAAATCATTACTTTCACCTAGAAGGATGATGAGACCTTGTATGATGCCTGTGAGAGGTACAAAGAGATGCTTAGAGAATGCCCACACCATGGGGTTGAGCAATAGTTAATGGTCCACATCTTTTACAATGGTTTAACCTCAAATCAAAGGGTTACCTTAGATGCCGTAGCTGGCAGAGCCTTCATGAGTAAAAACATGAAGGAAGGGTATAACCTTATAGAAGAAGTGGCACAGAACATATACCAATGGTCATCTGAAAAGAGTTTGCCATCAAAAACTCCAGGTAAGTATTCTCTTGATGCTATTTCTTTACTTACTACTAAGGTAGAAGCTTTGTCTGTTAAATTTGATAAGCTGGATCAGGTACTGCTAATATGATTTGTGAATTATGTGGTGTTTCAGGATATACCATTACAAGTTGTCAGCTAGGAGTACCCAAAGTACCGAAGTAGAGGTGCATCAAGTTAAGGCGATTGGGAACTATAGTGGTAACTATGGAAACAATTTCAAATAACCACAAGGACCGCCTAGTTTCCAAAACAGACCTCCTTCATACCAATGAAATCAGAATGGTTACAGACAACCACAAGGATCCTACATAGAAATCTAGATTGGAGTCCTTGATGGAAACATTTATAACTACGCAACTCAAGCATAATGACGAGTTTTCTAAGGCGATAAAGAACTTAGCTTCGAAGGTGGACTCACTAGCCACCTATAACAAGATATTGGAAACTCAGATTGCTCAACAGGTTTCCAGCTCTACCAAAATTCTAGGGACATTTCAGGAAAACCAAAAGTAGGTCCATCCAATCACGCCATGACTGTAACGCTTAGGAGTGGTACACAATATGAAGGTCTAATGCTGCCAAAGAAAAAACAAGTTGAGAAAGACCCTAGAGAGGATGAGACCATATCACCTCCACCTACTATCGAAGAAGAGAAGCAAGAGAATAAGGAGGAGGTTAAGCCATATCAATCTCCCATACCATTTCTTCAACGCTTGGCCAAGGCCAAGTTGGACAAATAGTTTGGCAAGTTTTTAGAAGTTTTACAAAAACTCTATATTAATATTCCTTTCACTGATGCTTTACAGCAAATGCCCACATATGTGAAGTTTTTGAAGGATATCTTGTCCAAAAAATGAAGGTTGGAAGAGGATGGTACTGTAGCACTTACTAAAGAATGCAGTGCATTAATCCAGAAGAAGCTGCCTCCCAAGCTTCAGGATCCAGGTAGTTTTTCTATCCCATGCATGATTAGTGACATGACAATAGATAGAGATTTATGTGATTTAGAAGCTAGTGTTAGCTTGATGCCTCTTTCTATTTTGAAGAAGCTAGGATTGGTTAAATTCAAACCTACTAGGATGTCTTTACAATTGGTTGATAGGTCTATTAAGTATCATGTATGTATCTTAGAGGATGTTCCTATTAAGGTAGGAAAAGTTTTTATCCTTGTTGATTTTGTTGTGTTAGAGATGGATGAGGATTCTATGATTCCCATTATATTAGGCAGGCCATTTTTAGCCACTGCAGGTGTCGTGATTGATGTTAAAAATGGTAAGTTGTCTCTTACTGTTAGAGACCAAAAGGTTGATTTTAATTTGATAGATGCTTTGAAAAAACCTTTTCATCATAATGTTTGCTGTAGCATTGAATTAGTTGATCAAGTGGTGAAGGAAGAGATTCTTCCTAAGGACCTACTTGATTCTGTTTTTCTAAATGAGTTTGCAGGAATATCAAAAAGCAGTGAAGGTAGCATACCACTGAAATATGATACTGAGGTCATGTGTGAAAAAGTGGTGAGCCCAAATGTTGAACTTAAACCTTTACCTTCCACACTAAGGTATGAATTTCTTGGCCTTATTAGGTTCTTGATTGTGATTGAGGTATAGAGTCTGACTGAAGACGTTAAACTTAACACTTATGAGGAGGTAACCCCATGTTTACTTTTCCATTTGGTTGCATAATGTTTCTTTTTAAGGCATATTATTCTTTCATTTTTCCATTTCAAATGCATGATTGTTTTTCCATTTATACATATGCATCAATAAACACATGATTTTTTTCATGATTGCATGATTTTCAATGGTTAAAATAGTGACATCTATTGGCAGTGGACTTCACTGATTTTGAGAGTTGGAGTTAACGCAAGAAAATTTTTGGAAACCAGTAAAATCCACTAGCAGTGGGAATTTCCCACTAGCAATGGATTTCTCTGACTTGAAATTAAAGACTAATTTTTTGGGCAACTCAGTGAGATCCACTGGCAGCGGGTTTTTCCCACTGGTCATGGATCTCTCTGACTTAATGCTGTGTCTTATACGTAATTTTTTAGAGGAAAGGGACAACAAGTTCCACTAGCCGTGGGTTTTTCCCACTGGCCGCGGAACTTAACAGGTGTAGTATACAAATTTAATGGGCCAAAACAGTAGCATCCACTAGCCGTGGGTTTTCCCGTTGGCCGTGGATCACACAACATGGCCCCCTCTATTAGTAACTTGCACGCAATGCTCTCTCATCTCTCATAAATTTACGCATACCACACTTCTCTCATTTTTCTTATTTGCTTCAAACCTTTGAAGAACTCTCATTTTTCCTCTTGCATTCCTTCACTCTCATCATCTTTGCAAGTTTTCCTAAGCATTTTGTCATATTACCTCCCAAAACAAGTAAGAACACTAATCTTTTACGATTTCTTTTTTCCATTTCCTCTTAATTAGGGTTTTGCAAAAATTTTAATATTAAGTGTTTCTTTCAAAATTGGATATTTGGGAGTCTTGGTTTATGTATTGTGATGCTTGTTAATGGTTTTGATCTGGTCTGGATACCGGCCCCAAGGTTATCCGATCTGGATATCGGTTCTAAGGACAAAAGGCCGACTCAGCCTTCCTAGAAGTCAACCGATATCCCAGGATAATGATCCAGTCGGTAAACATATCGATCCGGTCTCACCTAAAGTGAAGTCATTATAGCCGTCCTAGTGTTCAGCCGGTGTCAAGAATACCAATCCGGTCTGCTACACACTCGGCAAACCCCTCTTACACCGGTCGTCCGAGGTGATACCCGAGACACCGGGTGACTGATCTGCCCTCCTACACCGAGTCACTGATAACCGACTGTCACAGTGTCATAACAAGAGAGGCACTCTACACAGCGGAATATGTCCCTTTCATTCACCGACAGGAGTGGGTACAATCACCAGCGGAATTTACGGAAAAAGTGATTATCCTCCATACATGTGACAGAAAAGTACACTGATAATTCACCTACCATCCTGACACACTCTGAATGCTGGCCCACTCAGATTGACTCTTTATACACGTTATCAGAACCAGTAGGCCCACTAATACCGAACGATTCATCTTCCATGCTCAACTATAAATAACATGTTGCAATACATGTCAAAGGTTATGTTGTCCTTACTCTCATTCTCTTTATGATACTGCTTAAGTATTACAGAGTTTATCTTACACTCTACTGACTTGAGCATCGGAGAATCTTCGCAGGTGGCACCACCTGTCGCCCACACCAACGTGAGAGGCCGGTGTGAAGGATCTCCAGGACAACAAGACCGACCTCCACACACCGAGAGGCCAAATCACAGAGACCGGATACACATAGCCGGTCTTCAATTCCATTCAATCTTCAACTCTTGAGACCGTCCCGACACCGGATCCTAGACCCCGGTTGGGGACGGATCATTGGCACGCCCGGTGGGACTCGGTAGAGTTATTCCTACTTTCTGTAGAAGTTGGTAGTCGACCATGGAAGGAGATGGACGCGAATTCGTTGACGGTCATGTGGAAGATGTGACCCATCAACAAGCCGAGGGGAGATTCATCTTTGAATCACCAGCAACCCATTCAAGGAGGATGGTACCAGTGGCAATCCCTGATCCTCGAGATGAAATTATCAGGCAACTCAGGGAGGAGCTGATAGAGCTACGAAGGGAGAAAGGAGGAGCTGAGGACAAAGTGATGTCTTAGGCGGAAGATACTCGCCATGCATCTACGAGAGGGAGATCTACAACCCTCCAGTACTCTAAGATCCCTACTTATGAGAGGAGAGAACAAACTCAAGATTTTGGGGACAAGAACAGTGCAAGGAAGAGGGGACAGATAGCGATGGTTTCTGGGCCATACCGATTCAACGTCCCTTTCTCAAGGAGACTCATGAACGTGGTCATCCGCAAGCACTTGCAAACGACCCAACCACTTTCCATCGGAAAGTATAATGGAGACGCTGACCCCATTAAGCACCTTGATGCTTACACGTATGAGGCCATGTACTTGGGAGCTGATGGAGATGTGATGTGCAGGATGTTTCCACGAACCTTGACGGAGGAGGCTCTCACCTGGTTCAAAAGTTTACCCTCGGGGTCGATAGACTCCTGGGAAGAAATGGCGATTTCGTTTAAAAGCCATTTCATTATCTCCAGAGACGTTCCAAGGACCTCTCATACCTTGGCTCAGATTGGGCAAGGGGAACATGAAACTCTCAAGGACTTCTTGAAGAGATTTTACAAGGAAGCTGTTCTGGTGCCTAACCTCACAGAGGCTATTCAGCATCACATCATTGTCGAAGCCTTACAGCCTGGATCCGCCTTTGCTTTGTCTTTGGCAAAGAGTCCTCCGACGATGTTGGAGGAGTTTCGAAGAAAAGCTTCGAAGTATGTAGGTATTGAAATGCACCTGGAAGCAACAACGTTCGCTACTATAGTTAGTCGGTAAGACAGTATGCACTCTTTCCTTACTTGGAGTCTTCTGATCGGATTTTACCAAGAAAGTTTAACGAGGCATAACCCCGACTCAGCTTTCTTTCTCTCTTTTGTATTGTAATTTATAATTAATGAAATATTCTCTCTGTTCACCTACTGCCTTTATGATTTTATTCGATGCACAACTGCGTTGTGACAAGATACTTTCAGGACGGATGATCCTAACAACGTCGTTAGTGATGAACCTCTTCGAAGGTACAAATGGGTGAACCATGTTTTGAAGGCCCGAATTGTAGGATTAAACCGAACTCTGGGTACGGTTAGTAAGTTTGGCTGAACACCGGTGAAGGCTCGGATTGTAGGATTGAACCGAACTCCAAGTACGACTAGTAGGTTTGGCCGAACGTTGGTGAAAAACGGTGAATGGGTAAAATCCAACACCGATTGAAGGCCCAGATTGTAGGACTAAATCGAACTCTGGGTACGGTTAGTAAGTTTGGCTGAACACCGGTGAAGGCTCGGATTGTAGGACTGAACCGAACTCCAAGTACGGCTAGTAGGATCAAACCGAACGCCATTGAAGACCTGGGTTATAGGATTGAATCGAACCTCAGGAAATGGGTTGTAGGATTACACCGAACCCTATTTGAAGGCCGGTGAATGGGTAAAATCCAACACCGATTGAAGATACGGCTAGTAGGATCAGACCAAACGCCATTGAAGACCTGAGTTGCAGGATTAAACCAAACCTTAGGAAATGGGTTGTAGGATTACACCGAACCCCATTCGAAGACCGGTGAATGGGTAAAATCCAACACCGACTGAAGGCTCAGATTGTAGGATTAAACCGAACTCTAAGTGCGACTTCTAGACTTGGCCGGTTGCTATTGAAGAATCAATCATTATCGAATTCACTCAGAAGTATTCCTGGGATTTCCTCACTCGAAAATATTCTCCCTTGGAATTCCTTACTCGGAAACACTTCAAATTCGATGCTAGACTCTTAAATTCTTCAGTCGGCAATATCTCGCTGAAATCTGACTCGTGAATTCTTTAAGTCAAGAATATCTCACTTCGAAGTTTCAATCAGGAATTATTTACTCGGGAAAGTCCCTACCCGAAACATTCTCATTCAAAGTCAAAGTCTCTGACCAGAAGTGTTTCACCCGAAAAATGCTCCATACGGTGCCATACTACCTGGTAATCAGAAATATCTCACTCGATATTTATCCCGCTCAGAAATGTCACACTCGGGGACACCTTATCAGGAAAGTTGCACTTGGAAATCTCCAACCCGAATGAAGACTCGGATTGTAGGACTAAACCGAACTCCGAGTGTGGTTGGAATGATTAAACCGAGCGGCAGCGAAGCACTAGTCGGAAATCTTCCACACAGGGACGGTCACTCGGAAATCCTTCTCCTGGAAGAATCAATCTAAGAGCTTCCACTTGAAAGTATCACTCAGAGATTCCCAGGTAATACGGCTAAAACTAATTTCACTCGGAGTCGATCACTCAGAGTCAAATGTTCTCTCTGAATCGGTCACCCAGAGTCAAATGTTCACTCAGAGTTGTTCACTCAAAGTCAGATCTCCACTCGGAATCACTCACTCAGAGCCGTTCACTCTATAACGCTTGGGGACAATATTCGACGGTTAACAAGTGTCTCGAAGGTAAAAAACATAACTTGTATTCTTGCAGGGCACGCTGACATACAGACCTCTCGTGAACTGCATAGCTTATATGAGCAACTTACAGTCCCTCACACAAGCTAGGGGACATATGATCCGGTCTGGATACCGGCCCTAAGGTTATCCGATCTGGATATCGGTTCTAAGGATAAAAGGCCGACTCAGTCTTCCTAGAAGTTAACCGGTATCCCAGGATAATGATCCAGTCGGTAAACATGTCGATCTGGTCTCACCTAAAGTGAAGTCATTATAGCCGTCCTAGTGTTCAGCCGGTGTCAAGAATACCAATCCGGTCTGCTACACACTCGGCAAACCCCTCTTACACCGGTCGTCCGAGGTGATACCCGAGACACCGGGTGACTGATCCGCCCTCCTACACCGGGTCACTGATAACCGACTGTCACAGTGTCATAACAAGAGAGGCACTCTACACAGCGGAATATGTCCATTTCATTCACCGACAGGAGTGGGTACAATCACCAGTGGAATTTACAAAAAAGGTGATTATCCTCCATACATGTGACAGAAAAGTACAGTGATAATTCACCTACCCTTCTGACACACTCTGAATGCTGGCCCACTCGGATTGACTCTTTATACACGTTATCAGAACCAGTGGGCCTACTAATACCCAACGATTCATCTTCCACGCTTAACTATAAATAACATGTTGCAATACATGTCAAAGGTTATGTTGTCCTTACTCTCATTCTCTTTATGATACTGCTTAAGTATTACAGAGTTCATCTTACACTCTACTGACTTGAGCGTCAGAGAATCTTCGCAGGTGGCACCACCTGTCGCCCACACCAACGCGAGAGGCCGGTGTGAAGGATCTCCAGCACAACAAGACCGACCTCCACACACCGAGAGGCCGGATCACAGAGACCGGATACACACAGCCAGTCTTCAATTCCATTCAATCTTCAACTCTTGAGACCGTCCCGACACCGGATCCTAGACCCCAGTTGGGGACAGATCAGGTTTAACTTGGAATGAGTATGCTTTGAATTGGTTAAATTGTTCATTGTCCCTATGCATAGTTCAGCATTCCTATTTACCTATTCTTCTTTTATGCTTTAGTGTATTGCTATATTTTGCTAAATATATACTGTTTGACACTCATTGAAGCTATGTGGATTGAATTGAAATAATGGGGGTTGTTCAAAATTCAAGTTTGGGGGGTTTCATGTGGGATATATATTTGCTCACCAAGTGTTTGTGAAAATGCCTAGGCCAGTTTGGGTTAATTTTTCTTAAGATTGTTGCATGCTATTGGTTTTGAAACCTTAACTTTATCTTTCTAATTCATGTTCCTATGAGCAATCCCCTATCATTAGGCATCTTTCCTTTCAATCTAGTGAGATTTTTGAAGTTTTCATGAGCCATGTTCACCCAATATTTTCTCTTATGTATGATTCTATATTTAGTTTGGATGGAGTTTTTCCTTATGTGCCTAATATTGTCATTTAATTTGTTCCTTTTAGCAAGGAATCATGTCTATAGGAAGAACCAAATCCATCAGGAAGAAAAGAAAGAACAAAGTTTGGAGGGCATTTCCCTCCTCCCTCTCTATGAGAAGGTGATCCTGTATCAGTTAAGTTTCTTTTTACCATTATCTCTTATTCTTGCACATTGAGGATAATGTCCGAACTTAGTTTGGGGTATGGGTAAACTGAAACTTAGCCTGATAATTTTTCTTATTTGTTTTCATTGTCATTGCATGATTGTTTTTCTATTTATTGTTTCATTTTGGTTGTGTCTTAGGATATCATTGCTAGTTCTGATAGTGATTGTTAGAGTTACAGGGTGTGTTTAATTTTGAGTAAATGAACCACATGCTTATTAGGAACCCGAAAGAAAAATAAAAAAATATATGATAAAATTTTCTTGATGATGATTACCTGATTGTTAGGATGAAAAATTCATGATAAATCCATGCTTTCTAGGATCTGGACTAATAACCATAGTGAGGTTTTTTAGCCTGAAAGGGTTTTGCAATGCTTAAAATTTTAACCCTTATTTACTTTCTTTGAGTGATTCACATATGTTAGGCATTCTAGAACTTGGCTTTAGACCGATTCAAAATGGTTGGTGAATGCGTGTCATGGAATGAAAAAGGCACTTTAAGCCTTATTCTTTAGCCACAGAAATTGTTTATTAAATCAACCCATTAGTTGCCCCTTTTGAGCCTAACGCAATTTTCATATTTCTTTTTCAAATTGCCTATTTGCTTCCTAATTTTCATGATTCTTGAAAAAGAAACAAAAGAATAGCAGCTAGGGAAAAAGTTAATTGTTAATAAAAATGGGTATAATGCAATTGTGGAGTTTTGGTTTTAAAAAAAAGAATGAAATGAAAAAAAGAAAGAAAAGAAAGGAAAAGAGAAGGATGATAATGAGAAAAAAAAGGAGTTGATTACTAAAAAATGAATTATGCTCCTAAGAGTGTTTGAATGTGAAAGGGAATATTTATTTTGTCTTGCTTTGAAACTTGTTTTTCTCAAGAATGGTTTAGCCCTTTGTGTTTTTCTTTTTTCTTGATTTTCATACCTACATATCGAACCTTTGGCCACATTACAACCTTTAAAAGACCTTTAGACTGTGACATGTATTCTTGATAACTGTGGAGTCTATGGTCAATTGCCAAGCCTATGGTAGTGTTTAAGGTATGTTGATTTGAGCGATTTTATACACAAACTTAAAACACTAAGAGGGAAGGTGAGAAGAGGGTACCCTGGGTTCAATCTTAGTGAAGTGTGGATTGTTCATTGTTCGGGTAATCATCTTAAAGAAAAAAATAATGAAAATAATTTGAATTAGTTTGGGGTTCCTTAATTTTGCATAGGGTATTTATTCTTAGTTTACCATTCTATAGATATAGTGATTGCTTGAGGACAAGCAATGTTCTAGTTTGGGGTATTTTAATAAGTGTCTAGTTTGCATTAGTTTTAGGGTCCTTTTGTCATCATTATTAGTTTATTTGTGTTAGTTTTTCCCCTTAATCCCAATGATTTTCTTTTATTCCTCACATGCTACTCAGATGTCTATGTTTTGTAGGAAACGTTTTGTTATAGGTTCATAAACAAGGAAACAAGAGGCATTTGATGAAGTATTAGATGGATGGAAATGATTCAAGACATCAAAAGTGTAACATCCCTGATATTTTATTAAAATTATGAGTAGCGAAAAATATTAATAATTGTTTTAGGGATTTATTTGATATTTTTATGAATTATTAGGCAATTATAAATAATTAACTAGTGAGGAAATAAATAAATTTATTTGGTTGATTAATTACAAAAAGGTTAAATGAGATGTAATTAGAAGGAGGTAAAGGTTTAATTAAAACTTTTAAAGAAAATATGAAAGAAATAGGAAAAAGACAGTTTTTCCCTTGAGCCTTAAATAATAAGGATTTTCTTTCTTCTTCCTCATTATCCACACGAGCCTTCTTCTTCTTCTCCTTCTCTTCCTCTTCTCCTCCCTCACTGCCGAGAGTTGCATGCTCCAAGGGAGGACTCTGTTCGCGTCAAAACTTCGAAATAACCCTATTTCCGAGATCGTGACTTCGAGGTGAGTACAATGGACCCATTAGAGTTGAGTTATGTCTTCCCTCTTCACTTTCTCTCTCTAGCCGATGGACATGCATGGTGGGAGAAGCTTCTGTTTTCCACTCCTCCAGTGCATGGGAGCTTGAAAATGGTATTTAGAACAATTAGAGTAGTATAATGTTAATGGGTTTTGCGTTCGACCTCTGTAGGTAGCCAAACGAACGTCGGAGGACCGAGTGACGAAGCGGGTGTTGAATTCAGAGGTGGAACCTTGAGCCCAGCACTTAGAGGACGCAATCGGCATCAAGAACAAATTGTTGAAGCTTGGAATCGAGGTAAGGGGGTGTTCGGGTTGTAATTAATTAGAATAGGTACATATTTTGGGTCCGAGTCGTTGAACCGATTATGAATACGGTAAGAAATATTGGATGATAGTTGCATATGTATGTATGTATGAATATGAATTGTGTATGGTTTATGATGAGTATGAGATTAAAGTGTTTTGCATTGTGATGATTCGATGTGTATAGTGGCAATGTGATGGCGGGCTTGACAAGTAGGTCGCCCAGTGGCAATGTGATGGCGGGCTTGACAAGTAGGTCGCCCATTTGATGAGTATGTGTTGTTGTTGATGGCCACTTGTGATATGATATGAGAAATGTGAATTATATATGTATGATTGTGTGGTGTGGGATGGTCGACGGTATGTATAGCCCCTCATTTCCGGCTCCCGTGGTTTTTGTGCCCAGTTGAGCTACCTAGTGGTCAAGTAGGACCTAGTGGTTGAGGTGGAGAGTCAAGCAGGACTCAGTGAACCAAGCAGGGTTCACGGGGTGTCAAGTAGGACCCCCAGCTGAAGGCCGATCCTTTAATATCCGGATACTAGGCGTCGATTTTGTGTGAGAGTCAGTGGTGATAATTGATGAATTATTAGTATTGTGTGATGATGTGTATGTACTTAATTATATTTGCCGAGTGTGATTTGCTATATTTGCCGAGTGTGATTTACAATTTATGGATAAAGTAATCAGATGGAGTTTATACTCATGCGTTTTGTTATTTAATTTCCGTTCTAGATTAATTATGATGCCAAACACTCACCCTTGTTGTGGTTTTCTTTCAATTTAGTAACCAGTGACAGGGAAGAGGTCGGAGCACTGGAGGTGTGCCAAGCAGAGGATTGATGCCAAGGAACCGAGTGATTATGAAATGAATTATGTGTATAATGCATAATGAATTTTCCGTGTATGTGATGATATATTATGTTGCTTGTGTGTTGAACTAATTTAGAATTGGTATGTTGATTAATCATATATGAATTCATGGTGCTAAAATAGTATGGTATTGATGTTAATGTGGTCGGTGTTGATTTTTATGAGTAGATATATATATTGGCACGGAGCCAATAGTAGGTGTATATGATAAATTGCTATGGGCAGGTTTTGTGAATAAGTGTGGGTCATGAATGATGAAAACCGGATGAATTATGTCTGCTATAGTATAGTTGATTACTGGATGAATCTCGCCCGAGCTGATTCAGTCTTGTCCGAGCGAGGGCCGGGGAAATTGATTCTGTGCCTATTTCACTCAAGCGAGTATCCCTTGCTCCCTTCCGAGTAAAGGTTAGGACGTTTCTGAGTGAGCCATGACCGAGAGAACCTCTTCTGAGTGAAGGAAGGTTAGGAATGTTCCGAGTGAGGCATGATCGAGAGAACCTCTTTCGAGTGAAGGAAGGTTAGGAATATTCCGAGTGAGGTATACGCGAGAGAACCTCTTCCTAGTGAAGGAAAGTTAGAATGTTTCCGAATGAGGTATGACCGAGAGAACCTCTTCCAAGTGAAGTAAGGTTAGAAGGTTTCTGAGTGAGGTATATCCAAGAGAACCTTTTCTGAGTGAAGGAAGGTTAAGAGGTTCCGAGTGAGATATAACCGAGTGGACCCATTTCCGAGTAAAACCCGAATTATTGATTTTCCTTGTAAGTCTCGTAGTTCGCTCAGGTTTAAAATGTAGAATTCACCCAAGGGAGTCGGAACTCGCTTAAGCGACCTTCATGGGTTTCGCTTAAGCGAATTAGGGTCTCGCTCAAGCGAGTGACCCCTGACTTTGTTTTCTTCTTCCGCTTATTCTAATTAAATCCATTTTATTATTTGATTTATTTCCTATCGGTTATTATTTTGAGTGTGCTTAAGAAAAATAAATGTGGTTTTGCATTAGGATCTAATTAATTATCAGTAAACGTGAAAAATTTATTGTGAAAAATAATTAAACGGGTGTAGATAAATGTAAAATTGACGTAGGACGTCACAGGTGGTATCAGAGTGGTTCTTTCTAGAGTCAGGTACATGGGTGAACCCAATAATTTGTATGAGTCCTATACTGGACTGTTTTTGCATTCTATTGCATTGTGCTTGTGGTTGTTTGTGTAGCTTGGCATCATTCCCTTGGCACTCCGGCGGCGTTGCATTTTATATGTGTGAGGTAAATATCCGACTCCTTGGTAGATCATTAGTTATTAATGGTATGTGTTTGTTTATTATAGAATTACATTATGGCTGAGGGAACTAGTTCTGGTGGAGGAGATGACTTCTTGAAATTTTCCCAATTGATGAGTAGGACCGAAACTGGTCCTACTCTTGACAAATTCCTAAAAAGGAATCCCCCTACTTATAAGGGAGGGGATGACTATGACGGAGCGCATGTTTGGATACGGGAGATGGAACAAGCTTTTGAGTATTTTGAGTGCTCGGAGGAGCAGAAAGTGCATTTTGCGACTTATCAGCTGAAGGACGAGGCTAGGATATGGTGGTCTAGGACCAAGGTGCAAATGAATGCAGCCAGTGAACCGTTGGTGTGGGCAAATTTCCGTAGGAGATTTCTCATCAAATACTTTCCTGATAATTACAAAATTCGTAAGGAGATGGAGTTTCTGAGGCTAGAACAAGGCAGAATGTCAGTGGCCGAGTATACTACCAAGTTTGATGAGTTGTGTGACTTCTATCACCCTTTGTCTTTGGAAGGAACCGAGGGTAGTAAATGTGCTAAGTATGAAGTCGGGTTACGAATTGAACTCCGCAGTGTGATTGTGCCTATGGAGATTTAAGATTATCCGACTTTGGTGAATAAGGCTAGGCTGACCGAGGAAGTACAACTATAAAGAGCATTTTAACCAGAAGATAAGAGGCCGTTGAAGGCAAGAGGATTCAGCTTTAAAAAAATGGGTCAGTTTTTTTGTGGCGGTAAGTCTTCCGCTATGTCTTCTTCCTCTTCTGGTCAAGGTTCTACTGGCTGTTCGAGTAGTTAGTCGGGTAGCCGTGTGTGCTATAATTGTGGCCAGGAGGGCCATATTGTGAAACATTGTCCAACTAGTCAAATTGTGTGTTTACAATATGGACAACTGGGGAACCTTAGGCCTAATTGCCCACAGAGGCAGCAACCGAGTGGATATGGTAACCGAGCCAATACTTCTGGGACTCATGGTGCTAATTTTCTGAGAGGAGGTAGAAGCGGTGGTGGTCGTGGAGGCCAACACTCGGGGAGGTCTGATGCTCAATACAGTGGCGCTCAAAATGTTATGGCCGGGCGAGTATTTGCCTTTGATGCTTCTGAAGTTGCAAGGACCGACAACTTGGTGCAGGGTAAGTGCCTTATTCATGGCTACCTCGTAAATGTAATTTATGATTCGGGTGTGACCCATTCTTTTATCTCTGAGAGTTGTGTATGACGGCTTGGTTTACCGGTTGTGTTAATGGAGAATGCTCTTAGTGTCTCCACTCCTACTGGCTCCACTTTCCGAGCAACCAATATGTGTAGGGAATTGCCAATGCAAGTTGAAGATCGCACCTTTCTGGTGAATCTAATTTGTATGCCATTGAAGAACCTAGATATTATTTTATGTCTCGATTGGTTGGCTGCTAACCATGTTATGGTGGACTGTTATCGGAAGACCATCGTTTTCTCCTAGGAACTCGACACAAAGAACGTGGTGAGTGACGTCTCCGCAACTTATGTTATTCTATTTACTTTGGAAGGACGATATAATCTTATGCTGAGTGATATTCCGGTAGTGTGCGATTTCCCTGATGTATTTCTGAAAGAAATTCTGGAGTTGCCTCCCAGTCGGGAGATTGATTTTTCCATTAATTTGATTCCTGGGGCCGAACCTGTGTCCTGTGCGTCTTATAGGATGTCTTCGGTAGAATTGACTGAAGTGAAGAAACAAGTAAATGAGATGTTAGAGAAGGGGTTTATCCGACCGAGTGCTTCACCGTGGGGCGCTCCGGTACTATTGGTGAAAAAGAAGGATTGTAGTATGCGGATATGTATTGACTACCGACAGTTGAATAAGTCAACGATTAAGAATAAATATCCTTTGCCATGAATCGATGATCTGTTGGATCAGTTGCGAGGCACTGTAGTATTTTCCAAGATCGACTTGAGGTCGGGATATCACCAAATAAGAGTGAAGTCGGAAGATATTCCAAAGACGTCATTCCAGACTCGGTATGGACACTTTGAGTATGTTGTAATGCCCTTTGGAGTGACAAAGGCTCCTGCCATCTATATGGACTACATGAACCGGATCTTTCAGCCATATTTAGATTAATTTATGGTAGTATTCATCGATGATATATTGGTGTATTCGAAGTCGGTTGAGGAACATGCACTTCAAATTGTTTTGCAAATATTACGTGAGAAAAGGTTGTATGCTAAGTTATCTAAATGTGATTTCTGGGAAGGAAGCGTACAATTCTTGGGGTATGTGATTTCCCGAGAGGGCGTATCTGTTGATCCATCCAAGATTGAAGCAGTTATGGCTTAGGAAAGGCCTAGGTCGGTGACTGAAATTAGGAGTTTTCTCGGATTGGCTGGGTATTATCGTCGCTTTATTACAAGATTTTCTTGTATTGCGCTTCCTTTGACTTAGTTGACGAGAAAGAAGAGTCCATTTGTATGGTCAGACAAGTGTGAATTGAGTTTCCAAACTCTTAAGCGGTGTTTGACTACTGCCCCTATACTTGCACTACCTGATGTGACGAAGAAATTTGTGGTGTATTGTGATGCATCTAAGTTTGGTTTGGGATTGTGCTAATGCAGGATGACCGAGTGATTGCCTATGCTTCAAGGCAATTGAGACCGCATGAACAGAATTACCCGACTCATGACCTTGAACTTGCGGCGGTAGTATTTGCATTAAAGATCTGGCGCCATTATTTATATGGGTCTCGCTTTGTGGTATTTAGTGACCACAAGAGCTTGAAATACTTATTTGATCAGAAGGAACTAAACATGAGACAAAGGAGATGGGTGGAGTACCTAAAGGATTATGATTTCGATTTGAGGTACCATCCTGGTAAGGCAAATGTTGTGGCCGATGCTCTGAGTAGAAAAGTATTACATGTAGCTTTCTTGATGGTCAAGGAGCAAGAATTGTTGGAAAGCTTTCGTGATATGAACATTGGGGTTGTTATGAACACTCTGAATCAAATGATAGTCGGGATACTGAAGATTTCCAATGAATTTTTGGAATCTTTAGCTGTGGCCCAAAAGGACGATGAAGAGTTGCTGGAACTGCTTGACACTCAAGCAAGAGGTAAAGATATAGAATTAACCAAAGGTAACGATAGAATTTGGAGATTCCAAGACCGAGTGGTGGTGCCTGCAAAAGGTGATTTCAGGCAAGCCATGTTAGCTGAAGCACATAGGAGTTCTTTAAGCATTCATCCCGGTGTTACAAAAATGTACCACGATTTGAAGAAAGAATTCTGGTGGTCGGGAATGAAGAACGCAATAACTGAATATGTGAAGTCTTGTGTGATATGTCAGAAATGTAAGTTTGAACACCAGAGACCCCCTGGATTGGTCCAAACATCAGAGATTCCGATTTGGAAGTGGGAGAGTATTACTATGGATTTCGTATCCGGGTTACCTTGTACCCAATTTGGGTGTAATGCAATTTGGGTGATTGTAGACCGATTGACCAAGAGTGCTCACTTCTTGGCTATGAACATGAAATGGTCATTGGACCGACTGGCTAGGTTGTACATTACGGAGATTATACGGTTGCATGGCGTACCTTCAAGTATCATTTCCGATCATGATCCTAGATTTACTTCCAGATTTTGGGAAGTCTACAATAGGAATTGGGTACTGAACTAAGACTGAGTTCATCTTATCATCCTCAGACTGATGGTCAGTCCAAGCGTACAATTCAGACTTTAGAGGATATGCTTAGAGCCTGTGTATTGGAGCAAGGTGGTTCATGGGAAAGATACTTGCCATTGGTGGAGTTTGCATATAACAACAGTTACCACAGTAGCATTGGGATGGCTCCATATGAAGCTTTGTATGGTAGAAGGTGTCGTACACCTTTGTGTTGGAATGAAAATGGCGATGCCATTCATTTGGGACCCGAGTTAATCCAGGAAATGAATGAACAAGTTGCTTTGATTCGAGAGAAAATGAAGATTTCCCAAGACCAACAGAAAAGTTACTATGACAATCGGCATAGACCACTTGAGTTTCAGGTGGGAGATTGGGTATTTCTGAAGGTTTCACCGACCAAAGGTGTAGGTCGGATATTGAAGAGTCATAAGCTTAACCCGAGATACATCGGGCCATATCAGATTTTGGAGAGGATTGGTGATGTTGCTTACCGATTGGATCTTCCCCAATCGTTAACTAATATCCACAATGTATTTCATGTGTCACAACTCCGAGCTACATTCTGTGTGATTCCATGATTGTGTCGGAAGACTCTATCGAATTAAAGGAGGACCTGACGGTGGAAGTTACACCAATCGGTATTGAAGAATACCAGACTAAACGGTTAAGAAATAAGGAAGTACTGTTAACCCGGTGATAGCGTCTGAACCATTCGTTTCTACCATCGGGTTGTTAATTGGCAAGCGCACCAATCGTTTGTAGTTTTCAAAATTTAGATATCGTTCCACTGGGATTGAAAGTCCAATAACAACAGTAATTTTCTATTCACTATGGTAAATGTGAAGAAAGTTATGGACAAAAGAATGATTTATATACAATTTATACAATATTCACAAGATAGCATGGTTGAGTTGTTCATGAGATAAAAAGAAAATAAAAATCTATCTAAAAAGTTGAGTTGCAATCTAGAATAGGTAAGATACTTGAGATAAACACAGATAAATAAATTATGTTTGAAATTGGATCCCTAATCTATAATAACAATGAGGAACTCAAGACATGCATATTTAATCATCAAGTTTCATGTCATTGCAACTTACAATCATTATAACCGATCCCTCGTGATATAAATTCTAAGAATTCACCGTAAAGTCCGATCCCTCATGAGCTTTCTCAGTAAAAACTTGCATTAAGACCTGGCCTTATGGCAACAATGGTTAACAACCCCTATAGAATTGAGATACCAAGGGTATTCCAACTTTTACTTTCGTTAAAACAAGTTTCAATACGGCATGAATAATCATTCTCCCGTTTGACATTTATACTAATAAAACAAGTTTCAATACTCATGAAAATCATTCTCCCGTTTGATGTTCATATTAATAAAAGGTTGAAATATTAACATGGACTTGAATCATAAACTTACAGAGGTCGAATTCACAACATTATACTCAATAGATTAGTTCACCAATTCCAACATAAACAAATTAGTTACACATGGTGAAAGTAAAGACAACACTTACAGAGTTTGACATTACGAAGACGATTGAAACTTCACGATACAACGATCACAATACACCAAAACACACTCAAGTATCTAGAAAACTATTCTAGAACTACAACTCACAAAAGAAGTACTCAAAGTCGAGCACAAAGAGAGAAAAGAAGAGAAGTGAATGAGAATGGGATGTTTTGAATGGTGTTGGATGACCCTATTTATAGGGCTGAGCAAGGGTGCTGACGCTACGCGTCAGGCCCCTGACTCAGCTTCCATTAAACAGCTGATAATGGCCACTTCAAATTATTAAATTTGATCATGCTTGGCCACTTGGACGTGTTTCCACTGTATTTTGGCCATTTGTGCTTAGTGGGGTGGCCCTTGGTGTTGAGTGGAGTATCCATTATTGGGTCCAAGTGGAGTGGTTGGCCAAGTTGGAGTTAGAGTCCACGCAGCACCGACGCTATGCGTGGCTGTGACGTGTAGCGTCAGCATCAAAATTCAGAGTCCACGCTACGCGTGGGATTGATGCTACGCGTTAGATCCTCCAGTATAATTTTCTCTTGAATTCTTTACTTTTTCACTGCAAAACTAGAGAAAATTGATCAAGGGCAGATTATTTCCAACAACATCCATTTATTGAATTTAAAACCTAATTTTCTAACAAATTAACCAAATTTTTATTATTTTTATGAAATTTTTATTAAAAGATTTATTGTAAATTTGAGGACTAACAAATACCCCCGACTTGAGACATTGCTCGTCCTCGAGCAAAAGAGAAAAATAAAAATAAAAATTTGAAATCAAATTTTTGAGTTAGTCCGAGAATTTATCACAAAAAGTATTTACACAATTTACCATTTTGAAATAATCAATTATAGACATCTAATATAACAAAGGTTTAATGATAAAATTCTTTACAATATTTTATTAACATACAAAGCATAATTTCAGGCTTACCTCTCCAAGTGTTTATCTCAATGCAATTGGTAACCTGTTTCACTCAATCAATCATAAAATCAAATGAATTTAATTTTGATTTTCATCTAATCAATGATTGGTTATACAGAGTTAATTCAGAAATCACAAGGTCTTTTCACGGGTTGTAATGAGGCTTGGCTTACAAGAATCAATGGTTTTTTTTTCTTGGAATTCAAAAACCTGAAATCATAAAAGAGCATTTTATAATTCTTAGGCTTTCTCTTGGCCCAAACTTCTCATTTTCTTTTATTGGTGAAAAATAAATACCCCCAACTTGATTCTTTTCACTATTTGACTTTTCTTTTTGATACTTTATTTTCTTTTGAAAAGAATCAAGTTGCTTATTTTCACTCCCTATTTTTGTAAGAACATTTATTTCGACTGCTCTTTTAATCAATCAAGTATAGGGAATGGTTAAAACAAATTTAGGTTTTAAGGGTACCAAAGAATTTATTTTAGGCTCAAATTGGCTTTCAAAGGATAAAATAATTTTTACCAAGGTAAGCTGTTTGGCCCAAGGTTTCTTTTCATCAATAAATGTGCCTTGATCATTTTCCTGAATTCTCTGTACAACAACACAAATCAAAGATTAAAGCAAAATCAATTTGAATGAAGTTATGTCGATTAAAACCTCAAGTGTTTAACAAGATCTCTCAACTCACCGGGTTTTTTGAAATTTGCTTGATAATTAATAAACTTATTGTAATTAAATTTATCAAAATTCCTAAGTTATAAAAGAATTAATAATTGATTTTACAAAATTGGTTTTATTGTGTAAAAATGTTAAGTGAATAAATTAACTTTCTAACAAAAATTTGATTATTTATTGAAAGAAATTTTTATTTTTTATTTTTTTTTATTTTTTTTATTTTTTATTTTTTTATATATTTTTTTTTGAAAATAAATTAAAATAAACAAATAACAGAATGGGTTGCCTCCCATTGAGCTCTAGGTTTAATGTCTCCAGCCTAACATTCCTGCATTTCAAGGGTCAGTTAAAAGATAACTAATGATAATTTTGTTAATCTCACCACCCAAATAGAGTTTCAACCTTTGCCCATTTACCATCCAGCTTCTTTTAGAAGTTGGATCTTCAATTTCCACTGCTCCATATGGTTTAACTTCTTTAATCAAAAACAGGCCTGACCATTTTGATTTCAATTTTCCAGGAAACAGTTTTAATCTTGAATTGAACAATAAAACTTGCTGACCTGGTGTGAAGTGTCTTTTCTTTAACTTTTTATCATGGTAAGCTTTCACCTTACTTTTGTAACATCTGGATGATTCATAGGCATTGTTTCCCATTTCCTCTAATTCGAGTAGCTGTAACTTTCATTTATCTGCTGCTACATTTTGATCAAAATTGAGGAATTTTAAAGCCCAATATGCTTTATGTTCCATTTCAATTGGAAGGTGACATCATTTTCCATAGACCATCTGGAAAGGAGAAAGACCAATTGGTGTTTTAAATGCAGTTCTATATGCCCAGAGTGCATCATCAAGTTTTTGTGACCAATCCTTTCTAGAAGATGACACAGTTTTTTCCAGAATTCTTTTCACTTCACGATTTGAAATCTCTGCTTGTCCATTGGTTTGTGGATGATATGCTGTGGCTACCTTGTGCTTTACTCCATAATGTTGTAATACTTTCTGAAGAATTTTATTACAAATGTGTGAACCACCATCACTTATTAAAGCTCTTGGTGTCCTAAATCTGCAAAAAATATTTTTCTTCAAAAAATTCACAATAGATTTAGTGTCAGCATTAGGGGTAGCAATTGCTTCCACCCATTTAGAAACATAATCAACTGCCAAAAGAATGTATTGATTTGAGTATGAGTTAGGAAACGGTCCCATGAAGTCAATTCCCCAATAATCAAATACCTCAACTTCTTGTATATTTGTGAGAGGCATTTCTTGCCTTCTTCCAACATTACCTGTTCTTTGGTAGTTATCACAAGATTGAACAAATGAGTGAGCATCTTTAAAAAGAGAGGGCCAATATAAACCTGATTGAAGAACTTTTGCAGCTGTTCTTTTATCATTAAAGTGTCCTCTATATAGTGATTTATGACAATGCCACAACACATCTTTTACTTCCCAGTCAGGCACACAACGTCGTAACAAATTATCCGCTCCAATTTTGAATAAATGAGGGTCATCCCAAACAAAATATCTTGTATCTCTAAAGAATTTTTTTCTTTGCTGCCAAGTCAAATTATTTGGAAGAACTCCTGCTGCTTTGAAATTGGCCATGTCAGCAAACCATGGCCGTTGTGTTATTTTCAAAAGTTTTTCATCAGGGAATTCTTCCAAAATTTCTTTTTCCTTGGCAGTAACCTCATTATTCATTAATCTAGAAAGATGGTCAGCTACCATATTTTCACTACCTTTTTTATCTTTGATTTTAAGATCATATTCTTGAAGGAGCAAAATCCATCTGATTAACCAAGGTTTTGAATCAGATTTAGTTAAAAGGTACTTGATTGCCGCATGATCGGTAAAAACAATTATTTTTGAGCCAATTAAGTAAGATCGAAATTTTTCTAAAGCATATACTATGGCTAGTAATTCTTTTTCAGTAGTTGCATAATTTATTTGATTTTCATTCAAAACTTTACTAGCATAATGTATGACTTTAAAAAAAATTTCATATCTTTGACCTAAAACTGCTCCAACAACATAATCACTTGCATCGCACATAAGTTCAAAGGGTAGATTCCAATTAGGAGCAACAATTACAGGGGCAGAAACCAATTTTTCTTTCAAGGAATTAAAAGCTTTAAGACATGCTTCATCAAATTTGAATTCAACATCTTTATTCAGAAGGTTTGATAAAGGTTTTGCAATTTTTGAAAAATCTTGAATAAACCTCCTATAAAATCCAGCATGTCCTAAAAAGCTTCTAATACCTTTTACATTTACAAGGGGTGGGAGTTTAGAAATTACCTCTATCTTGGCTTGGTCAACTTCAATGCCTCTAGAAGAAATTTTATGACCAAGTACAATTCCTTCTTTCACCATGAAGTGACACTTTTCCTAATTAAGCACCAAATTTGTCTCAATACACCGCTTCAGTACGGTGTCTAGGTTGGATAGACATGTCTTAAATGAATTCCCAAAAACTAAGAAGTCATCCATGAAAACTTCAATGCTCTTTTCAATTAAATTTGCAAAAATAACAAACATGCATCTTTGAAAAGTAGCAGGTGTGTTACATAATCCAAATGACATTTTTCTGTAAGCAAATATGCCAAAAGGACATGTAAAAGCAGTTTTCTCCTGATCAAGAGGGTCAAGAGCAATTTGATTATATCCAGAATAACCATCAAGAAAGCAGTAATATTCTTGTCCAGATAATCTTTCAAGCATTTGATCCATAAAAGGTAATGGAAAATGATCTTTTCTTGTTGTTTAATTTAATTTTCTATAATCAATGCACATTCTCCAACTGGTGACAGTTCTTGTAGGAATTAGTTCATTTTTTTCATTAACAATTACTGTCATACCACCTTTTTTTGGAACAACTTAAACAGGACTTGCCCATGCACTATCAGAAATAGGATAAATAATACCTGCTTTCAGCAATTTCAGAACCTCCTTTTTGGTTACCTCTTTCATAGTTGGGTTGAGGCGTCTTTGAGGTTGAGCAACAGGTTTGAAATCATCTTCTAACAAAATTTTGTGCATGCAGTATGATGGACTTATACCTTTCAAATCTTCAAGTGTCCATCCAATTGCTTCTTGATTTCTCTTCAATACTTCCACCAGTTTTTCTTCCTATGTTTCACTTAACAGATTACTAATGATTACTGGTTTTAAATTACCTTCTTTCAAAAAGATGTATTTTAGATTGAAAGGTAACACTTTGAGTTCAGGTTTCTGGATTTCTTCAACAGGTGAGTCTTGAATTTCTTCAATCTTTCTTGATTCAAAGGAAATTTCTTTCCCTTAATCGAATTCTTCAAGATACCTTTCAATCTGTTTCTCCTCTTCTTCATTCAAAAATTCAACAGAATTAGTCAATAACTTATTTAATGGGTCAGAATTAGTCATACCTTTTGATAAGGAAAGATAAGTTTCATCAAGGATGTCCACTTTGAAACAGTCTTGCTTTGGGCTAGGATGTTTTATTGCTTTGAAGACATCGAAATTCACTTCCTCATCGTGCACCCTTACTGCTAGCTTCCCGTTGTCCACATCAATCAGTACGCGAGCAGTTTTCATGAATGGTCTTCCAAGAATCAGAGGAACATCAGCATCTTCCTACATGTCTAAGATCACAAAATCCACAGGGAAGTAGAATTTGTCAACCTTTACAAGCACATCTTCTATAATCCCATAAGGTCTCTTGATGGATTTATCAGCTAATTGCAGAGTCATCCTTGTCTGTTGCGGATCAAGGTCACCAATGCGCTTCATCATACTTAGGGGCATTAGATTGACGCTAGCCCCTAAATCTAATAAAGCCTTTCTGATATTTACTCCGCCAATAGAGACAGGAATAGTGAATTTGCCAGGATCTTTGGATTTTTCTGGCATCTTGTATTGTAAAATAGCGCTGTAACTTGCTTCAAGTTCTACTATCTCCTCATCATACTTCCTTTTCTTTGTAAGCAGTTCTTTCATAAACTTAGCATATGTAGGCATTTGTTCTAATGCCTCAGAAAAAGGAATGTTTATGTGTAACTGCTTAAAAATTTCAAGGAATCTCTTATATTCCTTTTCTTTATCTTTTTTTGATGGTGGATGAGGATAAGGTAAATCCTAAACAGGAGGTGTCTGTCCCAAATACTGATTTTTTTGATTTTTTTCTTTTTCTTTTATTTCATCTTTTTCTTTATTTTTTCACTTTCTTTTTCTTCTTCTTTTTCTTCTTTTTCTTTTTTTTCTTCTTTTTCTTTTTCTTTTTCTTTTTCATAGTCCATACCTATAGTTTTACCACTTCTTGTAAAGATAGCCTTACATTGTTCTTTCACTTTGAATTCCTTGATGTCGGCTACTTCTTTTACTAGCTGACTCAACTGTTGATCAGATGCTTTACGTGTAGCCTTAATTATCTCCATGTATTGCATCAATTGTTGAATACTTTCTTCAGCCTTTGTCAATCTAGTATTGTAATCACATTGATTGTTGAAGGGTCTAGCATTTTGCCTCCAACCATAGTTTTGGTTTTGCCTTCCTTGGAGGTAATTGTTAGAAAAAGAATTTACAAGAGGATTTAGAGAATTACCTGAAGGTAACCTCTGATGAATCAAGGAATTATCTTGTTCTTGTTCATTCTTGTCAAGAACATAGTAACCACATGGTTGTTCACCCATACAATACTCACATTGTTTTAATTGAGCATGAAGTTGTGGTGGTACATGGGTAACTTGAAGTTTTCCAAGTTGTTTACTCATTGCCTCAATTTGTTGTATCAACAATTTTTGTTGAATTAACACTGTATCATTTACTCCTTGTTCAAGTATACCTTGTACATTACCTCTTTTTGGTTTAGCTTGATGGTCACTAATGGACATTGATTCCAATATTTTAATTGCTTCCTCTACAGTTTTGTTCATTAAAGAACCACCTGCACAAGCATCTAACATCATCTTAAACTGAGGTAATAAACCATGGTAAACGATCCTTACCTTTTCAGCATCATCCAGGTTATGGTTTGGACATTTTCTCAAGAGTGCCTTGAATCATTCCCATGTTTCCCCTAATGATTCATCATTATTTTGAGAAAAAGAATGTATGGATGTCATGGCTTCAAAATATTTTGAAGGAGAATAAAATCTTTCCAGAAACTTTCTTTCAACATCGGACCAGTTTGCAAAACTACCCGGTGGGCAAGATTTAAACCATTCTTTAGCTTTACCAATCAATGAAAAAGGAAATAACCTCATATAAACAAATTCTTCTTGATTGGGTTCAAAACCAATTGTGCTACATAACTCATAAAAAATAGTTAAATGTTCATATGGTTCTTCATGATTTAAGCCAGTAAATTGATTATTTTGAATAATATTTAAAGTAGCAGGTTTAATCTCCACTGGTACAACAGGTCCTTGAAACATTCCCGAAACTCGGGGTGGACCATTAATAGCAGCAAACTGTCCCAATGTTCTCCTTTTAGCAGCCATATTTGAATTTTCAAAAGTTTTAGAAGTAGAAGAAGATTTAGTTTGTGTTTTAGATTTCAAAGACTCGATTTTCTTTACAAACCTTTCTATCTCAGGATCAAAATAAATTTTACCTGCAGTAGATCGGGTTTGCATACACAAACTAAACAAAGAAAGTTAGTGTAACAATAAGTAAAAGTAAAAAAAAATTAACTAAGGTAAAAAAAATATTTATCACGGTAATTAAAAATTTACTGTTTTACTGAAACAATTCAATCCCCGGCGACGGCGCCAGAAAACTTGTTAACCCGGCGATAGCGTCTGAACCATTTGTTTCTACCACCGGGTTGTTAATTGGCAAGCGCACCAATCATTTGTAGTTTTCAAAATTTAGATATCGTTCCACTGGGATTGAAAGTCCAATAACAACAGTAATTTTCTATTCACTATGGTAAATGTGAAGAAAGTTATGGACAAAAGAATGATTTATATACAATTTATACAATATTCACAAGATAGCATGGTTGAGTTGTTCATAAGATAAAAAGAAAATAAAAATCTATCTAAAAAGTTGAGTTGCAATCTAGAATAGGTAAGATACTTGAGATAAACACAGATAAACAAATTATGTTGGAAATTGGATCCCTAATCTAGAATAACAATGAGGAACTCAAGACATGCATATTTAATCATCAAGTTTCATGTCATTGCAGCTTACAATCATTATAACCGATCCCTCGTGATATAAATTCTAAGAATTCACCGTAAAGTCCGATCCCTCGTGAGCTTTCTCAGTAAAAAATTACATTAAGACCTGGCCTTATGGCAACAATGGTTAACAACCCCTATAGAATTGAGATACCAAGGGTATTCCAACTTTTACTTTCGTTAAAACAAGTTTCAATACGGCATGAATAATTATTCTCCCGTTTGACATTCATACTAATAAAACAAGTTTCAATACTCATGAAAATCATTCTCCCGTTTGACGTTCATATTAATAAAAGGTTGAAATACTAACATGGACTTGAATCATAAACTTACAGAGGTCGAATTCATAACATTATACTCAATAGATTAGTTCACCAATTCCAACATAAACAAATTAGTTACACATGGTGAAAGTAAAGACAACACTTACAGAGTTTGACATTACGAAGACGATTGAAACATCACGATACAACGATCACAATACACCAAAACACACTCAAGTATCTAGAAAACTATTCTAGAACTACAACTCACAAAAGAAGTACTCAAAGTCGAGCATAAAGAGAGAAAAGAAGAGAAGTGAATGAGAATGGGATGTTTTGAATGGTGTTGGATGGCCCTATTTATAGGGCTGAGCAAGGGTGCTGACGCTACGCGTCAGTATGACGCTACGCGTCAGGCCCCTGACTCAGCTTCCATTAAACAGTTGATAATGGCCACTTCAAATTATTAAATTTGATCATGCTTGGCCACTTGGACGTGTTTCCACTGTATTTTGGCCATTTGTGCTTAGTGGGGTGGCCCTTGGTGTTGAGTGGAGTACCCATTATTGGGTCCAAGTGGAGTGGTTGGCCAAGTTGGAGTTGGAGTCCATGCAGCACTGACGCTACGCGTAGCTATGACGTGTAGCGTCAGCATTAAAATTCAGAGTCCACGCTACGCGTGGGATTGATGCTACGCGTCAGATCCTCTAGTATAATTTTCTCTTGAATTCTTTACTTTTTCACTGCAAAACTAGAGAAAATTAATCAAGGGCAGATTATTTCCAACAACATCCATTTATTGAATTTAAAACCTAATTTTCTAACAAATTAACTAAATTTTTATTATTTTTATGAAATTTTTATTAAAAGATTTATTGTAAATTTGAGCACTAACAAGTACCATTGGTAAATGTGAAGTGGCAAAATTTAAATGGGATAACCTACGCGTGGGAGTTGGAATCGGACATAAGACGGCTGTACCCTAATCTATTTCAATAAGGTACGTTGATTTCGGGGATGAAATCCCTTTTTAGGGGGGTGGATGTAACATCCCTAATATTTTATTAAAATTATGAGTAGCAGAAAATATTAATAATTGTTTTAGGGATTTATTTGATATTTTTATGAATTATTAGGCAATTATAAATAATTAACTAGTGAGGAAATAAATAAATTTATTTGGTTGATTAATTACAAAAAGGTTAAATGAGGTGTAATTAGAAGGAGGTAAAGGTTTAATTAAAACTTTCAAAGAAAATATGAAAGAAATGGAGAAAAGATAGTTTTGCCCCTGAGCCTTAAATAATAAGGATTTCCTTTCTTCTTCCTCATTATCCACGCGAGCCTTCTTCTTCTTCTTCTTCTCTTCCTCTTCTCCTCCCTTAGTGTCGAGAGTTGCATGCTCCAAGGGAGGACTCTATTCGCGTCAAAACTTCGAAATAACCCCATTTTTGAGATCGTGACTTCGAGGTGAGTAGAATGGACCCATTAGAGTTGAGTTATGTCTTTCCTCTTCACTTTCTCTCTCTAGCCGATGGACATGCATGGTGGGAGAAGCTTTTGTTTTCCACTCCTCCAGTGCATGGGAGTTTGAAAATGGTATTTAGAACAATTAGAGTAGTATAATGTTAATGGGTTTTGCGTTCGACCTCCGTAGGTAGCCAAACGAACGTCGGAGGACCGAGTGACGAAACGGGTATTGAATTCAGAGGTGGAACCTTGAGCCCAGCACTTAGAGGACGCAATCGGCATCAAGAACAAATCGTTGAAGCTTGGAATCGAGGTAAAGGGGTGTTCGGGTTATAATTAATTAGAATAGGTATATATTTTGGGTCCGAGTCGTTGAACCGATTATGAACACGGTAAGAAATATTGGATGATAGTTGCATATGTATGTATGTATGTATGAATATGAATTGTGTATGGTTTATGATGAGTATGAGATTAAAGTGTTTTGTATTGTGATGATTCGATATGTATAGTGGCAATGTGATGGCGGGCTTGACAAGTAGGTCACCCATTTGATGAGTATGTGTTGTTGTTGATGGCCACTTGTGATATGATATGAGAAATGTGAATTATATATATATGATTGTGTGGTGTGGGACGGCCGACGGTATGTATAGCCCCTCGTTTCCGGCTCCCGTGGTTTTTGTGTCCAGTTGAGCTACCCAGTGGTCAAGTAGGACCCAGTGGTTGAGGTGGAGAGTCAAGTAGGACTCGGTGAACCAGGCAGGGTTCACGGGGTGTCAAGTAGGACCCCCAGCTGAAGGCCAATCCTTTAGTATCCGGATATTAGGCGTCGATTTTGTGTGAGAGTCAGTGGTGATAATTGATGAATTATTAGTATTGTATGATGATGTGTATGTACTTAATTATATTTGCCGAGTGTGATTTACTATATTTGCCGAGTGTGATTTGTTATATTTGCCGAGTGTGATTTGCAATTTGTGGATAAAGTAATTGGATGGAGTTTATACTCATGCGTTTTGTTATTTAATTTCTGTTCTAGATTAATTATGATGCCAAACACTCACCCTTGCTGTGGTTTTCTTTCAATTTAGTAACCAGTGACAGGGAAGAGGTCGGAGCCCTGGAGGTACGCCAAGCGGAGGATTGATACCAAGGAACCGAGTGATTATGAAATGAATTGTGTGTGTAATGCATAATGAGTTTTCTGTGTATGTGATGATATATTATGTTGCTTGTGTGTTGAACTAATTTAGAATTGGTATGTTGATTAATCGGATATGAATTCATGGTGCTAAAGTAGTATGATATTGATGTTAATATGGTCGGTGTTGATTTTTATGAGTAGATATAGATATTGGCATGGAGCCAATAATAGGTGTATATGATAAATTGCTATGGGTAGGTTTTATGAATAAGTGTGGGTCATGAATGATGAAAACGAGATGAATTGTGTCTGCTGTAGTATAGTTGATTACCGGACGAATCTCGCCCGAGCTGATTCAGTCTTGTCCGAGTTAGGGCTGGGGAAATTGATCCTGTGCCTATTTCGCTCAAGCGAGTATCCCTCGCTCCCTTCTGAGTAAAGGTTAGGACGTTTCCGAGTGAGCCATGACCGAGAGAACCTCTTCCGAGTGAAGGAAGGTTAGGAATGTTCCGAGTGAGGCATGATCGAGAGAACCTCTTCCGAGTGAAGGAAGGTTAGGAATATTCCGAGTGAGGTATGCGCGAGAGAACCTCTTCCGAGTGAAGGAAAGTTAGAATGTTTCCGAATGAGGTATGACCGAGAGAACCTCTTCCAAGTGAAGTAAGGTTAGAAGGTTTCCGAGTGAGGTATACCCGAGAGAACCTTTTCCGAGTGAAGGAAGGTTAAGAGGTTCCGAGTGAGATATAACCGATTAGAACCATTTCCGAGTAAAAACCGAATTGTTAATTTTCCTTGTAAGTCTCGTAGTTCTCTCAGGTTTAAAATGTAAAATTCGCCCAAGCGAGTCGGAACTCGCCTAAGCGACCTTCACGGGTTTCGCTTAAGCGAATCAGGGTCTCGCTCAAGCGAGTGACCCCTGACTTTGTTTTCTTCTTCCGCTTATTCTAATTAAATCCATTTTATTATTTGATTTATTTCCTATCGGTTATTATTTTGAGTGTGCTTGAGAAAAATAAATGTGGTTTTACATTAGGATCTAATTAACTATTAGTTAACGTGAAAAATTTATTGTGAAAAATAATTAAACGGATGTAGATAAATGTAAAATTGACGTAGAACGTCACAAAAAGCACAAAAATAAAGCCATGTAGACCCTTGGTATGCACTATGGAGAAAGGATACATCAATAAGAGTACTCCGGGAGCATTTTGGTGAAGTTTAGAGAAATCTACTGCCAATGGAAAACCCATTGCTACTGGATCTTACTGATTTAAGCCAAAATACGTAAAAATAGAGACAGAAAAATCCATTGGTCGTGGGTTTTTCTCGCTGGCCGTGGACGTTGCTGGAAAAATAGAGTTTTGGTAGAAAAAAAAATCCACTGGCCATGGTTTTTGCTGTTTAGAAATCCACTGCCAGTGGGTTTTTCCCACTGGTTGTGGATCTTGCTGCCTAGAACCTAGAATTGAAGATTTTTGGACCCCTGTCACGATCCACTGGCCGTGGGGTTTTCCCACTGCTAGTGAATTTGGCACATTCTGTAATTTCCCTGTTTTTAGGAGTGATTTCTGAGCAAAACAAAAGGGGACACTCATTCAAAACATACACAAAGACTTTAGGCACTTTTTGGGAAAAAATTAAGAGCTTTCTCAAGGGATTTCAGAGGAGATTCAAGGACCAACACCAAGAAACATCAGATCACAGCGTTTTGGGTGAAGATTTAGAAGACAAAAGTGAGAGCTTTTCTTCTATTTTCAGAATCCTTATTTTGTATTTTGGTTTTCTCCTATGTTGGGAATTGAATTAATGGCTTGTTGCTTTGTAATTAATTCTATGATGAACTAAACTCTTTCTCTTAGGATTAAGGGGGTAATATGCATATGGATTGAATTGACTATTTTTATCTTCTCCCTTTATGGAATTTATGTTTTTTATTCGATTTCATGGATGCTTAATGCTTCTACAAGACTTCGAGAAGAGCGTAGTTGATTCCAAATGATGTAGGTTACGAGAGTAGGTATATTGTTTGAAAGCATGAAATTTAACCTAGGATCTTAGGTATTGCGAAAGTATGCAAGATCTTTTGAGGGCTAATGCATTTTCACAAAATGTAATGGACTTAATTTACAAATCAAACATGGTTTTTTGGTAATTAGGTACATTAGTAAGGCTTCGAGAGAAAATTGTTAATTACATTAGGAAAATCTACCTTAGAAACTAAATTTTATAATTGGGGAAGTAAATTACATGAAATTAGATACTGGCATATGAACCTCTTAACTCCCAAAAGGTTTTCCTTTGATTGATTCTTGGAAAGCAATTGATTTCTATTCCAAAAAGCATTAAGTTTTCTGTTTCTGTTTTTAGATTGAAATAAAGTGAACTTTCCTTTAATTGAACCAATTTTGTCTGGATAATCGAATCATAATAAACTGCTACTTGGGCATAATCCTTGTGGAGAACGATAATCTTTTATATTACTTTGCGGAACGACTATCAATGACCTCATTCTTAATATGTGTGTGGAGGCAATGATGAGATTATTGGGAGATTTTCTAGGAGGGTTTGTAAGTTGGGATAGCCATGATGATAAACATCTGAGGAAGGCCTTGCGTATCCAAGCGATGATTAACAATACAAAACCTCTAAGACGTGGAACGAGGATAATAGAGCCAAAGAATAGAGTGCTCAAGGTGTTCTTAGAGCATAGGAGGCTCCAAAACTTCTACTACAATTATAGGATATTGGATTGTATGCTGAAGGAGTATGGTCGTATGGAGGGGACTCCTAGATGACGAAGGCAAAAATCTTTAGTTTGGCTATTGGTTTCACGCTTTGCCAATGAAAAGTATGGTTATGGTTGGATCAACAAGAGAGATTTTGGAGGACAAGGCTATGAGTGAAAAATTACATGTGGAGGTAGTGAGGAAGCCCAACTATGAAGTGAAGGAGAATATCAAGACCCAACTATAAGCGATGTGGCGAACTCTTATTAAGTGTTCCTTGGAGACAAGTAGGGCAGATGGTAAGAAGGTAATAGAGGATGTTAAGGTGAAAGAAATTGAAGAATAGGAACCTAGATGATCAACCTATGTTTAAATTAGTTCTTACAGAGATGCCTTTTAACATGCTAATCAAGAAGGAAACTAAAGATGTTAAAGGGGAATAGGTGGAGAATAAGGACCAGAGATACAAATGATGAAAGGAAATGGTGTCTTCACTAGTAAAGAGGAAAAAAGGGAATGTGATGCAAGTGGACAAGATTGAACCAAGTTTGAAGAAGCAACATGAGTAAGAGACATCGGTGATGTGTGGTTGTAACATCCCGGATATTTATAGAAAATTTTTGTGAAGTAGAAAATATTAAAAATTATTTTTAGGAATTTATTGGATATTTTTAAGAATTATTGATTTATTATGAAAGGGTGATTAGGAGAAGAGAGGTTTAATTAAAATCATTAAAGGTATTATATTGAAATGGAGAAATGACCGGTTGTGCAGGTGACCGGTTGCCATGGGTATTAAAGAAAGATTTCTTTCTCTTTCTTCAATTATTCATCTTCTCTTAAGAATCTTCTTCTCCTTCAGCTGTTTCTTTCCTTCTTCTTCTTCCTCCATTGTTGAGGGCCAAAAGCTTTGAAGGGAAGTCTCTTTTTGCATCAAACCTTGAGATAATTAGGTAGTTGTGGTTGTGGTTTCAAGGTGGTGAAGCGCGTAAGAAGGCTGCTGCTGGATCAGTGGTGGAACGGTGAACCTAGGAACTGTTGAGGCGTGGAACAGAGGTAAAGGGGAATTGAGCATTTCTTCCCTCTGTGCATACAACCACTCTTCTTCTCTTCATCAGCCACGGTTGTGGTGTCTTGGAGACTTGAAGTCCTCCACTGTTGGTAAGGGTCGAACTGTGGGAGAGAGTGAGCCACTTCTCTTCGTGCATGCAGCGGCGCTGTTTGTGATCAACCCAAGCTTCTTCTACTTCGCCTTCTTCTTCCACTCGAAGGATGTTGGAATCTCGAGTGGAAGTGTGCAGCATTAAAGTGCCTCAGAGTTGTAGAAATATCCCACTGATGGAGAGACAAAGCTGCTCAAGGGAGAGAACAGCGTTGTGTCTTGGAGGCTTGGAATCCTCCGTTGTCTTGCGTGTAGAGCGTGGAGTGTCATGGGGGTAAAGCTGTTCGAGAGGGTGAATGGCTCGGAGTTCCTCCAAGCAGAGTGCTGTGTTGGACGACTGGAAGCAGAGTCACAATTGAGAAGAAGCGATCGGAGAGCAACCGATCAGAGTGGAGAGCTCGAGGATCTTCTAGAAGCTTTATCCCAGGTAAGGGGGTGTTCGAGTTATAATTAATTAGAATTAGACACTGTCTGAGTCGTTGGAAAGACTAAATTGGGTAAGAGATGGTGCTGAGTTAAATTGTGTGAATATGTATATGAATGTGCGTATGAATGTACACACCGATCGGTTTAGGATCGTGTGTGTGTGTGTATGTGTGACTTTGCTAAATGAAATTTGAGAATGTATGAGTATGCATGTGTGTGAGCACCGATCAGTTTCTGATCATGTGTATGTGACTAGAGGAGCATTTGATGTTGTGATAATTATGATGATGCCGAATGAATTATATGTGAATGTGAAAGAATGCATGTATATGTATGGACACCGATTGGTTTCTGATCGTGTGTGTGGTATATTCCGATTGAAAGTGAATTATTTGATGATGTGATGAGATGACGCTGGGTGAAAGTTAATGTATATGTATGTATGTGGACACCGATCGGTTCCCGATCATGTGTGTGTGGCTTGAGCTGATTGAAATTAAAAATATTTAACGTTGTGGCAATTGGTGTTTTGTGGCAATGTGAAGTCGGGTTTGACAAGCAGGTCACCCGAGTGATGTTGTTAATGAGTCGGGTTTGACAAGCAGGTCGCCCGAGTGATAATGTGATGGATGGGCTTGACAAGTCGGTCGCCCTGTGATGAGAGCACATGCCAGTTTCTGGTAGTTGCATTTATTGATTGATGATGATATGAAATGATTAAAATATGATTATGTGGTATGGGATGGCCGACGGTATATGTTACCCTCGTTTTTGGCTTCAGTGGTCAAGTCGGACCCAGTTGAGCTACCGAGAGGTCTATGACCCAGTGGTTGAGGGGGAGCCAAGTCGGGCTCGGTGAACTAAGTCGGGTTCACGGGATGTCAAGTCGGACTCCCAGCTGAAGATCAATCCTTTAGTATCTGGATACTAGGCGTCGATTTTATATGAGTCAATTATGACAATTGATGATTTTGCTGAATGAGAATTTGATGTATTTGATGAGTATGAATTATTGTACTTGCTGAGTAGGATGTCATATTATCCGAGTGAAAATTGATGAGTATGATGTTACATCTGTCAAGGGCCAATCTGTTGTATTTGACGAGTGAAATTGTTATGTTTGCTGAATGAGGTTGAATATAGTTGCCGAGTATAAAGTATTATAATTGCTGAGCATGAATTGTTATGATTACCAAGTGTTAACTTGTTATAATTGCCGAATGAGATTTTGATATGTTTACTGAGAATGATTTAATGTATTGTTGAGTGCAACTTACGATATTACCGAGTGATTATTATGTTTTCCGAGTGAAAAGTTGTCATATTTGCCGAGCGGAAGCTATTTGCTGAATTTTGTTAAAATTGTAGAATGAGGACTGTTATATTACTGAGAGTGAATTACTATAATGCTGAGTGTTAATAGACAATTTTCCAAAAGAGTATATTGCCGAATGAGTTGCTTGCTAAGTGAAATGTGCAGTTTGAGGAATAAGATCTCGAGCGGAGTTTCTACTCGTGTTTTATTTAAATTCCGTTCTAGATTAATTATGATGCTAAACACTCACCCTTGCTGTTGTTTCAATTTTAGTAACCAGTGACAGGGAAGAGGTCGGAGCCATGGAGGTGCGCCAAGTGGAGGATTGATGCCAAGGAATCGAGTGCTTTGAAATGAATTCTGAGTGTAATATATATATTTTGAGTTTTCTGTGTGATGCTACACGAGTGTGTTAAAATTCAAATCGGTATGTTGATTAACGAGGATATGAATTTTTGATGTTATGAGATCGGTGTTTATTTTATGAATGAATTCGTATTGTTGTAGCAGAGTTGATCTCCTGGTGAATCTAGCCGAGTGGATTCTTTATCCGAGCGAGGGCCTATTAAATTGATGCCCATTTGAGTATCTTTCATCCTTTCAGAGAGAAGAATAACCGAGAGACCCATTTCTGAGTGGAAGATTAGGGTGTCTCCGAGTGAGCAATGGCTAAGACTTCGAGCAAAGAGAAATAAGAGTACTTCCGAGTGAAGACTAGAGTAACTCTGAGTGAAGGTGAGAAGGTTTCTGAGGGAATTATGCCGAGAGAGACTTTTCCGAGTAAAGTAAGGATTGGGTGATTTCTGAGTGATGTCAGATCGAGGGAATCCTGATTGAGGGAAGGTTAAGACAAGTATGAGTAAGAGATACCCGAGTGCACCTAATTTCGAGTGAAACCCGATTGGTCGGCTCTTCTTGTAGGTTGTTGTTCGCTCAAGTTCAAGAGCAGCACTCGCTCAAGCGAGTCGGCACTCGCTTAAGCGAATCAGGGGCTCGCTCAGGTGATTGACCCTTGACTCCGTTTCCCTTTTTTCGTTGTTTATAGATAACAAATTTATTAATGGATGTGCTTCGGATCCGTTTCAGTCGGGATTTGCTAATTTAAGTGTGATTTTACTACTTTGAATATATTTAATAGAAGCAAATATTCTTATATTAAGACCGCGTGGATTTTTATATTAAAATGCGGAAATTATTTTGGAAAATGAGAAAATCGACGAGGGATGTCACAACTGTGACATCCCAAAAATAGGGGTAAATTTTTCGTGATTTTATTATTATTAATCTCTAAAACATGTGGGTGGTGAAGCCATTTAACAATTACCCTGGATCTATCAGAGACCTATCTCATATATGAAGATATGAGAAGGTAAGTTAAAGAAATTAACTCTTAAGAAATCCATAATTAATAATAGCGGAAGAATCTTTAGTAAAATAACATTATGGAATTAAATTCTTAAGAGATCATTCATTTGAAATTTAATAGCCAAGGTTATCCCAAAGTGATCATGAAATAGGATAGAATTATGGATTAGTATGAAGAAAAAGGAAAATAATATATTTAAAGCTTTTTGGGAGAATCAGGTCCCTCTCGCTCAAGCGAAATCCCAATTCGCTTGAGCGAGCTTCGCACAGCACGCTCGGGCGAACCATAAAATGCTGAGCAAAAGAAGAAAATGGAGATTCAGAGGCCACTTCGCTCAAGCAAACCCAACTCGCTTGAGCGAGTAACACAATCCTCGCTTGGGCGAAGCTAGCGAGCGTAAGGCGAAAAATGCCCAGAATCCATTCCACGCTCACTCGCTCGGGCGACACTATCCCCGCTTAAGCGAGATTGCTCCCAAGAGCAATTTCTTGATAAACCCGAGAGCAAAACCTGAGGGCAAGACCCTCTCGCTTGGGCGAACCCTTAGCTCGCCTGAGCGAACACCAACCAAGGTCCAAACTCTGATTCTAATGCGATTTCGCTTGGGCGACTTGTACATCCGCTTGAGCGAAAATGGAATAATGTCCCAACACTGATGCTGGGACGATCTCGCTTGAGCGAGTCCCATTCTCGCCTAAGCGAGACTCGTCTAGATTCCAAAAATTGAAACAGGGGCATTCTCGCTTGAACGAGAAGCCCTCTCGCCTGAGCGAGTTCGACAGAAAAACAGGGGAATTGTAGAAATCACCCAACTCCCTACACCAAAACTCATTCTAATCAAATTTACCTAACTTCAACACTTCATATATATCATATTACACATTTGAAACTTGTTCTAATAAGTCATTCTTATCAATTTCCATTACAACTCATCTTTTGTATAAATCAACTCACTAACTCTTCCATTTCACAAATCTAACACTCCACATATAAATTTCATTCGTTCATCAAAATATGAAGAGTTTCATCATTCATTCATTAACAGGGTCATAATTAAAAATGAATCTTAAACAAAAGATCTCATTTTCCTCCATGACCTCCCAAACTCATTATTCATACAATTATCCATTCTAAATCCACACTATGCAAACATACATTGTATTACATACATTACATCTATTCCACATATCTATATATCCCAAAATATTGTCGGCCAAGGCATTCTTTACCAAAAAGGGGGGCTTTCTTCACACTCCTCCTCCACCATAGCTCCAAAGCAATACCTACAACACAGGAGCTAAAAAAATATACCACAGGGAGAGTGAGTATACTTTCTCAATGACGAAAATCCAATAATTAGAACAATATATGTATGAATGTAATACAACTATCTTCTTCCCGAGAGGAGTTTATTTAATATCAATCAATCAATCGATGATTTTTCATTTCGATACAATTATTCCCTGATTTCTCTCAGAATTATATCAATCAATTCACCATCACAATTTAGTAATTAAAAAGGGAGTTTCTTTTCATATCCCATCATCAAGGTATCACACTAGACCATGCTTTCAAACTGATGCACATGCTAATGTCATGAAAATGCACATGCACGGATCTGATTTCGTTTCCTCGGGTGATCGCAACCACCATATCATATACTCATTCTCAATGGTTTCCCGCCTCGCAAGGGGTACTCCCTCTAGCAACCTCACAAGGTGCTTCTCGTGATCACAACCACGTTCAATATTTCACATAGGTTTCCCTCCTCGCAAGGGGTACTCCCGCCTCATGATCGCAACCATGGGCATCATAGGTGCTCGTAAGCCCTTTTCATTTCCATCATCAAATGATCTCAACCACTATCAACATCATATGATATGTATGTCATGCCATGTATACAAAATACTCATGCATACCTCAAGCTCATTTAGATTATCCTACCCTTTCATCTAGGGTATATTCATTTTCAACCACACAATTTTCCATCAAACTCATACACAAGAATCAATCTTCATATGAACTCAATCATGTACCACGCATAATAAACCATCCATAGCCACACTTAGGTTTTATCATATAAACACTAAATTCATATCATCATACACAATTCACTTCACATACACATAATATCACCTTTAACCACACAAACATGTCATACTACATTAATACATACATTATCAACACAATTCTCATGCATTTAGAAAATACACCCCTCTCCTACCTCAAGAGAAGTAGACCTCTGGGGTTGATGTTCCTGCTTCACCAATATTGCCAAGCCCTACACCAATCATATATAGGGCCACATCAATCATTTATTCAAATACCAATTCAATATACATATACATAGGTGTACACATGATTCTTATCATGTGAAAACTATTTATCAAATTCATTCATTTGCCTACTTAGGCTTCGGGAATTCCTTTCCTTAAATCATAATCTATTAGTATCAAAGACTACAACCTAATTATTAGGTTATTCCATCTAGTAAGATCTCCACCAACACCTTGGTGAGTTTCTACCTATTATATCTTCAAATCAACTTTATCATCATTTAATGTGTCTACCACATCATTTATATCATTCTTCCCATCAACAAATGCTAATTTCTTCATTAATTGTAATATCCTTCAATATCCTACCTCTCCTCCTAGGATTCAAATTTAAGGTTTTCACCAACCCACCAACCTTCATAAATGCTCATATACCTCCTTCTTTTCTCACCATAGTTATAACTACCTCATTAATCATTCATAAGCTTGTATTTATGTCAACTTATCTTTATATTTCCACTTTTAAACTTTCTCCAACATTACTCATACATTTATTGTATTCTAACACCAAAACTTCAACTAATCTTCAACTTTATACTTATATACATGGAAAATGGTCATAATCTTACCTCAAGAAAAGAAAACAGTGAATTTGCAAAAGATGAAGAGGTTCACACGAATTTGAGGAGGAAGGAGGAGGAAATACTTTAGTTTCCAAGCTTTCTTGAAGTCTCTAAAGGTTATTGATGGAGAAAGAAGAGATATCTTCTTTTAATTTAGAATTCAAAAGCAAGAGGAAGGTGAATTATGAAGAAGAAAAAGAGATATGAAGAAGAAGATAAGAAGAAGAGTGTCTACGTGAGGGAGAAAGAGTGAAACCGCCTTTTTGAATGGGAAAAATGAGAATTTAATATTTAAATTATTAATCCTTCATTAATTCTTCCGTTTTTAAACAAACAGGTTCGCCGTTCAGGCCCAAAACATATTCTAAAAATTATTCCGAATATAAATTCGGAATCCCAATAACATTTTCTACGGCCCTGACCAACGGCATCTCAATCGGAGATACTTGGTCCGACACCTATATTTTATCCGGGTCAGTTTTTAGCTCATCTGACCACCATAATTCACCAACAGTTTCGAAAAACCTTATTTAAGTCATTTCAAGAATTTTGGGATATTTATTAGCCCAAAATTAATTATCTAACATTTATTTTCCTAATTTATCTTCCTATTTTAAAAATTCGGGGTGTTACAATCCACTCCCCCTAAAAGAAATTTCGTCCTCGAAATTCAACTTACCGGACTCGAATGCATGAGGGTACCGCTTACGGATATCGTCCTCGCGTTCCCACGTAAATGTTTCCATATCTCCATGCTTCCATGCCACTTTTACTAATGGTACCATCTTATTCCATAGTCTCTTCACGGAATACTCAACGATACGAACGGAAACGGGAAGAATGGATAAGTCATCCTGCACCTCAAGATCATCAACAGAGATCACGTGCTGAGGATCATATACATACTTCCTTAACTGAGACACGTGGAATACATTATGAAGATTTGCAAGTTGTGGAGGGAGTGCAATTCGATATGCGACGTCTCCAATTCACTCCAAAATCTCATAGGGTCCAATGAATTTAGGGCTCAGTTTTTTACTCTTCAAGGCTCTTCCTATACCCTTATCACGTGAAACTCGTAATAACACATGATCGCCAACTTGAAATTCCAGTGGTTTTCTTCTTTTATCATAATAGCTCTTCTATCGGTCTTGAGCAATTTTCATCTTTTCCCGGATCATCTTGATCTGCTTAGTAGTTTCTTCAACAATTTCAGGTCCTAAGGCTAGGTTCTCACCAACTTCAAGCCAACATAAAGGAGTTCGACATCTTCTTCCATATAAGGCCTCGTATGGTGCCATACCAATACTAGAATGAAAACTGTTATTGTAAGTGAATTCGATCAAAGGTAAATATTTTTCCCATGAACCGCCATGTTCCAAAACACAAGCATGTAGCAAGTCTTCAAGACTTTGAATAGTTTTCTCAGACTGCCCATCGGTCTGGGGATGATATGCCAAACTTAGCTTCAGTTTTGAACCCATCGCCTCATGTAAGCTTCCCCAGAATCGGGAAGTAAATCGGGGATCACGATCAGAAACAATACTTGATGGCACACCATGTAATCTCACAATCTCCCGAATGTACAACTGTGCTAAATCTTGTAAAGAGCTCTCCATACTGATTGGCAAGAAATGGGCACTCTTTGTCAAACGATCCACAATCACCCATATTCCATCACATCTGGACCTCGTTCTTGGTAATCCGGACACAAAATCCATGGCAATCACGTCCCACTTCTAAACAAGGATATCAAGTGGCCTCAAAGTACCTGAAGGTCTTTGGTGTTCCACCTTCGCCTTCTGACAAGTAAGGCAAGAAGCTACAAAGTTAGCAACATCACGTTTCATTCTGGGCCACCAAAAGTTCTTCTTTATATCGCGATACATCTTTGTTACACCAGGGTGGATGCTAAACATGCTTTTATGTGCTTCCTCCAGCACTGTACGTCTCAAATCACCGAATGAAGGTACATATACACGACCTTTTATTCGCCATATACTATCAACGCCTTCCACAAGGAATAGATTTTTCCCATTATCCTGAGATCTTCGCACCTCTTGTAAATAATCATCATCTTTTTGTTTCTCTTTCATAAGTTCCAAAAACTCATTACTTATTTTCAAAGTAGCAAAACATAACTTCTTGGAGGATTGAACTTCAGTTCCAACATTCAAATTCCGAAATTCTTCAATTAATTCAAGCTCTTTGATCATCATGGTTGATATATGCAAGGATTTCCGACTAAGAGCATCAGCAACAACATTAGCTTTCCCCGGTTGGTACATCAATCTAAAGTCATAATCCTTCAAGAATTCCATCCATCTTCTTTGTCGCATATTCAATTCCTTTTGGTCGAAAAGATATTTCAAACTTTTGTGGTCACTGTACACCACAAATCTCGAACCATACAAATAATGACGCCAAATCTTCAAGGCAAACACAACCGCCGCCAACTCCAAATCATGAGTGGGGTAATTACTTTCATGAGGTCGCAACTGGCGTGAAGCATAAGCTATTACACGTTCCTTCTGCATTAGCACGCATCCAAGTCCATGCTTGGAAGCATCACAATACACTACAAACTCTTCTTGTAAATCAGGCAACGCTAAGATAGGAGCTGAAGTCAATCTCATTTTTAACTCTTCAAAACATTTCTCACATTCAACCGTCCATACGAAAGGTTGGTTCTTCTTTGTTAAATTTGTCAAAGGTCTCGCAAGACGAGAGAAACCTTCAATAAACCTTCGATAATAACCCACAAGTCCAAGAAAACTTCGGATTTCAGTAACCGTTGTAGGTCTCGACCATGCCATAACGGCTTCAATCTTTGAAGGATCCACAGAAATACCATCCTCAGATATTACATGTCCAAGGAATTGGACGCTCGTCATCCAGAATTCACATTTAGAGAGCTTGGCATATAACTGGTTCTCTCTAAGAATGTTCAGTACCACTCTTAAATGTTCTTCATGTTCCTCGTGACTCTTGGAATATACCAGAATATCATCAATAAACACCACAACAAAACGATCTAGGTATTTGTGGAAGATGGATTCATGTAACTCATGAATACAGCTGGAGCATTAGTAACTCCAAATGGCATCACGACATACTCGTAGTGACCATAACGCGTCCTAAATGCAGTCTTGGGAAGATCTTCGGCTCTCACCCAAATTTGATGATAACCGGAACGCAAATCAATCTTTGAAAATACCACCGCACCTCTCAATTGATCCAACAGATCATCAATACGAGGTAAAGGATATCTATTCTTTATCGTCAACTTGTTCAATTGGCGGTAGTCTACGCACAACCGCATGGTTCCATCCTTTTTCTTAACTAACAAAACAGGAGCTCCCCAGGGTGACACACTGGGTCGAACGAATTCCCTCTCAAGTAGTTCCTCAACTTGCTTCTTTAATTCAATTAACTCCATAGGAGACATCCTATAAGGAGCAATAGACACTGGTTCGACACCAGGTACAAGGTCAATAGCAAACTCAACCTCTCTTGGAGGTGGTAAACCAGGTATCTCATCAGGAAACACGTCCAGAAATTCAGACACTATAGGAATATTAGTGGGACCGGGATTACTTGTCCCATCAGTGAGAGATAACAACACACAAAGTTGAATTATACCTTGTACATCAAACTGTTCTCTATCAAGAGAAGGGAAACTAACGATCCGTTGTTGACAATCAACCATGACTTTATTGTTAGAAAGCCAATCCATACCAAGTACAATCTCCAATCCCTTCATAGGCAAGCAAATAAAAGATGCAACAAATTTTCTCCCCTCCAGGAGCATATCAACATTATCGCACCGGTTAACCGATCTAAGACAAGTACCGGTTGGAGTGGTAATCATAAGAGCATTTTTCATTAGACACACCGGCAATCTCAATCGCCGAACACAATCCTCAGATATAAAAGAGTAGGTCGCACCCGAATCGTAAATTACATGAACTGAATGTCCAAGGATTTTACACTTACTTTCAACCAGGTTTTCTGCTCGTGCTGCTTCCTCACCGGTCACAGCAAATACTCTGCCGACATTAGGTTGACGATCTCCTCCATCCCTATTTCCTTCATTAGCATCATTCCCATTTCCTCAACCGTTGCCACGTCTTCCACCATTATAGCCACCTCGGCCACCACGTCGACCGCCATTATTTCCATTACCACGACCTCGACCACCATTATAACCTCCGTGGTTCACATAAGCAGGTGTATTAGCACGATTGGTAACATTAGCTTGTACCGGAGCTGGTCTTACAAGCATAGGACATACAGAACGGATATGCCCCACCTGATCACAATTAAAACATACAACATCTTCATGATGCACACATTCCCGAACGTAATGAGGTCCTCCACATCTATAACATCTCGGCCCATTGGTATTTATATTACCCCGGCCAAAAACATTACCACGTCCACCACCTCTAGCTTGGACATTAGAAGAAGCACCCCTCAAAAAGCGTCCTCTTCTAAAACTTCTTTGCCTCTTAAAACTAGAAGCTTGACCCTTCAACTTAGAGTCAAATTTAGAGTGTTGAAAAGAAGCATGTTCTTCATAGATGCGGCACTTATTCACAAGCACCGTGAAACTTCGAATCTCTTGGTGACATATAGCCCTTTGAATATCGGAGCGTAACCCATTTTCAAACTTCACGCATTTTGATACTTCAGTTCCCTCTTGTTGGAAAGGAGGGTAGAATTCACAAAGTTCTTCAAACTTAGAAGCATACTCTTCCACCGTCAGCGTGCCTTGCTTGAGTTCCATGAACTCGAGTTCTTTCTTGCTTTTATAACTTTCGGGCACATATTTCCTCATAAGTTCTCGTTTAAAGTTCTCCCAAGTTAAGGGAATCGCAGCAGCATTCATTCTGTTCTTGGTGAGTCTCCACCAAGTCTCCGCTTCATCTCTCAACATAAAGACAGCATACTCCACTTTCTGGAGCTCATTACATTCAAAGCTATCAAAGATCCGCTCAACATTCCGGATCCAACCATAGGCTTGCTCAGGCCTAAATCCACCATGAAATTCAGTAGGTTTTCGCTTTAAAAACATGTCAAGCCCCTGAGTGCCTTGTACAACAATAGGAGCAGATGGTCTTTCTGCCTCTTGTCTCTCACGGTTTTGCGATTCAAGGAGATCCGCAAAACGATTCAAGGCTCTAGCTATGGCGTCATCATTATCTTGACGACGACGGGCCATCACAATATCTAAAACCACAACATAAAATTCAACCAATATCAGTAAATTCGTTCATAAAATTCCTCTATGAGTTCATACTATAGTATTTCATTATAAAATTTACATTGTGACCCTTCCCCATGGAGTCCAATAACAACATTTCATATTAAAGTCCGCATGGCAACATCATCATTTCATAACATAATATGCATTCATAATACATAATATTCTTCATTGAGGGAGGATAGTGTGAAGAAGCTTGGCCGGACTTATAAAAATCACATTCAATCCATCATCAATTCATACGCAATCAATCAACAATAACAATGATTCATCAATCACATATCACTTTTCAGTAATAGCAATGGCTAAACACAATAATACAGAACGAATAATGCTCTGATACCAAATTATGACATCCCAAAAATAGGGGTAAATTTTTCGCGATTTTATTATTATTAATCTCTAAAACATGTGGGTGGTGAAGCCATTTAACAATTACCCTGGATCTATCAGAGACCTATCTCATATATGAAGATATGAGAAGGTAAGTTAAAGAAATTAACTCTTAAGAAATCCATAATTAATAATAGCAGAAGAATCTTTAGTAAAATAACATTATGGAATTAAATTCTTAAGAGATCATTCATTTGAAATTTAATAGCCAAGGTTATCCCAAAGTGATCATGAAATAGGATAGAATTATGGATTAGTATGAAGAAAAAGGAAAATAATATATTTAAAGCTTTTTGGGAGAATCAGGTCCCTCTCGCTCAAGCGAAATCCCAATTCGCTTGAGCGAGCTTCGCACAGCACGCTTGGGCGAACCATAAAATGCTGAGCGAAAGAAGAAAATGGAGATTCAGGGGCCACTTCACTCAAGCGAACCCAACTCGCTTGAGCGAGTAACACAATCCTCGCTTGGGCGAAGCTAGCGAGCGTAAGGCGAAAAACGCCCAGAATCCATTCCACGCTCACTCGCTCGGGCGACACTATCCCCGCTTAAGCGAGATTGCTCCCGAGAGCAATTTCCTGATAAACCCGAGAGCAAAACCTGAGGGCAAGACCCTCTCGCTTGGGCGAACCCTTAGCTCGCCTGAGCGAACACCAACCAAGGTCCAAACTCTGATTCTAATGCGATTTCGCTTGGGCGACTTGTACATCCGCTTGAGCGAAAATGGAATAATGTCCCAACACTGATGCTGGGACGATCTCGCTTGAGCGAGTCCCATTCTCGCCTAAGCGAGACTCGTCTAGATTCCAAAAATTGAAACAGGGGCATTCTCGCTTGAGCGAGAAGCCCTCTCGCCTGAGCGAGTTCGACAGAAAAACAGGGGAATTGTAGAAATCACCCAACTCCCTACACCAAAACTCATTCTAATCAAATTTACCTAACTTCAACACTTCATATATATCATATTACACATTTGAAACTTGTTCTAATAAGTCATTCTTATCAATTTCCATTACAACTCATCTTTTGTATAAATCAACTCACTAACTCTTCCATTTCACAAATCTAACACTCCACATATAAATTTCATTCGTTCATCAAAATATGAAGAGTTTCATCATTCATTCATTAACAGGGTCATAATTGAAAATGAATCTTAAACAAAAGATCTCATTTTCCTCCATGACCTCCCAAACTCATTATTCATACAATTATCCATTCTAAATCCACACTATGCAAACATACATTGTATTACATACATTACATCTATTCCACATATCTATATATCCCAAAATATTGCCGGCCAAGGCATTCTTTACCAAAAAGGGGGGCCTTCTTCACACTCCTCCTCCACCATAGCTCCAAAGCAATACCTACAACACAGGAGCTAAAAAAATATACCACAGGGAGAGTGAGTATACTTTCTCAATGACGAAAATCCAATAATTAGAACAATATATGTATGAATGTAATACAACTATCTTCTTCCCGAGAGGAGTTTATTTAATATCAATCAATCAATCGATGATTTTTCATTTCGATACAATTATTCCCTGATTTCTCTCAGAATTATATCAATCAATTCACCATCACAATTTAGTAATTAAAAAGGGAGTTTCTTTTCATATCCCATCATCAAGGTATCACACTAGACCATGCTTTCAAACTGATGCACATGCTAATGTCATGAAAATACACATGCACGGATCCGATTTTGTTTCCTCGGGTGATCGCAACCACCATATCATATACTCATTCTCAATGGTTTCCCGCCTCGCAAGGGGTACTCCCTCTAGCAACCTCACAAGGTGCTTCTCGTGATCACAACCACGTTCAATATTTCACATAGGTTTCCCTCCTCGCAAGGGGTACTCCCGCCTCATACACATTTCACATAGGTTTCCCTCCTCGCAAGGGGTACTCCCGCCTCATAAATATTTCACATAGGTTTCCCTCCTCGCAAGGGGTACTCCCGCCTCATGATCGCAACCATGGGCATCATAGGTGCTCGCAAGCCCTTTTTCATTTCCATCATCAAATGATCTCAACCACTATCAACATCATATGATATGTATGTCATGCCATGTATACAAAATACTCATGCATACCTCAAGCTCATTTAGATTATCCTACCCTTTCATCTAGGGTATATTCATTTTCAACCACACAATTTTCCATCAAACTCATACACAAGAATCAATCTTCATATGAACTCAATCATGTACCACGCATAATAAACCATCCATAGCCACACTTAGGTTTCATCATATAAACACTAAATTCATATCATCATACACAATTCACTTCACATACACATAATATCACCTTTAACCACACAAACATGTCATACTACATTAATACATACATTATCAACACAATTCTCATGCATTTAGAAAATACACCCCTCTCCTACCTCAAGAGAAGTAGACCTCTGGGGTTGATGTTCCTGCTTCACCAATATTGCCAAGCCCTACACCAATCATATATAGGGCCACATCAATCATTTATTCAAATACCAATTCAATATACATATACATAGGTGTACACATGATTCTTATCATGTGAAAACTATTTATCAAATTCATTCATTTGCCTACTTAGGCTTCGGGAATTCCTTTCCTTAAATCACAATCTATTAGTATCAAAGACTACAACCTAATTATTAGGTTATTCCATCTAGTAAGATCTCCACCAACACCTTGGTGAGTTTCTACCTATTATATCTTCAAATCAACTTTATCATCATTTAATGTGTCTACCACATCATTTATATCATTCTTCCCATCAACAAATGCTAATTTCTTCATTAATTGCAATATCCTTCAATATCCTACCTCTCCTCCTAGGATTCAAATTTAAGGTTTTCACCAACCCACCAACCTTCATAAATGCTCATATACCTCCTTCTTTTCTCACCATAGTTATAACCACCTCATTAATCATTCATAAGCTTGTATTTATGTCAACTTATCTTTAGATTTCCACTTTTAAACTTTCTCCAACATTACTCATACATTTATTGTATTCTAACACCAAAACTTCAACTAATCTTCAACTTTATACTTATATACATGGAAAATGGTCATAATCTTACCTCAAGAAAAGAAAACAGTGAATTTGCAAAAGATGAAGAGGTTCACACGAATTTGAGGAGGAAGGAGGAGGAAATACTTTAGTTTCCAAGCTTTCTTGAAGTCTCTAAAGGTTATTGATGGAGAAAGAAGAGATATCTTCTTTTAATTTAGAATTCAAAAGCAAGAGGAAGGTGAATTATGAAGAAGAAAAAGAGATATGAAGAAGAAGATAAGAAGAAGAGTGTCTACGTGAGGGAGAAAGAGTGAAACCGCCTTTTTGAATGGGAAAAATGAGAATTTAATATTTAAATTATTAATCCTTCATTAATTCTTCCGTTTTTAAACAAACAGGTTCGCCGTTCAGGCCCAAAACATATTCTAAAAATTATTCCGAATATAAATTCGGAATCCCAATAACATTTTCTACGGCCCTGACCAACGGCATCTCAATCGGAGATACTTGGTCCGACACCTATATTTTATCCGGGTCAGTTTTCAGCTCATCTGACCACCATAATTCACCAACAGTTTCGAAAAACCTTATTTAAGTCATTTCAAGAATTTTGGGATATTTATTAGCCCAAAATTAATTATCTAACATTTATTTTCCTAATTTATCTTCCTATTTTAAAAATTCGGGGTGTTACAGTGGTGACTTTAACGCTTGTTGACCTAAAGTGAGAAAGATGGCGGTGAGCCAATTGACTTTGAAGTTGCTAAATTGTTTAGCTAGACTTTATCCTTTTATGGGCTGAAGAATTTGGGCTTTTGTTGGGAGCCTATTTACATAGTCCCACCAGCGTATGGCCCCAAAGATAGTTTTGGAACGACTTAACTAAGGGGTGGCAACAAATGTGTGGCGAAGTTGTTGGAGTCATATTATGGCCAATACCTTAAAAGATATACCGGTGACCATAATCCAATATTAATCTAACACCTTTAAGCGAAGAAAGAGAGAGAGGATAAGGCATAAAAAGAGGTTCTGGTTTGAGCAATTATGGCTACAAGTTAGTAGCTGAGGGAACACATTTTAATGAGTGGAATAGGGTGTTGGGCCTTGAAGTGTGAAAATCTCACATGTTGGGGAGCACTTAATGATATGAAGTAAAGAGGGGTTAAGAAGTATTGAGGGTCATATCAAGAGATGTAAAAAAGAAATCTGTTACTCTTGGGGAAGAGGTTTAGTGCAAGCTTGATGGATGGTTGAAGAAAGAAAAGATGCAATGGTAACAGAGGTCGTGATAACATGGCTCCAACACGAGGATAAGAACGTGTTTTTCTTTCATTGGAAGGCGTCACAAAGATAACTAGTCAACCATACTGAGTTAATTAAGGATACAAATGGGAATGTCGACTAATAAGGAAGACATTGAAAATGTTTTCAACTTTTATTTTGAAAATCTTTTCTTAGAGAGCTAGCTCTGAGGAGTGGATCGTACTAATTGGGATGTAAACCGTGTGTATAAAGACATTGAAAAGGACCTTTTCCACCTATATTTGATGAAGGCACCTTTCCCAGATGGTTTATCGACCCTTTTCTATCAACAATTTTGGGATATAGTAGGTGAGGAGATCATAGTACAGACATTTGAAATTTTGAATGAAGGATGTGATCGTCTTATCTCAATGATACTCTTATAGTGTTGATACCAAAAATTAAAAACCCAATATTTCCCGATGAGTTCCAACCGATTAGCCTTTGCAACGTTACCTTTAAAATTATCACAAAAGTAATGGCTAACATACTTAAAAGAATTTTGAATGATATTGTGGCAATTCATCAAAGTGATTTTTTCTAAGAATAATGGTTATAGATAATGGAATTCTTACTCTTGAGACCTTCCAAAATTTGAAGAAAAAGACAACTGCTATGATGAGGCTTATGGCGCTTAAGCTTGACATGGGATGGTGTGTGACCGAGTGAAATGGCCTTTCCTTCTTGAGGTGTTATACAATATAGGGTTCCCTAATAATTGGTAGGGTTGTCTTAAATTTTTGAAGGCTATGTTCTAACCATAAAAATTTAACCCATCTATAAGGATTCCTGGATTCCGACATTGTGGATCACAAGTTGCATGGCTAAGTTCTTGAGGACACCAAAAACTCAATTATGTATGTGTGAGACTTGATCAAATTTGATAATGGTTTATAAAGCACTTACACCTCTCATTTTTGAAGTGGCGGTGTGTGATGAGTTTGTTGTTTTAATACAATCAAATGTCATCTATAATAAGATGACCATAAAGATTATGATTTGACAATAAACAAATTATGTAGAGGAATGTAAGTGATATAGATGAGATTTATCTCTTATATGTGACAGAAGTGATATCTATGGGCCACTTGATGAAGTAAGACTAAAGAAATGCATGACCATACTAGGAAGAATAAATATTAGATATCTACTCATTAAAGTCTACTTCGGTATCAAGTAAAATGGATTGGGCCATACAAGGATGACGACGACCTTGGGCCCAATTAGATATCATGTCAAAAGGAATAAATATATAAAATAATTATCACTTATAGGTTATGTCAATGATGAATAATATTCAGACATAATGATACACTGTTAGATTCGCTCTTATTTTATATTAATAATAGTTTATTATTAATATGACCATATATTTTACCTATAGGGCCACGCATATAAAGTAAGCCCACTATATATATAGCATGAGATGCTCATAGGCAGCTGCTCAAAAATTAGGATTACTCGTTGAATTTTTGTACTAGCATTCAGAGATTTCATTTCTGGTGGGAGTACTATTGTGGTCTCCTAAAGTATGGAGCTACGATTGCTTCGATTGAGGAACTTGTTTCACGTATATAAGAGGTAAACGCTAAAAGTACAATCTTTATTTAATGGTTTTGTGGTGCTTTGAAAATTTGCTTTTGCAATAATTTTTTTTGGAATCCTACGTGTTTCCGTTGCCTGACCCTATGAGATTCCCTAACACAAATATCTTTATCGTGTCTAGTGTTCTTGTTGGAGTCAATGCATCATAGATCATGGTTGTCAGGATTAGTAGTTTGTTTGATCATTTATTTTTGAACTCGAAGCAAAATTGAATTTTCAAATCCTCTTACGCAGGCTTTACATGCAAGGCTTGTTGCTTTGGCCCTTTGAAAAATATGACAATTACACGGTCAAGACCAGACATTAACTTTATGTGAACAAAAAGCTGGATCAGGGAGGAAGCAATTTAGATGCATCCCTAAACCTATGGAAGAGAATTTGAAGCACAAGCCTAATCCCTCGGTGTAAGGAGCTTGTTTGGTGCTTTTGTCAAAACATTTTCTCGAGACGAGACAATCTAATCAAGAAAAGGATAACCATTCCACCAATATGTCCCATTTGCTGTGAAGATTGTAAGTCTATGATTGATTGTAAGGACAAAGTATGGGTTGAGGATCATTCTCACATATGTCACACACTACTTCTAAATTATGTTAATTTTCTTTCTCATTAATGCATACCTTTTTCATTCAAGAAAGTAAAAAAGGAACAAGATATTAGTAAAGGGTAATATGTATGTTTGGTCTCTATATTTATTTTAGATCTTGGTCTAAAACAATTTTTTTGTCTTAATTTGCTCTCATACGCAATGTTTTCAGAATTAGACTGGTCTTTAAACTAATCAAGACACCAATTCAAAGGTTATTGGTTGAACCAATGGTCGAATCGATAGTAATAAGTTATTATTATTATTATTATTATTATTATATTTTAAATAATAATTATCAGAGAAAAATAATATAATATTAAAAAATAACAAGTAATTTCAACATCACATAGTAAGAAAGGTTTAAAACAGTACATACCCTATCATAACATGCTTAAAAATTTGAAAATACACTAGCTCAAACCAAGTAAAATAAAAAAAGATATGCTACTTTTTTTAAAAAAAAATGAGTTAAGGGTGAAAACTAGTTTTCTCAAATTTTGACCGGTTTAACAAGACATCGATTTTTTGCACATCCGAACTAGTCAGAGTTCCGATTCTCGATCCAACCGATCAGGTTCTAATAACCATGCTCATATGCTTACAACTTTTCGTTAACTACAATGATCTACACATTGTTTGAACCAGTTATCAATGAATGAAAAGGAGCTTGCTCCCCCACAGAACCAAAACACATTTTTAACATATACAAGAGAATACTTATATATAAACATAGACTTACATGCTTAATAATATTATTAATTATAATAAATATACTATCAATAATATATTTATTAAATATACTACAAATAATATTTCTTAAATATATTATTAACATTTCATTTATAAAATATAGTATTGATAATATATTTAACATAAACTATTAAATACTAATTTTAAAATTATTAAATATATTGATAATATATTTTAAAAATATTTGATAATAATAATTTATTTTAATTATAATACTGAATAATAAATTATAAAACCTCTTTTTAATAATATATTTTAAAAAATATATTTTGATAATATATTATCATACATCATTAAAAATTATTTTACTTATATTGCTTAATTATATAATTAAGTTAAATTATAAATTAATATAATTTAAAACAAATTATTAATGATGTATAATAATATATTCAAAAATGATTTATTTATTATTATTATAGTTAATATGTTATTAAAATATATTGTTAAATATATTATATTATATTTAACATTATTAAATATATTTCATAATAAATTTAAAAACTATTTTATAGTAATACATATTATTAAAATATTTTTTAAAATATATTATTAACAATTATTTTATATATTTTTAGATATATTATTAAGAAATGCAAGTAAAATAAATTATTAATGATATATAATAATTTTTATTAAGATATAGTTTTTGAAATATATTATATTAAATATTTTTCAATATATATTAATAAGTCTTATAGTTAAATACTTTTATAATTACTATTATTTTTATTAAATATTTTAAAAATATATTATTAAATATATTTTATAAATTTTAAATCAATATTTAATTATTTTTATATTAAATATATTATTGATAATGTATTTATTAAATTAATAATATTAATCAAGTGTACGTAATATATATATATATAACTATTCTCCGATATGTAATGAAAATGTGTTGTAGTGGATTGAATTCAAGTTGTTGTAGGTTGTTTTTAAATAATAACATATGTCAATTTTGCCAAGTTATTTGATTACACATGGGTGTCATGTAAGCTATTTTGTGAATTTTTAAAAGAGTAAGAAAAACTTTAACTCCATTTATAAAACGTGTGAGACTAAATTACAACAAAAAACATTTTAGATCAAATCGAAATCTAAAATAAATATAACATAACAAACATATATTTTAGCCTTAGGAAATTATAACAAAGTTTTTAAAAGAAAATTTCAAAATATTTGTTTAAAGTTAGAATTGAAAATTCCAAAACAAAAATGCTGTACAAAGTACATAGTGTAAATTTTTATGAAATCATGACATCAGAAAATAAACATTAATTCTATGCAAAAAAAGGTTTCATGTGCATGTAACGAATACTCCTACTCTGCTCATGAGAGATTATCCCTCGCGAGGTTAAAATCCATTAGTTCTATAAAGAACTAGGTGTAATTTGGGGGACAAAACCCCAACAAAAATAACACACAAGGTAAAAAAATCATGCTCCAAACTGAATGATGTTTTTTGCTAAAAATGTAAGAGATGTACATCTCATTCATCTGGCAAATCTTTTCCCTACTGCTGCAACTAATTGTTGATCTCCTTAAATGGAGACCTTATATCAGAAAAGGATTCAGGTTTCTTTATCCCTATGAGAGAATGCATTATCATATTCTCTTTTACAAGCAACTCAACACCCTTTTTACAATTCATTCCTACACAATCATTCTCAAAAGACTGTACTATGCTTGTCAACATTTCCATTAGTTTCGTGTCTGCATTAGTACACTCACACATTTTATCACCTAACCCCAGAACAAATCCCAACAAGTTTTCCCTTTCTGATGACAATTTTATAGCATTTTCAAGCACACTTTTGTTCTCTATCTTGAGCTTTTGAAGAAAAACATCTGAGCCTGTTAGCTTGTTCTCCAGTTGATCAACCAACTCCTTTACTCTTAACTGTTTTGCATCCATTTCTGCTTCAATATCCAATGCAACTTGTTTTGATTGCCTCCAGTTTTCCTCCTGCAATTTCAGTTTCTGCTCCATATCATGGATATCATCCTCAAGTTCCTCTATTATCAACTTCTTTTCCTCAATTTCAAGTGCAGCTAGAATCTCAGCTGATGTGATAAAATCACAAGCTGCTTGGACCTGATTAATTTCAGCTTGTTTCTGAGCAAGCTGTGAAGAAAATGAGGTCATGAAGCTGGTGAAATTATGTTCCACTGAAGTCAGATGGTGCATGAGTTCTTCTGTTCTCATATTTTTTCCCTCTATAACATGGATAGGATCCTCATTCTCAAGCTCATTGGTTCTTTCCATGTTGCTTTTTGCAATGACAGGACTTTCAAATTCTCTTCTAAATGACTCTTGTTCCAGCCTAAGAATGTCTTTTTGAAATTCTTCTAAAATCTTATTCTTCTCCTCTATGATCTGTTGATATGTCACTTCAACAGCTTCAGAGGACATGGCTGTTTCTCCACTTGTAGAAACAGACGCTTCTGTCTCATTTACATTCAGTTCTTGTTGCAGTTGGAAAACATGTTGCTGAAGATAATCTATTATATTATCTTTCTCTTCCAACTTGTAGACCAAGCTGTCTTTCTCTAGCTTGAGGCTTTCACTAAAATCTACCTGCGCAAGGAGTGAATTTTCCAGTTCTTTGCGTATCATTAGATTTTGTTCAAGGTCATTGTTCAGATGTTCACCATATGACTTCCATCTTTGCAATTCAAGTTCCATTTCGCTTATTTCACATATTCTCTCATCCAATTCAGTATTTTCCCTGTCTAAAGAATCATAAACTTCCTTGATTATTTCTTTAACATCAATTTCCAACTGCAAAACCTTCTCTTTCAGGGGAAGTTGACACTTAGGTGATTCTTCAAGCATTTCCTTGTGCCTGCCAAATTTATTTTGTGGAGAATACTGCAATTGCTTGGTGTGTTTGTAGGACTTAACCTGCCTCATTAAACATGCTGCTTTCCCATGTTCTTCATGGATGTCTTTTTGGGCAGTGATCAAAGCAACATCTTTCATCTCCAACAACTTCAGTGGTTGAAAACATTTCTCATCTTGGTACAAATCAGAGACTTCACTTTCATGTGCCTCTTCCAGATGTATAAATTGTCCATTCTTCCTTTTTAACTGTTCTCCCACCTTCATGTTTTTCTCCTCTATGTTGTGGAACATGTCATCTGCTTCTACTAGTTCTGTGGATGGTTTCAAAATTCTCTCTATTTCCCAACACTTCTTGTTTGAAGCTGAAAGGCAACCTTTTAAGCTTCCAATCTCTTGTCTGTACTTGTGCATTTGTTGTTCTTGGTTCTTCACTTTCTCGTTGGCCTCCTCTAACACCAATATCAAGTCTTGTTTTTCTTCTTCCCAATTTCTAAACTTGTCATCACAATCTGCTCCAAGTTTGTCATTTGCAGCATTAAGATGTTTGATGATGGACTCTTTATTACTCAAGCTCCCATTGAGATCTTCAATTAGTTGCTTTGCTTCATTGATTTCATCTGCCTTTTGAAGCAGTTCTTGATTCAGCTTCTCAACTTTGAAGATAACTTCCTTTATCTGATTGGCTTGTGCATCATATGATCTCCTCAAGTTCTGAAGTGAATCTGCCTTGTCTCTTAGTTCTACCTTGAGATTTTCAATTTCAGCTTTAGCTTCTTCCAGTTCTTCATAAACTCCCATTGCTTTGTGTTTTACATATATGACATTCAACAAACCTGTTTCCCAACAATGCAAGCAAAAAAGACGAGTTGCAAGACAAGAAAGCGAGTATAGAACCAAAACTGGAAAAACATTGCAGTTTTCATAGTACAGATAAACAGAGATTAGATTAGAGTAGGAACACAAGTTGGCAAAAATTTCTGTTGACTTAAGTTATTTCTTCCTCCAAATCACTTTAGTGCCATATATTGGAGGTTACAAAACATTATTTGAACTGAACTTGATGGACAAATTACTCCAAATTCATCATTTGAGAGTATTTCCTGGCGAAACTATATATGATCAATCATGAGAGTCAAATATTCATGTAATTTTGATAGACACCCCACTCGATCATGATTTTGTGCTTCTCTCCGAAGTCCAAAGCCATGAAAAATTTAACATTAGAACCTCCGATTGTAGATGTTACAAACACAACATAGGAAAGGGAACACAACACAATTCCTAAGTTTATAAAAAAAGAACTTCGATATCATCAAGGCTACATACAATCTTATTAGAAGCTAATACAATATAAAATGTAATTCCTCTTCAGGCTTGATTGGTTCAACCTTAATATATTTCTACCCTCATTTTCTATTGATTTCCTATGTCCGATTTCTATGTTTGCATAAATGCATGGTACTCCTTGAATAGAAACTAAACGTGAGAGGTTTCGTTTTTCATTTTAAATAAATAGATTGCATTTTTTACATGACATTACCATATATTCAACATTAATTTAACAATGCATGTCATACAATAGCTTGGCCTAAAATGTTTAAACACGTTGACAAAACAATTTCAAGGTTAAAAAAAAGGGAACAAGTGAAACCCAGAAACTGACCTGAGGTTTGAGGAGCAAAGTGTTTGGTGAAAAAGGTGAAACGAAAATCGGAGAAGCAGAGAATTTGGGAGGTGGTGAATCCATATTACGTTTCATAACCAATAATAGACTATAACTTATAACCGTTTTCCTAATAGCAAATGATCAACTAGCCGTTGGATTATGTTTGCATACGTTTCTTTTCCTAAGGCCCCTTTGCACGACAAACTAATTATGTTTTATTCGATTTTGCTTTTTCCTGTGATGGAATGATTTTTCTCATGAAAAAATTATTGGAAATATTAATAAATAAACTATTAGAAATGCTTCATATTTTTTTTATGACTTATCATATTTGGGTTCAACCTAAACAGTTATATTTTAGCCCGGTTCAAACTTAAGATGCATATTATAAAACACCATATTTAATTTTTCTACTATAACTTACCAGATTGGATCGTTTTAAAATTTGATACAAGGCAAGTATATAAAAGTTTGATCCCTGGTGGATCGTGAAAATATTTTTTAGTTTTAATTACAAAATTGCTACCATATTTTTTGTTATTAAAAATTTGTGTTGAAAAAAATAAGAATTGAAAATAGAAAAAAATTATTTTCAGTTTTTTAAAACAAAATTTTAAAAACAAAAAATAGGATAATAATTTTATAATTAAAACTGAAAACTAGAAAATAAAAAAAAACGTTTTTACAATTTAGAGCCTTATAAATTCAGCGATTTTATATCAAGTTGAAGAGTAAGTTACGGAAACGAAATTAATTCGGTTTATGTCCATATGCTAAATGATGTTACACACTGGCCACGCACCTTGCATTGGTTTGGTGTGATGTGAGTGACGGTGGCGAATAAATAAAAAAATTATATAATAAAATTATGTACATATAAAAATAAAGAATAAAGAAGAAAAAATTATGATCAAATAATATTTAGAGTAAATATGACACGTTCCCGTAAAAAATAAATGAAGCAAAAAAAAAAGAAGAAAACTAACATCCAATATGAGAGAGAGATACTACTAAATTTATTTTTGTTTCGCTTTTAAAAATTTAAGACAAATAAATTTTAGGAGTAAATATAAAAACTAAAGTAGAAAGATAATATTTGATTGTTTAGTACTTATATTAAATATTACATACCCTTATTATTAAGAGAATGTGTTATTTTTTTAATTTTGTAAAAGAAAAATGATAAAAATCAAAAGCTGATCACAATTCAATGAAAAGAAAGAAGAGACCACATTATAAGAAGCATAACTAGGTGTATAAATAGTAATGACTATTTTATTATAAGAAACAAAACCTAGTGTATAAATTATTATAAAACAATAATAATTTTGTTATATAGAGTGTATTATTTTGTTGTTTTTTCAATACTTATTCTAAATGTTATATATTTTCATGATAATATAAATAAAGAATAGTCATTTTCAATTTATTACATGCATCTTTCTTTACTTTGTTGTCTCTTAATTAAAATTTTGAAAGTAAACATTCAATCATTCTATGTAAATTTTTTTTCATGATATTTTGGATGATTTTGTCTTTTCTTTTTTTATGGTATTTTTTAGATTATTATTATTTTTTCTTTATTGATATGGGTGGACATTGTTACTAGTGATGTTTTAAAAAAAGAAAAGTTTATTTTTAAAATTCCTTATTCCGTATAAAATTACACAAAATTAGATAAACTATTATATTATATTTTGATATGTTTGCCTAAATTCCTAGAATTTATCCTAGGGTCTAATACAATTATGGAAAATTTTTGACAATGAATACGCCCCTAACAATAAAGACTAAGAACCTAAGTGATACGTAACTCAAAACAGCTCAAAAGCCTCATTTTTCACTCTAGTAATCGGTTACTGTAATCGATTACACCCGTGAGTAACTTGTGCAAGAATTCAGTTTAGCTCTCTGGTGTAATTGATTACACATAGAATGTAGAATTATATAGATTTTAGTCTCTAAGCTAACTTTCGCAACCTTTAACTTACCCTTTGACCTTTGAATGCTATAAAACTTTACGAGCACTGTATGCAACCTATTTCGAATTTGTTGCCATAATTCGTACTAAAAAATTCCTCTGTATTGCAAAGTTATGTAGAAAAATGTAATTTACTCATTTTCAAGCAACTCCCTTACCAAAACCCAACTGAAGACCATTCAATTGGAATTCTTTTTTCAAGAACAAATTCTAAATTTGCCTAGGGTTTTATTGATGCCTTCCGAGGATTCCGAATCCCATCGGAATTCAAAATGATCTACTCAGTTGGCTTAATTAGTCATTTCTCCTCTAAAACAAAATCTTCATTTTCAACTACTTATAAACTTATACCATAACAATCATTTAAGCAAATCATAATGCCTATACATTCATCAAATTCTCAACTAAGTTCTTCACACTTATAAGCAATGCGCAAAAGGTAAACACGTCACTCATCATCATCAAATATCTAAGTCCAACTATCATCATCATTTTTAAGATTTCCACTAACTCTTATACATTATTGGCTCAATGTCATTTATCCGCAACAGACATAGGCACACACATACAATGTTATCACAATCACTTACCCATAATCACATAATCATCATTCAAATAGCCCAGTGCCACATCATAGTTCCTGGTCATCAATTACCATATTCATCATTAACAATATGATATCATCATCTACTTAAACATAATCAATCATAATCATCAACCATGTGATTAAGAAATGCCTTAAGCATCAATTCCACATCTTAACAAGTATTAAAATGATCATGATCACCAACCATACTCATCACAAACATGAACTATACATATATTTACACCAACCAACATCACAACACTAAATTCTCAAAACATAAACATACAAACACACACATATACATTCGAATTTCAAGTCTACTTGGCATTGCTTCACCATCTCATCTGGTACTGGTCTCTGCAGTATCGGTAGGATCTCTGTCTTCAGCCACTAAAACAACAGTAAGGGTTAATGACTGACAATATAAATTAAAACAAATAACTCAAAATTTATAGGAAAAGATAACATAGTTTAGTCTCTTATTTAAATGCATATCTAATTAATTTCTTCTTACTCAGTTTCCATATAACTCAACAACATTAATTCATCAACTACATAATTAGTAAACCAACATCTCAACATCATATTCAATTCATCAGATATCATAATTAATTCACTTAATTGCACAACTGACTCTCAATCAAAATAATATAAGACTCTCTAGTATCTGGATATTAAATTGGATTGATCGTCAGTTAGGGGTCCTACCCTACCACCCATGAACCTTACTTGGTTCACCGAGCCCTGCCTGGCTCCCCATTGGGTCCTACCTAACCTCTGGGTAGCTCAACTAGGCCACGGTCGACCATGGGAGTCAAAACAAGGGGTAAAATATACCGATCGATTGTCCACATCATGCAATATGCACATATAACAAATATATCTCAATATCAATTTATTCAATTCATAATACATTGTCCCGGCACTACGACCATCACTTTGGGACCACATTTAAGCCACTCAGGCATATTAATCTCCTATATCTCATTCATATCACATTTCCTTTTTTCAAAATTACTTATCACATGATGCCCATATTAACAAGTCAATAATTCTCAACAAATCAGAATTCATTCCTTTTATACTTTAAACACATAATTTCCATCATCTACTTTATAGTTCTCAATGTACTCATACCTTTAAAATTATAAGTCACTATTTAAGCAAATTAAGATTCACATTCCCATGGTATCCATCATACTCACATTATCAAGAAATTCATCACTCATCACTATAATTTAATTAATTATATTTAACATTATATATATATATATATATGTGTGTGTGTGTGTGTGTGCGTGTGTATTTAGTACACTTATATTATCCTACACTTTTCCCATATGCTGAAATCACCGCTAATGTTATTTTCATTAATTCATATATTAAGTACACTCCCTTACCTCGCTTCCAAGCTTTTAGGATTCCTTCCGCCATACCAAATTTACCAAATATCTAGAACCAAGGAAATTACGAATCAAATTAACGTTTTGGCCTTTGGAATTAAAATTCATTACATCAAAACAACCTTAAATGCATCCTTAGGGTTTCTAAGCTTACCTTTTTCATTCTGACCTTCGTTTCCAAACTCTGCTTTATCTAACGTCCCTCCGATGCTTGGTTCGAAACCTAACAACACCAAAATAAAAACTCATTAACCATTTATCAATACCTAATGTACAAAGTTTTATTTGCAAGTATAAAATGACAAATTCCAACAAAATGAATAACCCCTATAGATTATGCCATTTTCGAGTTTTAGAGAAAAGTCACGAAACATGAAATTGAAACTATCATAATACTCACCTCGCTTCCACGATTCCAGAAATGTGATCATGTTAGATGGTCATGGTTTTGATTTTCACAAAATTTTATAATTGTGATAGTAATTGTTTGATATGGATTTTGTGATTATAAAGTTTTTTATATTTTTATTTTCATAAAACTTATAACAAATTATAGTTAATCGGATACCCAATCATCTAATCCGATCTAAATTAACTTAAATTGGACCAGGTTTAAAAAAATACACAAGTCCAACCCAATACTTGGATTGATTTTGTTTTTACTAGAATCTGATCCAATCTAGTACTTGTAGGATCCTAGTTTGTATATGTAGTTTAAAGTTTTATTATGAGTATGTTCTTTTTCTGATTATGTTATTTCTTTTATGTTATCTTTTTATTTGTATATATGGTTTTGAATATGTTTTTTTTCTTTTTGTTTATAGTCCATATAATATGCTTACAAATAAAAAAAAACTCTCTATTTTCACACTAATGAAATTATAAATCAAAGGAACCTGGTGGAATTAAACATTTAAGTAAGAAATCTAAGCAATGAATAAAAAATGTAGATAAAGAGAATGGAAATAATAATTATAGCTAAACAAGAATAGCCATATCATGTTATTGTAGTTCATATAATTCTTTTTTTAGTAAACAACAATAGTTAAACAGCAATATAGAGAGAAGATGTCACACTATTGTGGTTTATATTATTACTTTTCTAAAGAAATTAGTTTTTGTACAATACAATCATAAGTAATTAAGAGAATCATATGTGACACACTAAACCATTTGAAAATTCTATGTATATCACACCTTAGTTCTCATCTTTCCTTTCCTTTTACATTTTTTTTAAAAAAATTCTCATCCTTCAAGCAACCAACTTCCATTGTCAAATAAAAAATATTAGTCTTTATTTTTCTAATTTTCTCTTGAAGTTGTACAACTTTTACATAGTTGAAATCTAGGATGATCTTTTGTAATCTCCCACTTAGGTACTTTAGCATTCTACGCACAACACCTTTATTTGCATTATCATCATAAACTGTAAAGCTACAAGTGCAGATATTTTGATTGGTTGACTGAAACAGAAACACAATATCTGTAATATGGTGATTCATCTACAAAAATGTGTGTGTTTTGTTCAGTTAGGTTCCCCTCATCCACAAGTAGAACGTGATTCCCACACTATCTTTTGTAAAGGAAACCTAATAAGGACAATACTAGGATGAACATTTGGAACAAACTATATAGAACAATCTCAATTTTGAAAAGAATAAAAATTTACGTCATACATAAAATGGACAAATCACCCGTAGTTAATTTGAAACACATAGTATAACCAAACAACAAAATGTTTATCTCGTAACTTACTAGAAGCGTGTTTCCTCTCTCCCTCAATTAGGGATCCATTAGCTACAGCCTAATGTCTTATATTTTCTTTCAAGCAATGCTCATACCATGTTTTCCCTCGGTCTTTGAATAAAATTTCAACTATAATGCACTATTATATCCATCAATCTAATCTTAACATTGAACCCAAGAATGATATATATCGAGTTCATGCCCTACAAACACCACATAAAATTCCTAAGAACATTCACTCATTTTTTATCTTGACATAATTCTGACAAATGGCAAGAAAACAAGGGGCTATTTATTGACAAGTATCTACATATTTTAATATTTTTTATTACTATTTGTTTTTAATAAAAATTTGTAATTCAACTTATAGGAATCAATTATTTGTCAAAATAAATATTTCATAATTTAATATATAATATGCATGACGATTTTTCTTTTTCATGTAGTATGGAATTTACGACAGAGATTATTCACTTTGAGTACATAAGACACAAAACCTTAGAGCATTACTCTGAAAGAATTAGGATTTATTGCTCAAAATGTCACTTTGGTGCCCACCGTGGGATCTGATAAAACAGTTTCCACATCACAGAGAGAAGGACTAACTCCAAGGAAAAAGATGGTGACCACGCACAACAATCCCAGCCGTAAAGATGATGAAGGAAAACCAAGGAGGATGACAAGACAGGGACAATCAACTAGAAGAGGTTTTAACTCTCGTCAAAACATTGCAACGTATCGTGGAAGAACTAAGGAAGAAGAATGAGGATTTAAGAAATCATAAATCGGAGGAGAGAAAGGTTTCTTGTTATAAAAACACCCAAACATCAATTACACAAGAACAATTCAACTCAATAATTCTCTACAAATTATATGATTCAACAATGTTCTTCAAATTACTATTGGATTAAGTCATAAAACCCTGAGTGAAGTCTCTGAGTTACGGCTTAGAGGTAACGACAACTAATTACTATGAGAAGTCCTCAAACTCTGAGTGACGACTCAGGGGTAACAATAAATAAGTCTTGATCTGGTCTCGATATCGACACATGGGCAAGAGGGTAATTTCACCCGATCTCACTCGTTTATCGGTGTCGCAGGTAAACCTCCAGACTGTAAGCCCATATCAGATACCTATCTATACCCTAATCCCGGAACACAGCTTACGTGCAAATATGAAAATTTAACTAAGCAGGGGGAGTTTCTTCATAAGCTTCTTGTTGGGCCTTGCCGTCCTCTATAGCCTTAGCTTCCTCTCCGACATTGTCTTCAATATGCTCTAGTACCTCGTCGCCTCCGTCATCACCCTTCTCTATTTCTTTATCTTTCTTTTCATTTTTAGGTTCAGGAGAGACTGGATGAGGCTCCATACTCTGTCCTTCAGGGAGAGGTGGTAATTCATATAAGGAATCTCTAGGTTCCTCATACCGTCCATCAATAACAAAAAATAATTTACCTCCGTGGAACTCATTAAAAGGATGCAACCTGTAAAGGTTGAGTTTTATGTTGGGGTTGCGATAAAAGATTTGATAGATGGCCCCGCCGAATGCATCATATGCTACCTCAGTACAGAGTCCCAGAGCCCGCTTAGCATTGGCCTTTGCATCAGCAAGGCCCTTTTTTAATTTAACATTCTCCTCCATGAGTGAACCAGTATCTGCATTCCCTTGTTTAAGCACCTCGATTTGCGCAAGCAGTTCCTTTTCTCGAGCGGCCCACTCTTCAAGTTATTTTGAGTGACCGACCTTAGAAGCTTGTAGATCATCAACCAGCTTGGCAGCTTTCCCCTTCTCTACTTTGAGCTCTTCCTTCAGCTGGGGGATTTCTTTGGCTTCCTCTTTTAGTTCAGAAACTTTCCCCTCCAAGTCCTTTACGACAACCTTCAGTGCACCTATCTCAAATTCTTGTTCAAGAGCCAGGTCCTTCTTTTCTTTTATGCACTCCTCTGCGATTCGAAGGTTGGCCTTGTCCTTGGTGCTAGAGATACTCAGCTTCTCCACTTCAGTATAAAGTTTGTCAGCCTTTTCAATGTTGTCCACCGTTCTGATCAAGGAGTTAATGAGGCTGGATAATTCAGCTAGTTGCCATCTTTCAGCCTCACAAGCCTCCTTGATCTTAGAGACTTCTAGCATCGGTTTGTGCTTGTATGTTGGCTTGGGAAGTATTGGAGGCATAGGGCCCTCGTACTTCAGGAAATAGGTAAGGAATGAGTTGTTCAGAGGAGAGCAGGACATCACTTGTATGGAGCTACCGACAATTGGGCTTGGCCCGGCTTCAGCCCTTGAATCAGAAATGGTTTTGAATGTGGAGACAACCTTCTTCTCCTTTTGGGTGCTGGTCATTCCAGCTTCTTCCAGGGTCTTCTGCTTTTTAACCAGCTTAGGAGAGGATGGCTTCTGCCCACCAGTGTCTTTATGGATTTTTCTTTTCTTTTTCTCCTTCTCTTTTTCTCTTTCAGACTGTGTGGTGTCGGCCTGTTCAATGTTGTCCAGCAGAGGTATTTCACCAATCGCGGCAGACGTCAGGGTAATTATTTTAACACGTGCTTTGACGGTGTTCCTCTTGGGTTGGATGTTGTTTTCCTCAGAGGATGAGTCCTCATCTACCAGTATGCCTTTCAACTTGTCCATGGCAGTGTACAGTTCTCCTTTTTGTTCTGCACAAGCAAATAAAAATATGTTAGTTCCAAACACAACACATACCAGTACTCGAACAGTTAAGGATAAAAAGCAGGAAATTACTTAGGTATTCATTACGGATAGTGTTGGACCCTAGAAGGAATTTACAGGAAAATTTCCCATAATTAGTGGTATATGCTTAAAGAGTACTCAAGACCTTTACTGAGTGGGGAGATAGCTCGTCCTCATCAGTGAAATAAGCTTTGGAGGTGAGTAAGAAATGCTCATGGGTCCATTCGTTAGGGAATTTAAGAAGACTCTCCTTGTTTCTCTAGAAGACCGGTTTATTTGGTTGAACACGGATTCTCACAAAGTAGTTCTTGAAGGATCTATCGCCTACCTTCACCAATTCTACGAAGGCTTCAAAATTGACAACTTTACGTCACATCAGAGGGTAATGAAGCTGAGGCCACCCTTGTTATTGGCCTGGTGTACCACCTAGCAGTAATGAAACAATATTTCCATGGTGGGTTTGAAGTTAAAGTGTTCACCCAATACTTCAAAAGCACGGATTAGGCTTTATCTATTAGGTTGCACTTATGAGCGAGCGCAATCCAAAAATCTCAGCACTCCCATTTCAAATTTCGTAGGAGGAAATCGGACCCCAAGCTGAGAAAAGACAAAATCATACATGTAGATAGACCGCTCATCCGATGAAAAATTCTATCTTCAGGTCGGGGTGCAAGAACCATGAACCGTTCTTTGAGCCTTTCTTCAGCGTGTACCACAAAGCGTAGGGATAACCGCCCTCATCTTCCCTAGCATACCGGGATGCTATCTCATGGTTTTCATCTTTTACCCAGCAATAAGGGTACTTCTCATTGACTTTTACCCAGTCCAGCCAGTGTGCCACCACGTTGATACACCCTTCGGTGGTTCTGATGATTGGGACAGTTTCAGAAGTTCCTTCGACGGCCATCCTACTTATGGCATGATGAAAAGCGTCGGTGTTGCTGTAAAAAGCCACATCATCAGAAAAGTAACTGTCAACGTGCACCTCGCTCTCAAAAGAGTCGCTAGTCCCTGGGCTAGAGGAAGACTCAGATGAGGGTATTACCACTCGCCGCCTTAAGTAAAACGCTTCACCCCTTCCTGAACAATGTGGCCTGGCCCTGGAAGGATTCACAGAGATCCTTCCTCCTCGATAACCAGAGGGCCTCATTGGGATTCTTCCCCCTCTATGCATGGGACCAGCGCGGTCTTGCCTAGAGCGCATGGTGACAATACTACAAGCAGAGGTAATGAAAGCTAAAGGAAAGAAAAAGAATAGTTACTTAAGAAGGTTTTGGAAAGCAGAGAACGATGGAGAACTTCACTGAGAACACTAAAGCAGCAACTTCTTCACTTTTTCAAGAAGAAATTTAAACAGAGTTTTTCTTAGGTTGGAAGCAAGGTGACTTTCTGGAAATGCCTAAGTCTCCCTTTTATAACTATGGAAGGGGCATGGTAACCACCGGTCAGAAGACATGTCATTTGTCAGTAAATGCATCACTTCGAGGGCTAACGACGGTGTCATTTCAATCCAAAGCGCGCCAAAATAAATGTCGTTCCGTATAAAGCTGAAATCGAGTGGGCCGTAACGTTTGAATTTTAGGCCCAATATCCATTATACGCGACGATTGGCAATCTTCATGCACGTAATCATTAGTGTTCACGTGTTATTAGCAATAACTGTCCATCATTGGTGGCTTCTCAACGCCTGGGAGTTACAAAATTTTAAATGTAGAGAGTTACAAAATTCAAAAACTCTTAAGTTCCCCACACAAAGACAGGATGTTGTCTAAAGCCGGTGTCTATAGCCATAAAGGGAACCTCAGAGGAAAGTCATCAGAGCCGCTATCCATATCTGCAAGAGCGACCTCGACAAGGCAGTGTAGCTTATGTTGAGCAACTTACTCAATCCCTCAAACAAGCTAGGGAAAATGATCTGATCTCGATATCGGCACATGGGTAAGAGGGTAATTTCATCTGATCTCACTCATTTACCGGTGTCGTAGGTAAACCTCTGGACTGTAAGCTCGTATCGAATACCTGTCTATATCGGAAGTCCAAGTCAACACCATGCACACCAGAAAGCATCTATGTCACTCAACAAACAGTATAAGGTACAGTCGCAGGGGAACGTTTATAGGCGACGCGGAGGCACCCGTGTCGTGTGTTAGAATCTTACTGATAAATTGTACGAATGGTCCCCCAACCCTAAAAGACTCTTCATTCTCCGCATGCATGCATATAAATACCTACATTTCCACGACTCTGGTACGTTAGACTGATTCTTAACTTACGCTGGAGAACCTTGAGTTCCTTTTTTCTGGTTACTGACTTGAGCGTCGGAGAATCTTCGTAGGTGACACCACCTTTCGCCCCTTGTCAACACGAGAGCCTGATGTGAAGGATCTTCAAGACTCCAAGGCCTTTATTTCCCAGTGAAATAGGGGATATAATACTGGATCCCCATTGGACCAGTGTACAAAGCACTTGAATCTAAGAACATTTGTGGCTGGTCCTACACCGGATCCTTAACCCCGGTTCAGACCAGTTCAAGTCTTAAAACCTTGAGTGACGGCTCGAGGGTAACAACAAATAAGTCCTAAAACTTCAAGTGACGGCTCAGGGATAACGACAAATAATTACTATGTCAAGTCCTAAAACTCTGAGTAACGGCTCGGGGGTAACGACAAATAATTACTACATCAAGTCCTAAAACCCCGAGTGACGGCTCAGGGGTAACGACAAATAATTACTATGTTAAGTCCTAAAACTTCAAGTGACGACTCGTGGGTAACGATAAATAATTACTACGTTAAGTCTTAAAACTTCGAGTGACAGCTCAGGAGTAACGATAAATAATTACAACATTGAGTGTTAAAACTCTGAGTGATGACTCAGGGGTAACGACAAATAAACACACTGCTCAGGCCACGACCTTTCCGAAAAGGAGATCTAATCCTAAGAGTAGTTGACAACAACAGAAGAATCAGAGAGGACGGGAAGCTAGCAGCCAACTAGGAAAGTCCGCACCGGGTAAGAGAAGTCATCAAGGAGCATACCGACTTAAAGAGTTAAAAGGAAGAAACATTTTTCATGGACGTAAAATGCTACGATTTAAAGGTGTATTACAGTTGAATGTAACGGGGACACTCTTTTTCTTACTCAATAAGTTTTTTCCCACTGTGTTTTTCTCCTAAGAGGTTTTAACGAGGCCCACCAGAATAGCAATATGACAAGTATGACTCAGCTCATCAAATTACGTTAAATCCTGGAATCTGGACCAGAGGAACAACAAAGCTCACGACTAGGAATTACATGGCATACAAAGTACTCGGTGTACGAACGCTCAATATACAATCACTCGATACATAGTTACTCGGCTCGCTCGATGGTCGAGAGCTCGTGATTAGGGGGCTTTTATTCCCTCCAGATTAGCTAAGGTCCCCTTATCCCCTTATTTTAAAATATTATCTTTATCTCCTCAATTTTAGGAAGCTATCTCTATCATTTATCTTAGGAATTATCCCTATCTATTAGATATTGTGTCAAGATCATGATCCTTTTTTGATGTATAAATATGGCATTAGAGCCCCTCTGTAATTCAAGTAACATTTTAAATAATAAATCCTAATTCTCCTTGAATAATTCTCTAGGGTTTATGTCTTACGTATTCAAAGTGAACAAGACCCAAATAAGTGAAACCTTCCTTGTGAACATTACAAGACAAATATGTGTCTACACATGGTTGGAATGGGAAACTGACATGATATTAAAGATCAAACAAGCACTTCGTTTGAGAAATGACTTGTCATTTACTATAACAAGTAGTTCCATATTTACAAAGAGTTGGTTTCCTAAATATAGCAAAGCTAGCATTTTTTCCAAAGACTTAATAATTGTATTAGTTGAGAGATGGAGATCGGAAACTTATACATTCCATCTACCTATTTGACTCAACAATAATATAGGTTTAATGTGATTTCATGGAATATTGTTTTAGGCATTTTACACTTTGATTTTGCTTTCAAACTTTATTTCAACAAACAATTCATTACTAATTTTCCACTCATTTCCTTCTTTAAAATCCATTTCCTAATTTGGAAGGTCCCAATTAATTTGTTGATAATGGGGTATATCATTCCAAAATATGACTTCATAAGCACCTATAAATGGGAACCCAAAAATGTTTATAGTCAATATTTTTGAAATTTAAAATGTAACTAAAGATGATTTTCTTACCTAACATGTTCGTCGATTGCTAGTTAGGCTTGTACAAATGGTATTTGATGACCTTTTTGAATTCAATAGGGCTTGAAGATCACCATTTGTATCAGTATGTGAATCTGCCATAAAATGCCCATCATCATTACATGAACCACTACTATTTATTTAAAAAGGTACTCTAAAATTAGAATCATCATTTGATATGTAACTCATGGTGTTTAAAAATAAATGCTAGTGGTAGGTATTTGGATATGAGTAAAATTCAAAGTTGTATGAGTTACATAACTATATGTGACGGATAAGTTTTATACGACACACATATGAAGGTGTACTAATTCATCAAACTACATCTAGTGTCGCATGAAATGTAGGGGACATGTAATTGGTCTCATGTATAAAAATGGGGTGGCAATTAATTGGTTCACAATGGACCCTATGACGTCATATAGAAGGTGTGTGATACTAAACAAAGTGTCGCATAAAACATATGCGCCTTACTGGTGTCCTATGAAATCAATACAATATTTGGATGGGAAGTCGTCCAAAACTAATGCAACACAATCAAGTATTAACTCCTCGTAGTGTCATCCCATTCTCAACAACACCAAAGTCATATAATACTTGTAAGACAAAAAAAAAACATGAGAGTGTAAATAGCTCCAAAAGTGTAGATGGTTTAGGAAACAACATTTTTCGAAAAAATTAGCCCAATTAAGTAAAAGTGAATCCAAACCCAACAGTGTATGATTGCGACGCTGCCTAATTTGTAAAGGAAAAATATTGTTAAACAATATATTCACGGTGGAAACGAAAAGATCTCAGCAGAGTAATGATACGAAAAAAATAATGTTAGGATAAGTGAGTGTAAAAGAGGAGTTTCTAAACTGAATTGACAATTTCTACCACCATTTTTTTAATAATCTTTTCATATTGGAAGGTAAAATGACAGCCTATAAATGACATAATGTGATGGGTATGTAGAACAAATTCTCCCTCTTCTCTGTTTGCTAGTACCAAATGTCCAAATCTTACTGTGAACTTTTCATTCTTGATCTTTCTTTTTTTATCCAATTTTATTATAAAAAGCAATTTTGATGATTGGTAGTTGTTTCCATGTGGAGTAATTTGTGAATGCTGCACTACCTAAAATCTTCCAAGAAAAGAACACCGAGTCTTTCTACATTTTACTAGAGAGAATTGATAAGTAAAGCAGAATGGAGTAGCAAATGGAAAGGACACAGACAGATAAATGATAGTGCCCAAACAAATGAAACCATGTGTAGGCACACAAGGCTCTCTACAGCATTGTCCATCATGCCACATGCCTCCACAGCTACACGTATAATGCTGCATAATTTGATGTGAGCCATTCACTAAACCCAATTTGTAATGAAATTAAGTACAGAACAATAGACACCACACACACTACCAAAATGCTTCTTCAAATTCCTCATTCCCTTGTAGCCAGGCGTGCCCTCACATTTTGTCGTTTATAATATATCAATCATCATCAACCTTCTTTTCACTGTTCAACTATAAGAGAAACTCTACCATCAATCATATAGCTAGAACCTTTATTAATTTTTTAGGCCGTCAGTTAGTATACATCTAAACTACTTTAAAAATTTTAAAAATATATATATTCTATATAGCTTTAAAATTTGGGTAAATGAGTTATTGGGAGTAGATTATTTTTAAGGATTTTTTAATAATTAATTATATCTATGATTAATTATAAGTATAATTTATTATTGTGTACATTTGGATACGTTAGGTAAAAAGTAATTTTAAAATAATCTATTTTGTTTGGATTATTTAAGATAATCAATTATTTTACGTTAAAATCACAAAAAGGATACGGAATTATTTGTGGTGGTCGAATACGTTTAAGTTAATTAAATAATGACGATAAAATAGGAAAACAAAAGTTGAGTAGAAAATATTCTATTAGATTATAATTGTAATCCTCAAAAATCTAATTATATTATTATATGAAAATCAAATTATATTTTGAAATATCCGGTATAGGGATAGCACTACAGAATTTTTTTGGGTTGTGGGTGACACAAAGATGAAGGCCCTTTAGTATTTCTTTTTCTTTTATCAAAGAAGAAAATTTATTAAATAATCAAACCAACATTATCAAAGTCATTGTAAATTCTAAACACATAAATATGATATTTCATCTTGGCACAAAGCATAATAATAAGCTAAAAAATAATGAATAGTACTCCAATTTTTTCCTTCAAAAATAATATGAAAAATAAAAAGAATTAAACAATTAACAATGACCATAAAAAATTAAAAATTAAGACCCTATAAACATAAAAATTAACAAATATTGACATCAACGTTAATAAAGTTAACAAAGACTTGAAAGGAAAATAATAAATTGTAATAATAATTTATATAACAAAAAATTAATAAACAAGTGTTTTTTCAATGTAATTGTGGTATGATAGTGGTCAACGTAAATAAGATTATTAAAAAAATGAATGATGGATTTTTTATCCTTTTATATAAATACTTTTTTATATTGGTTTGATATTTTTTAATTAACTTGAATTAAAATTATCCTAATTCAAGAGTGAGTGTAAATGTGTAATACATATCATGCAAACTTTAAAACAAAATTATTACACTAAGAGAGATCGAACCCTCAACTATTAACTTAAAACACAAAGACCTTATGCATTAAACTATTATTACTTTATTTAAAGTTGTTGATTTCCCCCTCTACATAACCTAAATATCATTTATTTTACGCTCCTATCACACTGGTATATTGTGTTGAGAGGCGAAAAAGGATGTCACATGTAAAGACACTTTGACGCTCAAGTCAATTCAGATATATCAATATCGGAACTCGAGTATAAGTTAGTGAATGTAACACGCCTTAATGAGTCATAAATGAAATGTATTTATAGAGTTTTGTGGTAGTTGGGTCCTATGTGTATTTTGTCAGTATAGATCTGTAAATCACAAGAAAAGCTGCCACCTTCCTAACACCACCTGCAGTTAAGTTGTCGGTGTGCCCTTAACAAATCTGTCAAACTTGTCATGACTTCAATCCTCAAGGGTTCCGGTCATGGGATCAAGATTATGTTGGGTTTGGTTAGTCACAAGGTATCTTGTATGAGGCCTGCGCTTGGTGGGACACCGTTTCAATGTCACATCTAGGAGAGTTTCACTTTAATTATGATATAACATAACTAGGAAATTGGTTTTGTTAACTCAAATTATGAGACATATAGTTTATATATTAAACAGAAGGTGGCTGGAATGATAAAGTAGTCCAAATGGTTGGACAAGAAAAAAATGAAAAAAAGGGAGAGAAGCCATGAGTTTGAATTTCCCTGGCGACAAATTCTAACAATTAGAGTAAGAGAAAAGTATTTAGCCAGGGAATATAATGGGTCTCTTTTAAAGACAAGTTGCAAGCATTAGAGAGACCAAAACATCATATAACTACAAACCTCACTGCTCCAGCATTTTGTCGTTTAAGGGAAAAAACATAAAAGATAAATCAACATGATGAAAATAAGGTCAGAAATGATCTTCACTCTTCAGTACATTAAATCCATGTCACGCTAAGCGATAAGGTGGTCATGATGATCACTATCTTTAAGTGTATAGCCTTGGTATATTATTTTGTAAGCCATAGCATATCCTGTACTTCCTAGTTGAATTGTGTTTTATTTAATCAACAACTTCAGATAAACTCTTTCTAATTTTATATGTTAGGATGGTCTATAGTTTATGTAAATTTGCAGGATTTAAATATCTAGTGTTAATTAACATTGTTGAAGTAACTTACAGAAAATACAATAGAAAATCGTGAGTTTGCTGAAGTAACAAGGGAATCGAAAATAAAAATCTCTGATTCTGTCGTTTGGTGTCCAAGGCACATGGAATGGAGTGCCCAAGTTGGGAAGGTGAAGGGTTCACCTGCAAGTTACATAACAAGAAGTCAGGATCAAGTACAAGTGGTTAGCTATGTCCCACACAGCCATGTGTTGGACAATGCAATGAGTGGCCCCAGTTCCATTTTAACTAATGTATTTCGCGGCTTACAGTATGTTTGGTAGTCTTGCCGAATGGAGGCTTTTTTTTGTTGAGTTATAAGGACTTTTTGATTTTAATTTTTAAATTTTATTTTAATTCAATTCCGTTTTTCTAACTATAAACTAAACACTCTCTTAATTGCTTAATTCAATGTTTATAAAGTAACATAATTTTAATTATTTCGAATAGCATAATCGATTTACTCAATTATATACTAAACAAACTTTAAACCTATAATGCTAAGATTAATTGCATCAAGAACAGTGGAGAGAAAATTGTGGCCATGGACGTTCTTTTTCATTAATCTACAACACATCAAGAGGAAAGAACAAAATTGAATAAAAAATAGTGGTTGAGTATTCTTAATCTTGTAAAAAAAATTATTTTTCTTGCAAGGGGCTACATCAGTCGAACTAGGGCAAGAAAAGATCCTGTATCAGATTGTGGGTAAATAGAAAATTATCGACACCTGGGAAAGGCACAAGTTCATTTCCAAATTAAATGAAATATGAAAAATAAATAAACCTTGGAGAGGAATTAACATGGAGACCCTTGGAAATAAGTCATTTTTCAAATTTAATTGTTCCAACTTTAATGCTTAACTTTACGCGTTGTTTTATAAAATCAAATTTTTGTTTAACATATATTTCTTTTTTAATCCAATTCCAATTTGATTCTTCAAACAATCAACCAAATAGACAAGCAGTGGACCAACTAACCAGAATTTGATTGGTGGAAAGATGAGTATGAGAGTGAGAGAAAATGGTACTAATATGATAACATGATTAATTTGTAACAGAATGATGATATACTTTTTTCAATATGAATTGGGAAATCAACACTTTTAATCTGCATTCACGGAAAGTTTGATGCTACTTTTCCCAAAGAGAGATTATCATGATTAAGTTCACTTGATACTTTACACATATATTGTACAGTGTGCATTATATTAGTGCTAAAACAAACCTCACATTCTCCACTAGGAAAATTGCAAGAGTAAAAAATCTTCATTGCGCGGTTTTGTCAAAAGCTCCATCTGGATTATTTTATTGTTTTTTTCTCATCCATTTCCATTTTCACTTGTTTATAATCTTTTGTTCTGTTTAATAAACTCTATTTAGACTTGATTAACGTAACCTTGCCATGGGAAACAGTGCTAAAAAAAATTCTATCAAAATCAAGTATGTATATTTAAATTAGTTCGAGAATATCATTAAGTTAAAACAATTTCTTATCTAAAATAGTACTATAAAATCACAAATAAAAAGTGGACTGCCACAATCGACGTTATGAGGCAATGGCATACCGCATAGTCCCATACCACCGATTAAATAGAATCCTGCATAGAATTAGAAAGCATAATTTAAATTTTTGTATTAATATTTTAAAATTTCTAGCAAATTAATGAAGCCCAATTTTGGTTTGCCCAACATGTATCTTAAGAACACCTGAAAAATATGGATTGAAAGTAATCATCTCAACATAAAATATATTAACATAATTGTTAGAGCATATATAGTCAGATATCTCTTTATACTTATAAATAAACGATAAAATTAGAGTTTATTGTTGTATATATTGATTTGTCTAGTATGAGGATAAGTCTTTGATATGTATACCGGGTATGTAAGTTCTATTTTTTACATTAGTGAAATGGGGATACGTTATTATCTCCTTCGGTCCAGTGGGGATCTAAAGGTCTTGATGTAATTTTATCCAACACACTAGTGTCTCACATTGTAGTGGGGTGAAATAAAGTGTCAATTGTAGAGACACTACGACACTCAAGTCAATACGATATTAATATCAGACCTTAAGCATTAGGGTTGACTGAACGCACCTCAAAGTGTAGTAAATAAGTAATATTTATAAAATGAAGTGGTGATCGAATGTTTTGATTCCTGTGTCGATACTTTTTTGTAAAGTCTGGGGAAAATTGACACAAACACAGACATTTTAAACATAGTTGTAGGTGTTGTTGACCAGTATGTTCTTAGTGTACCCATCAACTTCTATTTGATACCAGCTCATTAGCGATACCACGGGGAGCGAGATTGTGGTGCTCATATTGATATTATATGTCATGCGTAACTATCAGTGCGGGCCTACAGATACTAGTGTTGGTATCAGGCCCAGATTATATTCCCCCTTGATCTGTCCTGGACCGGGGTCAAGAGATCCGATCTCAAGCCAGTCACGAATAGTATGTCAATACTGTATAATAGACCGGATATATGTGTATCCGATGTATGTATCCGTTGTCCTTGAGCGGAGAGAACGGACTGGGCGTCCTGGAGATCCTTCACACCGACCTAACGCGTTGAAGTGGGCGAATGGTGGTGTCACCTGCAAAGATTCTCCGACGCTCAAGTCAGTGATTATATTCCAAGTAAGGAATGTATTCAGAGAGGAATCAGTCGTAAAAGAGCTGAAGAAGATCCCTCACTTCAATCATGAAGTGAGTTTATATACCTGATTGGCTCGATTAACGAGGACTCGTTGGTGGGGAACCACCAACTCCCATTAGCATTATTATATTGCACACTTACCTGCATGATTGGGTCAAGTGGCTATTTTATATTGAGCATAGAGAATGTAGACTAGGATTAGGGAACAAGTTGACCATTCCCGTGAGCAGAATTTGGCTCGTAGTGCAGGGAATTATTGATCGATCCCTGTAGCAACAATCCTTGTCTTTTGCACAGTGACGTGTGTATTATCCGATGTCATGGTGTTATCCTGAACAACCGGTATAGGGAGAACGCCTGATACGGAATTACAGTCCGGATGTATACCGATGACACCGGTTACACGTAGATGTCTCATCAAAGACTTTGAAATATGTATAGCAGATTGGATACCGGTATTGAGACCGGATCATATGTCCCCTAGCTTGTGTGAGGGACCGAATGGTTGTTCACATAAGCTACTCAACCTGCGAGAGGTCTCAATATCGGTAAGCTTACGTGTGTAACAGTTCTTTAGCATCTGCTGTTATTCGTAAAGAACCGTTCTAAATTTAATAGATACGATCTTTTGGTACGGTCACAACGGATTCAGACAAAGATTCGTTGTGTGAGAATTTCAAGAGTTTATTGGAATTGAAAGCTCTTGAAGTTCGTGTAACGGCTGTAAAGCGTGAATTGCGTTGCATGATTAGACATTAATGCTTTTAGTCACGTGGGCAAGCAATTATTGCGTCTGAGATGAAAATCTCATTAACCGTCATTTTGGGCTTAATGGGCCTGAAGTTTTCGAAACTTTTGGGCCTAGTGGATAGCCCTTCGCTGAGTCGCTATCGTTTTGGCGCCCAAGAATTTGGAACGGTTGTGTCGTTTCGCTTGTGAACGAATGCGTTTTATCGAGAACGACACAACTTCAAGAGGGGGTAACCGAACCCCTTCATTTCCTATAAAAGGAACACTTAGTGGATTATGTGTTCCACCTGCTTTTGCTTACTCAACGAAACTCTGCAGAAATTTTGCAAGGAAGTTTGCTACCTACATTACGAGGGTTTCTTCGTTCCTCATATTCATCGTTGTCATCTGAGGTAACTATTCCTTCTTCATTGCTCTGGCTTTGTTTTGTCTTGCTACTCCTTAGTTAACGAAAGTAGGCTTCGTCTGGGGGGGGAATCAGTTTCCCGTAACCCTAATAGTCATGGGGAAGAATCCTTGTGATTCTTCCTAAGACTGAATCGCGTCGCTCAGAAAGGGGATCTTACTCACTGTGGAAAGTGACCTTTCCCTTCTCAGAGTCGCCCTCTGATTGTAATTGCTTCTAAAATGCAGTGAGTAATGATTGCAACTTTCTGATGACATTTTATTTCTTATCGTAGATTAAGGAGTTCGACTTAGAAAATTCAAATGGCCACTGGAGAGGGAACCTCTAGAAATAACGCTATTTCGAGGACAGCTGAAGGTCTCTATAGCGTAGTTGCCTCGAGGATGAATTGGGAGGAGGTTCAGGCTAAATGGCCTTTCTGCTGGGTGTCCAGTGAGTTTAAGGACTTGGCCTCCCGACATGCGGATGAGGAGGGATCCCGGATTCAACCGAGGTTCACGCTGAGTTCGGATGAAGAGACGAAAAAGTGGTATAGGGTTTACGCACCACTCCCGACAGAGCGGATATGTCATGTCGTCCCTAATGACCGCTCTGTGTATATGTATGACTTCATTTTTCATTATCTGGGAGTTCGTTTTCCTTTAACCGAACTCCAGATGGGCGTCCTGAAGTTCCTGAACTGTGCACCCTCCCAACTTCATCCCAACGGTTGGGGCCTCATCCGGGCTTTGGAGGTCTTGGGTGAACATTTCAATTTCACGCCAACTGTAGCGATGCTGTTCTACTACACTCAGGTAGTTCGAAGAGCAAACAAGCAGGGTGGAGTTGGTCTGGTGACTCTCCGGACTCTCTGTTCCTTTGTGAACTTCGAGTCTTATACGGATTCGGCCAAGGTTGATGGGAAGTCCTTCAAGACTTACTTCACTCGCATTTCCATTAAGAAGGGCAAACCAAAATTTTGGAAGGATGAAGAGGATGTTGACAAATTTCCCCTGAGTTGGACACACAAACATTTCCTCTTGAGCTCACACGCGTACTACACTGATCAATCCGATCTGTCTCGTGAGACGTCGAGAGTGTTGTTCGCACTTGAATCGCACACTACAGGTCGTCACGTCTTTTCGTATAGGCGTTTGCTAAGTAGCTCAAGCGGAGTCCGGGAGGAATATTTGCGTACTTCTCGTTTTATTTCATCTTTTCTCCTTTATCAAATATATATAGAATATTTGTAGGTGCTGACATCTTGTGTTTGTTCATGTAGGTGAGATAGAACAGCAAACTCCAGAAATGGACAAATTGAAGAAATTCAAGGCGGCTGGTAAATCTGTTACCCGTGAAAATGAAGTGAAGCCCAGGCCCTCAACCAAGGATCGTCCTGAGTTAATAATACTGACCTCGGATGCTGAAGGGGATGTTCCGTTGGTTGAGGGCGGATCTTCTGCCGTTGATGAATCCACGGGTCATCCTCCAGTTTCTGAGAGGAGAAGAAAAATCAAGAATGACTCAGTGGGAGGCCCGTCCAAAAAGCGCAAAACTCCGGAGGATAAGCCTGTTGAAACCTCGGAAGCAGCCGGTGCTCCCTCTGGTCTTAATAAAGAAGCTGCTGTTGGGGCTTCTGGGTCAAATCCGACCTCCTTCCCAACGACCTCGTTTCTCACCCCCTTCCTCTCCTATGAGGGTTCTACTCCAGCCACTCTTCCTCCTCCGATGTACAAACTCCGGCCTACGCTTAGCGTTAAAGAAATTGAAGAAGCGTGTGAGGCCGGAAGGTGGCAGTTAGCCGAACTCGCTGGAATGCTTTCTTCAGTCAGCGAGTTGGCTAAAAATGTTAATAAGGTTGAGGAGCTGAGTGACAAATTAGAAGAACTCAACCTTTCTTCAGAAAAAGATAAAGCCGCCATGAAGTTAATGGAAGATCGCCTTAACAAGTCTAAGGAGTTTGGGGATCTCATAACTAAAGAGAATCTCAAGCTCAAAGGCGATCTTAAAAACTTGGAAGGCAAAGTGGCAGAGAAGGAGGAAGAACTCCGTAGCAGCCAGGATAAAAATAAAGCTGATGCTGAGGAGTGGTCTCAAAGGGAGAAGAAGCTCCTTCTTGAAATAGAGGGACTGAAGGCTAAGAAAGCGGAGTCCGAATTATCTAGTGAGGAGCTGTCCAAGTTGCGGGGAGAATTGGCTACAGCGAAAGCTGAGAGAGAAGAAGCTGTTGACATATGCAGCCGGGCTGTTGAAGAGTCCTTCGGCCTAGCCATACGCCAAGTCTTCTACCGCAACCCCACTGCGAAACTTAACCTTTATGGGATGGATCCGTACTATGAATTCCATGGGGGAAAGTTAGTCGCAGTGGTGGATGGTCGTCACGAAGATCCACCGACGTCCTTGTATGGTTTGGCTCCTCTTCCTGAGGGTCAATCCATGGGGCCTGATTACGTCTTTCCTGTGTCTGAGGTTCCCTCTTCTGAAGAAAGGGCTGAGGCTCCTGGAGGTGAGACTCCTGTGGAGATTCCAAAGGAAGGAGCACGAGAGCCCGGTGCTGAGGAGGCACCAAAAGCTGAAGAGCAGATTCCTCCTCCGTAGTATTCTTTTCATTTATATGTATAGTTGTGTACCGGGATCAACTCCGGATTTTGAACTATTGTATGTAATTTTATTTCAATGAATGAGTTTTGATTGAAGAAATTTATCTTCGTCGTTTCATGTATATATAAATCGTTACTAATCCGTTCTGTATAATTAATCTTGAGATCGGATTGAAACAACTACCTCAGAAGATTAAACAACAAATAAAATTTAGAACGGATTAATATATACATGTCCCCAAGTGTGTATTAAGAAGAAGGTGCCTGTCTTTGGGGCGTGATCCTTAATCTTCTTAATTCTCTTGGGGAAAGATGGGTCGATCCGCTGTTCAGTAGAGTAGTGTAACAGGACGGATGACTGCTTTTAATCCGTAATGCTCTCACAGGAGATGACAATATTGTTCCAAGCTTAGGGAACTGCAAGGAAGTGGTGTTTGAGTCCTTTATCATAAGGATGATGATGGGAGTTTTTTCTACGCCAGGAGTTACGTCGTTGTATCACAGAATAGGTGATAAAGAGTATCCGTCCTGGGAGAATACCACTTGAAAGCAAAAGTGCGGACTGACTTTCGGAATTTTCCATCATAAGAATGATTATATGAATTGATCATGCCAGGTGTTTTGTCATCAAATCACTTCATAGGTGATTGAGATCATCCGTCTTGGGGATGTGTACAGCACCAGAAGTTATATCGTCGGATCACATAACAGGTGATTGAGATCATCCGTCCTTGAGGTGTGTATGGCGCCAGGAGTTACATCGTCATATCACAGAATAGGTGATTGAGATCATCCGTCCTGGGCAGGTACACCATGTCAAGGAGTTACATCGTCAGATCACATAATGGGTGATTGAGATTGTCCGTTCTGGAAAAGTACACAACACCAAGAGTTGCATCGTCAGATCACAGATTAGGTGATTTAGATAATCCGTCCTGGAGACATTTTTCAATTGTAGGATTACGGATTTAGTGAATACTTCTCAGAATGATGATGAGAATTGTTCATACCAGGAGTTACATCGTCGAATCACTGAATAGGTGATTGAGATCATCCGTCCTGGAATGATTATTGGAGTTCTTCGTACCAGGAGTTACATCATCGAATCACTGAATAAGTGATTGAGATCATCCGTCCTGGTGAATTTTTTCCAATCATGGGAGTGCTTATTAGGCAATTTTCGCATCCATCCGAAATCCGAGTATTACCTCTACTAGCCCCCTAGCTGATGTGAGGAAGCAGTTGTCTTGCTCATATGAGCTATATTGACCATAGCACGTTTGGATTTCGGAATTGCACCGAAGTGTAAATATCCGCTCTGGGGACCATGTTCCGTAGTGATGAAATTTTAAGGGCGGATTCGACAATGGGAATATCAGAAGTTTATCGAATTTCGCAACCTTTGGTATTCGAGTAATGGTGGCCACGTTTCTAATGATTGGACATTTAATGCCTTAATTCACTTGGGCGCGCCATTATTGCGTTGAGTGCGCATGTCTTAGTAACTGTCACGCATAGTATTGTTGGACCTAGTATTTGGTTTTAATAGGCCCATTTTGATGGCTCTGTGACAAAACGATGGCATTTTTGCGCCTTGAGGTACTAAACGACAATTTTGGTCCACTAAACGGGGAGTCGTTTGGTGGTAAACGACAGGTTGTGTTTAGTGGGTATTTGAAAAATTTTTGTGCCCTGATATAGGCATATTTGGCAATCTCAGTTACCATTTCTTCTTGCTTCCTTGACGAACCTCTACAAAAGTTCCAAGAAGTTCTTCGTGTCCGCCTCTGTGAATTTCAATTCACTATCCTTAGGTAACCACTTTCCCTTCGTTTTTTGTATCTCTTTTCAATATTTGAGAATGGCTAGGAAGGGTGTTAGCTTCAGTGGCGTTAGCCCTAGAGGGAGAGGAGGAAGGGCTTTGGCTCAAAACCCTAATGTTCGTGGTGGGAGGATCCCAGTGATCTTCCAATCGAGGCCACAGTATACAGGGGGGGAGGAGTCACAATATCAAAGGCGAAGGGTGATTATACCCTCTTCAGAGTCTTCCTCCTCCAGTGAGAGTGTCGAAAGTGGGGATTTGTATCTCTCTGATGATGTGAAATTTTATCGCAGCATCAAAGCTTTCACAATGGTGACAAAGAAAGCCACTGGGAGGAAATCGTCTGAAGGGGAATCTCCTTTCGAGAAGTATATCTTGAAGACCCAATCTGGCCTATGCAATGTGGTTGCACACCGGATAGACTAGGTGAAATTCCAACAGAAACGCCCATTCAGCTGGGTGGCTGAGGAGTTTCGTGAAACACCGTCCGTCCACGCTCGGGAGGATGAAGAGGAGCTGGAGCCGCGGTTTACAGTTTGGAAGAAGGACAAATACAAATGGTGTTTTAAGGTATTCGTTCCCCTTCCATCAGTACGGATATGTCATACACCGGACGAGAGGTCCTTGTTCATGTATGATTTTTTATTTCTGAACTTGGGCGTGCGTTTCCCCTTGACAAAGTTTGAGATAGGCGTCCTGAGATTCTTGGACTGCGCCCCCTCGCAACTTCACCCTAATGGATGGGGATTGGTCCGCTCTCTTGAAGTGCTTGGGGAGCACTTCAACTTTAAACCGACGGTGGCCATGCTTTTCTACTTCACTCAAGTGGTCCGTCGTGCGAATAAGGAGAAGGGGGGAGTGAGCTTGATATCCCTCCGGACTCTCTCCAAGGTTATCAACTTTGAGGCGTACACTGACTCCGCCAAAGTTGATGGTCATTCATTCAAGTCCTATTTCACGAAGATTAGCGTCCATCCGAATGAACCAATTTTTTGGTTAACTGAAGATGGGATTCCAAAATTCCCAGTGACTTGGACGCACGAACATTTTTTGCTGACCTCCCAAGCGTACTATACCGAGGAGGACGAACTGAGCCCAACCTCGATCTCTGTTCTTTCGGCTCTGCAGTCCTACACAGCCTCACACCAATTTTTCTCCTGCAGGCGTTTGTTAGGCCCAAAGTCTACTCGCGAGGAGTATTTACGTAATTTCCCTGCCATTCTTCATGCGTTATTATGTCATTTGCCTTGAAAATTTTACGTCTCTGATTATGTTTTTTGACTGTGCAGGTGAAATTCAGGGCGAGTCACCAGAGATGAATAGGCTAAAAGGACTCAAGGCCGGAGAGACTTCCGTTGCGGCTGAAAATGACATTCAGGCAAAGCGGAATTCAAAGAAGGCCACTGCTGAGACAATAATATTAACTTCATCTGCTGGTGACGATATTCCTCTGATCGAGGGCGGATCTGAGAAGGTTGTCGAGAAAAAGAAGAGGACAAAGCGTGATCCTTCGAAGACCTCAGACCGTCAATCCTCGTCCAAAAAGCCAAAAACTTCAAGAGGGGCTGCTGAGCCAGGGCCTTCTAAGGAAAAGAGAGCGGAAGGGTCTATTCCGGATACCCCAAGTGGTGTTATCACATATGGGGCGAAGCCAATAACGACTTATTTCGCGCCCAAAGCCCCTTGCCCTCTTGAAGGTAGTTCCGGTCTTGTTCAACATCCGGTGTATGAGGGCTCCGTTCCTGAGGGCGTTCCTGAATCCTCACCCAAGGTGAAGCCCTCGTTGAAGAGTGAAGAAATGATCAGAGCTTGCGACGACGGATAGAAGCACTTGGCTGAGTTATCCGAGCTCCTCAAGTCGGTTCGTGAGCTCACAGAAGAGAATGAGAGGCTCACCTCAGTGGTTGGCAAGGACAAGGCAATCATCCTCCAATTAGAAGGAAAATTAGAAGCTTCCAGAGAAGAAATTCAGAAGAAGGATGAAGAAATTGCCAAGCTGAAGAACCTTGCCAAGGAGCTGGAGGGTCAAGTTCTTGATCAGAAGAAAATCAATGCTGACCTCCATGCCAACCTTTGTGTTGAGAAGGAACGCTCTTCGAAGCTAGAAGAGGGGTTGAAGGAGGCTAAGGTCGTCCATTCTCGAGGAGTGGATGATTGGTCACGTAAGGAAAAGGAGCTGCTATTAAAGCTGGCGGATTCGAATGGCGAAGTCAAGACCCTGAAAGCAGACTTGGACGATGCTGTAAACATGTGTGATCAAGCAGTCAAGGAGGCTTTCGGGTTGGCAGTTCGTCAAGTGTTATACCGGAATCCCAAGGTGTCAATTAATTTGAACGGTATTGATCCGTTCTATGAGTTTCACCAAGGGAAACTGGTGGCCATCGTTGACAATCGTCATGAGAGTCCGCCTAACACTCCTTATAAGTTTGCTCCTTTACCTAAAGGTCAATCAATGGGACCTTCCTTCCTGAAGCCCACAAGTACAGGATCAAGCTCTCGCACTGAAGAAGGCAAGACCGGAGACAAAGGCAAAGGGAAGGAGGGAGATCCAAGCCAGAAAAAGTAGCGCCTTCCTTGTTTCCTTTTTCGTTTTATTGATTCGAATTCGCTGTGTTCCGGGATCAGCTCCGGATCATTACACGAATTGTAATTCTCATTAAATCAATAAAAGAGTTTTTTACCTCCATTCTTGTTTAGTGAAAAAACAACTTTAATAGAGGGATTGCATGTGTATTGTATCATTCCGGATTTAAGTAATAAAGATCGGATTGTAAAACATGCGAGATGAATTTCATAATAAGATCACCGCTTGTGAGGGAACACATCATCGTCACAAGAACGGCTTAAGGGGAATGATTGTGAGATCGTTTAGATGAGAGTTCATTCCTCAAGATATTCGTTAAATCGTTGATGCAATCCCCCAGTTTCATTGGGTGATGATTCACTTTGAATAAACTCTGAGTGAGATTTTCTCGTGAGAGCTTTTAAGAGTGAGGATTTAAAATAGAAATTCCTCTTGAAATATTTCCGACTGAGGGATTTCGGGTGAAAATGCCTTAGATTGTGGCGTACCCGAGTGAATTGTTTGTGTCGGAGTTTATGAGTCATCCGGTCTCAATTGAAGAATTGATGACTCAGAATTATAAGCTATAAAACTTCCAAATAAAGAACTTCATGAGAGAATTAATTTGGAGTTCAGTATAACTTACTTGTTGTGTTTGGAGTTCGGTTTGATCCTACAGTCCATGTCATTTTTGGCCTTCGGTTTAATCCTACTAGCCGTTCTTCAATTGGTCTTTGGTTTTATCCAATGACAATTCTTCACCGACGTTCGGTTAATCCTACTAGTCGTACTCAGAGTTCGGTTTAATCCTACAATCCGAGCCTTCGATACGGGGTTCAGATCAGGGCTAATCCTGAACCTACTGCGCCCGTTACTTGGGGTTCAGCGTGGTCTTGAAGAAGAACCAGCTTACTGCGCCCAAGCCTTCGCACGGGGTTCGGTTTGTGGCCTTGAAAGAGGACCAGCCCTACAACCCATGTAGTCTTCGAATGGGGTTCGGTTTGTGGCCTTGAAGAAGGACCAGCCCTACAACCCATGTAGTCTTTGAATGGGGTTCGGTTTGTGGCCTTGAAAAAGGACCAGCCCTACAACCCATGCCCTGAGGTTCGGTTTAATCCTACAACTCAGGTTTTCACCGACGTTCGGTTAATCCTACTAGTCGTACTCAGAGTTCGGTTTAATCCTACAATCCGAGCCTTCACCGGTGTTCAGCCAAACTTACTAACCGTACCCAGAGTTCGGTTTAATCCTACAATCCGGGCCTTCAATCAATTAAACACACTCAAGGAGTTACATCGTCAATTACAAAATGGGTAATTGAGATCATCCGTCCTGAGCATGCTCTTGTGCGTTGCGCATATTTGAGGAGTTACATCGTCAACTACAGAATAAGTAGCTGAGACCATCCGTCCTGAATATGTTTCTGTACACCGGATAAGCTGAAAATCACAGCATAAGAAAAACTCGAAAGAGTTAAATCGTTATGAGAGATTCTTATTAAATCAAAAATAAGAATTACAATGAGAGCGTAGCTGTGAAAATAAATTCTCCAGTATTCAATCCAAGATAAGGATAGGAGAGTGTAGATTGTTCCAACAGCTAGCTATAATAGATGCGCAAGTTTTGGGTGTTCCATTTATTTTGGATTGGAGTGCCATCAAGGTTTTCAAGGCGGTAAGAGCCTTTGCCAGTAACTTCAGATACCCTGTATGGGCCTTCCCAGTTTGGGGCTAGTTTGCCTTGATGAGCGAATTTGTTCCCTATACTTGCTTTCCTCAAAACCAAATCTCCAACGTTGAAAGTCCTTGATTGGACTCGTTTGTTGTACCGGAGAGCAACTTTGGCTTTGATGGCTTGATCTCTGATGAAAGCGTCTTCTCTGAGTTCTTGTATGACATCCATTTCGGATGCCAAGTTAGCATTGTTGGTTTCTTCAGAGAAGTATTTAACCCTTGTGGAAGCAATTTGCAGTTCCACAGGTATCATTGCCTCGACCCCGTATGTTAGGCGATATGGGGATTCATTGGTGGATGAATGAGGCGTTGTCCGATATGCCCATAGGACATGACACAGTTGGTCTGTCCATCCGCCCTTGGCTTCACCAAGGCGTTTCTTTAGTCCCTTCAGCACCTCCCTGTTGGCCACTTCAGCTTGACCATTAGTTTGGGGATGTTCGACGGATGAGAATATTTGGGTTATTCCTAACCCTTCAAGCAAATCTGTGAATTTTCTATCCGTGAACTGGGTGCCATTGTCTGTGACAATCCGTGCTGGGACCCCGAACCGTGTTATGATGTTTTCATACATGAAACGACGAGTTCGGGCTGAAGTAATATGCACTACCGGCTCTGCTTCTATCCACTTAGTGAAATAATCGACCCCTACAATGAGATATTTGATGCCCCCAGGAGCAGTTGGAAAGGGGCCCAGAATATCCAATCCCCATTGATAGAAGGGCCATGGAACAGCGGATGTGAAGAGTTCTTCCGCCGGTGTGTGGTGAAGGTTAGAGAATTTTTGGCAAGCATCGCATTTTTTGACGAAGTCAATGGAGTCTTGCTTCATCGTGGGCCACCAGTATCCAGCCCTGAGGATTTTTCGCATTAAGCTTCTTCCTCCGGCGTGGTGTCCACATTGTCCCCCATGCACTTCCTCCATTACATCTTGCACCTCATCCTCTTTGAGACAGATCAAATAGGGCACTGAGAGTGCCCTTCTGTAGAGATTACCATCAATCATAGTGAAATATGGTAATTCTCTCCTTATCCTCGTTTTTTCCTTCTCATCCGTAGGTAGTTGTCCATCAGCCAAGTAACGGATGTAAGGAGCCATCCATGTATCTCCGTAGAGGGAGTTAGTCATTATGGCGTTTAGAGAAGGGAAAAGAGGAATGCTGGGCGACGTTAGTGTGCTTTGAACCAACGTAGTGGTGCTACCTGGTCGTTTAGTGCTTGCTAACCTGGAGAGTATATCCGCTCTCGTATTCTCTTCACGTGGAACATGCTTGAATTCCACCTTTGAGAATTTCTCAGTCAACTCCTTGACACAGTTCAAGTACAATTGGAGTTGAGGTTCGCGAGCTTGATAATCTCCTAAGATCTGCGAAATCACCAGCTGTGAATCGCTGCAGAGTGTCGCCTCAGAAGCTCCGATGTCAATTGCAGCTCTTAGCCCGGCCAAGCAAGCTTCATACTCAGCTTGGTTGTTGGATGTTTTGAAATTGAAACGAAGGGAGATCTCCAGGTGTACTCCGTCATTACTTTCTAGAACTACACCTGCTCCAGAGCCTCTTTGGTTTGATGAACCATCAACGTAAATGGTCCAATGGACTCGAGGGTAATCTGGATCAGTCCCTGTCATTTCCACAATAAAGTTAGCCAGGATTTGAGCTTTAATAGCGCTGCGGGGTTCGTAGGATATATCAAACTCAGAGAGTTCAATAGACCATTTGATCATCCTCCCAGCGAGATCGGGCTTGATTAAGACAGAACGGAGTGGTAAATCCGTTCTCACTATGATCGGATGGGCGTGAAAGTACGGACGCAACCGTCGTGAGGCCCAAACAACAGCGAGGGCGGCCTTTTCAATTTTCTGATACCGGATCTCAGCACCTTGCAAGGTCTTGCTAGTGAAATAGACCGGTCTTTGTCCATCAGGAGTTTCTTTTATCAAGGCAACGCCCAAAGCTTCATCTGAAATAGCCAAGTACAGAATGAGCGTGTCTTCGGGGTCAGGCTTTGTGAGAATGGGAGGTTTAGACAACACCTCCTTAAGCTCTTGGAAAGCTTTTTCTTGTTCCTGTCCCCACTCGAATTTCTTGGACTTTTTCAGTATTTTGTACAGGGGGAGTGACCTGTGAGCCATCTTCGGCATGAATCGTGCCAAAGCTGCTACCTTGCCATTCAGGGATTGGACTTCTTTGAGATTCTTAGGACTCTGCATGTCTAGAATCGTTTGGCACTTCCCTGGATTGGCTTCAATACCACGTTGAGTTAACATGAAACCCAAAAACTTCCCAGCAGGGACAGCAAATGTGCACTTCATTGGGTTCAGCCTCATGTTAAATTGTCTCAAACGGGTGAATACTTGGCGTAGGTCCTCAATATGATCGCCACCAACCGGTGTCTTTGCTATTATGTCGTCAATGTATACTTCAACAACTTTGGTGTGCATACCTTCGAAAACCTTGTTGATCATGCGCTGATATGTCGCCCCAGCGTTTTTCAGGCCAAAGGGCATGACTGTATAGCAAAAGACACCACGATCATTTATGAAGGCTGTCTTCTCTTGATCCTCTTCGCACATCGGAATTTGGTTGTAACCAGAATAAGCGTCCATGAAGCTCAGGTATTGATAACCAGAGGAATCATCTACCATCCAATCTATATTAGGAAGAGGATAAGGATCTTTTGGACAGCGGCGGTTGAGGTCCACGTAGTCGATGCACATTCTCCATTTACCATTGGATTTAGGGACCATCACCACATTCGAAAGCCAAGAGGAATATCGGATTTCCCTGATAAATCCGGCCTTCAGCAACTCCTCAGTTTGCTGGCAAGCTGCCTTCTGTTTCTCTGGGCCCAATCGTCTTTTCTTTTGGGCCACAGGTTTCGTCTCTGGATAGACGGAAAGTTTATGACAGCAGAATTCAGGGTCTATGCCTGGCATATCGGCTGCAGTCCATGCAAAGAGGTCTTTAAACTCTTGCAAGAGAGCCAGCAGTCGCTGCTCTATTTCAGTATCCAGCTTGTCATTGATATGGGTGACCTTTTCTGGAGAATCTCCCAAGACGATGTCCCTGGAACTTCCATCCGGTGTGGGCTTTGATGGGTTGAACGGATCAATGTTCAAATCCGCTCTAGGGTCCAGGTCGACAAGGCTTACAGATCCAGCCGATGTTCCAGCATCATTAAGTTTCCTCTTTTTATTGGAGGCGTCCAGCTTTGTCATGTTGAGGCTAAGGTTGTAGCAGTACCTAGCCATCTCTTGATCACCCCGGATAGATGACACCGCATTATCCTTGTCAATGAACTTGATAAGGAGATGTGGGGTTGATACGACTGCCTCCATTGCATTCAGAGTGGGACGGCCTATGATGCCATTAAATGGTGATTTGACATCAATCACTAGCACCCGAGACCTAACCGTCCTGGCTCCTGGCTCGCCTTCAAACGAGATAAGGGTATCAAGATACCCTTTAGTTGGTTGCTTTGCACCATTGAAAGCTGTTAGTTCCTGCGTGTAAGGCTGTAAGTCTGAGTCTTTAAAACCCATTCTTTCAAAGCAATTATAGAAAATAACATCGCAGGAACTTCCCTGGTCAACAAGGATTCTTCGGACGTCCTTGTTTGCGATCACAGCAGTGATGACTACAGCATCGTCACCACCAGGAATGGTTAGGCCAAAATCCTCGTCAGAGAAAGAGATTATGGGAGCTTCAATCCCACCTCTGTAAGGGCGATTGTCTTTGACTTTCCCTTGCACAGATAGAATCATTCTGTGATGATTCTTACGGGCTGTAATTGAAGCTCCTCCTCCAGCGAACCCTCCAGCAATCATGTCAATAACTTCACGTCGGCCCTGACGTTGTTGCTGGGGCATGCTGTCTTTCTGTGCTGCATTATCAGTCATCACACCTTTTTGCTTCTCTGCAGCAGAGAATTTTCAAACCGGACTGGGGTTGTTGTCATCCCCATCGTCTGGATCTCTTTCTCTTTTCTCATTCCATTCTACCCTGTCAAAGGATTTTTCTTTGATCAGGTATTGCTTCAACTTGCCTTCTCTAATTAGCGTCTCAACCGCGTTCTTTAGAGCTTGGCATTCATCAGTGGAATGACCATTCTGTTCATGAAAATCACAGTACTTACGTGAATTTCCTGGTCTTTTCATAGGGGCTGGTCTCCTGATGCCATATGTGCTGAGCATTGGCCATCCGACCTCTCTCAAAATCTGAGATGGTCTAGCAGATAACTGTGCATAATGGCTGAAGGAATTGACATGCCTTTCTCGAGGTCGAGGAGGGTGGTTATCCACCTTAGGACTGGTGAATGGCCTCTCCATGCGTTCTGACCTCGTCTTCTCCTTACCCTTCTGGGTTTGGGGAGATGGTGTTGGTGGCTTTTTCTTTGCAGCCATTGCCTCCAAGTGCATCTCTATGCTCACATACTTTGAGGCTTTTTTCCTGAACTCCTCAAAAGTTGCTGGAGGGCTCTTTGCTAATGAAAGAGCGAAAGCTGAACTGGGCTGCAATGCCTCAATAACGATATGCAGCTTGATAGATTCTGTGAGGTTAGGAACCAGGGCTGCTTCCTTATAAAACCTCTTCAAAAAATCTTTTAAGCCCTCTGTTTCACCTTGCTTAATCTGAGCCAAGGTATGAGACGTCTTGGGTACGTCTCTGGAGATGACAAAGTGGGTTTCAAAGGCAGCTGCCATTTCCGTCCAAGAATCTATGGATCCAGAAGGCAAGCCTTTAAACCACCCGAGGGCCTCCTCAGACAATGTTCGAGGGAACATTCGGCACATCACGTCTTCATCAGCCCCCAAGTACATGGCTTCAAACACATAAGCATCAAGGTGCTTAGTTGGATCAGTTTCACCATTATACTTTCCGATGGAAAGTGGTTGAGTAGTTTGAAGGTGCTTGGGGATGCTGATGCCCATAAGTCTCTTTGAAAAAGGAACTTTCAGATTGTAAGACAATGGGGGTGCTGTTGTTGAATCTCTCTTCCTTCGGGAAGCTGCATCCTCAGAATCGCGAATCTGTTCTCCCCCCTCAAACGTAGGGATATTTGAGTACTGAAGAGTGGTGGACTTTTCACCATCAGTCGTGTGGGGAGTGTTTCGCATGCGAGATGATTCTTTATCCTCGCTTTGCCTTTTTTCTCTTCACAATTCCGTGAGTTCCCTCTGAAGTTGTTTGATCAACTCATCGCGAGGATCAGGATCAGATACAGTTACTATCTTCTTCGAGCTACCCCCATGAGAATCAAAGTTGAGTTTTCTGAAAGCGTTAGGATTGGTTCTGCCTTCAGCTTGATTCTCCATGAAGTCTTGTGCTTCACCTTCCATTGTGGATTACCTTCTCTGTCAAAGGATATGGGAATAACTTTATCGAGTCCCACCGGGCGTACCAATGATCTGTCCTGGACCGGGGTCAAGAGATCCGATCTCAAGCCAGTCACGAATAGTATGTCAATACTGTATAATAGACCGGATATATGTGTATCCGATGTATGTATCCGTTGTCCTTGAGCGGAGAGAACGGACTGGGCGTCCTGGAGATCCTTCACACCGACCTAACGCGTTGAAGTGGGCGAATGGTGGTGTCACCTGCAAAGATTCTCCGACGCTCAAGTCAGTGATTATATTCCAAGTAAGGAATGTATTCAGAGAGGAATCAGTCGTAAAAGAGCTGAAGAAGATCCCTCACTTCAATCATGAAGTGAGTTCATATACCTGATTGGCTCGATTAACGAGGACTCGTTGGTGGGGAACCACCAACTCCCATTAGCATTATTATATTGCGTACTTACCTGCATGATTGGGTCAAGTGGCTATTTTATATTGAGCATAGAGAATGTAGACTAGGATTAGGGAACAAGTTGACCATTCCCGTGAGCAGAATTTGGCTCTTAGTGCAGGGAATTATTGATCGATCCCTGTAGCAACAATCCTTGTCTTTTGCACAGTGACGTGTGTATTATCCGATGTCATGGTGTTATCCTGAACAACCGGTATAGGGAGAACGCCTGATACGGAATTACAGTCCGGATGTATACCGATGACACCGGTTACACGTAGATGTCTCATCAAAGACTTTGAAATATGTATAGCAGATTGGATACCGGTATTGAGACCGGATCACCCCTAATATATTGAAGTGACTTGGAGTTGCTTCAATGGGATGATGTTTCACAAGTCTCCTAAAAATTCACTTTTCGCTATAGTAAATGACCATATGAAATTTTCTTCTGATATGCCTCTAGCATTATCCTAGGGTTGTCCTGTTTTATGGTTGAGTCTTTGAAAATGCAACATGGAAGTTTTAGATTGGGCATGATGCTTTGTTTCCTATGCGCTCATCATTCAATATGTGAATCGTTGTGTCGGCATGCTATAATCATAACGTTTTATGGTTGGTATCCATTTTATTCTCTCAAAATTAGCTAAAAAAAGGCTCAATCATATGTATATCCTACTTCATATTTCTTCTTCGCATATCATAAAAGGTTTGCTAGTCGTACTCATATCGGATGATCTTAATTGTTGCCCCTCCTGGAGCTATTCCCACTATGAGGAAAAATTTTAACTCACATTTGATTGTTGCCGCTCCGAGGGATCTTAGTCGCTCTCAAAGCTTACAACCACTCTTGGGGCTTTCAATTGCTCTTAAGGCTTTTCTCGCTCTTGCAGCTTCACGCGAATAGTAAGTTTTAATGTAGACATTATCCTACATGAAACTTCCATGAATGGTCATAAGGATTAAAAAATCTTCTTTATTAACTAGTTGTACATCAAACTATAGCGGAGTGTGCCTCATTAAAACCTTCTTAAGGAACACTCGGTAGGAAAAATCCTAAGATAGGAAAAAAAGCATACTCATACCGATACACTTAAGGTTATTCTCATATTCAAGATATTTTGCTTGTTTTTGAGGTCGGGGTAGTTGCTCCTTATCCCGTTCCTTCTTAGGAATCCTCTCTGATTTAGGTTTTTTTTTAGAAACAGGTGTTGAAGATGGTGTTGATCCAATTACTTCCAAATGCATTTTCTGGCCCATATACTTAGCAGTTTTCTTCCTTAAATCCTTCAAAGTTTGAGGTGGACCTTTTGCTGGGGAAAAAGAAAAATGTCGACTTTGGCTACAAAGCCTTTATGACGCTATGAAGCCAAATTGGTTCCGTTAACCTTGAAACCATAGATTCCTTGTTTTCAAGAATGCTTTTAAGGACTCTGTCTCACATTGCTTGATCTGAACTAGTGTGTGGGACATTTTTGGCACGTCTTTTACTATAACAAATTATCCTCCAAACGCCTCAATGAGATCAGTCTAAGAATTAATTGACCTTATAGGTTGGCCCTTGAACCAGTTGAGGGCTTCTTAGGCCAAAGTCCTAGGGAATATTTTGTACATTACATCACCCTTCATTCCTAAAAATAATGATTCATTTGTGTAGGCATTTGAGTGTATGCTTGGGTAAGTCTTACTATTATACTTGTCGATGGATAAAAGGTGTGGAGTTTAGAGGTGCCTTGGGATTGGAATTTCCATAAAGTATCGAGTAAATGAGATGCTAAATTTGTATCCCAGAGAGCCATAAGAGGCTTACAGATTTTGATACCAGGGTAAGTGACGCTCAGTCTAGTATAAGGATTCTTGATAACCTCCATCATACATTTGAATGCTAGAGTATTCTAGTGATATTGAAACATCATGGCATAAGGGTGAGGGATCAGGTTTGGCAGACAAGGTTCTTGGCTACACGATCATAGGCTTTCTATAGGTAGGCCTCGCCTCTGTCATAGCTTTTGCAACTCCACTTGGAACTGTTGAATGACCTAATCATATGGGTCAGGTTGAGCTACCATTCGATCCTCTTTGAGTTTTGGGCTACTGACCCCAACATCTCTACAACGGCTAGGTTGTAACCCAAAGGGTTTGGTTCCATGTGCGTCAAATCCTGTAAATTGTCATTCAAAATGCATGCACGTTGACTTGTTTCCATGAAAGTAGTTTACAAAAATGGGAATAACTTTAGCATGTCCTATCGAGTATGCCAATAATCTGTCTAGTATAGGGGTGAAATAGCCAGTATGTAGGGGATACTCCGGTATTCTTGCAACAGTATGAATCCTCACTCTCACTATATTCTTACACTAGTTCAGTGGAAATTTAATATTATATAACATAGGCTCAATGGGAGCACCGTGCTCTTCAACTTCAGTACTCAAGCACTTTGAACCGTAGAACACACGAACAAGTGGTAGTTGTACTTACAAGGATTCTCTGATGCTTAAGTCAAACTCAATACATACCAGAGAAATAAGAGTGAATGAATGAGTTAATATGAAATGTCAATTACTTATCTAGTTATGAATGATGGTATTTATAGTCTTTTGGAGATCCAACTCGTGATGTGACACTTGATAGGTTCTGGTCACTTTTTTACACAAGTTTCCCACTTGGTTCTAAAATTTTGCCGTGACAGGTTTTTTAACTGGTGTCCTTTTAGTAAGCATACCAGTTATTTGGTAGTCCGGATCTTAGCTATCTTTTGGATCCATCTCCCATCTTTGCATATGTCATAATAGTTTGGGGTTGATATTGATACCGGATCAGGAGGATAGGTCTCTGGTATATATATTAGGTATACGAGTTCTATTTCTTACACCTGTCTAGAAGCGATCCAATATTATCTCCCCTGGCCTAGTGGGAATCCAAGAGTCTTGATTTATCGGGTTGGTTGAACATACCTCAAAGTGTAGTAAATGAATTTTATTTATAAAGTAGAGTGGTGATCGAATGTCTTGGTTCCTGTGTTGGTACTTTTTCGTAAAGTTCGGGTAAAGTAGACTTGCCATGGGTAACATTGATAAAAAAAAACTATCAAAATCAAGTATATATATTTGAATTAGTTCAAGAATATCATTAAGTTAAAACAACTTTTTATCTAGAATAGTATTAGAATCACAAATAAAAAATGTATTGCCAGAATTAACATTAAGAGGCAATGGCGTACCATATATATAGTCACATACCATCGATTAAATAAAATCCTTTATAAAATTAGAAACTATACTTTAAATTTTTATATTAATATTTTAAAATTTCTAGCAAATTAATGAAGCGCAATTTTGGTTTACCCAACATTTATCTAAAAACCACCTCAAAAATATGTATTGAAAGTAATCATCTTTGCATAAAATGCATAAAAATAATGGATAGAGCATAGAGTTTCACACACATCACTTTTCATTAAAATAAATGATAAAATTATAGTTTATTGCCATATATATTGATTTGTTCGGTATGAAGGACAGGTCTCTAGTATGTATATCGGCCATGTGAATGAAGATTCGTTATTATCTCCCTTGATCTAGTGGGTATCCAAGGTTTTGATGTTATTCTGTACAATACACCGATATCTCACGTTATTGTGAGGCTAAATAAAGTGTCACTCAAAGACACTTTGATGCTAAGTTAGTACGATATCAATATCGGAGCTCAGACGTTAGGGTTGATTGAACATACCTCAAAGTGTAGTAAATGAGTGGTATTTATAGAGTGGAGTGGTGATATAATATCTTGGTTCCTATGTTGGTATTTTCTGTAAAGGTCAGGAAAGTCGATATAGACATTTCTGACACAGTTGCAGGTGTTGACCGGTATATCCTTAATGTGCCCCCAACCTTTATCTGATACCAGTTCATTAACAATACCAATTATCGTAGGTTCTATGAGGGAGCAAGATTGTGGTGCTCATATTGATATCAGGCGTCATGTGTAAGTATTGATGTGGGCCTATGGATACTGGTGTCGATATCAAGCCAAGATCATTTGACCCTAACCTGTTTAAGTGACTTAGAGTTACTTCAATGGGATAATGTTTCATAAGTCTTCAAAAAATTCATTTGTATAGTAAATAACCATATGCAAATTTCTTCTAGTATGCCCCCAACATTATTCCAGGCTGAGCCTTTGAAAATGCAACATGAAAGTTTCATATTGCGCATGATGCTTCATTTCCAATGTGGTTGTCGTTCGATATGTAAATCGTTGCGTCTACATGCTATAATCATTACATGTTATGGCTAGTATCCATTTTCCCCAAGGCTTAGCTAAAAAAAGGGCTTAATCACTTGTATATCCTACTTCAGATTTATTCTTCACATATCATCAAAGTTTTACTAGTTGTACTCATATTGGACAATCTTAATAGTATAGATAATTGTAGGAAAAAGAATACATATATACTCATACCAGTTAACTATAGTGTATTCACAAATTCAAGATATTTCACTTGTTTTTTTGGTCAGGGTGACTGCTCCCTATCCCGTTCCTTTGGTCTCTATGATGATATGAAGTTGAATTGGTCCATTAACCCCCGAAGAGCCATTGAAGGCTTGTAGATTTCGATACTTGTGTGAATGGCGTGGGTAGTCACAGTTAAAGTTTCTCGCTCATCCTGATAAATATGTTTATCAGGGATCAAACCCGGAATTCTTCTCACAATTTCTGTCTGTTTTGTCAATTGAGTTATAATTAATTGATACTAATTAACTAATGATGATAAAATGAAAAAAAATAAAAATTAAGTAAAAAAATATTTTAGATTATAATCATAATAATTAAAAATCAAATTATAATTTATAACCAGAATCTATACCAATATTTCGATCCAAGAAATTTATATCGTTGGATGAATGACTATCTACTACTCTATAACCTTCCCTGCATTGGATCTTGTGCAGCAATATAAATACGTGGCCGTCCCTTATTACTATATATACTCGATATTTTTATCATTTTTAAAACTACCCTTATTACTATTCTATATTCAAACATCAATTCTTGCAACTCAATCATTTATACGCCGTATCATCAATGGCAATAACGTTAGCCAAACGAGACCCAAAGGAGCAAAAGTCAATTGTAGGAGCTCTTTCAAGGAAAATCCAATGATTTTTTTAAAATTTTTTAACTTTTTGTTACATCAATATTTGTGATCGTTTCAACTATGCAATTTTCTGAGATTACTTAATTCCCATATTCTATTATTCTTTGAGTATTGGTTACTCCAGGGACACCCACCTTCAGTTACCCGCAGAAAAACTCGAAGCAATTTCGTACAAGTTTGGGGGATCAATTACTAAGGTATTTCGTACCCTCTTTAACTTGAAAATGATTTTTCTAATGCTACTTCTTAAGTAATATATCCAGATAAGAAATGGTTACCACTTAACAAACTAATCATCTTTCTTTTTTAACTTTGGTTTTTGTTTCAAAGAATGTTTAGTAGGATGACTAGGTACTTGATTAATTAAAATTTTGTACTCATCATAATTTATTTAATCATATCTAAATCAATAATCCCCATTTATATTAACATTTCTAAACTTTGTCTAGACTTTAGCACCGTGTCACTCACCAATTTATAACTACAAACAGCAAAGTTTTAAATATAAAAATGATTAAATGCATGCTGACGTGGATGTCGTTAACTTGCCAAACAAATTCCCGGCAAGTTCCGTATTAATGTAATATCGATTGAAAATAATCTAAAATTAATTAAATCAAAACCGTAAAAATTAATTATGTACTGGGTTCCATCAAATTTTATATTTATATTTTAAAATTGAATCATACTCAACTAAATTGTAATCTTTAAAATAATATCTATATATTTATATTATGTCACTGAATTATATACTTAAAACCTTTAAATTTAATGTGAGACTTAAAAGATTTCAGTCAGTAACTTAAGAATTTTTATTATGTTAAAATTATATAAAATACAATAATAATTCTATTTTGTGTAGTAATTATTCTTGATTTAGTTATACTATACTTGATTTTTAAAAAATATATAATTAATATAAAATCAATCAAACTAATATAATATAAACCACATTTAATAAAATTTTATGTCATCTTATTATTCGACCAAATCAAACCAAATTAAACTAAACCAAATCATAACTTAATAATATGATCCGATCACAAACTTTCATATTTCATACTACTTAATTATATTGAAGTTAATTTGGAGAAGATAAACTAGGAATTGATTTCTCATCTATTTTTGTGGAGGTGCTACAATATTAGCATATTTTTAAAAACTACATTTCTAAATATGCTAAATTTTACATTAAATATTAACATCTACCGATCATCATTTATCAACCAACAGATGTTTGAGAAGAGGAAAAAATTAGTTGTTAAATATGTCCTTTTGTCTTTATCATTTGATTAATTTTTAGTTTTAGTCATTATGTTATTTAATATGTTAAAATTGATTTTAAAATTAATACGGTTAACATAATTATCAACGAAAATGTTACTTGATCTATCTCATGTTCAATCTTTTTAACTATTCCATTATTTATCTTTTTAAAATGGATCATATCTTGTATTTAAGGATTAATTTTAACATAATAAATAATATAAAGATGAAAATCAATAAAAAAATTAAGAAATCAAAATTGAAAGATGACCAAAATGCTATTTAACCCAAAAGAATTAAGGGGGAACAGGACTTCATCTAATTTAACGCAATCATTAGTCATAAATTATCCTTTTATTTATAATTAATATAATTAACAACATCAATGCTCCATAGGCTGACCTTGTTGACACGTGTCAACAAGTTGGACCGCACATGCATCCCATGATTGGGCTAATGGTCAACTACGTCAGCAACATTGGACGGTTATTATCTCTCTCATCACCGAATCAACGTCCAATATTTTCTGATCAAAAACCTAATAATTTTTATTTTAAATAATTTTTATAATATGGGTGAGGGTGCACAGTAAGAGGATAAGATCCTCGCTTTGATCGTACATCAGAATAACCGGTAAAATCTTGACCCTTGGATGTGAAGAGACGAAAAAGGTCGAAATTTTGCTCTATAAATTCAGAAGAAGACTAGTTTCTGAGCGATTGGGTTTGCTTCCTAATGTGCCCAGAAACAAAAGCACTAGTAGGAGGAAGACGATTAGAGTGAGAGTGCGAGAGAGATTAAATTGGCGAATTAGGGTTTCGAATTTCACTCACTCAGTCTTTGCATTGTGTCGCCGGCTTTTTTCATTCGCCGGAGAAAAATCTTGCTCCGATCTTCCCCGGTTTTGTTTCCTGGTGGCGTAGCCTTTTGAAAGGTTCGGTTTTCCGGCGAGGAGTATGGGACTTTCCGGTGTTTCTCCGATGAGTTGAGTGTAGGGGAATTCCCAATTTTGACCCAAAGCAAAGGTCTTTACTTTAAAGTTCTTACTGGGTTGCGTCTAATGTTCGATTTTTGCGTTGAGTAAACCGAACATGAGTGTGTGTCATTTTGATTGACATTTGGGGTTGATGTTTTTTTTGAGGAATAAAAAAATAAGATAAAAATTATTCTTTTGAGATTCGGATAATGATCACTTTTTTCCTCTATCTCTTTTGTGCGTTTCTGGGAGTGTAATATGTTTGAGACAATTTTTTGCTGGCATTGAGTTTCGGGTTTGATATTTGAGGAAACCTTGATAAATTTACTGCATCTGGTTCTTCCATGCTTATGCTTTTGTTTTCAAAAGTTTTTGGCTTTGTATTAATTGTTATTGAAATTAATAGGTTTGTTGGGTTGAATTATTTTTCTGCCCCATTTTCCAAATGATTTCCTTTGGTTAGTGAATGGATCATTTCCTAATATAGTGGTTACTGCAACAGGCAGGAACCACTTGCCATTCGGTGCCTCAATTTTTTTGGCCTCCAAGTCTGTGGCTTTTCCCTCATTCTTTCACAATTCTTTGGCCTCCAAAAGAGCTTCACTCATTGTGACCCTTTAGCCTCTGAATTACTAGTGGAATTGCAAAGAATGGCTGTGTCCTTGACACGTTTGTCTTGGTGGTTGTGGGGTGGCAAGGAGAAAGAGACCCTTTCTAGTGGCTCCCCTTTGAATTCATCTTCTGAATGGGGCTTTTCCTTGAAGGAAAGAGGAGAGACAGTGAAATTCCCTTTAGTGAGGGGAACAAAGATAGCTCCTTCTCATAGGAAGGTTAAAAGGAAATGGCAGAGCAGGGAAGAGAGGAGAGTTGATAGAGAGTATGATGTTGTGTTGGTGTCTTCTGATGATGATGGTTGTTTGTCAGGCTCTGAATCTGATGGTTCAGACTGGTCCATTGGGTGGTTGGAGCCGCATGGTTCTGATTTTCTGAGTGATGATGAGTCAGATAATAGTTTTGCTGTGTTGGTTCCTTGCTATAGACCTGGCTGCAAGGTGGTGACGGAGGCTTCAAATAATGACCTTTTGAGTGCCATCAAGAATCTTCCAAATGAATTTTCTTCTGGTAAGACCTAGAACTTGTTCTTGAAACACATAATTCAGTCTTATTGAGTTATGATATCACTGTTTAACTTTTTCTTAGTTGATTATCTTCTTTATGCTGGTTCTTTAAGTCAAACAATCTCTGTTTAGGTGCTTTTTAAGTTTATATATGGAATCTATCATCCGTATATAATTGTTTGGCTTTGTTGATGATTCTGATGCCAATGAAGAAATGTGAATGTCATTATCACCAAGCTAATGTACTACTTAATAATTACATCTACAAGTGCAACGGTGAAAGCTTCTGGTTTGCTAAATCCAAATAGGCCAATACATGATAAGAATAGAACAAATTTCTTAAAATTGTCTTTAAAGGCATCGATTTACGAGGCTTTTGTTTTTTTCTTTGTTTTAGTTTTATATTTTGGTGTACTTGTGTGGAAATACTACAGGCCACAGGGGCATGTTTTTTGTATCCTATGTGGGTTTTGGCTCCTCTCTTGTTTTCTCAGTGCTTTCATGTCTGATATGCAAAGATCCTATCCTGTTTTTTAAAGCTAATTATCATGTATCGTCTCTGTTTCAGGAGTTTTCCTGATTCTTCTGCCTTGTACTTTTTCTCTCACTAATTCTTATATATACTTGAATTTCTCACTATTGCTGAAGTAATTTCACCTTCATAATCTGATTGGGTCTAAATTCCACTCTGCATAACCCACAGTCCATTGATTGCTGACTTAATTTTCGCAACAGAAATTTATTTCAATTACTTAAATAGCATCAGTGATGACTTCATGCTTCTCAGTTTTCTCTCATTTGGTTCTTTGGTGGTTCTTTGGCTGCTTGCATTGGGTTGTCTGATCTTGTGGCGTTAGGATTTCTAGATATTCACTTCGACCTGTACTTTTTTTATAATAAGTAGAAATATTAAAATAGTTTTTTAATATTAATTACACATTTTATAATAAAATGACCTTTGTGAATTAGTATGAGAGGTTTAAACTTGATATCTTTTGTAATTAGAACAGAAAAAGTATTTTGAAGTTGATACACTAGTAATTGAAGATATTATTTGAAAGGTAATTTTAGTTTTTCAAAGTGAAAAATATTTTGAGAAAAAATAGAATACTTGAAGTGGCATGTAAGTTGTAACATGAGACGATGGAGTATTATCATTAACTGTTCTAGTGTTGTCTATGAAAAATGAACGAGTCCTGGTTTTTCTGATCTTTATGGTTGAAATTAGTTCATTTTATAGGCTAGGATACACGGATCAAGTTGATTGAACTTGTAACAGTTGCATTCTTCAAGCTGTAATTTGGTTATTACTGTGTTCAATATAAGAACCTGTAATTTCAACTGTGCTTATATGGAACTGTTGTCGGAAATAAATGGAGTGAAAACATTGATTTACATTCATACGTGTTTATCAGCCTTTTGAAGAGGCAAGAGAAGTGCCGTCCTTGCTTAATGGTTTTTTGAAATGAATAGTGATTGAATTTTGCAGCTGGGAACAATTACATGGAGCACTGGCTGGCTTCTCTTCAGAATTTTGAAGCTTAGAAAACTATCTTATATGACTACTACGGACATTTCTGACAACCTTATAGGAGTAGAGGAGGCAAAATAATCCATGAAACCATTCTCCATCTAATGTATTTTTTGTACATAGAATCGTCTTCTCCTCCTATTGTAATAACTTACATTAAAATGGAAATATTCGATCTACAAAACTCTATATGGCCTATCAATCACTACACTATAAGTAAAAGGGCTTCATTGCGGATATCGGTATATGGAATTATTATTGTTATACGGACGATTGCCAGAGTCATGCATTAAATAGGATGAGACTTTTATTTTTTTTATTTTTCGCCTCCAAGATAATACTCATGGCAACTGAATTATTTTTATTTTATTCCCGTTTACTAGTCCTTTTGGTAAAAGGTAATATGTAAAGGGTTCTGTAATGAGTTAGAATTATTTAAAATTAATAAATGATAATTTAAATAAAATTTTATTATTTCTCTGATTCATTAATCATCTCCCTATATGTAAATAGTACTATGAGTAGAGAGTCATTTCCTATTTTCAAATATTAAATGTAGTATCATCCTTTCCTTTTTTTTTTAAAATGGATTTAAATTTTTTGATTGATAAATATTAGTTATTAAATTTTTTTTGAAGTTCAGAGAAGAATTACATTTTGCTTGATGCACTTTTTTTGGGTATGTTATCCACTTCTGCAAAGCAAACAGATTTACCTTTATTCTATTCTTTTGCTTTTTTCTTTTTTACTTTTTATTGGGTTCGATTTTTATTATTTCATAGTAAATCCATTTTTGCAGTTTTTTTACCCGTTATCCCTTCCCTATCCTGTAACTAACCGACCCATCAAATGTTGGACCACAGGAAGGTAGTATGCACGTCAACCGTAGAATAATTTTAACCAGCAAAAGACATTATTAGCCTTGAGGGATTGGGTGCTAGTGCTCAAAATAGTTTTTTAGGCGGGTAAAAATAGGTGGCTTTGGTAAGTGGTGTAATAGAATCCATTTATAGGATCATAATGCTTCTTCAATAAGGCAGATCATGAGGGTGGCTGAGCGTGATGTTGGCTCTCGATGGTCGTCGTGGAATGCTCACAGGTCATCATTCTCTAGAAATCCTCATATAAACAAATTTTAATTCTAATTTGTAAATATATATCCTTTCATTTAAAAAATAAAAATATTATTATTTATTTTGAAAACTGCTATGTGAGAAAAACGATGGGGAATAAAGTGTTAGGTACGTGGAAAACCCTCAATTGATAAGAGAAAAACTACGGGTAAGACCAGAGAAATAATTTTACTAAGTGGAAGAAAAATATTACAAATTTTCTCTATCTCACAAGGAGAGAACAATGACACTCTCTCTTTAAATAGGAGAACACTCACTAGGAGAACCTCACAGAAAAACACTCTAATTTTTCTCTTTGAACTTTTCTTTCTAGATACTAGGAAATGCTTCTAGTCTGGGATGCTATAACCATTGCCTGAAGCTTCAATTTATAGGAGAAGTTCCATGGGAAACTTGTGGCCATAATGCTTCCTTGATTCTGATTGGCCAATGCAACTTTGAATTTCCACCAAAAATTTCCAACCACTCTACCATAATTAATTACCCGCCATTGTTGAAAATAAGCAAATAATTTCGCCACAAAGTGGCTATAACTTTCCTGACAATCTTCCACTTAAAGTCACTTTTGTGAGCTTATCAAATCTTTCTCTTCTTGCCAACTTCTTGCTGCAATTACGTTTCTGATAGACCATAAGAGGATCTGCACCATTTGAACTTGTTGGTGTTGATCGGTTTTGTCATAACATCTGCTAGGTTCTCTTTTATATGAATCTTCTGTAGATCCACACTGCCTTCCTCCACTATTTCTCGAACAAAGTGATATTGCACCCCTATGTGTTTTGTCCTGGAATGAAAGGCTGGATTCCTTGCAATGTGCAAGGCACTCTGACTGTCACAATACACCGTAATCTTCGGTTGCTTGTTCCCGAGTTCTTCCAATATCCTTTGCATCCAGATTGCTTCCTTGCATGCTTGAGTAGCTGCCATATATTCTGCTTTTGTAGTTAATAAGGCTACAACAGATTGTAATTTAGATAACTAGCTTACAACTTCTTCTGCAAGTGTAAACACATAGCCTGTAGTAGATTTCCTTTTATCAAGATCACTTGCAAAATCAGAATCAACATATCCTCTGACAATAAACTCTGATCCTCCAAAACATAATACAGCACCAGAGGTTCCCTTAACGTATCTTAGGATCCTCTTCACAATATTCCAATGCTCTTTACCAGGATCTGTCATGAACCGACTGACCATACCAACCGCCTGAGCAATATCTGGTCTCGTACAAATCATTGCATACATAAGGCTTCCCACCGCTGATGCATACGGTACTCGAGACATTTCCATCCTCTCTGCTTCACTGTTAGGACTCATACTTGAGGATAATTTATAATTGACAGGAAGTGGGGTAGAAATTGGCTTACAATCTTACATATTGAAGCGCTACAAAACTTTTAGTAAGTAGTTCTTCTGAGAAAGCCAAACCTTCCTATCTTTTATGTCTCGGTAAATTTGCATCCTTAAAATCTTGTTTGCTGGTCCCAGATCCTTCATATCAAACTCCCTAGCCAATTGCACCTTCAATTTATGGATTTGATCTTTGTTGGGGCCTACAACCAACATGTCATCCACATACAACAGTAAAATGATAAAATCATCAACATCAAACCTCTTGTAGTATTTACAATGGTCTGAACACAATTTGTTGTATTTGAGGCTCATAATGAAGGAATCAAATCTCTTGTACCAACATCTTGGCGTCTGCTTTAGACCGTACAGAGATTTGGTTAACCTACAAACCAAGTTTTCTTTTCCTTGTTCTTTAAAGCCTTCTGGTTGGAACATATATATTTCTTCTTCAAGTTCTCCATGAAGAAAAGCAGTTTTTACATCCAATTGTTCAAGATGTAAATTAAATGAAGCACACATAGCTAACACAACTCTAATAGTAGTAAGTCTTACCACCGAAGAGAAAATCTCATTGAAATCAACTCATTCTTTCTGAGCAATCCTTTGACCACCAGTCTAGTACGATATCACTCCACTTGATCATTGCCATCTCGTTTGATTTTGTAAACCCATTTGGATCCAATGGCTTTTCGACCTTTTGGAAGTGTTACAAGTTCCCAAGTTTGATTTCCATGCAAGGCTTCCATTTCTTCCTACATTGTCGTGATCCACAGAGAAGCATCTGAACTGCTTACAGCCTTCTAAAAGGTTGATGGTTCTCCTTCTTCTGTTAGAAGACAGTATGCATCGTGGCTTGCCATCATATAGTCTGAGTGCCAAGATGGTTTCTTTATCTGACGTGTTGATCGTTGAACTTCTGCATCATTGGTCTCATTTGGTTTTTACTCTTCGTGCTCTAGTTTAGCTTCAGAAGAATTATCTCCTCCATACTTTTCATCTATCTGGACAGTTGTGGCTTCTTTAGAAGTGCTCTCATGTTTCTGTTCATCTTGTAGCTCATTATCTGCAAAAAATACATCTCTGCTGACAATAACCTTACGGGCAGTGGGATCCCACAGGCGATACCCCTTAACACCATCAGCATAGCCCAAGAATATACATTTTCTGGATTTTGGATCCAGCTTTGATCTTTCCTGGGTGTTATACATTACATACACAGGACAACCAAATACATGCAGAGAAGAATAATCTACTGGTTTTCTTTTCCATACCTCTATGGGCGTCTTAAGACCAATAGCAGTTGATGGTGATCGATTTATCACGTAACAGGCAGTTTTGACTGCTTCTGCCCAGAAAGACTTAGCTAAACCTGTAGTCTTCAACATACCTCTAGTCCTCTCCAAGAGAGTTCTATTCATCCGCTCTGCTACACCATTCTGTTGAGGCGTATGTGGCACTATGAATTGCCTCTGAATACCTTCTTGCTTACAGAATGCTATAAATTCACCATCTGTATATTATCCTCCATTGTCTGTCCTTAAGCACTTGATTTTCTTTCCAGTTTCAAGCTCCATTCGTGCTTTAAACTCCTTGAATACTAGAAACACATCAAACTTCTTCTTGATTGGGTACACCCATAATCTCCTGGAATGATCATCAATGAAAGATACAAAATATTTTGCTCCTCCCAGGGACATTTCTGATGAATCCTATACATCAGAATGAATCAAGTCTAATATGCATTTGCTTCTACCAGTAGACTTATCAAATTTTAATCTATGTTGCTTACTAGTCACACAATGCTCATAGAAAGGTAAATTTACCGATTTGAGCTTATGAAGGAGATTACGCTCTACAAGGATCTTCAAGCCACGTTCTGACATATGGCCCAATTTACGATGCCACATCATCGTCATTTCTTCTTGGCCGGTTGAAGCAACTAATGCATCTGCCTCCTGCAGAGTATCTCCCAGAAGCATGTATAGATTAGCAGCGACCTTCTCTACTTTCATCACTACTAGAGCCCCTTTCACTACTTTCAAGATCCCACCTTCAATTTGGGTCTTGTAACCGAGGTCATCTAATTGCCCAATGGACAAAAGATTTTCCTTCAAACCCTTCACATGGCACACTCCCTGAATTGTGCGAACAGTACCATCATACATTTTTAATTTGACAGTACCAACCCCAGCAATTTCCAAAGCATGATCGTTTCCCATGAACACGAATCTTCTGAGATAGGTTCATAAGTGCAAAACCAATCTCGTTGTGAAATCATGTGCCATGTTGCTCCTGAATCCATTACCCATACGTCAGTGAGCTGTCTTTTGCGTTTGGAACCAATCGCTGCATTGCTGTACAGAATTTCTCCATCATCAGAGGTACTAGCAACACACCCTTGAGATGTACTTGCTCCAGAAGATTTCTCTAGATTTTTCTTGTTGTACCAACAATCTTTCTTCAAGTGCCCCTTCATGCCACAATTATAGCATTTAAAGTTCTTCCTTCTTCGAGACTTGGATCTGCCATGATTCTGGCTCCCACTGGGGCCACACTCCATTGATCTTCCCCTCGTCATCGTCAAGGCTTCCGCTTGCTTTGAACTTTCTTTACTATCTTCTTTATTTTTGCTCCTGGATTCTTCTTCAAGAATAGCACCGGCGACATCATCAAAGTGCAAGCGACCAACAATATTATTATTTGTTATATTGATGATGAGCTGATCATAGGAATCTGGCAAGCTCTGAAGCAGAAGTTCAGCACGCTCGTTTTCTAGTATTGAAAAGTCTGACGCTATAAGCTGAGCAAACAACGTATTCAGATTGTTGATGTGGTTCGTCACTGGTGTGGACTCACTCATCCGAAGAGTATACAACCTCCTCTTCAAAAATATTCTATTGTGAAGTGATTTCACCTCATACAATTTGATGAGGGTATCCCAGATATCCTTTGCAGTATCCTTCTCTGCAATACTTGACAAAACCAAATCCGTCATTGCTAAGTGCAAAGTGGAAACAGCGTTGTTGTCCATCTTTTTCCACTTTTCGTCGGTTATACCAGCGTGTCTACCTTCAATTGCCGTCGAACAATTTTCTTTCCTCAAAATTGCCTTTTTCTTCAATTTCCACAGGGAGAAATTTCTCTCACTGAATTTCTCAATCTCAAATTTCACCGTCATTTTTTCACTAAACCGGTTTACACAATTTCACCATGAATAGTATAGTATACGTGAACAGTATTGTATATTTTTACTGTATACAAGAATAATTTCAGTATACGTTAACAATCACTGCAAAAGTATACAACCACATGTGTGAATAGTAACCATGAATAGTACCCGTGAATAGTACCACAACGTCAACAACTAGTGGCTCTGATACCACTGTTAGGTACCAGAGTATTAGAATAATATCACACAGCTAAAATAGAGATGAGAAAAGAGGAATTGAACACACAATAATTTTACGTGGAAATCCCTCAATTGATAAGGGAAAAACTACGGGCAAGACCAGAGAAATAATTTTACTAAGTGGAAGAAAAATATTACAACTTCTCTCTATCTCACAAGGAGAGAACAATGACACTCTCTCTTTAAATGGGAGAACACTCAGTAGGAGAACCTCACAGGAGAACACTCACTAGGAGAACCTCACAGGAGAACACTCTAATTTTTCTCTCTGAACTTTTCTCTCTAGATACTAGGAAATGCTTCTAGTTTGGATGTTATAACCATTGCTTGAAGCTTCAAAGTTCCATGGGAAACTTGTGGCCATAATGCTTCCTTGATTCTAATTGGCTAATGCAACTTTGAATTTCTACCATAAAATTTCCAACCACTCCACCATAATTAATTACCCACCATTGTTGAAAATAAGCCAAATAATTTTGCCACAAAGTGGCTTTAGCTTTCCTGACATAAAGTAAGTTAGAGCATAAAAATGATTAATTTAGAGCAATAGTTGATCTTGGTTGTGATTGTTGCATGAGTTTGACTCTACAAAAACCTTCAGACAATGTTAGAGACGATTTAACATTTATGCGACTAACTGGTTCAGTTTCTTTCCAATGATCGTTGTAAATAGATGCTTTGCTGGATTGATAGGATGAATGTAAACTAACTTTTAAAACATTAGGAACCTTTGTGGGTACAACTCGATTGAACCTTAAAAGTATAATTTTGCTTCTTTTTTTCATACAACACAAACAATCGTCACCAGAAAAAAAAAATAAAGACCACGAATAATCTTTTGCATAAAATATCACATTAGAGTTAGAAATATTCACTACATGATCACAATATTTAATTTTCTAATTAACATAAAATATTTTTTTATTTTATTTCAATTATAAAAATGACACTAAATTTTCACTTCAATAATTTATATAAGAAACAATATTACTATTGTTTGTTTTCTTGCACAAAATTTACAAATAAAATAATAAAAATAACATATTAAACATAGGAACGTTGTTTTTAAATTTAGGGGAGCTAAGTGACAAAAAAATTCAAGGGTGTAAATTAAAACAAATGTGAAACATAAAGACTGAAATAAGTATTTAGCCCAAATTAAAATTAAAATTATTAAAATAAAGAGTGAATTACAACCCCTAAATTTCTTCAGATGTTTATCTACGTGGCTATGTAAGATCATGCAAGTATGTTGACGTTGTCAAATTACCATCACTAAAAAAATGAGGAAATAAAATTCATAGAAATGGTATCTAAAAATTAAAATCATTCCATATCTTGTCATTAAGTTGTAAGGACATGGTTGGGAACTAAAGTGCAAGAACATGGAACACTGCAAGTGCTTGATGGAATTGACCTAAAACTATTCAATTCTTGCCACAAAGATTTCAAGTGTGTGAAATAAGAGGTAACAAAAATCACCTTGCTTGAATGAATACAATTCCTCTTGAATATCTAAAATGCGAAAACACCGCCTTGATAATTTCGTTCTCTAAAATCAACTCATACTTCATTTATCGTTCCAATCCAAATTATGCTCTAGAGGATGGTAGAATCCACAGCATGGTGCAACCACAAAAGTATCATTGTGACATTCCCGTCTTAATTCTTAGAATTTATCCCAAGGTCTAGTGAAATTAGAGGAAACTTTTCGCGTTAGGTATGTCCCTGACAATAACACAAGGAATCTAAGAGATACGTGACTCAACCACTCAAAACCCTTTCATTTTAATTTGGTAACCGATTACAGAAAAACTATAATCGATTACCCGAGAGCAACCTAAGTAGGATTTCAGGATTTGCTCATTGGTAATCGATTACCAGCAGATCAGAATGTAGAATTCTGTAAAATTTGGCTTTCGGGCCAACTTTTGCATCACCTAACTTGCTCGTTTTAACTCTGAATGCGACAAAACTTCATGGGCGCTATCTAGGACTCATTCTGGACCTACTGCTATAGTCTATACTAAAAAATTCCTCCAGATCATAGAGTTATGTAGGAAAAATATAATTGGCTCCATTTTAAATAACTTTATTACCAAAACCACCTCAAATGTCATTCAACTGACAATCTCTTTGTACACAACTTCTAAACATGTCTAAGGCCCTATCGGTACCTTCCTAGGGGTCTGGGTCCCATTAGAACTTAAAATCACTTATTCAGTTGGCTAAATTAGCCATTTTTTCTCTAAAATAAAGTCTTTAATTTTAATTACTTGTAATTTTATATCACAATAATTATCAAAAACAATTCAAAACACCTATACATCATGTAATTCATGATCTCCATCATTCAATACTACATTAGCATTCACTCTAGCTCCTATCAATATTTGCAATGTTATAATTAACTGTTGGTGTATGCACTATGAGCTTTTATGCTTTTTCATTTGTATCATTTTTCTACTTATCAATAGAATAAATATTTCAGTTTAAAATTGTTTTAAAACATATTTATCCTTGGAGTAATAGGTCATATAAAAAAGTTATTCCTAAAATGTCCCTAGTCAAGTATTTACATGGGGACATGTAAATACATTGAGACTAGTGTGTGAGTGTACTGATGACCTGATCTCACAGATCATAGATATAGATGATATCGAGTCTTCACACGGGTACACATTAAGAGTAATGATGTACTGGACAGACCCACCATGAGAACGTTGCATGGATCGTTACATGATTGTCATAAACGATTCTCAATGTGATAATGGTATATGTAGTCCTTCGACCTGAAGTCACTACGATTCCTACATGAGGAGTTTATTGTTTTAATACAATTAAACGTCTTCTGTAACAAGAGGACTATAAAGGTTGTAATTAGGCAATGAACAAATTATGCAGAGGGATGTGAGTGATGTAGATGAGATTTGTCTCTCCTATGTGACAGGAGTGATATCCATAGGCCACTTGATGGAGTAAGACTAAGAAAAACGCATGGCCATGCTAGAAAGAATAAATATTAGATATTTATTCGGATCCAGTCTACTCCGGTATCAAGTAAAATAAATTGGGCCGTACAAGGATGACGCGACCATGCCTTGGGCCCAATCAGGATATCGTGACAAAAGGAATAAACATATTAAATAATTGTCACTTATAGGTTATGTTGATAATATTCGGACATAATGATGCATTGCTAGATGCCGCTCTTATTTTATATTAATAATAAAATAGTTTATTATTAATATGACCAGGTATTTTACCTATAGGGTCACACACATAGAGTAAACCCATCAGAAAAATGTTGTCTTATTTTAGTTGGACTAAAATAAAGCTATTGGGCCTAACTCATTTGGAATGAGTAAGGAGCCCACTTTTAGAGAGAACAAATTAGGTCAAACCTAAGCCTATAAATAGAGCATAAGATGCTCATAGGCCGTTCACTCAAGTGAGACACAAATTCGTAAAAGTTGCAAGAGCTACACGCCGTCAAACTAGCAGCTTACAAGTGTTGCGATTCTGGTGAGAGTGCTCGTGTGGACTCCTAAAGGACGAGGCTACGACTGCTTTGGAGTTCTTCAAGAGGTAATCCAAAATGAATTTCGAAATTGTTTTGTGCTTTGAAACACGGAACCTTGCAAATCCTATAGAATCCCTTTTATTTTTCCGCTACTCATGCTTAGGGATTCCCTAACATTAACACCCACATGTAATTGGCTCCATGTCCTTCACTCACCACATACACATACATATATATTTGTTACCACATTCGTCTGCCCATAAACACACAATATCAATCAATGACTCAGTGTCATTCTACGGTTCCCAGTCATCAACTAATCTACTCATCATCAATAACATCAATCAATCATTTCAAATATGCTCATGCATAGTCATCAACCGGTAATCAAAAGATTCGTCTGACATCCATCACACACTTCCACATATATCAAAATGATCAAATTCATCAACCATATTGCAACATACACCACAAATACAAGTTATACATATATTTTCACCAATTAACATTATAACATTAAATCCTCAAAACATAAACATATATATATATACACACACATATACATTTGGATTTCAAGTCTTCTTGGCTTTACTTCACGGACATCAGCAGAGTCCCTGTTTTCAGTCACTAAAACCACAATAAGGGTGAGTGACTAACAATATAAATAAATGCAAATAAGTCAAAATCTATAGGGAAAAGTATAATATAGCTAAGGTTTTATTCAATTACATATTCAATTAAATCATTCTTATTCAACTTCAATATAACTCGCAATCATTAATTTCATTACTTTGATAATTAGCAAAACAAATTCTCAATACCACATTCAATCCATTAGGTCTCATAATCAATCCAAACAATTACACAACTGATTCTCAGTTAATAATATACAACTCTCTAATATCCGGATACAAAATTGGATCGACCGTCAACTAGGGGTCCTACTTGAGAACTCGTGAACCCTACCTGGTCCATCAAGCCCTGCTTGGCTACCCACTTCACCACTTGGTCCTACATGACCTCTAGGTAGCTCAACTGGGCTATGCTCGACCATTGGAGCCATAAAACTATGGGTAAAATATATTGATCAGCGGTCCATACCACATAATAAACACATATATCAAATATTCAATATCATTTATTCAATTCATAATACACTCTCCTACCACTATGGCCATCACCCTGGGACCATATTCAAGCCACTCAGGCATATTACTCTCTTCTATTTCATTCATATCATATTCCACTTTCTCAATTAACAACAACTAACATTTCATCACATGATCCCATATCAACAAGGTCAACAATTCTTAATCAATTAAAATTCATTCTCACAATACATCAACATCTAGTTCCACAATTTACAACATAATTCTCAATGCACTCATATAATTGAAATTACAAGTCATCATTCAAGCATTTCATGATTCACTTTTCCATGACTTCAATCATACTCAATTAATCAATCAATTCATTTCTCATCACTACAATTTATTAAATATATCTAACATCATATACATTTACACACACACATATACATATAGAAATTAATATACTTAGGCTATCCTACCCTTTTCCCATACATTAGAATCACCATCATTATTATTTTCATTAATTCATACACCAAGTACACCCTTTTACCTTGCTTCCAAGTGTTCGGGATTCCCTTCGCAGTGCTGAACTCACCAAGTATCTAGAACCAAGGAATTTCGAAACAAACTAACATTTTGGCCTTCAGAATTAAAACCCATTATATCAAAAAAAAAACTCAAATACAACCTTTGGGTTTCCGAATCTTACCTTTGTCAATTTTGACTGCCGTTTCACACCCCACTCTGCCTAACGTCCTCTGGGTACTTATTGTGTCTCCTACGACATCAAAACAAAACCCCCCCATTAATGTCGGATGCCATATTTAAGTGCTAAAACCTTGATTCAACGTCTTTACAACACAAATTCTTCAAAATTTAAAGAACCCAAATTACCTTACTTCATAGTGTGTTTTCGATTTAGAGAGGAAGAGCATAAAAACATGAAATTGAACATACCAATGCGTTCACCTTGCTTCCCCAATCGCCATGGTACTATCAATTTCAGGTTTCGACGAGAAATTGGACCCCGGTTGTAATGTTCCCTTAACAATTCTTAACATTTATCCTAGGGTCTGATTAAAATCAGAGTAAATTTTTCGCTTTCAAACTTCCCTGACAATAAACAGAAAGAACCTAAGGGTTATGTTACTTAAAACCACTCAAAACTCCAGTTTCTGGTGCTGGTAATCAATTACAGGAACCCTATAATCGATTACACAAAGCCTGATAATCAATTACACAACATTGGTAATCGATTACCAAAGACTCGTATGTGCAAGAAAGACACATGCCCACCTAGTAATCGACCTGACACTTTGTTTTGCATAATTATTAGAATTTGGCCTCTAGGCCAACTTCCACACTATCTAACTTTCCCGTTTTAACTCCAGTTGCTATGAAACTCCATCGGCACTATATTTCCCCCGTTCCAGACCTGCTGACGTAGTTCGTACTAAAAAATTCCTTTATGTGAGCAAGATATGCACAAAATGCAATTTAAACATATTACGACCAACACCATGCTCCAAGATTAACAATTAGACTCCAAATCAAGCAATGGCCAAACACACAAGTCCTAAATGACCTTGGGAACCTATTGGCACCCTCTGAGGATTCAAATTCCCACCGGATCATAAAAACACCTACTTAGTTGGCTCAACTAGCCAATTTCACCTATTAACAAGCAATTCAAACCATCAAATGCATATTCCTAGCAACCTCAACCTATCCACATGATTTCTACTCCATTCTCATCAATTATCAATTTTATCAGCATCAATTAAGCAAAAACAAAATGGGACAACGCCATTCAACACATGCAATCACAATTAACCTGCCAATAACATCTCATCATCAATCAAAGGTGGCTCAATGTTATTCAACATATAAGTTCAATCACATAACATGCATATATCGAATCCGTGACACTCCTAAATTTAAACATTAATCTTCATACATAACAAAGTCTAGTATTCAAACATAATACCGTAAATATTAATTGCCACAAGTATCATTATCATAATTACAAAGTCTTTTCTCCCTTCACCGACATCAACTCTTCACTTGACGCTTCCCCCTAGGGCATCCATGACCTCCCTGTCATTAGTTACTAAAAAAAATAAACAACAAGAGTGAGTGCTGGTCATAATTAATATAGAACTCACTATAGGTATAACATAACCTCATGCATCCACATTTACTCCCCCTTTAATTCTCATTATTTCGTCTGTAATAATAACTCAATTATATCAAAATTATCACAAGCCCATCAGGCCATTCATAATTGCGTACACACCAATATAATTTTATTTACTTTCAATTTCATCATCTAAGTCAACAATCACCAAGTTTTCATTATCACCATTAGATTTAAATCATGTAAAACACTGACTTTCAAACAAGTAAATAGACTCGTTAGTATCCAGATACTAAAATAATCAACCTTCATCTGGGGGTCATACTTAACACCCTGTGAACTTGACTTGGTCCACCGAGCCCTGCTTAACTTTCCACCTTGGGTCCTACTTGACCACTAGGTAGCTCAAATGGATTCTACTTGACCGCGAGAGCCAAAAACGAAGGGCAAAATATATCGTCGGCCATCTCAAACCATATAATCCACATAAGTTCATTTTGAATTCCCTTTCTCTATATTAATTAGCATAAAGACATCATTTTTAATTACACAGGGTGGCTGCACAGACCTGACCCATATTTCAAACGCCAAGGCGGCCACACGGAACCAACCTAATCATATAAATTTCATATTATTAATAATAATCAAAACATCAATATTAATAATAAAATGGTGGCCACATAGACCCGACCCACATATATTTTCAATAAGTTTCACACAACCACTAAGGCATATAAACATAATCCTTATAATCTTCATACGAATTCCATTCCACATACATCATGTACTAACTATCATAATTCATATATTTTTAAACCACCATTCTTTTTATTTCGTCAGTCGGAAACTCATTCCCTATTCATAATTCATAACATACTATCATTTACTGGTTCACATAAATCTTCATATCACTATGTATTGCATAGACATAATTAATTTCCCAATTTCCATCGATTACGTTATTTTTCCTTTCGAACCCCAATTAGGATCGAAACCCGATTATAATTAATAACGACTGTAGACACCCACTTACCTTGATTCCAAGATTTTACTAGTTGCTCCCGGTGTCGGTCGCACCAATAACTTGACAACTCACCGCTCTAGTTCCGATTCCAACTCCTACTTCGCTTAACGGCTTCCTAAAGCTTGGTCTGCTACCTACAATTACCGAAATAAAGAACCCATTAGCCGTTAACAACACTCATTACTTTAAAGTCTATTGTCAAGCTCCAATTTGCCATAAAAATGTAAAAACAAAAGCCCCCAAGCAAAGAGCCATGCACAACCTAGAGAGAAAAAGGGAAAGGGAGAGAGAGAACACAAAATTAAACCCGCATATAGGCTTGCCTTGTTGCTATGGTCTCAAAAATGCAATCAATATCAACTTTCGATGTAAAATAGAGCTCCAATTAGAGTCTTGAAGCCACGGTTATGGAAGAAACAAAAATGACAAAGCTCACTGTCTCTTTCTCCTGCGTGTAGCTTGTGAAGAAGAAAGGGAAAATGGAGTTTTAATTTTAATGTCTTAAGGGAAATTTCATCCTTTCGTATTTTTTTCTTTTCTATTTTCTTTTATTACCTTTTAATAAAAAATTTACTTTTACCTTTGGTAAATTATAATTAATCATCACCCATTTAATTCAAATTAAATTTACTAATTAGCCATCCAAAAACTTAACTTATTTTTATTTAATATTTATAACCTCAAAATAACTCTTAATTCATTTATGATAATTTTAAAAAAAATCCCAATTAAATCTGAATAATTTATTTATAAATCTTTACGTATCGACAATAATTAATTTAAATACATGGGATGTTACACCGATCATTCTTCCCCGCTTACGGCCATGAAAGGAGCTTGAGCTTTTGTTTCTTTCTCTCTTAAGTCATGCGTGCTTGATGTAGAAGAAAGGAATGTAACTTTGATTTTTAACCCCAAGGGCAGTTTTATCCTTTCGTCATTTCTTTTCTATTTTCTTTTATTTTCTTTTATTTTCTTTAATAAAATTTACCTTAAGTAATTAATCATTTTACTTTCATCATATGGTAATTAATATTTTATCATTGTAATTTAATTTAAATCTAATTTCATAATTAATCACCCAAAATCAATTATTTTAATATTATCATCAATTGAAATTTTCCAATTAATATAAGTTAATTCTTAATAATACTCAAATAATTTAGTAATTAATTTTTAATAACTTAGATATTACAATCATGGTGTCAATGATCCCAATTAAAGAAGAAGAGGTCTATGGAATCAGGTTTCATAATTAACAAACCTAAGCTTATTCTTAGACCTAAGGGTCATTGTCATGGAACGAAACCAAAAATGATAATTATTCTCATTAAGTTGCATAGAAATGATGCTAACCCTAGGGTTTTCATTTGTTAACATGTAATAAGGGCTTGTCGAAGAAAATTAGATATGTATAATAATTAGCTCAATTGATACCATGTTAGAAAATGATAAAACTAATTTAATCCAGAAACCAGCTCATGGGTTAAGGGATGACTCAAGCCTTATAAAATGTAGAGTGGTCATATTCCTAGCTGATATGAAACTTATCTCAATATCTTAACACTTATTGTTAATGTTCACCTTATACTAGAATTATGATATATAAACATTACTATTTTTAGTAAAATACTTTTGGTGTTGAGTAACATGATACTTTTTCTTAAAAAAGTACATACATAGATTATTCATTTTTTAAATTTTATATACTTTGCCCCCTGAATTTGTCAAAGGATTAATTAGTAGAACATTAACTTGAATATGTTCCAGGAAAAAACAATAGATTATTTACCCGTTCGGTGGACATGATAAAGGGGTCAAGATAGAATTAGTTCGTTTATTTTGCTGTTATCTTACATTTTATGAGCTTACAGGACAAGACAAGAGTTATCTTGTTGTCTATCCTATCATGATGCTTCTTTGTAATTTCTATCCTCAGAGGGTAATTGAGTTAAGAATGAATACTTGGATAGGATAGGATAAGAAGTCTATATGTACTATTACTACTAAAGTTCTTTTCCTGATTAAGAACATCATTAAGTTCTCTTAGATAACTAACGTTGGGATAAGCGATGGATTCCTAGATACCTTTCATGTGAGCCATGAGAATCTTTTTTTCTGGATTGGATGCGGCCAAAAGTGGATTTCCTCCACTCTTTTAATTTAACCAGTAGCCAAGCAAGACTTTCTTCCAAAATTGAGTCTTCTAATTAGACTGTATAAGACATTAGTAGTTTTCACAGGACAACCAAGTAACTTTGAAACCTAAGGGATATCTGCCTTAGCATAGGAGAGGGTGAGATATAAACCGCTAAGGGCAAAGGGTGGGGTGATAAAACTCTTTTACTTTTTTCTTAACTCTTAAGATATGCCCTAAAGGACTTTAATAACATATTCCATACTCCCTTGACAGAATAGCTCGTAGGGAAGAAAGAACGTCAAAATCAAGAAGTTATAGAGTTAAGTCATGGAGTCGTCAAAACATGAAATGCGTGATCACATCGTCGCCGCCGCCGCTACCACCACCACACTCTATCTTGGTGTGCTATTATATATCTTTATATTTTATTTTGGTGTACACTAAACACTAGGGGTGTCAAATGAATGGTTTGGATAAGATTTGAGTTAAATTTTATTAGATGGACAAAATCCATTCATTAATTTATTTATGATTCTTTTAAAAACTCTTGAAATATCCACCAAATCCATAACCTTAATTAACTAAATCCACTCAATCTATCCATTAACATCCTTTTTTAGATGGATATCCAACCATCCATTGACATCTTTTTTTTTTCTTAATTTCTTTTTTTTATTTTCTCACTTTATATTTTATATTCTTACACTTTAATTTTTTTCTCTAAACTTTTTCTTTTAATTTCTCTCCATATTTTTCATTTAATTTTTTTACCCTCCAAATTTTTTCTTTTAATCCTTTTTTTATTTTCTCTCTTCATATTCTTACATTTTAATTTCTCTTTTTGACTCTCCAATTTTTTCTTTTAATTCTTTTTTTTATTTTCTCACTTTATATTCTTACACTTTAATTTCTCTTTTTCTTCTCTCTAAATTTTTTCTTTTAATTTCTCTCCATATTTTTTCATTTAATTTCTTTTTAATTGAGAAAAATATTAAAAATAATTTTATAATTAATATTAAAACTAATACAAATATTTAATGTTTTATCCTTGTATCTTCGATCTTAAGGCCGAGGTTAATAAAAAAACCCTTATTTTTATTGTACACGGAAGAAAATTTCAAGATCCTATTAATCCTTGTCTAAACTTTATTGAATTTTTCAAGTCAACATCCATGAATGAGCAATAATTTTGATAATTTATGCTGTATTAAATCTTTGATTAGTTTATGCTTTCAACCACTCTCGTCAATCAAATTGATAATTACTATCATTAATGATGACTTAACTTAATTGTTATTTTGCTGATTTTGTTTACAGCGTATGGTAGTATGGGCTCAAGCTAAAATATGTACTTTTGGAACGTTAAAAACAATTGAAAGAAAGTATAATTAATAATAATAATAATAATAATAATCTCATTAAAATAGCGACTAATCTTAACGTAAAGAAACTAGATAGCACACCCAGGAACCAGGTGGAGGAACCAGAACTTAGTATAAGTCCAATGGATTTTAATGAAAAAAAAAACAAAAGTAAAATTTAATGAATTAAAATTATGATGAATCCAACTATATTTATCTAATAAATAAATATGATTCAATTTATTAAATCCATTATATTTTTATTTTATAAATAAATGGATTAGATGAATTATGTGTAGATAGATTGGATACTTAACGAATAATTAGATAAAACTAATACCTCTACAGATAATAAAAAAAATAATGAATGGAAGATTTAGAAAAGGAGATTTTGTACTTTTTAGCATACATTTTTTTATTCTAGCTAGCGTGAGTGAAGGCCAAAGTAGTGCATAGAAGATGCCTCCAAAAATTTCTATTATTTGTTATTATTATATGTTTACATTGTAAACTTTACAAAGTGAAAGTGTGGTCTTTCTTTCCGCCACCCTCACATTACAGATTTACAGCTTTTGTAAGCGACTTTTTCGTACGATAAAATTGAGAGCTACAACAATAATTACGTACTTGCTTTTTTTTCCATAAAGAGGTGGCGAATGGGAAGGAAAGAGAATAATTTCCATCATGCATTAAAATATTGTTCAATAATATAGTGCCGTTTGTTTGCAAACTTGTAAAAACGCATGGTTAAATTAATTTCACTAGACCCATTTTAATTCCACAAACAAGACAGGTGTAATAAACATGATGAAACAAGGTGTGTGAAATCTTCTAGCTACAAATATGACTTTTTATCATAAATATGAACTTTTATCAACTTTGTATACACCATTTAGGTTAGGGCTTCTGAACTTAAAACCACATCCTAAATTAAAATAATCTTCTATTGACTGATGTATTTATTTGATGGTAAACTTCTTTTAACTTTTGAGAAAATATCCAAGATGACATAAGACAATTTCAACTTATCAATTAAGTTAGAAAAACTATTTTATATATACACATTATTAAAATTGTCGACTATGTTAACGTTTTTACATAATTAACTGATCATATATTAACATATAATTAAAAATAATTTATTTTTTAGATGTCTACATTAAAAGTTATATATTTTGTTGTATTTCTAGTAATTGACAGTATAAAAATTCTTATATTAATAGTGCATCAAAACTTAATTTTGTAAACAATTATTTTAAAAGTCATACTCTAATACTCTATAATGTTATCAAATAGGTTGGTATTCTAGTAATGCCTAACATTATATCAAAATTAAACATATTTTATTATAAATTAATAATTACTTTAAAACTAATAGACAAACAGAGTTTTAGTCTTTACATTGATTAAGGAAAACTTGTTATAATTATTTTCAAATGCATAATTTTATTGATTTTAGGTGATTCACCGTGTAGAAGTAAATCAAAATTGATATATATTTTTAGGAATGATATTTACAACTGTATGTCTGAATGTTTCCAATCAATAATTTAGGCTGTGAAATATTTTTAAAATTAAACTAATCATGAATTGATGAAGATCCTCATTCAAGCAAATCTAAAATTTAATTATAATTAAACTAGTAATAATAAAAATTAAAATCAAATCAATCATCTTATTGAATCAAATCGATAACTTAACCGGTTTTAAAAAAAAAAGAGTGAATGTGGGTGGGTAGCTAGGTGAGTGATAGGAAGGCAAAGGTGGAGGGCACGTGGTTGCTGGTGTCATGCATTTGTTATTCTTTAAGATCATTTGAAAAAGGAAGGTTTGGACATTAAGTTGGTGCGAAGTTTGCTCCCCTCCATCATCCCATAATTAGCACAACACCTTCTCTATCTTTCCGTCATTCTCATTTTTCTGTTTTCTTTCTCTTGGTCCTTTGCTGTCATGCTCATGACTTCCAGCTCTATCTCTCTCTTCAACAGATAGACTAATATGAGAAACACGCTTTGCATGTTGTTGACTTGACTCTCACGTTATAGTTAACATCCCAATAATAAGGACCAAGGGAAAGAGATAAGAAGAAGAAGAAACAAAGAAACAAAGAAACAAAGAATTAAACAATCGATCATGTTGCAGAGAGCGGCTAGCAATGCTTATTCATGGTGGTGGGTTAGCCACATCAGAACTAAGCAATCAAAATGGATGGAGCAAAACCTTCTAGGTGATCATCATATTATCTTCAGTTTTCTTGTTTGTGTTAAAATACAACATCAACTACGAAATTCATCTCCTTTTCCTGATTGCAGAAAATGCATATTTAGCTTTCAACATTGAATTAGAATGTATATGCTTGCCTCACATTAAAATAGATTGTTTTGTTTATGATGTATTTAACCGTAGACAGGAAATTCAGCTGTCATTGAGCAGAGAAGTTTAAGGAAATATTTAAAAGTTGTGTCGAGGTTTATTTGTTTTCTATGATTCTAAAGATGCTTCTCTAGGTACTCCTATTTCCAAAACCGAACCTCAAGAAAAAAGAACACACCTTTTTTCTTTACCTTTTTAGGTTGGGTTTTTGGGATTTATGTCTTTCTTACTCCAAAAATCAAATGGTCATTCTATCCACATAATTCTATTTTTGTCCAATATGTGTCAGAGAATGGTTCCAATATCCTCTCCCTTCCCCCCGGGTCTTGATAGAATGCCTTTCAAACAATTATTATGTTGTAAACATCATTTTTCCTGTTAAACATATATTTATTTGATAAATTAGGCAAAGTTTGCAATCCTTGAAGTTATGGCAGCTATTTCTTATTATTTTAGAATTTTAAAGTTTGCATAATATGTGTATAGCTCATTTACTTATTGTTAATTAAGATATTAAATAAAAATTTGCATGAACAATCGCTAGACGCCTATCAACACAACGCACTTTTATGTGTCTTTATGCATACATGTACCTCGCAAGCTAAAGTTATATAAAATAAAACTGCAGATATGGATGAAAAAGTGCAAGTTATCCTGAAGCTCTTAGAGGAAGAAGGAGACTCTTTTGCCAAGAGAGCAGAAATGTATTACAAAAGGAGACCGGAGCTGATAAGCTTTGTGGAAGAAACATACAAGGCTTACCGAGCTTTAGCCGAAAGATATGATCACTTGTCAACAGAGCTGCAAAATGCCAACAACACCATTGCTTCTGTCTTTCCAGATCGAGTTCCATTTATGGATGAAGAAGATGAAGATGGATCACCAAGGGCCCCCAGAAGAAAAGCAGAAGGGTTCAAGACAAATATTCCAAAGCCTCCTGCTAAAGATTTAAGAAGTGCCGTAACAACAGCAGCAGCCACAAGGAAATACCATGCCAAGAAGGCGGCCACCACAATTTCTGCCACTCCTAAAGTTTCTACATCTGGATTGAGCAGAAAAGAGGCACTTGAAGAGGTTGACAAGCTCCAGAAACAGATCCTGGCTCTACAAACTGTTAAAGAGTTTGTAAAGAGCTCTTATGATAATGCCATTGCTAGGTACTGGGAAACTGACGAGCAGATCAATGAATTGCAAGAGAGAGTTTCCATTCTGCAAGAAGAACTTGGAGAAGGTATCACTATTGAAGATGATGAAGCTCGCCGTTTGATGGCAGTAGCTGCTCTTAAATCGTGCCAGGAGACATTGACACTGTTGCAACATAAACAAGAAAGATCAGTTGATGAAACCAGAGTTGAATCCAAAAGGGTAAAGGATGTGAAGACCAAGTTGGAATCCCTCATGGATGAGTTCCATTACCAGCAGAGCAATTCCAAAGAGCCAAGGGCCAAAAGAGATGTTACCAAATTAATAGAAACAAAGGAGTTGGAAGAAAGTGTCGATAACCTTGCTCCACAGAGACAGGAGTTGCAACAATTAAAGGAGAATATTAAAGAGCATTTTGAGACTGGCTCCAACTTGTCCCTTGGTGTGGCAGAAATGGCAGAGAAGATTGATGAGCTTGTGAACAAAGTGTTCAAATTGGAAACTGCGGTTTCATCCCAGACTGCTCTAGTGGAGAGATTGAGAACAGAAACAGATGAACTCCAAAAGCAGATTCGAACTCTGGAAAATGATAAGGAAAGCCTGATTAATGACAAAAACAAATTGAACAACCAACTGAAAGAAATGGAGGAAAAGCTGCACGGAGTCCGAGATCTAAACCAAATTGTTGAAGAAGAAAATAGCAATCTCCAAACCCATTTCACTGCAGCACAGTCTAATCTTGACCATATCTCCAAGAAAGTCCAAAATGTGCACCTAGTTGAGGAGGCTAAGGTCACAGATTTATCACAGGAGCGAAAGAATTCATCAGGTCAAGCTGAATCAAAATATGATTCTGAAGGACAAGTTCCTTTGAATCAAGACAATATCTTGTTGAAGGATAAGAAGTCAGAGAAGGAACCTACTTCTGGTTCAGTAGATGAAGCTGTAAGTTCTGATAAGGATCTCAAGGTTTCTGGTACTGTTGAACAGGATGTAACAGCAGGTGAGAAGCTTAAGGTCACTGGCTCACCAGATAATGCACTCAAGGTTACCCAATCACCGAAAAGTGATGTGAAGTCAGTAAATGAGGATAAGGTCACCACCTCACCTGAAAATGGTGCACACACTAATGAACTCAAGGTCACCAATGCGCCAGAAAATGATGTTAAGGCAGTAGCGGAGGATATGGTCACCCGCTTCTTAAAAGCGGAAGAGGCAACCCAAATGGAAAGCAAGTCTCCAAAAGAGTTAAAAGAACAAGAGAGGATTCCAGATCCCAGCAATATTGATGAAAAAGCAACAGCTGCTGTGAGCACAACTATGGAAACTCAGGAAGTCAGCCAGCATTCATCAGGCCCCAAGGCAGATAGTTCTTCAGAAACTTTAGAAAAACACGGAAATGATGCTAAGCAAAGTTCATCTGAGACAGGGAATATGGAAACTCGGGAAGTCAGCCTGCATCGATCAGGCCACAAGGCAGATGGTTCTTCAGAAACTTTAGGAAAACAAGAAGAAAACGATGCTAAGCAAAGTTCATCTGAGACAGAGAATACAATCAAAGTTGACCCCAAGGAGCAGGTAACAACAAAAGAAGATGAACCTGATTGGCGATTTTTGTTTACTAATGGAATGCAGGACAGAGAACAAGTTCTGCTGGCAGAGTACACAAATACCCTTCGGAATTACAAAGATGTGAAGAAGAGGCTCTTCGAAATAGAGAAGAAAAATCAAGATGGCTTTGATTCATCTTTACAGCTGAAAGAACTGAAGACAGCTAATGCTGTGAAAGATGATGAGATAAAACTTCTGCGTCAGAAACTAGGTCTCCTGCAGAGAAGCATAGAAGGAAATGAGGATTTGGCAGAGTCAGCTTCAGTACTGCCACCAGAAGAACATGGCATTGAAGAACTTTTAAAATTGGGACAACCTCAATCTACATCAGTAGTTGAAGAAAAATTCCGCGCAAACATGGATGAAATTCTAGAGGAGAACTTAACTTTCTGGTTAAAATTCAGTGCCTATTTCTCGGAGATACAGAAGTTTGAAACCACTGTAAAGGATTTGAAAAGCGAGGTATCTAAAATTGAGGAAAAAGGGAAGTCAGAGGGTAGTGGTAGCATTAAGTATTCTATAAAATCAGATGCTAGACCGCTCTACAAACACCTCACTGAGATCCAAACTGATATAACAGTCTGGATGGAAAAAAGTTCCAATCTGAAAGAAGAGCTGCAACGTAGATTCTCATCTTTGTGTGACATCCAAGAACAGATAACAGCAGCATTGAAAGCCAGCGCTGAAGAAGATGACTTCACATTCACAAGCTATCAAGCTGCCAAGTTCCAAGGTGAGGTTTTGAACATGAAACAGGAAAACAACAAGGTTGCTGATGAACTTCAAGCAGGTCTAGATATTGTATCATCTCTCCAATTTGAAGTAGAAAAAACTCTTTCCATGTTGAATGATCAATTTGGATTCTCAGCTTCAAGGAGGCACGAGAGTGGTCAGCTAAGGCAATCCGAGGCTCGAGCCAAGGTTCCTCTGAGGTCATTTATCTTTGGCGTCAAATCAAAGAAACAATCAATCTTCTCCTGCATGACCCCCGGAATGCATAAGAAATACCGGGCTTATCATATGTAAATAATTTCCTAGTTTCCTACTATGTTTCTTTAGTTTTTCATCTCTTTCCGAAAATTCTTTTATCGGTTATATTAGGCAGGTATACAGAGTGTCCTTTTCATTGTAAAGGAAAAGATTCAAAATGTAGTGTTTTGGTTTAGACTTCTTTGTATTTTGAGAATTTGAAGCCCAAATACGGCACTGACAATTTTATGCCTGCTAAGTAAAACGGTAAAACAAGGCAATCATCAACAGGACATACTGGATGAGATAAATTCAATGTAAACTTACTGGGAATTATTTAATGATAATCAATTCTGGTTTAAATTGTTTTACTACATAAGATACAGTTTTCCAATTCCCAATTTCAGACTTCTCTGCCACTTGTACTACAAGCCAAGAAACATGTTCCAGATCACACCCTTCTCTGCAAATAGTGCCAAAACCTGGCGCAGTTACACCATGCCTAGTAAGCATTCCCATATGTCCTCTGCTAGGCAGGTGTCTAGCCTCCGTGGACAAAAGATTCATCCGGAGACCAACCACACCGTTGGAGATTCCCATAGCTTTAAAAACCTGGATAAATATTCCAAGTACTTCATTTGCCTTTCTTGGGATCTTGTGGTAATTGCACCCCCATGAGGCCAAGTAAATTGGAAGCAGGACCAGGAAGCCCTTGCTGGGAAGAAAAGGAATCAAGAAGGCTTTTTACTAAATTTACATCTACGTCTACAGGTGAAAAATCCTCGTCCATCATATGTTCAGATGTGTTTGATGTCCCCTGAAAGTGAATTCAAAAGTAAAAACAAAAATCATTCATTCAAACTGTACTCTAGCACTTAAAATAAATTGCTGAAGAAAATAGAAACCGAACTATCATGCAAGTGTTCACATTTTGACCTCACAATCTTATTTCTTAAGTAACATATACGAAGCAGCAGCAGGAGGATAAAGAGAATCCATACTTAAGTTACACAGTTACTTCTTTGAAAGCACTATTTTTTTTCACTTTCAAATAATTTGAGATTTGTTAACATTAAAAAACAGCTTTACAGATTAACGTTTGCCATGCAAATGCAAATAAATAATACCTGATCCTTTTTAGGAATTTGTTCCTTAGCACGAACAAAACTTCTCTGAAGGGTGGTTGCCTTCAGTTCTTCATTCATAGCATCAGAATAGGACCGCATGAAAGTATCCTCTCCATCCTCATTATCCTCGGGAAACTCGGCCACATCACTCTCATCGGAATCATCTGCGTAATCATCAACAAAAAAATAAGAACTTGCAAAGACATACTTAGGGGGAAGACATACATCATTCATTATGCATACTAAAACCCGGGTATCAGTTATTATGGTTGGCAAATTTCATACATCTCACAGTATCATAAACAATTGAGATAGTTGGTCTGTTCCATTGGGTAACACCAAATCTGAAGAGATAAACAAAGCCGAACTTGTTCCATTCTACAACCATTTCTCAAAAAAGAACAAACAAAATCTGAATATGCATTATCAGATATACTACTAAATTTTAAGATATGAAAATATATATATATATATATATATATATACATATATATAATGTATTACATGCTTCTTTTTTATCAATCATTACATGCATTTTCATTACATACAGGAGGTATACATATTGTTAAAAATATTATTGCTACTCTTTTTTATGTTATCAATTACTGACGAATTTGACTATATGAAGTATTATGAATTAATCTCAACTTTCTCATTAAATGACAGTTAATTGTAAGTTCTCTTTGCTTTTTTTGTTGCTATAATTTACATTTTATTTTACTATTAATGATTTAATATTTTTTTTATAGTTTTAAGGTTAATATAACAATATTAAAAGTATATTTTTAATTTTAATCTTTATATTTAGCCCCTCCCAACTAAATATGTCTAGCTCTACCACTGATTGGGTAGTTGCTAAAGAAGTATAGAAGTGTTCCTATCCATCAAGGTTGTCAATCAAAGTTTTCCATAAACTCCTTGTAACTCGTAGAATTGTAACACAGATCGTAAGATTCTACACAGAATGCACAATTGAACTTTATTGTGTGTAATTGCATTAGAATAATGAAAATATCCTATTATTCCCCTAAAAATCCTATTATTATCAAATAGTGCATAACCAATAAGACTAAAATCCTAATTCTTAACTAAATAATTTTGAATAAGAAAGTTTAAGCAACAAAAAACAATTAAATCAATTAAGCAAATCACAAATGCGGCAATCCATGTAATCATTCTCCACATGATCTTCATCCTCACTAATTTCATCTCCATGCATCAGGAATATCTAAATCATCCAAAGGTGCACCACTAGCATTATTAACACCATCTCCATCTTCTACTTTAACAAATCCTCATCAGCTTGAGCATCTAACTTTGAATTTACATTCTGATCATCCTCTACTATCCATCCATCGTCAGATGGGACATTTTGAATGTTAAAGTGTTGCTCGTTCCTAGGTTCAGTGTTGTCAAAATCACGATTAAGATCGTAAGATCCTAGGGGGGCTGAGCAATCCACGAAGGGAAGAAAATCGGAAATGGCCAAGATTGCACCTGGATCGTCAATTTCGGAGGCCAACGCGTGGGATCGTGACACCTTGCGATCCTGGGAGCCGTTTCATGGGCCAAGTCGGGTTCCATGACCCAGTTTCTAAAAAACCACATTTTTAAAGAAAAAATGGCACGAAGCCACGAATTCCTTCCTCTCTTCATTCACACACGCGACAGGAGCTGTCCCATTTCATGCCCATTTTCACACCCTCCCAAAGCTTCCTTCTCTTCCCATCGTGACTCCATCTCTAAGGACATAGCTTCTTCGTCTCTCTACCTTTGTTTCAAGGCTTCTTCGTCTCTCTACCTTTGTTTCAAGGTTTCTTCGTCTCTCTACCTTTGTTTCAAGGCTTCTTCGTCTCTCTACCTCTGTTTCAAGGCTTCTTCATCTTCTTGCTCCATTGTTGTGCGTTGGGACTGGTGGGTAGTGAACCACTGAACCCATCTCTGATGAGGACGTGAAGCCATCTCTAAGGACCACATGAGCTGTGGTTCCCTGTTTTGAAGAGTCTTATAGTGCTCTATTTTGATTCTTTTCTTCCCTTTTGTCTCTGTTTATTTGGAAAATGGTTTCAAATACTGGTGGTGTTCACACTATGAAATGAAAACATGCACGATTTGATTAGATCCCATGATTCCACTTGCCATGTCGACAATTCCACGTGCTTCCTTCAAATTACGGTTTTGCCTAGCTCATGAGACGGAAAGCTTCATGAACATCGAAGAATCGCACGATTTTACTGGTCACCCAGCGATTTTGACAACCTTGCTACCCATGTTCTACATGGAAGTAAATGTCCTAAAATCACTAGGGGAAAGACTAACGACTTCTGATGTTGCTCATCCTCCACCAAACCAGAGGGAAGGAGAGTTGGAGAATGTGCAAACTAAATAGCTGAAAGTAAGTTCAAGCCTTTAAAGATGTGAATCGAAATGTGTTCATACATGACATCATAAAAACAGAAATATAGTAATGTAATGGTGCAAAAGAACTCTGACAAAAATTTGTTAGCAGAAACTATACACAAACAAAAACAAGTTCATTGTAAAACAATTAAAAAAAGACCTATTTAAGTAAATTTCTTAATCATAGAAAACTTATTCAACAAAACAATCAATGCCTACAAGCAAGCATAAACATGAAGATCTTACCGAAGTCCAGGTCAGATGACGATCCTTCTTCAATATTATTGTTGGCAACTTCACCATCCGGGTGCTTCATTATTGATTCCATGTCTTTGATAAATTGGTCCACATCAAGGTTCACTTCCTTATTCCTTTACAAGAAAATGGCAAGCATAAAGAGATATTAACATAATTAAGTAAAAATGTAGCAAAATCATAAGGTATCAAATTGAGTGTTACCTAAATGTGTTATTGTATTTATCATCATGAATCATGCTAGCATAAGGAAAATCTAATTGTAGGAGGAATAATAACTAGTTTTACCGTATAGTAAATAGAACATATTACACACGCACGATGAGCTATTTTCTACTCCCTCTGTTACCTTTTATAAGTCCCTCTTTACCAGGGCACACAATTTTAGAAAAGTATTTATTGTTTTGATTTTATAAAGAAAAATTTTATCTTTCTAAATTTACCCTTATTTAAAGTCAAACTCCACCATCCTATATTAATTATACAAGTTTGAAAACATAAAATGCTTAAGGATAAACTAAGATAAATGTAATAAATGTTTCTAATCTTTTTGTAGGGGCTTATAAAAAGAAACACCCCCTTTTTGTTTTAGGAGCCTATAAAAGGTAACAAAGGAAGTAGTTTTTTACTTTTTATTTTTAGGTTAGGAAAATAAGCCCAAAACAGCCTATTTGGATTTCAAAAGCTATTTCATGAACATGTCCAATCAGGACCACAGTTGAATTCTGGGAATATCAGCTTTAATTAATAGATAGGTGTGTTGTGCTTAGATTTGCATCCAAGGGAGGGGACAGGTCTATGGAACTGATACCTAGTTCAGATAACAACCAAAATCAATTTTTACACATTACTCTTTCAACAGAGTTTTTCTGGAGAGAAAAAAATCATTTCTTGCCACATGGAGGTTTGTCATGTGCAGGCAGACAGACTATGAATCTATGTCTACAGCCAAACATCATGAAAATTAAATCATTCCCCTACCCAAATCCCTGGAACAATGCGTATCAAGTATGAGTGTCCTAAGCATGCTATCAAGTATGTTAAATGAGTACGTATACGGTATATCATTGAGCAAACCTGTCTTCAGGAGCTTCAGCACCCTTGTAACTTGACAACCTGTGGACAAATGCCTGCATGGTCTTTGCTATATCACCGGGATCAAACTCATCAGCATTTGAACCAGATGACGGACCTGTATCTTGATCCTCTTTTGCTTTCCCTTTCTTTTTGTGTTTTAAGTCATAAAGTTCCATCTCCTTTTGTCTCTCCATAAGGACAGAGTTCAACTCTTCCTCTCCATTGTAAAGCCAAGAATCATCATCTGATGGGGGAACCTCTTGATCCTTAAAATCATCTGCTGAATGTGGCAAGGCAAGAATTTCATCTATTCGTCTCACAGGAGCATTCATCAAGTCACTGCAACAAACTTTAACCTTAGCAATGACAAAAATAACAAAAGCTAATACAAACTACAGAGTTTAGATAAAACAATATCACTATGTTACTACATAAATACCCAAATCTGCAATGCCCACCCCCATCCAACTTTAAAACAAAGCTAAGGGGAAAAATCACGAAACAAACTTTATTTCAATCAACGGATTGCTTTTTAAGCTTGGTTTGAAACAAGGTAAAGCTCTTACTACTGAAATTTAAAGCAGCTATATTTTCAAATCCTATTGTTTGATATATCCTCTACTACTTCCTTCCGAAAATTTTGTTTGATATGATGCTCTCTTTGGACAAGTAGCTTTCAAATACAACAGTTATCTACCTTATTGAGCTTAAACAAAAGTCCAAAAAGATTTGTAGCCAAGGATATCCATACAACAACTAAGACTGATTGCTCAAAAGTGCAAAGGTCACCAAAGTGGGTTTTGTCTCTCCCAACAAAGTTTTTTTTTTTACACAGGTGGCGGAATTCAAAACACTACCAGCATACTTAAAGAACTCATCTGTATACAAACCGTGTCAGGCTTCATTGGTACAAGGCTCGGAACATTCACCAAAGAGCACCTATCCATTCTAACCGGAACACTTACCAAGTGGATGAATCAAACAAATTTTCATCTCAACAATGATAAAATAACAAAAACAAACGAGTGCTCATAAAGTGAAACAGAAGAGCAATGGACGAACCTGGCCCTGGAGTGGAGAGAAGTGTTCCTATAATACTCATGAGCATTCTGCATCAACCTCTGATACTCAGAGGAACCCGGAAGCAGCCCTTGGAAGTAGCCACTATTCTCCAAGCTCCTCCTAAAAGCCTCCCAACTGCTCCCTTTCCCTTCTACCCCATCGCGCTTCATCTGCTGATATATCATCTCCAACCCACAAGCAATCTTCATCCCCAACTCCGCCTCCACATACGCCTCTCTCTCCCCTCTTCCCGGCATCTCCGGGTAACACTTGGGAGCCTGAAACTTCTGCTGCGTCAATTGCGCATACATCGCCCTCGACATCCTCACCGAAACCCGCACCAACTCTTCCCCCTTCCCTCTCTCCGCGAACCTCTCCATCCTCGCCGCGAACTTCATCATGTCCACGTCCCTGTCATAGAACCCCTCCACCGCCAGCGAAATCAAGCACGGCTCGTGCTTCAGAGCCCACGCCACCGGCACCGGAACCCTAACCCTAACCCTATGCATGTTCCTCCGCGCCTTCTCCGGGTAATCCTTGATCTTGTTGTCAATCGCGCGCTGAACAGAATCAGAAGCGAGGGATTGGGAACCGGAATTGGCTACGAAATTGAGGGAATCTAGGAGGGAGGGGGAAGGGAGGAGGGTTTGGGGGACGATATGGAGGTTGCCAGAGCGGATGAAGAGGCGGTTAACGGAAGTGTCCGGGTTGAGCCAGCGAGGGAGGTGGAAGGCGGCTTCAATGAGGAGGAAGTCGCCGTCGGAGTCCCAGACGCGGAGGGAGAGGGAGGGAAAAGTGCGGGAGATGTAGAAGAGGAGGAAGACGGTGAACCATTCGTCGTCGAGGTTGTCGCCGTAGCGGAGGTGGCCGTGGAGATGAGGGAGGTGGGAGGAGGAGGGGCAGGGGCAGGAGGGGTTTGGGGGAGTGGAGAGGGAGAGAGTGAAGGGTTGGTGCTGCCAGATGTAGTCGTTGGTGAAGGGGGATATGGTTTCGAGGATTTTGAGGTGGAGGGATTGGAGGGTTGCGGTGGTGGTGGTGGCGGTTGAGGTGGGGGGGTCAGGGTATATGGCGTAGAAAACGGTGTCGTCTGATAAGCGTGGAGAGAAGATGGAGGAAGAAGATGAAGGAGGGAAGTCCATTGCTTGGTGGTTCTTTCTGGAACGCCCAAGGAGGCTCTCTCTTTTTACTCTAAAACCTCTCCAAAACCTCAGCTTCTTATCGCCAACACGTAGCATCATGACATCAAGGAGATTCATATTTTTAAGATCATAATCTAATTTTTAATTTATTTCATTTTGATATGTAAGGTAATTTTTGTCAAATTTTAATTATGAGATTATAATTTATTGGGATATTTATGGATTGGATTTGATTGATTTTAGAGTAAAAAATTATTGAATGTGTTCATAAAATTATAATTGGATTGGATGGTTGACTAAATTATAATTTTTCAATTTCAATTTGATATAATTAAAAATGATTTTGATTAAATTAAATTGTTTATTTTCTATATTTTTACTTTTATTTAATTAGAAACCCAAATAATCAATTTTATTTTATTTAGTAAACATTGTTTTTATACAAAATAGAAAACTTAAATAATAAAATTATTTTAAATTAATTTTAAAACTCATAAATTATGCTTTTAAAAAAAACTTGTAAATACATTTAAATAATAAAATATAAATCTCGTGAAAAATAATAATATGATAATTTTAAAATTAAAAAAATCAATTATATAAATTTATAAATATTGTAACATCCTATATTTAATTATTGGTTGATTTTATGGACCAAATAATTAAATTAGGGGTGCTTAATTAATTTAAAGTGGATAAGTTAATTTCATAAATCTATCAGGGTAGTTTTCGAGAGTTATCCGATAGAAATTAACTGAATGCACAAAATTACGGGATTGCCCTTAATGATGTGAATTATAATTCACTCTCCTTGACTCCATTCTTACTCTCTCGTTATATGCAAAGGATCATTTGCCTTCCCCCTCACCAATAGCACCATTCCTTTCCTCCATTTTCTTCTTCTTCAATTTCCTCCAAGCAAGACAAGAATTAAAGTTCTATTTACTTTTCCCTCTTCACGACAGTGTTGGCAAGGCTTAGGGTTTCTCACTTTCTCAAGTTGTCAAGGTCAAACTCCATGTCCCATTCTTGATTATGGCTTGCTTCTTGAAACCCCTTTCTAAATTCTTCAAATTGATGATCTTAGTGAGCTTTGGAGACCATTAAAACGTGCAGGCAGCTTTGGTTGTGTTGGGTTTCTTAAATTCATCATTTCAAATAAGCTATACAATGAACCAATGTTTGGTTTAGCTCCATTTCATGAATTTGAGTTTAACTCCTTTGAATTCCATGTCTAGGGGTTGTTTCGGAGCCATTGTGAACCTTGGACCGCGTTGGGGTTTTGTGAAACTAAGGATTAGATGTTGTCGAAGCTATTTGGTAAATTGTAACTTATCGAAATTTATGATAAATCAATGTTTTAATGTTGAAATGTGATTTTGATGGCATATAAGGTATTAAAATAATTGTTGTTGATTTTTACGAGTCATTGGATAGTGGAATTGGTGACCGGAACATTGTAGAAAATGATCGGATAGCATTCGAGCTTTTGGAATCAAGGATTCCAAGTAGAGGGAGTATTATATATCTTAAATGCATGAGTTAGGAATGGATTAGGGGATAGTTCGATTAGTGATTGTATTGATATGCTTGATTATATGCTAATAGCATGTATGAATGGTGTGACTATCCCCTATTGTATTGATCTTGTGTGAGATACGTGATGATATGATGTGATGATGATTTGGTGTGAATTCATTATCATGTGCATTTGGTAATTATGATGCATTGATGTTGATAAATGAATTGGTTTAGTTGCTATGCATTGGTTGAATTGAGATAATGTGATATGACATGTATTTCATGTTAAAGACAAGTTAGGGTGGCTTAATTGATGATATAAGTGAAATATTGTGCATAGCATCTGCATATGAGGGCTTACAGAACTGTAAGGAGCCTGTAATGTTGGTTCAGATGGGAAGGCTTGGATCCTGTGGTGGTTTCTTCAGACTCCACAGAAGTCTTTGAGTGGGACCCAAGGCTAGCCCGTAACATTACCGTTGTCACTGGAATGCTTATGTTGTATGAATGGGCAAGTGGTTTGGTACTTGTAAAACGGCCGAACCAGCTAGGAGCTAAGATATATTGTTGTATTTCGGTATCCCATCATTAGAAATGGATCCACATGTATTGCATTATAGCTATAAGGTAGTCGTTGTGACATGGATATGTTGTGGGATAGCTATTGACGTGCATTGAATGTTGCGGGGCAGCCATTGTGATCATGAGAAGTTGTGAGATAACTATTGAGGATGTATGATGATATTGTGATGATATAATGTGTGTTTTGTAACACCCCCTTATATACACGAGATAAAAAAAAACTTTTTAGAAAGATATACATATTTATCACTCTTTATCTCGTGTATACAAGGACGTATATACATCTGATTTCCTTTGAATATTGAAAGTAAAAAAAATTATCTTTCAATATTTGTCCATAATGACAAAATAATTTATAGAAATCATAAGTGATAAATCATTACAATATTATATCTGAATGAAAGAGTTTATCAAAGTTTAACCTTTACCTTGTTACAATTATCTACTTGATATTGTAATAAGGCAAAATAAAATTAAACTATACCTCTACTACAAATGTGAACAAACATTTCCTAGTCCTTGAACCATCGAGTTTTTGAATCCTACTCTTGTCATATCTCTTCATCTAATCGATTGAAGATGAGACCACTTTATCCTCTTGTAATTACATATCCTTCCATCTTGGACTGCTAGCTATATATCATATAACATATATTTTGGACACAAAAATTCAAACAAGAAAGAGTGAGAAACAAAATATAATATATTACAGATAAGACATAAGCATAAGGGTTTTCACAAACTAATATAGTAATATCAGTCATATTCTCATATACAATCAATTATGAATATAGGGTTTCCACATACATAACACTTATATTTTCCTTCATAACCATCCATATAGAATGTCACAATCACATGAATGTTATGTAATGCTTATGCTACTATCTCATTCAGTTTATGCATGTGGGCCCTTAAAGTTTTAGTTTGCACTGGGCCAACCAGGAGTTTACACTGTTTCATAAATTCTGGATAATAATAACATAAATGCCTTCATGGCATATGAACAGCTCAACTGGCGTGGAAACACTTAGAGACTAGTCAGACTGAGAAAGTTTTTATTGTGAAAGTACCCGACACCAGGGAGCGACCCCAGGTCACCTGAAGCACCCTTTCACACTCTCTCATCCCAAGGCTCGCAATTAAGCCTCCTCTAATGTATCCTCGGTTTCTATAATCCGTCCCCAGGCAATATCACATCTCATTTCTCTTTAATGATTCATGATGCATGAACTACTCGTATATTTAGTTGGTTAAGGCTTTTAGAAACTCAATTATTAAATACCATAAAGGTTCACAAAATCATCACAATAAACTGTACATTTCCATAAGTTCTTCTTTGAACTTCTGTTATACTGAAATAATTTAGTACAGTCTTCAAATTCAGATCTTACCAAAATTAAGTTTCCAAGCCTTAAATATCTCAAAGCTTTCTCTTAAAAAATCTTCATATATTTACATAATCTTTCTCAATTTGAATCTTAACTAGATTGAGTTTTTGAAATCTCCACAAAATATTCTTTAGTTATTTCGTTGGGGAAAACCAAAATAATTTACTTTAAACTTCTAATTTCTAAAGAAAATAATTTAAAATCATTAACTAAGAATACTTAAAACTATAAAAATTTCCTTTAATTCAAGAATTAATTATCTCAACCTCTGATTTTCATAAAATAGCTTCTTTCTAATACTAGATTTTATTATAGAGATTAAAAATAAAGTTAATAAAAATTATTTATAAGAAGAAATAAAAGACTAAAATAATTACAAAATACTTTCTCTTGGAATAAAAATTTAAAGAGTAAAGTAAGAAAATTCTTACTGAGTTTTAACTTTCCGTCATGCTTGCTATATGCTCAAACTTCATATCACAAGATCATCAATCATTCATCAACCACAATCAAGTATGGTAATCTCATCAATCACAATCAAATATCATCAATCATAATTGCATATTATTAATCACAGTCTAATATTATAAATCACAATATCATTAATCGAAATCAAATATAATTAATTATAATCAAGTCAAATCAACTAAATATCGCTTATAAATATAATTCAAATTTTTAATGGTTATTTAAATTAGTAGATTTGATTTTGAGTCCTTATAGTCCATTCCTCGCATAGGTCTATATAAGTCCATATATCCAGTCTTCGCATAGGTATAGTTCAGGTCATAATAGTCCAAGTCCTTGCATAGGTTTAGTTCGATCCATATAGGATATAAAAATCCAAGTCCTTGCATAGGTTTAGTCCAGTCCGTATAAGTTATAATAATTCAGATCCATGTATAGATATTTCAGAATAAGTTACACAATATATTAAATTTATTATAAATTTTAAGTTGAGAAGTTATTACTTTAAAATAATAATATTATTAAATTTAAAAGGAGTAGGGGACTCCTCCCTTTATTCTTATGTCTTTCATATTATATTCTTATCTCACTCCCCCTTACCTTGAATTGTTACCCAAAATGGATTTGCTTTGCGCCTCCGATTTCTAGAAATATTAATACCAATCTTATTTCAGTATAAGCATAAGACGAAGATTAAGATTACTACTTAAAACAGAAATGATAAATTTTGAATAGTGAATAGTAAATAGTAAATCGTGAATAGTAACAGTAAATAGTAAAATGTGAATAGTAACGGTAAATAGTAAAATATGAATAGTAATAGTAAATAGTAATCGTGAATAGTAACGGTAAATAGTAATAGTAAATAGTAATTTACTATTTGAATAGTAATTTACTATTGAAATAGTAATTTACTATTGAAATAGTGTTTACTATGCAGAATAGTAACTTAAAATAATATTATTTCTAGTATAATAACAGATTTCTAAAAACGATATAAAAATAACCCAAAAAATATAAAAGAGAAGTATTCTTACCTTAGGATTTTGGCAGAACCTTCTCTCCAAAAACTTTTCTTCTCTCTCTCACTTCCACCACTATCTCACTAGCACTACTATATTAAGAAAACTTAATCTGAAATTGTGAATTCTAAAGAATAAATTCTTCGGTATTTATAGGAAAAAAATTTACCATGCATTCCATTATTTTAATATAAAAGTACTATGCATTTTTGAATTTTTTATTCCAGGTTACTGTGCATCTTTTGAAAATTTCATACATGCACAGTGATTTGCATAGTAATTGTTGGCAAAATTATTAAGTCAAATAGTAACCCTTCACTCGGTATATTTTAAATATTCAAAATGAGTCCTTTTTGAAATTTAGCGATATTATATCAGTCCTCACTAATTTTATAATAAGTAATATAAAGCTGAAATTTTAAAAATCTAAAATTTTCTGTTAATAAAAATTTATTGATACGTTTCTAATTTTTTTAATGATTAGAAAAAATCAAGATTTTTCTCAAACCGATAATTTTTAGATAAGTCTACTTGAAATGGATTTTAGAAAATTTTCTTATAATTTAACTCTACATTCTTATAAATATTTTTAATTTTAAGCAAATTTTATATGAATTTAAAATTATTTAAAATATATTATTTTATTAAAATAATTCAAAATTTTCAAAAAATTCTAGAAAATCATAAATATTATGTAGATCAAAAAGTTCAAAAGAACCATAGTCTAATTCCTTCAAAATTTTATTTTAAAATTCTAATAAGAGTTAAATCTTAAATATGTAAAAAAACAAAAATATAACAACATAAAATAAAAATGGTGAATAATAAGGATATTAAAAATTCTTAATTAGTGAATATTAATTAAGTCACTTTAAAATTCTCATTCAGAAATATTTTTATTTTTTTATTATTATTATTTTAAAAAAACAAATAATAAAAATATAAATACCAAAATTTCAAAAAAAAAGATAATAATAAACTAACTTATAGTAAGTATTTTTCAAGAAATATATATTAATATCTATTTCCTATTTGTGAAGAAAATAGGATGTTACATGTTTATACCATAGATTAAATGACAATATTGATGTGATGAACTGGATTGGTTACCTGTGATGTGGGATGTCGGATCCGGTTATGTATTTGTCATTTAATATATATATATATGTGTGTGTGTGTGTGTGTGTGTGTGTGTGTGTTCACCCATACACCAATTTTTATCTTGCAATAAACTTAGACCACGAGAATGAGTATTAAAAGCTTAAGAGGCTATAGCAGTAGATAAATCCTAGTGTGGACTCATTTGTTTATATGATCTTGTATAGCTTTTTGATGTAGCGGCCTTGGCCGGCTCGTTTTAGACACTGTAAATATATGTATATAGTGGACCTACGTAGATGACAACCTCATTGGAGGTTCATAGTTGTTTTGGTACCATGTGATGGTTCTGATAATGGTATATGATGATATGTGTTTAGGTGGATAATGATGTGAATGAAATCTAACTGTTATGCCTAGGAATTGTTTATTGGTGATGAAATATGACTAGATTATGATGTGGACAGGTCTTGTGTTGTGGCATTAAGCCTACAATGTTGCGATGAATGAATATGTGATGATTAATGAAGTAGCATTGAGTTGTAACCATGAGAGTAGTTAATGACATGATAGGTCGTGACAATTTATGCATAATTGTGAACCGAACAAGTCAAATTGTGATTTGTGAGGTTCTAAAACTTTTAGATAGGCTAAGCAGAGCCTAGGTGGTGATTGAAATATGTTAGAGTTAATTTGGTTCCAAATGGATGGAATTTGATAGGTCATGTCCCTTAAAATGGCCTAAAACGACCTATATGTGATTTTACGCATATCTCCTTCATTTTTGGAATTTTGGAGTGTGGTTTGTTGCTACAGGTCATAAATGCTTGGGTTAAAATTTGGTAGCATTCGAATGCCAAACGAGTGAGATATGATACGAAGAAGCTGGTTTTCAACCCTTACTTGTGGCAACAACGAATGAAGAAGGGACAAATAACATCACAAACCCTACCTTTACATGAGGGAGGGCAATCAACATGCAGCAGTTACAAAAACATTTTTGTCCCTAATTAATGAGCTTATTAATTTAAAGCAAGCCTATAGAAAGTGGCTAGTTGTTAGGAGGTGTAATAAAAACCTAAATAAACACCCACTAAAGATTACAAGATGTGATTATAAGGGTTCTAAAAGGAAAGAGAATGTAGTAAGAGGAAAAGATTCTATGGTATTAAATGAGTCTTGGGTGACTAAGATAAGGGACCACTTTTCCATGTCTAAAAGCTAACGTGAGAAACACTTCTCTTTTCCAAAGTTTATGGCCCATGTCTTGACAGAGAAGTAGTGAAAGTGTGCCCTTGTTAAAGTGACAACATCTCTCTAGGCCATGAGGATGGATCAATTGAAACTCTAATTGTTAATGCTTTCACGACTAAGAGGCTTAAACTAATTTCGGTTAACCCTAGACCAAGTGCGGGGAGTCAACATAGTGGAATTAATGTGGGGAATCAACAAGGTGAAGATACTCATAAGTTTGAAGAAGCTCATGCATCACACCCAATGGAAGCAGGTCAAGTGCAACTAGGAGATAGAAATACAAAGTTTTTCCATATGTAAACATTGATTTATAGGAAATGAAATAAAGTTTATAGTTAATATTTTCATAACAGAATCCAGTGTACCAATGATGCCCTTCTTTGGCAGGAGGCAGTTTTTTTCTATTTTGTGGGTTGGAAAATATTTCTTTACCTTTCTTGAGATAAGCAGTTAGAAGATTCTTGGCTGTGGATTTGGAAACTAAGTTGTCCTCTAAAGATTATGTTCTTACCGTGGATGATTTTTCATAACTCGATACCAACGAACTAGGTTGGCTTCATTGTAATAAGGGGATTTTTCCCTTTGCCCTCGATGTGGATTACATAAGGAGACAACTTCATACCTCTATGAAATTGTCATATGGTTCATGGAGTTTAGAGGAATATATGGTACGAATTGGGGGTTTGATTTTTTCATAGACAATTTAGTTAAGGATTGGATTAAGCTTCATGTAGTAGAGGGGGGTATTGTTTTCTTGGCAACAACCTGGTAGTTATGGCATGAGCGTAATAATCTAGTTTTTTGAGTGTGTTTCATTAGATTGAGGTACGTGTAATAATGTACTGATGATCTAGTTTCGATGTGTCAAGCCATTCATCATGTTCGTGATCCCATGCAGACTCGACACTTGGTCACGTGGTGCATACATATTTATCATGATGTGGCTCTCAATGATGATAGAAGTGCCTAGGGCTACAATGGGCTTAAGGGATTCATAAGAGTTATTCATGATTGTCAGGGGAAATGGTTGTTTGGTTGCCATGGCCTTGCGGGATTTGGATGAGTTATATATGATTATCAAGGAAAGTAGTTATTGAGCTTCCATGGCCATATGAGAGAGTGTAACAATATTTTTGTTGAGTTATTAGCCATATACAATGGCCTTGGAATATAGGAGTATGGTTATAGAGATGTAGCTTGTTTTTCAGATTGTCATGAGGTAATTTCTTTAGCCAAAAGCCATAACTTTTTGTTTCATTTATATGCTTCTACCATTGCTGTTGTTAAAGAACTTATGGATTAGGATTGGATGATTCATCTCAGTCATATACTTCATGAAGGTAACCAAGTGATAGACATTTCAGCAAAGAAGATACTAGTGAGTGGGGATAGGTTATAGGTTTTGTTATCAAATCGTCATGGTGTTTCTTTAGCTTTGTTAGTAGATGCTCAAGGCACTTGTTTTGCTAGGAGTTAGTTTGCTGTTTATTTTCACCACTTTACCAAAAACAAAGTCATTATAGGACTAAAATAACATGCATGCAATGTGTTTTCTTAATTATTGCTCAGGTAGTAATATTAGTTAATTTTATGAGTTGTTTTCTTCTAAACTTAAAGACTTGAACTTAGTAAAAGCTTCACTTTTTTAGTAAATAGAAAGTGAAATAAATAGAAAAGAAGAAGACTAGATAGAAGCAACAAAACATAGAAGATCCTTTGGAAGATATATTAGAGGATGAGTCTAAGACTTTCGACTCTCGGCCTAAACAACGACTTTCTTAGTTATAAAATTGACTACACCATTAGCTTCTCAATCAATATACAGAAACTTCACCACCTACTCCCACTGGAAAGGGGCTAAGAATATGGTTCACCAAACTGTAATAGGGATAGAAAGATACGTCTTCTTAATTAAACACATTAATAATCTTCTTTGTGTCCATTTCACAAAAAAAATCGTTTGTAGCCACAGTTCCAGGAAATCTCCAAACCATTCTGAAGAGCTAATGGCTCTGCCAAGTGCATGGAACCACCTCCTTCCATAGTCGAAAAACCAACAAACCAATATCTTATTCCATCTCAAAGAATCCTTCTTGTCTTCATGATCTTCCTTCAGTAACTACCATCAATATTCAATTTAACCCATCCATTTTGGGGTGCTTTTCAAGCTTAATTAGGCCATACAAGTTTAAAGAAACCTCTACGTCCCAAGCTATGTTCACATTAAAACAAACCTCTACGTCCCAAGCTATATTCACATTAAAACAAAGCATGTTAATATTAGAGTGCGCCACCCTAACGTCCATTTCACCCAATTGAAAAGCCCTAAAATTTTGAGCCTTCTAAATCCCTAATATTAAAAAAAGCATATTTCTAATGGTGTCAACCCTTCAAGAAAGTATTTAGCCATTCCACCATATTAATTGCGAAGAAATCGACTTGAGGAATAACACCACTTTATACCAAATCTAATGAGCATAAGGACATTCCCTTAAATAGTGTAGAACATATTCCATACCACAAGAGCAACATGGACAAGCCCTAGAAGGAAAAATTCTCTTGGCTATCCTTAAGCCATTCATCGACAGTACTCCCTTCAACAACATCTAAATATATACTTAAATTCTTTCAAGAAGCTTCATCTTCTAAACCTAACGCCAATCTTGATTCATGACCACCTCAACATTAAGCCTTTAAAGCTAGCCACAACCACTTTAAACAATATAACTAGTGTTCCCCTCCTTCTGAATCCAGGAATCCTTCATTTTTAAGTGGATAACTAGACTCAGAGTTTCAATCCTATCTACCATACATTGAGAAAGATGTGTGGAAAGCTCAAGGAGCTCTCATCCCTGTGAACCAATGAGATCCTGAACCTCCGAGTGAGTGCTAGAAACATGTACATAGTTAAGATGGGAAGCTAGAAGACACTCACCCAACCACTCATCATACCAAATAGAAAAAGATTCGTCACCTAAATAGAACACAAAACCTTCTTTAAGCATCTTAAAAGCAGCCAAAATGCTCTTCTATACAGTCGAATCACCATGTCTAGCTTTAACATTAAATATGGACTTCTATTAAGTATTTATAAGACAGGGCTTCAACTCAAAGTTTGGGCTTATTATAGAGAATAACCCAAATTAGCTTGCCAAGAAGAGTAACATTCATAAGATCCCAACACTAATCATAAGCTCACTAGCATTGAAAGGCTTGGTTATCTTCTCCAAACTTACAAGATGCCACACTTTTTCTTAGGTTTAACTAAAGGCCCAAATGAATATTCTAACAACTTTCTCAATGTCATGACACACCCCTATAGAACACTTTGTTATTTGCATGACATATATAGGAATAGCCATAAGAGTTGATTTAGCCAAACATAATTAACCAGGTTTACTAGGCACATATGCTTTCACAGAGAAAGTTTAGCTTGAATTGTATCAATACTTCTTTGGTAATTTCATTTTTTGGAGCCTACCCTTGATGAAGGGAAAACCAAGATATAAACCTAAACCATCCATCATTCTAACTCTTAGCATATATGCCAACTCTCTTTTAGTAAAGGCTTTAACTCCAGTGGAACAGATAATTCAAGATTTGTGATAGTTCATAATAAGTATCGATGCTTAACTAAAGATATCCAAAGCTTCACAGACACCTTTAGCTTGACTCTCGTTAAAATAAGATAATATCAACCCATAAATGGGATAGTCGGGGACCTCTGTAAGACACTGAAATAGGGATCCACCACTTATCCTTCACTCTCTAATGAGTAATACAACTCAACTTTTCTATCATAAGACAAACAAATTAGGTGAGATAGGATCATTTTATTAAAATCCTTTAGATGAAAAAAATGGTAAATAAGACCCATTCCAAAGAATAGAAAAGGTAATTGATCTCACACAAGTCATAATCAACTTTACTGATATAATGAGTAAACTGAAGTCCAATAAAGTCTTCTCTAAAAAGGTCCAACTAATATTATCATAAGCCTTAGTGAAGTCCACTTTCAAGGCCATGTTCCTATTTCAAGCTTTAGACTTATGCGTATAATGGATGATTTCTTGTGTAATTACAGCATTGTCAATGACTTTTCTCCTCATGATAAAACTACTTTGAAGAGGACTAACAAAGATCATTCAAAAAGTGTCTCAATTTATTCACAAACACTTTAGATATAATCTTGTAAATTGTATTACATAGTGTTGGAAAGTGGCCTTGAACTTAAGAGGAGAGGTGAATCAAGTATGGAAAAACCTTGAATTTTTTGGAAACGTTTTAAGGAAAAGTTATTTTAAAAGAATCTTATGTTTTAAAAAATAATCTTTGAAATTGGCGAAGAGATCAAAACACGTAAATAGGATAAGAAGATAAATAGAGTAAAGTAAAGAGATAAGGGAAGAGAATATCAAACTGTGACGTATCTTGGTTTAATCACTACCATGGTGATCTAGTCCAGTCTCCCAGCATAAAGGAAGGCCTAGAATTTTTCCATTATGTCAAAATGATTACAAGGTTTTTGGTTACAACTCTCAGACTACCAGTCTAAAGCTTAATGCTACCTCATAATCTGATCTCTATCCCAATAGGATCAACAAGGTCTCAAAGATCTTTTTAGAGAAGACTTTCTCTTATCCCAAACCTAAAACATTCTTAGCCCAAGAGTAAAATACAAAAGATTACAAAACAAAATTTGTGAAAGAAAAGAGTTAAGTGAGCAAGAGATTCTAACTCATGTATCAACAATTGAGTAATGGGATAATATTTCTGAAACTTTTGTTCTTAATTTATTAAAAAATTTATCGTTGAATAAGGAAATAACAATATACCCGGTTACCAAAAATAAGTCAGGATCTAAAAAAAAGTCCATTTGAATGAGCGGTTATAACCATCCTAGCTGAGTGGTTTGAACCAACCTGCTATGTGGTTTGAACCGCTCCTAACCAAAAGTGGTTCAAACTACTCTCTTAAATGGTTTAAACTTAAAGCTTTTGAATCCTATTTTTAGTTCATTAATTAATCATTTAATAAAACTCACTTTTTCACGTGAGATTAATTAATGAGTTAGTTCATTTAGCTCACTTAAGACTTAACCAACTCAACATAGTAAAAACATAAGGGTAAACTCTAAAGATAAGAATATCTTTTGAAGCTTGATTACCATTTGATTTGTAAGTCCACATAAGGTCCTCTTACTTTAGGTCCATTTACTTTTGCCTTAGCTCATATTCCTTAGTTTGTTTGCCTTACCTTATTTGTCTTGGTATTGTTTGTCTTGGTCCATTTGTCATTATCAAAACCTATCATACATAGAATCATACACAGACTAATTGGCCTAAATTCCTTTAAGCAAGATGGATGATCAACTTTAGGAATTAACCCAATAAAAGCCTTAACAATGCTATCAATCGTCCAACAAATAAATGAATCACTTACTAATTTCCATAAATTAACACCCACCATATTCCATTATATTTTTAAAAAAATAGGTTAAAACCCATTATACCCATGAGCTATTATATATAAGACTTCATGTGTATGAGTGTGTGTCTTACATCAAGCTTCGACTCTAAAATCTCATGGCGTGAGTATTAGACTCAAAAAGCTCCACAAAAAGAACTTTTGAACCTTATCTTTCAAGTAATCTTCATTATCACACCAAGATCTATTTGTAAGTTTCAACCTGTGAATATGATTCTGCTTCCTATGAGTTATGATTTGGGCATGAAAGAAAGAGGTGTTCCTATCCCCTAACTGAACCTATTTCTCTCTATATTTTTTGGAACCAAAAAAGTTTTTTTCTTGCCTTTAAGATATCATTATATTCTTTTTTTTGGACTCCATAAAGTCTACCCTCTACCTTCTGTTTCCTCTTACAAATTTTGCCATTATTTCATGTGACATTTTACCAACAATAAGAATGAGTGATAATTGCATATTTTTCTATTACTTTGGATGTGAATATATATACACAACAAATTACAACATATTACAAGATAAAAGCTAAACATAACAACCTAATATTCTATCTATAATTCAAAAGCAATTGTAATTCAAAAATAATGGCAACAGATTAATAGAACTAATAACAAACAGATAATCATGGAATCTTTATCCTCTGATGAATTTGTATTCTACAATGTTAACTAGCTATTTAAAAAATCAAGTGTCCAATGCAAAATTCAAACCTAACCATTGTTAATTTAAAAGAAAATAAATGACCTAATCTAGATTTGTGAGTTAAACATTAGTATAAATTTTAAAATATTAAGTTTTATATTAAAAAAAAAGAAATAACTTGTACCTCATAAATTCATATAGTGTCAAAGCCATTCTAAATATATTCTTGTTGAAATCATTCAATTTTGAAATTGACCATTATAGATCCTTTTATTGAATTAAATCACCATCCTATTGAATTGTATGCTTGGTGTTTAAATTTTTGTTTTCCCCATTTTGTAATAATCATTTAATTGTTGTCCAACCACATATGTTAAAACTTATAATTAATATAGATTAGTCTGGTCTTGTAAATTACTAGAAGTATCAACTGACCACTCACTAGTCCAAAAAATTATTGTAATCTTAAATTATATGTTTGATTTATTTTATTCAAGTGATTTATCTATAACAAACTTAAAATTGTAGCTTGGTTGAGAGTGTTAGAATATATACAATTATATTATCATATTTGGTAATATCTTAGGAAATCTTATATTATTCTCTAGTATTAATTTCCTTTATTCTACAATATCCCTTAGGAAGAGACCTCTAGGTTTGATGCACACATCAACATATTGTAATTCTTTCAATATCATTATTATTTCATTCTTTTTCACCTCTTTTTTCCCTTTGTGTATGGTTCGATTATTTTAGTACAACTCTACTTCATTGTGACATGACTAAGTGGGAACCTGATCATCTAGTCTTCTTTCTCCTTTCCTCTGGCTGTTGTATATACCTAATCGTTTATGTTGATGATATTGTCGTTACCAGTGATGATATTTCTAGCATTTAACAGCTTAAAGGGTATCTTTCTTATCAGTTCCACACTAAGGACTTAGGTCTTCTTACGTGCCTCTTAGGCATTGAGATTGTTCAATCCTCTTTTGGTGTTGCTATTACATAACGGAAGTAAGCCATGAATAGTCTAATTGAGACTATGATGCTTGACTATCATATTAATGATATTCTTATGGATTCAATGTCAAGCTCTTTTCAGGTTAGAAGGAGCCATTGAAAGACCTAGAAAGATTATTGTTTGGTAGGGAGACTGAACTACCTCACAATAACGAGACCTGGTATTTCTTTTATCGCTACTGTTGTGAGCTAGTTTATGAATTCTCAATATGAAAGTCATTGGGTTGTTGTGGCACATATTCTTCGATAATCAAGAAAACTCCTACTTGCATATTGTTATATGAAGAGGAAGGTAATACTAGGTCACTAGCTATTTTGATGTTGACTATGCAAGTCATCAGATAGATAATCCACCATTGAGTATTGTGTTTGAAATGTCCGGAATGTGGGGGGTATCCTGGAACACTTACAATCGATGTGAAATCTCTCTACTTCTCTTCCTTTTATGCCGGTTTAGTAGAAATCTGATATTTTATAACATAAGCTCAATGAGAGCTCCATGCCTTTCGATGTTAGGCCTTGGTACCTCAGATCGATGACTCAATGTGGTGGATGTGATACCTGCAAAGACTTTCCGATGATTAAGTCAATATGGATTCAATGAATACCGGAGCATTAAGAGTAATAAGAGTGACTTACGATACTTGATTCATTATGAATGATGGTATTTATAGTCTAATTGACGTTCAACTCATGATTTGACATTTGACAACTCCAGGCTGCTTTTCAAGCAAGTTGCAAACTTTGCTCGGAAGCTCTCACCCACTAGTAGACTTTTAACCAGGGTCCATTTAGTAAACATACCGGTTATTTTGTCAACCGTGTTTTAGCTATCTCTGGACCCATGTCCCTTGCCCTCACTTGTCTGTCTTTAGTTTAAGGGCTAATATTAATACTAGATCAGTTTCTTATTAGGAAAAAATTGATCTTATGGCAAAGCAAGAAGCAACATATGGTGGTCAAATCTAGAGCTAAATCAAAATATAAAAGGATGACAGTTGCTACTCAAAAAATCATATATGACTTCAACAATTTTTTAGCTTTTATACCTTGGGGACCTTCAAAAGGAGCTTTATGTGATAATATGATAACTCTACATATAGCTTTAAATTGAGTCTTTCATGAACACACAAAACATATAGAGTCCGACAATAATTTTGTAAGGAAAAAGGTGCTTTTAGAAGAGATACACAAACAAACATGTCATGATGAATGATCAACTAGTTGATATGTTTATCAATTCCCTTCATGACCTTAGATTATGAAGTTGGTGCATACTCCAGTTTAATAGAGTGTTGGATGTAAATATTATTAAAATTAATATTGTAATTTTGTAATAATTATGTAGATTAGTTGACGACTATTTTCAATGTTAGATCCTACGTATTCTCATCTTAAATAATTTATAAGAAACTCTACGCGACTAATAAAATATCCAATTAATAAATTAATGGAATCTTGAGTACCTTCACACTTGTCTCGTTCTATACACCAACTTCAAATAGATCTAATGTACCTTAAAAGATCCATGAAAGATCAACCAGATCAAAATATATTGGAAAAGGTTCATTCGTACATAATAATTTTGACCATGACTTCATTTAAGAAAGAATTAATCACTTATGATGGCTTGAAAAATACCTTAAAGAACATGTAACCTTAAGCTGCAAGCCATAACATTTACTTAGCTATTGCCATAAGTAAAGTTTGTATTGGACCGATTGAGTTCTGATCTTTCCTTCATTTCATCATATCAACATCGTTGTCATGTGGTGAGCTACTCCACTTCACTGTGAATTTGCAATTCGTAGAGGAAAATGCTTGAAGCAGAAGCAAAGAGCCAAACACTGTTCTCATGATCCCACCGAAATATATATATATATATATATATATATATATATATATAAACAGAGAACATTCAAGTAAAACAGAATTTGTCTGATTCACGTTAAAAAACACAGAGAAAGAGAAAGAATGAAGAAAGTGACGTGAGGAAACAAGCTTGGCTGGCAGAACCTTCACTCAGCTACAACAATTGTTTCATCAACGGCCATCCAAGAGGGACATTTTGGTAATTCCATTCCCTCTTTGGTTTCAAAGTCTCTATCATTGCTTCCACAAAAGCACATTCACACCATTTCTAGTTCCACTTTGGCTCCATTCCATCTTTCTCTCTACTTGTTATAAAAATCCTATCTTTCTTCTTTGCACCGTACTGGGTAGAGTTCATAAGTACCATTTTCGAGAGTAAAAGTGTCAATGGAAACTGGGTCTAACTTAGAATCACTGAACAGGGGTGTGGCTAAGAGTGTGAGAGGTGGCACTGGGAAGAGACACGGTGCGGTTGAGGGCAGAGTAGAGCCTTTTGTGCCAAGAAGTGAGCACAACCCGAGAGAGTTACGGTCATGGGCTAAAAGAACAGGTTTTGTTTCTGATTACTCAGGGGAAGCAGGGACTAGTGGGAGTGAAAAGTTTGAAGCTTTTGAGAGAAAAGGAGGAGGGTCTTCTCCAAAGATAGAAATAGATCCGGTCCTTGGGAGGACAAGACCTGACAGGGGTAACGAGATCGAACAACTTTCTCATGGAGGACGAGGGGGAGCGATGAGGAGTGAGAACAATGGCAGTGTTGGGAGAAGAGAGGATGAGCCTGTTGTGGCTTTGAATCCTGGTGGAGAGAGGAAAGTTGGTTTCAGAGGGAATGAGAATGGAAATGCTAATGTGGTGGGGAATAGGGATGCTAATGGCCATGGAGTATCTGCGGTCGCTCCTGTGCCTGAGGAAAAGGAGGAGGAAGAGGTGCTAGGGGATGTGAAGGTGAATGTGTATCCGGAAGGGGGGGAACCTGCAGCAAATGGAGGGTGGCAGGGACCATCAGGGTTGAAGTGTGGGCTCAAAGAAAATCCTGGCTTTGGTTAGTTTCTGTTCTTCTCTTCTGTCGGTTGTAGATTCTTTCTCACTGTTGGTTTGTTTGGTTATTTTTGGTTTACGATCTAGAATGCCAATTTTGGTAGGTTTGAAAATTTTGAGGTTTTGACTTGAATGTTACGCGGAAAGATTAATGTCTTAACTCTTTCTCAACATATTATTTTCAGTTTTTGTTTTAGAATGCCTTATTTGGTTTCTTTGAAAATTTTCTGGTTTAACTGAATGTATGTAGAGAAATTCATGAGTCTTGACTTAATTCTTAGTCTCTTACGGCAATGTGACTGGTATGTGTGTAGCTAACTTCCTATGTTTGGTTTGGATGTTCTGAAGCTCACCTAGAAGTTTTAGTCATGAGTCATTCATATGTTCATAAATTGGTCTGTAAGTAATCTATGCTGCTAGCTTGTTTGGGAATACGGAGTATGGCATTGATGTATTTTGATTTAGGCATGAACACCGTCAGCTGCTTTAATCAAGTAAGGAATATGGCCCGAAGAACTAGCTTTTGGGGTTGAGTTAGGCTTGTCATTTCCTAATACAATCATTTAATATTAGGGGTATTCTTGGAATGAGAATTAAATTTAAGACATGTTAAGTAAAATTAATGTTTTCTCCTTAGTCTTGATGATTTTGATCATATGTTCCATATATAAACGAATGAAGGTAGTATCTTATTACTTAGCAAGATTAATTAGCATAATCATGTTGTATCTTGCCCAAAAATTGATACCTCATTTTTACTTACATCTTACCATTTATAACTGCAGTACCTCTTATATATTACGGCCTGCAGCACTATTTATCATTGGCTGGTTCTCTTGTATTGATCCCATTAGTCATGGTACCTTACATGGGTGGAACAGATGTAAGCATATGCTTTTATTTACTGTTTACTGCTTGTAAGCCAATGATAGTTTTTCATATTCTTATCTATTCACCTTTACATTAATTGCTGATGACAGAAGGATACCGCCACTGTAATTTCTACAATGCTGTTTCTTTCTGGTATCACAACTATACTGCACTCCTTCTTTGGTACTCGACTGCCATTAGTTCAAGGGAGCTCGTTTGTGTATTTGGCACCAGCATTAGTTATCATAAATGCTCAAGAATATCGGAATCTTACTGAACATGTAAGTTCGTTATTTAATTGACTGGCACAAATGTTAGTTCATTAGCACATCACTTTCAGGGGCTCTCAGTTTAGGCATAATGAATTATATCAAGTAATCTCAAATTCTCAATCCGTAAACTATATGCATTTTGAAATACAATTATTTCTGAAACTAATGTAGAGGAGTTGAAAATTTTCATGACTTGTTTACTATTTAAAATTGTACACCCTCCGTCCCAAAACTATAGTCTTTTAACTTTGTTTCACATAAACCATTAATTATGTAACGTTTTATTGAATAATGCCTAAAGTACCCTTATTCAATTCTCCTTGGAAGAGGTGATATGAGTAATAGAAGAGAACAATTATTGGTCAAAATTAGAAGTGATAAGAGAGAAAAACATTTACTCTACAAGGATAGAGTTGGGAAAAAAAACTACATCTTAAATTTCTACAAATGACAATAGTTGTGACAAAAAATAAATGCTAAAAAACTATAGTTTTAGGACATAGGGTGTGTGTATTTTATCCTTTCTGCTGTTATGTATCTGTTAACTCCTAACAAACTTCTGCATTGACAGTTTTTGTCAACATAATGTGGACCTGTTATTAAACTTTGGCTTTTATTTTTAGTTTGGATATATTCTCAGTTTACATATTAAAGTCTGCACATTTACTTGCAGAAATTTAGACACATAATGAGGGAACTCCAAGGAGCTATAATTGTTGGTTCAATATTCCAATGTATCCTGGGATTTAGTGGTTTAATGTCTATTCTACTCAGGTAAGAAGTTGCATGACATATCTTCCATGTGTTTCTAATCAATTTGGTAAATTTCTGCTTTGTTAGTTTACTGATCTGTTTCCTTGCTAAATATTTACAATGTGTGTGCATTTACGTATGAGATAAGCATATGCATAAGAGAAACTTACATGGGTCAATGAAATTATAGAAACTACTGAACTTTTGTCAGAAGAGAGTCCTAATGACTTGACTTCTAATCTATTAATTTTTACAACTTCAGGTTAATCAACCCAATTGTGGTTGCCCCAACTGTTACTGCTGTAGGATTAGCATTCTTTAGCTATGGTTTTCCACAAGCAGGCGCTTGCCCAGAAATTACCATTCCCCAGTTAGCACTCGTTCTAATATTCACTCTGGTGAGTCATGTATCAAGCATTTCAAGCACAATACATGATATTTGGTATCGGATTTTTTTCATTTGTTGTAATTTTAAAAATTACTTCTTATATGTATGTTAGAGGCTGTCTGTTGTAAAAGGTGACAGACTTTTGGATTTTTATTGAATGATTTCAGTAGTAATCAGAAACTCATATAATCGTTTGTTTTTGTCTTGTTTGAAGTATCTTCGAGGAATATCTATCTTTGGGCGCCACCTATTTCGAATTTATGCTGTAAGTATCTTCAAATAAGATGTCACTTGTTCATTTTCATTCTGATGAGCAATGGTGTCATTATTATCTCTCATTTTGTCATGCTTCATTTTATCAAATACCTATTATCTTACAAACCAACAAACAGAGAAATCTTATGTAGGATGGAGAAAAAAAATATCTTATTTGATGATTGAATATCAATCAGAAATGGAGTGAGATCTCCTCCAAGGGTTTCACCCTACAGATTTCTCAATGCTAACAACTCCCTCTGCCTCTCCCTTTTACCCCTCCTCGTGTCGTATTTAAGCTAAATCTCTGTCCTCCCAACCTTGTGTAATTGGTTGTTTTGTCTGTAGATACTCTACTATAACTAACTTAACTCAAGTAACTGTTGATATTTGAGAATCTCTACATGTTATGCTGGAACTCTTGTAAAATGTTTCTTATTTTCTGACACGGCTGTAACTAGCTTGCTTGTGCATGAGCATTCTAGGATAGTTTATTGATGTTCCATCTTGGACTCGCACATCACATGAAAGAATAATTTAGTGAATTGTTGGTTTCTTTGTCTGAGATCCTTTCTAACTTTGAAAGCCCTAGACATTGTTGTGAGGAAAGGAAGGAATTTCACCCTAGGATAAAGGACTTCTGTCAATTTAAGTTGTTGAGTAAGAAGACAGATGTCAAAGAAGATAGTCTTGAAGTCTCCTAGAAATGTTAATAACACAATCTGCATGCATTCTTCAGCAAGGCTTCAGCTGTATTGTTAAGAGTTAAGGCATTAAATTATGAACATTTTACTTGGCATTTCTTGTTTATTTGTGATTCTCTATGTAATTATGAAGTGTAGAAGATAACAAAGTAAAAAGTAGAAACAAAAATGAAGATTTTTTTGTAGGTTTCTTTTGTGAGTATTTGTGGACAACACTATAGGTTAAATCTTTCCTGTGGTATATGTGTATGTAATAATAAATAATAGATTCTTATGCCATATGATTTAATATTTGCAGGTTCCCCTGAGTGTGACAATAATTTGGATATATGCATCCTTTTTAACAGCTGGGGGAGCATATAATTACAAAGGATGCAATCCAAATATACCAAGTTCAAACATTCTGTTGGATGCATGCAGAAAACATGCATATACCATGCAGCATTGCAGGACTGATGTTTCCAATGCATTGTCTACTGCTGCATATGTCAGAATTCCTTACCCTTTACAGTGGGGTATGCCTATTTTCCATTTTAGGACTTCCATAATCATGGTCATAGTGTCACTGGTTGCCTCTGTGGATTCAGTAAGTATGTTATTAAATGCATTCAAGTGCAAATTATCATCTGCTTTAGACTGAATTCCATAATGCCATATCCTTTTTTCCAGGTTGGAACGTATCATACTACATCTCTGCAAGTTAATTTGAGGCCTCCAACACCTGGAGTTGTGAGCCGAGGAATTGCACTTGAGGGTTTCTGTGGTATATTGGCTGGTCTTTGGGGTTCAGGAACTGGGTCAACAACCTTGACAGAAAACATGCACACAATTGACATAACCAAGGTGGCTAGTCGGAAGGTAGTGGAAGTTGGTGCAGCTTTCTTGATTGTGTTCTCATTTATAGGTAAAACAACAAACCTTGAAGACAAAGTCCCGAGTTGAATTAAAAAGTTCTTAACTAACTGTATAAATTTCTCATTCCTCTCCATTTTGCTGTGTTACAATTGAGACTTGAGGACGGTGTGTCAAACTCTGATAATGTAGGTCAAAAACTTGTGCGTTCTCCTACTGGAGAATTCTCATACAAATAGGGTAATACACTCTATCCTAATTAATGAAATAATAACATAATTGCAGCTGTTACAACATAAATATAGCTGTTACAGTACATAATTACATATTTACAGCCCATTCTACCAGTAATATCCTACTAATAATTACCAAATTATAAGCTAATTATTTCCATTGACACCCCCCCCCCCTCTTAAATTGATGCTAGTGAATCTACAAGCATCAATTTGCTAACTAGGAAATTATGGCGCCGACAAGTCAGGGATTTGGTGAAGATGTCAGCGACTTGGACTGAAGTGGAGACATGAGGAATGGTGATAACTTTGCAGTCATAGGCTTCTTGGATGGAGTTACAATCAAGTTTTATGTGCTTTGTTCGTTCATGGGAAACAGGATTTGCCACAATCTGTGTTGCACTTGTATTATCAACATGTAGTGGAGTTGGTTGTGCCTGGGAGAAACCAAGCTCTGAAAGTACACCATGTAACCAAATAATCTCAGAACATGCTACAGACATGGAACGATGATGATTTAGAAATTGAATCTTGTTTTTTGCATTTCCATGAGATTGGAACATCACCTAGAAACATGCACCAGCTAGTAGTAGATTTCCTTGTATCTAGACATCCAGCCCAATCAGAATCGTTGTAGGCTTGTAGTTGTTGTGATGAACTAGTAGTAGGGAAGAATAAGCCACGTTTTGAAGTGCCAATGAGATATCTAATAATTTGGTGCTCTGCTGAAAAATGAAAATGTTGAGGAGACTGCATGGATTTGCTTACTGTGTGGATAGCAAAAGAGACTTCAGGTCGTGTGATAGTAAGGTAGATTAGACTACCAACCAGCCTCCGATATAGAGTTGGATCTTGTAAAAGTTCACCATCATCTCATCTATATTTTACATTGATTTCCATGGGGGTGTCAACACAAGTTGCATTTGTAAGCCCAGTCAACTGAATTAGATTTTGAATATATTTGTGTTGAATCACAAAGATGCCTTTTGTTGATAGTGCATTTCTAACCCCAAGAAGTAGGTGAGCTAACCAAGATCTTTCATGTGGAAAGTCGAATGCAATAATTTCTTGATTCTACATATTGCCTCTTGATCGAAACCAGTGACCACCATGTCATCCACATAAACAAGGAGTACCACAATTCCTTTAGAAGTCCTTTGTATAAAAAATGATGGATTATACCAACTCTGTGTGAAAGAAAAACCAAGTAGTGTTGTTTTGCAAACAACATTAGGTGATGCCATAGGCATACCTGTAGAAAGTTTTATATAGACTTCCTCCTTGAGATTGCTGTGGAGGAATGCGTTTTTGACATCAGCTGGTGTAGTTTCCAAGATTCAGATATGGCAAGAATAGGACAGACAATAGTCATCTTGGCGAAGGATGCAAATGTCTCCTCATAGTCAAGAAGACACTCTTGCTTATTTCCAAGGACAACCAGCCTGGCTTTATAACAACCTATGGATCCATCCTGATGAAGCTTTATTGTGAATACAAATTTGCTTCCAAGAGGTTTAACAGATGAAGGACCTGCCAACATGTATGCTCCATTGCCTGTCTATAGGAAAGAAGGAATAGGAACAGATTCTAAAGTTGCTGTCAAGGATAAAGGAGAAGAGAAACCATACTTTTCCAGGTCTAGAGACCCTGACCTGATGTGTATTAGGATTATAGTATAGAAAACCTTTTTGGTGGGCTGAGCAACCTAGGGAAGCCACTTAATAGGTTGGGCTGTGAGCTTGGTATGTTCTTGTGGAGAAAGATGGACATAACAAACACAACCAAATACATGAAGATGAGAATAAGTGGGTGGGTGTCCAAATAACAGTGAGAATGGACAATCATTGTTTAATGATGGAGAAGGCAGATGGTTAATAAGATGGATCACAGTTGAGAGTGCTTCACACCAAAACCTGGATGGCATAAAAGATTCTAGCATAAGAGTACGAACAACATCAATATGATGGCAATTTTTCTATTCAGCAACCCCATTTTGTTGGGGAGTTGAAGGACATGACTGTTGGGGTAAAATACCATTTGTTTGCAAGAAATCTTGGAATAAATGAGATGTGTATCCCCTCCCAATTATCAGAGCTAAGAATTTTAATTTTGGAAGAAAATTGGGTTTGAACATAGGCATGAATATGGTTCTTGGTAAATGGTTCCCAGCAGCAGTATGAATTTGAAGTTTGCCAGAATATTTAGTGACATTTGTAAGGGTTTCAATTCAACATTATTGGTCATATGATTGGATGCCCGAGTCAAAATACCAAGGAGAAGAGGTTTACCTGAGACTCCTAAAGTAGAGAGTACTGAAATTATCATTTGTTGTAAAATTTCTGGGTCAAAGTTTAAACTGGAGTAGGAACATTATTTGGATCCATAGGAGTAAAAGAAGATCCAATTGAGGCAGTAAAGGCTGCTGCAGTTTTCTTGGGTGGTCTTATTAGACATTCTTTAATGATATGACAATCTTTTTTGCAGTAATTGCAGAACATTTTAGGTCAGTTTGAAGCAAAATGTCCAAATGCTTTGCAACAAAAAACACTGAATCTCTCGTCCTCTTGGCTTGCCTTATGCAGCGCATGCAACTGTTTGTTATTGTTTTAGCAAGAAGAGGTTCTTCTCGAAGAAGTTCATTGAGACATGCATCCATGGAGGGCATAGTAGCTCTATTCATGAGATTGGACCGGATACCTTCAAAATCATATCTCAATTTCATAAAAAAAATGACCTTGTTTAGTAGTTTCATGAACTTTCTGCACTGAAGACAGACCTCCATATGACAGATTTTTGTTGACAATGTCAGTATATTCATCCCAAAGATTCATGAAATGGGAATAGAATTCAGAAATTGAGAGATTCTCCTGTTGAAACAAGGCAATTTCATGTTCAAGCTTGAACCTTCGTGCAGTGTTATTCTGGCTGTACACTTTCTTTAGGCAGTCCCACATCTTGGCTGCAGTGCTAAAAGGTCTAAGATTGAGGACAATATTGGGATCAATAGAACCTATGATCCATGCCATGACTTGAGCGTCTTTCATTTCCCATTTGGCACACTCTGCTTTGTTTCTCCTTTTTAGGAGCAGGGCTGCTACCATCAACATGACCCCAAAGGTCCTTGCCTTTGACAAAAATCTGGAACTGGAATGCCCAGGCGTAGTAGTTCTTGCCATTAAGGTGAACAAACAAGACATCATACTTTTTAGTAGACATGAGGTTGAGTAAAAAATTTGAACAAGGATCAAATGGAAAAAAGGACAAGGAACAAGAACTTAGGCTACGACAATCTATAGACGAAAGAGACAATAGACTAGAAATTTAGGGCAAAGAGAGGATTGGATCACACCTAAATTGATACCATGTCAAACTCTGTAGGTCAAAAACTTGTGTGTTTTCCTCCTGGAGAATTCTCATATAAATAGGGTAATACACTCTATCCTAATTAATGAAATAATAACATAATTGCAGCTGTATAATTGCAGCTGTTGCAGTACATAATTACATATTTACAGCTCATTCTACCAGTAATACTCTGATTGACAGAGGCGGCAGTTTCATTTTGGTGCATTCGAGTCAGTTCTCAAAATATTATTGTTATATGACATTTTATATATTAGCGGAACATGCAATGCAACATATCTCATGTCTTAACACACATTTACGGTTAACTGTTTATATGTTCCCCTGACACTGGTTAAACACTGATTGCTGCATCATATATTAAATAAAATTTTGACACCTTACACCTTAATTGAATTTTAGATATTTTCTATATCCAGGCTATTTTCTTACCCAATCCATTGCTTGCTTGTATTTTGTAGGAAAAGTGGGTGCCCTTCTTGCTTCCATTCCACTGTCCTTGGCTGCTTCTGTACTGTGTTTCATGTGGGCTCTTACTGCAGCATTGGGCCTATCAAATTTACAATATAGTCAATCAGCCAGCTTCCGGAACATAACAATAGTTGGTGTTTCATTATTCCTTGGCATGTCCATCCCTGCTTATTTTCAACAATACCAACCTGAGTCAAGTCTGATACTGCCCAGTTATCTGGTTCCTTATGCAGCCGCATCAAGTGGGCCATTCCATTCAGGCATTAAACAAGTAAGTACCTTTTGCATGCCAACATAAAAAATGAAAACAAAAGGAACAAACAAAAGAAGGGTTGGTCAATCATTAAGTTTGACTTAATTCCCAAGCTTCTAGCATCCTAGCTGAGATTTATCCTTATAGAAACTGATGTCAAATAGATTTGTAATTTGTTAACAAAATTTTTAGCTTGATTTTCTTGCAGATTCAGCTATTACTTGTATCCTCTTTTGATGAATATGATCTAACCTGTCATTTTTCTATGTTGAAGCTTGATTTTGCAATCAATGCTCTTTTGTCTATGAACATGGTGGTTACACTGTTGGTGGCATTCCTACTGGACAACACTGTCCCAGGCAGTAAACAAGAACGAGGGGTGTATACATGGTCGCGAGCTGGAGACATTGCCACGGATCCCTCGCTGCAATCAGAATATTCTCTGCCAAAGAAAGTAGCCCGGTGTTGCTGTTGGTTCAAGTGTTTGGGAGTCTAATAAAACTTTGTTCACTCCTACATTTTGGTCCTGTAGCATTCTTTCTAGATAAAGATCACTCCTGGGATATATATCTATTATTCCCGTTCTCTTCCTTGGGGCTTAGAAGTCAAAGGTAAATATATGTAATACATCAGAAGCAACATTAAATTGGTCATAGACTGATAGCTAGAGAACGTAAGTTACGCTTTCACACTTCATTGTCTTCTAAAAATAGAAAGTGTACTCGTGTATTTATGTATTATTTATATATTTTTTTTCAATAAATATTCCATTTTTTGCAGCTCCACATTGAGTTGATATTTAACAGTTGTTGTAGCGACGAAAAACAGAATGAAACTAAGTGAAGAGTTAGTTTTAGGCTTGAACCTGCCAATGGATTACTGATTCAATTGGCAGCTTTTTAATCGGAGGTAATTGTCCAACAATGGTAATGAGAAGAAAAAATAAGTGACAACCCTTGAATTTAGCTGTACATATGATCTAATGAACTAAAAAAAGAATTCAGTATTAATGTGTAACTTTAGGTAATCTATTGGTCTTCCAGTCCTCAATTAGAGAACGAAGGGTGTGATTTGGGGTGAGGAATGTGTGCTTCAGCCTCAAATTTGTCATTGGCGATGTGTCATGCCCCGAATGTAACCACTGTTCTATTGCTTCCAGTTCATAAGAAAATCCATCTGCTGCCACCTGTGGGTTTTTCATTAACTCCTGCAGCCAACATCAGCTTAAGGATTATTATCAACCAAAAAATGTGACTCTACAACCTTAGGCATCCCAACCAAAAAAAAAACTTATGGAATTAAATCCAAACTAGGAAGTAGGAACATTTAGTAAGCAAATATTTATCCTTTGAAATAACAGTAAGGGGATATAAATTTGGATTCTGTTATTTTATGAAAATGATGTTAGACATGGTTTCAAAATAATTTAAAATAATTTTTTAAATTAAATGCTTTTTAGATAGATAAAGTTTCCAACTTGCACATAGAATTAAAAGATTAAGACACCAACCTGAAGTATGGGGCAAAGGAAAACACTAGGCACATCACTGGAACGCTCTGTATCTACACACCCACCAATGATTACCCTTCTCCCTTCCTTTGCAACTATTTCATCACCCTTTCTTCTTATCTCATTGAGTTCATCTAAGACCCTTGCAATGCTCAATTCTGCATTGGGCTTGCTTTTGATGGACAAGCACCTCATAGCTAGGCCCACAAGTTCTTCTGCTAGATCCAATGGCCATTGTCCAGCCATCTCATCAAGAACACCAACCAAGGCCTCTCTAACCATGTCCTCTGCCACGGCCTCCTCAACGAGCTCGGTCCAATTCCTTCCGGTCAAAAGCTGCATAAACAAAGCCCCTAAGGCCCGCAAATCTGACTCGACGTTGCACTCCTCGTCTAGGCATTCATGAAGCCCAAAGCCCGTGATCTTTGCAACCAAGTTTCGGTCTAGGAGGACGTTGGACGGAGTCAAATGACAATGAATAGCGGACCTGGTCTTAGCAGCATTGAGAAAGCCCAGGCCTGAACAGACTTCTGTGGCTATTCGTATTCGGTCGTGCCATCGCAAGGCTCGGTTTTTTCTCCTGGAAACTAGCATGTCTCGTAAGCTTCCATTGCGCATGTATTCCAAAACTATGCCTTTGGGCTCGGAGCAAAAGCCCACCATGGCAATCAGATGAGGTTGCCTAATATCACCAAGAAGCCTCGCCTAAAAATGCAGTATAAATTAAGTCAAGTATAACTACTGAGAGATAGTCTTGCTTAGGTATAGTGTTGGTAAAATTTGAGGAGTGTGTTTGTTTAAAGATTGAAGACTTGCAGTTGGCGTTTGTAAGTAGGGAAAATAATATTAAATAGAAATGAAGTTTTGAACGTTTCTAACAAAGTAAATGATCAATTTTCCCTTTAACTACACAACTTCCCTCAACGTTTAATTATAACTTCTAAAAGTGGGGAAATTTTGTAAGTTTATGAGATGATACCTTGGATTGGAAGGTTTGGTGTGATAAAGAAGCAAGAGAAGGCAGCATCTTGATGGCAAAAGTTGAATGGCTGAAGCGTCCTCTGTAGACATTGGTCCAATCCCCGCCGGACTTGAGCCTCAAGCGGTCGGAAAAGTTGTCGGTGGCCAACCTGAGCTCCTCATGTGTGTACTCCCTGAAGGTGCAACACGGTTCCGTCATCCTTGCAGCCATTCCAATGGCGTCCTTGTGGTTGCAGAACTCGATCCTTCTGTTGAGCACATCCCTCTGCCTCCTCAGCTCCTCGATCTCTCTCACCATCTCTCTCCTCTCTCCCACCGCCTTCTCTAGCTGCGTCTCTGCTCTCGCCTTCCCCATTGTCCATATCTGAAGCCTGTTTGATAACTCCGATTGAACCTCCAACAGTGATCTCAACCTCCTCTTGCTCTCTTCAATGTCCCTTCTTGTTTCCTCTGTTTGTTCTCTCTCTGCTTCCAACTCCTTCTTTACTTCTTCCCTTGCATTCACCTCTTCCCTTATTCGATTCTCTACCTCTTCTGCCTATTCATTAATGTTACACGATTATCATTTACAATAACATTTAAGGGAGATTTGATTCATAAGTGGCACTTCTCTATTTGTTACAAAGGAAGGCTGTTATGTTTTGAAGGACATTCTAAATTTTAACTTGTGTGTATTTAGCTTGTCATTTTGCCTAGTTTTACCATGAACTTTTCTTTATTATCACCTGAAATTTATTTTAAACTAAAATTAGATATTGTTATTAATTTCAGGAATTAATTTAATTTATAAATAGATGTTTAGTGAATAATTTGGATATTTGGTTGTTAAATACATATTTAAAGAAACCAACTATAAAGGAGTGTTTGGTATACAGATTTTTTTTTTTAATTCCAAAGAACTGTAACTCAATAATCTTTTATTCCACATTTGTTATAATTGTTTTAAAAATTATTCCCAAAAGCTAAGATTCCGGAATATTTATTTTTATTTATAATTCACACTAAAGGGAATGGGAATCTTAATTTTTGCCTAGTCCAAAAGTTCTTTTTATATGTTAAAATACAATTATCTCTTGAATATAAGTTTATTTAAACATCTCTTGAATATTGAATTCTCATCCAAAGTTATTAGAGATATGAAATTGATTAGAACTTGAAAAATTTGTGTAAAGTTTTCAAAAATATTTTAATAACGCTAAACATATTTATATTATTCCTAAAAAGTTATAATTTTTAAAAAATGTAATTCCTGTAATTAAAAAAAATATCTATGTATGTAACACCCTTAAATTTCATTTTCATGATTTAAGGATTATAACGTTGAATTAGTTTGATTATTTTCATGATTTTGTTAGATTTTTTATTCTTTACTTAAAAGAAAAGGGTTTTGCACATGTGTCTCCAAATCAACTGGTTCTGAGTATTACCCGACTGCTGCATAAACAAATTGCCCATTCAGCTTTTGTGTGTCTCTCTATATTATCCTTGGCTTCTTTCCTCTTCAACTGAATGGTCTTGTGAGCTTCATTCAGCTTCTTTTTCAGGATCTCTATTTTTTCTGCAGTACTCTGAGTAGGTGAAAAAGTTAGCCAATGTTTGACAAATCAATACACCATATGAAAATGGGGGAAAAAATGCACATTGTGAAATAGCATGAAGGGAACAAAGCATATATATAAAATATGTGACTATATTAAAAAATTCAAGCGTTTACTATCAAAGAACTTTTTGGGCCCAAAAAAAACATGAAGAGAGATTGGAAATTGGCTCCCATATCCTCTAACCTAAGCAAACTCAAAAGTTTAAAATGGGTCCCATCAAGTTATATTATATTATAATTATTACATCAAATGCTAAAAGAGTCAAAGTGAGAGATTTTAAGAAAGGGAGGAAGATCACTCGAATGTGATGTACACTTAGCCTAATTTAGACTTTGAAAAACAGGTGCCTTCTTTGTCAATTGTGTATAGTGAAAACAAATTACCTTTACATATGTATTGTACAGTGATACGATACCAATCATCTAACTACTCCACAGAACAAACAAGGAGAAACAGAACAAAGAAGATAAACATTAGCATTAATCAAGGGCCACATATTTTATGAAAATATCTGTCATTGTTATGTTACCATATTAGAATTGTTGCATTCAGTGACATGATCTGGCTCAATTGGACTAATCTGTGAGTCGTCATTATCCTGCACGCAGCTTCCTTCCTCCAAATTTGAAGACAATTCTTGAAAATAATTTTCAATTTCTTGAAGATAAAACTCCCATTGGTTTTGGTTCACATTCTCCAAATTGGTTGAGGATAGTGATGCACTTTTATCCTGTGAATCGTTGATTTTGTCATTGAACAATTTGTCTAGCCAATCTTTGAAAGTTATCTTATCTCTTGTTCTAGCTACCATGACTCCATGATCATCTTCCATGATTTTCTCATCATTCTTTCCTTTGAGGAAAACTTGCTTCCCTCCACAAATTATGAACAATTCACAGAAAGCGGGCTTGTGTTGATGAACATAGAACAATCCACTTATAGCCCCTTTAGATTTCCTAACCCAAAAGCAAATGAAATATTAATGAAAATAAGAGAATTTAGCATATAGAAACAAATTTCTTGAAGTAAAAAAGCAAGGAAATGAAATAATACAAGGAGGGCTTCATGAATGAAAATCCAATGACCAATTTGGAAATTCCTAGACCAAAGATCAAGTCTATGATGCGCTTTTGCATAGGTTCATCAAATTTCTCAACTTCAAGAATCTCTGCTGGTACCTGTCAAGTAAAAAAGACAAGAGTTGGAGGAAATCTTTGCTAGCAATTGAAATTGAAATTGAAAGCTTTTATTGAAGTATTAATTAAAATGTACACACCTTGCCACATAAAGCTATGTACTTGGAAAGTAGCTTGTTGATTTTCTCTTGCTCATCTTTCCTGAGAATTTCTACTTTCTCCTCACTCACAGATCTGGCTGGAAGCTTCCCAACTGCAAAAGAATCACAAAACCAAGCAAACCCAATTGAATTTCAACGCAAACAAAGAATACATCAAAGACATGAAACACAGCACAAGCCAAACTCACATGGTGTATAAACATAATCCTTGGAAACATTGTATGTTACATGGAGAATAACAATGGAAATTGGATGAGAATTCCATTTCTTGAGTGCCCAATTCAAAGTCTTGAATCCATCCTGTGCATCATTACCAACAGCAACGTAAATTTTCTCTGTTTTACTTGCATCCATTTGATTGTTCCAACTTCCCTATCCCTCAGAATGAACAAGAAGAAACAAGATCAATTCCAATGAAACTCATGACACAATACAACGTATGATAAAGTGTATTGAAAGAGGCTTAGTGTGAAAATAGAATTGTAAAAGAAAACAAAAAGGGTATGTATGAAATCATTTTTCTTTGGCGATTTTTATAAGTGTTTGGTTTAAACTTTATATAAAGTTTATTATATGATAGTGCTTTAACCGGGATTTCCAAGGGAAGAATTGAAGGGGAGGGCCAGCTTTGGACTTTTGTGTATGGCGTGTCATGATTGGCAAATGGAAATGGGGTCATGTTATGGATCATCTTCTTGGCCATTTGGATTTCAACCGTAATTTCCATGGTTCAACCTAGAAGCTAGTGGAATTCACTTTTGTTCTTTACTGGATTATAATAAACCGTGTGATATTACTTGCTTCATAAACAATTATGATTTAACAATGGGAAAACAATTCAACCTCAACTCTGCTGTAGACACATATTTCCATTTAGAGAAATACTGTTATGAAAATAGAAAAACTTATTGGGAACTAAACAAGAGTATCTATTTTGAGTCCGTTTCATTATAATAAAAGTTAACTAAATTTAATTATAATAAACTTAACAACTATATTATATTTTAAAATTTTTAAGGTATATTTTTAAATAACATTTTTACTTAGATATATATATATATATGACTGGTATTAAGTTATAAAACTAATAAAAAATAAAAAGAATACAGTAAAGTGTGAAACCTACGTATATCCTTGAATCTAATGGAAATACACATAATAAGATTTTGTTGTATGATTTTAAATTTATATCTTTTAAACATGTTTTAATTTTCATGATGTTAAATCGAAGAGACTTAAACGTGCTCCAACGAATCCTTAAGCATATATGAAATTTAAGTTGCCCTCCCTTTTTTATTTGTATTTGTATTTTAAATGTTGAAAAATATCTCTCTTGATCTTGTTTTGGCCAATTAAGTTGGAATTATTACTTACACAGATAGAATAACAGTTTTTCAATTTACTCCTTGTTTGTTTGGGTGCTACAGACTACCCTGCAATTTGAAACATAGTAAGAAGTACGATAAGCTAATTCAGAAGCTGGATGAAAGTTAATAATCTATCTCCAAAATAAAAATCGACATTCTACCTAATTCAATTAAAATGTGTTTAATAAAATTAGTTATTAAAAATAAATCGCATAAAAAATATATTTTACTACTTACTGATTATTTAATTTTTTTAGTGTGTATCTTTTATAATGGTATGTGTACTATTTTTAAATAACTCACTTCATTTTGATACTTTATTCCAAATATAACATAAATAATTACCAAAAGTTAAGACGAAAGGAAATCTGGACATTTTGCTTGCAATGCACCACTATTGATCCCTGAGAGAGAATTTAAAGGGTGTTTAGTTTTAGTTTTAATTATAAAATTGTGTTTATGTTTTTTATTTTTAAAATTTTATATTGAAAAAAAGTGAGATTGAGAAACAAAGACAGGAAACAAAAAGAATTTCTAGTATTTCTAAACAAAATTTAAAAAAACAGAAAATATATTGACAATTTTATAATTAAAACTAAAAATAAGAAATAAAAACATAAATCAAAAGACACTAATATTCTAAAAAATAATAATATGGGAATTGTTTAGTAGTAGGGAATGGTATTTTCCTTTAAGTGATAACACGTGGTATTTTATTTTAAACAGATAAGAGTAATTTTTGAAAAGTATAAATAACAATAAAAATGTAAAAAATAAAATATGTTTAGAACTTATAAGTTTAAATGTCATTTTTAAGTAATATTTTTAAAAACATTACAAATTACTAAAATAAGTTTTTTTTATCAAATATAGCTATTTTATTTAAATTAAATTAATAAAATAAACTATATACTAACTTAAATAGTTACCAACGACTTTGTATATACATCCTAAACGCAATTAAAACAAGGTTTAATAAGCTTTAAAATGTAGTTCAATTAAGGAAAATTGATAAATATAACACTTTTGGTGTAACTCAACTAAAAAACTTCAAAAGATTTAGTGTTCGTTTAGTTTTTAGTTGGAGAAATAGAGAAATTTAAAGATTGATATTAATCATTCACGTCGTTTGAGACAATCAAAACTCCATTTAATCGTAGGATGTATTTTTGGGGTTAGTCAAACCCCAATTTAACCAACCAGAGTTTGTATCCAAACAACCCAGTACACAGTGGGTAGGTTCGAAAATTGCTGCACAGTATCCAGTAAATTAAGTTTAATTTATATTTTAAAATTTAAAACTCATTTTTAAAAATAGGAATAGGAAGTTTCAAAGAGAGAGAGAGAGAATAGGACGTAAAATGCATATCTCATTTTCATGCAGCTACAAATCTTTTCCTTTCTGTGACACATGTCTTTTCAAAGTTATGAGTAACATGTCATCAAAAAGATATTAATTTTTACAATAATTACATTAAAGCCATATATATAATAGAAATAGAAATATTTACGCTAATTATAAGAAAAAAATTGAAGAAACCAAAATGAAAATTCTTAACAAATCTCAAATTGTAAGTGGATCAAACTCAAATTAGTTAAATATAGTATGTGAAATACTATAAACCCTTGTGTGATTCCGATTTCTATAGAAAGAAAAAAAGCAGAAGCTGTGCCCAGAGCATGAAAAAGAAACCACGCTAATTATTAAAAAAACAAAAGCTTTTATATCCGGCCAAACTTTTTTTAAAGCATTTTCACTAATTATTCAATTAAATTTGATTTCAGGTTCAGAGAATTTAGTTTAAGGAGAGTGTTATCGCTTATATGATGGCGCTGTTGATTTTGACTTTGAATAAGAAATATTAAATAAGGTCTAATAATTTACACATGTAATTTATTTTTAACATTTGTAAGTAAAAGTTTTGGTGAGTTGGATTATGAGGTTCAAAATAAGGGTGTGTTTTAAGACTTAATAGACTTAATAGATGCTTATACAAGTAAGATTTGAATTTGTGACCTTAAGTTACTCACTTATATTGACTTATGATTTGACTATTTGATAATTATTATTTTTTATTTTTAAAAAATACTCTTCTCCACTCTACTCATTCGGGTTAGACCTTATTCTATTCTTTTCCAACCTGTAGGAGGAAGAAGGTTTAGGAGATATTAGAAAGGCTAAAAGACTCCAAATTATTGATAAACTTATTAAGTATATATACTTAAATCAATATATTTATTTTAAAAAAATTTGTATATAAATAAATTATAATAAAAAATATTTTTAAAGAGTAAAATCCTTTTTAGAGCATAAAATCTTAAGAAATTTTAGTCTAGTGACAGATGTTCACACGAATAAGAAAAACATGATGCAGAACAAATGTATTCAAATATACTGAATTACTTCATTAAATTGAAAGTTACAAGTGCATAATGTGTATACACACACAGTAAGTTGGTAAAATTAGTTAAAAGCTAGGTAACAACTGTAACATCCTAAAATTTATAATTTTAGAAAATAATTCATTAAAGCTCAGTGGAGAGTTTCCGAGTGAAAAATGTCTGACCAGTGAAGAAATTCCGAGTAAAATATGTCTGAGACAAGACATTCCGAGCGAAAAATGGATGTGATTCCGAGTGAAGGAAGATTAACATATTCCCGAGTCCGACTTTGGACGAATGCTTCTATCGGAAAGGCATAATTCCAAGTACATTGATTCCGAGCGAAAAGGAAGGAGCTCTGACTTTGAATGAATACCATTCGGGCAAAGACGCTCCCAAGATAAGATATTTCCGAGTGTGGAAAAGTTGAGATAATTCCGAGTGAAGAAAAGGAATATAATTCTGAGTAAAATCTTTCTGGGTGAAAGAACTACCGAGTGAAGTAAAGATTAAGATGTTTCCGAGTGAAACATGACTGAGAATCATTTCTGATGAAGAAAAACTCTGTCTGAATAAGACGTTTTTGAGTGAGGCAAATCCGAGTGACTTGTCTCTGAGTGAAACGTTTCCGAATGGATCGTTTCCAAGAGAAGTACCTCCGAGCGAAGAAAAGCTTTGATTTCGGATAAGTACTTCACGAGCTGATATTTTTGAATAATGACCGAGTGGAGTAACTCTGAGTTCTGTGACTTTCCGAGTGAAGTATCTCTGAGTGTGATACTTCTGAGAGGGAAGGTACCGAATGAGATATCCGAGTGGTGAATTCATTTAAATTCGTGCTCGGGTCGATGTTTAGATCTGCTGAGTTTGAACTCGGGTTTGTCTTCCAAATGGTCTTTGATTCCTAGTGATTCTTTCGAGTGGAAAGATTTCCGGGAGAGAATTTTCTTCAAACTCCGAATAATCTTTTCAAATGAGACATTTCTGAATGGGTCATTTCCGAGGAAGGAAAGCTGGGTGATTCATGGATGCAACCTTTCCGAGTGGATTTCCTCCGAATGAAGGAATTCCAAACGGACAGAGACTGTGATGAATCTTCTCGGAAAGATATGCCCAGAATACTGAAACCGAGTCGGAATTAATAATTATTTCAATTATTGATGCTTTCCACATCATTCTCTTCTTCTACATTCTAGTAGATTCACTTTTCTGATATTTTCTAAGTATGGGACCCTCTCTGATGTGTTGTCCCCTTTTCATTAAATATCTTATTCCTTTCTTATCATTAAAGATACGTGTGTCAGAATTCTTCAATTCATTCACGTCTCTTCTGCATGAACCATATATATAAATATTTCTAATGTTGGATTAGTGGAAGGCTTTTGAAAGTGAAAAACATCATAATCCTTTTCTTTCCAATTCTCTACTGGAAACCATTGAACAACGAAGAAAATTAAATCTTCATTTCTTCTCTTCACGAAGAAAGCTTGGGACTGGTACAGAACTGCAATTCCAGTCGGAATACGTGAGCAGTGATTTGGATATCGCTTGAAGAGCTGTTCGAACTTTTTATTCCAGGTAGGGGAGCGTTACATTTCAAATGAATGGTTTATGAATGGATTTGGGGTGTTATTGTTATTGATATATATATGATATGTGTATGAATTATTATTGAAACCCCGATTGAATGATATTTTATATCTTTCATTCATATTAATAATATTGAGTTCATATGAGATGTATGTATTGTGATAAATTCTATGCATGAGATGCTATAGAATATATGTGACTGATGATTTGATCGGTTGATGACATGAGATGATGTTGGTATGTGATTGATGATGATGATTTGAATTATATTCATGAAGTTATCATGATATATATAATTGCATGCTATGCTTGTTATTATACCGAGTGGTAGTCCTGATGATTAAAATCAGGTGGTTTGTTGATGATTGATTATTATTTGGCATAGCATGTGCATTCAGACGCACACAAGACTGCAGGGGGCCTGTGATGCCGGCCCAGATGGGAGGGCGGCCTGATGATAAGGCACAGACCCTGTGGTGGTTTCTTCGGATTCCACAGACGCCTTTGAGTTGGACTCAAGGCCGACCCGTAACACCTAGTTGTGTTACCGCTGTCACTGAGAGTGACTGGTGTTACATTATGGGCGCACGCGGTTTGGTACCTGTAAAACGGCCAAATCAGCTGGGAGCTGAGATATTATGTTGTGTAAATCCCATCATTAGAGTCGGATCCGCATGCATATTGTAACATCCCATTTTCATCACAAATAGGAAATAGATATTAATATATCTTTCTTGAGAAATACTTACTATAAGTTAGTTTGTTATTATCATTTTTTTTTATTTTGGTATTTATATTTAATTATTTGTTTTATTTAAATAATAATAAAAAAAATAAAAATATTTCTGAATGAGAATTTTAAAATGACTTAATTAGTATTCACTAATTAAGAAAATTATACTAAGAATTTTTAATATCTTTATTATTTATCATTTTTATTTTATGTTCTTATATTTATGTTTTTACATATTTAATATTTAACTCTTATTAGAATTTTAAAATTTTTTTTTGAAAGAATTAGACTATGTTTCTTTAGAACTTTTTGATCTACATAATATTTATGATTTTCTGGAATTTTTTGAAATTTTTGAATTATTTTAATAAAATAGTATATTTTAAATAATTTTAAATTCATATAAAGTTGCTTAAAATTAAAAATATTTACAAGAATGTAAAGTTAAATTATAAGAAAATTTTCTAAAATCTATTTCAAGTAGACTTATCTAAAAATTATCGATTTAAGAAAAATCTTGATTTTTTCTAATCGTTAAAAAATTAGAAACGTATCAATAAATTTTTATTAATAGAAAATTTTAGATTTTTAAAATTTCAGCTTTATATTACTTATTATAAAATTAGTGAGGACTGATATAATATCACTAAATTTCAAAAAGGACTTATTTTGAATACTTAAAATATACCGAGTAAAGGGTTACTATTTGACTTAATAATTTTGCCGACAATTACTATGCAAAACACTGTGCATGTATGAAATTTTCAAAAGATGCACAGTAACCAGGAATAAAAAATTTAAAAATGCATAGTACTTTTATATTAAAATAATGGAATGCATAGTAAATTTTTTTCCTATAAATACCGAAGGATTTCTTCTTTAGAATTCACAATTTCAGATTAAGTTTTCTTAATATAGTAGTGCTAGTGAGATAGTGGTGGAAGTAAGAGAGAGAAATAATTTTTTTTGGAAGAAGGTTCTGCTAAAATTCTAAGGTACGAATACCTCACTTTTATATTTTTTGGGTTATTTTCATATCGTTTTTAGAAATCTGTTATTATACTGGAAATAATATTATTTTAAGTTACTATTCTGCATAGTAAAATACTATTTCAATAGTAAAATACTATTTCAATAGTAAAATACTATTTCAATAGTAAATTACTATTCAAATAGTAAATTACTATTTACCTTTACTATTACTATTTACCTTTACTATTCACGTTTTACTATTTACCATTACTATTCACGTTTTACTATTTACCGTTACTATTTACAATTTACTATTTACCGTTACTATTCATGTTTTATTATTTACTGTTACTATTTACTGTTACTATTCACTATTCACTATTCAACATTTACCATTTTTATTTTAAGTAGTAATCTTACTTTTCATCTTGTAATTATATTAAAATGAAATTGGTATGTTTTAGAACTCGGAGACGAGGCGCGCACGGATTTTCAATAACGAATCGGTATACAAGAGGTAAGAGGGAGTGAGATAAGAATATAATATGAAAGACATAAGAATAAAGGGAGGAGTTCCCTACTCCTTTTAAATTTAATAATATTATTATTTTAAAGTAATAACTTCTCAACTTAAAATTTATAATAAATTTAATATATTGTGTAACTTATTCTGAAATATCTATACATGGATCTGAATTATTATAACTTATACGGACTGGAATAAACCTATGCAAGGACTTGGACTTTTATATCTTATATGGATCAAACTAAACCTATGCAAGGACTTGGACTATTATGACTTGTCTAGACTGAACTATACCTATGCAAAGACTGGATTATATATATGGACTTATATAGACCTGTGCGAGGAATGGACTATAAGGACTCAAAATCAAATCTACTAATTTAAATAACCATTAAAATTTGAATTATATTTATGAGCGATATTTAGTTGATTTGACTTGATTATAATTAATTGTATTTGATTTCGATTAATGATATTGTATTAGACTGTGATTGATAATATGCAATTATGATTGATGATATTTGATTGTGATTGATGAGATTACTATACTTGATTGTGGTTGATGAATGATTGATGACCTTGTGATATGAAGTTTGAGCATATAGCAAGCATGACGGAAAGTTAAAACTCAGTAAGAATTTTCTTACCTTACTCTTTAAATTTTTATTCCAAAAGAAAGCATTATTTTAGTATTTTATTTCTTCTTAGAAATAATTTTCACTAACTTTATTTTTAATTTCAATAATGAAATCTAGTATTAGAAAGAAGTTATTTTATGAAAATCAGAGGTTGAGATAATTAATTCTTGAATTAAAGAAAATTTTTATAGTTTTAAGTATTCTTAGTTAATGATTTTAAATTATTTTATTTAGAAATTAGAAGTTTAAAGTAAATTATTTTGGTTTTCCCCAACGAAATAACTAAAGAATATTTTGTCGAGATTTCTAAAACTCAATCTAGTTAAGATTTAAATTGAGAAAGATTATGTAAATATGTGAAGATTTTTAAGAGAAAGTTTTGAGATATTTAAGGCTTGGAAACTCAATTTTGGTAAGATCTGAATTTGAAGACTGTACTAAATTATTTCAGTATAACAGAAGTTCAGAGAAGAACTTATGGGAATGTACAGTTTATTGTGATGATTTTGTAAAACCTTTATAGTATTTAATAATTGAGTTTCTAAAAGTCTTAACCAACTAAATATGCGAGTAGTTCATGCATCATGAATCATTAAAGAGAAATGAGATGTGATATTGTCTGGGGACGGATTATAGAAACCGAGGATACATTAGAGGAGGCTTAATTACGAGCCTTGGGATGAGAGGGTGTGAAAGGGTGCTTCAGGTGACCTGGGGTCGCTCCCTAGTGTCGGGTACTTTCACAATAAAAACTTTCTCAGTCTGACTAGTCTCTAAGTGTTTCCACGCCAGTTGAGCTGTTCATATGCCATGAAGGCATTTATGCTATTATTATCCAGAATTTATGGAACAGTGTAAACTCCTGGTTGGCCCAGTGCAAACTAAAACTTTAAGGGCCCACATGCATAGAATGAATGACATGATAGTATTAAAAACATTGCATGACATTCATGTGATTGTGACATTCTATGTGGGTGGTTGTGGATGAAAATATGATTGTTATGTTATAAAAACTCTATATTCATAATTGATTATGTATATGATTGTGATTGAAATTATTATATTAGATTGTGAAAACCCTTATGCTTATGTTTTATCTGTAAAGTATTATATTCTGTTTCTCACTCCTTCTTGTTTGAATTTTGTGTCCAAAATATATGTTATATGATATATAGCTAGCAGTTCAAGATGAAAGGATGAAATTACAAGAGGGTAAATTGGTTTCATCCTCAATCGGATAGGAGAAGAGATGTGACAAGAATAGGATTCAAGATCACATGGTTTGAAGATAAGGAAATAATTGGTTACAGTCGAAGTAAAGGTATTAAATTTTTAGTTTTAGTTTACCTTAATACAATATTAAGTTGGATGATTGTAAATCAATGTAAAGGTTAAACTTCAATAAACCTTAATTCTTTGGATATGATACTGTAATCTTTGATCACTTATGATTTTCTGAAAGTTCATTTTATCATTATGAATAATTAAAAACTTTTTACTTTCAAAATTAAAAGAAAATTAGATGTATATACGTCCTTGTATACACGAGATAAGAAGTGATAAATATGTATATCTTTCTTAAAAAAAGAAGAAGCAAGAAGAATAAATATATGTCTCGTGTATATAAAGGGGTGTTACACATATGCATTGATATATGTTATTGAAGATAACATGATGGCATGATCATTTGATGATATGAGAATAAATGATATATATAATAAAATTATGTTATATGATTTTGATTTATTTGTGGTTATGAATTGGACACTTGATCCGATTCAGTAACTGTCATTTGACATGTTTATGCTCACCCCCTACTGTTGTTATTTTTACAACAACATACTTCCTCCGCTCCTTTTTATTTGTCTTTTAAGATTAAATCAAATAAATTAAGAAAAACAATTAATGTTCTTAGATTATATCTACTTTCCTACTTTATCCTTATCTTAAATTAAATCTTTATTAATGCTATTAGTGTTTGGTCATTCCCTAAGTGAGGGTAGAATAAGAAAAAAATAATAAATAAATTCTTGAAACTCTAAAGAGACAGATAAAAAGGAACAAAATTTTCTCAAAATGGAGACAGATAAAAAGGAACGAAAGGAGTAAATAATATATCTTAACTAACTAATCTAACCACAATTAATGTCAAGCTTAACTAATTAACTTAAATTTCCTTTTCAAACCCCCCTTCCCCCCTCAAGATGATAATGGTGGGAAAAGATTCACCTTGATAAGCTTGGATATAACGGAATATAAGTATTTTGAGTATGAGGCCTTGGCAAAAAGATCAGCTTCTTCATCCTTAGTGGAGATGGGCAATAGTTTAAGGAATCCAAGCTATAGTTTTTCTCACATAGTATGACGATCAATATCAAGATGTTTCGCCCCTTTGTGGAAAACCAGGTTGGAGGTTATATGGATATCACTAGTAGCTTAGAACATATGGTGTGATGATTTCAAAGAAGAAACAAAGCCATTGAAGCTCACAAGAAGCAGTTCCAGATATCAACACTTAGGCTTTAAGGAGAAGCGACACATAATGTTCTGCTTCTTGAACTTCCAACTGGTGAGGGGGTGCCCAGGAAGAAAAAGCTATACCCCTACTTCTTGGACACATAATGGTTTGCATCTTTGTACCCCTATTTGTGAAGGGAAGAAAAAACTAGGAAGAAAAGTCCATCCTCAAGTGCCTTGTTGAGATATCAAAGAATTCTCAATGCTTTCCAGTAATGCTTATCCCTTGGTGCATTGAGAAATTGGCTAAGTTGATTCATTGAAAAATGATATCAAGTTAAATGGCGGTGAGATATAATGGTTTGTTAACAAGTGTTTTATAGCCATTAATATTAGTGTTCCATTCACTTGAGTCAAGTGAGTAAAGGCTTATTTGTATCCTAATAAACCTATGTCATTCAAGAGGTCAACACAGTATACCCTTCAGCATAATGAGATACCATATTTGGCCATGTCAATCTCAGGCCTTAAGAAAAACTTCAAATTACCCAAGTCTTTGATTCCAAATGCACTATGTAGTTAGGCTTTGACCTGAACAAATTCTTGCAAGTCATTCCTAACTAGAATTACATCATCTATATACATTGTTACTACAGTAAATGAGGACCCATTGAACTTGAGAAAGAGTGAAGGATCTATCTAAGATGGGCTATATTCGTAAGAGGCAAAGGTAGCATTTAGTGTCTTATCCCATTTTAACTAGCTTGTTTAAGTTCATAGAGGGATTTAGCAAGCTTGCACACTTGATTAGACTTAGAGCCAATGCACCTGCTAGAAGATCATGTATACATCTTACAATTCACCAAGAAGAAATGCATTATGTAAATGTCAATTATGTATGGCTACTAGTTCTAGTAACAACATCACAATGGCCATTTCCACCATTGGTGAGAATGTGTCAAAGTAGTTTCTTCCCTTCACTTAATTGTAGCCTTTGGCCATTTCCTAGCCTTACATATGGCTATGGTTCCATCTGCATACCTCTTTATCTTGTAAACCAACTCAGTGCCAATAGGCTTAATCCATGGAAGCTTTCCAACAATCACTTGTATTCCATTTTTGCTAAAAGCTGGTAGTTCAGAGTTTATGGCTTAGATCCAATTAGGATTGGATAAGGCTTCATGGTAAGTGTATGTTTTTTTGTTTGTAATGTAAATGCCATGGCATAAGGTTCATATAGTGGTGACAATTTGAAGTAGGTTAGGTAGGTTGGTATGGGATGACAGGTGGAGTATAAAGCTTGTAGGGCTGGAAAGTGATAATTAATAAGGTGTGTAGGTGACTTGGTGTGTCTAGTGGATTTTGAGTGTTGCAAGTTCTAAATTAGGGTGAAGTGTATTTAAGGCTAACAATGGAGGTGAATCTTGTTGGTGATGAGTTTATCTTTATGGTAGAAAGGATGAAATATGGATCAAGGCAAATGTATTTAAATAAATTTAAAAATCCTAAGGACATAACTATTCATCATACGACATGTTAATTAATTAATTGATGATCAATTACATTTAAAATAAAACAAATTTTAAAACACATAAATAAATACATGGGGCCACCAAAAACACACTACGTAGAGAAATGGGTCCGACTTGAAAATTTAGTACTGTGTAATCACATTACTTACCAACAAAAAGATATGGGTCTAGAGTGACCTTTTAAGTACCAAATTTTTCTTAGCTAGGATACCTCATTGACCATTAATAGCTCCAAATTTTTAGCTAAGGTTTCAAACACTTTGAAACCCTAATTCTTCGTTATGAATTCTTTACAACATAGCCATCAAATTCCAAACAATTAAACTTTATCATAACACGCCTGAACATATGATCAAAACAAGGTAAGAATGGACTAGATCACACAAAAGGGTTGTTTTTCTCATGGGAGGGACAAATCTCATGTACATCATTCACATCCCCTGCATAATTTATTCATCGTCCAATTACAACTTTAATAATTTTCTTATTATAAATGACGTTTGATTGCATTAAAGCAACAAACTTCTTATGTAGGAATCATAGTAACTTCAGGTGGGAAGACTACATATATCATTATCACATTCAGAATCGTTTACGACACTTATGTAATGATCCGTACAACATTCTTATGGTAGATATGTCTAGTACATTATTACTCTTAATGTGTACCCACGTGAACACTTGATATCATCTATATCCATGATCTATGAAATTAGATCATCAATAAACTTACACACTAGTCTTAACATATTTATATATCTCTATATAAATATTTAATTAAGGGCAATTTAAGAATAATTCTCATATTAACATACTAATCTATGGACAAATAGAGGCTAATAAATTATTTAACATAAATGTTGTAACGCCCTGGCCGCTTTTCAGGAATGAACGACTCTCCCCACAGACCAACACGAGACCTTTCCAATGTGCTTTTGTCCTCACTCACACATTTCCTAAGAACTTCCCAGGAGGTCACCTATCCCAGAATTACTCCAAGTTAAGCACGCTTAACTTTAGAGTCCTTATGTGATAGGCCACCGAAAAGGCTAATGCATTTGTTGGTATAGGTAGTACGAATTCATTTCTTGAAGCTATCCTCGACTGTATAGTCCCATACCTATACAGTCTTTGGATCCCTCTCATTCTGGTATGTATTCAATTCGTTCATCCCTCAACAGTGCCCGGGATGTCACATTTGTAACACCCTATGTAACACCTTAATAATACTAGAAAAATTCGTATTTTTTTTTACTAAAGAAATGATTGTTAAAAAGAAACTATCGGAATAAATTACATACAACATTTCTAAAATACCTCGTAAATATTATTAAAACTTTATAAAGTAATTTTTACATTCATCCGAAGAAAATAAATATTAAACATTATAAGAAAGAGAGGAAACTTCATGGCCCAGAAGCAGTTACTTAGTAACTTTATTTATTCATTGGACCACGGTATTCATACCGAGCTCCCTTTCTAGAACGTGCTATATTCACTGCCGAGATTCCTCGATCCTTCCCTCTAAACCATCAATTTAAAATATATGAAACAAAAACACGAAGAAAGGAGTGAGAAACAGAATATAATATTCTCGATTAAGACATAAGCAACAAAGGGTTTTCACAAACCAATACATAATAATATCAATCACAATCACATACACAATCAATTTTGAATGCATGAATGTTATGCAATATCTTCATCATAACTTACCTATATATATGGGCCCTTAAATTTTAATTTGCACTGGGCCAACCAGGAGTTTACACTGTTCTATAAGTCCGAATAATAATAATATGAACAGCTCAACTGGCATGGAAACACTTAGAGACTAGTCAGATTGAGAAAGTTTTTATTGTGAAAGTACCCGACACTAGGGAGCTACCCCAGGTCCCCTGAAGCACCCTTTCACACCCTCTCATCCCAAGGCTCGTAATTAAGCCTCCTCTAATGTATCCTCGGTTTCTATAATCCGTCCCCAGACAATATCATTTTATTTCACTTTAATGATTCATGATGCATGAGCTACTCGCGTATTTAGTTGGTTAAGGCTTTTAGAAACTCAATTATTAAATACCTTAAAAAGGTTTACAACATCCTTTCTATAAACTGTACATTTTCTCAATTCTCTGAATTTCTGTCCCACAGAAATAAATTTGGTACAGTCTTCCAATCTCAATGAAATTGAGTTTCTAAGCCTTAAATATCTCAAAACGTTTTCATATTAATCTTTTACATAATCTTTCTCAAATTTAATCTTAACAAGATCAAATTCTCAATTATTTTTAAATATCTTTAGTTATTAAGTTGGAAAAATAAAATAATTTTCTTTTAAAAATTTTATTTTATTAAAAGAGAATAATCTTTAAATCATTAACCAAAAATACTTAAAATTACAAATTTTTTCTTTAATTCAAAATTTAATTATCTCAATTTGTTATAAATTAATTTTCATAAAATGTCTACTTTCTAAAATAAATACTAATTTTTTTATTCTAAATATAAAAATAATTTCTAAGAATATATAAAAGATAATAAAAATTTAAAGAGTAAGGTAAGAAATTCTTACTGAATTTTAGCTTTCCGTCATGCTCGCTATATGCTCAAACTCCACATTACAATATTATCAATCAAATATTATCAATCACAATTAAACATCATCAATCACAATCAATCATAATCAAATTAATTAAATATCATTAATACATATCATAATACAAAATTTAATGATTATTAATATAGTTGATTTTTTTTTCTTTTTGTCCATTCCTCGCATAGGTTTATGTAAGTCCATATAATCCAGTCCTTGCATAGGTATAGTCCAGTTCATATAGGTTATAAAAGTACATGTCCTTGCATAGGTATGTTAGAGTTAGTTACATCAGATATTTAATTTAAAATTTATTATAAATTTTAAGTTAAAGAGTTAATATTTTAAAATGATAATATTATTAAATTTAAAAGGAGTAGGGGACTCCTCCCATTATTCTTATGTCTTTTTATATCATATTCTTATCTCACTCCCCCTTACCTTGAGTTGTTACCAAAAGAGAGTTTGTTTTGCGCCTCCGATTTCTAGAAATATTAATACCAATCTTAAGAATAGTAACTTAAAATAATATTATTTCCAGTATAATAATAGATTTCTAAAAACAAAATGAAAATAACTCTAAAAAATATAAGAGAGACGTATTCTTACCTTAGGATTTTAGCAGAACCTTCTTCCAAAAAAATTTATTTCTCTCTCTCACTTCCACCACTATCTCACTAGCACTACTATATTAAGAAAACTTAATCTGAAATTGTGATTTCTAAAGAAGAAATCCTTCGATATTTATAGGAAAAAATTTACTATGCATTTCATTATTTTAATATAAAAGAACTGTGCATTTTTTGAATTTTTATTCCTGGTTACTGTGCATCTTTTGAAAATTTCGTACATGCACAGTGTTTTGCATAGTAATTGTCGGCAAAATTATTAACCCAAATAGTAACCTTTTACTCGGTATATTTTAAATATTCAAAATCAGTCCTTTTTGAAATTTAGCGATATTATATCAGTCCTCACTAATTTTATAATAACTAATATAAAGTTTAAATTTTAAAAATCTAAAATTTTCTGTTAATAAAAATTTATTGATACGTTTCTAATTTTTTTAACGATTGGAAAAATCAAAATTTTTCTCAAACCGATAATTTTTAGATAAGTCTACTTGAAATAGATTTTAGAAAATTTTCTTATAATTCAAATTCACTTTCTTATAAATATTTTTAATTTTAAGTCACTTATGTGAATTTAAAATTATTTAAAATATTATTTTCTTAAAAAAATTCAAAAATTCTAAAAAATTCTAAAAAATCATAAATAATACGTAGATTAAAAAGTTCTAAAGAACCATAATTTAATTCCTTCAAAATTTTAATATAAAAATAAAAATATGGGTGTTACAACTCTACTCCCCTTAGAAAATTTCGTCCTCGAAATTTACATTATTCAGTAAAACAAATAAGGATGAGACTCTTTCATCTCAGTTTCTAGTTCCCATGTAGCATCTTCTCCTCTCGTTTCACTCCAAATGACCTTTACAAGCGGAATTGTCTTGTCTCTTAACTTTTTTATTCTTCTATCACCTATTCTGATAGGTGGTGCATCATGTAAGATTATCTTTAACTTGTATGACATCAGGTTCAATAACATGTGTAGGATCAGATATATACTTTCGTAAGTTTGACACATGAAAAACGTCATGGATATTAGAAAGAAAAGGTGGTAATGCTATTTGGTAGGCAGGGGGACTAACTTTATGAATTATTTGGTATGGACCAATAAATCTAGGAGTTAGTTTTCGAGATTTCATTGCCCGACCGACCCCAGTCGTAGGTGTGACTTTCAGGAATACATGATCGCCTTCTTGAAATTCGAGTGGCTTTCTTCTTTTGTCATAGTAACTTTTCTGCCTGCTCTGTGTTGCCCTCATCTTTTCCTGAACTATTTTGATTTTATCCGTGGTTTGTTGTACCAACTCTGGTCGTAGCATTAAGTTTTCACCAGTCTCAAACCAACATAGCAGGGTTCTACATTTTCTTCCATATAATGCTTCAAAAGGTGCCATGCCAATGCTAGCATGGAAACTGTTGTTGTAGGTGAATTCCACATATGGTAAGAATTGATTCCAACTTCCTTTATGCTCCAACACACAAGCTCGTAACAAGTCCTCTAGAGATTGGATTGTCCTTTCTGATTGTCCATCCGTCTGAGGAAGATATGCTGAACTTAGATGCAGTCTTGTTCCCAAAGCCTTGTGCAAGCTCTTCCAGAATTGTGATGTAAAACGAGGATCCCGATCAGAAATGATACTTGAAGGAATTCCATGCAATCTCATAATCTCCTTGATGTATAATTTTGCCAGCTTCTCCATAGAGTAATGAATATTGATGGGAATAAAGTGGGCAGATTTGGTTAATCTTTCAACTATTACCCATATTGAATCATGTCCTAATGGAGTTTTAGGTAGAGAAGTCACAAAATCCATGGTAATGCTATCCCATTTCCATTCTGGTATTTCCATTGATTGTAGCATTCCAGGGGGTTTTTGATGTTCCACTTTAACCTTCTGGCAAATTAGACATGCAGCCACGTACTCTGCCACTGCTTTCTTCATTCCAGGCCACCAAAATAACTTCTTCAAATCTTGATACATTTTAGTAGCCCCGGGATGAATGCTCATATAACTTTTATGGCCTTCTTTTAGAATTGCTTTCCTCAACTCCTTTTTGTCAGGGATACACACTCGATCCTTATACTTAAACAATTGATCGTTTTCCACATTGAACTCGACTTCTTTTCCTTGTTTCAAGAGTTCTTTCTTCTCTTGCAGGAATTCATCCTCTCGTTGAGCCTCTAAAACTTGCCTCAGGAATTCACTTGTCACTTGCAACGCTCCTAATCTGTAGCTGTTAGCATTAGCCTTTACTGCTAGGTTAAGATCTCTGAAGTTCTCTATCAATTCCAGGTCTTTAATCATCATTGTGGACGCATGTAGAGACTTTCGACTTAAAGCATCAGCTACTACATTCGCTTTTCCAGGATGGTATTGCAACTCAAAGTCGTAGTCTTTTAAGAACTCCATCCATCTCCGTTGCCTCATGTTTAACTCCTTTTGGTCGAATAAATACTTGAGACTCTTATGATCTCTAAACTCATCAATGTTGCACCGTATAGATAATGCCTCCAAATCTTTAAGGCAAAAACTACGACGGCTAACTCTAAGTCATGGGTAGGGTAGTTAATCTCATGTTGCCTTAATTGGCGTGACGCATAGGCTACAACCTTCTTGTCTTGCATGAGTACACTTCCTAGTCCTTGTTTAGACGCATCACAGTAAACTTCAAAACTTCGATGTGGATCAGGGAGTACTAACACTGGCGTAGAAGTAAATCGATCTTTCAGCTCTTGGAAACTATTCTCGCATTGTGTCGTCCACACAAAAGGTTGTCCTTTCCGTGTTAACTTGGTCAGTGGGTATCCTAGCTTTGAAAATCCTTCAATGAATCTCCTATAATATCCAACCAAGCCCAAGAAACTTCTAATCTCAGTGATCGTGGTTGGTCTTTCCCATTTTAAAACTGTCTCCACCTTAGAAGGGTCTACAGCTATTCCTCCTTGACTAATTACATGTCCTAAAAAGTTCACCTCTTCTAACCAGAATTCACACTTCGATAGCTTTGCATACAGTTGTTTTTTTTTTCAGGATTTCCAACACAACCTTCAAATGTTCAACATGTTCTTCTCTACTTTTAGAGTACACTAATATATCATCAATGAACACCACTACAAATTTATCTAGATATGGATGAAAAATCCTATTCATGTAATCCATGAATACGGCTGGTGCATTAGTTACACCAAAAGGCATTACTAGATATTCGTAATGGCCATAGCGTGTTCTAAAAGCAGTTTTTGGTACATCTTCTTTCTTCACCCTTATCTGATGGTATCCTGACCTCAAATCAATTTTGGAGAACACCGTGGCACCACGCAGCTGATCCATCAAGTCGTCAATCCTTGGCAGAGGATATCTATTCTTGATCGTCACCTTGTTCAGTTGCCGATAATCTACGCACAATCTCATGCTACCATCCTTTTTCTTAACCAACAACACTGGTTCACCCCAGGGGGATACACTGGGTCGTATAAACTGCTTCTCTATCATATCTTCAAGTTGTTTCTTCAACTCTGCTAATTCTAGAGGTGACATTCGGTATGGTGCAATTGAAATAGGTCCAACTCCAGGTACTAGATTAATGGCAAATTCCACATCTCTTTCTGGAGGTAAACCAGGGATATCTTTAGGAAAAACGTTAGGAAATTCACACACAACCGGCAGATTTTTTATTTTTGATTCTTGCTCTCCTTTCGTTGAAAGTAATAACATGAATCCTTGAGCCCCTCCTTTTAAAGAGGCACTCACTTGGTTGGCTGTTACAAATCTCGAATCCTCAGGATTCAAATTCATTGGTTCTTTAAACATTATGGTTTTATTATGACAATCTATTAGAACATGATTTTCAGATAACCAATCTAGCCCAATAATAACTTCTAAGCCAGAAAGAGGTAAACAAAAAAGATTAGCCTTAAAGTCCCTACCATCTATGATAATAGGGCATTTCCAACAGGCTTTAGAAGTGACAATGGGATTGTTTCTAGGAGTATGTACAGATAAGTCAAATGGCAGTTCTATCACAGGTAATTTTAGTTTTTCTACACAGTCATTGGCAATAAAGGAATGTGATGCACCTGAGTCATACATAACAGTTAAAGGAATCTTATTAATGATACACTTACCTTCCACCATAGAATCAGAATGAGATGCTTCTTCTCTAGTGATTGCAAAAACCTTTCCTTTCGCCTTCGGCCTTTCGACTGCACTGTGTACGCTTCCCTGAGTATTTATGCTTGTACTTGCACCTTCAGGGTTTTCCCTCTTCATCTCAGGGCAATCCTTGATGTGATGACCTGGTTTGTTACACTTAAAACAAACATAAGTGTTTTTAGGACCCCTTTTCAAATGGGGTCCTCCAAAGATAAAACATTTAAAATTTGGTGCAGATGTCGGGTAATAGCTTCCAGTTGAAGCTTGGGGTCTGTTAGGAACAGATGCTGCTCCAGACTGACGAAATAGCGCTTGGTAAGGCTTATTTCTCCTGAAGTCTCTTCTTTTGTGATGGTGAGGTCCTCCACTTCTCATTTATCCCGCCTTATGAATGGGCTCACGACTTTTTGTCATTCTATCCTTATGATCCTCTTCAAAGATTCTGCAGCGATTTACCAATACAGAAAATTCACGGATTTCCTGCATTCGTATAGCTTCCTTAATTTCTGACCGCAATCCATTTACAAACTTTGCACAACGATCACCTTCGTTAGTAGCATCATTATAATGAGAATGAAAACGAGATAGCTCTTCGAACCTGGATGCGTACTCTCCAACAGTCATATTTCCTTGGGTCAGCGACAGGAATTCGAATTGTCTTTTCTCTTTAATATCAGCTGGAAAGTATTTGTCTAGAAACATCTCCTTGAAATGATCCCAAGTGATCTCCATGTCGTTGACTTCGAATTGTCTACGCATGCTATCCCACCAATGTTCGGCATCCTCAGATAAGGCATAAGTAGCAAAGACTACCTTATCAGCTTCATTACATTGCAATGCTCAAAAGATCTTCTCTATCTCTCCATGTTTGTGCTCCATCAGGGTTATATCCTCCCTTGAAACGAGGTGGATTACGCTTTTTGAAAAGGTCCAACCTTCTCAAGGCATCGTTACCTTGACCTTCACGTGCTCCCATTGCATTGATTAAGCGTTCTACAACTCCAGCAAGATCGTTTCTAGCCATTAGTTTCCTGTTTCACAGTAACTGAGATTTGTCACATCAATCACAATTTGTGAACATCATTGTTTTTTTAAAATAATAATAAATAATAAATAAATATTTTTTCTTGTCCCCCATTCCGGAAATTCCGCTCGGAATCCGGAAATGGGTTCCCCACTTTCACCCCACCTTCACCTTCTTCAACTCCATCATCCTCATCTTTCAAAAAGGGCCAACAAACGGACGCAACGGAGATCATCAGAGCATACTCAGCTTCAACCTCCATCCTTACCTTCCTCTTTTCACCAACAGAACCAACAGAACTCACATCTCCTTTATCCACTTCATCTCTTTCACCAACAGACTCCACTTCTTCATCCTCTCAGATCCTCTCAAACACCCCCAACAGCACTACCATCAGAGCACACTCATCTCCAATCTCCATCATCATCATTAAAAATTCAACCACCAAACAAAAAGAAAAAAAACAGAACCATCAAAAACAAAAAAAACAAAAAAAACCATAAAAAAGAAAACCAACAAAAACAGCAAAGAAAAAAGAGAAGGAGGAGTTTTCTACCAGTACCACCGATCTTCCTCTCTCTCTCTCACTCACTTCCCTCTCGGTCTCTCTCTCTCTCTCGTGTGTGTGAACCGCCCACGCTGGCCACCACTGTTGACCGACGTCACACCGCCAAGCTCCTCCCTCTCCAGCCTCCCTGCTCGTGAAACTGAGCACCACCTCGCCACCGAGCTCCGCCCCACCGCCGTCTCTGCCCAGGCTTCCTCCGTTCGGCCTTTTTCTCCTTCTCTCCGGTCATCTTTCTTTCTTGGCTTCTCTCTCTCTCTGCCGATCTCCTTCTTGATCCCCCCTCCCTCTCTCTCTAACCTTCACTCCCTCTCTTTCTCTCCACCTAGCCGCCGCCCCCCCCTCTCTTTCTTCTTCTTTTGTTTTTTTTCTTTTTTTTAGTTTTTAGGGTTGTTTAGTTTTGGGCCTCAGCTAGTGAGGCCCATTTCTACTACTACCTTTCTTTTCTTTTTTTTGGGAAATGGGCTCTTAAAGCCCCATGTTATTTTGTTATTTTTTTATGTTAATGAAAATAATAATAATAAAATAGTAATATATATTTTTTTGAAAATAAATAAATAAAAGAAATAAAAAATGAATTTTTCAGTTTTAGTTAAATTAAAATAAAATTATTCCTAAATTTAATAGATTTTTATTAGAAGTGAAATAAAAAATCACAAAAACCCAAAAAAATATTTTTATAGTATTTTATGGTAAAATATAAAAAAAAACTTAATTTCTTTTGTAAAAATTAAAATAGATAGTTTCATGTTAATTTTTGTTATATATATTTTCTTTTATAAAAATTATTTCAAAACTTTATGGGCGATGTCGTGCAAAATTACTTTTGCCTACATCGTTGTTATTAGGTCTCGAAGGTTTATGCACGTGCGATCTTACTTCGCCTTGTATTTCTCCTTCCTCATGAATTTTCTTTATCAAAATTGATCAAAAATAATTTAAATATTTTTCTTTTAAAATTAATTTCCCTAGAACTACGTGACCCTGATTTCTCAATACACTTGAGAATACGTAGGAGCGGGAATCAATTCCTGTCGGGCCCACTTTTTCGTTACCAATTTCTCTGTCTCTGCTATTATTTCAATTAATTTTATATAGTCAATATTTTAAATTTTATTGTCGCAAGGAGGTTAATTTAGACGCGACGTCTTGTTAATCTCATATTTTTATTTAAAATAATATTTTCTTTGAAATGAGGTTAATTTAGACGCGACGTCTTGTTAATCTCATGTTTTAATATTTTTATTTTAAAATAGTATTTTCTTTAAAATGAGGTTAATTTAGACGTGACGTCTTGTTAATCTCATGTCTTTTTATATTTTATAAAAAATAATTTTTTTTAATCAACCTTATTTTTTTTATTTTATTTTATTAATTTTATTTTAATCTTTAAAATTATGTAGGAATTAAGGTTAATTTGGATGAGACGTCCTGTTAACCTTTAATTTCACTTTGTTTTATTTTTTTCTTATAATTATTGTTTTGTCGAGTTTCTTACTATCATAGCTTTGTCATTTCTTACTGTTATTATCTTAATCTTTTATTTTCATTATTCGTTTTCTTACTGTCACTGTTTAGTCTTCAATCGTTGCTGTTTTCTTCTTTCTTACTGTCGCTGTTTGGTCAGATTTCTTACTATTATTATTCAGTATGTTTTTTCTGTTTGTGTTTGCTTTGTCATTTCATATGTTTCTTTTCATAAAAGAAGTTAAAATAATTTCTAGATTATTTTGAAATAAGCGCTATCAATTTAAGGTAACCGTTTTATAACGGACAGTTGTGAGGTGCTAATACCTTCCTCACCTGTAATTCGACTCCCGAACTTAGAATTTCATTTTTCATAACCAGTGTTTTAAAAGAGGTTTTTCCCGATATTTTTATCCTAAAAAATATTGGTGGCGACTCCCTGTTTTTCTTTTCGAAAGGATTTCGAAACCCGTTTTATTTTTAAGGGTCGGCCATCCCGTCACGATCCCGGTCGCGACAGATGGCGACTCCACTGGGGATGTTTTTAGAGAGTCAAGCCAATCAAGTTGATAACGCATATTTTTAAATAGTCTATTAATTATTTAACTTCTTCCTTTATTTTTTTTTATTTATTTTTTTTTTTATCAATGTTTGTATGTGGTTTCTGTTTTATATGTATTTTGTCATTTATTTTCTGTTAAATTCTGTATGATTGTTGAACCCTAGGGTAGACGACTTTGTGTTATTGTTCTGTATTTGTTCTCTGTGCAGGATGGGATAAGGTACAGGTATTGAATGCCCTTTCACACACTACACTCACAATTCTCACACACTTATGAGTGGCGCCCTATACCCGGGCCCCAAATGAAGCTTAAGTTAGGGGAGGTTGGTAGCGGTGTCGTTTGGGATGTACTTCCCATCCGGCGATCGTAAGAACCTCAACTAGAGTTCGACCTTTCATGATGTACGCACCTAGTAGATTCCCTACTGTTGTGGTTACATCATGAGTAGGATCTTGGCTCTAGAGACCTTTTAGAAGTCTAGTACAAGCCACCCAATGTGAGGAGTCCACTGTTAGATAAGCTATAGGTCCCAGAAAAGACTTTCAGAAAAACCTGACTTAAGGCACAAAAGGGCAGACTTTACTATACCTTATCTCATTCTCGCTTTTCCCTTTAAATCCAAATTGATGAACTGCGTACATGTTCAAAGGGTTACTTTATTCAAAAAAAATGGCTCATTTTCTTTTTTTAAAAAAAAACTAGTAATCCTTTAACAAGTAAGCGGCTCCCTCTCTTTTCGTGTACTTATGAGTCCTTGGTTATAAATCTTCCCAATCGTCAAAACAAAAATGAAAACAAAAATTCTCTTCAAGCAGATATTGACGATGTTTGGAAGATCCATGACCCACGCGACTTTAGTTTCACACGAGTTTTGCCGACCGCTACTTCTCAAAGTGAAAATGTTTTCCAATAAATTAATAAGGAAGTAACGGTTTACAAAACATGACGGTAGCTGATTTTTTTTTTTCCTTTCTCTTTGTTCTTGCAGGAAGCTGTTTGGAACTTAGCAAGTACCTTTGAGCAATATGGAAATTAACATGAGATCTGATAGTTGTGACACAAATGTAACCGAATTGAGAAAAATATTACACGTTAAGGCCAAGAGGATCGACATGGGTAGTCTACAAACAATGGGGAGAAAATTAAACCTAACACAGAAAATGGCTTTTACAAGAAAGTATGGGAGGATTCTAAAGCTCTTAGAAGTGGAAGTGCAAACTGAAGCGATCACTGCCTTAACACAGTTCTACGACCCACCTCTCAGATGCTTCACATTTAGAGACTTTCAGTTGGCCCCATCTATTGAGGAATTCGAACGAATCTTGGGGATTCCTTTGGAAGGACAGATACCTTACCGTCATCTTGATCATCATGCAACTGTTACTTCCATCGCCCGTGTTCTGAAGATCCATCCCGAAACTTTAAGGAGTGTACAACTGAATAGAAATCAGATCCCCGGATTCACTCGGGAATTTCTCGAGAAACATATGCAGGTCCTGGCAGAAAAGGAAGATTGGGAAGCCTTCATGGATACTCTAGCTATTGCCATCTATGGTGTTGTCTTGTTCCCCAACATTGACAACTATGTGGATTATGATGCTATCGCTGTATTCCTAGCTCGCAAGCACAGGCTTGAGAATCCTGTCACAGCTGTATTGGCAAATGTGTACTGCACTATGGATTTCTGCCACACACAAGGTGGAAGGAGGGTTATTTGTTGTTTACCTGCTTTGTATGTATGGCTCACATCTCATGTTTTTAACCAAGTCTGTAAGGCAGAATGTCCGGTTTCTGATCTAAAACTATGCCAACTAGCAGTGAAAAGTGGGCGTGAGTGGGCCAATCACCTGGTAGGGCTCACAGCGGAGAAAGTTAGATGGTATCCCCAATGGTTAGAAGTTGAATCCATCATTCATCACTGTGGAGATTACCCAAATGTTCCCCTTATTGGTACGCAAGGATGTATCAACTATAATCCCATCATAGCCAAGCGTCAGCTAGCTTATCCTTTGCTTGGACCACCTGATGAAGAGTCTCTCACTCCTTTCATCTTGTATTACTCGAAGGGAAGCTATGTCTCTGTCATTCGGGATATAGCGAATGCATGGAAGAAAGTCTACCGAAAAGGAAAAGAATTAGGGGCCCGGAGCCATGCTGTCAGAGAAGAATATCATGAATGGATCCTGAATAGGGTCTCTATTGTTAAATTACCCTTCAGAAGTCCCTCTTATATCCTAGAAAATACTCCTGCTCCATCACTTGTTGTGGAAGATAAAGCAACCAAGGCACTAAAGACCAAAATAGAGGAACTGACTGCCAGGAACAAGAAGTTAGAAGAAGACTTGCTGAAATGTCAACAAGAATACACCTTTCAGAGAAGGGAGAACTTAGAGAACAAGCAAACCATTGAAGAGATTGGAAAAAAACGAAAGATTGATGAAGACTACATGATAAAACAAGACCAATGTCTTCAAGCGGCCAATTCTCAGCTAAAAATGAAGAGCAAACAAAGTGATACCATCTTGGCTGAGAAACATCTTCTGAAGGATATGTTGGCACAATCCAAAGAAAATGAGCAGACTGTCATGGTGCAAAAGGAACTTCTACAGTCTCAAGTCCACAAATTGGAACAACAGCTTAGTGAAGTAATGGAGGCTTGCGAGCAAGAGATAAATGGGGAGCGACAACGCGCCATGAACATTGAACAAGATTGTCAAGAGACCATACGCCTCTTGGAAGCTGAACAAGATGAAACTGTTCACTTGTGGATGGATCGTTTCGCTAAACTGGCATACCTGGCTAACGGGGCTCTAGAAGACCTCCCATTTTTACTCAAACAAGCTGAAGGAATTGCCAACCCTATCAATACTCCTAGAGAAATTGCAACATTCTTAGATTACTGCAGAGGACGAATTTGTAAAATGAGGGAAATGATTGCCCGAGCTAGGAATGACTGATTTATTTTCCTGCTTTGTAACCCAGCACTTTATGGCAGTAATGTACTTTTTCGAGATGATGGATTCCTTTGTCTTCACAACTATCTCATGTTAATTTCCATTTAATGCTTTACTTAGTACTTTTGAACGTGACGTTCTGAGGAACGGTCGAAGGATTCGTCAAGTTCCGATATCGCTTCCCGCATAATCTCATTTTACTTGATTTTATTGTTTGCTTATTTTTCTAAATTTTGTATTCCTTTCTAAAGGCAGCACGGGGACGCACCCTTACGGAACCCGACTACAGAGGAAGCTCATGGCTGAAACAGAACAAATGAATGAGAACCTCAAGAATGAGAATAATCAGCTAAGGGAACAAATTGCAGAACTAACGAAGCTCTTGGAAAGGAGGATCACTGAAGGGGGCCCTTCTGCGGGAAATGAGGAACAAACACCTACTCCACCATATCCCTCTGGTTTTGGTCCAACGTCGGGCCAGGCTGTAAATCCCACGGCAGTTCCCCTCACTATTAATGTTGGGAGTCCCAATCAACCTGCTGATTCCCACACCAGGCCTCATGACTTGCCACATGGTTATACGCCACCACACATTTTCATTGGCTCAGACGGTAACCCTGTACCCTTTCCACCATACGGCTTACCTCCAGGGTATTTCCCTCCTCTATTAATCAATTCCCAAGATGGCAATACCCTACAGTGGACAAACCCCCAAGTTCCAAACCCTACCCAGACAACCATTCCGCCAATCAACCAAACCCTAGGTCCTCAAACCACCCCAGCTCAAACCACCCAAACTCAAACAACCCCAGCTCAAACCACCCAAACTCAAACCGCCCAAGCAGCTCAGCTAATCCCCATCACCCAAGCAACAGCCCAATCACAGGGACCGGCGCAAAACACTAACCTGATGAACCAAGCTCATTCGACAATGCCTTTTTACCCATATTACGGTTACCCGTATGGGTACATGAATTCTTACACTGCCAACCCGCGAGATGCGACTCAAACGATAAATCCGGTTATTGATCATGGCACAACCACAGAGTCCCAGCAAAAAGGGAAGATAGAGATCCTGGAGGAGAGATTGCGGATTGTGGAAGGTGTGGAAGGACTTGGCTTAACAAATGCTTCTGAACTCTGCTTAGTCCCAGATGTCATTATTCCACCAAAGTTCAAAATGCCAGATTTTGACAAATACCGAGGGATGACTTGCCCTCGAAATCATCTTACAATGTATTGCCGAAAGATGGCTTCCCATGCCTCCGATGACAAGTTGCTGATACATTGCTTTCAAGACAGCCTAGTTGGGGCTGCGCTCACTTGGTACACTCATTTGGAGCGAACTCGTATTCACTGTTGGAAAGACCTGGCGGATGCCTTTTTGAAGCAGTACAAGTATAACTTAGACATGGCGCCTGATAGGATTCAACTCCAAAACATGTCAAAGAAGGATAATGAGACATTCAAGGAGTATGCACAACGCTGGCGTGAGATAGCCGCACAAGTAGATCCTCCACTCTCTGAAAGAGAGGTAGTGACCATGTTTATTGACACACTCCAATCACCTTTCTATGATAAGATGATCGGTAGTGTTTCATCCAATTTCTCTGATATTGAAATTATTGGAGAAAGAATAGAGAGTGGTCTAAGGACAGGGAAGATTTCCAAAAGCCCATTTGGGACACCCGCTGCAAAAAGATCAGTACTAGGTGAGGGGAGAAAGAGAGATGGGGAAACCAATTCCGTCTCTTATGACCAAAGGAGAGCTCAATCCGGACCATTTGGCCCTACCACTTTTCAACATACCAATCACTTTCCTCATGCTCCATACCCACATATGGCAGCCGCTACCCATAACCAGATCCCTTATCCCGCATCACCACAATCCCACATCCGTCCACCCATCATCAGGGCACCGAATCCACAGCCAACCCAGTACAATCCTTTGCAACAGTGGCCTCAACCACCTAATCCCAACCAAAACCAAAGAAGACCAAATAATGAACGAACACCGGTCCAATTTGACCCAATTCCTATGACATACACTGAACTTCTACCTCACCTTATTCGATATTCCCTTGCGGTCCCTTGTCCTGCAAAACCATTGGAACCTCCTTACCCTAGGGGGTATGATCCAAATGCCCGATGTGATTATCATGCCGGGGCACCCGGGCACTCCACAGAAAATTGTATGGCCTTGAAATATAGAGTGCGAGATTTAATCAAAGCCAATTGGTTAAATTTTAAGGAAGGAATGCCAAATGTGACCACAAATCCCTTGCCCAACCATCAAGGTCCTGAGATTAATGCTGTGGAAGTAGATGAGGAGCATGTGATGAATGTCTCTGATGTCAAGACACCATTGAAGGAGATTCATGCCCAATTATTCAGGAGAGGTTTAATAAGAAAACCTTGGGACTATGAAAATGATAAGGAGCAGACTATTAGCCACCAAAATTTTTGTAAAGTACTCCAGGGACTCATGGATAGTCATGTCTTCCAAGTCTATAGGCGTCATGACAGTGATGTGAACATGGTTCATGGGGAAACAGGAATGTCAGTTCCTAAACCACTGGTAATTTACTACACCAAGAACCCCTCAATGACTATAAGCCCTACGCATCATCCTGTCACAATCCAGACACCCGCTCCTTTTGCATTCAAAGATTCTCACGCTGTTCCGTGGAAATATAATCTGGAGGTAATAGTTGAAAGCTCAAAAATGAATGACCCATTTTTGTCAAACATATCAGGGATAGGAGGAGTGACCCGGAGTGGTCGAGTTTACTCTCCACCGGAATTAAGGAAGGAACCAAGTCCAGTGAGTGGAGCTGGTAGTAGTGGAAAGGCCAAGTTGGTCAAAGGGGATATTGATGGAGAAATCAAAAGAGCTGTGACTGATGAAGAAGCTCAAGAGTTTTTGAAATTTATTCGCCAGAGTGAGTACCAAGTGATAGACCAGTTGAACAATACCCCTGCAAAGATTTCCCTTTTATCACTTTTGCTGAATTCTGAGCCCCACCGAAAAATTTTGATGAAAGTGCTTAATGAGGCTCATGTAACTCACGACATCACCATTGATAAATTTCAAGGAATAGTGGGGCACATCGCTGCTGACAATTATCTATCATTTACAGATGATGAGATACCTGTGGAGGGAATGGGGCATAATAAAGCCCTCCACATCTCAGTTAAGTGTCGAGATCACATATTGGCGAAGGTGCTTGTCGACAATGGGTCATCATTAAATGTCATGCCAAAATCTACATTGGCCAAGCTCCCTTTTGATGGAACCTATATGAAACCAAGTTCTATGGTGGTAAGAGCATTCGATGGCACTAGAAGGGAGGTGATAGGTGAAATTGAGCTTCCAATTCAAGTAGGGCCATGTACTTTCCAGGTTCTCTTCCAAGTGATGGATATTATGCCTGCCTATAGCTGCTTGTTGGGTCGGCCCTGGATCCACTCAGCTGGAGTGGTTCCCTCTACTTTGCACCAAAAACTAAAGTTTATTATTGATAATAAACTAATTATCGTTTCTGGTGAAGAAGATTTTCTGGTCAGTAAACCCTTATCTACCCCCTACATCGAAGCTGCAGAAGAGGCACTTGAAACTTCCTTTCAAACTTTGGAGATTGCAAATACCACGTATGTTGGAGAAAGAAGTGTAGAAATAAAGGCCCATATGCCAAATGCATCCCTGATGATGGCCAAAATGATGTTACAAAGGGGATATCAACCTGGAAAAGGCTTGGGGCATGGCTTAAAAGGAAGAATGGAACTGGTGCATCTTCCAGAAAATAAAGACAGGTATGGTTTGGGATACCAACCTTCAGCAGCTGACAAAAGAAGAGTAGTAGAAGAAAAGAAAGAGAGGAGGATTGCCCGTTTAGAGGGTCGAGAACCCCGCATTGCTAGAGTCCCCCTATGTGACCTCTACCAGAGCTTCCGAAGTGCTGGTCTAGTACCCCCTGATCAAATAGCTGCTATTGAAGATAATTCCTATGAAGATAGAAGCTTTGTGATCCCTTGCTCACCAGACAGAGATCTTTGTAACTGGGAAGTCATCGAGCTGCCCACAACTTTAAATGTTCTATCAAAGTAATTGACAAAACTTTAATGACTTGTTGGCCTCATTGCTATGCCTAAGGCTTTGGGGTATTTTTCTGTAATAAGGGCAAACACATGTTTTTATCATTTTCAGTTTTCACAATAAATATGTATTGAATTCCAGTCCTTCTTGCTTTCCCTATCTTTGCATTGATTCCCTTATCCTTTAATTATTCGTTTTTATTATTCACCATAATAACCTGAATAAACGCAGATCTAAAGATGATCCTCTTGAGAATAATGAGCTTACAATCCCATTTTGTGACTTTGACCACCCGGTTGACTATGCTGATGAGGAATATGAGGAAGTTTATGATCCTTCACCTGAGTTAACAAGGTTATTGGAACAAGAAGACAGAGAAATTCAGCCTTATTTGGAGATAGTTGAGATTATTAATTTGGGGAATGAGGAGGATAAGAAGGAAGTCAAGATTGATACCTCCTTGAGTAAGGAGCGGAGACGTGAACTAATTAAGCTATTAATAGAGTTCCGTGACATCTTCGCTTGGTCTTACCAAGACATGCCCGGTCTTGATACTAGCATTGTTGAGCATAAATTACCACTGAAGCCAGACTGTCCCCCGATAAAGCAAAAATTACGCCGAATGAAGCCCGAAATGCTCTTGAAAATCAAAGAAGAAGTTAAAAAGCAGTTTGATGCCGGATTCTTAGCAGTGGCAAAGTATCCTCAATGGGTAGCAAATATCGTCCCTGTCCCAAAGAAAGATGGAAAGGTACGAATGTGCGTAGACTATAGGGACCTAAACAGGGCTAGTCCCAAAGACGATTTTCCTCTGCCACAGATTGATGTCTTGGTTGATAACACAGCCCAACATACAATCTTCTCGTTCATGGATGGTTTCTCCGGGTATAACCAGATTAAAATGGCACCCGAAGACATGGAGAAGACCACATTTATCACTTTGTGGGGCACCTTTTGTTACAAAGTGATGTCCTTTGGTTTGAAAAACGCTGGGGCAACCTACCAAAGGGCAATGGTGACTCTTTTCCATGACATGATGCATAAAGAGATAGAGGTTTATGTGGATGATATCATTGCTAAATCTAAAACTGATGAAGAGCATATTGTTGATCTGAGAAAGCTTTTTGAAAGGTTAAGGAAGTATAAGCTCAGGTTGAATCCGGCCAAGTGTACCTTTGGCGCAATATCAGGCAAACTATTAGGGTTCATTGTAAGCAAGAGAGGAATAGAAGTAGATCCTGACAAGGTCAAAGCGATTCTCGAAATGCCTCCTCCCTGTACAGAAAAAGAAGTCAGAGGATTCTTAGGAAGGTTGAACTACATTGCTCGGTTTATCTCACAACTGACAGCAACTTGTGAGCCGATCTTCAAGTTACTCCGTAAGAACCAACCGACGCAATGGAATGAAGATTGTCAAATGGCTTTTGAGAAGATAAAGCAATATTTACGGGAACCACCAATCTTGGTACCGCCGACTCCTGGAAGGCCACTGATCTTGTATCTGACAGTGTTGGATGAATCTATGGGTTGTGTATTGGGGCAACATGATGAGACTGGAAAGAAAGAACATGCCATTTACTATTTGAGCAAAAAATTCACTGACTGTGAAATGAGGTATTCCGCTTTAGAGAGAACTTGTTGTGCATTAGCATGGGCAGCCCGACGTTTAAGGCAATATATGTTAAGTCACACTACTTGGCTTGTTTCCAAATTGGATCCTGTCAAGTATATCTTTGAAAAACCCGCCTTAACAGGAAGAATCGCTCGATGGCAGGTTCTATTAACTGAATATGACATAATCTATGTCACTCAGAAAGCCATAAAAGGGAGCGCTTTGGCAGACTACTTAGCCCATCAACCTGTAAATGACTACCAACCCATGCACTTTGAGTTCCCGGATGAGGATATCTTGGCATTGTTTAATGAAGAAGACACCCCAAAAGACAAATGGATTTTAAGATTTGATGGAGCTTCTAATGCACTGGGGCATGGGATTGGGGCCGTTCTAATTTCACCAGATAAAGAATTCATCCCTGTATGTGCCAGACTTTGTTTTGACTGTACTAATAATATTGCCGAATATGAGGCATGCTCTCTGGGGATCCAAGCGGCATTATATGCAAAAGTGAAGAAGTTAGAAGTCTATGGGGATTCCGCCTTGGTCATTCACCAACTAAAAGGGGAATGGGAGACTAGAGACAGCAAGCTAGTCCCTTATCAAGCTCATATCAAGGAGCTAATCAGGGAATTTGATGATATCTCTTTTTACCATGTCTCCCGAGATGACAATCAAATGGCTGACGCTTTGGCCACCCTTGCATCGATGTTTAAATTGAGCAATGACTGTGATAGGCCCCTTATTGAGATAGAAAGACACAACAAGCCCGCGTACTGCCAAGTAATAGAAGAAGAGTCAGATGGAAAACCATGGTACTATGATATCAAGAGATATATCCAGAGTCAAGAGTACCCTGAAGGTGCCACAGAGAATGACAAAAAGACCTTGAGACGACTTGCAATAGGTTTCTTCTTGAATGGTGATGTGCTTTACAAGAGAAATCATGACTTTATCCTCCTTCGTTGTGTCGATACTGTTGAAGCAAGCAAGATCATGGCAGATATTCATGAAGGATCCTTTGGAACTCATACCAATGGACATGCCATGGCGAGAAAGATCTTGAGGGCTGGATACTATTGGATAACCATGGAAGCTGACTGTTTCACTTATGTTCGAAAATGTCACAAGTGTCAAATATACGCTGACCATCTTCATGCACCCCCATCATCTCTGAATGTCTTATCGGCGCCATGGCCCTTCTCAATGTGGGGCATGGATGTTATTGGACCCATTGAACCAAAAGCCTCAAACGGTCATCGTTTCATCTTAGTTGCCATTGATTATTTCACCAAGTGGGTGGAGGCAGCTTCATACGCCAATGTGACAAGGAATGTTGTGGTCAAATTTGTCAAGCGAGAATTGATATGTCGGTATGGTTTACCAAATCAGATCATTACTGACAATGGCACGAATTTAAACAACAAGATGATGAAAGAATTGTGTGAAAGCTTTAAGATTCGTCATCACAATTCCTCTCCTTATCGACCGAAGATGAATGGGGCAGTTGAGGCGGCCAACAAGAACATTAAGAAGATCATACAGAAGATGGTCGTAACTTACAAAGATTGGAGCGACATGCTCCCTTTTGCTCTACACGGATATCGCACCTCGGTTCGAACTTCAACAGGGGCAACCCCTTTTTCTCTGGTGTACGGTATGGAAGCAGTTGTACCTTTTGAGGTAGAGATTCCATCCCTTAGGGTGATAATGGAGGCTAAACTAGAAGAGGCTGAATGGGTCCAAGCTCGATATGACCAATTGAACCTGATAGATGGGAAGAGACTGAATGCCCTCTGCCATGGTCAGTTGTATCAGAGGCGTATGAAACGAGCGTTTGAAAAGAAAGTACGACCTCGACAATTTCAGGAAGGAGACTTAGTCCTCAAGAAAATTTTGCCAATCCGAAAAGACAACCGGGGCAAATGGACACCTAACTATGAAGGTCCGTACGTTGTGAAGAAAGCCTTTTCTGGGGGAGCCTTAATACTCACGACCATGGACGGTAAGGACTTACCAATGCCTATAAATGCGGATGCGGTCAAGAAATACTTTTCCTAGAAAAAGAATATCAAAACAAAAAGAAAAGAAAAAGAAAAAGTAAAAAAAGATGCTCGCTAGGCTGAAAACCTGAAAAGGCGGCCTAGGCAAAAGTTAGAGCGACCCGGTGAGTCGAAAACCTAAAAAGGCGGCTCAGGCAAAAATTAGGGTCAAAATCCTGACAGTATGACTGAGACTTCCCATGCAAAAGGTGCGAGTCCAAACTGGGGCACAAAGATCATGACTGAATCGTTTTCTTAGAAGCTGAGTAGAAGGGTGAGCTTGAAGTCATGATATGGGGTTTAAGATGCGCGTTATCCTCAGAGGTTCACCAAAAGATCAGCAAGCTTTCCCTTTTTCATCTATTATCAACCTGTGTATTAGACTTTTTTTTGTTTCCCCTACTTCCCTCTCCATGTACTTACTCAACTCGTAAATAAATTTCACCCTTTTTTCGATACGTGTTTATATTGTGAATTTCATGAATATGATAAGACATGTGTTTTCCTTTATCAAATAAAATAAAAAATATAATTATTTAAAGTTGTAGGGGGCAAGATGCTCCTATTGCTCGATCTCACCTCAGGTGATCATTATGAAGACTTGAGCCCAGACGCGCACTTTGAAGTTAGAGTTACTTCATTCGTTCTGTTCGGTCATGAGTCACCTCAAGAGATCATGGTTCCATGGGGAGTCTCCTCAGATTTCTATTTACTTTGTCATTGTTATACTTATCCCTTTTCTGCAGGTTGTTATAATAAGCAGTCATGTGGAGTCTCATCATCCCATTCAATTCCTCCCCAGTGAAACTATAATCGCCAAAGCTGGCACTTCTCAAGTTCTTTTCCCCAGTGGAACCAACCGCCAAAGCTGACACTTCTCAAGTTCTTTTCCCCAGTCGCCAAAGCTGGCACCTTTCAAGGTTTCTTCCTCCATCGCCAAAGCTGGCACTTTCAAAGTTTCCTCTATAATTGCTAAAATTGGCAATTCCTTGAAATCTCCTCCTTAATCGCCAAAGATGGCAATCCTCAAAATCTCATCCATAATTGCCAAGGTTGGCAATCCTTCAAAGTCTCATCCTCAACTGTTAAAGTCGGTATCTGTCAATTTCTCTTCCCCAGTGGAATCGGTCGCCAAAACCTCTCAAGTTCTTTTCCCCTGTTGGACTCTAGATTTTCCATTCTCGATTAAGGGGCATTACTCCGAATCACCAAATCCTTCCCCAGTGGAACTACACTTCCCAGATAAATCAAACTGGGGCATCTCCCCAGATTCCTCTTGCAGTCAAGGGGCAGTTTCCCCCAAAGCTCTTTAGATCATGTCAAACTGGGGCATCTCCCCCGGGTCATTTTGTCAACCCAAGGGCAGTACCCCGTGCTCCTGGGAAGTTCGAGCTGGGACATCACCTCGGGTCTCTCTCCGTCAAAAGAGAACGTACCCCCAAGCTTCTTCAACCTCCCTAACTGGGGCACAACCCCATATCTTTCTCCCAGCCTTGGGGTAGTACCCCTAAATCTTCCAATCTTTCCAAAATTGGGGTATCGCTCCAAATCCTTCCTCCGTTCGAGGGGTAATATCCCTAGCTCTTTCAGCCAGATTTTCCTCGTTCCTTTTCTCTCCCAATCAAGGAGCAGTACCCCGAATCATCCAAGACAGCTTGAACTGGATCATCCCCAGATTTCTTTCCTTCAGTAAGCCCACTATACATCCCTAGTGGACTCCAGATTCTTCCTTCCAGTCAAGGAGCGGTTCCCTGAAATCCCTTCAATCTTCCTAATTGGGGCATCACCCCAGACCTACTCTCTCAACCAAGAAGCGGTACCCCAGGGTTCTTTCAATCATCGCCCCGGATCCACTCTCTCAGTCAAGGGGCAGATCCCCGTGATTCTTTCAAATCATGTTAAACTGGTACATCTCTCCCAGGTCTTTACCTTCTAGTCAACTGAGAGGCAACATCCTCACCCTTTACTTTGTGTTCGCCTATTCAGGCACACTTTCCCTTCCGTTCGCCTATTCAGGCACCCTTTCCTTTCTGTTCGCCTATTCAGGCACCCTTTCATTTCCGTTCGCCTATTCAGGCACCCTTTCCTTTACTTTTGCCTATTCAGGCACCCTTTACTTTCACTTATTCATTCACCCTTTCCTTTCCATTCGCCTATTCAGGCCCTTTTACTTTCCAATCGCCTATTCAGGCCCTTTACTTTCCAGTCGCCTATTCAGGCACCCTTTACTTTCCAGTCGCCTATTCAGGCCCTTTACTTTCCAGTCGCCTATTCAGGCACCCTTTACTTTCCAGTCGCCTATTCAGGCCCTTTACTTTCCAGTCGCCTATTCAGGCCCTTTACTTTCCAATCGCCTATTCAGGCACCCTTTACTTTCACTTATTCATTCACCCTTTCCTTTTCATTCGCCTATTCAGGCCCTTTTACTTTCCAATCGCCTATTCAGGCCCTTTACTTTCCAGTCGCCTATTCAGGCACCCTTTACTTTCCAGTCGCCTATTCAGGCCCTTTACTTTCCAGTCGCCTATTCAGGCCCTTTACTTTCCATTCGCCTATTCAGGCCCTCTACTTTCCAATCGCCTATTCAGGCACCCTTTACTTTCCAATCGCCTATTCAGGCACCCTTTACTTTCCAATCGCCTATTCAGGCACCCTTTACTTTCCAATCGCCTATTCAGGCCCTTTACTTTCCACTCGCCTATTCAGGCACCCTTTACTTTCCAGTCGCCTATTCAGGCCCTTTACTTTCCATTCGCCTATTCAGGCCCTCTACTTTCCAGTCGCCTATTCAGGCACCCTTTACTTTCCAATCGCCTATTCAGGCCCTTTACTTTCCACTCGCCTATTTAGGCACCCTTTACTTTCCAGTCGCCTATTCAGGCCCTTTACTTTCCAGTCGCCTATTCAGGCCCTTTACTTTCCAGTCGCCTATTCAGGCCCTTTACTTTCCAGTCGCCTATTCAGGCCCTTTACTTTACATTCGCCTATTCAGGCCCTTCACTTTCCATTCGCCTATTCAGGCCCCTTTTACTTTCCAATCGCCTATTCAGGCACCCTTTACTTTCCAATCGCCTATTCAGGCCCTTTACTTTCCATTCGCCTATTCAGGCCCTTTACTTTCCAGTCGCCTATTCAGGCCCTTTACTTTCCAATCGCGTATTCAAACCCTTTACTTTCCAGTCGCCTATTCAGGCCCTCTACTTTCCAGTCGCCTATTCAGGCACCCTTTACTTTCCATTCGCCTATTCAGGCCCTCTACTTTCCAGTCGCCTATTCAGGCACCCTTTACTTTCCAATCGCCTATTCAGGCCCTTTACTTTCCACTCGCCTATTTAGGCACCCTTTACTTTCCAGTCGCCTATTCAGGCCCTTTACTTTCCAGTCGCCTATTCAGGCCCTTTACTTTCCATTCGCCTATTCAGGCCATTTACTTTCCAGTCGCCTATTCAGACCTTTTACTTTCCAGTCGCCTATTCAGGCCCTTTACTTCCCAGTCGCCTATTCAGGCACCCTTTACTTTCCATTCGCCTATTCAGGCACCCTTTACTTTCCATTCGCCTATTCAGGCACCCTTTACTTTCCAACCGCCAAACAAGGCACCTTTTATTTCTTGTTAACCGAGGGTCAACCCCCAATCCTTTTATTTCCAGTCAACCAAGGGGCAACACCCCTGATCCTTTAAATTCCTTTCATCGCCTAGGATGGGCAAATTTTATATTTCTTTCATCGCCCAGGATGGGCACTTTTAAGCTTCCATTGCCAAGGATAGGTGTTCTCAGGATTTTCTGCTTGCCAAAGTTGGCACCCTTTCAAGCTTTTATCACCAAGGTTGAAATTTTTAAGCTCTTCGACTGCCAAAGCTGGCATTGTTTAGGTTGTCATTTTATCAAAACTGTCATTTCTCTGAAGTTATTAATGTCGAGATCATCTCTAAAGAGAAGATGTTCACGTCTTTACTTTCTTTCCTCGATATGAATGGATCATTCATATTATCGCGAAAAGAAAGTAAAGAGGGGCAACTGTGAACATCATTGTTTTTTTAAAATAATAATAAATAATAAATAAATATTTTTTCTTGTCCCCCATTCCGGAAATTCCGCTCGGAATCCGGAAATGGGTTCCCCACTTTCACCCCACCTTCACCTTCTTCAACTCCATCATCCTCATCTTTCAAAAAGGGCCAACAAACGGACGCAACGGAGATCATCAGAGCATACTCAGCTTCAACCTCCATCCTTACCTTCCTCTTTTCACCAACAGAACCAACAGAACTCACATCTCCTTTATCCACTTCATCTCTTTCACCAACAGACTCCACTTCTTCATCCTCTCAGATCCTCTCAAACACCCCCAACAGCACTACCATCAGAGCACACTCATCTCCAATCTCCATCATCATCATTAAAAATTCAACCACCAAACAAAAAGAAAAAAAACAGAACCATCAAAAACAAAAAAAACAAAAAAAACCATAAAAAAGAAAACCAACAAAAACAGCAAAGAAAAAAGAGAAGGAGGAGTTTTCTACCAGTACCACCGATCTTCCTCTCTCTCTCTCACTCACTTCCCTCTCGGTCTCTCTCTCTCTCTCGTGTGTGTGAACCGCCCACGCTGGCCACCACTGTTGACCGACGTCACACCGCCAAGCTCCTCCCTCTCCAGCCTCCCTGCTCGTGAAACTGAGCACCACCTCGCCACCGAGCTCCGCCCCACCGCCGTCTCTGCCCAGGCTTCCTCCGTTCGGCCTTTTTCTCCTTCTCTCCGGTCATCTTTCTTTCTTGGCTTCTCTCTCTCTCTGCCGATCTCCTTCTTGATCCCCCCTCCCTCTCTCTCTAACCTTCACTCCCTCTCTTTCTCTCCACCTAGCCGCCGCCCCCCCCTCTCTTTCTTCTTCTTTTGTTTTTTTTCTTTTTTTTAGTTTTTAGGGTTGTTTAGTTTTGGGCCTCAGCTAGTGAGGCCCATTTCTACTACTACCTTTCTTTTCTTTTTTTTGGGAAATGGGCTCTTAAAGCCCCATGTTATTTTGTTATTTTTTTATGTTAATGAAAATAATAATAATAAAATAGTAATATATATTTTTTTGAAAATAAATAAATAAAAGAAATAAAAAATGAATTTTTCAGTTTTAGTTAAATTAAAATAAAATTATTCCTAAATTTAATAGATTTTTATTAGAAGTGAAATAAAAAATCACAAAAACCCAAAAAAATATTTTTATAGTATTTTATGGTAAAATATAAAAAAAAACTTAATTTCTTTTGTAAAAATTAAAATAGATAGTTTCATGTTAATTTTTGTTATATATATTTTCTTTTATAAAAATTATTTCAAAACTTTATGGGCGATGTCGTGCAAAATTACTTTTGCCTACATCGTTGTTATTAGGTCTCGAAGGTTTATGCACGTGCGATCTTACTTCGCCTTGTATTTCTCCTTCCTCATGAATTTTCTTTATCAAAATTGATCAAAAATAATTTAAATATTTTTCTTTTAAAATTAATTTCCCTAGAACTACGTGACCCTGATTTCTCAATACACTTGAGAATACGTAGGAGCGGGAATCAATTCCTGTCGGGCCCACTTTTTCGTTACCAATTTCTCTGTCTCTGCTATTATTTCAATTAATTTTATATAGTCAATATTTTAAATTTTATTGTCGCAAGGAGGTTAATTTAGACGCGACGTCTTGTTAATCTCATATTTTTATTTAAAATAATATTTTCTTTGAAATGAGGTTAATTTAGACGCGACGTCTTGTTAATCTCATGTTTTAATATTTTTATTTTAAAATAGTATTTTCTTTAAAATGAGGTTAATTTAGACGTGACGTCTTGTTAATCTCATGTCTTTTTATATTTTATAAAAAATAATTTTTTTTAATCAACCTTATTTTTTTTATTTTATTTTATTAATTTTATTTTAATCTTTAAAATTATGTAGGAATTAAGGTTAATTTGGATGAGACGTCCTGTTAACCTTTAATTTCACTTTGTTTTATTTTTTTCTTATAATTATTGTTTTGTCGAGTTTCTTACTATCATAGCTTTGTCATTTCTTACTGTTATTATCTTAATCTTTTATTTTCATTATTCGTTTTCTTACTGTCACTGTTTAGTCTTCAATCGTTGCTGTTTTCTTCTTTCTTACTGTCGCTGTTTGGTCAGATTTCTTACTATTATTATTCAGTATGTTTTTTCTGTTTGTGTTTGCTTTGTCATTTCATATGTTTCTTTTCATAAAAGAAGTTAAAATAATTTCTAGATTATTTTGAAATAAGCGCTATCAATTTAAGGTAACCGTTTTATAACGGACAGTTGTGAGGTGCTAATACCTTCCTCACCTGTAATTCGACTCCCGAACTTAGAATTTCATTTTTCATAACCAGTGTTTTAAAAGAGGTTTTTCCCGATATTTTTATCCTAAAAAATATTGGTGGCGACTCCCTGTTTTTCTTTTCGAAAGGATTTCGAAACCCGTTTTATTTTTAAGGGTCGGCCATCCCGTCACGATCCCGGTCGCGACACAATTACTACCAAGTCAGATATTCTATTCTCTATCACCTATACAGAGTTTACAGACAAAGCAAGATAGACCTTTTCCCCAGGCCTATTGGATTAACTGCTCTGATACCACTTTATAACACCCTCTGTTACACCTTAATAATACTAGAAAAATTCGTATTTTTTTTACTAAAGAAATGATTGTTAAAAAGAAACTATCGGAATAAATTACATACAACATTTCTGAAATACCTCGTAAATATTATTAAAACTTTATAAAGTAATTTTTACATTCATCCGAAGAAAATAAATATTAAACATTATAAGAAAGAGAGGAAATTCCATGGCCCAAAAGCAGTTACTTAATAACTTTATTTATTCATTGGACCACGGTATTCATACCGAGCTCCCTTTCTAGAATGTGCTATATTCACTGCCGAGATTCCTCGATCCTTCCCTCTGAACCATCAATTTAAAATATATGAAACAAAAACACGGAAAAAGGAGTGAGAAACAGAATATAATATTCTCGATTAAGACATAAGCAACAAAGGGTTTTCACAAACCAATACATAATAATATCAATCACAATCACATACACAATCAATTTTGAATGCATGAATGTTATGCAATATCTTTATCATAACTTACCCATATATGTGGTCCCTTAAATTTTAATTTGCACTGGGCCAACCAGGAGTTTACACTGTTCCATAAGTCCGGATAATAATAATATGAAGAGCTCAACTGGCATAGAAACACTTAGAGACTAGTCAGATTAAGAAAGTTTTTATTGTGAAAGTACCCAACACTAGGGAATTACCCCAGGTCCCCTGAAGCACCCTTTCACACCCTCTCATCCCAAGGCTCGTAATTAAGCCTCCTCTAATGTATCCTCGGTTTCTATAATTCATCCCCAGACAATATCATTTTATTTCACTTTAATGATTCATGATGCATGAGCTACTCGCGTATTTAGTTGGTTAAGGCTTTTAGAAACTCAATTATTAAATACCTTAAAAAGGTTTAGAACATCCTTTCTATAAACTGTACATTTTCTCAATTCTCTGAATTTCTGTCCCATAGAAATAAATTTGGTACAGTCTTCCAATCTTAATGAAATTGAGTTTCTAAGCCTTAAATTCTCAAAACTTTTTCATATAAATCTTTTACATAATCTTTCTCAAATTTAATCTTAACAAGATCAAATTCTCAATTATTTCCAAATATCTTTAGTTATTAAGTTGGAAAAATAAAATAATTTTCTTTTAAAAATTTTATTTTATTAAAAGAGAATAATCTTTAAATCATTAACCAAAAATACTTAAAATTATAAATTTTTTCTTTAATTCAAAATTTAATTATCTCAATTTGTTATAAATTAATTTTCATAAAATGTCTACTTTCTAAAATAAATACTAATTTTTTATTCTAAATATAAAAATAATTTCTAAGAATAAATAAAAGATAATAAAATTTTAAAGAGTAAGGTAAGAAATTCTTACTGAATTTTAGCTTTCCGTCATGCTCGCTATATGTTCAAACTCTACATTACAATATTATCAATCAAATATTATTAATCACAATTAAACATCATCAATCACAATCAATCATAATCAAATCAATTAAATATCATTAATACATATCATAATACAAAATTTAATGATTATTAATATAGTTGATTTTTTTTTCTTTTTGTCCATTCCTCGCATAGGTTTATGTAAGTCCATATAATCCAGTCATTGCATAGGTATAGTCCAGTTCATATAGGTTATAAAAGTACATGTCCTTGCATAGGTATGTTAGAGTTAGTTACATCAGATATTTAATTTAAAATTTATTATAAATTTTAAGTTAAAGAGTTAATATTTTAAAATGATAATATTATTAAATTTAAAAGGAGTAGGGGACTCCTCCCATTATTCTTATGTCTTTTCATATCATATTTTTATCTCACTCCCCCTTACCTTGAGTTGTTACTAAGAGAGAGTTTGCTTTGCGCCTCCGATTTCTAGAAATATTAATACCAATCTTATTTCAGTATAGGCATAAGATGAAAATTAAAATTACTACTTAAAGCAGAAATGGTAAATTTGGAATAGTGAATAGTGTGTCGGGTCATAGACCCCCGACGAACAGCCTGACCCATTTCCATCCTCAATTGCATCACAAGTTATATTTTATTGAGTATTTACATAGAAGAAATGGTCTTTAGTTCTCTAATTCTTTCCATGGTAACTTCATTTCATTAAAATGAGTTGTTACTTACATGTCTCATTGCTTAAATCCATAAATCTCTTGCCACACCTCTGGATTTTACACCAAATCACCTGGTAAAAATTGTTCCTTAAGGTTATTCAAATGCTTCTAACGCATATTCAATAAACATGATGTCTATACAACAAAATAATTAGATAGTAAGGCGACATAACTAGTTAGAAACTAATAAAATAACTAATATATCTTAACTGACTAATCTAATCACAATTAATGTAAGCCTAACTAATTAACTAAATCTCCCTTCCTAACAAATATAGAGCGGCAGACATGGTCATGGCCCTGGTCCCTTCATTATTTCAATAAATATTGGAGAATAGTATTTTATATTGGTCCAAACTATTCATTGTGCTCATTTAAATAATAGAAACTCAAGTTAAGCTACATTGTTTCTTGAAAAAATAATGAATTAAAAAATATTGGTTAAGAAATTAAAATACAATTCAAAAACTATAATTTTCTTTGATAACAATGAATTCTTGTTCTCTCTATTTTTATTTATGAATACAAGGGAGAAAAATACAACCAAAGGGTTAACTCCTCATGAATATCTAAGTAATGGGTTATTTGTTTCAAATCTTAACCGTTGTAACTTGTAACAAATTTCTATTGGATATATTTGATTAAAAATTTTATAACTTTCCATTTTCAAAATTAACATAGTAGGATTTTTATTTATTGCTGATCAATATATAGAGAAAAACTATAATTTACCAGAACAAAACAACTATAACTAGGAATCAAGTAGATGTCAAATATCAAACAAAGCCCAACTATTATGGGCCTACTAGTTAAAGAGTCCAAATGAAGTTGACCAGTGTTGCTTCATTAGTTTAAGAGCCCTGTCTTTTTGTTTTTGTTCTGCTTTCAACTTAAATTGGGCTTTTTTTGAAAGTTGGATTGTCTACCTCTTGCTTAATGGGATAGAGGCATAGAGCAATTTGCATGGCAATACCTCCTTTCATTTCACAAGGTCCCATATTTCATGTGTTTCTGGATTATATATTGAGTTTCATTTTGATATCAATTAATTTAAACGTACCTTTAATATAAATTTTAAAATGCCCATCTAAAAAATTAAAAAATATAGATTGTGTAATTAGTTGATGATATACAAAAATTATATTTAATACATTTTAATTAAATTCTTATTATTTATTTGTTGATAATCTTGTCTCGTTAATGCTTGCTCTGTTAAAACTAAGTTGTCTAGTGACTAATGTCGTGTTACACCAACCGCACACACTCGATTCTAAATGTGGTAAGGCTTTTCGTTACATTATGACTCACCTACTGAGTTGAAAATACTTACATATAGGTATGATAAAAAAAAAATTATGCCCCATTAATTTCATGATTTTGACCTCATTGAATTTAAATATTCTAACAAGAACAAAAACCTTTTATGTTCTGTTGTGAATAACTTCTCTCTCACATAAAATTATAAACATGTTATTGGTGTTTTTCATTTCTCTATCCCAGCATTTTAGACGCTGCAGTGCCTTTCAACTTGTAAGCTATGAGTTCTTCCTTTTCAATTTTAAGTATTATTTTGTGTTTTGTCTTTTTCTGAAATGCTTTAATCATGTAGGCCACCATTTGATTTTTATTTTATTTTTTTGATGATGCACCGTTTTAGTTTTCAGGCTTCAGTATTTCAAATTTTTTACGTTTATGACTTGTTAAATTTACACTCATTTATTCATCATGCTCTTTGGGTTCTAACGAGCAAATCATCAATTTCTTTCGTCAGAAATTTAAAGATGCTTATGAGTTTTTACTTTATTTTCAACAGATAATTGAAAGATTTTTGAATGAGAGATACCATTTGTTTATCTTTTTTTTAAGTTAGCACTGAATTTTCTCTTACTACGTCAACAGTATAAAGAACCTTTTTTTTTTCTATAAAGATTGTGAAAATTCAACTACACATGAATGAATGATACATATAAATGAATGTTAGTCCAGTGATTTATATTGAAAGAGATGGGTTTGATCAGTTAACGATTTCAAAATATAAAATTACGTTAAGGACAATTATAAGATAGATAGATAAGTTATTTAGTGTAAAATATTTATATTATCTTGGTATCATAATAATAATAATAATTTTCTTAATTTTTAATATTTTTATTAAATTACTCCACTAATCTAAGTCTTGGATTTGCCCCTGGACTCACCAATATCACATTTAGCATAAAAACTTTGACATAAATGACCTTAGATAAGCATTTGTTAATAACATTATAGTGTTACAGTATTGGATTTTCTACTACCTTAAGCATTGAGTCTCATTTAAAGTACACCTCCATCCTGACTCATGCCAAGACACTTGTGAAGTAACAGCACCTAAATTATTAAGGTCTTACCTGTTGCTTTAACAATAAAGTAAGAAACAAATGCCTAGTATAATATATACCCCTATCTCCTTAAACAATCCTTTAATCATCAAGTTTGAACTTCTTATAATAAAACCAAGCAAATCCAAACCATTTTATCAGTATAATGAATTTTTATATTTTTATAACTTAATTAGAATACAAATAATCGCGCGTGCGTATTCTTTTCCAACTGTACATATTCAGCAGAATATGTAAAACTTATAATAGTATGCAAATTACCCACAATGAGATTAAGATCTAGCTAGGCCATATAACTTGAAATATATCATATCACCTTCGTTTATAAATATAAGATTACTTTTAAAAGAAAAAAAATGTTTTTATATAAGATTTTTTTTAAATTTTTATATCATTAATTATTTTTTAGTTAAATAATTCTTGAAATTGATATAACAATAAATAAAATACATTTCTCTCATATAATAATTGGGTGATAAGCAAAGAGAGAATAATTGAAAAAAGTTGAATAATGAGTCATATTAAATAATTTTAATGATTCTAAATAAATTAACTAACTTTTTTAATATGTGTAATTAGGTTAAAAAAATTATATTAAAGGATTTAGGGTTTAAAATTGTATATGATTTTTTAAAAACGAGGGCATGCCTAAAGCATGCAGATATACTTTTCATGAACAGATATAGTTATTGACTTTAAAAGTTAAATTATGAATAGAAATAAAAATAAACCATGTGTGGACAGATGAATTAGCCTAATTCTATTTATATTTAAATAATTTTTCAATTTCTATTATAGGATGATGTTCAACCTTAGTTTTCCTTGTCCCGTTTAAAATGTGCCCTAGCTACGCTCCATGTTTCCTACTCCCACTAGCATGTACATATATTATTTTTATGAATATATATATATATATAAAAGTTGAAATCATTGATTTATAAAAACTATATAATAGCAATGTGGTAAGTATAGAAAACAACTTCTCAATTAGTTTATAAATCGTGATATGAAAAGTATTGAATTACTATTAAGTTATTCAACCAGAAGATTAATTTATTATTATTTTAATCTTGAAGTATGATGTAGGGATAACTCATTTCATCTTTTAACAACATGTAAAAAAAACTTCTATTACTAAGAATAAAATAATATTTTGTGATTAGTCGACAATCGTTTTGTATGACACGAGAAATATTAAGTGAATGTGAAATGGATACAAGATTCACACTTGTTGTGTTTGTTTATTTTTAATGTGTGTATATGTTTGGTTTTTTAATTGGGTTGGTTAAATCTAGGTTGACCAACCCAAAAATAGATTATATAGCTAAAAAGAGTTTTGATTGTTTCGAACGGTATAAAGGATCACTATTAACGTTTTGGTTATCCCGGACTGGAAACCAAACGGACCCAAAGTTTCTTTGAGGTTTAAAAAAGACTTTGAATTTAGGCAAGTCACGTGCAAGGTGGGTACCACTTGAAAATTTATATGATATCATTAGCGTGGCTTTACACTAAAATTAAGCGGAAGATTAATTTAAGGGGGAAAGGGATATGTTGAAAGGAGATTAAGAATAAAAAAGACGAAGTTGAACAGTTAAGGCATGATTATGTTAGTACATGTCGGGACAAGGGAGTGCACGTGCGTCGCCGAAATCATCGTTGCCAATGAAAAGAAGGATGCGCTGCACGTGCCTTCCGGTCAATGGTCAAAAGCCAGGCCTTCATCTTTCTTCACACAAAACAAGATGATTAGGATCCCTTGCTCCCAATCTCAATTTAAGAATCTACTTCCTCATCATCACCGTTCAATAACTTTAATCACACCCCTATAATGATCAAGGCCAAAATAATCAAATTTTGGGTTGAAAAGTTTCATAAAAGAATATTTCTTTACAAATTAAGAAGACTATATTATTATTAATGATTTTAAATAAAAAAATGTATTCTTGATTTTTTATTTCTAATTACATAATTTTGGAAAAAAAAACAATGATAACCCATAAGCGCTCAACAACGATGTTATTGTCGGAATTTGGTAATCAATAGATGTAGTCTTTATTTGGGCTAAATTCATAACTTTGAAATTAGGTCACCTTCAATCTTAGATGACTCAACTTATTCTTAACAGTATGAGATATTCTACGGAATGATTACTCACAAATACAAGATTTTATTGATTGAAAATGATATTGAACTCATGAACTTTGAAGTCATAAGTTGAAATTATGTCACTAACTAATTATGTCAACCTGTGTTGGCTTTCTAATTACATTTTTAAAATGCGTTGGTTAGTGTTTTCATGAAAATATATAAAATTTAATTCAATAGACTTTTTCGATCTTATTTTCACTACTTTTTTTTCTTCTTATTTCTTTCATTTTTAATTGTTTTATTCTTATTTTATCTCTTCGTAATATTTTGAAACAAATACTTATTTCAATTTTGATGAATCGAAAATGTTTATATATGTTTTAAAATTTCTTATGTGTGGGATTGTTTTAAAGAGGTTTACATATATTAATAGTAAGAGACAAAGACTAGTAAATATATATTTTTTGTCTGTTGTCTTTTCCTTTTTAATTTTTTATTGTCTTCCCTTTCCTCAGGTCTAAAGATAAGTAAAGGTCGAACTTCAAGTAGCAAATATATTATAGTTAGGGAAGGCTTGCACATTGGATTTGGTTTGGCTTAAGGACGTGTACTCTAAACTTTAAAGCATGCTTCTAAAGTCTAAAACAAAACCCGAATTGGTTGTCCTTTGATTTTTTTTTAGTTCAAAATTAATAGTTAACGAAACAGAGAATCACGTTTTAATTTGAATATTTGAGAAAAGGGCAACATGTAGATTTAACTGTCCAAAATGTAGAGCAGAGGCAGTTTGCACATTCCTTTCGTCTGGGTCCAGCACGTGCAATGTCACATGGCGTTTTGAAAGGGGATGGACAAGAACAAGCAAAGCTACTCACCTCATTTGCAACTTGCACCTTGCTGCGTCAAGAGAATCAACCTCTGCATTACTCAAACCTACCTAGCCAATCATCAAAATATATGTACACAACCTACTTACAATATGTTTGGTTTGAAGTTAGAGAAACAAAGTTATAAAAATAGAAAAATGTAAAAATTAATATTGACCGTAGGATTAATTTTTTTTCCTTTGACAAGCTCCGTTCCATTGTAAACGAAGACAAACCAAACATGATCTTAGTCCCTCTTTGCTTCTCATATTCAAAGTAAGTGTTTGATTTATCAACCAATGTGAGATTAGTTGAATTAGTAATCAAATTCGATAGTTTAATTAAATTAAGTGTGTTAAATTTGAAACATTAGATATATAAAAACAAATTTTAAAAGAGCTAAATACCTAAATTTGAATTAATCAATTCTTCGAATTAAAGATGAAGATCAAACAAGAAATTTTCAACTTATTATCTAAATTAGATCACAAAATACCTCAACCAACGTGGAATGTGGAATGTTCGTTAGTTTGTTCATATTGTGCATGCATATATAACCAAGGAAATTTGAATGAAGTAAATCAATAAATTATTCATCAAACAGTTAAAAAAAATGAAAAATTTAAAGCTTTCAAGGTTTATATCTTACGTGATTGAAACAAGGAAATGATCCAATGATTATAACACTCATATATTAACGTTATGCAACTTTATAGGGTTAAGAAATAATATAAAAATTTATAAATAGCGTTAACATTCATCTACACTTTGATTTCAAAGTAATTTTCACATAATTTTTAATACAAAAGTTTGATTTTTAACATTATCTAAAGATTATATATATTAGACAAACCATTTATATATGTAGTACTCTAGATGTTTTAAATTTTAACTTTTATTAAAATTACTTTATCAAGATAATTTGCATTAACTTTTATTATCACGAGTGTTGATTATAACAAACAGATTAGACTTTTTTTTAATATAAAAGACAATTACAAATTTCTGGGTAAATTAAAAATGAATTTTCTTTTATACCTTTATTTATTATAAGAAAGTACAAAATCTAATTAGTCACGTGTCCCTATTTTAACAATTTAATTAAGGGTATTTTTGAAAAAAAAATAATTCACTCACATAATTATTGTAAATATTGTTAAGTGTGTTTCTTGTCATTTGTCTCTTACATTTGAGACAAAAAGTAATTAATGAGCTATTAAGAAAAATTATAAAATTAAATGGGAAATATATAACTTCAAATGTATTGATGTAATTACGTCTAACAACTTGATTTGTACGGTTATATGTCTATGATAAAATAAACTTATAGCTTATAATCTCTAACATTTTAGATAAGTTACTGAAATAGAGTTATTTGATAAAAATAACTTAGATTATGTTAAATAACATTAAATATATATGTAATATTATAATTATGTGATAAGTGAAAGTTATCATTTTCAAAAAAAAAATTATGAGGATAAAATGATAGCTAAATAACTAATGAGAAAGTTTATAACATTTAAAAAACCATAAGACACCTCAAGTAGTTTTTCAAAAATTAGGTGCAAATTTTACAACAACTATATTATCAAACTTTCCATATTTTGGCATAATGTTTATGTGTTATTAAAATAATAGTTATGATATCAAATTTTTTAAATTCTAAAATTTTTCTAATAGCTACCAAGCACATTCAACATCAAACAACATTAATAATCTAGCCTAAAGTTTTCCCAATCATCAAATTTAAGCCCTAATGAATGACCTATACGTTTTTAATAGAAAATTTGACAACATAAAAGTTATTATATCAAAATTTTAACATTACCTAATAGATATCCATCAATCTCAACATCATACGACATAAGTCATCTACCCTAAGGTTGCCCTAAATCATGTGGGCAGCCTAATAAACAGTAACTAAGAAAGAATTAAAGAAATTAACATCAATGCTAATCAAAATTTTGATTAATCCAAAATATTTCTTTCAATCCCACGAATACAAAGGTATTAACGATCCTTTAAACCACGAGCTAAGAGAGTAAAAAAAAGTGATGAATTAAGGGTTAAAAAGAAAATGTATAGGAAGAAAGAAACTTGACATAAGAAAGGGAAGAGAAGTTCGCCCATATGTACATATAAGAGGTCTGCCATAAATCTCACTTATGGCTAATGTAAATGTACTCCTCACTTTGCGGGAGTTGTGACACCTTTAGAGTTTTATTTGATTATTCTTTTTTTTTAATGAAGTGTCTGCATTGGTGTTTAGCTGACACAAATGCAAGTTTGTAATTTGCGTCAACCTACACTAACGTAAATAGCTTACACTTCATCTGGGGAGCATGTTGCATTGACTTTGTGTAGGTAAATAAAATCGATCGACATTTTACTTCACTATTAAGCAAAATTAAATGGAATGAACAAAGCACCAAAGATTAATGGAACCCCAAAGCTTTCCACATATCCATTGATTATCGCCACTTTTTCCATATTTACAATTAGTTTGACTCAAGGTATTTTGGGTTTTACTCCTCAGTAGGCATCTGTGAATAAGAAAAATTGATATCCAGATGAATCATCCATTATTCGATGAATGCTAAGAAGTTGATATGGGTCCTTGGGACAACATCAATTTAGATTCATGTCATCTGTTTGCATCATCCATTTTTTATTATCCTTTTTCACCCTGACAATATTTAATGCCTAAGATCAATATTAGATCTTACAAATGAAACCCACTTTTAATAATTCTCTTGTTTGCTCATATGTCAGCTTTTTTTTTTTTTTACCTAAGCGCATTTTCTTCTGGGCAACGAGCCTTAACTCTAGATAGACCGCTAGCTTATGACAATAAAAATTGGGATAGATTCTTGGTGTATCTGCCGCAATCCAAGCAAAAAAGTTGCTTATATTCTTGGAGAAGCTCTATCAGCCTCTTCTCCATACCATTCCTAAGTTAGTAGTTAATGTCCTTCACTTTCTTGATGGAATCATCAAGTCTTTGATCATCCTTTTAGGCTTAAATGGGTTCAAGGAATCAATCTTGAGTTTCTCCCTGGGGTCCAAATATATCATGTCAATTAAGCCGGTCAATGTTTCACCATCATTTAACTTTCTTTTCTTTATAGTGATCTCTTAGTTCACCATTTGGAGACTCAGATTATAACAAAAGTGGGTCATCTTTCAATCTTCCCTGATTGAAGAAACTCAATTGTCTTTGTCAATGAACTTAATCAATAAGTGAGGTATTGAAGTTAGTGCCTCTATATCGTTCAACGTCAGCCTTCCCATGATTCCATTAAAGGTGATTTCACACCAATCACCAAAATCCTTACTTTTAATGTTTTGGCACCAAGGTCACCCTCAAAGGTGATCCTTGTATCGAGGTAGCCCTTGGTAGGCTGTTTCACTTCATTAAACATTGTTATATCTTGGATGTATTATTGTAGATCTATATCTACCAAACCCATCTTGAGAATTTATAGAAGATCAAATCACAATAATTTTTTAGTCTACTAAGAGCCTTTGAACCCATTTGTTCGCCATACCTCAATTACCACCACCACATCATCATCATCATTATCTAGCTTGTGAGGTCATAGTCTTCATCAAAGAAAGTAATGAGTAGAGTTTGAATCTCATTCAAAATGGTCTTTTATTAGGCTTCATTTACAGAGACATGACCATTCTGTAATAATTTTTAGGCAATGTTGGACACTTTACCTCCTGTAAAACCTCTAACAGTCATATATATTATCTCTCTTCTTTACTTCGAATAAGGTTCTTCTAAATCATTTTCCTAATCAGTTGCTTCGATGACTTTTGTCTTCTTAGGACCTTGTCCCTTATCACCTGGTGTAGCCTTCTTAGGACCTTGTCCCTTATCACCTTCTAGGGATTTATCATGTGTGTTTTATCATTTCAGTTTAACTCATCATAGGACTTATTTTTGAATAGGTATTATTTTAACTTTCTTTCTTTGATTAGGACCTTAATAGTGTCCTTTAGCTATTTACATTGTTGGTGTTTGCACTACGAGCTATTAATGCATCATTTTAAACTTATCAATAAAAAAAGTCTATTTAGTTTTAAAATTGTTTTAATTGTTTCTTATCCTTAGAATAATAGGTCATATGAAAATTATTCCTAAAATGTTCCTAGTCAAGTATTTACATGGAGGCATGTAAATACATTAAGACTAGTGAATTGCCTGGGGTGTAGGGGGTACTCTCAATACTTTGCAACTGGTATGAAAGCTCTTGGTCTCTCTTTTTTATGTCGATTTAATGGAAATCCAGTATTATATTACACTGGCTTAGTGGGAACATAGTGTCTTCAACTATAAGGTTCAGGGTCTTCCAAACGTCAGCTTAGGGACAAGTGGTGGTGGTACCTGTGAAGACTTAGATGCTTAAGTCCGTATAGATTCTAAAAATACCAGAGCATTAAGAATAATAAGTGACTTACTTAATTTCTTATAAATGATGATATTTATAGCCTTTATGGAGGTCTAACTTGTGATTTAACATATGACAGGTGACCAATCTACTTTTTAGTCAAGTGGCATCCTTTGCTTAGAGAGTCTGACTTTCTAGCAGGCTTTTGGCTAGTGTCTGTCAGTAGGCACATTGGTCATGTTGTTCATCAACTTATGCCATCTTGCTGAATTAACACCTTTTGCCCTTAATGTCATCCTAAAATCTAGGGGCCAGAATGGACATTGGATCATTTGTCCAATTTTGTGTTGTTGTACAATTTACCTAGTTGGAGTGCCTTTTTATCATAAGATTTTAATAGAAAAGTCATGAGTCGTGAACTGGTTAGGCTTGGGGTACAAGGGTCATATTGGTAACTAGTCCTCAATATGTGTTATAAGTTTAGATTTTATACTGGTTTAATGGGGACCCGATATAATATCCTTTGTTCTAGTATGGAAATAAAGGTCTTAGAGTGATTCCTCACACCAAAAGCACCAACCTTACGCGTTGTGGGGCAAAAGAGGACGTTACCTATCAACACACTCTGACGCTCAAGTTAGTGAATATTTAAGGAGGATATCAGAGATCAAGCATAAGTTTTAGAGTGAATGTTCTACCTTACCTGGGGGTAATAAAAGAGTTGTCACGAGTAGATGGGCTTACCGTACAAGGTGTCAGCATGATTCTGATCATTGTAGAAAGGTTGACACGCAACAGTGACTTTACCTACCAACTGCACCTTTCCATTAGTCACTTTGCAAGTTACTTCTTCAAGACATAATTGCATAAGTTAACTCTAACTTTTCGGTATTGAGAGAATAGCTCATACCGGCATACGCCATAAGTCGCATGCGCAGTGTTGAGAGCTGATGTCATGCTTCAATTCTTGTGCGATGCCAGTCTTACTTGACAGTTTTCTAGGTCAAATGACTGGATCAAGTGTCATAAAAGAAATTTAGAAAAAAAATTAAAAAATTTTAAAATATAAAATAATGACACATGGTGTCTTTCTATTTGCGCGACACTTAGCATTCTGGGTGTCTGAGTAATTGCGTCGCTTTGACACTAAACGGTGCATCCTTAAGAAAGTTATGGGTCGCACTACTTCGTATTCCACTGCGTCCCATGGGTCGCGTTTGTTCACCTTCGGCTTGTTTCCCTTAAAGCCTCCATAGATAGAGAACTAGTGGCCAAGGAAAGATACACTTTGCTTTTGATTCCAGAGAAACTTTGTTCCTCCAGTGTGTATTACTTATCATCCTGACTATTAACCTGGCTCGCACCAGAAAAATGACAAGAGTAATCCCCACAGGTAGCTCTTCAATCCCAACCTTTTCCTTTATACATTTTATTCTTTCAAATAATGTCAAACCAGAATTTCAGGGGATGACCACACGAGGGACAATTCTATATAAATCCTTCCCAAGCCATCATCATGGCTATTTGTGGGCCCTTGACGTGAGCCACGGGTTGGACAAACAAATTTGAGTAGGTGGGTTAGGGAAGGACCAAAGGGAGCCACCCCATCTGTTCTGAGGTTAGCGAATCTTAAGGATTTAACCCTTTCATCAGAATTGTTAACTGGCTCCTTTAACTTGATAGCGGCTCGTTCCATTACCAGAGTCTTCACTAGCTCATGATACAAACTCGAGCGTGGTACATTATTACACTGATGACATTATTTATTATGCAAACGTCCCTTTTCTAAAATATATAGTAACCACAATGATAGCTGAAAGCTCTTTCGAGAAGATCAACCCAGAGGATACCACTATGTTTATGGATGGGATTAATTGGATGGCCTATAAAGTCTAAGACTCATATTTCTAGGTACAAAAAGAAATTTTGAACATTCCTAGCCGTTATGCTGAAAGCCATGACGGGGTCAAGTTGGACTCTAACCAGATTTGGAGATCCAACAAATATAAAGACCAATTTTCTATGATTGCGTTGTTGTATAATGACTGGGTTTGCCATATACCCCAAGAGCAATTTTTTTTTATGTATGAAATTCTTTTCATAAAGGTAGGTTACATCTCCCCTTAATTAAGTTTGAGATAGGAGTGATCAAGTTTTTGGGCATCACCCTTAACCAATTACATCCCAACGGCTGAGGCTTGGTCTTGTCTCTAGAAGTTTTGGGCAAGCACTTAAGATTTACTCCCCCCATTACAATGTCTTTTTTTATGCCTGTGTCCTCCATCGTGGGAACCCCGATGGTGGATTGAGCTTCATCAACCTCTGATGTCAGAGTGACATTGTTAATTTTGAGGCTTATATGGAATCAATCGGACAAGACTGTCAGTGTCTCGATCAAGCATTCTTTTTCAAGACTTTTGCTAAAAGTGACCACGTACGTCATGGAAGAAAATAAGTCAAGTGAGGGATCCTGAGAAATAGTAGATACTCTTCATGATATTTCTCGGTCGGCTCCCTTAAAATAGTGCTCTCTGCTAGGGATTGGGACACGAGGAAGGAATACCTTCTAGGGTACATACTTAGGATATTTTGTTTACTTCTACTTTATTCTGGTTATTCATCTAGTTATCTTAATGTTGATTTTATTTTAATGTAGGGAGAATGGGAAGAAGTGCCCTAGACTAGCTCTGGGGTATAATGGGCAGGGTGGACACTAATCCTGACCAAGAAAACTACATCACTCCCCTCCTCTGGAAGGCTAGGGAGGTGTCTTAGCCTTATGGAGACCTCTGCATCCTTCAAGAATCATAAAAAAGAAAAAGGTTATTGTCGAGGGACAGCGGCAGAAGTAAAAAATGGATGAAAAGACAAACCAAGATCCTTCAAAGGTCTGCCGTAGAATCCTCCGCCCTCAGGAGCCCCAAGTCATTCCTTCTTACATGGCAAGTGAGAAGGACTACTTTTACCTACTGGAGTAGGTTGGTCTTCCTGAGTTGGAATTCCTTTTCCCATTCTGGCTCAAGGACAGATTGAACTCTAAGGATTTGGACTATGCCTTAAACATGGTGGTATGATCCACTCTCAAGAATTTATTTCTCCTCCATTCCTTCAAGGTAAAGTGCTTCATTGGCGAAATTAAGCACCTCTGGGATAGGAATGCCCGTTTGTTTGAGGACCAAGGTCAAGTTCATAACTGCATCAAGTATTTAAATGAAAGGAACTCAGGCCTTCAAAAGTGTGATGAGGCACTCAAGAGTTAAGTGGAGTGGCTGCAAAACAAGGCTGAAGAACTAAAGAAAGAGAATGTTGTTCTGCACGAGGAAAAAGAAGACCTTTCTACCAAGGTTAGAGAAGGAGAAACCAAGTATCAAAAAGATATAAGGCTTTTTAGACAAGCCGTAGTGTAATCTTTCAACCATATAATTCAGCAGGTGGTATACTAGAACTATGGTTCACTCTAAACTTGAATGGAATTGGTTTCTATAACAAATTCCAGAATGGTGAGCTTGTGGCCTTGGTGGGTGGTGAAGACTACAAGCATTTCGACATGTCATTCCAGTTCACCCTTTGCCTGAAGATGAGGATGATTCGATTCCTAAAAGGGACATTGGTGAGGGAGAAACTAGCGATCACTAGTTTGAATGCTCTTGTAGACGGATGGAGCTTTGTTCTTTTAAAAACTTTTGTTATTTTGCTCGCTATGCCCTTTAATTTTTTGTATCTAGGGAACTAGTCCTATATTTTTGAATGAAAGTTATTCCATTTATTAGCCTTTTTCAACTATTATTTAATATCAGCTATATGTTGCTTATTTAATTAATCATATTGTTAATTAGTTATTGCATCATCAATAGCGCTTTAATAACCTTAATTGCTTAAGTTAGAAGATGTTGTCATCCTGGGGTTTTGTCAACCATACCGCTCTAAGTTAAATAACCACTTCGGGGTTTAGGTTTCAACAACCTTAACCACTCTAGGGCTTAATAACCACTATGGGGTTTTTGGCTATAATAACCTTAACCGCTCGGGGGCTTGATGACGACTTTGAGGTTTTTTGGCTTTGATAAACTCAACCACTCAGGGGTTTTTGGTTTTTGAAACCCCAATCGCTCTGGGGTTAAATGACCACTTTCTAGGGTCAATTTTTAAAAGTAAGAGTGGAATATTTGAAACTGTATTTTATTAGTAAATGACATTAAGTTATTCTGACTGCATGCCTCATTAAAACCTCCAAGGAAAAATCCTGTGGGAAAAATCATTGGTAGGAAAAAGAGTATATGACTTGTGATGCATCTTAGCTATAATAGATGTGTAAATTATTAACATTTCACTTGTTCTTGAAAACCTCACCTTTTAGAGTCTCCAGCAAGTATGCTCCTCCCATTGTGACATCATGGACCCAGTATGGCCCTTCCCAAGTTGGCCCCAATTTTCCTTAATGAGCAAACTGGTTTCCTATTAAACTTCATAGGACCAAGTCTTCACCATTAAATCACCAATTCTGAACCTTCTTATAACCGAAGAGCGGTTTTCACTTTAATAACCTGATCTCGGACAAAGGCTACATCTCGTACTTTGTGGAGGGCGTCTAGCTCATTTCTAATTCTTGAATCATTGTTTTCTTCTTCAAATTGTTGAAGTTTAGAGAAGATTTGATTGATCTCCACCGGTATTATTGCTTCCACACCGTCGGTAAGCCAAAATAGGGACTCTCTTACTCACGAGGTAAGGCTTGCTCAATATGCCCACAACACATGGCATAGCTAGTTCATCCATTCACCTTTTGCATCTCCCAACCATTTCACCAGGCCTTTTAAGATCTTCCTCTGGCAACTTTGACCTACCCGTTAGTTGGGGGTGTTCTATTGATGAGAGTACTTGTTAGATTTGAAGCCCTTTAGGTAGATCCATAAACTTAGCATCAATGAACTGTGTCCCGTTGTTAGTAACGATTCATCCCAATATCCTAAACCAGGAGATGATATTTTCATAAACAAAATGACGAGTTTTGGCAGACTTTATATGGATAACGACTTCAACCTTAATCCATTTGGTGAAATATTCAACGCCTACACTTAGATATTTGACTCCGCCTAGAGCTTTCAAAAAAGGTCCCAAAATATCCAGTCCCCATTGAAAGAATAGCCATGAAATGATATATGTAAACAATTCCTTTGCAGGGACGTGGTGTAAACTATTTTACTTTTGACATGGATCATATTTCTTAACATATTACATGATGTCATTTGTCATTGTTTGCTACCAATACCCTACTCGAAGGATTTTTTTGGCTAGACTTTCTCCATTAGAATAATGTCCATGTATCCCCTCGTGAACTTTGACCATGACGTGGGAATCTCGATCTCATTAAAGCACTTTAGGTACAGGGTAGAAAAACCATATGGAAGAGTTGTCCATTGATCAAGACATAGTTCGGAAAATCTTTTTTCAACTTCTTCTCAATTGGGTCGGTAGGTTATCCATTAATGATATACCGGATGATGGGGACTACCTACGAATCATCCGCAAATGCCTTGGCCTGGATAGTATATACCTTGACAGGTGCGGTGATGCTTAGGGTATCTGCAGTGCTTTGGATAACGGTAGTTGTTGATCCTGCTTTCTTAGTACTAGCCAATCTAGATAGTATATCGAACTGAATATTTTCCTCTCTCGGGACATGCCTGTATTCTATCCGCTTAAAACCTACTTATAATTCCTTGTTTGTGGCTAAATATTATTGCAATAATAGTTCTTCAGTCTAATAGCTCTCGTTCACCTGAGATGACTAACTGTGAATCGCTATAAAGCACTATTGTTTTGGTCTCAACGTCCAAAGCTGCTCGTAGTCGGGTGAGACAAACTTCATATTCGGCTTAGTTGTTTGATGTTTTAAAGTCAAATTTTAAATAGATCTCAACATGGACCCTATCTGCATTATCAATTCTAACTCTTGCCCTATATCTTTTTGTGTTTGACGAACTGCCAATATATATAATCCAGTGATCCTGAAATAAGGATGACACTTCTTTTGTAAGTTCGGTTAAAAAATTTGTTAACACCTGGGCTTTAATAGTCGTCCTTTTATCATTCACCTTTCTCTAGGAGTTTAATCATCCATTTTATCATTCATTCTGCTAGATCAGATTTGTGGAGGATTGTTTATAATGAAAGATTGGTGCTTACTATTATGGGATGGGCGTGGAAATACTATCGTAGTCCCCTTGATGACTAAATTAAAGCCATAACGACCTTCTCCAGCTTTTGATATGAGATCTCATCTCCTTGAAGAGCTTTCCCAATAAAATACACGGGTTGTTGTCCTTTAAGAATTTATTTGACCAAAATTACTTCCAACGCCTCATGTGATACTAACAGATATATGTAAAGCTGCTCCCTTGGGTTTGGTTTAACCAATACTGGAGGATTAGCGAGAACATCTCTCTTGCTCTTCTCCCTACTCAAACTTCTTATTTTCTTTAACACTTTATACAAAGGGAGTGACCGGTGTGCCATTTTTGGCATGAACCGAGATAGAGCTGTAATTTTTCATTCAAGGACTGAACCTCTGTTAGATTTATGGGACTTTGGAGCTCTCGTATCACCTTATATTTATCTTGGTTTACCTCAATCCCTATTTGTATTAACATAAATCCCAAAAATCTTTTGGCTGGTATTGCAAAAGTGTATTTTGAAGGGTTCAAACGCATGATATTCACTTGAAATATTGAAAAATATTTATGAGATCTTCCACGTGATGTCATCCAACTAGGGAATCTTAGCAATAATATAATCTATATAAACTTTAACAACCTTTGAGTGCATCTCTTTAAAAACTTTATTCATCATTCGTTAATATGTTGTCTCGACGTTTTTTAGCCCAAAAGGTGTCATGGTGTAACACAACACACCTCGGTCGTAACAAAAGTTATTTTCTCTTTATCGTCTTTCCACATGAGGATCTGATTATACCTAGAGTATGCGTCTATAAATGATAAAAACCGGTATCCTGAAGAGTCATTTACCATTTCGTCGATATTGGGTAGTAAGTACGAGTCCTTTGGACAACATTGATTTAGATTAGTGAAGTTTATGCACATTTGTGACATCACGACGTTGTTGAGGGCGGGGAGTGATCGCCGGTGCATGAGGACGAACAAGGAGCGGCTCCTGGCAGGCTTCCAACGGGGAATGTGACATCCCGGGCACTATTGAGGGCGGGGAGTGATCGCCGGTGCATAGGCACAGACAAGGAGCGGCTCCTGGCAGGCTTCCAGTGGGAGGGACACATGAACGAACCGAATACATACCAGAATGAGAGGGATCCAAAGACTATATAGGTATGAGACTATATGGTCAAGGATAGCTTAAAGAAATGAATTCGTACTACCTATACCAATAAATGCATTAGCCTTTTCGGTGGCCTATCACTTAAGAACTCCAAAGTTAAGCGTGCTTAAGTTGCAGTAATTCTGGGATGGGTGACCTCTTGGGAAGTTCTCAGGCGACCGGGGCTTTACAACATATATCATGTTCCATTCGCCTTTCTCACCATGACAACATTCGATACCCAGGATAAGTACTGAATTTCCTGAATGAGACCGGTAGAAATTAAGATCTATGTCCGACATACTGGTCGTGGTCCAAGCAAATAGGTGCTTAAATTATGTTAGTAATTCAATTAATCATTTCTCAATATCGATTTCTAAACTATCTTTTATGGTTATAGTTTTGGTTGACAAAGGATTCAAGGGATCAGACTTTAATTCCTCTCTAGGATCCAAATCTATGAGATTTACTAACCCCAGAACTGATCCTACATCATTAAGTTTCCTCTTCCTGATACCGTCCTCAACTTTTGCCATTTTAAGGTTTAGATTCTAATAATATCAGGCCATCTATTGGTCTCTATTGACCGAAGAGACTTGATTAGCTTTAAAAATGCAAGGTGGAGATTAGTACTTCTAATGGGTTTAACAATAGTCTTCCCAGGCGACCATTAAAAGGTGACTTGATGTTAATGAGTAAAATCCTTGTTCGTATCATTCTTGACCCCAATTCTCCTTTGAATATTAAATAGGTTGTAACATCCCTAATATGTTAGAAAAGTTTTAATTGACGAAAAATATTAATAATTGCCCAATCGGATTTAATGAAATTTTGGGAATTATTAGTATTAAAAATGCAATTAGAATTAATTAAATGTTGTGGGAATAAATAAATTTATTTAATTAATTAATTATAAAAGATTAAATAAAAATAAATAGAAGAAGGTAAATTTGAAGTTACAATGGGGTAAAAGGTGAAGGGTGAAAGGTAAAGGTAAAAGTTTTAATTAAAACTTTTAAAAGAAAATGTAATTGAAATAGGAAATGACCAAATCCCCCTTGGGTATTAAAACCTTAAGTTTCATTTTCTTTTCCTTCTTCATTCATGCGATTTGCCTTCTTCTTCCTCTCCATGCTTGCCGTGACCTGCATGCACCAGGGGGAGGTCAATCTTGCGCCGAAACTTCGAGATAACTACGTTTTTGAGACCGTAGCTTCGAGGTGAGTCCAATGGGTCTTTTAAATTAAGCTTTTGTAGCTCTTTCGTTTTCTCCGTTAAGCCGAAGGGTCGTGCATGGAGGAATGAGTTTCCGTTTCTTACTCCTCTAGTGTGTAGAAGCTTGAAAAATGGCTTTTAAAGTAATGTGGATGGTTTAACGTTGACGGATTTTGCGTTTCGACCTCCGTAGGTAACGAAACAGTCGTCGGAGGATCGAACGGTGAAGTGGGTGTTGACTTCGAACGTAGGACGTTGGACATAGCGTTGAGAGAATGCCAATCTCATCAAGAACGAGTCGTCGGAGCTCGGAATCAAGGTAAGGGGGTGTTCGGGTTATAATTAATGAGAATAGGTAAATATAATTGAATTGAGTAAGTGGATTAAATATGGATCTAACGAGAATTTATAAGAAAATGATAATTGTATGTGTATGAATGTGAATTGTGTATGATTTGTGATGATTATGAGATTAGAATGTTTGATATTATGATGAATTAATGTGTATAGTGGCAATGTGGTGGCGGGCTTGACAAGTAGGTCGCCCAAGGGATGAGTATATGTTTTGTTGCTGGCCACTTGCAGTACTATATGAGAAATATGAATATACATGTGTGATTATGTGGTGTAGGACGGCCGACGGTATATGCAGCCCCTCGTTTCTGGCTCCCGTGGTGTTTATGCCCAGTTGAGCTACCCAGTGGTCAAGTAGGACCCAGTGGTTGAGGTGGAGAGTCAAGTAGGACTCAGTGGACCAAGCAGGGTTCACGGGGTGTCAAGTAGGACCCCCAGCTGAAGGCCGATCCTTTTAATATCCGGATACTAGGCGTCGAATTGACATGAGAGTCAGTTGTGTTATTTGATGCATTGTTAGTATTGTACCATGATATGAAAGTGTTTTATGATAATTGTTGATTATGATTGGCAAATTGGGGATAAAAGAATGAGAATTGAATTCCTGATTGGTAAATGGAAATTGATGACAAGAGGTAAGATAGATAGTACAAACTAAAACTAGTGAATATGCATGTTGTTATTGAATTGCCATTCTATATTAATTATGATACCAAACACTCACCCTTGCTGTTGTTTCTTTAATTTAGTAACCAGTGACAGGGAAGCGGTTGAAGCCCCGGAGATGTGTCAAGTGGAGAATTGATGCCAAGGAGCTAAGGAAATCATGAAATGAACTATATGTGTAATGTGTGTTGTGGTTTATGTATGTTATGCTTAGATGCTGTGCATGCGTGTTGAGTTAATTTGGAATACTGTTATCATAGTTATGGATGTGATGAGCAGAGAGTAGAATCTGAATGTTATTCAAGGTATATTGGCATGAAGCCAATGGTAGTGTGTTTGATGCATGGACATAAACAGACTTTGTGTTTCATTATGAGTCATGGGTGATGCAAATGGTGTGAATTGTTTAATGTCTTGATAATTGGTATGAATGTAGTGGATTAGAGTTAGATGTGAAGTGCATTGCATGATTGAAATGTAGGTAAGTAGGTAAACTAGGCCAGATGAGACATGTGAGTCTTTAAATTTGCTGGTTGGTGTGAGAATCTTAAGTTTTACGCATGTACTGCATAACTCGCTCAAGCGAGATGAATTCTCACTCAAGCGAGAGGACCTTGTATCAGTGATATGCTCTCTGACCCAATCTCGCTTGAGCGGGTATGATTTAGCTCAAGCGAGATAGGTAAGGATTAGGAGAATATGGTTTCTGAAGGTTTGGCGCTCAAGCGGTTCTAACTTCGCTTGAGCGAAGGACAGAGGGAATGGCCACTGTGTTGATCTCGCTCAAGCGAGAGGAACTCCAGCTCAAGCGAGGTGTGTTTGGGGTATCAGGGGGTGCTACTGGGTGGTTTTCGCCCGAGCGATCGAATTTCGCTCGAGCGAGGATCAGGGGAACTGATTGCATATCCAACTTCGCTTAAGCGAATAAGATTCGCCCAAGCGAAGGAGGAGAGTTTAGGTACTGGAGTATTCTCGCCCGAGCGGGAACGAGGCCGCTTAAGCGAGTGGCATTGGCATAGCTTCTGGGTTTATTTCGCTTAAGCGAGAATGATGTCGCCCAAGCGGAATAAAGACCTGATGCGTATGGATACCTTCGCTCAAGCGTAATCGTGTCTCATTTAGGAATGAAATGTGAACCACGCTCAAGCGAGTAGACACTTCGCTCAAGCGAATATTCATGATCTCGCTAAAGCGAGATGGGGATTCGCTCAAGCGAGATGCCCCTGATTCCCTTTTCCCTCCTTTTGTTCTATTCAACTAGTTTTCTCCTTTTTCTTTGATTGTTTAATTTAATTGAGACTGTTTACTATTTTAAATTTGTTTAGTGAAACATAAACATTATTTCAAATCATAACTTAATTATAATTGTTGATCGTGAAAAATTTATTGTAAAATTTAATCGAATGAATAAAAATAAATGTAAAATGACCTAGGATGTCACAGGTGGTATCAGAGCGGTTCTTTCTAGAGCCGGGTAAATGGGCAGTGTTAGAGAATTGTTTGAGTCCCATGTCGGACTATTTTTGCATTGTATTGTAATCGTTTGTGTGATAATTGAGTTGTAACAGGTCCACTTGGCATCATTTCCCTTGGCACTCTGGTGGCATTATGTTATGTATATATATGAGGTAAATGCCCTATCCCTGATAGATCATTGGTTATTAATGGTGATGTGTTTGGTTATTGTAGAACTACTTTATGGCTGAAGGAACTAGTTCAGGAGGAGAAGATGATTTCTTCTCAAAATTTTCCCAACTGTTGAGTAGGACTGAATCTGGTCCCACTCTTGATAAATTCCTGAAAAGGAATCCACCTGTTTATAGAGGAGGCCATGATTATGATGGGGCTCATGTCTGGATGCGAGAAATTGAGCAAACATTTGAATACTTTGAATGCTCTGAAGAACAGAAAGTCCAATTTGCTACTTATCAATTGAAGGATGAGGCTCGTGTGTGGTGGTCAAGGACTAAGATTCAGATGAATGCTGCGAGTGAACCATTAATGTGGATGAATTTCAAGCGGAGATTTCTTGCTAAATACTTTCCAGATAATTACAAAATCCGCAAGGAGATGGAATTCTTAAAACTTGAGCAAGGCAAAATGTCAGTGGCAGAATACACGTCACAGTTTGATAAACTATGTGATTTCTATCATCCTTTTTCTCTTGAAGGAACCGAAGGCAGTAAGTGTGCAAAGTATGAATCCGGGCTAAGAATTGAACTCTAAAGTGTCATTGTTCCTATGGAGATCCGTGACTATCCTACTCTGGTAAATAAGGCCAGATTTGCTGAGGAAATGCAGTAACAGAGAGCGTCTCAATCAAGGGACAAAAGACCCTTGAAGGCTAAAGGATTTAGTTTTAAAAAGATGGGTCAGTTTTTCCGTGGAGGCAAGTCTTCTACTACATATTCTTCTTCAGGCTGTAGTTCTGCAGGCCGTTCTGGTGGTCATTCTGGTAGCCGCGCCTGTTATAATTGTGGCCGGGAGGGCCATATTGCAAAACATTATCCGGCTAGCCAAATTGTTTGCTTCCAATGTGGACAACCGGGGCATCTTAGGCCAGATTGCCCACAGAGGCAGCAACAAGATGAACATAGCAGTCGAGCTAATACTTCTGTGGCTCGTGGTGGTAATTTTCAAAGAGGAGGTAGGGATAGCAGTGGTCGTGGAGGCCAACGCCCGAGGAGGACTGATGCCCAATCTAGCGGTGCTCAAAATGTTATGACTGGACGAGTGTTCGCTTTTGATGCTTCAGAGGTTGCAAGAACTGATAATTTGGTGCAGGGTAAGTGCATTATTCATGACTGTCTGGTAAATGTAATTTCTGATTCGGGTGCAACACATTCTTTTATTTCTGAAAGTTGTGTGAGGCGGTTTGGGTTACCAGTGGTGTTAATGGAGAATGCCCTTAATGTCTCCACCCCTACTAGTTCTACATTCCGTGCCACCACCATGTGTGGAGGATTACCAATGCAAATTGAATAGTTCCTTTTGGGTAAATTTAATATGTACGCCGTTGAATGATTTAGATGTTATCCTGGGTCTTGACTGGTTGTCTGCAAACCATTTTATGGTGGATTGTTACCGCAAGACTATAGTATTCTCTCAGGAATTGGATACTAAGAATGTGGTAAGTAATGTCTCCGCAACTTATGCTATTCTATTTACTTCAGAAGGACGGTATAATCTTAATCCCAATGATATTCCCGTGGTGTGTGATTTTCCTGATGTATTTCTGGGAGAAATTCCGGGGTTACCTCCCAATCGGGAGATTGACTTTGCCATTGACTTGATTCCCGGGGCCGAGCCTGTGTCCCGTGCACCTTATAGAATGTCTTCGGTGGAACTGACGGAAGTGAAGAAGCAAGTGAATGAGCTGTTAGAAAAGGGGTTTATCCGACCGAGTGCTTCACCTTGGGGCGCTCTGGTATTGTTGGTGAAAAAGAAGGATGGCAGTATGCGAATGTGTATCGATTATCGGCAGCTGAATAAGTTGACAATTAAAAACAAATACCCTTTACCACGAATCGATGATTTGTTGGATCAGTTGAGGGGCGCTGAGGTATTTTCCAAGATTGACTTGAGGTCCGGATATCATCAAATAAAAGTGAAATCAGAAGATATTCCCAAGACGGCGTTCCGGACTCGATATGGACACTTTGAGTATGTTGTAATGCCCTTTGGAGTGACGAATGCTCCTGCTATCTTCATGGACTACATGAATAGGATCTTCCAACCTTACTTGGATCAATTTGTGGTAGTATTCATTGATGATATATTGGTGTATTCAAAGTCCATTGAGGAACATGCACAACATCTTCGAATTATTTTGCAGATATTGTAGGAGAAAGGGCTGTATACCAAGCTGTCTAAATGTAATTTCTGGGAAGGAAGTGTGCAATTCTTGGGCCATGTAATTTCCAGGGATGGAGTATCTGTTGATCCATCCAAAAATTGAAGCAGTTATGGGCTGGGAGAGACCTAAATCAGTGACGGAAATTAGGAGTTTCCTGGGATTGGCTGGTTACTATCGCCGCTTCATTGAAGGATTTTCTCGTATTGCTCTTCCTTTGACTCGATTGACAAGAAAGGATAACCCATTTGTATGGTCAGATAAGTGTGAATAGAGTTTTCAAACTCTGAAGCGATGTTTAACTACTGCACCTGTGCTTGCACTACCAGCTGTGACAAAAGAATTTATGGTATATTGTGACGCATCTAAGTTTGGTTTAGGATGTGTACTAATGCAGGACGACAGGGTGATTGCCTATGCTTCAAGGCAATTGAGACCCCACGAGCAGAATTACCATACCCACGATTTAGAGCTTGCAGCAGTGGTATTTGCATTAAAAATCTAGCGTCATTATTTATATGGTTCTCGTTTTGTAGTATTCAGTGAACACAAAAGCTTGAAGTACTTGTTCGACCAGAAAGAGTTAAACATGAGACAAAGGAGATGGGTAGAATACCTAAAGGATTATGATTTTGATTTGAAGTACCATCCTGGAAAAGCAAATATTGTGGCGGATGCTTTAAGTAGAAAAGTATTACATGCAGCCTTCTTGATGGGCAAAGAGCGAGAATTGTTAGAAGACTTTCGCGATATGAACCTTGGGGTTGCTGTGCAAGCTCCGAATCAAATGATAATTGGGATGCTGAAGATCTCTAATGAATTCTTAGAATCTTTAGCTGTGGCTCAGGAGGAAGATGAAGAGTTACTAAAATTGCTCGATACCCAAGCAAGAGGAAAAGATATGGAGCTAATCAAAGGTACTGATGGAATTTGGAGATTCAGAAGCCGAGTTGTAGTGCCTACAAAAGGTGACTTTAGGCAGGCCGTGTTAGCTGAAGCCCATAAAAGTTCTTTTAGCATTCATCCTGGTGTTACAAAAATGTACCATGATTTGAAGAGAGAGTTCTGGTGGCCAGGCATGAAACAAGCAATCATAGAGTATGTAAGATCTTGTGTGGTATGTCAGAAGTGTAAGGTCGAACACCAGAGACCCCCAGGCCTACTTCAACCTCCGGAGATTCCAATGTGGAAATGGGAAGGCATTACTATGGATTTCGTATCCGGGTTACCCTGTACCCGTTCTGGTTGTAATGCAATATGGGTAATTGTGGATAGACTGACAAAGGGTGCTCACTTCTTAGCTATGAATATGAAATGGTCATTGGACCGGTTGGCTAGATTATACATTGCAGAAATTGTAAGATTACATGTTGTACTTGTGAGTATTATTTCAGATCGTGATCCTCGGTTTACTTCCAGATTCTGGAGAAGTTTACAACAGGAATTGGGTACTGAACTGAGGTTGAGTTCTGCTTATCATCCCCAGACTGATGGCCAATCTGAGCGTAATTTCCAGACCTTGGAAGACATGCTTAGAGCTTGTGTACTGGAGCAAGGTGGTTCATGGGAGAGATACCTACCATTAGTGGAATTTGCTTATAATAACAGCTATCAGAGTAGCATTGGAATGGCCCCTTATGAAGCTTTATACGGAAGACGGTGTCGTACACCTTTATGTTGGAATGAAGATAGAGATGCAATCCATTTGGGACCTGAGCTAATTCAGGAAATGAATGATCAGGTGATAATGATTCATGAAAAGATGAAAATTGCACAAGACCGTCAGAAGAGTTACTATGACAATCGTCATAGGCCACTTGAGTTTCAAGTGGGAGATTGGGTGTTCCTGAAGGTTTCACCTACCAAAGGTGTAGGTCGGATACTCAAGAGCCATAAGCTTAACCCGCGGTACATTGGGCCGTATAAGATTCTGGAGAAAATTGGTGATGTTGCTTACCGATTGGATCTTCCCCAATCGTTGACTAATATTCACAATGTGTTTCATGTGTCGCAACTTCGAGCATACATTCCTTGTGACTCCATGATCGTATCTGAAGATTCTATTGAGCTAAAAGAAGATTTGACTGTAGAGGTGACACCTTTTGGTATTGAAAGATATCAAGTTAAACGACTGAGAAACAAAGAGGTACCATTGGTGAAGGTGAAGTGGTGGAATATAAATGGAGTAACTCATACATGGGAGTTGGAATCAGACATGAGGCGGTTGTACCCCAATCTTTTCCAATAAGGTACGTTGATTTCGGGGACGAAATCCCTTTTTAGGGGAGGTAGATGTAACATCCCTAATATTTTAGAAAAGTTTTAATTGACGAAAAATATTAATAATTGCCCAACCGGATTTATTGAAATTTTGGGAATTATTAGTATTAAAAATGCAATTAGAATTAATTAAATGTTGTGGGAATAAATAAATTTATTTGATTAATTAATTATAAAAGATTAAATAAAAATAAATAGAAGAAGGTAAATTTGAAGTTACAATGGGGTAAAAGGTGAAGGGTGAAAGGTAAAGGTAAAAGTTTTAATTAAAACTTTTAAAAGAAAATGTAATTGAAATAGGAAATGACCAAATCACCCTTGGGTATTAAAACCTTAAGTTTCATTTTCTTCTCCTTCTTCATTCACGCGATTTGCCTTCTTCTTCCTCTCCATGCTTACCGTGACCTGCATGCACCAGGGGGAGGTCAATCTTACGCCGAAACTTCGAGATAACTACGTTTTTGAGACCGTAGCTTCGAGGTGAGTCCAATGGGTCTTTTAAATTAAGCTTTCGTAGCTCTTTCCTTTTCTCCGTTAAGCCGAAGGGTCGTGCATGGAGGAATGAGTTTTCGTTTCTTACTCCTCTAGTGCGTAGAAGCTTGAAAAATGGCTTTTAAAGTAATGTGGATAGTTTAACATTGACGGATTTTGCGTTTCGACCTCCGTAGGTAACGAAACAGTCGTCGGAGGATCGAACGGTGAAGTGGGTGTTGACTTCGAACGTAGGACGTTGGACATAGCGTTGAGAGAATGCCAATCTCATCAAGAACGAGTCATCGGAGCTCGGAATCAAGGTAAGGGGGTGTTCGGGTTATAATTAATGAGAATATGTAAATGTAATTGAATTGAGTAAGTGGATTAAATACGGATCTAACGAGAATTTATAAGAAAATGATAATTGTATGTGTATGAATGTGAATTGTGTATGATTTGTGATGATTATGAGATTAGAATGTTTGATATTATGATGAATTAATGTGTATAGTGGCAATGTGGTGGCGGGCTTGACAAGTAGGTCGCCCAAGGGATGAGTATATGTTTTGTTGCTGGCCACTTGCAGTACTATATAAGAAATATGAATATACATGTGTGATTATGTGGTGTAGGACGGCTGGCGGTATATGCAGCCCCTCGTTTCTGGATCCCGTGGTGTTTATGCCCAGTTGAGATACCCAGTGGTCAAGTAGGACCCAGTGGTTAAGGTGGAGAGTCAAGTAGGACTCAGTGGACCAAGCAGGGTTCACGGGGTGTCAAGTAGGACCCCCAGCTGAAGGCCGATCCTTTTAGTATCCGGATACTAGGCGTCGAATTGACATGAGAGTCAGTTGTGTTATTTGATGCATTGTTAGTATTGTACCATGATATGAAAGTGTTTTATGATAATTGTTGATTATGATTGGCAAATTGGGGATAAAAGAATGAGAATTGAATTCCTGATTGGTAAATGGAAATTGATGACAAGAGGTAAGATAGATAGTACAAACTAAAACTAGTGAATATGCATGTTGTTATTGAATTGCCATTCTATATTAATTATGATACCAAACACTCACCCTTGCTGTTGTTTCTTTAATTTAGTAACCAGTGACAGGGAAGCGGTTGAAGCCCCGGAGATGCGTCAAGCGGAGAATTGATGCCAAGGAGCTAAGGAAATCATGAAATGAACTATATGTGTAATGTGTGTTGTGGTTTATGTATGTTATGCTTAGATGTTGTGCATGCATGTTGAGTTAATTTGGAATACTGTTATCATAGTTATGGATGTGATGAGCAGAGAGTAGAATCTGAATGTTATTCAAGGTATATTGGCATGAAGCCAATGGTAGTGTGTTTGATGCATGGACATAAACAGACTTTGTGTTTCATTATGAGTCATGGGTGATGCAAATGGTGTGAATTGTTTAATGTCTTGATAATTGGTATGTATGTAGTGGATTAGAGTTAGATGTGAAGTGCATTGCATGATTGAAATGTAGGTAAGTAGGTAAACTAGGCCAGATGAGACATGTGAGTCTTTAAATTTGCTGGTTGGTGTGAGAATCTTAAGTTTTACGCATGTACTGCATAACTCGCTCAAGCGAGATGAATTCTTGCTCAAGCGAGAGGACCTTGTATCAGTGATATGCTCTCTGACCCAATCTCGCTCGAGCGGGTATGATTTAGCTCAAGCGAGATAGGTAAGGATTAGGAGAATATGGTTTCTGAAGGTTTGGCGCTCAAGCGGTTCTAACTTCGCTTGAGCGAAGGACAGAGGGAATGGCCACTGTGTTGATCTCGCTCAAGCGAGAGGAACTCCAGCTCAAGCGAGGTGTGTTTGGGGTATCAGGGGGTGCTACTGGGTGGTTTTCGCCCGAGCGATCGAATTTCGCTTGAGCGAGGATCAGGGGAACTGATTGCATATCCAACTTCGCTTAAGCGAATAAGATTCACCCAAGCGAAGGAGGGGAGTTTAGGTACTGGAGTATTCTCGCCCGAGCGGGAACGAGGCCGCTTAAGCGAGTGGCAATGGCATAGCTTCTGGGTTTATTTCGCTTAAGCGAGAATGATGTCGCCCAAGCGGAATAAAGACCTGATGCGTATGGATACCTTCGCTCAAGCGTAATCGTGTCTCGCTTAGGAATGAAATGTGAACCACGCTCAAGCGAGTGGACACTTCGCTCAAGCGAATATTCATGATCTCGCTTAAGCGAGTTAGGGATTCGCTCAAGCGAGATGCCCCTGATTCCCTTTTCCCTCCTTTTGTTCTATTTAACTAGTTTTCTCCTTTTTCTTTGATTGTTTAATTTAATTGAGACTGTTTACTATTTTAAATATGTTTAGTGAAACATAAACATTATTTCGAATCATAACTTAATTATAATTGTTGATCGTGAAAAATTTATTGTAAAATTTAATCGAATGAATAAAAATAAATGTAAAATGACCTAGGATGTCACACAGGTACCAAGATACCCTTTTATGGATTGCTTTTCTCCATTGAACATCGTTAAGCCTTGAGAATAGGGTTAAAGGTCCATATTGTTCAAACTTATTCTTTTAAAAAATCATAGAAATTTACATCACAGGAGTTTCCTTGATCCAAAAGCAATCATCACACAGTTTTGTTTGCTATTACAACCTCAATCACCACTGCGTGGCCACTGCTTGGAACGGTTGGGCCAAAATCATCATCTATGAAGGTTATGGGTGGGGTTTGAACTCCACCTCAGAATGGTTTATTATCAAGCTTTGTTTGTACTTACATAATCATATGAAGTTCAAAACTTCTCCTCCTGTAAATCCTTCTACTATCATAATTGATAACCTCTCTCTTTTATTTAGATAAGGGGGTTTTTAATTCCTCTTTCTCTATGATATTGTCTATCACTACTTTCCCATTATCAATTTAGGATGACCTTTTTTCATTCCTCCCCTCATCAGCATGGTTTTATTGCTAAGGTTTTTCTTATTCCAATTTGTTAGAAGGTTTTGGTCTAAAGATATATTACTTCAATTTTCCTTCCCGAATTAGCACTTCAATAGCCTCCTTTAATTGTTTGCATTCATTAATGTTGTGTCCAATCTGTTCATGGAGCTTACAATATTTATTTGTATTCCCTGGATGCTTCATTGGAATTGGTTTCTTAACTCCAAACACCATGAGTTCTAGGCATTCCGATATCCATAAGGATTTAATCAAGCTGAACTGCTAATGGGGTGTAGTGCATAAAATTAACACTTTTTCTTTCTTTATGCCTGGGGTTTGCATCCCGATTATGACTTTTGCCTAGATCATTTCTTGTCATTCTTCGATCCTGATTCAGAATATTGGTCTCTAGTCGTGCAATCATGGTGTATGCCATGGCGAGGTGAGTCTTTCTCTTGATATACTTGGCGGTCTTTCTCCTAAATTCCTCAAATATTTGGGGTGCCTCTTTACCAAAGATAAGGAAAAAAGTGCCTGTGGTTGCAAAGCTTCAATAGCTATATGTAACTGGATCTGTTCAGTTAATCAAGGGACCTGTGTTGCTTCCTTGTAAAATCTCTTTAAGAATTCTTTCAAGCTCTCATCCTCTCCTTGCTTGATCCAGGCCAGTGTATGAGAAGTTTTTGGAACATCCCGAGATATGATGAAGTGGTCCAAAAAGGCTTGGACCATTTTCTACCATAAATCTATGGATCTAGATAATGACCCTTAAACTATCCTAGAGCCTTTATTGCTAAAGTTCTCAAGAATATCCTACACATCATATCTTCTTCTGCCCCTAAAATCAAAGACTCGTTCATGTAGGCATCTAGATGCCATCTCGGGTCCGTCTCCCTAGTATATTTCCCAATAGATAACAGTTGGGGGCGTTTGAAGATGTCTTATGTGAATGTACATTAACCTTCTTTAAAATGGTATTCTCTAAAGCCTCTAACGGTGTGTAAGGCTTTTCTTTGTCTTCCAGGGTGGTCCATCTTCAGGGTGAATTCTTGGTTGTCAACGTATGATGGGATCTGTGAGTAATCTGGAGACGCAGAAATCTCCAACGCTACCTCTGGGGTGTGGCAACAGTTTTCTCCCCATCTACTTGACCCTTGTTTGCTTGAGCTCCTGGAGTTCAGCTTGGAGTTATTGAATCAACTCATCTCTTGGATCAGGATGGACAATGGTTTGTGTCCTTCCCTGGGGCGAGTTGGTCGGAGTCTGTATGATCCCAGTATTACATTCTAGCACATGTGGTTTTACTCGGGTTACGTCCTAGACGTGCCCCTCCGGAGTGGTATGCCTGTCTAGATGGGTCCATTCCTAACTTTCAAGACTTGACTTCTTATTTATATGTTTCAAAATGTGGGACTTAATTTATGGGTCTCACTGGGCGTACCAAAGAATTTTCCAGTGCGCAGAGGATACTCTTAATACTCTAGCAACCGATATGAAATCTCTCGGTCTTTCTCTTTTATGTCGGTTCAATGGGACTCTAATATTATATTGTACTTACTCAATGGTAACGTAGTGCCTTCAACTATAAGGTTCAGGGTCTTCCAAACATTAGTTCAGGGACAGGTGGTGGTCGTACCTACAAAGACTCTTTGATGCCTAAATCAGTACGGATTCTAAAGATATCGAAGCATTAAGAGTATTAAATGACTTACTTAATTTCTCACAAATAATGATATTTATAGCCTTTGCGGAGGTCCAACTCGTGATTTGACATATAACACATAACCAGTCTGCTTTTCGGTCAAGTTGCACATTTTGCTCAAAGGGTTTGGTTTTCTGGCGGGCTTTTGGCTAGTGTCTGTTAGTAGGCATATCAATCATGTTGTCCGACAACTTATGCCATCTGGCTAGATTGACATCTTTTGTCTTTAATGTCATCCTAAAGGCCAGGGACCGATATGGACCTGGACCAACTAGTGTATAAATGTACTAATGATACAATCTTATAGATCATGTATATAGAAGATATCAAGTCTTCACATAAGTGTGCATAAAGAGTGATGTTGTACTAAACAGACCCACAATGAGAACGTTGCATGGATCGTTACATGAGTCTCATAAACGGTTATCAATGTGATAATGGTATATATAGTCCTTCAACATGAAGTCACTATGATTTCTACATAAGGAGTTTGTTGTTTTAATATAATCAAACGTTATCTATAATAAGATGGCCATAAAAATTATGGTTAGGTAATGAACAAATTATATAGGGGGATATAAGTGATGTAGATAAGATTCTCTCTCATATGTGATAAGGGTAATATCTATGGGTCACTTGATGGAATGAGACTAAAGAAATGCATGGTCATGTTAAGAAGAATAAATATTGGATATTTATTCTGTAAGGTCTACTCTAGTATCAAGTAAAATGAATTAGGTCATACAAGGATGACGACAACCATACCTTGGGTCCAATTGGATATCGTGACAAAAGGAATGAATGTATAAAATAATTATCTCTTATAGGTTATGTTAATGATAAATATTATTCAGACATAATGATGCATTGTTAGATGTCACTCTTATTTTTTATTACTAACAAAATAGTTTATTATTAATATGACTAGATATTTTACCTATAGGGTCACACATGTAACACCCCTGATTTTCTGTACTCGAATCTCGATGTGATCGTCATAAATAATATAAATACAAATAAATTTTTCACGTTCCAAACTAAGTTCAGCATCACACCAAAACTCGAATCACAGAAAACCAAAGTGTACAATTTTAATACATTAAACCTGGATCTATAACTAGTTCGCCCATAAAGGTATACAAAAACAATAGAGTATACAGCGGAAGAATGTGTATACCGGGCACACACCTAGTCCCATATATGACGATATGAGAAAAGGCTAGGCTAGCAGGCAATGACATAATTATAAGCCTATTAAACAACCACCTCTTACACAATTACATATATTTATTCATCATCCATCTATTCAAGGGATTATCTTGTACATACTTAAAATCTCTAAATCATCTATATTATCATACACAATTTATTCACTACACATGAATTCATAAATGATGCCGGCCAAGGCACCTCCTCTACCACTATTTACCTTCACCCAAGTTTGATCTTTAAATCCGAATTTGTCCCATGGTAACCTGCATCACAATGCTAAAAAGGAGACCACATGGGAGAGTGAGTTATACGTTCAAAATGACGAATAATATATATATTGTGATCATGTGTATATGCATACAAACATCATGTGTGCTTTACTATCAAAACATTAAATTATCATTCATTCATTATCTCATTATCACAATGGGCATACAGGTCTCATGAATCGTAATTCATATTATAAGTAAGCACAACCTGTACATAATCACAAACACTGTCACTTTGCCACTTATCAACAAGAGCATTCACAATCATTATTCTTATCAATTCATTATATCTTTAATCAATATCTCCTCGCAAGGGGTTTCTCAACACTCATGGTCATCCCATTTCAAATGCCATGGTCTTTAAACAATGCATATGTCAACTGGATAATGCATATGCAACGGATCCGATTTCATATCACGGGTGATCACAACCACCATAATCAATCAATCATAATCATTGGTTTCCCGCCTCGCAAGGGGTACTCCCTATAGCAGCCTCGCAAGGAGCTTTCTCGTGATCGCAACCACGTTTAACAATCCTCATAGGTTTCCCGTCTCGCAAGGGGTACTCCCGCCTCATGATCGCAACCATGGGCATCATAGGTGCTCGCAAGCCCTTTATCATATCAAATACCAAGTGATCGCAACCACTGGCTCATCATCATACAATGGTCCCCGCAGGGCCTTTCACATTCCGTAATCAGGTGATCGCAACCACCATTACCATATCATATCATCATCACATTGGTTTCCCGTCTCGCAAGAGGTACTCCCTTCATAGAATCCCACAGGATCTTTCATCATTGTGATCGCAACCACATAATACCAATGTTATGCCATGCCATGAATGCAAGATGCAATAATGCATATGTTCAACAACAACCTCGCAAGGATATCTCACCCTCTCAATTAGGGGTATATTATACATTTTAGTTTTATCATCAATGGCATATAAATATTCACAAGGCTCCTCAAGGCACATCATTCACATAATTGGCATCCAATGGCCACAAACATCATTCACAGTAATCCACACATGGATATCAAAAGGCATAGCAACAAACATAATACTAATCCACACATGTGGCAACAAGGTATTACGAATTTCATATACATATATAACAATTATAATTACCTCACATACATGCAAGTCAATTACTTGCACCCATCACAAGAATATCATAATAATTCTCAATAATTATCTATTACCATCTCAATTAATTCAATACTTATATATGGCAAGGCATACATGAATATCACAACATACAATAATCATCAATTATATAACTCATGCAATTTGAATGTTAACTCCTCTCCTACCTTAAGGGAAGAGCCGAACCATTCCAATGCTCCAAAAGCTCCTTTGCACCATTCGGAATACGATCTACATATTATACATATGCACTCATACAATTAATAAGCCATCACAAGGCATTCCTCATAGTTTTTAGACATTTTCTAGCTTATCATCAAGTCCTAGACTTGTTAAACACTAAGTTATATAATTGTATTAGGCTTCGGGAATTCCTTTCCCAAAGTCAAGATCCTTTAGATCATAAATGCCAACTAACCAAACAACTGCTACCAATACTCATTAATCACATCAATAGCCATCTTCCATCATTAATATCCTTCCCCAATGTCATTAAACATACATTTTACTCTCCTTTCACACTTCCCCAATTTATTAAAGTTAGGGTTTTACCAAAACCCATCAACATCATAATTGCTCATTTATTTTCCACCCATCCAAATATTAATTCATGCATCTCCATAATAACCCACTATTAAAGCCATAATAACAACACCCCACCTAGGGTTTCCTCACTTTAAGCTTCTCCCAACAATTCATATACACAATAAATACTCCTCCAAAACCAAAAACCCAAAATCTAGGGCATAAACTCATAAGGAATGGTGAGGAACTTACCTCATCCAAGAGTTGGCCATGAGCTCCCAAGGAAAATAGAGATCCACACGAAAATAGAGGAGAAGAGTGGAAGAGGATTCAACCATGAGCTTCTCCCTTGAGCCTCCATGAAAACAAATATGGGAGAGGGTAAGAAAGCTCCACACGGTTTTGGTTTTTGGAGAGAAGAAAAGAGGAGATGGGGAACAGCATGAAGAAGACGAAGAAGAATAATGAAGAAAGGAGGGGAAGAAGTGACATGAAAGGTAGAAAGAAAGTAAGAGTTTTTGTTTTAATAATTGTTTCCCCTTAAAATATCTCACTATTACCTCATAATTAAAAATGGCAGTCCAATAATCCATCATACCATGTTATATTTACTTTAATATCCTTTTATATCCTTAGAACTAAGTAAAAGAAGAGTCCACATAATTAAACCAAGAGAAAAGGGAAGAAACACGCAAACAGGGTGTCACTCGCTCAAGCGAAACCCACATTCGCTTGAGCGGAACAACTCTATCTCGTATAAGCCTCTCCATTCGCACAAGCGAAATAACCCCAGTACCTGTTTCCACACTCACTCGCCTGAGCGAGGTATTAATTCGCTTAAGCGAATCCAACCAGAAATCATCTTTCCCAGCACTCGGGTTTCTGTTGGCAGGATTCCTTAAAACCGACCCAATATTAATTCGATTTTCACTCGGCAAACTTCAACTAAATCCGAGTCATCTCACACTCGGCTTCCCACTTGACATAACAATCTAAACCGATCAACTTTCCATTCAACCAAGACATTTTGGGCCGACTCATACTCATATAGTCTCTCACTCGGCAATTCCAATCCAATCCGAGTCATCTCAATCAACCCTTCACTCGGTAATTTCTCTAAAACTGACCCATCACTTATTAGGTCTTCCACTCGGTAAATGAGGGGCATCCCACTCGGAATCCTAAATCCTTCCTCACTCAGAATATTTACTTGTCAACACCACTCGGTGTATCACAACTATAAGTCACTCGGAATGTATTCCACATTCACCACTCGGTATATTTTCACATTTCTCACTCGGAGAATACGCAGACCTTCGTTCACTCAAAAGGGGTCTTCACAATCATACTCCACTCGGAATATTCCAGCCAGATTCACTCGGCATATGATATCTTACTCACTCGGGGAATTCATTAAGTCTCACCCGGACTTGTTCAGATCCTAACCACTCGGAGTATATAATCTTATTCACTCGGATTATTTATATATTTCCTACACTTAGGATATAGTCCAATCTAAACCATTACAACAACTCTCCCTTGGAAGAGGATCACTCGAAATTCCACTCGGGAATATCTAAACCCATCCCACTCGGGGTTTACTCATGCTTTTCCACCCGGGAAAAGGCCATACAAGGATCACTCGGGAAATTCTCCCATCTAATCTTACACCGGATGGGTTCATCAATGGCAATTCTCTAAAAATCCATTTAAATATTCTCCACTCGGAAAAGAAGGACAAACATCATAGCCTCACTCGGAATTGGATCCAAGCCTCCTATATTTCTCTCGGAATTCATCAACTTAGAATTATTCACCCAACATTATTCATATTCCAGTCGGTAAGAAGCATCAAATCAACATAAATCCCTTATGTATATATGTATATTTTCATACATACAAACCTGTCCACAAATCCAATCTACCGACCCACATATATAATCATACACTCGGAATGCTTATTGCTTTCACACTCACTCAGGATTCTACTCGGATAAACAATTCAAAGGCTGACTTCCTTTGTTTTTCCCACGAGTGAAGTCATTCCAAAATACTTCTGGACAACACACCCAACTCGGTGCCATTTCCACTCGGAATTACACTCACAGAGAGACTTCCCTCGGAATGAGTTACCTTGAACTCGAATACTTCCACTCGGAACACAACTGCTCAGAATTTCACTCGGAAATTGACAACATCACAGAATTATTTTCTAAGGTTCTTACTCAAGGGAAATCTCGTTCAAAATCCCACACACTCACCATATACTTACCACACTCGGTCTAGTACAACTGTACCAGTCACACCTGAGTGAGCATCACCCAGCATTCATACTTCCCCTTTCGCTCAAGCTACTCACATTCGCTTGGGCGAAGAAAGATCCAGTGACCAATTCCTCACTGGCTCGCTCAAGCTGATCCCTCACTCGCTTGGGCGAATGCCATTTCTCAGACCCTTCACTTGGGCGAGACTCCATTCGCTTGAGCGAATTTCCTCCAGAGAGCAAACACTGATACTGCGAATCCCTTCCAGAGAGCAACACTGACACATAGGCAATTTCGCTTGAGCGAAATTAACCTTCGCCTGAGCGAAAATTGCCCAGAACCATAAAGCCAACACAGGGAATCCTCGCCTGGGCGAGATCCCTTCTCGCTTGGGCGAGACTATCAACACAGAGGCAGGAAACGCAGATTTCACACAGTCCAACTTATGAAACTTCATCATAAGCCAATTTAATCACATCCATACTATCATATACATTATATAAGACATATTTAACTTGTTCCTAAGTATTCTCACTCAGAATTCCTTATTATAAATCAAATTAGATTTATTCCACATATTCTCACCCATCTTCCTCAATAAGCATCAACTATTTGCCATTCACATTAATTATTCATTCCTTTGTAAAATTCGGGGTGTTACAACACACCTAGAGTAAACCTACCAAAAGATGGTTTTATTTTAGTTGGACTAAAATAAAATTATCAGGCCTAACTCATTTAGAATAAGTCGGGAGTCCAATCTTTATAGAGAGCTTATGAGGTTAAGACCTGGTCCTAGCTGCTCAATCAAAAGATCACTCATATTCTTGTTTTTTTGTGGTTAAGGTTGAAGACTTCGCACTACCATTTGGAGTTTCAGTATCTGGTGGGAGTGCTCACGTGGACTCCTAAAGGACAGGGCTAAAATTACCTCGTTAGAAGAATTGATCTCACATCTACAGAGGTAACTCTAAACAGTTTTAATTTGTTTTGGTATGTAATGCTTTGAGACATCTGTTTTGCATTTTTAATGGGAATCCTTATGTGTTTTCGTTGCCTGACCCTATGGAATTCCCTAACAATATTCATATGTGACCTAACTACTCATGGAATTCACAATATTTTTTTGGGTTGCCAAGTTTTTTAATCAGTGTAGGTTTTCTTACTATGTATACACATAACCCTGAAAAGCCAAACTCCCTAAAGATCCAACTAGGCTTAGTGTTAAGTGATGCATGGTGTGAAGTTGAAACTTTCTTTTCCTTTGAATGAAATGATAAATCTTTATCTCGATCCTTTTAAGGAGTTTTCTCCCATTTGGGCTTTCTTTTAGGGACCAATGTGACTGTTAGGGTTGATCCTGTTATGACGAGGTGCATTTCCTACCCTACATACTTACTAGCATTCTTCCTAAACCCTTCTAGAGTTTGAGGTGGCTCCTTAACTATAGACATGGCGAAGGCTGATTTCAGTTATAAGGCTTCAACATCCATATAAAGTTGGATAAGCTCCCCCAACCCCAGAACCATCGATGTTTTCTTGTAGAACCTTTTTTTTAAAAAATTCAACGATTTTGTCTCTCCTTACTTGATTTGAGCCATGGTGTAAGATCTCCTTGAGGTGTCTCTAGCGATAACGAAATGCTTGTTGAAAGCTTCGGCAAAGTCAGATCAAGAAACAATTATGAAAGTGGGAATAACTTTAACGTGTCCCATTGGGCATGTTAATGATTTATTCGGTAGAGGGGGACAGACTTCAAACCGGGATCATATGCTTACTATCTCATACAATAGTCCAGTGGGAATCTAGTATTATATCCTTAAGTCTAGTGAGGATCTCAAGGTCTTGACACTATCTGTTCAATAAACATCGATATCTTACATTGTTGGGCAAAATAAGGTGTTACTTGCGAAAACACTTCGATGCTAAGTTAGTGCGATGTACGATGTCAGAGCTAAAGTGTTAAGATTGTTGAACATACCTTAAACTGTAGTAAATGAATTGTACTTATAGGAGTTAAGTAAGGATCTTGTCTTACGTAACCTGTTCCCCCGGATTGAGAGGGACCCCATAACACCCATATTTCCCTAATTCTAGGCAAGAATAAGGGGGATTTTGATTCCCTCTTGATCTTAGATAGATTCAATTACATTCATGTCATCTTGGGTCTGGATCAATGACTTTTTTTTCTTTCCCTTTTACCGTTGTATAAATACGGCTTCGAGGGCCCTTTTTATAATTCAAGTGACACATTATTGAGTAAAATACAATCCTAATTTTCCTAGAGTTATCCTTTAGGGTTTTATGTGTTATAAAGCTCTCACTATGAACATATATATGTTAATACTTTTCCATGAAATGCAGAGAAAGTTGACACAAGCACAAACCTTCCTAACATATTTACAAGTGTTGACAGGGACACTTTTAACATGTTCCTTAGCCTGTATTTGATGACAGGTTATGTCGATATTGGTTATCACGGTTTGTATGAGAATGATACTATATAAGTGATTCAGATACCGATATGAGAATATATGTATTGGTACGAAGCCACATCATATAAAATGTGGCTCTTCATCTACTGACATGAGGCCTAGGATACCAAGATTGGTATTAGACCCAAATAAAAAATATTTTTTTAATAGTATCTTATGTCTTATTATATCTTTATATTTATATCTTAAATTTATAACATTTTAAAAAGTGTCTTGCTTTATACATATTCTTATATTTTATTATATTATTATGATAAAAGAAATAATTATCAATTTAATATTATATATATAGTTAATCTTTTTGTTTTAGTAGCTAGAATAATTTGGAAGTTTAAGGTCTAAATAAACCTTTGTGGCTACATTTTTGTATTTTCTCTAAATTTTTAAATAACCCGGTTGAGTCACTAGCTCTACATAAAAAATGATTAGCTCACATCGAGTTGATATATCTTCAGTCTAATTTTTTAACCGAATCGACCGTTAAGTCCACATTTTTATACTTAACATAAAATTTTGTTTAAGGGAAATTAAATGTTAACCACTTAAAATAACCTCTCTTTCTATCTATCTTTCACTCATAAATCAAATGATTTTTTTAAAACAAAATTGTTGTGTATCATACCATTGAAAAATTATAAAGGTTTTCCCATGACATTGATTGTTTTTTAAAATCATATGTTTAAATTGTGGGTGAATTTCTTTTTCCTTTTTGGGTGGTTGAATTTCATGAGCATCAATCGAGAGCATATATAAAGTTAACCCAAATTAATTATAAGGACGAAAGATTAATCTCGTACCTACACTTACATACATGGGTGGCAAAACGGGCCAATAGGTCAGGCAGGGCCAAGGCTTGCATAAGCCCGCTTGGCCAAGCCAAAAAAGAAAAACTAGCCAAAAACATTGGCCCTACCCATTTTCTATGTGACTCACAAGCCAAACGGGTTGACCCGTTTTTTTTCAAGTTATTTATGCTTTTTTTATTTTAAATTTGTATTTTTTAAAGTTTTTTTAAGAAAAAAACTTTAGATATAAAAACTAGATTTTATCTTTTTTAAAACTAGTTTTTTTATGATTAACCCAATTTATTTCATTAAAAGTTCAAATAAATTATATTTACATTAAATGAAACAAAACTTTATTATTTATATTTTATAATATTATACTATGAAATTTATAATAACATATATAAATTAGAAAACTAGGAAAACATAACCTCTTTAACATATATAAATTATATAGTAATATAAAAATATTCTTTTAGTATTTTAATATTGGCCTAACGGGTCGGGTCGGACCGGCTTATATAGAAAAACGAGCTCAAAACCTTGGCCCGGCCCGTCTATTTTTAACTGGTCAAACGGGCCAGCCGGGAGGCCAAGCCCAAATTGCCACCCCTGCTCACATACTAGAAACTAAGTTTTCCAAGGCACGTAACTACACGGGCATGGGCTTCACCTTATACATTCATACATTTTAACTCATTTCATCACATCGTATTTTCATTTAATGTTTTTCACTAACTCCTACCATATTTTTTCTATTTAATTCTTCTTTCCACCCAATCATAGAATTATGGTTTGTAGTTAGAAAAACAAAGTTGGGGAAATAAAAAAATTTAAGGGTTGATATTAATTATTTACATCGTTTGAAATAATCAAAATTTTGTTTGACCAATTAAGTTGAGTATCCAAACGGTAGCAGGTGTCTCTATCAAGAAATGCAACGAGAGGCCACTTCTCACGTAGCATCCATCATATATATATATATATGGTCAAATAATTAAGGGGAAAAACTAGTACTTAGCTTGCGTCGGTGGTGCACCGAAGATCCAACGAATCAACCACTATTACGTGCATATACATATCTCTTCTACTTTTCATCTACGTGTGTCTATGCACTGCTTCCTCTCGAACGCAAAGGAGATAGAGTTTTGAGAGTTTTCCGCGTGAAAAAGTAATGATCAAAGTATCCAATTAATTAATACCGATACTATATAGAGTTCAACTTCGAATTTGTCACAACTACCCCTTTCCTTCACACAACCTTTTTCTTTTTTTAATCATCCATGGAACCATGTACATGGAGTTAACATTACTAAACTCAGAGAGATTTATTCCCCAACCATCCTATAACAACTCTTGCAACATTCTCAAACATTTATGAAGGAATATGTATTATTCGAATTATCAATTAAGGTATAACTAATATATATCTTATAATGCTTAAGATAACCTCTAACTTTAAATGTTAAATTGTTCATAGATATCTAGTTATAAACGTGAGATGATATATTAAAATAAGTCTCATGTTAATTTAGAATATAATAAGATAAATATACACTTTATAAGATTGGAAGGTTTGAGATAATTAAGTTTATCATTTTTAATTTTTTTTTTCTTTTTTCCATTTTGCCGTTATTTTAAAAAATAAAATAGTTATACAAGAATTCTTTTTCTTATTTTCTCTTTATTAATTACAATTGTCATATCAACTTGTTTGATATTTTTCATTTTTCTTTAATTTGTTTTTTTTATATTTAGGCCTAACTTATCTGAAAATTAACTTTTATGATGAGGTTTGCCATCACATAATATATTTTTAATCGGTCTTAATTTGTGGTTAATATGAAACTTCAACACATAAATCTAGGATAAATTTTGATAACTTAAGGCCTATTTAGTTTCTATTTATATTTTTTATTTCTTATTTTCAATTTTAGTCACAAGACTATTATTATGTTTCTATTTTTAAAATTATGTATAGAAAACCCTAAAAACAATTTTTTTATTTCCTATTTTCGTTTTATGTTTTCATTTTTTTTCAGTAAATAGAAAACAATGTAAGAATTTTATAACTAAAACTAAAAAAACAAAAAAACAAAAACATAAACTAAACGAACCTTTAAATTTGGATATTAAATCTAACTTAAATTCTAAAAATTAACTCAATACAACTAAAATTAGAATCATTGTAAAAGATTATATTGATAGCTTGACATGTAGGGGCAGACACATATAGAGTTGAGGGTGGGCAGATGCATATATATAATTGAAAAATATGACAAATAGGTCTAATAAAATTTTATTTTAAATTCATTAATTTTATAATATTTCCCTACTGAACCAAGAAGTTCAAGGTTAAATAGTGTCATATTAGCATTGTTTAAGGAAGTAAAAATAGACATTTTCTAAAAGAAAGTTATGTGAGAATTACTTAAAAATTATAATAGATAAATTGTAATAATATTTTAAAATAAAATCTTTTGACTTTTGATTTTCTAACAAATACCCGGGAATTGGTTAACATTTTTTAAAAAGTAAAATAAGACAAGACCTATTTAAACCCACCTAATTTAAGTTGTATTATAGTATATATTTAAATTTACTACAGCCAATTTTAAACACAAGTAAAAAAACATTGGGAACTCTTTAAGATGATTTTGCCCCACCTAGTTTAATGAATTTCGAAATCGACTAGAATATAGTACAGAGAAAGATATTGTACTTTGCTTATGGCGTTAACTTTTTAAGCTTGATTTTTGAAAGAAAAAAACATCATCACATTAAAGTTGCATCCCTTTTCAATTTAGTGTTTATTTTGTTAATGGCGATCTCGCAAGAGACATAGCATACTTCACACAAAAGAAATTAGCAATATTAAAAAGACATTGGGAAAGAGAGAAAATATTAATGTACACTAAAAAATCTTTATGTTTATAATAATAATTTAAAGGAAATTTTTTTCTGATTGACGAGCCACATTTGAACACTCGGATCTACTAACCCAGGGTTAAACATTGTACGTTTTATAAAAATCCAATTTATTTGGATGCCTAAATTGCCCAAACTTCATCCCAATGAGACCAAATTTTACAAGCAACAACTATACCTTATTTATAACTTATTGGTCCTGTCTACACCTCAAAATTCCCAAAAATGAACAACTTATGCGTAAAAATACGCTTTAGCCAACTTAGGCTAAAACCAAAACATTTGAACTATCAAATCCTATTGGAATTGGACTATTCCAATTCCTACAACTTTCAAATAGTAATTACAAGCTAATGGACCTGTCTGGAGGTCCTAGAACTCTATAGAGCCTAATTTAGCCTACTCAGTTCCCTATTATTCATAGTTTCAACATAATCTACTTTTCTTTCATCAACTAAATAGGCATTGATCTATTACACACCTTCCATAACATATATATCACATTCATCTGTAACAATTCCTGCTCATAATCTCATCCAACCATATTATGCAATGCAAAACAAATCCTGGTTATAATGTAATCAAAACTCATGGATCCATCCACGGTATCCACCTCATAATCATTATCATCAAAATCAATCTCGTTTACATAATCATCAATTTACGTATCAAATCTACATAAACTTCCAGTGAAGTCATCAGATACATAGGATCCACTGACAATATATATATATATATATATATATATATATATCAATACCAAAACAAAGTTATACATAAAACGAGCTGGTCAAGGCTTACTACATTAAAAGCTATACAATACATACACCATGTACACATTATCGCTTTCAGATCAAACTTGGTGACTCTTCACCAATCCTCACCTCGATCTAGATCCACTGAAAAACAACAACGGTAATAGGGGTGAGCATATATATATATATATATATATATATATATATATTAAATGATAGGTATTAAACCGAATTTCAACCTGGTATAACAAATACTTATCCAGTTCTATCAAAATAATATCACAAATCAATCATCATTATACACTGTCATTTCACATCAAAGCATTACCTCAAATGCTATCTAAACATCATGGATGCATATCAATGCAAATACATGCAGATCCGACTATTGTAATTGGAATCCTACCCACATAACTCTGCCTCGGTCTAGTCCCTTATGCCTTTCTCGTGTGATACTGGTCACCTCATGATGTCTCAAGACTTAACTCTAGCTTAAACGGTAATCACGGACCCTTAGGACCTAGACTAGAGTATGTGGCGCGAGAAATTCCAATTCCGAGTTACTGACCTTCCATGAGTCACCTAACTCAACATGAAATGCGACACCATATAGTTCAATTCACATTTCATCAACATACTATAAGCTACCTCAAGCTAAATTCATCATTTTTAATTATAATCCAATGTAATCAATTCACCATATAACATCATTGCAACCTCGTACAATAAATCACATAATTATATATGGGCGACATACAATTCATCAAAAATCACAACATCACATCAACGAGATATAATGTCAATCATTAAATCAACAATAATATTTAATCACATATAACGTATCCAATCAATCAAATGCAACCATACAATTATACCTCTATCCATCTATAATCTATACATTTAAGATATAATGCTCCCCTACATGGAATTGATGATTCTAGAAACACAAGAAGCCTCCCAACACGCTCTGATCACTAGTTCACAACCTCAATAATTCCTAAATCCATCAATACTTATTTTTAATAACCTAAAACACCACTAAAAATGCATTCAGGGTTAAAATCATTAATTTATATAAGATTCGGCAAATTCTTGACTTACCGAATAATGCCGACCACCACCAAAACTTGATTTTTAAAGGACCCAACGTTATCCAATGTTTATCTAAGCTCCGAAACGATTCCTAAATTATGGAATTCAAGAGAATGAGCCCAACAATGCAAAATAGAGTTAAACCAAAGCATTGAGTGGTTCCGAAACTTACTGGAGCGGAAGAAAGTCGAAAGCCCCAAATATAGGAAAACTGTCCAGCAATTTGTAACTCACTTAAATCCTTCTAAATTCATAGAAACATCTTCATTAATACCAAAATTCACAGAATTGGAAAGTTAGAAGTTATGTGTTCCCACGAAACTTACTTGAATTCAACACACAAGGAAAGCCAAATTTTCCAAAGTTGTTCACACACCTCAGAATCCCAACAAAAGCCATGAATGAGGGTTATGGACCTCACCTTAAAATTGAAGAAATTAAAGCATCCCCAAGCTTAACCATGGCTGCCACGCTATTCTCCATTGGATGTGATAAGGATGAGGAGGAGGAGGAGAAGAAGAAGAAGAAGAAGAAGAAGAAGAATTAAATTAGAATAGATCGTATAAAAATTGATGATAATGATGATAATTAGAATAGATCGTATAAAAATTGATGATGATGATGATGATGATGATTAATGAAAGTGGGAATAGATCGTATAAAAATTAATGAAAGTGGGAAGAAGAAGAAGAAGAAGAAGAAGAAGAAGAAGAAGAAGAAGAAGAAGAAGAAGAAGAAGAAGAAGAAGAAGAAGAAGAAGAAGAAGAAGAAGAAGAAGAAGAAGAAGAAGAAGAAGAAGAAGAAGAAGAAGAAGAAGAAGAAGAAGAAGAAGAAGAAGCACACATTAGAGAATTAAATTAGAAGTTAATGAAAGTGGGGTCATTTTGGTAAGGTATGATGATGAGAATTAAATTAGAAGTTAATGAAAGTGGGGTCATTTTGGTAAGGTATGATGATGATGATGATGATGACGACGACGACGACGTAGTATATAAGGTACAACCGCGGGGAAAGAAGAAAGCAAGCACACATTAGAGAATTAAATTAGAAGTTAATGAAAGTGGGGTCATTTTGGTAAGGTACCAATTGTACATTTTTTAATATAAAGAAGAAGAAGAAGAAGAAGAAGAAGAAGAAGAAGAAGAAGAAGAAGAAGAAGAAGAAGAAGAAGAAGAAGAAGAAGAAGAAGAAGAAGAAGAAGAAGAAGAAGAAGAAGAAGAAGAAGAAGAAGAAGAAGAAGAAGAAGAAGAAGAAGAAGAAGAAGAAGAAGAAGAAGAAGAAGAAGAAGAAGAAGAAGAAGAAGAAGAAGAAGAAGAAGAAGAAGAAGAAGAAGAAGAAGAAGAAGAAGAAGAAGAAGAAGAAGAAGAAGAAGAAGAAGAAGAAGAAGAAGAAGAAGAAGAAGAAGAAGAAGAAGAAGAAGAAGAAGAAGAAGATGATGATGATGATGATGATGATGATGATGATGATGACGACGACGACGACGTAGTATATAAGGTACAACCGCGGGGGAAGAAGAAAGCAAGCACACATTAGAGAATTAAATTAGAAGTTAATGAAAGTGGGGTCATTTTGGTAAGGTACCAATTGTACATTTTTTAATATAAGATTTTCCTTTTACTGATAAAAAAACATTCAATTTAATTATTTAGCAAATATAATTTGCCCAAAAATTAAATTTAGGATGTTACAGACAATATTTGAATCAAGAAACTAATCTTAAAAGGGTTGTTGATATCTGTTGGAGTTTTTATTATGGAACTTTGATAAATTGAATATTGGTGTATTATTTTGTAATTGATGTTTTGTAAATTATAAATAAAAAATCAAACCGATCAGAGAACTAAAGCCAATGATCTTTTAAATTTGTTAGATAATTTGACTTTGCATTTATCTTACATTTTATGAAAAATATCTTTGAGCATTTTAATGGAATTGTCACAAGTTTTACTGAAAAGATCAAAATCTTGTTATTGTTACTCCATCTATCTCACAGCTATTGCCATTTTAGTTTTTTTAACACAAATTAAAAGTCATTAAATGTGTAGTTATTTAAGTTGATATAGATTAAAATACCTTTATTTAATTTTTATTATTTTATTAGTAACAAATAATGTCTCAACTTCCTAAGTTTTATCCACATGTCAAATAAAAGGTGATAGGAGAGAGATACATCAATTGCAAGAGGATACAATTGAAAAATATAAATTAATTACACTTTGAATTTCTAAAGTGACAATAGTTTAAAAAATAAGAAATTAAAACAACAATAGTTCTAGAACAAAAGAGTATTTATTTTAAAAATTTTATTAAATTGCCTACACTTTGATCAAACTCATCAATTTTTATACGATCTATTCTATTATTCTTTTTATGTGGAATCAATTTTAAGAATTTCAGAAATTATGTTTCCCAGGAATTATATTATACAGAAATTATATTTCTCGTGAATGTTATAAATATATTTGGTATGATTAAAATGTTCTTAGAAAAATTATATGGATCTTTTGAATTTTGACCATTATCAAATTTCTGATAGTTTTGTATGAGAATTCTCAATATATAAGAAAAGTTTAAATAAATTTATATATGATACATAATTATATTTTTAACTGTAAAAATTAGGAGAAATTAGGATTCTCACCTCATTTGGTGGGAAAGTTTTAATGAAAATTATTAATAAAATAAATTCTTATAAATCATAATTTCCTAATAACACTTACATCAAATGTAAAAATAAAAGATTCTCAAATTACAATTTTTAAAAATAAAAAAATCCCATACCAAATATTTTTTAATTTAAATCAAATTTTAGGAGTGAATTTGCTTTTCAATTCATAACCACGTCCACGTGAGCAGAAGCACATGAAATAATGATAAAAAAGTATTAGATTAATATTTAAAGACATTTTAGTGCTATATAGAATGATATGCATATGCTTATCTTTTTTTGGCTATTTATAACCAAGCCGGGTAAGAAAAACAATTTATTAAAAAGAAAATGTTCTCAATAATTATATTTAGAGAAGATAAAATCTGATCTCCTTCGCACAATCCTAGTTTAGGTTCATAATCTATTAGTATAAGACACGCTCTAAAATCACATTGTTTTCGTATTCTTTTTAAAGTACATAAAGAAAAACTGAAACTAAACTTAGGGTTTTAGCTTTGAACGCAACACACTTCCCAAGTCTCAATGGCCCCAATAATTATTCTTTTAATATTATAATCAAATACAGAGTCACATCACACAGGCTGTTAATTATTATAAGGAACCGATTCATACGCCTTATATATAATCACTTCCATCGATAACATAAATTTCTTGACTGATGCATGGATCTGGTCGTAAATTAACAAGTAGGGGCGGTTCAATTTATTCATACTTATATCAACCCTAGTACCTGATGTTTCACTCGCAGTAAAAAAAATAAGTTAGGAAAATAAACAAATTTAAAATTTCTTATTAACTATTTATTTTATTTGAAATAATTAAAACTCTGTTGGGTTGTAGAATAAAATTTTTACTTTTAGAAACTTCTGTTCCGTTGCTTCAACGTACTGACCAAACAACACCTAAACTAAATTAACTTTTTTTTCATAAAATTTAGCGATACAGTGGGGTATGTTTTAATATTTGATAATTGTTTAGAAAAATATTTAAAATTATTTATTAATAAAAAATTTACATTAATTCATTGTCGTTCATAATAAAAATTGATTGTGAGAATAAATAATTTGTATATATAATAACAAATAGTTTTGTTGGTATAAGATTGATCTGCATTAATATTACATTAAATGTTTATATAAAACAGTATAGTGTTAGTTTAAATTTAAAATATATTTTTTTCAAACAAATCTAAAATATATTTAGTAACACTTTGTTACACTAACGAATAATTTCTAAAATAGTAATTAAATGATGACCTTTTTGTAATGTCCTTTATGATAAAAGTTTATTTTTTTTATAACTAGATCGATCAACCTTTATTAGTCGAGTTAACTTATGTTTACCCAAATACATGAACGGTATTTATTTATCTTAATACTAACTAATTTTTGTTTAACATACTATCTTATTTGGAATTTGAGTTGGCTAATATCATTACATATGCATACTTGAGATCACTTTAGGTTCAGTTCAAACATCGGTCTTAAACTGCTAGTTGATTTATGTGCCTGGTAATATACTAACTTGTAATTTACCTTTTTTGGTCTCAATTTTTGTAATTTTTTAGTGAGTATTTCTAATACTCATTATCTTTTAATATTATTTTAGCCGTGTCCAAAAAAACCAAGTTTTAAGGAAATAAGGTAAAACAAATAAAAACATTGCAAAATTAGATAAACATATAACTTCTAAAGAGACAAATTGGTGCAAGGAGTTCTACGTGGAACGTTTTTGCTCCCACCCAATATGATTGTTGAGTGTACCTTAGATCTAGTATATACATGCAAGTTTTGTTATTGAAAAAAAGTATGCAAGAACACCCTCATTTATTTTCTTTATAACTATTTTGTTCCGAACACGATATCGGCCCCTAATCCCTTATTTCTTTATAGAGTTGTCAATGTGAACCCATACGCAAACAACAAACGATTTAACTTACACCGGCCTCATACCAAGCAAATCACTTCCATAACCGGAGTCAATAACCCTTGAATGATTTATTGACCGGTATAATGAGACGACAATACCAAACCAACATCGGACAAACCTGCAGAAATAACCTAGTGATGTATGGACCTGCTTCGACACATAAAACGAGGCACGACATGACGCTCCTTCGCTATAAATATAACAAACACCCTAATGAGTGGAAAGCTCTGGTACCTATCTTATTAATCTGATATAGCTCTGATGTTAGAATCCATACTGATTTGAGCGTCGGAGTGCTTCGCTCCTCAACGTGTGACGTCCTGAGTCAATTTATATATATTTCTCTCTACTTAATTAATTTCACAATAAATTTTTCGCTTTTAAATAATTAAATTAATCCGTAGTTAGAAAAATATACATTTTTAATAAAAGTATCAAAATATAAATTAAATGATCAAATTATAATCCTTCAAACATTTAAGTTGAATTAAATTGAAAACCTAAAACAAGGGTCTAACGTTGTGCGCCAGCCCCACGCGTAGCGTCAGCCTGTTGTGCACACTTCACGCTACGCGTCAACCTCACGCGTAACGTGGGCATGACAGTAGCAGCACCTAATGCTGTTACATGTTTTAGGCCAACTGACCAACTTCTAACTTACCCAATTGGCCCGTTTCAGATTCGATTGCCACGAAACTTCGCGGAACATATGTTTTCCCCATTCTGAAACTATCGACGCCGTCCGTTCGCCAAAATTCCATCATATGAACAAGTTATGCACAGTTTGTAGTTTTAACCATTTAAGTGCAAAATCTTTGCACTAAACACCCTAAATGGGTTCCAAATGGTCTAAGGCCAATACACCCAACTTCTAAATGTCCTAAGGGACCTATTGACGCATTCTGGGGGTCCTGAAACCCGCCGAGTCTCCAAATCACCTATTCAGTTCTTAAGATTCACAATTACCGTTATATTCATAACTTCCTAAATCAATCAAATTCATCAATCTATCATCAATCACACCAGATACCACATTCATACATCTCACAAAACTTGCCTATATCATGCAACCATGCAGTGGCTATGTGCCTCATAACTATATTCATTTTGACAGTACCTCGTCATTACGCATGTAGTCCATCTAATGGCTCAATGCCACATCATAGTCACATTGTTCAAACCATAAACATGACATACTACGTAGACGTTCTCACTCCCACAGAAATGTAGATAGATACACTCATATATATATATATATATATATATACATATATATATATATATACACTAATGGCTCAGTGCCATTAGTCATCACAATCAACTACAGCTAAAAATATACCACTACAAGTCTAAGAGATAATATATTCACATACGAATATATACAATATATACATCCTGATTTCTTCTGGCATTGCTCCTTGCTCACTTTGCACTAGTTTTCGTAGCATCTGCAACATCCTTTGATTCATTCACTGTAAAGAAATAATGTAAGGGTGACTATTTATCTTAAAAGCAATACAACTTGTTAAATAGAGTTGATATCACCTGGAGAATCTCATTCTCCCCCTTGATTACTGAACCATCAAATGTTCCACTCATAACATCAAACATGCAATGATCTTTCACTATCATTATAATTTCAATCTAATTATAATATAATGATTATTTCACAAAATCAAGATCAAGAACATAACTGACTCTCATGGTCATCATATATACATATACACATCGACACCTAGTATTCGGATACTAAAGGATCAGCCACCAGCTAGGAGTCACACCGACATCCCGTGAACTCTACCTGGTTCACCGAGCCACACACTGGCTCCCCACCTCAACCACTGGGTTTTTACCTGGACCACTGGGTAGCTCAACTGGGATATCTACTTGGACCACTTGTTAGAATGATGTATGCATGAGGGAATGAAGCAACCAAATGAGTTTTCCTTTTTATTTCAGCTTACAAGGATACAGAGGAAGATCCTATATATAGGACAGCAAGAAACAGAAAAGAAACAAAAACTAATTAATTGCATTAACAAAAACTAATAACAAACTTAAAACTAATTAACTGCATTACTAATTCCCTTTACACCCCCCTTCAAACTCATGGTGAAAGCAGATGAAACCTTGAGTTTGGATCCGAATTTGGTGAATTGAGGATTTGGAACAGCTTTAGTGAGAATATCAGCAACCTGAAACTCAGCAGGTAAATGAACAATAACAAGTTCCTTCAGCAAAACTTTATCACAAACGAAATGTAAATCCAACTCAAAATGCTTTGTGCGAGAGTGCATAACAAGATTAGCAGCAAGGTGAACAGGACTCAAATTGTCACAATAAATTCTTGGTAATGCAGCAGGAACACGCAACTCTCTGAGTAAATTTTGCAGCCATAGGATGTCAGCAGTAACAGCAGCCAATCCTCTGTATTCTGCCTCAGTACTACTTCGAGAAACAACAGCTTACTTCCTAGACGACCATGAGACAAGATTGGGTCCAAGATATACACAGTAACCTGTAGTGGACTTTCTATCATCTGGGTCTGAACCCCAATCTGAGTCACAAAAACCCATTATATGCAGCTGCTGTGAGGGAGTAATGTGTAAACCATATGTAATAGAACCTTGGAGATATCTTAAAATCCGTTTTACTGCCCTCCAATGATGCTCTTGGGGTTTATGCATAAATTGACAGACTTTATTAACAGAGAATGAAATTTCAGGCCTTGTTATAGTAATATACTGAAGAGCTCCTACAATGCTTCTGTAATAGGTAGGATCCTGGACAGAGCAAGATTCATCAGCAGTAAGTTTTAAGCTAGAAACCATAGGAGTTGGCTGAGGTTTGGAATCCAGCAGATTGGTTTTATGAAGGAGATCTCTTATATATTTTGATTGAGAAAGAAGGATTCCACCATTTGAGTGATGCTGAACCTCAATGCCAAGAAAATAATGAAGGGGGCCAAGGTCTTTCAAAGAAAACTGTGTATTAAGATGAACAATAAGGGATGTGATTTCAGAAGAAGAAGAGCTGGTGATGATAATATCATCAACATATACCAGAACATAAGTTGTAGATGTAGGGGTAAATTTCATGAAAAGAGACGTATCACTTTTGGCTGAATTGAATCCTAAATTCTTCAAGACTATACTGAGTTTATGAAACCAAGATCTGGGGGCCTGTTTCAAACCGTAAAGAGCCTTATGTAGTTTGCACACTTTGTGTTTGTCAGATGACACAAAACCTGGTGGTTGAGTCATATATACGGTTTCTTGAAGATCTCCATGCAAAAAGGCATTGTTAATGTCCACTTGACGAATAGGCCATTGCTGTGAAATAGCAAGAGAAAGAACAGTTCTAATTGTTGCTGGTTTAATCACTGGGCTGAAGGTTTCTTTAAAATCAAACCCCTCTCTTTGATGATAGCCCTTTGCTACTAGTCTAGCCTTGTGCCTTTGAAAACTCCCATCAGCATTGAATTTACTTTTAAACACCCATTTGCAGCCTATGGGCTTACAGTCCGGAGGAGGATCCACTAAGGACCATGTATCATTTTTTATAAGAGCATCATGCTCCTCTTTCATAGCATTGAGCCATTCAGGTTTGGTCATGGCTTCTTTTACAGTATGTGGCTCAATAGTGTGGTCATAACTGCCTTGCTTGTATGAAGTATAAGATTTTGGTTTAAAAATACCAGCTTTAGCTCTGGTTGTCATTGAATGAGCATTTTGAGGAACAGACCCTACAATAGGTGATGAAACAACTACAGCAGGAGACTCATTAGTATCACAAGGTAAGGGATCATTAGGTAATGAATCAGTTGAATCAACATTATTATGAGAATTAGTAGTATTAGGTAAAACAAGTAAAGGATTAGAAGAAATAGTTTCAAAAGAGGAAGTGGAACAGTTAGAAGTAAAAGGATTGTCAGGAAGCTTAAAAGGAAAAATTGATTCATGAAAAATAACATGTCTAGAGATATAGCATTTTCTAGAGGGTGAGAGACATTTATAACCTTTGTGTTGAGAGCTATAGCCAATGAATAAGCACATATGTGACCTAAAGTCAAGTTTATGTTTGTTAAAAGGTCTTACCAAGGGATAACAGGCACTTCCAAACACTCTCAAGAAAGTATAATCTGGCCTTTTTTTAAATAATTTTTCAAAAGGACTCATATTGTTAAGAGCAGAGGAAGGAAGATAATTAATTATGACAGCAGCAGTGCTAAAAGCTTCCTCCCAAAAATTTAAAGGAAGAGAAGCAGAGGCTAACAAGGTGAGACTAGTTTCAGTTAAGTGTCTATGTTTCCTTTCAGGAATACCATTTTGTTCATGTGTATGAGGACAAGTCAATCTGTGGTGAATTCCTTGTTTATTAAGATAGGAAGTGAATGTGAGATATTCTTTAGCATTATCAGATTGTAAGGCTTTTAAAGTTGTGCCCAATTGTTTTTCAGCAAGAGATTTAAATTGAAGAAAGGCAGTAAAAGCTTGAGATTTATTTTGAAGCAAATACATCCAAGTATATCTAGAAAAGGCATCAATGAATATTATGTAATATCTTGATCCATTAGAAGAAGTGTAGGGGGCTGGACTCCAAAAGCGAGGGGTAATTATGCATACCGAATGGTTGTCCACACCACATAACATACATGTATGACACATATATCATCTCATCAATTAATATATAATTCTTGACATAAAAGCCACATTCTTTAAACATCATAATCAAGTCATAACTAAGCTTGAAGTACATATCATCCATGTCACATAATCCGACATCATTCCTATAAATCGCTTTAAACATATTATATTCTTCAATTATCATCATACTTATCATTCTCATTATATATTCCATAATTATACCACACATAATCATACACCATCACTCTATCTCAAATGCAATATATATATATATATATATATATATATATATATACATATATATATATATATCATAGATTTCATTTCCCGTTACTAACCAACACTTTATTATTCTCATCATCACTTCACTAAACATATTTCACCCATATAATATTAGGTAACTCATTCACATAGACATAGCAATTTCAATTCATGACATAAAACCCATTAAACATAAACTATAGCACATTACACACTCCCCTTACCTTACTTTCGACGCCCTTTAACTTGACCACTAAGATAAATACGCCGCAACCACTAAAAAGGTAAGAATTACAAAGAGGTTTAAGGATTTAACTGTTAAAACCTTAATCTAATTTAGGAGAATGCTCATAAATTACTCTTTGAAGCTTTAGAAGCTTACCACTCTGAAACCGACGAGTTCTCTGAGAAACTCCTTTTTCCGCTAAGCTTCCAACAGCTCGTTCACAACCTATATACATCGGAACTCAAACTTGTCACATAATCCTTCTCTCGAATACTATAAGGGAGCCTTTAACCGGTTTAGAATCTTTAAATTTAAGACTCCCTTATTTTTCCAAGAAATAGGTAAAGATAGGAAATCTCCATAGAATTTAAAATTGAAAGATCCTACACGTTTACCTTAAGCTTCTCACCTCTAATCCACGATCAATTTCAAATTCCACCCTTAATTTGACCTTGATTGAGCTTAAAAGAAGAAAAGAAAAGAGAGAAGTTCCAACGCTATTTTTAACTTCTGTTTCTCAGCTTGCCACTGTGAGGTCTCTATGCTGCCCGCGACACTGATGCTACGCGTCACCCGGACTCTACGTGTCAGGTCTAAAATTCTACCCTGACGCTACGCGTCAGATGGGCGCTACGCATCAAGTATAAATCAAAAATTCATTCTTCAATTCATATTTACCTCATATAATAAGTTTACATTACTAAATATTCGTAATTCTAAATATAAAACATAAGGATGTTACACAACGTGTTGGGACAGAGTTCAAAGCTCTATAAAGTCAACTGACAAGGGCCCGGTCCATAAGATCGGCCCGAGCCATGAGTGCGGATCTGAACAACATCCATCTCGTGAAGTTCAGAGACTGGACTTCTATAATAACAAAGTGGTAACAGAAGAATCATAAGGTTTGGACACCGGTTACGAATGGAGTACTTTGCTTCCGCATACCGGCTAGATCATATTTAATGTTGTACAAACTTATTATAAATTATAGAATCTTTTTAAATAAAAAATTTGTACAACATTAATCTAATTAAGGTTGGTACGATGATTATGATTATGTTCTGATTGATAATAAGTTGTGAAAATAAAACTACTATTTAATAGTTAATATTAATTTTACAAATCATTTGAGATTGAATTTGACCAAATACTAGAAAGCTACATGTAATCAATTATAATCAAGAAACCTCAAGTAGGAACCAAACAAATATAAGAGAGAAATCATGCTTATTATAATTTTTGACAGAAACTAAGATATTAACATTTAGTAATAGAGATATGAGAGAGTAGTGAAATTGCTTTTTTAAAGATAGGATTATTTCCAATTCAAAATATTGATTTGAAATTTGTATTGGCTCCTAGACTATTTTACATCGATTAAAATAATTATTTACATTAATTTTCAACTAGCGTTAAAAGATCTCAAAATAAACACTACTAAAAAAACCCTGACAACTACTAAAAATTAGCAACCGATAATTGTCGTCGTTATTTAGCGACCACAACGTTAAAAGAGACTTTCAAAAGGAAATTTGCTACCAAATCAATGACAAACCAGAAAACCGTCGTTAACGTTTGCAACACCATGTTGCCAAAGTCGTGCTAAACATTTATGCCGAAATGGTCGCTACATTTACCACCCTTCTATTTTCTTGGTTTCCCTCTAAATTTTTTTGTTGGCACCCGTCGTTACTAATAGATGATTTAGGCTTTGTTATTCAATGTTTTACTAGCAATTTAGGGTCTTGCTCGACCTTGAAAGTCGAACTATAAGGGATTTTGATGGGTTTGAGGATGTTTTTCCTTTTCCCTGTTGTTCAACTTCAGTTAGTTGATTTAGTTTTAAATCTAAAAGTCTATAAATGGAAACATTAGTTTAATTAATCAGTGTATTGTTTACTAATTGTAGTAATACTATTAGAATTATTATGTAGATTGGATGGTGTATTTACGTTACAACCTGCTGTAGCTATGCTATATTGCTATGAATGAATGAATGAATAGGGTATGAGTTATGACAATGTAGTAATCTTGATAAAGTAAAACAACCCTTCACTATGCCTCAACCTTTATTGCATCACCTTTCCAGCCCTCACACAAGGCCTTGCCACCTAAAATTCCTATGGGATGTTATTATCCATTATATCATTTTTGGATTATTTTTATTTTTTTATCTCATTCTATTTTTTACTAATTATTTTTATTTCTTGTTATCCCATTTTGTTTTTTACGAGCCTGTATTAAGAATTAGATAAATAATAAAAACATTATCATAAAAAATCATATATACTTTTTATATAAAAATATTTAATTTAATTTATAAAATATATTCTATATTTTTTTACCAAAATATTAACTTTATAATATAATGCAGTTTATATAAAAAACCAATTTTTTACTATTAGCGATGGAAACATCTCGTCGCTGAATAAATCACCAATCCAGCGACGGATGACTATTCTGTCGCTAGGTTGGTCGTAAACTAGCAATGACAACAACAACGAAGAATGACCAACCAGTCAGCTACGGACAAACATCGTCACTGATTTGAGTTCCTTGTAGCGACCGCGATAGTGACACCCACTAGTCAACCCAATAGCTATGAGCTCTAACCGTCGCTACTGCTTCTATGCCTTAACGACAGACTCAGCGGCGGAAACACTTCAATATGACAGCGACTACAATTCATCTGTTGCTATTTTGGGACTGAAACAGCGACAGACGTAATGACAAAGAGGGCCATCACTTTGTCACCCTTGAGCGACAACGATAGCTCGTTGCAAATTGTGTGATGACTGTCTACTGTCGTCGCTAAGGGGTTAGCGATCAGCCTATTAGCGATGGAAGGTATGTCTTGCATAAGTCCATCGCTGATACCATTCATCGACATATTTCTATTCATTAGCGATAGATTTCTTTCGTCGCCCATCGCTATATGTACTTTTTTTAGTAATGAAATAAATGGAGAACAAATTCATAGTTAGAATAATAGTTAAAGATAAAGATTATCACTGGTAAGAGAAAACACTGTTTTGGATGAGGAGTATGTGTCAGTTTGGTATGTAGTTGAGAAAACGGAATTATGAAAATAAAAAATCTAAAGGTTAATATTGATCTTTCACGTCATTTAAGATATTTAAAACTCTATTTAACTATAAGATCTTTTTTTAGGGTTTGGCCAACCCCAAGGGTTACCAAACACTTTATATGAAAGTTTTGTAGAAATGTATATGAAGATTTAATTGGTAACTAGATAGGAAAAATGGAATAATTAATTAAACTTTGTTTTGGTGCATGCTTGGTTTCTCGTTGTCACCTTCCTTTTGTTTGCAAAGTCATGCTTTTGGAAATGAGATTGTGTCTAGCTTTGCAATTACGCCTAACGAAATGGGTGTGCTTCTTTCCATCTCCATTCAGTAAAGGGAGGTCAAGTCAGCTTGTTCACACCCGCGTTTTGTAAACAAAAGTCAGGACAGACCAGGCTTTAAAATGTCTGAGCGTAGCCTACATCAAATTTTCAAGACTTGAGTCTGACCTATTAGCCTATCGTAGACTTCTTTTAAGGCTTGGTCTGGTCTGTTTGAAGGTCTGATCTGTTTAAAAGCTTATTTAAAAGGTCTGTTTATAGTGCTTTTAAAATGTCAATAACAACCTTAAAAAAATTGTGTTCCCTTCCCTTCTATTTTTTTAATTTTAAATTTGTAATATTAATTTATATTATGTAAATGTTAATATGTGTATATATATATATATATATATATATATTATTTTATGTTATAAATATGTTATATATATAACTAACTAATAATTAATTTAATTAAACAGACCGACCTATTAAGCTTTAAAGGCTTTTTAGAAAGCTTATGACCTGACTTATTTAGTTAAAAAGACCTTATTAAAAGCCTAAGCCTAACCTTTTAGCCCGACAAGCCTGACTTATATAGGCTTTAAACGAGCCGGGCTGCATGCCCCCGACGGACGGCCTAACTCATTTCCATCTCTATTGGCAATGTTTAATTTAAAATTAAAATTAAAATTAATTTAAATATAATAATAATTAATCACTTGTTTGAACTATTATCCACTCTAGTAATTTTTTTATTCAAATACTATTCTCCAAATCAAGTTTACCAAACTTTTTTTTTATTAAATACTCATTATAATTATACATAATATAATCTAATTTAATATATATATATATATTCTATTATTTACCAATAAATATATATTCTATTATAATAATTTATATATATATACATATTAAATATATTCTTCACTAATACCTATTTTGATAATTTTCTATCAAACTATTATTTTTCTAAACCAATTTTACCTAACTTTTTTTCACCCAAACACAATTATTAGTTTTTAACCTATTTTTCAATTTCACTATTCGAACACAACCCGTTAACAAATCCTTAATTTTCTAAATCCTATTTACGAGATTAGCATAGTAAATGAAAATAGAAAGAGAGCGTAGGTGTAGAAGTAGTAGAATGCAGAGGATGATGCGTATTCGTGGGCACTGCTTTATGAAGTCATGTTTCCCGGAGCGACTCGAATTTTATCTTCTTCCTCCTTCCCGTTTTCTCGGCCACTGGTCTACCACTTTGCTTTTTTATTTGCCCACAGAAACCTGATGTTGCCATTTCTTTGGAACCACCAGGCAAAAGGGAGAAAAGTTGTTCAATTTTTTTGACACTTCACTTCTTCTCATATTATTATTAATTACACTTCTCCTCCCTTACCTCCAATTTTAAAAGGGGATCATGCTTTTTGGAATTTGACAGCAACACTCATTCATATTTGAAGACATAAGATTGCTCGTTCATTTTATTAACAATTTCAATTACTCAAATCATTAAAAATTATATACAATAATTGTTATATGCATATGTAGGATAACAATTTATTTTTATTAAGGAAAAGATTTTTAGTGTTAATTTAAATATAATATAGACGAGACAGGTATGTAAGATAAGAAATAAATTTATTTTATTTATATTTTTATATGACTTGACATATCATAATATATTTTGATATGTATATATATTTTTAATAATATTTATTATTAGATATAATAATGGTAATATATTTATTATTATGTATTTATTAAAAATATTTTTAATAATAATATACTTTTAATATTTATATTTTTAACAAATATATAATAGTTGTTGTGTATATGCTTAAATGAAGTTATGATTTAGTGATTCGATTTTTAACCATTTTAAAGTAAGTTAAAAGTTTGAATGACATCCAAGGGATTAACGTCAATAATGCCAATGGAATGAATATCTTACACATGGAGTAACTATGTTTACAGGGTAAATAATAATATGTCAAATTTTCGTTAACGCGTTAATCAAAAGTTAATAAATGAAACATAACTGAAACTGTATTCAAACATAGAGGGGAAAAAATAATTTTAATAAAAGTTTATAGATTTAATAAATAATAGTAATAATAACAATTGATAGTAGTTAAAATTTTTTTATAGGAATATATCTCATTTAACTTAAATTATTTCTCTTCCATTGATTATATATATATAACTGATTCTTTTATCATTTGTTGATGCCATGAAATTTTCTTTTCTACCGGTGGGAAAAATTTTAAAAATAAACAGAAATTAATTAACACGTTATTATCAAATTACTATTAAAAATAAATCAATTAAGTAGGCACAACATGGGTCTCTTCTTTTTCCTACTATATAGAAGTTCCACCATAAAATTTACTTCAGGCATTCGAATACATTGGTCCGGAGTCCTATACTTACCCTTCTCTTCGTTTTGGAAGTGACACTAATTAATATGTACCCAAAAAAAAAAGTGACACTAATATCCCTTGAAATTTAATTATTATTATGAGTGATGAATGAGAACATATAGCATTGGAAAAGTATAAGTATTGAAATGGTCCAAGTGAATGAAATTTCAGTCAACGACTTAAATTTACATCATATTAATGTTAGGATTTATTATGATTTAAATTTAAATTATATCGCGTTGTTAGACGTTTCTGAAGTTTAAATAAATAACTAACGAAAACACTTTCTTATTATTTTTTCTTTTCCATTCTAAAACTTTTTTTCTTACTTTCCCCTTAATATCTCTTAATCCTTCATTAATGTAGTTCGAAGTGTAGAAATGATCATTTACTATTTAATTTGTATTATTGTGCTCTTAACAAAGACCTGCACATTTCGAAATGACAAGTTTTTGTTTTTGGTTAGAAGTTAATTACATCTTTACTTTCTTTTAGCATTATGTTTTAAGGTTCAGTGAGATATTTGTGAAAAAAAATAATAAATAATTTATACTATGATACATTTGAAAATGTTGATTTCTATTTCTATAGGCCTTTCATGATGTTAGTGTGTTATGATAGAATTTGGTTTGTTCATATTACAAAAGGGACACCGTCTAAGTTTCTTTAGATATAAACTATGTTTAGTGATTTAAAATTTCGAAAGAAACATTAAATTAAAAAGATTAAAAATAAAAAATTTATATTTTTAAAAATTATAAATTAGAAAATTAGTAATTTAACGTTTATCAATTTAAATTTAGAAACCTTAGTTTAGAAAATTAAATTTTACAAATTTAAATTATGAATTCAAAGTTTATAAATTGCATGTATATGTATTTTTTTTATAACTACATGTATAAGCTACCGAAATTAATTGTGTTATTGAATTGGAAAAATTCACATTATAGGGGACTATTAATCTTAGTGAGAATTTTTTTCATTGACAATGTTTAAATCTAAGATATTGTTTAAAGTGAATTAAACATAATATGTTAGAATGAAGAATATATCATGTGTTTAAATCTAAGATATTGTTTAAAGTGAATTAAACAAATATATCGTGTAAACTATGAACAAAAACATTTTAAATTATAAGAAACATGCATGCATGGTTAAATTAAGTAAATAAGAAAAATGTACATAATTTGAATTTAGGTGCCAGGAAAATTTTTAAAATTACATCAAGAATTAGTTTTAAAAATACAAATAACTTAAACTTGAAATTAAAAAGAAAAAAATAATATAAAAAATTACAAATTTAATTAAATTGAGATTCTTAGAAAATGAAAAGTAAATTAAAATAAATAACAAGTTTAATTTCTAAAATAAAAAAAGATAAGAATGAAATCACATATCATAGAAAAACAAAACAGTAAAAAAAATTATGTTAGAGAAGAAAGACGTATATTTATATTTTTTTTATTCTTTGAAATAAAGCCCTACGAAAAGAAGATAAGTGTGAGAACAATTTATGTCAATATCAAATGCCTCATCTAAAGGTATTCATCAACCAACTCATTTAAACAATTAAAAATCGTTCAATCGATTTAAGTAAAATTAAAACTGATCAAACTAATAATTCAAATCATAAAGAAACTACTATTTCTAATCGTTTTGGTTTGGTTTTTAATTTTGTCTTTGGAAATGAATTGAACCACACCTTTATTACATTTTTTACACATTATACCCAATCCATTGAATCTCTTCCATTTCTTTACTAAAGATACTTTATTTCATTCATTTTATATTGTATTTTACATTGAACTGTATTTAAAACCTTATTTAAGTAGTACTTTATTTATTTTATGTTTGAGTTTGAATTATTGAGAACTTATGATATTTTACTTATTAATGATTCCATCTTTGTTGAGAACTTAAAGATATTTTATGTTGTATTTTATTTTGAACCTTATTTATGTAGTACTTTGTTTATTTTATGTTCGGATTTGAATTGTGAAAAACTTGTGATGTTTTACTTATTAATGATTCTTCATTGTTGAAAACTTAAGATATTTTTTGAGTTGCTATAATTATAATTTTTATTTGATTTTATAAAAATTATAAATTAATAAAAAGACCGAATTAATATATATAATTTGAAACGCATTTGATCGGATCAGATAATGTCATTCATTTCAACTGAACCGAAACACAGTTTAATAAAGTGATTGAATTAAATTATATTTTGTATCAAAAGCAAACTGAACCGAACCATGAATACCCTGGTTTCATCCATTTCTATTTAACTTTTTAGAAAGAGAAGAAACACACATATTAAAAAATATATTTAATTTTTTTAATTTTTATAACGTAATTTTTTTTCTATTTTATTACTATCTCTCTTTTTTATTGTGTTTTCACCTTTAATATTAATAAGAATATTATTAAAAAATAACAATTATATTAAAATTCTAAATTGCAATTAATATCCTCTTAAAATTTTAAATGGAAAGTTAAACCAAAATAATTTTTTATTTTTAAATAGAAAATTAAATAAAAACAAAAGAAACAACAGCTATGTTATATATATGAAAGTTGGGTCATGTACAAGCAGATGCTTAGTTTAAGCAATATTTAATTCTCTTTGATTTCCCCCTCGATTAATTTATTCTTTTGTTTTGGGTTTCTTAAAATGTTTAAAAAATATAAAGACGCGGTAGTAAATAAATATGATTGGTTTTTAAAAAGTAATTAATTCACAAACACGACTAATCAATCAATTATGCTGGTGAAGTATGATTACAGTAAATCATCAGAAGGAATGAAAAGTTTCAGTGGCTTTTGAGATCTACGATATCCTGTTTGGAAATTTATCGCTTTTGGTTGATTGAATTGGGAGTCATCATCACATTTATATTAACCCCAGTTGAATCTAATGATGTTATATAATGCAACATGCTCCAATCTCCAACTTGGATAAACAGAGATAAGAATGATTGTGTAATTAGCTATGAGTTTAATTGTTTTCTGCTTTAATAAGTGGCCATAAATTGTTTCCAAAACACAACATATCGTAATTATTTTAGGGAGTATTTAGTTTGAAGTTGAGAAAACAGAGTTGAGTTAAAGTAAAAATTTTAAAAGTTGATACTAATTATTCACGTCGTTCGAGATAATCAAAACTCTGTTAATCTACGGGATAAAAAAACTCCCCCATTTAACGGAAAAAAACTCCGTCCGAGGAAGTAAGCAAACATCCTAATTTTGACAAATTATGAATCCTATAACCCTGACATTGTTAACCTACCACGCCGACAGGGTACATTAGTTGATGTGGATATAAGTTGTGGCTTGAAAATTATACTATATTTTTGTAATATTAAAAATATATTTGAATATTTTATATCTTCAAAATTCAATATGGAAATTACTGTACATCTGTTTTAAAAGGTAAGAACAAGCCGCTGAATTATCATATTAAAGAATTTTAATTGATCCAATTCTTTTCAAAAGCAAAAGCTAGTTCAAATGAGAAAAAAATGTCACGAATTTTATAAAGATAACTTGCGTTTCTAAATAGGATTACTGGATATTTTAAAATGTAAATTTGAAGAATTTATATTTTTAGATTACCTGTCTAAATACATGAGTAAATAAATTTTATTAGGGAATCATTAAATTTGGGAAAAAATTGCTTTTAGCTTGTGTTCAAATTTATATTATTGGGTAAATTTTCTTTATACTAAACATAAGAATAAAAAAAATATATAACTTACCAAAAAACACTTGTTTATAAACAAGCATAAGAAGCAATTTACTCAATCACTTAACTAGAAAAAAAATTCTTAGAAAAAAAAACATATATGATGCCAAATAACATCTAAAGCTAATTAGCAGTGTTTACAAACATGCCAATTTGTGGTTGAACACTTATTTGAGTCTCGCATAGGCTTAGATGACGTGACACTAAAATGGTGTCCCTTGACATAAAGGCACTCAATGCAAAACATCTCATGACACTGGTCAAACTCAACATTATCCCGATCTCCTTATCAAAGTCCCTGAGGACTAAAGTCAAAGAGATTCTGATACATCTAATAAGAACATACTGGTAGCCAACTTATGAAAGGCGTTAGAAATGTATACGAAGGTGTTCGTTTTTTGTGAGTTACAAATTCATACTAACACAACGTCAAATAGGACTCAACTGCCACCAAATTTTATAAATACTTCTCATTTATGACCTACCAAGGTACGTGACATTATCTTATATATGCTTCACTAGTGCATATTGGGGTTTTAACCACGGTTAAAATTGGCCTTTAACCACGGTTCCACAACCGTGGTTGTTCCCAGCGTGGTTATAGGTGGGGACTTTTGACCACGGTTTCGAACCGTGGTGATAAACTGCATATAACCACGATTTTACCAACCGTGATTAAAAGGAGGATACAACCACGGTTCCAGAAAACTGTGATTAAAATGATGATACAACCACGGTTCTAGACAACCGTGATTAAAAAGGAGATACAACCACGGTTCCAGATAACCGTGATTAAAAGGGTGATATAACCACGGTTCCAAACGACCGTGATTAAAAGGTGCGAGGGGTTTTAACCACGGTTATGGTCATAACCGTGGTTAAAAGTTAATTTTTTTTATACAGGGTTTGTTTTTATTCATCACCTAAACCTGCAATCAGACATATTATACCAGACAGCCCAATATACACAATAATATATTAAAAATAATAAATTTCAATTAAAAACCATATAAACAACAATCATTTGGTATAAAAAATGAACAATATGATATCTAAAGCCTACACTAATAGATAAATCCTATAAAGTAACAATAATAAACAATAAAGACACTAGTGGAGTCCTTCCTTGACTTGGAGAAGGCTGGTGGCCCAATAATTTCTGACTTCGTTAATGTATTTTTCAGGGAAAGTTGAAGAGTCTTGAAAATGCTGCAAAGAAGAGATAATCAGTAATAGTTGTGGTGAGCAACAAATTGTAATAGTAGTATGTAAAAACCAAATAAAATAATGTAGGCACTGAAAACTTACAGTTGTCCATCCGTCTACTATACCGGATTGGACAATGGTGAGCATCATCTTCATCACAAAATACCCACACTCAAAGCTACCATCCTGTCGATAAGACTACAAGGTAGCATACATTGAATTCACAATTGGTTATTGTAGTGGACTGCTTCTCAAACTTACCAAACACCACATTGACGTCTTTAACCTTTTCATATACTTAACGACCAGACAGTGTTGGAGGAGGTCCTTCAAACTCTTGCGTACCATTGAATGACTTCTTTAACCTACGAAGTGGATGATTAGCCGTAAGAAACCTACGATGTCGAAGATAAACATTTTTCCTTCCGTGATGCAGTCGATCAGAACTAGTTCCCTCCTCACATACAGGACATGCTTTATGTCCTTTGACGTTGTATCCTGAGAGGTTACCATACACAGGGAAATCATTTATCATGCAGAATAACATGGCTTTTAATTTGAATGACTGTCCTGTAAACCCGTCAAACACATCAACCCCCTCTTCCCATAACATTTTCAGGTCTTCAACTAACGGACTTAAGTATACATCGATGTCGTTCCCTGGTTGTCGTGGACCAGAAATCATCATTGATAACATGACATATTTTCGCTTCATGCACAGCCATGGCGGCAAGTTGTAAACAAACAACAAAACAGGCCACGAACTGTGGTTTGTGCTTAGGTTCCCATATGGGTTCATGCCGTCTATGGCTAGTGCAAGCCTAACATTTCTTAGGTCACACGTAAAATTCGGAAACATCATATCCATTTTCTTCCACTGCAATCCATCTGCCAGATGCCTAAGTAGTCCATCAACAACCCTTTCATCAACATGCCATCTCATAAGGTTTGCATCATCTGCATTGGCAAATAGACGCTTTAGTCTTGGAACTATGAGGAGATACCACAAAACCTTTGCAGAGACCCTTTAGTGCAGAATTCATCAAAATCAACCTCTTTCTTCTTATACCGTGACACCCCACACCTAGGACATCGATGCAACATTTCATACTTACCACGGTATAATACACAATCATTTGGGCATGCATGTATCTTCGTATACTCCAACCCCATAGGACACAACACCTTTTTAGCCTCATAGTTACGATTTGGCAACGTGTTACCAACTGGGAGTGTGATATCCTGGCGCTGTTGAGGGCGGGGAGTGATCGCCGGTGTATGGGCACGAACAAGGAGCGGCTCCTGGCAGGCTTCCAGCGGGGAATGTGACATCCCGGGCACTGTTGAGGGCGGGGAGTGATCGCCAGTGCATAGGCACAGACAAGGAGCGGCTCCTGGTAGGCTTCCAGTAGGAGGGACACATGAACGAACCGAATACATACCAGAATAAGAGGGATCCAAAGACTGTATAGGTATGGGACTATACAGTCGAGGATAGCTTAAAGGAATGAATTCGTACTACCTATACAAACAAATGCATTAGCCTTTTCGGTGGCCTATCACATAAGGACTCCAAAGTTAAGCCTTAACTTGGAGTAATTCTGGGATGGGCGACCTCCTGGAAAGTTCTCAGGAAATGTGTGAGTGAGGACAAAAGCACATTGGAAAGGTCTCGTGTTGGTCTGTGGGGCGAGTCGTTCATTCCTGAAAAAGAGGCCGGGGTGTTACAGAGAGTATTTCTTTCAACAACTTAAGCAAGTCAGTGAAACTTTTATCTGTCCACCCATTTATTGCCTTCAAATTAAACAACCGTAAAACTGCTGACAACCTCATGAAATTGGAGCAATTCAGATACAACGGTTTTTCAGAATCCTCACATAGACTCACATATACGTGAGCTCTCTTAAAACTTTCTACCCCCACATCACGAATCATATCCTCAAGTCGGTCATCCATGTCGTCATCAACCTCATGCGCAAAGCTTTGGTCTTTTGTTTGAAAACTGGTACTTGGCACCTCAACATGTTCACCATGTCATATCCATCGCGTATAACTCTAAAGAAATCCATCACACAATAGATGTTCTCACACCTCTGCCAATTCTAGCCGACGCATGTTTAAGCATTTAATACAAGGGCAAAAATACGTTTCATTCACCTCTTCAGCATTTCGTATCACGTACTCTATGAATGTTTCGACTCCACCCTCATATTGTGGACTTATACATGATGCAGTTATCCAACTTCGATCCATACTCACTGTTTACAATACCAGTAAATTTAATGGTACTATGAATCATACTTTCTTCATAAAGGAGGTGGTCCTACCCATTTAGGATGAATATTTTTTATACATCATAATTACATACAACTTAGGAGTTATTTTAAAATTTGATAAAATTTTGGCAGCATTTCGCATTGGTCTCTAAGTACACGAAATGAAAATGGTGACATCAAATTCAACCACATTCAAATATGCACCCCGAGAACAATACAAAATTTAACTAACCGAAACTTGATCAAATTTTAAAATTACTCATAACTTGTACATAGGAATGATGTATAAAAAATTATTCATCCCAAACTGTCCAAACGGACAATTCAAGATTCAACACAAATGATGAAATCAATTAATGTAATTACCATTTGTGTCGAATCTCAAACGGGAAAACTATGGTTCACTCATATACAATTTAAAAATTCACAAACTCATTTAAAAGGGACTAAAATATTAACATTAGTACCAAATTCAAATTCAAATTAAAGACAATAAACAAAGGATTTTATTTCTTAACTATTAGTAATTTTTTATTTTGTCAGGTAGTATTTAGATTTAACATATGCTATTTTTGGGTGTTCTATAATAAACATAACTAGTTATTATTATTATTATAATAAAATTATTTACAATTATAGAACAAAAATAATTATGGGCTTAATTCATTATGTAATTATAATTTTAAATTACCTAATCAACAATTTAAACACATACTACCACTAAATTATAATTTAAATCATCCTTTGTAGGGATTGTGTGTAATTTTTATTTACTTTAAAATATCAACCTTTTTGTATTTAATTTGTTAATAGTGCAACAAATATTACTAATGTTTATGTATTTAATCTAAGTATTTAATCTAAGTTGATTAATCTATAACTAAGTAACAATCAATCTAAGTTGATTAATCTATAACTTTTAATCTATAACTAAGTAACAATCAATCAAAGTATTTAATTTATATCTAACAAAATTCTAATTTCCTAATATATAATATTCTCATTTTCCTAACTAAGTAACAATCAATCAAAGTATTTAATTTATATCTAACAAAATTCTAATTTCCTAATATATAATATTCTTATTTTCCTAAAATTAAGCCTAATATTAACAGAGTATACAAAATAATTTCAACAATCAACATTTAATCTATAGTTAACAAATAATTTTACTAACATATAACTAATAACATTTTAATTATCTTAACACTAACTAAGCCTAACATTGCTTTAATCTCAACCATAAGCATTAAAAATGGAAAATGTGGGGTTTTAGAAAAAATACCTTTTTCAGAACGCCCAACATCAATGGAGATGGAGGGAGGAGGAGGGAAGACCAACCACTTGAGAATATGGAGGGAGGAGGATGAAAGAAGAACTTGGGGGTCATGCAGAATGAGAAAGAGGGAAAACCAACAGCGTTGTGGAATGAGAAACGAAGAGATGGAGAGAAGGAGGGAATACTAGCGTACAATGAGAAAGGGGGAAATGAAGAGAGACGAAGTGGAGTGCTGGACGAAGGAGGGAAATGAAATAGAGTGCTGGACGAAGGAGGGAAACGAAACAGCAAATATGAAGGGTCACTTTACGACCACGGTTACCAACGAACCATGGTAATAGAGCCCAAACAATCTCGGTTCAGCACACAACCGTGGTAATAGCCTCAACCTATAATCATGATTCTGAGACAACCGTCCTTATAGCGCATTTAAATATTATTTAAATAAGATATAACCACGGCTTCCTGCCAACCGTGGTTGTAGATATCTTAAAAATTAAATATAAAATTTTTAGCATACCTATGACTACGGTTACAATTAACCGTGATTAAAAACTTCACCAATAATTTTAAAAATACCACCGCTTTTTTTTTACCACGGTTATACTATAACCGTGATTATATCCTGTGGTCATTACTACTTTTTGCACTAGTGCTTGAGCTTTGATCCTAAGTGTCTGAAGTAGCTTAAGTGTCAGAGTGTTCTTACATATGACATCATCTTTCGCTTATCAGCGTGATAGACTAATGTGATAACCCAAGAGAGACACCAAGACTTTTGATTCTCCAATAGACTATAAGATATAATACTGGATCTCACTGGATTCGACCAGTGTAATGCACAATCAAAGAGTGCTACTGGTTCCTAGAACCGAGGTTCTATCCCCCTAGATCAATATGACATAAGATCTTCACTCATGTGCTTGATGCTTCTTAGTAAAAATAAAAATGCTAAGAATTTATTCAAGATATATAAATGAGTTAAGCTAATTTGTACAAAGTTGTATTCCCCTCCCCATGTTGTTATTTAACTGTGTGAATTTTTTTTGCACCAATTGAGAAATAAAATTATTTGATCTTAATTGCATATAAAATTTTATACTTATTTTTATTAATTAAATTACATCATCTTTATTTATTTATCACATATTTTCTCTCATCTTTATATTATTAAAAAAATAATTATTAATATTTGAAATTACAAGTAAAAATAGGAATAATTTTTTTATCTCTTAAATAAAAACAAATAGAGTACACAATGAACCACTCTTATACTATAATATTTGGTATAGTATTAATTATTACATCAATTATTGAAGTGTAATAACTAGTACCACACCATATACATTACGGTTTCTATAATAAAAATCAAAAGTAATTTTTTAAATAAAAATCAGAATAATGTAATACCTTATGATTTTCAATACAAACTCACCACAATTTCCAATAAAACTATTGTTAAACTTACACATTGAAAATCCTAATGCGTTACATCTATGTTAATTTTTAATAAAAAATTATTTTTGATTTTTTTCTATAGATGTTAGATATTAAAATTTTAAGTATGTTTATTTTTCCTAATCATTTACATAATTCAGTATGTATTTACTTTATTTTTTTCCACTTCTACCTTTATAATAAACATTGCAATTACATTTATTCATATTTATGTATCCAATTCATGTGAATAGTTTTTAATTGTAACTTATCATATTATTAATTAAAAATAGATTTTAAATGATAGTATATAATAAATCAAACAATAAATTCTTATTAAACCATAATATCCAATCATTCATTTAATTATTGTATATAGGGCTTGTTTGTTTCAACTTATTTTAAGAGATAAGTACTTTTTAATTAAAAAAAGTACTTATTTTAAATTTTGACGTGTTTGTTTAAAGTTTTAAAAATAAGCAGAAGCTGAAAACAAACTGATTTTAGCTTATTTTAAGAAGCAACTCTGATATGCTTATTAAAAAAATAATCACTTTTTTAATAAGCTTAAACAAATAGGCCCATAATCTTAAACAACTTAAGTAAATAAATAAGTAATAAATCCATTTATTCTGTCATCGTTGATTAATACTAGAAACACTATTGCGTGAGTTTTGACAGCAATAATTAATAGACTTTAAAACTCTGATGAGTAGATGAATATTAAAATATATGATAGTGTTTGTTTAAGTCGATGACTATTTGCATGGATAGATCTAAATAATAAAAAGAAATAATATATATATATATATATATAAATTTATATTAATTAATAACAAAAGTGATCATACAACACACAACTATGTTATAATTTGAAAAATGTTTACCTAAAAACTACTACAATTTTAAAAAACAAATCAATCCAATCACACCTTGAATGAATATTTACTTATTTTATATTATTAAAAACAAAAAACTTCATATTTAGTTTTCTAAAGATTTAAACCACTGAATAAATTCTTTAAAAATTAATTGACCACCAAATAAGTTCTCCACTAATAACTAGGTGGTTGAATTTGACATAATACATGAAATTCTAAAGTGGTATGTGTCACATTAGCAATAATGACCATAAGTTCTACCGTGGTATGTGTCATATAAAAAAAGTTGACCATAAGTGATGATATGACATATTTCACGTTAGTAATGGTGAGACCTAAAAGGTGTTATGTTAACACTTAATATGTCACGTCAACTTTTGTTAACTTAGTCACCGACTATATATTTATTTGATGACCAATTATTTTTTGGATAACCAAAATCTTTCAAGGATTAAGTTTTTTCTGTAACACTTAATCTTTAGAAGAATGAATAAATATTTTTCTATAACAAAGTCTCTCCTTATGTAAGTAATTAAACAATTCAACTAGGGGTGATAAAATGAACTTGAAAGATTGTGAGTCATGACAACTGGGTGAGTTTGTCATCCATATTGAGCCAAACTAGTTTAGGCCTATAAGAAAATAGGCAGAATCAAGGTCGACCCATTCATACAAGAAAAAATAGAAGAATCTGAATCTTAATTGTATATAAACATCAAAAGCACTACGTCAACCTAAAGAAGTTATGTGTCCACTGGCTTGCTCATCTCATTTGGTTTCAGTCCTAGTAGCCATTACGTATCCTCTATCTCACTTGAGTCATGTATGGTCTAAGTGTCTTGCTCGACCTTGACCATTACATGGCCTGGGTCAGTCTAATCCCAACATGTTGTAAGTTTGAAGTTGTTCCCCAAGAGTTGGACACTCAGAGTTGCTCCTTATGTATTGATCTATGATGTGCATGTCTAATATGCTTTAATGCCTCATTTGGTTTAAAGCCTCTGTAATTTCAACGAGTCCTCTACTTGTTATTGTACTTCGTCTTTCCCCGTGCTCTATACATTGTTATTGTTTCTACCCATAACATCCCTTATTTTCTCTACACTATCTTTATAGTTTAAAAGAAAAAACAAGTTAGCCCATAAGCCCAATGATGGAGTGACATTTTAAGCAAGGTTTCTTATATTTCACTCATCTTTGTATTATGATAGGTTTTGTCGAGACAAATCAAGCTAGTTAAATAACTTCATTCATATTAAATAGGGTAAAACATAACATGTTTTATTTATTATTTGTAATTTAACAATAAAATTTGATGTTTGAATATATGTTCCAAAGATAATTCTACTAATGAATAACACATTTAATTTTTTGATGAAGGAAAAAATACTTTTTAAAATAAAAAAATATAATTAGAATTAAGATGAAACAAAATTTTAATATGGCAGTCGAACAACGTGAGAGGTAAATAATGCTCTTTCAATAAAGTAATCAGACAAACTCAATTTTCATAAAAGTGTACCAAAAGAGTACAATGTTTCTCAAGTATACATCATTAAATTAATAATAGTTCTAGCAAATATAAAGGTTGAGATGAATTTTGAATCTCGTGAATGAGAAAGTATGGCAACAAAGAGTTAGTGTTTGTTTGGTTCGGCTTCCTCCACCTTCGTTTCGGCCAAGTAACTCCGTTCAACGTCCTCCACCTTCGTTTCGGTGAACGATGTCGTGTTTAGGTGTCTGTACGGCTGCCGTTCCGTCGGGGTAGCTCCGTTCGTGTGGCTAGAAGCTCCATTGGCCCATACCTCCGCTTCTCCTCCTTCTAGCCAACGACGTTGGAGGAAAAGACCTCAATACCCACACTGCCAACTTTAAAGAGTCAACACCAACCAGAAATATCACCCTTTTTGCTCTAATTTGCTGTGATAGAAAGAAAACCTCAATCTTTACTTTGATCTACTGCCTTAGAAGGAAAGACCCTGTCTAAGAAGGGGATCCACACAGAGGTAACGTTTCTGCCTTTTCTTTTCTATTGTTCTGGCATCTGTTGATTCATGTGGTGTTGTTTAAAGTGTGGGTCGGGGTTGAGGCCATGGTGGAGGTGGAGGCCGTAAGGGTTGTCGTGTGGTGTTGGGGGTGTTGCTGTCGTGATGTGTATGGAGGTTGTGATGTGGTGATGGTGGTGGAGGGCTTGGGGGTGGTGGTGTGATGTTAGAGTTTAAAGTGTGGTAGTGGGCCATGAGGTGGTGTCGTGGCAGAGTGGTGTGGAATGTGGTGGTAGGGGCCGTGGGGTGGTGTGGTGGTGTAGGTTGTGGGATGTTGGTGTGATGTGTGATGGTGGTTGGTGAGATTGTGGGTATGGTTTGTGGTCCTTGGTGTATGATAAAGAATCAATTTTTTTTTTAAATTTGAAATCTGATTTAATTTATGTATTGGTTAATTATATTGTAATGTAACATTTGTTTAATATAATGGTGTTTAAGTTAATTGAGTGTTTAATTTATTATTAATAATGATATATAACATGATTGATTTGTTGTTGGTGTGATGATGAGTGTGAAGGGTGAATTAAATCAAATACGACTAGGTTGTTTGTTGTTAGTGTTGTTTTGATGACACTGTAAACATGTTACGACTATGTGTTGGATACACGGTCAACATAACAATAATAATGAACTATTTGCGATACGTTATTATAATATAATTTACGTTGTTTAGGATAATTTAAGTTGATGATACGTTATAAATATAATAATTACGTACAGCAAAGTAGTAAATAAGATAAGAAGAAATAAAATTATCATCGTGTAAGTAGCATTTTAATAAAATTGGAACTAATTTATTAAATTATGAATTTATAAATAAATAACATGATTATAAAAGAGATTTATATAAAATGTATGTATTTTATATAATGACTGTCTTCTTAAATTGTTGAACACTTATCATTATCTATTGCTAGTTATTCATTACCTTAGTTATCTTAAATAAATCTATTCATTAAAATATATATAAGTTGTATATTATAATATAATCTAATTTATTAAATATATTCTTCACTAATACTCATTTTAATAATTTTTTATCAAATCATTATTTTCCTCAATTAACTTTATACAACTTTTATCCAACCAAATACAATTATTACTTTTTTAACTTTATTTTTTAATTTCACCACCGAAACAGAACTATTTGAACAAAATCTATTTTTTTAACCAGAGAAAGCCTTGACAATTTGAATTGGATCACTGGACCCGGGAGAGCTGCATGTAAGACAAGTGTGTGAAATGCCAAAACCCATCTTAATTTCCGTTTCCTTAAAAAACAAACAAGAAGGCAATGTCCATTTTGGTAATTAGCTCTACCAAACAACTTTCTTCCGCCAGCCCCAGCCCGGATCTTTCGCGGACTTGTTTCAGACAATTTTTCTTCCGCGCAGTGCCAAAAGTCACTTCTCTCCGTTTTTTATTTATTTATTTTCTTTTCTCTCCCAAATCTTCTCATTATATAACTCAACTCATCACTATCATCTTCACTTTCTCTCTCTCACACAACAAAACCTTGCATGCATTCTGCTTCTTTCCTCCTAAACACGCATGGGGAAGTAGAGTAACGCCACGCAGAGACGAGGTTATTTCAGTTTTCGACTTTTTTAATATTAAGCACCTTTTTTCTTTTGTTTCTTGATTTGTGTTTACTTCTTCAGAAAACGAACGTTGAGTAGATAAGCTCAGAACAACTTTTACTTCGTTTTGCACTCAGCGCAACGTTAGCATTCACATTTTTTATATATAAAATGGCTCCTGCTAGCAACTGGCTCTCGTTTTCGCTCTCGCCTATGGAAATGCTGAGATCCTCCGAACCACAGTTCGTTCAATACGACGCCGTTTCCCAAACTTCCTCTAACCACCAACACTACTTCCTCGATAACTTGTACACCAATGGTGAGTGTTAATCGAATTAACTAATTAATTAACGCGTACGTGTGTCTATTTGTGAGTTACTCGGTAACACGTGTGTGAGACTTTGGGTAATCGCTTCAACGATTCGTTTTCTGCTTGTTTTAGGGTGGGGGAGCCAGAGCAACGTCAGTTTCGTGGGGCCGCCGGCGGAGAACCACCATGCGCCGCCGGTGGTGCAGCCGAAGCTCGAGGACTTTCTCGGTGACTCGTCTTCTGCCGTGATGCGCTACTCCGATAGCCAAACGGAGACGCAGGACTCATCGCTTACTCACATTTACGACCACCACCACGGCTCCGCTTATTTCGGCCACCACCAGGATCTTAAGGCCATTGCTGGATTCCAAGCTTTTTCGACTAACTCTGGCTCCGAGGTTGATGACTCTGCTTCCATCGGAAAAGCGCAACAGAACGAGTTCGGAACTCACTCTATTGATTCCTCCGGGAACGAGTTCACCGCCTTCTCCGGCCCCGCAGCCGCCAACGGAACTTTGTCCCTCGCCGTCGCCCAGAGCTCCGAGAAGGCCGTCGTTCCGGCGGATTCCGATAGCAACAAGAAGATCGTTGACACCTTCGGCCAGCGAACTTCAATTTACAGAGGCGTTACTAGGTATACCAATTTTTTCTTCTTTCTATATTTTTCCCATTATCATACTCTGTTCAATCGATCAATGTTTTCATTATTTATTTATTTATTATTGTTATTTGTGCATTGTGGTTGTGGTGGTGTTATTTTTCTTCGCTCAAAGGATCTTTATGGGTATGTCGGAGTTGAAAAAAGTAGCTAGAAGCTATGGTTCAGTTGTCATATGTGAAAATATGTTGAGATAGTGATTGTAGCTATATTGACTATTTTGTGTGAGAATGGGGTCAAGGTCAGAAATTTGGCCTCTTTCTTATGCATCTATTTCGTGTTGTTAGATTATGATTTGATTTTTATTTTTGTTTTGTTGGGGTGACTCTGCAGGCACCGATGGACAGGTAGATATGAAGCGCATCTATGGGATAACAGCTGTAGAAGGGAGGGTCAGGCAAGGAAAGGGCGTCAAGGTCTCTTTCTCTCTATTTTTTATTTTTTATGTGAAGAAAAATAAAATGAGAAATGATGGGATGAAAAAGAGAGGAATAGGCTGTGATGCTCTATGAGACTGTAAAGTGGCTTGCATGCATTGAAGGTGCAATTAATGGTTTAGAGTGTGGTAGGACACCTGGGTGGTTTCTTTCTAAACAGTGTTTTCTATGATTGACTGATGGGGGTATACGCACATACATATACTAATTGTACTGCTATAGTGGTGCTACAGCTAGTGGTACTTGCTACTTCACTGTTTCGTAATTTTCTTTCAATTGATTTGATCCGATGTGCCGCCATTTTGCTCGAGTCGGGGTGTGCTTGCTTTCTTGTCTGCTCAGTCTGGTTAACAATAATCACTCTCATTTTCTGCTCTGCAATCCTTCCTTTATTCCGTACTCTTTTGCTGTTGACGCCTCCATGTTATCTGTTGTCCTTCACCATCATCCTCATTAGTCATAAGTCATAACTGATATATTGTTGTGTTAATAAGGCCTTTATCTTTTGCTTTTGCTTTCCCACTTGCCAGGGAAAGCTGCGTTTGACCACATCACCCATCACTCCCTTATGTACTTAGTGGTGGAGTCTCCTCTGTTGCCTAAGGTTTTTTTTGACAGTGGGCATGGCCCCCCCTATCAGTGTAATGTCATCTTGCTTCTGAAACAAACTCACGGGATTTCTTAGATCTTATGTTGCAGACTCAAATAACATATTTAATATCGTAGCTTTGTGTGTCACTTTATTGGAAGAAAAAAGAAAAAGAAACGGCTAATAAGGGATATGTTTAAATTGATCGATCCAGTGGGAAATAGGCAGTTCGGTAATTCATTTTTTTCAGCATGTTTTCTTAATGTCGGGATATGTCTTTGACTATTAGCTGCCTAGTGGGATTTATTCTAAACCTTATGGACAGGGAAAGAAATATTGAAATTGAAAACTACTTTATATAGCAGAAGACACATTCAATTTTTATCTTTAAATTAGTTTCGTTAATAGTATGGGCTTTTGGTACATCTAAAATTCGATGGGTCGTTGTTCTTACAAAAGAGGATGGGGTCGATGGATCTCATCCAATGTACAGTTGTTTTCTATCCTATGTAGCAACCATAAAGGGCGTGAGAGAGAGGGAAAATAAAGGGGAAAAAAAGGTTATTTGTGCGCATGCACGGGTGGGAATTGGCTAGCATATGATCACTTTTCTTTCGGTCATTTGTATTGTGAACTTTGAAGTTGGAAAAGTAATTTTTGGCAGATAATTTTGACTATTCCGGTTAAGCTGATATTTGATATTCTTGGCTTTTCCTTTGCATGGAACGTGACTTTGGTGCCTTGCTGGCTGTCATTCATCTTTTTGACTCTTCTACAGTTTATTTGGGTAAGTGACTAATAATATTTTCATTTAGATTTTGTTCAAGAATGCTTATCAACTTATGTTGAGCTTTAGACAGATGGTTTTGTAACATAGTAAATTGTCGTGGTTATCTCAGGTGGATATGATAAGGAAGAAAAGGCAGCGAGAGCTTATGATTTGGCAGCTCTGAAGTATTGGGGTCCCACCGCTACCACCAACTTCCCTGTAATACTCGTCACTTCTTGCTTTCAGATTAGTTGCATGAAATCCTACTTTTATACCTGGATTCAAAACCTTGAAGTGGGAGTGGGACCAAAGAATAATATCAGATTCAACGAAAGGAATAATTGTTTAATTCATATTTAAATATGCATGAGCATTTACACAAACTTTGCTAAAATGGAAACGTGGTTAATGGTTGGTGTGATTGAGAAATATGCTTTACTTGTTACACAAAATGTTGAGGCCAAGGTGCCAAGAAGGGCAATATTCAGACACGTAGCAAAAATCAGGATAGGATGGGGAGGGGCCGGGGAATATCTTTATATATGTGTAGCTTTTATGTATTTTTTGGTTATTTAATTTGGGGTTAACATATAAATAGCTTTTGATCGAAGTTGATGATATGTTAAGTAGCTTTGTGGGAGACGTGGGTGCACGGTACAGATACATGGACTAGTATTCGAACTATCATCACTCACCTTTTTCTCTATCCTCATTTTGCAGGTTTCTAATTATTCTAAAGAATTAGAGGAGATGAAACATGTAACAAAGCAAGAGTTTATTGCCTCCTTGAGAAGGTTTGTGCGAGATGTCCAGTTAAAATGTTAGCACTGTACGTACTTCAATTCAGCTACGTACTGACAGTTGGTTTTCTATTTTTACAGGAAAAGTAGTGGTTTTTCCAGGGGAGCTTCCATATACAGAGGTGTTACAAGGTTTGGAAAATTTTTAACATATAAATGCACCTGGTACTATGTTTTATACGTGATTGTATTGTATCTTGCAAGCATCATGTCCTAGGTTATATACTTATAAGTTGCATCTAGCAGGCATCATCAACAGGGGAGATGGCAAGCGAGGATTGGCCGTGTTGCTGGGAACAAAGATCTATACTTGGGAACATTCGGTGTGTATTTTTGCTCATAGTTACTATTCCTTCCCTTTTTTACTTATATGATAAAGAAAAAAATATTTTAGTGATTTTATTTATAAGACAAAATAATTAAAAGTATTTAATGTTTTTTTTATCTTTGTTTTGGAAAATATAATTATTAATTAATATTAAAATGTTACAATGTTTTTTTATTAAAATTAATATATTAATATATATTTTTAATATATTTATTTTAACCCGAATTTTTTATAAATAAGAATAGAGTAAGAATGATATAAAAAAATGAATGACTTATTTTTATCAACCGTAGTTAATGTAGCCTGACATCATATAACTAATTTAGCTAAATTTATCATTTATATGAAGTGGAATGTTCAATATTCTATGTATAAGCTTTTCTAACTCGGTTCACATGGTAACAGCAACTGAAGAGGAAGCAGCAGAGGCATACGATATTGCAGCAATAAAGTTTAGAGGTGCAAACGCGGTAACCAATTTTGAGATGAACAGATATGATGTGGAGGCTATAATGAAGAGTTCTCTTCCTGTTGGTGGGGCAGCGAAACGTTTGAAGCTTTCTCTAGAACAGGAGCAAAAAGCTTCTCTGAGCAGAACCCAGCAGAACCCCCAGTGTGCAAACGTGAGTGGCAGCATCAATTTCTCAGCCATTCACCAGCCAGTTGCTCCTATTCCTTGTGCAATTCCATTTGATTCTACAACAGCATATTATCATCACAATCTCTTCCAACATTTTCACCCCACCAATGCTGGCACAGCAGAGTCTGCTGTTACTTCCACCAATGCAACAGGATTCACTACACTGCCAGCACCAGCAGCAGCTGAGTTCTTTATTTGGCCTCATCATCAGTCCTATTGATCTAATCAACTAGTCAGTTATGTTTTTGCTAATTTCCTGGTTATGCTAACAAATCAAAGAAGCTATAGTCCCTGTCTGGCACAGTTCAGCTGACCCGCTCTCGACCCTCTATAATTTAACCCTTTAGGCTCTGCTAAGAAAGAAAGATATGATGAGGTTTTTGTGTTAGCCAGTGTTGGTTACAGTAGGAAGCTGGAGATGTAACTACTCAAGAAATTAGAAATATTTCGTGCATCATAATTTTGCACAAGAATTCCTAAATGCTTCTTAGTTTGCAATTCCCTATTTTATTACCTCTTTATCTTCGTGTTTAACTTTTATGGTACAGCTTATAACATTCTCGCGTAACATAGAAAGGGGTCAATAACGCACAAATCACGGTGGAATGACCCATTAACAAAACATTTGTCGCTTATTCCAAAGAGTTTTGCTATTTATGGCCTACAAGTACCTGGTTTAATGGTGGAAGGAGATTTGTATTTTTTAATGCTATACTAATTATAAGCATAATTTTTATACTGTTGGTTTTTATTAAAAATTAATTGTCTGTAGGGGCTTTATTTAGCCTAACTTTTTCAAAATGTCATTCTCCTCGGGCTTTATTTGAGCAACAGGTGTAACCCAACTGTGTTATAAAGCTGCCTTTAGGGTCAATTAAACAAATTTAAAAATTATTGGTTAAATAAAATTAAGTGATGATTTGAATGTCATGTTGAATGTTGAATGTTGAATGAATATTGACTATTAGATGATATTTCTTCCCTAATCTTATTTATTCACCTAAGTAAATTAAATAGAATAAATAAGTTGCTGAGAGCTTTTTTTCATGTTACCAAGTGTTTGGATCAATATAAAGCTTTTGGTTAATTTTGAATAATTTTTTTATTTTGGATAATGTAATTTATGTTAGGTACCTCGTTTCTTTTCAGGTGTAATTTGATTTATTTGGTAGTTTTACTTTTTTTTGGATAATTTAATTTGTTGTGAATAATTTAATTTATTTAGAACTGTTTTAGTAATTTGGCTTATTTGTAACCTTTAAACCTTTTCGCAGAATTAGTTTATTAAGATGATTATGATTATTTCTTAAATGTTGAGTTTTGTATATAATTTTATGAATTTTATTGAAATACATTATTAATCTATTTTTTTAGACATTCTACTACTAATGAATCTACATGTTAAACTCAATCCGATTGACTTATATGACAACTACATTAAAACTTTAATGTAATTTATTGGTTTAACCAAAAATATCTTTTACTATAATTCTATTCAAACAAAAGGTGGGAACTCGAGACCTTATAGTAAATTTAATTTAATGTATACAACTTGATTCAGCTATTGATAAACTCAAGTGTATTCTGATTAGTTGTTGGTTTTAAAAATATAAATACAGATATCTTGGTTCACAATACTTGCATTTATATTTTTAAACCAGTGACTAATCAAAATACATTAAAGTTTATCAATTTAAGTTTTACATATTAAATTCTTTTTTTAATTACAATATTTGATGAAAAAATATTATTTGTCATGAATATTATTATATGTGAATGTCTAGGGTAATTTAGAACATTCTAAAAGGGTTGCAATCGAGCTTTAATTTCTAACCCATCTTAAATCAAATATTATTGTAATTATAAATAGGGGTGCTTAAGATTGACTTCCTTATTCTCTCTATTCTTTAGTTCCATTCTCTTTACTATCGTAAACTTCTATCTTTTGTTTATAACACGTTATCAATAACACAAATCATAACATAGATAGTTATGAGTCTAGAAGAACTCTAATATAAGTAGTTATGAGTATAGAAGAACCACATTATGAATAATTATGAATTCAAAAGAATCATAACATGTAAAAAAAAAAGGAATCATAACATAAATAGTTATAAGTCCAGAAGAAACATAAATAAATAGCTATGAGTCCTAAAGAACCATATCACAAAAAGATAATAATTAAAGGCTTAATGGTAAATTTAGCCCCTAAGAAAATTTCAATTTTGTCAAAACCCCCTACAATAATTTTTCCTAGTTTAAGACCCCTCTAATATTTTATTTAGTAGTATTAAACACCTACTTTTAAAAAGCGCTGAGGTGGAGCCTGTCTTTTTGCCACTGGCTTCACACGTGGCATGTGACTCAGCCTCACAATACTGACTAGGTTTAAATAGAAAATTAATTAAGATTAATGAGTAATAATTGAGATTAATTACAATTATTTAATATTCAAGTTGCTGAAAAATAAAGAGAAGCTCAAATTCTCCAGCAATGGAAGATTGCGCTCAAACATAAAAACAAAGCAAGTTCACTATTAACATTCCAATCCATTTAATGAAACCCCTCCCCCTCCATGCAATTTCTACACTAAACTAAAACCAATCCACTTATCCCAAACTATATTTCATTTTCATTCACTGTTTAATCAACGATTAATGCAGAAACAACAAAACCTTGTCTATTCACACTCTGTTCAATTTCATTTCCTTTCCCCCAAAATTGATTTCGTAGCACCAGCAAGCGTGAACTTTGTGTGTATTGAAATTGTTGAAGATAAGGAGCCCACACAACAAACCCATAAGGGTTTCATTTGACACCAAAAATTAAAAGAGAGAGAGAGAGACCATCAGGAGGGGGCGGCACATTGGAACCAAGGGAGGAGAGAGAGTGAGTAAAGGTTAGACAGAGAGAGAGAGATAGAAACCGAGCAAGAAGGGAGAGAGGGGAGGAGATCGGCGGAGAGAAGGAGGGAGAGATGAGAGAGAAACCGAGAGAGGTAGAGGGAGAGTAATCGGAGAGGGGGAGGGGAGAGGAAGAGGTGGTGGTTCCCAGTGGTTCGCGTGAGGAGGCCGAGAGGGGAGAGGGAGAGACCGAAAGGGGGAGAAAGAAATCGTGAATGAATGAAAGAGGGAGAGAGACCGAGTGAGGGAGAGAGGGAGAGAGAGTCCGACGACTTCTTCTTCTCTTTTTCTTCCTGTAATTTATTTGAAAATGTATAGTTTGAATATTAAATAATTGTAATTAATCTCAATTATTACTCATTAATCTTAATTAATTTTCTATTTAAACCTAGTCAGCATTGTGAGGCTGAGTCACATGCCACGTGTGAAGCCAGTGGCAAAAAGACAGGCTCCACCTCAGCGCTTTTTAAAAGTAGGCGTTTAATACTACTAAATAAAATATTAGAGGGGTCTTAAACTAGAAAAAATTATTGTAGGGGGTTTTGACAAAATTGAAATTTTCTTAGGGGCTAAATTTACCATTAAGCTAAAATACTGAAAGAATTATAGCACGAGGAAATAACTAACTATGTTAATTTATTATATATTATACACAAGATTTTTTTTTCTCATTTGCCTTCGCTATATTTTTTTACGTCATATTACTTATATATGCATATGCACCATAATAACCCCCTTAAAAAAACAAATCATGTATATATTGTTTGATAAGAAAAAAATATTTTGATTTGAAAATAAAATAAAATAAGATGTGCTACTACATATTATAGGTGAAGTACAATGTTTTTTTTTTATAAAATTAATTGATTTACATCATTTACACCATAAACGATTGGCATCCTAGATCAACTATGGACCGGAGAATAGTTGAAAATTCATGTGGATATCATTTGAAGAGTGGTAAGGACTTTGGTAAGTTACCAATATCATTGAAGTTTTGAAATATTTAAAAATGGGTTATCGTGCCCTCAAGGACTTGTGAGACCTAGGGCAATTATACAGTTATTATTTGTAATCACAAGAGAAATATACACAATTTTTAGTAGTTGAAAAATGTTTCAAATAGCTAAAGCAAGAAATGAGTTTAGGTTGAGTAAACCAATATTAACAGCATTGAGATCAAGCTCCCCCTATTCAAGTTAATTCATCAAGGTCATCTTACAATTATTTATGTGATTACACCATGTTAATGTAACAAGGGTTCATTAACTCTAATTCCTTAGAAGTTAACTTCTAAGCCCTAGCATCAAAACTAAATTCCTTGATATTTTGTTAATGGGACTTGTATTAGGAATAAGCTTTAACATTGACTCATCAAAATTCTATTCCTAGGAGAAAAGATTAATAGACATCGCACTAACAACACTTGTTTAAAACCCTAAACACATACATGATCATTCTTCCATTTGAAAATGTTTTAAGTTAAGAAAGAGGAATGTTAACATTGAAATAAAAAACATAACTAATCATTAATAAAAAAAGGTTTCATAACATCGAATGAAGTTTGTTTAATCCCAACATGAAGGGGACTAGCCACACATGGTGAACATAAACAACATCAAATACATTGAATTAAAGAAAAGGGAAGAGTAGGAATTACAACATAAGAGGCACAAGATCCTTCAGCTAAAGCTCTAGTAGCCCTTTGGTCTCCTTTTCAAAGTAACAAAGATCAAAGCCCATAACTTAACCTAAAAACCCTTAAATGAAAAACATAACCACACAAGGCTTGCACCTACAAGCTACTCTCATAGGTGCGCTTATAAAAAATGTGTCTTAGGTGCGAACTACCACTTTCAACTCCCCTCTGGACAGTTTCCATACTTCATTTTTGGACCATTTTACCTACAAAACCAAAATAGAAGATATAAGTGACCAACAGTTATGTTTAAAATTAACAAAATTAAGGACTAAATACACATGGAAATGGGTGAAACAAAGCATAGTTTGAGGCTAAATCCCTAAGTAGAGGCGTCAAAATGGGTTGTAACCTGTGAGCCAACCCGGCTTGAAGTGGGTTTTAGGTGAGCTGGGTTAAAAAAATGGCTCATTTTTAAAGCGAAATGTTTTTTGGCTCAGCCCACTAAACTCGACTCACAGTAGGCCAAACCTGTAGTGAGTCGAGTTGACCCGCGGGTTGGTAAGACTTTTAGCTAAACTATAGTATTTTACTTCGTGGTATTTAAGTTAAGATTTTAATCTAAATTTTATCAATAGGTACTTTAAACTTTTATTTAGTATGATGTTTTTAATTTATATCATCTTGAAGTTGAATTATGGAATGTATTTGGCTTTGTTTTATGGATTATGGATTTAATCTATAATGGAATTCTTGAAAATTCCCTGTAGTATAGATATTATATATGTATAAGATATCTGATTAGATAATATCTGTGTAACAATTAAAATGAATATTTTAGGGTTTACATATACTGACAATTGCTGATATAATGGAAATGAAAAAAGGTTTTTTGAATTAAAAAAACAAATATTGATTGATTAGTTATGTATCAATTTCGAATTTGTAATTTCATTAAAAACATTTTATTTTAGATTCAAATATTCAAGAATCGTTCAAGAATTTATAGTTAATGGTTGTGATTTGTTCCGAGATTTTTTTTTTAGAAGATGTACGTTTCGTTTTTTAATAAAAAAATTGGAATACAAAAAAAAGGGGGTATTATCATATACTCATATATATTCTGAATATAAAAAAATTTCATAATAATATTTATATGAAATTTAGTATTGGAATGTGAGGAATTTATTTTCTATTTTCTCTATTATAAAAATATTTTTTGGCACTTTTCTATTTTTTACTTGATTTTTAATTTTTTTAAAAAGGTATGTCAACTCGTGAGTCACCCGGTGGGTTGGTGAGTTGAGTCGGGTTGAGAAAAGTGGCTCATTCTAAAAAGTGAGCCGTGTTAGGTTATAAAATTTTTTAACCCGTGGTGTGCTAACTTGTGTGGGCCGGGTTGACCCGTTTTGGCAGCTCTATCCCTAAGGTAAATAACTTAAAATAGTCCACTAACAAAGAGCCAAAAGATTCTTCAATCCTATAAGTTCTCATGTACTACTTATGCCCAAGGGAAATTAATTATTCAACCATCACTCACAAAAATTGGAAGTGAATACCTCACGTTTTTAGAGCATATATAAGGTGATATTTATGGACTAATACATCCACCATGTGGATCATTAAGATATTTTATGATATTGACTGATGCATCAATAAGATGGTCAAATATTTGCTTATTATCCACTTGCAACCACGCGTTTACGAGACTACTTGTTCAATTAATTCGACTAAGAGTTATGCCTTGACAATACTAGTGAATTTACATCTTCACTTGTAAAAATAGGGAAAAGAGTCTACTTTTTGAGTTTGAGAGAAAATAGATGAGGGTTCCATTTTTTTGTTTACTTGTAAAAATCTGAGAAAAGAGAGTAGAGTGTGCGTTATCTCCTCTTTCATAAGGAGATAAGATATAACCTCTACTCAAGGAACTTTTGTATATTTTTATTTTACATACCATGTATGTTCATGATGTCAGTTAAATGAAGGACTTTATGTTTAAAGATTTGTATCTTGTTGCTCTTTGATGATTGTTGTTTAAGTGTGGTTTGGTATTGGTAGCTTGAATCATGTAAAAACTTTATCTTTTCTCTTCCCTTTAACAATCCATGCTCATAAACATGTTATAGTGCCTTGAAAATATAATTTAGAGACCATAATATACATGAACTATTTTTGTCAATGTCATGTTTAACTTTTCTTTTCATGTATGGGTAGAAGGTACCATGTGTGAAGACTCTATTCTCATGCTTGGAATGGGGAAACCTACGCTCTGCTGATGAACTTGCCTCTAAGCCATTTTCGCCTAGGCGAACTACCTATTTTTTGGTCATTGCCATCGGCTCGCCTAAGCGAGTCATAACCGCCTAGGCAAGAATTCTGTTTTCCCTCTTTCCCCCATTTTCTCTATTTTGGCTTGTTTATTTATTTATTTATTATTTATGTTTGTCTTGTCCTACTTTATTTGTTTATATCGCTTTATTTACTCATTCCGTTATTTATTTTTGGGTTTGCTCTCGTTAGTTGAAATAAAGTTTTATTATAATAAGATTAATTTAGACGAGACGTCTTGTTAATCTTGTCATTTTTATACAGCCCCTCTCCCGTTTGTCAAAATAATTTTTTTGTGATGAAATTAATTTAGACAAGATGTCTTGTTAACTTCTTTCTTTTTTAAAAAGTTTCCAACACTGTCGATTTTTGGGTTTCATCTCCGAAAATTAATTTGAGAAAAACGCCTTGTTAACAGGGATTACTTTGGATGAGATGTCATGTTAATCTCACTTTGGAGACCTTTCCCTTTTTTCGTTGGTTTGTGTCTGCTCACATGTTGTTTCTTGCTTTATCCATCGTTTCTTTTCAAAAGAGGTTAATTCAATTTTTTTGGGTCACTCAAGTGTGCACAATTAATTTAAGGTAATCATTTTATAATGCACGATTAGTTGGAATAAATTATCTTTATCCTATCTTGATCCTCGAACAAAGCAATATGAATTAGAAGTTCAAAGGATAATTCATCTGGAAGGATTAGTGAACCAATTAATAAATGGATTTTTTGACTCGAAAGGAGTAATTAAATCATATTTACCAGTTTCTAATGTCCAATAAAGATGGATGTCCTTGTGTGACCATCTACAATTTCAAATGAATTTGAAGCAAAACTAAAGCGTGGCAGACCCATTGGTTCCAAAGATTGAAATTCTCCGAGAAGAAAATAAGCTAAGAATGAAGATGGTCAGATTCAAGATGCAGAGACTCCAGAGGAGTTTATAGACATAATTAAAGTTTCAGTTCCAGAAGAAACTTAGGTACCTAAAAATCATAAAAATAATGAAATCTCAATAGATTGTGTCATGAATCGAATATAATAGAACCGACATGAAGTCAATGTTAATGACACTTTTACTTTTAAAGTAGCGTTAGATGTTGTAAATGATAATGAGGATCATAAACCAAAATCAATTAAGGAATATACACAAAGAAATGAATGACCAAAGTAGAATGACGTAATAAAAGAAGAATTAAACTCACTTGTACAATATAAAGTTTTTGGATCTGTAGCCCAAACTCTTGAAAGAGTGAAACTAGTTAGGTACAAATGGATTTTTATCCAACAAAAAGATGAAAAGGTGAAATTGTAAGGTATAAAGCATGGCTTGTTGCCCAAGGTTTTTCACCAAGACTTGGTATTGATTTTGAAGAAACATATTCACCAATGATAGATGTAAGCACCTTCAGATACTTATTCAGCTTGGCAGTTCATGAAAAACTTGATTTATGATTGATGGATGTTGTTATAGCTTATTTGTATAGATCATTTGAGAATAAGATTTGTCTAAAACTTCTTGAAGGATTAAATTTTCCTGAAACATATAGTTCAAGTCCTTACAAAAATTATTCCATCAAATTAAATAAATCTCTTTATAGACTAAAACAATCTCGGTGCATGTAGTATAATTGTCTTAGTGAATATTTGTTAAAAGAAGGATATAAGAATGACCTTATTTGTTCATGTAATTTATGAAAAGATCTGACAAAGAATTTGTTATAATTGTTTTTTATGTATTAAAACATTATTGGAACCTTTGAATAGCTTCCAAAGATTGTAAATTGTTTAAAGGAAGAATTTGAGATGAAAGATTTAAGGGAAACAAAGTTTGTCTTAGATTACAACTAAAATATTTAAAGAAAGGAATCTTAATGCACCAAAAGGCTTATACAAAAAAGGTGCTAAAGTGGTTATACATGGACAAATCATATCTATCGAGTAGTTAAAAGGTCACTTGAGGTGAACAAAGATTCCACTAGACCTCAAGAGAAAGATGAACTACTTGGTCCTAAAGTATCATATCTCAATGCAATTGGTACACTAATGTATCTTGCTGGTCATACACAACCTGAATATCATTTGTTATTAATCTGTTAGTAAGATATAGTTCTTTACCTATAAGAAGACATTGAAATGGGATTAAGTACATACTTCACTACCTTAAAAGTACAATGGACACGAGTTTATCTTTCCAAAATATATCTAGCATAAACCTAGTTAGTTATGCAGATGTGGGCTATTTACTTAACCATTATAATGGTTTATGACAAGATATTTGTTCATATGTAAGGGTGCAACAATTTCATGGTGGTTCTCAAAACAAACTATAACAGCCACGTCTTCAAATCATGCAAAAATTTTAACATTACATGATGCGAGGCGAGAATGTGTGGTTAAGATCTATGATCCAATATGTACAAGAATCTTGTGGTTTGTTACTTAGAAGAATGACTCCTACAATTTGAAATAAAGATGATGTTGCATGCATCTCTCAATTAAAGAAAAGCTACATTAAAAGTGATAAAACAAAATATATTTCACCTAGGTTCCTTTTTACTCTTGGTCTTATAAAGAATGATGATGTATATGTGATGGATTAGAGTCATACTTAGAAGGGGGGTTGAATAAGTCTTAGACTCTTTTCATGGAATTAAAAACGTTACACGACAAGCAATCAAACTTTTGACGCAGATTGATGAGGGCAAAGATAAAGAAGAATAAACATAAGAGATTTATATTAGTTCACTTCCAACTCAAGCTACATCCAGTCCCTTCAAACCTGAAGGATTTCTATTATTGTAAAATCTCATTTATAATCACAGCACCAGACTTATGTTACAAGTATCCTTGACTCCAACCACTTCTGGCTTAAACCCAAGTATTCTTTCAACAAGCCACTCCTGACTTAAACCTAAGTATTCTTTCAAAAGCCTCATTATTAGGCCATAAGGTATTTCCCACTGAAACTAAGGGATGACAACACACTAGACCTTTACACAATAACAAGTTTGTAAGAATAGAGTGTGTAAGATGTTTAAGAGAACTTAGTGTATGAAAAGATACAAAAAATAAACAAATACACCAAGTTAAGATAGACTAAAGAGTCAAGGTCTGCTAGATGCAGAACAACAGAAAAGGCCTTTGTCTATGAAAAACGAAGAAGAGATCAAAAGAGCTTTGATCACAACTGTTCATGATTATGTCTTTGGCTACTCTGCTCTTTGGAATTGAATCTCTTCAAACATATAGGCCACTCAATATAGCTGTTTGATAATTTGGTGAGGAGATATAGCCGTTAAAAATCCTTTAAAGGAGTTTTGCTTGATCACAAGCACCAAACCTTAAGATGCGAGGAGAGAGCAAAGGTTTGGTAAGAAGGAGCATTAGAGCTTTGCAGTGAAATGGTGTTTCTTGAGAGTTTCAGAGCAAAAGTTCTTCTGTAGTTATTCTTCTTTCATCATTCAACGTGCAAAGCAAAAAGAGTTGACCTTCTGAAAGGATTTTGACACGCATATTGAAAACACTAAAATGCGCAGAACTGTTTCTTGGTTTCTTCCTTTACGAGGCTTTGGCATTTGCACTGATTTGTCTGCATACTTTATTTGATGATAAGTGTAGTCTGTTTTTATATGCACTCGGTTCAGAACATTATCAAAAATAAACTATGATCTTTTTGTTGTATCTCTTGAATCTTGGGTATATGCTTGTCTTGTTATCTTCTTTGATGATATGACCAATTTTCAATGAAAAAGATCCATTTTGGAGCATCCTTGTTAAGATATGATATACAGACAAGAATAACGTCTTTATGTATTTAGAAGTCTTGATTCTAAAGTCTGAAGAGAACATAACATGTTCTATGTGAGACAAGGCTTGATAGATAAGACCCTGATGGTGTGAATAGGGTCAGACTTCTTTTGAATTAATCTTTAGTCCCATACAGAATTTTGTATCAACATCAGACTTTTTATGATAAGCTCCCTATTTCATTTATAGCTCATGTCATACAGACTTTTATCCTGAAATACTCAATTAAGTGGGTTAGGTAACACGCAGATAGACTCTTATTTTATCAAATGCCTTAATGTGTGTTATTAACAAATCTTAGAGATAAAAACCTTCAATGAGTCTTTAAAAAATAGACTTGGTTCTAACAATATGTCTAACAAGTCCATTCATATAAAAATCTGACAGATGTTTTCATAAAATTTTTACTAACCAAAGTGTGTGAGCAACTAATAAAGAAAACTCTTCGTTGCCTTAGACACCAATGTCTAAATGAGAGAGAGAAATAAATATATTTTACCCTTTTTTCCCTTAGTTATGGTTTTGTCCCATGGGGCTGGGTTATCCAAGCAAAGTTTTTAATGAGGTGGTATTGGTTTAGTAAGTATATTAAACAATATTGTACTCTTTTTCCTTTAGTATGTTTTTTTGACAGGTTTTAATAAGATACATTATGAAATAATGAACATTTAAGGGAGAATATTATGAATATTATTATATGTGAATGTCCAAAGTAATCTAGAATATTTTAAAATGGTTGTAACAAAGGCCTAACATCTTACATCTATAAATAAGAATACTTATAATTTTAAATACATAAATAAAATTGACTTCAATATTTTCTATATTTTCGTGTTCCATTCTTTTTACTCTCATTCTCTTTTATCTTTAGTTTATACAAATACTTTCTTCCTATGATATTGAAATTTCAGTTACAACAAATTTAAACAAATTACTTATGTTTAAAACATGTCACATTACTTCCGTAAAAAGAGACAATCTCTCTGTGCGTCCCCTTTATTCTTCCAATTTTCAGAGCAACTTCTCGGTACATCCCTTTTAATCTTTCTACACAACTACCCTTTTTTATACAAACTTTATAATTATCGGATAATAAAATTTAGGTACTGTATAAATTTGGACCTACCAAAAATTTTGATCTAGATAATAATAATATATTTTCACACCAGGTATTAAAACTTGGACTTATCCAGATTTTAATATCCACATGAATGAAATATCCCTAAAACGTAAACAAAACGAAAGGGCCTCAGACTACACATCAATAATTCATGGGCCCAACTGGTTCTTATCAAATTACTAAATTGGATAGGGTTTGCACAAAAACGGCCCAATTTTAAAGTCTGTAAACTTAAATATTTACCCAAAAAATGAAATTTTTGCTCGACCCAAATGAATGTTTTTTTTTATAAAAGTAAAGAAGATTTTGGTACGTGATGTTTTTTACATTTTTAATTCCAACATAAATGTTGATTTGCACAGTACCCCAGACCTATCAAATTTGACAAATTTTCCGTAGTATATTTTTAGTTTTTAAAAAGATAAGTTTAGTTTTGAGAAATTTTAAAAATAGCCCCCATCAGTATCACCACCCGGTTACATGAGATGTCTTGGGACAACTATTATGAAGTAACGTTAAATACTAGTATAATCAATGGTTAAAAGAAATTGAGAACTAAAACCCTTGAAAATATTCAACTAAAATTCATAAGTTATCTTTTTTTTTTTTCCTTAACCTCCTTAAAAACACTTAAAATCATTGGGAAATGGAAATGGAAAAGAGATGCATGTGATTGATACTATTTACGTATGGATGAACATATCTTAATGGCACACAGGTCACAAAAAGGTATAAACACTCTGGTGCATGATCATTTCTACATTACATAGTTGCTTGAGAACCAGTTGTTCTCAGGCATTAACCCCAAAAAACAAAAACTATGATTTGCTTCTTGGGTGATGTCCCCCCACAAGTTTTATGCCAAATTACAAGCCCACTTTTACTTGGGACTATGAATTTGGCCACACACATTTCTACAAACAACATTCCACACTCCAACCAACACAAGAAAACTTCACTAGAGAAGTTATCACTCCATGATTAGTTGCCTATGGCGACTGAGTTCCTTCAAGTAATTAGAGCAAGTATAATCTTCTAGGTCACATGCCTCTAGCGTGAGAGATTTTTGTGCCACTGGATTTTGCTTTGGTTCTATAACCGTCTCTTCACCCTTCAGTAGCTGCACAACCTATATATTGTAAAACAAAGATACAGCAAGTTAGCTTCCTAGCACATACAAAAAATACCCCTTCTAAGTGTATTATTTTCTTTAAGTAATTCGGTATTACAATTTTGTCCTTACAAGCTTAAGTAAATGATATTGATAATTGAAATATATTTAATGTCATGTAAAAATTAATAAATGTTTTATAGAAAATATAAGTCTTATAAACAGAAAAAAAAAATCAATACTCTTATCTTATATACTAGAATGAAGGGAGTGTTATTAAAATCTAATCGGGTCATAAGTTAAGTAATCGAACCAATAAATCATAAATTGAACTAGTTAAATCGAATAAATAAAATAATATTTATTTAATAAAATTTTATATGGGTAAACATAAGTTAAGTTCCTATAAATTTATTAATTAAATGGTACAATATTGTCAGTAAATGTGCACTGGCCTTATGGTTTGTGTCTAAGACCCAATTGCTTCAAAACCAAACTTTTTTTTTGCAAATTTAAAAAATGGTGCCTAATAAACCAGTCCAACCACACAAGTTCCTACCAAGTCAAACCAGATTCAATAATTAGATTAGACCGCTCATGGGTCTGGTTACCCGTGAGACCAGTTCAACTGGTCGGTCCAATCCAGTTTTAATAACAATGGGTGGGAGTATAAAACAATAATTAATGTGTTCATAAAACAAAGCTGAAAGAGGAACATGAAATGCTCATTTTCTAACCTGGTTCATGTATGGACGCTTGGATGCCATATGGTGGGCGCAGAGGGAAGCTGTCATCATTGCACGCTCCATTTCAATAGGATCATATTTCTCTCTTAACCTGGGGTCTGCTAAACCCTTCACATTGTTTGTGTCCAACATTGGCTTAGCCTGACAAAATTAAATCATGTCATCTTTTCTCTTTATCAGATTAAACTTAAAGTTTAAATCTTAAAACTTAGGGGGTTTAACTCAATTGGTTGAATAGAGTGTATGAGTTGTTGTAAACCTTTTATGACATTTTCGATTCCTATCGAAATCAAGAATTGAACTATAAACAGAATTTTGCAAGCCAAGCCATTATATAAGCATTTTGAAACCTTCATAAACAAATCCTCAAGTGTTCAATTAAGGACTCATCGATCAGTGTTCTTAGAGAAGCCTATTACACTTATGTAGAAGGGAACTTCACTTTGGATATTCCATGGGATGTAACGGGTTATGAAGACTTACCCACACAACAAGACTTTGTCTACTATCTGAATCAACAGCACGACGACCCGTGATGAGCTCCAATAGCAAAACACCAAATGCGAATACATCAGTTTTCTCATCCACAACTCCATGCATAAAGTACTCAGGAGCCAAATATCTGAACAAGCAGTGTTCTAACTTTAAGAAAAATGGTTATAGTAGGAAATGAGTCAATGAAGCAACAATACTAACCCAAATGTGCCTTCTATTGGGAAGACAACATGGTTTGCCCACTTATTAGGGAGCCACTTTGCAAGGCCAAAATCTGAAATCTGAAGTTTATTACAGCACACGTTATTTCCCCCCGCCTCATATGGTAGAAAAAGTGTAACATCAAATTTCACAAGTTATATCACAAGCTGCCATAATATACCTCAGCTTCATAATTTTCATTTAGTAGTATGTTGGAGGCCTTGATGTCCCTATGAATGATTCGTTTTGGGCACTCTTCATGGAGATAATGCAATCCCTCAGCCACCCCAAGAGCTATCTTGAACCTTTGCTTCCACCCCAAGCATTCAGGACCTGACACGTTGAACTTCTCCTTGTTAATTAGCCATACAAAATAGAACAAGAATTGAGCTTTAGTGCAGAAGCAAGATATGGATGTACCAAAAAGTAAAGAAGAAAGACTGCCATGTGGAGCAAATTGTAGGACAAAGTAGAGGCCATTTTCAATCCCGAACCCAATAAGGTGTGTTGCATTTGAGTGGCTTATGTGTGCTATTATCCCAAGCTCTGTTAAGAAATCACCTGCTCTGTCAGCAGCATCCTTATCATTCTTCATTAGCCTCTTCACAGCTATAACTTGACCATCAGGTAAGCATCCTTTGTATACTTCAGCATGACCACCTTTTCCAACCATGTTCTCTATGATCAAAACAAATGTAATGTCAAGTTACATGCTATTGTTCTTAGTAATAATGTGTTGCTTCTGAATTCAGGCAGATAAAAGACCAAAAAGAAATATTCAATTTACTTTAATAGGACCAAAAGGGCAACCTCAAAGACCCACCAACATCCCTTTGAATTTAGAGTTTGACTCAGAAGCATAACTTGGCAACTACCTGATATTAAGTTGATGGTATTTATTGGATTTGGTTAACTACATGAGGCAATGTCAAGTTGAAATTAACTCTCATTTAGAAACATTTTTTTTTTGACTGGCTTCTTATTGAAACTAATTGTCAACGGTTTCTATTAAAATTATTCCTGTCATTGACTAATAGTCTATAGTCTAAAAGATAAATACAAATCATGTTGGAAATTCAGTAAAAAATAATGGCAAAAATTTAATATGTTGTAACATCATAGCAGTATGAACATGTCAAACTCATGAATTTTCTACACACTAATTATATATTGTGTGTCATGTAGCTTTATTTTCTTTTTAAAAAAATAAGATTTACACACCTCAGGTCAATAAATATTGTGTTGAATGAAGATTGAAAGAAACAGACAAAATGCATAATAAATTTTGATTGCAACATCTACTAATTATAAATAACTCAGCACTTTCTGCATTACTTTAAGAATGTCCCCACTGCAGGAATTGAAACAAGTGACATATACCAACCATAATTGACACCATTAGCAAACTTATTTTGAAACATGTGAGATGGCACCTAAGCTGTGCCCTTTAGATAATTAACCAATTTATTAGCTTGGCACATGCATGTGCTTTCGATGAAACCAAGTTAGAACTGTTACTTCTTGAAGATTGTAGACATTGATATGCATGTTTTCAAAGGACACACTGCCCAATCTCAAAGGCTAAAGGGTGGGACACTGTCCGATGTAGCTGACAAACAAAAGCACCATCAAACAGCACGCCTGTGTGTTTTCAAGGAAAATGTCTTTATAGTAGTAACTTTGTCTTTTGTGCATAAGTTATACAAGTATAATTGAATTTCAATCATTAAAACTACATTACTCTTTTTTTAACTACCGATATTCTATTTTGGAGATAATCTTATTTACAACTTAGTTATAATTGAAGCTCTTTTTCCCTCCAGAAAAAATGTATTCAATCTTCCCACAATCTCTACCGACATTACTAGTTGAGCTACAACTCATTGGTAAACTATAGTATTGTTTAAAATAAATTTAAACAAAATAAATCTAGTTTTATTTCTATATTTTGCATACATATTGGCACAGAATGCAAAGTAAAAGAAAGAAACACTCAAATGAGCTCTATGTATTTGATATTGATTGAATGAATTTGAGAGCTTACAAGGCACCTATTTATAGTGCTCTAGGATTACATAAATACTTAAAATAATAACAATGATAAGATGAATTATTGCAAATGAGAGGAATGGGCAAAGTGTAGTGGAATGGGCAAAGTGAGGTGGTTGAGATTAGTGGGATGTGAATGGGAGTTGGTGTGAGTTGGTTATGGCTTTTTGTTCCATATCACATATACAAGCAGCCAAATTCATATTTTCATGGTTTCAGAATTTAGAAGGCAGATGACATTCGCAACTTGCAAACTGCACTAAAGAGGGAAGAGTGGGGAGAGGCCCCATTTATAAATGATGTGTCTTTGTCTAAGAACATGAAGAAACTGAAACACTATGTTATGGTCAAAAAGGTTGTCTGTTTCTACAGTTTCCAAGACAAACATTGGCACACTAACCATTAACCAACCAACTCCCAGCTAATGGCGGCAGTTGACGACCGGATCATCATCAACCATTGCTATATGAATTTGTTCTATTTTACTATCCATTGTATAAAGTTGTCAGAAATTAATAAATAAAATACTTTATTGAAAAATAGAACTTATTTGAAATACATGTCCCATGTAAATTTATTTTATACTTCAACTAATCCATTGTCATGTTAACTAAAATTACCAATTCCTTTGGAAGTCATTTTTAAAATTATAACTAATAACTAACTAGATGGTTGGTGTAACTAAGATATATTTGGTATGTGACATAAACATAGTGTTATTAGTATCTATCTCTTTTGAATTCCGGTTCTCTCACTTCTAACTCTTATTCTTTCCCCCTTTACCGCTAATCAAAAGGAGCCACTGTTCTACCAGAAAAAAAAAAATAAAGTCTAATTAGCAAAATTGCATACAAATTAATTGAAACCTAAACTGATTTCTCCTGAGGGATTTGCAAACAACAAAGTATTACTCAAAACACACTTCTCTTAGTTATCTTTCCATTAATAAACCTCTTACACATTTTAAGACCACCTATTTTGACCATAACATGAACTATTTGTTGAGTGGAATCTTACATTTAACAATTTCAGGTTCAAATCCCTATTCATTTGGCAAATTAGGTGAATGTGAATTTCCTTACCCCATAAGCTGAAACACCACGCTGTTATAGTATGATCCTAAATTTTTCATTAATAAAAAAACTGTAACATTTAAAAAAGGTTATCCGGAAAACGATATATTATCTTATAGCACGAGAGTCTACGCTAGTAATTAAAATGAAAAGCCACATGTTTAATTATTTAAGAGACCGAGAAGACAAAATGAACCAGATTCACGTTTCTTTACCTCTGCTAAGGGTGAATGATGAAAACCATACAATAAATATATATAAAAAGACTGAAATTCTCCACCAGATTAAAAAAATTAAAAAAAAATTGAAAATCTTCATCGAATTTTTAAAAAAATAATAAAGAGACTAAAAACCTCCACCATTTTAAAGAATATTAAAAAAAGAAGAAAAAAAACAGAGGATGGAGAAGGTAGAGAGTAGGGTTCATACCAGAACAGAAATCATTAGTAGCAGCTGCAAGTTCTGCATAATCGAAGTTCCTCCAAGAGGGCTTGGCCTGAATAGCTCCAAAATCAATACTATCTTCGGCACTTCGAATACGAACCAATTTCTTCAAGTTTTTGCGAGTAATGTCATGGCTCGCCGCAAGCAGAGGAATGGCCGTTAATTTCTTCACAGGCTTGAACTTGAAAACATCAATCATCGACATCCATTGCTGCACGTGATTTTCTCGGCCAGCCTTTCCTGTCACCGACGGCGACTTATCCGGCGAGCACAGGCTGGAAGCGCTGCTCCCACTGTTGTCGGACTCTGTTCCCGAAACAGGGGCGTCTAGAATTGCTCTCGGTGAGCCCTCGTCATCGCTCGACATCTCTTTTCCGTGATTATCCTTCGATGCCATTTCTGGGTTATCCTTCTCTTCGGTTTTCCCCTCTTCTCCTCTCTCTGCATCAACAACATTCACCACAAGTTACAGGGGAAACAGGGGGAAATGATACAGACCTAAAAAATATTCGTTTTTTTTTATGTACGAAGAATAAAATAATGTAATAATGGAAAATAACTAAAAAGATAAATGAAATTCAACTTTCTTTTCTTTTCTAGTTAATTTACTTTTTCATTTTTGTAACTGCTCTGTTGTACGCGTTGTGTGCCAGAAACAGAGGTGTTTGTTAGAAATTTATGAAAGGTTACCTTATAGCGTCATGGGTGTCTCTTATTGGAGGGGTTGTTGAAGATATTCCAAATGGAAGAAAGTCGTGCCCGCACCGAAAAATCAAAGGAGTATTAGCGAAGTGCTAAGAGAATCCTCGTATTTGGTTGGTGGGGGTGAGAGAGAGAGGGAGGGAGAGAGAGCGCGATAGAGAGAGAGAGAGGGGGGAGAGAGAGAGCGGGGAAGAGGGAAAGAGAGAGGGAACAGAGAGAGATAACAGAGAAGAAGGTTTCAAAAATGGTAATTGTTTGAGCGGTGCTTATTCTTGGGAGGAGAGGAGCATGCAAATTCCAGTTTAGGGAGCCTTGGAATGTGCTATGCTATATTTGTATTTATACACTACTGTTTTCATTTTTCACTTTTTATTTGTTTTGTTCTGGACTTTTTAAATTAAAATTATAGTTATACTAGTCTTTTGTTTTTATTATAGGAGCATCGTAGGAGGTTCAAATATCCATTAAATGTTAGGCTTTTTTTTTTGAAAATGGAGCGTTTTTTTAAAATATTTTAGGGTTTGGTATAGTTAACAAAATATTTTTGTGTCTGGGTGAAAAACATCCTATCACTGATTATATTTCGCATAATGAGAATAAGAAATGTCAAAGACATGCATTTCGCAGATTTCATAGACGAAATGGTGCAGATTTTGCCATGTATCACCTCCTGATCTATTTCTCCTAATGAGAAGGAGAAACCCCGGTCAATGTCACGTCAGTCAGCCATTTTGCCTAGTGAGAAGAAGAAATACAGGTCAATGTCTTTTCGTTGGACAACCATGCGAAATGTCAGGCATCAGTAAAAAAAAATAAATATAAATATAAAATATAACTTCTTTAATAAAGTTTTTTTAAAAAATATAAATAAACAATTTTGAAAATTAAAGTAACTACAAATTTTTAAAGTTGTATTTAAAATTAATTTAATAATAGTTATTTTTAACAAAATTCATTAAAATTTTATTTTAGAAAAATTTAAATTACCAACCCCATCACATTAAAATTTAAATTGCATTTTTAGTGTTATATTATTTAATGTTATTTGTATATCTCAAGTTAAAAAATTGGTATATTTATTTTGAATTTAATTTTTTATTTCAATTTTATAAAAAATTAATTTTTTAATAGTTTAAGTTGGTGCAGTGTGACGGGGTTGGTAATTTAACACTAAAAATGCAATTTAAATTTTAATGTGATGGGGTTGGTAATTTAAATTTTATAATTACGTAAGGGTTTAGTATCGGGTCCAATATTTGTTCGTCAATGAAGTATCTCTTCCACCTATCTACCTTATTGAAATAATGCATCTATCAATTTAATTATTTTTTAAGGTGTAACTTAATACATATATACGGAGGATTATAATTATAGTTATTAACTCATCAGTTTGATTTGTAAGCATGTAGATAAATATAACAGGTGACTAGTTCAAGATTTAAAACTATTATATATTTAATATGAAATTAACTCTCAGCACTAGATTAAGAAATGACACATCATTTCGGTAATATTATTTATCGGGGGGTCCATTGAAGGGTAATAGAGTTGATTAAAGAAGACCTCAGAAAATTGGGAACGTGCTGATCCATCCAACACTTGTTTTGTTGGTATATGAGGATGGAATTTAAATTTTAATGTGATGGGGTTGATAATTTAAATTTTTCTAAAATAAAATTTTAATGAATTTTGTTAAAAATAACTGTTATTAAATTAATTTTAGATACAACTTTAAAAATTTGTAGTTACTTTAATTTTCAAAATCGTTTATTTATATTTTTTAAAAAAACTTTATTAAAGAAGTTATATTTTATATTTCTTTTATATTTTTTTTACTGATGCTTGACATTTCGCATGGTTGTCCAACGAAAAGACATTGACCTGTATTTCTTCTTCTCACTAGGCGAAATGGCTGACTGACGTGACATTGACTGGGGTTTCTCCTTCTCATTAGGAGAAATACATCAGGAGCTGACACATGGCAAAATCTGCACCATTTCGTCCATGGAATCTGTGAAATGCATGTCTCTGGCATTTCTTATTCTCATTATGTGAAATATAATCAGTGATGGGATTTTTTCACCCAGACACAAAAATATTTTGTTAACTATACCAAACCCTAAAATATTTTAAAAAAACGCTCCATTTTCAACAAAAAAAAAGCCCAGTGGAAACATTGTGCCTTCATGTTAAGGTAAGTTTTTGAGTCAATTCTATCTAAGATTGATAGGAGACACAGGAGTGTATCTACAAAAAAGACTCTAATGCTTAAGTAGTATGTGAATTACAGGAAAATATAAGGATTACAGAAGTAGTTAAGACTAGTAAAACACTATTACTTATGATTTAATAAATGACTTCTATTTATAAAACTTTCTTAAGGGCAAGTTGTGATTTGACCCTGACATTTGTATTGTGGCTGTAGTATTTGTGCAAGAGCAAGTTGCCAAGTTGCGTTTGGCTCTGGTGTCAACTTTGATGAGCAGGGTCAGGCCCCCAGATCCTGTACTAAAGTTGGTTATCAATACGATTTTGTGGGACTCTGTCCAGTTTTTGATTTGACTTAACATTTATTTATATTTTACAATAACCGGTGTTGTTTGCTTTTAGGGGCCGATATGCACACTAGATCAAATACTCTTATGAGAAACATGAATCAAATTATTTATCTCTTTTATTTATCTCTTTTATTTTATGATAATTGGTTAATAAGTAGAGCGAAAATAAATAGAAAAAGTTAAATCATAAATTATAATTACTTTAAGAATAGTTTCAAAAATTATAATAAATTTTAACAAATTTAATACGTACAAATTAGCTAAAAAGATTTTATATTTACAACGGAGATAGTATAAAACTTCTCTGACTAACTTGTTGCATGACATTTTTTTAATTATTTTAATTTATAACCTAATCGTATTCCCAATTCAATTTTCATTTATTCATTCAATTCTTAACTTCTGCATTCTTAACACACATTGTATAGAATTCTTTTAATTTAGACTAAACACCCCAGTTAGTCCCTCACTCCAACAGAGTCGGACACTTAGGTCCTCTAATTAATAAGTGAGTCCCGTTAGTCCTCCACATCCGTCATCGTCGGACAAATAGATCTTTGCCGTTAATGAAGTGTTAACGTCCGTCAGAGTCAGCTGACGTGGATTGTTAAATTCCAACAGGGATGCCACGTCAGAGTCGGCGAGGATCTATTTGTCCGACGATGACGGACGTGGAGGACTAACGAGACTCATTAACTGGAGGACCTAAGTGTCCAACTCTGTTGGGGTCAGGGACTAAGTGGGGGTGTTTACTCAAAATATTTTACCTTCCATATAACTATAATATATGTTCTTTAAAAGTTATTTAACACAAATTATATAAGTTTTGTCAAACTCTTCTATTTCAATAACTATCAAGGTTATCAGAGTCTTAACTCTTCTATTCCAAGGAAGTGAAACCAAGTTGGTTCCATTGCTGATAGCATTGTCATAACTATCAAGGTTATCAGAGTCAGGGCCAAGCATCACACTTTCCAACTCTCTTAGCTTGTGCTTGAAGTTGCTTAAATCATCGGTTATGCAGGATCCACTCATTGGAGAGCCATAGTTATTTTCAGGGGAGTGATAATGGTCAGTTGGATATGACTGTGAATCTTGCTGCGACACGGGCCTATCATTAGGTGAGAAACTAACAATTGAAGGGGAGTTATAAATAGTGAAACTCCCAACTGTAGAGGAAGACTCCAATGTGCAATAAAGTTCAGAACTTGGATTGGAGAAGTGAGTTCCATGGCCTCCATCATTGTAGTATAGCTGATGATTTAGAGTCTGATGCCTGCATTATAGAACTAACAATGAAAAATCCAATCAGTGTGTCAAGTGCAATATAGTAGTCTCCCTGGTGTCTTTCAGTAGATTATATTTAGATGATGAACAACTGACGATCAAAGTGATAATTTCTTGCAGAATAGTGCCAATATATTTGAAACCCTTGAATCTAGTCAAACAGCTGACCCAACCCACACCCGTAGCCTCCCTACAACCACAACCACAACCGAAACCCAAACCACCACCAACACCTACACACCAACACCCAAACCCCACCATCCTTAACTCAACAAAACACAAAACCCATACAAAATAGAGAACCACCAAATAGAAGAAACTCAAAGAATAGAAAATCAGAGATGCAAAAATAGGGAGAGGAATATTACCTACGAGATCGACCCTTCATAGCTCCTTCCTTTATGCAATATGGACCCTCTTAACTGGCAAAGCTCCTTTATTTTCGTGGAATAGACGCTCTCTCAGTGTAAAGCTGCCACAGTTGGGTATGTGGGGCTCGTGCTTTAGCCCTAATCGTAGAGGCATGCAAGACTTTTTCCCCAAACCACATTGGCAGGGAGCACCAGGGAGCAGCCTCTACGAAACCTCCAACGGAGCTTCGATGGACGAAACGGAGAAGGAAGCCAACCAAACGCAACCACTTAATAGTTGTTGAGAGGGAGAAGAGAACAGAGACATGAATAATATTCACCATTTACGAATCTTTTTGTGTTTTCTATTTTTAAATAAACAGAAAACAATTAAGGCCATTCTATTTCGACAAAATACCCACAAGTTCTATATTTTTAGGTCCGCTATAGTCCGATCATGATTTTCTTACTCTCAGAGGGAAAGGTCCTTCCCTTTTTGGCTGGTTGTGGGCGAGGAGGGATTCGAACCCCCGACACCATGGTTCGTAGCCACGTGCTCTAATCCTCTGAGCTACAGGCCCCACCCCATCGTCTCCACTGGATATCTGTTCCCCGGAGTACCGGGAACCTTTGCTCTCCTCAGCTATTTCAGCTTAAGAAAATGTGAAAGCGTCTCTCTCTCTATAAGAACGAACGGTACATTCTGAGGTGTCAAGTGGGATTTCATAATTGGGGTTTTGAATAAGACGGCCTTTTTATTTTTCATTCTTATTACTTTTTCATATTGAAAAAGTAATAAGAATGAGAGGTGTTAAGCTTTTTATCATCCTGGCGCCGAGCTATTTTTCCGTAGGACCTCCCCTACAGTATCGTCACCACAGTAGAGTTTAACCACCAAGTTCGGGATGGATTGATGTGGTTCCTCTACGCCTAGGACACCAGAATATCGAACCATGAACGAAAAAAAGGCATGAGATAAAAGCAAGCAAACATATTGGCTATTCATTGTGAGGCCCTAATTCTCGACTGGAGGGGACACCAAAGGCCTCTGCCCTTCCATCCATATAGAGGAAGGGACAGAGCTTTTGGTTTTTTCATGTTGTCAAAGAGTTAAACAATGAAAATAGATGGCGAGTGCCTGATCGAATTGATCGGATCATGTAGGAACAAGGTTCAAGTCTACCGGTCTGTTAGGATGCCTCAGCTGCATACATTACTGCACTTCCACTTGACACCTATCATTAATGAGAAATGGCTCGTCTCGCCGTGACCTTCTCTTGAATTCTCAAAACTTCTTTCGCTCCATCCCCGCAGGGGCAGAGAACCCATCGCTGTCTCGGCTGTGCTACCAGAGGCTCTGGGGAAGTCGGAATAGGAGAGCACTCATCTTGGGGTGGGCTTACTACTTAGATGCTTTCAGCAGTTATCCCCTCCGCACTTGGCCACCCAGCGTTTACCGTGGGCACGATAACTGGTACACCAGAGGTGCGTCCTTCCCGGTCCTCTCGTACTAGGAAAAGGTCCTCTCAATGCTCTAACGCCCACACCGGAGGTGGCAAAGAGCCGACATCGAGGTGCTAAACCTTCCCGTCGATGTGAGCTCTTGGGGAAGATCAGCCTGTTATCCCTAGAGTAACTTTTATCCGTTGAGCGACGGCCCTTCGACTCGGCACCGTCGGATCACTAAGGCCGACTTTCGTCCCTGCTCGACGGGTGGGTCTTGCAGTCAAGCTCCCTTTTGCCTTTGCACTCGAGGGCCAATCTCCATCTGGCCTCCTTTTATTTACAACAATTCTTCAAAAATGAATATATTCATATTATCTCCTTTGTTTATTTTATATAAAAATTTGGTGGGGAATAAAAAAAATCCTAGCGTTTTCCTTATTTGTGAAGGTGAAGTAATTTTCATCAATTAGTACTATTTTATTTATAATTAAAGAGTAATTCATTGAATTACTTCAAGATCCAAAAATATATATATACAATATATAATATATATAAGATTTGTCCCTACTGCCCGTATCTAAAAAATCTTGTTTTTTTGAATATGAAGAAATAAAGAAGCCATTGCAAGTGCCGGAAATACTAGGCCCACTAAAGGCACAAAAATAGAAGGAAAGTTTATCATAGAATGGGTACCTCGATTTATTATTTGTACCTGTTATATATATTATTGTTCTATTATTGTTATATTAATATTAAAATATTAATATTCATTATTTTTATTTGATTTTAATATTGTTATAAAGATAGTCTAGAATTACTAGAATTCATATATACTACCTATTCCTTTAGACAATTTTTGCTATCCGTGTATAACTCAAGAATGTTGTTTTGTTATCTTATAAGGTTCTAATCTCTTTTCTTTTTTTTCTAATCTGATATGATACAATAGAATAAAAAAAGAAAAAAATTCAATAAAATCCAAATTTTCGCGGGCGAATATTTACTCTTTTATTCTCAAATTCCGAATATTTTTAATATAAGGTAAAACTACTAATAAAAATGGATTGTTTTTTGGTTAGTTTCGCCATCCACCTAATAAATCATTAAGATAAAAAAAATCTTGGGTATTTGCAAGGTTCCGTCGTTCCCATCACTTCTCAATTAATGGTTAGGTCTGAATTCTACAATGGAGCTCTTTTAATAACTAATAATCTTATAAAAATAATTTTTTTTATTTTTTCTTGAATCAACCTTCTCAGTTTTTATTGATTCAGAGCTCTTGATTTGTTTAGGTTACTAATATATTCATTTATATATAGATTAATTCATATTGATGCTTTATTACATTACCTTTTATGAGATGACCCACAGACCTTTACATATTCGAATTCTATATCATTGATTTTCTTTTTATCTCTCTTTCTTTCACCTCCCAGAAAATGCGAAAAGAGAAGAAGAAGAAGGAGAATGGTGAAAATACTTTGGGTTACCATCAAAACGATGTCGTATTGTTTTTATTTGTGTCACATGGCTGTCAGAGATGAAATATTTTGAGTAAACACCCTCACTTAGCCCCTGACCCCAAAAGAGTCGGACACTTAGGTCCTCCAATTAATGAGTCTCGTTAGTCCTCCACGTCCGTCATTGTTGGACAAATAGATCCTCGCCGACTTTGACGTGGCATCCCTGTTGGAATTTAACGATCCACGTCAGCTGACTCTGACGGACGTTAACACTTCATTAACGGCAGGGATCTATTTGTCCAACGATGACGGACGTGGAGGACTAACGGGACTCACTTATTAATTGGAGGACCTAAGTGTCCGACTCTGTTGGAGTGAGGGACTAACTGGGGTGTTTAGTCATTTATTATATAAGTTAATTTTTCATTTATTTCATTTGATCCTCAACTTTTTTGTATTTTAACCCTTTCAATTTTTAATATAAGTTTAGTTACTTTTTCAATTTTATAAAGTAACTACAATAAAAAAATATCATAAATTTTAAAATAGTCTAAAATAATAGTTTTATTGTAAATACAATATAAATGAAAATAACAATACCCACCAAAATTATTATTTTAAGAAAAACCATGATGATTTGAAATCATTTTTAAAAAAAATCAAGTGTCTACATGTGGCGATACTTAAATGATAAAACATTTAGATTTTTAACACTTAATTAAAAAAAGTTAGCGTCAAAGACAAGAACCATTCAACCTAAACATATGAATCCGCGTAAATTGTAACATCCCTGTTATTAAAAAATAATTATTCTTGTTGTATAAAAGTAATTAACGAATTATTTAAATATTATTGAGTGTCAAATTAAAATAATTTAAAACTTTGAAGTGACAATAAAATTTGAATAATAAATTAAGGGTAATTAATTATGAAATTAGATTGTGATGGTAAAATAATAATTCAATTGTGGTGAAAGTAAAATGAGTAATTATTTAAGATATGTTTTATTTAAAAGAAAAGAGAAATGAAATTAGAAAAGAAAAAAAATGAAAATGAAAAATAGGGAAAAGACGAGAACACCCTTATGGATAAAACAAGCTTTTATTTGCTTTCTCCTCTGTCATCTTTATGCGTGAAAAATAGAAACTTCGTCTTTCTTCCATGGCTACCCATATGGTGGCGTGATTAAGGTCTAATTTCTCACTGAAACCTAAAATTAATCATATTTTTGGAAACGTAGCACTGAGGTAAGTCAATTAGTAACTTTAATTTTACGTTTCTCATTTTATCTCTCTAAAACCGAAAATGGAATTTCATGAGGGGTTTTCATTTTTCGCCTTTATGGCACCTTAAAGCATGGAAATGGAATTAGACGCGGTAGGTGTAGATGAATGGCTAACAAGGTTTTGTTTCGGTGTCACTAGGTGACGAACCGAGAGTCGGAAGGTCGTTAAGAGAAGCGGGTCTTGAAGCGAAGGTTGAACTGACAAAGGTAAGCTTCGAGAACCTTTAAAATAGAATCTAAGTTGTTTCGGTGGATAAAATGATGGTTTAAAGGATTGAAATGTTAAACCCTTTTTGTAAACCCTTGATTTTAGATTCTTGAAGTGCTTGGTTTACTGAAGGAAAGCCCATAAGCTTGGAATCGAGGTAAAGGGGTGTACTTAGTGTATGAATTAATGAAAATAATATTGACAGTAATTTCAACGTGTGGAAAAAATGTATGATAAACTAAGAATATTAAATTCATATAAATATGTAGATATCGATATATATATATATATAATGTTAGACTTATGTAATTAAATGATATTGATGAGTAATGGATTGATTGATAATGTAGGTATAACTGATACCATAATGTTGTGAATCATGAAATATGTAGTTGATGATTTGAAATTTTAAATACATGATGATAAAAAGAGTCGATTATGTGATGATTGGCTATATAAATATGTTGTATGATGATGATTATAATGTTAAGGTGAAATGATGAAATGAAATAATGAGTTGTTGATGATTGAGGAATTGAGAAATGTTATGAAACGAGATTAAAAAGAAAAGTAATATGTCTGAGTGGATTGAGTTTAATCTTAGGTTTAGGGTTGTAGTGGTGGGATAAATTATTAATAATTAATTGAGTTGATATTGAGATATGTGAATGTTATGTGGTATGGACGGATGATCGTATATTTACCCCTTGTTTTTAGCTCCCATAGTTGAGTGTGGCCCAACTGAGCTAACCAGTTGTCAGGTAGGACCCAATGGTGAGGCAAGGAGCTAAGTTAGGCTCGGTGGACTAGGTAGGATTTACGGGTGTTCAGGTAGAACCTCCAACTAACAATCGATCCAATTTAGTATCCAGATACTAGAGAGTCTTATATTATCTTAATTGAGAGTCAGTTGTGCAATTGTATGAATTTATTATGATATTTGATAAATTGAATATGATGTTGAGGATTTGACTTATGAATTGTGTAATTGATAAATTGATGATATGAAGTTGTAATTGACAAATTGATAACATTAAAAATATTGATAGTAACTAGAGTGAAGTGTCAATGTAGTATTGAACAATGGTTATTATGAATTGTATAATATGACTAGGTGTAACAAAGTCTATGTAAGAATTTATAGATTCAATTGTACAAGGGAGGTTTGAGTTAGATCATAGGTGCAGAGCATGTTTTTAAAGAAAAATGGCTAATTAAGTCAACTCGTTAAGTGATTTTGAGTTCCAGTGGTATTTGGAGTCCCAAAAAGGTATTAACAAAACCTTAGGTACATTTAGAAGTTGTGTGTGCAAAAAGATTCCTAATTGAATAGCATTTAATGTGATTTTGATGATGGATTTGGTTGAAATGGAACCAATTATATTTTTACACAAAACTTCATGATACAAAGGAATTTTTTAGGACGGACTATGGCAGCAGGTTTGAAATAGGTTGCATGTAGTGCCCATGAAGTTTCGTAGCATTCAGAGGTCAAATGGGCAAGTTAGGGGTTGTGGAAGTTAGTCCGGTGGCCAAAATCTATATAAAAATTACATTTGTATTAATGGTATTCGATTACAGGACCCTGTAATCGATTATCGGGGAGCAGGAATGAATTCCTATACAAATTGCTCTTTGGTAATCGAATACAAAATTCTAATAGTCGATAACTAGTTTGTTTTTGAATTTATGTCTAATCTAGGCCGAATTAGCTCTTGTTTTCTTAATAAAAGTTGTAGATAGTTGAGTTACAAACATTTTCCCTTTTGATTCACCTTAATTGGAGGTATGTAGCTTACATTATGCCAAAATACTACAAGGTGTTTATGTTGAAAACTTTATGCATAACAATTTTATATTTTTAGGAATTAAGCAATCTTAAAGGTATAATTGGCCCTCAACCCCTTCATAATAATTATAGATAATTAAGTTGAGAAGGTGTAATAATTGGATTCACCTCGATTGGAGTTCATAGCCTTATTAGACGTAAAATACTAAACGATATGCAAGGAAAGTAAATCCTGTAATTTTTCTAAAAACTTCTTCAAAATATTATTTAAAGTTTTGATGTGTGCTACATTATTTAAAGTAAAACTTATTAAATTAATATCAAAACTTCTAATTTAAATTAAGTAATGTAGCACAATGTCACATAAATTACTGGAAAATTTGTCTATACCAGTGTTATCAAAATCAGACCGGGAACCTGTGCCTAGTTTGGATCAGAAGGGGGAAAAATCTGTTATCCATTGAACCGGTCAAAAATTGGTGAAACTGGTAAAAATCGAGTTTACCCGGTTTAAACTAGCTTAGTAAATTTATTTTTTTAAGAAAATAGTTACGCCCAAAATGACAATGTATTGCTCAAAATTAAGGCAAAAATAAGTAACCTTTTTCTGATTTTCATCCTTTCCCTCCCATATGCATCTTTGTTCCCCCAAATGAACCTTTCCCATTCTATCCCTCCCTAGCACCTACATCTTCCTTTCCCTGTGTGCTCCCTCTAAATCTCATGCTCTAGGTTCTGCATTTGCATCTCATTGTCGTGCATTGAAAGTCACAGGCTGCAGAACCGCACTCTCATTCCCTCACGGTGAACCCCTCACGGTGGTGACCCCCTCTCTTCTTGTGCACTCCCTTTTTTATTTAATTGTGTTGTTGGTTAACTGTTGAAATTGAAACGGCTCAAGTTTATGTAAGCAAACTGAATTTGCTATTAGTTGTTAAATTTGTTGTTCGTTAATTGTGTCAAAAATTGAAAAGTTGGGCCTGGTGTGTGTGTGACTATTGTTGTTGGTTAATTGTTAAATTTTTTGTTGGTTAATTGTTAAATTTGTAGAGCTGGGGCTGGTGTGTGACTATTATTGTTGGTTAAATTTACTGTTGGTTAATTATGATTCGTGATAGAAATTACAAACCTAAATGGTCTTTCTGATTTTTTTAGTTACTGTAACATGATGAGCTAATTTTGGAAATGGTTTAATTAGGCAACCATTATGTCTCGCGAGATTAGTAACCATAAATTATTCATTATATGTGGTTTAAATTCTATTTCTAGTATACTTGTTGGATTTTTTTTTATAAATATTAAGTTATTTAACATCTAATTGATTATTATATAATAAATAATAATAATTTATTACTACCGGTTCAACCGTTGGTCTAATCAGTGATCCTTGAACCGACAACGGTTCAATGACTGGTTCAGTTTTGAGAACATTGGTCTATACATCTCATACCTACAAAAGTCTAAGGGAAAATATCAATATACAGTCAATTATAAATCATTTAAATGTTCAATAACGTTAGTTCCTTTTAAGATATAGAAATTTACCTTTAAAAAATCAAACAGATTAAAAATTTACATACTAATTAAACTTTAAAGAATATTTGTCAATCTTTATAAAGAAAAATTAAAATGGATTGTTTTGAAGATTCAATATTTTATGCAAGCAACACATGTTACTTTATGCATATACATCTATCTAAATACACACCAAAGTCTTATAAAACCACACAACTAATAATATTTGACATGAAATAAAAATTCCAAAGTAAAGTAAATTTTGAACTTTAATTCTCACTATTTTTCCTTTCTTTTTTACGTTGTTATGGAGAATTAAGAAAAATAAACACCAAAATTTATTGTTTTTACTAAAATACTAAAATATAAGTAAAAATTTAAGAGTTACGTCTTAATTAATGAATAAAGATTGTACAAAAAGCTATCATATATGTTTAATTTTCACTTAAAGGGCGCAAAGAATCGTAATTAAAAATAAGTTTAAGATATGGTTATCTTGAGCGTTTGAAAATATCTTTTAGAAAGTTTTCAAAAGAAATCTTATTATATCATTTCATACATATTAAATAATTTAGTTAACTAAATAAATACATTAGATTTGATCAATTAGTTTTATTAAACTTCTAGTGTACCATTTATATTAATTAAAATAAAATAAAAATTTCAAACTCTATTAATATTAAGATGTAGTGATTAATAAAAAATATGTATTAAAAATAATAAACATATATTTAAAATAAAAAAGTCTTATAAAACAATAAAATAAAGTGTATAGAATTTCAGCGGTAAAGAAGCGGTGTTGGTGACTTTTGCTGCAACTAACGCAAAAAGCAGCTGCGGAGTGGGAACTTGTGTGACCAAACTACGTCAGCATTTAATATAAGTTTGCAGTGGTGTTGGATTAGGATTATGATTAACCAGCAGCACTAACACATATTCTTTACACTATTTTTTATAAAAGATAATTATGTTTGAGATATAAGTGTTTGTTACCCATGATGCATCTTGTCCCTTTAATTTTGCCAATTTATCTTAAAATGAATTATATCTCCTAGTAATAAAAAACTATATATACATCGATCATGCTATCATATGATATAATATAAATTTAATGTATTTATGATATTATTAATTATAAAAAATATATTATTAAATATATATTTAATCTATTTGTAAACATATTAATAAACATGTAGTTAAATATATTTAATAATGTATTTAATAATATGTTTAATAATAAATTATATTATACAATTTTATAATATATTATTAATAGCATAATATTTAAAATATGAATATTATTAATTACCAAAAATTAATATAATTATTATTTAATAATAAATAAAATATTGTTAAATATGTTATTATGAATTTTTAAAAATATATTATTGATAATAAATTTAATAAATATTTTATTTATAATATATTTATTATAATTAATAATATCATAAATACATTCAAACTTATGTTATATATATCGGTATTCACAATAATTATTGAAGGTCATAACTTTAGTGGCAAAGTGTGCATTGATGGTCATATGCTCAAATTTTTAGTAAGAGAGAATTTTTAATTTCTAAGTTCATACATCACTCTTGATTAAATTATAACATGTCATTAGTTATCATATCAATGACAAAAAAAAAGAGATCATATTGGAACCAAAATAAAAAGATAGGACATCTATATATATAGATGAACTATATGTTCTGATTTTGCAAAATTCTCATATATTCTTTGGCATAATTTTAAGTGTTAAGAAAGCATCTTTTGTAGTATTATTTGAAAGGAAAAAGTTCAAAAAGTTTAGGAGGGTCAAAGTTGGACAATGAATAATTAAAAGAAGATCAAATACAAAATATGAATGAATTGACTTCAGATATGATAAAGGTTTTGTGTTACTTTACATGATGTTACATTGTTACTACAACCGTGCAACGCATTCCATTCCATGATTGCAGTGTGTCAACTATCTTTTCAACTTAATACTACTTACAACAAAGTCCACTAAGACCAGAAAAATACAAATTGCAAGCAAAATGATTTAAGATCTATAAATATAATTGTTGAGACTTTGTATAAAAATAACTTTATTAAAAGGAGAAATTATGTTGGGCTTCGTCGAGGTTTTGTGGAATTTCAGTTCGCTTCAAGAACTTTAAAAAATTATAACAATTTTTTTAGGCTTCACTTTGTATGTTCCCTCCCACACTTAGGGAAGGAAATATTCCATTAAGATTTCCTATTAAATTAACTAGAGTTTGTCATCTAAACCATCATTGAGGAAACACATTAAATTTTTTTATTTTAAACCCTATCTTTTAATTTCTTTTAGCTTCGCATAATATTTTTTCTTTTTATTACCCATTATAGGCCCTATTTTTATCTATTTTCCATGTCCCATTTTCTTTCCCTTCCCCATTATAAACCCTATCTTCTAATTTCTCTTAGCTTCCTTATGCATAACGTTATTTTTCTTCATCTCTTCCTTTGTTTTTTTTACATTGCTTCTCCATAGCCGCTAGAAACTTCTCCCATTAATCATCATCAGGAGTTGTGTCTGATTATATATGGGTGTCGAACCTAGATTATAAATGCTACCAAAGAGCTGTCATTCATAGCTTTGAGACGGATGCACACAAGAATTGGGCCTATTACATGTGTTAGGAAAGGAAGTGTGACCTCTTCAAATGGTTAACCGATGGAGATGAAAGGTTGAAGTTCCAAAACTTCAATATGTGCTAAAGCAAACTACCGAAGCTTCAATGCACATATTAACCATGGCCAAAAGTGGATAACCCAATGTGGACAGCCAAGTGACGTGAGGTTTCATTTTATGGGACGGAACATAAGAAGTGAAACCTGGAGGGGGTCGTAGTGATTTTGTAAAGTTCTTGGGGGCGGACTATAATTTAACGAATTCTCAAGGGAGCCCGATGCAATTTTCCTTTATTAAAATTCAACGTATGAAATTAAACAAATTATAAGGTGCACCCACTAAGTGCTTAATAATGTTTATGAAATTTTTTTATTATCTTGACTAGATGCCTCAAATTGAATCCCCTTGTTTTGGAATATTATCTGTTAAATCTTAATAAGAAAAACTTTATACATATAATAGTTATACCCCAACTCTACTCACCAAAAAAGAATTACAAAAAATGGGTTATATATATAGGGAGTGTATATAGTGAAAACAAAGTGATACAATAAAAAATAAAAAATAAAAACAAAAACAAGAACAACTAATTAGGACTATTCAGATCACATTAAAGTATAAGATCAATTTAAACTAAAATTAGTATTGCATATTGTACCGCATCATATCTTAACTAATTATATATCCTTTATCTATTTTAATATCCCTTAAGTGATGTAATATGTTATTATTTATCTAATTTAACATATATTTTAATCTAAAATTAAATCATGAACAATTAGATAAATCTAACTTTGTGTACGTAGTGTTTGTAAAAAATTTTACCATCTTCTAAATTATCAAATAGTGCCTCTTATCCGACTTCAATTCTTTATCATAGAGTGACATGAATTAATTTAACTACAAGAAAAACACATAGTTAGTAAAACTATATTTGGTTGTTTGTGTTATTCAAGGTTGATTTGAATGTAATTTATTTCATTAAGGACTGTGGATATCTCAACTTTGAAAATTACCTTAGGAACTGTATAAATTAATACTGGATGATGTGTTTTTATTTTTAATTGTTCATGATTTAATTTTAAGTTGAAAATAGATTTTAAATTAGATATATAATAACATATCAAATAAGGGATATCAAATTAGATAAAAGATATAAAATTAGTTAAAATAGAATGCGCCACTGTACACAATATTAATATTAGTTTAAATTGATCTTATCCTTTAATTTGATCTAGATATTAATTGTTCTCATTTTTACTGTAACGTAAATCAAACATCACATTACAAATACAATACTTTAACCTCTGAGTTAAAAGGGTTCACAACACATAAATTTCATAAGTAAAGTAATTTAATAAACTAATAATTAATATTTTTGTTATTAACTTTAACTATTCATAATACAAATTCAATTAATATAAATATAGTAAAAATAAAAATTATCTAATTATTTTTATTTATTTACTATTTTTATACATAACATAAAAAAACATGACAATGGGAAGACAAGGATTAATTAGTATAGAATTAAATTAAATAAGAGTTTAATTTTTCACTTACATAATTTTTAACGGTTGCAACTTAAAAAAAGTTGGAAGTTGCAATTCAGTCTATTAATAAGGTAGATTGGCATTCCTGCAATTGTTCATAAAAATGTAAAAAAGCATCCGAAGATTATGACTCGTTTGTTTAAAACCTTTTAAGTTTACAACAATTTTGTCTTTGTCTGGAACCGTTACACAGTGGTCCCGCTTCTTGAATTGCACCCGCAAACTGTGCACCAAAAAATAAAAGGAATTAATTAAGCTGATATCATCCATATCCACTTCTAACTCTGTTATTTATATCCTTCAAACACAAAGTAATACTAAGATATCAATTATTTTAATCTTCCTCCCCATAGGGTCACAGTCACTCATCCTTGGTTAAGTTGGTGAACAAAACCCTTTAATGTGTGGTTTTTTTTTATATTGACATTTACCAAAACCTCACCACCACCAACCTCTCCAAGTACCTCGTGTCACTTCAGTTAGAGAAGTGGGCTTAACTGAATTCCATTGATGTCTTTTAAAGTACATAAGTCAATTAGAAGCATAACGATTTGTGGGGACTCTGAATTCAATTTTCTAAAAAGGTGGAGCATTAGTTGATGATCTCAATTTGAAAAATTGAAAATAAAACAAACAGACACAGAGGAAAAAAGAACCAATAAAACTTTCCTTAATGTTTGTAATAAGCACATTGTCTAGTTTTGACCGATTTCGGTAATCAAAATTCAAGGTGGGGCACCAACTAAAAGAGATAGATTCCTATACGGGGTGGTTAGTTATGCAACTTCTCAAAAAAAGGTTGAAATGGATTTGTTCCACCTTTGGCACCTATGTATGTATGAGATATCACCAAATCCAAAATTGAATGATTGTTTACTATGCATGTGGTTTGTTTCAAATTTTTTATCCATTAATCTATGTGTTCAGTGGTAAATGAATTTTTTTAAATCTTCTAGGAATCATCCAATACATAGGCAAAAAATATAAGCAAAAAATACAGAGTCAAACAGGAAAAAAAAGTGGATAATTTTACTAGAAAAGTGATATTGAAAACCCTAAAAATTAAACTTTCAAATAAATAAGTTTGGAAGATTATCAATATAAGTCCTATGATTAAGGGCTAAATGAGAGTTTTTGCAGGACTTTCTTTTTTCTTTTATGAATGCAGGACTTTTTGGGTTTTTGACCCCTTTGGGGTGGTTTATTAAAAAATTTAGAGGTTTGGAGTGAAAAAAAATAAATTTAGTTGTCTGGGGCGAATGTTGTCAAATCACATTTGTAAAACGAAAAGGGACAGTGCGTTTTATAAAACGTTATTTGTGGCAGCGTTTTTGACCACTCAAAACGTAAGGCTGACTAGCGCTTTATAGAAAACGCTATATGAAGTAGCGTTTTATAGCCTGGCCACTGTGCAGTTTGACCCAAAAACGCAAGGTGGACTAGCGTTTTATAAAACGCATGGTGGACTGACTTCTTTGACTAGGAAACTCATTCCCATGCAGCGTTTTTAACTCAAAAATGCACACTGCCCTTACGTTTTCTTCCACTCCTCACTCTCCGAAAGGTGCTTCAGAACGTGGGCATCCCAAGAGACTCCAATGTTGACAACCATAATTATACGTGGGAATTATTATTTAGGCTTTGAAAATCAGAGAGAAAAGAAAAGTCAATTATTATTTAGAGTTCAAAATTGAGATACAACTGGATTATTTAAATATGTTATTAAAGGTTTAAAGTCTATTATATGCTAGAAAAAACTTTGTTAAGAAGGGTAATAATATCTACAATAAGTTTAGTAAAATTAATTATTCATGATCGGAATACATTTAGTGTGTTTGTTTAAAAATTACAAACTTACAAACTCAAAAAAATTCAACGGTAAAAATTATGCACCCAAATTTCTTTATATTTAGAAGTTCATGAGTACCCACTAATACTATTAAGCTAAAGAGTGACCTTACCAACAACTTTTACAGCCAATTTATAGACTACTACCTAGATTTGGTTGAAGTTTTGTGCAGTATATTAAAGAGGAAATCAAAATTTTACGAATTATAGCTGACTCTAAATTATTTAGTCATTATATTTATTTAAAAGTTATGACAAATGCTTAATCCCTTGCTTCTTTCTCAATAATCTCTTTCATGCGTTTTTGGCCCTGCACCAAGAAGTCAGCCCACGTTCTGTAGCACCTTGCGGAGAGTGGAAGGTGTTTGAGTTAAAAATGCTGCATGGGAATGCGTTTCCTAGTCAAAGAAGTCAGTCCATCATGCGTTTTATAAAACGCTAGTCCACCTTGCATTTTCTGGGTCAAACTGCGCAGTAACCAGGCTATAAAACGCTACTTCAGATAGCAATTTCTATAAAACGCTAGTCAGCCTTACGTTTTGAGTGGTCAAAAACGCTGCCACAAATAACGTTTTATAAAACACACCGTCCCTTTCCGTTTTACAAATGTGATTTGACAACATTCACCCCAGACAACTAAATTTATTTATTTTCACTCCAAACCTCTAAATTTTTTAATAAACCACCCCAAAGGGGCCAAAAACCCGAACTTTTTCCCTCGATGAATAATATTACTTTTTTTAGTTTGGCAAATCTTATTCAGAATGAAGTTAGCCAAAACAATCATAGTTGATAAAGTTTTCTTTTTAAGGTTAACAACCTTATAGTTAATCTACATCCTCAGTGATTTTTACATTAAATATATAATTATATTTTATGTATTTTTAAATATATATTTTTTGAATTTTAATTAGAGTAAAGTTATCAAAATTGATTATCTACTCGGTCATTTTAGAGTTTTTACCTGTCAAGTTTGAAAAAAATTGTTTTTCACATTTCCTATTTTTAAATTTAATTATAAAACTGTCATCATATATCTTGCTTTCAATATTTTATACAGAAAATACTAAAAGCAATTTTCTTTTGTTTTTTGTTTTCACCTTTTTGTAGTGTACTTTTTTAAAAACAAAAATTATGATGACAATTTTATAATTAAAACTAAAAAAATAAAAATAAAAAACATTTTCACAATCTAAATAAACCCTTTACCTTAAAAAAAACTCTTTTATTTGGGGTTCAAGCATGGTCTCGCAAAAATAGTAAAACCTTTTTCTTTTTTTTTGGTCATAAAACCTTTTTCGGCTTTACATTTCAATGTGTAGGCCGGCCTACATTTAAGGTTTATTCACGCTAACTTGGCCCAATTTGATTTTTGAGTATAGCTACAACTCTTAATCATGAATAACTCATTCATTTGTAGGTACGGGTGGAAATGTGTTACTTCCAATATTTAATTTTAAGGTTTGAGTTTCACATATAATTTAACATATGTTATATTTAGTTTTGGTTTTTTCTATTTAAAAATCTAATTTATAAAAACCTGATTTAAATTATTATCAATGAAAAACTAAACAAATATATATCTAGTATATCAATGAGTTTTTCTTAACAAATAATTATGTCTCTAAATTCTAACGATTTAATTCATAATTAATTATCAATTTTGTATTTTAAAATTCATTTTAACAAATTTTAATTTTTAAATTATAATTCATAAAAAATATCATGTATATTTATAAATTATAATATTTTACAAATTATATATCTTTATAAAATAATATATAAAAAATTAAAAAGACAAATCTAAAAAATTAAATAGGCTTTTTTAAAAGCTTGAACTTGGCCTGTTGAATAAAAAGATTTTTTGAAAAGCCTTATATTAAATATGTTGAGTGAAATTAGATCTTAAATAGGTTAAGTCATAGAACTCCGACAAATAATCTAACGTATTCCCATCCCACACTGAATCAATGAATAAAATAACTCATTCATAATTTTAAAGTTATCAAAACAAAAATTAAACATTTAATATTTATTTAAGGTAGTATCAGACTCTTCTATTCAACCACTATACTAATTTGATTAACAGCTCTAAATTAATTGGACATTAAGTTTTTACAAGTTTCTCTTGTCAAAATTAACTACATTTATAGAATTAAAACTCAAACTATTAGTCGACAATTCTTTTTTTGTACATATGATAAAAGAAAGCTATCTTTTTGATAGCGGATAAAAAAATATTAATACGACTGTGTATAACTTTTATTCTACTATTTCTTAGAATCCAAATTCAAATTTATTTTATAAATCTTAATGAGATATACCATATTAAACATATAATTTTAAAAAAAATTGAATTTTAAGAAATTTGTAGTCTTGATTAATTCTAATTTAAATTTAATTTTCAAGTTAGGACAAAATATCAAGACGTTAAGAATAAATTGATCTTATGGTCTTTTATTTATTTTTTAGTTTCATTTTGATGCTTATATTTTATAATACTTTGTTTTGGTTCTCTATTTTATTTTTTAAATATTGTATTTTGATCTTTTATTTATTATAAATAAAGTTTAAAGAAGTCCTTTCCTAATTAGATATGTTACTAACGAAAATATCTAACATCCACAAAAAATTGAATATGTATTGCGTGACATCCAATCAATGTTAAAAAAGATGATAATATGGGTGAAATTAAATTTTGAATGATAGAGTTTAAATTCAGTTTTTTTTCTCAAATAAATTTTTTCCTCTATCCTGTTCACTTTACTTTCAATAGTAAGGTTCTGAAATAATTGAAATATAATCCGCTGTATAACAATCTATTTTATCATTGTCCCTAAAATAATTGAAATATAATGTATAACATTCTATGTTTTTTCATTTTCTCAAGAGAGATTCAGTGTGACATGAAGGAATAAGTTCTAATTATGCTTGAAACTTTTGAGGTTTACGAAATTTAATAAAAGTGTATCAAATGTTTCCATAAGTAATCTGATTTGTTTGGTAGGGAGATACACTTTTAGTATGAGTATTGGGTATATCTTTTTTTTTATATTTTACATCGATCAAGTGAGAATCCGGTATTATCTCTCTAGGTTCAGTAGGGATCAAAAAGTCTCGGTGTAACTCCTTCTAGCCAACACACTAGTATTCCGCATTGATGGGCGAAATAATGTGATATCCGCGAACGACACTGAAACATCCATACCTTAAAAATAATAATAATAATTCAAGGAAAATTTTTCCACCAATAATTTAATGTCATTTTATCAATCAAACACCAATATTGTTCAAAAGGGCCTAACATAGCATCCAAACAACATGCCTAATGCCCAAAAACAGCCAACAATAAGGAAAAATGAAAAACAGCAACTGGGGCCTGACGCTACGCGTTAATGCCATGCCTAGCGTTAGCTCTGTTTCGTCCCTGACGCTACGCATCAACCCCCACGTGTAGCATCAGCATGACAGTAACAACAATGCTGCTGTCATGAGTTTTAGGCCTTCCAGCCAACTTTTAACCTAATAGCCCGTTTTAAGTTCGATTGCCATGAAACTTTATAGGCCACATGTTTTTTCCATTCCAAAACCGTTGGCGCTGTATGTAACAGCCCAATTTTTAAGCAGTAAATTAAATAGTGAAAAAATTAAAATTTCTCAGAGAAATAAGAAATAAAACTTAGAAAATAGGAAATTTAATTATGAATACAAGGATATTTTCAGTTTGACTTAAAACGGAAATAAACGAGAATAGAATGTAGAATAGAATAATAAAACAAAATAAAAATCTGCTACAGTAAAATGCTACAGTAACGTCACATGAAAAATGTTGTAGAATGTAGAGAATTCATGAGAATTCTCCAATTTTCCACCGCCTCATGTCAATTTCGAGATGCTACAGTGATTTGCTACAGTGATTTGCTACAGTGATTTGCTACAGTAATTTGCTACAGTACCGACATTGAAAGCATATAAATAGAGCCCCAACCTCCCACATTTCCTCAGACCACAAACCTTACTGATCCTATAACCTTTCATCTCCCTCTTCAAGCTCTCAAAACCTTCATTCTTTAATTTTCGCATAAGAAGAGATTACGCAAACTTGAAGATTTGAAGAAATACAAAGGAGTTTAGCATAAGGAAAGTTTAACGATCTTCACTTGAGGTAAGAAAGAGGGGATAGGATATTAAATACATAGAAATTAAGTTAGAATTGCTTACTTAATTGTTTAGAAACTCATATAGTTATATTTTAATTTAATTTGAATTAAATTGTGAAATGGATGCAAATGGTTTGGAATATGATATTAAACAATTACTATAACATGGAAAATATGTTTCCATATTCTTTGAAATATGAAATATTATGGAAAATATGTTTTTATATGTTTGAAATATGATATGAATATTGAACTGGTCTGAACCGGGGTCAAGGATCCGGTGTGGGACCAGCCATAAGAATGCAGGTGTTTTAGGGTTTGCACACCGGAGCAATGAGTATCCAATATGGAAATCCGGCCTCTCAGTTGGAGAAACCGGTCTTGTTGTCCTGGAGATCCTTCACACCAGCGTTTCGCGTTGAAGGGGGGCGAAAGGTGGTGCCACCTGCGAAGATTCTCCGACGCTCAAGTTAGAAGAGCGTAAGAACTCAGTGAATGCTCAAGCGATACAATAGTAAAAAGTGAGTTAGAACAACGTAACCGTGCATGTGTTTTAGATCAGGCTATTTATAGTTGAACGTAGGAAATGAATCGTTGGATGCAAGTGGGCCCTTGGGCTCTGATAGCGTGTGAAGTGTGTCAATCAAAGTGGCTCAACACTCAGAATGTGTCAGGAGGGTAGGTCAATTATCAGAGTACGATCCTATGGGGAGGATGGAGGATAATCACCTTTCCGCATAATCTGCTGACACATGTACTTGCTCTCTGAGGCCATTGATATGACATATTCTGCTACATGGAGTATCTTCGCTGATAAGTTATTAGGAATTCTTATCTTGCTGTGACTGAGAGACTAACGGCTATATAGACGTTCAGGGATAACGAGTGAAGTATCCGTGGTAAAGAGAGCGAATAGAACGTTTGATTGGATAAGAGCGGATATCCGGTGTGGTGCTGCCCGAACTGTGACACCGGTTTCCTCCTCATGAAGTCATTCTGACATTATAACTTTAGAGACCGGTATCCAGACCAGATCATTTGTCCTCTAGCTTGTATGAGGGACTGTTAAGTTGTTCATATGAGCTATACAGCCTTTGAGAAGTCTGGATGCCGGCAGAACGTTCTGGAAATTCTCTGGAAATTCTAGAGCATCCATTCTAACAACTGAGTGACCGCTCCTCTCATACTATATTCAACGGATTCAGACAGCGTATAGTAGTGAGGGAAATCCCAAGAGTCTTTGGGAATCAAAACCCTTGGTATTCGAAGAGTGGTTGAAATGCATTAAATGCGTCTAGAATGATTGGACATTAAATGCGCCCTTCACGCACGAGCCATCATTACCCAAGAGTATAACCATCGATTGGGCTTATTGGGCCTGGATTCAAACTGAAAGGGGGCCCATTTTGCAAAAACGTTTGCTGAAACGTTACCATTTTCGCGCTCGATCGTGGCGAAATGACGGAGTCGTTTGAATCCGAAGGGTTGCATTTTGAAGCAAATGTTGTGACTTTCAACAGAGCACTGTGCCTCGTCGTTACCTATAAAAGGGACTCTTAACAAGTTTTGGAATTCACCTTTGTCCTCAAGCTTAGTGAACCTCTGCTCAAATTTCTTGGAGATTTCTTTGCTGCCTTCAAACTTCTCAAAGATCCTCTTCCTTTTAGGTAACCTCCCTTTCCTTCATCTCCCTACAATTTTTGTCCATTCTACTTCCACCATGCGCCCTGGAGCAGGCAACGCTGGTACCTCAAACAGGGGGAATTTTAGCTCTCGCGCCCCCCTTAGCCACCGTGGTGGGAGGATTCCAGTGAATCCTCCTGTGGCTGGGCTTCGTCGCCCAGAGAGAGTTGAAGCTTCTTCCTCACGAGCGTCTACTACTCAACGTCGCTCTGAGGTTCCCCTTGACTCGAGGGCTACCAGCCGCTCTGATGAAGGGTCAAGTAATGAAGATTATCTCTATGACGATGTTGCTTTTTACCACAGCACGCACGCGTTCCATCATGCATCCAAAACCATGGAGATTCCGGGGTCTGGAAAAACGTTGGTTCTTCGTACCACTGAAGGGTGTGTCAATGTTGTGGCACACCGGTTTAACTGGGAAAAGCTCAACAGGGAAAGGCCGTACTGCTGGGTGGAAGAGGAATTCCTAGAGATCCCCTCGCATCACGCAAGTGAAGAGGAACACACGGTCTCTCTCCGCTGCAAGATCTACTCAGACAAGAAGTTCAAAGCACGCTATGTTGTGTTGGCACCACGTCCCTCTGAGAGGGTCTGCCACATCGTCCCTGATGAGAGGTCGGTCTATATGTACGACTTCGTGTTTCTGAAGCTGGGGGTGCGTTTCCCCATGACAGAATTCCAGATGGCCGTCCTGCACTTCCTAGACTGTGCTCCTACCCAACTGCATCCCAACAATTGGGGTCTAGTGCGGGCTCTCGAAATCCTAGGAGAGCATTTCAACTTCACAGCCACTGTGGCCAAACTGTTCCATTATTGCCAAGTAGTCCGCCGTGCTAACAAGAAGGGCGGCCTTGGGTTCATAACACTCCGTTGTGACTCAAGGGTTATAAACTTCAAATCCTACACGGAATCCGCGAAGGTGGATGGGCGCTCCTTTAAACATTTCTACACGCGGGTCCGTATTCAGCCCAATAAGCCAGTCTTCTGGTGTAACAAGGAGGGATTCCCTAAGTTCCCTCTCAGTTGGACGCATGAGCATTTTCTCCTTATGAGCCATGCTTATTACACTGATGAGAGTGAACTCTCTTCTCATTCCGTCGAGGTTTTGAGCGCCATGCAGACGGCCTCAAAGACCCTCAAAGGATTTTCCTGCAGGCTCCTCCTGGCAGAGGACGACGTCCGATCCTCCTATCTCCGTAATATCCGTTCTTACTGTATTTGTGTTGTACATTTATTCCGTTCTGATTATTTTCTTCTCATGTGTTAACTCAACTTTTCTTGTTTTGCAGAACAAATCAAAAAAGCCTGCCCAGAAATGTTGTCTTTAAGGACCATGATGGCTGATGATGATTCCTCCTCCGAGGAGAACGAGATTCAGGCGAAGAGGAACGCCACCAAAGCTCCACTCATTCCCCTGACCTCTGCAGTGGGTGAGGAGGTTCCTTTCTTTGATGAGGAAGAAACAGAGGAGCAAACAAAGGCCACTGGGACGGGCAACGAGGAGGCCGTCCCAGAGAAGAAGAAGAAAAAGAGGCACCTGGTTAAGACAGCGGATCAGGAAAAACCCTCTTCTGGTGACCCTGCGAAGAAGCGCCAAAAGACACTTGAAGAGTCTGGGATGAAAAAGGATAAGGGGAAGAAGCCCGTTCCTGACTCTTCTGCCCCTTCTTCACAGAACACTTCTGGGCCGGACTCTGGGAACGGTCCTCCTCCGGCGTTTGACCCTCCACGCGATTCCTTCCTCTCCCCATACTTATTGTTTCAGGGGGCCATGCCCCCCACTCTTCCAAAGGCTAGATACTGCCTCCGCCCTTCGCTTGAGGCTGCTGAAGTTCGAGGAGCTTGTAAGGCCGGCCGTTGGCAGCTGGATGAACTGTCCGGCCTCCTTGCATCCCTGAGCGAAAAGGCAGATTACATGGAGCAGGTTGAGAAACTCGAAACCGAACTCGCTGTGAAGGAGAAATGGGCAACCAAACAAGCTGAGATTCATAGAGGTGTGGAGGCTGAATTGAAGAAGGCCAAGGAAACACTTCAGAGGAAGACAGAAGAGACGAGCCAGCTTCACTTTGCCAACAAGGCTCTAGAACGGCAGGTTGCTGAGCTTCAACAGCAGAATAAATCCATCCCCCTCCTCGAAGAAGAGCTACAATTGGAGAAGAAAAGATCGGCCAAGCTTGCTGACGATTTCAAAATTATGGAGGACGGACACAACAAGAGCCTTGGGGAGTGGGAGGCCCTTCGGAAGGAGATGCAGGCCCAGATTGAGGAGTTGAGGAAGGAAGGTACGAGCACTGGCCCATCGGAGGAGGATTTTGCCAAACTCCAGAAGAAACTAACTGCTGCTAAGGCGAAGGCTGCCAAGGCCTTGGAAATATGCAAGCAGGTAGCTTACGAATCCTTTGGGCTGGCACTTCGTCAAGTATTCTATCGCAACCCCGACGTAAAACTGAATCTGTACGGGCTAGATCCGTTTTATGAATTCCATGAGGGGAAGCTTGTCGAAGTGGAGAAAGATGGCTCGTACCAGGTCCCTCGCGATTCTCTCTACGAACTGCCTCCACTTCCGGAGGGTCAGAGCATGGAACCTGCAATGCCTACCTCTGGTCCTGAGGATAAGACACAAGAAGCTGCCCAAACTGATCCTGAGGCCGGAGCGGACAAGGCCCAAGCTGCTGGACTTGAAGGGGAGAGGACGGAGGTGCCTACTTCGGAGGATCAAGCACCCGCTTCTTAATTTTATGCTTTCATTTATGGCTGTGTTCTGGGATCAGCTCCAGCTTTTAATACTTTGGTACCTGTACACTTTCTTTTTTCAAGAAATAAAATTCGCCTTGTTCCTGTTTTATTATTTATGTCCAGTGTATGATTGCCAAATAACTTAACAATATACATAATACTTTAACCTTCTCTGTACTCTGTAGAGCCGCTATTGTCTAGTCATACCGCTGTTGAAAGCGTTCTTATCACATCGGATTAAGATAACAAATTGTACCAAATAAGCGACAATTAAGTTAAAGTATGCCCTGTCCCCAAGCATAAGTACATTGAGAGGGGAAACTTCGTTACAAGAGTTACCTTTAACTTGTTAACAGGTTTGAAAGGTTCATCTGACCTCGAAGATGTAGAGCAGATACATTAACGTTCATCTGTTCTGTAATGAATATTTCAGAGTTGAGGACGGAAATTGCCTTTAAAGTCCAGTTCGGCCTTGAAAAAAGGGTAAGTTTTACACCTTTCTCTTGAGGTTCGGTTTGATCCTACAACTCAAGTCTTCACACAGTGTTCGGTTTGATCCTACTAACCGTACTTGGAGTTCGGTGCAATCTTACAATCCAAGCCTTCGACACGGGGTTCGGATCAGGGCTAATCCTGAACCTACTGCGCCCGTTACTCGGGGTTCAGCGTGGTCTTCTGGACGGACCAGCTTACTGCGCCCAAGCCTTCACATGGGGTTCGGTTTGTGGCCTTGAAAAAGGACCAGCCCTACAACCCATGTTATCTTCGAATGGGGTTCGGTTTGTGGCCTTGAAAAAGGACCAGCCCTACAACCCATGTTATCTTCGAATGGGGTTCGGTTTGTGGCCTTGAAAAAGGACCAGCCCTACAACCCATGTTATCTTCGAATGGGGTTCGGTTTGTGGCCTTGAAAAAGGACCAGCCCTACAACCCATGTTATCTTCGAATGGGGTTCAGTTTGTGGCCTTGAAAAAGGACCAGCCCTACAACCCATGTTATCTTCGAATGGGGTTACATCGTCAATGCACAAGACGTGTGATTGAGATCATCCGCCCTGAGGAATTCACGTGATAGGCTATAGCTACAAGTCATAACATGCAGGAAAAGTGAGAGTAATGAGGTTATTGGACTGCATTCTCATTAAGATTGAAAGTATATTACAAAGGGAGCGTAGTTGGGGTCATGCCTCGTTAAAACCTTCTTGAGAAAACCCAATGGGAAAAAACTCAAGTAAGGAAAAAGAGTACATGCCACCATACCAACTAGCTGTAATAAACACGTAAGTTCTGAGTGTTCCATTTATTACGGATTGGAGTCCCATCAAGTTCTTCCAGCCGGTATGACCCTTTTCCAGTCACTTCAGAAACTCTGTAAGGGCCTTCCCACGTCGGTGCTAGCTTTCCTTGGTAAGCAAATTTATTTCCCACACTCGCCTTCCTCAAAACAAGATCTCCAGTATTGAAAGCTCTGTACTGGACACGTTTATTATACCGGAGAGCTGCCTTTGCCTTCACTGCCTGATCTCTGATAAAGGCCCTTTCCCTTAACTCGTGGAGGACATCTAGTTCTGACGCCAGATTGGCATTGTTATCTTCAGCTGAGAAATACTCTACACGGGCCGATTTGGTTTGTAACTCCACTGGGATCATCGCCTCGACCCCGTACGTCAACCGGTATGGGGATTCATTAGTGGAAGAGTGAGGCGTAGTGCGGTATGCCCATAAAACATGACACAACTGATCAGTCCATCCTCCCTTCGCTTCTCCTAGACGTTTTTTTAACCCCTTTAGCACTTCTCGATTGGCTACCTCCGCTTGGCCATTCGTCTGAGGGTGTTCGACAGATGAAAATATCTGGATTACCCCCAATCCTTCGAGTAAGTCTATGAACTTTTTGTCTGTGAACTGGGTGTCGTTGTCAGTCACAATCCGCCCTGGCACACCGAATCGAGCTATGATATTTTCATACACGAAACGCCTTGTCCGCGCAGAAGTAATATGCACTACTGGCTCAGCCTCAATCCATTTGGTGAAGTAATCTACCCCCACAATCAGATATTTAATACCTCCTGGCGCAGTGGGGAACGGGCCCAGAATATCAACGCCTCACTGGTAAAACGGCCAAGGCACAGCGGATGAGGAAAGCTCTTGGGCCGGTGTATGATGGAGGTTGGAAAATCTTTGACAAGCATCGTATTTCTTCACAAAATCTGCAGAGTCTTGCTTCACAATGGGCCACCAATATCCAGCCCTGAGGATCTTTCTCATTAAGCTCCGACCCCCAGCATGGTGCCCACATTGTCCCTCATGTACTTCCTCCAACACTGCTTGGACCTCATCTTCTCTCAAACAGAGAAGGTATGGGATAGAGAATCCCCTTTTGTACAGAACACCATCAACCATGGTGAAATATGGCAGCTCCATTTTCACTCGTCTCCTCTTCTTCTCTCTCTGTGGCTGTTGGGAGGGTGCTGAAGGCTTCATTCTAGCTGCTGTTGCCTCTAAATGCATCTCTATGCCCACGTATTTGGAAGCCTTCTTTCAAAACTCTTCGAAGGTCGTTGGGGAGCTCTTTGCCAAGGATAAGGCAAAAGCAGAACCGGGTTGCAAAGCTTCCACCACGATATGGAGCTGTATTGCCTCCGTGAGGTTGGGGACCAACGCAGCCTCCTTATAAAACCTCTTCAAGAACTCCTTAAGAGTTTCAGTCTCTCCCTGCCTTATCTGTGCTAAGGTGTGAGAAGTTCTCGGGATATCCCTAGAGATGACAAAATGGCTTTCAAACGCTGCTGCCATTTCCTCCCAAGAATCTATGGATCCTGAGGATAAACTCTTGAACCAACTAAGAGCTTCCTCCGTCAGCGTCCTTGGGAACATCCTGCACATGACGTCTTCATCGGCTCCCAAGTACATGGCTTCATACACATAAGAATCCAAGTGCTTAGTGAGATCAGTTTCTCCATTATACTTTCCGATCGACAGTGGCTGAGTCGTTGCAAATGTTTTGGGATGGCGATGCTCATCAGTCTCCTTGAGAAAGGGACATTGAGCTTGTAGGTCCCAGAAGTTACCACTGCCTTGTAACGTCCTAGGTTATTTTGCATTTATTTTTATTCAAACGATTACATCTTACAATAAATTTTTCCTTTTCTTGAAAATTAATCGATATTTAGAGAAAAACAATTTAATTTGAACACAACGGATGAGAGAAAGGGTGTCGGGACTTCTCACTTGAGTGAGGCCCCTACTTGTTTAAGCGAGATTCCGGACTCTCACTTAAACGAGGTTTCTATTCGCTTGAGCGAATGCCTTTCACACACCGGATTAGACAAGACATGCAACCGAACTCCCAAAATTTCACTCTAAAAATGGTTCTGTGAACCCAAAGAGTTACCATAAAAACATATGCAAATAACAGTAATATATTTTAAAATATAGGTTTACATTCGATCCGGTCTTAATTAAGCACAACTAATAATTATACTACAAAGTTTTTTATACACACATATGACTCTATAAAGAGTCACTCAAAGTCACTCGGACCCTGGCACCGTTCTCCCCCTTGGCGCGGCTCCATGGCTCCTTCCCCCTCCCTGTCTCTGGTTACTAAAAAAATATGCAAGGGTGAGTGTTTGGCACTATAATTAATATAGAACGGAATTTAACACAATACATGCATATTGTTACATACACATCAAGCATCACCTATAAGTAAGCATACCGAAACATAGTGTATTTCATGCAATAACTGTATTAAACCAACTACACAATTTCCATCACATTCCTCACACTCATCACATTCATTACATTCATCACACTCGTCACATTCATCACATTCACAACTGACTCTCATACAATCTGACTCCTAGTATCCGGATACTAAAGGATTGGCCTTCAGCTGGGGGTCCTACTTGACACCCCGTGAACCCTGCTTGGTTCACCGAGTCCTGCTTGACTCTCCACCTCGACCACTGGGTCCTACTTGACCACTGGGTAGCTCAACTGGACACGAAAACCACAGGAGCCAGAAATGAGGGGCTATCATATACCGTCGGCCATCCCATACCACATAATCATTCAACAATTTACCTTTCACATAATAATATCAATTCCTCATCACTCGAGTAGCCTGCTTGCTAACCCGATGTTCCATAACGATGATCATTTCAACATTTGATATCACAAGATCATAACATGATAAACTCAACCACATCCGATCATCCACTAATTAATAAACTCAGTCACACATGCACAAGCATAAACACACAATTACGTTTAGCAACATTTTCCTTAACCTGTTTACGTTACCTCAAAAACCTGAATAAGAAGTGAGTCCTATTCTAATTAATTATAACCCGAACACCCCCCTTACTTTGGTTCCACGCTTCGTTGATCTGTTCTCTGTGTTGATTCTTTCCTCCGAGCACTGGTTTCGCAGTCTCAACCCCGTTACTCAGTCTTCCGTTGCTTAGCCTACTACCTACGGATCATAAAGTTCAGCTTCATCACTTCAACGCCCTTAGTTCATGGACTGCATTTGGGCTCACACTCACCAGAGGAGTGGAGAACAGCCACGAATATAGCCATGCATGGCCCTAAACGGCCAAAGAATAAAAGAAATAAGGGAATTACAATTGGAACGGATCAGTAGACTCACCTTGAAGCCTCGATCACAGGAATGAGGTTAAATTGAAGTTTAGACACAAATGGAGTCCCTCTCCAGCGCATGCAAATCAGCGTTAAGAGAGGAGAGAAAAACGAAAGAGGAGGAATAGACCAACAGCAAAGATAACTTGTAAATAATGAAGAGGGAAGGAAGAGAATTTCCTTATATATATAGCTCATGGGCAAGATCGTCTTTTCCTTTATTTTATTTGTATTCTTACTAAATTTAATTAATTTCACTATATTGAACTATTGCATAGTTATCAAATCAATTACACGTATTTATTCCCTCAACGTTTAATTATTCACAATTCTCTAATACTTCGCAAGAGTATAGACCCAATATGAATATCGGCCCCCGACGTCCTAACTTAGTGTTCATATCTCGGAAATCCGAGCTACAACCTGAGAGATCGGATACCTTATCCGTGCTCACCTCTTGGTTACGTATATCCGTTGTTTCAGTCATTATGAGGTTAATCCGGACTATGACTCCGTATGAGGCGTTCTCCTCACAACGGTTGGACCAAACCGCTTAGCCCTGCCCTCTCTTCTCCTACACTTCCGATCTTTAACTCCGCCTGCTCGCGCTTTAGATACCGACCTCGACACCGGCTTTTCCAATCTTTGGCTCGGACAGAACAAATATTAAATAAAACTTCTAAAATATTTACTAACATTTCCCATTTCTTATAATTTTCATTAAAACATCAGGAATGTTACATCCACCCCCCCTAAAAGGAGATTTCGTCCCCGAAATCAGTGTTCCGGTTGAAAAAGATGAGGGTACATTCGTCTCATATCGGATTCTAACTCCCAAGTGTAGTTTATCCAATGTAAATTCTGCCACTTCACCTTCACCAGCGGTACCTCCTTGTTCCTTAACCGTTTGGTTTGATGCTCTTCAATACCGATTGGTACCGCCTCCACCATCAAGTTCTCCTTCACTTCAATGGAGTCACTCGGTACAATCATGGTATCACACGGAATGTAGGCTCGAAGTTGCGATACGTGGAACACGTTGTGAATGTTAGTCAACGATTGGGGAAGATCCAGTCGATAAGCGACTTCACCAATCCGTTCTAGTATTTGGTATGGCCCAATGTACTTCGGATTAAGCTTTTGGCTCTTCAAAATTCGACCTACACCCTTAGTTGGTGAAATCCTTAGGAACACCCAATCACCCACTTGGAATTCAAGGGGTCTGTGCCGATTGTCATAATAGCTCTTTTGACGGTCTTGAGCAATTTTGATCTTCTCTCGGATTAAAGCGATTTGCTCATTCATCTCTTGAATCATCTCAGGCCCCAGATGAAGGGCATCGCCGTTCTCATTCCAACATAATGGAGTACGACATTTCCGACCATAAAGAGCTTCATATGGAGCCATCCCAATGCTGCTATGGTAACTGTTATTATATGCAAATTCCACCAAGGGCAAGTATTTCTCCCATGATCCGCCCTGTTCCAGCACGCATGCCCTTAACATATCTTCAAGAGTTTGTATAGTCCGTTCTGATTGGCCATCGGTCTGGGGATGGTAGGCCGAACTCAATTTAAGCTCAGTACCCAATTGTTGTTGTAAACTCCCCCAAAACCTTGAAGTGAATCGGGGATCCCGATCGGAGATAATGCTTGAGGGCACACCATGCAGTCGTACGATCTCAGCAACGTACAACTTAGCTAATCGATCTAGCGACCACTTCATATTTATTGCCAGGAAATGCGCACTTTTGGTTAGTCGATCAACAATCACCCAAATCGCGTTGTATCCGGTTTGAGTGCGGGGTAGTCCGGACACGAAGTCCATGGTGATACCTTCCCACTTCCAGATCGGAATTTCTGGAGGTTGAAGCAAACCCGGAGGTCGTTGGTGCTCAACCTTGCACTTCTGGCATATCACACAGGATTTCACATACTCGATTATTGCCTTCTTCATGTTTGGCCACCAAAATTCCTTTCTTAAGTCATGATACATTTTTGTTACTCCCGGATGTATACTCAGAGAGCTCTTGTGTGCTTCATAACACCGCCTGCCTGAAATCTCCATGTGCAGGCACTACCACTCGGTTCCTGAATCTCCATATACCATCGTCACCCCTAGTTATCTCCACATTTTTGCCTTGGTTCTGAGTATCAATTAGCCTCAGTAACTCTTTATCGTCTTTCTGTACAGCTACCATCGACTCCAGAAATTCGTTGGAGATTTTTAACATTCCGATTATCATTCGGTTTGGTGCGTTCATAACAACTCCAACATTCATATCTCTAAAGCTTTCCAGCAATTCCTGTTCTCTACCCATTAGGTAAGCCACATGCAGTACCTTCCTGCTTAGCGCATCTGCCACAACATTCGCTTTGCCCGGGTGATACTTCAAATCGAAGTCATAATCCTTCAAATACTCTACCCATCTCCTCTGTCTTATATTTAACTCCTTTTGATCAAATAAGTACTTTAGACTCTTGTGATCACTGAATACTACAAAGCGAGCTCCATACAAATAATGACGCCAAATCTTCAGCGCGTACACTACTGCTGCAAGTTCCAGATCATGAGTCGGGTAATTCTCCTCATGTGGCCTCAATTGCCTCAAAGCATAAGCAATTTCCCGATCAGCTTGCATCAACACACACCCCAATCCAAATTTGGATGCATCACAATATAATTCAAATTCCTGTGTTACATCGGGCAGTGCAAGCACAGGGGCAGTCGTTAAACATCGCTTAAGAGTTTGGAAGCTTAATTCACACTTCTCCGACCACACGAAGGGGTTTCCTTTCCTTGTTAACCGAGTCAGAGGAAGTGCTATCCGAGAGAACCCCTCAATGAAGCGTCGATAGTATCCAGCTAATCCGAGGAAACTCCTGATTTCAGTTATTGACTTCGGCCTCTCCCAAGCCATAACCGCCTTAATTTTTGTCGGATCAACTGAGATTCCCTCTTGGGAAATTATATGCCCCAAGAATTGTACACTACTCCCCCAGAATTCACACTTAGATAGTTTAGCGTACAACTTCTTCTCCCGAAGTACTTGTAAAACAAGTCGAAGATGTTGAGCATGCTCCTCGTCCGACCTCGAATATACCAAAATATCATCAATGAATACTACCACAAACTGGTCCAAGTACGGTTGAAAAGTCCGATTCATATAATCCATAAAAATGGCAGGAGCGTTTGTTACTCCAAAGGGCATTACTACGTACTCGAAGTGCCCATAACGAGTCCGAAATGCTGTCTTTGGGATATCCTCCGACCTCACTTGGATTTGGTGGTATCCCGACCTCAAGTCAATCTTAGAGAACACAACGACGCCTCGCAACTGGTCCAGTAAATCATCAATCCGAGGTAATGGATATTTATTTTTGATTGTCAGTTTGTTCAGCTGCCGGTAATCAATGCACATCCGCATACTACCGTCCTTCTTCTTTACCAGTAACACCGGAGCGCCCCAGGGTGAAGCACTAGGTCGGATAAAGCCCTTTTTTAGTAATTCATTCACTTGTTTCTTCACTTCGGTTAATTCCACCGAAGACATTCTATATGGCGCTCGGGACACCGGTTCTGCCCCGGGAATCAAGTCAATAGAGAAATCAATCTCTCGACTGGGAGGTAGCTCCGGAATTTCTTCCGGAAAAACGTCAGGGAATTCACAAACAATCGGAATATCACTTAGCAGGAGGTTATGCCGACCCTCCGAAGCAAATAAAACAACATACGTGGTTAGGACATCGCTCACCCCGTTCTTCATGTCAAGTTCCTGAGATAAAACAATATTCTTCCGATAACAGTCGACCAACACATGATTAGCAGCAAGCCAATCAAGACCTAGAATAACGTCTAAGTCCTTCAATGGCATACAGATAAAATTTACTCGAAAAGTACGGGCTTCAATTTGCATCGGTAGTTCCCTACACACTGTAGTTGCACGGAAAGTGGAACCAGTTGGAGTGGAAACAATAAGAGCGTTCTCCATTAAACTGATTGGCAGACCAAGCCGTCGCACACAACTTTCCGAAATAAAGGAATGGGTGGCACCTGAATCATAAATCACATCAACCAGATAACCACAGATGAGGCACTTACCCTGTACCAGATTGTCATTCCTCGTAGCCTCTGAAGCATCAAACGCAAATACACGTCCGGTCATGGCGTTCTGGGCATCGCTAAATTGGGCATCATATCTTCCCGCTTGTTGGTTCCCTCTACCAGCTCCATTCCGACCTCCTCTCGAGAAGTTGGAACCCCGGGTCCCAGAAGAGTTAGTTCGGTTATCCGTCCTGCCCTGCTGCTGCCTCTGAGGGCAATCGGGCCTGAGGTGCCCTGGTCGTCCGCACTGGAAGCACACAATCTGATTAGCTTGGCAATGTTTGGCAATGTGTCCTTCCTGACCACAATTGTAGCATGTACGATTCCCAGGGGGATTACCCGATCGACCAGTGGAGCCCCGACCGGAAGAGGATGAGGAGGTAGCAGAAGACTTGCCACCCCGGAAGAATTGACTCATTCTCTTGAAATTAAATCCTTTTGCCTTTAGTGGCTTTTTGTCTCTCGGTTGAGACATCCGTTGTAACTGCACCTCTTCAGTTAGTCTTGCCTTGTTCACCAGGGTTGGGTAGTCGCTAATCTCCATCGGTACGATTACACTACGGAGCTCAATCCGTAGTCCAGCTTCATATTTGGCGCACTTGCTACCTTCAGTCCCTTCTAACGAGAAAGGGTGGTAGAAATCACACAGCTCGTCAAACTTGCTGGTATACTCAGCTACAGACATCCGGTCTTGCTCCAACTTCAGGAATTCCATTTCTTTTCGGATTTTGTAGTTATCCGGGAAGTATTTAACAAGGAACCTCCTTCGAAAATTCGCCCATACCAACGGCTCATTGGTTGCGTTCATCTGCACCTTCACGCGGGACCACCATACTCTAGCCTCATCTTTTAGTTGGTAACTAGCAAATAAAACCTTTTACTCTTCAGAGCACTCAAAATATTCAAAAACCTGCTCGATATCCCTAATCCAGATATATGCCCCGTCATAGTCATGTCCCCCTTTGTAAGTCGGAGGATTCCTTTTCATGAATTTATCCAGAGTGGGACCGGACTCGGTCCTACTCATCAGCTGAGTAAATCTAGAGAAGAAATCATCTCTTCCCCCAGAACTAGTCTCTTCGGCCATTTTGTGATTCTACAATAAGCAAACACATCACCATTAATAACCAAGATCAGTCAGGGGATCGTAAACTTACCTTATATTCATAGAATACTACGCCAATGGAGTGCCAAGGGAATGGTGCCAGACCACACACAATCTCAACACAACAAAATACAATCAACTTTCATAAAACTATCACAATTACTAGATCGGCCCACACACCGGCTCTAGAAAGAACCGCTCTGATACCAAGTGTAACGTCCTAGGTTATTTTGCATTTATTTTTATTCAAACGATTACATCTTACAATAAATTTTTCCTTTTCTTGAAAATTAATCGATATTTAGAGAAAAACAATTTAATTTGAACACAACGGATGAGAGAAAGGGTGTCGGGACTTCTCACTTGAGTGAGGCCCCTACTTGTTTAAGCGAGATTCCGGACTCTCACTTAAACGAGGTTTCTATTCGCTTGAGCGAATGCCTTTCACACACCGGATTAGACAAGACATGCAACCGAACTCCCAAAATTTCACTCTAAAAATGGTTCTGTGAACCCAAAGAGTTACCATAAAAACATATGCAAATAACAGTAATATATTTTAAAATATAGGTTTACATTCGATCCGGTCTTAATTAAGCACAACTAATAATTATACTACAAAGTTTTTTATACACACATATGACTCTATAAAGAGTCACTCAAAGTCACTCGGACCCTGGCACCGTTCTCCCCCTTGGCGCGGCTCCATGGCTCCTTCCCCCTCCCTGTCTCTGGTTACTAAAAAAATATGCAAGGGTGAGTGTTTGGCATTATAATTAATATAGAACGGAATTTAACACAATACATGCATATTGTTACATACACATCAAGCATCACCTATAAGTAAGCATACCGAAACATAGTGTATTTCATGCAATAACTGTATTAAACCAACTACACAATTTCCATCACATTCCTCACACTCATCACATTCATTACATTCATCACACTCGTCACATTCATCACATTCACAACTGACTCTCATACAATCTGACTCCTAGTATCCGGATACTAAAGGATTGGCCTTCAGCTGGGGGTCCTACTTGACACCCCGTGAACCCTGTTTGGTTCACCGAGTCCTGCTTGACTCTCCACCTCGACCACTGGGTCCTACTTGACCACTGGGTAGCTCAACTGGGCACGAAAACCACGGGAGCCGGAAATGAGGGGCTATCATATACCGTCGGCCATCCCATACCACATAATCATTCAACAATTTACCTTTCACATAATAATATCAATTCCTCATCACTCGAGTAGCCTGCTTGCTAACCCGATGTTCCCTAACGATGATCATTTCAACATTTGATATCACAAGATCATAACATGATAAACTCAACCACATCCGATCATCCACTAATTAATAAACTCAGTCACACATACACAAGCATAAACACACAATTACGTTTAGCAACATTTTCCTTAACCTGTTTACGTTACCTCAAAAACCTGAATAAGAAGTGAGTCCTATTCTAATTAATTATAACCCGAACACCCCCCTTACTTTGGTTCCACGCTTCGTTGATCTGTTCTCTGTGTCGATTCTTTCCTCCGAGCACTGGTTTCGCAGTCTCAACCCCGTTACTCAGTCTTCCGTTGCTTAGCCTACTACCTACGGATCATAAAGTTCAGCTTCATCACTTCAACGCCCTTAGTTCATGGACTGCATTTGGGCTCACACTCACCAGAGGAGTGGAGAACAGCCACGAATATAGCCATGCATGGCCCTAAACGGCCAAAGAATAAAAGAAATAAGGGAATTACAATTGGAACGGATCAGTAGACTCACCTTGAAGCCTCGATCACAGGAATGAGGTTAAATTGAAGTTTAGACACAAATGGAGTCCCTCTCTAGCGCATGCAAATCAGCGTTAAGAGAGGAGAGAAAAACGAAAGAGGAGGAATAGACCAACAGCAAAGATAACTTGTAAATAATGAAGAGGGAAGGAAGAGAATTTCCTTATATATATAGCTCATGGGCAAGATCATCTTTTCTTTTATTTTATTTGTATTCTTACTAAATTTAATTAATTTCACTATATTGAATTATTGCATAGTTATCAAATCAATTACACGTATTTATTCCCTCAACGTTTAATTATTCACAATTCTCTAATACTTCGCAAGAGTATAGACCCAATATGAATATCGGCCCCCGACGTCCTAACTTAGTGTTCATATCTCGGAAATCCGAGCTACAACCTGAGAGATCGGATACCTTATCCGTGCTCACCTCTTGGTTACGTATATCCGTTGTTTCAGTCATTATGAGGTTAATCCGGACTATGACTCCGTATGAGGCGTTCTCCTCACAACGGTTGGACCAAACCGCTTAGCCCTGCCCTCTCTTCTCCTACACTTCCGATCTTTAACTCCGCCTACTCGCGCTTTAGATACCGACCTCGACACCGGCTTTTCCAATCTTTGGCTCGGACAGAACAAATATTAAATAAAACTTCTAAAATATTTACTAACATTTCCCATTTCTTATAATTTTCATTAAAACATCAGGGATGTTACAGCCTCCTCCCTTCTCCTGGTACTGACTCTATCACCAGAGTCTTGGGTCTGCTCTCTATCTTCGTATGTAGGGATTTTCGAATACTGGAGGGTCGTAGATCTATCCCTCGCTGATATATGGTGAGCCTCCTCTGCATGGGACGTTACCCTGTCCCCAACTCCTCCTTTCTCTCGCCTCAACTCCATCAACTCCTCCCTGAGCTGTCTGATAACCTCATCTTGAGGATCAGGGGTTGGTACTTGCACCATCCTCCAGGTGTTGGTAACAGGAGACTCGAAGACAAGTCTCCTTCCAGTCTGTTGTGGGTCACATCCTCCACATGACCATCAACGAAATCACGTCCGTCACCTTCCATTATGACAACCAAACTTCTGCGAAAATGGGAATAACTCTAACGAGTCCCACTGGGCGTGCCAATGAACTGGTCTGAACCGGGGTCAAGGATCCGGTGTGGGACCAGCCACAAGAATGCAGGTGTTTTAAGGTTTGCACACCGGAGCAATGAGTATCCGATATGGAAATCCGGCCTCTCAGTTGGAGAAACCGGTCTTGTTGTCCTGGAGATCCTTCACACCAGCGTTTCACGTTGAAGGGGGGCGAAAAGTGGTGCCACCTGCGAAGATTCTCTGACGCTCAAGTTAGAAGAGTGTAAGAACTCAGTGAATACTCAAGCGATACAATAGTAAAAAGTGAGTTAGAACAACGTAACCGTGCATGTGTTTTAGATCAGGCTATTTATAGTTGAATGTAGGAAATGAATCGTTGGATGCAAGTGGGCCCTTGGGCTCTGATAGCGTGTGAAGTGTGTCAATCAAAGTGGCTCAGCACTCAGAATGTGTCAGAAGGGTAGGTCAATTATCAGAGTACGATCCTATGGGGAGGATGGAGGATAATCACCTTTCCGCATAATCTGCTGACACATGTACTTGCTCTCTGAGGCCATTGATATGACATATTCTGCTACATGGAGTATCTTCGCTGATAAGTTATTAGGAATTCTTATCTTGCTGTGACTGAGAGACTAACGGCTATATAGACGTTCAGGGATAACGAGTGAAGTATCCGTGGTAAAGAGAGCGAATAGAACGTCTGATTGGATAAGAGCGGATATCCGGTGTGGTGCTGCCCGAACTGTGACATCGGTTTCCTCCTCATGAAGTCATTCTGACGTTATAACTTTAGAGACCGGTATCCAGACCGGATCAAATATTATGGAAAATGTGTTTCCGTATGATTGAATTATGATATAAATAATATGGAAAATGTGTTTCCATATTCTTGAGTTATAAATAAAGTATGCTTAATTGATTGTTATAATAATTTTATTGTTAAAATTAGTTATAAAGGAATTTGATAATATAATGCATTCATGCATCATATGCATTGGCCGTTCAAAGAATCCGCAGAGGGGTTCTTTGAGGGGGTTCCCGGTGGGGGAACGCGCTCTGTTGAGCACAGACCTCTGCGGTGGTTTTATACCACGGCCGTCTTAAGGGCTAAGCAGTGTGTCCTTAAGGGGGGTCCCGCAATACTTGTTATTGATATTATGATATTGTTATCCGATGTTGGTGTTGCATTATGGGCGCGGTATCGGTTGGATATCCGTAAAAATGTTATTGTTGGAAATCACTGCAGATGTTCCCACCAGAATGGATCCATCATGCATTTTTATTTATATAAAAGAACAGAATATAATAATATCAGTATAAAACAAAATACTTGTTTGGCATCTGCAACGCATAGCATCCTACTTGTGATTGTGTTTGTTCTGATTTAATTTCTATTTATTTGATATTTTATCTCACTCTTTTTGTTACTTGTGGCAACCCTTTAGTGGTTAACCAGGAAGACATGTGACAAAGTGGATGTTGCTGAATATGGATGAATTGTGAAGGCTTTTGATGATGATGCTTGCTTGCATGACTACTATTGCTGTATTATGTATATGCCATGTTTTGGTACTTTACATCTTTATATTTTATAAAATCTAGGTGCCTGTTATAAAATATAATATGTATAGAACTCTAATGTTACATATAATAATAAGAAGTTAATTATGTAAAGGTTGCGTACTCTGATATTGTATCAGTAACCTCTGGAATCAGGTTGTGAATCTCTTGATAATTACCGGACGAAAAATAAGTTATCTAAGAAATTTTATATGGTGAGGGTAATTATCTTGAGATTTACAAGTTGACTCCAGGGCGTTACACTGTAAAATGCGTTTTAGTCAAAATATGGAATTTGTATACACCAAACCCACCTAATTGCATTCAAACAAGGTAAGGCCTACATGTACATCCCGCAAATGGTGTAGGGAACCTAACAATCCCTTCTGAGGGTCCGAAAGCCCATCGGATCCCAAATTCACCCCTCCGGTTCCTACATTTCACATTATGACATTATACTACATTCTAATTCATCATCCTATAATCACAAACTTCATCACCATTTCATCATCATGCATATGTGATTCCTAATGCAACTATACCATGGCGTCTAAGCTTCACAAAACGCAATGTGATCCCATCACTAACTTAGTTATGGATAAATTCACTTGAAACTACTAATTATCGATCAATCTTCACCAAAACAAGTAACCATACACATTCTAATTCAATCACACGCATAAGCACATCCTGCCCAATTATGCAATGCAACAGTCACCTGGACATCAAATGCAATGCATCACAAACACATGGATCCATCCATGGTATTCAACACAACTCAATATTTACAGTTCCTGGATATCAAATGCATCTCATGCAACAAAATGGGACCATCCATGGTCACCACATCCATATATCATCAACATCATATATATCATCCATAATCTCATATAATATCATCTATGATCTCATCATATACAATCAAAATGTAATCTAGGTTTCCAATGAAACCGTCAGCTACCTAGGATCCACTAACAGACATATACAACATCAAAATGGATATCTACAAGAGCCGACCAAGGCTATACCACAAAATGCTATATACAAGTATATACAATACTCCTTGCATAAGCACAATGACATATCACCAGTCGTCATCACGACCCAAATCCACTGAAATATAGCCACATGAATAGGGTGAGCACAATACATGTTAAATGACAGTTATTGAATCGGATTCACTTATCCAATTCTCTAACACATAACATAATATCACAATCAATCATTGCATTAATCATCATTCAACATAATACACTTCTCACCAGATATTCACAATATCACATTAATGGCTATCACAATTCAGGTTATTCTCAATAACATATATCAATGCATATACTCATATATAAATACAATCACATGGATCCATATACATCATCAAATGTAGTGTTACAACACATTGGCTCTCAGCCATATATTCAGCTCTCAGCTAATCCGGCCGTTTTACTGGTACCAAACCGTTTGCCCTCTCACGTAACACAATCACTCTCAGCGACAACAGGAGTGTTGCAGGCTAGCCCTGAGTCCCACTCAATAGGCTTGCCTTGAGTCTCACTCAAGGTCTTTTATAGCATTTCATGCATACAATTATCATTAATACATCAAATTCCTTTTAATCAATAAACGTCCCATGCTATATGCTCTTAGTATTTCTCAAGTATCATACTGCCCAATATAAGCATCTCATGTAATTACTTCATATCAAACATCTCATAAATAAAAGCATCTCATGCATTTTCACATATCACTTAAATCATACATCTCAGGTAAGGTATCAACATCAATACCATTCATAATTAGCATCCCATGAAATTAAATATCACAACATCATGGACAGAAAACATCACAGAGCATAATATCTCTCAAATGTCACCTAAACCGGGGTATTTCACTAATTCACATTCTAAACAATTCAAACGTCATGTTTCACAAATACATAATCCATCCATAAACTATGCATTTAAAATGTAAAGGCTCTCCCTACCTGGAAATAAATACTCTAAAACAGTGTTATCAATTTCTTATAGCGGTCCATAGCGGACAACCAAAAAACCGATATGCTATATAGCGGATAGCGTATCGGGAAAATATCGGATGTAAAATAATTGAAAAATTCAGTTAAATATACTATATTACACACAATAACTACTTAAAAGTCATAGGCAAGACAATATTATATCAAAATAAAAACTTAAGAAGTTCCACCGTTCATCTCTTTGCCACAGAAATTACACACGCAACGACTCTTAGAATGATCATTGACTAAACGATAATAATTCCACCTCGGATCAACCTTAGCAACACCAATTCTTGAAGAATTTGTAGATAGACCGCTTGCCATAGTTTTTTTACTGAAACTAAGTTTTCAGGGGGAATAGGTAAAAGGTATATACTCTATAAATCTTAGTTCAAGAAAAATAGAGAATAAAAATAAATGAAATGAAGTTTGTAAAAAATAGAGAGACAGAAACAAGAATAGATAAATAAATCAAAGTTTTTTTAATAATAGGAGGGGATGATAAATCTGAGTTTAAGAATAGAGGTAAAAAAATAAATTTATTTAAATTAATACAGAACAGAGATGAAAGAAAAAAATTGTGTTTCAGAAAGAGATAAAACAAAGGACTGAAATGTGTGCTTTCCGGAGAAGAGATAGTCGCCGGAGAACGTGAACCTCATCGGAGGAAGACACGGTCGTGGAGGTGGTGACTAAAGTGTCTTTAGAGAGAGAAAAGAAGAAAACTTAGTTTTGGAGAGTTTTCAAAAAAACAGAGTAAGTGATGGCAAAAACAGGGACTAAAAAATGTGTGCTCACCGGAGAAGGTGTTGCTGCCCAGAAAAGATGGACCTCACCAGAGGGAGACACAATCAAGGGAGAAGGTGGCTAGAGTCTCTTTGAATGAGAAAGGAAAGAGTAAACTCAAGTTACAGGAGCTCTCTGAAAAATAGAGCATGCCATATCCAAAATAGAGACTGATACTTGCCGGAGAAAATCCTACTACCTGGAGAAGGTGGGGCTGGCCAGAAGTATCTGCTGAAGGGTGGGAAAGTGAAATGAGAAGGGTGGCTGGAGTGGGTCACTGTCCTTGCTTGTGTACGAAAGTTACACCAAAAAATAGAGCATGACATTTTATAGTAAGACACCTTTTGTGTCTTTTCATTTACCCCAGATAGCTTTAAAAATAAATCAATTAAATAATATTAATTGATTATAATAGGGGAAATGACATTAAAAAATGAATTTTAAGAGTCACCACTGATATGAACAAGACACACCGCTTCATCGCTATGGCCATATCGCCCAATATGGACCAAATAGCGTTTTCCGCTGATATGCATCGTGTATCGCGGCAAGGTCATTTTTCGATGCGCTATAGCGATATTTGAAAACACTGCTCTAGAAGCTCCTCGAGCTATCCAAACGCTATCTGAAGCTAATTGATCACTAACCACAAGCCTCGAAAAATCCTAAAACATGGATAATTAAATTTAATAACCCGTACACTATTAATTTCATACTATGAAGCTTGTAACTAACATTATATTTAGTATTCGGTAATTATAACTTGTCGATAAATGTTATCCACCTCATATACACGCCTCCGACCGATACCCAAGCTCCGAACCGCTTCCAAAACGATTCCTAAATTATAATTAATTTAATTAATACTTGAATTTCATGAAACGGAGCTAAAACAACCTTCCAATAATTATTTCAATAACTAATGACTTACCAAATCAAGCTGTCGACCTCCGAGACCCAATTCCGGCGAACCCCCAAGCTGTCTGCTATCTCAAACTACTCTGAAATCACCTAGTTTCATAGAAACAATTACTATCAAGCCTTAAAATCCGCGGAATAAAATTCTAGAAGCTATGGGTTGCCATTCAACTTACTTATACTTGAAGAACTCAAAGTTCCAAGGATCCCCAAGGCTGCCCAAGGTCAACCAAGCTTTATAATTGCTCTTAAATTCAAGAAATTAGAAGGATTAGAGGATGGGTTCCAAGAATTGCCAAAACCAAAAATGGAGGTCCAAAACCATATCAATTTTACCTCAATTTGAAGAAATTGAAGCTCCCCAAAGTCACCCATGGCTGCCGCACCAAGAAGGAAGAAGAAGAAGCATGTGTATTACTTTAATTTGATGAATTTGAGAGAAGAAGATGGTGGGTTGAGCAATGAAGCTGTGAAGGTGGAGAAACAAGGGCCACGATTTTCCTCTGCTGCATGCACGCGTGAAATCGAATTGAGAAGGAAAAGAGAATTGAAATTTTGGCATTTAGCATTAAGGGTAATAAAGTAATTTCCACACCACTTAAATTGATTAACCCATCAAATCCCCTTTTAACTTCTAATTAATTGAGTTTATCAAATTTATTAAACTAGGATGTTACAGACACTCAAGTCAGTATCAGATAACTAACACCGGGGCTCAAGCAGTGAAGTAGTTAATGCATCTTAATGGGTAGTAAATGCATGGTATTTATATAGTTGGGTAATGGTTGAGTCTTACGTGACTTGTGTCAGTCTCTTTTCTATAAAGTACATGGAAATCTGACACAGGTATAAACATTCTTGAGACTCTCTGCAGGTCTTATATTAGTATGCCCCTAACTATCATGAAGGCAAAGGTACGAAAACTGAAGGGAGAAAGAATTAGTTCGACTTTGTGAAAAAAAAGAGAATTAAAGAATGTACAAGTTCAGTATGAAGAACCGAGAGAATATGTGACATCTAAAAGCCTAAAGCCTTCTCTCTAAGAGAGTTCCTTTGACCTACATCCTTAATTCGTTCCTCCCTCAAGAACCTTCACAACATACAATCCACACAAAAGCCTAGCCTTTTTATTCCCCCAAACCTTGTCCAAAGAAAGTTTGATCCAATTGGGAAAAGAAAGGAAGAACCTATTCCTCCTTCTGTAAAAGATGATAAAGAAGATTCTTTTCTAGAGGAATCCTCATTTCAAACACCTAAACATTCTTTAATGGTTTCACACAAACCAATATCTCATAGATTACCACTGATGTACTCCCAAAGTATAGAGGATGAATTTGAATCCTCTGAAGAAAAAGAGCAAACCTTCTCTGAGAAAAACTGGCAAAACATTAAGCCAGATTCCATAAAAGCAAAAATTGTGTATGATGAACATGTTGACATCATAAAAATTTTGATGGTAAGACAGAATGAAACATCTACACAAGTTTATAATTCGTCCTTAGATCCAAAAGAGATAAACACTCCTACTTATATCAGATCTTCCTTTTTCTCAATAGACGAAATCCCTTATTCTCAGTGGAATTAAAAGTTCCTCGAATTCAAAGCCTGGATGGATACAAAAATCGTCCAACATGAAGAATCTTATAAGGTAGTTGAGGAATTTTGTGCTAGAATGAATGGAGTACTTAAAGAATTGTATCAATCTATTGGTCTAGTGAACCAAGACCAGCTCCATGGCCATGGTTAACCCATACCTGATGTAATCCATTTTCTCTGATTCCATTTCCTTGGAGATATATATATATATATATATATATATATATATATATATATATATGATAGAAAAGAAAGCGAGGAATGAGTATTTTCATATGAAATGTTGCTCGCCGAAAAAGGCTGTTCTCGAAAGACATTATCAAAGAATGTCTCAGAGATTTTACCGGCTAATTGGCTTCAATGACCTTAGTCTCAAAATACTTATATAAAGAACTTCAAGAAGAGATGTGGAGAACTTTGTAAACTGCAAATAAAAATGTCACGAAGATGACACTTGGTGAAATCCATCAAGTCAGAATGGTTGCGTTAGACAAAATCTGCGGCTAACAAAGTCTGGTAGACAAGATGCTGAAAGATCGAAAAAAATATAAAGGCGTATGTAAGAAGAAGTATTTGAAAGAAAATTGCAACTACAAAACTTCAAAGCTTCATTATGTCAAAAAGGAAAAGCAAAATAAAGCGTTATACAAAAAAAAGAAAAAAAATTCGATTCTTTAAAAAGAAACCCTTCGGAGGAGAAAGCGTTATACAGAAAAGATAGAAAAAACTGTAAAACTATTTGAATCTTTGTAGCAATAAAAGAAGATGGTGATGTTAAATCTTTGTATGAAGAGCAAGACTCTCCAAACAACAAAACCGCTTTTTCACTTAAGAATCTGGAGAAGAAACATTGAATTCATCAAAGTCTGAAAGCTCTAAAAGTTTAGGAGAAACAAAACATTTCTGGTTCTAAAAATTTAAGAACTACAAAAAGAGATAATAATAGCTTCAGTTGAACTTCCTCTATTGTTGAATCTTAAGGTATTCATAATTCCATCTAAATATGATGTTCTTATAAAGGTCATCGCCTTTATTGATACATAAGTAAAAAGAACTTTCATAAATCCAACTATTCTACCTTCCCAAGTATGGAAGGGTCATAAACAAAACTTCAAAGCAACTAATGGAGAATCATTTAAAACCAATCTGATAACCAAGTCTAAGGTTGAGATAAAAAATCTTTCCGGATTGCATATGAGTGTATGGTTAGGTGCAAACCGTCAAAATTTTACAAGGACTAAATACAAAATCACAAAGCCTTTTAAGAGCTAAAAGTATAATGAAGTTTTCGGTAATTCCTTGAGTACCTCAGACCCAGTAGAAGGAAGAATAAGACATCAAATATGTTGCCATATATTACCTCAAGAAGATACTTTTTTACTTGTCTTTTTTTGTGGTATTTTTTTTTACTTGTCTACAAAAGACACATTTTACTCTTTGGGTCAACTTTCTTTTCTTTTTTTTTTTGTTAAAAAACGCATCGGTCTTACTGGGCAGAAAACATGGGCCAAGGCCCAAACTGAAGAAAGAAAAATTTAATAAAACTGAATTTTAAAAAAAAACGAATAGCTCCAAATTCAACTTTGGGCCTCACCTACACAACAAACCTTATTTGGCAAATGGAAGAAGACCATGAGCCCATAGTCATTGATTCTCTTTGCTGGTTGATTTTATATAGTGAATCAAATCTTCGAGATTGGAATAAGAGGAACCACCAGGACTGACAGCCTTGGAAGCCAATGCAGCCATTTCATGAGCCGATTTCAGAAACTGTTCCTTCCTATGTTCCATGAGATCATTAACCATATTCTCAACAACATTCCTATCACACACATCCTTCATGTCCAACCCAATTCTCCAAACCTCACTCACAAACCTGCTATTTATCTGCTGATCAGCAAAATAAGGCCAGCAAATCATGGGCACCCCTGCCACCAAACTCTCCAAAGTTGAGTTCCATCCACTATGGGTCAAAAACCCACCGACAGCCTTATGGGCCAGCACCTCCTCTTGCGGGGCCCAGCCCACTATAAATCCTCTCTCCTTGGTCCCTTCCTCAAGCTCCAAAGGTACCATCTTATCCTCACCTTCTTTTACCAAGTCAGGACGCATCACCCACAGGAACCGTTTCTTGCTATTCACCAAACCGTGCCAAATCTCTATCACCTCTTCCCTTGTCATAAGAGTGCAACTACCAAAGCTCACATATATGACTGACCTCTGTTCCTGAGCGTTTAGCCATGTCATGCAGCTTCTGTCCATTTCGAAGAAACTGTTGCTGAAAGAAGGGGCGTGGTTTGATAGGGGTGATTTTCTGATGTTGAGGTGGTGGTGGAGAGGGCCAAGGGTGTAGATTTTGGGGAAGTGAAGACGAATTTGAGAGAGGACAGGGCCTTCTAGGTCCTCAAATGTGTTGAGAATGAATGCGTCTGCTCCAAGTGCTAGTTGGGTGAGGGAGACTATTGAGTCCAGAGGAATTTGACCCTCTCCTCTGCAGAAACTTGGGAGGTCTCTGCATCTCAGCAAGTTTTCCATTCCTGGCAAGTTCCTTATGATGCGGTCCATGTCCTCAGCTTCTTTGACAAGTTACAGTCATAATTAGTCACACATATATGATATACATAACGAGAGCACAAAATTAACTAAAATTTAGGCTAAAGAAAAGAAATCATTTGTTTCATGATTAGATGAGTGAATAAGAGGGCGCATACACATACCTCTAATGGGAAGTTGGTTAGAGTGAAAGAGGTTGGGAACAGAGAAATAAGCCCAGACGCTACAAGCACTAACGGTACGAAAATGAATGAGAGGTATGGGAAGGTGGTCATTAGCCAAGTCAGTGGCAAGCCTTCCGAAGACTCCATCCATTATAACACAAGTGACTTTGGGAGTGAGAGACAGGAGAAGATCTCTGAAGAGGGGTTTGGCGTGCAAATTGATGGAAGCGATGACGTCTCCAATACGGTCTCCGAATCCAGGATGTTGACCCTCCTGGGAACTATGACCGTCAGAAATGGTTCTGAATTGGAGCGCAGGGTAGGACGCCGAAAGAGCTTCCATGTCGCCGAAACGAAGGAGGCGGTTGTGGATGTAATCGGTGTTGAGGAAGGTGACATGGAGATTGTGGAGAGCAAGAAGCTGGGCGAGGTTCAGCATGGACCCCACATGACCCTGTGCTGGACACGGGAAGATTACCACATGTGCTTCACCTTTTCCCTCCATTATTGATATGTATCTCTCTCTCAGTTTGCTTCACACAGACACAGGATGCTTTTTCTTACCACTTGTTTCGCTCATTCAAATGTATTTATCATCAGTTACCCTTGTTTGTAGTGGGATTTTCTTTTTATGAAATCTGAAACATATCAAATATAGACTACAATTACTTAATTTAAATATATACTATAATATTGAAATTTTTAAAATTTATTATAAATTGAAATAAACATTTAAGTGTCTATTATACTTAATGCATTTAGTTAGTGCATTTATGAATTATAGTTTTTATAAATTAAAGATTATATATATAATATATAAATAAAATTAACCGTACAATGCATTAAATATTAGAATAGTTTAATTCAAATTCCCTATAAATTAATGATATATTAAATTAAAGTTTCATTCTAAATATTATAAAATATCAAATATATACTTGAACTGGTCTGAACCGGGGTCTAGGATCCGGTGTGGGACCAGCCACAAGAGTTCAGGTAAATTAGGGTTTGTACACCGGTACAGTGGGTATCCGGTGTTGTAATCCGGTCTCTCAGTGGGAGAAACCGGTCTTGTTGTCCTGGAGATCCTTCACACCAACGTTTCGCGTTGAGAGAAGGCGAAAGGTGGTGCCACCTGCGAAGATTCTCCGACGCTCCAGTTAGAAGAGTATATGAACTCAGTGAATACTCAAGCAATGCAATAGTAAAGAAGTGAGTTAGGACAACGTAACCTGGCATTTGTTTTTGATTGAGCTATTTATAGTTGAACGTAGGAAATGAATCGTTGGGTGCAAGTGGGCCCATTGGTTCTGATAACGTGTGAAGTGTGTCAATCAAAGTGGCTCAGTACTCAGAGTGTGTCAGGGGGGTAGGTCAATTATCAGAGTACGATCCTGTGATAAGGATGGAGGATAATCACCTTTCCGCATATTTCGTTGACACATGTACTTACTCTCTAAGGCAATTGACATTGACACATTCCGCTATGCAGGGTATCTTCGCTGATAAGTTATAAGGAACTCTTATCTCACAGTGACCCTGAGGCAAACGGTTATCGACTTGAAATGAGAACGAATGAAGCATCCGTTGTAGCGAGGATGAATAGAACGTCTGATGAAATGAGAACGGATGAAGGGATATCGGATATCCGGTGTGGCACTGTCTGAACTGTGACACCGGTTTCCCTCCTAAGAGGTCATTCTGACGTCATAACATTGGGGAACGGTATCTAGACCGGATCATTTGTCCTCTAGCTTATGTGAGGGACTGTTGAGTTGCTCATATGAGCTATACAGCCTTTGAGAAGTCTGGATGCCGGTGGAACGTTCTAGAATTTCCTTCTGAAAAACTCTGATATCCGTTCTGCCAACTGAGTAACTGTTCTTCTTGTGTTATCCATAACGGATTCAGACAACGATTCATATTGAGGGAAATCCCAAGAGTTTTTGGAAATCAAAACTCTTGGTATTCGAAGAGTGGTTGGGGTGCATTAAATGCGTCTGAAATGATTGGACATTAAATGCGCCTTTTTACGCACGAGGCATTATTACCCAAGAGTGCAACCGTCGATTGGGCTTATTGGGCCTGGATTTCAACTTATGCGAGCCCATTTCGTAAAAGCATTTACTGAAACGTTACCACTTTCGCGCTTTAATATTACAAAACGACGGAGTCGTTTGAATTCGAAAGGTTACGTTTTGAAGTAAACGTCGCGACTTTCAGCAGAACACTGTGCTTCTTCGTTACCTATAAAAGGGACACTTAATGAGTTTTGGAATTCATCTCTGTCAACAAGCTTAGTGAACCTCTGCTCAAATTTCTGGAGATTTCTTTGCTGTCTTTCTTCTTCACAAAGTTCTTCTCTCTTTTAGGTAACCTTCCTATCCTTTACCTCCATATCATTTTATTCATTCTACTTCAACCATGCGCCCTAGAACAGGCAACGCTGGTACCTCAAACAGGGGGAATTTGAGCTCTCGTGCCCCCTCTAGCCACCGTGGTGGAAGGATTCTAGTGAATCTTCCTGTGGCTGGGCCTCGTCGCTCAGAGAGAATTGAAACTTCTTCCTTACGAGCGCCACCTAAACCCTAAACCCTAAACCCTAAACTCGAGGGCTACCAGTTGCTCTGATGAAGGGTCAAGTAACGAAGGTTATCTCTCTGACGATGTTGCCTTCTACCACAACACATACGCGTTCCATCGTGCATCAAGGACCATGGAGATTCCGGGGTTTGGCAAGACGATGATTCTTCGTACCACTAAAGGGTGTGTCAACGTCGTGGCACACCGACTGAATTGGGAAAAGCTGAACAGGGAGAGGCCGTACTGCTGGGTTGAGGAGGAATTTTTGGAAATCCCCTCACATCATGCAAGTGAAGAGGAACGCCCAGTCACTCTTCGCTGCAAAATTTATTCTGACAAGAAGTACAAGGGACGCTATCTTGTTCTTGCCCCCCGTCCAACTAAGAGAGTCTGTCACCGCGTCCCAGACGAGAGGTCGGTCTATATGTACAATTTCGTCTTTCAAAATTTGGGGGTCCGCTTCCCCATGACGGAGTTTCAAATGGCCGTCTTACGCTTCCTCGATTGCGCCCCTACTCAATTGCATCCCAACGGCTGGGGCTTGGTGCGCGCTCTCGAAATTCTGGGAGAGCATTTCAACTTCACCGCCACTGTGGCCAAACTGTTTTATTACTGCCAAGTGGTCCGCCGTGCCAACAAGAAGGGCGGCCTTGGGTTCATAACACTCCGTTGTGACTCAAGGGTGGTGAACTTTAAGTCCTACACCGAATCCGTTAAGGTGGATGGACGCTCTTTCAAACACTACTATACGCGGGTCTGAATTCAGCCCAACAAGCCGGTCTTCTGGCTCAACAAGGAAGGATTCACCAAATTCCCCCTTAGTTGGTCGTACGAGCATTTTCTACTGTTGAGCCGTGCTTACTATACTGATGAGAGTGAGCTTTCCCGTCACTCCGTTGAAGTACTGAGTGCCATGCAGACGGCCTCAAAGACCCTCAAGGGGTTTTCCTGCAGACTCCTCCTAGGGAGTGACGAAGTCCGAACTACCTATCTCCGTAATAACTGTTCTCAACTGTGGTTATGCTACATACTTATTCTGTTCTTTTTATTTTTCTTCCCATGTGTTTAACTCAATTCTCCTTGTTTTACAGAACAAATTGGAAAGGCCTGTCCCGAAATGTTGTCTCTGAGGACTATGCTGGCTGATGACGACTCTTCCTCCGAAGAGAATGAAATTCAAGCCAAGCGGAATTCCACCAAAGCTCCAACCATTCCTCTGACCTCCGCAGTGGGAGACGAGGTCCTTCTCCTTGATGAGGAGGAGCCTGAAAAACAAACAGAGGCTACGGAGCAGAGTAATGAAGAGGACGTCCCAGAGAGAAAGAAGAAAAAGAGGCGTCTGGTCAAGACGTCGGGCATGGAGAAGCCTCCCTCTGGTGACCCCGCAAAGAAGCGCCAAAAGACCCTTGAGGAATCTGGGTTAAAAAAGGACAAAGTGAAGAAGCCCGTCTCTGACTCAACTGCCCCTCCTTCACAGACCACGTTTGGACCGGACTCTGGGAGCGGTCCTCCCCCAGTATTTGATCCTCCAGGTGAATCCTTTCTCTCACCCTATCTCTAGTTCCAGGGGTCTGCGCCCCCCCACTCTTCCAAAGGCAAGGTATTGTCTCCGCCCTTCTCTCGATGCTGCTGAAGTTCGAGGTGCTTGCAAGGCCGGCCGTTGGCAACTGGATGAGCTATCCGGCCTCTTGGACTCCTTGAGCGAGAAGGCGGATTATATGGAGCAGGTTGAAAAACTTGAAGCCGAGATTGCTGTCAAGGAGGCTTGGACGGCCAAACAATTAGATATCCGCAGAGGGGTGGAATCAGAACTGACTAAGGCCAAGGAGACGCTGCAAAAGAAGACTGAAGAAATAAGTCAGCTTCATTTCGCCAACAAAGCTTTAGAGCGGCAGGTCACTGAGCTTCAACAGCAAAATAAGTCCATCCCGCTCCTTGAAGAAGAGCTGCAATTAGAGAAGAAAAGATCGACCAAGCTTGCTGACGATCTCAAAACAATGGAGGCCGGTCACAATCAAAGCCTAGGAGAGTGGGAGATCTTTCGGAAAGAAATGCAGACCCAGATCGAAGAGCTGAGGAAAGGGAGTACGAGCACTGGGCTGTCGGAGGAGGATTTTGCCAAGCTTCAAAAGAAATTATCTGCTGCTAAGGCCAAGGCTGCCAAAGCCTTGGAAATATGCAAGAAAGTGGCTTACGAATCCTTCGGCCTGGCACTTCGTCAAGTCTTTTACCGCAACCCTGACATGAAGCTTAATCTGTACGGATTGGATCTGTTCTATGAATTCCACGGAGGGAAACTTATCGAAGTGAAGAAGGACGGCTCGCACCAGGATCCTCGCGAAGCTCTTTATGAACTGCCTCCACTTCCGGAAGGTCAAAGTGTGGAACCAGCGCTGTCCACTCCTAGCCCCGAAGATGAGACACAGGAAGGTGCTCAAACTGGCCCAGAGACCGGAGCGGATAAGGCTCAAACTGAGGGAGCTGAAGAGGGAAGAGCGGAAGTGCCCACCTCGGAGAATCAACCACCTGCTCCTTGATTTTATGCTTTCACTTATAGCTGTGTACTGGGATCAGCTCCAGCTTTAACATTTTGAGACACATGAAATTTTTCTTCATAGAAATAAAATTTGTTTTGCTTCTCCTCTATCGTTTGTGACAAGTATATGATTGCTAGATAACTTAGTGGTATGCACAATACTTTACCTTTTCAACACTTTACAAATCCACTCTGTTTAGCTATATTGCTGTTTAAAGCGTGTTTATCACCCCGGAGTAAGATAACAAGAATTGTAATCAGATAAGCAACAAATAAGTTAAAGTATGCCCTGTCCCCAAGTATAAGTATTTTGGGAAGGGAAATTTCGCTGTAAAACGTTACCTTTAACTTCCTGGAAATTGGAAAGGTTCATCCGATCTCGAAGATGTGGGACGACCATATTTGCGTTCAGCCGTCCTGTAATGAATGCTTCGGAGATGAGGACGGAAATTATATTTGGAGTTCGGTACAACCCTATCCTCCAAGTCTTCATATGAGGTTCGGTATGACCTTGAAAAAGGTTAAGTCCTACACCTTTCTCTTGAGGTTCGGTTTAATCCTACAACTCAAGTCTTCAATGGTGTTCGGTTCGATCCTACTAACCATACTTGGAATTCGGTGCAATCCTACAATCCAAGCCTTCAAACGGTGTTCGGTTCGATCCTACTAACCGTACCCAGAGTTCGGTGCAATCCTACAATCCGGGCCTTCAACACGGGGTTCGGATCAGGACTAATCCTGAACCTACTGCGCCTGTTACTCGGGGTTCAGCGTGGTCTTGAAGATAAACCAGCTTACTGTGCCCAAGCCTTCAAATGGTGTTCGGTTCGATCCTACTAACCATACTTGGAGTTCGGTGCAATCCTACAATCCAAGCCTTCAAACGGTGCTCGGGTCGATCCTACTAACCGTACCCAGAGTTCGGTGCAATCCTATAATCCGGGCCTTCAAATGGGGTTCGGTTTAATCCTACAACCCATTTCCCCCTCGAGGAGTTACATCGTCAATACACAGAATGTGTGATTGAGATCATCCGTCCTGAGGGTCTTCGTTCGTCCCTCGAGGAGTTACATCGTCAATACACAGAATTGGTGATTGAGATCATCCGTCCTGAGGGTCTTCGTATGAAAACGGCTTATAGCTATACATCACGACATACAAATGAAAGAGTGAGACTGATAGAGTCATAAATCGCATTTTCATTAAGTTGAAAGAATATATATTACAAAGGAAGCGTAGTTGGGGTCATGCCTCGTTAAAACCTTCTTGAGAAAACCCAATGGGAAAAAATTAAGTAAGGAAAAAGAGTACATGCCGTCTTACCAACTAGCTGTAATAAACATGTAAGTTCTGAGTGTTTCATTTGTTGCGAATTGGGGTTCCATCGAGCTCCTCGAGGCGGTATGACCCCTTTCCTGTAACTTTAGAAACTCTGTAAGGGCCCTCCCATGTCGGTGCTAGCTTCCCTTGATAGGCAAATTTATTACCCACACTCGCCTTTCTTAAAACAAGATCTCTAGTGTTAAACGCTCTGTATTGGACACGCTTGTTGTACCGGAGAGCTGCTTTAGCCTTTATTGCTTGGTCTCTGATAAACGCTCCCTCTCTCAGCTCATTAAGAACGTCCAATTCTGATGCTAGATTGGCATCATTATCTTCTGCTGAAAAATATTCCACTCGGGCTGATCTGGTTTGTAGCTCCACTGGGATCATTGCCTCGACCCCGTAGGTTAGACGATATGGGGATTCATTAGTGGAAGAATACGGTGTAGTGCGGTATGCCCATAGAACATGGCATAATTGATCAGTCCAACCTCCCTTCGCTTCTCCAAGACGCTTCTTCAACCCCTTCAGCACCTCTCAATTGGCCATTTCAGCTTGGCCATTCGTTTGAGGGTGCTCTACAGATGAAAATATTTGGACTATCCCCAGTCCCTCGAGCAAGTCAGTGAACTTCTTATCTGTGAACTGGGTGCCATTATCGGTCACAATCCGCCCTGGGACACCAAATCGAGCTATGATGTTTTCATATACAAAACGCCTTATCCGTGCAAAAGTGATATGTACTACTGGCTCAGCCTCAATCCACTTGGTGAAGTAGTCTACCCCCACAATCAAATACTTGATACCTCCTGGAGCAGTAGGGAATGGACCCAGGATATCAAGGCCCCACTGGTAGAACGGCCAAGGCACAGCGGATGAAGAGAGTTCTTGGGCCGGTGTGTGATAGAGATTGGAGAATCTTTGACAAGCATCACACTTCTTCACAAAATCTGCTGAATCTTGCTTCACTGTGGGCCACCAATAACCAGCCCTAAGGATTTTTCTCATTAAACTCCGACGTCCAGCATGGTGCCCACACTGCCCCTCGTGTACTTCTTCCAACACTACTTGTACCTCATCTTCTCTCAAACAAAGGAGGTATGGGACTGAAAAACCCCTTTTGTAAAGCACACCGTCAACCATGGTGAAGTATGACAGCTCTCTTTTTACTCGTCTCCTCTCCTTTTCATCAGTAGGGAGCTGTCCGTCTGCTAGATAACGGATATAGGGGATGACCCAAGAATTCTCGTAAGGATAATTGACCATTATGGCATTCAGTGAGGGAAACAGAGGGATGCTTGGTGTTGTCAGTGTGCTCTGAACCACCGTCGTTGTACTGCCAGGCTGTTTTGTACTTGCAAGCCTCGACAAGATATCCGCTCTGGTGTTCTTGTCTCTTGGCACGTGCTTGAATTCTAGCACGTTGAATCTCCCCTTCAATTCATTCACACAATTCAAGTATAGTTGAAGTTGTGGTTCTCTGACCTGATATTCCCCCTGGATTTGCGAAATCACTAGCTGTGAATTGCTACACAACGTAACTGCTGACACTCCGATGTCAATCGCCGCTCGGAGGCCGGCCAAGCATACTCAGCTTGATTATTAGAGGTTTTAAAATTGAACCAGAGGGAAATCTCCAAGTGCACACTATCATCACTTTCCACTACGACACCGACTCCACAACCCTTATCGTTTGATGACCCATCAACGTAAATGGTCCAATGCACTCGAGGTGTGGCTGGATCCGACCTTGTTATTTCCACCACGAAATCTGCCAGTACTTGAGCTTTAATAGCCCTCGAGGCTCATAAGAAATTTTGAACTCAGAAAGCTCGATAGACTATTTAATCATCCTTCCAGCAAGATCTGGTTTACTAAGCACTGAGCGGAGGGGTATATCCATTCTCACAAGAACTGGGTGCGCATGAAAATATGGCCTCAACCGTCGTGAAGCCCACACGACTGCTAGAGCAGCCTTCTCTATCTTCTGATATCTTCCTTCCGCCCCTTGGAACGTCTTGCTGGTAAAGTACACCGGTCTCTATCCCTCTGGAGTTTCTTTAACCAGAGCCACGCCTAGGGCTTCATCAGAAATCGCCAAATACAAAATCAGAGTCTCACCAGGGTCAGGCTTTACCAAAATTGGTGGACTCGAGAGCACGGCCTTAAGCTGCTGAAAGGCTTGCTCCTGCTCTTCTCCCCATTCAAAACTCTTGTGTTTCTTCAACACCTTATACAGAGGAAGGGATCTATGTGCCATCTTGGGCATGAATCGAGCTAGAGCGGCCACCTTCTCATTCAACGATTGTACCTCCCTTAGATTCTTAGGGCTCTGCATATCCAGTATGGCTCGATATTTTCCAGGGTTGGCCTCAATACCTCGCTGGGTCAACATGAAGCCCAGGAACTTCCCCGCTGGAACTGCAAAAGTGCACTTTAGTGGATTTAGCCTCATGTTATACTGCCGTAGCCTAATAAACACTTGGCGTAGATCTTCGATGTGATCTCCTCCAGCAGGAGTCTTTGCAATGATGTCATCGATATACACTTCTACCAGCTTAGTGTGTATTCCTTCAAATACCTGATTGATCATGCGCTGGTAGGTAGCACCAGCGTTCTTCAATCCAAATGGCATAACGGTGTAGCAGAAAACACCACGATCATTGACAAAGGCCGTCTTCTCCTGATCTCCTTCCCACATCAGAATCTGATTATACCCAGAATAAGCATCCATGAAACTGAGATACTGATAACCAGATGAGTCATCTTCCATGCGATCAATGTTTGGTAGAGGATACGGATCCTTAGGGCAACACCGGTTAAGGTCCATATAATTCGTGCACATCCTCCACTTGCCATTAGCTTTCTGCACCATCACCACGTTGGAAAGCCAAGATGAATAACGAATCTCCTTTATAAAGTCTGCCTTCAACAGCTCCTCTGTTTGCTCACACGCTGCCTTCTGCTTTTTCGGTCCCAACCTCCTCTTCTTCTGGGCCACCGGTCTCGCTTCTGAGTAAACAACGAGCTTGTGGTAATAGAAATCGGGGTCCATCCCAGGTATGTCCGCTGTAGTCCATGCAAAAAGGTCTTTAAACTCCTGCAAGAGAGACAACAAACGCTACTCCATGCCTGCCTCCAGATTATCATTAATGTGCGTGACCTTCTCTGGGGAATCCCCTAAGACGACATCCCTGGAACCACCATCCGGCGTGGGCTTTAAGGGGTTGAGAGGGTCAATCTTTAATTCCGCTCTGGGGTCTAAGTCAATTAAACTGACAGACCCAGCCGTTGTTCCTCCATCATTCAGCTTCCTCTTCTTATTAAACACTTCCAACTTAACCATGTTGAGGCTCAGGTTATAACAGTACCGGGCCATCTCCTGATCTCCACGGAGGGAGGACACGCCGTTGTCCTTGTCAATGAATTTGATTAAGAGGTGCAGAGTGGACACAATTGCTTCCATTATATTCAGAGTAGGGCGGCCTATAATCCCGTTGTAGGGGGATTCCACATCGATCACCAGGACTCTCGATTTTACTGTTCTCGCACCAGGCTCTCCCTCAAAGGAAATGAGAGTATCAAGATATCCCTTAGTAGGTTGCTTCGCCCCATTAAACGCTGTGAAGGTTGCAGATCTGCATCATTAAAACCCATTCTTTTGAAACAGTTATAAAAAATTACATCGCAAGAACTTCCCTGGTCAACGAGGATCCTCTTCACATCATCGTTAGCAATAACAGCAATGATCACCACTGCGTTGTCTCCTTTTGGGATCGTTGGGCCAAAGTCGTCATCAGTAAATGACACCATCGGGGCTGCCACACCGTCCCTGAAAGGGCGGTTATCTCTAGGTTTGCCCTGGACAGATAAAATCATCTGGTGGTGATTTTTCCTGGCTGTGATTGATGCCCCTCCTCTAGCAAATCCTCCAGCAATCATCTCAATCACTTCACGCCTACCCTGCCTCTGCTGCTGAGGCATGTTGTTCTGCTGGGCTCCTTCAGCGATTACCACTCCTTTTTGCTTTTCTGCTGCAGTAAACTTCCTGACTGGGTTACGGTTATTATCACCTTCATCGTCTGAATCTCTCCCCCTTTTGTCCATCCTATCAGGCTCGTCTGAGGATCTTTCTCTGAACAAATATTGTTTCAGCTTTCCTTCCCTAATGAGGGTCTCCACCATATTCTTTAAGGCTTTGCACTCGTCTGTGTGATGACCCGTTTGTTTATGAAAGGCGCAGTATTTTCGTGGGTTACCAATTCTTTTGACTGAGGGTGGCTTCCTTATGCCAAAAACACGGAGCGCTGGCCAGCCAACTTCCCTCATGATTTGGGAATGCCTGGCATTCAGAGGAGCATAGTTGCTGAAAGACGAGACGCACCTGTCTCGTTGATGAGGTCGAACGCTTACAAAATCCTCTCAGAAAACATGTTTTTCCAGTCTCACCCTCTCCCTCTCCCTTCGTGGCTGCTGAGAGGGTATTGGGGGCTTCATTTTAGCTGCTGTAGCCTCCAGATGCATTTCTATACCCATGTACTTGGAAGCTTTCCTTCGAAACTCTTCGAAGGTTGTTGGAGGGCTCTTTGCCAAAGATAGGGCAAAAACAGAACTAGGTTGCAAAGCTTCCACTACAATATAGAGCTGTATGGCCTCTGTGAGGTTGGGGACCAAAGCAGCCTCCTTGTAGAATCTCTTCAAGAACTCCTTAAGAGTTTCAGTCTCTCCTTGCCTTATCTGGGCTAAGGTGTGAGAAGTTCTTGGGATGTCCCTGGAGATGACGAAATGGCTTTCAAACGTAGTTGCCATTTCCTCCCAAGAATCTATGGATCCTGAGGGCAAGCTCTTGAACCAGCTGAGAGCCTCTTCCGTCAGTGTTCTTAGGAACATCCTACACATAACGTCTTCATCAGCTCCCAGATACATAGCTTCATACACATAAGCATCCAGGTGCTCAGTGGGATCAATTTCTCCATTGTACTTGCCAATCGATAGTGGCTGAGTCGTCTGTAAGTGCTTAGGGATGACAACATTCATCAGTCTTCTCGAGAAAAGAACACTGAGTCTATAAACTCCAGAGGTCACCACTGCTTGCTCCCTTCTCCTGGTACTGACTCTATCACTAGAGTCTTGGGTCTGCTCTCTCTCTTCATACATAGGGATTTTCGAGTACTGGAGGGTTGTAGATCTTTCCCTCACTGATGCATGGTGAGCCTCTTCTACATGGGACGTTACCCTGTCCCCAGTTCCTCTCTTCTCCCGCTTCAACTTCATCAACTCTTCCCTGAGCTGCCTGATAACCTCATCACGAGGGTCAGGGGTCACTACTGGTACCATCCTTTGAGCATTGGTAACAGGAGATTCAAAGACGAGTCTCCTTCCAGTCTGTGGGTGGGTCACATCCTCCACATGACCATCAACGAAATCACGTCCATCACCTTCTATTCTGACCACCAAACTTCTGCGAAAAGTGGGAATAACTCTAACGAGTCCTACTGGGCGTGCCAATGAACTAGTCTGAACCGGGGTCTAGGATCTGGTGTGGGACCAACCACAAGAGTTCAGGTAAATTAGGGTTTGTACACCGGTACAGTGGGTATCCGGTGTTGTAATCCAGTCTCTCAGTGGGAGAAACCGGTCTTGTTGTCCTGGAGATCCTTCACACCAACGTTTCACGTTGAGAGAAGGAGAAAGGTGGTGCCACCTGTGAAGATTCTCCGACGCTCCAGTTAGAAGAGTATATGAACTCAGTGAATACTCAAGCAATGCAATAGTAAAGAAGTGAGTTAGGACAACGTAACCTGGCATGTGTTTTTGATTGAGCTATTTATAGTTGAACGTAGGAAATGAATCGTTGGGTGCAAGTGGGCCCATTGGTTCTGATAACGTGTGAAGTGTGTCAATCAAAGTGGCTCAGTACTCAGAGTGTGTCAGGGGGGTAGGTCAATTATCAGAGTACGATCCTGTGATAAGGATGGAGGATAATCACCTTTCCGTATATTTCGTTGACACATGTACTTACTCTCTGAGGCAATTGACATTGACACATTCCGCTATGCAGGGTATCTTCGCTGATAAGTTATAAGGAACTCTTATCTCACAGTGATCCTGAGGCAAACGGTTATCGACGTGAAATGAGAATGAATGAAGCATCCGTTGTAGCGAGGATGAATAGAACGTCTGATGAAATGAGAACGGATGAAGGGATATCGGATATCCGGTGTGGCACTGTCTGAACTGTGACACCGGTTTCCCTCCTAAGAGGTCATTCTGACGCCATAACATTGGGGACCGGTATCCAGACCGGATCAATACTATTACTTTTTAATTCAAATATATACTTTAACTATTTAGTTTATAAGTATTTAATATTTCAAAATTTAAATCTTATAATTATTAAATATATAATACAACTATTTAATTTAAATATATTCTTTAATATTGGAAATTTCCAAAATTTATTATAAATTTAAATATAAGTATATATTATACTTAATGTCCTTAGTTATTGTATTTATGAATTAAAATTTTATAAATTGAAAAATATGTGTAAAATTAACAATATTAATTAATTGGTTTAATATTTTATAATATTCAAATTTTTAAATTCATTAAAAATTGAAACTGAAATATGTACTAAAATTAGTATTCATAGTTACTGTAACTATAAATTGAGAAATATAGATAAAATTAACTATATTTATTAATTGGTTTTATAGTTTATATTTTATAATATCTAAAATTCAAAATTTGTTAAAAATGAAATCTAAAAGTAAAATATGTACTAGACTTAAAGGTAAAATTTAACTATATACCATATTCAATATTCTTAATTAGTGTAATTATAAATAAAAATATAAAAAATACATTAATGATTGGTTGTTTTAATACTTTATAAATTAAGACACTGGATTCATAAATATATGTGAAATTAGTTTTAAAATTTACTTCACCAGATATATTTCATATTTTATAATTTATATATTATATAAATAGAACAAAAATCACAATTAAAAAACATTATTTTAACTACAACAATTTAACGACCAAAACATGACTATCGCTAATAACGACGCATATAGTGATGCAACAAACATTTGCGACCAGAAATTGTCCCCAGGGTCATTTGCGACTTACTTCATCAATGCCCATGCACTTTTTAAAATTTATTTTTATTAAAAAAAACTTTTAGCTATGCAATGGAACACCGTCGCTAAGTATCATTGTAAACTCGTAAATGAGCCCGTGCCTAACTTGGGCGGGCTAGTAAAAAGAATAAAAGGAAAGTACATACCTTACGGCGGAGCTAGTGTGCCATGACTAGTCATCTCCATCGCTATGCTTGGCGGGCTAATTAAACCAAAAAGTTAGGGGAAAATTTATTGATAAGTGACAGACCCAACATGTCGTCATAAATCATCTCCCTAAATATGTCGTTGTTCCCATAGTTAAAGTTGGACCTGGAAGAGAAAGGGTTTCCGTAGCCAAGCTTGTCGTTATACTTGGTGAGCTAAACCAAAAAGTTAAAGGGAAATTATTTATCAAAGATGGAGCTAGCGTGTCGTCATTACTCATCTCCAAAAATATGTTGTTGTTCCTGTCACTAATGCTGGACCTGGAAAGGAAAGAGTTTTCGTAGCCAAGTTTTTGCCATGCTTAGCGGGCTGAACAAAAATGTTCGAGGGAAATTTCGTTAATTAGCAAGTGTGCCTCATTATTAATCTCCCCAAGTACGTCATTGTTCCTATTGTTAACATTCGACTTGGTAAGGGAAAGGGTTTTCGTAGCCACCGTTTTCACTAGTTTGTAATTTATCAGTAACATCACTTGGTTTCGTTGCTATGGTTAAACACATGGACAACGTAACCTGGGTTTTTCACCACGTGTCATAATTTTTTTAAAACTTCGTCATAAGGTGGTGACAAATCCGTGGCCATTGCTAAATATCATAAGTTATTCAAGCCCAGACTCCCTTTAGTTATTTAAGCCAAAACCCTCTTCTCCTTTCTCACACTCTCTATGACGTTGTTTCTCTCCCTCTAGCGGTGGAAACCCTCTTCTCATCTTTAAATCTCTCCGCGACGTTGTTTCTCTTCCTCTAACAAGTGTGGCCCCTAGTGTCCCTCTTCTCCTCTCTAACCCTATCTACGACGCTTGTTTTCTCCCTCCAGCGACCATCACGGTGCGTGTCTCATCTTCCCTACCTTATTTCCTCTGTTTCCCTCTATTCATCTGTTTCCATTTTCCTCGTTCTTATAATCTTTTATAGCTTGATTAACTATACTGTTATGGGTTAGAATGTACTCTTTAGTTGTTTTAACCTATAGAATTTGGAATTGTCGATGATTAAAATGCCACAAAGTAGGGAAACAAATATTTAATATTTATTTTCACATTATATGTTTTCACTTACTAAAAAAATCCTTATAATCATGTATTGACTTTATTTTCAGTTTTTATTTTTCACATTATATACGATAAAAGAAGACTGGATCAAAAGTAAAATCAAATTTCAAAAGGGTGTATTTTTATTGGTTAATTAGGATGTATAAGTTATTAATTTGTTATAAATATTTATTAACCATGCTTTTGATCTATATTCAAATAAGGATATGGTTAACAGGTATACTAGGGATATTGTTTTAAAAAATTATGTGGATAATGATTTCAAAACTGTGATGAAGTCCCCTTGTTTTGTGTTCAAGTTAGGTGTGTTAATGAAATAATTGTACCACCATTTCTAATTGATGAAATATCATAGGGTTAGTCTATGATACAAAAATATGGCACATAGAAAATGAGAGAGTAAAGGGTTAAACTTATAGGCGTCTGACAAAGTGTTGATACTCAAATTAATTTAGTACATTCAAACTCATACATAAACCACTTTTTCACTGAGTATTCTTAAAATCCTTTTTACATACATCTATCTTCCAGAATAATTTAAAAGCTATATGTTTTTTAAGCAATTTTAAAAGCTGACAGACTAATATTATGCGTCTATATCACTTTGGTTTGGATTTGCCTTAACCATCCAATAAAAAAAGTAATAGTGATAAAAAAGGTCATTCAATCAAATATTGAAAGGTACTAGCAAGATCATTATTGTATGGTATGTTAAAATTTAAATAAAATCTAAAAATACAATTGAGTTGAATTTATTTAACAAAAATTTTCTACTATTTCCATTGCAATGCATTTTATTTTTTGTTTTTTAACCTATCTTATTCTGTTTTGTGAATAAAATTGAGATAAATTGGGTGATTGTTGTTGAAAAACTCTCCTACCAATTTTAACCATCTTCCTGAATATCTGAACTTGTTTGTTTGTTTGTGTTATTACTGCTAGTTCTCTCTACTTTGGTTTTGCTTTTCATAACTGATAACCTGAAATGTGCTTTTCATATAAGAATAACCCTTAATCTGTCAGTGTTTATATTCCTCTTGAATTAGATTTTTAGTCCCTTGAATTTATGAACTCCAAACATAAGGATGCCTTGTCCATTAGTGCTATTTCATAGCAAATGGATGGCTTAAAATTGTTAAGAACACTAAAAGTCTGAGTTGGTTGTGAAAATCTATCAAACACCCTTGAGTTAAAAAAACTAAGATTGCAAGTTATTGGTAGATCATACACTATTGTCTAGAAAGCTACAAATATAAGAGAATGGTCATGCTTTATGTGCATTATAAATTCATTGGCATGCATGTTATGATTAATTTCTATCTTTCACTAATTGAATTCGGTTTCTTGTTTATGTTTCTTGAAGTACTTCAATTCATATAAGATGTTATAATAATTATGGGTATTTTGGTAAGAGAAATAAAAAAGTTTTATTGATTAACGTTTGTTGCAAGGGCTTGTTTTGCTTATATATTGCCTATATATCACACGCTCTATTGATTTTTTATGATCATACATTATGTACATTGACAACAACCATATATTTTGGCCTCTAAGTTTGAAAACTCATGACCTACTTAAGACCCCAACCCATGAGTTTTTGAATTGTTATTCACATCTCTCTATTTTATGAAAGACACAAATATATAGTTAACAATTATCTTATACATTATAAGAAATCACTCTAAACATGTTTTGGTTGCTCCATTGATGCCTACAAGCAAGTTGTAGAAAATGAAGATTTTACTAGCTAGGAAATGGATAAAGTATTAGGATGAGATAAATCAAATATGTCTAATTTAGTCTCTCACCACAGACACTCTCATTTGTAGACATATATTTTCAATTTAGTCCATGACCACACACACTTTTTTTTCATTTTATTTTCGGTTGGTAACTTGGTGTATGTATGTTAGTGTGGTGTCCCACGAACATCTCTACATCTCTCATACCCCTTACTAACATGCACTCTACTACTACTAAGAGGTAAGTCTCTAAAATTATTGTTTGTTGCACATAATATGTTTAGGTTGTATACTGATAACATATAAAATATGTATGTATATTGTTATTTGTTAGTGAAGAGCGAAGCTCATTAGGTGTCAGTTTTATGTGCTAATAACAAGTAAACGATGCATGTGTATTACTGTTTGTTAGTTGAGAGTACAACTTAGTAAGTTGTGTTTGACAATAGTTTTTGAATACATGTTTTATTCATTGGACTTTGATAATCAAGTATGCATATATTAGCCTGTACTGGGAAATTCTTTGAGTGTTACAGGGTGTGTTTTAAATTTTGGAAATGTCTAGTTTATTGGGGAGACTCTACCAAATTTTTGATAGGCTCATTATAGATAACTTGTATTTAAATAAACAATAATTTTTTGAACTTAGAATTAGAGACAACTTAGTTTTAACTTGAGACAAACTACACTACTAAAAAAACCTGTTAGTGATGGACAAAACCGGTCACTATTTTATGTCACCGTCATCACTAATAGTGTTAGCGATGGACTTTATGACAGAAATAAGCCCGTCGCTAAATACTTAGTCGCTGACAGAACAATGACAGTAAACATTTTCGTCGCTAATGTTTCGACGGCCTCACATCGTTGCTTAAATGGTCCCTCTGCTGGTAACGCTTGACGTCGCTAAGGGTTCTCATCAGTGACCACCTTCTCCGTCACTTTTTTTAACCATACAACGACCGCCACGTATACGTCGCTATGTATTACCATACAACGACCACCCACACGCCGTCGCTATTTTTTACCATACAGCGACTACCGATCCTCCGTCGCTATTTGTTACCATACAGCGACCACCCGTCCTCTGCCATTATTTTTACCAGACAGCGACTACCCCTATCTGTCGCTAATGTTAGGCATTTAGCGACGTCGTAATAAAAATAATAAACAAAAAATGACAAAAATAAATACTAAATAAAATATAATATAAACTACATAAATACAATGTGTCTATACAAACAAATGAAACATAAAAAAAGCAAATCATGGGGAGGGGAATCCTGTGGTGGGGGTGGTGGCGGGTCAGAAGTAGGGGGAGGGAGCCTCGCCATCAATTGCATCAATAGCTGTTGCTGCGCGGTAAGTTGTCGACTAGTCTCGGTGTGTTGTTCCTTGGCCCGTCGTCGATCCTCCTCGACCCGTCGTCGGTCCGCCTCCGCCCGCTCCTCTAGAAGTTGCCTCTGGCGTCGCTCCTCCTGTAGCTCGTTGTTCAGGTTTTGAATGACCTGAGCAACATCTGCAGGAAGACCAGAGGAGGTAGAGGAGGATGAGGTCTTCTGTAACATCCTAATTTTTTACTCAAATAGAAAGTAGATATTAGTACCTCTTTAATGAGAAAACACTTATTATTAGTTAGTTGATTATTAACTAATTAATATTTTTATAAAATTTTGGTACTTATATTTAATTATTTTTTTAAAATAAAATAATAATAAAATAATATATATATATATATATATAGAACGAAGATTTAAAATGACTTAATTAGTATTCAGTAATTAAGGAAATTATATTAAGAAATTTTAATATCTTTATTATTCATAATTTTTATTTTATGTTCTTATATTTATGTTTTTATATATTTAAGATTTAATTCTTATTAGAATTTTAAAATAAAAATTTGAAGGAATTAGAATATGATTTTTTAGAACTTTTTGATCTATGTATTATATATGATTTTCTAGAATTTTTTGAATTTTTTAAATATTTGAGAAAATGACCAAAATACCCTTAACCTTTTATCTAATAACCAAAATGTCACTGCCGACATCATCACTTACTTATTACTTACATCATCAGTTGGTAAATACTTACATCATGAATAGTCACCGTTTGGTAAATACTTATATCATGAATAGTAAAATAAATAATTAAGTAATCTTAAATAGTAAAATTCTTTTCCTATAAATAGATGGTGTGTTTGAATATGTATTTCAGGTTGAATAATTTTGATAATGACAAAAGCAATTGAAGACTCAAAGCAAAAGGCTCAAGTTACCATGAAAATAGAGAAAACAGCACCAGACCTACAAAAACGCGCATACTAATCGATTACAGCATCCAACATAATCGATTACAAAAGTTCTGACTATAACATAATTGATTCGATATTCTCATCTAATCGATTACCTAAGTTCTTTTTGTCATCTAATCGATTGCATCAATGGAAATAATTGATTACCAAGTTGAGAATTTGAATTAAGAGCATCAGGTATATCTCCTAATCGATTACAATGTTGCCACAATCGATTACCAAAGTTCTATAAAGTTACTAATCGATTAAACCACAAGAACTAATCGATTACAAAGCTTTTTTTTGTTACATAATTGATTGTACATAAGCTACAATCGATTACCATGTTGTGTGACATAATAAAATGCATCAGGTGCTACTCACAATCGATTACAAGTCACTGCATAATCGATTAGCAATGTTCTGTTTCTTATCTAATCGACTACATGGGACAGTCTAATCGATTAGAAGGCGAATTACACTATAAAATTCAAAGTGTAATCGATTACAGCTCAAGGCCTAATCAATTACTATCGTGCCAGAAATTGGGGAAAAGTATTTTTAAGTGGGAAACCAGTTCACTTCTCCATTCCAACTCAAATGCCCATGCCATGCAATGGCTCTGAAGACTTTAGGGCACCTCTCCAAAGCCTATAGATGCAAGACTCCTTCAAGTTACTCAAATCATCCAAATCCATCAAAGGGAAATCAAATCTTGAGTCTTATGAGTTCTATTTCTTTGTGTAGTTTCAAGTTCTGAAACTTAGAGCTTATATTTGTAAATCCTCTCTTGTGAGAGTTTAGAAATTGTGAGAGCTTTCATTTGTTTATCTACTCTATTGAGAGAGTTTATTGATTGTAAAACCAAACACCAAAACATCAAGGTTATTCACTCTAGGATTGAGTGGTCACAAAGGTTGGGGTTTAACCTTTGGGTATTGAGAGTTTGAGAGATTGGGTGGGTTACCCTTTGCTAGTGATGATTAAGTTCTTGAGTGTGGGATACTAAGAAGCTGTAATTGCTCATAGCTTGTATCTCTAAACTTCAATAGTGGAAATCCTTCAAGTGGGTTGCTTGAAGGCGAGACGTACACCGAGTTGGTGGAACTCGTTAAATTGGTTTGCAAGCTTTTCTTCCCCTACTCTCTTGTATTTACTTATTGTACTTGATTGGTATATTGATTTGCTTGTGATATTATTGCTTGAACTTGAGTAACTAGGCTAAGTTAAAGTGTTGCACACCAAGTGTTTGATAAATTACCTTAGCAACATTTGCACACTTTCTCATATTGATTCTTGCTCTAAACTTACTATTTCTTACATACAAGCATACTTAGTGAAAAAGAAATCAATTTCAAAGGAATTCCAAAGAAAAGTTTTAAAACTCAATTCACCCCCCTCTTGAGTATTGAGGCTACTTGAACAACAAGTGGTATCAGAGCTTGACTCTTGGTAAATCAAGCTTAACAGCTTCAAGAGAACAATGGCCTCTAATTCTTTAAATCTTTTTCCTGAGGGTGGTGCCACAAATAGACCTCCTGCTTTTAATGGGGAAGGCTATGCTTTTTGGAAAGAAAGGATATGACCTTAAAGTGTGGAATGCAATTGAAAATGGTTCTTTCATACCCATGCATACTGTAGATGGTAAACAAGTAGAAAAATTGATGGATGATTGGACTAGCGAAGAAGAAAAGAAAGTCTAATATAACTATAAAGCCAAATATCTAATCACCTTAGCTTTAGGCCCTGATGAATTCTTTAGAGTAATTACATGTAAATCCACCAAGGATATGTGGAATACCTTACAAATAACCCATGAAGGTACAAGTGATGTTAAAGACTCTAAGATTAGTACCTTAACTAGTCAGTATGAAAGCTTCATATTAAATTCTGTAGAAACAATTGTTGATATGCAAAAAAGGTTCACTCTTATTATAAATCATCTAATTATTCTTGGCAAGACTTACACTAACAAACAACTTATTCATAAAGTGTTAAAAAGTCTTACCAGGGAATGGAAACCTCTTGTAACCGCCATCAAACAATCTCCAAGCATCAATAAAATGTCTTTTGCTACACTATTCGGTAAGTTACAAGAACAGGAACAAGAGTTGAAAGAATTGAAGATGGCGGAAGAGGAAGAAAAGTCCTTTAAGAAGAAAGGTCTAGCTCTCAAGGCCACTTCTATCAATGAAGAAGAATCCAGTAGTGAGCTTGATGAAGAAGAAGAGTTTGGACTGTTTGTGAAGTGTTTCAGAAAATTTATGAGAAACAAACATTTCCAAAAGAGCTTCAAACCTCAAGGTAAGAAACCAATCTCAAATGAAAATTCTTCCTCACCAAATTGCTTTGAGTGTGGTAAGGAAGGGCACTTCAAGGTGGATTGCCCAAATCTCAAGAAGAAGAACAAAGAGAAAAGGGGAAGAAGAAGAGCTTACATTACTTGGGATGAAAATGAGATAAGTAGCTCGGACAAATCTGAAAACGAGGAAGCCAACCTATGCCTCATGGTAAATCATCAAGATGAAGATGATGAGGTAAGCTTTCTTGACTTACATAGAGATGAATTGCTTGATGCATTTGAGGAATTGTATGACAAGTTTGTTAAAATCTTAAACAAGTATAAGTTATCTAGGAAAACTATTGATACTCTTGAAATGCATCTTGTAGAACTTGGCAAAGAAAATGAATGCTTAAAAAAGGAATTAACAAATGTTCAAGCATGCTCCAAGAATAAACCTTGTGATTTTGTAAAGAAATGTGACATCCTAGAAACTAAGGTTTTAGACTTAAATAAAACTTAGAGAAATTTACAAATGGTAGAGATAATTTGAACGTATTACTTGGAAACCAAAGATGCATGTTTGGCAAAACCGGATTAGGATACAATTCTACCAAAAAGGAGAAGCATTACAAAATTTTTTTTGTACCACATAGAAACTCTTCATCACCATTTACTAAATGCAATCATTGTGGTGCTAAAGGACATAATGCTTTAAATTGCCATATTAGAAAGCTTGGACCAAAAGTAGTAAGAAAGGTGTGGGTTCCCAAAGGGACACTACCACAAGCTAACCAAAAAGGACCCAACATAAAATGGGTACCAAGTTCTCTAAACTAATTTTGTTTTGTAGGTATGCTTCAAGGCAAGCAACACCCATTGGTACTTGGATAGTGGGTGTTCAAAGCACATGACGGGAGATATGAGCAAATTCACAACATTCACTCCCAAAAGAAAATGAAGCGTCACTTATGGGAATAATACTAAAGGAAGAATACTTGGTATTGGAAACATTGGTAAAGATTCCTTTACTTCAATTAATGATGTATTATATGTTGAAGGACTCAAACATAACTTGCTTAGCATGAGTCAATTATGTGATAAAGGATATAGAGTATTATTTGAGTCTAATTGTTGCATAATTGAAAATAAGCTAAACAAGGAAGTTAAGTTTGTTGGTAAAAGAATTGATAATATTTACATGATTGATGTTGACAGTTTGTCTTCAAATGAGGTGCAATGCTTGATGACTAAAGAGGATGAATCATGGTTATGGCATAGAAGAATAGCACATATACATATAGACCATCTAAACAAACTTGTTTCTAAAGAATTAGTAATTGGCTTGCCAAAGCTCAACTTTGAAAATAAATTTTGTGATGCATGTCAAAAGGGAAAACAAGTAAAGGTATCTTTTCAAGCTAAAAACATTGTTTCTACTCAAAGGCCTTTACAACTTTTGTAGATGGATCTATTTGGACCTTCCAAAATCAAAAGCTTTGGTGGTAATTACTATGGTGTAGTAATTGTAGATGACTATTCAAGATATACATGGACCTTGTTTCTTACTCATAAAAATAAAGCATATCATGCATTTAAGAAACTAGCCAAGGTTATCCAAAATGAACAAAATTCAAAGATTGCATCCATAAGAACTGATCATGGGGGAGAATTTGAAAACCAATCATTTGAAAAGTTTTGTGAAAAACATGGTACTGAACACAATTTTTCAGCTCCTAGAACTCCATAACAAAATGGAGTGGTTGAAAGGAAAAACAGATCTTTGGTGGAGCTTGCAAGAACCATATTAAATGAAAATAACATTGTGAAACATTTTTGGGCCGATTCGGTAAATACCGCTTGTCACGTAATGAATAGATGTTTGATTAGGTCTATTCTAAAGAAAACCCCCTATGAACTTTACAAAGGAAGAAAACCAAATATTTCCTATTTTTATATATTTGGATGCAAATGCTTTGTACTTAACAATGGAAAGGATAATCTAGGAAAGTTTGATGCTGAAGCTGATAAGGCAATCTTTCTTGGATATTCATCGTCAAGTAAATGTTATCGAGTATTTAACAAACAAACAAACACTGGTGAGGAATCAATTCACATGAAATTTGATGAAAGTAGCCATAACTCCCCGAGAAAAGAAGATTTTGATGATCTTGTAGGCACTTTCCAAGAATTGAACTTGGATGACAAAGAAGAAGACAACAAAGAAGGAGACACAACACAAGGTGTGGAAACTATACAAAATGGATCACCTCAAAAGACCATCCACTGGACAACATTATAGGTGATATCACAAAAGGTGTAAGTACCTGACGCTCTTTCAATACTTATAATCGTCTAGCGTTTGTATCTCAAATTGAACCTAAAACCATTGATGAAGCTATTATTGATGAACATTGGATGTTGGCCATGCAAGAGGAGCTAAATCAATTTGAAAGAAATGAAGTTTGGGAATTAGTACCAAAACCCAATGATCACCAAATAATAGGTACTAAATGGGTGTTTAGAAATAAACTTGATGAAAATGGTATAATCACTAGAAACAAGGCTAGGCTAGTAGCTAAGGGATACAATCAAGAAGAAGGCATAGATTATGAAGAAACGTATACACCCGTAGCTAGTCTAGAAGCTATTAGATTATTGTTAGCCTTTGCATGTTGTAAACATTTTAAATTGTACCAAATGGATGTCAATATTGCTTTCTTAAATGGATATATTCAAGAAGAAATATATGTTGATCAACCTCCTAGTTTTGAAAACTATCAATTTCTAAATCATGTTTTCAAACTAAGAAAAGCATTATATGGTTTAAAACAAGCTCCAAGATCTTGGTATGAAAGATTGAGAAAATTTCTTTTGAAAAACAATTTTGAAAGAGGAAAGGATGATACAACATTATTCATTAAGCATAAGAAGAATGACATACTATTGGTGCAAGTTTATGTATATGATATCATTTTTGGTGCTACTAATGAATCACTTTGTAAGGAGTTTGCTAAGTTAATGCAGGATGAATTTGAAATGTCCATGATGGGAGAACTTACATTCTTCCTTGGGCTAAAAATTAAGCAAACCAAAGAAGGTACATTCATTAGTCAATCCAAATATTGCAAGGAGTTGCTTAAGAAATTCAACATGGACAAGGCAAATGAAATTGCCACACCTATGGGTGTAACACCCCAAAAATTTTATTCTCATGTATAATCATTTTAATCTAGACCGTTAATGATATTATCTATTTATATTAACTTTCTACATAAGTTTGGCTGTGAATCGAAGCTTCTTTTTGATTCGTTCAAGTAGTTTTCTTTGATATTAACCTTTGGTGGCGTTCTGATTGGGAGATTACCGAGTGAAGTACTTTCGAAAAAGATAATCCGAGTGAATCATGTCTGAGATAAGACTATCTGAATGAAAAAAGGAATCGGTTTCCGAGTGAGGTATGACTGAGAGAAATTCTGAGTGAAGAGGGGAATCGGTTTCCGAGTGAGGTTTGACCGAGAGAAATTCCGAGTAAAGGTTATGTTTCCGAGTGAGGAATGACCGAGAGAACCACTTTCGAGTGGAGTCCTGGCCTCGGAGACATTTCTGAGTGAAGCGTGTCCGAGAGAACCATTTCTGAGTGAAAGAAAGCTTTGGCTTCAAATGAGACATTTTCGAGCAAAGAAAATCCGAGATGATCACTTCCGACCGAAGGAAAGCTCTGGCTTCGAATGAACACCTTTCAGACAAAGAATCCTCCAAGTTCCATACTTCCGAGTGGAGTGTCCCCGAGTGACTCGTTTCCGAGTGAAACATCTACGAGTAACTCATTTCTGAATGAAACGTTTCCGAGTGAAACGTCTTCGAGTGACTTGTTTCCAAATAACTCTTTTCTGAATGAAACGTTTCCGAGTGAAACATCTCCGAGTGACTCATTTCTGAATGAAACGTCTCCAAGTGAAACATTTCTGAGAGAAGTACTTCCGAATAATTATTATGGATGTTATTGAGTGTTCTATGAATGCAATACAGTATGTATATCTTTGTGATGAATAAGTATGAATGACTAAATTAATGTATACATGAATACCTTATGATTTATTGAGATATGTTGTTGAACTGTAAATCCATGATTTTGAGAATCAATATATGTGAGGTGTCCTTTGAGGACTTGTGGTTTTCCAAGTGATTATGGAAGTATTGATATCATGGTATGTTAAATCGATAAAGAGAATTAAAGGCATTCATGCATCATAAGCATTTGGACGCACCATGGAATTTAGGGGTTCCATGATTGCCGGCCCTGGTGGGGGGTTACTCTATGATGAGTTAAAGCCCTATTTTCGTTGAGCACCATGGAGTGTAGGGATTCATGGTTTATGCTAAGTCCTATTTGTGTACTTCGGTACTTGAGCGCCATGGAGTGTAGGGATTCATGGTTTATGCTAAGTCCTACTTGTGTACTTCGGTACTTGAGCGCCATGGAGTGTAGGGATTCATGGCATTATGCTAAGTCCTACTTGTGTCTCTATGAGACTTTTTACTGCAGCATTCCCACCAAACCAAAATGGATCCAGCATGACATCATTTGACTAAATTAAGGATTATTAAATGTAAATGACCTGGTTTGGCATATTCATCATATCATTATGGTTTGTTGATTGTGTTTGTGCAATTTTATTTATTTTATATTTATTCTATATTCTGTCTCACTCTTACATTATTTTTACAGTGCATGCTACACAGATTGATGAGTGATGCAATTAATGAAACTTTTATGATTTATTGCTTGGACTATGACTTCATTTGAATTTTAATGGGTTGTAATAATATTATGTACCATGTACTGTAATCTTCTCTATCGTTTCTGCTATATAAATGTATTATGTTTTAATTGTTCACGACTAGTCTGCATGATAATATTCCGCATTTACCAATTTTTACGTGACCTCAGAATTTAAATTACAAATATCAAAATGATTCTTTAAACGTGAAAAATTTATTCCGAAAATTTTGGGCGTCACACCTATGGGCACCTCATGTTATTTGGATATGGATGAGAAAAGTAAGGATGTAGAACTCACCAAATATAGAGGTATGGTTGGATCCTTACTTTACTTAACCGTTAGTAGACCGGATATCATGTTTGTTGTTTGTATGTGTGTAAGATACCAAGCATGCCCAAAAGAATCATATCTTACTGCTGTAAAAAGAAAAATGAAATATTTGGTTAGAACTCAAGATGTTGGTTTATGGTACCCCAAAGGGGTTGAATGCACTCTTGTTGGATATTCTGATTCTGATTTTGCAGGATGTAAACTTGATAGAAAAAGTACTCGTGGTACTTGTCACTTGCTTGGTAGTTCTCTTGTATCTTGGCATAGCAAGAAACAAGTAAGTGTTGCATTATCCACAGCTGAGGCAGAATATGTTGCAGTTGGTAGTTGTTGTGCTCAAATCCTTTGGATGAGACAACAACTTCTAGATTTTGGTGTTATGTTAGACCATGTGCCTCTTAAATGTGATAACACAAGTGCCATTAATATTTCAAAGAACCCTGTGATGCATTCTAGAACCAAACATATTGAGATTAGACACCATTTCATTAGAGACCATGTGTTAAAGGGTGATTGTGTGCTTGAACATGTTGAAACCTCTAAGCAATTAGTGGATATCTTCACAAAACCACTTACAAAAGAGCAATTCATACATATTAGAAGAGAGTTAGGAATCCTAGATATTTCTAATTGTGTTTGAATATTGAATAATTTTGATGATTCCTTAATTTACATTATGTTTAATGAGTAAGTGATTGATTGATGTATGATATATTGAACCTCTGGTGCCTTTGTTTGAAATCTGTAAGTTTTTTAAGTATTTTTGGGCTTCCCTAATCGATTACGAAGCCTCACCTAATCAATTAGTAACTTTCTGTTTCGTATATAATCGATTACACTATGATAGCTAATCGATCACCAGCTCCCTGTTTCATGCCAAATCGATTAGAACCTCAGTCCAATCGATTACTGACGTTCTGTCTTCCTAATAATTCTAACATCCTAAAAATTTCATTCTTATATATAATCATTTTGATTTAGACCATCAATGTTTTTTATCCATTTTATCTCAACTTTTTACATAAATTTTGATTAGGACAACATCTTTAATTTAACCTTTTACCATGGTAAATAATTTTAACCTTATACCTTAGGTAAAAGTTAATCAAATAACTTATTACCTATTTCCTTAGTTATTAATTTCTTTGGCTTTTCCAATTACTCTTATCAAATTACCATATACTCCACTCAAAATACGTCATCTTGTACACATTTTAATTGCTAGTTAGAGTCCGAATTTAGAAATATGATCAACTACAAAGTTGTTTCTCGTTGTCTTATCTTTCCAACAAGACCAAATTCGTTAAAATCCATTAAGATATGAGAGAGAGATATGCCCAAAATACTGAAACAATGTCAGAATTGATATTTTACTTCAATCATATCATCTTGTACATATTTTAATGCCTAGTTAGACGCTGAATTTGAAAAAGTCGTAAACTACAAAGTTGTTCTTAGTTGTCTTAGCTTTCCAACAAGACCAAATTTGTTAAAATCCATTAAGATATGAGAGAGATATGCCCAAAATACCGAAACAATGTCAGAATTGATATTTACTTCAATCATACAAGCTACATTATGTAGGCTGCGAAAATGGTCAACAATCCAGCTCATTTTTTTCACCTAAAACCTCCATTATCACCATAATTAATGTACTTAACATCCCACTATAATCCTATTATGAAAAACTTGTCCCCCACTTGTCATTTGCATGATTAAACCATCACTACATCTTGTTCCCAAGTCTAAATTCTTAGAACAAGCTAAAGTTAATGAAGTCTCTCTCTTATTTTCTTTCATTTTCTCCATCAAAGTCCCTCTTGATTTGAAGCTAGGACAATAAGAGAACACTTTCGTAGAATTGTATGCTATTCTAGGATTTCCAGATTTATTTTTATCAATTGTTACTTAATTTCGAAACTGAAAATGTGTGAATTTGACTTTGACTATCTTTTCGTTATGTGAAGTTTGAGACTTGAACCAACTGATTTGGATATGTATAGCATGAGTTATAGTCAAAATACTACAGTATGTCTATTCTGGAATATGTACCTTCTATTTTGTGTAAATATTAGTATTCTGGGAATTATACATACATATTTAGACTTTGATGTCTTCATAAAAGTTGTAGATATTTATGTTATGGATCTATAAAAAGTGGTTTCAAGTTAAAAGGATATTTTTAGCTCTAGTTATACCTTAAGTACAGAAGTATGTTCATGCTGAAAACCTGTTGACGTGAATCACTGTTTGTATTTTTAAAACTGGGAATTTTGTGATGAGAATTAGGGTTTAGTGTCTCCATAAAAGTTTTATATATTTGTGTTATGAGTAATTTAGAATTGGTCACATGCCAAAATTATTTTTGTAGCTCTAGAAACGTTGATTTTACCAACATATGTACATTTTGTTACTTTCTTTGAGATAGTTTAGTATACTATGAATTTGTGATATTTCTGTTTGGATTTGAAATTTTTGGTCTTCATGAAAATTATATATAATGGAATTATTGAAACACAAAATTTGGCTTTATTTAAAAATTATTTTTATACCATGAGTTATAGCTAATTTACTAAAGATTGTCAAACCAGTAAATTTTCCAGCAATGGGTGATAATGAAAAATGATAACCTATTGATTATTATATGATTTTGTGATATTTTTGTTTGGAATTTAAAATAATGGTCTGCATGAATATTATAGATAATTTTGTTATGGAACTACAGAAAGTGGAATTACTTAAAAAGGATTTGATTTGCTCATGTTATGGTCTTTTTACTAATGTATGTTGCTGTTGTAAATTTTTAAAATTTACCTATGATGGTTATTATAGATGAAAATGATATTTTCCATGTGGGTAATGATCTATTTATGAATTATTGAGGGATTATTAATTATTATGGGTGTTATTGAGTGTCCTATGAATGTCATACAGTATATATATCTTTGTGATGAATAATTATGAATGACTAAATTAATGTATACATGAATGCCTTGTGGTTTATTAAGATATGTTGTTGAACTGTAAATCCATGATTTTGAGAATTGATATATGTGATTGTCCTTTGAGGACTTGTGTAACATCCTATTTTTTTTACTCAATTAATGAGAAAATACTTACTATTAGTTAGTTGACTTTTTTAACTAATTAATATTTTTATAAAATTTTGGTACTTATATTTAAATTATTTTTTAGAAAAATAAATAAATAAAAATAATAATAAAATAAAAATATGTATATTTAATAAGATTTTAAAATGACTTAATTAGTATTCACTAATTAAGAAAATTATATTAAAAATTTTTGATATCTTTATTATTCATAATTTATATTTTATGTTCTTATATTTGTTTTTACATATTTAAGATTTAACTCTTATTAGAATTTTAAAATAAAAATTTGAAGGAATTAGAATATGGTTCTTTAGAACTTTTTGATCTATGCATTATTTATGATTTTCTGGAATTTTTGAATTTTTTTAATAAATATTTGAGAAAATAACCGAAATGCCACTGTCGACATCATCGCTTACATCATCGGTTGGTAAATACTCACATCATGAATAGTTACCGGTGAGTAAATACTTACATCATGAATAGTGACCAGTGGGTAAATACTTACATCATAAATTTTGACCGGTAGGTAAATGCTTACATCATGAATAGTGACCGGTTGGTAAATAATTATATCATGAATAGTAAAATAAATAATTAAGTAATCTTAAATAGTAAATTTCTCTTCCTATAAATAGATGGTTCATTTTAACATTTTCACACCAAAATTAGAGAGAGAATCTAGAGAGATAATGCATAAGAAATTAGTAGGGAGTAAATTCTTTTGGTTAAAAGAGATTTTGTCAGAGGTGTAAGGTAATAATATTTTCTTCTAAATTCTTTTTATGATTATTTAGTTTATTCTTTTTAGCACTCTTAAACCATTAATATACTAGTACTATTATGAATAAGTTACTACGGTAAAAATAAATTACCACTGTGTTATTTTTACAATTTATTGTTACTATTTACTATTTACTATTACTATTCACAATTTACCATTTACTGTTATTATTCAAAATTTATTTACCATTATTATTCAAAATTTATTAGTTACTATTACTATTCAAAATTTACTATTTACCATTACTATTCAAAATTTACTATTTATCGTTACTATTCAAAATTTAATATTTACCATTATTATTCAAAATTTACTATTTACCATTTTTATTTATGATTTACCATTTACTGCTACTATTCAAAAGTTACTATTCATAATTTACCATTTATCGCTACTATTCAAAATTTACTATTCATGATTTACCATTTACCGTTACCATTTAAAATTTACTATTTACCATTTTATTCACGATTTACTATTTATCGTTACTATTCAAAAAAAATTATTAGTTACCGTTACTATTGATGATTTACTATTTACCATTACTATTTATTGTTACTATGCATAATTACTATTTATCATTCTGATAGTAATCTTAATTTTCATCTTATGCCTATACTGAAATAAATTAGTATTAATATTTTTTAGAACTCGGAGGCACAGAGCAAATTCACTTTTGGTAGCAATTCTAGGTAAGGGGGAGTGGGATAAAAATAATAATATTATTTTAAAATAATAAATTTTAAAGTAAGTATCTTGTGTAACTTACTCTGAATTACCTATGCAAGGACTTGGACTATTATGACCTATATGGAGTGAACTAAACCTATGTAAGGATTGGATTATATGGACTTACATAGACCTATACGAGGAAATGAACTATAAGGGCTTGGAATTAAGTTTGTTAAATTAAATAACTATTAAACTTTAAATTATGATATTTATGAATGATATTTATTTGATTTGATGATGATTGATAATATTGGTGATTGATGATATTTGATTGTGATTGATGATATTACAATACTTGATTGTGATTGATGAGTGATTGATAATCTTGTGATATGGAGTTTGACCATATAGCAAACACGACGGGAAGCTAAAACTCAGTAAGAATATACTTATTCCTTACTCTTTACAGTATTATTTTTAAAAAAATTACTTATGATAATTTCTCAATGTTTATTTAGAATTATTGTTAAGAAATTTTTCTTAATTTTCAATAAAAGTATATAATTTCTATAACTTACCTTTTTCTTTCAAAATAAATTATTTAATTAAATTTTAGAATAATTTTTAGAAAAAGAAATTGTTTTATGAAAATAATATATTCCTATATGTGTATATATGAAAATATTTGATTCTCAAATGGAAATAAGATACTTCAATAATATTTCATTTTAAACTTTTAAAAATAAGAGTTTTAATTTCAAAAGTGTTTTATTAAATATTTTTCAAATATTATAATTAAAGATGGAAAAATATTGATAATTCAAACTTGTGTCTAAAGTAAATTAATTTCTTATCAATGCTCTAAAGAAGATTTGGGATATATATTAAGATTTTTAAACTCAAATCACAATAATATTGATTTGTGAATAAGAAAACTATACTGAGATTCTTCTGCGTGTGGCAGAATTTATTTAAGAGTTTGGAAATGTATATTTTATCGGGGTGGCTATGTTGTTATTTGTAGGCCTCGAAGATATAATTTATACTTGAGTTTCTAAAAGTCTTAACCAACTCAATACGTGAGTAGTTCATGCATCATGAATCATTAAAGAGAAATGAGATATGATACTTCCTGGGGACGGATTATGAAAACCGAGGATACATTAGAGGAGGCTTAATTGCGAGCCTTGGGATGCGAGGGTGTGAAAGGGTGCTTCAGGTGACCTGGGGTCGCTCCCTAGTGTCGGGTACTTTCACAATAAAAACCTTCTCAATCTGACTAGTCTCTAAGTGTTTCCATGCCAGTTGAGTTGCTCATATGCCATGAAGGCATTTATGTTATTATTATCCAGAATTATGGAACAGTGTAAACTCCTGGTTGGCCCAGTGTAAATTAAAACTTTAAGGGCCCACATGCATAAACTGAATGAGATAGTAGCATAAGCATTACATGACATTCATGTGATTGTGACATTCTATGTGGGTGGTTGTGAATGAAAATATAAGTGTTATGTTTATGGAAACCCTATATTCATAATTGATTGTGTATGAGATTATGACTGATATTATTATATTAGTTTGTGAAAACCCTTATGCTTATGTCTTATCTGTAATATATTATATTTTGTTTCTCACTCCTTGTTTGAATTTCTGTGTCCAAAATATATGTTATGTGATATATAGCTAGCAGTCCAAGATGGAAGGATACATAATTACAAGAGGGTAAAGTGGTCTCATCCTCAATCAGATGGATAAAGAGATATGATAAGAGTAGGATTCTGAAATTCGATGGATCAAGGACTAGGAAATGATTGATCATAGTCGTAGTAAAGGTATAGTTTATTTTTACTTTGCCTTATTACAATATCAAGTTAGATAATTGTAACAAGGTAAAGGTTAAACTTTGATAAACTTATCATTCGGATATAATACTGTAATCTTGTTTATCACTTATGATTTTCTATAAATTATTTTGTCATTATGGACAAATATTGAAAGACAACATTTCTTTACTTTCAATATTCAAAGGAAATCAGGTATATATCTGTCCTTGTATACGCGAGATAAGAAATGATATATATATCTTTATAAAGTTTTTAAAGCAATAAGAATATACATATCTCGTGTATATAAGGGGGTGTTACAACTTGTGGCTTTCCAAGTGATTATGGAAGTAGTGATATCATGGTATGTTAAATTGATAAAGAGAATTAAAGGCATTCATGCATCATAAGTATTTGGACGCACCATGGAATTTAAGGGTTCCATGATTGCCGGCCCTGGTGGGGGGTTACTCTATGATGAGTTAAAGCCTTATTTTTGTTGAGCGCCATGAAGGGTAGGGATTCATGGTTTATGCTAAGTCCTACTTGTGTACTTCGGTACTTGAACGCCATGAAGGGTAGGGATTCATGGTATATGAAGGGTAGGGATTCATGACATTATGCTAAGTCCTACTTGTGTCTCTATGAGACTTTTTACTGCAGTATTCCTACTAAATCAAAATGGATCCAACATGACATCATTTGGCTAAATTAAAGATTATTAAATGTAAATGACATTGTTTGGCATATTCATCATATCATAATTGTTTGTTGATTTTGTTTTTACAATTTTACTTATTTTATATTTATTTTATATTCTATCTCACTCTTACATTATTTTTACAGTGCATGCTTCATTGAATGATGAATGGTGAAATTGATAAAGCTTATATGTTTTATTGCTTGGACTTTGACTTTATTTGACTTTTAATGTGTTATAATAATATTATTATGTACCTTGTACTGTAATCTTCTCTATCATTTTCGCTATATAAATATATTATGTTTTATTCATTCACGACTAGTACGCATGATAATATTCCGCATTTATAAATTTTTATGTGACCTCAGAATTTAAATTACGAATTTCAAAATGATTCTTTAAACGTGAAAAATTTATTACAAAAATTTGGGTTAATTAATTGGAATTTGTAATTTGGGTTTTGAGTGTCACAATTGAAGTGGTATCAGAGCATTTATAAAAATTCAGGGCCAATTGCTCTGACATATATTATTTCCTTGATACACTACATGAATTGTTTGGTTACTTAGTTGATAATATGTTAAGTATGTATTATATGACTTGTTGCCTAACTGATAAATTGTAAAGTACTTAAAGTTGTGTTATAATCTTGTAATTGTATATAATATACTTTCCCTTAGAATTAGTATAAACTGAACTACAAATGTAGGATGGCAAGAACCAATAACAACGCTATGACAACCGCTTTCAACCGCTTGGCTGAGGTCTTGGAGAGGCAAAATCAACCAAGAAATACTAGAGGACATCACGGATTGGATCACTTCTTGAAAAGGAAGCCATCACAGTTTAAAGGAGGCTATAATCTAGAGGTAGCATACCTATGGATTAAGGAAATGGAACGCATCTTTCGATCTTTACCCTGCACAGAATTCAAAAAGGTGGAGTATGCCACCTACGTGATGATTGAGGAAGCAGAGAACTGGTGAATCCATGCCAGGGTTTGTATGACTGAGACCGACAGACCATTTGACTGGGCTAACTTCAAAGACTATTTTCTGGAGAAATATTTTCCAACAAGTGTGAAGAGCCGAAAAGAGATGGAATTCATGGAGCTGAAACAAGGCTCAATGTCTATTGGTGAGTATGCTGCTAAATTTGAAGAGTTATCCCTCTTTTACCCTCCTTTCCAACAGGCAGGTGCTAAAGCCTCAAAGTGCGTCAAGTTCGAGGATGGTTTGAATCCTGAAATCAAAGAGGCTATTTGTTATCAAGAAATTAGGAGCTTCTCAATCCTGATCAATAAATGATAAATTTTTAAAGAAAACCACCAAGTCAGATTGGCTCAAGAGAAGATCAATAGACAATTGAGACCTCAGTCAATTACCTTCAAAAGGAAAAGATCGTTCTATCCAAATCGTTTCAAGGGAGGATCATCATCATCTTCTGAGAGGCGTAACAATCATGTGAATATAAAGTGTCATAAGTGCAGAGGTAATCACCATATACGTGACTGCAACAGATGCCTAGAAGATGTCACTTGCTTTCGATGTAATCAGAAAGGTCACATCAGCCTAAATTATCCACAGAACCGTCAAATCAACAACAACAATAACACCATGAATAATAGAAGAGGTTCTAGTTATCAGGGAGGCCGTGGAGGAAACACGCGTGCTGTTCAACCTCTAAGATAGAACGGGGAGTCAGCAGATAAGAGATTACAACCAGCAACAGGAAGAGTCTTTGCCATCAGCGGTTCAGAGGCAGACCAAGCAGACGACCTTGTGCGAAGTAAGTGTAAGATCAATGGTACCATTTTATCTGTATTATTTGATTCTAGTGCTACACATTCTTTTATTTCTGAGGAGTGTGTTAGACGTCTTCAATTACCTGTAAAGTTTATGATGTATGACCTGATTGTTTCCACTCCCATCGGTACACAACTTAGAACTACTAAGGTGTGTAACAATTGTTCTATGCTCGTAGAAGGTAGAAACTTTCTTGTCAATCTTGTTTGTTTACCTTTGAAGGATCTAGAAGTAATTCTAGGAATGAACTGGTTATCGATGAATCGAGTCTTGGTGGACTGTCATAACAAGACCGTGATATTTCCATCAGAAGGAAACACTATTTTTGATAATCCCAAGATCTTTGCTTTAAAAGGAGAAATTCAATTATTTGCCTTGTTTGCTCTTTCCAAAGGAGGTGGTGAATCTAAAATAATTGAGATGTCAATTGTCTCTGAATTCCCTGAAGTATTTCTAGAAAATGTCTCAAGTTTACCTCCAGAATGTGAAATAGAATTCTCAATTGACTTAATTCCAGGAGCAGAACTAGTGTCTAATGCTCCATATCATATGTCATCTATTGAACTGGCAGAATTAAAAAAGTAAATTAAAGAGTTGTTGGAGAAGCATTTCATCAGGCCCAGTGCGTCGCCATGGGGAGCGTCGGTATTGCTCATCAAGAAGAAAGATGGAAGCATGAGATTATGTGTAGATTATCGTCAGTTGAATAAATTAAAAGTGAAGAATAAATATCCTTTGCCCAGAATTGATGATCTAATAGACCAATTGAGAGGTGCTACAGTATTTTCCAAGATTGATCTACGATCGGGTTATCATCAGATTCGTTTCAAGTCTGAGGATGTTTCAAAGACAGCCTTTAGAACACGCTATGGTCATTACAAGTATCTGGTGATGCCTTTCGGAGTGACCAATGCCCCAGTTGTATTCATTGGATTACATGAATCGAGTGTTTCATGCATACTTGGATCAATTTGTTATTATCTTCATTGATGACATTCTGATTTATTCTAAGACTTGGGAGGAGCATGAAAAGCATCTTCGAGTGGTATTGCAGATTCTGAAAGAGAAGCAGTTATATGTTAAGTTAACTAAATGTGAGTTTTGGTTGAAAGAGGTAAAGTTCCTAGGCCATGTGATCTCAAGCGAAGGAGTGTCTGTGGATCCTTCTAAAATAGAAGCTGTAACAAACTGGGAGAGACCTAATTCAGTTATTGAGATACGAAGCTTCCTAGGATTAGCTAGTTATTACCAGAGATTCATTGAGGGGTTTTCTCAAATTGCCTTACCGATGACTCGTCTGACCCGAAAGAATCAATCTTTTGCTTGGACGCTAGAATGTGAGAAAAGTTTCCAAGAACTAAAATCAAAGCTTACGTCTGCTCCAGTCTTAAATTTACCTAATCCACAAGAAGACTTTGTGGTTTATTGTGATGCTTCTAAGATAGGTTTAGGTTGTGTTTTGATGCAACAACAAAAGGTGATTGTCTATGCTTCTAGGCAGCTGAGGTCGCATGAAATGAACTATCCGGTGCATGATCTAAAATTGGCAATGGTGGTATACACTTTGAAAATCTGGAGACACCTTTTGTACGGAGTCAAGTTTGAGGTGTTCAGTGACCATAAGAGCTTAAAGTATTTGTTCGATCAGAAGGAATTGAACATGAGACAGTGAAGGTGGATGAAATTTCTTAAAGATTATGATTTTGATTTGAGGTACCATCCAGGAAAAGCAAATATGGTAGCAGATGCACTTAGCAGGAAATCCATTCATATGGCATCTTTAAGGTAAAAGAGATGGAAATGATAGAACAGTTCAAAGATATGAACTTCGGTGTGGAGATGAAATCTTCAAGAAGTATGACCTTGGGAACTTTTAAGATCACCAATGATTTTCTAAAGCTGATAGGTGAGAGGCAGAAAAAAGACTTGTGTGACGTCCCGTGTAATTTTCCGAATAAATTTTTCACGTTTTAAAAGATCATTTAGAAAACTCGTAATTTAAAAATTAGATTTCACGTATAATTTGATAATTGCGGAATATTAATCATGTATGCTAGTCGTGTATAATAAAATTCAAGAAATTATTTGCGTAGCGGAAACAATTTAGAAGTAACAGTACGTAACACGTAATATTTATTACAACCCATTAAATTAAAGTAAAAATCAAAGTCCAAGCAATATATCATATAGTCATCAATCATGGCATCAATCATGGCATCACTCTTCGTTCTACGTGGCATTCACTGTAAAAATTAATGTAAGAGTGAGATAGAATATAGAATAAATATAAAATAAATAAAATTGCACAAACACAATCAACAAACCATAATGATATGATGAATATGCCAAACAAATTCATTTATATTTAATAAGTCTTTAATTTAGTCCAATGATGTCATGCTGGATCTATTTGGTTTGGTGGGAATACTACAGTAAAAAGTCTCATAGAGACTCCAGTAGGAATTAGCATAACCATGAATCCCTACGCTTTCATGGCTCCTGCGAAATTAAGTGCACAAGTAGGAATTAGCATAACCATGAATCCCTACACTTTCATGGCTCCTGCAGAAATAAGTATACCAGTAGGAATTTACACAACCATGGATCCCTACACTTCCATGGTTCTTGTGAAAATAGGGCTTTAACTCATCATAGAGTAACCCCCACCAGGGTAGGCAATCATGGAACCCCTAAATTCTATGGTGCGTCCAATGCTTATGATGCATGAATGCCTTTAATACTCTTTATCATTTAACATACCATGATATATCAATTTCCAAAACCACTTGGAAAATCACAAGTCCTCAAAGGACACATCACATATAATAATTTTCAGAATTATGGATTTACTGTTTCAACCACATATAACAATAACCACAAGGCATTCATGTACATATATATTAATTATGTCATACATAATTATTCACCACCAAAATATACAACTGTATGATACTCATTATAACGTAACAACATCAATAATAAATCATAATCACTCAAGAGTTTAATAATAAATTGTTACTCATAGAGAAAATATCATTTTCATTCATAATAACTATTATAATTAACTTTCGGCATTTCCAACAGCAACATACTCTAGCAAAACAGTCATAACAAGAGCAAATCATAACCTTTTCATGTGATTCCACTTTCTATAGCTTAATAATACAATTATCTACAACTTTCATGAAGAACACAATTTCAAATTCCAAACAGAATTACACTTATTTACGAAATACCACACTGCCTCAAGGTGAGTTTTTCAAAACGTACATATATTAGTAATTTGAACGTTTCTGGAGCTACAAAAATGATTTTGGCATGAAACTAGTTCTAAATTATCCTTAACACAAATATCTACGAATTTCATGAAGACACCAATCACTAATTCTCACCACAAAATTCCTAGTTTTAAAAATAAGATTCGGATTTCATAGTTAACAGAATCACAGCTTGTACATACTTCAGTATTTTAGGTATAACTTGTGCTACAAAAATCATTTTGACTTGAAACCACTTTCTACAGATCCATAACACAAACATCTACAACCTTCATGAAGACATCAAAGTCTAAAAACGTATGTACAATTCCCAGAATATTCATATATGCACAAAACATGGGATAAATATTCCACTCGGACATGCTGTAGTACTTTGGCTATAACGTTTGCTACACATACTTAAATCAGTCGGTTCAGGTCTCAAAATTCACATAATAAAAAGATCTACAACTTTCATGAAATTCCCAGTTTTAAAAATAATGTTCATATCTCAAGTTAACAGATTTACAGATTGGACATACTTCAGTATTTTAGGCATAACTCGAGCTACAAAAATCATTTTGACTTGAAACCACTTTCCAAAGATCCACAACATAAATATCTACAACTTTCATTCAGACATCAAAGGCTAATTATGCACGTACAAGTCCCAACAAATCAATATATACACAAAACATAGGATAAATCTTCCACACAAACATGCTGTAGTATTTTGTCTATAACTTTTGCTATACATATTCAAATTAATTAATTCAGGTCTCAAAATTCAGATAACAAAAAGATCTACAACTTTCATGAAGAAGTCAGAATCAAATTCACACGTTTTCAATTTCAAAAATGAGAAACAAGTTACGAAATTAATTCTGGAATCCTAGAACAGCATACAATTCTACCCATTTCATAGTTATTCACAACCCTGTCCCCTCTTACTTGGTTTGAAGACTTTTAGCTGACTGGAAAAGAAGTCCCCTGGCTGTCCTGGTTCAGATTGAAGGTGTATTGATGGAGAAAAGTAATTGAGAGTTTCAGAATCAGTGTGTGTGTTTAATAATGCAAGGCACTGGGAGACAAGCAACTTGTGAGTGGATCGTAGTGCTGTTAGTGGAGATAATGGAGGATTAAAATAAGAAAGTGGGCTTATAATGGTCCACTTCTGCAGCCTACCCACTAGAGTGTGCATGATTGGAGAAGATTTATTAAAATATGCATAAAGGGACAAAACTGAAGTCAAAACGTCAACCTGACAGTGAATTCCGAGTGAAATTTCACTCGGTCAGCCTCTTGGCCGACTGGAATTCTACCCGGTCAATGTATATACTGACTGGAAGTGGTCGGTAACGTGAAAAGAGAGAAATCCGAGTCCCTCTCGCTTAAGCGGATACCGACTCGCTTGAGCCAGACACTCAGTGAGTCTTTCATTCAGAATTGCAATGTCTGATCAAGATCGACTCGGAACGAGTCTTTGGAAGATACTTGACTCGGGAATGAGTCTTTCTGTGGTGTTTGGCCCGGAAACGAGTCATTCAGGAATAATTGACTCGGAAATGAGTCATTTAATGGCATTTGACTCGGAAACGAGTCTTTCTAAGTAATTTAACTCGGCAGTGAATCACTCGGATTCTATCACCCAGAAGTGGTTCTATCAGTTCCACTTCACACATAAGTGTCTCGGGGGCAGGAATTCCACTCGGAATAAACCCACTCGGCCATATTCCACTCGGAAAAACACAACTTCACTCGGAATTTCCCTTATTCACTCGAAATTTCTCGTAGTCACTCGAAATTTTCCTTCTTCACTTAGAATTTTCATTCTTCACTCGGACAGAGCCCCTTTTTCACTCGGAAATTCGTTTCTAAGGCATATTTTACCTAGAAAATGGATTTTATCAATACAGGTCTATGTAATTTCTATAATTATACTCAAAAATGGAATTTTTGAAGTAATATAAGCCATCCATTGGATGTTTTATTCATTGATTATCCCTTACAGACCTTCCATACTTCATAATTTACAAAATAGAGCTATTATTTAAAAGCAGGATGTTACAACTTGCAATTGCAAGAATTCAGAAAAGCTCAAGTAAATGGAAAGGATGTAGGATTACAAGAAGGATCAGATGGAATTTGGAGGATTAAAAGCAGAATTTGTGTACCAGATGATGTTGATTTAAGAAGGACAATCCTAGAAGAAGCACATAAAAGTATGTTGAGTATTCATCCTGGATCAACCAATATGAATCAAGACTTAAAGAAAAGTTTTTGGTGGCCAAGGATGAAGAAAAAAATAGCTGAATATGAGTCTTCATGCCTGGTATGTCAAAAAGCCAAGGTGGAACACCAGAAGCCATCTGGTGAACTGCAACCATTGGAGATTCCTATCTGGAAATGGGATGATATTACGATGGACTTTGTGTCAGGATTGCCAAGAACACATTCAGGCAATGATGCAATCTGGGTTATTGTAGACAGATTGACTAAGTCTGCTCACTTCCTCCCAATGAATATGAAGAATTCTCTACAAAAGTTGACACAATTATATGTGAAAGAGATCGTGAGACTACATGGTGTACCATCCAGTATTGTGTCAGATAGAGATCTGAGGTTCACTTCCCGATTCTGGGGAAGCCTGCATCAGGAGTTGGATTCACGACTCCGATTAACTTTAGCTTATCATCCTCAAACAAATGGACAGTTAGAACGTACCATACAAAGTTTGGAAGACTTACTACGATCTTGTGTACTTGAGCATGGTGGTAGTTGGGAGCAGTTTCTTCCACTAATTGAATTCACGTATAACAATAGCTACCATAGCAGTATTGGTATGGCTCCATTCGAAGCATTGTATGGCAGAAAGTGTCGAACACCCCTTTGTTTGTTAGAAACTAGTGAAAGTTTGGCGTTAGGGCCTGAAATTGTGCAACAGACTACTGAACAAATAGAAATAATCAGAGAAAAGATGAAGGCATCCCAAGATAGACAAAAGCACTATTACGATAAAAGGAGAAAACCACTTGAGTTCTAAGTTGGTGATCATGTGTTTTTGAAGGTTTCGCCTCACAAGGACATTGGTCGAGCACTGAAAAGTAAAAAGTTGAGCCCAAGGTTCATTGGACCATATGAAATTCTAAAGAAGATTGGCCCAGTGGCTTATCAGATTGCACTTCCTCCCCACCTTGCAAATTTGCATAATGTGTTCCATGTATCATAATTAAGGAAGTATGTATAGGATCCCACTCATGTGATTGCTACTGATGACGTTGAAGTTAGAGAGAATTTGACCATTCTTGTAGAACCTACACAGATTATGGAAAGGTCGATTAAACGCCTAAGAAGCAAGGATGTATCATTAGTGAAGGTGGCATGGAAATAAGGAAATGATGTAACTTTAACTTGGGAGCGCGAAGATGCTAGAGGACGCAATACCCAGGATTGTTCCACTGAGGGATGTCTTGTATTAAATTTCAAGGACGAAATTTTTATTAGGGTGGGAGAATTGTAACATCCTAAAAATTTCATTCTCATGTATAATCATTTTGATTAAGACCATCAATGATATTATCCATTTATCTCAACTTTCTACATAAATTTTGGTTAGGACAACATCTTCAATTTAACCTTTTACCATGGTAAATAATTTTAACCTTACACCTTAGGTGAAAGTTAATCAAATAACTTATTACCTATTTCCTTAGTTACTAGTTTCTTTGGCTTTTCCAATTACTCTCATCAAATTACCACATACTCCACTCAAAATATGTCATATTTTACATATTTTAATTGCTAGTTAGAGTCTGAATTTAGAAATATGGTCAACTAAAAAGTTGTTTCTCGTTGTCTTATCTTTCCAACAAGACCAAAGTCGTTAAAATCCATTAAGATATGAGAGAGATATGCCAAAAATACCAAAACAGTGTCAGAATTGATATTTTACTTCAATCATATCATCTTGTACATATTTTAATGCCTAGTTAGACTCCGAATTTGAAAAAGTGGTAAACTACAAAGTTGTTCCATCTTAGCTTTCCAACAAGACCAAATTTGTTAAAATCCATTAAGATATGAGAGAGATATGCCCAAAATACCGAAACAATGTCAGAATTAATATTTACTTCAATCATACAAGCTACATTATATAGGCTACGGAAATGGTCAACAATCCAGCTCATTTTTCTCACCTAAAACCTCTATTATCACCATAATTAATGTACCTAACATCCTACTACAATCCTATTATGAAAAGCTTGTCCCCCACTTGTCATTTGTATGATTAAACCATCACTACATCTTGTTCCTAAGTCTGAATTCTTAGAACAAGCTAAAGTTAGTGAAGTCTCTCTCTCATTTTCTTTTATTTTCTCCATCAAAGTCCCTCCTAATCTGAAGCTAGGACAATAAGAGAACACTTTCAACCACTTTAGGATCCTCCATTAAGGTAAGAGGGGATAGGGTTGTGAATAAATATGGAATGGGTAGAATTGTATGCTATTCTAGGATTTCCAGATTTATTTTCATAATTTGTTACTTAATTTCAAAGCTGAAAATGTGTGAATTTGACTTTGACTTCTTCATCAAAGTTGTATATATTTTTGTTATGTGAATTTTGAGACTTGAACAAACTGATTTGGATATGTATAGCATGAGTTGTAGTCAAAATACTACAATATGTCTATTCTAGAATATGTACCTTCTATTTTGTGTAAATATTAGTATTCTGGGAATTATACATACATATGTAGACTTTGATGTCTTCATAAAAGTTGTAGATGTTTATGTTATGTATCTATATAAAGTCATTTCAAGTTAAAAGGATATTTGTAGCTCTAGTTATACCTAAAATACAAAAGTATGTTCATGCTGAAAACCTATTGACGTGAATCACTGTTTGTATTTTTAAAACTGGGAATTTTGTGATGCGAATTAGTGTTTAGTGTCTTCATAAAGTTTTACATATTTGTGTTATGAGTAATTTGGAACTGGTCTCATGCCAAAATTATTTTTGTAGCTCCAGAAACGTTGATTTTATCAACATATGTGCATTTTGTTACTTTCTTTGAGATAATTTAGTATACTATGAATTTGTGATATTTCTGTTTGGATTTGAAATTTTTGGTCTTCATGAAAATTATATATAATGGAATTATTGAAACACATAACTTGGCCTCATTCAAAAATTATTTTTATACCATGAGTTATAGCTAATTTACTAAAGATTGTCAAACCAGTAAATTTTCCAGCAATGGGTGATAATGAAAAATGATAACCTATTGATTATTATATAATTTTATGATGTTTCTGTTTGGAATTTAAAATTATGATCTTCATGAATATTGTATATAATTTTGTTATGGAACTACATAAAGTGGAATTACTTAAAAAGGATTTGATTTACTCACGTTATGGCCTTTTTACTAATGTATGTTGCTGTTGTAAATTTCTAAAATTTACCTATGATGGTTATTATGGATGAAAATGATATTTTTCATGTGGGTAATGATTTATTTATGAATTAATGAGGGTTTATTGATTATTATGGGTGTTATTGAGTGTCCTATGAATGTCATACAGTATGTATATCTTTGTAATAAATAATTATGAATGACTAAATTAATGTATACATGAATGCCTTGTGGTTTATTGAGATATGTTGTTGAACTGTAAATCCATGATTTTGAGAATTGATATATGTGATGTGTCCTTTGAGGACTTATGGCTATCCAAGTGATTATGGAAGTAGTAATATCATGGTATGTTAAATTGATAAAGATAATTAAAGGTATTCATGCATCATAAGCATTTGGACGCACCATGGAATTTATGGGTTCCATGATTGCCGGCCCTGGTGGGGGGTTACTCTACGATGAGTTAAAGCCTTATTTTTGTTGAGCGCCATGAAGGGTAGGGATTCATGGTTTATGCTAAGTCCTACTTGTGTACTTCGGTACTTGAGCGTTATGAAAGGTAGGGATTCGTGGCATTATGCTAAGTCCTACTTGTGTCTCAATGAGACTTTTTACTGCAGTATTCCCACTAAATCAAAATGGATCCAACATGACATCATTTGGCTAAATTAAAGATTATTAAATGTAAATGACCTTGTTTGGCATATTCATCATATCATAATTGTTTGTTGATTTTGTTTGTGCAATTTTACTTATTTTTTATTTATTTTATATTCTATCTCACTCTTACATTATTTTTACAGTGCATGCTTCACAGAATGACGAATGGTGAAATTGATGAAGCTTATATGTTTTATTGCTTGGACTTTGACTTTATTTGACTTTTAATGTGTTGTAATAATATTATTATGTACCTTGTACTGTAATCTTCTCTATCGTTTCCGCTATATAAATTTATTATGTTTTATTCGTTCACAACTAGTATGCATGATAATATTCCGCATTTATAAATTTTTATGTGACCTTAGAATTTAAATTACGAATTTCAAAATAATTCTTTAAACGTGAAAAATTTATTACAAAATTTGGGTTAATTAATTAGAATTTGTAATTTGGGTTTCAAGTGTCACAATAATCGATTACAATATCTTCCTAATAGATTGCAAAGTTTCTGTTTTTAATGAAATCGATTACACAATTGATTACCCTTGTGCAAAATCATTTCAGATTCCCCAGGAAACACACACTAATCGATTAGACTTTGAGCCTAATCGATTAGCAACGCACCAAGATTGAAAAATTAAATGCTCAATCCATGTGACAGCTCTTTCACCAAATCCTAATCCATCCTCTAACCCTAATTTTCCCTCCTAAATCCTATAAATACCCCTTCCCTCACCACTTCCATCTCACACCACTTCCATCTCTCAAAAATCTCACATTCTTCTACTCTTTCTTCTTCTTCTAAATTTTTCATCATGTCTTCCTCTAGAAATGTGAATAGAGCTAGATCCTCCATAGCCCAAGCCAATAACCCCTTTGGTTTCTCAAGATTTTTCTCCACTCCAAGAGACCTCCAAAACTTCATCAAGAAATTTTTAGAGAAAGATATCATAACTCCCCACTACATTGATGCCCATGTTTTTGAGAACCCTTGTTTCACCTTCACCCAACTTCTTTACCACTACAACCTTCTTCCCTTCCTTACTCTCAAGGAAGAATACTACTATCCCGAATTAATGAGGGTCTTCTTCTACAACCTCAAGCTTATTGATGGAGTACTAGAGGCTAGAGTCAAGAATGTGACTCTAAAGATCACAAATAAGTATCTTGTTAAAATCACCCAAATCCCCTTCTCTGATGCTGAATTTGCTGGTGGAAATCCGGAAGATGAGTGGGATTTCAATGCAATTTTTGCACGCCAATCTCTTTGGAAAGCCAACCGTCCACTCAGCAATCACAAACTGGTAGACCAATTAACTCTCAATAACCGTCTCCTTCACTTTTTCATGGTTAAGCTTCTTGTTCCCCATGGTAGTAATTATACACTAGTTGAAGAAGATGATGTTCTGTTAATATGGGCCATCATCAATCAAAAAGAGATCAATTGGATCCAACTCCTGAAGCTCCACATGCTTAAATCTAAGGAGCAACACAAGTTGCCTTATGCCATTCTTCTCACAAAAATTTTCAAAGCATTTGGTGTGGACATGGCCGGTGAACTCCCTAAGAAGGTACCCTCCCAAGCTTGCATTGGCACTCACCATCTTAACAAAATGGGCATGGTATGTGTTACAGGTAGATGGATCTTCAAGAGTGGTCGAATTCATGGCAGCAGCCCATTTGAAGAAGATCATCCTGTTAACCCTTCCACACCTGTTGCTGATCCTACTCCTACAACTCAAGGTGAATCATCCGCTTCGGCTGACCCCTTTACCTCTCTTTATGCCTACCTTGACCAGCGTTTTGAACAAATTGACAACACTCTTCAACAATTCTAAAGGATGAGCAGCAACATTTTGAACTCATGGAACAACGTTATGAAGAACTTTCTCACAAGATTTCTGATTTGCACTTTTTTAATCTGGATAATTAGACCCTCCTTTATCATGTTCTGTTAGGATACCTTTAACTTTCCCTTATTCTATTAGGAATTTTAACTTTTTGCATTGTCCTTATGTACTTTCCTTTTCTATCAATGAATGAATGCAATTTCCCTTTCAATTATATCTATGTCCTATATTGTCTTATTTATTTTTTGATGATTACAAAGGGGGAGAATAATTGAAGTTCATCTAGAATAATTGAAGTGATAAAAAGAATTGGTAATTGGTAGCTGATAATTTGTTAAAACAACAAGTGGTTAAATAAATTGATTATCTTCATTTTTTTTAAAAGATGGCATAAAATCCTTAAGATAGGGGGAGATAATTTTAGAAATTTTTTTAAGAGATAACGCCTGAGATAAGTTTTTGGAGATAACTCTAAAGACAATGATTAAGAGATAACCTTAAAGATAATTTTAGAGATAATCGTTGGAGATAATTTTATTTGAACTAACACCCTCATGAGATGAACATTGTTTGTCATCATCAAAAAAGGGGAGAATGTATTTGAATATGTATTTCAGGTTGAATAATTTTGATAATGGCAAAAGTAATTGAAGACTCAAAGCAAAAGGCTCAAGTTACCATGAAAATAGAGAAAACAGCATCAGACCTACAAACACGCGCATACTAATCGATTACAGCATCCAACATAATCGATTACAAAAGTTATGACTATATCATAATCGATTCGATATTCTCATCTAATCGATTACCTAAGTTCTGTTTGTCATCTAATCGATTGCATCAATGGAAATAATTGATTACCAAGTTGAGAATTTGAATTAAGAGCATCAGGTATATCTCCTAATCGATTACAATGTTGCCACAATCGATTACCAAAGTTCTGTAAAGTTACTAATCGATTAAACCACAAGAACTAATCAATTACAAAGCTTCCGTTTGTTACATAATCGATTGCACATAAGCTACAATCGATTACCATGCTGTGTAACATAATAAAATGCATCAGGTGCTACTCACAATCGATTACAAGTCACTGCATAATCGATTAGCAATGTTCTGTTTCTTATCTAATCGACTACATGGGACAGTCTAATCGATTAGAAAGCGAATTACACTGTAAAATTCAAAGTGTAATCAATTACAGCTCAAGGCCTAATCGATTACTATCATGCCAGAAATTGGGGAAAAGTATTTTTAAGTGGGAAACCAGTTCACTTCTCCATTCCAACTCAAATGCCCATGCCGTGCAATGGCTCTGAAGACTTTAGGGCACCTCTCCAAAGCCTATAGATGCAAGACTCCTTCAAGTTACTCAAATCATCCAAATCCATCAAAGGGAAATCAAATCTTAAGTCTTGTGAGTTCTATTTCTTTGTGTAGTTTCAAGTTCTGAAACTTAGAGCTTATATTTGTAAATCCTCTCTTGTGAGAGTTTAGAAATTGTGAGAGCTTTCATTTGTTTATCTACTCTGTTGAGAGAGTTTATTGATTATAAAATCAAACACCAAAACATCAAGGTTATTCACTCTAGGATTGAGTGGTCACAAAGGTTGGAGTTCAACCTTTGGGTATTGAGAGTTTGAGAGATTGGGTGGGTTGCCCTTTTGCTAGTGAGGATTGAGTTCTTGAGTGTGGGACATTAGGAAGCTGTAATTGCTCATAGCTTGTATCTCTAAACTTCAATAGTGGAAATCCTTCAAGTGGGTTGCTTGAAGACGAGACGTATACCGGGTTGGTGGAACTCGTTAAATTGGTTTACAAGCTTTTCTTCCCTACTCTCTTGCATTTACTTATTGTACTTGATTGGTATATTGATTTGCTTGTGATATTATTGCTTGAACTTGAGTAACTAGGCTAAGTTAAAGTGTTTCACACCAAGTGTTTGATAAATTACCTTAGCAACATTTACACACTTTCTCATATTGATTCTTGCTCTACACTTACTATTTCTTACATATAAGCATACTTAGTGAAAAAGAAATCAATTTCAAAGGCATTCCAACGAAAAGTTTTAAAACTCAATTCACCCATTCTTTTGAGTATTGAGGCCACTTGAACAACAGATGGCTCATTTACAACATTTACACACCAAAATTAGAGAGAGAATCTAGAGAGATAGTGCTTAAGAAATTACTGGGAAGTAAATTCTATTGGTAAAAAGAGATTCTGCCGGAGGTGTAAGGTAATAACATCTTTCTTCTATATTTTTTATGATTATTTAGTTTATTCTTTTTAGCACTCTTAAACTATTAATATACTAGTACTATTATGAATAAGTTACTACGGTAAAAATAAATTACCATTATGTTATTTTTACAATTTACTGTTACTATTAACTATTTATTATTACTATTCACACTTTACCATTTACTGTTATTATTCAACATTTATTATTTACCGTTATTATTTAAAATTTATTAGTTACTGTTACTATTTAAAATTTACTATTTACCATTACTATTCAAAATTTACTATTTACTATTTCTATTCACGATTTATCATTATCGCTACTATTCAAAATTTACTATTTACCATTACTATTCACAATTTACTATTTACTGTTACTATTCAAAAAATTACTATTTACCATTACCATTGATGATTTATTATTTACTGTTACTATTTACCATTACTATGCATAATTACTATTTATCATTTTTATAGTAATCTTAATTTTTATCGTTTGCCTATACTTAAATAAATTAGTATTAATATTTTTTTAGAACTCGGAGGCATAGCGAGAATTCATTTTTGGTAGCAATTCCAGGTAAGGGGGCGTGAGATAAAAATATAACATGAAAAGACATAAGAATAATAGGAGGAGTCCCCTACTCCTTTTAAATTTAATAATATTATTATTTTAAAATAATAAATTTTAAATTAAGTATCTTGTATAACTTACTCTGAAATACCTATGCAAGGACCTGTACTTTTATAACCTATACGAACTGGACTAAACCTATGCAAGGACTTGGACTTTTATATTCTATATGCATCGAACTAAACCTATACAAGGACTTGGATTATTATAACCTATTTGGACTTACATAGACCTGTGCGAGGAACGGACTATAAAGACTTAAAAATTAAGTTTATTAATTTAAATAAACATTAAACTTTAAATTATGATATTTATGAATGATAAATAATTTATTTGATTTGATTATAATTGATAAGTTGATTGTGATTGATAATATTTGATCGTGAGTGATGATATTTAATTGTGATTGACAATATTTAGTTGTGATTGATGACCTTCTGATATGGAGTTTGAGCATATAACAAGTATGACGGAAAGTTAAAACTCAGTAAGAATTTTCTTATCTTACTCTTTAAATTTTTATTCTAAGAGAAAATATTTTATAATTATTTTAGTATTTTACTTCTTCTTAGAAATTATTTTCATTAACTTTATTTTTAATCTTTAGAATAAAATCTAGTATTAGAGAGAAGCTATTTTATGAAAATTAAAGGTTGGGATAATTAATTATTGAATTAAAGAAATTTTTTATAGTTTTAAGTATTCTTAGTTAATGATTTTAAAAATATTTTCTTTTAGTAATTAGAAGTTTAAAGTAAATTATTTTGATTTTTCCCAATGAAATAACTAAAGGATATTTTGTCATAGTCGAGATTTCTAAACTCAATCTAGTTAAGATTCAATTTGAGAAAGATTATGTAAATATGTGAAGTTTTCTAAAAGAAAGTTTTGAGATATTTAAGGCTTGAAAACTCAATTTTGGTAAGATCTGAATTCGAAGATTGTACTAAACTTAATTCTATATAACAGAAGTTCAAAGAAGAACTTATGGGAATGTACAGTTTATTGAGATGATTTGTGAACCTTTATGGTATTTAATAATTGAGTTTCTAAAAGTCTTAACCAACTAAATATGCGAGTAGTTCATGCATCATGAATCATTAAAGAGAAATGAGATGTGATATTGCCTAGGGATGGATTATAAAAACTGAGGATACATTAGAGGAGGCTTAATTGCGAGCCTTGGGATGAGAGGGTATGAAAGGGTGCTTCAGGTGACCTGGGGTCGCTCCCTAGTGTCGGGTACTTTCATAATAAAAACCTTCTCAATCTGACTAGTCTCTTAGTATTTTCATGCCAGTTGAGTTGTTCATATTCCACGAAGGCAATTTATGTTATTATTATCCGAAATTATAGAACAGTGTAAACTCCTAGTTGACCCAGTGCAAATTAAAACTTTAAGGGCCCACATGCATAAACTGAATGAGATAGTAGCATTAAAAGCATTATATAATAATCATGTGATTGTGACATTCTATATGGGTGGTTGTGAATGAAAATATAATTATTATGTATGTGGAAACCCTATATTCATAATTGATTATGTATGAGATTATGACTGATATTATTATATTAGTTTGTGAAAACCCTTATGCTTATGTCTTATCTATAAGATATTATATTTTGTTTCTCACTCCTTCTTATTTGAATTTCTGTGTCCAAAATATATGTTATGTGATATATAGCTAGCAGTCCAAGATGGAATGACATGTAATTACAAGAGGGTAAAGTAGTCTCATCCTCAATTAAATAGATGAAGAGACATGACAAGAGTAAGAATTCCAATCATAATAGTAATGTTTAACATAAATATACTTACAAATCTTTTCTTGTGCTCGAGGGTTGAAATGCTACCCCCAGTATAAACTGACGTTGCAGCATCGACGACTCTATTTGCCTTGTTCCGAGCACTCGCCTGCTGGAACAAGACACCGCCCCATGTAACATCCCTGTTTTTAGTAGCAGTTTTATTTGGTAAATTTTGAAGTGTGGAAGGTCAGAAAGTAAGAATAAGTGTGTAAATACCTTGTATAGGGTCAGTAATACTCCAAAAATTCTATTTTTGGGTATAATTATGGAATTTATACATACCTTTGAGGATATTATTCAAATTTCGAGAGAAAAAGGCTCTGATCCGCGTGACAGAGTGACATTCCGAGTGAAAAAGACTCTGTTCCGAGTGACAGGAAGCAATTCCGAGTGATAGAAAGAAAATCCGAGTGAGGAATGAAATTCTGAGTGTAAAGTTAGGTTGACCGAATAAAACATTACTAAAAAGGATACTACCGAGTGAAATATTGGTCTTAGAGATAGCTGGAGTGAAGTGGGTTCAAGGGAACCACTTCTGAGTGAATATTCCGAGTGAAAATACCCTTGAGAGACTCATTTCCGAGTCAAACCTTGCCAATTGCTTCTTTCTTGAGTGACAATTTCTACGATACCGAATGAATAGACTCAGTCAGGGATATAACTGATGCAATCCGAGTGAAGTTGTCCAAGTCAGACCTCCCTAATAAGATAGAAGATAGCAATCCGAGTAGGTTGAAAGTCATTTTGAGTAGGACTTAATATGTAGCCTTTCCGAGTGAATGGGTTTGAATATTCCCGAGTAAGATATGCTCGAGTGGAAAATAATACTGAGTGAAATGTGTGTATAAGAATGAATTTGGATATTCCCGAGTATAAAATCCGAGGGAAGATTGGTTATAATGGCTTAGATTGGAAAATTTCTAAGTATATGATAAACCGAATGAATGATCCATATATAAATCCGAGTGGATGGGATTAGAACAAGCCTGAGTTGAACTTAATGTGATGATATTTCCGAGTAGATTAAATAATGTGTAATTAGAGGGTCTAAGTATGAAATGAGTCCGAGAGGAACCTAACTTAATAAGTTTTACCTGAGTGGTTAAGCATGAAATAAACCCGAGTGAATGATGAGGAGTTCCGAGTGAATGAATGCATAAGTGTTTTATATTAAGTTGATGCTTCTACCGACTGAAATGAGTTATTAAAATTATTTGGGAGGTGTTAATGGAAGAAATAGTGATGGATTCCGAGTGGTTATATATATATATTGTATGGTTAAAGCATTACTTGGCTTGAATATGAGTGGTGATGAATGAATAATGATAATTGAGTAGATACCGAGCGGAAAATGGTGTTTGGGAACCCATTCCGAGTGAATTGTAGTAGGCAGGGCCATTTCCAAGAAAGTCTATGAGTATGACTCCTCTTCCGAGTGAGAAGTACTCTACTGGACCAAGTCCGGGTGAGGCTCATACGTGTATGTCTTTTCCGAGAGGTAATGACCTTAATAGGCTTCGATTGAAATTGTAGTTGAAGAATTTGGTTCAAACCGAGGGAGAAATATGAGTGGACCGAGTGGAGAAAGTGTTGACTTCTGAAATAAAGGATGTTATAATTCTGAGTGGAAACTGAATGAATATGGATACCCTTTTCCGAGTGAGCCTAAGGTGTTATGAAAACCGAGTAAAAAGTGATTTGATGTTGAGTTGGCTAAGGAATGATTTAGTTAAGTATGAAATAAATAAGAATAGGTTGTTTACCGAATGGAAATCCTGAGTAAAAAGAATCCGATTGAATCCAGAAGAAATCCGACCTAGAGAGGAGAAATCCGACTAGATGTTTTAAGAAGAAATAATCAAGAGTGAGGACCAAGAAAAACGAATCAGTTTTTGAAGATTTCCGAGCCATGAAGGGCGGACTCGCTCAAGCGAATCGGATTTCGCTTAAGCGATCCGATGTCAGCACTCCACACCAGTTAGCTAAAATAGGTCGTCCTTAGAGCAGGAGCTCACACCGGACAGCTCTGAGCCGGTGTTCATCACAACACCGCCCTAACACTCCATACCGATTCACATTCCACACCGCCCTAACACTCCATACCGCCTCACATTCCACACCGCCCTAACACTCTATACCGCCTCACACTCCACACCGCCCTAACACTCCATACCGCCTCACATTCCACACCGCCCTAACACTCCATACCGCCTCACATTCAATAACGCTCTAACACTCCATACCGCCTCACACTCCACACCGCCCTCACACTGCACTCCGCCTTCACACACCCAATACCGACCTCTTTTCCAGCACTGAACATTTTTTTAATTCCACTCCAATTAGTGACCAGCCCACTTAATTACATAAATCCAAAAAAATGAGTGGCACAACGAACCAATCACAGGGGAAAGTTGCATCCATTATAATACCTTTATATATTTTATTCCAATCAAATGCTACGCTGACAGTGAAATGAGTCAAAAGTTGCCATTATCTTCACCTAACCATCACTCACGGGAAATGTTGTCTTCCACTTGTTTCCCTCATTATTAATACATTATTATCACTCTTAGAACACACACACATACGAAACATAACCTCTTCTTGCCAGCTTTCTTTCTCTCAATTCTTTTCCTCTCTCACGCGGATTTGAAGCAGGACAGTGAAGTGAACCTCTTTCTTTCCATCCAGGAACTTCATTGAGGTAAGGGGGGTATATTCTCGGGTATTCTGGGGAAATCTGAGTGAAAGGAAAAATCTGGTTGTTGTGATTTAAATGTTTAATTGTTTGTTATATTTGTATATGTAATGTATTGAACATGTTTAATTACAGCGTTGTTTATTATTGGCCATGAGAATTCAGTGAACCTGTTGATTTTATTGATTAATATGAATGAATAAGTGTATATGTTTGATGCTGGACTGTTAAAATATTAAAAGTATCATGGGTATTTATGAGGACTCCAGTGAAGAGATATGAACTGACATCAGATACTATGTTATTAAGCTCGGTATTGTACCAATCAACCAGAGCAGTTAAGAATACATAAATTCACTCAGAAATTGCAGTAATCTGACCAGTTATATATATATTAATCCGATTGGTTATCTGAAGAATACAAGCTTCTTATTTAAAACTTTCAAACAGGATCATATTACAATTGATAAACACCTTAATTTCACTCGGAAAACATCTTTTCAAGTTGATTTCACTCGGAATTCAGTATGTCACTTAGAAAGCTCTTTCCAATTGATTTCATTTGAATTCAGATTTGTTTTATTCAGAAAATTCTCCCAGTTTGATTTTATTGGAAATCCTGCTTATTTTCACTCGGAATCTTAACTTTTACACTCGGTATTTATCCAAGTTTTACTCAGAAAATCTGGTTATCAACATTTCCACTTGGACATAACTTATGTTTAATCGGAAAACTCATTTTTACTCGGTACTAATCTATTTCTACCCGGAAAATTCATTTTTCACTCGGAAACAGATTTCTTTTACTCGGATAATTATATTTCACTCAGTATTTAATTGATTTCACTCAGAAAAACCTATTTGTAACTCGGTATTCAACTCCTTCTCCTCGGAAAAGCAGTCTTAACGTTTTATACTTGGATTTTTCAATCAGAATCCCTTCTATACTCCTTAGTGAGTTATTAAAATGTTCTAAATATCATTATTGGTCTTTTACCTATTATTATTCTTAATATTATTATTATTATTTACATTATTATTTTTATTATTGTTATTCTTATTATTATAATTAGTATTATTGCTATAAATATCTTATTTTATTAACTATGAGTAAATAAATATGAATTATATTTTATTATTTATACAAGTATAATTCCAACTAAGTTATGAACGATGTATTTTATCAAAATAACCTGCAACGTTTGATCCATTAAATCAAAAGCTTGTGAACGAATATGATGAGGCTGGAATCACATAAATACCCATGACTCAAAAGATGAAAGAGAATGCATTTCGCATCATGAAAATATTTTTGAAGAAGAAAAACCTCTAGAGCATACACTTGGTACAGTGAAGGACACTCACGTTCGATCTCAGTAGAAGAATCTTGGGAGTACAACTGGAACGGCAACCCAATGGCATCAGAGTCGCGCCCTGATAGCCGGGTGAGACGAATAATTCTGGTGTACTTTGACTAAATGACGGAGTGTGACCATGATCGTAGGGATCCAAGTCTCAAATATATATATATCAATGATGAGAACCAATGAGTTCATTTGTACCAGAGCTTGGGCGGACCCTGATCGCTCTAGAGAATCGGAATGGTGATATTCCAGAGAAGAAGAAATAATTTCTTGGGCCCACATGCATCATGAAACGTAATCAAGAAATATCATAATGGAACAAACTCATGCATTCCCTGATGACATATTTGATTGTTATAATCTTTGAAATGTGAATCGTATGATTACATGTTATTACTTGTTAGCTAGATTATGTCCGCACCAGGTAACCTACAGGGTCTTGGGTTATACTCACCCTTACTGTTGACCATTTTTCAGAGGAATTAGAAACTCAAGAACCCGAATGTGAAGATCAGCAATATGCTGAACCCATTGAGAACAATCATTAAGGATAGAATATTTATGATTAATAATCAGATACCGGATGACTGTATAATATCTAAGGGTGCCTGCGTGCCCCATTTTGTTAAGAGTACAATTACTTACAGTTTGTGAATGACTATGTGATATATACATTATTGCTTCCACTGATCTGCCATTATTTATTTTATTTTAAAAAAAAAATATTCACTTTTTCTGAAAACTGTTAACACACTCAGTTAAATAGGATGAACCTACAAAAAGGATTTGTCTTATCTAACAGAGGGTGTTACAAGGTGGTATCAGAGCATAGTCGATTCATTAAGCTTGTGGAGTGGACCATTAGGTTTCCACGTACTCTGATAGAAATATTAAACAGTCCATAAAACACCTAAGACTAGATTTCCTATGTGGAATTCTCCACATAACATATACCCAGAACCTCTTTGTTGATATTCCATCAACAATTTCCTAATGACTCACTGAAACAATGATCATGATATGGAGAAACTTCTTACTCAAATCGTGGAGATGATAGAACAACAAGAATTACCCCATATCTCTACTAAGCAGAGCCAAGGATTAGCTAACTTTCAGCAGAATGATCTTACACAATTCGAAGGAGAGCTACGACAGGAAATTTGTCAAACATTATTGGAACTTGAAGAGTTAAAATAAGAACCGATTAGAAATCTGAGTATAGGACCAAGTAGCTCCGATTGAGATACCATTGGTTAAGACTATTAAGGATATTAGTGGAATTTTTTTAGTTAGTATTAAGCCCAAACTGAGATCCTGTTCGAGAAATAAGAGATGACCTATTTCCTTATTCTCTCTTCATTTTTGTGTGTATACTAGAGCTTGGGATAGCTCGGAGCGTAAGGTAAAATTCTCTAATCTTTGTTTCTAGGTTTTGAATTTCTATGTGATTAAGAGCATGTCTTGTGAATGGGTTTTAGGAATAGAAACCGTTTTCATGTAAAACCCAAAGGTAGAATACATTTATGTGTGTTTTAGGATGGATGTGAAGTGGTATACAAAAATTTCAAGATTTGAGACAGAAGATGATGGTTGTAGTGGAACCCTAACTTAGGATTTAAAGGAAGTAAATAATAATGTCATGAGAGATGATTTTTAGCGAAAACCCACGATAATGTGTATGTAGGTGTTGTTAATAGAAATTGGTGATTATTAGAAATGATCATTGAATTTTGGTGAAAAACCCTAAGAGTAGTGATTTGAGGATTTTAACTAAGTTGATGATCTTGATGGCTTTAAATACTCTAGAATGATTACATATAAGGAAATGAATATCTGAGGCATTAGGTGTTGATTATTGAGGATTGGGAAAGGAGTGTATATAAGTAAGTATGTAATTGGAGTAATTAATTTAGACTATTGATGTTATGATAGTAGATTAAGGAAACAATTGATAGTGAATTAAGATATTTGAAATGATAAATAGGCATGTCATTTTGAAATAAGATGAATTAGTGATGATCTTAGATGAAACCAAGAGGCTTATAATGAGTTTGACTAAATTTTAGTAATGATTAAATGATTCATGTGATGATTTGGAAGTCTTAAGGCTAAGGAAATCATAGCATTGTTTTGTTAGGTACGGATAACCCTTTAAGATTTAAGAGAATCTTGATCTTGAGAGAGAAATTTTCGAAGCATAACATAAGCATACAACTTGGATTCAGACAAGTCTAGGACCTGATGATAAGTTTTGGGGGACGATGTCCTATGATGGTATATTAATAGTATATATAAGTATGATTATGAAAAAATTGTATTCAGGACGATGATGCGAAACAATTACACCTTTTGAATTTCGGGACGAAATTCCTAAAAAGGGGGGGAGAATGTAACATCCCTGTTTTTAGTAGCAGTTTTATTTGGTAAATTTTGAAGTGTGGAAGGTCAGAAAGTAAGAATAAGTGAGTAAATACCTTGTATAGGGTCAGTAATACTCCAAAAATTCTATTTTTGGGTATAATTATGGAATTTATACAGACCTTTGAGGATATTATTCAAATTCCGAGAGAAAAAGGCTCTGATCCGCGTGACAGAGTGACATTCCGAGTGAAAAAGACTCTGTTCCGAGTGACAGGAAGCAATTCCGAGTGATAGAAAGAAAATCCGAGTGAGGAATGAAATTCTGAGTGTAAAGTTAGGTTGACCGAATAAAACATTACTAAAAAGGATACTACCGAGTGAAATATTGGTCTTAGAGATAGCTGGAGTGAAGTGGGTTCAAGGGAACCACTTCTGAGTGAATATTCCGAGTGAAAATACCCTTGAGAGACTCATTTCCGAGTCAAACCTTGCCAATTGCTTCTTTCTTGAGTGACAATTTCTACGATACCGAATGAATAGACTCAGTCAGGGATATAACTGATGCAATCCGAGTGAAGTTGTCCAAGTCAGACCTCCCTAATAAGATAGAAGATAGCAATCCGAGTAGGTTGAAAGTCATTTTGAGTAGGACTTAATATGTAGCCTTTCCGAGTGAATGGGTTTGAATATTCCCGAGTAAGATATACTCGAGTGGAAAATAATACTGAGTGAAATGTGTGTATAAGAATGAATTTGGATATTCCCGAGTATAAAATCCGAGGGAAGATTGGTTATAATGGCTTAGATTGGAAAATTTCTAAGTATATGATAAACCGAATGAATGATCCATATATAAATCCGAGTGGATGGGATTAGAACAAGCCTGAGTTGAACTTAATGTGATGATATTTCCGAGTAGATTAAATAATGTGTAATTAGAGGGTCTAAGTATGAAATGAGTCCGAGAGGAACCTAACTTAATAAGTTTTACCTGAGTGGTTAAGCATGAAATAAACCCGAGTGAATGATGAGGAGTTCTGAGTGAATGAATGCATAAGTGTTTTATATTAAGTTGATGCTTCTACCGACTGAAATGAGTTATTAAAATTATTTGGGAGGTGTTAATGGAAGAAATAGTGATGGATTCCGAGTGGTTATATATATATATATTGTATGGTTAAAGCATTACTTGGCTTGAATATGAGTGGTGATGAATGAATAATGATAATTGAGTAGATACCGAGCGGAAAATGGTGTTTGGGAACCCATTCCGAGTGAATTGTAGTAGGCAGGGCCATTTCCAAGAAAGTCTATGAGTATGACTCCTCTTCCGAGTGAGAAGTACTCTACTGGACCAAGTCCGGGTGAGGCTCATACGTGTATGTCTTTTCCGAGAGGTAATGACCTTAATAGGCTTCGATTGAAATTGTAGTTGAAGAATTTGGTTTAAACCGAGGGAGAAATATGAGTGGACCGAGTGGAGAAAGTGTTGACTTCTGAAATAAAGGATGTTATAATTCTGAGTGGAAACTGAATGAATATGGATACCCTTTTCCGAGTGAGCCTAAGGTGTTATGAAAACCGAGTAAAAAGTGATTTGATGTTGAGTTGGCTAAGGAATGATTTAGTTAAGTATGAAATAAATAAGAATAGGTTGTTTACCGAATGGAAATCCTGAGTAAAAAGAATCCGATTGAATCCAGAAGAAATCCGACCTAGAGAGGAGAAATCCGACTAGATGTTTTAAGAAGAAATAATCAAGAGTGAGGACCAAGAAAAACGAATCAGTTTTTGAAGATTTCCGAGCCATGAAGGGCGGACTCGCTCAAGCGAATCGGATTTCGCTTAAGCGATCCGATGTCAGCACTCCACACCAGTTAGCTAAAATAGGTCGTCCTTAGAGCAGGAGCTCACACCGGACAGCTCTGAGCCGGTGTTCATCACAACACCGCCCTAACACTCCATACCGATTCACATTCCACACCGCCCTAACACTCCATACCGCCTCACATTCCACACCGCCCTAACACTCTATACCGCCTCACACTCCACACCGCCCTAACACTCCATACCGCCTCACATTCCACACCGCCCTAACACTCCATACCGCCTCACATTCAATAACGCTCTAACACTCCATACCGCCTCACACTCCACACCGCCCTCACACTGCACTCCGCCTTCACACACCCAATACCGACCTCTTTTCCAGCACTGAACATTTTTTTAATTCCACTCCAATTAGTGATCAGCCCATTTAATTACATAAATCCAAAAAAATGAGTGGCACAACGAACCAATCACAGGGGAAAGTTGCATCCATTATAATACCTTTATATATTTTATTCCAATCAAATGCTACGCTGACAGTGAAATGAGTCAAAAGTTGCCATTATCTTCACCTAACCATCACTCACGGGAAATGTTGTCTTCCACTTGTTTCCCTCATTATTAATACATTATTATCACTCTTAGAACACACACACATACGAAACATAACCTCTTCTTGCCAGCTTTCTTTCTCTCAATTCTTTTCCTCTCTCACGCGGATTTGAAGCAGGACAGTGAAGTGAACCTCTTTCTTTCCATCCAGGAACTTCATTGAGGTAAGGGGGGTATATTCTCGGGTATTCTGGGGAAATCTGAGTGAAAGGAAAAATCTGGTTGTTGTGATTTAAATGTTTAATTGTTTGTTATATTTGTATATGTAATGTATTGAACATGTTTAATTACAGCGTTGTTTATTATTGGCCATGAGAATTCAGTGAACCTGTTGATTTTATTGATTAATATGAATGAATAAGTGTATATGTTAGATGCTGGACTGTTAAAATATTAAAAGTATCATGGGTATTTATGAGGACTCCAGTGAAGAGATATGAACTGACATCAGATACTATGTTATTAAGCTCGGTATTGTACCAATCAACCAGAGCAGTTAAGAATACATAAATTCACTCAGAAATTGCAGTAATCTGACCAGTTATATATATATTAATCCGATTGGTTATCTGAAGAATACAAGCTTCTTATTTAAAACTTTCAAACAGGATCATATTACAATTGATAAACACCTTAATTTCACTCGGAAAACATCTTTTCAAGTTGATTTCACTCGGAATTCAGTATGTCACTTAGAAAGCTCTTTCCAATTGATTTCATTTGAATTCAGATTTGTTTTATTCAGAAAATTCTCCCAGTTTGATTTTATTGGAAATCCTGCTTATTTTCACTCGGAATCTTAACTTTTACACTCGGTATTTATCCAAGTTTTACTCAGAAAATCTGGTTATCAACATTTCCACTTGGACATAACTTATGTTTAATCGGAAAACTCATTTTTACTCGGTACTAATCTATTTCTACCCGGAAAATTCATTTTTCACTCGGAAACAGATTTCTTTTACTCGGATAATTATATTTCACTCGGTATTTAATTGATTTCACTCAGAAAAACCTATTTGTAACTCGGTATTCAACTCCTTCTCCTCGGAAAAGCAGTCTTAACGTTTTATACTTGGATTTTTCAATCAGAATCCCTTCTATACTCCTTAGTGAGTTATTAAAATGTTCTAAATATCATTATTGGTCTTTTACCTATTATTATTCTTAATATTATTATTATTATTTACATTATTATTTTTATTATTGTTATCCTTATTATTATAATTAGTATTATTGCTATAAATATCTTATTTTATTAACTATGAGTAAATAAATATGAATTATATTTTATTATTTATACAAGTATAATTCCAACTAAGTTATGAACGATGTATTTTATCAAAATAACCTGCAACGTTTGATCCATTAAATCAAAAGCTTGTGAACGAATATGATGAGGCTGGAATCACATAAATACCCATGACTCAAAAGATGAAAGAGAATGCATTTCGCATCATGAAAATATTTTTGAAGAAGAAAAACCTCTAGAGCATACACTTGGTACAGTGAAGGACACTCACGTTCGATCTCAGTAGAAGAATCTTGGGAGTACAACTGGAACGGCAACCCAATGGCATCAGAGTCGCGCCCTGATAGCCGGGTGAGACGAATAATTCTGGTGTACTTTGACTAAATGACGGAGTGTGACCATGATCGTAGGGATCCAAGTCTCAAATATATATATATCAATGATGAGAACCAATGAGTTCATTTGTACCAGAGCTTGGGCGGACCCTGATCGCTCTAGAGAATCGGAATGGTGATATTCCAGAGAAGAAGAAATAATTTCTTGGGCCCACATGCATCATGAAACGTAATCAAGAAATATCATAATGGAACAAACTCATGCATTCCCTGATGACATATTTGATTGTTATAATCTTTGAAATGTGAATCGTATGATTACATGTTATTACTTGTTAGCTGGATTATGTCCGCACCAGGTAACCTACAGGGTCTTGGGTTATACTCACCCTTACTGTTGACCATTTTTCAGAGGAATTAGAAACTCAAGAACCCGAATGTGAAGATCAGCAATATGCTGAACCCATTGAGAACAATCATTAAGGATAGAATATTTATGATTAATAATCAGACACCGGATGACTGTATAATATCTAAGGGTGCCTGCATGCCCCATTTTGTTAAGAGTACAATTACTTACAGTTTGTGAATGACTATGTGATATATACATTATTGCTTCCACTGATCTGCCATTATTTATTTTATTTTTTAAAAAAAAATATTCACTTTTTTCTGAAAACTGTTAACACACTCAGTTAAATAGGATGAACCTACAAAAAGGATTTGTCTTATCTAACAGAGGGTGTTACACCCCACTTCTGGACCATCCAGTCCCAATGGTCCTCGGGGATCCAACAAGGGCGCTCGCCCTTGTCCCTGACCTTCCAAAGGGTACTCTTGATGATTTTGGAGGTCTTTGTGGCAAAGACCTACCTAATCTCATTAATCATACCCTCTGCCCACTGATAATCACGCTATAAAATGAAATGAGATTTTAAAATTAATAACAAGTATATTTTAGCCATAAATTCACAACAAAAGAAAGTGTTAACTTACCGAGAAGATGTCAAACCACTAATCCTGGAAAACCTTCCCAGTATCTGTCCATGAGATATATGGACTATCCCACTAGGCCTTCAAAACCTTAATAATCACTTTTGTAGTGCGACTACTATCAACAAAACTGAAAAATGTAAAAAATTATAAATAAATAGTATTATAGGAAACACACAGAGAGGCTACCAAAATTTCAGCAGAGTCTCCCCTATAATTGTAACATTTCCAAGTTCAAACAATTGCGCTGTTACAAACAAAAGAGTTCCTAGTACAATTCAATGTATACAAGTACTAAATAAACTAACATACAATAAACTACCATACAAGTAACCTACAACTATACAAGTTTTACATACAAAAGTCCGAATATCTAGCCACTAACTAAGAAAGTTAAAACGAATTATTGTATACTTACTCGTCTTCAGCCGGCACTGGGACTAACATGGGTAGGGGGATGCCGGAGGTGGGGTCGTATCGAGGCTAAGGTCCTCCAAACCACCAAGTGGAGTGGTCTAGTCTGGGGTGGTCTGCTGTGGTGGTGAAGGAGTGGGCTGTTGGGGTGATGGAGTGATGCCCTGCTGTGGTGGTGAAGTGGTGCCCTGCTGTAGGGTGGGAGTCTCCAGACGGGATGCTGGGGTCCTCGACCCATCACCCCGACTGAATGGTAGTCAACGTCCTGTCATCTGTGGATAAAACTATGAAAACAAATGTTAGAATGATAAGATATAAAGATATGTATGTATGTTTAATAACTACATACTCTGTGTCTGTTTCAGTTTGAAATTCCCCCTCAGTTTCAGTGTCACTATGGCTATCTATTTCAATAGGTTCATCAGTTTGCAAATTAGCCCTAGACCATTTTGATCGGAAGACAAGGTCTTTGTTAATGTGTTCACCCCCCGTAGTGGCGAGTGTTCCATCCATTATCACTGGATCAATGTTGAACAACAGATAACTATCATTACGCTCGTTCGGTGCAAGTTGATAAGCATCATCAACCTCATCGGTGACATTATCAGTGATCTGACTTCGGGCCTTGGCCTTGATTATTGCGTACCAGTCCCGATGACCTTCCGGGAAGTCAGTGTAATAAACCTGCTAGACTTATTAGGCAAAAATGAAGGGATCAAACCCTTTATATCTACCATTTTTTTATCTCAATTAAGCCGTAGTTGTTGTCAATCTTGGTTCCTACAACAATTGTGTTGTCATACCAATCACATTTGAATAGAACCATATCTCTTCTTAGTCGTTTGGAGAAAGAAACTTCAATAATCTTTGTCAGCACTCCATAAAAGTCTTCCTCTAACAGTCCGGCTGTGCCTTTAACACAAACCCCATAGTTATGGGTACGCATCCCTTCACTCCATTGAAAAATGTTAAACTTGTAGATATTTACGTAGTAAATGGGCCATTTTTTAGTAGTTTTCACCGGCCCCCAAGAAAGGGCTTGGAGTAAAGGATCTTCAGTATGGTTGTTAGGGTCTTGAATCTATGTACTTTCTTTGAGTGAAAACATAAAAAAATTCATATGCTCATCCTAACAAGCAATGACTCGTTAGGACGAGCTGTCTCTAACAGTTCCCCTTTAGATTTTTTTTAAGCTCTAATTCTTATCTCTTTTTCCTTTAAAACACAACCAATTATCAATGATTAATGAAAGGAGAGTCTATATTAAAGATAACTAAGGACATGTTTAACACCAAATGGTTAGACTAAATTTATAAGGAAAATAACTCAAAATAAGTCCCTGATAACTAAGATTTTATTATGAATATTTTAATGGGGTGGATGTCCCCCCCAGCCTTATAAAAGGGGACTTACACCTTTCGTGAAGGGTCCCCAAATTTTTTTGTTAAGAGTTCTATTCTCTCTCTGCATTCCCTTCTCTGTTGTGCATTTCTTCTTCATATTCTATCTTCCATCATTTTTAATTTCAGTTATTTTATAACACGTTATTAGCACGAGGTTCTGACCAACTGAGATCTAGTTAAGACTACGAGAGGTAATACATATTATTATTATTATTGATAATTTTAATTTATATACCTTATGTTATAAAAGTTTTCGAAGAACTTATATTTTAAAACATCCCAAAAGGATGTATAAAATTATATCTATATCATAAAAAATATATATATAGGTTCCTGAAGAACTTAAAAATATCCTTACAGGATGTATAAAATTAATAGTTAAATAACTCAGAATTCTAGAAGAATTCTTGAAAAATATTTATTTTTCATTCCTGAAAAACTATATTTATATTATAATATATATATATATATAAATACTCTGGAGTGTTAAAGAAATAATACAGTTTCTGCTATAAATATATAACATAATATATGCTATTGATTTTAAATACTATTTATATGCTATTGCTGTAGTGCTATGATTAGCTTCTATAGCTTCACGATATTGCGCTTATAATTGCCATGTTATTGATTGCCATGTCATTTTTATGTTGTACCAATTATGTTATTAAATTGCTAGCACTTGGATTCAACTTTATATTATTAAAGCTTCTGCGTGGGGGGATTTTTTTATTATTAAAATTGATTTTGATTTCCATTAGCCGTGATTGCATTTCCATTAGCTCCTTTATATTATTAAAGTTGATTGTTTGATTTCCATTAACTCTTTTATATTATATAGCACCATAGTTTATTTATATTATATAGCACTGAGAATTGCAATATTATATATCACTTTATATTATATAGCACCGTGGTTTATCACTTTATCTAATTGCTTTTGCAATATTATATATCACTAAGAATTGTGCGTGATTATATATGTTGCTGATCCATTGTCCATTGTGCCTATGCCAATAATTATCCATTGTGCATTATGCTATATACATGCTCAATTGCTGATCCATTCTTCCACTGGAACTTTAATTACTATCATGTTCCGTATAATGTTTAGTTGTTGATCCATTCTTACACGCTCCTGATTCCATTGCTGATTACATAACTTATAACATTCATTTTATATTATATTATATTATTATATAGCAATTCATGTGGTCTCCTTAAATCATGATTCACCTGTCCATGATTTTCCACTCACTATAACTTAAAATGCATGTGTGAAACCGCTATACCATTCTAATTTGTTTCCACTACAATGCTGACCCATTATTTTATATGTCACAGGATGCTATTTTATGCTAATCTATTACTTGCTTTACTTTATATATTTTATATTATTGATCAATTACACTGCTTACTTTATATATTATATGCTTATTATATGCGTGATATATTATATATATTATATGCTTATTATATACGCTGATCACGCTTTCCACTTCACTGCTTGCTATTACTTGATTTTATATCATTAAATATTTATTTTTTTAGAATCAGAATTGGTATTTAATGTAATATATTTTATTATATATAAAAGAGTTAATAAATAAGATAACATTAATAGGGAATTGAACCCTAGGTTTATACCATGATAAGTTATCACTCTACTATTAAGCCACTAATACTTGAATGATATTCTATAAAAACTTTTAAATTTTCACTTCTGGGTCACTTATGTGAAATTTTATTTAAGTTGATTTATAAGTTACTTTACCTTAATTACTTGTCTCCTTGTGGTTGAAAAAAAATAAAAATTAATGAATTACTTATGTAAAATCATGAGTTTTACCTAACTGGTACTGCTCCATTCCCAGAAGTGAATGTAGCAACACATGATCATTATACTCATGATCGTGGTCGTGGTTGAAATGATAATAAATCATCATTTCTATGGAAAAATAAAGAACGTATGAAAAAAGGAAAAGATGTTAAAAGTAACGAACAAACTAAAAATATTTGCTATCGTTGTGGTAGCAAGGCCACTGGTCTCATGTTTGTCGCACACCAAAACATCTGATTGATCTATACCAAAAATCCTTTAAAAATAAAAGGAAAATAATAAAAACAAATTTTACTGGTATAGATGGTGTTTATACTCACTTTGGTGTTGATGATTTTCTTACTTTTCCTGAAGAAGACAATGACCACTCAGTTGGAGAGGGGAATAATTATTTTTTGTTTCATATAATTTTATTTTGTTATGAATTTTAGTCTTTAAATTTTTATGTTAAATATTTATTGTTGTTAATTATATTTTTCACTCATGATTTATTTATTATTATTTAATGAAGAATTAATACTCATGTGAATGACAAATATATATGTCTCGTAGACAGTGCAATAACTTATATTATTCTCAAGAATGAGAAATATTTTTACTATATACTAAAACAAGAAGTCAATGATAATATTATATCTAGTAGTATACATATAATTGAAGGCTCCAATATATTGTTACCTGGAGGAACAAAATTACATATTGAAAATGTATTATATTCTACAAAGTCTCAAAGAAATTTATTGAGTTTTAAGGATATCCGCAGAAATGGATACCATGTTGAGACCACAAATGAAGGAAAAAATGAATATCTTTATATCACAAAGTTAATTTCTGATAAGAAATATATATTGGAAAAATTACCTTCATTTTCCTCCGATTTGTACTATACCTATATTAGTATAGTTGAAACGAATGTTATTGTAAACCAGAAGTTTACAAATAAGAATAACTTTGTTATTTGGCATGAACGATTAGGCCATCCTGGATTAATTATGATGCAATAAAATAGTTGAGAATTCAAATGGTCATTGCTTGTCCAGCAGACAAATTCTCCGAACTAATAATTTCTCATGTGCTGCTTGTTCTTAAGAGAAATTAATTACTCGACCATCACTAATGAAATTTGGGAGTGAATTACTCACATTTTTAAAGCATATACAAGGTGATATTTATAGACCATTTAGATATTTTATGGTTTTGATTGATGCATCAACTAGATAGTCACATGTTTGCTTATTGTCAACTCGCAACCAGGCGTTTACGAGATTAGTAGCTCAATTAATTCATTTAAAAGCTCATTTTTATGATTATCCAATTAAGAAAATACGCTTTGATAACGCTAGTGAATTCACATCTTAATCTTTTAATGATTATTATATGTCCATCGAAATTGATATTGAACATCCTGTAGCATATGTTCATACACAAAATGGACTTGCTGAATCATTAATTAAACGTTTGAAATTTATAGCAAGACCATTGTTAATGAGATCAAAACTCTAAATTTCAATTTGGGGACATGCAATCTTGCATGCAGCAGCACTTATTCGCATCAGGCCTACAAATTATTATGAGTATTCCTCTTTTACAATTGGTTCATGGTAAAGAACCAAAAATTTCCCATCTAAGAATCTTTGGAAGTGCGGTATATATTCCTATCTCCCCTCCACAACGCACTAAGATGGGACCTCAAAGAAGGTTGGGAATATATGTTGGATATGAAAGTCCATCCATAATAAAATATCTTGAACCCTTAACAGGTGATTTATTTACAACCTATTTCGCTGATTATCATTTTGATAAATCTGTTTTTTCACCATTAGGGAGAGATAATAAACTGTTGGATAAAAGGATTAATTGGAATGAGATATCTCTATCTCATCTTGATCCTCGAACAAAGCAATCTAAACTAGAAGTTTAGAAAATCATTAGTTTGTAAAATTTAGCAAACTAATTGCCAAATGTATTCGTTGATCCAAAAAGAGTGACTAAGTCACATATACCAACTATTAATACCCCAATAAAGATTGATGTCCCTGTAGGACAATCTAAAATTACAAACGAGTCTGAAGCCAAAATAAAACGTGGCAGACCTGTTGGTTCTAAAGATAAAAATTCTCAAAAAAGAAAAGTAAATAAAAAGGATGGTCGAATCGAAGATATAATGACTTCAGAAGAGTCTCCTAACATAATCAAGGTTTCAAATCCAGAAGAAACCAAGGTACCTGAAATTGATAAAAATAAAGAAATCTCTATAAATTATGTCATAGATGGAATACAATGGAATCAATATGAAGTCGATGTTGATAAAATTTTTGCATTCAAAGTAGCTCTTGATATTATAAATGATGATAAGAATCATGAGCCAAAATCTATTAAGGAATATGCACAAAGAAATGATTGGCCAAAGTGGATAGATACAATGCAAGAAGAGTTGAACTCACTTGCAAAATGAAAAGTTTTTGGACCCGTAGTCCAAACACCTGAAAGTGTAAAACTAGTTGGGTACAAATAGGTCTTTATGAGAAAAAGAAATGAAAATGATGAAATTGTGCAATATAAAGTAAGGCTTGTTGCACAAGGTTTCTCACAAAGACATGGTATTAATTTTGATGAAACATATTCACCAGTGATGGATGTAAGTACTTTTCAATACTTAATTAGTTTGACAATTCATGAAAAACTTGATTTACGCCTAATGGATGTTATTGCAGCATATTTATATAGTTCACTTAAAAATGACATCTATATGAAACTCCCTGAGGGATTTAATTTGCCTGAAGCAATATGACATCTATATAAAACTCCCTGAAGGATTTAATTTGCCTGGAGCATACAAGACAAATTCTCGAGAAAATTATTCAATTAAATTGAATAAATCCCTTTATGAACTAAAGCAATATGGACGTATGTGTATAATTGTCTCAGTGAATACTTATTGAAAGAAGGGTATAAAAATGACCCAATTTGTCCGTGTGTTTTTATGAAAAGATTCAAAAAAGAGTTCGTTATAAATTCTATTTATGTAGATGATTTAAATATCATCGGAACTCCTGAAGAGCTTTCAAAGGCTGTGAATTGCTTGAAAAAGGAATTTGAGATGAAAGATTTGGGAAAAATAAAGTTTTGTCTTAGATTACAATTAAAATATTTAAAGGAATGAATTTTAATGCACCAAAAGACTTATATAGAAAAGGTGTTAAAATGGTTCTATATGAACAAATCACACTCATTGAGCAGCCAAATGGTTGTAAGGTCACTTAAAGTGAGCAAAGATCCTTTTCGACCTCAAGAGAAAAATAAAGAACTACTTGGTCCTGAAGTACCATATCTCAGTGCAATTGGTGCACTAATGTATCTTGCTAGTCATACACGACCTGATATATCATTTGCTGTCAATTTGTTAGCAAGACATAGTTTTTTACCCATAAAAAGGCATTGGAATAGGATTAAACACATATTTTGCTACCTTAAGGGTACAATGGACATGGGTTTATTTTTCTCATATGTATCTAAGGCAAACCTAATTGGTTATGCAGATGCGAGGTATTTGTCTAATTCTCATAATGGTCGATCACAAACATGATATTTGTTTACATGTGATGGCACAACAATTTCATGGAGATCCATAAAACAAACGACCACAATATCATCATCTAATCATGCTGAAATTCTAATATTACATGAAGCAAGCCGAGAATGTGTTTGGTTGAGGTCTATAATTCAACATATTCAAGAAACTTATGCATGTTGGAACATTACCACCAACAATCTTATATGAAGATAATGCAGCTTGTATTTCTCAATTAAATGAGGGTTATATTAAAGAAGATAGAACAAAATATATTTCACTAAAATTTTTCTTTACTCATGATCTCATAAAGAATGGTGAAATAAATGTCCAACAAGTCCAATCATGTAAGAATCTAGCGGATATTTTTACAAAATCATTACCAACCAAAGTCTTCGAGCAGTTAGTACAAAAGATCAGTTTTCGGCGCCTTAGACATGGATGTTTTAATGAAGGGGAGAATTAAATATTTGTAATTTAATTATTTATTTTTGAATTTACTTTGTAAAGAATACTGTACTCTTTTTCTTTCACTAGATTTTTATCCTACTGGATTTTTGTTAGTAAGGTTTTAACGAGGCACATTCTAAAATAGGAACATCCAAGGGGGAGTATTATGAATATTTTAATGGGGTGAATGTCCCTCTTAGCCTTATAAAACGGGACTTACTCCCTTCATGAAGGGTCCCCAAAAATTTTTGTTAAGAGTTCCATTCTCTCTATGCATTCCCTTCTCTGCTGTGCATTTCTTCTTTATATTCTATCTTCCATCCTTTTAAATTTCAGTTATTTTATAATAGATTTTGATCTTTTGTTATTTTAGCTTAAGTGAGAAACTTAAGTGCAATATGGGCAAACGGTTGCTTTTATATGTGACTTAGAAGGTTGCAGGTATACTGACCTAAGCAACCTATTAAAATGACCAAATTTTCCCTTTCGAGTCATTTTGCTGGAGCACAATTCTTTGTTAATTGCAAGACTTGAAATTCAACCTTCTAAACCATAAAAACCGAGAAAAATAAAAATTAGTTAAAATTTTTTTACCTCTTTTTTAACATTTATGAAAATGATAGTATTTTAGTACAAAATATAGGTTCAGGTAGTAAACTTGAGGTGATTTCAGACAAAAACATGATAAAATTGATAATATGTTTATTAAAAAAGAAATAAAAAAATAACACATTGTACGGCATCATGCAATACTGAAACATCTTCCTAGGAAATCTATTACATTAGTCACCCCATTTAATTTAAACCACGATATATTAAACTATAAAAAACAATGATCAACATTAAAATGTCACTGCAGTGATCATGAATGAAAAAAAAAACTATGGACCATATTAGAGAATTATTGTTTTCTTGATTAGATAAATGAAAAGAATATGAAAGGAAATAAAGTAATTATATAAAAATTAATTAAATTCTATACATAAAAAGTTAATTTATCAAAATAAATTTCAATATGTAAAAATATTTTTGAGTTTTTTTTATAAATTTTAATAATATTTATTAAATTATTAATATTTATTGAACAAAAATATCATTACATTTTCTTCATATAAGGAAGGAATTAATTTCTGTTGGGTCTCATTTCTTTTTTCCCTTCTCCTTCTAAACAAATAAGGGACAATTTTTTTTCATCTTATTTTTTTCCTCAAGATTAAGATACTTATGCATAAACAAAAAAAAAATTGTAGATATTTTTATTTTTTTATATTCTAAAATTTATTTATAATAAAAGTTAAAATTTTTAAATACAGAATTTAGTTTATTGTTATATAATTAATATATTTCCATTCATATTCTTTCCATTTATCTAAATAAAAGAGATTTTTTTTCCTCTTTGTTTTTTGGCCAACAACTTATTTTTTCCTACTTCATTCTCCTCCAAAGGAAGAGCATGTATAAGTTTACTAACAGCCCAGCCCAGTTTGAGAGTCCATATATGTAAGTTAATGATTGGTAAGTGAAGAGAGTAATAGAATATCCTGTACAGCAACTGAGCAAGTCTAGTAGAGTTAGTTGGGCGGTGGCAGTGTAATGGCTCTGCTCGGTGACGACGGGCGCGGCTACGAGCTGGCGCGGAAGCTGGAAACGTGCGGCGTGTGGCGAAAGTGGCTCGGCGAATCCACCCACACCAACTTCGCCCCTTTCCTCTCTTCCCCTTCCGCTTGGGATTCCTTCATCACTTCACGCGCCCACATTCCCCTTCAACTCAGAGTCCGCGCTCTCCTCTTCGACAAAGCCACCGCTTCTCTCTCCTCCAACCCCTCCCTCACGCGCCTCAACCCTACCTACCTTCAACTACACGCCGACGACATCTTCTTCACCCTCGACACTCCCTCGCATGACGCCACTAAGGTTCCGCAAAACCCTATCTCTCTCTCTCTCTCTCGCTTCCTTGTTTAGAACTCTTGCTTAATTGTCTTCCAATTCACTGCAGAATAATAATCAATCCAAATCGGGATCGAGGTATGTTGAATCTGAACTTTCCGAAACCTGGTATAATCAGGTTATTGAGAAATATAGGATTAATAAGAATTTAGTTTCCGGCGAATCGCCGAAGCGTTCGCCGGCCGAGATGGCTTCGTATCTCGCGTATGTTAATGGTTATAAGAAGAGGCGTTTGGCGTTTAAGGATGATTCCGTTACGGATAGTGGTGGTTTGGTTGTTGATGGCGATGATTCCTCGGTTTTTCCTGAGATAACCTATGCTTGGAATTGCGTGCCGGAGAGTGCGCTTCCAATGAGTGGTGGTGTTAGTGGTAATAGAGTGGAGAACAGTGACCAGAAAGTGAAGGTGTTGAGTGTTCTTGATACCTTACCTCCTATTACGACTAGGAATCCTGTCATGATTGAGAGGCTTGGGATCCGGGCTGAGTACCTTAATAATGTCGAGCATGGAGGAGGTTTGTCCCGTGGGAAAGTTGGAGGGAATGGTAAAGTTCTTGGGCCGGAGCAAGCGGCGAAGTTGTCTCAGAAGGCTGCGGCGCGGATACTGTTGGGTGTGGGATTTGAAGGTGCCATGGAGGGCTCAGTTGAGGACTTCTCTGAAGTACTGAGTGAACGGATCTGCAAGATAGGAAAGAATCTGAAAGTGCTTACTGATAGTTATAGAAAGCAGTGCTCAGCCATTGAACTTCTGAAGATGCTGCTCAAAACCATGGGATTTAGGTGAGTTCTTTTAATTCTTTTTGTGGTTAGCTTTGTAAAATTAATAACTTATCTAACTGGAAAGGAAGCTCCACTCCTGTTTAAAATAAAAGAACTTGGTGTTTTGTGAAAATAAATTTGCTTTGCCAGGTTTTACATTCTTCATTACTGTTGTACCTTATCCTATGCTGATGCTTTTATTTGTCTATGAATTTGGTAGATTGCAGTTTATTACTGAATGTTTGTAGCATGGTTAATATATGTCTGTCTTACTCTGCATTAATATATTCATAAGGTGATTTCTCCTGGACTACAGTATAACTTTATTAGTAAACATGCAACTTCACGTTAGGAAAAAATGTGAAGGAGAAGATGAGGAATATTTGACAATACATAGTGGTACTATGAACTTGTTGGTGCATGGCTGTGTTGCATCTGTGCAAGTATTTATTAAGCAATATTACCCAGTTTATTTTTACATTTAAATCAAGATATCTTGTACCTGCAATCTATGTATGTTTACATTTTCCATTTTTGCTCAGTAATTTTGCGCCTTTAGTGGATGTGGTTAAAGATGGCTCCAAGAATGTTGTTCAACAAAGTCAGCTACAAGTTCATGGAATTCAGTCACAAGTGCAACCTCAACAGCAGAGTTCCCTTCGGCAACAGGTATTTATATCTATCTTGTGCATTATTTAAATGCTGTAAGCAAATAGTTGATGCATGGACATGAACAAGGGCACGGGCAGTGAGATCAAAAACAAAGTCTTGAGAATGGTTTATTTTTATTGGTGTTTGGTGCCTCTTCAAAACAGAATTAGCTTTCACTTTAGTTAATTTTCTTTTTTGCTTTGACCAGTGACAACTATTATTTATAGCATCCATCAAAAAATGGTTTTCTATAGGTTGAATGTGTCTAGTTGAGGACAAAGAAAGTCTGGCACTAGTGTGGTTTAAGATGTATGACACTGCTATTCACATGTCATTTTCAATCTTTGGATGATTGGTTTTTAACCTTTTTATTTACTTGTGTCCAATATTTTATGATACATGGTGCGGTATATATTTGTTCATGCCATCTCATTTTGTTTACATTGCTATTATACCCATTCTTTCCATTTGGTTAGTAGCTCTTTGTTTGAGCTTTGAAGAAATGTGGCAGGCTTACCTCTGCTCCCTTTCCCTTCTTTTGAGCAGATGGAGATAGCTGTGATCTGATATTTATCCTTTTGAGTTTCTGAACTCTGGAATGTACATTAGAAGTAGAAAATTCTGTTTGCCCTGCTCCTCTTACCAATTATTGTGTCATGTGAAGGAAGAGAATTTACACTGATTGAATAAATTTTCTCGTGTTTGTTATGTTATTTAATGCACTTGTGACTGATTGCATCCAATTTTATCTGATTGATCTTGTTCCTCAACAAGAGTTTTCAATATATTCTCTGTAAATTTAATCAATGATTTGTGCAATGCAGTATTAATCAATGTATTGTTAATTTGCAGCTTCAAATGCAGAGGCAGATGCATCCACAGATGCAGCAGATTATTCATACCCAAAATATGGCTTTTCAGCAGCAGCAACAACAGCAGCAGCTAGAGAGAATGAGAAGACGCCCATCTACTCCCCGTCCTGCTATGGATATAGATAAGGAAAGACCGTTGGTTCAAGTCAAGATTGAAAACGCATCAGATTTACCAAATGATAATAATGCCTTCAATTCTAGACATTCCCAAATGCAGTTTAGGCAGCAGCAGCTGGCAGCAATGTCAAATTTCCATCCTCAATCTGGCACTCAGTTCAGGCAGATGGGTTCCTTACAGATTCCCCAAATGCAGTCGCAGTAAGTTACCTTGAATAAATGAATGCTGCTGTTATGGTGGCTTGTTTGATATCTTTATTAAGACTACGATTTTATTGTTTTTTTATAGGAACATTAGCATGGTTAGAGCCCCACCTGTGAAGGTGGAGGGCTTCCAGGAACTGATGGGCGGGGATTCTGCATCGAAGCATGATTCAGAAGAAAATAGACTGACTTCTCCCTCTGGTAAATAGCATTTTTGGTATTTTAATTAGCCAGTGTGCATCCCTGCATATGATGTCAAAATTTGACATGGTCTTCATTGTAGCATAACTGTTTATTCAGTTTACTTTGTATAGTAGCCTGCAAATGGTGCGCCCCAGCAAGTGTACCATACTAGTATATTTATTGAATTAATTGCTCTTTGAAAGAGCTGATTTCTTCTAGGGATGTTATGTAATAGATATAAAAAGTAGATCAAATTTTGTTGGCAATATGTCTGCTTTAATGGTTGTGCACATAAATTGTAAGGAGAATATTTACTAAGGGTCACTAGCTTCCTTCTTTTCTTCCGAGAAACGAGCTTTTCACCCCCCCGCGCAGGTCTCAAATTTTGTCGTCTAACGTTGATCTGTTTCTCATTACTTGAGCTACACATGCGGGTAAAGGAGAAGTTCTTGTCTTTACTGAAAAACAAAAAGGAAAAATTTGTTCATATTATATATATTAATTTGGATGTTCCCTTTTGAGTTCTATAAATAGAACTCATAGCATGCATAATAACATACTTCTTCTAACTCTCAATTACTTTATCTTCAATTTCACTACTCTCTTTTTACTCTTCTAAGCTTCATCTCCATCTATAAGTCTCATTTTTCTCTTCTTATTTTATATCACGTTATCAGCACCAGGTTGACCAACTGAAATCTAGTCAAGACTAAGAGAAGTAATATATGATTATTATTATTATTATTCTTTATAATTTTAATTTATATTATTTATATATATATATATATATTATAAAAGTTCCCGAAGAACTTACATTTTAAAATTCCTGAATGATGTAAAAGATTATATCTATATCATAAAAAAAAAGTTCCTGAAGAACTTATTCATAAACATCCCTGCAGGATGCATAAAATTAGTCAAAATATTTAGAATTCTTGAATTCTTAAAAAAAATATTTAGTATCCATTATGATATTTCTGATGACTTTACTTACTTTATTTTTCACTATCTGATCCATGCTCAATGCGTTTCCATTCTTATTTTATGCCATAATACAATGCTACAATGCTAATCCATTATTTATAATTATTTTATATGTCATGGGTTGCATGCTATCACTTCATACTTTCCATTGTGATTATTCAATTGTACTTAACCTGTAGCTTCACGGACTGTGTCTTATGCCTTTTAAATTGAATATTGTAATTGTTATCTCCTGATGGAATATTGGCTATATATATATATATATATTAAATATTATCTACTACACTAATTACACATTAAATATTGAATAAAATATGCAAAGGGAAATTGTGTTGTGCTTTGACTATTCAACAAATGAATAAAAAATTAAAAGATGACAATCAACTTTGTTTCTACGTAAAAGTGCCTTAAGAAAGTGAAAATGATCTTTGTTCATTTATGATGTATGCATGTGAAGCATGGATGAATGTATGATGCATAGATTTTGGCCTTTTTCCTAGTGCCTTCCAACATGAACTTTATTGGAAGATGGAACGTGGCTATTGATTAAATTAATAGCAAATGGAACCTATTTGGAAAGCTAATTAACGTGAATTGATGTGGAGTGAAAGGAGAAGACTTGTTAAATTGAATAAAATAAATGACAATTATTTTTGATTGAGAACATAATATTAATTATCTAATAGAATTTAATCATAATACACACAGCTATTACCTTTTAGCTAATATTTGGAACCATATTGCTTCCCACCGTTACCTTATTAATAAATAATATAATATATATATAAAATAAATAGTTATAATCATTATTGACTTCTTATGACTTTTGTTATTACCATCATTATAATTATAGTTAGTATATTTATTGAAATATTATCTAACTTATTTATAATTTCTTATATAGAAATACATATGGTAAATATTTCATACCATGGTAAGTTACTACCATACCACTAAACCATTAGTGCTTGAATAAAACTTCATAAAAATTTTAAAATTTTCACTACTTGACCACTTATGTGAAATTTTATTTTAACTTGTTTAGTTGATTTATAAGTTATTTTACCTTAATTATTTGTCACTTTGTGACTGAACAAAATAATGAGTTACATATACAAAATCATGAGTCTCGTCTAACTAGAACTTCTCCATTCCCAGAAGTGAATGTAGCAACACATGATCATTATACTCATGGTCGTGGTTAAAATGATAACAAATCATTTGTATGAAAAATAAAGAATGTATGGAAAAAGGAAAAGATCTTCAAAGTAGCGAACAAACTAAAAATATTTGCTATCGTTGTGGTAGTCAAGACCATTGGTCTCGGGTTTGTCGCACACCAAAACATCCGATTGATCTATACCAAAAATCCCTTAAAATAAAGGGAAAACAATAGAAATAAATTTGACTGGTATAGATGATGTTTATACTCACTTTGATGTAGATAATTTTCTTACTCTTCCTGAAGAAGATATTGACCACTCGGTTGAAAATGGGAGTGCCCCTAAATAAATTATTTTATATTTCATGAAATTTGTTTTGTTATGAATTTATGTTAAATATTTATTGTTGTTAATTATATTTTCACTCATGATTTATTTATTATTATTTAATGCAGAATGAATGCTCACGTGAATGACGAATATATATGTCTCGTAGACAGTGCAACAACTCATACTATTCTCAAGAATGAGAAATATTTTTACTATAAACTAAAACAAGAAGTCAATGCTAATACTATATCTGGTAGTATAAATATAATTGAAGACTCTAGCAGAGTCAGTATTTTGTTACCTGGAGGAAGTGCATTATATTTTACGAAGTCTCAAAGAAATTTATTGAGTTTTAAGGATATTCGTAGAAATGGATACCATATTGAGACCACAAATGAAAGAAAAGATAAATATCTTTACATCACAAAGTTAATTTCTGATAAGAAATATATATTGGAAAAATTGCCTTCATTTTCCTCTAATTTATACTACACATATATTAGTACAGTTGAAACAAATGTTATTATAAATAAGAAGTTTACAAATAAGAATAACTTTGTTATTTGGCATGAACGGTTAGGCCATCCTAAAACAATAATGATATGAAAAATAGTTGAGAATTCAAATGGTCATTGCTTGTCCAGCGGACAAATTCTCTGAACTAATAATTTCTCATGTGTTGCTTGTTCTTAAGGGATATTAATTACTCGACCATCACCAATGAAATTTGGGAGTAAAACACTTATATTTTTAGAGCGTATACAAGGTGATATTTGTAGACCATTTAGATATTTTATGGTTTTGATTGATTCATTAACTAGATGGTCACATGTTTGCTTATTGTCAACTCGCAACCAGGAGTTTGCGAGATTAATGGCTCAATTAATTCGTTTAAGAGCTCATTTCCTTGATTATCCGATTAAGAAAATACGCCTTGATAACACTGGTGAATTTACATCTCAATCTTTTAATGATTATTGTATGTCCGTTGGAATTGATGTTGAACATCCTGTAGCACATGTTCATACACAAAATGGACTTGCTAGATCATTGATTAAACGTTTAAAATTGAATGCAAGGTCATTGTTAATGAGATCAAAATTCCCAATTTCGACTTGAGGGCATGCAGTCTTGCATGCGGCAACACTTATTCGCATCAGGCCTACAAGTTATCATGAATATTCCCCTTTATAATTGGTTCATGGTAAAGAACCAAATATTCCCATCTAAGAATCTTTGGAAGTACGGTACATGTTCCTATTTCTCCTCCACAACGCACTAAGATGGGACCTCAAAGAAGGTTGGGAATATATGTTGGATATGAAAGTCCATCTATAATAAAATATCTTGAACCTTTAACAGGTGATTTATTTATAACTCGTTTTGTTGATTATCATTTTGATGAATCTGTTTTCCTATTATTAGGGGAGAAAATAAACAGTTGGATAAAAGGATCAATTAGAATGAGATATCTCTCTCATATCTTGATCCTCGAGCAAAGCAATATGAACCAGAAGTTTAGAAAATAATTAGTTTGTAAAATTTAGCAAACTAATTGCCGAATGCATTTGCTGATCCAAAAAGAGTGACTAAGTCACACATACTAGCTGTTAATACTCCAATAAAGATTGATATCCCTAAAGGACAATCTAAAATTGTAAATGAGTCTAAAGTCAAAGTAAAACATGGCAGACCTGTCGGTTCTAAAGATAAAAATCCTCAGAAAAGAAAAGTAAATAAAGAGTATGGTCGAATCAAAGATATAAAGACTCTAGTAGAGTCACCTGACATAATCAAGGTTTCAAATCCAGAAGAAACCAAGGTACCTGAAATTGATAAAAAGAAAGAGATCTCTATAAATTATGCCATGGATGGAATACAATGGAATCGATAAAAGGTCAATGTTGATAAAATTTTTACAGTCAAAGTAGCTCTTGATATTATAAATGATGATAAGAATCATGAGCCAAAATCTGTTAAGGAATGTACATAAAGAAATGATTGGCCAAAGTGGAAAGATGCAATGCAAGAAGAGTTAAACTCACTTGTAAAACGAAAAGTTTTTGGGCTTGTAGTCCAAACACCTGGAGGTGTAAAACCAGTTGGATACAAATGAGTCTTTACGAGAAAAAGAAATAAAAATGGTGAAATTGTGCGATATAAAGCAAGACTTATTGCACAAGGTTTCTCACAAATACCTGGTATTGATTTCGGAGAAACATATTCACCAGTGATGGATGCAACTACTTTTTGATACTTAATAAGTTTGCCAATCCGTAAAAGGTTTGATTTACGCCTTATGGATGTTGTTGCAACATATTTATATGGTTCACTTGAAAATGACATCTATATGAAACTCCCCGAAGGATTTAATTTCCCCGAAGCATACAAGACAAATCCTCGAAGAAATTATTCAATTAAATTGAAATAAATCTCTTTACGGACTGAAACAATCTGGACGTATGTGGTATAATTGTATCAGTGAAGATCTGTTGAAAGAAGGGTATAAAAATGACCTGATTTGTCCATGTGTTTTTATGAAAAGATTAGGAAAAGAGTTTGTTATAATTGCAATTTATGTAGATAATTTAAACATCATCGGAACTCCTGAAGAGCTCTCAAAGGCTGTAAATTGCTTGAAAAAAGAATTTGAGATGAAAGACTTAGGAAAAACAAAGTTTTGTCATTTAAAGGAAGGAATTTTAATACACCAAAAGACTTATACAGAAAATGTGTTAAAGCGGTTCTATATGGACAAATCACACTCATTGAGCAGTCCAATGGTTCTTGAAGTGAGCAAAGATCCTTTTCGACCTCAAGAGAAAAATGAAGAACTACTTGGTCCTGAAGTACCATATCTTAGTGCAATTGGTACACTAATGTACCTTGCTAGTCATACACGACCTGATATATCATTCGCTGTCAATTTGTTAGCAAGACATAGTTCTTTACTCACAAAAAGACATTGGAACGGGATTAAGCACATATTCCGCTATCTTAGAGGTACAATGGACATGGGTTTATTTTTTCCATATGTATCTAAGGCAAACCTAATTGGTTATGCTGATGCATGATATTTGTCTGATCCTTATAATGGTCGATCACAAACAGGATATTTATTCACATGTGGTGGTACAACAATTTCATGGAGATCCATAAAACAAACGATCACAGCAACATCATCTAATCATGCTGAAATTCTAGCATTACATGAAGCGAGTCGAGAATGTGTATGGTTAAGGTTTATGATTCAACATATTCAAGAAACTTGTGGCTTGCACGCTGGAAAATTACCACCAACAATCTTATGTGAAGATAATGCAGCTTGTATCTAAGGAGGGTTACATTAAAGGAGATAGGACAAAACATATTTCACCAAAATTTTGTTTACTCATGATCTTATAAAGAATGGTAAAATAAATGTCCAGCAAGTCCAATCATGTAAGAATCTAGCAGATATCTTTACAAAATCATTACCAACCAAAGTCTTCGAGCAACTAGTACAGAAGATTGGTCTTCGACGCTTACATAAGTGTTCTGATGAGGGGGAGAATTAAATATTTGTAATTTAATTATTTTTCATGAATATACTTTGTAAAGAATGTTGTACTCTTTTTCCTTCACTAGGTTTTTATCCCACTTGATTTTTCCTAGTAAGGTTTTAACGAGACACATTCTAAAATATGGACATCCAAGGGGGAGTATTATATATATAATAATTTGGATGTCCCCTTTTGAGTTCTATAAATAGAACTCATAGCATGCATAATAACATACTTCTTCTCTCTAACTCTCAATTACTTTCTCTTTAATTTCACTACTCTCTCTTTACTCTTCTTCTAAGCTTCATCTCCATCTATAAGTCCCCTTTTTCTCTTCTTATTTTATAACAGTTCAAGGAATTAGATGGTCTCAATTTATTAGGATGGCCGTGTTGATCGATCTAACCTTGATGTGTTCCCTAATCCAGTTATTTTGTCCAATATTTTTAGAAACGGACCGGTTAAGGCAGCAGTTCAAGGGTCATTGGTCGAATCAGTAGTAATGAACTATTATTTTATATATTAAATAATAATTGATTAGAATAAAATAATATACTATTTATAAAATGAATTTAATAAATACATTAGAATTAAAATATTACATAGAAAGAAAGGTTTAAAATAGTACACATTCTATCATAACATACCTAAAAGATATAAAAAATACATTAAGTTAAACCAAGTAAAATAAAAAAGATATTAATATTATTTGGTGTATAGATTTTTTTAGTGTGGTTTTACGAAGAACTGCACTAAAATTCTAAAATATAAAAAAATTATATTGCAAATCGGTTTTTTGATTGGTTTTACCGGTTTAATAAGTAACCAATTTTATGTTAATTCTTGACCGGTTGAGGCCCTGGCTCCCAATCAGACCGGTCGATCTGGTCCGATTTTGACAACATTGATTTTGCCTGTTGTAGTCTGTAACAATGACAAAGTTTAATTGTGATATAATGTGTCACAGATAGTATTTAACTGCTTAATAGAGTGAAACTTGCTTAATACAAAAATTGTTACAGAAACAAAGAAGAAATCTTAATGACAGAAAATAAAGGAAGACATCCAACGAGAGACAACCTAGGGAGAGAAGAGAGTTTTATGAATATTCTTCACACTCATTTTCACATTTTTGTTTCACGTTTACCTTACCTTTTTTTGTCTGTTATGCCACAAACCCCTTTTTTTGTAAATGAATATGCCGCCTTAGCATAGAGGTTTGTTATGTAGTCTTAAGAATCAATCGATTTGGCTTGAATTGTAACATTCTCTTAGCGATTTCTAACATTTATCTCGAGGTCTGATTAAAAACAGTGTAAATTTTTCACTTCCCAACTTCTTTGGCAATAAACAATAGGAACCTAAAGTCTACGTTACTTAAAACAACCAAAACCCCTTTTTGAGACTCTGGTAATTGATTACACGCACATGGTAATCAATTACATGAGTCCTAGTACTTGATTACACACGGATGGTAATGGATTACCGGCAGATGACCTACGCAAGAAATTACATACTCCTCTGATAATCGATTACCAAACACCCTGTTCTGTATAATTATACAGAATTTGGCCTCCGGGCCAACTTTCACCCTACCTAACTTGCCTGTTTCAACTCCGATTACTATGAAACTTCATGGGCATTATATTTCCCCATTCTAAATCTGCTGGCATAGTCTGTTCTCCAAAATTCGCTTATATGACAAAGTTATACGCTAAAATACATTTCACACAAAGTTGGAACCACTCCATACTCAAAACCAATCAAATGCATTCCAAAGTAAATAAGGGCCATACACACAAGTTCTAAATGTCCTTAGGAACCTATAGGCACCCTCCGGGGATTCAGATTCCTACAAGAACCCCGTTTCACCTCTTCAGTTGGTTACACTTACCTATTTCACTCTACATTCATTCATTTCTTCATGGCTACGACAATGTCAACATGCCATTTAACTACCTCCTACTTACATACATATATGACATACAAAATTCACAATCACCTGCCCATATACCATATACTCTTAGTCAAAAGCTTAATGTCAAACATCACTCAGAGTATAGCCTACTCGTCAAGCAACCCAATCATAGAAAATCACATCAAACCACCACATGCATATATACATAGTTATCTCGTCATGACCATCATCCTAGTCTTAATTACCATAGTTTCATCATCAATGCGACTATACACAACATCCATACTCACACAATTATCATCATAACACCAATGATTCAAGAAAAACTGTACACATACATATAATCACACACACACACACACACACACACACACACACACACACACACACACACACACATATATATATATATATATATAAAAACTACCTGAATCTTCTTCCTTGGCATTGACTCTATACCGATCTCATTTAGTGTTCGCCTCTGCGGTATCCATCAATAACCTGCCACCAGTCACTTAAAAACCACAACAAGAGGGTGATTGACTGAAATTAAAATTAATACAGAAACATATAACATAAACTAGGAAAAACGTAATCTAGCTACTTTCCTAGTTGCACACTTCCTTATTAATCATCATTACAGTCTGTCATTATATATTAGAATTACCTTTTTATCTCTCCTACATGTATACCACATCCACCTCCAATTTATCATTTAACATCTCATTATTCCAAGTTTAACATTCAACCACACCATCTTACTTAACACTTATATGTATCAATATCATAGCACTTAACCGTGCCAACAAACACCACAAACATACCATCACATTCACAACTCAACATCAATAATATTTAATCATATCAAAATCATCACTAGCCCATCGGGCCTTCCATAATCCTACACATGTCAATATAATTTTATTTACTTTTAAATAATTCATCTAATCGGCAATCATCAACACACACTTCATCATATTGTCATCACTACCAGCCCATCAACTATCAAATGTCTCATATACACTGATGTGGATTCATTCCATTTCAATACATCATTCAATACAATAATCACCAGTTCATCATCAACCATGAGGTCAAATCATGCAAGGCATAACTGACTCTTAAACAAATATAATAACACGCTAGTATCCAGATACTAAAAAGGTCAACCTTCAGCTAAGGGTTCTACTTAACACCCCGTGAGTCCGACTTGGTCCACCAAGCCTTACTTAGCTCTCCACCTTAACCATTGGGTCCTACTTGATTACTGGGTAGCTCAACTGCTTAACCACAGGAGCCAAAATTGAAGGGTGAAACATACCGCTGACCGTTCCCAACCACACAAAGCACATAAGTTCATTTTAAACTCTCTTTCTCTTTATTAATTGGCACAAAGGCCTCATTTTAAACGAAAGGGGCGACCACTCAGACCCGGCCCATATCTTAACATCAAGGCGATCACATAGACCTGACCCAAACATGTAACTCATAGCATCGAATAGTCATTACAATTTTAATTTCACATAAAGAGACGAACACACAGGCCCGACCCCACATCACATATTTTCAATCATCCACAACTCATCGTTGCAACTTATCATGAAGCATCAACATCATAATCATCAATAACTAATCATTTTCATCTCGTCAGCTCATAGCAACTTATCATACACTACAATGACAACATTCGCACCAAGGAGCTCACGACCATGGCTTTCTCCCTCTCGGCCTTGCTCGCTTTCTTTTCCTATTTTCTTCACACGTGAATAAGGCAAACAATACAACGTGGAAATGATTTTCACTTAAGGGCAACACAGTCTTTTCACTCTTTTTCATTTTTATTTTCATTTTCCTTCCATCTCTCTTTTCTTTCTCTTTTAGTTATTTATATATATATCTTCTATCATTTTATAATCAAATTTTGGATTTAATAATTTCTAATTATTCAATTTAATTTTCTCACTTATTTAAAATACTCGTTTAATTTAATTTAATTAACACTAACCCCCGAATGATTCATTTATAAATTCTCCATAACAAATTAATTAATTATTAATAACTAGGATGTTACATGAATGGTTCATTATATTTGTGATCATTGATGGTCATAGTATTATATTTGAGATCTTATCCCATTCGGTTTGAAATTAAAGCATACTATAATTTTAAAGTGCTCTTCAATTGAAAAATCACTCTCTACCTCTGTCTTAAATCAATGAACCATTGTTTTTTCTTTGTTGAATCGCTGATTTGAGACTAAGGTGGAGATTGATTTTTCAATTGTCAGACAATGAGAAGTTATAATATACTAAATTTCAAACTGAATGACCGAATTCTAAAATAAGATACTATAACCATTAATGGTAACAAAGATAATAAACCATATTAACCTAATTTAAAATTGATTCGTGATCCCGACTTAAACTTAACTACCTTCTAATTTTGCTATTGTCTTTTCCAATGAAAGAACACTTTTCTATATACAAAATCTTGCTCCTTGCATTCTTTAAGATTTTAAAATACTAATAATTACTATTTTTTTAATTATACATGAGAGAAAATATCTTAGATAGAGTTAATATTAGATAATAAATGTAGATTAAATAAGACATTTTGATATGTAATTAAAACAACATAATTATATTTTTTAGTTTGTATAATATTTATTCCTCTGAACTGTTAAATAAAAACCAAGGACTATCTATCAAAATGCAACACTTAACTATTAGAAGCTGAATTATAACCGCTGCTCAAGTAAAGATTAAATAACACATTAGGATTGAAGAGAATTATAATTTATAAATTAAATGAACTGCAAAAAAAAAATGAGAACACACTAAACCGAAAAATTAACCAAATTCACAAAAATTGAAATTCTTTTGATCAGGTTTGATGAGATTTTGAATTTATATTTGAAAATATTTGATCCAATATAATATGATGTTATATTTGCATATAATTTTATTTATAAAATAAGTCTATAGCTGGTATTTATATAATTATTTATTTATAAATTATACTAAATATTTTTTCGTTTTATTTTTAAAGTTGCATCTTTTATTATTTTCTTGAAAGACACATCTAATTTCTTTTTATGTATTTACAAATTTATTAATTTTAGATGCAATTGATATTTAATTTTATATTTTATATTATCTAAGTTTTCTATTTTGAGTAACAGAATAAATTATTTATAGAGTAATATTTATTTATTATTTTCTAATTAAATAAGAACTGAATAACCTAATTTAAAACAAACTGACATTGGATGTGTTCTGATACACAACTTAATTAAGAATTTATATAATAAATTATTTTTACATGAGAGTTTACATTATAAATTTAATCAAAAAATTTGTTAGTTATTTTAAAATAAGAGTTTATATTATAATTTTGACCATAAACTTTGTTAAAATAAGTTGAAATTGAAGATAATTTATTTTGATAAGCTATATAAAAAACTTACGAAAAAGTTTAAGAAACTTATTAAAATAAATTCAAGAAACTTATGAAAGTCATAAATTATCTTCTTAAGCTCTTCTAAATGCAACATTAACTAAATTAAACTGATTTTAAAACAATTATTCAAATCGATCCAATATAATTTTATAATCAAATCAAATATTTTTTAAAAAAAAATTATAATGTGATTCGCTACACCACTTCCTACACTGAATCAAAAATCTTCACACCCACATGAGGAAATTAAATAAAAATTAATTTCACTTCCCTTGTATCAATGAAAGAGCCTCGTGTTCTCCTTCCCAAAATTTCACAAGAATGTAAAACATCAAAAGCCGTAGAGAACTTCCCTAAGAGAAATTTATTTGTATTACTCTCAGGATGTAATACTTGAATTACAAAAGGAAAGCCTCGAGCCCTTTATCCAATGAGAAAAAAGGAAAGAAAATAAGCCATTTATATAACTTCATTAAACAATTTTCAAATAACTCATAATTAATAACAGCGTTTAGCATGATTCATGAATATAGCTTTTTAAACCTGGGAGTAAAATAACGAATTATATAACAATAAAAATATAAAAATACATGCATAATTGAATTGAAGAGAAACATTTTTTAAAAAATAAAATATGTTTAAATATGTTCTAGGTTCCTTTCTTTTACACCTTCATGAAATTGGTCCATATGTTAGAATTGAGGGGTGTATTTCCTCTCATAGAAAATTAGAAATAGGATGAAATTCAATAAAGCACATAGATATATTTCAACTTATTTCTGAAATAGAGAAACTATAAGTAATACAAATTTAACATAGAGAACAAATGTAAATAGACACTAAAACCCAAGAATCTAAAACATTTAACCCAATAAACAATGAGACGTCCCTAAGGATGGGAAGCATGATTAAAATTCTACTTCACTTAAACAATAAACAATTAAAAATATTCTTCACTTAATTTTTGTTTTGACTTTTGAATCCTTAATAAATGTTTTAAAGTTACATCTTGATGTTAGCCAACATAAATATAGTTGTAAAAGTCAAACCGGATCTGTCAATTCTATTGGTTAAACCAAGAACCAGTTAAAGTATCAATTCAAACAAGTGGAAAAAACCAGTAGGTTTCAGAAGTGGTTAAAAACATTGAAACAGCCAAAACTAATACTAAAATTCAGATTGAATTGGCCAGATTTTTTAAAAAGAAATTCTAATCTTTTGCTTTTTCTAATAAAATTATTCTAAAATATTTTAGATAAATAAAAGATTCATACATAATAGTTATATATTATTTTTATTTATAATAATTTTTATCTTAAAAAACAGGTAATATAACTTAGTTAACTTAATCTTTATATAATTTAATGTTAATATATCATGAATTATATTATGTTAAAAATATATATTTATTTATCACTAGTTCGACTGTGAATGGTTAAACCAATAAACCGTAAACCAATGTCTTCACCAGTTTGATCATCAGTTTAGTTTTTAAAACGTTGCATTCAATAGACATCAGAACACATAAAGCAATATCCTATATCACTATACTCGCCACAAACAAATGCTCAATTCCTCGATATTGGAAGGTAAAAAGTTACCTGAACCATAGCCTGAAATGAAAATTATTGCATTAGATGGAAGTATGCAATTTCTACAAGAACCTAGTTGCAATTTGGATAGTGAGAGTACCTCAGAAAATGGTAGTGAGAATCCGAAATAAATTTCGAATATATTGCCAAAGTGCCATTAGGAGCTTAGTTGCAATTTGGATATTGATAAATAGAACAGTAGGCTATATAAGATAACAGATCACATGCTATAGGAAGAACTACAATTACAATTGGCAGCCAGAGTGCCTATAAAAACTATAAATTCATATGAAATTTCTGGCTTATTAATTGATAACTATTTTAGGAAAAAAAATAATGCAATACAATCTTGAGAATTCTATATAGTCATTTTTTCCCCTCTAGTTATGGCAACCTTTTATATCCAACTCCTCAATCATGTTGACAAAGTTGCACAAAAATCTATAAGTTTTGTTAGAATAATTGTGACAGTGGTTCTACCTCACATCAACCCAAAAGGCATGTACTCCAACAAAGGTAGGATTCTAAGCTTATTGCTATAACAACTTTTTATGTTTGAAATAGATTCTACTTGAACCAATTAATCTGAGTGGAATTATTCTTGAGCTTGCAGTTAAAGTTGAGGAGTTACAGTAGACAACACCGAGCTTGTAAAATCACTGGGTTATTGTGCCCCAGTTTCAACCACGGGTCACAATAAGAGTAGAATACCTATGAAAAGAACACGGAAGGGACAACCAACAGCTTCTTAGGAAAAGGGTGCAGGACACTTGTCTCATTTTTATTTGATATGTCTAAAGGAATCTACAGCATAGCTCACATCAATAGGTGAAAACTCCAAACATATCTCTATACTTATTGAAAAGATACGTGAAATGAACATCAACATAGATAAGCCAATGGCCGGAAGTGATAACCTAGTGGTTAAAGTTTAGTAAAGGAGGAAGAAGGTTGCAGTTTTGAAAAACTAACATTTACTAATAATTACTTTAGCTGTTTCTAAAAATAGATAAGTCAATTTGCCCAACTCCCTTATGGCAACAAACATTAGCTTATGTGTATCCACTCACAACACCAAAACTAGGCTCGTCAAAGCGGGCCAACCTGTCTTCAGTAGGTGGTCAAACCTGTCTAAAAAAATATTATTTTGCAGGTTACTAACGGTGGGTTAACCGGTCTAAAAAAAGATAAAACAATCAAAATTAACAATTAAAAAGAAAAACAAAAAAAATGAAATACACTTAATAAGAATAGTAATAAATAAGCGGTAATTAACTTTACTTTTTTAAGAAGCAAAAGAGAAAGTTTATTAAATTAGAGAAAAGAACAAAAAGTAATATGCTAAAATGCAAAGTTTCAAACATAATTTACCAACTTAACACTATATGTTTTCACATGATTCAACATAACTTCCATATAGTCAAAGCCAGGCGGGTTGGCCCGCTCTACCCTGCTCAAAACCTGGCAGGTTGGCAGGCCAAACGGGATGGGTTGAATGGTTTGTCTAGCCTAATACCCCTAACCCGCCCTGTGTTTTTCTGGCACCAACCCAGTGGGTTCACCCTGCTTTGACAAGCCTAACCAAAACATTCAATTCTGTTGTGAGGAAAGCCTATCTTTCCCCTCTCATTTGTCCATTATACAATCATTAACATTAAGTTATTCACCAAAGAAAAATCTAACACTAAGTTGTACTGAAAGCTCTAGCAGAAGAACACACTTCTTTGTGTATTTAGATGCCACCACAAACTCCAACAAGCCGCCTCCCAACACTCCATCCCCCTAAAAATAAACCAGTGAAACACATTCCCCCCAATAAACAACCAAGAAATTTGTTGAACATGAATTATATGAATAAATTTAAAGAAAAAATCTCCATTTATTTCCAATAATGATCAACAGTCCTGGATCACCACAAATGTTTATTCACCAACACTAAGAATAAAACAATTTTATATTCAATACATGATTGAAAAGTATAAGTTCATTCTAGTGTAGTAGCAATTAGCAAGAACCAGATGAAATTATAAACACAAAAATAATGGACCAAGATATCTGACTGTGAAACTAAGATGCGTATATGTGTCGAGGCACTAGGTGATATGTGAATAAAGGAATTAAAAGTATGCAAGAATATAAATTGTCACTTGCCTCTTGATATTCTGCTATTTGCTCTCCACTTATGTGGTCATCTCATCACAGTTACCCTCCGCTGTGACTGTGAAGTGTTACCACGTTTGCAGAAAAGAGCTGTTTGCAGTTCCCATGCTGAGGTGGTGCAATTATATATTCAGAATGAATTACAAAATTTTTGGGTGTTACATCTGTACAACCCTAGACAGAGTCATAAAAAAATATCAATGGGAATCCCCTTTCTGCCAGTTCCATTCCAGGGCAAAATAAATAATCATTTAGTTAAATTTCATTCAGCTTCTGCATTAACATGGAGTATGTCTCGGAATGTAAAAGGCAACCATTGCTCTTCATAAGATTTAGCAATTCTGAGCAATGATCAACATATCCACTCTTAGCTAAGCCATCAATTAGAACTTTCCAAGCCACTTCATCTTGATTATAACCACAACGTAGTAGACTATGAAAAACTGCTTCAGCCTTCTCTTTGTTCCCTTGTTCAAATAGCCCGCAAATAAGAAGCTTATAGGATTCTAGATGTGCTAAATGACCACACTCTAGCATAGAATCCAACAATCTCACTGCCTCCTCATACATTCCTAACTTGCAGCAACCACTAAGAAGCGAATTATTAACATTTTCAGAAGGAGAGAATCCATTTTCTCTCATATGATTTAACAAGCAGAAGGCTACAGGCACACGTCCCACTTTGCAAAGTCCTTTAATAAGCTTGCTGTAAGTGTTCACATTAGGCACAGAGCCATATTCCATCATTTTTGCAAACAGCACAGTTGTAATTTCAAAGTCAATTATATTCCATATATCTGCATTACCAACAGAGATAATACTTGAACTTAAATGAAGTACAAGAGGATTGTCGCCTTCCTTCTTATATTTTTCAATCAATAGATGCTTCATTAGGATGGAATATGTTTGACGAGAAGGTTCACAACCAGCATCAAACATGCGTTTGAGAACACCAAATGCACTATCAAGTAGTCCCACACATCCGTATGTATTAATTAGTAAATCATAGATCAAAGAATCCAGCAATATGCCTTCATTTTTAATCTTGACCACCATCTCTTCAGCCTCCTGTAATCTTCCTTGGTCACAATATGCCTTAATAAATGCAGTATATGTGACCACATTAGGCTGATATCCGGATGAAATCATTTGGTTGAGAATCTCATTAGCTCGGTCAAAGTTGCCTTCCTTCAATGTTTCCTCAATGAGAATTGTATAAGTATGAACAGTGGGCTTAGCATCAGACTTTACCATGTCTTCCACCAACAGCATTACTTCTTGCATTTTACCCTCTTTGCGCAAACCATCTATCAATACATTGAATGTGATTGAGTTTGGCAAACATTCCTCAGAAATCATCCTTTTGAACAACAAATGGGCATCTTCAACTTTCCCAGCTTTGCAGTATCCGTCAATTAATGCAGTGTATATGTGTTGATTTACTTGAATGTTTTTTTCCTTGAGGGACTCAAAGACCTGATGAGCTTCTCCAACTCTGTCCATTCTACAGAGGCAATCTATAAAGGCAGTAAAAGTCCGCTGATCAGGACTGACATCATCTTTAATCATCAAATGAAACAACCGAGAAGCACTATCTACTACACCAGCTTTACACAACCCATTGATTAATGTATTATACGTAATGAGGTTGGGCGACAGCTTATATTCAAACATTTTATTCAGCAGCGCCATTGCCCTGTCCATACTTTTCCTCCCGCAAAAACCACAAATCAATTCATTAAACGTACGGGCATTTGGCCAAACTTTATTCAACTCCATCATTCGCAAAACACCCATAGCATCCTCCATCATTCCCCCTTTACAATAACCAGCAATCAAGGCATTGTAAGGGACAAGGTTAGGAGCCACGCCGTTCTCCAACATTTTTCCTAACATTCTCATCGCCTTGTCCATCCTGCTCTCCTTGCAAAAGTAATCAATCAACACAGTATAAGTATAAACATTAGCCTCACATCTCCTTTCCCCCATCTCCTCAAAAAGATTCAACGCTTCCACCTCCTTACCCGACTCGCACAAAGCACCAATGAGAACTGTATAAGTTCGAACCGTGGGAAAACAACCATCATCCTTCATTTGCAAGAACAACTTGAGAGCCTCTTCAAGTTGCCCACTTGCACAAAGCCCATGAACAAGATTAGTATACGAACCCCCATCTCTCCGGGGCATAAACCTAAACACTCTATAAGCTCTCTCCACATCTTTATTCTTACAATAACCCAATATCAACGAACTATAAGTAAACGAATCAGGAAAAAACCCACCTTTAAGCAACCTAGAAAAGTAAAGCTTGGCCATAACCAAGTTCCCCAACTTGCAATAAAAATTCAACATTGTATTGAAAGTTATCAAATTGGGTAAAACCCCATCACGCAACATCTCCGTATACAACCTCTTCAACTCATCAACCATAGAAAAACGAGACAAGCACATGAAAAGCCTGTTATATGAGGTGAGAGAGAGCCGAAAAGCGAGTTGGGTATCCCCACTAGTGTTCATTCGGCGCAAGAGATTGAACACAAACCTGGCATCGTTTGGGGAAGCAGAGGACTTGATCATGGAGTTGCGAACATTCTCGGCGGCACGAAGCATGCCATTACGTACGAGGATGAGGAGGAGGGGTTCGTAGGAGTAAACGGTGTGGGTGAAACCGTGTTGGCGGTGGATCCATCGGAAGAAGTTGAGGGCGGTGAGAGGGTGGAGGTTAAGGGAGAAGAGAGAGGAGAGGTGAGTTGGGGTTAGGGAAGGGATGAGGGTGTCAAAGGAAGGGTCTTTACGCCATTGGGGATGAGAGAGAATGGAGAAAATGTGGGAAGGCAGATCGTGGTGGTGGTGGGGGAGAGGAGCGATTGAAGAGAAGGGTTTGAGGTGATTGTGATTGAGGAGGGTGAAAAGGGGCGTGGATTTTCTCATTTAAAAGCCATGAACAAACCAGTGGGTGCTGCTGAGGAGGAGGAGGAGGAGGAGGAGGAAGGAGGAGGAGAAAAAGAAAGGAATGGATTTTGGGGGTTGCGGAGAAAAATGGGCCGGGGCGAGTAATTTGGGCCAACCGTGTTTTCGGCATCGTGGTTCATCCTTAGCCGTGGGTGTAGTGGCATAGCACTATTACTTGTTTGACAAGAGACTACTAACCACTACGTGGCCCGTGGGGGTTCAAGTTTCTTTGTTGGATGCATCTATGCTTACTATTTTTTATACTAACTAGCAGGGTGTTTGGTTTTAACTAACTCAAAAAAAAATTTACATTCAAATAGATTTTTAACTGGATTGAATAACGTGAAAAATAAATATTAATTTTTATATTTTTTTATTTTCATAACCTCATTTCCTTAACTATATATCAAATGGACATTAGATTGGGTAAGATTTATGTTAGTATACACAACCTTTCAATGTATTTTACGTGCATACTTTTAAAATAAATTATGACTAACTAACATTTGTATTTTCTCATCGTAACATTTATATTTCATTTACTTATATTTAGATGCATAAAAAATATATCAATAGCCAGTTGCTTCAAGTGACATTTGTATGATAAATTCTTCTTAAAACTTTGAGTTTAAATTTTATGAATGGAAAAAATTATTGTTAATGAGTTACTCTTATTATAAAATGAATATTTTCACTCGAACATGATTATCGTTATTGGAAGATATTTTAAAGTAAAAATAAATGATGATGGGAAATGTGAGAAGTATGGCCATCTATATGTAGTAAAAATTAGGAAGATAAATGTTCACACATATGGTAATTGGTAAATAATAAAATATAGGATTTTGATCAAATTGGAGAAATGAAAAAGTTTGAAGGAAGAAAAGATGGGGAAATAAACCATATGAAGTAAGAAGGAAAGCTAAAGTAGGAAGAATTAAGGAGAAAGATAACATGTTTCTTATATGAACAATATATACATCCTTTTATCAAAATGTAAACATGTTAAGAGTACCGCGAAAATAGGTTGCTTCAAACTTTTCCTTCCATCAAATTTTTAATTGTTTAGTGATACTGATAAATGGATAAATAATTGCTTGTTTTTTAAAATCTTTATTCAAAATAAACAGACGAAGACTAAGAAGCTGATAATTGTATACAACTTTTTCTTCAAAATAAGCTTAATTAAACACATAATTATGTTCCTATGAATTTCCAAGACATATATACTAGCAGTGGATGTGAATAAATAATCATTTGAGATGAGTCCAATTAAGTCAAATATATAATCTCAAGGAATGAGGTGTCCTAACTTATGTTATTAGCTTACTGCTTCACCTTCTTATGTTTCTCTTATTGTATCCTCTCATAACCTTCATCCTTTGCAACCCTTGAATCATGGATGAACCTCATCTAGTCCTCACATAACTTTGCATGCATGTAAATCATCCTAAGACACAATACCCAATGGTAAAAAATGATAACAAGAAAATGAAAAATATTTTAATTAATAAACTAGAAAATAACACCAGTGTGATATTCACAATGAATTATATTTTAGATAGCTATTAACGATGAAACCATGACATGAAGTTATTAAGAATGGATAAGTTATTGCATTAATACATTAACCAAAAAAAACTAATTGGGAAAACTAGTCATGGAAAATAAGCTATAGACTCCATAACAAAGTAGTAACCAACATCAACAACTAAAATACATGCCACAAATAAAGAATAAATGCATCTATCAACATTTTTCCTATAAATTTAAATAACCACCTCTTTCTAGTCTTTTCATGCTGCATTTTAGTTCTCAATATTTGTTAGACACTTTATCCTTTTTAATTAAACTAGCTACTGGAATAAATGAGGAACAAGCCAGAGAAAAAATAAAGAAAACCAAGGAATAATAATTTCATTCATATCCCCCTTCTAACATAAAAGAGACAATATATAAGATTCAAAGGTTGCCTAACCTAGAAAGCAAGTGGGCTCAGAACAAAGATACAATTTTAAAAAAAGTCCTTCAGCCAGTTGGGTTTTTTATAAATCTTTTGGGCCTTTTGTGTATTCTAATATGGGGCCATTGGGACCTGTATCACTGCCACCCCAATGGAGACAGGCTCTGTCCTCAAGGCCCAAAGGGACAGAAGCTTATGGGGCATGCAAAATCATAGATCGAGTGGGAAAATGCGTGCCAGGGTGGACTGCATCATTACAAGGCACGCGAAGAGGTAGAAAGTTAGGCGAAATTGACGGTGAGATGGACATTCCTGGAGTTTTATGTGTGATTAACGACTGAGAAGGGGAGGAAATTTCAGGAACTAATGTATTAGGTTTAAGTGAAGGTGTAAAGCCTTGGGGTCCTAAAACAGAAGTAGGGGGAGAGAGGGATAAGTTAGAACAGCAGGGAGAGGTCTGATATTGGAAAAAGGGTTCTGTCCATGAAAAGCTTTTAGCAATAAGACATGAAAAACAGGATGTAGTTTCGAGTCAGGTGGGAGATCGAGTTCATAAGCAACTTGTCCTACTCGACGAAGGATTGAAAATGGACTAAAGAATCGACGGGCCAGCTTGGGGAAGAGGTAGTGAACAATAGAATCCTGTCGATAATGCTTCAGACGGAGCCAAACCAGATCACCGACGTTGAAGAAAACATCCCGAGATACAGGTTTGCTTGCGACACCATTCTTTGTCTGGTGTGTTGCAGAGAGGCGCGAGCTTTTGTCTGGAGGATAGCCAATTCACGCCTAATATATGGGTACAGCCTTGATATAAAACAATTAAGCAATATTTTAGGGGGTAAACCAATAACGCGATTAGAGAGTTTTTCAAATTGTGCCTGATAATCTGTGACAGACCCCTGTTGATGAAGTTTGAATGGCTTAGCTTATTGACTTTTATAAGTTGATGGCCCAAAACAAAGCTCTAAAGCCCAAGCAAATGTGTGATAGTTTGTGAGTTGACGGTTGTGATACATCTATTTAAACCAGCTAAGAGCATCACCCCGCATATAAAAAGCTACCATAGGTAAACGTAAATCTAGGGGAACTTGGTAAAACATGAAAAACTAATCGGCTTGAAATAACCAATCTAGGGGGTTAGAACCATCAAAAAGGGCAAGGTCCAGTTTGGGAGGACGTAACGGAGGGTTGTTGGGTGTTGGAGAAATTGGAAATGACGAGGTAAAGGGAAATAGGGAAAAGAGGGTTGAGGAATAGATGAGGTAATGGGATTAGTGGTGTAAGTGGGCCCTGAGTGAGGAGTGGTTGAAAGGGAAGGGATTGGAGAAGTGAGGCCAAGGGTAAACATAAAAGTTATGTTGGTTAAGGGAATGGAGTACGATATAACCACAGGACTGTTTGTAGAGGCAAGAAAAGTTGTGGTCATGGGAGATGATGGGTTTGGGGTGTTGGTAGAAGGGGATCCGAGATGAGGTGGTTGGAGTTGAAGGGAAGCTACTTGTTCTAACAAACCCCCCATAAAACTGGTCATTGCATCATGGCGGGCATTCATAATCTGTTGCAATGATTGTTGTCAAGCTACCTGGGTATGACGATGGATGTCAAACTGGGTCTGGAGCAGACCTAATTTTTCAAAAATACCATGGAGAACCTCTTCAAGATCCTTAGATGTAGTGGGTTTAGGAGCCATGAGAAAGACAATGAAAGCACCAAAATGTTAGGCACCTTATCCTTTTCAATTAAACTAGCTACTGGAATAAATGAGGAACAAGTCATAGAGAAAAACATAGAGAAAACCAAGGAATAACAATTTCATTCATGTCCCCCTTCTAACATAAAACAGACAATATTTAAGATTCAAAGGTTGCCCTAACCTAGAAAGGAAGTAGGCTTAGAACAAAATATACAATTTTAAACAAAGTCCTTCAGCCAGTTGGGTTTTTTTAAACTCTTTTGGGCCTTTTTGTGTATTCTAATACGGGGCGATTGGGACCTGCATCAATATCACAATGCGATTTTTCTCCATTATCCATCCTAACTTTATAAATACTTTGCCCAAAGATTCGTTGAAAGCTTTTGTGTGTTTTTGTTTTTTTAACATCCTTGCTCTCCAAATAAATAAGTTACTAGTTGTCCTCACTTATTTGTTGAAGATGGTTTACAACTATCTCTTGGCATAATTTTATGTCATATTTGAATATAAATTAACCTATACAATCTTAGACAAAAAGTAACCTAAAAAATAGTCAATCTACTATATCTATAGAAATGCTATGTTGACATGCAACTAAAATATACAATACAAACAGTAGTATAAGGAAGTGAAAAACACTAAAAAAGGAATAGGAAAAGGAGCCTTGGGAATGTCTATTGAAAAACTGAGTCTTCATGTATCTAGAGAGTTGTCGCTTGCCACTAGGTAGAAATAATCTACGATATTGATTAAACCAATCATCTCAACCAATTCATTGTTATGTAAAATGCTTATATATGAAGACACTCGACCTTAAGATAACCTATAATATAGAGGCTTTAAATATCAACAAATTCACCCCTTTATGACCTATGGGCATAAACATGCCAAGCTTTCACAATAACGTATGTACTGAAATAATCAAGAAGTTTTTGGTTCCCATACCTATCCACTACATCCAAAGAAGAAAATACTTAACACAAAATAAAAGAATACTTTAGAAAAGTTAATACTGTTTTACAACATTAAAACAAGAGAATAAGAGTGAAATAATACTACCATTAACTATTCATCATTTGATGTAAACAAGAAAACTAGTTTATACCTTTTCATTTTCTTTTTGTTCAAATTTCATATTCTGAATGACAACCACTAAAAATTCACATTATTTTCTAATCTCTCCCCACACTTTGTAAACTTTTCCATTACCAAATACTTCCCAAAGTGGAATTACCAAAATGATTAAGTTTAATGAGTCATTCCAAACATTAATCTAATTTTAATTAGTTAAAATACCTTTTCAATCCTCTTAAAGTCTAGGGTTTAGAAAAAAGCCCTTAAAAAATTCACCCTAGACTTTTGGCCCTTAAAAAATTTTAGGGTTTATGAAATCAAGGAATTGTTAGGTTTGACTGTTAACTGATAAGGTGACTAACATTTGTGTCACCTCATCAGTGACACGTATTTAACACGTGGCAATTTTTAAAAATAAAAAAATAAAAATTCCATGTCATCATTTGTATTAACTTTTTAAAAATAGATAATTTTTTGTGGTTCTAAAATGTAACCGTTGACAATAGTTTATGTAACAAAATTAAAATGATTGGAAGCATTAGTTACGGTTAAAATTTTAAACCGCTGAGAATAGTCCAATATATTTTATCAAATATTTTCTCAAACACATTATGGGCACTATACATTATAGCAGTATACAGTGTACCAATGTAAACAAAACCCAAATTAAATCAAATCAAACATTTATATTTACATTATGGGCACTTATCTTACCTACAGAACCCAAACATTTACATTTTATTACCATCAAATCAAATAAAATCAAAGCTAACTGAAAATTTTCTTTTCTTTAAAATCATGTCCACTTGCGTTACTCTTTTGCTTGGGCTTAGCTTTTTGTTTGTTATCATTTGGGCTACTATCCATTGTTTGTATAATCTATGTGGCAATCATACTTCTCAGAAGCACTAGAAACTACACATGTAGAAATAGAAACAAAAAAAGGCATAAAAACTTAAGTGAACCAACCCAGACAAATCTCTAAGTTAGCAAAGATACAGCCAACGAAACAGTACATGCATAACATAAGAGACAGCGTGATTATGAAAACAACTCATCCACTCACATCAATAACAAAGTAAACAAAAGCAGAAATCAACAAAATAACAATTACAAATTCACCATAACAAAACAAAAGTGTCACAATTTAGTAAAATTACAAGCACTGATAACCAAAGTCCGGGATTACATTTCATTTAACATGCTGATTTTCATGATAAATCCTAGATTTTAAGAGATTAATCCAATTCAACTTGGGATAAAAGTTGACGATATGGCCCATATTTAAGATTTAAACAAGCCATTATGATCACTTTAATTTTTTTAAAAAGAAAACTGCAAATGGGACAAGGGAGACACATTTAAGGTGTAACATCCTTTATGTTTATAAATTAAAAATAAATGAAAGTATAATTTGGCCAAAAATAATAATGATATATGAAATTAAAGTGGGGAAAAGGATACAAAATGAAATTTTAAAAGAAAATGGAATCAGAACCCAGTCAATGACATGTAGCGTCAGCATCGTGATCAACTTTTAAATGAGGCATGCAAAACAATTGGGCAAAAACGTTTTTCTCCTATTTTCTTCCTCTCTTTGTGCGATTTGGCTAGAACTTGGTTGGAACCTTGGATTTTGGTGGTTTTGGAAGCTTGGAAGGTGAGGTAAGGCATTTGGAATCCTTAATTTCAATTTTCTTCTTCTTCTTCCCTTATTTTTCTCTCAAACCGCATATGCATGTTATGTGGGAAGCTTGGATTCTGAGTTTTAATGGATTTGGAAGCTAAGATTGTAAGTTTGGAGGTGTGAGGAAGACAATGTGCTAACCTATTTGATGTTTCGGTAACTGTAGGTGCTAGAACGAGCGTTGGGCGAGCGATCGACGAAGTGGACGTTGAATTCGGAAGAGAAACGGCAAATCAAGCGACTGGAGGACGTAACTGACACCAAGAACAAATTATTAAAGGTTGGAATAGAGGTAAGTGAGTTTTTGGGTCATAATTAATTAAGATTTGAATATATGATAGTTTCAAGAGGTTTAGAAATTATTTAGAAAATATTGTTGATGTTGTATGTTACCGACCCTTAAGATAGGAAGTCATTGTGGCTGTTCTAGAAGGTCAACCGGTATCACAGGTCAACGTCCATACTACAAAGACATAGGAGCCTTTCCTACACCGGTCATCCAGAGTCTCATCTGAGACATCGAATCCTTCATCCGTTCTCATTCTTCCATCGTATATAACCGTTTGCCTCAATGTCATGATAAGATAAGTAAAGTCACTACTTATCAACGTAGATACCCTACACAACGGAATGTGTCTATATCATTCACTGAAAGAAGTAAGTACGATTACTGGCGTGATATACGGAAAAAAGGGATTATCCCCATCTCTGTGTCAGAATCGTACACTGATCATTGACCTACCCATTGTCACACTCTGAATACTGAACCATTTTGATTGATGCTTTGCACATGGCATCAGAACCATGGGCCCACTTGCACCCAACGATTCATTTTCCACGTTCAACTATAAATAGCATATTCACCAACACATGCAAGGTTACGTTATTCTTACTCTCATTTTACTATTGCATTGCTTAAGTGTTCACTGAGTTCCCATACATTCTTCTAACTTGAGCGTCAGAGAATCTTCACAGGTGACACCACCTTTCGCCCTCTAACAACGCGAAACACTGGTGTGAAGGATCTCCAGGACAACAAGATCGGCTTCTCCCACTGTGAGGTCGGATTATAATACTGGATACCCACTGTACTGGTGTATAAATACTATAAAGCATATGCTTTTATTGTTGGTTCCCACACCGGATAGTAGACCTCGGTTTGGACCAGTTCAGGTGGTTAAATATAATTAATATAATTTTATAAGTATATTTGAGTGTGGTTAAGTTATCGTTTGATAAAGAATTATCTCGATTAAGCAAATGTAAGTTAGGAAGTAATGAAATAAATATATATACAAATTATATAAATGGGTAACATCGAATAAATTATGAAATTTTATTGACGTGATGAGGTGTGGTATGATATTTAATGATGTTATTATGTATGTTTTGATGAAAATGTTGAGATTAAATGAGATAAGGTCTATGTGCCTATATAGCATGGCTGCTGATGATGGGTTGACAAGTAGGGGGCCCGAGTGATGAGTACATGTCAGTTTCTGACATTGTATATGTGATGTATTGATAGTATGCCATGTTGATATGAATTGTTATGTGATTATGTGGTGTGGGACAACCGACGGTATGTGTAGCCCCTAGTTTCTGGCTCCCGTGGCCTTTGTGCCTAGTTGAGCTACCTAATGGTCAAGTAGGACCCAATGGTTGAGGTGGAGAGTCAAGCAGGACTCGGTGGACCAAGCAGGATCCACGGGATGTCAAGTAGGACCTCCAACTGAAGGCTGATCCTTTTTAGTATCCAGATACTAGGAGTCAGATGCATGCGAGTCAGTTATGCATTATATGAATTGATGATTGATTGTATGAATCTTTAATGATCTATGATGTTCGTGATAAACCCGTGGTATTAATTGAATTGAGAAATAGATGTGTATGCATGTGACTTGTGTGGTTAGGGATATTATGTGAGAGAATAAAGGAGATGAAAATATAAATGTATACTAATGCTATAAAGTCATAGAAGTTAATTAGTAATGAGAACAATAAGTAATGTACAATTATGCTTATTATTCTATCCTAGATTAATTATGATATGTCAAACACTCATCCTTGCTGTTGTTTTCTTAATTAGTGACCAGTGACAGGGAGGATGCTAATGCCTTGGAGGTGCGCCAAGCGGAAGATTAATGCCAAGGATGAATGAATTAATATAATATATTGTTATGTAATAATTTATTTGGGTGTGCTGAAGAATTACTTACGTTATGCTTGTTTGATTATTAAATTAAGTTGATAATTTGATAATGTGTTGATGATGATAACTGATGAGATAGTTAATATATGATTAATAATGATTAATGATGATGATTGATGATGATGACGGTAAATTAAGTAGGAGGATTTGCTATGTAGTGTGTGAATTGTTATAAATTATTGCATGAAGCCAATATTGTGTGAATGATTGATATGGGCAGGTTCTATTGTAATGCATGATTGATGTAACGTGTATGAGATGCAATTGGATGGTGCATGAATGAGTTTCATTGATTTTTAGAAGTTACGCATATAGTGACAAGTGTGAATTTAAGGAACTGAATAGGTGAATTTGAGATCCGCTAGGTTTCGGGACCCTCAAAAGATACTAATAGGTCCTCTAGGACATTTAGGAACTGTGTTAATGGCCTTGGGCCAATTGGAACCCATTTAGGGTGTTTGGTGCAAGGGTGTTGTACAAAAAGGGGTTAAACTGCATTTTGCGCATAACTTGCGCATATGTTGGAATTTTGGCGATCGGGGAAAACATGTGACCCGTGAAGTTTCATGGCAATCGGATCTAAAACGGGCCATTTGGGTAGGTTAAAAGTTGGCCGATTGGCCTAAAATATGTAACATATGCTGACGCGTAGCGTCAGGGCTGCGTTCTGGGTGTCACTCGTAGCGCCAGACCCCTTGTTTCAGCTTTTTGGTTTCTTTTAAAAAAATTAAATAGGTTTTGCATTTTAAAGAGTTATATAATTACTATTTTGGGATTTTTTTAGCAAAAATGAATATTTTTGAATTAAGGCTTAATTGAATTAGTTAATCGTGAAAAATTTGTTGTGAAAATCGATAAGAGGAATAATAATAATAATTGTAAATTAACCTAGGATGTCACATAAGGAGATTCACTATGAGCACAAGATCCAAAAGATATTAGGGGAATTTAATTTGTGAGAACCTTAAAGCTACATTAGCTCCAATTTGAGTAATAAATACTATATATCAGTGAAAAAAAGAAATAAGAATATAAGTGGATGGAAGAACTAGCAAGGAAAGGCATGACAGTGGATTTTTCATTCTAGATTCTAGATAGCAGGGAAAGGCACCTCAACAATGATCACAACACTAGATAAAGAAGTCTAAATTTTGGTCAAGGACAAGAAATCTAATAACACCAAAAATGTCCCAACTTTGTTATATTTTGGATTCCTGTACAATCTGTACTTTGGAAAAGGGTTCAATATTAAGGCTGCATAGAAAATAGAAAAGAGAAAAATGTCAAATATTTGTTACAACACATATCAATAAAAACAGAAGGGAGCAAAGTGAAAAAAGAAACCCCAAATGTACAAAAAGGAACCATTTTCCTCAACTAAACCCAACGGCAACCTCACCACCACCGCATGAAACCCCCTTAAACAACTCTGACACTGTTGACGGTGACCTCAACCAAACCCGGTCACCTCCTTGCCTCCTCCTCTGCTGACAAGACTCTTACAACTTCACCAACTCTAATTTCGATCCCACAGTTTCACCCTCTCCTCGATGCAGGAGTAAGACGACCACCACCAAGGCGTCTCTAACTCCCGCTTCCTTGTCTTTGCCTACAATGATAAAAACCTCCGCCTTTAGACCCCTAAACCCCCTATTAACAAAAGCCATAGACAGATCTAAAAGGAATCAAATATAAATCTGAGTATAGATCAAACCACTAATTGAGAGATTAAGAAGGAGAAAAAGGTACTCGTCAAAGGGAGCATATTATTGAAAGGAAAAGAGAACGCAAGAGGAAGGGGGTACTCTCTAGAGAGACTAAGAACTTAGAGGGATAATGGGGTTCACCAAAGGAAGATGAGAAGAGAAATGTGGGATACGAGAAGAGTGTTGGGGTTTAAGGAGAAGGAAATGAGAAACTGATAGTGAAAAGGTTCATAAAGATAAAGAGAAAGAGTAAAGAAGAGAGGAGGTGGATAGCGACTAAGGTTAGGGAAGAGCAGAGAAGGTATAGGGTGAGGGAAGAAAAGAAAAGAGGTGGCATACAAGTTTAATTTTGGGTCAGGTTATGATTTTAAGGTTATTGTTAATGGTTAAAATTTTAAATTGTAAATAATATTATTTAAAGTTGCCACGTGTCATCTACATGGCTCAGATGAGGTGGCACAGACGTTAGCCACCTCATTAGTTAACAGTCAAACCTAACGATTCCTTAATTTCATAAACCCTAAAAATCTTTAAGGCTAAACATCTAAGGTAAATTTTGAGGGGTTTTTCCTAAAACCTAGACTTTAAGAGGGTTGAAAAGGTATTTTAACCATTTTAATTTGATTGGAGCTTTCTTTCTCTCACACACACTAATAAAGTCCTTAAACACACGAGTTATATTGCATAATAAAAATATCAATCCACAGAGACGACATCACTGATCAATAGGCTAGATTTTTAAGACTTTAAAAGGCAAAGTAAAATAAAACTAAGAACATAGCAAAATAGATCAATTTCACAATAAGGAAATCAAATCACAAAAACAATCATATGGGTTTCATTTTTTTCCTAATTATCAAAAACTAGTATCTTATAACTCACGATTCAACTCTAAGATTGCTAATTTGCTCATGTTTACTCATCAATACCTCTTTGAGGTTCTCATATAACCTAGTTCTAATCACTTGATTCACTTATTAACACCTAACCACATCGACTACAAATAATTTTTAAAAGTTATCACAGTTCCTTTACAACTCAAATTAAGCATAAGTATATAGGAAACTTAAATTAACAATGCATAGATTCGACATCAAGAATTATAAAGTCACATCTTTCTTTAATTGAGATTACTTATACATCCCTAAAAGCAAAGAAAACTACTTTCTCATGGAGGTGGAAGACACAAGCACTTAATACCACTTGTCATCATGGACAAACAAAACAAAAAATAAACAAAAATACTTATGAGAAAGGAAAAAAGAATACTTAAGAAGCTCCTAAAATTGTTGATGACATTGTTGGCATTATGGGTAATGTGTTTGAAATTCTATCTTTTCAACGTAACGAAATATTCTTGTCACTATAACATTACTACAAAAAAAAGGATTTAACATCGACAATTCATAGAGGTTAAAAATGTCATAGTGACATTTTTGTAAATAGGTTATGGATCTTATTAATGTTTAACATTGAATAGTTTTTATCTGGTGTTATAAATATTTATAACACTAATTTTAAAAGAAACTAGTGTTACATATTATTCACACTAGATATTCTATAAACCAATGTTAATTATTATAATTTTAACACCTATTATTTGTAATAGTCAGTGTTAATTATTTTCCTAATAACCTTAAAACATCCTCGACGAGAAAAAACCTTGTAACTTCACAAAATCCGCTTCTCCCTTGAAACCCTTCTTCACCCTCATAACTTCACGAAAATCTCAATCTCATTTTTATTTTAACTCACGTATCATATATGTTATGTCATTCCATCATATGTTTTCCACATAATACTTTGCTAATTAATTATCATTTCTTTACCCACGTGAGAAACTCAATCTTAGATAACCAAGTTCTTTTGGAGGATCTTATATATGCTTACTGCGAAAAAATTACATACGATGGTGAAACTTTTTAGAGATGGTTTTGCATAGTTTACTAATTTTTATAATTTGGATCAGAAATATAACACAACATTGAAATATCTTGCTAATAGGAGGTTTTAGTTTAGATATTCAATAATGACAATGAAAGATTGTGTATTTTGCTATTCCAATCATAATCATTAGGAAATGGTATAACAGATATAGTAATCCACAAATTACACAAATCCGACCTAAGATTGAACACCCTTTGACTAAAGGTAAATATAATCAAATTGACGTTTAAGAAGAAGATTTAAACGGTGCGACCCATATGTTGATGAAAACATGCATGCTGTAGTTAAAAATCAAGTAGAAGCTCTATTTGAATGTATTGGTTGGACCAAAGTGGTTACTCAGTGTTTTTCAAAGGGAAGATATGTCTTGCTAATATTTGGACCTGTGACTTTCAGATTAAATAATTTCTTTCCTATACATTGACAAACTATAAACATCTTTTTCAAAACTTTTACAGCCAATTCATGCCAAGGTAGCAAATGATGTTATTGACCTTGAAAAGCAGCATATTACATTTATATCAGATGATTGTTTCTCATGTGTTTTGATTTTTGCAAAATACAGTATAAAAAAAAGAAAAAACTGAGCACTTTATGATATCAACGCAAAACAAAAATACATTACAAACAGAGACGGACCTTTGTTATGACATAGGAGAGGCATGGCTCCCTCAAACATTTTTTTATTTTTTTTATATATGTATACTACACAAGTAATTTTAAGTATGTCAGTATAACATTTTAGATCTAGTAGGAGACAAATAGTTTTACTTTGTTTCATGTCAGGTAATCTTTTATATTTAATGACAATAATTTATAATGATTTATGAAATGACTATTGAATTATAGTGATTTTTCTTGAATTCATTATTATACATGCTTGTTTTGACTAGAGAAAATAATAAAATATGTTATTATTAATATTTTAAAAATAAATTATATAAAAAAATTTAACATGGCACCTCTAACTTTTTTATTCTAGTTCCGCCATTGATTACAAATCACACCTAAGGCAGTGTATAATTATTAAGTTACATAAATCAAGTAAATTATAATGCTAGGAAATGACTTAAATAATGGTGGAAAAATATGTCAGAATTAAAAAAAAAAGAAACATACAAACATATATAGTAAAATTGCATCAAACAGTCTAAATAGAACCACAATGTAATAAAATAAAAGATGCAAAAAATTAAATTTGAGAGATGAACAATTGCCCATGGATTTTTTAATTACTAGTAGTTACGACAATGGATGTGTTAAGTGTTTCTTTTTGGATGATAGAGTCTTCTGAATTCATTCTCCACTTGCTTTAGTTCATTTTTTCATTTTTATGCATTTTGCCTAACTGCAACTGGAAAAAAGTTACAGCCTTCTCTTACAGGATGTTACATATGTAGTCCAACAATGCAATGCCATGTGTCCCCTTGTTGCTTTATCTTCAAAACTATACAAATTAATTATTTAGAAATGTGTTCAGTCTAATCTGATGATAGAGAGCAATTTGATCATAACTTAATTACCTATTAATTTGAAGACTTAGCATGCTAACTTGATGTCATGTAAACATTAGAGCTCTTTGTTTATTTCTTTATTTCCTTTCAACTAAGGCTTTTAATTGACAATATAAAAACACATCAATATTGACTCTTATTTAAATGTTACAAATTAATCCTAATTTGATTTAACTAATCAACATTTTCCATTAATTAATTGATATAAAAAATGTATCAAAAAGATTTTTATATTTAAAATTAAAAATACCTATCAAATTTCTTTATTTTTATCTAGAGATTTTAATTTCACCTCCCAACCTTTGTTAATATTTAATGGTATCATATAAGCTTTTATATGTATTTGACTTTCCAAGAAGGATAATTACGTACTTTTCTAACTACATGCGTTTTGGTTGGGTTTCAAAGCTAAAGATTTAATATATTATATTCCCTACATTTTAAACCATTAAAGAATTTTGTTGATCAAATATTCTTTTGATTATAAAAAATTTTTAAAAAAATGTGCAAGGGATACCCTAACGTATATACAAAAAGTTGTTAATCACAATCCTTATAAGCACAAAAGAGACTTTCTATACCATTCAATATAGCTTCTAAAGAACTCATTGAGTTGAAACTTTAACCAAAGCCACGAACTTTACTAAAGCAACTCAAACATGTTCTTAACATTCCTCTCTTGAAAATTACCCCATTCTTTATTACCTAAATAGTTCAAACAGTAGCAAACCACATACCAATCCAAGTTTAGTCCTATTATTAAACTCATACTCATTATAAATTCAAAGTGTTCTTTACCATAATGATGCAAAACCGAACAAAAATCTAACCAATCAAACCAAAAATGCCATAAAGAATAAGATACATTACATGAAAAATATATGAAAACAATTCTCCTCGTATTCTCCGTAGTAGACGCATAGGAAAAACGAATTATCAAACACAACCCTATGCGTAGCTAAATTATTTTTAGTTTGAATTCAATCAAGTAATAACCTTCATCCAAGGCCTCCCATTTTAAGAGGCACAACATTATTCCAAAAGAAGCGCACAAAAAATGGATCCCACAAGTCAGGTTGTTGAAGCAAAAAATTGTAAGCCGACTTTACAGAAAACTGACCGAAAGAAGATCCCAACCGTAACCAATAATTTGATGCAGCCACATGCATACCAACAAAACTTCCAAGATCATGAAGGAGATATGAAACCACTCAGACGAAAAACTCTCTGCGCCATTTAAGATCCCAGACCCACACATGCATATCAGGTACAGAAGCATGTTGTTGTGACAAAACTAAGAACAACCTGTGATACCTAGATTTTGACGTTGTTTTCCCAACTAGCAGTCATACCAAAACCTTGTTTGTAACCTATCATTCACCACCTTCCTCACACTAAATCCAAACCACCCAGACTCATTAGACAGTTTCAGGACACTTCCTAAATCCCTCCATCATCTTGAACTTTTCTTGAAAATATCCCAATCCCTCTGAACACCACTCCCATATTTTGATTCTAATACTCTTCCATATCAAATATGAGTGCAATTAGTTATTGTCTTTTATTAAATTTAATTTTAACTTATAAGTGAAAAAAATTAGTCATAAGAATATATTTATATAGTTAAATAATTTGCTTATTAATCAATATTCTTAACTTACATTGAATACCACTTTAATATTATTTAGTATATATGTTTAATTTAAATATTAGATTATGATTTAAATTTTTAAAATAAAGTAGGTTAGATATTTTTTTAATAATATTGATTTCCTCTCAACAGCACGAGGAATTAAAAAAATGCCGATGCATGGGTAAAAGTAATAATAATAGTGTGTATATATTAATGAATTTTTTTATTGATATTGAATATAATTTAAAAATTATTTAGTATTTAATATACATATTCAACTTAAGCATGAAGCTTTTATTTTTTTATTTTAAAAAAGTATTTTAAATATAAATTTGTTAATAATATATGTTTTCTATGCGTTACACGGAAAACATTTTAAAAAAAAAACTCATGGGAATGCACGAGGTAAAAATACTGTTTTATGTTTATTTCTATATCTCTTCGATATAATACACACGAATGAAGTGTCTAATCTGTGAAATACCTTTTGGTTTTACCTGTTTCTACCTCGCCAATGTACCTACGACATGGGATGCATTATGTCCCATCTTGCTTTTTATATTTATTCTCCCTTCTACCTAAAATGTTTCATTCATTTTTCTTAAGCTCTCTATTTTTTTTATTATTATCATCAACTAGTTAAGTTAATTAAATTATTTCAAATTCTCTTTCAGACCAAACTCATTATTCAAAATGCCATTTTTATCTAAAATTAAAAACTTTAAATAAAAAACTAAGAGTTTTATGCAGAAAATATTTGAAGGAAGAATCTAATTGTGATCTATTTTAACAAGATTAGAAGATCATGAAATCAAGCAACAAATTATTTAAGATAAAAATTGCTACATATTTATAATCAGATAAAATATAATTAAATTTACCTTTTAATATAACTAATTCTTTAAAAGTGCTCCATCATTCCTATTTATAAGACAATTCAGACCAAAACACATATATTAAAAATATATATTAAATATTAATTTTTATAAAAGACAATGTAAAATTTTCAATTTATCCTAATTTAAATTCAAATTCTACTTTAATGTTAATTAACAATAGAATTTCTCTAAAACAAGAGTAAACATGATAAAGCATTAAATATTTTGGTCACCCCTAATAAAATTATATATTAGTGCTAAACATTAAACCCAACTTTAGTTTTAAATATAAGCAAAAATAATGACTTTTACATATATTAATTAAGAATAATGATTAAAGTTATTATTCATATTAATGTTATCCTAAAATACTCTAATATTATTTATTTTAAAATTATATATATGAGAAGAATGCATTTAATAACATTAAAAATACAACATTTTAAAAATGTACTTATATCGAATAGAATATAAGGACAAGGCAATGATAAAGGAGAGAGTGAGTGAGGAAGAATCTGGTATGAAGGAAGTCCTTGAATTAAGATTCTTATTCTTACATCCATCAACTGGAATGAGGAGATTCTATATTTCCACTTCACAAACACAACCACCTCATTTATTACATTTACCGCTAAAAACCACCAAAACATAAATAAATAAATTAAAAAAAACAAGTCCACGCACCTCAAATCCCCTTCCTCACTCCAACTCTCCAAACAACATGAATCATTGATGACTCACTACTTGCAACTATGAAGAAACCCATAACCTTATTCTAACCATTCTCCTTTCCTTCCGAGCCAAGTGACTTCACTTGGCGCATGTCCATTCACAGTTTAACACCCATGAAAATTAGATCCCTCCTTGGAATCCACACCTCACGCAATGCAAGACCCTCATGAAACCACGCCCTCCAAGCGCAACTCCAAGCGACCCGTCTTCAAGGTCCTTCCGGGTCAGATCGCCTTCCGCCTCGTGTGCCACGCCTCCATCGTCGGCGGCCTCATCGGCAGCTCCGGCTCCATCGTCTCCCAGCTCCGCCGAGAAACCGGCTGCAAAATCCACTGTGAAAACGCCGTGCCCACCACCGACGACCGGGTCATCCTCGTAATCGGGTCGCTTTCGCCCCGGAAAGGCCTTGACTTGGGCGATGGGGAAGTCGAGGTTTCCAACGCCCAAGAAGCCGCCGTTAGGGTTTTTGATCGGGTTTGGGAGCTTGAAGCCGAAAAAGGGGGTAACGCTAACAGAAGTGTTAACGGCGATGTTCTTTGTAAATTGCTCGCACACACTTCTCAGATTGGTGCCGTTGTGGGCAAAGGAGGGAAGAACATAACCGCCATTAGGAACAGTACTGGCGCCAAAATTAGGGTTTGCCCTCCTCCACATTGTGCCGCTAAACAAGAGGAGTTACTTCTAGTAAGTTTTATTGCTATTTTTAGTATCATTTTATCATTATTATTATTCAAATTAGAAATAAGAAAATAGCATGCTACATATTGTGTTTTTATTTTAAATGCTATATATATTGCTTGATTTGGAATGATAATTATATATGTGAATAAATTGGGATTTCTGTTTGAGATTGTGGGCAATTGACCACTTGTGCCATATTCGAGTAGATTGAATCTGATGTGTCATTATGAGAAATGTCAAAATACTGATTTTGAGTTCCTAGTAGTGCGATTTGTCATGTCATTTCGTTTCCCTTGTAATGTGGGAAACTTGTTTGTTTTATTCCTCCATTTGGCTTTCATCCGATTCTGTGAAAGAATACGTGCTTTTCGTATACATGTATATATATGCATGGTCATATTTTTTCTGCTTATTATTTGGGTCCTACAACCCTATTATATGCTTTCAATCACTTTTAAGAAATAAATATCACATATTTTTATATACTTTTTATATAATAAAAGGTCATGCTAAATACTAATAGTATCTAAAGACACCGATTAAGAAATTAAAGATAGTTTTTTTTTTGTATCGAGGATGCACTGAAAATGAAGGAAGGGTTAAGAAGGATAGAAAATTTTGAAAATGGCTTTTTTAATTTGTGTAATTTTACATATGATAAAAATTATAAATTCTTTTGAACTTGCCTTGAGAATCACAAAGAATTATATTAATATTAATTTTAAATGAAATTTTGAATTTTTTATCCATGTAAGGTTGCTTAGAAAAATCACCTTTGAGAATTCTGTTAGGATGTACTGAAAATAATAGAGGTTGCATTTATTACAATTTTTAATGAAAGTTGTCCATTCTTCCGTAACTAACATTTCCCATAATATAATGTATTTTTTCAATAAATACTTTGTACTTTTGTTTCTTTATCCACCATTAGCATTTACCTTTAATTCTAATGGGGGATCAAATTGCCAACAAAGGAAAACTATAGATTCTAGTTCCATGTTTGAAATTTCTTTGCACGAGCTTTGGAAATAACACCTCACGTGTCACTAAAAAATGACCATTTGGATTAGAAAAAAAAAAGACCATTTTCTTTGCATGAGCTTCGGAAATAACACCACACTTATCATTAAAAAATGACCATTTGGATTCACAAAAAAAAAGACCATTTGGAATTCTCTTTCTTTATCCGTGAACTTGTTTAATCGGCAGATAACTGGTGAAATTTTGGCTGTAAAGAAAGCACTGATTGCTGTATCTCATTGTCTTCAAGATTGTCCGCCATTAGGCAAAGTTCCAGTTTCTTATAGCATACCAACTGTTAGCTCTTCTGATACATCTTCGTCTGATCCCAATGCTGAACTTTTCCCTCACCTTAACTCATTGTTAAACTCCATGGAAAGTTTATCTATGTATGATGCTTCAAAACAGTCAACAAGTTCTAATGAAACGTCTAGCCATGACGCAAAAGGCACAGAACAGGAAGTTGTGTTCAGGATCCTCTGCTCTAATAATGTAGCTGGCAGTGTGATTGGCAAAAAAGGGGCTATAGTCAGAGCTCTGGAAAACAAAACAGGTGCTTCTATTATCTTTGCACCCCCATTAAGTGAGTTTGCGGAGCGTGTTGTCACCATTTCTTCTGTAGAGGTTAGTCTTATCAGAATGTTGCACTACTGCTGACTCATGTTCACATTGGTTTTTTAGGTTGCACTCTTTTTCTTGTGCATATGTAATGCAATGCCATATAATTATGCATTTCATGGATGTGCTTTAGAACACATTCTGGATTACCAAAATCTACATTGTTGATTTAGAACTGTCTTTTGTTCATCCAGAACCTTGAATCTAGTTATTCTCCTGCACAAGATGCTGTTATTCTTGTCTTTGCAAGAATTATTGAAGATCACATAGGAAAGGGTCTCCTCCCAGTCTCTAGTTTGGAATCACCTGTAGCTGCAAGGCTTTTAGTTGCACCAAGCACTGTAAATTGCTTGAGTGGCAATGAAGGACAGGTTATTTCAGAATTGAAAGAAGTAACTGGAGCTGATATACAAATATTGCATGGAGAGCCAGTTCCAAATGGTGCTTCAGATAATGGTGTGGTGGTGCAGGTACACTTGTTAAATTTTGATAATTCTAATTAACTATAGTCTCTGAGGGATTTTAAGGGTCTAACTTTATTATCTGATGCCATGAGCTTCTGTCGTTTTTCAGATCCCAAGTTTGTTCTCATATGCTGATATCCCTTCATTTAAAAAGGAAAACTAAACTTGTATGTGTTGCAGAATTTTCAATTAAAAATTCTGTAATATGAGAAAGTTAACAAATATACTTGGCAAGAAGCTCTGCTTAAATTTAATAAATATATTTCAATAAAAGACAGAGAAAAATCAGTCTTCAGTTTGTAGTTTCTTTCAGGAACCTTTTGAGTATCACTGCATTATATGCATACTTTATTGGCAGTATCTTTCCAATCCTTGTTCCACCTGCTTAATAGTTGGTGTAGTTTGACGCATTTGCGTACCATTTTAGGTTAGTCCATTACTGATAACAAATATCTTATTTTTTTGCACTGGGTTGATTACTGAGGCATTCAAGCACTCAGAATAGACTGAGTTTCTTGTTATGGCTCCAACAATCTTTTGTTACCGTCTCCTAGTCAAGTTTGTACTTAGAGGGGGAGAGATTTAATGCAGATCACTGGAGGGTACAGATGTGTACAAGATGCCTTATATAAAATCACGTGTAGAATCAGGGGTAATATTTTGCCCAATGAGGTGGTTGCTGAAACAAGAGTGAAATCCAATTGGAAAATGAACAAGGATCCTGTAAAGGGTAAAAAACATTTTGCCCAGGGAAAGTCTGCTCTTCCTTCTGGGAGGTTTTGGCGAGAGGTATTTTTCACCTCCTATGTGTTTGTTTCCTTCCAATGACTATTGCAACTCTTGTTCACCCAAGGCTCTTAAGATGAAGTGGTTTATGAGTTTGTGTGTTTGCAGAATGCAGGAGTGCATCCTGAAACAATACCACAGAATGGAGAATTACTTACGGAGTTAAGTGAGAATTTGGAACGTGCGAGGTCAGTTTAATGCTGCATGGAATACAATTATACAAGTGTTTTGCTGTCATTCTTTCCCCTTTTCCATTTTCTTGTTCCCATCTTAGCAAAGTTTAGCATTTGATATTGTGCCTGTTCTTCAGGAACATTTTTTTGGCTTAATTAAGCCAAAATTTTCCAGCCTATAAATGCTCTTTAGATACCAATATTATGTAGGACTGGGGACAGAAATGAAGCTTAGAGGTACATCAACAACATAGTTAGAAGTGGAGTAAAGGGGAATTCTAATTAATAACTTATTTTCAATTTTCATTAAATAAATTAAAAAAAGCAGGCTGCCTTACCTTATAAATATTCAAGTAGTATAATATTAGATTCCTAATTATTTGATGTCAAACCCAAGTAATTACAACTCAATAAATTAAGTATCATTGTACGGGATAGGCACAATATTTCAATTTGTTAAGACATCTTCTGGCTTGTGATCTTTCTCTCAATCTTCGTTCTTGATTCTTTAGCAGAGGAAACATGCTTGCAACTGTGACAAATACTACTGTGGAGATTGTAGTTTCTGAACATGTCTTTGGCTCTGTTTATGGTGAAGATGGTGGCAATTTGGATCGGATTAGACAGGTGCGTAATTTATTTGTTTTAGAAAGATATGATGGATTATTAATTTGAGGTGAACTGTGGTTGCTTTGTGCTATCATGTTTTCTTCTGATCAAATGACGTGACTTGATCTATTTGGGTTTTCAGAGAACTAATCATTTTTATTAAGGTCAGCAAAATAAAAACTATTTGGGTTTTCGATTTCCATTTTGTAACATGTGTTGCGTGCGACTTTCCAAAAATTGAGGTAATTTTTGGTTTGTTTGCACTATGGTAAATTTATTGGTCACTATCAGGGTCTAGCTTTGACATCTCATGTATATTTATTGATTGACATGGAAGCACAACCTTCTGGGAATTACGGTCGTCCTTTTAACATAAAATATTAGTTATCGACAATGTTGAAAGTCAATGGTTATATTTATTTTTCTTCATTTTCTTTTGTAAAATTGTAAACATTAGGAAATTTGTGTGGATCTATATCTTTGTTTCTTAGCTTGTATGCACAAGGACATATTAATCTTCAATATATAAGCAATTCAGATTCGTATGTAAGCAGGGTGAATCTTGTGTTGTTATTATACCAGTATCACTCTTATAATCAGCGAGGCGCCCTGGTAAATGATTGAATGGTAGAAAAGAAAATAGATAGGAGTAGAAAACACAGATAATAATGTATTTTTCTTTATTTCGTTAAATAGAAAAGAAAGGAGGAGAAAAAAGTTGACTTTAAGAAACAAAAATTCAGAATTTTCCATCTGATAATTTTTCTTTTAACTCAAATTTTATTTTATTTTTCTCGATTCATTTTCTTTCCAATGAAACAAAAGGGTAAATGTCTCTAGATTCCTGAATGGTATTACAATGAAGTTGGTATGAACATGCTTCTAGTGGACCAGATTTCAGGTGCAAATGTTACAGTTTATGATCCTTCTGTTGGTACAAGTGGAGGGAAAGTTGTGATATCTGGGACACCTGATCAAACCTTTGCAGCACAGAGCTTGCTTCAAGCCTTCATTCAAACCGGACAAGTGAGCTGATGGAAAGCTGCATTTCATCATCAGTTTAATGCTAACTGCTACGTGGTGTATATATAGATTATATCACACGACGACCTTCTTCGCCTTGTGAATATGGATTCACTGTTTTCCTTAAACATGATGCTTACCTGTTATAGACTCCAAACAAAGATTTTGTTCTCTCTTCTCTCTCCCTACAAAGATTTTGTTTTCTGTCCCTCTTTATAAAGGTTCTTGGTAGTCTAGACCATTTATAAATTCATTTTCCTGATTGATTTTATGTTGAAATGTGTAATAGTATGGAAATTTTATTTCGACTCTCAGATAGGTACATACCACATGGTTTTAACTTATTTTAAAAAGAATGTTTGCTTAATTTTATCAAAACTCAAGGAGAATTTAAAATAAAATAAAATAATGATTTCTCTTAGAATAGGCAATTCCAAATATGTACATGGTTTAACTGACAATTTCTGTTATGTGTATTTCTTTTGAGAACTTCTATTTTATATTTTATTTAGTCCATTTGGTTCCTTTATTATTTAAGCATTCATCTATATTAAGTCATTAAAAGAATTAATAAACGTAACAAGATATGCAATTTGATGTATGAACCAACGAGCAATTAAAAGTGATTGGATGCGGTTGTATAACTAGAATACAAATATGTAATCTTATTCTGTAACATTTAAAATTGCATGCTAAATGGCATATAACATTAAAAAGTTTAGACACAGAAGATCTAAAAACAATTTTTATGTATTATTTTTTAAAAATGAATACTCAACATTTTTGACTATATGACTTCAAATATTTTATAAATGCTGAATGAATGAATGTTTTTCCTGGTTCTTATATCATCTATCTTGAAATTTTTAAATGCAGACATTTCATTTCTTAAATATTTGATTTTTTAATATGTATTCTAGGACACATGTTAAGAAAATAAAAAAATAGAAATTCTTATTTAAAATTAATATAAATGCATTTTAAAATTTTCGAAGTTTGATAAAAGTTTCAATAAAAAGTCACTTTTTATTTTTTTTACATTTGTCTTGAAATAACCAGTAAATATAACTGATTTTTTAATGTGTCTGTGTTAACATACTTTTAAATATCTACATTTTATGTTTGTTGATTTGAGATAAATAGTTCTTTTAATTGAATAATATTGTAAAATATGATATATTTTAGTTTCACCATGAATAAATAAAATCATCAACTAGATTTAATAATTATTAATAATTAAAAAGATTGGTAACCCAAAAGTATGTTGAAAAAGTAACAACAACTAGAGGTGTTCATCAACCGATTCGGACGATTAAAAATCATTGACTGATTCGAAAACAACCAAAATCGATCAAACCTAAAACTGAAAATCGAAAAAATCGAAACCGTGAAAAAACCGCTTTTCATGATCGGTTCGGTTCAGTTTTTGGTTCTATTTATGGAAACTGAACCACACCATTTACATGTTCAGCGAAAACTAAAATATTGACGGCAACACTTAATTTTTAATATTTATATTATTTTATATTGAACCTTATTTAAGTAGTATTTTATTTATTTTATGTTTGGATTTGAATTGTTGAAAACTTGAGATATTTTACTTATTAATAATTCTATCATTGTTCAGAACTTAAAATATCATTTAAATTGCTACAATTATAGTTTTCATTTGATTTTACAAAAAATATAAATTGAAAAAAGAAATCCCTGAATAAGCGGATCCAATCCGAACCGCATTTAATCGAATTGGATCATTTCATTTATTTCAACTAAACTACAACTTAATAAAATGATAAATCAAATAATATTTTGTTTCAAAACCAAATCGACCCAGATCACGAACACACATATATGAACAACTTACACATAAGCCTTTCGAATGAACTCATCCCTCTTATTTAAAAAATACATATTGAAGAATAAAATAAAAAAGTGTTAGCATGAAATTATGAATTTCTATTCTTCTCTAATTGCACGTTGTGCACACACAAAATCCTTAACTACCCTCAGAACAGTTCACACCAACATCATCAAATCCGGTTTCTCGTACTCGTTGTTGGCCCACAAGCTCATTGATGCTTACATCAAATGCGGTTACCTTGCTGAAGCACGCAAGCTGTTCGACGATTTGCCCAACAGGCACGTAGTTACCTGGAATTCGATGATCTCTTCTCATGTGAGCCATGGGAAGAGCAAAGAAGCCGTTGAGTTCTTTGGCAACATGCTTGTGGAGGGTGTTTTACCTGATGCTTACTCCTTCTCTGCTATCTTTAAGGCCTTTTCAGAGTTGGGTCTCCGACGCCATGGCCAGAGAGCTCATGGGTTGGCTGTGGTTTTGGGTTTGGAAGTGTTGGATGGGTTTGTTGCTAGTGCCCTTGTTGATATGTATGCCAAGTTTGATAAAATGAGGGATGCCCATTTAGTGTTTGACCGTGTTTTGGAGAAAGATGTTGTTCTGTTCAGTGCATTGATTGTGGGCTATGCTCAGCATGGTCTTTACGGTGAAGCTCTAGAGGTTTTTGAGGACATGGTTAATAGGGGTGTCAAGCCTAATGAGTATACGCTTGCTAGCATATTGATTAGTTGTGGTAACCTAGGGGATTTGGTTAACGGTCAGTTGATTCATGGTCTTGTTGTTAAGTCGGGTATGGAATCTGTTGTTGCTTCACAGACTTCACTCCTTACCATGTATTCAAGGTGCAGCATGGTTGAGGATTCCATAAAGGTCTTTAATCAGCTTGATTATGCAAGCCAAGTGACTTGGACATCTTTTGTAGTGGGTCTTGTGCATAATGGGAGAGAGGAGGCTGCCGTGTCAATCTTCAGGGAAATGATTCGTTGTTCAATAAGTCCAAATCCCTTTGTATTGTCTAGTGTTCTCCATGCATGTTCAAGCCTTGCAATGCTTGCAGTAGGAGAACAAATCCATGCCATAACCATGAAACTAGGAGTAGATGGGAATAAGTATGCTGGTGCAGCCCTGATTAATTTGTATGGAAAATGTGGAAATATAGGCAAGGCAAGGTCTGTTTTTGATGTGTTAAGTGAGTTAGATGTGGTATCCATCAATTCAATGATATATGCTTATGCCCAAAATGGTTTTGGACATGAGGCACTTCAGCTGTTTGAAAGAATGAAAAAGTTGGGACTTGTGCCAAATGGTGTGACATTTATCAGCCTTCTGTTGGCATGCAACAATGCTGGGTTAGTTGAAGAAGGCTGCCAAATATTTGCTTCCATCAGGAGTAATCAAAATATTGAGTTAACAAGGGACCATTTTACTTGTATGATTGATTTGCTAGGACGATCTAGGAGACTTGAAGAGGCTGCAATGTTGATACAGGAGGTGAGAAATCCAGATGTGGTACTATGGAGGACCCTGCTAAATGCTTGTAAGATCCATGGAGAGGTAGAAATGGCAGAGAAAATTATGAGAAAAGTCCTTGAGCTTTCTCCTGGGGATGGGGGAACTCATATCCTCTTGACAAATCTTTATGCTTCAGCTGGGAAATGGAACCAGGTGATTGAGATGAAAAGCACAATAAGAGATTTGAACTTGAAGAAAAGTCCTGCAATAAGTTGGGTTGATGTTGACAGAGAGGTGCATACTTTTATGGCAGGAGATTTGTCTCACCCAAGAGCAAACGAGATTTTTGAAATGCTGCACAAGTTAATAGAGAAGGTTAAAACTCTGGGTTATAATCCTGATACCAGATTTGTGTTACAGGATTTGGATGAAGAGAAGAAAAGGAGTTCTTTATATTATCACAGTGAAAAATTAGCTATAGCTTTTGCTTTATGGAAGACTATTGGGAGGACTACTACTATCAGAATTTTTAAGAATCTTAGAGTTTGTGGTGACTGTCACAGTTGGATAAAATTTGTTTCTCATCTTACTGGGAGAGATATTATTGCTAGAGATGCAAAGAGGTTCCATCATTTTAAAGGAGGGCTATGTTCCTGTAAAGATTATTGGTAAATCACATTTGTTATATCCCAGACTCTCTAGATACCCACTTACCACATGTCATATCTAGCCAGTGAAGGTAACATAACCAAGCATGATTATTCATCTGACTTGTAACTTCTAACTCTACAGATTTATACCTTCCCTAACTCAGATCTGTTCTCAGTTCTTCCATGTAAACAGCCTAGCTTTCTTCCACTAGGTAGGGTTGGCTACATGGATCAAATGACACCAAAGTATTTTATTGTGAATCGTGTCCTTGTACAAAGCATTGAGCATTAAATCCTTCTTAAAGATGCAAATATCAAAATTGATAAAAAGCAATATGAAAAATGGGATACTTATGAGAAATGCTAACATCACCATAGGATTAGTTTTGATTCCTTCAGTTTTTGCAGGCCAAAACGAAGGTATATATATGAGAATGGGATACTTATGATCATGTCTCCCCTACTCTTTAGTTTATGATAAAATTGAAATTTCTCATTATAAAGTAGTCAAGTGTAGTTAGAATAAATAAGACCCCATTTGAATTACGAAAACATTTCCTGTTTTCATTTCTTATTTTTCAGTTTAATTACAAAACTGTCATCCTGTTTTCTGTTTTCAAAATTTTACAACAATTTTTTTGTTTCTTGTTTTCACTTTTTTTTGTACAAATTTTTAAAAACAGGAAACATGATGACAGTTTTGTAATTAAAACTAAAAGAAGGAACGTTTTCACTATCCAAATGAGGCCTAAGTTTTAGATGACTTAAATTTCTTTTGACATCTGTTTTCCATTGTTTTTTTTCCAGTTTCTTAATAATAATATTCCCAGTCTGTAGTCTCTAGATGTGTTATATCATCATGAACACTGTTAAGATATATTACACTTTGATATTGTGTTCATTGTGACATTCTAGGCTGTTCCCTGCATTTGGTTTATACAACAACTTTCCTAACATGTAATTGTTAGGCAAGGAGTCTGCTTGACCATAATTAATTTCTCAATAATCTGCTGCTCTGTTATATGTATAATTATTTCCTAGTATAAAGGAATAGTATTCAGCCTATTAATTGTATATATTTAGGATTCCTAATTTAGGTGATACAAATCAGGAATTAGAATCAATTGTCATTAAACAGTTGTAAATGCTATGTATTATTTATAGAGATGAATAGATAGAAGAAAAGGCAGAAAAGCCAAATTTCTAACAGTAATATTGAAACAACTCTTAAGTCACTTCAACAGGCTGAGGGTGTCAATGATCTGTTCAGTATTGTGGGGGGGGGGGGGGGGGGGTAGATTTCTGAGTATGGATACCGGGTGCTTATGTCCTTATGTCTTACACCGGTTCAGTAGGGATTCGGTATTGTATCATTGAGTTTAGTGGGAATCTCAAGATCTTGATGTCATATTGTCTAACAAACAGTTACCTCGCGTTGTGGGACAAAATAGGGTATATCACCTGTAAAGGCGCTCCAATGCTTAAGTAAGTACAATACTTTATATCGGAGCTCAAGTGATGGGGTTGTTGAACGTACCTCAAAACCGTAGTAAATAAGTAATATTTATTTATTAAGTTGGGTGATGACTATATCCTATGCGGCCTGTGTCAATACCTTTTCTGTAAAGTTTTGGGAAAACTGACATAGACGTAAACACACCCCTACCGGTGTTGATCGGTATGCCCTAGTGTGCCCCTTGACCTCTACTCGATGCCAAACTCTGTTGATACCGGTTTCGGTGTATGTTCTATGGGAACAACAGTATATGGGTCATCCTGATACCGAGTGTAGCTTTTCATGGTACAGGTGTGGGTATGCTCCATACCAGATGTATGCCCCTTGATACCGGTATGGACATTAGGATACCAAAACTGGTATCAAACCCATATCAAATATTTTCTGGATTTTTAAGATATGAAATGATAATGGATTCTCCTAGCTAGCAATTATCTTTAACAGATTCATGGCACAGAACTCAGTTGTAAACGTTTGAGCTTCTGCCAGTAATTGGAACCTTGTCATTAAATGACATTATTGGTGAGCAAGGTTAATCATTGATGAGTATCCAGCATGGACTGAATCAAATATTGATAAAAAGATCATTGCAATATTATATGACTATAAGTTGACATCAAGCCAGGGTCTGTGGCAGGACTGAATTATTGAAAATAACCAGCAAATTTGAGTCTATGATTATGTGACTTGAATGATTTCTGTTGCAAGACTTAGTTAAAACATCTCTTATTTCTGCTGTCTGATTTTACAACGGTAGGTATTAACAACTTTGACTTAACTACAAAGCCAATATGAATTATTCTAAGAGTATGGTTTGTCAGTCAGGTCCCAAAGATTCTTGTCCATTTCTGTTTTACTTGAATAACAGAGCTTCTTTTGGTCTTTTCAAAAGAGACATGACTGTTGCAGCAATGTGCTTTGATGAAAGTCCTGCTTCTTCTGTCTGATCTTGTGGTGATCCGTGGTCAATGTATCTATCAGGAAGCATCATGGCTCTCCACTGCAGGAGAAACTCAAACGAGAAATTAGAAGTACGAAAATATAGATGTGGAGTAGGACTAGTAATCTGAAAATAAAAAGATGTAAAGAGGTCCATATAAAAGATGGTTTACCTTCAGAGGTCCATCCAGGATACCAGCTATGCTTAGGAAATGTGAAACATGTGATCCAAAACCTCCAATAGACCCCTCTTCCACTGTGAGGAGAAACTCATGCTCCTTGGCTAATAGCTTAATGAGACCAGTATCCAAAGGTTTGCAAAACCTAGCATCAGCAACTGTCACCAAAACATCTAGTGGTTTGAGCATTTGTGCAGCTTGCAGGCATTGTTGAACTACAGAACCGTATCCCAGAATAGCAACTCTGCTGCCTTGCATCAGAATTCTGCCCTTTCCTATCTACAATTACCAATTTTTTTTCCCATTTGATTACTTATCTATTCAGTGTTCTGTATGGAAAATGTCTGTTAGTTACTTATGCTAACCTCAAGTGGAGTTCCTTTGTAGTTGAGGAGCAAACTGGCTCCAATTCCATTGCCTCTTGGAAACCTAAAGCAGCTTGGTCTGTCATCTATGGCTGCTGCTGTTGCAACCATGTGCATCAGTTCTGCTTCATCAGATGGAGCCATGACCACCATATTGGGCAAGCAGGCCATGTATGTGATATCAAATGCTCCACAATGGGTTGGTCCATCTGCTCCAACCAAACCAGCTCTATCCATAGCAAACCTGACAGGTAGTTTCTGAAGATCTACATCATGGACCACCTACATTTCCATACCCATTATTAACATCAGATGTTGTGTGGCAGTCAAATTGACCTATGAGAGAAAAAAATCAGTTTGCTACTTTTTGCCTACTGTTATTAGCTCACCTGGTCATATCCACGTTGCAGAAATGTTGAATAGATGGCACAAAATGGCTTCAAACCTTCTGCTGCTAAACCAGCTGCAAATGTAACAGCATGTTGTTCTGCTATCCCCACATCAAAGCAGCGATTTGGAAACCTTTTCTGGAAATAATTTAGGCCTGTCCCACCACCCATTGCTGCATGAATGGCTACTATCTTGTTGTCTATTTCAGCTTCTTTTATCAATGACTCGGCAAAATATTGGGTATATGTAAGAGTTGATGATTTTGGCTTGAACTGATGGCCTGTTGATGGTTCAAACTTAACAACACCTGAAAGTGTGAGAGTATGAATCATGCTCTTCATAGTTCTGTTAACAAGTTTCAAGACGAATAAAGTTCCATTCTCACCATGCATTTTATCCGCAGCTGCTTCTGCTGGTGGGTATCCCTTCCCTTTCTCTGTCACAATATGAATCACAATTGGACCTGGAGCAGGCATGGCTTTCACCTTTTCAAAAATGGTGACAAGATCTTCAATGTTGTGACCATCCACAGGGCCAATGTAATATAAGCCAAGCTCCTCAAAAAGTGTAGAACCAGAACCACTGATCATTCCTCTTGCATACTCATCTACCTTTGCTGCAACTTCATGCGCTTTTCCTCCTATTTGTTTTGTGATGCCCTTTAATGGAGAAAATCGGAGTCAGATGCTGCAGTATGTGGAAATTTGACATAGAACTGAAAACCATAAAATTTAGTTTTTAAGAAAAGATTGAGAAATTTACTTTTGCAGCTTCTCTAAGTTTGCGAAATTTGGTGCTTGCATGGATTCTGCTTAAAGTACTACTGAGGGCTCCAACTGGAGTAGCAGGGCCATCAATAGTAGCAGTTGGTAAAGAGACTTGCTTGTTGTCATTAAGTATAACTATCATGTTAGCGTCAAGGAATCCTGCATTGTTCATGGCCTCATAAGCTTGACCAGCAGTCATTGCTCCATCTCCAATCACCGAGATGACATTGTTGTTCTTTCCCAATAGATCCCTTGCAACTGCCATGCCTACCGATTTTTTGTCGCCAAAAATTGAAAATGTTTAAGAATTATTGTCCACTTCTATGCTTCTGGAGATGCATGGATGTGTACATTTGTTTCATAAAATATATTGAAATTTAAGATAATCTTACCAAGACCAGCAGATATACTTGTAGAACTATGCCCTGCCCCAAAAGCATCATATATGCTCTCTTCTCTTTTAGGAAAGCCCGCTAGTCCTGAGGTTTTCCTAATAGTGTGCATCCTGGGCCTTCTACCAGTGAGAATCTTGTGTGGGTATGCCTGCAATTTGATTGGTAATTAGACCCACTTCCACTTATACAAGACATGACATTTGGAAAATTTGGAAAAAATATAAAAGGGGAAGCTTGAAATTTTGTAATAAGGGGAAATCTCCTCTAAATGAATATAGTTTAAATTCTTTTTTTTTCCCCTTATTTGATGAAAAAAATTTACATGAATATGGTTTAATTTTCTTTTCTGTGACAGTAACAAAGAGAGGCAGACTTACCTGGTGCCCAACATCCCATATAATCTTATCTTCGGGGGGGTTGAAAACATGATACAAAGCTACTGTTAATTCCACCACTCCCAAACTTGAGCTAAGATGCCCACCAGAGTTTGATACACTATGTACAATGTCTGCCCTCAGCTCCGCAGCGAGTTGTTCAAGCTCCTGAGAAATACATGCATAATCTTAAAGGCCAAAACAGCATAAGCTACAGGTAAAAAATAACTTTCTGCCAGCCATGGCAGGTAACATGCCTTGACATGGCTAGCCTCCAAGATTAATAAATGACCACCAGTCTTAAATGGTTCACCTGTGTGGATAGATTCTTCATATGTGCAGGGTAATTGATTGTATCCAGTAATGGAGTTGCTGGTTTCTGGCCTGAGTAAGTGATCTTCCACCCATCTTTCTCTTTTCTTATAACTGTCTTGCCCTCATCATCAAGGCTATCTGCTGAAGCTCTCACTCGGAACTGACATACATGCAAGCACACATCATTATCATTGTTGCATGGTAGTTCGTAAGAAAAAGCAAGAACAGTGATCCGTTATGAAAGCAACACATCAACATAAAAAAATGAAAAAAAATCACATACTTAAATGGTGTCTAATGTCTCATTAAATTATTAGAGCATGGAGTGAAGTGTTCTAAGAGTCTCTTGTGACACTACTTCATAGAAGGTTCACTCTTTATGTACCCTTTAGCTTATTTGTTTGCTTATACAGGTCATAGACATTTTTTGTGAGGGAAAAAATGTGGACGTGTGTAATTCACCGACCTGTTTCATGCAGCCATGGCTTGGACTTGAATGTTTGTGAGGTGAGGCTAGAGAGTGGTTTGTCATAACCAAGGTGCTGCAGAAAGCCATGGTTTTTGACTTGATTGAGAAAGGGGTGTTTGTAACACAGACTAGACAGAGAACTAGAGCAACCTACAAGTATGACTGCATTTTTAAACCAAGGCGCAGCCTCAACAAGATGAAAGCATTCCCTTTTCTTCTCTGTATGCTATTTTGTTCTGTTTTTTTGGTGAAATCCTTATGGCCTTTTGTTTAATATTACATTTTATAACTTTCCTTTTCATCTGTTTTCACACTTTGATATCTTTCCTTTTTTGTCTGTTTTCTTTTCCAATGAAAAAGACAGGCATAAATAAAAAGAAAAGTTCAAATTCAAGAATGGAATGATAGTATTGTTTGGTCTTTTATGTATAAATTTAAAATATTTATTTATTTATTCATTGTTTATTTATTTATTATTATGTTTTTTGGTTCCTTGCATGGCATTTGCGTATCAAGTCAAACAAAAAGTTTTTTTTCTACATTCAGGAGTATACATGGAAGATATTAAAGATTATACTATTCGGTTGGTAGCGTGAAATTTAAATCGGAAAGAAAACAGTTAAGTTTGTCATGATACAATGAATATTGGTCACTAAATAAGTTTTTTAAAATTTAATTTAGTCAATATATATAGATTATCATTATACTCTTCTCTTAAATGTTAAAACGAGTTATTTTAACCGTTAAAAAAATTATTTTATCTTTTTATTTGGAATAATGGTAAAGTGGGAATGGCAAGTATTAAAAGGTATAAATAGGGTTGTCCATCAGTCGGATTCGGTTAATTTTGAGTATTACCGTTGCTATTTATGAAACATAAATAATAACTTATTTTTACCCAATACTACGGTCGGTTTGCTCGGGTTTGGTTAATTGCGGTTCTCGGTTTTTTCGGTTGGGTTTTTCGGTTAAGTTTCTTAAGAAAATTTGATTTTTATTTTTTGTCAAATGCTTTTTGCGTATAAAATAACTTTAGCAAACACCTTGCACATAAAAACATTTCAAAATTTTCAAGTAAAACCCAAAATGAATATATCGCTGAAATATATATTCTAATTCCTTAATAAAAGTAAATCCATTAACCAATAATAACAACCACCACACCAAATCCCTAAGCAATCGGTCGGGTATGAATATCACCGAGTTTAATTTTTAACCCGAACCCGTCCGTTCTTAGTTAGGATAAATAATTTAAATGACCCGTTTTTACCCACAACTCGTTAAAAACCTGTCTGTTCTTATTTTCAAAATCGGCTATCTCAGGTTCGCACGGATAAAGCCGAAATTAGACATCCCTAAGTAGAAGTAATAAGATTTGAATTAAGTTCTTGACTTTTTATATCTATACACCACAGTAATTGAGTAATTGTGTTGACTTCATATATTAACGGTTAAGAAATGTTTTACGGATTCACATAAAAATCAAATCAATATTATAATAACTTAGTGTGTCTGGGAGTGTTTAAATTTATAGATAATTTTCTTAGTTTATAGAAAAAATACTTATTTCTATTATATAATCATTTTTATCTTTTTTCATTAATTTTTTAACTATAAAAGTATATTTTTCATTAATTTTTTGATTATAAAAGTATTTTTTTCATAAAAGAAATTGTATTATAATCATAATCTGATATTTTTTTGATTCTAATTATAAAAATACTTATTTTAACTAGAGCAATGATACAGACTACAGAGTATGGAAATTAATTTGACGAATAAAATGAAGTTGAAATTTATAACTAAATATACGGATAACCATTCATATGAGAGAGAAAATAAATTTATTTATTCAATAAAATCATGCCTCGTCTCTTTCGTGTAGAAATATTTTTTAGCATATATAATTTTCCTTTCAATTATACAATCATTTTTCCTATTTTACTTTTTTTTATCTTTCCAATTTTATAATTCTATTTTATGTCTATTTTAAAAATTTTAAATTCAAAAAAACATTTTTAATATAATTCAAACAAAATAAATTCTGTAAATAATCTTTTTTCCATAAACATATTCAATTATTTAAATAGATTTTTATCATAATCAATTTTTTTACAATTATTTAAATAAATCCTTATAAAGTTATAAATAATCTTGTCGGTAGTTACCATCTTTCAAAAAACCAATCTAACCATTTACTTTAAATGTCATTGAAAATATTTTTTACCCAAGGAAAATAATATATGCAACATAAATCACAAACCTTTTAAAAAGGTAAAAAAAATAATATTTTTTACCGTTTAAAACAAGAAAATAATATTTTAAATAAACTCTATCTTTTCTCCGTACTATTGAAGAAATTCTAATATAAGATGATGTTATATCATTGTTCCTTGTATTGAAATATGAGAAAGTTAATATTTGAATTTCATTGGGTGCTAATTTATTGAAAATTAGTTGTGAAGGTTCCCGATTTTAAATGATTAAATATTTTAAATTATACGTGACTTAAATTTTATAAAAAAATATGTTTTGGATCAAAACCTAATGATTTTAAAATAAAAAAGTAGGGATAGAAAATAAAAAAATATAAAAGTATATACGGACTAACCTACGGGCAACCCATAGACTTGCAATCCTAGAAAAATTGACCCATTTAAAACACAGATTCATGCAGATTAATCCGTTACAAGACGAGTTTATACAAGCTGACTCGTTATAAAACAGGTTAACCCATATACCCAAATCTATTCGCACCTACACTCTTTTAAATCCAAAATAACGCAATATTACATGCAAGACATTTCATGGATAATGTGAATTGGGGGAACATTTTCTGATTACTTTTTCTTTTTTGCTGCAGTTCATGTTACTTATTTTAAATGACTTTCAGTGTATGTTACAAAAAAAAAATGTCTTTCAGCGACAAAATTGATATTTTTGTTGTGTACAATAAAAATATTAAAGTTTCCATTTAAAACCTCAGGTAAAATTATCTAAATTTCTTCCACTAGACTCATTGTTTATATATATATATATATATATATATATATATATATATATATATATATATTATAATTGACAATTACATTATATTATTTTTGTATGGGTACGTTATATTATGTTTAATGAATGTAAATAGGCGGTATCATTAAATTTATAACAATTTCTTTCAACCTTAGTTTCTTATAAAAAATGTTTTATTGTTCATGAGAAATAAATGACATGAAAATAAATGTTTTTTTTTGCGCAGACATTAATTTTTCTAAGAATGTTAATATGTGAAAAGTCAAAACTTTTATTATCACATTCATAGAAGGGAATAAACCATTTTCCAGAATATGAGCTACCAAGTTATCCCTTATTTGTTTTCCGATTAACAGAATAAGCTACCAAGGTAACTACTGTCATTTATTTTAAATTTCATAAACACGTTATTTTTAATTCCTACACTTTAGTTACTGCCATGCCACGACTAATGGTTATCATTATTATTACCCTTACGATAGACTATCATTATTATCACTATGGTCAATACTGTTAACCCAACAACCTTAATAAATAATATACGATAACCAAAAACTAAATACTAAAAAAAACCTATGCTAGTGATATTACATTCAAAATACTCTTATTTAATACAATTTTTCTTCTTTTTGAACATTTGTAATCCAGCCGGAATTTGTTTGAGATTATAAATTCAAATTTCAAAACTTTCATGTACAAAAATTCTTAAGGACAATTTTGTAAAAGAAATTCATTTTTAGATGAGATCAAGTAAATTAAATGAGGTTCATACGTGTCTTCGCAAAATAAATCCTGCCATTAATGATGGAAAGGATCCACAATATAAAATATTAATTCTAAAACTTGACTTTACTTTTTAAGGTTTTTCTTCTTCTTTTTATATAAGATTCTCTTTAAATTTATAATATGTATTTATTAGTTTTTTAATACATTCTTCTTAATTACTGATCCGGTCTTAATACCGGTCTATGGACAAAAAAGATAATTTGACCTAAAGTTGTTATGTATTACCGACATCTCACATAATATTATGATCTAACATCGGTTTTTCGGCATCACACATGAGGCTCATGATCTAATACCGGTACAACGTACAAGTTGTTCGCTCAATACCGGTAGACTAGAGTTGACTGCTACATGCTGAAAAGCAACCTGTAAAGTGACTAAAAGGAAAGTACAACCGTTAGGAGACGTCTTTGTTGCGTGTCAGCTTTTCTGCTGAGACCAAAACGTACTGACATTGCGTACGAAAAGATCTCCAAGGCAAAATGACTCTTCCGCTACTCCCAAGTATAAATACCCATGAATCATTAATGAAAGGTTGAACATTCTTGGCTTTAACTTACGCTTGAGCTTTTATACTCTCTCTGAACATTCTACTAACTTGAGTGTCAGAGTGTCCTTGCAGGTGACACCCCTTTTCGCCCCACAACACGTGAGGTTGGTGAGATTTCTCAAAAGAGAACTTCAAGATTTCTGTCTCCCCACTGGAGCAGAAGATATAATACTAGATCCTCACTGGACAGACATAAGATTAGTACATATAACACAATCTGGGGGTTGATCACCACACCGGACTATGTACCCTGACCCAGACCAGTTCATTGGCACGCCCAGTGGGGCACTATAAATTGATTCCCACGTTCGCATTCACAACAAAGTTATTATGGAGGATAACACAAGAATCCTTGAAGGTTACATGGAGGATTTGACGTACTTGGAGCCAAGGCGTCTAGCTTTCGAGAACCCGAGCGCGTCTGTAAAGCGAGTAGTTACAAGTAACTTATGACCTAAGAGATGAGATCATCAGACCGGTCCGAGAGGAGATAGCTGAGTTGAGGTGTGAGCGTTCAACGCTAGCTGAAAGGGTAAATCCTCACCACCCTAAAGCATCCAAGCAAGAGGTGTTTCATACGCCTCATTACTCGAGGATCGTTACCTATAATGAGGAGCAACAGTCACAATCTCATGCTAAGTAATAGATTCCACAATGAAGGAACCCTCCCACAAGCATTCCTCCTTCAGGATATGCCAAAGGGCGATAAGATGCCCCCAAAAGAACAAGTTAGGGAGCAGCAACCCCGACAACAAGACAAACATGTCATGACATTCAACTATTATGCTCCGCTCAATATAAAACCTTCCTGGATCCACAGGGAGGTTGGTTGGGCGTCGTTCAGCGTTTATGGGGTCAGGAAGTCGGCCCCAGTAAAGAAACCTGGAAACCTAAAGAAATACTATGATTTCCATGAACAAACGGGCCACTCGATAGATGAGTGCAAACAGTTGAAGGATGCTATTGAGGTCCTTATTAGAGAGGGAAAGCTGAAACAGTTCCTCTTCAAAAGTAAGTCCTAGGATAAGCCTGAGAGGATCGAGAAAAAACACCGAGACTGGTCTTTGAATGTTGATGATAGCCGGGGTCCTAAAAGATTCACTCTCCTTGAGAAGCAGAAAAGACTGCTCGTGGAGTTAGTGCAGGAGGAAGAGATGTCTTCCCTCTATAACGGGGCATGGAAGAGGTTATTGATATGATTGCTGGAGGTTTTGCTTAGGGTAGTGTGTCAATAACGTCACGAAAAAACCACCACTTCATGGTCGTGTCTGTCCAGGGCAAGAAGCAGGATAATCGCCCTTTTAGGGATATAGTATAGACCCCACCCATTTCCTTCTCTAATGATGATTTTGTGCCCATAATACTTAGAGGAGACGATGTCGTAGTGATAGTAGCTGTCATTACTAATATGGATGTCAAAAGGTTTTTGGTGGACCAGGAAAGTGGTAACGAGTCTATGACAAGCGTATCACCACCTGAACTGGTCTGAACCGGGGTTTGGAATCCGGTATGGGACCAGCCATAAATGTTCTTAGTTTAAGTGTTTAATACATCGGTCCAGTGGGGATTCTGTATTATAGCCCCTATTCCAGTGGGGAAGTAAGGGACTTGGAGTCCTGGAGATCCTTCTTACCAAGCTTTCGCGTTGAAGGGGGGGTGAAAGGTGGTGTCACCTGTCTCAGTGGAGGAGCGTCTTTCTTTTTTGTACGATGTAGCCCAGACATAAGAGGATTTATGGGAATTCGTCCTCCCCGATATTCGGAGGACCTTACAGGGATCTTTCCCCCTCGACGGCCAGAACCAGCGTGACCTTGCCTAGAGTGCATGGTGATAGTACTATAACAAAAGAAATGAACTGGAGAAAGGGAAGATGAAGGTTACCTAAGTAAGTTTGGAAAGTAGGAGATGACGAAAGTACTTCTCTAAAGGCACTAAAACAACAACTTCTTCGAGGAGAAAGTTTGGCAGAGGTTTTCTTAGGGTTGAAGCAAGTAGCTTTTGAAAAATGCCTAAGTTCCTCATTTATAGCTATAGAAGGGGCATGGTAACCACCGTTCAGGAAGCACGTCATTTGTCAGGGAACACGTCGTTTCGAAGGTCAACAATAGTGTCGTTTCAGTCTAAAGCGCACAAAATTAATGCCGTTTTGCATAAAGCTGAAATCAAATGGGCCGTACCGTTTGAATTTTAGGCCCAATACCCATTACCCACGATGATTGGCAATCCTCGTATGCATAATCATTAATACTCATGTGTTATTAGCAATAACTGCTCATCATTGGTGGTGTCTCAAGGCCAAGAAGTTACAAATTTTAAATGCCAGGAGTTATGAATTTTAAAACTCTTAAGTTTTTCGCACAAAGGTAGGACGTTGTCTGAAGTCGGTGTCCATACCCACAAAAGGGGACTTCGGAGGAATGTCACCAAAGCCGATATCCGTACCCTGAAAGGCAACCTCAACAGAGCATGATAGCTTATGTGAGAAACTTATTCAGTCCCTCAAACAAGCTAGGGGGCAAATGATCCGGTCTAGATACCGACGTATGGACAGAAGGGTAATTTCATCCGTTTTCACTCATCTACCGGTGTAGCAGATAAACCTCCAGACTATAACCCGTATCAGATACCTTTCTATACCAGAAATTCCAGGTCAGCACCACGCACATGGGAAAGCATTCTTGTCATCCGACAAACAGTACAAGGTACAACCGCATGGGGCAATGTTCGTGAGAGACGAGGAGGCGCCCGCGTCGTGTGTTAGATTCCTGTAAAATCATACTGACACATTGTACGAACTGTCCTCCAACCCTAAAGAACTCTTGCACTCTCCGCATGCTTTCATATAAATACCAACATTTCTACAACACTGGTATGTTAGACTCATTCTGAAACTTACGCTCGAGAACCTTATATTCTATTTCTGTTTGCTGACTTGAGCGTCGGAGAATCTTCGCAGGTGACACACCACCTTTTGCCCTCTTTCAACGTGAAAGCTTGGTGAGAAGGATCTCCAGGACTCCAAGTCAAAAAACAAAAATAGAATACAAGGTTCTCAAGCGTAAGTTTCAGAATGAGTCTAACATACCAGTGTTGTAGAAATACTGGTATTTATATGCATGCATGCGGAGAGTGCAAGAGTCCTTTAGGTTTGGAGGACAGTTTGTATAATGTTTCAGTATAATTCTACAGGAATCTGACACACGATGCGGGCGTCTCTGCATCTCTCACGATCATTGCCCCCTGCGGATGTACCTTATACTGTTTGTCGAGTGATACAGATGTTTTCTGGTGTGCATGGTGCTGACCTGAACCTTCCAGTATAGAAAGATATCTGATATAGGTTATAGTCTGAAGGTTTACCTGCTACACCGGTAGACCAGTGAAAACGGGTGAAATTATCCTTTTGTCCATACGCCGGTATCTAGACCGGATCACCACCTATTGTAATATATGAATTTAATTTAGGTGTCGTTCTACTGAGGCTTGGTGTAATTCAGAACTATTCATTTATAATTGTATTAGGCGTATTTACAATGTAGCAAAGCATTTTCATGATTTGAAAATTTAAAATGATCGATACTAAATTATAAATGCAAAAACAACAAGCTTAGTATTAAGGAAAGTCAATAAAGAGAGAGATGGGATTGGGTTTTATCTATCTCCCTCGATCATACCCTATACATACATACATACATACATGGTCTTTAAATCTATTGAATTTGACGCAACATTCATAAATCATTCATATTGATTCCTCGACTATGAAATTCATAATAAAACTTCCAAAACGTTGATTCCTCAATCATTCAAAGAAATTTTCTAACATTATAAGTAGATGTTAAAAACGTTCAATACGTTAGAGGTTATTCCCAACAACACAACGCGTTGAGTAATTCATTCAAATCCGTTTTCAAGAATCATTTTCCAATAACTCACGAGAAACTAAATCAAGATGCTATTGATCAGATAAAATCAAGCATTAAACACAGAATGAAATACCAAATATTAATAGAACGAAAGTACTATATATATATATATATATATATATAGAGAGAGAGAGAGAGAGAGAGAGAGCCAAGGTATGTCAGGCTCGAATCGATTACATCCAAATCCCAAAAAGAGTTTAGCTACATGTGGTAGCCATTACAAAAGGTAAGAATGAGAAAAAAGATGAAGAAAAATAGCTTCCGCGGTCTTCTACGTTGATTCCCTTGGTACTAGAAAAGATACTTCGACCAAAGTGGATTCAACCGGTCTCTCCACCTCCGCACTCACATCTGGGGGTGGGCTCATCCCAATATGAGATTGATTAGGCTGACGTTTCAAGATTGACAATGTTTTTCTCCTTTGATATCTTTTGTTTTTTGATTGGAGGGAGGGGTCTTCTCCTTTTTAGGGGATTGCTTTTTCTTCTTCTTATCCAGAACAGATAACTCTTCAGGTTGACCCTCCAACAGTGGGATCTCCCTAGCTTCTTGTTCGGTAAATGTGATGGATTTAACCACAGCCTCGGGAATGTTCCTCTTCGGCTAGATGTTATTTTCACCAGTTATGGCAGCCATTTCTTTTTGTAATTCTTTCAACCTCTTCATCGCCTCACAAGCTTCAATTTGTTTTGTCACAGGAATAAGAAAATATCAAAAACCAAAGGTAGTAAGTCAAAAAAGCAAAGCAGAAAAATACATGACAAGATTATTATGTAAATAGGCATCCCGTTGAGGCCTCAGTCCTAAAAGGCACTTGTAGGAGAATTTCTGAGTATGGGAGTATTCATACAAGGCGCTTATAACCTTGACCAAGGTGGGGGACAAATCATTCTCGTTAGTGTAGTAAGCCGCCCCAGTCAACAAGAAATGTTCATGTGTCCATGACACCAGGAATTTGGTGATCCCGTCCCTGCTGTCCCAAAAAATGGACTTATTTGGGTTCACATGAACTTTCATGAAAGACTTCTTGAAGCTATCACCTTCCGTCTTTGCGGATTCAGTAAAAGCCTTAAGTTTTATAATTTAGGAGTCATGCCTAGTGGGACAAAGCTTAAGCCACTGTCCTTGTTGGTCCCACGTAGAACTCCGCAGTAGAAGAAAAACATTGCTACGGTTGGTGTGCAATTGAAGTGCTCGCTTAACACTTCAAGATTCCTCACCAAACCCCACCTATTTGGATGTAGCCGCGTGGAGGCACAGTCCAGAAATCTCACTAATCTCAAACTCTATTAGGGGAAAACAGGCACTGAGGTGAGAGAATAGGATGTCATATATGAAGATGGTTCTATCATCCTCCGATGTATAGTAGATACGGTCACTCGGTTGTGTTGTGAGCACGGTGTAGCATTTTTGTATCTTTCTTCAGAATAAACGATGAACATGGGGTCCATTCCTCCCCCTTCTTCTGTGCATGGCATGAAGCAGTGTTCAATATTTCTTTCTACACCTAGATGTATGTTTTTTCAGCTTTTAACCTCACCAAATCGATAGGCAACCATGGTCGAGCACCCCAGAACGGTCTTGATAGCTTTTGATTATCCTTCTTCAGTTACCATTATTGTAACAACATGCCTTAGTCTGCCCACGCTGCTATAAATGGCCACATTGTCAGAAAGGTATAAATCAGAGCTGTTTTCATCCTTTGAACCCCCTACAACCTTAGAATCCATGGAGGACACAGGGGAGATTTCCCATCTCTATCGCCTTGTCCCTAGGGGCACTGCCTTTTTTGGACGATATGACCCAGCCCCACAATGGCCAATAGAGATGCGCCCACTGAGACCCCCTCTCTGCCTTCCTCGAGTTCTCATTTTCTTTCATAATAATCAGAAAGAATGCAAATACTGAAAAATGTAAGAGAAGGGATGGGGATGGCTACCTCAGTTGGTGGAAAAAGGTTATGGAATGCCCTAGGTCATGAACAAAGGGTACCTTCAGTCATAGTACTTCACTACGAAAAGGTTGGTGAATGCTTTAAGTCTTTGAAACACTCTAAGTTTCTGTAAGTTCTCTCTCATAATTTCAGCAAAGTCTTAGTACGCAAAAAAGCCAAATACTTCAAGAACTTTCCAGAGCCACCAAGTAACCGCCACATAATGATTGGCATGATGCACGTCTCAAGCAACGTGGCATTTCAGTCACTAATTAAATACGTTACAAAGAGAACTCAAAATGGCAAAATGGTGCGAGTGGAATTTTTTTAAGTTAAAAACTTCTTCTCTTACCCACACTTATAACAGGTGACTAGAGTGAACGGTGTAGCTCATTTGAGCAACTGGTATGGTCCCTCAAATAAGATAGGGGAAAATGATCCGGTTTTAATACCGGCCTATGGGTAAAAAGGTAATTTGACCTAAAGTCGTTATGTATGACTGACATCTCGCGTAATATTTTGATCTAACACTGGCTTTCAGCATCGCACATGAGCCTCATGATTTAATATCGGTATGAGTCATTCTCTCAATACCGGTAGATCAAAGTTGACTTATGCAACTGCATGATGAAAAACAACCTGTAATGTGGCTGAAAGTATAACATTCTTAATTTTTTTTAAAATAAAATTTTGATAATTAAATAATTTTTTCACAAATAATTCCAATATTAAAAACAGAAATTGAATTAAATAATAATATTGTCACTTTTATGAAAGCCGACTGGCCATTTAATATACAAAGAAGATATACATTCGGTATTCACAGGAGCCGGCCAAGGCTTCTACAAAATAACTATGTACACTATGTATTGTACATGCTAATACATAATGCTCCAGTCGGATGAGTGACTTCACACGCCAACACTGTGTCCTCTATCCACTGTAAAATAATAAGAAGTAGGGGGTGAGCATAAACATATCAAATAATAGTTATTGAATCGGATTAAAAGTCCAATTCATAACTAAGTATATAAAACATAACCGAGTCATATAGCACATCATAAACAACATATTATTCTCAATAACATATATATCAGTGCACACATATGCTCAATCGGATAAATTCATTATTAAGTCTTTTAATTGTGTTGCAACACTGGCTCCCCGAGCCATAACTCAGCTCTCAGCTGAACCGGCCGTTTTACAGGTACCAAACCGTTTAAACCCTTATGTGACACCATCACTCTCAGTGACAACGGTGAGTGCCACGGGCTAAACCCCGAGCCCCGCTCAAGAGGTTGCCTTGAGTCCCACCCAAGGTCTTTTGTAAAAATCACATCATATTTCATAGTTATTCATCACACAAGCATTTCATGAAAAATTCATGAAAATCATTCTCATCATCAGTCACACTTATATATAATCATAACATCAGTATTGATAATATGAATGGAAGATAAGAAAACATAAATCATGTAATTTAATCGAGGACTCACATAGTATATATATACATCATAACAAAATCACCCCACATCCATTCATAAACTATCTATTTGAAATGTAACGCTCCCCCTACCTGGAATAATGAGTTTCAACGGTTCTTCAATCGATATCAAGTTACAGCTTCAAGAATTCCGACTGGAATTACAATTCTGAAGTAGTCCAAAGCTTTCTTGCTTATGAAATTCAAATGTTCACGTGAGAGAGAAGAAAGGAAGATCAGTTTCTTCTTCGTTGATGGTTTTTAGTGGAGATTGGAGAGAAAAGGATTATAGATAGCGTTTTTCACTTTCCAAAAGTCTTTAATTAATCCAACAGTAGTTGATATATATATTGTTCATGCAAAACAGACGTGAAGGATAGGAAGATGTCTGTTGTACGTTTCTTTAAATGATGAGTAAGGAATAAGCATTTAATGAAAATGGACAACACATTAGAGAGGGTCCCATACTTAGAAAATATCAGAAAAAGAATCTGCTGGAAGGTAGAAGAACAGAGTGACGTGGAAAGCTAAAATAATTATTAATTCCGACTCGGTTTTAGCATTCTGAGCATATCTTTCCGAGAAAGCCTCTGCCCGTTTAGAATTCTTTCATTCGGAGGGAATTCACTCGGAAGGGTTTCATCCCATGAAACACTCAGCTTTCCTTCCTCGAAAATGTCCCACACGGAAAGATCTCATTTAGACAGCTCACTCATATATATTTCTGTTCGAGTCAAACCTTTAATTACATCACTCGGAAGTCTACCATCTAAAAGATTACCTGGAGTTAGTAGACAATCCTCTTTCAGAAATTATTCCACTTGAAAGGATCACTCGGGGTTGGAGTCTATTTCAAAGACGAACCCGAGTACAAACTCAACAATTCTGATCGTATACGAATTGAATGAATTTACCACTCGGTCATTTAATTCCCTTAGAATTATTTACTCAAAAATATACTTATTCGGAGTTGGAATCTTTCTCTGTCCAGAAGCACCTTTTCTGAAGAAGATTCACTCGGTTTATCCCAATCGGTGTCACACCACACAGTTATCAGAAATTTCTCACTTGACGCTTTCCACTTGGAATGTTTCACTTGGTGCCATCTCTCAGTGACACTTCACTCGGAAAGTCACACAACTCGGAGATACTCTTCTCGGTCGCTATCCAAAATATTTTAGCCTGAGAAGTACTTAGCCAAATTCAAAGTTTTTCCTTACTCAGGATTACTTTTCTCAGAATCGTTCCATTCGGAAACGTTTCACTCGGATTTGCCTTATTCTAAAGTGTCTCATTCGGACACCATTTTTCTTAACTTAGAATGATTCTTTTAATGATGTTTCACTCGGAAACATCTTAACTTCATTTGGAAATAACTCCATCGGTCTTACTTCACTCGGTATCGCACCATTTCACTCTGAATATCTTATTTAAAACGATATTCACTCGGAATTTCATTCAGAAATTCTCCATTAATCCTTAATGAATAAATTTTCTAAAAATTACAAATTTTGGGATGTTACAGAAAGGAAGGTACAACTGTTAGGAGATGTCTTTGTCACGTGTCAGCTTTTCTACTGAGAATAGAATCGTACTGACACTGTGTACAGAAAGATCTCCAAGGCAAAGCGACCCTTCCACTACTCCCAGGTATAAATACTTATGAATCATCAGTTTAGGGTAGAATTCTTGGCTTTAACTTACACTCGAGCTCCTATATTTTCTTTAAACATTCTACTGACTTGAGCGTTAGAGTGTCTTTGCAGGTGACACCCCTTTCGCCCCACAAAGCGTGAGGTTGATGAGATTTCTCAAAGGAGTACTCCAAGATTTTTGTCTCCCCACTGGAGTATAAGATATAATAACGGATCCCACTTGACCAACATAAGATTAGTACGTACACCACAATCTGAGGGTTGGTCACTACACCGGACTACATACCCCGGCCCAGCCTAGTTCAATTACATTTTCTATCTCTTAATAAAATTTAAAATATTTATTTCCCTCTCTTAATTAATATGAAAGATATATTTACAAGTTTATAAAAAATAATTAATAATTAACAATTTAATATATTTACCAAGATTAATAAATTTTTTAATCTAAACAAAATAATGTAAGGGATCTTAATAAAGATTAGAGCGCGGTGCATATAGATTCTGTTTATGCAATCATTTTCACTTAACCACCACCCTAAAAACATATTTAAAATGGTGTTAGGAAGGTTTATTACTTGCAAACACTCCACTAATGATTATTTTTCCCACTTCTAACTCCTTAATTAACTTAACATTATACTCTATAGAAAAGTTTTATTTATTTTTTAAACACTAATCAACCTTTGCTATACATTTATAAGATAGGAGACGATTTCACACTCTCTTAAGTTAATTCATATGAAATTTGAGGATTCTTTCTCAAAACAAATTCGAGGTATATTAAGCGATTGTTACCTATGATTTCATTCCTTATTTTTCTAATATCATAATTTTCTTTGTATAATGACTATGTTAATTAATATTTTTATGTGTAAATAATTTAATTTTACAATGAGAATGAAAGAGTTCAAGAAGCAAAGAAGTCTTTGAAGGTTTCACACACAGACCGTGAAAGCTTGAAAACTCAAAAAAAAACATAGAAAAGGCGAGAGAACAGAGAAAATGAGAAAAGTGGTTGCAGATAGAAAAGGTAAAATGAAATAAAAGGTCTTTTCAAATCTTATAGCCTCCTCATTTTTACACATAGCATGAAAAGATCGCAAGCCACTGTTCGGTGCCAAAGTTTTCCATATCATGAAATACACACACATCGGAGATAACAGTACTTAGGCTACGACAACTACAATCTTGATGTCTCGCAAAGACAATATCTAAAAAAAGATTTGATTTTATACAATGATCAAGTATCTCCAGCTCTTACTGCTTTAAATGACTATATCTAAGGTATCATGAATCACGGCAAGTTGGCTAGAAGGAAATTGATCCAATATAGTATTTTGAATATTAAGTGAGAATAGGTAATATCTCTTCTTAAAGGATAAGTACTTATTAATTGATGATAATTAAACATATTTATCTAAATAATATCTTACAATATCCAATTGTATTAATAATCTCCTTATTTGATAACTTAAGAGAAAACATAAGGGCCAAGTTCATAAAGGACTATGTAAATAATGGTTCACCCTTATGGATAATTGATATATTTTCATTCTTCCATTTTATCTAATATATTTTTTATATACATTTTGGTATGAATGTAGTGTTTATATGACAAAAAGGCTTAAAGTTTATTTCTCCCTTTTACAAATTTAGCTCATGAGTCAATGCTTGGAGATTCGAGCTATTGTCCAATATGCATGTGGTTTAGGGTTTGGAGATTCGAGCATTGTTCAATATGTGAATACGTGGTTATTCGGGCACAACTTGTTACGTCTAGAGTGGAGATTTGCATGTAACTTAAGAGCAAGACCTATGCTTGTGCGTGCTGCAAAGCCTGGTTTAGTGCATTATAAGGGTTTTTAATATCTAATTTTGTCCTAGAGCAAGAGAGACAACAGTGAATGTAATAGAGGCAACACATAGCTGATATTAAGGTTGGAGGCACCCATCATCCTTCCACCACTTTATTTTCTTTTGAGTTATCAAGAGGAATATTTTTCTAGGTCATGCAACATTGAGGAATTAAGAGTTCTACTTAATAGCATAAACAACTTTGGTTTGTCAATAAAGTAAAATTTATGTTTAGTTTTGGTTGTTTTTTATTTGTCTATGAACATAAGTAGCTAAACTAGCTAGCCTTAGGGGGGTTATAAGGAGTTGGCTCTTGGTGAATCTTTATAACGAGTTGAACCAATGACCCTTAAATGAAACATAACAACTATTACTACTAAGTTACACGTCTCTTTCATGATATCTTTGGTAATACTATATAAAGATTACCTTTCAATATCTTTTAAGAGTATATTTAATTTAATTATTGTCAATAAAATATTTAAAAATATATTAATTTAATTATTGTGAATAAAATATTTAAATAGTTTATTTTATTTATAATAATTATATTAAATATATTTTTAAAAGATATTGAAAGGTAACTTTTATATACAAGTATTATCAAATATATCATGAAAGGGGCATATAGCCCAGTGGTAATGGTTATTATGTTTCACTTAAGGGTCTTAGTTTCATCTCTTATCAAGAGCTAACTTTTTTAATTTCAAATTTAATTATCACCCAATTAAAATCTGACACATGTCCTAAATTCTGATGGTGAAATGAGTGCTAACAAGATTGGGACACTGTCCAAGTATGCCATGTCAGCAAGTGTAACGTCCTAGGTTATTTTTACATTTATTTTTATTCAATTGATTAAATCTTATGATAAATTTTTCCTTTTCTTGAAAATTAATCGAGGTTTAGTGAAATAGCATTTAGTTTTACTGACTTATTCAAGTGACAGCAGTCACAGTCAAATTAAATAAATGAGATCTAGAAAGAAGAACAAGTTAATCTAAGCACAACGGATGGGGAAAAAGGGAATCAGGGCCTCCCGCTTGAGCGGGGCCCCTACTCGTCTGAGCGAGATTCCGGACTCTCGCTTGAACGAGGTTTCTATTCGCTTGAGCGAATACCTTTCGCACATCGGATTGGGCAAAACATGTAAACGGACTCCTGAAAAATCTCACCCTAAAAATGATTCTGTTAACCAAAGAGTTGTCATAGCTACCATGAGAGCATATGTAAATGACAGTGATGTATTTTAAAATATAGATTTGTATCCGGTCCGGTCTTGGTTAACACACAGCTAATAATAACGCCCGAAGGTTCTTATACACACATATAACTCTATAGAGTCACTCAAAGTCACTCGGACCCTGGCACCGATCTCCCCCTTGGCGCGACTCCATGGCTCCTTCCCCCTCCCTGTCATTGGTTACTAAAAAAAAGGCAAGGGTGAATGTTTGGCATTGTAATTAATATAGAATGGAACTTAACAAATACACATACATAATTATATATATACATCAAGCATCATTCGAAAGTAAGCACGGTTTACTCAACAAGTGTATTACATACGAAAACTATATTAACCCAACCAAGCAATTCCATCATATTCATCATAATCACCACTGACTCTCATACAATCTGACTCCTAGTATCCGGATACTAAAGGATTGGCCTTCAGCTGGGGGTCCTACTTGACACCCCGTGAACCCTGCTTGGTTCACCGAGTCCTGCTTGACTCTCCACCTCGACCACTGGGTCCTACTTGACCACTGGGTAGCTCAACTGGGCACGAAAACCACGGGAGCCGGAAATGAGGGGCTATCATATACCGTCGGCCATCCCACACCACATAGTCATCCAACAATTTACCTTTCACATAATAATATCAATTCTTCATCACTCGAGTAGCCTGCTTGCTAACCCGGCGTCACATAACACTGATCATTTCAACATTATAACATGATAAGCTTAACCACACACCCGATCCTCAACTAATTAATGTACACAGTCACACATGCACAAGCATAAACACACAACTACGTTTAGCAACATTTTCCTTAACCTGCTTACACTACCTCAATGACCTGAATAAGAAGCGAGTCCTATTCTAATTAATTATAACCCGAACACCCCCTTACTTTGGTTCCACGCTTCGATAATCTGCTCTCTGTGTCGATTCCTTCCTCTGAGCACTGGTTTCGCAGTCTCAGCTCCGTCACTCAGTCTTCCGTTGCTTAACCTACTACCTACGGATCATAAAGTACAGCTCGTCACTTCAACGCCCTTAGTTCATGGACCGCATTTGGGTTCACACTCACCGGAGGAGTGGAGAACAGCATCGAATATAGCCATGCATGGCCCTTGACCGCCAAAGAATAAAAGGGATAAGGGAATCACAATTAGAACGGATCAGTAGACTCACCTTGACGCCTCGATCACAGGAATGAGGTTCAATTGAAGTTCAGACACAAATGGAGTCCCTCTCCAGCGCATGCAACTCAGTGTTAAGAGAGGAGAAAATGAAAGAGAAGGGACAGACCAGCAGCAGAGGTAACTCGCAAATAATGAAGAGGGAAGGAAGAGAATCTTCTTATATATATATATATATATATATATATATAAAGTTCATGGGCAAGATCGTCTTTTCCTTTATTTTATTTGTATTCTCACTAAATTTTAATCAATTTCACCATATTAAACTATTTCATAGTTATCAAATCAATTACACTTATTTATTCCCTCAACGTTTAATTATTCACAATTCTCTAATACTTCGCAAGAGTATAGGCCCAGTATGAATACCGGCCCCCCGGCGTCCTAGCTTAGTGTTCATACCTCGGAAATCCGAGCTACAACCAGAGAGGTCGGATATCTCATCCGTGCTCTCCTCTTGGTTACCTACACACGTTGTTTCAGTCATTATGAGGTTGATCCGGGCTATGACCCCGAGTGAGGCGCTCTCCTCACATCGGTTTGGACCAAACCACCTGGCCCCGCCCGTTCTTCTCTTACACTCCCGATCTTCAACTCTGCCTGCCCGCGCTTCTGAGACCGATCTCGACACCGGCTTTCCCGTCTCTGGCTCAGACAGAACAAATATTAAATAAAACTTCTAAAACATTTACTAACATTTCCCATTTCTTATAATTCTCATTAAAACATCAGGGATGTTACAGCAAGCGCTGTTAGTGGCTTATCTAATGGAAGGACCAAGTTGACACCCTTTAAAAAGTTTGGGGATCTCATTGAAATAAAATAATAATAAGGGACAAACTAAGAAAAACTTAAAAGATGGGGGACCAAAACGTGTATTTAGTCTTATTTTTATAGTGAAAACTATTGTCAACGGCTAAGATTCAGAATTGTTGATAATTAATTTTTTTAAAATTTTTTTATGAAGATGATGACATGAAATTTTAATCTTTTATATTTAAAAAATTGACACATGTCAATTGTGTGGTACTATTGAGGTGACGTAAACATTAGCCACCTAAGCAGTTAATAAAAAATTCTAACAGAAGGGCATTTTTAGACAACCTTCAACAGTTGAAAATGGTATTTTTTCCTGGGGATTTGTTCCCCAAACCCCTAAATTTTACATGGTTGATTTTATATTTTAGCCTAGCTAAAAATAAAAGAAAAATTATTTAGAACTCTTCTAAAATTTTTTAAACATAAGAGATACTTTTAAGTTAAAAGCTATTTGTTAAACTATATTTTTAAAAGCTTTAGTAATGTTAAAATTTTAACTTAAGGACTAATTTTATCAATTATCTTTTTATAGTGACTAATTATCTTTTAATCTAAGAAGAATCACAGTTTTGATGAAGAAAAAATAATACTCTTATATGCTTGATTTATTTTTTTATATTTTCTTTATATGTTTGATTTAACAAGTATCTAGACAAACAACTAAACATAAACTTCAAAGTTTTCAAAGAATTAACTCTTAATAAAATCATCTCTTTTATCTTGGTGAACATGATAATCGCAATAAAAACAAGCATGATACAATGGATTAAATATGATAATTTTTGTGGTTATCATTAATTTCATCATTAATCATGCTTGAGATTTTTTCATACATTTGTGATTTTATGTAATTATTATAAGGAAGATGATGATTGTTGAGAGTTTAATCTTTTGAAAAATATTTATATTTAATTATTTGACTAATACTCATTAGATCTTGGATAGTAATTTATTATTCATTATAATTATGGAATTTTTCATGGATTGATTAAAAGATAATTAGATAAAAATCCAAGTCTAAGATAACTTATCATTTAGACTTTTGATCTTATTTTTATTTTGAATGTTTAAGGAGATGTTGAAAATTATATCTTAGTGATAAAAATGAAAACAAAAACAAAGAAGAGAGAAGTGGTAAATTACTCAAAAGATGAAGAAGCTAAAAGTTAGAAGTTAATCTTGGTAGCTTTGATTACAAGCTCATTTTTAACTTTTTATGAAAAATAATATTTTTAATAAGCACTTTTTAAAAAGAATTTTTTGGCCCAACTTTCTCCTTAAAGATGAAGAAACGCTAATAGTAAACTAAGCCAAACATGTAACATCCTAAAATTAGGATTTATTTGGCAATTATAATGAAAAATGGGATTAAATTAAGATGAGAGATTAATTTAAACAAATGGGAAAAGACATATATGTCCCTAGATTTTTAAATTGCCAAATCCTTTCTCCTTTTCCATTTTATTTTCTCGTTAGCATCAGGGAGTGGAAAACCTTACTTCTACTTTCTTTTTCTCTTTCAATTGGCTCCACCATCTTCATTTTTCTTCAATTTCCCTTTGAATTCATCAAATTAAAGTAACATCTAAGCTTCTTCTCCTTTTCCCTTTCACGTGGCGGCTTAAGTTTGAAGAGGGGGGCTCCAATTTCTTCAATTTAAGGTAAATTGATGAGGTCTTATCATGGGTTTTGTTATATCATAGCCTTCATCCTTTAATTCTTGCAATATTATGGATTTTGAAGCATTTAGAAGCCATAGATATAGTGGACAGCTTTGAGGTTTTCAAGAACCTTGAATTTTCATGAAAAGTGAGTTAGAATGGCTTCTTGATTGCTAATTCTATAAGATTGCAACTTAATGATTGTCGTTTCAATGAAATAAGGTAGTTTTAGAGGTTTTCGAAATTCAGGATTGTTTAGAATCAAGTATCGGAGGTCGTCGGAGTTTGTCGGTAAGTTAAAACATATCGAAAATGATTATGGATTGACGTTTATTGATCAAAATGTAAAGTTAATGTCAAATACGATATTTAAGTATATGTATTGTTCATTTTAGGAAGTTGTTGATTTTGAGGAATAGAGATCAAAGTTTACGATTCGCGGTTAGTGAGGTTCGATAGCTCTCAGAGCTTTTGGGAATTCTATATTTGAGGTAAGGGGAGCTTTTACATATTAAATGCGTGATTTATAGGCGGATTCGAGGTATATTAATGTATTGAATTATGAATGATGTGTTTTATGGACTAAGATGTTCATGTTGTTTGCCATTTATATAAATATGATAGATTGCATAAGATGCAAAGTATGTTTTGAAATCATTGAGTTATATGTATGTATGAGATGCTTATGTTATGAGAAATATAAATTGTTTCATGAAATGGTACTTATGCATGAGATACTTGAATGAATACAATTATGTTTGAATTTAGCATAAGATACTTGAATTATGAAGTAGATGATATTATAATAGCATGAGATGCTTATGAGATCATTTGATAAATTGAAACGAAATGTCGTGAGCATAAAAGCGTGGGACGATTGTAACACCCCGAATTTTTAAAGTAGGAAGTTAAATTAGGAAAATAAATATTGAATAATTAAATGTGGGCTAATTAATATCCCAAAATTCTTGAAATGATTTAATCAAGACTCTTAGAAATCGTAAGTGAATTATGGAGACCGAATAAGTCGAAAACTGACCCGGATAAAATATAGGTGTCGGACCAAGTATCTCCGATTGAGATACCGTTGGTCAGGGCCGTAAATAATGTTATTGGGATTCCGAATTTATATTCGGAATAATTTTTAGAATACGTATTGAGCCCGAACGGGGAAGCTGTTTGTTTAAAAACGAAAGAGTTTAATGAAAGCTTAACAACTTTAAAGCTAAACTCATATTTTCACTCTCACTTCCGTAGCACTCTCTTCTTTCCCACGCCAACACACACTTCTTCACTTCTTCTTTTCTCCTTCTTCTTCATTATTTCCTCTTCACCTTCCCCCTTGAACCCTAAGTTAAAAAGTGAAATACATCTCCTCCCTCCTTTGTTATTTTCAAGAAGCTCAAGGAGAACTTGGAGCTTAGAGTATCCTCTCCTTTCCTTCTCCTTAAATTCGTGTGGATTTTCTCCTCTTTTGCACACTCACTTTTTCTTCTCTTGAGGTAAAATTATTACCATTTTCTATGTATACAAACATGTAGTTGTAGTTTTGGTGTAAGAACACATTAAATGTATGTGAGTTGTTGAGGGAAGCTTTAAAAAGTGGGAACCCTAAGATGGGTTGATATAAATACAAGCTTATGAGTAATTAATGAGGTAGTTGTAATTATGGTAGGAAAAGAAGGAGGTATATAAGCATTTATGAAGATTGGTGGGTTTGGTGAAAACCCTAAACTTGAATTTTAGGAGGAAAGGTAGAATATCGAAGAATATAGCATTTATTGAAGAAGTTAGCATTTGTTGATGGAAAGAGTGTTATAAATGATGCGGTAGACACAATGAATGATGGTGATGTTGACTTGAAGTCATAATAGGTGGAAAACTCACCAAGGTGTTGGTGGAGATTTAATAGATGGAATAATCTAACAATTAGGTTGTAACTTTTGATAATAATGGATTGTGATTTAAAGGAAGGAATTCCCAAAGCCTAATTAGGCAAATGAATGAAATTGATAAATAGTTTCCACATGATAAGAATCATGTGTACACCTATGTATATGTATGTTGAATTGGTGTTTGAATGAATAATTGATGTGGCCCTATAATTGATTGGTGTAGGGCTTGGCAATACTGGTGAGGCAGGAACATCAACCCCAGAGGCCTACTTCTCTTGAGGTAGGAGAGGGGGTATATTTTCTAAATGTATGAGAACATGTATGTTGATAATGTATATGGTGATGTAATATGGCATGTTTTACTTGAATGAAAGTAATATCATGAGATTGTGATAAGAAATTGAATTTGGTGCCTAAAATGATTGATTGTGGATTGAGACATTTTTAGGCTATGAATGGTATATCATGTGACGATTATGTTATGATATTGATAAATATATCACCTTGCGGGGTGCCACGACGGGTATGACCCGGAGTGATGATGATGGTTTAATTGATAAATATATCACCTTGCGGGGTGCCACGACGGGTATGACCCTGAGTGAGGAAGATGGTTTGATTAGTAAATATAACACCTTGTGAGGTGCCACAAAGGGTATAAGTCCCGGAGTGATGATAATAATATGATTGATGAATATAACACCTTGTGAGGTGCCACGAAGGGTATAAGTCCCGGAGTGATGATAATAATATGATTGATGATTATAACACCTTGTGAGGTGCCACGAAGGGTATAAGTCCCGGAGTGATGATAATAATATGATTGATGAATATAACACCTTGTGAGGTGCCACGAAGGGTATAAGTCCCGGAGTGATGATAATGATATGATTGATGAATATATCACCTTGCGGGGTGCCACGAAGGGTGTATCCCGGAGTGATGATGTTAATCTAAGTGAATGAGATCTATGTTGAAATAATAACCAGATTTGTACTTATGCATTTTGAAACATTAGCATGTGTGTGAGTTATATGAACATGGCATAAAAATGATATCATGTTGAGAGAATTGTGTGAAGGCTAAATGGAACTTACTTTTGAACCCAACTGTTAATGGGTTAGTGGACGATTTGCTTCTTGTAAATTAAAAAGGGATACATATATGACTATGTTTAGTAAATTGATATTTGACGATTTAGTGTGGATTGAAGTTTTTATAGATGATGTTTATATTGCATTTATATATATATTATCATAAATGTTAGATTTTCGTCATTGAGAAAGTATACTCACTCTCCTTGTGGTATATCTTTTTAGCTCCTGTGTTGTAGGTTTCGCTTTGGAGCTGTTTGTGGAGGAGAAGTGTGAAGGAAGCCTCTTTTTGGTAAAGAATGCCTTGGCCGGCAACATTTTGATTTTATGGTTTGTGTAGAATGTTTGTAATGTATATAGTATTCTGCATATTTTGTATAGCCATGAATTGGTATGAATGATGTATAATGATTATGTAGGTCATGTGTGAAAATTGGAACCCACATATAAGACCAATTTTCAGTTATGACCCTGGTGATGTAAGACGCTAATGTGTGAGTTCTTGAATTTTGCTCACTTGATGATCAAATGATGAGAATTGTGAATGATGACTTTATATGCTGTATAATTGATGATATTTCATGATTGTTATGCATAAGTAAGGAACTAGTAGGGTCAAAATGAGTTTTATGAGTTTTGGGTAGTGTGTGGTGGTTTCAATAGCTTAAATACATGATTTGTGACTTGTAGAAACTGGAACAGGTCAATTCCGTTGAGAATAGACCCCTAAGTTACCCAAAAAGGCTCAGGAATGGACTAAACGCATTTATTTGCATAAGTTCCTCATTTTTGAGAATTTTTGGGTGAGGCCGGTGGCCACACGTCACAATTGATGTATTTTAGTTGGTGTCAAAATTTGGTAGCGTTTGGAGTTGATATGAAAAAGTTAGGGGGGTTAGAAGTCCAAAAATAAGGCTTTTTCTGCATAAAAACAGCAACTGTGTTGTCTCGAATCGATTCGAGGATCTCTGAATCGATTCAAGAGCTGTTGTTTTCACTATTTTTGGTTCCAGGAAGGCCTGAATCAATTCATACGATCTTGAATCGATTCAAGGACCTCTGTTTGCATAATTTTGAGTTCCAGAAGCGTCTGAATCGATTCATACGAGCTTGAATCGATTCAAGGGGTCCTGTTTTCAATGTTTGCACTCCATAATCATTTGAATCGATTCATAGGGTGTTTGAATCGATTCATGACCCTGTTTTTCATATTTTTCCTCTATCTTGGGATATCATTGGTATTGTTTGACTATAATATGATCGTACAACACCCCACACGCATAATTAATACATTTTATCAAATCGATAGACCATCCTTTGACCTTCTACCACTTCCCTTCATTTCCTTAATGTAATTGTACACTTCCGCTACTCCTTGTTGATGATCATGAGATAAATCATCCAAGGTTCACTCTTTGACTTAATTGTTCACCTTCTCATATCTTCACATATGAGATAGGTTATTAAATTAGGTCCGGGGATTACTTGCCAAAGTTTTTATCTCGTGATCTCTTCCATCCGTTAATTATTTTAAATCGCAAAAAATTTACCCTTATTTTTAGGGCGTCTCAATGCCTATTCATTGAATTGAGATTGATGAACTGATAATGTTTAAATGCATGAGATGTTATATGTATAAAAGACCTTGGGTGGGACGCAAGGCAAACCTCTTGAGTGAGACTCGGGGTTAGCCCGTAACACTACCGTTGTCATTGAGAGTGATTGTGTTACGTGAGAGGACAAATGGTTTGGTACCAGTAAAACAGCCAGATCAGTTGAGAGCTGAGTATATGGCTGAGAGCTAGTGTTGCAACATAAAGTTTAATGATGAATAATTAGATCCAATTGAAGTGAGAATTGTATGTGCACATATGTATGTCATTAAGAATGATATGATAATAAAGCATTGAGATGTAAAAGGGATAATGTTGAATGGTAGTTTGTGCTTTGTAGGTTGTTATACCTCATTGCATGATAAAAAATAGGATAATTGAATCAGTACTATAGCTGTCATTTATTATGTACAATGCTCACCCCTATTTGTGGATATATTTTCAGTGGACTTAAGATGTGGTGGAGATTGATGTGAAGTCACTCAGCTTGAATTTGGAGCATTATGTATATATATAATGTCTTGTACATAATGCACATAGTTGTTTTGTAGTTGCCTTGGCCGGCTCCTGTGCATACCTGTTTTGTTATGTGTATATGCATATGTATAGATGAATGCTTAGTGGACTAGGTAGTTGATAGCTTCAATTGGAAGCTTAGAATCTATTTTGAGCATATACTTATTGTTGGTGATGGATGATGACGTCTCTTTGATGACACTGGAGTGTGGAGACCATGGATGGTCCCACCATATATATATATATATATAAGTTTGATATATATCCAGGAATCGTGGACATGTATATGATGCTATGTTGATGCATGAATGTCCAAGAACTGCTCTTGAATAAAAAATAGCAGTGGGTATGTGTTCCATAATGCATGACAATTATAAGATTTTTTTGCATAAATAAGCAATAGAGATAGTCAAATTATAAATTATGAGGTATGAATGACATAGAATAGTTTCAATAACAACTATGCGTGATTTATGGCTTGTGAAAACTAGAATGGATCAATTTGATTGAAAAATGCATTCTCAGTTGCTCAAAATACCTTAAAACGAGCCAATTGCATTTTTACGCATAACTTTATCATTTTTGGGAATTTTTAAGTGGGGCCAGTGGCTACACGTCACAAATGATGTAATCTAGTTTGTGTCAAAATTTGGTGATCATTGGATTTAAAATGAAGAAGATAGGGTGGCTAGAAGTTGACAAATTTATATTTTTTTGTTGTTTCTGTTGAGAACTGATAAAATACAGGTGAGAATCGATTCCCCAAATGCATGAATCGATTCCCATACCTGAATCATTTATGTTTAGCCAAAAATTAAAGCGTGAATCGATTCCCCAACTCTAGGAATCGATTCCCAGCCCTGTTTGAATGTGAGAATTGATTCCCACGGGGAGTGAATCGATTTCTCCTCCTGTTGGCACCCTATTTTTGTAATTTTTTTACATGAATCGATTCATACCATTTCTGAATCGATTCATGCCTCTGTTCCTTTAAAAATTTACATGTTTTACATTATACTGGCATAATTGACTCAGGTGTTATCATTTCCTGATATCTAAATGCATTAACCACAATTTGATAATTAAATTAAGTGCTTTTAAATCCTTATTCCAAATTTGAGTTTAATCGTGAAAAATTTTCTTGTATTTTCGGGTTTATTATTATTAAGTTAGGATGTTTTAAAACATCCATTTAATTCTTGGTTTTTTAGATTCTTATTTAGTTATTATTTTTAAAATTTATTATTATTATATTTAATCGATACTTTTTTAAATAGGGAAAAATATATAATTATTATATGTCATTTTTATAGGATGGAAAGAGAAATTTCCTAAGGTTTAACATAAAAATTGATAAACAATGTCATAAAAAATCATTACTCTCCTTAGTAATTTGAAATAACTTTAGAAATACTTGTGAACAACTTCCCTTATATTAGGCGAAACTTACTCGTTTCTCTTTAGGTTTTTGGTTCTGTAGGGTTCTCTATCAATATCCCCTTTTTCAAATATAGAATACAGTACACCACTTTCTCCGCTATATCTTGTTATCTATCTTCATGATTATCTCGAGTTTCGAGGTAGTTTCTTCAACAATGTTTTTGTTATCAGCTATGTTTTTCAAACTAGCCAACTTGAACGATAAATCGGCTTTAGAATTTTCTCCTTTAGGAATATGTCCTATCTTAATTTTAGAGAAACCTTCAAGCTTCTTTTTCACCTTCTTCAGATACCTATGTAATATTAGCTCTTTAGCTAGATGATTCCTCTTGATATGGGAAACTACTATGAGTTAGAATAGATGGTGATCTTTTAAGCTCCGAGTTCCTTTGCCATTGCCATGCGTACTTTATATTCTCCTTGATTGTGGATGTCTAAAACTTGAACTCTAACGAGTGTCCTATCGTAATTCCACTAGGTCCCTCTAAGATTACTTATGCTTCACTGGTATCTGAGGATCCACCAACATGAATAATCCATGTTTTTTCCTTTTCAGACTAGTTCTCTTGAGCTATCTCAGCAATGAAGGCTGCTAACACTTATGCTTTCATGACTTGCCCAGTTTCATATTGTATCCCATATACAGATAGCTTCATTTCCCAGTTCACCATTCTCTTAGTCAAATTTGATTTATGTAGAACCTTTCAAATTGGTTGGTTAATTCATACCTTCCCAACACCTTGAGTCTCCACTTGCTTAGCTTTTCTCTCACGCATCTCTTTCTTGTTAGTTTAGATTCTCTTGTAGGGAATTTTCTAACAATCATATTGATTACTCATCGGGGCTCCTATGCAAGCTCTTCCACAAGACTTCAGTATCTTGGTCTTTTATTCACGCACTGTTTAGGGGATCTACATCTTCGCTTATAGCCACATCTATCTTTATTCCCAAATTCATTATTACTATCCTAACATGGGTGGTAAATCTATCTAGAAGATCTAGTTTTCATCCTCCAGGATGCTTTAGAAGATTCTTTGACATAGTTCTTTAAATTACCTTTCCTGGTCATGCTTTCAATGGAATCCTTAAGGTGCCCACACTCATCAGTTTCATGTACAAGATTGTGGTGAAAGACACAGAATCTAAACTTATCCTTTGTTGGTTTCTTATGGGGAGGGGGACATTGGTTTTGCATGTCCATGACTTATTTCAAGATCTTCGAACGAGATGCAAACAAAGAAGTGTATTCCTTATGCTTTATCTGGGATGTTCCTTTTCAAACTTAGGTCCACCATTCTTAAACTTTTCTTTATGTTTATCTCCCTCCACCTTTCAACATCTGTGTCATTTTTCATAGTCCTTCAATTTGATCCAATTTTTTGATCTACTTCTAAACTCCTTGATAATCTTTGGGGTTTTTTTTTTTGCTAGAGACTTAGTGAAGTTTCTCATTTTCAAGTTATCCATGCTACCTCCAACACCCCAGGCATCTATAGAATTTAAAGTGTTCGTATTATTATCTCCCGGGTCAATGGCGATTGAAGCCCCATTGTAAATATTTGTAGGATCATGAACCCCTGCACTAGTTTCTGCTTCTTCCTCATCAATCACTTCATACAAACAGCCCCCTTTTTTAACCATGTTTGTAGTAGAGAAAGAGCCTTGACCAAGATCGAAGACTACGTGCCCTCCCACACACTACATGTCTTTCTTTGTGTTCAGTCCTTGTAGCTGCATGGGCATTTACGTGAACAATTGAGGGATTAGTTTTTGCATGTTCCACAAACACGACATTCTCTCTCCTTCTCCGCTCTTTGGGAATTTCGCAACCTGCGGCTTGATCATTGGCTCCCATATTGAATTTGAAATTATCTTTTAATGATGACCTAAACTTACGCTATTAGTAACGTTCTGAGTGGGATTTGAATGATTGGCATTAAATGGTTGATCGGATTCTGGTGTTAGCGGCGGCGTATCTCCTCCTCCAACAACAGCAGTCGTCGGTACCACAAAAGTTTTCGCCGGAGTCGACTTACAGTCACGAGTCAAATGGCCATAGCAACCATAGGTTGTGCACAACAAATGGAGGAGGCCCTCATGTTCTGTGTTATACCAATTATCCATAAGACACAGCTTTCCAACGACCGGTTGATCCAAGTCAATTTCAACACCAACCCGAGGTGAACCGGCCTCTGTGCATATTCAAAGTGTTGAGATCAACTCGAACTGGCTTTCCTACTGCCGTTGCGAGTGTCAAGAGTATGCTTTCATCATAAAACTGCATTCCTAAACCTGGAATTCTTATCCACACCATAGTGGTGTTTATTTTAGAATTCGATGGAACAAATTCCGGTGTCCATGGCTTAACCCCCAAGAAGTGATCAAAGATAAACCACGGTGCACCCACCATAGCCTTCTCCCTATCCTCCAAAGAATCAAACTTCACCATGAAGTAACCATGTCCAATATCCATTACTTCAAACCCTGCGCTCGTCTTCCATAGATATTTCAGTTTCTCACCGAAGCAGTAGAAATCCTGTGGACTATTGCCCAACAGTATACCAAACACCCCTTTCATGGCAGGCAAAACCTCTCCATCTCCTGCGTGTCAATGGTAAATTTTGGAAATAACGGTTTTCCAGATCAACCTTCATCAAGCCCTTCTGTATCAAGTTGCATGGTTCCTTACGCTCCTCCATCCTAGTTCCCAAAACCTTCTCTTTAAACGTCACCTTCTTCACTGGACCCGATCTATCCACCACAGATAATGTTAATGCGAATATGACGGTTGATGCTACCACAGTCAACCAAACATGAGGTTTTGGGTTGCTGGTGCCTCTTTTATATTTTGTTGTTATGTGTTTTAATGACTTAAAACTTATTTCTTGGAATATTCTTGGGGCGCTTAGTGCCCGTGGGAAGAGAAGGGTGAAAGATCTTGTTTCTAATTACCATCCTTCTATCTTTCTGGTGTATGAGACTCGTTGTCAATTTGGAGCTGTCAAGGATTTTTGGAGGAAACTTGGTTTCTTTTTATTCCATGTTGTAGAATCGCAAGGACACAGTGGTGGAATTTGGGTGCTTGTCACTGAAAAACGTGAGTTTGATGTTCATCTGGTGGATGTTTTTTCTCAGGCGGTAACTGTTCGTATTCAGAGGCAAAATATGCGCTTGTTTTGCATGACTATTTATGCAAGTCTGGTACCTCATAATAGAGACTTCCTATGGGAGCGTCTTGCATCTTTGTGGCAGCATATTACTGATCCTTGGTTGGCGGTAGGAGATTTCAATGATATTTGTCTTTCATCGGAGGTGAAGGGTGGAGCATTTTATAATGGCAGGGCGGTTAAATGCTACATATAATGACAGATTGTAATTTTGTGGAGATGGGTGCTACAAGGACATCCTTCACATGGGTGCGGAAAACAAATTGCTAGACGTCTCGATAGGGCTGTTTGTGGTATTGCTTGTAGAATTGCCTTTCCTGAAGCATATGTGGAGAGCATTTGGCAAGGTTTCATTCAGACCATTCACCCCTTTTAATCAGGTTTGGTGGCCTAAGAGGAGGTAGAGGGGAACGCCCTTTTAGATTCCAAGCATCTTGAGCTACACAACCTTCCTATGAAGGCCTTGCCCGAGATACTTGGATGAAGGAGGCTTCCAATTTTTTAAGGAAGCTTGAACATATGAGAGATGCTGAGTATTCACAGGAGAAAAAGGCGAGAGGAGTGAAGAATTGGAGATCATAATGATTTGGAGATCCAGGAAACTGAATCTTTGGCCCGACTTGAGAGTTACAAAAAGAATATGACGATATCTTGACTCAAAGAAGAATTGCTTTGGTATCAGAAATCCCGTGAAAGATGGGTTATTAAACTTGGATAATGTAACACCAGGTTTTTTCACACTCAAACATTGGTTAGGAGAAAGAGAAACAATATTCAAGGGTTGTTTCTTGGTGATGAGAATGAAGAATGGTGCACTGATCAGGAGGTCTTTCAGAAAAAGGCCCATAATTTTTTCGCTGACTTGTTTTCTTTGGACATATAGGTTAATAGAAACCATGGAGAACCCGCACCACCTATTTCTCTTTATGGCAGGGAAAGTCTTATTCAACCAATTTCTATGGAGGAAGTACGTCTAGTAGTTATGACTATGCATCTGTATAAGGCGCCTGACCCAGATGGCTTTCATAATATTTTCTATAAACAGTATTGACACGGTGAGTTGTATCATGTGGTAGCTAAAGCTTTTAGGGAAGGGAGAGCTGACGCTAGCTTGTTGGAGACTCTGATTGTTATAATCCCCAAAGTGGGAAATCCAACCCGCTTTAATGAATTAAGACAATTAACTTATGTAACGTTGCATATAAAGTCATAACTAAGGTTTTGCTGAACAGATTCAGGTTGTTGTTGAAAGAATTGGTCGGTCATCTACAGGGTAGCTTCATTCCAGGGTGAGGAACCAAGGATAATATTCTGCAAGCACAAGAGCTCATGCACACTATTCATAAACATAGGAGAGGTGGTGGTTTGGTGGAACTGAAAATTGACCTTAAGAAGGCATATGACAGGTTTAACTAGGATTTTTTGAGAGCAACTTTGTATGATTTTGGGTTCCCACCTCCCACTGTTAATTTTATCATGTGGGGTGTGCAATCCTCAACTCTGTCTGTATTGTGGAATGGTTCTAAGCTTCTTGCTTTTATATCACAGAGAGGGCTTCGTCAAGGGGACCTTTATCTTCTTACCTCTTTGTGTTGTGTATGGAGAGACTAGCAATTCAAATCCAAAATCCGGTGTCAGAGGGTCGTTGGAAGCCAGTTCGTATTATGAGAGATGGTATTGGAATCTAGCATCTTTTCTTTGCGGATGATATCCTTCTGTTTTATCAAGCAAAACTGAAGCAACTATCTCTAATTTCTAACACTCTGGTATAGCCTTTTCACAAGCATCCGACCTACGTGTTAATCTTGAGAAATCAAGAATATGTTGTGTTCTCCTAATATGGATGCTCGAAGAAAAAATTTGTTTTCCCAAATGTGAGGGATTCACATAGCCACAAATTTGGGTAAATATCTAGGGTTACTACTCCTCAAAGGTACGCGTGACAATTTTCTTCCCATTCTAGATAGCATTAATAGAAAACTTGCAGCATGCAAGCATCAACTTCTTAACAAAGTTGGGAGACTTTGTTTGGCCAAGTCAGTTGTGATATCTGTTCCCCTTATGCTATGTAGTCACTCTGGATTGTTCAATCAGTTTGTGATGAAATTGATAGGAAAACTAGGGCCTTTATGTTGTCTAATAAGGGTCAAACTAGGAATTGGCATCTAGTCTCTTAGAGGAGTATCACCTAGCTGGAAAAAAAAGAGGTTTGGGACTTCGTATGGCTCGTCAAAATAATATTGCTTTACTTGGGAAATTAGTAGAAGATATGTTGCAGGGAAATCACAAGGTGTGGGTGCAAGTTTTACAACAAAAATATGTAGGGTATGGATCGGTGCTTTCGGTGGAGGCAAAACAAGGAGATTCTATCCTAATGTTAAACATCACTACACCGTTTGGACAGCCTAACGTCAGGCTCAAATTATCAATTACTGAATTGATTTTTAAAAAAAAATAAAATTGACCAATCTAACTCGGTTGAATACTATGAGTCAGTTGTAGTTGAATGCCAAACCAAACCATGCTCAAGTTAGTTTGGAATTTGAACACTTACATTTGTACCAGCCTTGGTTCAATACCCTTGGCCATGTAGCAGTTTGAAAGCAACAAGAACCTTGCCACAAACAAATAACAAATGAATGAAATCGTTCTGAGGGCGAGATTACTGAAAAAGTTACTGTTATGTAGAAAAGTATAACTAGCTATTTACAGCGCTTTCTCGGTTGCTAAAACTGTAGGTTGTCGTGTACAGAACAATAGTGTCTTAGAGTGAGTTTTAAATTCAGTATTTGATCGTGTGATGGCGTAACCAGAGCTCATACATAACCATATGGAAAGCATCAAGTCTGATTGGGGGAGAATTCCATTGAAAGTGTTTCTGAACCTGATAGCACATCAACAAACTTCATGTGAATTTTATCAATTAATTAACAAATCAACAAATAATTCAATTGGCAACGTGAAAATCTACCTACCAGACAACCACAACCACTGTAATAATGTTATTTTATATATTTCTAATGCAAATGAGAAAAATAGAAATCAGTTATGAATAGAAAATATTTTCTTTAACCAAGCAGGCTTGTCAATTTTTTCTTTCTTTTTGTTACATCCTAAAATTCTTTTCCAAGTTTATATAACGGTTGGCTTTTTAAACAACATAAATAACTTCCAGAAAGGATAAATAAATAAATTATTTCACAAATATTCCATATAAAGTACTGAGGGGATTTGTACCTTCACTAAATTATTATGAAGCACAACAAACTCAGGTTGCGATATATTCTTGAGGATTTGTTTAAGCTGGTACACATCACTCTCCTTGAGTACGACAGCAAATTTTTTCCAGTCAAGAATATCATTAAAAGGAAGGTCATAGTAATCTGACAATATCACTGCAAAACAACATAAAGAAATTCAGTTAATCCCTAGGTTGTCTACATACATCCTGTCTCAAAAGCCAGAATATCAAGGTCAAAATCACATGTAACAATAATTTATTCAGACCAAGTTACAGTTTCAAATATCACTTACAATATCCTAATTGTACTTCCTTTGCAATTGAAAACTTAATGGTCAAAGTAGTGTTTTAATGATCATGCTCATGCAGCAGACTATGGCTCACATACATGTATAATCTGCTTTGTTGGGTTCTACTAGTTTGACCTTTAACATCACTCTCCAATAAAGACTTCAGCATTAGCTCAGATGGAGAGGCAGAGTTAGGGTGGAAAGTCCTAAATTTGATCCCTAGGCACTCTCTCTTGTATTCCACAATTCAAACTCCACTGCCCCCAACAATTGAAGAGTTATATCTAATATTCAACCCAATTAAGAAATGTCCTATTCAAATTCAGCTACATATGTCTTGCATATATATATATAAGAAGCTTATTAACCACCATTTCAGTCTTCAGACACATTACCATAAAATTGCAATTCCAGTCTTAGGAGTGAAAAAACAACCAAAGATTAATCAGTCTAAACATAGGATAGTATTTGCAAATGTTTCTTAAAATAGACATTATTTAATTCATATCTTAACACAAGCACAACGGAGCTTGGTCATCTAAAACCAATATAATAAAAATGCAAGGCAAATATACCAATCTCATCATCCAAGAAACATGACAATAACCATTAGGCATTAAGTTCTCCATTTATATATACCATGATATATGTATACGATTTTCTAAGACACTTAATATGTAATTACAAAATTAAATGGGAAAAGAAATCATTAGAATGAATGATCTTACCTGGGATGCACCCATAGTGGATAGAATCTGTTATTCGAGCACTATTAACCTGTGATCCACCAGGACATATACAAAATTTAGTCTTGTAAAATCGCTTCTGGTACACTAGATGCCCAGTAGCTCTACTAATTCTGTTGTTTGAAATATCAAGTTCTGTGTCATTTTCCCACACACGTGCAAGAATAACTCTGATTTTTGAGTTGCGATGACCAGCCCAAAACCCAAGAGTAGTCCTGCAAACCACAAGTTTATCAAAATTTCAGAATGAATAAATATGCATGCAGAGGTAGAACCATTGCCCATTGATCTTACAAAACAAACTATGTATCAATGCACCAGAAATATTTATTAATCTTGAAAAACTATTTGTATTCCTTTCCTACTAGTTCTGCTGCTTCCTGCTTGAAATACTGATTACTGAATCCTCTCACATTTTCATAATATTACATGAAATGAGTTGAAAGGAATAAAAGATGGTTCTTGAATAGGTTACAATACCCAACACTGAAACCAAGAAAAGCATTTTGTTGCAATATTATATTGTTACTAAAAATCGCTAACAATCCTCATTTCTTTAGCTCTTTGCAAGTAATGGGTACTCCATGGAAGATATTAAGATTCACAATGTAGACAGTATTAAATTAGGTTAGCAGAAACTGAAGAACAACTGTCCAATGGTAGAACTACAGACTTCTGGGTCAAGAGCGAGTTCAACATAAAGGTAATTTCCATCTTGAGAAATATCAAGTAATTTCCATCATAATAAAGTGACTATAACAGATTAACAAATGATTCAAAGAGCAGGATGGCACATTATCTAAACAGCAAGGTCTGGCCCCTGAATCCTAGCTATTCCCAATCCTATTTAGGATGTAACAAATCAACTAAGTGGAGCAGCACACATTTAGAAAAAAAAAATTCACCTGTTTTCTATATCATTCCCTCCAGAAGGAAGAGCAAAAGGCTGCAGTACTTGAGGGAGAGCGACGTCTTTGTGCGGAATGAAACCAACATCATAGCTAGGGGAGCACACCGCTCGAATGGAATTCTTTACAAGTAATTCAAGTCCTTCTGTCGCCCTCACACCAACATCATGGCAAGTAACAAAGAAGTGATCAGCACCCAAGGTTCTGTTCCAATAAGGATATTTGTTTATTAAGCTCTCCACATAATTTTGAACAATTATGGTCATATTTTCATAAGACGTGCCCTGCATAAGAGGAGAAAATTTTGAAATTTGTTTACAGAAGTCAACTTCTCTTTCTCTTCAACTAGATAGAACAAAAGTACATCGTTACTTCTGCTTTCTTTCGTTTCCACTATCTTTCCTTTCATCCAAACAAGTAAGAACCAAGCTCACCTTATAATCTTCACTTATCAGACACTATTTTCTTTTTCAACCAAGTGTCTGTTTGGTTTACTGTTAAATTAATGTTACTACCTTATGAGAATAAGTGAGTGATTGTGATTTGTTGTGACACAAACTCCAACATCATTGGATGGAAGTAATAATTTTTCACTTAGTCATAAGAATCCAAGAATAACATAGTCACCATCACCTTATCCTATAAATAGTTGTCACAACTCCACTACCAGCACCAGATCAACACCTCCAACGATCTCAGTAAAAACAGCAACACAGAATGCAAAAACAGGAAGAAATACCTTGCCACGCATCTTGTGACACGAAATGGGAATAAAGAAGAGGTGTGCCTCATCAGGATTTTCGGTGCGAAAGCGACTCTCTCTAATGTTCTGGAAGAAATAACCCTCACTAGCATATTTTCCTGTGAGCTTCCTGGGAGTCTGGTAAAAAGTGTTGGGATCCCCATCAGGGTATATATAAACCTTGAACTTGTTCTCCATTTCCTCGAAGTCGAGCTTGAAAACGCGCGGCGAATGGTAGACATCCGAAAACTCTTGGCCCTTTTCTTCTTCTTCCTCCACCTTGTGCTCCACGTCGTTCAGCGCCGCAACCGCGACATTGGAAACCTAAAAGCAAAAGGGTAATTGAGAAAGCGTGGGAAAATGGAAAATTTGGAAATGGGGTGGGGGGAGAAAGTGGGGTACCTGGGGTGGAGGGGTGGCGTATTTGAGGGAAAGGTAGGTGAAGGAGAGAAGGGTGAGGATTGCGAGGGTGAGGAGTGAGCCTCGCAGAGAAAAGAGGGTGTGAGAGGAGGATTGTTGTTGGGCTTGCTTCGCCGACGACATTAGAATTGGATTTGGAGTGATTTTGATCTGTGAGAGATGGAGATGGGTTTCTTTGTTGTGAATCTTGATTGATTTCAGTGACCCTTCGATTCAGAACTTTCTTTACGTGTTACTCACTCTGCACCATGGATTACACTACACTAGTGTGATTTTTGCTCGTGCAGTGCACGCGGTACAGGGGGTGATAAGGTTGGCTCAGATCTGGCGAAGTTGTTTACTCCGTTGGGGGGTTGATTAATGGTCATTTATATGATTATTTCCTTTAACTAAAATAGATTGAGTTAGATTTGATTGAATTTTATTTTAATTTTTTAACTAGCTTTGATTAACTGACTAAACTGACATATCTCTTACATACCTTTTGCAAAATTTGGAAAATCATTCTTGAACTTTGTTCAAATTGTATCATACAAGCTACAATCAAGCACTTAAATAAATTTTTATACAAAAAAATAATTAAAAACTATAGATATTATTACATCTTGTGCAATCATTCCGTTGGGCTTCAATGTTTTTAATATTTTCGTATCACCGTTAAAACAATTGGTGTATGCCATATTGAATTCTTTTGGTTGCATTATTAAAAAGAAGTAAATTATAACTTAGTAATCATAATTAAGAAATAATTAGTTTAAAAAAGTCAATTAGTTATGTAGTATCTAACATATAGTAGATCATGAAACATACTCTTTAATGAAGTCTACATTTGATCTTCCAAATATACAAGATGTTACAACAACTTCTTCATCACTTAAGATCAACAACTTAAAGTGATTTAAACCATGTATTTAACCACCACGTAAAAGAGTAAATTAAATTAATCAAATACATATTACAACAAAAGAAAACTCATTAAATTGGAAATATTTAAACATCAAGATCATGAGTACTCATGTTTTCAAATAAATAATAGATTGTATGTTTTTTTCACAAGTATAAACGACTTTTTAACAACAGCTTTTTGTTTACCATTTTCACCTCTAGGATTCCAATATAAGTTGTCCTTTTATTCTCACTTTAAACAAATCTTGTTTCAATTCTTTCATAACTATTTCTAACTTATCGATTCTTTCGGTTCATGGTAGGACAATAAGTATTTCATGACGTTTACAATTTATTGTTCATAAATATTGTAGTTAAACTAACACACTATCTTATCTACTGTTGTGTTGACCTTTTCAAAACTTGATTCCACATTATTGTCACCATTGCAATTTCCAGGGAAGGATTCAAGAAAGAAACTCCTACCATTTGTTTAGAATTAATTTCGCTCAAGGTTTCTATGAAACTAAATCAACCCAATAATTAATGAGTCTCATGTTAACAAAGTAAAGAAATACATTTTTATTTGGGAACACAATAATTAACAACATATTCATAAATATTACATTGACGAGGATGATACTTTGATGATGAGAATGTTATTCTTTCTTAATTGATTTTGAAATCATGAATGTCTTTATTGTATCGGTGCTTCACTTTTTCCATCTGTTTTATTAGTATTAAAGTTATAGGTTTTCTACATATGTGATGTAAACATTGAAATTGTATATGTGCGCATGTGTGAGAGAGTGTGTGTGTGCGTGCATATACATATGTATATATGTCTGTATGGTCATATGTATGTATAAGTTTGGTTAAACCATTGTGAGAGTATGGGTAACAAAAATTGGGGAAAATAAAGAGTTTGGGAGGTAGAGTTAGCAAGCTTTCTTGAAAATGTGAGAAAGTGGGTAATTGGGGGTGGGAGATAGTTAAACTGAGGTGTTAGTAACAAAATCATAGAGCAAGCAAAAAGACTCCTTATAATGGTATAAAATAAATAAATTATTTTATTGAGGAAAGTTTTGCATGCATTTACCAAATTCTTTAGGCTGCTATTAGAAAAAAGTAAATTGTAATTAATTAGTAATCATAATTAAAAAAATAATGTGTTATTTTTTGAAAATAAAATCACGAGATGAAAGAACTATACATACTTCTCAATGAAGTCTACATTCAATGCCCAAAGATATAGAATGCTACAACAACTTCCTCATCACTTAGACTAAAAAACATAGATGATTTATGTACCTAACCACTACACAAGATAGTGGATTAAATTAATCAAGTGCATATTAAAACAAAAAAATCATTATATTGAAAATTTTTAAACACCAAGATCATGAATACATATGTTAGCGACAAAGTTAGACTGGTTTTTTTTGTCATGTACTTGTAATTAATGTAATAACCACTTTGAGTAAGGGTTTTCAAAATAATGGTAGATTTCATGTTTTTCTTCATATATAGGTGCAAACAACATTTTAACAACAATCTTTTGTTTACCATTTTTACCTTTAGGCATTGATTCCAATAAAAGTTGTCCTTATTGTGGAGTCTCATAATGACTATGCATTGTGTTCTCAATAGTAAGCTTTATTCTCACTTTAAGCAAATCTTGTTTCTAACTGTTTCTAATCGATCAATTTTTTTAATTCATGGTAGGACAATAAGTATCTTAAAATGTTTATAATATATTTTTCACAAAGTTTAGAGTTGAACTAAAACATTAGCTAGTTTGATGTTGTGTCTACCTTTTCATGACTTGATTCCTCATTATCGTCGACATTGCAATTTTAGGGGACATAAGGGTTCAAGAAAGAAACTTCTACAACTTTTTTTTTAGAATTAAATTCTCCCAGGATTTTAACAAAACTAAATCAACCCTAGAATTAATGAGTCTTATGTTAACAAAGTAATAAAGTACATTTTTATAAGGGAGACAAACAAATTGACAATATTGAACTGGTCTGGATCGGGGTCTAGGATCCGGTGTGGGACCAGCCACAAAAGAATATGTATTTTAGTGTTTGTACACCGGTAAAGTGGGTATCCGGTATTGTAATTCGGCCTCTCAGTGGGAGAAACTGGTCTCGTTGTCCTGGAGATCCTTCGCACCAGAGTTTCGCGTTGGAGTGGGCGAAAGGTCGTGCTACCTGTGAAGATTCTCCGACGCTCAAGTTAGAAGAGTGTATAAGAACTCAGTGAATACTCAAGCAGTGCAATAGCAAGATGAGAGTTAGAAAAACGTAACCTTGCATGTATATTGGAATCTGCTATTTATAGTTGGACACGAAAAATGAATCGTCGAATGCAGGTGGACCCATAGGTTCTGATAACGTGTATAGAGTGTCAATCAGAGTGGCTCAGTATTCAGAGTGTGGCAGGGGGTAGGTAAATTATCAGTGTACGATTCTGACACAGGGATGGAGGATAATCACCTTTTCTGTACATCACGCCTGCAATCGTACCTACTCCTTTTTGCGAGTGACATTGACACATTCCGCTGTGCAGAGTATCCATGCTGATAAGTTATAACCCCCCTTATCTCATTGTGACACTGTGGCAAACGGTTATATGGGACGGGGAATGAGGACGGATGATGCATCCGGATAGGTGAGAGCGGAAACGTATGAGATCGGATAACCAGTGTAAAAATACTGCCCTGCGATACCGGTCATTCCTTTAAACAGTCATGTTGACGTCACCAATTATGGGCCGGTATCCAGACCGGATAAATCATAAATATTACCTATATGAGGATGATATTTCAAATACAAATTTGTTATTCTTTCTTAATTTGTTTAGATATCATGACTGCCTTTGTTATGTTGGTGCTCTATTTTCCCATGCACTTATCAGAATAAAAACTATAGGTTTTCCAAGCATGGGATGTAAAAGTTAAAATTTTATGTATATGTGTGTGTGTTTTTATTTCTATGTATGTGTAAGTTTAGTTGAACAGTTATGAGTATGTAGGTAGCAAAAATTAGGGAGGGTGGAAAGTTTGATAAGGCTGAGTTAGCAAGCTTTGTCAAAAATATGAGAGGTGATAATTGTGTCTGAGAGAGATACATTGAGGAAAGAGTAACAAAATTATGGAGCAAGCAACAGTCCATATAATGGCATAAAATATATTAAGGTTAAATATGTTTTTAGTTTTTTAGTCTTTATGTTTTGACTAATTTTTTTATTTTGGTCCCTCAGTTTTTTATCATTAATTTTAGTCTTTGTGTTATTTAATATATTGAAATTGGTCCCTAAGGTATCAATGAAGAAAAAGATATTATCCATTTTAAGGAGTTAAAGAATGGAGTAAGTTGGGGAAACTAAGACAAATGAAGTGACATTTTTGTTAATTGAGTTAACAATTATGTTAACGATGTTATATTTTAGGGATCAATTTTAACATTTTAAATAATATAAGGACTAAAGCAATGAAAAAATAAACTAAGGGACTAAAAACATATTGAACCCAATAAATTAATTATTTTTTGGAAAAAAATTTGTATGCCTTTAACAAATCCTTTTGGTTGCATTATTACAAAGAAGTAAATTATAAGTAATTTTTAATCATAATTTTGAAAAATAATTAGTTTTAAAAACATAAAAAATAATCATAAGTCGTGTAGTATCCAATATATATGTATATAGTACATTATGAAAGAGGTATACATATTCCTCACTGAAGTCTATATTTGATGTTCCAAAGTTATAGGATGTGAACTGGTCTGAACCGGGGTCAAGGATCCGGTGTGGGACCAGCCACAAGAGTACAGGTGTTCGAGGGTTTGCACACCAGTACTGTGGGTATCCGGTGTTATAGTCCGGCCTCTCAGTGGGAGAAGCCGGTCTTGTTGTCCTGGAGATCCTTCACACCAGCGATTCGCGTTGAGAGAGGGCGAAAGGTGATGCCACCTGCGAAGATTCTCCGACGCTCAAGTCAGAAGAGTGTATAAACTCAGTGAATTCATAAACGATACAATAGTAAAAGTGAGTTAGGACAACATAACCTTGCATGTGTTTTTATTGAGCTATTTATAGTTGAACGTAGGAAATGAATCGTTGGATGCAAGTGGGCCCTTGGGCTCTGATAGCGTGTGAAGTGTGTCAATCAAAGTGGCTCGGTACTCAGAGTGTGTCAGGGGGGTAGGTCAATTATCAGAGTACGATCCTGTGATAAGGATGGGGGATAATCACCTTTCCGCATAATTCGCTGACATATGTACTTGCTCTCTGAGGCCATTGACATGACAGATTCCGCTGTGTTAGGTATCTTCACTGATAAGTTATAAGAAACTCTTATCTCACAGTGGTTCTGAGGCAAACGGCTATATAGACGTTCAGGGATAACGAGTGAAGTATCCGTGGTAAAGAGAGCGAATAGAACGTCTGATGGGATAAGAGCGGATGGAGGGAGGCCGGATATCCGGTGTGATGCTGTCCGAACTGTGACACCGGTTTCCTTCTCATGAAGTCATTCTGACGTCATAACTTTAGGGACTGGTATCCAGACCGGATCATTTGTCCCCTAGCTTGTATGAGGGACTGTTAAGTTGCTTATATAAGCTATACAGCCTTTGAGAAGTCTGGATGCCGGTTGAACGTTCTGGAAATTCTTCCTGAAAGCTTTGTAATATCCGTTTTGCCAAGTGAGTTACCGCTCTTCTCATGCGATATACAACGGATTCAAACAGCGTATCATAATAAGGGAAATCCCAAGAGTTTTCAGAAATCGAAACCCTTGGTATTCGAAGAGTGGTTGGGGCGCATTAAATGCATCTGATATGATTGGACATTAAATGCACCTTTTTATGCACGAGCCATTACTTCACAGGGATGTAACCGTCGATTGGGCTTACTGGGCCTGGATTTTAACTGATGAAGGCCCATTTTGTAAAAACATTTACTGAAACGTTACCATTTTCACGCTTGAACGTTATAAAACGACGGAGTCGTTTGAATTCGAAAGGTTGCGTTTTGAAGTAAACGTCGTAACTTTCAACAGAGCACTGTGCTTCTTCGTTACCTATAAAAGGGGGACTTAACAAGTTTTGGAATTCATCTTTGTCTTCAAGCTTAGTGAAGCTCTGCTCAAATTTCTGAAGATTTCTTTGTTGTCTTCAACCTTCACAAAGTTCCACTCTCTTTTAGGTAACCTCCCTTTCCTTTACCTCCCTGCAATTTTGTTCATTTTACTTCCAATATGCGCCCTAGCACAGGCAACGCTAGTACCTCAAACAGGGGGAGTCTGAGCTCTCGTGCCCCCTCTAGCCGCCGTGGAGGAAGGATCCCAGTGAGCCTTCCTGTGGCTGGGCCTCGTCGCTCAGAGAGAGTTGAAACCTCTACCTCACGGGCGTCTTCTAATCAACGCCGCTCTGAGGTTCCCCTTGACTCGAGGGCTACCAGCAGCTCTGATGAAAGGTCAAGTAATGAAGGTTATCTCTCTGACGATGTTGCTTTTTACCACAGCACGTACGCTTTCCATCGTGCATCAAAGACCATGGAGATTCCGGGGTCTGGTAAAATGTTGATTCTTCGCACCACTGAAGGGTGTGTCAATGTCGTGGCACACCGGCTGAACTGGGAAAAGCTCAACAGGAAGAGGCCGTATTACTGGGTTGAAGAGGAATTTCTGGAAATTCCTTCGCACCATTCAAGTGAAGAGGAAAGGACGGTCTCTCTCCGCTGCAAGATTTACTCGGACAAGAAGTATAAAGCTCGCTATGTTGCGCTTGCACCACATCCATCCGAGAGAGTTTGTCACATCGTCCCTGATGAGAGGTCGGTCTACATGTACGACTTCGTATTTCAAAAGTTGGGAGTCCGCTTCCCTATGACAGAATTTCAAATGGCCGTCCTGCACTTTCTCGACTGCGCTCCAACTCAATTACACCCCAACGGCTGGGGCCTGGTCCGTGCTCTTGAAATTCTGGGAGAGCACTTCAACTTCACTGCCACCGTGGCCAAATTATTCTATTATTGCCAGGTGGTCAGCCGTGCTAACAAGAAGGGCGGCCTTGGGTTCATAACACTCCGTTGTGACCCAAGGATAGTAAGCTTCAAGTCCTACACTGAGTCCGCTAAGGTGGATGGACGTTCTTTTAAACATTATTATACGCGGGTCCGGATTCAACCCAATAAACCGGTCTTCTGGTGTAATAAGGAAGGATTTCCCAAATTCCCCCTCAGTTGGACGCACGAGCACTTTCTACTGCTGAGTCGTGCTTACTATACTGATGAGGGTGAGCTTTCCTCCCAATCCGTTGAGGTGCTGAGCGCCATGCAGACGGCCTCGAAGACCCTCAAGGGATTTTCTTGCAAGCTCCTCCTGGTAGAGGATAATGTCCGAACCACCTATCTCCGTAATATTCGCTCCTGCTGTAGTTATGCTATGCATTTATTCCGTTCTGATTATTTTCTTTTTATGTGCTGACTCAATTTTTCTTGTTTTGTAGAACAAATCGAAAAAGTCTGCCCAGAAATGTTGTCTCTAAGGACCATGATGGCTGATGACGACTCCTCCTCCGAGGAGAATGAGATTCAGGCGAAGAGGAACACCACTAAGGCTCCAACCATTCCCTTGACTTCTGCAGTGGGAAATGAGGTTCCTCTTCTAGATGAGGAAGAAATGGAGAAAAAAACAGAGGCCACTAGGCCGGGTGATGAGGAGGTCGTCATCGAAAAGAAGAAGAAGAAAAGGCATCTGGTCAAGACGGTGGACCTGGTGAAGCCCCCTTCTGGTGATCCCTCAAAGAAACGCCAAAAGACGCTTGAGGAGTCTGGGCTTAAAAAGGACAAGGGGAAGAAGCCCGTCCTTGACTCTTCTGCCCCAGCTTCACAAACCACTTCTGGGCCGGACTCTAAGAGCGGTCCTCCTCCGGCGTTCGACCCTCCGCGCGATTCTTTTCTCTCGCCATACTTATGGTTTCAGGGGTCCATGCCCCCCACTCTTCCAAAGGCTAAATACTGCCTCCGCCCCTCGCTCGAGTCTGCTGAAGTTCAAGGAGCTTGTAAGGCCGGCCGTTGGCAGCTGGATGAACTGTCCGGCCTCCTTGAATCCCTGAGCGAAAAGGCAGATTATATGGAGCAGGTTGAGAAACTCGAAACCGAACTCGCTGTGAAGGAGAAATGGGCGATCAAACAAGCTGAGATTCATAGAGGTGTGGAGGCTGAACTGAAGAAGGCCAAGGAAACACTTCAGAAGAAGACAGAAGAGACAAGCCAACTTCACTTTGCCAACAAAGCTCTAGAGCGGCAGGTTGCTGAGCTTCAACAGCAAAATAAGTCTATTCCCCTCCTTGAAGAAGAGCTTCAATTGGAGAAGAAGAGATCGACCAAGCTTGCTGACGATCTCAAAGTGATGGAGGACGGACACAACAAGAGCCTTGGAGAGTGGGAGGTCCTGAGGCAGGAGATGCAGGCCCAAATGGAAGAGCTGAGGAAGGGAAGTATGAGCACCGGGCCGTCGGAAGAGGATTTCACTAAGCTTCAGAAGAAATTGTCTGCTGCTAAGGCCAAGGCTGCCAAAGCCTTGGAGATATGTAAAAAGGTGGCTTATGAATCCTTTGGGCTGGCACTTCGTCAAGTATTTTATCGTAACCTCGGAATAAAGCTTGACCTGTACGGACTGGATCCGTTTTATGAGTTCCATGAGGGGAAGCTTGTCGAAGTGAAGAAGGATGGCTCATACCAGGACCCTCGCGATTCTCTGTATGAACTGCCTCCACTTCCGAAGAGTCAGAGCATGGAACCTACGGTGCCCACCTCTGGACTCGAAGGTGAGGCCCAAGAAACTACCCAAGCCAATCCTGAGGCCGGAGCGGAAGGAATTCAAGCTAGTGGAGCTGGAGGGGAGAGGACGGAAGTACCTACTCCGGAGGGTCAACCACCTGCTTCTTAATTTGATGCTTTCATTTGTGGCTGTGTTCTGGGATCAGCTCCAGTTTTTAACACTTTGAGTCATGTACAACCTCTTCTTTCAAGAAATAGACTTTACTTTGTTTCTCTTTATCATTTATGATCAGTATATAATTGTCAGATAACTTAACAATATGCATAATACTTAAATTTTTTCGATACTTCACAAAGCCGCTCTTGTCTAGCTGTACCGCTATGTAAAGCGTCCATATCTCATCGAATTAAGATAACAAATCGTAACAAACAAACGGCTATTAGGTTAAAGTATGCCCTGTCCACAAGTATAAGTATATTGGGAAGGGGAATTTCATTGTAAAAGTTACCTTTAACTTCTTTAAAAGTTTGAAAGTTGGTCCGACCTCTAAGATGTAGTACGGCTATATGAATGTTCAACCGCTCTGTAATGAATACTTCATAGTTGAGGACGGAAATTGCATTTGAAGTTCGGTACGGCCTTAAAAAGGGGGTAAGTTTTACACCTTTCCCTTGAGGTTCGGTTTAATCCTACTACTCAGGTCTTCACTCGGTGTTCGGTTCGATCCTACTAACTGTACTTGGAGTTCGGTGCAATCCTACAATCCAAGCCTTCAACACAGGGTTCGGATCAGGGTTAATCCTGAACCTATTGCGCCCGTTACTCGGGGTTCAGCTTGGTCTGCTAGATGGACCAGCTTACTGCGCCCAAGCCTTCGCATGGGGTTCGGTTTGTGGCCTTGAAAAAAGGACCAGCCCTACAACCCATGTTGTCTTCGAATGGGGTTCAGTTTGTGGCCTTGAAAAAGGACCAGCCCTACAACCCATGTTGTCTTCGAATGGGGTTCGGTTTGTGGCCTTGAAAAAGGACCAGCCCTACAACCCATGTTGTCTTCGAATGGGGTTCGGTTTGTGGCCTTGAAAAAAGACCAGCCCTACAACCCATGTTATCTTCGAATGGGGTTCGGTTTGTGGCCTTGAAAAAGGACCAGCCCTACAACCCATTCCACCTCGAGGAGTTACATCATCAATGCACAAGATGTGTGATTGAGATCATCCGCCCTGAGGAATTCACGTAATAGGCTATAGCTACAAGTCACAAGATGCAGGAAAAGTGAGAGTAATGAGGTTATTAAACTGCATTCTCATTAAGATTGAAAGTATATTACAAAGGGAGCATAGTTGGGGTCATGCATCGTTAAAACCTTCTTGAGAAAACCCAATGGGAAAAAACTCAAGTAAGGAAAAAGAGTACATGCCGCCTTACCAACTAGCTGTAGTAAACATGTAAGTTCTGAGTGTTCCATTTGTTACGGATTGGAGTCCCATCAAGTTCTTCCAACCGGTATGATCCCTTTCCAGTCACCTCAGCTACTCTGTAGGGGCCTTCCCACGTCGGTGCTAACTTTCCTTGGTATGCAAATTTATTCCCCACACTCGCCTTTCTCAAAACGAGATCTCCGGTATTGAAGGCTCTATATTGGACGCGTTTATTATACCGGAGAGCTGCCTTTGCTTTCACTGCCTGGTCTCGGATAAAGGCCCTTTCCCTTAACTCCTGGAGGACGTCCAGCTCTGATGCTAGATTGGCATTGTTGTCTTCAGCTGAGAAATATTCTACTCGGGCCGATCTGGTTTGCAGCTCCACTGGGATCATCGCCTCAACCCCGTAAGTCAACCGGTATGGGGACTCATTAGTAGAAGAGTGTGGTGTAGTGCGGTATGCCCACAAGACGTGACATAGCTGATCAGTCCATCCTCCCTTTACTTCTCCAAGACGCTTTTTCAAACCCTTTAGCACTTCGCGATTGGCTACTTCCGCTTGACCATTCGTCTGAGGGTGCTCAACAGATGAAAATATCTGGATTATCCCTAATCCTTCAAGCAAGTCTGTGAACTTTTTGTCTGTGAACTGGGTGTCATTGTCAGTCACAATCCGCCCTGGCACACCGAACCGAGCTATGATATTTTCATACACGAAACACCTTATCCGCGTAGAAGTGATATGCACTACTGGCTCAGCCTCGATCCACTTGGTGAAGTAGTCTACACCCACAATCAGATATTTGATGCCTCCAGGAGCAGTGGGGAACGGACCCAGAATATCAAGGCCCCACTGGTAGAACGACCAAGGCACAGCGGATGAAGAAAGCTCTTGGGCCGGTGTATGATGGAGGTTGGAGAATCTTTGACAAGCGTCACACTTCTTCACGAAATCTGCTGAGTCCTGCTTTACAGTGGGCCACCAATATCCAGCCCTGAGGACCTTTCTCATTAAGCTCCGACCCCCAGCATGGTGCCCACATTACCCCTCATGTACTTCCTCCAAGACTGCTTGAACCTCATCTTCTCTCAAACACAAGAGATATGGGACTGAAAATTCCCTTTTATAGAGAACACCATCAACCATGGTGAAGTACGGCAGCTCCCTTTTCACTCGTCTCCTCTCCTTCTCATCAGTGGGGAGTTGTCCATCTGCCAGATAGCGAATATAGGGGATGACCCAAGAGTTCTCGTAAGGATAGCTCACCATTATGGCATTCAGAGAAGGGAACAGAGGGATGCAAGGTGATGTCAAAGTACTCTGAACCACCGTTGTTGTGCTACCGGGCTGCTTTGTACTTGCGAGCCTTGACAAGATATCCGCCCTGGTGTTTTCCTCTCTAGGCACATGTTTGAACTCCAGAACGTCGAATTTCCCCTTCAATTCATTCACACAATTCAAATAAAGTTGAAGTTGTGGCTCCCTGACCTGATATTCCCCCTGGATTTGCGAAATCACAAGCTGTGAATCGCTGCATAATGTAACTGTTGACGCTCCGATGTCGATTGCCGCTCGGAGGCCGGCCAAACATGCTTCGTACTCAGCCTGATTGTTGGAGGTCTTGAAACTAAATCGGAGGGAAATTTCTAAGTGCACACCATCATCACTTTCCACCACAACACCAGCTCCACAACCTTTACTATTTGACGATTCGTCCACATAAATGGTCCAATGTGCTCGAGGTGTGGCTAGATTCGACCCTGTCATCTCCACTACAAAATCTGCCAACACTTGTGCTTTAATGGCTCCTCGAGGCTCATAAGAAATTTCGAACTCAGACAGCTTGATGGACCACTTAATCATTCTTCCAGCAAGATCCGGCTTGCTAAGCACTGAACGGAGAGGCAAATCCGTTCTCACCAGTATTGGATGCGCATGGAAATACGGCCTTAACCGTCGTGAGGCCCACACCACTGCTAGGGCGGCCTTCTCTATCTTTTGATATCTTCCTTCCGCCCCCTGGAGGGTCTTACTGGTAAAATACACCGGCCTCTGCCCTTCGGGGGTTTCTTTAACCAAAGCCACGCTTAGGGCTTCATCAGAAATTGCTAAATACAAGATCAAAGTCTCACCAGGGTCAGGCTTAACCAAAATTGGTGGACTTGAGAGAACGGCCTTGAGCTGTTGGAAGGCTTGTTCTTGCTCCCCTCCCCATTCAAAACTCTTATGCTTCTTCAACGCCTTATACAAGGGGAGGGATCTGTGTGCCATCTTGGGCATGAAACGAGCTAGAGCGGCTACTTTCCCATTCAGCGATTGGACCTCCCTCAGACTCTTAGGGCTTTACATGTCCAGAATTGCTTGACACTTCCCAGGGTTAGCTTCAATGCCTCGTTGGGTCAACATGAATCCCAAGAATTTCCCTGCTGGAACGGCGAAAGTACACTTCAAGGGGTTTAGCCTCATATTGTACTGTCGCAGCCTAGTGAAAACTTGGCGCAGGTCTTCAATGTGGTCTCCTCCAGCGGGCGTTTTGGCTTTAATATCATCAATATACACTTCAACCAGCCTGGTATGCATCCCTTCAAAAACTTTGTTGATCATGCGCTGATAGGTAGCGCCAGCGTTCTTCAATCCAAATGGCATGACGGTGTAACAGAAAACACCGCGGTCATTGACAAAAGCTGTCTTCTCTTGATCTTCTTCCCACATCGGAATCTGGTTGTACCCAGAATAAGCATCCATGAAACTAAGGTACTGGTAACCAGATGAGTCATCTACCATATGATCAATATTTGGCAGGGGATACGGATCTTTAGGGCAACACCGGTTAAGATCTACATAATCTGTGCACATCCTCCACTTGCCATTAGCTTTCTACACCATCACTACATTAGACAGCCAAGAAGAATAGCGAATCTCCTTTATAAAACCAGCCTTCAACAACTCTTCAGTCTGTTCACATGCTGCCTTCTGCTTCTCCGGTCCCAATCTCCTCTTTTTCTGGGCCACCGGTCTCATTTCTGGGTACACAACGAGTTTGTGGCAACAAAAATCAGGGTCCATCCCAGGCATGTCTGCTGCTGTCCACGCGAAAAGGTCTTTAAACTCCTGCAGGAGGGTTAGCAAACGCTGCTCCATGACTGACTCCAGGTTATCATTGATGTGCGTGACCTTCTCTGGGGAATGCCCTAAGACGACGTCCCTGGAACCACCATCCGGTGTGGGCTTCGAGGGATTGAGAGGGTTGATTTTCAGTTCCGCTCTTGGGTCTAAGTCAATTAGACTGACGGACCCAGCCGCTATTCCTTCGTCGTTCAGCTTCCTCTTCTTGTTGAATGCTTCCAACTTAACCATATTGAGGCTCAAGTTGTAACAATACCGAGCCATCTCCTGATCACCACGGAGAGAAGACACGCCGTTGTCCTTGTCGATGAATTTGATCAGGAGGTGAGGAGTAGACACTATTACTTCCATTGCATTCAAAGTAGGACGGCCTATGATACCGTTGTAGGGAGACTCCACATCAATCACCAGAATTCTTGATTTGACCGTTCTTGCACCAGGCTCTCCTTCAAAAGAAATTAGGGTGTCGAGGTACCCTTTAGTAGGTTACTTGGTCCCGTTGAAAGCTGTGAGCTCTTGCGTGTAAGGCTGAAGATCTGCATCATTAAAACCTATTCTTTTGAAACAGTTATAAAAAATTACATCACAAGAACTTCCCTGGTCAACGAGGATCCTTTTCACGTCCTTGTTGGCAATTACAGCAATGATCAGCACTGCGTCGTCCCCTCCTGGGATCGTTGGGCCAAAGTCATCATCGGTGAATGACACTATTGGGGCTGCCACACCGTCCCTAAAAGGACGGTTATCTCTTGACTTGCCCTGGACAGACAAGATCATCCTGTGGTGATTCTTCCGGGCTGTGATTGATGCTCCTCCTCTAGCAAATCCTCCAGCTATCATCTCAATCACTTCACGTCTGCCCTGCCTCTGCTGCTGAGGCATGTTGTTCTGTTGAGCTCCTTCTGCAATCACTACTCCTTTCTGCTTTTCAGCTGCAGTGAACTTCCTAGCTGGGTTATGAGTATTATCATCCTCATCATCAGGATCCCTGCCCCTCTTGTCCATCCTCTGAGGTTCATCTGCAGATTTCTCCCTGAACAAGTATTGCTTTAACTTTTCTTCCCGAATGAGAGTCTCCACCGTATTCTTTAACGCCTTGCACTCGTCAGTGTTGTGACCTGTCTGTTCGTGGAAAGTGCAATACTTATGTGGGTTACCACCCCTCTTGAGTGGGAGCGGCTTCCTTATACCAAAAACATTAAGCGTTGGCCAGCCAACCTCCCTCATGATTTGGGAGTGCCTGGCGTTCAGAGGGGCATAGTTATTGAACGAAAAGACGCGCCTATCTCGTTGATGTGGACGAACGCTTGCAAAGTCCTCTTGGAAGGTATGTTTCTCAGGTCTCATCTTCTCCTTCTCTCTCCGTGGCTGTTGGGAGGGTGCTGGAGGCTTCATTCTAGCTGCTGTTGCCTCTAGATGCATCTCTATGCCCACGTATTTGGAAGCCTTCTTTCGAAACTCTTCGAAGGTCGTTGGGGGGCTCTTTGCCAAGGATAAGGCAAAAGCAGAACCAGGTTGCAAAGCTTCCACCACGATATGGAGCTGTATTGCCTCCGTGAGGTTGGGGACCAAAGCAGCCTCCTTATAAAACCTCTTCAAGAACTCCTTAAGAGTTTCAGTCTCTCCTTGCCTTATCTGTGCCAAGGTGTGAGAAGTTCTCGGGATATCCCTGGAGATGACAAAATGGCTTTCAAACGCTGCTGCCATTTCCTCCCAAGAATCTATGGATCCTGAGGGTAAACTCTTGAACCAGCTAAGAGCTTCCTCCGTCAATGTTCTTGGGAACATCCTGCACATGACGTCTTCATCAGCTCCCAAGTACATGGCTTCATACACATAAGCATCCAAGTGCTTAGTAGGATCAGTTTCTCCATTGTACTTTCCGATCGACAGTGGCTGAGTCATTTGCTAATGTTTCAGGATGACGATGCTCATTAGTCTCCTTGAGAAAGGAACACTGAGCTTGTAAGTCCCAGAAGTTACCACTGCCTGCTCCCTTCTCCTGGTACTGACTCTATCACCAGAGTCTTGGGTCTGCTCTCTATCTTCGTATATAGGGATTTTCGAATACTGGAGAGTCGTAGATCTATCCCTTGCTGATACATGGTGAGCCTCCTCTACATGGGATGTTACCCTGTCCCCAACTCCTCCTTTCTCTCGCCTCAACTCCATCAGCTCCTCCCTGAGTTGTCTGATAACCTCATCTCGAGGATCAGGGGTTGGTACTTGCACCATCCTCCGGGTGTTGGTAAAGGAGACTCAAAGACAAGTCTCCTTCCAGTCTGTTGATGGGTCACATCCTCCACATGACCATCAGCGAAATCACGTCCATCACCTTCCATTATGACAACCAAACTTTTGTAAAAATGGGAATAACTCTAACGAGTCCCACGGGGCATGCCAATGAACTGGTCTGAACCGGGGTCAAGGATCCGGTGTGGGACTAGCCACAAGAGTGCAGGTGTTCGAGGGTTTGCACACCAGTACTGTGGGTATCCGGTGTTATAGTCCGGCCTCTCAGTGGGAGAAGCCGGTCTTGTTGTCCTGGAGATCCTTCACACCAGCGATTCGCGTTGAGAGAGGGCGAAAGGTGGTGCCACCTGCGAAGATTCTCTGACGCTCAAGTCAGAATAGTGTATAAACTCAGTGAATTCACAAACGATACAATAGTAAAAGTGAGTTAGGACAACGTAACCTTGCATGTGTTTTTACTGAGCTATTTATAGTTGAACGTAGGAAATGAATCGTTGGATGCAAGTGGGCCCTTGGGCTCTGATAGCGTGTGAAGTGTGTCAATCAAAGTGGCTCGGTACTCAGAGTGTGTCAGGGGGGTAGGTCAATTATCAGAGTACGATCCTGTGATAAGGATGAGGGATAATCACCTTTCCGTATAATTCGCTGACACATGTACTTGCTCTCTGAGGCCATTGACATGACAGATTCCGCTGTGTTAGGTATCTTCACTGATAAGTTATAAGGAACTCTTATCTCACAGTGGTTCTGAGGCAAAGGCTATATAGACGTTCAGGGATAACGAGTGAAGTATCCGTGGTAAAGAGAGCGAATAGAACGTCTGATGGGATAAGAGCGGATGGAGGGAGGCCGGATATCCAGTGTGATGCTGCCCGAACTGTGACACCGATTTCCTTCTCATGAAGTCATTCTGACGTCATAACTTTAGGGACCGGTATCCAGACCGGATCAGGATGCTATAACAACTTCCTAAACACTTACGCGCAACAACTTATACTATTTGAATGATGTACTTGATCACCATGTAAAATAATGGATTAAATTTATCAAATACATATTACAATGAAAAACTCATTAAATTGGAAATATTTAAACACAAAGATCACGAGTACTCATGTTTCCAAATGAATGGTAGAATTCATGTTTGTGTAAACAATTTTTTAACAATCTTTTGTTTACCATTTTCACCTTTAGGTGTTGGTTCCTATAAAAGATGTCCTTAATGCGGAATCTCCTAATGGTTATGCATTGCTGTCTCGTTAGCATGCTTTATTCTCACTTTAAGCAAATCTTGTTTCAATCCCCTCCATAATTGTTTTCAACTTGTTGATTTTCATATTCATGGTAGAAAAATAAGTATTTCAAAATGTTTACAAGTTATTGTTCACACAACTTAAAGTTAAACTAACATAATACCTTATTTATTATTGTGTCAACATTTTCAAGACTTGATTCCGCATTATTGTAGTCATTGCAATTTTTAGGGACATGTGGATTCAAGAAATGAACTTCAATAACTTGTTTTAGATTTAAATTCGCCTAGGATTTCTACAAAACTAAAACAACCAAAAATTAAGGAGTCTTATGTTAACAAAGTAAAAAAAATACACTTTCATAAAGAAGACATAACAAATTAACATCATAATCATAAATATTACGTTGATAAGGATGATATTTCAATGTCAATAATGTTGTTGTTTCTTAATTTATTTTGATATTGTGGTCGTCTTGGTTGCGTTGATGCTTTGCTTTTTCTATCCACTATATCAAAATAAAAAGGTTAGTTTTCTATGTATGAGATGTTATAAAATTATGTGTTGTGTATGTGAGTATGTATGTATAAGTTTGGTTGAACCATTGTAATTAAGAGAATGGGTTGAAAAAATCAAGGAAAGTTAAAAGTTTTAAGAGGTAGAGCTAACAAGCTTTGTCAGAAATGTAAGAGTGGACAGTTATGTGTGAAAGATGGATATATAAAGGTGTAAGTAACAACATCGTAAAGCAAGCAAAAAGAGTGAATAATGGTATAAAATAAATTAATTTTTTAGGAATAATTAGTTTTAAAAACAAAAGAAAATCATAAGTTATGCAGTATCTAATATACAATACATTATGAAAGAACTGTGCATATTTGTAACATCCTAGGTTAATTTACCTTTTTCTTTTTGCACAACAGATTATTTCCATAATAAATTTTTCGCATTTAATAAAAAATTAGATTTTAACATAAAATGATATTTACTTTCCTTAATAAACAGCCCACTCAGCCATGATGTAAAATAATATTCACTTCTTTTAGTTACTTTCTAAATAAGCGAGAGAAGAAGAAGAAGGAGAAGAAGAAGACAGGGGTCGCTCGTGTAACGCCCCAGCCGCTTTTCAGGAATGAATGACTGGCCCCACAGACCAACACGAGACCTTTCCACCTTTCCAATGTGCTTTTGTCCTCACTCACACATTTCCTGAGAACTTCCCAGGAGGTCACCCATCCCAGAATTACTCCAAGTTAAGCACGCTTAACTTTGGAGTTCTTAAGTGATAGACCACCGAAAAGGCTAATGCATTTATTGGTATAGGTAGTACGAATTCATTCCTTTAAGCTATCCTCGACTGTATAGTCCCATACCTATACAGTTTTTGGATCCTTCTCATTCTAGTATTATTCGGTTTTTTCATGTGTCCCTCCCACTGGAAGCCTGCCAGGAGCCGCTCCTTGTCCGTGCCTATGCACCGACGATCACTCCCCGCCCTCAACAGTGCCCGGGATATTACATTCCCCGCTGAAAGCCTGCCAGAAGCCGCTCCTTGTCCGTGCCCATGCACCGGCGATCACTCCCCGCCCTCAATAGCGCCGGGATGTCACATGCCCACCAGCTTCCGCCTGGTTCGTCCCCGAACCATACCGTACTAGGAGAGGCTAGGCTCTGATACCAATGTAACACCTCAGCCGCTTTTCAGGAATGAACGACTGGCCCCACAGACCAACACGAGACCTTTCCAATATGCTTTTGTCCTCACTCACACATTTCCTGAGAACTTACCAGGAGGTCACCCATCCCAGAATTACTCCAAGTTAAGCACGCTTAACTTTGGAGTTCTTAAGTGATAGACCACCGAAAAGGCTAATGCATTTGTTGGTATAGGTAGTACGAATTCATTTCTTTAAGTTATCCTCGACTGTATAGTCTCATACCTATACAGTCTTTGGATCCTTCTCATTCTGGTATGTATTCGGTTTAAGGTGTTGAGGCGAAATCTGTGAGTTGCTTAAGCGAGTGCCGACTCGCTTAAGCGAGTGCCACACATTAAGCCTGAACAAAACGTACACGGGAACTCTCATCGGTGTTTCACTCGGTAAAGGGTTTACTCGGCAAAAGGGTTTCACTCGGGAAACACTCAACTTCCACTCACTCAGGGATACCATACTTGACTCATTACTACCCTTCACTCAGAAAGGTTCGCTCGGTCACAGCTCTCTCAGGGATAATCTAATCCCCTACACTCGGTAAGAGTTTCTTCGGATATCCTCACTCGGAAAAATACCCAATCCTTACTTCACTTGGGAGAAGCTCTCTCGGCCACATTTTACTCAGAAACATTCTCACCTTCCCTCGGAATCATGATACACCTTCTTCACTCGGAATCATTATACACTTTCTTCACTCGGAATCACTATACTCTTTCTTCACTCGGAACATTCTCCCAGCCAATCTCACTCGGGACATTCTAACCTTCCATCCAGAAGGGGGATCTCTCGGTTATTCTTCACTCGGGAATGAATCCGCTAGTTAATAGGCAGTCACAGCAAACATGAGAAAATATATACCAAGCATAATATGAATTCGCATCCAATTCAATTTAAGTCAACACACAGGTAATATTATACACTCGGAAACTCCTTATACACACATATACTCTACACAATCACTCAAAATCACTCGGGTCTTGGCATCGATCTCCCCCTTGGCGCGACTCCATGGCTCCGGCCTCCTCCCTGTCACTGGTTACTAAATTGAAAACAACAGCAAGGGTGAGTGTTTGGCATCATAATTAATATAGAACGGAATTTAGCAAGTTATATATATAAGTTCTGTCCGATTGCATTTTCATCACTTTGCAAATCACACTCGGCAATTATAATACATCATACTCGGTAATTAATTCACACTCGGCCAATATAACAAACTTCACTCGGAAAATATAACAAATGTCACTCGGCAAATATAACAAATGTCACTCGGCAAATATAACAAATTTCACTCGGCAAATATAACAAATTTCACTCGGCAAATATAAAAAATTTCACTCGGCAAATCTACACATCACAACTAATAATTCATCAATTATCACAACTGACTCTCAGATAAAATTTGACGCCTAGTATTCGGATACTAAAAGGATCGACCTTCAGCTGGGAGTCCGACTTGACATCCCATGAACCCGACTTGGTTTACCGAGCCCGACTTGGCTCCCCCTCAACCACTGGGTCAAAGACCTCTGGGTAGCTTAACTGGGTTCGACTTGACCACTGAAGCCAAAAACAGGGTAATTCATACCGTTGGTCGTCCTCCACCACATAATCACGTATCATAATCATACAATCCATTTACTGGAAGCCTGTCAGGAGTCGCTCCTTGCTCGTGCAACGCACCGGCGACCACTCCCCGCCCTCAACAGTATACGGAGTATCTCATACACAATATGTAACTCAATATAATAAACATTATCAATCTCATGCCACACATAGCAATTATTTATCATGCATATACAATTCACATTTCTCAATCATTACATATCATCAACAATCAACAGATGCAACTACCAGAAACTGGCATGTGCTCTCATCACAGGTTGATCGACTCGTCAAGCCCATTCATCAATTGCTACTGTACACGATTGTCACAGCATTACATATTTCGATCTTCAATCAGATTATACCACACACACGATCAGAAGCTGATCAGTGTCCACACACATGCACATACATTCATATACACATCCACATACTTTTCTTCCAACATTAACTCTTACTCGGTTTACAAATATCTCAACGACTCGGACAGTATGTCCTATTCTAATTAATTATAACCCGAACACCCCCTTACCTCGGTTCCAAGCTTCTATAATCTGCTCCTGGTATCGGTTACGCCCTCTGAGCCCTAGGTTCACAGTCTCAACTCCGTCAATCGGCCTTTCGTTGTTCGATCTACTTCCTACGGGTCAGAGTGCAAAACCCATTAGCTTAACATCCTCCTCAGTTCTAAGGACCATTTTCGAGCTCACACTCACCAGAGGAGTGGAGAACAAACCCATTCACAGTCATGCATGGCTACTCAGTCACCAAAGAAATGAAAGGGAACAGGGAAACAAAATACAACGGATCAGTGGACTCACCTTGAGGCCACAGTCATGAAACTGAGCTTAACACTCAGTTTTGATGCAAACGAGATCCTCTCCTAGAGCATGCAACCCGCGATGAAGGAGGAATAAGATGAACAGTGAACAAAAATAAGCGAAGAAGAAGGAGGATGAATAGTAGCTCGCGTATGAGTGATAATTGGGAGAGAGAAAGAAAAAGAAACCTTTTTAAAGTCCAGAGTGACCGGTAACCTTTTCAACCGGTTGCCACCCCATTTCCTCCTCAAACACTTCTCTTCTCTCAACCGGTCTTCACTTCATTATTAACCAACCAATTAAATAACTTTATTTACATTCATAATATTTAATTATTCATAATTGTCCAATGATTCATAAAAATTCCAAATAATATTCAAAAACAATTAATAATATTTTCTACTATACGTAATTTTTCCTAAATTATCAGGGATGTTACAATATTCCTCAATGAAGTCTACATTTGATTATCCAGAGATGTAGGGTGCTACAACATCCTCATCATTGAGCCTTAAAAACTTAGACAATTTTAAATAGTATACTAAATCACCATAAAAAGGTAGATTAAATTAATCAAACACATATTACAATGAAAAACTCATTAAACTAAAAATATTCAAACACCAAGATCATGGGTACTCATGTTAACTACAAAGTTAGGTTAGCTTTATTTTGTTATTGCATGCTTGTAGTTAATGCATACCAATTTGAGTACTTGTAGTTTCAAAATGATTGGTAGATTTTATGTTTTTCTTCACACGGTGCAAACAAGTTTTTAACAATAATCATTTGTTTATCATTTTCACCTTTAGGCATTGATTCCAATAAACATTGACCTTAATAAGGATTCTAATAATGATTATGCATTGTGGTTTCATTGGCAAGATGTTTCTCACTTTAAGTAAATATTGTTTCAATTTCTCAACAATTGTTTCTAACTTCTGGAGTCTTTCCTGTTTATGGTAGAATAAGTATTTCAAGATGTTTAAAATTATTGTTCACAAACTTGGAGTTAAACTAACACATTACCTTATCTATTGTTGTGTTAACCTTTTCGAGACTAGATTCCACATTATTGTCCTGGTTGCAAATTTGAAGGCATAAGGATTCATGAAAAAAACTTCTACAACTTTTTTTAAGAATTAAATTCGCCCAGGCTTCTTGCGAAACTAAATCAACCTAAAAGCTAACAAGTCTCAAATTAACAAAGTAGTAAAGTACACTTTTACAAGGTAGACATAACATATTAACACCATAATCATAAATATTACCTTGATGCATATGATATTTCAATGACAAAAATGTTATTCTTTCTGAATTTATTTTGAAATCAAGACCACTTTTGTTGTATTGGTACTCTACTTTTTCTAGCCATTTTATCATAATAAAAGTTGCAAATTTTCTAAATATTGGATGTAAACATTGAAATATTATGTGTGTATCTCTCATCTCCCTATCATTCTCCCTTTCTCTCTATATATGTGTATGTATGTATGTATGTATGTATGTATGTATGTATGTATGTATGTATGTATGTGTATATATTAGTTGAACCATTATGAAAAGGTGGGGAGTAAAAATGTGAGCGGGAAGTTGGATAAGGTAAAGTTAGCAAGCTTTGTCACATATGTGAGAGAATGGGTAGTTGGGTGTGGGAGACTGATAAGGACATAACCAGAAGGCTTCCTTTGAGCTTTATATTTTGTTTTGTGCATAATTAGGATTTATTAGATTTAGGTTAAAAAAACCTTTAGGCTTTAGGTTGGACCTTACATGGTCATTTTTTTTTCCATTTTGACCACTTTTGGGCCTTGTAGTTTGCCACCTTTTCTAGTTTAGTTACTTTTGAGCCTAGAAAATAGGAGAAGCCCATTAGTGGAGTGCATTCCCCTTACCTATATAAGGCTTGCATCTTGTATTCTTCCCATTAGTTTTGAATGAAATACATATTTGTGAGATCATACTTCCCTTTAGGCTAGAAAAAGTTCTAACCTTCAAGCTCTTATCACTAGGTGACCATCCCTAGAGTGGCGGGCAAGAGACTTATCCAAGTTCCTTCACCATTTCCATCCATTCCATTCACCTTCACCAAACCATTTCCACCCTTAGTCCATTCATTCACCTTTTCCTCTTTAAATACCTTAGTTTTCCTTTCTTTTAGCATTTTAAATTTTCGATTTTTACCTTATGCTCATGCTTCCGAAATGCACTTATGATTCTAAGGTCATCAACATAAAGATTTGAAGAGAGAAAGATAGCTAGATCCATCCCCTTTGCCTTCAAGCTTAAGATTAAGCTATATCATGTGTTATAGTCCAAGGTGCCATCTTTCTTCTTTTCTTCTTTGAAATTCATGTCTAAAATCTAAGTTTGGTTACTGGAATTTTGTTGTTCATAGTCCTCTTCATAGTTTCATATAGTTCTTTGTTGAAAGATTAAAGAAAAATAGAAAAAAATGCATGTTCTTGGTTATTTTTTTTATTTCTTTCTTTGATTTTGTGCATATAGTGTTGAGTTCTTTAAAATTTTATAATTGGATATGTCATCTTTGCTCTTAGTTTCTATGTTCTTGCACCATTAAATTCAGCCTTAGTTTGCTTAAAATCAAAAATCAAGTTCTTGTAATTCATAGAGCCAAGTTAGGATTTTAAATGTTGCATCTTGGAGCCTTTCATTGTATCTAGAATTTTGATTGCAGTGCTGTGACTAGCAGTGCCGCTCTTGTGTCATTATTTGCATCATTTAATTGGCACAAAAGGCTCCAAGTCTATTGTTTGATTACCTCCTTTAGGTGATCATAGGTCAAGCTCAATTTAAGATTGTGTAAAGATCAATTCTGTAGAAATTTTGCTTCTAGGATTAATTTTGATTATGTCCAGCACACTTAGAAAAATTACAATTCTGTAGTAGCATATTGATTTGCATTGTAATTGTCAGGAACATGTATTTTGCCTTCCGTTGTTTTAATTCTGCGCGGAAGTGAATGAAAAAAAATAAAATCGTATAAGCAATCGGTGTTACAGTTTTAACGCATAGTGCAATTAAATTGGTTTTGGTCATTTGGTCTTGACGTGACATTTCACGCATGGTAAATTTGAAATTTTGTTCACTCGGTCTTGCATTGTGCAATCACTGTATATGCTGAATTTTAAAATTTTGTGGTCAATTGGTTTTGGCTATATTAGCAATAGTTGTTCGAAAATATCTTGCCCATTCAATTCGGTCTTGGCAATTGCAATACCTGTGCGTGCCTAAGCCTGAATTGGTATTTGGTCATTTGAAATTGGAAGAATTTGGCCTTGCTGTTTTCGTGAATTCACGCATAGTGCAATCAAATTGTGGCCTTTCGAATTTAGAAATAGCTGTGTGTGTTGAATTGGAACGTGAATTTTACGTCAGTGCATAAAATTTATGGTCATTCGGTTTTGCTTACTAGCTGTACATGCTCAATTTTAGTAAGTGATTTGCCCAATCTGTTTTCGTGCCATCGTCCCCCTGAATGTCAAAAGCAAAGTGACAAAAAAATAAAAATAAAAGCAATATAGAAAAAGAAAAAAAATAAGAGCCCACATTGAAAAAAGCAAAAAGGGCCAAATAGCAAAAATCGAAAAAGAAAAGCAGTAAGCAATTGAAGTCAATTTTTTTGTTGGCACGGCTTTGTGATTTTTTTTTCAAATTCAGCCAAGTTTTAACCAAAAATCAGAATTTTCGTACTAAATTTTTGCTTATACAAATTTTGCATTCTAGAAGTTTTAGGTATAATTATTTTTTGTGCTTGCCTTTTGTTGTTGTATTTTATTTCTTTGTTTGTCTAGTTGTGTAAATTTGCTTTCATGGTATGTCTTGGATTTAATTCATAGTATAAAGTGTCATCTTTATTCATTTGAACTTTTATTGATTTTTAGGTTGGTCTTTTGCCAAGTATTAAAATTCTTTTTTGAGTAACCATTTCTTTCAAATTGAACTTTTTTTGCTTGTCTTCTTCCTTTCAAGTTTTGTCCTTGCTATTTCCTTTAAATTTCTCTTGGATTTTCTCTTCCTCCATCTCAAAGGGTAGCATTCTTTGGAAAATAATAGATAAAAATGCAAATTGAAGGAGGTAAAAACAATTGAAGATCTAAAGAAGAAGTTGAGTGAAACACATTTAGTGAGAGAAGTGGTTCGATTTTGGATTTAATTTTCTTAACCATTGCTTTATATTTGCTCATTGTGTAGCTCAAGTGGTGGGAAGGACTTGAAGATCAAGTGAAGACATTTGTAAGGAGGAAAACAAAGCGCCTTGTAAAAAGACAAAATCAAACAAAATTTAAAATTTCTTTGTATTTCACTTTTAGTCCTTGTATTTTGGACTTTTACATTTAAAAAAAAGGACTTGGACATTGGTTAATTTTTTCTAGTTTCCTTAGGGTAAATTCGGTTAGATAACATTGCATGCATCATTCTAGTACATGTTTTACCTAATTTCTAGGGTTTGTTAGTAGTCTTAACATAGTTAGTTAATTAGTTAGGTTGTTTTAACTTCTTAACTAAAATTAGGTAATTTTATTAATTGATCAGGGTTGTTATAACAAGAATTTGTTAGTTGTTATTTGTTATAACTAGAATTTGTTATTAGTTAGGGTTAGTTTTAACAACTTGGGGTGGTTTTAACTAATAAACTTCCATAACTAAATTTAGTTATTAGGTTGTTAATTAGTTGTCACATGACTTGTAACTTTCCTACATATAACTAATTGTAGTTATAAACCTAGGACTAGAGTAGTTGGTTTCATAAAAACATAGACAACCTAGTCCTACAACCTAGCATAGAATAAACCTAGTATAAGCCTTAGATAGACAACTTAGTATAACATCCTAGTATTTCCCCCCTACATCATAATTTTCATCTTACATTTTAATTTTTGTCTTGCATACATCCGGACTAGTATTTCTTGTCTATTTTTCTTGTTTGCTTTTATGAAATTCAAAAAATGTCTTCTTCTAGGGAAAATAGGAAAGATAAAACACCTAATAAATTTGAGGTCTTAATTAGGTCTGGTCTTGAAATTTTATGGGCCCCAGGAGACACAACACTTAAAGGCCCCTTAGTATATTTTTTAAAAGAAAAATTATTGAATAATTAAATCAACATTATCAAAATGATTATAAATTCTAAACACATCATCATCGTGTAAAGAATACTAAGAAGTCAAAATAATAAACGATGCTCTTATAGCCTCATGTTTTCATTTAAAAATTGTTCTTCCACCTATACTAAAGCAAAAAAGACAAATTATCATAAAAATGGTTTCTTCTAGTATTTTTAGATGCAAAATCATTAATAAGAATAAAACAAGAAAATATAAAAGTTAGAGTTAGCATGGGATTGAACTTGAGACATATAGTAAAATTTATATAACTTTACCATTAAACCTTCAAACTATATTAAAATATTTTGAATTTATTTTCACATAAGCTAAATATTATTTTTTTTGGCCCTTATTGACAATGGGCCCTGGGCCATTGCCCTTGCTATCAAGGCCCAGGGCCGGCCCCGGTCTTAATTGAACAACTAGGTGTCCTTTATTCTAAACTAGATTCTTATGAGTTTAAGCGTGATTCTAGCATAGCAAAAAAGGTTCTTGGGGAAATCCATAGAAAATTAAAAGAAATTTGGGATCATATTTTAGAATGTGATACCATTGAAAATTTGAAAATTGGTTTGTGTAACAATGAAAAAGAAATAAAGAAATTAAGGCACAAACATATAATAAAGCTATGGATAAAAAAATAAAACTTTATTGGAAAGAATATGATAAGTATAAGAAAAAGAAAAAAAGCAATCATAGGTGAAACAAAAACAGAGGACATAAGGTAGAGAATAATAGCTCATCTTTAAGCAACCTTAGTGTTTCAATAGAAAATCACCTTGATCATAGTTTATCTGTGATGTCCTACGTCAATTTATATTTAATTTTATCTCTTTTATTGAATTTCACAATAAATTTTTTTTCGTGATTAAATAATTTATTCACTCCATACTTAGAAAAAAATATTCATTTTTATTAAACTGTGTCAAAATATAAAATATATTACCAATTATAAGTCTAAAAAGCCATAGGGGAAGAAAAAGAATCAAAAGCTAAAACAGGGGCCTGACGCTGCGCGCCAGCCCCACGCGTAGCGTGAGCATGACAGTAGCAGCAACTGATGCTGTCATGGATTTTAGGCTACTTGGCAGACTTTTAACCTACCCAAATGGCCCGTTTTAGGTCTGATTACCACAAACTTTGCAGGCCACATGTTTTCCCCATTCTGGAACTGTTGGCGTCGTCCGTTTGCTAAAATTCCAACATATACACAAGTTATGTGCAAAATGCAGTTTAAACCCTTTTTGTGTAAACCCTTGCACCAAACACCCTAAATGGGTTCCAACTGACCCAAAGCCAATACACACAGTTCCTAAATGTCCTAAGTGACCTATTAGTACCTTCCGAGGGTCCCGAAACCCGTCGGATCTCAAATCCACCTATTCGGTTCCTTAAATTCACAAATCCACTATATGCATGATTCTCTAAATCAATCAAATCATCAATCAATTATCAATCACATCACACACAACAATCACGCACACAGTAGTACTACCCATAATCACAATCAATCATGCAATGATGGATTCGTGCCATAGTTCACAATATGCATCAATTACCAACAACATCATCATTTCCTTCATATTATCATTATACATTATCAATATATCACGCTTCAATTATAAATTCATCACCTATGATATCACACCCCAATCCCATTACGCATAAACTACACTAATTCATCAAACACATAAGGGATAACATGTTATTACATATACTAAATATATAGCATGACTAATGCATTTCATTCTTCCTTGGCATCAACCCTTCGTTTGGCACACCTTGAGGCATTGGCATTCTACCTGTCACTAGTCACTAAAATTTAAATAAACCATAGCAAGGGTGAGTGTTTGGCATATCATAATTAATATAGAACGATAAGTAGATATCAAAAGTACCTGATTAACTAAAGTACCATGACTGTTATTAATTTATCACTTTCCTTCTACGTTATAGCTCCATTCATCATCATCATGAACACATATCGATATTCCTCTAAACTCCAACTCATTTTCTAATTGACTCAGTATCATTGATATTATTTATCGCATACTATAATTATAACAAATCCTAAAACTCATCAGAGTACATTATGAACAGTAATTCATATTTCATCATCACATTTTCATCAATCATCAATTCTATCATGAACATCATAAGTACTAATTCACATTCCATCATCAAACATATATCCATGTATTTCACAATTGACTCACATGTATCTGAATCCTAGTATCCGGATACTAAAAAGGATCGGCCTTTAGCTGGGAGTCCGACTTGACATCCCGTGAACCCGACTTGGTTCACTGAGCCCGACTTGGCTCTCCACCTCAACCACTTGGTCCGACTTGACCACTGGGTAACTCAACTGGGCACAAAGGCCACGGGAGCCAGAAAATAAGGGGTACAACATACAGTTGGCCGTCCCACACCACATAATCACATACAATAGCATATCAAGCATGGCATATCATCAACGATTTCATACACAATGTCAAAAACTGACATGTACACATATCATATCACAGGGCGGCCGACTTGCCAACCCATTAATACAATGCCATCAATTCACATTAATTTCATATTATCTCATGCTTCCATCATTTAATTCAAACTCACATAAGCAAACACATATCTCAAAATGAAATCACCACACGTATACACCACGTCCATAATCTAAATCATCAATTTCCATCAATTAAATAATTATTTCAGCACATATTTCATAATTCTTATCTCTTGCTTATTTAATAATTACCAACACATAAATATCATACATGTATATTTATACAAACATTATCCGGCTAATCTACAAGCTAATTAACGTTCTTGACTTAACTTATAATTTTCCCCGTAACCTATTTACATATAAATTCTAATTAATTATGACCCTAACACACCCTTACCTCGATTCTAAGCTTCAACAATTTGCTCTTGGTGTCAGTTACATCTTCCGGCCACTTGATTCACCGCTCCTCTTCCGAATTCGATGCCCACTTCATTGATCGCTCATCTCATGCTCATTCCAGCATCTATGGTTACCGAAACATCAAACTAATTAGTACATTATCTTCCTTGCACCTCCAAACTTACATCCCAAGCTTCTAAAGCCATAAAACTCAGAACCCAAGCCCCTATAATCATATGCATGGCTCGGTTTAAGAAAGGGGAAGGAGGAGAAGAAGAGGAAACTTGAAATTGAAGGCTCCACATGCCTTACCTTGGTCCCTTATGCCCAAAACCTCAAGAAATCTATGCTTCCACCATGTTCCAAGTAGAATCGCATAAAGGAAGAAGAAAATGGAAGAAAGTGTTTCTACCTAACAATTTTGCATGTCTACGTTTTAAACTGATCGTGACGCTGATGCTGTGCATCCCACTAACGCTACGCGTTAGCTCATTAATTTGCACCTGACGCTACGCGTCCCAGCCACGCTACACGTTAGGGTCCTGATTCTATTTTTCTTGAAATTTCCATTTTAAATTCTCTTTCTTTCAAGTATACCTTCTTTGAGCCATATATTATTTCAAAGTCCTATTTCTGTTAATTCCAACTTAATTTATTATCTAATTTTACTTTCCCAATTTTAATGTATCAGGGATGTTACATCCACTCCCCCTAAAAAGAGATTTCATCCCCAAAATCAACGTACATTATCAAAAGAGATTCGGGTACAATCGCCTCATGTCAGATTCCAATTCCTATGTATAGGTTACTCCATCCAGATTTTATCACTTCACTTTTACCAAGGACATATCCTTGCTTCTCAGCTGTTTGGTTTGGTATTCCTCAATGTACATAGGTGCCACCTCCACAGTCAAATCTTCCTTTAACTTAATGGAATCCTCCGGTACAATCATCGAATCACAAGGAATGTACACTCGTAATTGTGATACATAAAACACATTGTGGATGTTAGTTAATGATTGAGGTAGATCCAATCGGTAAGCTACATCACCAATTCGTTCCAAGATCTAATATGGCCCAATGTATCTCAGATTAAGCTTCTGACTCTTCAGTATCCGACCTACACCTTTGGTAGGTGAAACCCTCAGAAATATCCAATCTCCCTCCTTAAACTCAAGTGGCCTATGACGATCGTTATAGTAACTCTTCTGATAATCCTGAGCAACTTTCATCTTTTTGTGAATCAAGGAAACCTGATCATTCATCTCTTGAATCAATTCGGATCCTAAATGAACCGCATCACCATTCTCATTCTAACACAAAGGTGTACGACACTGCCTACCATACAATGCTTCATAAGGAGCCATTCTAAAGCTACTATAATAGTTGTTGTTATAAGCAAATTCCACCAATGGTAGGTATCTTTCCCATGAGCCACCTTGCTCTAACACACAAGCTCTGAGCATATCCTTCAGTGCCTGTATAGTTCGCTCAGATTGGCCATCAGTTTGAAGGTGATAAGCCAAATTCAACCTCTACTCGGTACCCAGCTCCTGCTGCAAACTTCCTTAGAATCTGGAAATGAATCGGGGATCACGGTCCGAAATGATACTTGAAGGAACACGGTGTAGTCTCAAGATCTCAGTTATGTACAATCTGGCTAACCTGTCCAACGACCATTTCATATTCATAGCCAGAAAATGGGCACTCTTAGTTAATCTATCCACAATCACCCAAATTACATTACATCCAGAACAGGTCCGAGGTAACCCGGATACAAAATCCATAGTGATACTCTCCTATTTCCAGATTGGGATCTCCGAAGGCTGAAGCAAACCAGGAGGTCTTTGGTGTTCAACCTTACACTTCTGACATATTACACAAGATCTCATATATTCAGTTATTGCTTTCTTTATTCCTGGCCACCAGAATTCTTTCTTTAAGTCATGATACATATTAGTAATACCAGGGTGAATACTCAAGGAACTCTTGTGTGCTTCAGATAACATAACTTGTCTGAAGTCACATTTTGCAGGCTGTTAGTCCTTAAATTTACAATAAATTTCTTAATAAAATTATGTTAAAAATAATAAAAAATTAGTTTAATTTTAAAGAAATTTAGGTTTTAATTGTAATAAATGGAAGTTATTGGAAATTATTTGCCTTGATCAAATTTCTCTAGTTTTGCAATGAAAAATTAAAGAAATTCAAGAGAAAATTGAAGAACTGGAGAGTTGACGCGTAGTATGAACTTCACGCATAGCGTGGGAAATTTTAATGTTGACGCTACGTGTCATATCCATGCGTAGCGTCAGAAGCTACATGGACTCCACTTCCAGCTGGTCAAGCACCCAGTCAAAAGGTGCCAAATAATGGCCAATCTACTCATGCAAGCTGCCAAGCCAAATTGGGAGACATGTGGAACCATTGTCTGGGCATTATTTAATTAAAAATTGCTTAATCATGGCCCTTAATCACGTGTTTAATGGAAGCTGAGTCAGGAGTTAGGACCCTTCCTCAGCCCTATACATAGGTCTTCTTTCATCACTTCCAAGGCATCCCATTCTGTATTCATAGCTTCTTTTCTCTCTTTTCACTTTAGTTTGAGTATTCTTTGTGAGTTTGTAAATCTAGAATAGTTCTAGATACTTGAGAGTGTTGTGTAGTATTGTGAGCTTATGTATCATGAAGAGTTGCAATCATTCGTAACCTTTGTAAGTGTTATTTTCCCTTTTACCATGTGTAACTAAATTGTTTATTTAGAATTTGGTGAATCAATCTATTATATGATGTTGTGATTATGACCTCTGCATGTTTATGATTCAAGTGCCATGTTAGTATTTCAATCTTTTATTAGTGTGAACGTCAAACGGGAGAATGATTTTCATGCGTATTGAAACTTGTTTTATTAGTGTGAATGTCAAACGGGAGAATGATTATTCATGCCATATTAAAATCTGTTTTAATGAAAGTAAAAGTTGAAATACCCTTAATATGTCAGTTACTAGGAATAGAATTGGTGATTATTGTTGTTATAAGGCCGGGACTTAATGAAAGTTTTTATTGAGAAAGCTTCTGAGGGATCAAACTTTACAGTGACTACTTAGAATTTATATCACGAGGGATCGGTTATAATGACTTTAAGCTACAATAACATGAACTTGATAATTAAATATGTATGTTTGTAATCATTTCATTATGTTTTAGTGCGAGGATCCTAATTCAAACATAATTTATTAATCTGTGTTTTTACCTCAAGCATCTGAGTTATTCTGAATTACATCTCAACTTTTTAGATAGATTTTATCTTTACCATCTTTTTACCATATGAACAAATTAATCATCAAATTCTATAAATATTGTATAAATTGTTTATAAATCATTCTTTTGTTAATAAGTTTTGATAAATTTACCATAGTAAATAAGAATTACTGTGAATTACTGGAATATTCAATCCTTGAGGGAACGATATCTTTTTGAAAACTGCAACGGATAAATTGGTGCGCTTGCCAATAAAAGACCCAATAGTATTTTAGGGCTTAACAAGTTTTCTGGCACCGTCGTCGGGGATTGAATTGTTTTAATAAAGCAGTAAATTTTTAATTACTGTGGTAAATTTTTTTACTTTTAATTATTCATTCATTCATTCATTTACTTTATCTTCAATTATTTATTACACTAGCTTTTTCTGTTTAGTTTGTTTATGCAAACTCGATCTTCTGCAGGAAAAGTGTTCTTTGATCCTGAGATCGAGAAGTTTGTAAAAAGACTCAAAGCTTTACAATCTAAAAAAAACAAACCACTTCTTCTTTAACTTCATCTTCTTTTGAAAATTTTGAAAAATCTAATATGGCTGCTGAACAAAGAAGAACATTGTGACAATTTGCTGCTATAAATGGACCACCCTGTGTTTCGGGGATGTACCAAGGACCTATTGCTGCGGTAGAGATTAAACCTGCCACTCTTAATATTATTCAAAATAATCAATTTCCTGGATAAAATAATGAGGAACCTTATGAACATTTAACTATTTTTTATAAGTTATGCAACACAATTGGTTTCGAACCCAATCAAGAAGAATCTATTTATATGCGACTATTTCCGTTTTCTTTGATTGGGAAAGCTAAAGAGTGGTTTAAATCTTATCCACCCGGTAATTTTGCAAACTGGTCCAATGTTGAAACAAAATTTTTGGAAAGGTTTTATTCACCTTCAAAATATTTTGAAGCAATGATAGCCATACATTCTTTTTCACAAAATCAAGATGAATTACTTGGTGAAGCATGGGAAAGATTCAAAGGACTTCTTAGGAAATGTCCAAACCATAATTTGGATGATGTTGGAAAGGTAAAAATCGTTTATCATGATTTATTGCCTCAGTTTAAGATGATGTTAGATGCATGTGCAGGTGGTTCTTTAATGAACAAAATTATTGAAAAGGCAATATCAATCATGGAGTCTATGTCAACCAGTGACTGTCAAGCAAAACATGAAAGAGGTAATGCACCAAGAAAGCCAGGTATGGTTGAGTTGGGAGCGAATGATGCAGTTTTAGCTCAGCAAAAATTTCCGACACAACAAATGGAAGCAATGAACAAATAATTAGAAAAACTTCAAATTAGTCAAGTATCATCACTAACCCCCGCTCAATTGAAACAATGTGTGCATTGTATGGGCGAACAACCATGTGGTTACTGTGCCCCTAATGGAAATGATCAAGAATAAGCCAATTTTCTGATTCACCAAAGAATACCTTTAGGTACTTTTCCTATCAATCTTGGTAATTCTTTTTCTAACAATTACCCGTAGGGTTGGCAGAATCAGAACTTTGGTTAGAAACAAGATGTTGGACCTTCCAACAGACCTCCTAACAATCAATTCAAACAACAACCACAATCTGATCAAACAACAAGGCTAACTAGGATAGAGAAATCTATCCAACAATTGCTACAATATATGCAAACAAATGAAGCCGCAGTAAAGTGTTGAATATGCAATTGGGACAGTTAACAAAGGAAGTAGCTGACATGAAAAGCTTTGATTTTTCTACAAATACTCAAAATCCAAGAGAGCAATGTAAGGCTATTTTTATAAGAAGTGGTAAAGTTATAGGAAATGATTATAAAGAAAATGAAAAAGAAGAGGAAAAAGAAAAAGAAAAAGAAGAGAAAAATAAAAAGAAGAAAAAGAAAAGAAAGAAAAAGAGAGTGAAAAAAAATAAAGAAAAAAATGTCGATGAAATAAAAGATGAGGAAAAAGAAAAACAAAAAAATAAAAAAATAAAAAAATAAAAATAAAAAAATCAGTATTTGGGATATACACCTCCAGTCAAGGATCTACCTTATCCACATGCACCATCAAGAAAGGATAAGGAAAAAGAATACAAAAGATTTCTTGAAAGTTTCAAGCAGTTATACATAAACATCCCATTTTCTGAGGCATTGGAACAGATGCCAACTTATACAAAGTTTATGAAAGAATTGCTTACCTAAAAGAGAAGGTATAATGAGGAAATTGTTGAACTTGAAGCAGGTTGCAGTGCTATTTTACAATACAACATGTCAAAAACGTCAAAAGACCTCGGAAGTTTCACCATTCCCGTCTCCATTTGAGGTGTAAATATTGGGAAGGCCTTGTTAGACTTAGGGGCTAGCATTAATCTAATGCCTCTAAGCATGATGAAGCGTATTGATGATCTCGATCCACGAAGAACAAAAATGACTCTACAATTGGCTGATAGATCAATTAAGAGACCCTACGGTATTATGGAAGATGTACTTGTAAAAGTTGACATGTTCTACTTCCTTGTTGACTTTGTGGTTTTAGACATGGAAGAGGATACTGAAGTCCCCCGGATCCTGGGAAGACTATTTATAAAGACTGCTAGGGTGCTTATTGATGTAGATAATGGAAAATTGGCAGTAAGAATACATGATGAAGAGGTGAACTTTGATGTTTTCAAAGCCATGAAACATCCCAACTCAAAACAAGACTGTTTTAAAGTGGATGTTCTTGATGAAGTTTGTATTTCCATATCCAAAGGTATGTCAATTTCTGACCCTCTAAATAAGTTATTAACTAACTCTGTAGAATGTTTGAGTGAAAAAGAAGAGAGATAGGTGGACAGGTATCTTGAAGATCTTGATCAAGGGAAAGAAATTTCCCCTGAATCAAGAAAGATTAAAGAAATCCAAGAAGTTCCTGTTGAAGAAATCCTGAGGCCTGAACTGAAAGTGCTACCTTCCAACCTATAGTACATCTTTTTGAAAGAAGGTAATCTAAAACTAGTAATTATTAGTAGCTTGTTAAGTGAAACAAAAGAAGAAAAACTGCTAGAAGTGTTAAAAAGAAATCAAGAAGCAATCAGATGGACACTGGAAGATCTGAAAGGTATAAGTCCATCATACTGTATGCATAAGATTTTGTTAGAAGATGATTTCAAACCTGTTGCTCAACCTCAAAGGTGCCTCAATCCAACCATGATAGAGGTAACCAAAAAGGAGGTTTTAAAATTTTTGAAAGCAGGTATTATCTATCCCATTTCTGATAGTGCATGGGTAAGTCCTGTACAAGTTGTTCCAAAAAAAGGTGGTATGACAGTAATTGTTAATGATAAAAATAAATTAATCCCAACAAGAATTGTCACTAATTGGAGAATGTGTATTGATTATAGAAAATTAAATTGAGCAACAAGAAAAGATCATTTTCCACTCCTTTTATGGATCAAATGCTTGAAAGATTGTCTGGACAAGCTTACTATTGTTTTCTTGATGGATACTCTGGATATAATCAAATTGTTGTTGACTCTCTTGATCAGGAAAAGACTGCTTTTACATATCCTTTTGGTAAATTTGCTTATAGAAAGATGCCATTCGGATTGTGTAATACACTTACTACTTTTCAAAGATGCATGTTTGCTATTTTTACAGATCTAATTAAAAAGAGCATTGAGATTTTCATTGATGATTTCTCAGTCTTTGGGAATTCATTTGAATCATGTTTAACCAACTTGGACACCGTATTGAGGCGGTGTATTGAAACAAATTTGGTGCTAAGTTGGGAGAAATGTCACTTCATGGTGAAATAAGGTATTGTACTTGGTCACAAGATTTCTTCTAGAGGTATTGAAGTAGACCAAGCCAAGATTGAGGTAATCTCTAAACTCCCACCCCCTGTAAATGTAAAAGGTATTAGAAGTTTCTTAGGACATGCTGGATTCTATAGAAGGTTTATTCAAGACTTTTCAAAAATTACTAAACCTTTAACAATTTTTCTAAATAAAGATGTTGAATTCAAGTTTGATGAAGCATGTCTTAAAACTTTTAATTCCTTGAAAGAAAAATTGGTTTCTGCCCCTGTAATTATTGCTCCTAATTGGAACTTACCCTTTGAACTTATATGCGATGCAAGTGATTATGTTGTGGGAGCAGTTATAGGTCAAAGATATGAAAAAGTTTTTAGGGTTATACACTATGCTAGTAAAGTTTTAAATGAAAATAAAATAAATTATACAACTACTGAAAAAGAATTACTGCCAAAGAAAAAGACATTCTGGAAGAATTTCCTGATGAAAAACTTTTTGAAATAATAAAATGGCCATGGTTTGCTGATATGGCCAATTTTAAAGTAGTAGGAATTCTTCAAAATGATTTAACTTGGCAGTAAAGAATTTTTTTTTTCAAAGATGCAAATATTTTGTTTGGGATGATCCTCATCTATTCAAAATTGGTGTGGATAATATGCTACGCCGTTGTGTACCCGATTGGGAAAAGAAAGATATGTTGTGGCATTGCCATAAATCACCTTATGGAGGACATTTTAATAGTTAGAGGATTGCTGTAAAAATTCTTCAATCAGGTTTGTATTGGCCCTCTATTTTTAAGGATGATCACTCATTTGTGCAAGCTTATGATAACTGCCAAAGAACAAGTAATGTCAATAGAAGGCAAGAAATGCCTCTCACAAACATTCAAAAGGTTGAGGTATTTGATTGTTGGGGTATTGATTTCATGGGACCCTTTCCTTACTCTCAATTCAATCAATATATCCTTTTGGCAGTTGATTATGTTTCAAAATGGGTAGAAGCAATGGCTTCAACTAATGCTGACACCAAAACTATAGTGAATTTCTTAAAGAAAAATATTTTCTGCAGGTTTGGAACACCAAGAACCTTGATTAGTGATGGAGGATCACACTTTTGTAACAAAGTTCTTCAAAAGGTGTTACAACATTATGGAGTGAGACATAAGGTGGCCACAACATATCATCCACAAACCAATAGACATACTGAGATTTTAAATCGTGAAGTGAAAAGAATTTTGGAAAAGACTGTGTCTTCCTCTAGAAAGGATTGGTCACAAAAGCTTGATGATACACTCTCGGCATACATAACTGCATTCAAAACCCCTATAGGCCTTTCTCCTTTCGAAATGGTCTATGGAAAAGCTTATCATCTTCTAGTAGAGATGGAACATAAAGCATATTGGGCCTTAAAATTCCTCAACTTTGATCCAAACGTGGCAACTGACAAAAGAAAGTTACAGTTACTTGAGTTAGAGGAAATGAGAAACAATGCTTATGAGTCATCTAGAAGTTACAAAATAAGGTGAAAGCTTACCATGACAAGAAAATTAAGAATAGACACTTCACACCAGGTCAACAAGTTTTATTGTTTAATTCAAGATTAAGACTATTTCCTGGTAAATTGAAATATAAGTGGTCAGGCCCATTTATGATTAAGAAAGTTAAATCATATGGAGCAGTTGAGATTGAAGATCCAACTTCCAAAAGAAGTTGGATGGTTAATGGGCAACGATTAAAACCTTATCTGGGTGGTGAGATCAACAGACTCTTTACCATTTGTTATTTGACTGATCTGTGATATGCAGGGTGTCAAGCTAGAGACAGTAAATCAAGCGCTCAATGGGAGGAACCCATTATTTCTTCTTTATTATTATTTTTTTAAAAAAATAAAAAAAATACATAAAAATAAATAAATAAATAAAAATTATGTTTTTATAAATTTTAATTAAAACTTTGATTTTTTAAATAAAAGGGTTTTTTAAATTAAAAGAAAAGGGTTTTTGTAAAAGAAAAATTCAAGAAAATAAAAAAACAGAACCCCACGCGTAGCGCCCCACTGACGCGTAGCGTGGAGGTAAAAATTTTGCAATGACGCGTAGCGTCCCTTCCACGTGTAACGTCAGGATTTGTGTTCAGTTTTTAAAACTGAACCAGAGGGAGGCCCAAATCTATTATATTTTAAAAAACCTATTTTGCCTCCCTCACTCCACAATTTAGAAACCCTAAAAATATTTTCTCACAACCCTCAATTCCCACAATCTCTTTTCAATTTCGCAAGGATTCCAAGTAAGTGATCTTTTCCTTTTCCTTAGTTTGTTTTTGATTCTTAGAATTGCATGCGGTTAGGTTAGGCTTAAAAGACCATTGGAACTTGTTTGCTGTTAGAAATAGGTAAATGTATAGATTGAATGAGGATTGGAAGGGGTTGCTGTTGCGCAACCCCCATTTTTCAGGTTTCAATTTTGTGAGCCCACACATAGAGTCCCACTTACGCGTAGCGTCAACCTCTACTTTGATTTTTTATTTTGATTTATTTAATTTCTTTAAAATACATGTCTTTTTGTTTCTGTTTTAATTTTTGAGATTTTTGAAAAAAATAAAAATATTGTTCCTTTTTTTATTTTGTTGGAACAAAATTGTTTGTTTGTTTGTTTTTCTTTTAAAATTAATAAAATTTCTTATATTGTATGTTTGTTATACTTGCTTAAATGTAAAAATAAATAAATTTGTTGAATTTTGTAAATATTGTGTGTTTAAATTGAAAATCTGAATTGCATGTTTTATTTTATGAATTAATTTTGTAAAAAAAAATAAAAAAATAAAAGTTTTATTTTACTCTAACTTATTAAAAATAAAAAAATGTTGTGTGATGCATGTTGTTGTGTGATTTATTTAAATAAATTTTCTTTTACAGATGGCACTAAAGAAGTCCATTCCCATTACTGGTCCCAAGAGACAAAGAAGGACCACTGACACAGATACCACCTCTGAAGATCCTGATCTTCAGGGTGAGGAGCAGTTGGGACCCTGAGATCCCACCAGATTTAGGACTGACGCCAAGTGGGTGAGATTTCATCAGATCAAGGGTCAGAAAATGATTTGGGAGAGGGTCCTTGATCTTAGTGCTAGAGACTATTCTGAGCTTCAGGATGAGATACAGAGGAAGAGGCGGGGACCCCTATTTTCTTTACCTACTGAGGGGGATCCCATATTGGTCATGGAGTTTTACGCTAATGCCTATAGAACATGTCAGGACTCACCAATTATCAATCAGCAGAGGACGAGTTGGGTGAGGGGTCGGCACATTGAATATGACAGAGACACGATTATTACCCTACTAACAAGGTTGCTACTGAGGATGGTAATCTAGGATATTCAGGTTGCTCATTTCTTGAGCAAGGATGAAATCTTCTTTAACCTTAGTAAGGTTGAAAGATCTCTATCAAACCTCCTTAAGACCCAGATGACCCCTTTAGCTCAGGCGTAGTCTCATTTGATGCTCCATAATATTACACCAGTTTCTCATCTCTCTTCTACATCTGTTGATCATTGTTGTCTTCTTTATTCCATCCTTCAGGGCCACACCATTGATATTGTTGATCTTATCTCTGAGCAGATTCACTTGTATGCCCTTGGGTATAAAGTGAATCGTCTTGTTCCTTTTCCTCTCATCATTTCTGCCTTACCGAAGAGGCAGGGGGTACAAGTGCCATCACCAGAGTTCACTAGCTCTTCGGGAAGAGTCCCCAAGGTTTCAGTGAACTGGGATTATTTTGTTCATCAGTGTGAGCTTCCACCTCTTGAGCAGGAGGCTCAGCCCAGACAAAGACAGAGGAGACAACCAGCCCAGTCACCATCTACTGATTCCATTACGAGGGATTCACTAGGATGAGTGTAGAGCATCAGCATATGATACAGATGATGACTGCTTCTCACCGTGCCTACGTACACTTACATGATTCCTTTTATCAGTATAGGTTATAGGGAGAGAGGGCACTATTTATGACACCAGCCGATTTTGCTGCTCATGTAGCTTGGCCCCAGCCCATATACCCTGAGGCAGGTGGACCTTCTAAAGCTCGTGATGACACTGAGGGTGATGCTGATGAGGAGGAGAAGGATGATCATATGGAGGATGAGGACTGAGAGCCATCTTCATTTTTCCTTACACATTTTTCATTACTTTTGGCACTTTGATATTTTGGGTATTTACTTTAGTACGTTTGATATTTGATTTGGATTATATTATGGTTTGTTTTTATTTTGTGTCATGTGATTTGATTTGATTTGATTTTTCATATTTTCTATATATAAATAAATAAATAATAAGTATTATCAAATTTTTGAAAATAAAGAAAGTTATACACTTAAGGTTTTTACATAATATGTAACACCCTCGGTTAACTAGGATAATCCCTTCCACTAGATTATCCTGGTCAACTGAGAGGTTACGATTTTTAGAAAAATGTGGAAGTTTTTTTTTGTACATAAAACTTAGTGGAACAGATACACCTTATATATAACATGATCATTTATAATACATGGTCGTAACAGTAACTGTACAAACTGAGAGTGAAGGGCATGCAGGCTCCCATAAAGAAAATAAAATAATTTATCCTATTTATCCTAGGTCCAAGAAGAGCCTGATTGATTCTCGATGCGAAGTCGATGTCCATCACCATAAGGTCTGACAAATGTAACGTAAGGGTGAGTCTTCACCTTCACAACAATCGAGAAGGTATCTCATTGACACCTATCCCACACACAACACAAATAATCTTGAATCGAGTTTCTCTCACTCTCTTTGGGGTCCCTAAGATACATTCTAAGTTATCTCACCACTTTTCATCTTAGCTGACCATTCCTATTTTCCCACTCACCTTTCAGGGTTACTAATATCTATACCATCATATTTAAATAACAAGCCATCACAATCTCAATACAATGATGCAATACATGAATTCATTTTGTTATTTCAAATCTTTTATTAGTTATCATGATGTATGTGAGCCCATCTTTTCCTCAACAATCTCATCAATCCTCTGCTCAATCTGTCACCTTTATATCCCCTGCCCAACTAGAGCGACCGGAGCTCTCCTCGTTCTAGTTTGCATAAATGGGTAAGGACTCTCAGTCCCAACATCAAAATGGACAATCACATATATCACACATCACCATAGAACGGGCACTCCACGGTCATAGAAACCCCCGCCTCTTGTTGAAGTATATCAGAGTTTGCCACGGGCTATCCGACATCGGGCGTGAATCCGAGCCATTGGAGATCCGCCCCCAATATACTCCCAAGACCGCCCTTAGGGGATCGAGACGCCTATTGTTTCTTCAGTTTACCCACCATTGCATGCTCTAGGGGATTATTCCAACATCCCTCCTTAACTTCCATGTATGATGCATACAATACACAATTTTCTTCTCACTAGTCATCGGTATGGTCCTTTTGATGGCTCCATTTCATTTCTAACGTCGGACTTCTTCTTTTTATGAGATTTCATTTTATTCTTTTCCTTGTTTTCTCAAAATTCCTTAATTCATAACGGTCTAATCTGACCCTTAGAAATGAAATGAGATCTCATATTTTCCAGAAATCATGGGTACATTGGCGTTACAACACCCATCATCACATCGGATCTGATCTAATCTTATCACCTTATTTTCACAATTTATTCATCTCAAGATCCCTACCAATACATTTCTTCATTCATCCTTTTCTTATTTATCTCAACACATTCATTTAATGCATCATATAAGTACAACATCACAATCCATACACTTATCATACCATATTCATCCAACATATCACACATACTCTTTACGTATAATTAACACATATTCATACACACAATTGCATAGTAGTCGCCACACACAACATTTATCATACAAGAATTATACAATAATCATTATACATCTCATGAGAAAATCATACATACTGACATACTGATGGATATCTCCTCATAAGTGTTTTTAATCTTGGTTTCTTATTAATATCTTATTAGAATATTTATCTCGATGTATGATTACTCCCTTTTTACCCTTATATTTTTTTAAGGTTCATTTATGAATTCTTTAATTAATCCAAATTAAATTCTATTAGTCAGTTACTTATTTCCTTGGTTACTAAACGGGTCGTCAATTCCTGATAATTAATTAAATTAATGATATTCTTTCCAAATCTCTAGTCACTAACTTGTATACTTTTCTTTTCTCCTACCATTTCTAATGATATTTATGGATTCATTTCCTTAATTTAGTCTATTATTAAAAGCATATTATCACTAGATGTAATTCTTTATTAGGAAGAATTATCTCTTTACTCAATTTAATTTCCTGATGTCTAATTATAAACTCTTAGTTATCGTCAAACAATCTTACCATTGATTTCCCTTTACTGGCCCCATTAAACTTTTATTAGTTGAATAACTTGCCTCTTCAGTCACTAGAGGGTTACTAATTCTTTATGTATCATTATCAATTTAGTGACGTTCTTTCTAAATTTCCAATTACTAATTTTTTTAGTACTTTTTTTACCATTTCTAATTATAACGACTAATTTATGTCTTTAGTTATATTATTTTAATCACTAGAGTTTATGACATTAAGTTATTATCTAGAGGTTTAGAATCCACACTAATATTATGAACTTAGTCAAATATTATTTAGCCTACTAAAATTACTAGTTGATCTCTAAGTCATTTTACTTCTTTTTATTATTAGTTCAAAGTTTAAATTCTAAAAATCCTTTCTATATCTTTTATCCTTTTTAGCAACTAATGTTTTAAAGCTTAACCATTTATTTCATATACCTCATGTCTTAAGATCATTCTTACTTAGTTGATTATATGTTTCATGTATCATATAAATATTTCCTAAGCTCCTAAGGTTTTTAACTCTTAACATATATTTCTTAACCTTTGGTTCCTAAGGATTTCATTTATTATATTTAGGCACCTTTCTCTTCTCTTAATTATATATTAAATTCTGAATTGGATCTTAAAATTCCTTTTCTTTTGCTAACTTAGTTCATTAAAATATTTAAATCAAGGTCTTATTTCCTAATTAAATTCTTGAAGTCCCTTTTTACATTTCTATTTCAATTGGTCACTAAAATTGGTCTCAAAATTGTCTGAGCTCCACTGTCCACTTTATTGTACTTTTAAAATTCAATTTATTTTTATTTCTTTAACTCACAAAATTTATTTGGGTCTAATTATGTCACTTATTAATAAAACTTTTTCAAGTAAAATTTTTCATCTTTTAAACTCAACTTATTTATATAATTAACTTCCACAAAGCTTTGTAATAATTTAAAACAATGTCGCTTTTAGTAAAATAAACGTCGTAACCGTCTGGTCGGTAAATCTCTCTTAAAAACATGATGTCGTCAAAATGCTTTCGGTGATACGTGATGATAAATTAATTCTTAATAGCGGGGCTTACCGGAAATAAATTACAAATTATATATCATCACCGTAAAATTTAAATAATTAGAATACAATGAAATCGAATAAAACCGAGCCCGCCTAAACACTAAAATTCCTAAAAAAATTTTGTTACGTTTCTGATTGCGATAAAATTCCTTCGAGTACATGAACGTAAAATTTCACCAATTAAATTTATAAAATACCCATTAATTTAAAAATGTAGTAATTTTAACCGTTAGTTACAAAAATCCTCATGGTTTAAAATCTAACCGTTCGATCGCGACAAAATTTAAAATGGTGGTTCCCAAATACTCAGGCAATATTATAGGATGATGAAAATCAAAATCAAATGAAGTAAGACCCCCTTACCACACGGAACGCTCGCTGCCTAGAGAAGGAGAATGATTCGTTCTTCGAAAATTTGTCGGGTACTGCAAAACGTCCGTTGATCATCGTTAATCATCCTTACATCACTAAAAGAACAACATGCAACCAATTTAACCATCTAAAGGGGGTCACGGCTAGCCACTAGATCAACCAAGAAATCATAATTTTTTTTAAGAAACTAATTTACTGTTTCTTTCATTGTTCGCCTCCGAATCCATTGTCGTTTTATTGTCGATCACCACCGATCGCTCCATGGAACCCAGAGACAAGTCATGCAACTCTAAATAACCAAGGAAGGTCACGATTTTAGAGAAAAAATAGCAAAGAAACAACATGTATTAATGATAAAATTTAAAGGGAAAAAGAAGAATTAAGGATCAAGAACCAAGAGTTGAAGTCCTACCTTGATGCTTGAAAGATAGCTATAATTTTTTTAGAGAAAATTTGGCATAATGATGATGGCAGTTTAGAGGATAAGTTTTTTATGATAAAATTTGAAGCTAGTTTAGAGTTGGAACAAGATGAGGTACCATGGGTTTGGTGAAGAATGGAAGAAGAGAAATTGAAAGTAGATGGTGATATTTAAGGGTAATGGTGCCATGAATTAGAGGAGGGATTTGTGGTTGTCCTTGGGCGTGAATTGTGGTTGTAAGGATGGGATTATGATGCTGGAAATGAGAGGAGAAAAATCAAGAGAAGAGAAGGGTTAGTGGATTGCTTCCGAGAGGAAGAAGAATAGAAAGATCATGTTGTTATGGTGTAGGTATATCAAGGCATGATGGCATGGTAGCATGTAATGATTTAATTTGGGTGGTGAGTGATAACGTGAAGGGGATGAATGATGAGTGTGTAACTGAATTTTTTTGGGCAAGGTAATAAGTTACATTAGTAGCATGGCATGATGGCATATGGTGGCATGTTTATGATGATGTAACATCATGTGGTGTTAACTCCTTGCAAGGGAAGTAACGTGGAAAGTAAGAAGAAACTAAGTGGCTGAGTAAGACATGTGGTGGGCAGGTGTTTCATGGAGGGAATGCATGAAGGAAGGAGCTAGGGTGAAGAAGACAAGTGTGCCTTAGGTGGTGGAAGTTAATTGGCTTATGATGCATGAAGACAGAGGTGGCACAACCAGGGGTGTCCTTTTGTTCATGTATTTAGGGACCTTTATGGGCCGAATTTGGAAATTGGCTGAACAAAAAAGTTGTAGAACTTTTTGTTATCTTTAAATCCATAAATAGAACAAAACTTTCCATCAAGAATTGAGTGAGATATGACCCAAATACTAAAAGGGTGCAGGGCTGTGATGGGATTTTTGTCCCTGCCATAGATTAATTTTCTGGGCCAAATGGGTTATGATTTAGGCTTTGAGTCCTTCATAAAACTTGTGAAGAATTAAGTTAAAAAAATTTGGTGAAGGCCTCATTTAATTTTATGGTCATATTGGAGAGTTATGTAGAAAATACTACACCTAGTGCAAGCTATTGTTGGAGAAACGTGAATTAATATAATATTTTAATTTTTGGGATTTATGGGATACGAATTGGCCTTAGATCCCTTCATGAAGTTTATAGATATTTAGTTTCTATTTAATTTGATATATCATTTGTGATAATCCAAGTTCTGTAGCCCGAGATATACCCGATATATGACAGGGTGCTCTAGAAGTTTCCCGGATCAGCTAGGGTCTTAGAAATAAATTCACCATTAATTCTCCCTTAGGAATTTAATTTCGTGTTCTTCATAAAAATTATAAGAAGTCTATGATAAGGATTCATAGAAAAAAGAACGGAGTGATTCAAGCACCAGAAGAGGGAGATACACAAATTTTATCAAAGGCTGCCAGCATTGAAATGAAACAACCAGGGGATCACAAAGCATTATTAAACTGTACTGATCTAGAGGGATTTAGCCTTCAATGTCCACACAGAAAACGTAGATAATTTTATTTCGGAGATTTTGACACTAAGTTTACACAAATGGAAGGTCGTATGAGAAAGTTATGAATTTTTTTCTGAACAATACATAGAGAAAAATGTTGAAATAGTGGAATTTTGAGGAAAACATGCTAAATCTTTGATTTTGGGGTTGATAGAGTCTGAATCGGAGTTTGAGGCTAGCAACAAAGGTTGAAGGTATTTCCAAAACAAAGAGATTGAGACCAAAATCATTCGATTCTAAGATCGTATAAAAAATCTGGGTTTAAAACACCAAAGGTATTTGGGTTGAGTTTTAAAGCGATTTCTAAGGAAATCAACTTATTGAAAAACAGGGATGATAGAGTCCAAATCAAGCTTCGGTCCCTTCAGGAAAAATCCCTAAAATGTTGAAATGAGTTACCAAAGATTGTCCGTGCCACCATCGGATATCCCAAGGTATATGAATGGTCAAACGTAAGAGACATTAAGGTTTCTGATTGGATCAGTTAGGCTAAGTGAGAAACCCTTAATCTTTTAGGAAATGATCCTAACAGGACTAGTTTCCCTATTGGATCACTAGTCTCGGGTTGAACAGTCAGAGTCTGACCTCAGGCTGGGTCCCACAGTTCAAATCTAAGGAACCGAGCGATATTATATTAAATATAATTATCAAATAAATAAACAATTTAATATATATAATTTCAAAATAAATTATTATAATTATTTATCTATTAAATATTGTCAATAGAAAATAATTATCGAATAAATATAATTATAAATTAATTTGTACCTAAAATAATTGTCGTTTCTAATTAAACAGCGTTGTGGAATGTTATTTATTATTTTCTTATCTCTGTTTCTCTCACTCGTTACATTCTCTCGGTATCTTCATCTTTCATGTTAAGCTCTGCTTTTCACTATTTTCCTTATTCTAAACTGGTTAGAAGTGTTAACCAAGTGACCTCAATTACTCAAGAGGGGGGGAGGGGTGAATTGAGTATTAAAACTTTTACTTGGAATGCTTTTGAAATTAATTCTTTAATAAGTATACTCGATGAAGATGATAAATTTAATTACAACTAATAACAATTTATACACAAGACGAAATAATAAGCACTTAATAAATGACAAGTAAATTCACTTAAAGAGTTTAAGTAATATTCAAGTTAACAATTGATATCATCAAGTTAATCGTTGCACTATTTTGAACACTTAGAAATAGTAATAATTAATTTTAACACAATTAATTCAAGAATATTGCTTATATAACTTCAACAAATTTAATCTAAGTGATTTACAAATTTTATCAAGCTAATGGAACATGCACTTTAATTTTAACAAGGAGAGGTATCTTAAATGATTAAGTTGTAGACACAAATATTTAGCAAGTAATTCTAAGTGCACAAATTTAAATGAGTGTAGGGAAGAGAGATTTGCAAACCGATATATACGAGTTCCACCACACTGGTGTACGTCTCGCCTCCAAGCAACCCACTTGGAGGATTTCCACTATTAGAGATTAGAGATACAACTTTAAGCAATCACGGCTTCCTAGTGTCCCACACTCAAGAACCCAATTCTCACAAGTACAAGGACACCTCACCTAATCTCTCAATCTCATAATTTTACAAGGTTGAACCCCAACCCAAAACTCTAGGATTTTTGGTGTTTAAGTGTACAAGGATAACTCTTTAATAGAGTGGATATACAAGTTAAAGCTTTCACAAAATGATAACTCTCAAAGAGAGGATATGCAAATTTTAGCACTCAAAAATTATTTTTCTCTCTTAAGAAATAATGTGCAAGTTTAGCTCTTAAAATAATTTTGCTCATAAAATTCACTCTCAAAATAATTTGCCAAAGAAATAGAAACAGAGAGCAATTTAATCTTAAGAGAAAAGGAGCAGCGTGAGAGGAAGAAAGAAATGTAGAGAAATGCTTGCTGTTGGTACATCTTGATCCTTCATTTCCTTCTCGTATTTATAGTAGCTTAAGGCATGGCTTTTGTAATTTAAAAATCCTCCAGCATGATGGTGCCATTGCCTAAAGAATTCCAGCGTGAGATGGTGGAGCATGGAGTGGCACAATGGAGTCAGGCATCTTCCAGCTTCTGTCTGGAATAGCTTGGGCAATGCATGGTGGAGTATGGGATGGCAGGATTAATTACTCACTTCAAGCATAGTGCAGCATGGAAGGTGCAGAGCATTTCAGAAATAATGATCCATTGCTGTTGTTAATTCATCATGGATGCAAGGCTGTCTGTAATTCACGTTCCAGAACCATTTGAACTGAATAAATCAAATCCCAAGATTGTATGAATCGATTCATTTAGTGTTGTTATGCATTTCAAATGACATGAATCGATTCCCCTAGGCACATGAATTGATTCCCGAACAAATGAATTGATTCCCAGGCATCATGAATCGATTCCTAAGCACATGAATGAATTCCCATGCATCATGAATCGATTCCTAAGCACATGAATCAATTCCTAGCCTTAGTGAATCGATTCTTAGGATTTTTTGATAGCATGAATCGATTCCCACATGTGGTGAATCGATTCCCACACCTGTTACTTGTGTTTTGATGCATTTTTGGACCCTTTTTGATCATATGGCTCATGGTTCTTGATTCCTTTGATTCTTTGGCACTTTGTTGATCATTTTTAACTTGTTTTAATCCTTTGTAAATGCCTTGGCTCAATTCCTTGGTTGTTCATCAAATTCAAACATCAAACATAATTAATTTGTCCATAATTATATATGTTTGATCTTATCTCTTCATTTGTTATCTCATTATCAAAACCTACATCAACATATAAATACATTCCCCCCTTTTTTGATGATGATAACAAATGTTCATCTCTCGGGGTGTTAGTCTCATAATAGTTTAAATTTATGGCAAAAATGACTCCCCCTTACATATATAATTTAATACCTCATGTTATACATATGTTATACATATAATTGGATACTACTTTGTTATTTACTCATATAATTGGATATCACTTATTGTAAAGAAATATTATAAAACTCCCCCTTAATCATGCAATTTTAACAAGGATAGATATAGATGTTGATTGTAGATATTATCTCCCCCTTTGACATCATCAAAAATTAAGAACATATACATTTGTTATTATAGAGAGCTAGATACCATTTGCATATATAAAACTCCCCCTTAAACATGTAACATATATCACAGAGTAATTCATATCATCAAAGCATATAAGCAAGGATTCATTTGGCTAACGATGTCCCATGGGAATCGATTGACCTACATATGAATTGATAAGCAAGGATTCATCTACTTGTTTTTGTGCAAGTTTGAGGAATAATGTCACTAGAAAGGTGTTTTGTGAGAGGTTGTGCAAGGATTTTATAATTTTGCAATTACGAATGATCTTGTTGCATGAGAAAGTCAAGAAAATCAAAAGCCATTTGACATTTGTTTTTGAGATCCATGTGGTGCAAAAGAGATTATTGTGTTCAAAATATGTTTAATTAAGTAGATGCTACCTGGGGACTCATAATGAGATAAGAGATTTGTAGAGCATTAACATGATTATTGAAAATGTGAGTATCCTTTTAATGAAAAGATTATATATATATTACAAAGTAAATCACTATGTTCAAAGAAATAAGGATTTTATGAAAGAGATAGGTAAAAATCTTTAAGTTAAAGATTTTGCAAAACTATGTTCAAAGAGTAAATATTTTAAAAGTGATGAAAATGAAGCAATTAGACAATTTCCAAAATACCCAATTCCCTTCTAATATTTATAAATTGTTCTTTCGGAAGGGGTTTAGTAAAATGTCCGCCAATTGTTTTGAGGTTTCAACATATTCAAGAACACAATCTCCTTTCAAAACAAGGTCTCTTATAAAATGATGTCTTATCTCAATATGTTTAGTCCTAGAGTGCATGACAGGATTTTTGGAGACATTTATGGCGCTAGTGTTATCACATTTAATAGGCACTTTATTTAAAACAACACCAAAGTCAAGAAGTTGTTGTCTCATCCAAAGAATTTGAGCACAACAACTGCCAGCTGTTACATATTCTACCACAGCTGTCGATAAAGCAACACTTACTTATTTCTTGCTATGCTAAGAAACAAGGGAACTACCAAGTAAATGACATGTGGCGCTATTACTCTTTCTATCAAGTTTACAACCAGCAAAGTCAGAATCAGAATATCCTACAAGATTACATTCAACGCCTTTGGGATACCATAAACCAACATTTTGAGTACCCACAAGATATTTTAAAATTTTTTTTACGGCAGTGAGATGTGATTTTTTAGGACATGCTTGATATCTAGCACACATACATACAGCAAACATAATATCGGGTCTACTAGCTGTTAAGCAAAGTAAGGATCCAATCATACCTCGGTATTTAGTTATTTCAACGTCCTTACCCTTCTCATCTTTGTCTAAGTAGCAAGATGTACTCATGGGTGTACCTATTTTGTTTGCCTTGTCCATTTCAAATCTTTTGAGTAGTTCTTTGCAGTATTTTATTTGACTAATAAAAGTCCCTTCATTTGTTTATTTGATTTGTAATCCAAGGAAGCAGGTGAGTTCTCCCATCATTGACATTTCGAATTCATCTTGCATGATTTTGGCAAACTCTTGAAAAAGACTTTCGTTAGTAGCACCAAATATTATGTCATCGACATAAATTTGTACCAAAAGAATGTCATTATTTTTACGTTTTATAAACAGTATAGTATCAACCTTTCCTTTTTCAAAATTATTTTCTAAGAGAAATTTACTAAGTTTTTCGTACCAAGTTCTTGGAGCTTGTTTTAAACCATATAAAGCTTTTCTTAATTTAAAAACATGGTTTGGAAATTTATGATTTTTAAAACCAGGAGGTTGATCTACATAAATTTCTTCTTGAATATAACCATTTAGAAAAGCGCTTTTGACATCCATTTGATAAAGCTTAAAATCCATACAACAAGCAAAAGCTACCAATAATCTTATGGTTTCTAACCTAGCTACGGGAGCATACGTTTCTTCATAATCTATTCCCTCTTCTTGATTATATCCTTTAGCAACTAATCTAGCTTTATTTCTTGTTATTATTCCATTTTCATCTAGCTTATTTCTAAAAACCCATTTAGTACCTATTATTTGATGATCATTGGGTTTTGGCACAAGTTCCTAAACTTTATTTCTTTCAAATTGATTTAATTCCTCTTGCATGGCCAACATCCAATGTTCATCAATAATAGCCTCATCAATATTTTTAGGTTCAATTTGTGATACAAAGGCTAAGTGATTACATGCATTTCTAATGGCGTTTCGAGTACTTACACCTTTTGTTATTTCACCTATGACATTGTCTAAAGGATGATTCTTCATGGTGATCCACTCCTTTTGTTGAGGTTCATTATTTTGTGTTGTATCTCCTTCATTTTTGATTTCTTCTTTATTATCCAAGTTCATTTCTTGGAAGGTACCTACAAGATCATCAATTTCCTTTCTCAGGGAATTTTGGTTAAGTTCATCAAATTTGACGTGTATAGACTCTTCAATTGTACAAGTTCATTTGTTAAAGAGTTGATATGCTTTACTAGTAGATGGATAACCTAAGAATATTGCTTCATCAGATTTTGCATCGAATTTACCGAGATTATCCTTTCCATTGTTTAAAACAAAGCATTTACACCCAAATACATAAAAATAATAAATATTTGGTTTTCTACCTTTGTAATGTTCATAGGGGGTTTTCTTTAAAATTGGTCTTATCAAACATCGATTCATAACATGGCAAGCGGTATTTACCGCATCGGCCCAAAAGTGTTTCACAATATTACTTTCATTTAACATAGTTCTTGCGAGCTCCGCTAAAGATCGATTTTTCCTTTCAACTACTCCATTTTGTTGTGGAGTTCTTGGAGCTGAAAAATTATGTTCAATGCCAAATTTTTCACAAAATTTTTCAAAAGATTGATTTTCAAATTCTCCCCCATGATCCGTTCCAATAGATGCTATTTTCAAATTTTGTTCGTTTTTGATGATCTTGGCAAGTTTCTTAAATGCATGATATGCTTCATTTTTATGAGTAAGAAACAATGTCCATGTATATCTAGAATAATCATCCACAATCACAAGACCATAATAGTTTCCACCAAAACTTTTAATTTTTGAAGGTCTAAATAAATCCATATGTAAAAGTTATAAAGGTATGTTTGTTGAAATAACATTTTTTGCTTGAAAAGAAACCTTTACTTGTTTTCCCTTTTCACATGCGTCACAAAACTTGTTTTCAAATTTCAATTTCAGTAAACCAATCACTAAATCTTTCGAAACAGGTTTGTTTAAATGGTCTATATGAATATGAGCAATTCTTCTATACCACAGCCATGATTCATCTTCTTTAGTTATAAAGCATTGCACATCACTTGAAACAAGACAATCAAGATTAATCATATAAATATTATTAACTCTTTGACCAATGAATTTTATTTCCTTGTTTAGCTTATTTTCAATTATTCAATAGTTTGATTCACAAACAATTTTATAGCCTTTATTACATAATTGACTAATGCTAAGCAAGTTATGTTTAAGTCCCTCAACATATAATACATCATTCATAGAAGTGGAAGAGTTTTTACCAACATTTCCGATTCCTAGAATTCTTCCCTTCGTGTTGTCTCCATATGTAACAAATCCTTTATTTCATGGAGTAAATGATATAAACTTACTTTTATCTCCCGTCATGTGTTTTGAACACCCACTATCCAAATACCAATGGGTGTTACTTGCTTTAAAGCATACCTACAAAACAGGTTAAGTTAGAGAGCTTGGTACCCATTTTATGTTGGGTCCTTGTAGGTTAGTTTAAGGTAATGTTCCTTTAGGAACCCATATTTTGCTCACAACCTTTGGCCCTACTTTTCTAACATTACAGTTAGATGCACTATGTGCTTTAAAACCACAATAATTACATTTCATGAAAGGTGGTGCAGTTTTACTAGGTGGTATAAAGAAGTTTTTATAATTCTTTTGTTTCTTATAGGCATTGAAACCTACTCCCGTTTTATCAAACATGCACCGTTGTTTCCCAAGTAAGACATTTAAGTTGTCTCTACCATTTGTAAATTTTTCTAAAGTTCTACTCAAGTCTAAAACCTTAGTTTCTAGAATGTCACATTTCTTAGCAAATTCACAAGGTTTAGTTTTAGAGCATGCTTGTACTTTTACTACTTCCGTTTTTAAAGTTTCATTCTCTTTACAAACTTCCATAAGATGCATCTCAAGAGTGTCAATGGTTTTTCTTGATAACTTATGCTTATTAGAAACTTTTATAAATTTATCATATAATTCTTCAAGAGCATCAAGTAATTCTTCCTTATCTAAGTCATAGAAATTTACCTCATCATCTTCATCTTGGTGGTTGGCCATGAGGCAAAGGTTTGCTTCTTCATTTTCTGATTCGTCCGAGCTACTTATCTCCTTTTTATCCCATGTGATATATGCTCTTCTTTTCCCTTTTCTTTCTTTGTTTTTCTTCTTAAGGTTTGGGCAATATATCTTGAAGTGTCCTTCCTTTCCACACTCAAAGCAAGTAGGTGAGGAAGAGTTTTCTTTAAGATAAGGTTTCTTACCTTGAGATTTGAAACTTCTTTGGTAGCGTTTGTTCTTCATAAGTTTTCCAAAGCGCTTCACGAATAGACTTAACTCTTCGTCCTTATCAAGATCACTTTTGGATTCATCTTCAACAATTGTGGTGGCCTTGAGAGCTAGCCCTTTCTTCTTTAAGGATTTTTCTTCTTCCTCTACATGTTTCAAATCTTTCAACTCTTGTTCTTGTTCTTGTAACTTACCAAACAATGTGGCAAGGGACATATCATTTATATTGGGAGATTGCTTGATGGCAGTAACAAGAGGTTGCCACTCCCTAGTAAGACTTTTTAGAACTTTATGGATAAGTTCCTTGTTAGTGTAAGATTTACTAAGGGTAATAAGATGATTAATAATCAAAGTAAATCTCTTTTGTAGTTCTAAGATAGTTTCACTAGAATTCATTCTAAAGCTTTCGTATTGGCTTGTTAATGTACTAATCTTAGAATCCTTAACATCACTAGTTCCTTCATGAGTTATTTGAAGGGTATCCCACATATCCTTAGCAGATTTACATGTAACTACTCTAAAAAAGTCAACGGGACCTAAGGCTAAAGTAATAAGATTTTTTGCTTTGTAATTATATTGCACTTTCTTTTCTTCCTCACTAGTCCAATCATCCATAGGTTTTTCTATTTGTTTATTATCAACAGTGTGCATAGGTATAAAAGGACCATTTTTCAATAGCATTCCATACTTTCAAATCAATTGATTGCACAAAAATTTTCATCATTTCTTTCCAAAAAGTGTAACCCTCACCATTGAAAGCGGGAGGTCTATTTGTGGCACCACCCTCAGGAAAAAGGGAATTTGAGGCCATTCGTTCTCTTGAAGCTGTTAAGCTTGATCTACCAAGAGTCAAGCTCTGATACCACTTGCTAACCAAGTGGCCTCAATAACTTAAAAGGGGGGTGAATTAAGTATTAAAAATTTTACTTGGAATGCTTTTGAAATTAATTCTTTAATAAGTATACTCGATGAAGATGATAAATTTAATTACAACTAATAACAATTTATACATAAGACGAAATAATAAGCACTTAATAAATGGCAAGTAAATTCACTTAAAGAGTTTAAGTAATATTCAAGTTAACAATTGATATCATCAAGTTAATCGTTGCACTATTTTGAACACTTAGAAACAGTAATAATTAATTTTAACATAATTAATTCAAGAATATTTCTTATATAACTTCAACAAATTTAATCTAAGTGATTTACAAATTTTATCAAGCTAATGGAACATGCACTTTAATTTTAACAAGGAGAGGTATCTTAAATGATTAAGTTGTAGACATAAATATTTAGCAAGTAATTCTAAGTGCACAAATTTAAATGAGTGTAGGGAAAAGAGATTTGCAAACCGATATATACGAGTTCCACCACATCGGTGTACGTCTCGCCTCCAAGCAACCCACTTGGAGGATTTCTACTATTAAAGATTAGAGATACAATTTTAAGCAATCACGGCTTCCTAGTGTCCCACACTCAAGAACCCAATTCTCATAAGTACAAGGGCACCCCACCCAATCTCTCAATCTCACAATTTTACAAGGTTAAACCCCAACCCAAAACTCTAGGATTTTTGGTGTTTAAGTGTACAAGGATAACTCTCCAATAAAGTGGATATACAAGTTAAAGCTTTCACAAAATGATAACTCTCAAAGAGAGGATATGTAAATTTTGGCACTCAAAAATTATTTTTCTCTCTTAAGAAATAATGTGCAAGTTTAGCTCTTAAAATAATTTTGCTCACAAAATTCACTCTCAAAATAATTTGCCAAAGAAATAGAAACAGAGAGCAATTTAATCTTAAGAGAAAAGGAGCAGCGTGAGAGGAAGAAAGAAATGCAGAGAAATGCTTGCTGTTGGTACATCTTGCTCCTTTGTTTCCTTCTCCTATTTATAGTAGCTTAAGGCATGGCTTTTGTAATTTAAAAATCCTCCAGCATGATGGTGCCATTGCATAAAGAATTCCAGCGTGAGATGGTGGAGCATGGAGTGGCACAGTGGAGTCAGGCATCTTCCAATTTCTGTCTGGAACAGCTTGGGCAATGCATGGTGGAGTATGGGATGGCAGGATTAATTACTCACTTCAAGTATAGTGCAACATGGAAGGTGCAGAGCGTTTCAGAAATGATGGTCCATTGCTGCTGTTAATTCATTGTGGATGCAAGGTTGTTTGTAATTCACGTTCCAGAACCATTTGAACTGAATGCATCAATTCCCAAGATTGTATGAATCGATTCATTTAGTGTTTTTATGCATTTCAAATGACATGAATCGATTCCTCTAGGCACATGAATTGATTCCCGAACGAATGAATTGATTCCCGGTTATCATGAATCGATTCCTAAGCACATGAATCGATTCCCATGCATCATGAATCGATTCCTAAGCACATGAATCGATTCCTAGCCTTAGTGAATCAATTCCTAGGCTTTTTTGGTAGCATGAATCGATTCCTACATGTGGTGAATCGATTCCCACACCTGTTACTTGTGTTTTGATGCATTTTTGGACCCTTTTTGATCATATGGCTCATGGTTCTTGATTCATTTGATTCTTTAGCACTTTGTTGATCATTTTTCACTTGTTTTAATCCTTCATAAATGCCTTGGTTCAATTCCTTGGTTGTTCATCAAATTCAAACATCAAACATAATTAATTTATCCATAATTATATATGTTTGATCTATTCTCTTCATTTGTTGTCTCATTATCAAAACCTACATCAACATATAAATACAAGAAGCTCAACAGAGTATCCTTAGACTCCTGAGGGTCTAGTTTCCTATTCTAAAAAATCAGGGTTGTTACACAATAAAACCATTTCTAAAATTAATTATCGATTCTTTTGTAATTTTGATAAAATTAATTACAATAATTTTATTAAGTATCAAGCTAATTTTGAAAACCGGTGAGCTGAGAGATCTCTAATCACTTGAGGGTTTCAATATAATTTCATTCAAATTAATTTTGCTCAATTATTTGATTTGTGTTCTTGTACAAAGAATCCAAGAGTATGATCAAGGCACATTTTTTGGTAAACAGAAAGCTAAGGCCAAAAAGCTTACCATGGTAAATCATATTTATCCTGCCAATTTTGAGCCTTAAAAATAATTTCTTTGGCACCCCTAAATCTGTAAATCATTTTTAACCATTCCCTTTACTTGATTGAATAAAACAAGTATTTTTGCTCAATTCTTTTCTAGATTATCATAATGCATGTATATGAAAAATAAACATGAAAAAAGAATATATATATATATATATATATGCATAACAAGAAAAAGAAATAATAAAAAGGATTAAGTTGGGGTATTCACGAAGAAGGGAAATGAGATTTGGGCCAAGAAAAAGCCTAAAAATTATGAAATGCTCTTTTATGATTTTGGGTTTTTGCTTTCAAGAAAAACCATAAATTCTTGTAGCCAAGCCTCATTACAACCCTTTAAAAGACCTTGTGACTCTTGTTTAACTCCGTATTAATAACTATTGATTAGATGAAAATCAAAATTAAATTTGTTTGATTTTATGATTGATTGAGCTGACAGATTACCTTTGTATAGAGATAAACACTTATGAGGTAAGTCTAAAATTATGCTTGATTTGTTAATAAGACATTGTAAAATTTTTTTTTTATCTTTAAGCCTTTATTGCATAAGACATCTATTTTTGATTATTTTAAATAGTAAATTATAAAATTACTTTTTATGGTAAATTTTCGGACTATTCAAAAATTTGATTTTTTTTCAAAAGCTTTTCTCTTGCTCGAGGACGAGCAATGTTCTAAAGTTGGGGGTATTTGTTAGTCCTCAAATTTACAATAAATTTCTTAATAAAATTATGTTAAAAATAATAAAAAATTAGTTTAATTTTAAAGAAATTTAGGTTTTAATTGTAATAAATGGAAGTTATTAGAAATTATCTGCCTTGATCAAATTTCTCTAGTTTTGTAGTGAAAAATTAAAGAAATTCAAGAGAAAATTGAAGAACTGGAGAGCTGACGCGTAGCATCAGAAGCTACATGGACTCCACTTCCAGCTGGTCAAGCACTTAGTCAAAAGGGCCGAATAATGGCCAATCTACTCATGCAAGCTGCCAAGCCAAATTGGGAGACATGTGGAACCATTGTCTGGGCATTATGTAATTAAAAATTACTTAATCATGGCCCTTAATCACGTGTTTAATGGAAGCTGAGTCAGGAACCTGACGCGAAGCGTCAGATGGACACGTAGCGTCAGGACCCTTCCTCAGCACTATAAATAGGCCTTCTTCCATCACTTCCATGGCATCCCATTCTGTATTTAGAGCTTCTTTTCTCTCTTTTCACTCGAGTTTGAGTGTTCTTTTATGAGTTTGTAAATCTAGAATAGTTCTAGATACTTGAGGGTGTTCTGTAGTATCATGAGCTTGTGTATCGTGAAGAGTTGCAATCATTCGTAACCTCTGTAAGTGTTGCTTTCCCTTTTACCATGTGTAACTAAATTTTTTATGTTGGAATTTGGTGAATCAATCTATTATATGATGTTGTGATTATGACCTCTGCATGTTTATGATTCAAGTGCCATGTTAGTATTTCAATCTTTTATTAATATGAACGTCAATCGGGAGAATGATTTTCATGCTATTGAAACTTGTTTTATTAGTGTGAATGTCAAACGGGAGAATGATTATTCATGCCATATTAAAATCTGTTTTAATGAAAGTAAAAGTTGAAATACCCTTAATATGTCAGTTACTAGGGATAGAATTGGTGATTATTGTTGTTATAAGGCCAGGACTTAATGTAAGTTTTTACTGAGAAAGCTTCTGAGGGATCGGACTTTACGATGACTACTTAGAATTTATATCATGAGGGATCAGTTATAATAACTTTAAGCTACAATAACATGAACTTGATAATTAAATATGTATGTTTGTAATCATTTCATTATGTTTAAGTGCGAGGATCCTAATTCTAACATAATTTGTCAATCTGTGTTTTTACCTCAAGTATCTGAGTTATTTTGAATTACATCTCAACTTTTTGGATAGATTTTATCTTTACCATCTTTTTACCACATGAACAAATCAATCATCAAATTCTATAAATATTGTATAAATTGATTATAAATCATTCTTTTGTTAATAAGTTTCAATAAATTTACCATAGTAAATAAGAATTACTGTGAATTATTGGAACATTCAATCCTTGAGGGAACGATATCTTTTTGAAAACTGCAACGGATAAATTGGTGCGCTTGCTAATAATAGACCCAATAGTATTTTAGGGCTTAACATAGGCACAACAATACGGTCTCTAAACCGCCAAATTCCATCATTACCTTTAGTCAATTCCATATCTTTACCCCTTGCTTGAGTGTCAAGCAATTCCAATAACTCTTCATCGCCTTCCTGAGCCACAACTAAAGATTCCAAAAACTCATTGGAAATCTTTAACATTCCAATAACTATCTGATCTAGGGCTTGAACCACAACCCCAATATTCATATCATGAAAGTCCTCTAACAATTCTTATTCCTTGCCCATCAAGAAAGCTGCATGTAATACTTTCCTACTTAAAGCATCAGCCATAATATTCACTTCACCAGGATGGTACCTCAAATCAAAATCATAATACTTCAAGTATTACACCCATCGCCTCTGCCTCATGTTTAATTCCTTCTGATCAAATAAATATTTCAAGCTTTTGTGGTCACTGAATACCAACAAACGAGAACTATATAGGTAATGTCGTTATATCTTCAATGCAAATACCACAGTAACAAGTTCCAAATCATGGGTGGGATAATTCTGCTCATGCGGCCTCAATTGCCTCGAAGCATAAGCAATCACCTTATCATCCTGCATCAATACACATCCTAAGCCGAACTTGGATGTATCACAATATACCACAAATTCCTTTGTCACATTAGGTAATGCAAGTACCGGTGCCGAACTCAAGCATTGCTTCAAAGTCTGAAAACTTAATTCACATTCTTCAGTCCATACAAATGGAGTCTCTTTCCTTATCAGCTGAGTCAAGGGAAGCGCAATGCGAGAAAATCCCTCAATGAATCGGTGATAGTAACCTACCAATCCAAGGAAGCTCCTAATTTCAGTCACCGACTTAGGCCTTTCCCAAGCCATAACGGCCTCAATTTTGGATGGATCAATAGATACACCATCACAAGAGATCACGTGCCCCAAAAATTGCACACTTGCTTCCCAAAAATCACACTTCGATAACTTGGCATATAACTTCTTCTCACGTAACACTTGCAAAACAATTTGAAGGTGTTGCGCATGCTCCTCAATAAACTTCAAATATACCAGAATGTCGTCAATAAACACCACGACGAACTGATCCAAGTAGGGTTGGAAAATCCAATTCATGTAATCCATAAAGATAGCTGGAACATTAGTTACTCCAAATGACATTACAACATACTCAAAATGGCCATATCGAGTTCGGAATGCCGTCTTCGGAATATCCTCCGACTTTACCCTAATATGATGATATCTAGATCTTAGGTCAATCTTGGAAAATACCACAGTACCTCTCAACTGATCCAATAAATCATCAATTTGTGGTAAGGGATACATATTCTTAACCGTCAATTTATTCAACTGCCGGTAATCAATGAACATTCCCATGCTGCCATCTTTCTTTTTCATCAATAATACCAAAGCGCCCCAAGGTAAAGCACTCGGTCGAATAAATCCCTTCCCAAGAAACTCATTCACCTGCTTTTTTACTTCAGCTAATTCCACTGAAGACATCTTATATGGTGAATGGGACACAGGTTCTGCCCTAGGAATCAAGTTAATTGCAAAAATCAATCTCCCTGCCAGGAGGTAATTCTATAATATCTTCCGGGAACACATCAGGGAAATCACACACCACTAGAATATCACCAGGTTTAAGTTTATACCGCCCTTCTGTAGCAAACAAAATAACATAAGTTGCAGAGACATTACTCACCACATTCTTAGTTTTAAGCTCCTGAGAGAATATTATAGTCTTGCAGTAACAATCCACCATAACGTGGTTAGCAGCCAACCAATCAAGACCCAGAATGACATCTAAGTTCTTCAATGGCATACAAATTAGATTCACCAAAAAGGAACGGTCTTTCACTTGCATCGATAATTATCCACACATAGTGGTTACCCGGAATGTAGAACCAGTAAGATTGGAGACACTAAGAGCATTCTCCATTAACACCACCAGTAAGCCAGGTCGTCAAACATAACTTTTAGAAATAAAGGAATGTGTTGCACCAGAATCATAGATTACATTTACAAGATAGCCATGAATAAGGCACTTACCCTATACCAGATTATCATTTCTTGCAACCTCTGAAGCATCAAAAGCAAATACATGTCTAGCCATCACATTCTGAGCACAACTGGACTGGGCATCAGACCACCTAGGGTGTTGACCTCCACGGCCGCCACCGCCTCAGCCTCTATGGCCACCGCTGCCTCGGCCTCTACGCTGAAAATTACCACCACGAACCATAGAAGCATTAACCTGATTACCATGTCCACCCTGTTGCTGCCTCTGTGGATAATCAGACCTGAGGTGCCCTGGTTGTCCACATTGGAAGCAAACAGTTTGGTTAGCAGGACAATGCCTAGAGAGGTGACCCTTCTGGCCATAGTTATAACATGCACGGTTTCCAGATTAGCCACCAGAATGGCCGGTAGAATCACGACCAGAAGAAAATGATGATGAAGCTGAAGACTTGCCACCACGGAAAAACTGACCCATCTTCTTAAAACTGAACCCTCTCGCCTTCAATGGTTTCTTGTCCCTTGAATAAGATGCCTTTTACAACTGTACTTCCTCAGTAAGTCTAGCCTTGTTTACCAAAGTAGGGTTTCAAAAGGAACAATCACACTTCGAAGTTCAATCCTAAGACCAGCTTCATATTTTGCATATTTACTGCCTTCAGTTCCTTCCAAAGAGAATGGAAGATAAAAATCATATAACTCATCAAAAATTCATCCACACCGGTGGTTCACCTGCAGCATTGATTTGGACTATGGTTCTTGACCACCATACTCGGGCTTCATCTTTCAATTGATAAGTGGCAAACTGCATCTTCTGTTCTTCAGAGCATTCAAAATACTCAAAAGCTTGCTCGATATCACGCAGCCACATATGCGCTCCATCATAGTCATGTCCTCTTTTATAAGTAGGCGGGTTCCTCTTCAGAAATTTATCAAGAGTCGAGCCAGACTCAGCCCTCCCCATCAATTGGGAAAATTTTGCAAAGAAGTCATCACCACCACCTAAACTAGTTCCTTCTGCCATAATCAAATTCTACAATATCCAAATACATCACCATCAGCAACCAATAATTAACAGGGAGTAAAAGAATTACCTCACACATAAATAACAAGATGCCGCCAAAGTGCCAAGGGAATGATGCCAAGTCAACCTGTTAATAATGCAAACAACTACAAACATAATGTAATAATATGCAAGGATAATCCCGTAAGGAATTCACGCAATTGACTACATCTACCCACTAATTTGGTCCTTAACGGAACCGCTCTGATATCACCTGTGACGTCCTACATCAATTTATATTTAATTTTATCCCTTTTATTGAATTTCACAATATTTTTTTTTTGTGATTAAATATTTTATTTACTCCATACTTACAAAAAAATATTCATTTTTATTAAACTGTGTCAAAATATAAAATATATTACCAATTATAAGTCTAAGAAACCATAAGGGAAGAAAAAGAATCAAAAGTTGAAACAGGTGCTTGACGCTGCGCGCCAACCCACGCGTAGCGTCAGCCCGAGCTACGCACCTCACCCTACGCGTCAGTCCTACGCATAGCGTGAGCATGACAGTAGCAGCAACTGATGCTGTCATGGATTTTAGGCCAATCAGCCAACTTTTAACCTACCCAAATGGCCCGTTTTAGGTCTGAATACCACAAAAATTCACGGGCCACATGTTTTCTCCATTCCAGAACTGTTGGCACGTTTGTTCGCCAAAATTCCAACATATACACAAGTTATGCACAAAATACAGTTTAAACCCTTTTGTGCACAACCTTTGCACCAAACACCCTAAATGGGTTTCAATTGGCCCAAAGCCAATACACACAGTTCCTAAATGTCCTAAGTGACCTATTGGTACCTTCTGGGGGTCCCAAAACCTGCCGGATCTCAAATCCACCTATTCGGTTCCTTAAATTCACAAATCCACTATATGCATGATTCTCTAAATTAATCAAATCATCAATTAATTATCAATCACATCACATACAACAACCATGCACACAGCAGTACCTGCCCATAATCACAACCAATCATGCAATGATGGCTCCGTGCCATGGTTCATAATATGCATCAATTACCAACAACATCATCATTTCCTTCATATCATCATCACATCACATACTAATTCTAAATCTATCATCATTATACATTATCAATATATCACACTTCAATTATAAATTCATCACCTATGATACCACACCCCAATCCCATTACGCACAAACTACACTAATTCATCAAACACATAAGGCATAACATGTTATTACATATACTAAATATATAGCATGACTAATACATTTCATTCTTCCTTGGCATCAACCCTTCGTTTGGCACACCTTGAGGCATTGGCATTCTACTTGTCACTAGTCATTAAAATTTAAATAAACCACAGCAAGGGTGAGTGTTTGACATATCATAATTAATATAGAATGATAAGTAGATATCAAAAGTACCTGATTAACTAAAGTACCATGACTCTTATTAATTTATCACTTTCCTTCTACGTTATAGCTCCATTCATCATCATCATGAATACATATCGATATTCCTCTAAACTCTAACTCATTTTCTAATTGACTCAATATCTTTGATATTATTTATCGTATACTATAATTATCACAAATCCTAAAACTCATCAGAGTACATTATGAACAGTAATTCATATTTCATCATTACATTTTCTTCAATCATCAATTGTATCATGAACATCATAAGTACTAATTCACATTCCATCATCAAACATATATCCATGTATTTCACAACTGACTCATATGTATCTGACTCCTAGTATTCAAATACTAAAAAGGATCGGCCTTTAGCTAGGAGTCCGACTTGAAATCCCATGAACCCGACTTGGTTCACTGAGCCCGACTTGGCTCTCCACCTTAACCACTAGGTCCAACTTGACCACTGGGTAACTCAATTGGGAACAAAGGCCACGTGAGCCAAAAAATTAGGGATACAACATACCGTTGGCCGTTCCGCACCACATAATCATATACAATGGCATATCAAGCATGGAATATCATCAACTATTTCATACACAATATCAGAAACTGGCATGTACTCATATCATATCACAGGGCGGCCGACTTGCCAACCCATTAATACAATGCCATCAATTCACATTAATTTCATATTATCTCATGCTTCCATCATTTAATTCAAACTCACATAAGCAAACACATATCTCAAAATGAAATCACCACACATATACACCACGTCCATAATCTAAATCATCAATTTCCATCAATTAAATAATTATTTCACCACATATTTCATAATTCCCATCTCTTGCTTATTTAATAATTACCAACACATAAATATCATACAGTATATTTATAAAAATATTATCCGGCTAATCTATGAGCTAATTAACGTTCCTGACTTAACTTATAATTTTCCCCATAACCCATTTACATATAAATTCTAATTAATTATGACTCGAACACCCTCGATTCCAAGCTTCAACAATTTGCTCTTGGTGTTGGTTGCGTCCTCCGGCCACTTGATTCATCGCTCCTCTTCCAAATTCGATGCCCACTTTGTCAATCGCTCATCCCGCGCTCGTTCCCACACCTGCGGTTACCGAAACATCAAACCAATTAGTACATTATCATCCTCGCACCTCCAAACTTACATCCCAAGTTTCTAAAGCCACAAAACTCAGAACCCAAGCCCCTATATTCACATGCATGGCTCGGTTTAAGAAAGGGGAAGGAGGAGAAAAAGGGGAAACTTGAAATTGAAGGCTCCACGTGCCTTACCTTGGTCCCTTATGCCCAAAACCCTAAGAAATCTATGCTTCCACCAAGTTCTAAATAGAATTGCACCAGAGGAGGAAGAAAATGGAAGAAAGTGTTTCTGCCCAACAGTTTTGCATGTCTACGTTTTAAATTGATCATAACGCTAACGCTGTGCGTCCCACTGACGCTACGCGTTAGCTCATTAATTTACGCCTAACACTACACGTCAGGATCCTGATTCTATTTTTCTTGAAATTTCCATTTTAAATTCTCTTTCTTTCAAGTATACCTTCTTTGAGCTATATATTATTTCAAAATCATATTTTTGTTAATTCTAACTTAATTTATTATCTAATTTTACTTTCCCAATTTTAATTTATCAGCGATGTTACATTACCTATTCCTGTGTCCAATAATAGTTTTTCCATTCTAATCATTAGTGATAGTTTTTCTAGCATTAGTGATAATTTGCCTCAGGAAGACCTTAGAAGTATAGAAAAATCATACCTCTTTTCACACATCCCTAATAAAGAGAATTTGTCAATCATTGTTCATAGTTGTCTTAGAGTTAGTTCTAGCATGTATATCATCATCATAGGATCTTATAGGATTAACATGTATCTTTACTCTTTTGAAATTGTCATTCCCAAGAGTCATTTCATATGTTATCATGTTGCATAGTAGGATTTTTATAGGGTTAACATTTGCCCATCTTTTCACATGTCCATTCTATTGAATTTTCAATCCATCTTATCTATGATCATGTTATTCATTTTCATAAAGGATTCTATCATGAACTAGTTGCTTCTATGCACAATTTGCCATATAGCTCTTAGTTTATCTTCCATGACATCCTATGATTCTTTTAGGGCATTATTTTCATGTATGACTTGTAATCTACCCTTGTACCAAAAAGCATTACATGATCATACATCCATGTTATTCTTTACATCTATCTTTCATTCGATCAATAAAGTCATTATTAAGATGCTTAACATACCCCATACATTTGTAAGCGCATTTTTATGGGAACATATCATTACATTTTATGGTGATCATTTTGTTTTGACCATGTCACATATAAAAAGGATAGTTTTTGACCCTGGTTGAATTCTTTCCTGGATACATTTTGGCATTTTCTTATATTCCTTCTCAAGGGTGGACTCATATCTCTCTTTCTTTTCAGGTTCTCATATCCTGGATTTGAGGACAAATCCTTTTGAAGAATGGGAGCATGATGAGGACATAGCCAGAAGACTTCCTTTGAGCTTTATATTTTGTTTTGTACACAATTATGATTTTACTAGATTTAGGTTAGAAAAAACCTTTAGGCTTTAGGTTGGACCTTACATGGTCATTTTTTTTTCATTTTGGGCCTTGTAGTTGGCCACCTTTCTTAGTTTAGTTACTTTTGAGCCTAGGAAATAAGAGAAGCCCATTAGTGGAGTGTATTCCCCTTGCCTATATATATAAGGCTTGCATCTCCCTTGTATTCTTCCCATTAGTTTTGAATGAAATACACATTTGTTAGAAGTAAGATCATACTTCCCTTTAGGTTAGAAAAAGTTCTAACCTTCTTTAAGCTCTTATCACTAGGTGACCATCCCTAGAGTGACGGGCAAGAGACTTATCCAAGTTCCTTGGTGGCGTCTCTTTCACCATTTCCATCTATTCCATTCACTTTCACCAAACTATTTCCACCCTTAGTCCATTCCTTCATATTTTCCTCTTTAAATACCTTAGTTTTCCTTTCCTTTAGCATTTTAAATTTTAAATTTTTACCTTATACTAATGCATTTTTGATTCTAAGGTCATCAATATAAAGATTTGAAGAGAGAAAGATAGCTAAATCCATCCTCTTTGCCTTTAAGTTGAAGATTAGGCTATATCAAAGACAGATACATTAGGTAGAAGTAACAAAATCATGGAGCAAGCAAAAAGAGTTTGTATAATGGTATATAATAATTAACTTTTTGTGGGCAACTTGTACTCCCTCAGTTCCAAATATAAACAAAAATAATAATTTCACACTTATTAAGAATGTTATAGTTGAAAATAGTTATTGACATTAAAGATATTAAATATTTGATGTAATTTTCTAAAATACCCTTATTAATAATTTATTACACAAAACTTTTTATATTGTTGCATGTCTATAGTTAATGTATTGAAAACTTTTAAACACCAATATCACAAGTACTAATTTTAGCTAAAATTAAAGTTAGATTGAATTTTTATATTGTTGCATGTCTATAGTTAATGTAATATCCACTTTGAGTACTTATAGTTTTCAAATGAATGGTGATTTCATGTTTTTCTTCGCTAATGGAAACAACTTTTAACAACCTTTTGTTTACCATTTTCACATTATGCATTGATTCCAATAAAAGTTATCCATATTGCGTAATCTCATAATGATTATATATTGTTATTTCATTACCAAGCTTTGTTCTTACTAAGTAAATATTGTTTCAGTTCCTCCATAATGTTCCTAATCATGTTCATGATGGGAGAATAAGTATTTCAAAATGCTTACAATTTGTTGTTCGCAAAGTTTGGAGTTTAACTAACACATTACCTTTTATGTTGTTGTGTTGATCTTTTTCACGACTTGATTCCATATTATTGTTCTCTTAACAATTTTTAAGGACATAAGCACTCAAGAAAGGAACATCTACAACCTTCTATAGAATTATATTCGCCCGAGCTTTCTATAAAACTAAACAACCTAAAAGTTAATAAGTCTCATGTTAACAAAATAATAAAGTACATTTGATAAGGGAGACACAAAAAATTAACATCATAATCATAAATATTATCTTGAAGAGGATGACATTTCATAATAGGAATATTGTTCTTTTTTAATTTATTTTGAAATTATGACCGCCTTTGATGTGTTGGTGATCCATATTTTCTAGTCATTCTATATCAGAATAAAAGTTACAAGGTATCCTATATGTATGAGATGTAAACGTTAAATTTGTTTTCATGTATCTATGTATGTCTGTATATTAATATGTACGTATGTATGTGTAACATACCTATTGTAAAAGTCCATGTTATTACAATTAAGGTCAAAGTTTTAGAGAAAATTCTAAATTAAAATTTTATTAAAGTTAGTCTAAAGTCTTTTAAAACTTTTAATTCATTATAATTTATAAAATTTTATAATTTTTTTGAATTTTATGGCAATAAGTGAAATATGGTTTGAATTATAGTTTTAAAATTTAATTCAGATCTATTTTACTAGAACAACAAATTACATAGATAAATTATAAAACTTGAGCGAGAATCAAGTTTCTTATAGATAAGCTTAAGTTTCAAATTTCATGATATTTGGGTAGAAAATAAAATAATAAAGTTATAAGTAATAAATATTCAGACATTTACTATTAGGGATATTTTTTAGAGCAGAAACACACTAAGAACATATATTAGTATTTTTAAATATATTTTATAAAGTAATATGATAATTTATAATAAAATTAGATGTACTAAATTTATCTTTTAAAAATGCTCAAACTGAATATTATATTATATAATATTTAAATTTAAATAAAAAATTTCTATTATATAAATAACTTTCACTCCCGTGGAACTGACACACATCCCACACCTTTCTCTTTTGTCAAAATAGGTAGGTTCTTCTTCTCTTTTCCTTAGTTTTATTTTTCTTTGTTTGTTTTCATTTCCTTTCTATTTCTTTTTATTCAATTTCCATCACACTTTTGCTCGGTGCAACATTAATGTCACTGCTCTTCTTTTATTTATGGTTGTGATAATTCTATCATCATCACCATCATCATTGTTAAAAATATTGATATTTTTCAATTTTCAACACAAGATTAAAAGTAGTGTAAAATTTATAATTGAATAACTCAAAACACTAACATGAGAAACCTATGTGTATATGTTTGTTAGCCCAAACTTTGGAATACCCAAAATCTGAGTTTATATGGTAAGGGAATGTGAGATAGGAATTTACTAAATATGAGATATGTGAGACAACAAGAGGAACCCCTCACTCATCTCTAAATATATAATTGTGTTATTTATTTTCTGCTATTTACTAGTTACCGACTCTATTCGGTCTTATATCTCTAAATTAATATATTCCAGTCTTTTATATTTTTGCTTATATATATTTTTTTGTCATTTTTATTTTTGCTTATATATATACCATATATATTTATACTTTTTCCATTTACATTATATATATATATACATCTATATTATTTATATTTCAGTCATTTATATTTTTCTATTAGTATATATATAATTTATATTTTAGTTATTTATAATTCTGTTGAGGTGTGAGTTTATACATATCTCTATAATTTTTGATGTTGTTTGTCTCTCTTGTGAATAATTGAAATTATTAGGGATTGTTGAAATGTTTCGAATTGTTGGATAGATCTAACATTGGGTGTGAGACACAAATGCAGAAGTAACAAAATCATAGAGCAAGCAAAAAGAGTTTAGTATGCCCTTACCAAATCCTTTTGGCTTTATTATTATAAAGAAGTAAATTATATCACTTCTAGTTCTAAATATAAAAAAAAAAATTTAGTGGATTTTTTGTCCAATAACATAAGCAAAATTATACTTTTTCAATGTCATTAAGTATTTGTCTACCAAATATGTTCTTTATATAATAAATGATATTGAAGGTATTTTAGGATATTACATCTAATATTTAATAACATCAATGTAAATAATACTTCCAACCATTGTTCTTAATATTTGTGAAAGTATTATTTTTGTTTATATTTAGAACCGGAGGTAGTAACTAATTAGTAATCACAATGAAAAAAATAAATTAGTTTTATAAACAAAAGAAAATCATAAGTCATATACTATCCAATATATATTATATCAGGAAAGCATTATACATGTTCCTTAATGAAGTCTACATTTGATTACAAAGATGTAAGATGTTATACCAATTTCCTGATCACTTATGCTTAACAACTCAGACAATTTAAACAATTTACTTAACCACCAAATAAAAAAGTGAAATAAATTAATCAAATACATATTAAAATAAAAAAAACTCATTGATTAAAAGTATCTAAACACTAAGATCAAGAGAACTTCATGTTAGTTACAAAGTTAGGTTGCCTTTTATTTATGCATGGCCATAGTTAATGTAATAACCACTTAGAGTGGATATGGTTTCCAAACAAATGGAAGATTTCATATATTTTTTTACTAGTTCAAACACACTTTTTTAATTACAACCTTTTCTTTACCATTTTTACCTTTAGATTCCAAATTTTTTTGTCCTTGTTGTTGAGGTTCATAATGTTTTTGCATTGTTGTCTCTTCAACATGCTTTGTTCTTACTTTAATCAAATCTTATTTTAGTTCCCCCACAACTATTTCTAATTAAGAGTGTTCACGGATTGAATTGGTTCAGTTTTAGAAGAAAAAAGTCATCTGATCCGATCATAAAATTACACCATAATTTGGATTGGGTGATTGAAATATTTGTTTCAAATCTAATTCAATTAAATGTAGTTTGGATTGGATTTGATAGTTTGATTTTTACATTTTTATTTTTTATTTAATTGGAAAGTAATAAATAAATTTTATTTCATTAGTAAACATTAAAATTAATACAAAATGTAAAACTTAGACAGTAAAGAAAGATATGAGACATAAAATTAAGTTTAAATTGATGTTAAAAATAATAAATTTGTAAATATATTAAAATATTAAGACATATATCTCATGAAAAATAATAAAAAGATTAAATTTAAAAGACATTTAAAACATAATTGAGTAATGCAATTTAATGAATATAGAATTACATAAATATGACCATGACAAATATATTTTATAAATAAAATTATATGTATACAAAAATTATTGCATTAGGTTAAATCTGTTTTAAAGCATGGATCCAAATTTCGATCTAATCCAATAAAATTTTTGGAATTTATGGTTTTTGGTTAGTTCGATTTTCAGTTTATTTGAATATCAATTTATTTAGATTGATTTATTAGAATCAATTTTACAATTTGTATTGAATTGGATCTAAAACATCCTAGCTTAATAAAAACAAGACCGAAAACCCAAGGAAATTTTTCGCGATTCAATCCGGAATCGGAACAAGGGTTTAGGGACCATACAACTTAATAGCAGTCGTAGGTGGTGATTTGGTGGGTTTCATAAGCCCAAATAATTTAAAATTTTCATAAAGAAGTGAGGGAAACCACCCAAGATTCAACATACATCAATTAGGTCCCAAACAGGTGTAAATTGAGATTTAACAGGGCATTGACAAATTTCAATATTTGGGCATATAAGAGAGTTTATTTTTAGTCTTAAAAATAGTGGGATATATCATAAATATCACCCATTAGTCCCAATTTGACAACCATACAAAATTGGGTTCAAAACCCTCTTAAATTCAAGTTTTACAACACAGTGGGTCCGTTGTTTTATGCCTCATGAGAGTTAAAAAACTCGAATTGAGGTAAGACCAATTTTAATACCTCCATAACATAATTATCTACAACTTTCATGAAGAAGTCGGAGACCAAAAAGGTCATTAAGATGCCCAAACGGGGCAAAAACAGCAAGAGAAAAGTAGCAATTGGAAATTTCTGACAGTGGGAATTCCACTGGCCGTGGGAAATTTCACTGGTCGTGGATCGCATTGTCTGGACCACTTAAAATGGTCATTTTTCCCACATTTTGAGGCAGAACAATCCACTGGCCATGGATTTCATTGCTGCAAGCACTATTCTACAGCTTTTTGGTCCCTTAAGTTTTTGCCAACTTCTAGACACCATATCTCTTTCATTTTAAATCCAATGATCATGAAATTTTAACACAAGCTAAATTACCTCATTTGTGATGTGTAGACACTGGCCACACTCAAAAATTCCTAAAAACAAGGAAGTTATGCGTAAAAATGCATTTGACTCGTTTTAGGACATTTTTGGCAACCAAGGAGTCATTTCTCAATGGAATTGACCAATTCCAGTTTCTACAAGTCACAAATCATGCATAGATGCTATTAAAACTATTCTATGCCATTCAATACTCATAATTTGATATTTGACTACCTCAGTTGCTCAATTATGCATAAAAGCGTATAATTGTCACACTTTCAAGGCTTTAACACATGGCCATTGTCATTTCTCATACAACAACAATCCCAGGACATTTCATGCATCAATATAGCATCATATATGTGTCCACAATTCCTGGATATTTCAAACTCATATATATATGATGGGACCATCCATGGTCTCCAATATCCATCATCATCAAGTATCATTATCATCCATCAAACAACATGTATATACTCAAAATGGATTCTAAGCTTCTAATTGAAGCTGCAAACTATCTAATCCATTACATATTCATACATACACACATTCACATACGCATAACAAAACAGTATACATAGGAGCCGGCCAAGGCTATACCACTACTATATACAAGTATGTACACTACATCTGTACAGGTGCTCCTCGCACAAGCTTGATGATCTCTCATCAATCGCCATCACGGCCTAAGTCCACTAAAAATATAGTCACAAATAGAGGTGAGCATTATACATGTTAAATGACAGTTATTGAATCAGATCAATCATCCAATTCTCAGTCATACAATATGATGTCACATTCACTCAACAACATAAACTACTACTCAACATGGGTCACTCACCACTCGCATTCTCATCAACATTCACATATCAATTATCATCAATTTACTCATGATAACTCATTGTAAGGCTATATCATCATGTTATTCTCAATATCATACACATGTACATATATATTCATATATCATTCAAGTGGATCTAATTATATATATATATATCATTAGTTTTATGTTGCAACACAGGCTCTCAGCCATATACTCAACTCTCAGCTGATCTGGCCGTTTTGCTGGTACCAAACCGTTTACCCTTTCATGTAACACAATCACTATCAACGACAACAGTAGTATTACGGATAGCCCTGAGTCCCACTCAATAGGCTTGCCTTGAGTCCCACTCAAGGTCTTCTGTGGAATCCTTGAAACCACATTCAATATGCAATCATTAATTTCATATCATCAATTTCATTTCAATGAGTAAGCGTATCACGCTTTATGCTCTTAGCATTTTCAATATCATCGATATGCATCTCATGCTTTACATCTACATTTCATACATAAGACTGATTTGCTATCAACATACTGCATCTCATGCAATTCTATATACAATCATGGACGGAAATCATCATAACAATCTATATCTCATAGATAGCACATATAACAGGGTATTTCACAAGTTATCATACAACCAAAACACATCAATCATTATATGAACCAGAAGCTTCCTCTCCACCAACTCCCAAAATGGTGCAGCCATTGTTGACAAATGCAAAGGGAGCTTTTCCCCATCTCCAGCTCATTTTCCTTGCAAGTGGTGTTTATTTATTCTGATTATTAGCATTCTAAATTCTATAAATAGCCAAGCATTGTAAGCCATTTCCATCAAGCAATCAATACAAGTTTCATTTCATAACTCATTTGAGTTTTCTCTCTTTGAGAGTTTTCCCTTGGCATTCTGAGCCATCTTGGTATCAGAGCAAGGTTCCCAGAACTTGTTGCGCCTTATGTTGAGTTAGAGAGAGCGGAAACAGTGAGTGGGTAGTTATTCCCTTACCGGATAAATTTGGTTCACCACAAAATGCCCTTTTCCAGTCCGTTTTTGACAAAACCGCCAGCGCAGAAGTGTCCAGAAGGTCCCAAAGCCTTGGGATGCTAAGTTTCGTGTAAAACGGAACTCATTTGAGGTTAAAACAGCCTCGCCGGAAAATTGGGCTTTGCCGGAAAATCCAGAGGTTGAAGACGATACTTTTAACACCGGTTTTACAACCGTTGTTAAAAGTCTGAACAGCCGATGTTAAAAGTTTTGACTTTCTACAACAGTTTTTCTTTCAAGCTGTTGTTAAAAGTATCCTGCACCACATCCTGCCACATATCCCATTGACCCAGGTTTGACCAGATAATTTTTTTTATTGCACATTAGCCCCTTATATTTCTATATATTTCATTGTAGCCCATACCCTTTCCAAATTACACATTGGCCCCTGTAGTTTCATTAAATTCTCTTTTTACCCTTAACATTTTGAAATTACAGATTTACCCTTATCCATCTAAAATTACCATTTTACCCCATCCTTCCAAAAATTACCATTTTACCCCTATCCATCTAAAATTACCATTTTACCCTTGTCCGTCTAGAATTACCACTTTTACCCAATTTTCAAAAAAATTATCCTTTTACCACTACCTTTAAAATGTCTCCTAGAAGACAATTTGAAAGAAATCTCCAAGACATCGAACTAGATGACTTGCGACAACAAATTCAAAGGTTGCAGGAGATAGTTGAAGCCCAACAAGCCCAGCTCAACCAACAAAGAAATACAAATTCTGTTGAAAGTGACTCTGATGATAGTAATTCTTCCTACTCTAACAATTATAGAGTGAGAAGGTCACGACAACAAGGCCATGACTTCAGAATGGATATACCAGAATTCGAAGGGACATTAGAACCTGACGAATTTTTGGATTGGATCCGCACTGTTGAGAGAATATTCAATTTGAAGGATATTTCAGATGAGAAAAAGGTTAAAATCATCGCCATCAAACTAAAGTGACATGCATCCATTTGGTGGAAGACTTTGTAGAAGAATCGTGCAAAAGATAGGAAAAGTAAGATTAAGACTTGGGAGAAAATACGAAAGCAACTCAGAGCTAGATTCTTACCTGCTAATTATCATCAAGATAATTATCTACGGCTTATTAATCTTCAACAAAAGACAATGACAGTTGAGGAGTATACCAGGGAATTTAAGCAGCTAAAGATGAAATGTGAACTGATTGAAGAAGAAGAATATACCATAGCTCGTTGCCTTGGAGGGCTAAATACAGAGATTTCTTATCTAGTCCAGCTACAACAATATTTCACCCTAGATGATGTCATCTGACTTGCCATCAGGATAGAAAAACAACTCCTTAAGAGAAACCAGTTCCATCCTTCTTCTTCCAGATTACCTTTCCAACCTTCTTCTTCTAGAAACCCTTCCTTTCCCCGAAAAACACAAACCATCTAACCACCTATCCCAAACAAAACACCAGCCAAACCATACAAAGATAACAACCCTAAACCTACCTACCAATCCAAGTCCACTATAAAATGCTTCAGATGTCAAGGTTTTGGCCATATAGCTTCTGATTGTCCAAACTGAAAGGTTGTCACCATCATTGAAGGAGAACCTTTTGAAGCTTCAGAAGAAGAGCTAAAAGTAGAACTAGGAAAGCTGGTGTATGACAATGAACTCACGCCTACTGATCATGGTGAGTTACTAGTTATCAGGAAAAGTCTACACATAGCACAAATAAAAAAGAACTCCTGGTTGAGGCATAATATCTTCCACACCTGTTGCACCTCGCTAGGAAAGATTTGTAATGTCATCATTGATAATGGAAGTTATGAGAATATAGTATAAAACTACATGGTGGAAAAGCTCAAGTTGCCAACACAAAGTCACCCGCATCCTTACAAATTGCAACGGCTTAATGAAGGCAATGAGGTAAAAATTTCTAAAAGATGTCTTGTGTCTTTTTCAATTGGCAGGAAATACCAGGATGAAGTTTGGTGCGATGTTGTTCCTATGGATGCTTGCCATCTTCTTCTTGGAAGGCCTTGGCAATATGATCGTCGTATCCAATATGACGGTTATACAAACACCTACTCGTTTGAGAAGGACGGAGTGAAAATCAGATTAGCTCCACTACCGCCTGATGAATTTAACCAAGACAACAAAGAAGAAAAGCAGTTGGTGTCCTTAGTCACCAAGAATTAATTTAAGGTGGCTACAGATGAAGTTAATCATTTGGGCTTTTTATTGTTGATTGAGCAGAATTGTGGAACCAATATACCACCAGAAATTATGCCACTTTTATCAGAATTCCCAGGTGTTATTCCAAAAGAAATTCCTCCAGGACTACCACCTATGCGTGATATTCAACATGCTATAGACTTTGTTCCAGGAGAAGTTATTCCAAATAAACCCGCTTATCGAATGAATCCTCAAGAGCATGCTAAAGTACAAAGACAGGTTGAAGGATTACCAAAGAAAGGATTAATTCAGGAAAGTGTCAGTCCTTGTGTTGTTCCTATTATATTAGTCCCTAAAAAGGATAGCACATGGAGGATGTGCATGGATAGTAGAGCTGTGAATAAGATCACCATCAAGTATCGATTCTCGATACCACGACTTGATAACTTGTTGGACCAATTACATGGTGCCACTATCTTTTCCAAGCACCACTAAAAAAACACCTGTTAGCGACGGAACGAATTGGTCGCTAATCCTTGCCATGACCGTCGCTAAAACCATTAGCGACGGCGTCTCAGACGGGACAGAGGACGTCGCTAAAACCCTCGTTGAAAACACATCAACGACCACATACATGCCGTCGCTACCATATTGACGGCATTTGGCCATCGCTAAAATCGTCTCTGCCCCAATAACTCCAGCCGTTGCTAAGTGTTGCCACCGGCGACCACCATACGCCGTCGCTAATGTGGCCTTCCAGCGACTAAGCTCCGCCGTCGCTATGGGTACTCATGTAGCGACCACGCGATCCGTCGCTGTGGGAAGCCATACAGCGACCACGATATTCCGTCGCTGTTTCTTTCAATACAGCGACCACTGTAGTCCGTCGCTGTTTTTAACAATACAGCGACCACTGTAGTCCGTCGCTATATTTTACAATATAGCGACCATCTGTTGCCGTCGCTAATTGGAAATTTCTTTTTTAGAAAATTGGGTTAAATATTTATACGGGTTTTGTTAAATATTTTGTATTTTGTATTGGCTGATAAAATTTTATAATTAAATTTAAATAGTTTTTTTAAAATATTAAATTATTATTAAAAACAAAATAATAGATTAAATTTATTTATCAAATAGGTTGAATTATTAATGATAGGTACAATAAGGCTTTTTGATTTGAATGTAATTACCAATAAATATTGACATAATAAATAAAGAATGACAAAATAAATACTGAATGAAATATAACATAAAAACTAAAAATCAAATATACAATGTGTATAAATAATAAAAATACAATCATGGTGGTGGGGGATCCTGGGGTGGTGGTGGGGGCGCCTGGGGTGTGGGGGGAGGTAGCCTCGCCATCAACTGCATCAGTAGCTCCTGCTGCTGAGCAAGTTGCCAACGAGTCTCGGCGTGCTGCTCCTCGGCCCGCTGTCGGTCCGCCTCGGCTTTCTGTCCGTCCGCCTCGGCCCGCTCCAACAACAACTGCCTCTGACATCGCTCCTCCTGTAGCTCATCGTTCAGGTTTTGAATTACCTAAACGACCTCAGTCAGAAGACCAGAGGAAGACGAAGAGGAAGGGGTCTTCCCCTTTTCGCCAGCTGCGTGCCGACGCCACCCAATCCAAATACCCTCCCTTTCTTGTTCACACCGCCAACAGCCTCCATATAGATGGCGTTGTCGTCAGAACAAGATAGGGTGGGAGGAACCTCCCCTTCAGGAGTGGAAGCCACCAGGTCCGCCTCCTTCTCGGCCCTCCTAGCCTGATACACCTCCTGTAAATTCAAAAACAATGATAGGATTAGTAAGCTGATTTGTAAATTATAAGCATGTGTCAGTTAAAAGTAAATACCGCTAGATCCGTAGTCTTCTGGTTTACCCATGCACCGGCTTTGTTCTTCTTGGTCATTTGCATGACCTCAAACAAAGAAGGCTCCCGGTGCTCCCTCAGCTCCTGTGGTGGATAAAAAACATTGAGATTATTATTTGTAAACATGTAAGATGAATCATAATAGAAATGTTTAACATAAATATACTTACAAATCTTTTCTTGTGCTCGAGGGTTGAAATGCTACCCCCAGTGTAAACCGAGGCTGCAGCATCGGCGGCTCTGTTGGCCCTGTTCCGAGCACTCGCCTACTGGAACGGGACCCCGCCCCACTTCTGGACCATCCCGTCCCAATGGTCCTCCGGGATCCAACGAGGGCGCTGACCCTTGTCCCTCACCTTCCAAAGGGTACTCTTGATGATTTTGGAGGTCTTTGTGGCAAAGACCTTCCTAATCTCATCAATCATACCCTCCGCCCACTGGTAATCACGCTGTAAAATGAAATGAGAAATCAAAATTAATAACAGGTCTATTTTACAAATCAAGTCACAACAAATGAGCTAGGAACTTACCGAGAAGGTGTCAAACCACCTATCTTGCACAACCTTCCCAGCATCTGTCCAAGATATATATGGACCATCCCACTGGGCCTTCAAAACCTTAGTAATCGCTTTGGTAGTGCGACTACTATCAACAAAGCTGTAATGACAACAATTATGTTAGGAGTAAAACAACACACAATCTAGGGAGACTCCCAAAATTTCGGCAGAGTCTCCCCTGTAATAGTAACATTTCCAATCACAATAGTTACCCTGTTACAAACAGAAGAGTACCCAGTACAATTCAATCTATACAAGTACTAATTAAAGTAACATCCAATAAACCAACAAGTCTTTTCACTAAAGTTTAATATAAAGTATCATACAAATAACATAAAAGTATTTGAGGTTTAGTCACTTACTCGTCTCCGGCCGGCACGGGCACCAACATGGGTAGAGGGGATGCCGGAGGTGGGGTGGCCTGATGGCCATGGTCCTCCAAGCCACCAACTCCAGGACTCTGCTCTGGGGTGGTCAGTCGGGGTGATGGGGTGGTCTGCTATGGTGGTGGTGGTGGAGTGGTCTGCTGTGGTGGTGGTGGTGGTGGTGATGGAGTGCTCTGCTGTAGTGGTGATGGAGTGGTCTCCTGTCCTGGGGTGGGAGTCCCCTGCCGGGATGTCGGGGTCCTGGACCCACCACCCCTACTGAAGGGCAGTCGACGTCCCATCATCTGTGGATAAAATCATGAAAAGAAAGGTTAGTCTCAGGATATATATAAACCTATATAACATTTTGTTTAACGACTACATACTCTGTGTCTGTTTCAGTTTCAAATTCCCCCTCAGTTTCAGTGTCACTGTAGTTATCTGTTTGAACAAGTTCATCAGTATCCAAATCAGCCCTAGACCATTTTGATCGAGAGACAAGGTCTTTGTCAATGTGTTCACCCCCCGTAGTGGCGAGTGTCTCATCCATTATGACTGGATCAATGTTGAACAACAAATTGGCATCGTTGAGCTCGTGTGGTGCAAGCTGATAAGCATCATCGACCTCCTCGGAGACATTGTCAGTGATCTGACTTCGGGCCTTGGCCTTGATTACTGCATACCAGTCCCGATGTCCTCCCGGGAAGTCGGTGTAATAAACCTGCTCAGCTTGTTGGGTATTTTAAGAAGAAATTCTATTATCTAAGTCCTTTGGATCTAGTTACAAATTGTTCCACTTTTACGTGACATGTTGCATTATTTGTTTAAACATCAAAAAAGGCAATGGTGCCAGCATTCTCAGCTAGTTGTTGCAGCCTGATTGATCGGTGGGAGAAACCAAGGTTGTTAAGACGTAGAGTCTATGTTGAGACGACGGGGTTCTACAAAACGTAGACCCGTGAGACGTAAGACGAGACGGAAGAGTCTACAAGATATATTAATAATATATAAACATAAATATATCAAACTAAACACCTACATAAAACATGATGTGTAATATTAAAATTAAAGAAACTTTGGCAGCATTTCGTATTGGTCCCTAAGTATACAGATACGTACGGGATAATACACCGCACGCAGACATGGACCCAGAGACAATACAAAACACAGAAACGAGAATTCTAAATGGATATCAACAACACAAGATAGAACACAAACAACAACGATTATGGGTTACGCCCTACTGGTTAAAAATTCATCCTAAACCCTATATCAATTTTGTTATAAAATTCATGTTATAAATTCAAAAGACAATTGATCCTGAAATGTTATAAAATCATGTTATAAATTTTTAATTAAATAGAATTAGTAGTAATATTGAATTAACTTGGCGGTGTTGGAATGATAGGACTATATCAATTTTGTTACATCAATTGTAGAAATAGACAAGTCAATAAAAAATGCCTTTACTTTGATTAAATCAATGGAAAAAGTTCACTATTTGAAGATTACGTTGAAGAATGATACCCAAAAGAAAGAAGGGGAACTTGGTCGGAGAACAAGGGAACACGCCAGAGAAGACAAACGGGATTGCCAAAGAAGAAAAAGAGAGCTACCGGAGAAGGGAGCAGTGAGAGCACGAAGAAACAGTAAGAAGAGAAGACAAATTGAGATAAGAAAGGTAGAAAGGTGGAGGAGTTAGCAAGAGATTTGTTGAAGAATTATCAGAAGAAAAATAAAGTTGAAGAAGACCATAAGGTTCCTGAATTTGAAGTCTTTATAACCATACTAGGATTTCCTGAATCTAAAGTCTTTAAAACTAGAATATTCCCTAAATTTGAACTATTTAGGTGTCAATTAGAGTTTTCACATATAAACCTTCAAAACCAAATTATGATTTTCTCACCAAATATTCAAGTCATCAATCCTTACTTTTTGACAAAGTGGAAGGAGAACATGCATCCAGTATTTTGACAAAGTGTAGTGAAGAGTAAACTAGAAAATGAAAATCTATCAATCATAAATCATATTCATCATCATCTTCTCCCAGTTCCAATTCTTTTTCCCTTCCACTTGAGCTTGCATCTTGATCACTTCTATAAATTTCTTCCTCTTCGAAAGTCTCTTGCTCATCACTAAGCTCTTCCTCCTCTTCTTCCACTTGCACAACATATTTCCTTTTCTCTTTTTTCCTATTCCTTGAGGAAGGCCTAGACGCAGGTGGCTGGGAGGCTGTTACAGGTGGCTGGGAAGCTGTTGTAGGTGGCAGCAAGCTGTTGCAGGTGGCAGCAGGTCAAGAAAGAGTCGCCGGAGGTCAAGGAAGCATCACCGGAGGTCGCTAGAGGTTAGGGAAGGTGGCAGCAAGCTGTTGCACCTGGCAGCAAGCTGTTGCAGCTAGCAGCATATCACGGAAGAGTCACCAAAGGTTAGGGAAGGGTCACCGGAGGTCGCCGGAGGTCAGCCAGCAATGGGTGTTATTTTGGGGGAGTGGGTGAGCAGACAGGTGAAAGGAGATGAAGAGGAAGAAAAAAGAAGAATAGAAAGAAGAAGAATAGAAAGAAGCAGAAAGAAGAATATAAGAAATGTAACTTAGATAAAAGAGGGGAAAAAGAAACTTAGAGTTTTGCCCTTGAAGTTTCCAAAACGATGTGGTTTTGACGCATCACAATGGAGCGGCCCCGATTAACTACTATGGTTGGGTCAATTCTCAAATAATCTAGGATTCTACCATTGAAAAATTGCCAAGAAGGTTATGTGGTACCTTGCAGGGAAGGAAATTTCATATCATACAGTTACATAGGTTAGGTGACCTTGAGGTGATTGAGTATTTAGATTTATAATTTTATTGGATGTATCGATACATTGTCAAACTCAGCTACCTCCATTATGAATAAACCACGCAAAGCACAATCTCAAAGAGAGAAAAAGTTCTGGATGAAAATTGTTTACTTCACTAATTAACCAACAATGTACAAAAGGAAAGCTTATAAGGCAAGGAAGAAAAATTGGAAAAAGAAACTAACTAATATCAACAAAACTAACTAACCCTTAACTAATTAACTAACTAAGAATTTATTAAATTAATTACAATGGTTAACAGCCCCTTCAAGCTAGAATGTGTAAGTTAACAGCCCCTACAGTTTAACCAGTTTGATCTAACATTGTTACACATAGAAGGAAGAGAGTTTAGCATATAATATGATTCAAATGGAGAGTATGAACTTTGTAGTTTAAATCTGTTTAGCATTCTGAGGTGTTTATGTATGTAGGCCAGTTAGAGTTTTTTTAACAGAGGGTTTTCTAATATTTAGATTCAGCTTATTCAGCTAATCAGCCAAACTGGCAGTGGCAGACCAAATGTCAATAATACAGCAATGAGTGCTGATAAAAAATAACAAAATCATATAGCAAGATGAACAGGCAAAGAATTCTGCTCTAGACCATTTACAATGAACAACATATAGCATTATATCTTATCTTCTGTTACACATTTTACGGGATAAATTTTGTATAACACCACTTACAAATATAGACAACCTGCACGTAATTTTAGAAATTTATAAAATGCACTTAGGGGTGCAACAACCCCCCAGCAACAATTCAATAGTGGGAACATTTATCGTAGTATCAAGAGGAATTAACCAGCACTACTTTTCTGGTCTATAAATCAAAATTTGAATAATAAAAATTAGAATAGGGTGAAATGAAAAAACCTTCTTGTAGACTAAAAACTAAGAGGGGTAACAAAGTTAACATAAATAAAAGGAGTAATATTATAGAACAACCTGTACCCTTAATCATACTGGTTGAATAGAAACCCTTAATCACCTAAACATTTTCTAGTAAATAAACATATACTTGAAGAATATTTCAATTTTAAATTCAAATTTGATCCTCGCTTGATCACCCCTACCATATTGAATTAATAAATTCAATCTTGAAGTCAACAAAAATAAAATAAAATTTAATCTTCATTCTGTAATGTGATAATTATTTAATTAATCATTACTCTGTAAGCTACATCTATAATAATGGAAGAATTGGTAATGACAATTCGAAAAACAGAAGCTCTATCATTTAACAATCCCATGTGTAGAAATTAATTTATATATTAAAATTTGAAGATTGTGTTACAAAGGTCTAGAAGTGAATAGGAAAAGAGCAAACAAAAAAGCCTATAATAAACATAAGGACTTAAGAAGGACCCTGCAATCACATGAAAAACAATACTGAAGGAAAATTATTCATAACTTTAAGATGTCAGCCACATTAGTTTTTGATTAAAACAGATAGTGAGTCTTTTAGTGCACTAAAACATAGTGACTTCATTAAACTCTTTCAAACTATACTGACTTTTAAATTAATTTAAGCCTATAATAAACATAAGGACTTAAGAAGGACCCTGCAATCACATGAAAAACAATACTGAAGGGAAATTATTCATAACTTTAAGATGTCAGCCACATTAGTTTTTGATTAAAACAGATAGTGAGTCTTTTACTGCACTGAAACATAGTGACTTCATTAAACTCTTTCAAACTATAGTGACTTTTAAATTAATTTAACCAATTTGAAATAAATATAAACTGGGATTAGAGCAAAACATTACATGAAATGATTATTTCAAATGTCAATTTCCCTTTTTCCTGTTACTTACTTCAGCAAATGTGCATGCATAGAGACAAGAAACCCTACACAGGTTTAATAACCAGTACATATAGAGACAAGAAAAATAGAGGGAATGATGTATATTACCTGCAGTCACGAAGAGGGAGCCGGTGGAGAAGAGACCGTGGCTCTCAAATGACGGAGGGAAGGGAGCCGCAAATGCTCAAAACTTCCAACGGAGAGGGTGGAGGGAGACGGTGGTTTGTTACTGTGGTCGGAGACGGTGGCTTGAAGCTTGACGAGACGATGGTTCGGTGGTAAGGGGGAGACGGTGGTTCGAAGCTTTAGGAGACGGTGGTTCGGTGGTTCAGGAGAGAGACTAATAGAGGTAGGGCTTGGGGGCAGAGTCAGAGAGAGGGAGGGATACAGAGGGAGGGGGGAGACTGTCGGAGACGAAGGAGTCTGAGGGAGGAAGAGAGATGAGGGAGGGTTTAGGGAAAATGATTGGGGAAAATGGGCTCTGTCCGAAATACATTTAGCACTTAGCGACGGTATATACCCGTCGCTACATATGTCACTGAATTAAAAAATTAAAACTATAGCGACGGATAAACACCTCTGTCGTTAATATACCAACACTAGCGACGACTACATCCGTCGCTCAATTTAGAAATCCCTCTAAAATTTTGAAAGCCTTCAGTAACCTTAGCGACAGTCACAATCCGTCGCTGACGTATCCAAACATAGCGACGACGATACCCTGCCGTCACTAACTTGATCATAGCGACGGCATAACTGTGTCGCTGATTTGTCTGAACACATAGCGACGGTGATTTGGCCGTCGCTATCAGTTGGCGCCACATATAAGTTGGAGGGAAACCAAAAAGTGGAGGGAAATAACCTTAGCGACCGTATCAGGGACGGGGTACGATTTAGCGACGGTATTAGTGACGGTTCTTTGCCAAATTCAGCGACGGCATAGTGTTGGTCGCTGATGTGGTCACTATTTTTCGTATTCAAGGTCCCTTTCTTATTGCGGTCGCTAATTCGGTCACTGATTAGCGACGGCATATGGCGGTCGCTAACAGAGTGTAGCTATTAGTCATTTTTTTAGTAGTGAAGATTGATCTCTGTAGTGGATACAATCAGATCAGAATCAGGCCAGGAGATGAGTGGAAGACCGCTTTCAAAACACGAGATAGTCTATATGAATGGATAGTCATGCCATTTGGGTTATCCAACGCCCCCAGCATATTTGTGCGCCTAATGAATCAGGTATTATGCCCTTTCAATGGATAATTTATGGTTGTTTACTTTGACGATATCCTGATTTATAGCACAAGATGAGCATTTAAAACATATAAGACAGGTGTTAGAGGTTCTTCAAGAATAGAAACTCTATGCCAACCTGGAGAAATGCTCTTTCATGACCAAAGAAGTGATGTTTCTTGGTTATATTGTTGGCACTAAAGGCATCTTGTAGACCCTAGCAAGATTGAGGCAATCAACAACTGGCCTATTCCTCAGTCAATCCATGACGTCAGAAGTTTCCATGGGCTAGCCTCTTTTTATCGCAGGTTTATCAACAATTTCAGTACCATTGCAGCTCCGCTCACGAGTTGCATCAAAGGTGATAAGTTTCAATGGTCAGAACAAGCACAAAAGAGTTTTGATGAATTAAAGGAGCACTTGACGAAAGCCCCTGTACTAGCACTACCTAACTTTGACCAAGTGTTTGAGGTAAGTTGTGATGCTTCTAACATTGGTATTGGTGCAGTACTTAGTCAGGAAGGCCGACCAATAGCTTTCTTTAGTGAAAAGCTAAATAATGCTAAGCTGAAGTACTCCACTTACGATAAGGAATTTCATGCCATCGTACGAGCTTTGCAACATTGGAGTCATTACCTGCTTCCAAAAGAATTCATTCTCTATTCAGATCATAAAGCTCTCAAATACTTGAATTCCTAACAAAAAATTAGTCGTAGGCATGCTTCATGGATCGAGTTTCTATAGGCTTATCCAATCCTAATCAAACATAAGTCTAGGAAACAAAACTCTATTACAGATGCTCTCAGCCGATGTCATGTTTTGCTATCCACTTTGCAAACAAAAGTTATTGACTTTGAGATTCTAAAGGAATTGTATCAAGATGATCCTGACTTCACCAGTATTTGGAAGTCAACTGAGAACCAACCTTTTCAAAGTTACCATCGTCAACAAGGCTTTCTATTTAAGAACAATGTTTTGTGCATTCCTCATTGTTCTTTAAGAGAAGCCATTATCTGGGAAGCACATGATGGAGGATTAGCTGGTCACTTTAACAGAGACAAAACAGTTGCACTGATCAAGGAGAACTTCTACTGGCCTAAGCTTAAAAGAGATGTCATTCGGTATATCCAACGATGCCATATCTGTTACCTTGCCAAATCCAAGAGTCAAAATACTGGATTATATTTACCATTGCCAGTACCCATAGCACCATGGGAAAATGTTAGCATGGATTTCGTTCTTGGGCTACCACGAACACAACAATAAAAGGATTCTGTAATGGTGGTCATAGATAGGTTTTCAAAAATGGCGCATTTCATACCCTGTCAGAAGACTAATGATGTTGTCTAGATAGCTAACTTATACTTCAAGGAGATTGTACGACTCTATGGAATTCTCAAAACTATCACATCAGACAGAGATGTCAAATTTCTAAGTCACTTTTGGAGAACTCAATGGAAAAAGATGGGTACGAAGCTACAGTTCAGCAGTGCTAGTCATCCTCAAACAGATGACCAAACAGAAGCAATCAACCGATTGTTAGGAAACCTATTATAAAGTTTTATCAGTAAAAATCTTCGTCAATGGGATCAAGTCATAGCCCAGGTGGAGTTCGCTTACAACAATTCCACAAATCAGGCTACTGGAATATGACCTTTTGAAGTAGTGTATGGTGTATGACCTCTCAGTCCATTGGATATGGTTCCTTGTTCTATAAAGAATCAGTTCAGTGCTAATGTTGACCAAAGAGCCAAAGAAATTAAGAAGCTTCATGAACAAGTTCGAGCTAGAATCGAAAAGCAAAATGCAAAATACAAAGCTCAACGAGACAAGCATCAAAAGCAACAAGTGTTTAAAGAAGGAGACTTGGTATGGATTCATCTTTGAAAGGAAAGATTTCTAAAGCAACCCAATGCCAAGTTGTCCCCTAGAGCTGATCGACCCTTGATGCAACAAATCCGGAGCCATTAACTTGGTGTGAAAATCATGAATTATTATCGACTTATGGTGTGACTCTCAGAGGATTTATTTTCTTTTGGCAAGCGCACCAATCGTTAAATTTGTAATATATTTGATCGTTCCCACAGGGATTGTGGTAATTACCGTAATCTTAGACTAGTACAAGCTGAACCAACACAAGCAGATAGAATTTATTCTGTTTTTGTTGTTTTAAACTTTCTATGTTTTTGTATTTTCAGAAACAATATAGAAGATGAAATGTGATTAATAGGAAGATAGGTTAGGATTACTTCAGCTTACAATTTCATCAAGAAACATGCAATTAAGGTTCAATCAAGCTTCAGACTCAAGAGGACAATTCACAGATGGTTAATCCCTAATTCCTTAGGTGAATAACACTAATTCCTAAGCATTAATCCCTAATCCCTTAGGTGCTCAATAACAGATAAATCTAATGCAAAATTGGGGGTTGAACCCTAACTATTCACCTAATTACTAGGCCTGAATTAGTTAGGAAGCTGGAAGTTACCTAAGCCTCAACCATGATTCCTCACTGGTGAGATTCTTCATTTGGATATGAATTTGTCAATTCAGCAATGGAACTCCACTCCTCAGCTTGTTCTCCTCATGAATCAGAAGTTGACTTCCTCAATACACCTTCAAGAATTCATTACAAGTGTAACATTGCTGGTATTTTAATAAAAATTTCTTTTGGAGAGTGGAAAATATTAGCAAATGTTTTAGAGAGTTATTTAATATTTGATCTGCCTGAACCGGGGTCAAGGAATCCGGTGTCGGGCCGGTCTCAAATGTGAGGGTCAAACGGTGTTGAAGATCGGTTATGCAGAGAAGAACGGTCAAAGACGTGCTATCTTGTGACTGACACTTATCTGGTGTGCCTGGTGTGGTCTTGGACTAACCGGTGTGTGAAAAACGTCTGACTCGGAATCATAGTCTGGGTCAACCTCTTATAATGGCTGAGACAATCGGATATGCATAACAAAGATGTAAAGACGGAGGAAGTATCCGACCTTTCAAGCGTTAGCTCAGATTACCGATGTGTGGACACTACGCCTGGACACCGGTTGTCCGGTATCCAGGTCGGATCGATACTCTTGTAAAGTATTAGACAGTTTCGAATAATTAAGCATTGTGAAAGCAAATCAGCGTAGGATCCCAATATAATAAAATTGCTTAAAAACTTTTAATGAGAATGTAAATGAAATAGGGGAAAAAGCTGTCTTGCCCCTGAGTTCTATATAAAAGGAAATTCTCTCTCTCTTCTCTTCATTATTTACGAACTTCTTCTTCTCTTGATCTGTTCCTTCTTCTTCATTCTCCTCGCTTATCGCCAAGTTGCATGCGCTGGGGGAGGACTCTGTTTGTGTTAAGGCTTCAATCGAACCTCATTTCTGCGATCGTGGCCTCAAGGTGAGTCCACTAATCTGTTTTATTGTGGCTCCTTGTTCCCTTTCATTTCTCTGGTAGCCAAGGGCCATGCATGGCTGTATTCGAGTCTGTTCTCCACTCCTTTAGTAAGTGTGAGCTCAAGTGTGGCCTATGAGCTGAGAAGATTGGGTTAACGGGTTTTACATTCTGACCGGTAGGTGGTAGGTTAAGCAACGAAAGGCTGAGTGACGTAGCTGAGACTGCGACTCTCGTGCCCAGAGGAAGGGACCGACACCGAGAGCAGATCATCGAAGCATGGAATCGAGGTAAGGGGGTGTTTGGGTTATGATTAATTAGAGTAGGATCTACCTCCTATCCAAGCCATTGAATGGTGCGAACAGGGTAAGAAAATATTAGTGCATGATTGTCGTGTGCCTATGTTTGTGTATGTGTGACCATGTACACCGATCAGTTGAGGATCGGGTGTATGTAACTGAGTTGATTATGAAATGAGTTTGAAATATTTAGGATAATCGGTGTTATAATGTGAATCCGGGCTTGAGAGACAGGTCACCCGAGTGATGAAAAAGTGATGTTGATGGCCAAGTTTGATATGAGAAATGTGAACTGTATGTATAACTATGTGGTGTGGGACGGCCGACGGTATATTATAGCCCCTCATTTCCGGCTCCCGTGGTTTTTGTGCCCAGTTGAGCTACCCAGTGGTCAAGTAGGACCCAGTGGTCGAGGTGGAGAGTCAAGCAGGACTCAGTGAACCAAGCAGGGTTCACAGGGTGTCAAGTAGGACCCCCAGCTGAAGGCCGATCCTTTAGTATCCGGATACTAGGAGTCAGATTGCATGAGAGTCAGTGGTGATCATGGATGAATTTGATATATGTGCTAAGTTAAGTGGATGTGTTCATTGTGTGTAATGTGCTATAATTTTCGAGTGTGACTTGATAAATCTCCGAGTGAAAATTTAATATATTTGATGGGTGTGAATTATTATCTCTACCGAATGCTGTCGTGGGCTTGCCGAGTGAACTATTACGATTACCGAATGAGACATATATATATATACATATTTAATTTGTTAATTTCCGCTTTACATTAATTATGATGTCAAACACTCATCCTTGCTGTTATTTTAATTTAGTGACCAGTGACAGGGAGGAAGCCGGAGCCATGGAGTCGCGCCAAGGGGGAGATCGATGCCAAGGCCCGAGAGATTTTGAGTGATTGTGTAGGGCATATGTGTATAAGGAGTTTCCGAGTGCTTATTATTATTTGTGCCAACTTAATTTGAATTAGATGCGAATTTATATTTTAAATTACATGAATCTTTATGTTTTCTCGTTTGCTGTGTCAGCCATTAGCTAGCGGATCCATTCCCGAGTGGGGGATAACCGAAAGACCCCCTTCCGGGTGGAAGGTTAGAATGTCCCGAGTGGGATTTGTTGGGAGAGAGTTCCGAGTGAAGAAAGTGTGTGAAGATTCCGAGTGAGGAAGGCGTATCATGATTCCGAGTGAAGAGGAGTTGAATGTGTCCAAAGGGGAAATCTGAGCCTCTTCTGAGGGAGTTGTGACCGAGTTAAGCTTCCTGAGTGAGGGGTAGTAATGAGTCAAGTGTGGAATGCCCGAGTGAGGGAAAGTGGAGTGTTTTCTGAGTGAAACCCTGTTGCCGAGTAAACCATTTTACCGAGTGAATCCCCATGTGAGTTCGCCTGGGCGTCTGGTTCGCTTAGATTTCTGAGTGGCATTCGCTCAAGCGAGTCGGTACTCGCCTAAGCGACTCTCGGGTTTCACCTAGAAATGTTGGGGTCTCGCTCAGGCGAGTGACCCCTGTCCTCTTTTTCTTCTTTGTTCTCTCTTCTTCCCCCACCGTTCCAACTCCATCTTACCGAGCGGATATTATTCTACGTGTACTCTTATTACAATTTTGATTGCATCTAAGTGAATACTAGTATTTATCAAGACCGAGTGGGTTAAGAGTTAAAAGAAGTAAATACTAATTTATACTATGATACAAATTTTATTCAACGCGAAAAAGATATTGTGAAAATAATTTGCCGTATATAAATAAAAAGGGAAATTGACCTAGGATGTTACAACAAGCCTTCACAATCCCAACCCTAGGGGTTTAGAAACCCATGGAAATGGATTCTGACGAAGGAATGTGAAGAGACATGGATGAGAGAATTTAGAGAGAGAAAGGAATTAGAGAGAGATTGGAAATGGAAAAATGAATCGTGTTCTTCTTTTGTACTCTACCTCTCCACACTTTACAGAGTATGTATAAATAAATATATATATATATATAGGCATCTAACTTAACTAACTTAATTAATTACAAAGGAAACTTAATTAATAATTAAACTGACTAATCTAAATACATAATTACAAGTAAATAATTAATTACACTCAATACTTAAATTACTAATGTACAACAGCAAACGGAAAACAGAAATAGCGCAACATTTCTTTTAGAGGGAACAACAGCAAGTTAAATAACCACCTTCACGCTTAAGCGTGAAGGGCTCGCGCTTAAGCGCGCTCGAGATTATTACTGCATTGTGTCTTCATGCTTGAACGTGAATGTGGGATACTTGGGCGTGGGTGTTGTGGTGAAGTCACGCTTGAGCGTGAGTGATACTCGCTTGAGCGTGATCGTGTTTTCTTTTCTCTCTTTTTACGTAGATTGCATGGATTTCAAGCTTAAGCATGAAGCTTTCAAGCTTGAGCATGAACTGCACCTGCACATGCAAACAAATAAATTCCTAGTGTATGTACGCTGGCTGTCCAGCGTATGTACGCTAGTTTAGTGAATTTATAAATAAACAAATTTCCTTAACTAATTATTATTTTTAATCATTTTCTTGCATAAATTAAACACTTTTGAAATAAATAAATAAAATAAGAATTATTGACAATTTATTAAATATTAGTGCCAAACTAAACAATATTTAATGGATTAAGTTAAATTAAAGGTGAAATTATTAAGTCTTTTCAAGACTTATCAACCCTTTCGGGTAGTTCAAAAGATCAATGATAATGCTTACAAAATTGAGCTACCAGGTTCCTATGGTGTATCAGCTACCTTTAACGTTGTTGATCTCTCACCATACTTTGAAGAAGAAGATGCTTAGACTCGAGGACGAGTCTTTTCCAACCCGGGGAGAATAAACCAAAAGCTTCCTCTCCACCAACTCCCAAAACGGTGCAGCCATTGTTGACAAATGCAAAGGGAGCTTTTCAACATCCAACCCATCTCCAGCTCATTTTTCTTGCAAGTGGTGTTTATTTATTTTGATTATTAGCATTCTAAATTCTATAAATAGCCAAGCATTGTAAGCCATTTCCATCAAGCATTCAATACAAGTTTTATTTCATAACTCATTTGAGTTTTCTCTCTTTGAGAGTTTTCTCTTGGCATTCTGAGTCATCATCTTTCATAATTATATAACAAACAATATAAAAATTTACCTCGAAACCGTCCATAAACCATACATTTAGAATGTAATAGCTCCCCCTACCTGGAATAAGAAATCCCAGAAGCTCCTTGAGCTATCAAGCGCTAATCGATCGCTCTCCGATCACCCTTTCTCAATTAAACAACCTCTTAAAAATAACAATTAACCTAATCAATACTTCAAATTGGGGCTAAATAGCTTCCAATGATTATTTCGAACGACTTACCGATTCAAGTCATTAACCTCCGAAACTCAACTCCGGAGAAGCCCAAGCTGTCCGCTATCTCAAATAACTCCGAAATCACCTATTTTCATGAAATTAACTATCGTTAAGCCTTAAAATCTATGGAATAGAACCTTACAAGCCATGGGTATCAATTTACTCACCAACAATAGAGGATTTCAAAACCCCACGCTGTGCACTTCAATACCAGTTCTCAAATGCTCTAAGATTCAAGAATTTGCAAGAGTTAGGAAATGAGGTTTATCCATTCACAAATCCACACTTGGGTTTAGTTATTTTACCTCAAAATTGATAGATTCAAAGCTCTCCCAAGGACATCTATGGCATCCTCGTGATGGAGGAAGGAGAAAGGGATGAAACCTTGCCCTTAATTTGAAAAGATTGGAGGAAAAGAAGAAGAATAGTGTCGTGGGAATGGAAGAGAAGAAGAAGTGGCCAGCTTCCTCTTGCATGCGTGACTTGAATTGAGAAAGAGAAAAGAATTAGAATTTAGTACTTAACATCAAGGGCAATCAAGTAATTTCTACACCATTTTAATTAACCCATCAAATCACCATTTTAACTTCTAATTAGTTGATCATTAAATTTATTTGCCAATAGATGTTTAATCAGGATGTTACAGGACCAGTTAATGAATACCTTTATTTCTAACTTGTCTATTCTTTCATGTCAATGATATGAGAATAAGTAACTCAAGATGTTAATAATTTATTGTTCACAAAGCAACACATTATTTATTCCTTCTCTACTTTTTTAGGGCCTTACTCCATATTATTGTCATTATTGCATTTTTCAGGGACATAAGGGTTCAAAATGAATTTCTACAACTTTTTTTTAATTAGGATTAAATTTTTGCCTATGATTTCTGAAAAACTAAATCAACTAAAAAGTTAACAAGTCTCATGTTGATAAAGTAGTAAAGTCTACTTATAATCATAATTATTACCTTGATGGTGATGATATTTTGATAACAAGAATGTTGTTCTTTCTTAATTTATTTTGAATTGGTGACCGTCTTTGTTGTGTTAGTGCTACCCTTTTTTGAGCTTTTCTAAGTATGAGGGGCAAACATTGAAATTGTGTGTGGGTATATTTAATTGAACCATCATGAGAGACTAGGTGGAAAAAAATCATCAAGGGTGTAGAGTTTGATGAGGGAGAGTTAGCAAGCGTTGTTAGTGAGAGAGTGAGCAGTTAAGTGTAAGAGACTAATATGTATATATGTGTATGTAAATTTAATTGAACCATTGTGTGAGAGTGGGTAGCCAAAATCATAGAGAGTGCAAAGTTTGATGAGGTAAAGTCAAAAGCTTTGTTAGTGAGAGAGTTGATAGTTGAGTGTGAGAAACATATATATGTGCATAGATGACATTTCCATATAACTTTTATTTTTTTAAACTCTTGATATCTTTTAATTAAAATTATTTACTAACCATTCTACTAAATAAATAAATTTAAGGTTTAAATATGTTTTTGGTTTTTGTGTTTTAATCAATTTTTGGTTAAAATTATCTACTTAACAGGTTGAAATTTGTCATTAAAATATAACATTGTTAATACAATTGCGCAAACAAAAATGCTATGTCATACGTCTGTTGTTCAGTCTCTCTAATTCATTTTATTATTTTACACCTCAAAATAGACTATATCTTCTTCTTTGTCGATGTATTTAGGGAGAAATTTTAACATATTAAATAACATATGGACGAACCCGATAAAAACAAGAGACTAAAATCAAAATTTAAAAAAACATGCGCAAAAAACACATAAATTTATTATAATATATCAAAATCTATTTTTTATAGAAAAATTAACAAAATATATTATTTAAGATAACAATTTATAATTTTTAAGATGATAAATGATTTGAGATGACTTTAATTACACGTTGCATATAAAAAAACTACTATAAATTATATCTAAACATTTTTTATGTTATTTTATATTTATCAGTTGACGCAACAATTAAATTTATTAAATATTTTTAATACAATTGTGTAGTTTCTAAACTTTTTCCAGGTTTTGATTTTTCAATGCTGTGGAAAGAAGCAAAACAAACTAATCCAAAAGCAACAACGTAGATCTGTTTCATTATACAGGGAACGCTCACGAACACCATAATATCTCTCACTCTTAATGCAATATCTAAAATATATATGAACATAACACATCACAATTCAAATAATCTTCCCTCCTTCAGCCAAACCATACCACAATGACGGCTCACTATTTTTGATTCATGTATTTCACTGTCAAAATATATTTTATTTTAATGTATTTTTTTTTATATAAGTGAATGAATAATTCGTAAGTATGAGAATAGGCAAGTCTGTTCGTCGAGACTTATAAAATCTAATTTGATACGAATTAAACTAACATTTTTTAAAAATTTGTTTAATTAAATATGATATGTTTGAGCTTTTAAAAATGTCTTTTTAATTTGTCAAACCGACTTGTTTAAGCTATTTTATATAATTTTATAAATAAACATAATTTGTAATATATTATAATTTATAAAAATATATAAATTTTTTTATGAATCATATTTTATAAAATTAAATTTTGTTTAAATTACATTTAATAAGAAAAAATTAATTAAATTTTTAAAGATAAATTGATTTGTTTAGAATAAACCCATTGACCTATTTATGTTTGTTTATATTTTTATTAATAATAATTTAAATGAAATTTTATACAGCTTATTAAACTTAATCAAACTTTTAAATAGGTCAAACCAAAACATAAACTAAACTTAATAATATAATTTATATCAGACTTATGTTGGAGGCTTAAGTAAATAAGTCTATTCCCATATCTAATACTTCAATTTATTTTTGTTGGAGGTGGGTGGATTAATAATTGGATATTTTTGTTGAAAGTTACTTACGTTTTTTTTTATTATTGAAATCCGTACAACAAGCCTACATGTCATGGAACATGACAAGTTATCAAATTTAATGCCTAAGTGACATCTCTTGGTTACATAGGTAAGACAAGAAGTAAAGTGAAGAACTAAATTGTCTATTTTTTTTTTAAGTTAATGACTAAATTGCATGATCCTCACGAGTGAGAGATTAAAATGAGGACTTATTTAAAGAAATTTATAAAGGCACATATTAATATTTTGATGTGTTATTATATGTCGTAATTGATTAATTTTACAAATTATAGTCTATCATCACATAATTCTATTTCTTTAATTCTTAATTAATAATTATATATAATTAATATTATATATTATATATATGTACATATATGCACACACATACACACCTACATGTGTGTTATTTTATAACATTATATAATTTTTCCAAGTTTTTTCCATTTATATTATTAGTCTAAATATGTTTTTGTCTTTTTAAAACAAATAGCTTTTTTAGTTTTGAGGGAATAATTTATTTTAACATTCAACTTAACTAGAATACTTGACTTTTTGTCTCATTGTAATTTGAATTCATTAAAAATTAATATGACTAACAAAATTATGTATCAATTGATTGAAATGGTTTCAATAAGTCAAATAAGTTAATCACAAGTGGCTTTGACCACTAAAATATAATTTTTAAATGTTAAAATTACCTTAAAACTATAAAAAATATTAAAAATTTAAATTATCAACTACGACAATTAAAATTATGTGAATAAACTTTTGTATAATTTTATTAATTAATCATGTTGGACATATGATACAATATCAATTTAACATCAAAAAATAAAAATAAAATATCTAATATAATTTAGATGTTAAAATTAAAACACTTCTAGTTTATACAGCTACAAAAATTTCATAAAAATTTTTTTGGTAATACAAAAGTATATGAATTTAATTTCAATATAATTGGAGTAAAATTTGTTTTACACTAATTTAAATACAGACTATCACATAAACCGTCAATCTTAATTTTTATAATAATTACTTTAATAATCATAGAATAAATTCGAATTGTTTTACAGTATAAAAATGTGATACGGATGAAATATACAAATTAAACTCAAGATATATTTAAAGCTATGTAAAATAGTTTTGGTGCAAGCTGAAAAGGTAGGTAAGAAAAGGCGAAATTCAACGGTCGGTTAATTCAAAACCCTCAAACGGTCAGGAAATTCAAATTTGAACAATCCAATTCCAATCCCACACCAAGGCTTGAAGGACTCTATTGTCCGAAACATTCTTTCCGCCACAGACCAGCCTTTTCTCTCTGTCAAAGTTCCTTCTTGTTTGCCAAGACTCTATCTTTTCACATGGACCCGATTCATTCGAACGATGTTCAGCAAAACCCACAAACCCTTATCTCAGGGAATACGGATTCCGTAATGCAAGATGTTAACGAGTCTTTGTTCGATTCGATGGTTTGCGATTCCAATTCAAGACTGATCCCAACTGGGTTCACGAGATCTCACGACACAGGTTAGAATTTCTCAAAGTGGGTTTTTTTTAATGGTTTTCAGTGCTGAGACTTTAGGGAGTAGAAATGAAGAATAGATTAGAAAAAAGGTTCCGTTTCCCCTCTTTTTAAGTTGAGATTTAGTCTTTCTACGTTTACTCTTCCCGATTACACTTTGAATGCCATTCGAAGTTGTTCTGCTTGTTCTCTTTACTTACGGAACTGTTGGCTGGTAATTTAAGGGTGGGGAGGGTTTCAGAATTCTGGTTTAGAGTTTAGATAATTGCAACTGGGACTTGTTTGGAAGTGTGATGCTAATATGAAGTTTTGAACTTTCCGTGACGTTTACTGGGAAAACAAGCACTATGTCTTGAGAATCAAGAAAGGACTTTAGATTTATGCTTATGTAGCTAATTTGGAGGATCGGGTGTTTACTTTTACTATCATGTCTTTTGAAGCAGAAGAGGTGTATTGCATGTTTGTAAACGCGGGAGGGGATGCTTTTGATGAAGCAGCTGGCGGAATAGCATTCCTGGGTGACACATTTTTTGATGGTGGCAATGTTTTGCGCACCAACGAGCAAATAGTGGATGGTGGAGATTATCCATTTATCTATCAGTCAGCTCGGTTGGGGAGTTTTTGCTATAAAATTAATAATCTTGCTCCTGGAGACTATGTTGTTGATCTTCATTTTGTGGAGATTATTAACACAAATGGGCCAAAAGGAATGAGGTTATTCAATGTATACATCCAAGATGAAAAGGCATGTTTTTCCGCACAACTTAGACTCTCTTTCTCTCTCTCATGCATTTACATTTGACAACTTTACACAGGTAAAAGCTTCAATTCCATTCTTATTTATCTTATTTATTAAAATTAAATGGCAGGTTCTATCTGAATTGGATATATATGCGGTTGTTGGAGCCAATAAACCACTACAGTTGACTGATTCAAGGGTGTCTGTGAAGGATGATGGGGTAATTCTCATAAGGTTTGAAAGTATAATTGGAAGCCCAGTTGTTAGTGGGATTTGCATTAGGAAAGCAACGAAGGAATCAGGTACTATATTTCTGCTTACAGTGCTTGAATAATTTCCCAGTGGCATACGTGTTACTTAGCAATTTGCTGTATTCCTTGTAATTTTTTTAAACAGTCCCACAAGTGACAAGTGATTACATTAAATGCGACTACTGTGCTGCGCAGATTGAAATTCCTTCATCTCAGGTCAGAGGCTCAACCTACTTTGATAAGTGGCCGTTTGAAGTGTCAAGTGTCAAAAGACTCACAACATTTTGCTTTTCCTGCCTTTTCATTGGAATTTTTCAGATGAAAGTTATGCAGGCAAAATCTACAGCTAAGTATGAGAATAAGATAAAGGAGCTCACAATGCAGTGTGAACTCAAGAGCAAAGAATGCTATGAGGCATGGATGTCATTAACTGCAACAAATGAGCAATTAGAGGCAGTGCGGATGGAACTCGATAAAGTGACATTCAAGTCACTCACTATTGGTACATTTAAGAGATTCATTAACCCATCTATATATATAGAAATTAAAGAACCTGGTTATTTCATCTGCTGTGCATAGCTTATGATCTTAAAAAATGTAGTCTAATATAATACAATGCACCTATATCAATGCTATCGCTATATACCAAATATTTCGTAGGTTATATAACATTGCTGATTTTAATGTCAATTTTCATTTCAGATCAAACTATGGAGAAGCAAGCTGAAAGCCTGAGGAGTATTTCTAGCAGGTATGAACTTGATAAGCAGAAATGGACAGAAGCAATCAGTGGTTTACAGGAAAAAATAAAGGTAAATTATGAAAATTCATGAAGGAGTTTGTTATCATTATCTTACTTTTCTAGGGATTTCATTTTAAGAGTATGTACATCAAATTTGTTTTGCAGTTGATGAAGAGTGATTATTCTCGACTTTCCTGTGAAGCGCATGAATGTGTTGATTCAATCCCTGAATTAAATAAGATGGTTTTTGCAGTTCAGGAATTGGGTATGACTAATGAAGGGTTGCATTTAATTTTGTGCTTTTGAATCAGTATGAATCATCCTAAGGGACATTAAACTCCTTTTTGCAGTTAAGCAATGTGAAGATCTAAAAGTGAAGTACAATGAAGAGATGACTCTGAGAAAGAGGCTCTTCAATGAAGTTCAAGAGGCTAAAGGTACTTTCTCATGCCATGTTTACTTATTCTACATAGTACTAGTGTTCTTTGTTCCAATCTGAGCACACTAATGTGAATCTGTTATGAATAACAGGGAACATTAGGGTTTTCTGCCGTTGTCGACCATTGAATAAGACCGAAATCTCTGCCGGATGTACAACAGTTGTGGATTTTGATGCAGCAAGGGATGGGTGCCTTGGAATTTTGACAAATGGATCCACCCGAAAAACATTCAGATTTGACAGGGTTTATACACCAAAGGATGATCAAAGTATGTGTCAAGTGTAACAGAAAATAACTTTCTGCTTTGCTGCCATTGTTCTTGTATGTTTAGTAAAAGATTTATATAAATAACACAATTAGAAGTTTTCTGTAAACACTGTTTGTTTTGTTTTACAGTTGATGTTTTTGCTGATGCCTCATCAATGGTAATCTCTGTGCTGGATGGCTACAATGTTTGCATCTTTGCTTATGGGCAAACAGGAACAGGAAAGACATTCACCATGGAAGGAACAGAGCAAAATAGAGGAGTAAATTATAGGACTCTTGAGCACCTGTTTAGAATTAGCAAGGAAAGGAGCGAAGCTTTTTCATACGATATCTCTGTTAGTGTGCTTGAGGTTTATAATGAACAAATCAGAGACCTATTGGCAACAGGACAAGCGTCAAAAAGGTAGCTTCTGTTATGTTCGTAGTTGATTCAGTTAATGACAAATAAAGCCGTTTCAGGCATGCCAGAAATTTGCAACTGCAATAGTCTAAGTGGGAAACTGGAGTAGCTGGAATGATTTCTCTTGAAATGGTTGTCAGGTTGGAGATTAAACAAGCCACTGAAGGATTTCATCATGTTCCTGGTGTTGTAGAAGCCAAGGTTAATAACATAACTGAGGTGTGGAATGTACTGCAGGCGGGAAGTAATGCTAGAGCAGTTGGAAGTAATAATGTTAATGAGCATAGCAGTCGATCTCACTGGTACCTAGATCTTGCATCTTTTCCTCTTTTATTGCTATAAAGAACTTTCTTATGGTGGACCTCCACAGTCTACATCAATTTGATTTTTTTTTAAAATTTTTAACAAAGAACAATCACTTGTTTCTTTTTCAGCATGCTTTGTATAATGGTAAAGACTAAAAATTTGTTGAACGGCGAGTGTACCAAGAGCAAGCTTTGGCTTGTGGATTTGGCAGGTAGTGAGAGACTTGCAAAGACTGATGTGCAAGGGGAGCGGCTTAAGGAAGCACAAAACATCAATCGGTCTCTTTCAGCTCTTGGAGATGTGATATCTGCTTTAGCGGCCAAAAGTAGTCACATTCCATATAGGTATATCTTCCCTTCTATTTACCTCTAGGACACATTAAAATGTAAGTAGTTTCATTGATGCTATTTCCTCTTGGAGGTTTCAGGAACTCTAAATTGACACATTTACTTCAAGACTCGCTAGGTATGTCAAGTTGCATTTTGAGGGGTAGTATCAATCTCTGCATGAATATATTGGTGAAGTCACTCACGTATTTTTTTGTAACACATGCAGGCGGTGACTCCAAAACTTTGATGTTTGTGCAAATAAGTCCATCAGACCAGGACTTAGGTGAGACTCTGAGCTCACTAAATTTTGCAACTAGAGTGAGAGGCGTTGAGTTAGGTCCAGTTAAGAAGCAAATTGATACTAGCGAACTTCAAAAGGCAAAGGCAATGGTATGCTGCTACTGAAACACATGAAAGTTTATTTTCTGTTTCACTGTGTTGGGTAAATAGTTTATGTTTACTTCCTTTTACACTTTCACGTAGCTTGAAAAGGCACGGAGTGAGTGCAAAATTAAAGATGAGTCGATGCGGAAACTAGAAGAAAATTTGCAAAGCATGGAGTGTAAGGCCAAAGGCAAGGATCAAATTTACCGAAATCTACAAGAAAAGATTAAAGAACTTGAAGGGCAGATTGAGTTGAAAACAGCCATGCAAAACCAGTCAGAGAAACAAATTTCTCAACTTTCTGACAAATTGAAGGGGAAAGAAGAAACCTGCTGTACTCTCCAACATAAGGTGGTTTGAGTTTGTCATTTAGGGGTATTCAAAAAAATTGATTTTGTCAAACCAAACCAAACTAATTTATTTCATAATAAATGGTTTGGTGAACTGATCTTAAAAGCGGTTTTGGTTCCAAAACTAGTTTCAAATCCGGTTCTTGTTCCAAACCATTTTTTTAAAAGAAAACGTGTTTTAAACCCATTTTCTTAACTATTTTTTTTCATTTAAATTAGTTTTGAATTAGGTTAAAATAAATTTTTAAGTAATATTTTATTAAAAATCAAATTGAAGTTAAAAATTGGGCTAAAACTACTTTTTAATTTGATTTAAAAAACTGGTTTTTAATTAGAAATTGGATTAAAACCCAGCTTTGAATTTATAAACTAGTTTTAGAGTAAAAAATCGGTCTTTTAAAAACCAGTTTGACAAAAAACCAAAAAACCAAACTAGTTTTGTGAATAAAAGGGGTTTGATTTTGAAAACCAATCCCTATATATGCTTTTAAAGTGGATTGGGTTTGGTTTTACTGAAACATCAACATGTTTTTTCGCATGGGTTTTCTAGCAGCTCTTTTTAGTTTGTGAGCTCCAAAAAAATCATCGAAGTTTGACATCAATGTCCAAATGGATGTCCATTTGGCCTTTGGGGATCAGCACCTATAGGACAAATAACAGTGACAGTTTGAATTTATAACTAAACAAACTTTTAAATCCTTACCTTTGGAACTAGGTTATCCAATATTCATTTCTAACTATAGAGAAATGTCTCTGTTGAAGGTCAAAGATCTAGAGAAAAAGATGAAAGAGCAACTGCAATCAGAGACAGCAAGTTTACAACAGAAGGTTTGTCAGCTTTGGGAAAATTGCTTCCTCCACTCATCTCTAATTTTTTTTTCTAACGGCCAGACTTTAGCGTGAACATGCATTACCATATGATGCACAATATATAGAACAAAGTTTCTAATTCTTTGGTGTGGTCAAAAGAAAAATTGAATCAGAGTTCTTCTTTGCAAGCAGGTTTGGGATCTTGAAAAGAAGCTGAAAGATCAGTTGCAAGGGTCAGAATCTGAATCTGCCATTTTGAAGGATAAGGTTGCTAATATGACTAGAGTTGTTCATATACAATAGATTAATTGATAATCTGAATGTTTGACAATGTTAATGGGATATAGTTAATGACCTCAACTGCTTTGTATTCTTTAGATCAAAGAGCTTGAGAGAAAACTGATAGAGCAGGAACAGAACTCGGTGTCCTTGCTTCATCAACAGGTACCTTCATACTCATCAAATAAGATATTTGTAAATTTTCTTTGGTGCATACTACATACACAATAGCGTTTAGAAGCTTACCATGATTATATAGAGTAACATCCTAATAATTTGTGCTTTTAATTAGATTAATTATGATGCCCTATCACTGTCATTCAATTATATATCACCTTAAATATAACTTCCAATCTAGTTATCTGCATAGGTTAATAATGTTTACTTAAATGGCAATTCATGCTCGGATGACTGTCAAAACTTTTATACTATCAATTTATTCGAATGAAGTTCTCGTAGTTAGCTTACAAATGTAATATTCTCTGAATAACACTTAATACGCTGAAAAAAGGAAGTGTTATCGGTGTTGAATTTTTGTCATTTATCAGATCTTCACTACCTTCTTTGCCATCTGTTAAATGAACTGTTTTATGTCCTTAATATTATTTCATGTTATCATGAATATATGTCACGACAGATAAAGGAACTGGAGGATAGATACAGAGAACGAGAGCAACAGTGGCAACAAACTCATTGCTCTGTGGATGCAGTAAATGCCACACCTGAGGTAGGTAAAAGCTACAAAAGTGATGAATGTCCTAGCGAGATTGAGAATGGCATTCTAAGGTGTTCAAACTCAATAAACCGCCAGATAAATCAAGGTTCTTCTTTGTTCAAAGGGAATGATTCTTCTACTCAACAGACAAGAAGCAAAAGAATGTTCAGAAGCAATGACACAGAAAACAACTTTGTCATACCATCGTCCTCTTTACATGATAGAAAAGTCGCAAGGAAATCTGATCCACCTAAAATACTAAGAGGTGGGAAGCCGCCAGCAACAAAGCCAGTGATTGCTACTCAAGCTGCTCCATTGTCTCACAAGAGAGCTAGCACAAGCAGAGATCAAGTTCAAGGAATCAGAGAGAGGGATAGTAAGAAGAAAATTTGGTCAAGATAACGTCCAACCCAAAAGGAGTCTGCTCGCTCCTGTGTAGTATGCCTTGATATTGATATTGAATACTTTTTGTGTGTATTTTCTTCTTTTAAAATAGATTTCCTCCTCTTTCCCTTAGAGATTGAGTTTTCCTTCTGTTAAGAAAATATAATATTGAAGATGAAATATGATTATTTGTTTTTGGAAACAGTTAGGCCCTGTCAAAGGTTATTTTGAATATTTGTGTTTAAAAATTATGTGCAAAAATATTATTCAAAGTATAACATGTATGTGCGTGGCTTGTAGACCTCATAATTATAGGTCAATTTAAATTGCAGATTTTTTACTTTAACTACATGTATATTTTATTGAAGACAATATTATTTGAACAGAGAACATCTACATTATGATGTGATTAATAGATAGATTTGTTTATTCATGATGTTGCGTAGAGTTGTATGATAAAGTCTAAGTTAGTCTATTAACTAACTTTATCCATCAATGTCCTCAAGCTTAATGTTCATTACACCAAACCCTTGTTTGAGATTTTAGACCCAACTCCCTAATTTGATTAGAACTCGTTCTTTATACTCAACTTCCTTACGTCATCATCCCTAGTTGAAAATTCAATAAAACTATATCAAAGAGACAAATTCAAAAGGGACAAGAATGAGCTTTGACCCTTCTTTCTGAGTAATGCTTAAGAGATTAAGTCTGTTTGTAAATATTTCATCTAGCTAGAATGTCACTTTAAACAGAATAATTGTGTTTGGACCGAGTAGTGTTTTCAGCTAGTTAAATACTACTTAAACTAGTACTTTAAATTTTCAGCTTATAGCTAAGAGTTGTTTTTCCATTATTATCGTTTAATATTTTCAATAATTTTGTTTTAGTGCATCTTTATTGTTCTTTCTTTAGTTTAGCCAAAATTATATATAGTATTGGTTAAGCGAGCAGATAAGAAGCTTTTTGAGCCAATCATCCATCAGTCTGATTAAGGATATGGATAGGGTCCATGGTCGTGTAAGTGATGTGAAATGTGACTTAGTTAAGATCATGGACCGTTATCTACCCTGGCTATCCACCATACCCCTTGAACTAGGGTTGAGACTTCATGGGTAAGAGTTGGCTCCTTTGGTCAAACTATCCCATGCTTTGTCTGGTGGTGCGTCACTTTAGGTTCTCACGAGGGATTCCGTGGGCCTACTTTCCTTTTCAGCCTTTTTGGAATACGGTATAGTATGAAATCTGCTAGGAGCTGGAAAGACCTAACAACAATTTCACGCCTCTTCCATATACAGTGAACTGCCCAGCCCAACCCCAAAAGATTAAACTCTTTTTCATCCTAGCTTGTTCGACGCACAATCAACAAATTAATGATTTTCCTAGCCAAGGCATTCACTCTTGAAGTAGCATTCCTGGATGTCCTTGGAATCTTATAAGACATAGTTTTGTCAGGGCAAGGCTTATAGGTGGCCTTTTCTCATGAAAGACAAACAAGAATTAATATGGCCAGGGCCGGTTTTTTTTGTAAGACAACAGGGTAAGCTCATCCAAAGAGATTGTTTGGAAGGCTAGCAGAGATGTAACTTCTGCTCTCAGTCGAAATTTCATCTCTGATCTAATCAGTTTCTTTGATCTTAGAATCGAAAAAGAAATTAAGTCTTCAGTTGAAGTTTGTACTTCATCATTGTGTCAGAACAGTTTTTTTCTTTCCTATTCCAATTGGGTCTTCAATGACCATGTATGAGGAGATGATAGATAAAGACTTTGATTTCCTAACTAAGGGGAACAAGGCTAGACCACGCCTATATCATCAAATAGGGTTTGGCTAGTCTTAGCGCGCAAAAGAAGCTTCATCAGATCAGTCCTTGTCCCGGCATAGTGCATATCCATAAGGAAGAAAAGGATTCTACCTGCCCAAATGTCTTCACTGAGTGACCCGAGCCAATCGCAAAGGATGTGAGAGTTTCATCCTTTCGCACCACCCCTTATATGACTTGGGTAAAAGGTAGTTCATTCCTCGCTTTGATGATTTGATCTTTACCTTTGATATTGATAAGGGAGTTACTCTCAGGTTAGATGTGAATGATCAATAACCATTGTGTATGCCAATTTTGCTGCTTAGCCAACTAGCTTTGCCGTTCCATTATAGATATAAGGGCATACGAGAAATCAAATGAGAAATCCTTAGTCAAGCGGCAACTTCCGACTCATTGGCTGGTTAGCCGTTTGAGTTCTCTTCTTTCGACTACTCAGTGTCAGTGGCCAATTCATTATGAAAAGGAAACTAATCTTCAATATTCGAAGTTCACTCAAATCGGATGTTTTCCTTGGTTTTGTCTTGATCCCATTTTTCATGAACATCGATAACCTTCCCTAAAACATTGTTACCAATCTTCAATACAACACGATAAATGTCATCTCGCGTATCAGGTGTGATCTCAGTTGAAGAAGAGGATCGGATCAGATCAGATTGTCAGATGTGTTTATATGTTGAAACATGTTTTGATAATGACAAACAAAGACTCAAGATCAAAAAATTCAATTATGTTTGACGATATGATGAACAATAAAGGATTGGAGTCAAAGCATCAACAAAGGATTAAAACAAGCAAAAAATGTTCATCCAAGTGCCAAACGATCAAAGGAACCAAGCCGTATGCAATCAAATATCAAAATGGGTGAAACAAAGAACAAAAAGTCATGCATCAGGTGCATGAATCAATTCATACAGCATCACATGGCTATATGAATCGATTTCTACGTGTAACAGGCCAAATATATGCAAAATTCAATGCAGGAATCGATTCACACTATTGGGGAATCAATTTACACGTTTTATAGGCAACATTCCTCATAATTTAAACGCATGAAACGATTCATATACATTGGGAATTGATTCATACGCTTGTCAGAGGCCAAAATAACGCAATGAATCTATTCATAGAGCGATTCATTTAGTTGAAATGCGTTCTGGAACTTAAATTTGAATAAATGACAGCCTTGCATCGCATTATCATCGCACTACGTATTAACAATTGCAATGGTCCATTACTTACTAAGCAGACATACGCTCATTGCTTCCACTACGACAATTTGCAAGCATCACAAGGAATTTTAAATTGCAAGAGCCATGCCAAGCTTTGCTATAAATAAGAGAGGAAGTTGAAGGTTCAAGACACAACAACAGCAAGCATTTCTATTGGAGTTAGTCAGTGAGGAAAATATTTTTAAGTGCTAAACTTGCATATTCTTTCTTAGAGAGAAAAATTATTTTGAGAGCTTTAATTTGTATATCCACTCTATTGGAGAGTTAGCCTTGTAATCTAAACACCAAAGATTCCTAGAGTTTAGGTTGGGATTCAACCTTGTAAAATTATGCGATTGAGAGATTGGGTGGGGTGCCCTTGTACTTGTAAGAATTGAGTTCTTGAGTGTGGGACACTAAGAAGCTGCAATTGCTCAAAGTTTGTATCTTTAATCTCTAATAGTGGAAATCCTTCAAGTGGGTTGCTTGAAGGCGAGACGTACACCGATTCGGTGGAACTCATATATATCGGTTTGCAAATCTCTCTTCACTAAACTCTTTTAAATTTGTGCATTTAACTTGCTTGCTTAATTTGTTGTGTTTATAACTTAGTTATTAAATCTATTTGAAACAAATTACTTTATTCCTTAAGTGAATTTACTTGGCATATATTAAGTGTTTGTTGATTTGCTTTGTGTATAAGTTGTTATTACTTGCGATTAAATTTACCATCTTCATTACGTATATTTGTTAAAGAATCAATTTCAAAAGCATTCCAAAGAAAATTTTTAATACTCAATTCACCCCCCTCTTAAGAAATTGAGGCCACTTGGTTAACATCAGATGTCTTCCCTACCCTCGTACCTCAGAGAGCTTTAATATGTGGTCTTTATCAGTTTAAGGCATTTTATTGTTAGAGAACTACCCTAGAGAATTCGAACTATGTTATGTCTTGTATAAGGTCTAAGTATAACGTCTCGCTTAATTATTAGACACTAACTATGTGATTGAGCTTAATTGAGTACGTAATTAGTGACCAATTAACAAAATACAGTGAAGAATTTTCACAATTAAAATAAATACTGGGGATGAAGGAAAAATATTTATAAAAAGAAGTTGAGAAATGCACTTTCATTTTGTTGACTTCTAATAATACTATTAGATAGAGGTAACTATATATTTACATTTCATAAAGCTTAAAACAATCCAGTAAAATAATTAATAAAGTAAAAGAAGAAAAATGGAATTAGGGTTATTCGCTTGAGCGAAGCCTTAACTCGCTTAAGCGAGACCAGAAATGGTCGCTTGAGCGAGTCCCTACTCGCTTGGGCGAGTTCCACATTTCATCCCCAGGCGAGCCACGAATGCGCTTGAGTGAGAGAGAGTCCATGCGCATCAGGTCCTTATTTCGCTTGAGCGAAATTGGTCCAGTAGCACCACCATCGCCACTCACTTAAGCGGAATCGTTCCCGCTCAGCAGAATCACTCCAGTACCTAAACACCCCTCACTCGCTTGGGCGAGTCACATTCGCTTGAGCGAAATAGACACAGAATCAATTCCTCTGGCCCTCGTTCGAGCGAGACTGGATCCGCTTGAGCGAGATTTGGCCAGAGGCCATACTACAGGTACAGAGCACTCTGGCTTGAGCGAGAATTCACCTCGCTTGAGAGAGTTATGCAGTACATGCATAAGAACAAGAAATTTTCACACAACCTGATATATTTGCATCATCATAGGCATTATTTGATCTAATTCATCCATTTACACATATTCTAGCATGCATATGAGGTTGATTTCAACTAGATATACACATCCATCTTAATTTAATTCATAAAATACATCACAATCAAGTCCACCATTCATATACTACCTACATAAGCCCAAAATTTATGGAATCCATTCTTCTCTTTTTCCATCCTTGAACACTAGACAATTCACATACCAATCACATCATTCGGGATTCCCAAATGCGAACAACGCCTATCCATAATACTTCATCATTGGCACCTAATATTGGCTCCATGCCAATATGCATCAAAACCACAAGAAGTTGAACATCAACATACCAATTTAGATCCATCATTTACCACAGTTATTCATAATTCAAGTTATCATTATTCCTACCACATCATAACTACATTGACTATCTCTTAGATCAATCCGACACACATAAGGAACATGTTATAACATTGCATACATAAAACACATTACACATTACACACATCATTATGTTCATAATTTCCTTCTCTCATTGGCATCAGTCCTCCGCTTGGCGCACCTCCGGGGCTTCCACCTCTTCCCTGTTATTGGTTACTAAATTAAAAGAAAACCACAATAAGGGTGAGTGTTTGGTATCATAATTAATCTAGAACGGTAATTAAATAAAGGAGTATATAATTACTAAGGGGTTATTGCTAGTACTAATTCACTAACTCTTCCTTACCCAATTAATTTCACTTTTCTTATCCACCAATTCATACTTACAGGTTCTTAGTTTCATTCAAATTTCAGTATCCTCAAGGTACAATCCACAAACAACCAGAATGATAGAATACATTCGCATCATCACACAATATCAATAATTTCATCGAGTACCACAACTGACTCTCACCTAATTCGACGCCTAGTATCCGGATACTAAAGGATTGGCCTTCAGCTGGGGTTCCTACTTGACACCCCGTGAACCCTGCTTGGTCCACCGAGTCCTGCTTGACTCTCCACCTCAACCACTGGGTAGCTCAACTGGGCACAAAAACCACGGGAGCCAGAAAAATAAGGGGCTATACATACCGTTGGCCGTCCCACATCATATTACATAATCATACATATACATCGCATTCCCCATAACATATATCATGTGATCATCAATAACATATCATACTCATCAAATGGGCGACCAACTTGTCAAGCCCCCCATCATAATGCCACTATGCACATCGATTTATCATAATTTAGAACACTTTAATTTAATAATCACTATAAACTAACTACAATTCACATTCATACATGCATACACATACAATTATCATTTAGCAACTTTTCTCACCATTTCAATGTTTAGTTAGACGATCCGAATCCAACGTACACCCCTATTCTAATTAATTACAACCCGAACACCCCCTTACCTCGATTCCAAGCTTCGACGATTTGTTCTTGATGTCGGTTGCGTCCTCTAGGTGCTTGGTTCAAGGTCCTACTTTCGAATCTAACACCCGCTTCACCACTCGCTCCGTCGGCGTTCGTTTCGCTTCCTACGAAGATCGGAACACAAAACCCATTAACGTTATACCACTCTCCTTGTTCTAAATACCGTTTTCAAGCTCACATGCACTGGAGGAGTGGAAAACATAAGCTTCTCCCACCATGCATGGCCATCAGCTAGAAAGAGAAAGTGAAAAGAGAGAGAGACAACTCAATTTGATGGGTCCGTAATGCTCACCTCGAAGTCACAATCCCAGAAACGTAGTTACTTAGAAGTTTCGACGCGAAACGGACCTCCCCTTAGAAGCATGCAACTCACGGCCATGGAGAGGAAGAAGAAGAAGAAGAAACTCGTGTGTGAATGAAGGAGAAGAAGGTGAATTTTGATTATTTAAGACTCAGGGGCAAAATGGTCATTTCCTATTTTATATTTTTCTTTAAAGTTTTAATTAAAACTTTTACTTTTAACCCTTGTTGGTAATTCTAAATTCACTTTCATCCAATTACTCCTCATTTTAACTTCATACTTAATTAATCAAGTGAATTTATTTAATTCTATGATATTTAATTATTTATAATTGAATTGATAATAATAATAATAATTCCAAGATCTCAAATAAATCTCTAAGACAATTATTAATATTTTTCGCCAATCAAAATTTTAACTAAATTATCCGGGATGTTACACTAAGGATTGGAGTTACCGGAGGGATTTGCTATTCATTTCAATAAGATGTGCTACCTTTCTTTGAAACATTGGATTAGAAGAGTGAGATCATCCCCGGTCTTTCCATTTCTAACAAAAGGAAGCTACCAAACTCGCATCACATTGTAGTAGACTCATATGGACTAGCATCAGAAATCAATGAGTAAGAGATGTACTTCATCTTAGTATTCACATCAAATTTTCTAAGAATATTTATCAAAGATGTTCCCAGTTAAATATATTTTTGGTCTCTTCTTGTGATTTGATTAATTTTTAGTTTAATGCTTTTTTTCACTAGTTTTGATCCTTATGATCCATAAATATTGAAATTGATCCCTAAAATATAACACTATTAACATAGCTATTAACTTAATAAATGGAAATGCTATGTCATTCACCTTCTCTTTAGTGTCTCCATGAACATGGATAATCATTATCCATTATCTGTTTCTAGTTGTGTAAAAATGTTATCAAAGTACATATTATGCAAGATAATATAAGTATGTCCATTTATCTCTTTTTATGCTTTTCAAGCTAGTCAATATTTAATTTTATCAAACACTTTTACTTTAATTAGTTAGCTTGTTAGTTTTCATCTTTTAATTTCTAAATACCTTTCTAGCTTTTAGCTCGCTTTTAAGGTCTCAACTAGTTAACATGCAAAACCACTATAAGAACTATACGACATAACATAAAAAAAAAATTTGTTGCTGACAAAAAAATTGACACTAACCAAAAAAACAAATGCAATAACCGTTTTGTGTTGTAGTTAAGCCCTAGACAAAGCCCTCTAATACAACAGTTCCTTAGGACCACGTCTGATGCTATGTAGCCTACATCACATCTGATGCAACATCATTGTTGTTCTTCTCTACATGTCTTCATTGTGATTATCTCCTTTATGTGTTTTAGGATTCTTTTCTTTGAGATGATAATAACAACCAGAGTCATGGCAATGACGGTTCGATATATTCACCTTCACCCATCTTGTTCCATGCCTAAAATTCTAAGCTTTTAATTTCACAAAACACAGCTAGATGCAAAGATAAAAAAAAATACAAAATACCAAATAGTCACAATCCTTACATACACAAAAATACATAAATAAAAAATAAAAGATCTAGTTTATGTTGCAATTCCCCACCTGTGAAGTAACATAAATAAATCCCCAAAAGCAAAAACCCATCAAAATAACAAAATTTGACAAAATAGAAATCTGGGTGTTGTTGAATTGAGCAAAATAGATTGAGACTTTAAAACAAAAAATGAGATTAAAAAAAGAATAAAAGGGTTATGCCTGGAATAATAAGAGGAAGAAAACTAAAGATATGCATGCATAAATAAGACAAACATCATTGAGATTATTGATTGGAGAAAAAGTGAAATAAGATGAGAGGAGAAGAAGAGAAATGATTTGGTAGGGGGTTGCTCCTGAGTTTTTACGCAGCAGTTGCGTTGAATGGTGTCCCACGCAAACACAAAAAGCTCTGATGCAACACATGTTTCATTTTTTTGAAATTCGTATACGTATTGCGTTGTTTCGTCGAATGGTAGCTAACGCTAATGTTAAAATGTAGAGTTATCTGGAGCTGATAAAAAAAATATGTTGGAGCTGTGCTCTAATGTATGTTTGTATGCTAGATATATGCTCTCTTGTTATGAAAGTAGACTAGGAGTTGTAATTATATAATCTATAGTGTAATTATAATTAAGGATTAACAAGGTCACGTAAATTTGTTAAGTTACTTGATAATTTAAGACTATTTAGTGTACGCTTGATAAATATTATTGATGATACTTAATTGAAATCTATTTAGCATATGTAAAATATAGTTATATATTAAAATTTATATATTTTCGCGTCTTCCCTTTCTCAATTTTTGAATGATCATTATGTAAAACAATTTTTGAGTTTGGCAGGACCAAAAACAATTTTTATAGAAAAAAACTCTTAAAGGTATGTATATATAAAAAGCTTATCTAATTTTATACTGGGTAGAAAATCAAAAGTAAAAAAAATATTTAAAAACATTATTAATACTTGATCATAAAAATATATTACTTATAATTTTTTATAAACACATGATTAGACAAATCCATATAAAAAATATGTGGTAAATGTTAAGCTTAAAAACTTGTCTTACAAATCGCTGTCACCATAGCCTAAAACTGAAAATCATGCTTTCATATCCATCACCATTTTTATTTTGTTCTGTTTCTTTTGGCCATAGGTTTTGAACCCTCCACTAGCTTCACTCACCATTTCACTTATTGTCCTTTTGTCTACCTGCTGCTTTTTCTCATTCACCTTATTCATTTCCTCTACCAAACTTTTTTTTTTCTTAATAGCAAACTTTATTCAAAGATGATTGATGATCAACAACTTTCAATTCTCTAAAAAAAAACTACATATAGGAATAACAAACTCAAAAAGTCTTTTATTCTCAAGCTAAAAGTCACAAATACAAAAACAAACATTTCATAAAACAACTTTGAACAAATTGACTCTATCAATTCAACAACTCTATCAATTCAACAACAAAGCTTTAATTTTTCGTATCTATTCTCTTTTTCCTCTTTGGTTATATAGACTTTGTTGATACCTAAATTAAAATACATACATGTATTATTAGAAGAGAGAAAGAAAGACCGTAAGATATTAAAGGACACAGATCAGAGAAAAAGAATAAGTAAAAAAAGGATAAGAAGCTTTCGACGAGTGGTTAGACAATTAAAAAGAGTTGGTTATTGGTAATGGTTTCGTTGTGGCTTGGTGTAAGTTATGTGATGCTAGTGCAATGACCAAAAGAAACAAAATGATGGCCAATGAAAATGGTTGTGGTGAACAAAAGGCAAATAACTCTTTTCATTAGTAGGAAAAAAGTACATCAAACAAAAAACAAACACTAAGTCACCTACTTAGTAATAACTTTTTTTTTCATAAAAATTAACTAAATTAAAGGTTAAAACATATTAAACCTAGCCCAAACTCATTTGATAAATTAAAGGTTAAATTATTATTTTAATTCCTTATCTTTTTAGTAAATTTCAAGTTAAACCCCTAATTTTTTTAGTTAGTTAAGTCTCTTATCTTTTTAAAGTATTTTATTTAGACCCATTTTGTCTAATTTTCACTAATTAACTCTAAGGTCATGACTATTGGGAAAGATAACAAAAATAATAACAAGCAGAAGCAAACTGAATCTCTCTTTTCCTATTATGTAATTAAAACAAGCTTCACACAATTTTCAAGCGATCAATAATAAACACAAAACAAAAAAATTAAATCAAGGACACCTAGATTATTAGCGTGGGATGGTGACAGAGAAGGTGATGGCAATGATGACAAATGGTGTGTGGCATGTCGAAGGAGGAAGATTGGGTGTGGAAACCAAGCAAAGAAAAACAATGACATGCAGATCTGGAAACCAAGCGCTACCACAATCAAAAGCGACACTTGCCATTGATTGTTTCATTGGAACTCTCTGTTTCTAACCACTACTGAACCAAACAAAATGAATCAGAGTGGCTTGGAGTAGGATAGTTTCGATGGTGGGGGACGATTGTGAATGGAGGGAGAGGATCAAGAAGGGACGTTGGCAATAGTGCTAGTTGTATGGAGGATAAAACTCGATGATGGTACTCATAGGAGGCAAAAGAAGGAAAGGACAAGAAGAAAGGAAAAGAAAATAGAGTCAAAATCAAATTTTTAAACAATAGAGAAGGAAATGTAGAATATTAAATATTTCAAACAATAACCTATTTAACAGGAAATTGTTAAGGAAATCAGCGTGTTGCGGAAGCACTGGATCAAATTAATTGGAGATAAAGAGAAGCAAGTATAAGGGTAAGAAAATAAACACATAATATTTCTATGGAAAACCTCCAAGACTGGAGAAAAAGAACACTGATGATCACGAGCAAAACAGTTCCACTATGTAAGAAGGAGAGTACAAGAAGTTCTCAAAAGGAAACGAGAACAAAGAGACAATAGCCCTATAAGTCACAGGGACAAAAATAAAATTATCTCTCAAATTTTCTGACTAGAGTACTCTCTCAGATGAAACTAAAATATATACTCGCTACTAAAAATTCTCTCAGGATTACATTAGGAGAGAACTTGACCATGATTGTAAATGTGGTACTTGAATCCTTTTATAGGCAATTTTAAGGAATATAATAATATTTCCTAAAGACAAAACTAATTTGAATTGGTTTTGTGAAGAAGTAAAATTCAATTTGAATTTGTATTATGAAGAAGTAAAATTCAAATTGAATTTGTATTGCGAAGAAGTAGAATTCAAATTGAATTTGTATTCTGAAGAAGTAGAATTCAATTTGAATTGTTATTCTGAAGAAGTAAAAAACAATTTGAATTGGTATTGTGAAGAAACAAAATTCAATTTGAATTGCTCAAGATAAATGAAGTACCACATTAACAAAATTTGAGACATGTATTTAATAATCTCCACCTTGGATCAAATTTGCTAAATTTCTCATTGTCGAATAAAGCCCAAAGGGGCATTCAAGTGCTGTGTAGACCAACCAAGTCCAAGCAATGTTGGAACTTTGTATTAGGAAGTGGCTTAGTGAGCATATCTACTAGATTATCAGAAGTATGAATCTTCTGCACCATAATTTCACCAATTGTAACAATGTCTCGGATAAAGTGATGTTTTACATCAATGTGTTTGGTCTTGTCGTGATAACGACTATCACTAGTGGAGAAAGGGGTTTTAAGCACGGTTCTGGATGGCTTTTAAGGACGGTTAGAACCGTCCTTGTTTCCTAACGTGCTTGTAGATGGGTACTTTTAAGGACGGTTATGAACCGTCTTTGTAAGTATCTTTTAAACACGGTTATTTTTAACCGTCTTCGTAGGGGGGGATATTAAGAACGGTTCTGAGAATACCCGTCTTCGTAGGTGGGGTTTTAAGCACGGTTATTGGAATAACCGTCTTCGTAGGTGGGGTTTTTAAGCACGGTTGTGAGTATAACCGTCTTCGTAGGTTGGCTTTTAAGCACGGTTCTTGAATAACCGTCTTTGTAGGTAGCTTTTAAGGATGGTTGCTGAATAACCGTCTTCGTAGGTGACTTTTAAGGACGGTTCTGGGAATAACCGTCTTCGTAGGGGCCTTTTCAGGACGGTTCTGCGAATAACCGTCTTTGTAGGTGACTTTTCAGGACGGTTATTTCACAACCGTGTTCGTAGGGTGTGACTTTTAAAGACGGTTTTACCATAACCGTGCTTAAAACACTTATTTTTTTTAAAAAAATTTTTTGTTTTTATTGTTTCCCAAAACCTGCATACAGTAACCAGACAGCCCAATGATGAATAATAATGAAAATGAATAAATTTCAATCAAATTATCTAAACATCAAATATGTTACATAAATGCCTAACTAGTAATTAATCTACACTAATGAGTATATAACTACACAGTAATAATATAATAAATGACAGAATTTTATTAGAGTCCTTCCTTGAGTTGAAGAAGGCTGGTGGCCCATTGGTTTCTGATTTCATCAATGTATCCTTCAGGGAACATTAAGGAGGAGTCTCGAAAGTGCTGCAAGGAAGACATGATCATTAATAGGTAAGCAACAATTTGTAATAGTAATATGTAAAAACCAAATAAATTAATGTAGGCAGCAAAAACTTACAGTTGTCCATCTGTCTACTATACCAGATTGGACAATGGTAAGCATCGTCTTCATCACGAAATACCCACACTCAAAGCTGCCATTCTGCCTATAAGACTACAAGGTACCATACATTAATTTCAAAATTGGTTTTTTTGTTACTAATTGAGGTAACATTAAAAGTAATGCTTATTAATTGAAGTGCTTACTTTTGGGAAGACCCACTCTAGTCTTTTCTTAGTCCCTTTGCCGCGTAGTAGATGGTACCCAATTAAAGCCCTGTAAGAGAATAAAACACCAGTTTAGTTAATAGAATGACTTAATCAAATATGTAAAGTTGTTTTATTTTTAAAAATCAACTTACCCGTCGAGTATTTTCATGTAGTCCGCACCAGGACTCCCATGCAACGAACAGAAGCATGCAGCAATGTTGTCCTTCGGGCAAATGACCAACAGTTGCCAGTGAAGGCTGGAATGTACCGTTGAATAGTGACAACACAATCCATTATTAAATTAACAAAAATAACTTAATATTTATTAGACTCTTACTCTCTATGAAATGGCGCAAGGTACACAGTCTTGTCCGAGGCATGCATCCAATTCTGGATGTATGCCTGAATCCCCTCCTTGTTGTTCCCACGAAGTTGTATTAGAGAGGGCTCCAGGAAACCATAAGTATGATTGACACCTCTCTCTATACAAAGTCTATGTAAAAACCTAATCAAATTTGAAGAAGTTTAGTGTTGTAAAAAATATAAATTTAATTGACACTTTCATTGAACGAAAAACATTATACTTACAGCTCCCAACACTGAATCACTGAAATATTCAACATCTGATTCCCTGTTAGGACCTCACACAAGTCAGGTCGTGCAATGTACACTGGGAACTCACTCACGAGACCAAAAACAGATTCCTCCCATGGAACCGGAATAGTGCAATTGCGAAGCCCAGCTGATATGTCCCATAGTTGTTCTATCGGATCAAGGGGGGGCTCTGGCTTCTTTGATGGGGCAGCAACCTGTTAAATTAGTTAAAAAAATTAGAAGCAATTTATGATTATTGAATGGGTAACTTAATATATAATTGATGCTTGGGTAAAGAGCATACCTGGGGACCAGAATCTGACACAAGTCTGGTCGGCCACATAAGGAAGTGTCCTACAGCCTGGCCGACGAGTCGTACCTCAAATGTTGGAATGGGAACAACTGCATCTGCCTTAAGGACCTGTACAACCGAAATCCTTGATACACCATCAGGTAATTTCTGATGGTGAACCAAAGGGCCTAGGTTATACACTGAACCAATGGCAACTGGCTCTTCCACTCCATCCACAAATAGGTCACACTGACGGTAGTCTCCAAGATTTACGTCGTCATCATCACCGTCAGGTGCAGCACATGACCCCTTTGTGCTGACCCGCCTAGTCTGCATAATTACACAACATTTTAAAGTTATTCAAGAAATAATCATAATGAATCATAGGTGATTCAATTAAATAATGTACAATGTAACCTGTGGGTCCACCACCGGTGGCGTAGGTTGACATTGTTGACTGAATGATGCCATCATCTCACTCCGAAACCTCTTTCTTCTTATACCGTGACACCCCACACCTAGGACATCGATGTAGCATTTCAAACTCACCACTGTATAATACACAATCATTTGGGCATGCATGTATCTTCGTATACTCCAAGCCCATAGGACACAACACCTTTTTAGCCTCATAGTTACGATTTGGCAAAGTGTTACCAACTGGGAGCATTTCTTTCAACAACTTAAGTAAGTCAGTGAAGCTTTTATCTGTCCACCCATTTATTGCTTTCAAATTAAATAATCGTAAAACTGCTGACAACCTCGTGAAGTTAGAGCAATTCGGATACAACGGCTTTTCAGAATCCTCACATAGACTCGCATATACGTGAGCTCTCTTAAAACTTTCTACACCCACATCACGGATCATATCCTCAAGTCGGTCATCCATGTCATCATCAACCTCATGAGCAAAGCCTTGATTTTTTGTTTGAAAACTAGTACTTGGCACCTCAACATGTTCACCATGCCATATCCATCGCGTATAACTCTTAAGAAATCCATCACATAACAGGTGTTCTCGAACCTCTGTCAATTCTAGCCGGCGCATGTTTAAGCATTTAACACAAGGGCAAAAATACATTCCATTCACCTCTTCAGCATTTCGTATCACGTACTCTATGAATGTTTCAACTCCACCCTCATATTCTGGACTTATACGTGATGCAGTTATCCAACTTCGATCCATACTCACTGTTTACAATACCAGTAAATTTAACGGTGCTATGAATCTTACTTTCTTCACAAAGGTGGTGGTCCTACCCATTCAAGATGAACATTTTTCTATACATCATAACCATATACAACTTAGGAGTTATTTTAAAATTTGATAAAATTTCGGCAGCATTTCGTATTGGTCTCTAAGTACACGAAATGAAAGTGGTGAAATCAAATTCAACCACAATCAAATATGCACCCAGAGAACAATACAAAACTTAACTAACCAAAACTTGATCAAATTTTAAAATAAGTCTTATGTTGTACATAGCAATGATGCATAAAAAATTGTTCATCCTAAACTGTCTAAACAGACAATTCAAGATTCAACACAAATGATGAAATCAATTAATTTAATTACCATTTGTGTCGAATCTCAAACGGGAAACTATGGTTCACTCACAAATAAAAAGGACAAAAAAAACCTATCAGGAACTAATAACCTAACATAAAAAATTAAGCTATCAAAATGAACGACAACAAATTCAAATTCAAATTACAGAAAGTAAAATTCATAACTAACAATACTAAGCATTCCCTAATAGCATTCATAATTTTCCTAAGCATTCCTAAGCATTTTAAATTACTAAAATTAATAAATAGAGAATATAAAATAATAGAATTCTTATTTTAAATTTTCCTAACCATTTCTAACTTATAACTAACAATACTAAGCATTCCCTAATAGCATTCCTAAGCATTTCTAATTAATAAATAGAGAATTTAAAATAATAGAATTCTTATTTTAAATTTTCCTAAGCATTCCTAATTTATAATTAACAATACTATGTATTCCCTAATAGCATTCCTAATTTTCCTAAGCATTTTAAATTTTTAAAATTAATAAATTCAGAATATAAAATAATAGAATTCTCATTTTAAATTTTCCTAAGAATTCCTAATTTATTACTAACAATACTAAGCATTCCCTAATAACGTATTTCCAAATCTTAACCAATATAACCAAATACTAAGCCTAAAATAGTAAGATATATTAACTAAACATACTACTAACCAACATTAATATTGCATCATAAGAGTAAAATGGGGCTTATGGAAGAACCTGTTATGCGTCGTTCGAGAGAAGGAGAAGGGAGGATATTCGTCAAAGTGAAGAAGGAAGAGAAGGGGACGATTCGTGAACTGTGAAAAATGGAGGGAGGGAGGCTTACTCAAAGTGAAGATGCGGAAATGGAGGGAGATAGGTTTGTGAAAGTGAAGATGTGGAAATGGAGGGAGAGAGGATTTGTGAAAGTGAAGATGTGGAAATGGAGGGAACACGAAAAATAGAAATGGGAGGGAGAAGTGTTTCGTGAAATGGAAATGGAAGGGAGTGTCTCGTGAAATGGAAATGGAAGGGAGTGTAGTGTCTCGTGATTCGTGAAATGAAAATGGGAGGGAGGAGTGTTTCTGTGAAATGTACAGAGGAGGGTGGGTGTTTAACTTAAAATAAGTGTGGGGTCTATTAGCTCGGTTCCCCTATAACCGTGTTTATAGTATATCTATAAACACGGTTCCCCAATTAACCGTCCTTGTAAGCGTAACCTTCAAACACGGGTCCCCAACACCCGTCTTTATAGATACCCTATAAAGACGGTTCCCTTAACCGTTCTTATATATATTATTAAAAATTTTAAACATTTAAAATATCAACACCTTTAAGCACGGATATAATTTAACCGTGTTAATAAAGCCCCTATAAACACGGGTATGTAACAACCGTGCTCATATGCCCCTTTTAAAAATTTTGAAAAACAAAACATGGTTCCTCATATTTACATAAATACCACCGTGCTCTTTTAAACACGATTTTAAGTGAACCGTGCTTAATTCCCCGTCCTTATAACTACTTTTTGTACTAGTGTATTCTTAGTCAAATGAATAGCACTTTGACTATCACAAAACACAGTAAGAATATCTTGTGTAAGACCAAGTTCTTTGAGCAAACCACGAATCCAAAGAGCCTCTTTCACACCCTTTATGACTGAAATATATTCTGCTTTAGTTGTAGATAATATAGCAATAGATTGAAGAGAAGCTTTCCAACTGATAGCAGAGTTACAAAGAGTGAAGATGTAACCAGAAAGAGATCTTTTTTATCAAGATCACCACCATAATCTGAGTCAACAAAATCTGCAACATCATTAGTTGTAGCTTTGCTTCTGTCAAATACCAAGCCAATATCAGAAGTACCTTTTAGATACCGAAAAAATCCATTTCACAGCATTCCAATGATCCTTTTCAAGATTATGCATGTGTCGACTCACCATGCTGATAGCATATGCTAAATCTGGTCTATTGCATACCATAACATACATTAAACTGTCAACTACACTAGCATAAGGAACGTGTGACATACGCTCTATTTCTTCTTTAGTTTGTGGGCATAGATCTGAAGATAACTTGAAATATGCAGTAAGTGGAGTAGAAACAGGTTTACAGGTTTTCATATTAAATCTGTCAAGCAATCTCTCAATATATTTCTGTTAAGATAAGAATAATTTACCAGCTTGACAATCCCTGTGAATCTCCATGCCAAGAATTTTCTTAGCTGCACCTAATTCCTTTATCTCAAACTCATTATTGAGTTGAGTTTTTAATTTCCTGATCAGAGACTTGTTACGTGATGCAATCAATATATCATCAACATAAAGTAACAAGTAAATGAAAGTTCCATCGGGAAATTGTTAGAAATAAATACAGTGATCATATTGACTCCTTGAATATCCTTGTCCAATCATAAAGGAGTCAAACCTTTTGTACCACTGTCTAGGAGCTTGCTTGAGACCATATAAAGATTTTATCAAACGACAAACAAGATGCTCTTTACTAGGAACAATAAATCCCTCTGGCTGATCCATATAGATTTCCTCTTCCAGCTCTCTATGTAGAAAAGTTATTTTAACATCAAGTTGCTCCAATTCCAGATTAAATAAAGCAACAAAAGCAAGCAAGATACGGATGGAGGTATGACGAACAACTGGTGAGAAAATCTCATTAAAGTCAATACCTTCCTTTTGATGAAAGCCTTTGACGACTAATCTTGCATTGCATCTAGGATCTTCAACCCCGGGAATGCCATCTTTCTTCTTGTACATCCATTTACATCGAAGCGGTCGTTTGCCTTTAGGGAGTTCTGTCAAACTCCATGTATTATTCTTATAAAGACTTTCAATTTCTTCATTCATAGCTAGTAGCCATTTTGAAGAATCTGCACAAGAAACAGCTTCAGAATAGCTGGTAGGCTCCACAGCATCATTTACCTCTTGTGTAATAGACAAAGCGTAAGCAGTCAGATTATCATCAATAGTGTATATCTGGCCTTTTAATTTGTCTCCTTGGTCTGTCTCGAGCAATAGAACAATCCTCTTCCTGCGGCTGAATGGGAGAAGTGGTATGATTATCACCATGATCATCAATGCTAGACTCATTGGTAGAGGAAGATGAGACATCAACATTAGTAGATTTTAATTCTAACTCCACATTCTCACTAGTACCCTGTAGATTATTAGTACTAGAAGAAAAATAGAAGATTGTTTTCCAGAAGATAATAATGCATCCTCATTAAAAGTCACATCTCTACTGAGAATTAACTTTCGTGACTTAGGATCAGAACACCATAGACGATATCCTTTAGACTCAGATACATAACCAAGAAATATGCACTTAATAGCTCTTGGAGCTAATTTGTCATCATTAACATGTGAATATGCAGGACATCCAAAGATTCTTAAATTAGAATAATTAACAGGATTACCTGACAAAATTTCTTCTGGGATTTTAAAATCAAGTGAAGAGTGTGGAGAGCGGTTAATCAAGTAACAAGCAGTAGATGCTGCCTCTGCCCATAATTCACGTTGCCATAACCCAACATTTGAGAGCATACAACGAGCTCTCTTAAGGATAGCTCTATTTAAACATTCTACAACACCATTCTACTAGGGTTTACCTGGAATGGTTTTATGTCTAGCAATACCATGATTTGTGCAGAACTCATTAAAGTTACCTTCACAAAACTCCAATCCATTATCTATTCTGAGCTTCTTGACTTTCTTCCCTGTCTGAGTTTCCACAAGAGTTTTCCACTTCTTAAAAGTAGGAAAAGTTTCATTTTTATGTCTTAGAAAGTAGACCCAGACTTTACGAGAATAATTATCAATAATAGTCATCATATAACGTTTTCCTCCATAAGAAGGAATTTTGGAAGGTCCCCAAAGATATGAATGAATGTAATTAAGAATACCTTTTGTTCGGTGAGCTGCAGTAGAGAAGCTAACTCTTTTCTGCTTCCCAAAAACACAATGTTCACAAAACTCCAACTTACCGATGCCTTGATTACCAAGAAGACCTTGCTTGCTCAGAAGGTGTATGCCTCTTTCACTCATATGGCCTAGGCGCATGTGCCATAATTTGGTGACATCAATATCAGGCATGGAAGATGAAACAGTTGTTGAGCCTGTCACCACAGATCCTTGCAAGATATACAAACTACCAACACGGGTAGCTTTTAATAGAACAAGGGCACCTTTTGATACCTTTAGAACTCCACCTTCAGCTGAATACTTGCACCCAAGAGATTCTAGGGTGCCAAGAGAAAGTAGATTCCACTTCAAGTTGGGAACAAAGCAAACTTTAGAAAGAGTCCTAACAATACTATCATGAGACTTGATCTGAATGGTACCTATTCCTGCAACCTTGCATTGGGTATCATTACCCATCAAGACAACACCACTATCAATAGGTTCAAGAGTGGTAAATAAGTCCTTATAATGACATATATGGAAAGTACATCCAGAATCAAGAATCTATTCATGTTTGCTCCTCTTATCAGAAGAAATAACAGATAGCATAACATCACCATCAGAATCATTCTCAACATTAGCAGCTTCAGCTGGTTGTTTATCCTTTTCATGCTTTTCTTGTTTCTTTTTCATGATAAAGCAATCAGAGATATCATGCCCATATTTCTTGTAATAGCGACAGGTTTTATTGGATTTACGCCCTCTGGATCTGGATCTGGATTTGCTCTTTTTATTACTGGTACTTATTTTTTCTTGAGTTCTGCCCCTGACACTTAAACCCTCACCTTTGTCCTCAGAATGAATTTCAAGATCAAACTTTTCTTTGGATAATAAATTAGATTTAACATCTTCAAAGGATAAGGTATCGTTGTTACCATATAACATAATTTCTTTAAAGTGTTTATAGGTAGAAGGTAGAGAGACAACTAACAAAACAACTTTTCTTCATCATCAATTTTTACATCAATATTTTCCAGATGCATAATAATAGAATTAAACTCATTAAGATGAGATTGAATAGAAGTACCTTCAACCATACGAATGGTATATAACCGTTCTTTGAGACAAAGCTTATTTGCGAGGCTTTTGGTCATGTATAAAGTCTCCAATTTCAACCACAAAGCTGCAGCAGTGGTTTCGTTGGCTACCTCACAAAGAACCTCCTTGGACAAGCAAAGTTGGATTGCTGAAAGTGCCTTTTCATCTAACTCATCCTATTGCTCATCGGTCATAGTAGATGGTCTTTTTGTTTTGCCATCTAAAGTTTTCCTTAATCCATTTTAAGTGAGAACAACTTTCATTTGGACACGCCAAATAGAAAAATTGATCTTGCCATCAAACTTCTCAATGTCAAATTTGGTGACGGTAGACATATTGAACCTCCAATCGAACAAGCAGCTCTGATACCACTTGTTAAGGAAATCAGCATATTGCAGAAGCACTGGATCAAATCAATTAGAGATAAAGAGAAGCAAGTATAAGGGAAAGAAAATAAACACACAATATTTCTGTGGAAAACCTCCAAGACTGGAGAAAAAGAACACTAATGATCACGATCAAAACAGTTCCACTATGTAAGAAAGAGAGTACAAGAAGTTCTTAAAAGGAAAAGAGAACAAAGAGACAATAGCCCTAGGGACAAAAATAAAATGATCTCTCAAATTTTCTGACTAGGGTACTCTCTCAGATGAAACTAAAATATATATTCGCTACTAAAAATTCTCTCAAGATTACACTAGGAGAGAACTTGACCATGATTGCAAATGTGGTACCTTGAATCCTTTTATAGGCAATTCTAAGGAATATAATAATATTTCCTGAAGACAAAACCAATTTGAACTAGTTTTGTGAAGAAGTAAAATTAAATTTGAATTTGTATTTTGAAGAAGTAGAATTCAAATTGAATTTGTATTGTGAAGAAGTAGAATTCAAATTGAATTTGTATTGTGAAGAAGTAGAATTCAATGTGAATTGTTATTCTGAAGAAGTAAAAAACAATTTGAATTGGTATTGTGAAGAAACAAAATTCAATTTGAATTGCTCAAGATAAATGAAGTACCACGTTAACAAAATTTGAGACATGTATTTAACAAGAAATATCTTTATTTTAACAGATAAAAAAGGTATAAGTTTAAGTGCACAAAAGAAAATCCACCTAGGCCTTCATCATATTTTTAAAAGATTATGTGTGAAGAAACAATTCCAAAACACAGATAGAAATAGGAAATAAAAATTTGAAGTTTTGATCATTTTCCGATCGGAATTGAAAATGCGGTGACACTAGCTCTTTTTTTTTTTTAAACGTTTTTTGGACAGTTTCTTTTTCTTGTACTGGGTAGAACCCTCGCCCATTTCTTGCCGTTTTCGATCTGTCACCGGCGCGTCTTCTCTTCTGGTTGGGTGGTTTGTTTTTATCTCTTATTACATTACAGATGGTGTAGGCATTTTCGTTGCAAAATTATGCTGATGAAATCCCTGTTCCTATTTGATATATTATTTGTCCTTGGCTATTTAAATAATTGTTTTGTGCATTTTGTCTTTGGTGATGGTTCTATTTTGGGAATGGTTGTCGATACGTTATTATTTATTACTCGTTATTAAGATTCTATTGTTGGATTTCCAATGCCCAAGTAGGAATGGTGTTTGAACTTTTTAAGGCTTGTGCAGTTTATTTTTCAATGGCTACTTTTTTGCTTAAATATGATTTTAGAACTTATTTTTTATCAATTTTTTATTTTAATCAATCAGTTATTTTTTTAATAGTTTCAATTGTTATGTTATTAAATATGTTGAAATTGGTTCCTAATATATTAAAATTGGTCCTCAAAATATAATATCATTAACTCAAGTGCTAACTAAAGAAACGGAAATATTATGTCATAACTTATTCCACTATTTAATTTTTTATTGACTCTATCTTCTTTTGCATTAACATTGTTATGAATCAATTTCAACATATTTAATAATATAAGGATCAAAATCAACCAAAAAAAAAATCTAAAGACCAAAACAAAAAATTGATAAAAACATAAAGACTAATAACATATTTAACTCATTTTTTTAATAACGGACCTAATATTAAAATGGTTAAAATACCCTTTTAGCCCTCTTAAAGTCAGGGTTTAGAAAAAAAATCCCTTAAAAAATCCTGTAATTTTGGCCCTTATAAAATTTTTAGGTTTTCAAAATCAAGGAAACGTTAGCCTTGACTGTTAACGGATGAGTTGACTAATGTCTGTGTCACCTCATGACTGACACATGTGACATGCCATGGCTAGAATTTGTTAAAAGGTGGTTTGATTAATTAAATTAGTGATTAGTTGAGTTAATTTATAATTAACGTAATTAAATTTCTTTTTACCAAAATGTGTGTTTAGAATAGTTGAGTGTTTCTGAAACTCCGGTGTTCCCCATATTCTTGTCTTTTATTTGAGTCTTTGCGAAAGTCTCCCTCTCCCTTGTACTCGTTGGTTCAGTGTCACTATTATGCAAGGTGAAAAGTTGTGTGGCTATAGAAGCTTGTATGGGACATCATGTGGGACATCAAGAACTAAAAAAGGGCGTGGGTCAGTATTTCAAGTATCTAAATAAGTATTTTAAATGTTGTAGTGTGGAACCCTAGTATTTTAAATTTGTTGGGAATCTGTGTAATGGGTTTTGGGAATGAAAGGACCACATGCTGGTTGTCTTTTATGGGTTTAGGGTTTAATTTCTTTTGTGCACATTCAATGTAGGAAGCAACTTTGTTGTTGCAATACACCATAAAGGAAATTTTGATGAGTTTTACTACTTTACTGATTATAATTTGTTTAGGGTTAAATTTTAATGTTGTTATACACCATAAGAGAAAATTTGAATTGCTTTACTAATTTTAATTTGTTTAGGTATGAGTTTTACGTTTGTTATACACCATAAAGGGGAATTTGATAAGGGACCATCAATGTTGTACATTGATAAAGACATAGATGCCATTCACAATATAGATTTGGATAGATGGTCTTTTTTTGAGGCACGGTTACTAGTTCAAGACCTTGAGTACAAAGGAAAATTTAAATTATGGTGGAAGACCAGGAAAGTCCGAGTACAAAAGTGTCACATGGAGCTCACATGCACTTGAGTTGAGTGAGCATGCAATTAATGAGAAATGTGAGGTTGATATGTATGTTGAACATCGTTTGTATGAGGTTGATGAGATTGTTTGCTTGGGTGGGGCAATAGATATGGTTATACAATTGTGGGCCAAAAAGGTATGGCCTAAACCCAAGAAACCCAACAAAGCCAACAAACCCAAGACATAATTAGGAGAACACAGTCTAGCCCTTATGTGAGTCCTAATAAAGTAGTGACTAGGAAAAAAATTTACAAGAGTGAACTGTAGAGGTTGAGGAATTTAAAGTCTAGTGAGGTCCTAACTAAGGTGCCAGCTGAGGTACAAAGATTGAAGACAACTATTATTAACGTGCTCTCACAAAGGTTAATTAGGGGTTGTTAATTTGGGAAACATTACAAATTTACACGTCAGTACCATTTGGACATACATGCAATAAATTAATAATTTTATGTGACATGTCAGTGATGAGGTGACATTACCTCATCAGTTAACAATCAAGGCTAACGTTTCATTGATTTTGAAAACTTAAAAATTTTATAAGGGTCAAAATTGCAGGGTTTTTTTAAAAGGAGCTTTTTTCTAAATCCTAGACTTTAAAAGGGTTAAAACGGTATTTCAACCTATTAAAATTGGCTTATAGTTATTATTAATTAAAGTTTGAAAATTCCATTTTGATAAAATAAATTTTTAATACAATATTATTTTGTTTCCCCTAAATATTAATATAAAAATATAATTTCATACTTCATGACTAAAATATATGTTAATATTAAGAGAATAACAAAAAAGTTAAAATATGTTATAAAGTTTTGACATGAAAAATAAGCAAAAACATATTTTTATTATTTTTGTTTCATGAAAAAAGAAAATAGTTTACTGAAACAAACATATTTTTATTTCCAGAAAACACATGAAAATAAAAATAATTGAAAAATGGAAATGTATAGTGAACGAAAATATATAGAGAGCGTTTTTGTAAACCAAACGCCACCTAAGGGATCAAAAATTTAATTTTTCCAAATTAATTAGAAGAGTTTAGTACTTCTCTCTAGCTAACACACGAGACTTTTGTGAAGAAAACAATGATTTGGTCTTAATTTCTAAGTATAGTTTTATTTTGGTTCTCTAATTTCAGTTTGTCTTATTTCAGTCTTTTAGGTTTTAAAAATATCTCATTTTAATTTTTTTGGTGCGTTGAATCTTACAATTTTATTTATTAGAATATTTTTCTTTTAGAATTTATGTATTTTTTTTCCAAGAAAGCAATTATTATATCAATTTCAACAATAAGAATGGTTAGATTCAACATACAAATTAAATGATCAAATGGTATTGTTAAAACTTGGAGGATCAAAATGGATAAAAAAGTAAAAATAAAATACTAATGTGAAACCTATACCACAAAGTTAGGAGAACCAAAACACCACTTTTTAAGATACAATTTAATTAAATCTTTACTCATTAAATTTTGATAACAAAATTTATTTTATAACTTTGATAATAAAATTTATAAAAATAAATTAAAAAATATTTTAAAATAATACGGGGCTAAATATTTATTTAATCCTATTTTTTTATATCGATTTAGACATTTCTATTCTTTTGTATTCAATTTAATCCGTTATACTTTTTTTTAAAAATCCACCTTTCTATTAACTCAAAACTAACTAAATATTACTACCTCCGGTTTCAAATATAAGCAAATTTTAGTGGAATTTTTTGGTCCTTTAATATAAGCAAAATTAGACTTTTCCAATGTCATTAAATGCTTGTTTACCAAATACGTCTTCATCATATATATTTCCAAGGCCACTAATTCTTTATGTAATAAATGATACTAAGGGCATTTTAAAAAATTAAATCAAATATATGGTAACATTAATGCAAATAACTACCTCCAACTACTATTCTTAATATGTATGAAGTTAGGTATATTTGCTTATATTTGGAACCGGAGGTAGTATATTTTATTGTAGTTTTGATTGAGTGATTATGGTTTTCTCTTTTTTAGTTAAACTAATCATTTAGTTCCTCTATATACCCTCATTTATGAATTAGTCACAACATCAAGAAATTTTAAGTTTTAATTCCGATTCATAACTAAACTTACAAATTGATACTACCTCTATTCCTTTTTATCTGTCTTCATTTTAAAAAAAAATTATTTCTTTTTATCTATCTCTTTAAAATTTCAATAACATATTATTATTTTTTTCCTGTTATACTCTTACCTAAGGAATGACTAAACACTAATAGCATTAATAAAGATTTAATTTAAGATGGGGATAAAATAAGAAAGTAGATGTAAAAATGTTTTAATTCAAGAATATTAATTATTTTTCTTAATCTGTATGATACCTTAAAAGATAGATAAAAAACAACGGAGGGAGTACATTTTATTTTTTATTAACATCGTTAACATGGTGGTGTATAGCTACCTATATATTTTTAAAAGAAAAAATAAATGTTATTAAAAAAAATGGGACCAAAATTTTTAGTTTACTTACATATACAGAAAAAAAGTATGAATTTTTAGTACATGAACTAATTTATAAATAAGAGTCAAATACAGGGACTAATTAATGGTTAAGGGGACTAATTAATGATTAATTTAACCTTTACTTTGTTTCTAGCTAGTGCCTGCCACCACCTCTTCTGCCAAGACTAAATCACCTCTCCATGCATGTCATTATCGCCTCCGTAATAATTACTATATCGAAAGAAGATATACACGATGTCATTTTTTTATTGTTATAACAGGTGTTATATGTTTCTTTATTAGCAAAAACAAAATGAATTAAAAATGTATAAGAACACCTAAACCTATATATACAAGATAGTTTATAAGTATCAAAGAGAGGTAAGAGGTACATTATACCATTCAAAGAGAGGTTAGGCATTGTAGAGGTATGGTGTTATATAGTATGGAAATGAAAAAATAACTAGACTAACTTGGAACTAATATAGAACATAATTAAAAAAAGATAAAAGAATAAACCAAAACTAAAAAACCATTTAATGTATTTGAGATGTTAAATTTAATTTATTTTTTAAAATACCCTTAATGTTAAATGATTGAAATAGTGACTTACTGAAATATCCTATTGTTTCAGTATAAATCTATATAATTTTTTTTCATTTAATATATCAAAAAAATGGTTTAATATTTCTTATATTTTAAAATAAAATAATTTAAAATTTTATACCTTAACTGTGGATATATTAATTTTTAGTAAATGAAGAAAGTTTTGAGATCAGAAGTTCACCTAATTTTGATAATTTATGATGTCTAAAAAATATTATTACATAAACTGAAAACGGTGATAACCTTGTACGTACCAAAAAGAAAACAAAAATGATAACCCCATAAAATGTAATGGAATGATCTAGAAAATTTGTTGGTGTTTTTATATGTGGCATCTTCCTTTATTATGTTTCTGGTCTTACATATGATTGCATGCAGTTGGTTTAGTGGGGAAACTCTCGAGTGATGAAAGATGGCGTGGGGCCAAAGCCAAATGTTTCGGTGTTGGATAAGGAAGAGAATCATGAGAGCTAGACAACTTCTTTCTGGATCACGCTACAATGGCCATAGATCTTTGTCAGTTCATTTTGTAACATGCTACCAGTGTTTTGTATTTTTAAATTTTAATTTTAAAATGAATAGACGAGATTATTTTAATGGTTTCTTCTTATCCTCATGAGCTTCTTGCCCTATTCTAAGTTGTAAAATGACGATTTGCCACAAACGCAACAGTCTAAGATAACAACCAACTCTATCACGTTAATCACGCAGCTTCATCCTCTTCCTTTTCTGATTCTCTCCTTCGATCTCTTACCGTGACTCTTGAGATAGACAAATACAACTCACATAACACACATTTACAGAAAACAAAACTTGCATTAATTGATCCAGTACTTCCGCACATAATATTTTTTTAATTTAAAATTAAAGAAAAATCTTTTGCATATTGAAAATACAACGGAACAACAAAATTACTCAGTACCACAAGTTAAAAAAGCTCTATCAATTGAGATCTACATGTTAAGTGCTGTTAGTGTATAACTAGTTAGTTACTAGGCAGCAAGCTACTTGCTGAGTCTGTTATGAGAGTTTGTTATATGAGCCCAAGTTTGTTATAATGGGCCCCACTCTGTTATAATCCTTCTCCATATATATAACTCTACCTCTGTAAAAGTAAAGCAGTGCAATATTAATAAAATCTTCAATAGCATTTCAATCGTTTACCGCAATGAGCAATCCTCTCCCTAACTCTCCTTTACTCATTTGCTGTTTCTGATTAGTGCCAGAGATTAGAGTATGTTTTTAAGATTGTGTGTATAAAAAATGAAAAGAAAGATAATAAATTTAGAGTTTAGGTGCGATTTTTTATACATATATACTGAAACAATACAATTGGAAATTCAAAAAGAGCCTAGTTTCATGAAGGTGAATTTTATTTATCAATTGAATTAAGAAGAAGAAAAAGTTGTCTAATCATATATAAATCAATTTCTATCTACAGTTTTTTTTTTAAAAAAATAAATCTACTGCTCTCTCTCGAGAGAGAAATGTTAATTTTTTTAATATAAAATAATTAATGTTAATTTGAAGATGATAAACGTACCTAAAAGCTAATATTTTTGTTCAGAAGGGGGAAAGGAGAGACTATAAGATTGTTTAATATTACTACTTATTCATAATATGATCTCTACTATAAACAGAATAAGATGTTGATTTTGATAATGTAAATAGAATTAGATTTTAATCAATCTAAGAAAAAAAGATTATATACATATTTCAAATATTTATTTATGTATTAACCGGCAAAGGGTTTGTAACCAAAGTAGCATTTTGTCTTTTATTATGACCAAAGGAATGTTGCTATTAACAAGTGTAATTATGAGTTGTTATAGGAATTGAAGGGGCAATGCCTATTTCCTGTGTATACATAAGACACATCGCACGTTTCACAAAATAAGTTTTACATAAGCAGGGAAGATATTGCACATTGCATGCACATTAGTTATGATGAGAGGAGGTAAAGGCAGGGAAGAAGCATATAATGGTTATCTTTTTCTGAACTTGTGGGGTCTCAGTTTTTTCGCGCAAACAGTGAAAGTGAGGAATAAAGATAACCAGCAAGCAAGAAAAGCAACAACATTGCTTTGCTTTCCCTCTCTCTCTCTCTGTACATTTGATACAGTGCAGCAATGAGAGTTGGTGCTCAGTGGCAAATAGCACGGATGAAAGGGCTCACTCTCCAACACTCCATAAAGCTAAACATATAATAACTTTTTTTATTATTACATGCACGAATATTACAACCCAAACCTTACCTATATATCACAAGCAGATTATAGGAAGAGTTATGAATTTGATATTTTACTAAATATATTTATTGAGAGAATTAAAAAATCTTAACTACAATTAAATTTTGAATAGAATTTTCTCAAAAAAAAATAATTGGTTTTAAAAAAGAAAAACAGAACCCTAAGATACCACATTTTTTAAATTTTTATGTCTCTCTTGTTCAAAGGTTGACAGTGTTTCATTCAATTCACTTTCAAACCATCACTTTTTCAGACACCACCAAATCACACACACTGCATTAATAATTACGAATGGTCTTAGCAACACATATATATATATATATATATATATATATATATGTATATATATATATATATATATAGAGAGAGAGAGAGAGAGAGAGAGAGAGAGAGAGAGAGAGAGGGAGGGAGGGCACAGGGTTATAGGCCTTGAATAGTGCAGGGCTAATAAGAGGCCAAGCAGCGGAAGCTACGCCAAACCACTGCGTGTTTTGTGTGTGTAGCGTTGATCAGTGGTTCAAGAGCCTCAGACTCAGTTCTCTGATGCACACCACAGAGGGCACCCTGAGACAATCCTCTTCTTGTATTCTATATTTACAAGTTTTTTGGATATCAACTGAACATAAAACAAATCAAAGATATGGCATTTTTAAATCACAACAGGCCAAAAAATTTCCATCACAGATCCCAATGTCGGAAACGGTAACGTTATATGATCTAGTGAGGAGAGAGTAGACTATACACACACAACTCTCCTACTCTTCAAAATAAATTCAACTCCAACTTCATTCACAGCCATTATGAACAACTTTATTTATTTCCACGTCATTTCAACAATATTGAGATTTATGATAAATTACAACGTAATGTCCAAACAGATTGTGATTAAAGGGAAATCACCCTTCTCTTTGTATATAAGTCACATATTTTTGCTTTTAAAATTTCAAAAATTAACACATTACAGAAGTAACACAAAAACTAAAAGGGAATGTGTTATTTTTCAATTGAAAAGAGGGGGAACATGTAATTCAATCCGCAATAAATGAAAAAAGAAATGGGTGCCCAACGTACCATCTAATGAGAATTTGGACAACTGATCAACACCTAGCTGAAATTGAAGAGTATATGAACGCATTATGGTCACAATTTTTCCACACCTGTTACATATATGTTCCTTTGAAGCCAAACAAAGAGTGACATAACTAGCTAGCATATACCTAAAGGAGTACTACTTTAAGACAATAATTAAAATAATTATCAGAAGTTGGGTCTATTCAATTTCTTCCAAAAGTTATAATTAAAGAAAAGGTCTACCACTCTACCTCTTGGTCTCAAATGTAACTAGGGCAAAGCACTATATTGCTGCTGCACATCACCCCAAGCATGGACACCACTATTCCAGTTGCTTGCATTATCACTAACAGGACCCCCACCACCACCACTAGTAGTTGGTGTAGGAGTCACAGAGGCAAAAGAGTTCCCAAAGAACCACTCAGTAGGTGGCACTGTATCCCCACTTGGGCCATGTTCTTTTCTGGATCCCCCAACAGGTAAAAATCCTGGCTTTGAAATCTCAAGGTTCTGAAACAAAATGGGTTGTGGTTTCTCAAGCTGGTTAACCGTTGATGACACCGCAACACTATCTTTGTTGTTATCTCCACCAAACAGCATTGCCAACCTCTGCTGCTGCAGCTTCAGGTGCAAGTCCTGGTTCATGGAACTCAAAGACTCAATGGAAGAAGCAAGATTCATGGAGCTTACACCTTCGATTGCACCGTTATAAGAAAAGGGATAACTCATAGCAGCTGCAGCAGCCAGAGGATTTGAGGTGACGGAGGAAGAAGGGTCAAGGTTGAAACAAGAAGAAGCAGTAGTTGAAGTGTCTCCAAAAGAAGCGAACTGGTTGTTATAGATGGAAGTGGTTGGAGGGTGATGATGATGATGATGGAACCTAGGGAAGGGTAACCCTCCAAGGTGAAAGTCCATAGAAGGTGAAAGGCCATGAAGAAACTTAAGGCCACCAAGGTCTGAAGAAGAGGAGCCAGAGTCTTTGGAGTCACATGAAAGTCTTGATGATTTCACCTTCTTGTTCTTCCTGCACCCTCCTCCAATTGGGACATTTCGCAAGGCACCACCTTTTGTCCAGTATCTTCTACATGTCTTGCAGAAATGCCTTGGCTGTGTGAGGCTGTAGTTGTTGTAGTAGCAGAATTTGGTGTTTGGTGAGTCACATCTTGGACACTTCAAGCCTTGCTCTTGAGGCCTTGTTGAGGAGCCCTTCTTGTTACTAGAACCTTGGTTCTGATCTTGCTCTTTTGTTATTGTTGCTGCTGGTGGTGGTTTTGAAGGTGGTGTTTCATCTGGTGACATCCTTGGGAGAGGGAAAAAACCTTGGTGAGAGAAAATAAAAAGGAGTGTTGTTGGCCTTGTGGGGGTGGGAAAGCAATAACAAAGGTAGCTTCAGTTTCCTTTTGCAGATGCAAAGATACTCACCATAACCAATTGAATGATTTCATGCATTGAGGAAGAGGAAATGGAAGAAAGAAAGGGAGGGTCTTGTGTTGAGTCTTTGATGGGCACTAACCTGTGATTCTCATCAAGGAGGGTGATTGGATTGGGAATTAGTAAAATGATATATGAAGTTGGGTAACCGGTCTTTTTCAGATCTAATGGAATAAAGAAAGCTATGTCTCTATACACATAATTGTATGGAAGAGAGATATAGAGACAGAGAGAAGGGCACAGATGTCACTAGAATATACAGTTGGTAGTATATATACTAGAGAGAGAAGAGAAGGGGTAGTGTTGAGATGATCCAAAACAGTTGTGTCAGTGTGAGTGATCCACCACTACAACAAATAAAACTATTAGACAGAGACCAAGTTATGGCTACTTATTAATGATAGCTAGAACTAGAAGACATGTATTGGGGTTTCATGATATGACAATTGGTAATCAAGTTTAGTCTTGTACTACAAATTAGTGTGCAAATACTACGAGGGCCAGCCAGTGTAATTATTTATTTTGTATATTGCACAATAAGAACACACAACTTTCCCTTCTCAGCTGGGACATGTTTAACAAACTTTTTCGTCATACATGCAGGTCTTTTCTTTCTCTTTTAAGTTACACATACGTGGATTTTGACACTTGTGTTTGTCCACTATTGTAAAATTCTTAGCCACAAACATTTCAAGTGGACCAAAATTATGTTGACTTTATTCATGGTGTTATTACTCTTGAGAGAAACTAAATGTTGTTGCAACTGATTTCGTAACTAGCACGTATAAACGTACCAAAAAAGCAGGTCCCTCAATAAAATTTCTAGAGGAATTGCAAGTTTTTGAGGCATAGTTATATAAATCTCTGTCCACAATTAGACCATTCAATTTAAGCCTCCTTATTTTATACACAGCATTAACCACCCCCTCAGCTTGCAACCGTGTGTTGCTTGTTTCATTCATTACAACAATTAAGTGACAGAAAAAATAGGGACATAGAAGGAAAAATTATTAAATGGTCTTTTGAACCAATGATCTCATTTAATAGACAAGTGACACACAGTAATAGTAAACATATTATATTATTTCTCAATCTTACTATTTGTTAAATAAGAATTGGTTAGAATGATGAATAACGTTAAGATGGTACATGGCAGCCTAGAGGGTAATTAATAGAAACAAGGAATATATATAAGCTACAATTAGAAGCAGCTAGAACAGAAATGATGTAGGGCAGGGGGAGTAGGAGTAGAGAGGGGGAAAAGAGCTGAGTCAGTAAAGGGGAAACACAACAACAGCACTGGGTGCTCTGTACACTGCTAACAGCTTGTCTATTTCTATCTTTGAAACGTCCCTTTTGAACCAAAGATTAACTGCACCTTTCTTACTTTTCTACCAAGAATCCCTGAATAAAAAACCTCACACGTGTAACATTTTTCTTAGCCATGCCTCTAATCTGTCTTATCTAATTACCACTATTAATTAACATCATCACATTAGCTTTAGTTAATTGCAGTGGAACTGGTGGTCTATTTTGGCCACCCCAGCACTGCTCCATTATCAATAATGAAATGTGTGCCTCTGACCCTCCCCTACCTCAACCCTTTTTATGCCACTTAATTGACCAGCAGATTCAGTAACAAGCAGTACATGCCCTTTAAAAAGTCTTGTTCAGTTACTAGTGGAAAAGGAGATTAATTTTTTCAACCCAAAAGGTTGTAAATTATACTGATGTGAGTGATTCATAAATACTTCAGTATGTGTTTATCGAATTTTAGTAAGAGCTTTGAGATTCATGCACCGTTTGGTTATTAAGTTGGGTTGGTCAACCCTAAAAATAAATCCTACAGTCAAACGGAGTTTTGACTGTTTTGAACAGCGTGAATGATCAATATCAACCCTTAAATTTCTCTATTTCCCCAACTCCGTTTCCCTAACTGGAAACCAAACGGACTCTCAGGGCCCGTTTGGATGTGTAGTTTGGTTGGTCAAACTTCGGTTTGACCAACCCCAAAAATAAATCCTACGGTCAAACGGAGTTTTGACTATCTCGAACGGCGTGAAGGATCAATATCAACCCTTAAATTTCTCCATTTCCCCAACTCCGTTTCCCGAACTGGAAACCAAACGAACCCTCAATCGTCTAAATTTTTTATAACCAAAACATTCAAAAGTGACCAAATACTTGTGTAATTAATTAAGCTTTTATGTGTTAAGATTTTTGTAAGAAAAGAAAGGGGGGTGAAAAACATAGAAGCAAGTACGTAGCAATAGACTAGACTAGACACTAACAGAGGCACCTTAATTTCTTTTGCTCCACAGTTATTAAAGGAGAAAGAAAGAAAAAGAAGGAGGAGTGGTTTGAACTTTCAATTGAATCCAGTCTGCTTGACGTCTGTTTCTATATTTGAGTCTGACATATGGAAGGAAGTACAATTGTGAAAACCCTTATAACTGCAAAGATACCCAATCTATAACAGGACTTTAACGGTCGTGATCAACCATTTATCTGCTTGTCTTGTTGTAGCTTAGTTGATAGAATGGAATACCTTTCTGGGAACCAGGAGAGACTTTGAGATTACATTTACACCACTCTTTTGCAACTAAAATAAATAAAATTTAACTCTAAATTTATTAATTAACACTATCAGTTTCATTCATTTCTAATAACGGCATGCATAGTTTTGAGCTTTAACAATACAGTGGGCAAATATAGAAACAGCAAGTTATGCAATATTGTCATTCTTTCTTGTGTTGTAAGTGTGAAGTTTGAGAAAAATGGAACCACCACACCACCGACCAATGCTTGTGAAGAAACGTGCAGCGTCGTAGGATTACGATGAGGTAGTTAGTTCGAAGCAAGCTGAAAAACAGAGAGGAAGGAACACGTGAGAGGGGTGGCTGGATTCCCGTGAGACCAAACCAAAAACCATAACCAATACATTATACGTTACATAACCACAAGGTCTCCTCCAAACGTACGTTTCACGAGCATTCCTCTCTTCTCTCTAGATAATAACTGCTTTTATCATCATCTATATCTACTCCTTCATCTTCAACATTCACAATTTTCAGCTAATCAATAATAATAATAATAATAATAATAGAATTAAAAAATTAATAATTTCAATTATATTAAATACTTAATTGTTGCTCCTAAAAAATTGGAGTGTGGCCATCATGAGAACTAAAATAAAAGATAGAATTAAATAGATTTTTAATCTATAAAAGTATAGATAAATTTAGTTTTGGGATTTTAATTTTTTATTTTTGACCTTCCTAAAATTTTTAAAAATAACTCTCTACATCATAAGTTAATGGTGCCACGTATATTTAAAAATGGTTTGTCTAACCCGTACAACTTTGCACAAGATAAAAGATCAAAAGAATAATTATTTTATTGAAATTTATGTAGAAGTTGTTTAGAAGTTTGTGCGGGTGAATATTAATGATGTTTTTAAATGAAAACTATTCATTTCTTGATCTCTTAACTTCTGCAAAATTACACAAGTTAGATAAACCCATTTAAAAATGATATCACATATTTCATTATATATGTGTTGGTTGGTAACTAGATGTAAAAATAAAATGACATGAACGAAACTATCTAATGGTTAATATTGATCTTGTTAACCATTTGAGGTTGATAAAGCTTAGGTGTCAATATGCTACTTATCTTAGGGAGATGTGTAGTTTATTTTAGTATGTGAATTCATTAATTCATCCTGTGGTAAAATGAGCTAATATATTGTAATTGATAGTTCAGAGTTAGACTTAGAAGGGGGTAGACTCTTTTCATGGATTTTGAAACTATAAAGCGTAAACAATCAAATTTTTGTAGCAGACTTGATAGGAGCAAGGAATGAGAGAATGAACACAAATAATTTATACACTGGTTTACTTCCAATGTAAAAGCTACGTCTAATCCCTTAAAACTAGAAGAATTTCCATTATTGTAAAAATTTCGTTTACAATTTCAGCACCAGACCATGCCACAAGAATTTTTGACTCCAGCCACTTTTGGATTGAATACCCAAGTATTCTTTCAACAAGTCACTCTTGGCTTAATCCCAAGTATTCTTTCAAAAGTCTTTCAGGCCATAACTGTTTTCTACAAAAACTAAATACTAGTAACTCACCAGACTTTTTACACAAAAATAGGTTTGGAAGATAAATTATGTTTGGTGTTTCTGAGAACTTAGTGTATGAAAAGATACAAGTGATAATCAGATACACTAAGTAAGAAAGCAAAGAGACCATGGTTTGCTAGGTGCAGAATAACAAAGAAGGCCTTTGCTTAAGAACTAAAAGAGAAGATAATTGTGAAAACTGATTGCAAGATTTTCTTTGAATGACTCAATGGTTCTCTATTCTTCAATTTGAATATCTTCATATTTATAGATCACTCATAGTGACCGTTTGATGATCTGGTGAAGAGATATAGTCATTGCAGATCCATTGGAAGAGTTTTGGCTGTTGGAACCAGACCTCAAGAAGTGAAGAGAGATCAAGAGTCTAGTGTGAAGAAACAACAGAGTTTTGCATTAAATTAGTGTTCCTTGAGCTTCTCAACATAAAAGTCCTTCTGTAGGCTTATTTCTTTCAATATACAATATGCAAAGCAAAAGCAGTTGACTTTCTGAACATATTCTGATGCGCGTACTGACTCACTGAAAGTATGCAGAAAAGCTTCATTGGTTTCTTCCTATATGAGATTTGGCTTGTGCACTATTTTGTCTCTTTTCCCCTTTAGATGATAAGTGCAGTTTTCACTTGATACGCACATACTTTAGAGCATCACAAACTTAGACTTGAACTTTTTGTTGTATGCTTGAGTTCTTGAGCAAATACTTGTCTTCTTATCTTCTTTGATGATTGAAGCAACTTTTCAAGAAAAAGACTTGTTCTGGAGTAACTTTGTTAGCTTTGATATAGAGACAAGAGTAACGTCTTTATATATTTGGAAGTTTTGATTCTGAAGTGTGATCGTGTTTTGTATAAAACAAGGCTTGGTAGATTAAGCCCTGATGTTGCAACTAGGATCAGACTTCTCTTAAATTTTCTTTAGTTTCATACAAAGTTGTGTACCAATATTAGACTTTTTATAAGCTCCCCCTTTCATTTATAGCTTATGTCATTATAGACTTTTGACTTGAAACACTTAATTTAAAAGGTTAGATAACACATAGACAGACTTTATTTAATTAAATACTTAGATTTTTGGCATGATTGGGGTGGTTCTATAAAAAATTTATAAAAATGAGGTTACTTCTAACAATATTGTTGGTCTGGGGCGTAAAGGGTCAAATCAACACTTGAAAACCGCCTGGTAGGATGATGAATTGAGTAAATCGTTCACACAGGAGATGAGTTTTTGCATGTTCAACACATGTCAATCATGCATAAAAACCGTCTCCTAAAGAGGTGATTTCAGGTCCTTTTTTCAGCTGCTTTTCAGACGGATGCGACTGGACCCTGAGCTCCTGGGAACTGCCCATTGGACCGACAAATTCATGCCATTCTCTGCGTGAAATGACATGTCCTGCTGCAGCTGAAAACCGCCTGGTGGACCGGCGATTTCAGGCCTGACGTGACAGCTCCCTGTACACCTGGAACTCACCGCCTCGTGGATCGGCGGGTTACACTTTTTTCCAGGCCAAATTTTTCCTATTAAAATAGGAAAGAACGAGTCTCGTGGTCCATTTTCAATTCACCATTCCTCTCGTTCCATTCCTTCTCTTCTCTCTGTTTTGTAAGGTTTAGGCCCACTTCCAGCTGCAATTGTGATCTTTGCTAAAGGGTTTAAAAAGGTTTAGTTGAATGCCTTTTTAGTTAATGTTTAGTTTATTAGTATATGTGTTAAATGTAAGGAGTTAGTATTATATTAGTTAAACAATTTTTTTGGTTAGTAAAAAGATGCTAGTTTTCATTAAAGGTTAGTATTATATTAGTTATGTGTGTTAATGTTAGTTTTCATTAAATAAGATTTGTAGTATTGATGTGTTTAATTAGTGGTTTAGGGTTAATGTTAAATAGTTTAATATTATATTAGTGTTTAGGGAAATATTGTTAAGGTATAAGAATTTAATTGTAAGTAAATGTAGTTAAACTATTTTTGTGGTTAGTAAAAAGATGTTAGTTTTCATTAAATAAGATTAGTAGTATTTTGTTGGTTTAGGTGTTTAATTAGTGGTTTAGGGTTAATGTTAAATATTTAACAAAATATTATAGTAGTGTTTAAATAAATATTGTTTAGGTATAAGGATTTAATTGTAAGTAAATGTAGTTAAACTGACTTTGTGGTTAGTAAGAAGATGTTAGTTTTCATTAAAAAAGATTAGTAGTATTTTGTTGGTTTAGGTGTTTAATTAGAGGTTTAGGGTTAATGTTAAATATTTAACAAAATATTATTGTAGTGTTTGAATAAATATTGTTTAGGTATAAGGATTAAATTGTAAATAACTGTAGTTAAACTAATTTTGTGGTTAGTAAAAAGATGTTAATAATAAACATTGTTTAGTTTTCATTAAATATGATTAGTGTTTAAATAAACATTGTTTAGGTTTAAGGATCAGATTATAAGTAAAATTGGAAAGGTTATTATAGTTAATAATAAACATTATTAAGGATATATTTGAGTAAATTTTTATTAATAAATTTTGTAATAATTATATGTTTATTCAATAGTTATATACTTAATAATAAACTTGATATTAATAAATATATTGCAAAATGGTAACATATTAATATTTAATAAATATATTAATATTAGTTATTAAATATATTTCACTTGAATACATAAATGTTTTAAACAAATAAATTTAATAAACATATAATAACAAATATATTCAAATATTTTATAAATACTATATTTTTTAAATATATATAATATAAATTTAGTTTATTTATGTTGCACATTTAGTTCATTATTTTCTTTTTTGATGTTGCTTTCATTTATATTTTATGTTGCACATTTAATTAATTCATATTTTATGTAAATTGAAACTTAATGTTAAGTATAACTTGTTTTATGTAGGATGGAAGCATCATCTTCATCTGTTGGACAATCTCGTGAAGTGAACCCCGGTCCTAAAAATCAAAGACTTTTGAAATTCTAACATATGCATATATCGGAAGCAATATGGAACGGAAGACCCGACAGAATATTAAAATGTAGGCGTGCGTTGCTTTTTCATGGTGCTAGAGGCTCTGTCCCTCACCAATTATAAAGGGCTGGGTTCCTTCGGATTGTCCAACTTCATTTTTTTCAAGTTGAGCCTGCTTTGGTGTCTGCACTTGTTGAAAGGTGGAGACCTGAGACCCATACATTTCATATGCCACCTGGTGAATGCACCATTACATTGCATGATGTGGCGATTCAGACGGGGTTACGTGTTGATGGTCTCCCCTAATGGTTGATACTTCTGATCGGGATTAGAGTGCATGTGTGTAAAATTTATTCGGTGTGTACCCACCCGACGATGTATTTCATAGCGAGACGTTGAAGATGAAGTGGATCTCAGAACAATTTGACAATATTGAGGACCATCTTAGGGATGAGGTTCAATTGTTACGGTTTGCAAAGGCGTATATTTTACGCTTAATTAGTGGTGTTATCTTCTCCGATCAATCTAGTAGCAAGGTCCCACTAAGATATTTGCCATTGTTGGAAGACCTGGACAGATATGGAGAGTATAGCTGGGGTTCTGCAACCCTCAGCTATTTGTATCGGGAATTATGTAAATCAACTGACTACGATCGTTCTTCCATTTGTGGCCTCCACCAAGTAGTTTAGGTATGGGCATAGGACAGGTTCCCTTGTATTGCTTCGACGGTCCCACCTTATAATAGACCTACAGGAATTCCCTACGCTGCAAGGTATGGCTTGTAATATCAATGTCTTTATTTTTGTTGATGTGTTGTTAAAAATTTTGGTAATTGGATAACAGATTTAGTAAATTCTCTTTTGTAGGTGGTTAGGAAGGCGTACATTTAAGGCTGTCCGACAGGACATTGAATTTTATCGATGTTCAATTGATCAGATGAAGCATATGGATGTAAGTCCAACTTTTGCTTATTTAGTAAATTTCCATATATTTGAGTTTTTCTTCATACATTAACGACTAAAAGTTTCTACTGCTGATGGTATGTAGATTGTTTGGACCCCCTATGGGGCTGATTTGTTGCAGTTGTTGCCAGCAATTTGTTTGCAAGGTTCCGAGGCATGACGAGCTGTGGTCCCACTCTTGTGTACCAACATAGTTGAGTAGCATCAGCCTGATCGTGTGATGAGGCAGTTTGGCATGTAACAACATATCCCATCCGCCCCACACCAACCTGAGGATCTGCATGGCATAATGCAGAGAGGAAAGTCAGGGGAAAATTAGGGGCAACTTTATGTACCATTGATAACAATGTGGGTTAACCGTGGTCAGTATATGTATACCAACCCACCACATGATGGTTTACTGCCGGTAAATTCTGAGTATATGCAATGGTATACACAACATACACGTAGATGGATCCCATGAAAAAATACAGTGGTCGGTTGTTCGGTAAGTTCATACAACATGTCGATTTGTAATTGTTATTTGTTATTTTTTTGGTTTTAATGGTTTTCTTGTTGATGTGTTTTCTAGGTTGATGTGGTTGAAGCAATACATTACCTGGCAACTGAGGACGCACAAACGCAACTCCGCTCATCTACATCGATGTTTGACCAAATCCGTCAACAGTCTGCTAATGTTATGCAAATGGCGAGCGAAGAGGATCGCATTTTGTAATCAGTGAGACCAGCACCAATGTATGTAAACGAGGCGCCCAATAAAGCGTTCCATATAAACATGCTTGGTGGAAGGAATGAGCGTGAAGGCATCGTCAGGGGGAGAACTTATGAAGACCACCAAATCTACAGTCTTTCGTAACTTCCCCCTCGGGAGCAGGGGATGTATTATGTCCTTACCCAAATGGGGCTGGCATCACCTTGGTCGACCTATCAGTTTCCATCCCAACCATTTGACGCCGGCCAACATACGATTCGTATTAGACACCGTTTAACAGTAATATGGACATTGGTACGGGTGGGATGGGTAGTGGGTACGCCCCGTCGCTGCCTCGTTCACTAGCAACGTTCGTAAGGGATTTGGCCATCCCCAACACACCTTTAGTGACGCATAGGGGGAGCCAACACTTAAGGTGTTTCCAAGCATCTAAACCTTAGCATGGACTTGTTTGGACCTGAGGCTTCGTTGATTTGGGTGCCGATCAGGACGAGAAGGATGACAACATACCAACATTAGAGGTCTACAGGAACCCTCATCGTCATGTAAGGGATTTAGGGTTTAGATGTTTTTTGTCCCCTGAAGACCCCCAAAATAGGCGATAAATGTATTTGTTTAGGGTTTTGTAATGTAATTATCAGTGGGAGTCGTTGTAATGTCTTATTAGTGAGTTGTTGTCATTTGTTGTAATATAATTTTAACATCACCCTTGTAATGTCTTTATTAACGAGTTTTTTCTGTTTTTCGAATGTGGCTTGTAATATTACCAAATATATTTCACCAAACAAGCGTTAGTAGTGTATATCATACTTAACTATGTGATCACAATCATTAAGTTCATGCTTAACTAAACACATTACAATCATTAAGTTCATGCTTAACTATGTGACTATAATCATTAAGTTTATCACTCAGACGTTGCTATATGAAGTTGACCCTGCTGTTGATTGAGGGCACCGACGACGATTATGTCTTGTTTGTTTACAACGCTGACATTTTGTTTGTTTGGGTTGGGAGTCTGTCTAATCCATTTCATTGCGGGTACGTGATGATTTAGGTCGGCCCTTTGGCTGAATCCGAGTTGGGTCAGGAAGTAGTTTCCACCCAATGTTAGTGTCAGGGATATCATTGTCATTGCTAATGGGGAACCATTGAGTAGAGTATGCATTCAACATATTCTCTTGTGTGTAAATCAGATGAATAAATTGGAAGTAGTTAATGCTAACAACCTGGCACATTGCAATAACGTGTGAGCACGGAAGCTTAAACGCTTGAAACCGTCCACAGTCACAACAAGGTTCACCAGATATTATCACTGTATATTTTTGACCTCCACTCTATGTAACTGGATCAAATCTTTCCTCAACCTCAAAGCGATTACCGAGAACGTCAAACCTCCTCACCATATAGGTGCAAGCCGCTGCCTGATTTTTCCCAAGTTCATCCATCAAGTTTTTAGTGTATCAGTGTCCTTCCTCGTACTCAGACCTTGCACGTCCCCATGTCGAACAAAGTACTCCACCATCCGTGCATATGTACACTTTACCAACGTGGTGATCGGCATGTTGCATGCCCCCTTTAAAACTTTATTGACGCACCCAGATAGGTTGGTGGTCATATGTCTAAATCTCCGACCACCTTCATCGTATGCCAAGCTCCATTGCGCTTTAGGGATTCCATCAATCCATGCTGCAATCTCAGGATTCACTTCTCGAAATTTGGCCAACTTTCGATCAAACATGGGTTTAGATGCAGTATAACCTACATACAACCACCATAGGGTTAACACTTGACGCATAAAGTATAATGAATAAAATCAACAAGTACATTGTAGAGTCTGAGTACCAAGTTTAAGAAGTTCCTGCTTTAACGCGTCATTCTTGAACTTGTTGTTGAAATTACTGGTAATGTGCCTAATACAGAATACATGATACACATTTGGGGGTTGCCATCCATTTTGGGAATTTGCGACAGCTGACTTAATGCTTTGGTGTCGGTCAGAGATAAGACAGATTCCAGTTTTAGTTGTCACATGAATTCTAATTTGAGCCAGAAACCAGGACCACACTTGTAAAGTCTCCCCCTCCACTAGTGCAAATACAACAAAAAGCACTGAGTTGTTACCATCTTGGTTGTTGCAATTAACAAGTATGTCGGTATTTGCCATAAAGGAATGTCCCTTCAATCTGAAGAAGCGGCTTACAATACTCAAACGCAATAATACATTGTTTGAATGTCAATAAAACTCGTTTGAAAGTACAGACACCTGTATCTATTTGACTTTCGACACGGCACTCGGTGGTGGTAAGTTCAAATGCTGATCCCAGTGCCACTAAACAGATTCTAGACAACCAACGAGGCAAGAAACTGTATGACTCGTCCCAGTCACCAAACACCTTAACAATAGCCTTCTGTTTTTCCTTTCACGCCTTACTGTATGAGACTATGAACCCATATTCAGCTGATATCCTTTCTTGAATCATTGAAATCGTAACTGACGGATCCTGATTTATCATCCCTATTACATAAGTTGGTAACAAACAACATGATTAGGGTGAACCCTAAACTCTAAACCAAATAATAACAACTGCATTCAGATAACAAACCTAGTATGCAAGAACAAATAAATTCAGAATCTAGCTTCAGATGATCTTGCGTAAGCCTAACATTCACACATGTATAGGGCCCAGCCCACTTGTTGACCACCCAGCTATTTGTTTTCTTTGATAAAGTTGCTCTCATCCTCTATCCGCATCCATCAATTTGATTAGGACATTTCACAGATAAAAAAATGGGTTTTGATTTAACAACAAAGTAAGTTTGGTGTTTCTTCATGGAATACTATTTAAGTGCCATTTGGACCTCATACTTTGATGTAAAATGCAGTCCTACATATAAATCATCACCTACACGCCAATCACGTTCATTGTCAAACCCTTGTAAATGTTGATCTTCATCTTGGTGGCCCAAATTGATATTGGTGTAATACGGGATGAGCTCCAAAATGGTAAACTTCCTGCATCATTTTTTAAACCTTGTCAAGTTTTAGTAGACAAAACCCACGTCTAGTCAGATGCCTTACTAAACCCTAAAGTACTAACCTGTCGACCCGGATGCAACTTGGCCAAGTAAAATTATCGCAAAACTTTGTGGATTTATCATAGTTGACATTGACCCAACTGACTCAAACTCGCCTTCAACATCTGTGTCCATATCACTATAATTTAGGATTTCTCCTTTATCATATTCATCAGCCTCACTACTATCATATTCCTCAGTCATATTATAATCAGGATCATTATCATCCGACAGACTTATATTATTTTCAACTTCATAACAACAACAACAATCAAAGGTTCAAACTCATACTCAAAAAACTAAATATAAATTACTTTTCATTTAAATTACCTTCAATTTGTGTAAGGCATGCTGTGGAACGTATTTCATCGTATGCCAATAAAAGGACCACAACATCAACATCAACATATATCTCAATCGCAACCATACTAAACTGTAACTCAAACATTCTCAAGAAAACTTCAATCTCCGCATCACCATTTAGCATAAATTTTGAGTATTTTTTGCTTTTTTATCTACATTCAACCTACTAGTTAATTGCGTAATGACTTGCGTTGATCCTAGTTCCAAAGTAACAGAGATTCTTTCCCTCAACTACTCCATGGTAATACCTCGCTTAACCTGTATCAACGTTCTATCACCCTCAAATGTGTACCCTTCGACGCCTTCATATTTTTGCCCATTAGTGTATAGAATCACTATTATCGGAGAAGCCATTCCTGCAACCACTAGTTGATTTACTCAGACAAAAATTGTTAGATTTCTTTTACATAGAACACATATATATTCTACAAACATAAAATATTAGGGATAACAAAATTTTTATAGAATATATGCTCTACAAATAAATATATATTCTACAAACACAAAATATAACTTCTAACACAATATATATTATCAATTTTATATACATAATAACTTTCAACAATAAAAACATTATATAAACCCTAAACAATAAATAATACTTAACAAAATATAAAGATTCTATAAATATATAAACAATAAACAAAATTAAACAAAATATATATTTAATAAGATTGTAAATTCTACAAACAATGAATATAAATAATAAATATATAAACAACAAACAAAATTAAACAGAATATATGTTTAACAAAAATTTATATACATACTTTACTAAACATAGTTTACTAAATACAATATTGTCCCTAACATAAATAAACACTAATATAATACTAACTACTTAACATTGAACATATAAATAATTAAACCCTAAACAATAAAAATACAACTAACCTTTTTAAATAAATCCAAAGGAACAACTTTCTGAAAATGGACCAACTTCCATAACTAAAATGTTAAAATGAATGGAAGAAGAAGCTGGAAATAGACCATAAATAGACAAATAAAATGCAAGTAGATGCTGCAAATGGACCACAAATGCATGCAGAAGCTGGAAATGGAGAAATGCACACTTCCACCATCAGAAGACGTTTAAATGGGGCAAATTTTGGCCTCAGTCACTGTGAAACTGCCAGTCCACCAAGCGGTTTCAGATGGGTCATTTCGAAGGGGGACAGGGGCTGAAAAGGGACCTGAAACCACCCTTCAACCAGACAGTTTTCAGGTTTTATATGGGACATTTCGTAGAGCCACAGGGACATGTCAAGTCGGGCTAAAAAGGGCCAGAAACTGCCCTTCAACCAGACGATTTCCAGCAATGCCAGGGTCACATCACATCGCCTGTAAAGTGGTCTAAAAAGGACACTAAAACTGCCTCTTGAGGGGACAGTTTCAATGCATGAGTGCCAAGTGTCAACCATGCAGAAACTCGTCCCCTTGGAAAATGAGTCACGTAAAACGCATTTTGATCAGGCAGTTTACAATAGCTGATTTGACTACTTGCACACCAGAGCAACGAATTTTTTGGAATGTAACCCATTCCTATAATTTTTTTTTAAAAAACCACCCCAATCCTGTCAAAAAACCTAAATACTTTAATGTGTGTTATTAATAAATCTTAGGATAAGAACCATCAACATCATAGTTTTTATAAAATAGACTTAGTTCTAATAATAATTATTGCCATAAGCATGACCTAGCTAGTGTTGGGTTAAAACGAGTGAAAATAGAGCTAAAATGAGTAAAGAAGCTCTAAAAAATAGACTTTAAAGAATCAAATTTGAACAACAAATTTTAAAGTGAACATGGTCATGCATGAAACTAATAATCACGTTAACATGACCCTTATTCATTTAAACATAATTGTATACTTTAAAAGGATTACTACACTTAAATGAAAACACAGGTCATGTTCATTTAAACATGGTCGTATTCAAATGCATTGTCAACACACTTCATATTGGACTTAAGGTTTTGATTAAGCAAGAAGAGTGATACAAGACAAATTAGAACAAATATAAAGAGAAGATGGATAAATGATGAACTGTGACAAGATGATAGTGAGAGAAAGCAGTTTGACAATATGAAACCAAGACAACAAGCCTCTTCCTACCTTGAACCTTCTCCATCTTTGTTGTGGTTATAACATTGTCACATCCTATGCGATTGGCCATAGGTGTTTTCGTACTCTTAGATTAGGATTTATGATTCACAGTTTTTGTTAATGTGTTTGATGATTTCAATTATGTTAGTTAAGTCTTTTCCCATAAGGTTTAGGTGAATTTTATGATGTATCTCTTTTGTACCCAATAAAGTTTCTATTTTTTATGTTTCATTTATAGGTTAATTATTTAATTCCTCTTTTCAATTCTAGTTTGGGATTTGATCACCCTTATATATGTTGGAAGTATACACTGGGAGCCTATATGTTTAAGACATATCACTATATTGGATAAGACATTTTTTGTTAAATAGTTTATATAACAACCTTTATTAGTCCTTGGAATAGTAGGTCAACATGAAAACTATTCCTAAATTTTCCCTAGTCAAGTTTTAATATGGGAACATATAAATACATTAAGACTAATGTGTGAATGTGCTAATGATCTAATCTTATAGATCATGGATATTGTGATATCAAGTCCCACACTTGTTATATTAAGAGTAATGATGTACTAGATGGACCCATCATGAGGATGTTGTATGGATCATTATAAGAATGTCAAATGATTCTTAATGTGATAATGATATATATAGTCCTTTAACTTGAAGTTACTATAATTCCTATATGAGAAGTTTGTTGATTTTAATACAATCAAATGTTTCCTGTTATAAGAGAATCATAAAGGTTGTGATTAGGCAATAAACAAATCATGCATAGGGATATGAGTGACATAGATGAGATTTGTTATTCTCATATAATGAGAGTGATATCTATGACCACTTGATGTAATATGACTAAAGAAATGCATGGTTATGCTCTAGAAAATAAATATTGGATATTTATTCAAGTAAAGTCTACTCCAGGATTAAGTAAAACAAATTGGGCCATACAAAAATAACAACGACGATGCCTTAAGCCTAATTAGATATCCTAACAAAAGGACCAAACATATAAAATCACTTATAGTTTATATCAATTTGATATTTATATTTGAATAATATATTGCTAGATGTCACTTACTATGTTATATTAAATATAAAATAACATTTTATATTTAATATAAACCAAATATATTTCATGTAGGGTCATATACATAGTGTAAGCCTAACATAGGATAGTTTTTATTTTTGTTGGATTAAAATTAAAACTATTGGGTCTAACTCATTTAAAATGAGTAAAAAGCTTATTCACTATTTGGTCAAACCTGACCTTATAAATATAGCATGAGATGCTTATAAGCAGCACTCTTATAATATAAAAAATTTCGTAAATTGTTGTAGAAATCATAGTATGATGAACTAGTATTTCTATGCCTGTGTAGAATCTGGTGAGAGTATTTGTGTATGCACTTCTATATAAACGAGCCTAATTTGACTGCGCTACAAGTGGTATGCTTAAAGTGTTCATAAACAATATTTATTAGAATTATTTTTTTCCTTCGGATCACATATTTTTTTAAAGGACTTTTAGGAATCATTGTACTTCTGCTATTAAACATTGTGGATTCCTTCTAACACCCTATTCTACCGTTAGTTAGTGAGCATGTAGGTGATTGACCATTGCTCGCTAGTGGATCTAGGAATTAAATTGAGTGTTAAAGGGCTAGCCATGAGTACTTGTACTATCTCTTACACTTTCGGTTAGGATTGGGTGTTATTCTTTTAATGCACCCTAGAACATGACTTACAACTTCAACCTAAGTTAAAGCCATTACTTTTGATTTTAATTCATTTTTTTTCTCAAAATCAATTTGAATCGACCTATATTCATCCCTCTTTACTATGAGGGATATGATAAGTCTTCCATACATATGTAAAAGTAACATATGGCACATTAATGTTATTTAGCGAGTTATTAAGAATTAAATTGCCTTGCTCCTTTAAAGGTTTATGTGGTTGGAAATTTTTGAAAGGGAAAGATGGGTTAAATTTTTAAATTTTGAAGTAAGAGTATTAAATGTTGTTTATGATGATAATATATGAATAATACTTGATTTTATGCTAATATATCATTTTATATATTTTATTTTGCAAAATTATTAATTTAAAATATATGAATTTAACATTTAAAAATTGACTCTCCTTTTTTCTCCCCGCTTAAATAATCTTCTCAAACGAATCCCAGCCAATGAATGAGTTTTAAAATTTTAGAATTAAAGTGTTCGATGCTTATAAAAATATAAATGGATGAGTAAATAAATGATATGTGAATATACAATTATTGAGATAAAATTTACCTATGTTAAACTTTTAATATTCTACGAGAATAGTAATTGGCTTTTGTAGAGTTCCTGCATTTCACTTATCATATATATAGTTGATGTAACATCCCAATTTTTAGGGCAAACCCCCCAGACCCTAAACTTATATGTATGTGTTCTACTATATGTTTTGTGGAAGAGACGGGCCTTAACTAGACCTGTATCTTAGACTTTGTATGTGTGCCAGATTCTGTGTTTTAGATTTTGGGATATGGCAGAATGAGTGAGACTCCCTAGAATTAAGACAACCCTGTAGGCAACTTGTTTTGGGTAGAAATTACGTAATTGTCATCAAGCAGGAAAAGTAACACGGATACGATATACGATCACTTTTGTTTCAAGTCAATAAACTTCTTCCTTGAGTCTGGAACCAAACCTTAAACCCTAGATCATTTCTGGACCTAAATATTTTCCTACAACTCATGATATTGATTAAATTTGTTAGTCAATAGATTCTTCAAATTTAAATATGTTTTTTTGACGTTGTTATTGGAAAACCTCAAAACCTTGTTATTTGTATTCAGTATTGCCAATTGAACCCAAAACTCTTCAATTCTTTCCTAAGACCTATCACCATAATCTTGTACCCTATTTCATTCAAATTGTATTCCAAACACCTAGTTTACATTGCATGAAAATATAACATAATGTTTTAACTTCGTCGTGTTGTAATTTTCCCTCACCATCTCCAACACCACTCACGACCTAACACCATTACTCGCTACCTCATTACACCTTGCCACCTCACCATCGAGCATTGCCACCTCCCTTGTCCCTTTCATGCCACTTGTCCCACTTCATGACCTACATCATGTCAATCTCCACTCATGGCCTCACCATGATGACATCACTACACATGCTTTCTTTCATATCACTACTTGATCATTTTCTCTTCACTTCATCATACCATCAAGACTTTTAGTCTCTTATTTCACTTATTCATCTTTTCATCCCATCATCCCCAAAAGCTATTCCACTGTCTCATTTTCTTTTATGCCCAAAGCCAATCTCCACTCTCAATCTCTCTTTTTCTTCATCCATCAAACACGTCATTACCAAGCCACCAAACACCACTATGCTTCCACCATATCACTATAACCCTTTTATCTCTACCTTCTCCCCCATGCATAAACCTTAAAAGAAAACAAGTCATCACCTTGTTTCTTCCTCACCACCAAAACCCTATTTCACCACCGTGCCTTGTTCAAGCTCAATAACCATTTCCTTGTGCCACTATTATGCATGGTCACCTTTTGAGACCCTAAAAGCCATGCATGCAAAGAGCTTTGCTTGAAGAGCTCTCCTTCATTATTTTCTTACTAACCCGAGGGCTTCACCACCACTTGATCCTTTATTTTTCCATCATCAACCTTACAACTATCTTTAATCTAGTCATGCATGTCTTGATCATTGCCTAGGAGTGCCATGCATGTAAGTTTTAAGGTAAGAATTTATGTCTCTCTATTTCCATGAAATGGTTAAGAGCTTCAATTGTCATTTTCCTATTGATTCCACTCTTTTCTCTCTTGATTTCTACTTCTAAGTACATACATGTTATATTTAGTGTCTTGCATATGAGTTGGAAAGCTAAAAATCCCATTTTTCTTGCCATCATGGTCATGACCATCAGTTTCCAAAAGGTCACCATCTTTTATTTTGGTTCCAGTCATTTGGAGTGAGTTTCAAAGTTGTTTGGAAGCTAATGAACTAAGGAAAATGAAGATCTGGATGTTTCTTGGGAGACTCGCGTAAGAAACCCTAGGAAAGAGGGGCATCTCCATAATCTTAGTTGGAATATTGAACATGCAAAGGTGTGAGAATCTCCCTTGGGTTCCCATTACCAAAACCATGGCAAGAATATGTTTGCATACAAGACAATAGGGTGAAATTGATTTAGAATGAAAAAGGAAAATATTTTGAGAAAACCCTAAGTTTTACATGTAAAAGATTTTTAGAAAACCCTAATTTCTATCACCACGGTTTGGTCTTATATACATGCAATATTTATGATTTTGATGCTTATAATATATGATAGATAAATATATATAATATTGGTTGGTATTGCTATGAATATATATATTTGCATAAGTAACTAAAAATGTGAATATGGGTGATTCTGTGTGTGATTTGATTTGGTGTGATGAAAAATGAATTTTTGGTTATGGATGTAAGGAATGTATGGAGAAAAACATGCTTAAATGTTAGATAGTAAATTAAGAAATTTAACTTTAAGATTTAATAAATAAAATTTATTATTTTAGTATTAATCATAATCTATTTAATTTAATGCATGTTGGAAAATATATTTGATTTGAAAAAGGAATTAATAAATTTAACTTTAAGTTAGATAAAGGGAGTTATTACCTTAGTTCAAATATATAAAATTTATTAAGTGGATGACCGCCAAAAAATTTAGGAATTTATTTAAGAAAGAATTTAATTAAGGGTATTGGAGTAATTGATAAAAAGAATGTGATTTATTAGTTTAATACAAGGCTATATGAAAATAGATATAGAAAGGGATTTTAAAAATGTTAACATAATGAGTTTGGTAGGTTAAGTGTGAAGTTATATCTGCGTGTATGTTATGATGTAGTTATTAAACTTAATTAGGTTGAATAATTAGATGAATGATTTATGGTAAATGTGATTGCATTTGTAATGATGAATGTGAATCCTATGAGATTATGTGAATGCGTTGTTGTATGAAGAATGGTTAATACACTGTTAATGACTGGAATGAGATTGAGTCATGACATTGGGTGTTATTGTGAATGATGAATTGTAATAATAGATTGAATGAGAATAGTTGATAGATGTGAAAAAGAATTTAAGTCCCGGTAAGGTCCATTGTGAGAAAATGGTTTAGAAAGGGGAATGTGTGTTGTGAATGAGAATTATAAGAATCCTGCAGAAATGGTAATGTATGTGATGAATTCTATGCATTGTAGATTGTGGTAATGATTGAGAACGTTGGAACTTAATGACTCATCGAGACTTTGTTCTTAATTGTCATTGAAAGAAAAATAAGTGATACGGGTATTAAGAATTAAATTAAGATAGGAAAAGTGAAGTTTTATAATTTAGGCTCTTTATATTTAAAGTTTGTCTACTAAAAAGGAATGATACATATAAATTACTAAAGTCATTATTTAAAATAAGATTTTTCAAGTATCAAATGACAGGATATAAGTTTTACTAAAACCAGCAGCTTTATAGAAAAAGAAAATATTTAAAGGTTGAATTATCTTATTTCGACAAATGTATTTCAAAACCAAACTTATTTTAAACTTTTGACTAAAGAACAAAGTTTTGTAGCAATAAATGCAGCCGGACGACGTTCATCGTAATAGTTCAGTAATATATAGTAGTATAAATTTTAAATATATTGGATTTTTAACTAGTAAAGGTTTTAATTAATTTCATATGAGATATAGAGAATTTCAAAAGGAAAACATGTATATACTTAATTTTACAATAAGTACTTTCCACTTTATTTCTAATATAAAAAGAGTAGTTATTTTCTAAGTTATGATCTAGTAACCTAATGTATGTAAAATATGTATGATGATTACATATAGTCATAAAAATAAATTAGATATAACCCTAAGAGTTTTATAATAGCTAGGAATGGTTAAGTATAAGTCTGTCTGTCTAAGAGGGTTATATGGAAAAAAGGCATAAGTTAAGTAATAAGGCTAAGTAAATTAAGTATGACATTAAGGATAAAGGACTCCCTAAGGAAGGACCTTACCCAGTGACGTTGAAGTAATATGAATAATGATGAAAGAGATAAGAATTTGCATTTTCATGTATCATGTGCATTATGATATGATATGAGATGTTGTGTAATCCAAGAGTATACAATGAGGGGTTACCATTAGAGAATATATTTATTACGATCCATGAAATGAGTGGGAGTACTAACGGGTCGGTCACCTAGAGGACCCAATATAGCACCCGGTGTCGGGAAGTCCACAACAAGCCTATCTCAAACGAGTGTTACCAAGTCCATGGAGAGCCAGTTCCTGTAAGATCACCGGAGTATGGCATAGATCCTTTATGTATTTGAGTCATTGGTGTTCATACCTTGTACAAAACGGTTGGAAGAAACTAGGGTACGATTTGGTCGCTCTAGTGATTGAATATTGAATAGTGATGGATATTGATGACTGTTGATGAGTATTGTGATATTGTGATGTAATGGTTTTGATGATGACGAACCCACATTCACATCATAATGAAGTTAATGACAAGAGAACATAAGGAACTCATGTATACATAGCATTTTGTATGACTAACCCCATCATGGTTATGATGATGTATGTATAATTGTGATTAATGGATTGGTCTAAAGTGTGTTGTGTGAAACTTGTGTTGGATTGGTAAATAGTCTACTTAGGATCTAAGGTTGATGATTATCAATATGTGTACTTGTGTAAATATGATGATTGGGTATGAATTGAATATAGATAATAGGAGTGTAAGTTAAGAAAGTTATAATTATAAGTTGTAGTCCTTGATATAATTGGGAATGTATCAAATGTTGACCCTTAGTGGTTTAATTAAAACATGTGTTATTATTATGATTAGTAATTGAAAGTATATGCATAAGTAAGGAGTAAGGATAAACTAGAGTAGAATCAGTAGATCAATAGTTGAAAAGGTTTTAGGAAAAACGATGACCAATAATATAGATATAAAGTTATAATTATGTGTAAATATGAGACAACTGTTGAATGAAAGTATAATCTGAAATTAGAATCTGTATGTTTGTATTGTATGTTGTTGTATGAAATTCGTCTAATAAAATAGTACACCCTACTGTGTGTTTCCAACAAGACTGGAGTGAGATAAACTCAACCCTCTTCTTTGTGTTTGCCATTATTGTCTTGTATGCACCCTTAAGCCAAATGGACTCCAGAGGGAAGAACCTAGTTAAGGAATACTTGTGGAGACATCATCTAGGTAGGATAACCCCTACCCTTTGAAGGAGAACCTTGATACTCAAAGAAGTAACCCCTAGTAACTTTGAAGTGTTCTACATGGAAGAAGAGGTCCCATTAGATAATCCACCCGTAGAACCACCTCCCTTCGATAAGGATATTGAAGTGGTAGAGGATTCCATAGAATGTTACAGAGATCCACCTCATGTGTTTTTAGGAAGAGACCATGAAGGTATATTAGAATATGTACCTCCAGCGGGAGAGTTAAGCCTCTATCCTGAACCGAAGCTTGCTATGCTAAGGATGTAACATCCCAAATTTTAAAATAGAAAATAAATTAAGGAAATAAATATTGGATAATTGAATTTGAACTAATTAATGTCCCGAAATATTAGAAATAATTTAATATGGATTTTCGGAGAGTGTTAATGAATTATTGAGACCGGATAAGCAGGACACTAACCCGGATAAAATATGGGTATCAGACCAAGTATCTCTGATTGAGATGCCATTGGTCAGGGCTGTAGATAATATTATTGGGAATCCAAGTATGTATTCGGAAAAATTTTTAGAATAAGTATTGAGCCCAAACAGAGAGCCTGTTTGTTTTAAAAATGGAAGAGTTAAATAAAAGATTAAAAATTTAAAAATAAAACCACACTTTTCACTCTCATTTTCGTTCAAATGCTGAACCATTTTGGTAAACACTCTCTTCTTCTTCTCCTTCATTTCTTCTTCTTCTCTTTCCAAAAACTAAGCAAGTGGTGTGCCCATTCTTCTCCTCCATTTTCGTTTTCTCTAAGCTTGAAGGAGGTGACATTGATTTGAAGCCCTCCTTTCTTCTCCCTCAATTTTTATCACCCATCTTTCTCCTTCTAAAGCTCATTGTTGTGTATTGGTAGAGGTAAATTTCTCTCCTTTTACTTTGAGCTTATGCCCTAGGTTTTGGGTTTTTAAGGTTTGAGAGAGTAATAAATGTGTATGGTTGTTGGGAGAAGCATTTAATATGGAAACCCTAAGGTGGGGTGAAATAAATAGGGACATTTATGAGCAATAAATGAGGTATATGAAAATAGGGTTGAAAGATGATGAATATTGAAGTGCATTTATGAAATGGTTGAGTTTCAATGAAACCCTAATTTATAATTTTGGGGGGAAATGTGTAATATAGATAGGGTTAGCATTTATTGATGAGGGAAGTGTTATAAATGATGAAGTAGCAGCATTTAATGATGATTTACAATGCTAATGAGAAGTCATAAATGGAAAACTCACCAAGGTATTGGTAGGAAATTAATGTATGTGGTGACCCAATAAATGGGGTTGTTGTATTGGTAATAATGAATGGTGATTTAAGGGAAGGAATTCCAGAAGCCTAAATGGGCAAATGAATGAAACCTATAAATAGCCTCTACATGATAAAAATCATGAGTACACATATGTATATGTATGTTGAAATGGTGTTTGAATGAATGATTGATGTGGCCCTATAATTGGTTGGTGTAGGGCTTGATAATACTTGTGAGGCGAGAACATCAAACCCGAAAGTTTACTTCTCTTGAGGTAGGAGAGGGGTGTATTTTCTAAATGTATGAGAACTTGTATGATGATAATGTATGTATTGATGAAATATGGCATGTTTCCTTGAATAGATGTAGTATCATATGTATGTGATGAGAAATTGAGTTAGATTCTTATAATGAATGATTGTGGATAAGACCCTATTGAGGTTAAGATTGGTATAATGTGTGATGACATGATATGGATTCCATGTATGACTTGATGAATATTTGAAATCCTTGACTTAATGATTCTTGAATATTATGGTCGGAATATATACATATGTTTGAATATGTGGAATTAACATGGTAATTGAGTAGGAGTATACCCTAGATGAGAGCGTGAGATAACCTATATGAGATTAAGGCATACATGAGCATTGTCGCATACATAGCATGGCATGCATATCATGATGATGTTGAAAAGTGGTTGCGATCACTTGATGTTGGAATATAAAGGGCTTGCGAGTTCCTGTGATTATTGGATCGATGGTTGTGATCACCTGCTATTTGAAATGAAAGGCCCTGCGGGACCATTGAGATTGTATGCCCGTGGTTGTGATCATGAGGCGGGAGTACCCCTTGCGAGGTGGGAAACCATTATGAATTATTAAACGTGGTTGCAATCACGAGAAAGCACCTTGCGGGTGGAAAACCAATTTAAATGAATGAATGATCATGGTGGTTGCGATCACCTGAGGAAATGTAAACGGATCCGTGCATATGCATCTTAAAAACCAGCATGTGCATTAGCCATAGAAGCATGGCATAGAGTGATATCCTGTTGAGGAGATTGTGTGAGGAGTAGGTGGAACTCCCTTTTTAATTACTAACTGTAATTGTGTCAATGATTGGTATGACCTTATGAATTTTGATGGATACATGTGTTTAATGAATTTGATGAATGATTGGTTTGTGCTAATTGAACTTCTCTTGGGAAGAAGATGTTTAATATTGCATTCATGTATATATATTATCACAATTGTTAGATTTTCATCATTGAGAAAGTATACTCACTCTCCATGTGGTATATCTTTTTAGCTCCTGTGTTGTAGGGCTTGCCTATGGAGCTATTGTATGGAAAAAAGGTGTGAAGGAAGCCTATTTTGGGTAAAGAATACCTTGGCCAGAAATTATTTTGAGTTTGTGGGTTTACTTGAATTTTTGGTAATATATATAGTCATAATGAATGTTTTGTATAGCCGAGGATTGGTATAGACATTAGTATGGATGATGAATAGACAATGTTGAATATAGAAGGTCATGTAGGAAAATGAGAGCCTAGAGTTTATGGCTCATTTTCATTAATGACCTTGGCCTTATTCGGATAATGAAAATGAAGCTTGATGTAGTTAAAACTTATGGAGGAATAATAGTTTACATGAAATATTGCATTTTATAGATCATGCTGAGTAGTAAGTTAGATTGAAATTTAATTCATGAATTGGAAGGTAAATTTATGAGTAAGATAGATTGGAACAAGTTTTAAATGCTGAATATGATGAATGAGATGTGATGAATTTAAGTGGAATGGATTAAGTTGAGTTTTGGTATGAGGTGTTGCTTGATTCCTGCATTTTCTATGTTTTTACTGATAATCTCGCACAAGCGAGATGGGTTCTCACTTAAGCGAGAATCCCCCTGCATGACATTTGGCTACTGGCCAAATCTCACTTAGGCGAGAGTGTGTCTCGCTCAAGCGAGATTGCCCTGGCATCAGTGGTTGGCTACTGGAGGAAAATCGCCCAGGCGAGTTGGATCTCGCCCGAGCGAGAGGGAGGGGATTCGCCATTGGTCAAATTTCGCTTGAGCAAAAGGCTTTTGGAGGTGGCATTCGCTCGAGCGAGTAAGCGTTGGGTAGATTCTGGACGATTTTTGCCCGTGCTCGCTTACTTCGCCCAAGCGACTTCTGAGGATCTCGCTCAAGCGAGATGGGGCTCGCTCAAGCGAGTCGGCTCCTAATCCTTCTCTTATTTCTTTCGCTCAGCTCGCCCTATGTCTCGCCTGAGCACTCCCTTGGGACTCTCTCAAGCGAGTATGGTCCTCGCTTGAGCGAGGGATGTCCTAGTCCTCCAAATTGTATTGCCTTGATCACTTTTCATTTTCTTTATATATGATCTTCATCTTAAACCAACTTATGAACCCTTTGGATATATTTTGAGGTCATTAATCCTTATGATGTTTAACCTCTTCGAACTCAACTATATAGCAACAATTTAAATAAATTTTCCGTTGTTTTCAATTGAAAATTCCTCAATAGTTGTTTGCCTTAACTTACCTTCTCATATCTTCATATATGAGTTAGGTCTTTTTAGATCCAGGGTATTGAATGACAGTTTCACCACCTATGTTTTTCATAGATTAATAATACTAAAATCGCAGAAAATTTACCCTTATTTTTGAGGCGTCACAAAGGACGAGAAAACGCTCGCCTACCCCTAAGTATGTGTCCTTTGTGGCTCCCTTAATTCGACAACTGATATTCATGATATTATTATTTAGATATTAAAAATGAGGATAAGTTTTTCGTGATTTAAACAATTGTTGGAAGGTATGCAATTTAAACAAATGTCTAGTTAGGATAATCAATTACATAATCACTATACAAGCGTTTACGGAACATAAAAAGTTAATCCAAGAGCAAGAGTGGATATGAAAAGAGATCCAAGTAAGCACAAGGTGATTACCAAAGTTTAGTAAAAACATGTATATTCGATTTTATAAACATGCCAAGGAGCAAAGGAGTGTGAATCCTAACTCCAAAAGGCACAAAAGCGTGTAAAATCCAACATTGGAGGATTCCACTGGCCGTGGATCCATTCCACTAGCTGTGGAATGCACTACTACTTACCAGGATTTCACAATTTCAAGTCAGATCATTCCACTGACCATGGAATACACTGCCTCATTGCCTAAAATTACGAAACTTCAAGGTCAGAGGGATCCACTGGCCGTGGGAATTTCCCACTGGCCCTGGATCACCCCTTGATCCTCTATTTTCCAAATTTCAACACATCACACCTTGGGAACCTTGAATCATGAAATGCCTAGTCTTTCATGGTCTCAATTTCATCAAGATACACTCATGATAGGATACAAGACATGTGAGAAACATCCCAAACTCATTAAGACCTATCTACATCAAATCCATTCATCAAATCAATCATCAAACCATGGTTAAATCATGCATCACATTAAACCACAATCTAACAAGTTTGATATTACACCCATCCATGAGTTGTCCCTTAACATAAACAAACATCAATGCCATCATAGTGGCTATCAAATTCATAATGTATATTATCCTTAAGTCCAATTATCATCCATGATCCCACTATCTAGAATCATTAACAATGCTTCAAATTCACTGTCATGCATCATCATACATCACTTAGTGATACAAAATGATCACAAGCTCAATTCAAATGAGCCTAGTGTATCAATGACCATTCTAGGATGTCAAGTCATCAATATCTAATCATCATCGTACTTATAAAGCATTAAACAATAGTATGACTATACAGAATAATGTCATATACAACAATTTTAAAAGGAATATACAAAAATTGTTTAATCTAAAAACATGTCGGCTAAGGCATCTAAACAAACTCTTGCTTCACACCATACATCATCTCTTTGAAAAGCTCTACTCCATGACCATGCCCTACAATGCAAGACCTAAAAGTAGACAACATGGAGAGTGAATATACTTTCTCAATGACAAATAATTAATTAAATTGTGATAACATAAATATATGAGTACAACCAATCGTATTCCCTATCAAGGGGTTTCAATCCAATAACAAGGTCATAATACTATCAATTTCCATCGAGCACATATATATAAATACGGACAAGCTCTAATAGCAACGATACTACCAAATAGAATCATGCCATTAAACCATTATATTATCACATTTATTGTCACAACGATAAGCAACATCAAGAGACAACACTAACAATAACAACGTAATTGGTTAGTGTCCAATAAGAGGAGTTTCATCTCTCGATTTACACTCTCAACAAGTTACCATTTTTTTCTTGGCCATCTCAAATTCAAATGCCATGTCATATGGCTAATGCATATGTCTTACAACAAAATGAATATGTAACATATCCGATTTGAAATAATCATTCATAACACATGTGTACACAATTTATCAATTAATCGCAACCACATATAGTCGCTTAAATATTTGTCCCCCCTGCAAGGGTTCCTTTCATAAGATCCCACATGACCTCAATTATTTTTAGATGTCAAGTGATCGCAACCACATATAATCGTTTAAATATTTATCCCCTGCACAAGGGTCTTTTTCACAAGATCCCGCAAGACCTCTATCTATTCAACATGTCAAGTGATCGTAAACCACATATAATTTGATATGTAATGCATGCCATGAATGCAAGAATGCACATGCTAGCCTCAGCTTCATTAGAATTCCTCACCCTCTCGTTTATAGTACATTTTACACTTAACCTTTCAGTTAGTGGCATGCAACCAATTATAATACTCTTCAAGGCATACAGTTCACATTGTTCACAATACAATAGCCAGGGAGTCTCATTGATATCAATCCACACACTACAAAAAACAGGTAAATAAGGGAGGTTTTTTAAAGGAGGTTTCAAAAACCTCCACAAAATAATTTAAACTGTGGCGTTTTTTATACCCTCCTAAATTAAATTTAATAAAGGAGGTTTTTAATTTATTTTAGAGAGTTTTTAAAACCTTCTTAAATTAAATATTTTAAAGGAGGTTTTTAATTCAATTAATGGAGTTTTTCCCAAACCTCCTAAAATTAATATTTTAGTTTCCAAAAAAGAAACTCATTCTTAAATTTCAATCTACCTAAATCCTAAATTCCCTCCAAACACTTTTCCCTCTCTGAAAAGAAAATCAGTGTACGCTCTAAGCCATTCCATGTTCCACACTCCCTGGCACGTTCCAGCTTCCATTGTCTTGCACATTCCATGGCTTTCTACTGCTGGGTTAGTTCCACCATTCGCTAGTTCAACAAACGTTCGTAGGTTAGGATTTTGTACCCTTCCCCCTTTTTTAATTTTTGGCCTTTAATTGTTTGTATTTTGATAATTTAGGGGTTAGGGTTTTCTCTACATGATTCTTTTTGTCTTGAGTTTTTGTTTCTTTAGGTTCAATTTTGTATAAGCTTCTGGAATATTATTAGGGAAACATAAACAAAAAATGCACAAAATTGCCAACTTCATGAAAGCATTAGAAAGAACGTACAAAATTTCCAACTTCACGATATATCTAGAAATTCCCAAATATTGTCTGTTGCAAACATGGGTATTAAACTTGATCATTTCCATATGACAATGAAACTTGTTGTTTACTTTTAGTCAATATAAATTCCTTGACTCTTATATTTACTATCTCTGTTAACTAACTCTTCTAGAATAAATACACTAAATCCTATCGTTAATATTCTATCCTATTTGTTCCCTGTACCTATCAAGTTGCTTCCTTTGGATTCTTTATTTTTGGTTTAAAGAAGGCTGTCAACTTATCGACAATATCTTTACTTTTTTTTCATTTATTACTTTTTTTTATTTATTCATGAAGTTCCAAGGATAGCATAATTTCTTAATTTGTAAAATTTTTTGATCTTCATCTAGTATGATAAGGCTTACAAATCATTTCTATTTTCAAGGATATCTGTTGTGAAATTAAGTATGAAACCAAAGTCTTTCCTTTAAACTTTGTTAGAAATCTCACAAGTTGCCAAAAGAAAAAACCAATATTACAGAGGAAAAAATGTCAGAGGTAAATTAAAGAAAATAGGAGGACATAGATACATGGTTGTAACATTAAGGTAATAGTTTTCTATAGACTATGTGAAGCCATATATATGTTATTTAAGTCTTTTTCCTTTTCTCCCTATCACGTTGCTAATGAACTTTCCAAGATAATTTGTCTCCTCCTTTACCAATAATGGATTTGAAGGGGTATCTTTCACAATCAACTAGTGTGTAGCTACACAAACATACCAGCTTGTTAGTTTCTTTGAGGGCATTAAAATGAGTATTTCTAATTAGTAATGGAGTGGAAGGTAAGGATGTTGTTGGATGACTCTGTCTCTAAGGATCTTGATCTGTCAACATACACAAATTTATATGCTTCAACTACCATGTTGTTTCCTTTTTTTTTCTTGTTGGTAGCTTGATTTATGTGTTTGAATGAATCAACAATAAGTTCAATGGCATAAGTTATCAAGATTACTCTCTATTACTAGTTTCATTCAATTCTCTCTATATTAAACCTATTTTATTTATTTATTTTAATTATAGGAAAATCTTTTATTGATTGAGTTAAATAATCATACATTTATCTTTTCTTGTTATTTCAGCCTACTGATACGGCAAGTGAGCCCGCCACTCCATTGGATGCAAGAGGATCATCTGGTGCTAGCAATGTTTAGTGTCTTTTAGAAGTTTATTTAACTTTACATACTAGTATGACTTCTCCTTTGTAATATGATTTTTAGTTTGAAACACTTGTTCATTTAGACTTAACACTAATTTATTTTTATTAGCTAGTGAACCATTATTCTTAATTTGTACTTCTTTATATTTTAATGTATAAATATACGACAATCAAAGATGTTTAAACCATTATTGTTAATTTGTAACAATTTATATTCTAGTTTATTAAACTACCATAATTTATTATAAAAAATGCCTAAATATAATTAGCTAGAAAATTAAAATTAGAAAACTCTAATAAAAAAAAACTTCTTATATATAGCTAGTAAAGAAGGTTCAAAAAAACACCGCAAATTACCTCTTCTAGTAGAGAAGGTTTAAAACCTCCCTAAAAAACCTCCATAGACAAAGAAGGGTGAAACCTCCATAAAAAAACCTCTTCAAGTAGAGGAGGTTTAAAACCTCTTGTAAAAAACCCCTACAAATAGTGGAGGTTAAAAACCTCCTATAAAAAACCCCCACAAATAGTAGAGGTTCTTTCCACAGTAACGGAGGCCACAAAAAACCACCGCAAATTACTTTGTGGCGATGCTAACTGCGATGGTTTTTAAAAACGCCGTAAATTAAATTACGGAGGTCAAAAACCGCCACAAATTACAACAAATACCTCTGCAATTTACCTATTTTCTTGTAGTGACACATGGGAGTCAAGAGGCATATCAACAAGCATACTCTAAATATATATATATATATCATTATCATATTTTCCAATCCAAAATTCAACCAACCAACAAGATTCAATCTAATACAATTTCTTAATAGGAGGTAGCATATCCATTCAAGGAAAACATACACGTATGCACCAATATATATATATCAACACACAATTGATCATGCATTTAGAAAATATACTCCTTTCCTACCTCAAGAGAAGTATTTCACCAGGTTAGATGGTCCTGCCTTACTAGAATTGTCAAACCCTACATTAAATAAATGTAGAACCACATCAATTACTCATTCAAATATTATTCTCAATTCTTGTTATACAATAAGTATATATACATCATTCTCATCATGTTGAAAATATTTGGAAGACTTTTGGTTTTCTCATTTTATTAGGTTTCGGGAATTCTTTCCCATTAACCAAAATTCATTATAATTAAAGGGCTATAACATAACACCTAACCCACTAACACACACCAAATTTCTTATCCATCATCCTTAATGGGTTTCAATGTCTCAAATACCCCATATCAATTTCATTAATACCATCACTATCAACTTTCTTTTCTACCAATTTTTACCAACTTAGTGCCTTATTATATGTTCTTGATTTCTCAAATTCCCAACACTAATAATTAATGCCAATCATTCTAAAAATTTATTTCCATTTGAAAAATCACTTAAATGGCAATTAATCAAATTCCTATCAACATTTTGCCAAAATCCCCAAACTCCACACTTTAGGGTTTTTCACACAATCTACTAATCTTTAAATTTCAATCACTCATATACACCATTCGAAGCATCCTCAAGCTAAAAGTATTACATTCAAATCATCAACATAACAACAAGTCCTAATGGTCATCTAGCCTAGGGTTGGATTCCACATGCATTTTCTCATAACAATAACACTTAATCCTCCATTATTAAACCGTAACAACCTTAAAACTACTAAGAAAAATCAACACTTGCTAAGAACACATACCTCTAACTCCAAGTCTATATGAAAAATGAAAATAAGAGGGAATGGGAGGAGCACCCAAGGATTTGCTTCAATGTCCTATTAGAGCTTCATGAATCATGAGTTTGTGTTTAATTTTTGCAAGAGATGGCTATGATGAGGTGATTAGGAAGGAGAAAGAAGAAGAAAAAACTTTGAGATAAGAGGGTGAGGTAGAGAAGTGATCAAAAAATAGAGGGGACAGAGAGAAAGAAAAGTGAAATTTAGCCCATTGTCCATTGGTCCATGCACACACTTTTGTCTTTTACACAATGGCTTATAAAACCCCTTTATCTAGTGTATAAAAATAAATTAAAGGAAGAGAAAAGAGGGTCCACGACAATGTAAAGAGAAGAGAGAGGATTTTACAATTTTTCTTAAATTCTATTTCACTCATAATTTCACCATTTATTAATATACGTCGTGTCCGAATAAATATCTCTTCAACACCAAAAATGATTTTGAGTATACCATCATAACCATAGTAAATTCCTTGTTATTCTAGACCCAAAATTATTTAATAGGTCTCACACCTTCTGTTAAATCATCTGACTTTAGTAAATTTTATTTCATTGATAAAACACAATTATAATTTAACTAATTACTCCATAACTTTAGGCATCAAATAATTAATTAATTTCACACTAATAATTTATTTTTTTTAAATTTGGGATGTTACCTCCTTAGATGAGGAAACACCAAGGCAAAATAAAGAGGAAAAGGTTATGGAAGGAACCAATGATGAATACCTTAAAGACCTCTTAGACAAGGCCTTAGAGCCCATGAAGAAGGAGGAGGAGGAGGAGGAGGAGGAGGAGGAGGAGGAGGAGAAGGAGAAGAAGAAGAAGAAGAAGAAGAAGAAGAAGAAGAAGAAGAAGAAGAAGAAGAAGAAGAAGAAGAAGAAGAAGAAGAAGAAGAAGAAGAAGAAGAAGAAGAAGAAGAAGAAGAAGAAGAAGAAGAAGAAGAAGAAGAAGAAGAAGAAGAAGAAGAAGAAGAAGAAGAAGAAGAAGATGATGATGATGATGATGATGATGATGATGATGATGATGATGATGATGATGATGATGATGATGATGATGATGATAATGAGGAAGAGGAAGACCCTGACTTCACACCCTAGGATAATGAATTAGGATTCCTGTAGAAAAGGATGGGTGATGATGATGATGATGAGGAAGAGGAAGACCCTGACTTTACACCCTAGGATAATGAATTAGGATTCTTGTAGAAAAGGATGGGTGTGAAACAGGTGGTAGAAGTAGAGTTAGGATCCTGAACTGAGGAGGAGGAGGAGGAGGAGGAGGAGGAGAAGGAGGAGGAGGAGGAGGAGGAGGAGGAGAAGAAGAAGAAGAAGAAGAAGAAGAAGAAGAAGAAGAAGAAGAAGAAGAAGAAGAAGAAGAAGAAGAAGAAGAAGAAGAAGAAGAAGAAGAAGAAGAAGAAGAAGAAGAAAGAAGAAGAAGAAGAAGAAGAAGAAGAAGAAGAAGAAGAAGAAGAAGAAGAAGAAGAAGAAGAAGAAGAAGAAGAAGAAGAAGAAGAAGAAGAAGAAGAAGAAGAAGAAGAAGAAGAAGAAGAAGAAGAAGAAGAAGAAGAAGAAGAAGAAGAAGAAGAAGAAGAAGAAGAAGAAGAAGAAGAAGAAGAAGAAGAAGAAGAAGAAGAAGAAGAAGAAGAAGAAGAAGAAGAAGAAGAAGAAGAAGAAGAAGAAGAAGAAGAAGAAGAAGAAGAAGAAGAAGAAGAAGAAGAAGAAGAAGAAGAAGAAGAAGAAGAAGAAGAAGAAGAAGAAGAAGAAGAAGAAGAAGAAGAAGAAGAAGAAGAAGAAGAAGAAGAAGAAGAAGAAGAAGAAGAAGAAGAAGAAGAAGAAGAAGAAGAAGAAGAAGAAGAAGAAGAAGAAGAAGAAGAAGAAGAAGAAGAAGAAGAAGAAGAAGAAGAAGAAGAAGAAGAAGAAGAAGAAGAAGAAGAAGAAGAAGAAGAAGAAGAAGAAGAAGATGATGATGATGATGATGATGATGATGATGATGATGATGATGATGATGATAATGATGATGAGGAAGAGGAAGACCCTGACTTCACAAAGAAGAAGAAGAAGAAGAAGAAGAAGAAGAAGAAGAAGAAGAAGAAGAAGAAGAAGAAGAAGAAGAAGAAGAAGAAGAAGATGATGATGATGATGATGATGATGATGATGATGATGATGATGATAATGATGATGAGGAAGAGGAAGACCCTGACTTCACACCCTAGGATAATGAATTAGGATTCCTGTAGAAAAGGATGGGTGATGATGATGATGATGAGGAAGAGGAAGACCCTGACTTCACACCCTAGGATAATGAATTAGGATTCTTGTAGAAAAGGATGGGTGTGAAACAGGTGGTAGAAGTAGAGTTGGGATCCTGAACTGGGTTGTCATATGGACAGTCTAGTTATCTCAATAGCCTAGTTGAGTCTATAGCTAGTTGTAGGAGCCTGTGTGCCCCTATTCTATTTAGAGTATATAGAAGCACTATAGAATTGATGTATAAATAAATGTCTATAAATGTGATGATACACCACTATTTTATCGTATAAAAAAACTACTATTTTCTCATAAAACATATAACTCCTTAGTTAATTAGGACGTTCTAGCTATGAAGGTTTTCCTAGTTAACTGAGAAAGCTCACAATTGAAGGTAACAAAGGTTTACACTAGAAGATGGTAGAATAATGTGATTAAAACTTTGGTAAATTCTTTTTGAAAAGACAACTCTTTAGACACCAGTTAGAGTTTTCTCAAATACTTAGTTGATAATAAAACAATTTATCAAGTAGTTCAGACACATGTTTTAGTTTTCATAAATTTTGACGTGAAGGATAAGAAATACAACAACACCAATAAAATATTAAAAGAGTGATAACACACGAGCAAATATTATATTGGTTTACTTCTTAACTAAGACTATCTCTAATCCTTGTTCGAGCCAATAGGAGTGTGTTTGAATATGCATTTCAGGATAAATAATTTTGATAATGACAAAAGGAATTGAAGACTCAAAGCAAAAGTCTCAAGCTACAATGAAAGCAGAGAAAATAACATCAGACCTGCAAAAACATGCAAGCTAATCGATTACAAGACCAGAGCTAATCAACTACGAAGCTTCTATCTGTGACGTAATCAATTACAATATCTCTCCTAATCGATTAGAGAGCTTCTGTTTGTCACCTAATCGATTGCACCAAGGAACCCAATCGATTACCAAGCTGAGAAAATGAATTAAAAGCATCAGATGCATCTACTAATCGACTACAAGGCTGCCACAATCAATTACTAGTGTTCTGTAATGTCACTAATCGATTACAACTTAAGAACTAATCGATTACAGAGTTTCTGTTTGATACCCAATCGATTACACATAAGCAACAATCGATTACCATGCTACGTAACCAAATTAAATGCATCAGATGTCACACATAATCGACTACAAGGTAAAGAACAATCGACTAGCAAGGTTCTGTCTCTTAGCTAATCAATTACATGGGAAAGGCTAATCGATTACCAGTCCAATTACACTGAAGAATTCAAAGTGTAATCGATTATAGCTCGAGGCCTAATCGATTACACTAGTGCCAGAATTTGGGGAAAAGCGTTTTTAAATGGGAAACCAGTTCATTTCTCCATTCCAACTCAAATGCCCCTGCTGTTCAATGGCTCTGAAGACTTTAGGGCACCTCTCCAAGGCCTATAAATGCAAGACTCATTCAAGCTACTCTTAGCAATAATCAAATCCATCAAAGGGAAATCAAATCTTGAGTCTTGTAAGTACTATTTCTTTGTTTAGTTTCATTTTCTAAAACTTAGAGCTTATATTTGTAAATCCTTTCTTGTGAGAGTTAGAAATTGTGTGAGCCTTCATTTGTTCATCTACTCTATTGAGAGAATATATTTCTTGTAAACACAAACACCAAAAACCAAGTTTATTCACTCTAGGTTGAGTGGTCACAAAGGTTGGGGTTCAACCTTTGGGTAGTGAAAGTTTGAGAGATTGGGTGGGTTTCCCTTGTGCTAGTGAGGATTGAGTTCTTGAGTGTGGGACACTAGGAAGCTGCAATTGCTCATAGCTCGCATCTCTAAACTTCAATAGTGGAAATCCTTCAAGTGGGTTGCTTGAAGGCGAGACATACACCGGGTTGGTGGAACTTGTTAAATTGGTTTGCAAGCTTTTCTTCCCTACTCTCTTGCATTTACTTATTGTGCTTAATTGGTATATTGATTTGATTATTATGATATTATTGCTTGAACTTGAGTAACTAGGCTAAGTTAAAGTGTTGTACACCAAGTGTTTGATAAATCACCTTAGCAACATTTGCACACTTTCTCATATTGATTCTTGCTCTACACTTGCTATTTCTTACATACAAACATACTTAGTGAAAAAGGAATCAATTTCAAAGGCATTCCAACTAAAAGTTTTAAAACTCAATTCACCCCCCCTCTTGAGTATTGAGGCCACTTAAACAATAAGGTTGTATTAGCTAATCATAAAACAAAGTGCAACCCATACTTTCTTACAAAGATTCCAAGTATTCTTTCATAATTTAGCCTCTCCAGGCTAATAACTTAAGTATTCTTTTTAAGTTAGCCTCTTCAGGCTAATTGAACAAGTATTCTTTCTTGACCAAGCCTATTCAAGCTCTTACAATCTTCACAATGAATAGAGGAAATCCTAAGTCTTTAACAAAGAACTTAGAGATGTTTGAGCTTACAAAACTGAATTAATTATTTAGGATGTGAAAAGAAGTAAAGCTCTTAAACTATTTACAAGAAAAGAATCAGAGAATTTTACATATCTTGTAGATTGCATAGAGAGAAGAGAAATAGATTGATGGGACCCTTTACATTCTTAGGTGATCTTCCCTTTATAGGCTTTCTTTGAAATAAACATTGTGAGATAAAAAGCCTTTCATCTGATGATGACTTGACATCTATTCAGAGCAGTTGAAGTGTCTTGAGAAGAGTATTTAATCTCTGTCATCATGTAAGCATCATGTCATCATGTAAACATTGGAAATATTGAATTGGCAAGATTGTTTAAAACAAAATATTTAAAATATTCTCCCCTTTTTATTAGGGAATAATCCTAACGAGTGTCTCAAAGCATTACTGATCCGGTCTGGATACCAGTTCCAAGGTTATCTGGTCTGGATACCGGTTCTAATGACAAAAGGCCGACTCAGCCTTCCTAGAAGTCAACCGGTATCCCAGGATAATGATCCAGTTGGTAAATGTGTTGATCCAGTCTTACCTAAAGAGAAGTCATTATAGCCGTCCTAGTGTTCAGCCGATGTCAAGAATACCAATCCGGTCCGTAACACACTAGGCAAACTTCATTTACATCGGTCATCCGAGGTGACATCCAAGATACCGGGTGGCCTATCCGCTCTCCTACACCGGGTGACTTATAATTGACTGCTCTAATATCATAATGAAGAAGGCATTCTGCACAGTGGAACATGTCCCTTTTGTCCACCGACAGGAGTAGGTATAGTCACCAGCGTGATTTATGGAAAAGGTGATTACCTTTCCATCCATGTGACAGAAAAGTACACTGATAATTCACCTACTCTCTTGGCATGCTCAGAATGTTGGCCCACTCAGATTGACTCTTTACACACGCTATCATAACCAGTGGGCCCACTAACACCAAACGATCCATTTCCACGCTCGACTATAAGTAACGGGTTGCAATACATGTTCCAGGTTACGTTGTCCTTGCTCTCTCTCTCTTGCTATTATACTGTTTAAGCATTAACAGAGTTCACTTACACTATTCTAACTTGAGCATCGGAGAATCTTCGCAGGTGACACCAACTGTCGCCCACACCAACGCGGGAGGTCGGTGTGAAGGATCTCCTGGACAACAAGACCGACCTCCACACGCCGAGAGGTCGAATCTCAAAGACCGGATACGCGTAGCCGGTCTTCAATTCCATTCAACCTTTAACTCTTGAGGCTATCCCGACACCGGATCCTAGACCCCGGTTGAGGACAGATCAATTACATACGAAAATAAAATAAAAAATTATGTTTTATTGTTTACCTCTTGTAGACTTGAGACTAATTCCTTAATCGAAGCAATCTTAGCTTCGTATGAACACTCCCATCAAATACTAAATCTCTGAATGCTAGTTTGAATTATCAGTGAGTAATCTTATTCTTGAGCAGCTACCTATTAGCATCTCATGCTCTATATATAAGCTCAGGTCTTACCCTGATGAGCTCTCAATAAACATTGGGCTTCTAACTCATTCTAAATGAGTTAGGCCTAATAGTTTTATTTTAGTCTAACTAAAATAAAAGTGTCCATTGGTGGGCTTAGTCTAAGCATGTGACCCTATAGGTAAAATATCCGGTCATATTAATAATAAATTATTTTATTATTAATATAAAATAAGAGTGGCATCTAGGAATGTATCATTATGTTCAAATACTATTTGTCATTGACATAACCTATAAGTGATATTTATTTTATATATTTATTCCTTTTGTTATGATATCTAATTGGGCCCAAGGCATGGTCGTCATTATCCTTGTACGACCCAATTCATTTTACTTGATACTAGAGTAGACTTTACTGAATAAATATCTAATATTTATTCTTCCTAGGTCATGCATTTCTTTAGTCTCACTCTATCAAGTGACCTATAGATATCATTTCTTTCACATATAAGAGACAAATCCCTTCTACATCATTCATATCCCTTTACATAATTTGTTCATTGCCTAACCATAATCATTATGATCATCTTATTACAGATGACGTTTGATTGTATTAAAACAACAAACTCTTCATGTAGTAATCATAGTGACTTCATGTCGAAGTACTTTATATACCATTATTATATTAAGAACTGTTTATGACACTCATGTAATAATCTATGCAACATTCTCATGGTGGGTCTATCTGGCACAACATTGCTCTTAATATGCACTCGTGTAAAGACTTGATGTCATCTATATCCATGATCTATGAGATCAGATCATTAGTATATTCACATACTAATTTTAATGTATTTACATGTCCCTATGTAAATACTTGACTAGAGACATTTTAGGAATAATTCTCATATGACCTACTATTTTAAAGATAAATAGTTTTAAAACAATTTTAAAACTAAAAAGACATTTTATTTATAAGATAAAATTGATACATTAATAGCTCATAGTGTATACACCAACACTTTAATCATTAGACAAAAAGGTCTTCTTGGCATTGACTCAAAACATATTCAGTGGCGGTTGAGGAGGTTAGCTAAAGAGGCCAGCATGTCATCCTTCCTAGTAACTAATCCTTCTTGAACAACAGTTTGTATCCTTCGTGTGTGAGAGGTGACTTCCTGACGAAGCTCAGCTTACTTTGTTAAGATTACAATATGATTCTGTTGGAATTCCATTACTTTAAGCACAAAATAGGAGGAACAAAGCTTTCAGAATTTGAGTGCTTAGGATTAGGTTTGTAAGGGATCATTTAAAGGTCAGGGTTGGTAAAGATATGGGTGATGCTTCAGTTAGGGGGAACGGGTAACAATAGGGGTTGATATTGGTTCAAAAAGAAAAGAGGGAAGAAAATAGATGGTTGGGTAAAATGAAGAAAGGTAAAATGAGGGGTATAAAAGTTTTGTAGTTCAGACATGAGGGCATGGAAGTGTTAAACCCTTTAACAAGCGTACCAAATTAGTTGTAGTTTCAATAAGAAAAAGGATTGTCAATCTATAGGGACTGGCTAGATATATCAAGAAAGGTTTAATAATTATTACTTATTTACCACTACCATTATCTACATAAAACTGTAACTTTAGGTGTTCACTAAAAAAGATTGATTTGATTTTTAATTATTTTGAAAGATGAAAATTAATTAACTAAAAGAACAAAAGTAGAAAGACGTTGGAATCAAACTATACCTATTCAATTTAGGCTCTTACAATTAGTTGGTCCAATTATATAATTAATTTAGTTATCGAAACTCCAAATTTTCACCAAACTTAATCCCTCAGAGCAAGGTTCTAAATCTTATCCTTAAACGAAAATCCCTTTAACATTTAACAATATTGCATTAGGAACGAATACTAACAGTTATTATACTTAATTCTATTCCTAGAAATCAAGGATAATAGACAATTCAACCCTAATTCCGTTCAAAAATATTGAAACACATACATGAAATATTCTTTTGTTTGAAACATGCATTTATAAAAAAATTGAATTACTAACATCAAGTAATTGCATAAAAGTAGAGAAGTGAGCAAATGAGATTTTGGAGCCGTATAGGATTCCTTAGCACTTGAGATTCATGGGTCAACACACAATCTCAACCATAAGCCGTACAACCATATATGGTTGAATATAATTTTTTAAAGTCATGTGATTATCACATAATTACCTAAAAATTACATAGTTTTTTAAAAAATTCATATAACCGATATATTTTAATTGTAACAATTTAATCATCGCTTTATTCTTATTTTAACAAAGTCTTTCTCATCCTATACGTCACTTTCTATTTCTTTTTTAGTGTGTGATCCTACGTAATTAAAAGGTCACTTTAAGCTTTTACTAATACCATTTTATCTTCTATTTACTTTATATTTTCTTCAAAATTTCTATCATTTAATAACAGACATTGTTTATCAGAAAAAGGTACCGGGGAGAACACCATACATCACTCTGGCATTTGGACAAAAATGCTTACCCGAGCCCCCTGTATAGACAGTAGATTATTTAAGAGGCAAGACTTTTTTAATGGTTTTTTGTATTCAATAAACTTACACATATTTTTTTTCATAATTAATAAACTTAGACAGTTAGACAATTTCAATCAATGTTTTATAAACTAGGAAAGTTCTCTTCTCTTCTATTTATTTATTTATTTATTTATTCATTTATTTATTTATTACTTATATGTATCTGTATTAACTTTTTGTCTACGTCAAGTATCATTTTAACACATCATTGTACTGTATAAATAAATGCAGAAAGGAAAAAGTGACGCAAATAATAAAGACTAGGGTTGGTTCGTACTTGATTTATTAGATCGATGGAAATTAATGTTTTAACGACAAAATCCAGAAGCATACTTTGGTAGCCAAAGTATTAAGGTTCGTCAAATGATCAATCGCTTTCACTTCTGATCCGAGACATGGGGTTGACTGAATCTGAATGTCATAAAAATTATATACTATATAATATTTTTTAAATATATATACATATAATATTTTGATATACCTTTATCAGGTAGCCATCAAAATCATTATAAATAATAAATCTCTATTCATTAAAACTTATTAGTATTTTATTTTTAAAATCAAACTTAAAACATGTTAAAAGGGAAAAAAATACCTTCCTGTCAGTTCTACTAGGTTGGTGATTATAGAAAAAGGTTAAATACTGCTCAAGTTTTGTACTATCTGTATATTTTCTCCTTTAAATTTGTTGGATGTATGGTTACAGACAGCTACGTACAGCGGGTGGTAATGGATCAGCAATCTGCTACTGATGATATACAGTGGCGCTGATGAAACTGAATACGAAGCCGTCTTTGATTCTTAAATAAATGAAGATAAAAATAAAATCAGTTGCAATTAAAGGTGGGGTTGATCGAAAACCGATGAGCGTGCTAGCTCTGTGCTGCTATGTCCCTATTACTGTATCTGTATTGCATAATTTCCCACTCTTATCTCATCTTATGCTTCCTGATACTGCTTAATTTCCCAGTGCATGGGCATGCCACCATCTTTCCCTTTGTCGCCTTTCGCTATTCCTTTTTATCTTTCCATGATATTCGGACGTAATAATTCTGAAAGTGAGTTTGTACGAAATAGTTATATAAAAGATCATTTACTTTTATAAGAATTGAATCTCCACACAGAATAATGAACTACCACCGCATTACATCATACGGTTTTTTTAATTGTTTTTACATTTGGGGCCACTCATGAAGAAATGAGATATAGACCTGGATAAATTGGGTTTTTAAACACGACCTGAGATTGTTCCCGTCATGATAACAGACAAGGACTTTTAACCATAGTTTTCAACTAAGTTTATAGAAGTTCCTTAAACTCGATGTTAAATCATGTTTAAAAGTATTGATATTTAAACAAGGTTATGATTATAACTGTGTTTAAAAATTTTCACATTTAATCACGGTTACTCCCATAATCGTATTTAAAAATGTGCACATTTAAACATGGTTATAGGCATAACTGTGTTTAAAAATTTACACTTTTAAACACGATTATTGTCATAATCGTGTTTAAATGTAAGTGTTTTTTTAATATAAGTTTTGTTTTATTGATTTTTCAAACTTGTAATGTTATACAACCAAACATAGTATATCCCAAACAGATCATTCCATGCATAATATTTACCAATTAATGAAAACAAATGAAATAATATTAATATGCTATAAACAACAAAATGAAGAAAATGATCTATATACAATAACTATTATGTACATGAATTAAATAAAATGAAATCCTAAACCCTATAATCCTACATTGGGTACAATGAATGACAAAATCCTACACTAGGTACGATGAATGATATAAAATAAAAAATGTTTATCAAAGTCCTCTCATTTGATGAAAGTATGTGACCTATTGCTTTCTAACATCATCTACATCTGTCAAAGGGAAGTATGATTGGTCTTGAAAGTGTTGCAAACAAGACATAAAACAATTAGCACTAGTGAAGAACAAAAACTTAATTACTATATGAATACAAATTTATAGAATGTACATAAGTGAACATTTACAGTTGCCCATTCATCTACTATATGGTTTTAGATAATGGTCAGCATGCTCTTCATCACGTAATACCCGCACTTATAGTTACCCTGCTGCCTATGAGACTATAAGGTACATCAAATAAACAATTTGATAATGTTAATTCAAGTTTTCAAAAGTTAACAAATAACAATACTTCTTATTCAAAGTACTTACTTTTGGGTTGACCAACTGGACTTTTTCCCTGTTAATGTTTCCCTGTAGTCTAGTGTATCCAACTACAGTCATGTGTAAGAATAAAACTTACGATGAGTAGAATCATAGAAGAATAAAATGACGTAATTGAACACTTGAAGTTCACAGGAGCAGTCCCATGAAAGGAATGAAAACATGCAGTAATGGAATCCTTCAGACAAATAAACATGAACTACCAATGAGAGCTGCAGTGAACCCTGATAAGTGACAACGTAAGATGATTAAATTAATATACAATAATTATAGAATAGACTCTTACTCTCTATGATATGAGGCTAAGTATACAGTCTTCTTTGACTCATGCATCCAATTTTAGATGTATGCCTAAGTCTCCTCTCTATTGTCCTCGCTCTTTTGTATGAATGAAGGCTCTAAGAACCTATAAGTTCCTTGGATACCTATCTCTATACAAAGTTTATGTAGAAATCTAAGAAAATTTACATATAGTTAGTGACAATTAGCATGTTAAATGAAATAATTAAATATTGAATAATATACTTACAACTCCCAAAACTGAATGACAGAGATGTTCAACATCGTCTGCCCCATCATGATCTTGCACAAGTCACTTCGCATAATGTAAAACGGTAGTGGACTTGGGTGGCCGAACACATCTGCCTGCCATAGGACCACGACGATGTCCTCGCCCAGCTCATCCCCAACAGTCCATAACATCTGGATCAGATCAATGTTGGGGTCTCGCTTCCCAGATGTTGGGCCAACATCCTGTTGAGTAGTTAAAACATTAAAAGAAATATGCTATGATATGAACCGTAAACTTATATAATTTATGTTTGTTTCGAGAGCATACCTGAGGAGCAGCAACTACCAGAAGTCTGTTGAGCCACATAAGGAAGTGCCCTAGTGCCTGGCCGATGACCCATACCTCTATGGTTGCCACTAGTACATCGGTATCCTCTGTAATGATCTCGATAATAGAGACCCTTAACATACTATCATGCAATGATTAATGGTGAACCAAAGGGGCTTAATTTGTGCACTATACTAGTGGCAATAAGCTCCTCCAACCCATCAATGAACAAGTCACATTGATGGGTGTCCCCAACGTCAACCCTGTCATTCGTCAATGTTAGGTGCAACATAAGATCCCTTTGTGCTGACATGCCTAACATGCATTTTTACACATCAATCAATAATTATTCAACAATTAATAAAACCAAAGTACATCTACTAAAATAAAATAATGCACTAATATATTTATGTACAATACTATAACTAATCCAACTCGTGGGGTCCACCATCAGGTAGTATGTAACATCTCAGGTATTTAAATTAATTGTTGGCAGGTTAGTAAATAAATTTAATTGGATTTTTCTAAATCATTATAAATTAATTAATAATTGTTTAAGGTGATGAAATTTAAATAAATTAATTGAGGGGTTGATTATTAAATTTAAATGAGAATAAAAAGGTGATGATAAATTTATAATTTACCAAAAGGTAGAAGTAAAAATTTTATTAAAAAGGTAATAAAATAAAATAGAAAAGAAAAGAAAAAAGGTGAAATGACCAAATCGCCCTTGAGGCAATTAAATATGATTATTTTTTTCTTCTTCGGTAAAACCACACGTGCTTCTTCCTTTTTCCCAGTTTTTCATGGCCGTGGCTTCAAGGCCTTGATCGGAGGTTGATTCAATGTTGAAACTCAAAATTAACCGTGGTTCTGGAACTATGGGAGCAAGGTAAGCTTGTATATAGGATTAATTTCATGTCTTTTTTCTCTCATTCTCTCTTTCTCTCAGCTGTAAATGGCTCATGCACGAGGGTCTTCCATTTTTGCATTTTTATGCAAATTAAAGCTTGATAATGGTCTAGGATGTTGTGAGTGTCAATAACTAGCTAATGGACGATGGTTTCAGCATTGTAGATTTGAACTGGAATGAGAAATGACATTAGGCGAGGAAGAGGATTTCAAATCGGAAGTTAGATTAGGTCGGGGTAAGTTCCTAACACACTTAGAATTAAGTAGAAGACGTTTCAATGAATTAGATTATGATTTTGGATTGACACCTAAATTTGTTATGTGGATTCTTTAATTTTAGAGTTTTAATGAGCTGAAGGAAGTCGACAATCCATTTGAAGTTTACAAAGCATGGAATCAAGGTAAGGGAGGTATGTTGGGTTAAGATTAAGGTAGAAAAATTTATTTACGCCATTCAACATACAGGAAAAGGATAGATCATAAACGCCATGGGCTAATTTAATTAATTGTGATGATGATGCGTCATTTAGTAAGAAAGTATTAGATAATTAAATTCACTATAAAAAGGGCGAGGATGAAGTATAACTTGATACACAAATATATATAACTAATGTGATTATAATATATGAGGAGAAAATTGTATATTTGAGTGATAAAAATAAGGAGCTATGAGTTAGGCAAAATAAGAAAAATTATGAGAATGTAGGAGACTTTACGATGTAATGACTTTATACATTGATAAATGATTAAATATGATAATGATTGCTATAGAATAAGTGGAAGTGGTGCAAGTCGTGAAATAATTGACAATGTACCAATTTATATGTGAACTTATAAATAATTGGATGTAAAATTATAAAGAAATGTATAAGAGATAATTACATAAGTGACTGGATGGATTTAACATTAAATTAAGATGACAGTGATAACATGAAGTAGTTATGTAATAATGGATTATATAAATATGCTTTTCTTGATGATGGTAATGTTATGTAAAATAATAAGATATCACAAATAATGTGTTGGGTAATGATGGTGATGTTATGTATGATAATGAATTAGATACATGATGAATTGTAATAATGTGATGGATTTAGAGATGTTGAGAGTTGAGATATGATTATGTGATGATATGAGTGTAGTGTGTGGTATTGATGTGAAATGATAGAATTGAAATGATGAGTTATTGATGAATGAAAATATATGATGGGACCAAGTCTGTGTGGCCACCCCCTTATTTAAATGATTGGCATTGTCGATGATTGTTGATGATTATCAATGATATAATGATTATTAATGCTATGAGTGTATGTGCTTAGGCCAGGTCTGAGTTATCGCTCTTGTGCTTGATTTATTAGGCCGAGTTTGTGTGGCCGCCCTTTCTATTTAAAATAAGGCATTTGTGCCAATTAATAAAGAGAAAAGGAATTTAAATAAACTTATGAGGTTTGTGTGGTTGAGGATGGCTGAAGGTATATTTCACCCATGTTTTTGGCTCTCGTGGTCAAGTAGGACCTAATTGAGCTACTTAATGGTCAAGTAGAATGTAGTGGTTGAAATGGAGAGCCAAGTAGGGCTTGGTAGACGTCGGTTCATGGGGTGTTAACTAGGACCCCCAGCTGAAGGTCAATCCTTATAGTATCCAGATACTAGAGTTATACTATTATGATTAATTGAGAGTCAGTGATGATAGTTGAGATGGCGTGAATTATATTGATGATGAGATGGTGTTGATTAAATTGATGATGAAACCGTGTTGATTACTTGATTATGAGATAATGTTGATTGAATCGATGATGAAATGATGTTGATTAACTTGATAATGAAATGATGTTGATTAAATTGATGATCAAATAATATTTGATTAAATCAATAAGATAATGTTAATTAAATGAATGATGAGATTAATGTTATTTTAAATAATGACAAGGTTAAAGTTGATTGAATTAAGGATGAGTTTAACATTATTTTAATTGATGATAAGATAGATCTTATTTGAATTGATGATGAGATTAGTGTATTTGAATTGATATTGATTATATTGAAGAGGAGGTGGAGATTTAGAGTAGTATGAAGTTATGCATTACTAAAGATATGATTTAACTAGGAAGGTATCTAGATTAAATTTTTCCTAGTGATGTTTTTTATATTAATATTTAATTTTAGTCACTCACCCCTTTGTTGTGGTTTTTAAGTGACTAGTTATAGGTTATTGATGGACACCACAGAGGCGAGCACTAAATAAGGCTAACGTGAAACTAGTTCAAAATATAACTACTAAGACAGGACTTGAGCACGGTCCTAGGAGAACCGTGCTTAAAAAAAACACGGTGGCATTTTTGTGATTTTAGTGAAGGCTTTTAAACACGGTTGAGTACTAACCGTGCTCATAGGGCTTTTTAATCACGGGTTTTAGTTGACCGTGCTTATAGGGGTGTTTTAATGACGGTTTCTACAAAACCGTGTTCTGATAAGTCTTGAAAAGACTTAATTATTTCACCTTTTATTTAACATAATTCATTAATTATTGTTTAAGTTTGGCTTTATTATTTAATAATTTGTTAATAATTCGTATTTTAATTGTTTATTTCAAAAGTGTTTTATTTATGTAAGAAAATGGTTAAAAACATTAATTAGTTAAGAGTTTATGATTATTTATAATTTCATTAAGCAGCCAGCATACAAATGCTAGGCAATTAGTTGTTTATTGGTGCAGGAACAGGTTGCGATCAAGCTAAGTAGGAAAATCCGAGTGAAATTCCTAAAAGCCGAGTGAGATTTCACAAATCCGAGTGAAACTCCAAAAGTCCGACTGGGAAATGCGTCAAGACACCGATTGAAAAAGGGAATAGAATAACTGTATGAAGAACCCGAGCGAGACTTTAAAAGCACTGATTGAAAAATGAAGAACCTGAGCGTCAACTTCAGAATGCTGATTGAATAATCCACTCGCTCAAGAAAGAGTCAAATTCGCTCAAGCGAGAGTCAAAATTCGTTCAAGCGAGAAAGCAATACCGCAGTACATATTTCGAGCTCGCCCAAGCGAGAACCCAGTTCGCTCAAGCGTGAAGGCTGTTATTTAAAACATTGATTGTTCCCTCCAGAAGACACTCGGCACCAGTGCTGTTTCCTGCTGCTTTCTCTCCTACTTCTGTACCTTAGTAATTTAAGTACTGAGCTGTTATTAGTTAGTACTGCGCTGTGATTAGCTAATGATGAACTGTAATTTGTTAAGAACTGAGCTGTAATTAGTTAGTTATTCTGTAATTATGTAATTAGTTAGTTAGTTTAATTATTAACTCAGTTTTCCTAGTGATTAGTTAAGTTAGTTAGTTAGTTAGATGTCTATATATATGCTCTGTAATAACACACAAAAAAACCAGAGAACAGAGTACATAGAATACAATTCATTTTCTATTTCCAACATCTCTCTAATTCCTTTCGCTCTCTAAACTCTCTCATCCATGTCTTTCCACATTCCTTCGATAGAACCAATGTCGATGGATTTCTAAATTCCTAATGTTGGGATTGCGAAGGTTATCAATGGAATCTTGAAGCTGTGAGTGAGGAAATCAACTTCTAGATCCTGAGGCGAACAAGCTGAGGAGTGGATCTGTTTGTTGGATTGACAAATCCAGATCTGATGAAGAACTTCACAGTGAGGAATCATGGTTGAAGCTTAGGTAACTTCCAGCTTTCTAACTAGTTCAGGCCTAATCAATTTAGGTGAATAGTTAGAGTTCAACCTCCAATTTCGCATCAGATTCTTAGGTTAATTGAGCACTTAAGGAATTAAGGTCCAATGCTTAAGGATTAGTGTTTTTCACCTAAGGAATTAGGGAATAACCACAAGCGGATTGTCCTCTGGATTATGAAGTTAGATTATACTTTAGTTGCATGTTTCTTGATGAATTTGTGAACCGAAGCAATCCTGACCTATTTTCTATTAATCACCTTTCACATTTCATCTTAACACTGTTTCTGGAAATACAAAAACAACTAGAAAACATTAAAACAACAAAAACCGAATGAACTTTCTGTGCCTTGTATTGGTTCAGCTTGTACTAGTCTGAGATTGAGATACTTACCACAATCCCTGTGGGATGATCAAATATAATACAATTTTAACGACTGGTGCGCTTGCCAAAGAATAAATCCTCTGAGAATTACACATCAAAATAATGACTCAGAGATTTAGCATCAAGTTAATGGCGCCGTTACCGGGGATTGTTGAATAATATCAACAATCCTTGGATCGGTACTAGACTGAACCGTTTACTTTTGTTTGTATTTAGTACGTAGTTTGATTTTTGTTTTTAGTAGTAGTTGTTGTTTGTTTTCGTGTAGCTATAGTCGTAGCTGTGAATTGTTCTTTTGTTTAACATTTGTTGTATGCAGTCAAGGAACAGAGGAGAGCCTTTCTTCTTTGATCCTGATATCGATTTGTTAGAACGTAAACTGAGAAAAGAGAAAAAGCAAAAAGAACAAAAAGAAATGGAATAGAGGAGAGTTACACTAGGTGACTACTCTCGGCCGACTGAAGAAGGATCGCAATCTAGCATCCTTAGGCCACCTATTTCAGCAAATAATTTTGAACTTAAACCAGCTTTATTGCAGTTGGTAAGAAATGAACAGTTCGGAGGAAGTGAGGTTGAGGATCCAAATTTGCATCTAGCAACCTTCCTCCAAATTTGTGATACAGTAAAAATGAACGGAGTCCCTGAAGAGGCAATTCGACTGAGATTGTTTCCATTTTCTCTAAGAGACCGAGCTAAAGCCTGGTTGCAGAGTCAACCGAGAGGCAGTATTTCCACTTGGGAGGACATGCAAAGAAAATTTTTGATTAAGTACTTTCCTCCTTCTAAATATGCAAAGTTGCACAATGAAATCACGTGTTTCCAACAAAGAGAAGGTGAATCCTTAATGAAAGCATAGGATCGGTATAAAGAGAGTTTGAGGAGATGTCCTCATCATCAAATCTCTGATGTGCAACAAGTCACTATTTTCTATAATGGTGTCAGGCCAGCTACCAGGGTCGTGATTGATGCCTCGGCTGGAGGCTCATTAACAACTAAAACTGTAGAAGAAGCCATAGAGCTGATTGACATTATGGCTTCTAATGAATGTCTGATTAGTGAGAGGAGCCAAGTCCCTAAGAGAGGGATATTAGAACTAGAATCACGAGATACTTATCTAGCTCAGAGTAAGCAGATGACTCAGGCTTTGGAGAAACTAAGCATACAGATTTCAGAACTCCAAAAGTCGAGTCAAGTTTCTATGATAAGTTGTGACTTTTGTGGTGGAGACCATGAAAATGGAATGTTTGATCCAAATGTGCCTTCCGAGCAAGTGAACTATATGGGGCAGCAACAATATCAAAGGAATTATCCTTCTAATTCCTTTAATCCTAATTACAGGAATCACCCCACTTTTCCTGGCAGATAGGTCCACATTTGAATCAGAACATCCACAAAATTAACCCACAAATAGACCACAACAACCTTCTCACCCTCCTGTTAAAGAAAATTCAGAACTTGAGAATGTACTTTCTCAGTTCATCCAGGCAACTCAGGCCAATTTTAAAAATCAGGAAGCGTCCATAAGAAATCTAGAAAATCAAGTCGGACAGCTTTCTAAGCAATTAGCTGAGAGGCAAGCAGGCAATTTCCTTGGAGATACCGAGGTAAATCCAAGGGAACATTGCAAAGCTATAACCACTAGGAGTGGAAAAATTCTTTCTCCACCTCCGAGTTAGGAAATAAGCTCAGAAAAAGATAAAGAAAAAGAAATAGTGCAAGAAACTGAGCAGGTTAATAATGAAGTTGAAAATGAAAATGAAACAGAAAAAGAAAAAGAAAATAAAGTCCACCAAAAGAAAAAGAAAAAGGTTGATCTGATTCTGGAGGAAGCTTCTAAGCTGACTCCTGAAAAATTGAGGAATGATCCATTTCCACACAGGTTTAAAAAGCAAATAGAAGAGCAAAAGTTTGCTAGGTTCTTAGATATATTTAAGAAACTTCACATAAATATCCCTTTTGCCGAGGCATTGTAGGAGATGCCTTCCTATACAAAATTTTTGAAAGAACTGTTGTCTAAGAAGAGGAAGCTTAAGGGGGATGAAATGATTGCTCTCACTCAAGAGTGCAGTGCAATCATCCAAAAGAAACTTCCTCAAAAGCTAGAAGATCCTGGATCTTTTACAATACCATGTGCAATTGGGGATATTCATGTAGGAAGTGCTCTTTGTGACCTAGGAGCTAGTATAAATCTGATGCCTCTATCTTTGGTGAAAAAACTGGGAATTAATGACCTGCAACCGACTCGTATGTCTTTGCAGTTGGCTGACAGGTCCATTAAATATCCCCAGGGGATGCTGGAAGACCTGTTAGTTAAGGTAGACAAATTTATCTTCCTAGCAGATTTTATAGTGTTGGATATGGAGGCTGATCGAGAAATTCCTTTGATCTTAGGCAGACCCTTTCTAGCTATAGGCAGAGCATTGATTGATGTAGAAAAGGGTGAACTCATGCTGAGAGTTCAGGAGGAGCAAGTAACTTTTAATGTCTTTAATTCCATGAAACATCCGGCTGAAAGGATGGATTGCTTAATGATTAAAGAAATTAAAAGTTACAAGACTCCAATACTTTTAAAAACTGAAGAAGAGGTCTTACGAACCTTTTTGGAGGATGACTTTGACTCCGAGACTGAGGAGTTAAATGACTCTCAATCAGAAATGCTGAACCTACTGGAAGTATTGGAAGTAGGTAATTTTGAAAAAGAAAAGAAAAATGATTTGAAAATTACTGAAGTTGAGAAAGGAAAGGAAGTTTCTGAAGAAAAATATGATTTAAAACCTTTGCCTTCTCATTTGAAATATGTTTTCCTGAGAGAGGATGAAACACATCCTGTCATTATTAATGCTGACTTAAAAGAAGAGGATGTTGACGAATTAATAGGGGTTTTAAAGACATACGAATCTGCGATTGGCTGGAACATTTCTGATTTGAAGGGAATTAGTCCATCATTTTGTATGCATAAAATTCTGATGGAGGATGATTATTCCCCTGTAGTTTAGCCACAACACAGATTGAACCCTATAATGAAAGAGGCTGTCAGGAAAGAGGTGGTCAAGCTTCTTGATGCAGGAATCATCTATCCTATCTCGGACAGCGCTTGGATCAGTCCGGTCCAAGTGGTGCCCAAGAAAGGAGGGATGACAACTGTTAAAAATGAAAAAGGTGAAGTCATAGCTACTAGACCGACCATAGGTTGGAGGATGTGTATAGACTATAAAAGGCTGAATGACTTCACTAGGAAAGACCACTTTCCCTTACCGTTTGTTGACCAGATGCTTGAGAGACTATCGGGTCATGAATACTACTGCTTCCTTGATGGTTACTCGGGTTATAACCAAATTGTGGTTGACCCAAAAGATCAAGAGAAGACAGCATTCACCTGTCCATATGGAATCTTTGCCTATAGGCGCATGCCATTCGGTTTGTGTAATGCTCCAGCAACCTTTCAAAGGTGTATGCTGGCAATCTTTGGGGACATGGTGGAGAAATTCATTGAAGTATTCATGGACGACTTCTCTGTCTTTGGTAGTAGTTTTGATACATGCCTCAGCAACCTATCTAAGGTGCTGGTGAGATGCCAGGAGGCTAACCTTGTCCTTAACTGGGAAAGTGTCATTTCATGGTTAAGGGAGGGATAGTCCTTGGCCACAAAATCTTTGCTGAGGGCATTCAAGTGGATAGAGCTAAGATAGAAATCATTGAAAAACTTTCTCCTCCGATCAATGTGAAAGGAGTGAGGAGTTTTCTAGGATGTGCTGGCTTCTACAGAAGATTTATAAAAGATTTTTCAAAAATAGCTAAGCCTTTGACTGACTTGCTTGTAAAAGATCATGTGTTTGTGTTTAATGAAAACTGTGTCAAGGCTTTTGAAAATTTGAAACAAAGTTTGACTTCAGCTCCGATCCTTGTAGCACCCGATTAGTCTTTACCGTTTGAATTAATGTGTGATGCAAGTGACTTTGCAGTCAGAGCTGTGCTGGGTCAGAAAAAAGGAAAATTAACTCATGTAATTTATTATGCTAGTAAAGTGTTGAACAAAAATCAAATACATTACACCACTACTGAAAAAGAAATGCTTGTTGTGGTGTATGCATTTGATAAATTTCGTGCTTTGGGTCATTTTTATACCGTTCTTTCAACAAATATTCACTAAGACAATTGTACCACATACGTCCAGATTGCTTTAGTCCATAAAGAGATTTATTCAATTTAATTGAATAACTTTCTCGAGAATTTTTCTTGTATGCTTCAGGCAAACTAAATCCTTCAGGGAGTTTCATATAGATGTCATTTTCAAGTGAGCCATATAAATATGCTGCAACAACATCCATAAGGCGTAAATCAAGTTTTTCACGAATTGCCAAACTAATCAAGTATCGAAAAGTACTTGCATCCATCACTGGTGAATATGTTTTCCCGAAATCAATACCAGGTCTTTGTGAGAAACCTTGTGCAACAAGTCTTGCTTTATATCGCACAATTTCACCATTTTCATTTCTTTTTCTCGTAAAAACCCATTTGTACCCAACTGGTTTTACACCTTCGGGTGTTTGGACTACAGGCCCAAAAACTTTTCGTCTTGCAAGTGAATTTAACTCTTCTTGTATTGCATCTTTCCACTTTGGCCAATCATTTCTTTGTGAACATTCATTAACAGATTTTGGTTCATGATTCTTATCATCATTTATAATATCAAGAGCTACTTTGAATGCAAAAATTTCATCAACATCAACTTCATATCGATTCCATTGTATTCCATCCATGACATAATTTATAGAGATCTCTTTATTCTTATCAATTTCAAGTACTTTGGTTTCTTCTGAATTTGAAACCTTGATTATGTTAGGAGACTCTTCAGGAGTCTTTATATCCTCGATTCGACCATCCTTTTTATTTACTTTTCTTTTTCGAGGATTTTTATCTTTAGAACCAACAGGTCTGCCACGTTTTATTTTGGCTTCAGACTCATTTGCGATTTTAGATTGTCCTGCAGGGACAACAATCTTTATTGGAGTATTAACAGCTGGTATTTGTGACTTAGTCACTCTTTTTTGATCACCAAATGTCTTTGGCAATTGGTTTGCTAAATTTTGCAAACTAATTATTTTCTGAACTTCTAGTTCAGATTGCTTTGTTCGAGGATCCAGATGAGATAGCGATATCTCATTCCAACTAATATTTTTATCCAACTGTTTATTTTCTCCCCCTAATGGTGGAAAAACAGATTCATCAAAATGACAATCAGCAAAACGAGCTGTAAATAAATCACCTGTTAAAGGTTCAAGATATTTTATTATGGATGGACTTTCATATCCAACATATATTCCCAACCTTCTTTGAGGTCCCATCTTAGTGCGTTGTGGAGGAGAGATAGGAACATATACCGCACTTCCAAAGATTCTTAGATGGGAAATGTTTGGTTCTTTACCATGAACCAATTGTAAAGGGGAATACTTATGATAACTTGTAGGCCTGATGCGAATAAGTACTGCCGCATGCAATATTGCATGCCCCCAAGTTGAAATTGGGAGTTTTGATCTCATTAACAATGGTCTTGCTATCAATTTCAAATGTTTAATTAATGATTCAGCAAGTCCATTTTGTGTATGAACATGTGCTACAGGATATTCAACATCAATTCCGATGGACATACAATAATCATTAAAAGATTGAGATGTAAATTCACCAGCATTATCAAGGCGTATTCTTTTAATTGGATAATCAGGAAAATGAGCTCTCAAACGAATTAATTGAGCCAGTAATCTCGCAAACGCCTGGTTGCGAGTTGACAATAAGCAAACATGTGACCATCTAGTTGATGCATCAATCAAAACCATAAAATATCTAAATGGTCCAAAAGAAGGGTGTATTGGTCCACAAATATCACCTTGTATACGCTCTAAAAATGTGAGTGATTCACTCCCAATTTTTATTGGTGATGACCGAGTAATTAATTTCCCTTGAGAACAAGCAGCACATGAGAAATTATTAGTTTGAAGAATTTGTCTGCTGGACAAGCAATGACCATTTGAATTCTCAACTATTTTTTGCATCATTATTATTCCAGGATGGCCTAGTCGTTCATGCCAAATAACAAAGCCATTCTTATTTGTAAACTTCTGGTTTACTATCGCATTTGTTTCAATTGTACTAATATATGTATAGTACAAACCGGAGGAAAATGAAGGTAATTTTTCCAATATACATTTCTTATCAGAAATTAACTTTGTGATGTGAAGATATTCATCATTTCCTTCATTTGTGGTTTCAATATGGTATCCATTTCTGCGGATATCCTTAAAACTCAATAAATTTCTTTGAGACTTTGTAGAATATAATGCACTTTCAATGTGCAATTTTGTTCCTCCAGGTAACAAAATACTGGCTCTGCCGGAGCCTTCAATTATATTTATACTGCCAGATATAGTATTAACATTGGCTTCTTGTTTTACTATATGATAAAAATATTTCTCATTCTTGAGAATAGTATGAGTTGTTGCACTGTCTGCGAGACATATATCTTCATCATTCACGTGAGCATTCATTCTTCATTAAATAAAAAAAATCATGAGTAAAAAATATAACTAACAACGATAAATATTTAACATAAAATTTTATTGATAAAATCTAAAATTCATGAAAACAGATTACATGAAACATAAAATAATTTATTTAGGAGCACTTTCTTCTCCAACCAAGTGGTCAAGAGTAAGAAAATATCAACATCAAAATAAGTAAAATCATTATTCATACCAGTAAATTTTGTTTCTTTTGTTTTTCCTTTATTTTTAATTATTTTTTGATATTGATCAATTAGATGTTTTGGTGTGTGACAAACCCGAGATCAGTGACATTGGCTATCACTACGATAAGAAATATTTTTAGTTTGTTCGTTACTTTGAACATCTTTTCTTTTTCCTATACGTTCTTTATTTTTCCATGTAAATGATGATTTATTACCAAGAGTATAATGATCATGTGTTGCTACATTCACTTTTGGGAATAGAGCAGTTACAGTTGGACGTTATTCATGATTTTACATAAGTAACTCATTATTATTTTTCAGCCACAAGGAGACGAATAATTAAGGTAAAGTAACTTATAAATCAACTTAAATAAAATTTCAAATAAGTGATCCGGAAGTAAAAATTTAAAAGTTTTCATAAAATATCATTTAAGTATTAGTGGCCTAATGGTAAAGTGATAACTTATTATGGTATAAACCTGAGTTCGATCCCTTACTCATGTGTATTTTATTTGTTAACTCTTTTATATAATAAATATATTATATCAATTATAAATTCCCATACAAAATAATTAATTGTAATTATGAGTTAACAATAGATATATAATCACGCACAATGAACCATATAAAATAAAAGTTAATCGAAATGGATCAGCATATCAGATTAACCACGCAAGTATAAAATAATATAACATTATGAAACATCTCACGCAAGTATGGATCACATTAGAAAACATTATAAAATAATGGATCACACTAGAAGTTATAGTGGATGGAAAGCAAAATTAATAATATAAAATAATCATGGAAATTATGGATAGGTACATAAAGTCGTGCACGCTAATGGAAGTTAATAACATGTAGCTGCTGATGGTACTTTCTAATAAAAAGAGCAAATAAAAATAGTTTCTTTTCTTTTTTAAAAAAAAATGTAAAGGAGGTGATAACAATTAATGAACGCGTGAAGTTATAGGGGACAAGCACAGTATCATATAGCAATAAAATAATCACGCAGTAGGTAGTAGAATAATAATTATGTAATCAGCTAAAAACATTATGAAATAATTAAATTAATTAAATGTATAATTTATATATTTATTTAATATCTTAGATTGTTATAGTTCTTCAGGAACTATCAATAAATATTTTTTAAAAATTCTTCAAGAATCAGGATGTTTATAAATAAGTTCTTCAGGAACTTATTTTTTATGATATAAATATAATCTTATACATCCTTCTGGGATGTTTAAAATATAAGTTCTTCGGGAACTTTTATAATATATACATAAATAACATAAGATATACAAATTAAAATTACCAAGAATAACAATAATAATAATTATATATTACCTCTTGTAGTGTTGACTAGATCTCAGTTGATCAGAACCTCGTGTTGATAAAATGTTATAAAATTACTAAAATTTATAAACGGTAGAAGGAGGAAAAGAAGAGAAATGAGAGCAGTAGGAAGGAGGAAAGCGCAGGAAAGAGATTGGTGCTAAGGTCATTGTATATACAGATCACTCAGCAATCAAGTACTTACTAGCTAAGAAAGAATCTAAGCCAAGACTAATCAGGTGAGTTCTTTTACTCCAAGAGTTTGACTTAGAAATAAGAGACAAAAAGGGAGTAGAGAACTCAGTTGCCGATCAACTGTCTCGTCTGGAAGGTGAATCGGATTCTGTTTTAATAAAAGAAGAATTTCCAGACGAGAGGTTGATGGAAATTATCACCGGGCCATGGTATGCTGATATGGCCAACTTCAAAAGTGCCTCGGTGGTACCTGACGACTGGACATCCCAAATGAAGAAAAAATTCTTTCATGATAGTAAAACCTTTCTTTGGGATGATCCATTTCTGTATAAAATAGGAGTAGATGGAGTGATCAGGCGATGTGTGCCTGAATCCGAGCAAGAAAGGCTCTTGTGGCATTGCCACGACTCCTATTATGGAGGACACCATGGTGCCTCCCGTACAGCAGCAAAGGTTTTACAGAGTGGCTTTTATTGGCCGACTATCTTTCAGGATGCTAAAGTGTATGTCAAAAGGTGTGATAAATGTCAAAGGAGCGGAGGTATCTCTGCTAAATCCGGCATTCCATTGATAAATATTTTAGTTGTGGAATTATTTGATGTCTGGGGTATCGACTTTATGGGACCATTTCCAAAGTCGTTCTCCAATGAATATATACTTGTTGCTATAGATTATGTCTCCAAATGGGTGGAGGCAATCCCGACCAGAACCAATGATGCACATGTGGTGCTTAGGTTCATAAAGAAGAACATTTTCTCTAGGTTTGGAGTTCCGAGAGTGTTCATTAGTGATGGGGGTTCACATTTTTGTAATAAAATAATAGAAAAAGCCCTGCGGCACTATAAGGTTTTGCATAAGATATCTACTCCATACCATCCACAAACTTGTGGACAAGTTGAGCTTTCAAATAGAGAAATTAAGAGAATTTTAGAGAAAGTGGTCGGGAAATCTAGGAAATTGGTCGGTAAAATTAGATGATGCATTGTGGGCCTACAGGACAGCCTTTAAAACTCCGATTGGCATGTCCCCGTATCAATTAGTTTACGGTAAGGCTTGTCATCTCCCTGTGGAGTTAGAACATAGAGCATGGTGGGCCACAAAGCTATTAAACATGGATTTTGACCAATCCCAGGAAGAAAGAGTCCTTAAACTCCATGAACTTGAGGAGTTCCGACTCAACGCTTATCAAAGTGCCTCCATTTATAAGGAGAAAACAAAGAGGTGGCACGATAAGTGGATAAATAAGAAGGAGTTTCAAAAGGGTGATAAGGTTTTGTAATTCAATTCCCGACTGAGACTCTTTCCTGGAAAGCTTAGATCTAAGTGGTCGGGACCTTTTCTTGTAAATGAGGTTTTTCCCCATGGTGCAGTTGAGCTGAAAGACCCGACCACCGATCGGATTTTTAAGGTGAATGGCCAGCGACTCAAACTCTACTTTGGAGGAGAGTTTGATAGGCAGAAAACCTCCATACTGCTGCAGGCATCCTCTTAGATGCCAAAAGGTCAAGTTAGTGACCTTAAAGAAGCGCTCTAGGGAGGCAGCCCTACGTTCCGAGTGTTCCATTTTGTGTTTTGTGTCGGAATTAATAAAAAAAAACTAAAGAGTTTGTGAATAAAGTTTGAATAAAATTTGTGAAGTTTTAAAGAAGGGAGTCTGATCCTGATTCTTCCATTCCGCTCAGGCAAAGCACTTGTAGCTTAGGCGAGAAGCTTCTGCTGTTGTTTCGGGCTTAAGCAAAAGTTTACTGAGCTTGAGCGAGAGTGGTACACTCGGATCACTGTTACTCATTCTTAACCCATTTTCCCGACTAGAAACTCTTCACTCGTCATTCTTCAATAAATTTTAATAAATGATTTCTGATCGTTGATTTAATAAACGGGTCAGATGATGAAGGCTGACTTATTTCAGTCAGCCTTTTATCACTCAGATTCTTCACTTATCACAGTCAGCTTTGTATCAATTAGTCTTCTATTCACTCAGTATATTTTCTTGTCAATCTTGTGTTCACTCGGTCTTTCGTCTTTTCATCTTTATTCCACTCGGTATTTCTTTTTCACTCGTTATTTCATGAATGCTTTGTCTGTATTTTTCTTAATCCGTCATCCACTCAGTATTTTCATTCACTCAGCTTCCCCTGTAGTTGTTCAGTTATCCACTCAGTTTATCTTCTTCTTGTTCTGTTTCTCACTCGTTTTCATCCACTCGGTGTTCCATCCACTAGATATACCATTCACTCGTCTCTCTCTCTCTCTGTAGTTATGCATTCACTCTTTCACTTTCTTTCACTCGTTTTTCCGTTCTTACGTCCACTCATTGTTCATTCATTCATTTTTCATTCTCACCCGGTATAATCCACTCGGTATTCATTCCCTCGTTGTTTCATTCCACCTAATTTCTTTCTCAGTTTTCTCACACCTCTCTGTATTTTTCGTGTATCCACTTGGTATAACTTGTACTCGTCTCTCCCACTCAGCCTTCATTCATTTGGTCACTCTATTTCACTTCTGTCACTCTTCATTCACTCGGTCAATCATTCTCTCGGTTCCCTCACTCCTCTCGTTCCTCACCCGATCTCCTCCACTCATTCATTCTTCCACTCGTTCTTTCACACACTCTTCCAATCGTCATTACTTTCACTCGGCCTTTATCCCACTCGCTTTTCTGTTCACTTGTATCTCACTACAGTTGTTCACTCGTCTCTCATGCACTCTAATTCATTCATTCCTTCTTTCACTCGTTCTCGTATCCATTCGTCCTTCATTCACTCAGGATCATTTCCATTCAGTTTTCATTCACTCGTTCTTTCAATTTACCTGATTTCTATTTTTTTTCTTTCCTTTACCCATTATCCGAAATTTTCCCATTCACTTATTTTTTTTATTTCACTCGGTGTTCCCATCATTTGTTTCTTTTGTTATTTTTCAGTTTCTCAAACGATTGTCATTCTCTCATCTAATCGGCCGACCTCTTTCTCGATTTTGGTTCACTTGGGATCTTGTTCATGCATTCACGTGTCGTTCTTCCATTTGTTCTTCCACTCACTCTTGCATTTACTCATCACCTTCATCCGGTCGGTATATCTTTCACTCGTCCCATTTACTCGGAATTAGTTTTCATTCGTTCTTTTTCATTCATTCTTCCTTCCACTCGTTCTTTTTCATCCACCCTCATGGTCACTCGTCTTTCTTGTATCCACTCGGTTACTTTTTCACTATTCCGTTACTTTTTTTTGTATCCACACAGTCTCTCATTCCCTCACTCTATCTTTAATTCATTCGTCTTTCCACTCGTTGTTTCGTTCACTCAGCTTTTCTCTCACTTTGTCGTTCATCTTTTGTTCATCGGTTCTTCCATTTACTCAGCCTTCTCTGCACTCGATGTTTTGGTCACTCACCACTCAGTATTTCTTTCTTGTTTCTACTCGGTTCTTCATTTATTTATTATGTGAGTCGAGCGAGTGTGCTACATTGAATACCATATTTTCATAAAAAAATATAATAAAAAAAATAAATAAATAAAAATAAATAAATAACATTTAAATAAAAATAAAAATAAAACAAAATGAAATAACAATAATAATAAAAGAAAATAGAGCTTTGGTACGCCAACAGTTCAGCGTGCTTACGCGTATCTTAGGTAGAGGGTTCAACAGTATAAAAACCCTTCAGCGTCCAAACCCTAAATTCCTACGCTGAAACTTAGGTTCTTGAAGACGAAAAGGCACATCTGTAATTCCTGAGAAAGGTACCATCTTTTCTTTTAACTCTTTCAATTTTAGTTACATAATTCATATTGTACTATTTCATTGTATAAATTTCTTCCATTGTTCATAGCCATTTGTCTTACATTTTTCGGTTGCTGTGATTTTTGGTTTTTGTTACTTGTATTCAGTAAGGTTGTTTATTACCATAATTTTACAATCATTCACTATGAAAAGGAGATCTTAAAGACTTCTGCAGAAACCGGCACAGAACTCTGCAGAGGGAAATGAGACGAAAAGCAAAAAAGAAAAAGAAGTGGTGACGGTTGAAATTCCTGATTCTCCACCTCAGGAATCAAGCCCAAGTCCAGCTGTGAGGACAGAATCTTCGGTGAACAGACGCTATGATGAATTTAGGTTTCGAGATGTGAAGGCTGCCCAAGAATATGAAAAGAAATTCAAAACCAGGGGAGTCATAAGGGACAGAGCTCTTGTCCTTGAAGGAGATAAATGTGCTGATGATGTTGTCCAAGCTGCCATGATTCAAAGAGGCTGGCAGTTTTTCAATGAGAATTTGGGCCAAGGATACCGGGAACTCACCCGAGAGTTCTATGCCAACCTCAGAACCCACTCAAGAGAAGACGACTTTCCATTTTCTTCCTTCCTGAGAGGAGTCACCATTCCTTTAACTGGTGACATCCTGAACAAGCTTCTGAAAGTACCAATTCTGGAGGAGGAAGGATGCCAGTACACGTGGAAAGTTGATATTTTTCATCAGGCAGAGAATGCGAATTTGAGGAAAGATATATTAGAAGAATGTTGTCAACCAGGCGCTGCTTATCTGACAAAGGCTAATGGTCGACCAAAGAGTGTCAAGAAAAATTCTCTGAACCATCTTCCACTGTTGTGGTGCCATTATATCCTCTCATCTCTACAACCGGTGATGCATGCAACAGAAATCACCATTAAAAGGTTGGTATTGATGTTCTGCCTGATGAAGAGTTGGCATGTGAATCTCGGTGAGCTGATCTTAGAAGAAATAATGAAAAACCTGGACAAGAATCTTCAACTGCCATACTGCTCGGTTATCACCTTGCTAGCTCAAAGGTATCAGGCTAAGGTCAACTATGCTGAGTTGACGAAGGTCAAGCCTGAAAGAGTGATGGATAAGTAGTGGGTGATAAGTCATGTTGATAATTTTGTGCCTAAAGAGCCCAAGCGTCCCAGGCAATCAGCAGGAGCCGGTTCTTCTTCTTCTGACATTTCTATGGTGTTGCAGAAATTGCAGGTCATGAAGAAGATGCAACTTGGAATCTATGATCGGATCTTGAACCATGATCTCATGCTCAGGAAGATTGCCACCAGATTGAGGGTAGAGCACACAGCAGAAATGGGAGCCCCACCTGACAGAGATGCATGGTTGGCCTCCATTGGATTCACTATTCCCTCTGAGGACGTACCCCTGGCAGCTGACCTCCCACCATCTTCAGAGCAGAACAAAGAGAATACGGATCAGGATGATTGATTTGTTGCTCCGTATTTTTTTATTATGCTGTTTTTATGTAATGACTTGACTTTATTTTAATATTTTTCTGAACAATGAATATTTTCTCATCGTTGTAATGAAATTTTATGTTTTTATTAATTTGTTGTTATTATTTAATTTTTCTCAATTGTATTGGTAAATCCATACATGCCAGTCCGAGTAATTGCTTTCCAGGCACTGCCCGTCAGGTAAAACGGGAAGTATTCTATTACTCCAATTCCTCAATTGATATTCCGACTCCTTGATTGATAAAATATGTTTATTGTGCTTAATTTCAAATCCATCTTAATAATTTAAAGTTTGCTGATTCTTAAGCTTTAGTCGGGTTAATGAATTAATAGGCATTGTTTGACTCATGAACCCTGTCCATAGCTATTTTTCATAATTAATTAATTGTTTACTCGGCATGCTAGTTAGCAATCTGAATGTATGACCTTACATTAAGTTTGGGGACATGACTGGTTGGTTAACTGTTATATTCGTAGCTTTTGAGCCTGTATTATTCTTTTCCGAGTGAGCCTGTATGCTAGTTAGTGAGACAAAATTTGCTTCAGTGCTTGCTAATTGATTGTATGACAGCCCATCGGAAATGATGAATGTAACATCCCGATTTAATAATTAATTACCCAATGAAAATAAATCATTAAAATAATAATTGCTAAGTGGGGAAAATTATTTATTAATTATAATTGGTTTAATTAATTTAAGTTAAGAAAACAAAGGCTGATTGATTGTGACTAGTTGTCAACAGCTGACTAGTTGTGACTATATGTGTATGACACGTGTGGGGGGCTGCTGCTGTGCACGACTTCCCATCCCACTCTCCTTCTCTTCCGCGTGTACGCATATGCATATATATGTGTCTATAGTCACTGATGTTATGCATCTTTCTTTAGACTTCCCTTCCGTTCTCTTCTTCTTCTTCACTCTTTAGTCTTCTTCCTTCTCCTCTGTTCTCTACTTCCATGAACCCGCAACAGTGGTGGCTGAGGATCGGAGTCCTCCTTTCTTACTCGACGAGCCAGAGAGGGTGCGGGTGTGCATTTCCTCCTGCGTGCAACCAGTCTTCTTCCCCGCGGTTCCTTCGTCGACTTCCCTCCTTCTTCCTCTCCTTGTTCGAAGCTGCCAAGTCTCAGTGGGGATCTGTGCTGCGAGGAGCTTCAAGGTGGTTGGAGTGTTCACAGCGTTGTGATGGAGCTACTCCAGGGAATGAACCAAGAGCTGGGCATCTCAGAAGCCCGAATGGTCTCCCCTGCTCTTGCATACAGATGTGCTAAGAGTGACTCAGTGTTCCTCTAGAACAGAGTATCGTGTTGACCGACTGAAAGCTTCAGTCCAGGCAGGGGGTATCTTCTATCTTAAATGCATGGGTTATGAACGGGTTCTGAGTGTTGATGCTTGCTGTTTCCGTGTTCTGATTGTGTGTTGTGTTGCATGCGAGTGTGTACTGCCCAGTTGCATGACGAGTGAAAGTTGAGTGCTGCATGTTGATGGCCTGTGAATGTTGAACGATTGTGTGAAAGGAATGTGTTGAAGTGCTGTTGGTGATTACCGTGTGTTTTACATGACCTGCAAGTTGTTATGAGTTCAAAATGTTGACTGCATGTGATGAAATATGACTTAGTGAATCTAATAATGTACCTTACCGATTGCATGTGTTGTCTGAGTCCTGACATTGCTTAAATGTCGATTGCAAGTGTGTTGTTAGAGTCCTAATGATGTGTTATACCAATTGCATGAGATGCATATGCTATTGAGTTCTGATGATGTATAATGCCGACTGCATGAGATGCATGTGTTGTTAAGTTCTGTTAATGTCCAGCATTGATTGCATGAGATGCATGTGCTGTTTGAATACTGATGATGTATGATGCCGATTGCATGAGATGCATGTATGGCTGTGTATATGAACTCTGTGTTGTGTGATGAATCCGCGTGTGGCGCATGAGATGTGTTTGTGCTGGGAGCATATAGTGTGGGACACTACCATCGGTTATTAAGCGTGGGACGCTATAAAATCCTTGAGTGGGACTCAAGGTGGCCCTTGAGTGGGGCTTGGGCTGCCTGTGAACACCTCCGTTGGCGCTGAGAGCGTTGGTGTCACCTGTGGGCAAACGGTTGGGTACCTGTAAAACGGCCAAGCAGCTAGGAGCTGATTTGATAGTTGAGAGCTATGTATAAAAAGGCTGAGAGCCTACGTTGCAACGTCTAAACCGATACACACGAATGCGAAACCGAGTGAAATACTATGTGTGTATTAACTGATTGATATTGTTGGAAGTTGACTATACATTTGATGATGTTGATGAGATGATGAATACGGAACCGAGTGAAATACTGTGTGTATTAACTGTTGGTATTGTTTGGAATTGATTATGCATGTGATGATGTTAATGGGATGATGAATGTATATAACTGATTGAATTATTCTGTGTGCATATGCTGTTGATGCTGACTGAATCTGTTCTATGAACATATATCAAGGTGATTGAAATGTTATGTGTGTATAGCCGAGTGAGAACTGTTAGATTCTGATCGGGAAATATTGAATATGTGCGTTCTGATTCGTTGGTATTATCATGTTGCTGATTGTTGTTATATTAATGTTATTGGCTGTATATGTGCACCTGGCCGAGTGATAACTGATGGATTCCGATCGGTAAGAGTCTGATGTGTGTCCTGGTTGATTGTTATTGCTTTGACTTTAATCGTTGCTATGTATAATTGCGTGTATATATATATTGCTGTATAATTATGGTACAACCTGGGTCAGTATCTATCATTTAATATCTAAGATGCTCACCCCTACACCATTTTTTAGTGTGTGCAGGTCGTGCTCGGAAATGATGATAGGGTCTCAAGTCCGAGTGTAGTGCACTCCAACTGTTGAGTACTTGTATTGCATTATTATGTTCTGTCCGTGTAGCCTTGGCCGGCTCTCATGTAAAATGACGATTAAATATATTCATTTATAAAGATAGAATAGTCATGGTGTCACTTGTATGGTATTGTAAGTATTGGTAAATGCATAATATCAAGATAATGGGTATTTCGAGTATATGGTTACATGTTCATGGGTCGGTAGATTGGAATTGTGGGTATATCTATGTTCTGGGAACATATATTCATACATATGTACTCTATGTTGATTTGACGCGTCTTCCGACTGGAATGTGTTGTTAAATGATTCGAAGGCTGTTGATGAATGAATTGTGTTGAGTTGATGATTCCGAGTGAGGCTATAGTATTTGGGTATTTCTGAATGAATACGCTGAGTGATTCCGAGTGAAAAATATAGGTAAACCCGAGTGAGGTAGAGTTCGTATTTCCGAGTGAAAACCTTGAGGGATCCTCTTCTGAGAGAGGAGTTAGTGTAGTGGTTTAAAGTGGAATGGATTCTAAGTGTAAGATGCTTGTAATCTGAGTAGATGATGTAAAATCAGAGTGAGTGAGGATCAGTAAGCCGAGTGGCTGAGTTTTGAATAAATTCGAGTGGGACTTAACTACCTGATTTCCCGAGCCAGTGTATAATTATGTATATACCTGTGTTGTATGCTAGTGACTAGTGGTTGGACCTTTTTCCGAGTGGGGGATACTTAAAAGGATTCGGAGAGAAACCCTTTCATAAATTTCTAAGTAGATGTTATATATATAATCCGAGTGATTGATGAATGGTATTCCGAGTGGTTAGGACTAGAATAGGTCCGAGGGAGGATTGACTTAATGAATTCCCGAGCAAATCAGTTGTAGTATGCCGAGTGAGTTAGCTATCATTTTCGAGTGATGAGTTGAAGGATAACTCTGGATTCCGAGCGTCTGGTTAGCCGAGTGTGGCTTCTCGCTCCAGCGAACAAGGTACTCGCCCCAGCGAGTGTGGGCTTGGGAAGGCTTCTGGGTTGTTCGCTTAAGCGACAGGTACTTCGCCCGAGCGAGTGGGCTGTCTCGCCCAAGCGACGCGGAGTCTCGCGTGAGCGAGTGCGTGTGTAATGCTGATGGGTTCGCTCAGGTGGTTATCTCTTCAGCTGTAAATGGTTTTCATTCCCCTGTCTTCCTTCCCGTTCCACATTCGTACCTGGTTGTTTTATGGTTCATTCTGGTTTATTTAATTTTTGAAAAAAAAAAAATTTTCCTTGTGATTTGGGCTTATTATTTATTTAAATTAGGGTGTTACATTTTGGTATCAGAGCAGACCAAAAGGTCCATGGCCAAGGTTTGCCTACTGTTAGTGGACGGTTGAGTGCATTATGCCAGATTGTCATAATTGCTCATGTTACTCTATTAAATGTTGATACATGTTCAATCATGACTCGTGTGATGATATATGCTTATGATCTTCTATTGGATTTGGTGTATGTTGACTATGAATGGTGTGGTTGTATGCCTGTGCCTTGTTGAGGAACCTGAATGTGTGATGAATGAATGGTATATGATGTATATGATTTGCAGTATAAGGGATGGGTTGTAGTTCCTAAGTTGAAAATCTGGGTGTGTAATAAGTGAGTAAATGTGAGATCGGATATATGTTAAAATTGGGGTTGTGTCTTGGTGGCGATTGGAGAAACCAAGTGAGTGATGGACTAGATGCTGGACCAATAGGTGTAGTGACCCCTTAGGGATTCTAAGTCTAATAATTTATCAACCTTGTGAGTTGTTGAGCCGAGTAGAACAATTGCGTAGTAACTCATTGAGGCTTGAATGATTATCATGTGATGTGTTATGTTTGAGATGTGTTGGTAGCTGTACTAAGATTGAGTAGTTGTGCATGCAACTCCTGGATTTGTGGTATTTGTGAACTATTTAGTGATTGTGCGACTCCGTCCATGAGTGCATGCTAATAATTCTGCGAATACTGACTGAATGCTTGTAAATAGGAGTGTTACCATTACTGCCGAGTGCCATTGTGACGGATGTTTTGTAACCTAGCACATGAACCCTGCGTAATATATATATATATATATATATCTGATATAGGTGATTGAGGGTGAACCCTGATTGAATAATTAGATTATGATAGAGTCTTGGTTCCTGGTTTGTGATAACTGAGTGAATGATTGATGGATATATTTATATGCTGACCTACATGAGTTGAAGCGATGTAATTTGGACGGGTTCCGGGTGAACTGCTTTTATGTATTGCTCTATATTTGAAATATGACAGTTGTTTGATGATTGAAATATGTGATCTGTGTGTGATTGATTATTGATGCATGCAACACCTGGATATTGTGATAGATATTAATTGTGAATCATTGTAATAGTACCCCGTCTGAAAGATGTGTATATATACATGTACGCTAATGAGAATGTCGAATGGCTTATGCTGTGAGCCAGCAAATAAGAGCCGTGCGTGATTTATAATGAAATGCATCAGCGTTAAACGTTTTTTAGAGTAGGCAATCAGATGAATGCGTGGGGTATTGAGGATTCTGAGATTAATCCTAAAAGACCTTCGAGTTGGACTCGAGGCCATGCTTGGAGCATGAGCATTGGATGCTTAATAAAAGTCCTTGGGTTGGACTCCTGGCGGATAAATCGTATACATCTGATTCGCCGACTGGATGAATGCATGTGTATAAGAGCATTATTATTAAGACTGACATGATTTGCACGGATTTGAATGATTTGAGTAGATTCTGACTTGATGATGTTGTATGAATGAGATCTGACTGAATGAATGTACACGTATTGATGCTGTGGCCAAGTATGATGCAATGTTATAATTGAGAATGTATGTCATGGTGCAATTCCTGATTGAATAACTATGTGTACACTTATGATGATAAATGAGCTCAGTGTGAATTATATGAATATGTGGATATGATATTGTGAATGAAATCCTTGATATGGTTTGGAATTGATTTGGGTAAATCTGATTGGATGAGTATATGTATATGTCGATGCTATTATCGAGTGCAATATGATGTTACGGTTATGGTGCATGCTGTAGTGAATAATATTATAGCCATGAATGATTAGTACGAAATCGGACTGAGTGCCTGTATGTACATTAGTGCCGTTGCTGAGTTCATGATGTGTTATAACAGCATATGTGATTGTGAATTACTTAATCCTGAGTGAATTGCGTGAACCCGAAGGAGTGATGTTATTATATAGCTGAGAATTGAGAATTTAATCCGAGCCATGGTTTTGTGAGGAATAGGAATTAAGGGAAATATTTACTCGGTGATGGCTAGAAGCCAATTGTTGTATTGCCCTCATACTATTTTATAGAAGTGATAAATAATTTTCATGATTGTTGTTGCGTGATGTACCCTATGTGATGCATGATGTTGATGTAGGTGTATTACTTATATGTGTGAACTGCTATTAATTACCATGTGAATTAGGTGGGTGAGTCTAGTCCGTGTGAGGTATACTACTCTGAGATGACTCTTCTTGCCATAGGTAATGTGGCAGCGTACACGTTGTAGTGACTATGTAATTGTTGTAACCCTATAGGAATGAGATGTCATCCTATAAGTTGGATGCAGCAATTCATGAGTCGGGCAGGTGAAGCTGTAACTGCTTATGGTGATGGTGAGTCTTTTAGACGATTCCGAGTGATGATGAGAGTTATATTAAATGAGTATTATGCGGTTATGTATCAAAATGAAGATATAGGGTTTGTTTAACCTTGATGGGTTTGCCTCTAAGGGGATTAGAGGCTGTTGGGTATAGATTGGCTTCTAAGATGATGATTAGTGATTAAAATAAGAGGGGTGATCAAGTCTGCCCCTGAAATTGGAGTTTTATAAGGTTAATCTGGTACTGTAAGCCTAATGAGGAAACCAGGATTGGAGCCAAGCTAAATTGTAAGGTGAGAGATTGTTCGGGAAAGGTTAGTATACTCCGAGTGTGTAAGAAAGGAGACAATTCCAAGTGAAGTCTTTGTGAGAAAGAACTGCTGAGTGAAAATTATGGTGTTCCGAGTAAACCTTATTGAGAGGATCGTTATTAAGTTAAGGGAATAATGTCCGAGCGCAACATTCTGAGTAGGGTAAGATTTGGGTGATCTGACTCAGAGTGTATTACTTCCGAGTGGAATGGTACCGTGTGGAACGACTCTGAATAGTAAGATAGCGAGTGTAGAATTCCTAATACCCTTGTGATGTCCAACCGAGTGATCTTCCAGGAGAAAAGTCCCTCTAGTCAAGAAAATGAGATTTCGAGTGAGCAAGTTCCGAGTGAAGGGTCTCCAAGAGGAAGTAGATATCAGAGTGAAGGATTTAATTGAAGTCGTATTCAGGTCAGTGATTGGGATTGATGGGCTTAAGCTCAGGTTTAGTTTCGAGGTAAGCTCGAATTACGAGTGAATTTCTGGTAAGTGGAAGGAATTCCGGGTAAGAATTATCCTTGAACCCTGAATGATGTTTTGTGTAAGAGGACCGAATGAAATTCTCAGGATGAAAGCATGGAATTAGCCGAAAGCATGGGTAGGAATCTAAGATTTCAGAATTTAGTGTAGTGCATATGCGAAGTAAAACCGGATAAATTGTGTTAATTGAGACACATGGAAATTCCTTGAGTGTTCCCTTTGGTGTAAGAGAGAGATTTTGTGGTCAGGTTTTGAAAACCCGAGGGTTTGGTCCGAGAGAAATCGGTCGGGAGTGAGTATTGTGGGAGTCGATAATGTTGTTTACCGACTGAATTCTTCCCAACTGGTTGAATAACCTCTAAGAATGTGTTCCCCACGACACAATGTCGAGCCTATGCTTTGTGTGATTCCATTATTGTGCCGAGTAACTCGTTCGAGTCAGGAAACCGATGGTGTGAATATGCCGAATGGTGTTGAGAGTATAGGGCTGAGCGGCCAAGAAATTAGGAAGTACCACTGCTTATGATGAATTGGCTAAGTTAAATGGGGAAATTATACGTTTTAGAAACTGAATCCCCAAATGTATTGAGTTTTATGATGAGGTTGTAATCAGGTAGGACCTGACTTTTGTGTCTTGCCGACTGGACTTGTGGTGCGGTTGGTAAACCACTTGCGTGGTGAATTTTTGCCGGGTGAAAATGTGATCCGGTCGGTGAATACCTTTAGAAGCACAGTCGTGTGAGTAATTGAGACAGCAATTTTCTGATTTATGTATGTAAGGTAAGTTACCGACTAAATTTCGAGGACGAAATTCTTTTGAGAGGGGGACAACTGTAACATCCTGATTTAATAATTAATTACCGAATGAAAATAAATCATTAAAATAATAATTGCTAAGTGGGGAAAATTATTTATTAATTATAATTGGTTTAATTAATTTAAGTTAAGAAAATAAAGGCTGATTGATTGTGACTAGTTGTCAATAGCTAACTAGTTGTGACTATGTGTGTATGACACGTGTGGGGGGCTGCTGCTGTGCACGACTTCCCATCCCACTCTCCTTCTCTTCCACGTGCACGCATATGCATATATATATATATATGTCTATAGTCACTGATGTTATGCATCTTTCTTCAGACTTCCCTTCCATTCTCTTCTTCTTCTTCTTCTTCTTCTCCTTCTTCTTCTTCACTCTTCGGTCTTCTTCCTTCTCCTCTGTTCTCTGCTTCCATGAACCCGTAACATTGGTGGCTGAGGATCGGAGTCCTCCTTTCTTACTCGACGAGCTAGAGAGGGTGCGGGTGTGCATTTCCTCCTGCGTGCAACCAGTCTTCTTCCCCGCGGTTCCTTTGTCGACTTCCTTCCTTCTTCCTTTCCTTGTTCGAAGCTGCCAAGTCTCAGTGGGGATCTGCGCTGCGAAGAGCTTTAAGGTGGTTGGAGTGTTCACAGCGTTGTGATGGAGCTACTCCAGGGAATGAACCAAGAGCTGGGCATCTCAAAAGCCCGAATGGTCTCCCCTGCTCTTGCATGCAGATGTGCTAAGAGTGACTTAGTGTTCCTCTAGAATAGAGTATCGCGTTGACCGATTGAAAGCTTCAGTCCAGGTAGGGGGTATCTTCTATCTTAAATGCATGGGTTACGAACGGGTTCTGAGTGTTGATGCTTGCTGTTTCCGTGTTCTGATTGTGTGTTGTGTTGCATGCGAGTGTGTACTGCCCAGTTGCATGACGAGTGAAAGTTGAGTGTTGCATGTTGATGGCCTGTGAATGTTGAACGATTGTGTGAAAGGAATGTGTTGAAGTGCTGTTGGTGATTACCGTGTGTTTTACATGACCTGCAAGTTGTTATGAGTTCAAAATGCTGACTGCATGTGATGAAATATGACTTAGTGAATCTGATAATGTACCTTACCGATTGCATGTGTTGTCTGAGTCCTGACATTGCTTAAATGTTGATTGCAAGTGTGTTGTTAGAGTCCTGATGATGTGTTATACTAGTCACATGAGATGCATATGCTATTGAGTTCTGATGATGTATAATGTCGACTGCATAAGATGCATGTGTTGTTGAGTTCTGTTAATGTCCAGCATTGATTGCATGAGATGCATGTGCTGTTTGAATGCTGTTAATGTATGATGCCGATTGCATAAGATGCATGTATGGCTGTGTATATGAACTCTGTGTTGTGTGATGAATCCGCGTGTGGCGCACGGGATGCGTTTGTGCTGGGAGCACATAGTGTGGGACACTACCATCGGTTATTAAGTGTGGGACGCTATGAAATCCTTGAGTGGGACTCAAGGTGGCCCTTGAGTGGGACTCGGGCTGCCTGTGAACACCTCCGTTGGCGTTGAGAGCGTTGGTGTCACCTGTGGGCAAACGGTTGGGTACCTGTAAAATGGCCAAGCAGCTAGGAGCTGATTTGATAGCTGAGAGCTATGTATAAAAAGGCTGAGAGCCTACGTTGCAACGTCTAAACCGATACACACGAATGCGGAACCGAGTGAAATACTATGTGTGTATTAACTGATTGATATTGTTGGAAGTTGACTATGCATTTGATGATGTTGATGAGATGATGAATGTGGAACCGAGTGAAATACTGTGTGTATTAACTGTTGGTATTGTTTGGAATTGATTATGCATGTGATGATGTTAATGGGATGATGAATGTATATAACTGATTGAATTATTCTGTGTGCATATGCTGTTGATGCTGACTGAATCTGTTCTATGAACATATATCAAGGTGATTGAAATGTTATGTGTGTATAGCCGAGTGAGAACTGTTAGATTCTGATCGGGAAATGTTGAATATGTGCGTTCTGATTCGTTGGTATTATCATGTTGCTGATTGTTGTTATATTAATGTTATTGGCTGTATATGTGCACCTGGCCGAGTGATAACTGATGGATTCCGATCGGTAAGAGTCTGATGTGTGTCCTGGTTGATTGTTATTGCTTTGACTTTAATCGTTGCTATGTATAATTGCGTGTATATATATATTGCTGTATAATTGTGGTACAACCTGGGTCAGTATCTATCATTTAATATCTAAGATGCTCACCCCTACACCATTTTTTAGTGTGTGCAGGTCGTGCTCGGAAATGATGATAGGGTCTCAAGTCCGAGTGTAGTGCACTCCAACTGTTGAGTACTTGTATTGCATTATTATGTTCTGTCCGTGTAGCCTTGGCCGGCTCTCATGTAAAATGACGATTAAATATATTCATTTATAAAGATAGAATAGTCATGGTGTCACTTGTATGATATCGTAAGTATTGGTAAATGCATAATATCAAGATAATGGGTATTCCGAGTATATGGTTACATGTTCATGGGTCGGTAGATTGGAATTGTGGGTATATCTATGTTCTGGGAACATATATTCATACATATGTACTCGATGTTGATTTGACGCGTCTTCTGACTGGAATGTGTTGTTAAATGATTCGAAGGCTGTTGATGAATGAATTATGTTGAGTTGATGATTCCGAGTGAGGCTATAGTATTTGGGTATTTCTGAATGAATACACTGAGTGATTCTGAGTGAAAAATATAGGTAAACCCGAGTGAGGTAGAGTTCGTATTTCCGAGTGAAAACCTTGAGTGATCCTCTTTTGAGAGAGGAGTTAGTGTAGTGGTTTAAAGTGGAATGGATTCTAAGTGTAAGATGCTTGTAATCTGAGTAGATGATGTAAAATCAGAGTGAGTGAGGATCAGTAAGCCGAGTGGCTGAGTTTTGAATAAATCCGAGTGGGACTTAACTACCTGATTTCCCGAGCCAGTGTATGATTATGTATATACCTGTGTTGTATGCTAGTGACTAGTGGTTGGACCTTTTTCCGAGTGAGGGATACTTAAAAGGATTCGGAGAGAAACCCTTTCATAAATTTCTAAGTAGATGTTATATATATAATCTGAGTGATTGATGAATGGTATTCCGAGTGGTTAGGACTAGAATAGGTCCGAGGGAGGATTGACTTAATGAATTCCCGAGCAAATCAGTTGTAGTATGCCGAGTGAGTTAGCTATCATTTTCGAGTGATGAGTTGAAGGATAACTCTGGATTCCGAGCGTCTGGTTAGCCGAGTGTGGCTTCTCGCTCCAGCGAACAAGGTACTCGCCCCAGCGAGTGTGGGCTTGGGAAGGCTTCTGGGTTGTTCGCTTAAGCGACAGGTACTTCGCCCGAGCGAGTGGACTGTCTCGCCCAAGCGACGCGGAGTCTCGCATAAGCGAGTGCGTGTGTAATGCTGATGGGTTTGCTCAGGCAGTTATCTCTTCCGCTGTAAATGGTTTTCATTCCCCTGTCTTCCTTCCCGTTCCATATTCGTACCTGGTTGTTTTATGGTTCATTCTGGTTTATTTAATTTTTGAAAAAAAAAATTTCCTTGTGATTTGGGCTTATTATTTATTTAAATTAGGGTGTTACAATGAAGGCCTTCTTTGTTAATTTAGCCAGGGCCAAAAATTAGCCTTCCTAATATTTTAAATTATCTTTTGACCCAATAATTATGTTTGAGCCTGAGACCCTTTTATTCTGTTTATTCACCTAACGTTACAAGCCTATATATCTAGAAAAAATCGACTGAATTTACCCCTGGTTGTTCCACTGATGAATTGCTCAGTCTTACTTATTGCTAGGGACTAGCAAGTTCTAAGTTTGGGGATGAAGAGTGTGCCTAACAGCAATTAAGGACACACTCCGACCTTGGTTATAGATGAATAAATAGAGAAATGAAGGGAGAAATAGAAAAGCCGAGAAGAAAAATGAAAAAAAATCAGCAAGGAAAAAGGTGTAAAGCACCACAAGAAATTTTTTTTTTGTGATCGGAAAAAGATGAAAGAAAAGAAAAGAAAAGAAAAGTTCAAAGGACTGAAAGAAAAAAAAAGTGCAAAGCACCGTTAGTTGTTAAGTTAGCATTCACTCAGAAAATAATGGAGCTTGCTAAGTAGAGGCAATTAAGTTAAAAATTGAGTCAAGGCATCAGTGGATATATCTTGTAACCCGTCTTTGACTCGGAAAACAATAATAGAGCCTGTAGCCCAGCCCCATTATAAGCTTAAAAAGCCCTTACTAATCCGATTGTGTTGGCATATGGCATGACGTTTAGAACTGTTGCAAGCCTATGTTTATCTAACAAGTATGCAGGTGATGAGTGCATTCTATTTACCCTATACACCGAGAGAAGAGTGAAACACCGACCCAGTAAGGAAAGCATCAACAACTTGTTTCCCAAAAGAGGTATAAGTTATTATATTTTCAGAAATTGCGAGAAGAAAGCATGGTCGGTATTCAATAATTATAGCATGAACTAAGTTAAGGAAAGGTTGATTGTGTTGAATAACAGCTTGTTAGTTAATTAATTTGAGTATTTGCTTGAGGACAAGCAAGTCTTAAGTTTGGGGATGTGATAAGTCTTGAAAAAACTTAATTATTTCACCTTTTATTTAACATAATTCATTAATTATTGTTTAAGTTTGGCTTTATTATTTAATAATTTGTTAATAATTCATATTTTAATTGTTTATTTCAAAAGTGTTTTATTTATGTAAGAAAATGGTTAAAAACATTAATTAGTTAAGAGTTTATGATTATTTGTAATTTCATTAAGCAGCCAGCATACAAATGCTAGGCAATTAGTTGTTTATTGGTGCAGGAACAGGTTGCGCTCAAGCTAAGTAGGAAAATCCGAGTGAAATTCCTAAAAGCCGAGTGAGATTTCACAAATCCGAGTAAAACTCCAAAAGTCCAACTGGGAAATGCGTCAAGACACCGACTGAAAAAGGGAATAGAATAACCGTATGAAGAACCCGAGCGAGACTTTAAAAGCACTGATTGAAAAATGAAGAACCCGAGCGTCAACTTCAGAATGCTGATTGAATAATCCACTCGCTCAAGCAAGAGTCAAATTCGCTCAAGCGAGAGTCAAAATTCGTTCAAGCGAGCTAGTTCGCTCAAGCGTGACTCCAAAACATCACCCCTCGCCCAAGCTTCTCCATAATGCTTAAAGCGAGAAAGCAATACTGCAGTACATATTTCGAGCTCGCCCAAGCGAGAACCCAGTTCGCTCAAGCGTGAAGGCTGTTATTTAAAACACTGATTGTTCCCTCCAGAAGACAATCGGCACCAGTGCTGTTTCCTGTTGCTTTCTCTCCTACTTCTGTACCTTAGTAATTTAAGTACTGAGCTGTTATTAGTTAGTGCTGCACTGTGATTAACTGATGATGAACTGTAATTTGTTAAGAACTGAGCTGTAATTAGTTAGTTATTCGTAATTATGTAATTAGTTAGTTAGTTTAATTATTAACTCAGTTTTCCTAGTGATTAGTTAAGTTAGTTAGTTAGTTAGATGTCTATATATATGCTTTGTAACAACACACAGAAAAAACCAGAGAACAGAGTACATAGAATACAATTCATTTTCCATTTCCAACATCTCTCTAATTCCCTTCGCTCTCTAAACTCTTTCATCCATGTCTTTCCACATTCCTTCGATAGAACCAATGTCGATGGATTTCTAAATTCCTAAGGTTGGGATTGTGAAGGTTAACAATGGAATCTTGAAGCTGTGAGTGAGGAAATCAACTTCTAGATCCTGAGGCGAACAAGCTGAGGAGTGGATCTGTTTGCTGGATTGACAAATCCAGATCTGATGAAGAACTTCGCCAGTGAGGAGTCATGGTTGAAGCTTAGGTAACTTCCAGCTTTCTAACTAGTTCAGGCCTAATCAATTTAGGTGAATAGTTAGAGTTCAACCTCCAATTTCACATTAGATTCTTAGGTTAATTGAGCACTTAAGGAATTAAGGTCCAATGCTTAAGGATTAGTGTTTTTCACCTAAGGAATTAGGGAATAACCACAAGCGGATTATCCTCTAGATTATGAAGTTAGATTATACTTTAGTTGCATGTTTCTTGATGAATTTGTGAACCGAAGCAATCCTGACCTATTTTCTATTAATCACCTTTCACATTTCATCTTAATACTGTTTCTGGAAATACAAAAACAACTAGAAAACATTAAAACAACAAAAACCGAATGAACTTTCTGTGCCTTGTGTTGGTTCAGCTTGTACTAGTCTGAGATTGAGGTACTTACCACAATCCCTGTGGGACGATCAAATATAATACAATTTTAATGACTGGTACGCTTGCCAAAGAATAAATCCTCTGAGAATTACACATCAAAATAATGACTCGGAGATTTAGCATCATGTTCGTAGGCTGGGAGTTATTAACACGGTTCCATGGTAACCGTGCTTATAGGGAGTTTTCAAGCACGGTTGTGTGTGCAACCGTGCTCATATATTAGCGCAAAATTTGAAATTCAATTAAAATACCTGCACTCTTCATCTTCCTATTTCATTTCAGCTGATACACTCTCAAACCCCTCTCTCCTTCCACTCGATTTCCTCCCAAACCCTTCTCTCCCTCCATTTTGAAATCCCAAGTCCCTCCCTCCATTCGAAAATCTTGAATCCCTCCCTCCCTCCAATTTGAAATGTAGAATCCCTCTCTCCCTCCATTTTCCGTTCACGAGAAGCTCCATTTCTGAAGCTTCATTGATGCGGTTCACCCCATTTTCGAAGCTCCATTGACGCGGTTCACTCCATTTCCGAAGCACCATTGACGCGGTTCACTCCATTTCCGTTCTTCTTCTCTCTTTCTCTCCACGAAGCTTTGCATTCATGTTCCTCTTCTCACGCTTACAGGTTCTTATTTTTACCCCTTATTTTCATTATTATTTGTTTGTTAGGAATTGTAATGAGTTTATATGTTAAGCTTAGTAGTATTTGGAAAATGAAATGCTATATATTAGGAAAATGTGATTAGGGATTTAAAATGTTGTTAGCTATAGATTAGGAGTGTTAGGATTGATTGTTAAATTTATTATGTATTTATGTGTTTATTAATTTGGGAAATTTAAATTAATATTAAAGTTAAAAAATGATATTTTGAACTAAATAAATACATAAACATTGGATTTATATTCGTTACATTAGTAAAAAAAATTTAAACACATGAAAATTGATATTTTGAAGTAGATAAAAATTTAGTTGTAAATGTAAAATAATAAATTATATGAATTGTAACAAAATAATTAATAGGAGTTATTTTTGTTGATTAGGCAATTAAAAATTATAATTACATAATGAATTGCATGACCTAATTAATTTAGTTTATTATACATTGTTTACTTTTTTTAATTGCTTTTTATTATGTTTTACTAATTTTGTGGATGTAATTTATATTTGTTATAATTTCAGAATTTGATAAGTTTATTTAGTCCCCTTTATATGAGTTTGTGATTTATTAAATTGTATGAGCGAACCATAGTTTCCCGTTTGAGATTCGACACAAATGGTAATTAAATTAATTGATTTCATCGTTTGTGTTGAATCTTGAATTGTCTGTTTAGACAGTTTGAGATGAACAATTTTTTTATGCATCATTGCTATGTACAAGTTAGGACTTATTTTAAAATTTGATAAAGTTTTGGTTAGTTAAGTTTTGTATTGTTCTCTGGGTGCATATTTGATTGTGGTTGAATTTGATTTCACCACTTTCATTTCGTGTACTTAAAGACCAATGCGAAATGCTGCCGAAATTTTATCAAATTTTAAAATGACTCCTAAGTTGTATGTGGTTATGAGGTATAGAAAAATGTTCATCCTGAATGGGTAGGACCACCACCTTTGTGAAGAAAGTAAGATTCATAGCACCGTTAAATTTACGGGTATTGTAAACAGTGAGTATAGATCGAAGTTGGATAGCTGCATCACGTATAAGTCCAGAATATAAGGGTGGAGTTGAAACATTCATAGAGTACGTGATACGAAATGCTGAAGAGGTGAATGGAATGTATTTTTGCCCTTGTGTTAAATGCTTAAACATGCGCCGACTAGAATTGGCAGAGTTGCGAGAACATCTGTTGTGTGATGGATTTCTTCAGAGTTATACGTGATGGATATGGCATGGTGAACATGTTGGGGTGCCAAGTACTAGTTTTCAAACAAAAAACCAAAGCTTTGCTCATGAGGTTGATGATGACATGGATGACCGACTTGAGGATATGATCCGTGATGTAGGGGTAGAAAGTTTTAAAAGAGCTCACGTATATGCGAGTCTATATGAGGATTCTGAAAAGCTGTTGTATCCGAATTGTTCTAATTTCACGAGGTTGTCAGCAGTTTTATGATTATTTAATTTGAAAGTGATAAATGGGTGGATAGATAAAAGCTTCACTGACTTGCTTAAGTTGTTGAAAGAAATGCTCCCAGTTGGTAACACTTTGCCAAATCGTAACTATGAGCCTAAAAAGGTGTTGTGTCCTATGGGCTTGGAGTATACGAAGATACATGCATGCCCAAATGATTGTGTATTATACCGTGGTGAGTACGAAATGCTGCATCGATGTCCTAGGTGTAGGGTGTCACGGTATAAGAAGAAAGAGGTTGATTCTGATGATTTCTGCAAAAAGGGGTCTCCTGCGAAGGTGTTGTGGTATCTCCCTATAGTTCCAAGACTAAAGCGTCTATTTGCCAATGCAGATGATGTGAAGCTTATGAGATGGCATATTGATGAAAGGGTTGTTAACGGATTAGTTAGGCATCCGGCAGATGGATTACAGTGGAAGAAAATGGATACGATGTTTCCAGATTTTGCCCGTGACCCAAGAAATGTTAGGCTTGCACTAGCCACAGACGGCATGAATCCATATGGGAACCAAAGCACAAACCACAGTTCATGGCCTGTTTTGTTGTTTGTTTACAACTTACCGCCATGGTTGTGCATGAAGCGGAAGTACGTTATGTTATCAATAATGATTTCTGGTCCATGACAACCAGGGAATGACATTGATGTATACTTATCTCTGTTAGTTGAAGACCTGAAAATGTTATGGGAAGAGGGGGTTGATGTGTTTGACGGGCTTACAGGACAATCATTCACTTTGAGGGCTATGTTATTCTGTACGATCAATGATTTTCCAGCGTATGGTAACCTCTCGGGCTATAGCGTCAAAGGACATAAAGCGTGTCCTGTATGTGAGGAGGGAACTAGTTCTGATCGACTACATCATGGAAGGAAAAATGTTTATCTTCGACATCATAGGTTTCTCACACCTAATCATCCACTTCGTAGGTTAAAGAAGTCGTTCAATGGTGCACAAGAGTTTGAAATGCCTCCCCCACCATTATCTGGTCGACAAGTATATGAAAAGGAGAAGTCAATGTGGTTCTTGGTAAGTCTGAGAAGCAGTCTATCTCAAAAAACACATGGAAGAAAAGGTCAATATTTTTCGATCTGCCATATTGGAAAGAGCTTGATGTGAGGCACTGTATTGATGTGATGCATGTGGAGAAAAACGTGTGCGATAGTTTGGTTGGAACCCTATTAAACATACCTGGAAAAATGAAGGATGGCCTGAATTCGCGTCTAGACTTGGAGTTGTTGGGTATACATGAGGAGTTGCACCCATAAGTAAGGGGCAAACGAACATATTTACCGCCAGCATGTCATACCTTCTCTAGAAAAGAGAAGCAAAGTTTGTGTGAATTGTTGTGTAGTGTCAAAGTTCCATCTGGGTACGGTTCCAACATCAACACTTGTGTTTCCTTGAAGGATCTGAAGTTAGTTGGTTTGAAGTCACATGATTGTCATATGCTGATGCAAAAATTTCTACCCATTGCCATTCGTGGCATTCTCCCTCAAAATATCAGACATGTGATAACAAGGGTGTGTTTATTTTTCAATGCCATATGTGCCAAAGTAATCGCCCACGATGAGTTGGAAGCGTTGGAACAGGAAGGGTTTCTTATACTATCCCAGTTGGAAATGTATTTCCCTCCTTTATTCTTTGACATAATGGTACATTTAATCATCCATTTAGTAAGGGAGGTCCGTTTGTGTGGGCCAGTGTTCTTGAGGTGGATGTATCCTGTTGAGCGATACATGAAAATTTTGAAAGGTTATATGAAGAACCAACGTCGTCCCGAAGCATCGATAGTAGAAAGGTACATTGCAGAGGAAGCAATTGAGTTCTGCACAGATTATATGTCACAGGCTGAAAGCATTGGTATTCTGAAGACTTATCACAAAGGGCGACTGGATGGGAAAGGTACCATTGGGAAAAAAATAAAAAGCATGGCACGTGATGAAGTACTCCAAGCACACTTTTATATTTTGAACAACACGGATGCTGTGCTCCCGTATTTAGCTGCACATAAAGACATAGATTAAAGAAACAACCCTAGAATGGCTGAAAAGTGGGTGTTGAATGAACACAACAAAACGTTCATGCAGTGGTTCAAAATGACCCTGACTAAAGATACATCTGCTTCTGAGATGTTGCATCGACTGGCACTAGGACCTAACTTTGATGTAATCACTTATTGTGGCTATGACATAAATAATTATTCTTTCTATACAAGGATTCAAGATGACAAGAGTACGGTGCAGAACTATGGAGTTATGGTTGTGGCCGAATCAATGCATTTTTCCACTTCAAAGGACAAAAACCCTGTCATGGTTGAGTTATGTTATTTTGGTGTCATTGAAGATATATGGAAAGTTGATTACGGCCGTTTCACAGTGCCTATTTTTAAATGTAAATGGGTTGATAGCAAAAGTGGTGTCAAAATAGATGATTTTGGTTTTACGTTAGTGGACTTAAACAAGATTGGTCATAAGGGGGAACCTTTCATTATGGCAGCTCAAGTAAAACAAGTTTTCTACGTTGTTGACCCATCAGATAAACGATGGTCAGTTGTTCTCCAAGGTAGACACAACATTAAGGATCCATGTCTTGATGTCCTAGACATACCTTGTCTAACAACACGTACACCAACGGACGTTGTGGAAGATCTCATAGATGATATAGTTGCGACTTGTAATGACCACCAGGAGGGTCTGTGGGAAACATAGGGTAGGGTTATATATCATTCGTCATGTTTATATATCATTCACCATGTTTATATATCATTCACCATATTTATATATCATTCGTCATGTTTATAAACTGATGCTTGTTTTTTATGAACAGATACCTATGGCTAATCAGGATTCACATGCGAGATCTGGCTCCCAGAGCACAGATTCCTCAGCTAGGAGGAGAGGTGTTACCCGGATGACCAGTGTTGTACTTAGGCGCCATCAGGGTCAGAGGACCCATGTTGACATTGATATTTGCACCGGGAGGACTTCAGGACCCAACGCCGCCAAGTTTCAGAGTTACTTAGGTGTCTTGGCATGGTCGAAGGTGTCCATCATTATCCCTGATTGGGATAGTGTTGAGGAGGTCGTGAAGAATGCAATTTGGGCTGATGTTGTTGTAAGTATAATTATCTGTACATTTATTTACTCGTATTGTAGTTTTTTATGCGTAATAATCTCATCCTTGTTTATTTGGCACTTGTAGGATGCTTGGGATATTCCTGCAGTTGATACACTACGTAGGAAGATCATGTCTGAGAGCGCTGACCGATGGAGGACATTCAAGAGCAACCTGACCTCCACGTATATTTTAATTTTAAAATATAAATGTTTAAAATCGTCATGTTTTAAGTTATCAATTACTTAATTCAAATATTTTAAATTTTAGGTATGTCTATGGGAAGAAGCAGGGTGAGTTTCCTGGAGATAGATACACATCCATAGATCGGCAGACTTGGGATGCGTTTGTGGCATCCAGGCACACGAACGACTTCATTGTATGTATCTTTAGGCTGATTATGTTTTTATAGTTATCGAAGAATGTATAACGTATAAATGTCGTTGAATTGTTTTTGATGCAGGCCAAACGCATGAAAGCACAGGAAATTAAGGGGAAAAATGACTGCCCTCATAGGTTGTCACGTGGGGGTTACCAATTATTGGAGGATCGGATAATGGAGGAGAAAGCTAGGCAACGTCAAGGTAGCCACCCTGACGCCACTATTGTGGATCCCCCCTCCCCACCCACACGACATGAAAAATGGAAGCGTGCCAGGACGAAGGGTGATCAGTACACTTTATCACATGTTGAGGAGGTTGTCTCAAGGATTGTAAGTACAAAGCTTAATACTTTTTATGAAACGTTAAATGTCCATCAAACCCTCACACTAATCACTGATTTTTGGTTGCAGGATTCCTTGGTTGAGCAGTCGACCCAAGGGTCATTTGTGTCACATGGTAGGGATGATATATTGACCACCGCCATCGGTCGACCAGAGCACCCTAGACGAGTACATGCAGCTGGTCGAGGTCATGGTACGTTTACATTAATAGTCTTAGATTCTGTATGATAACATTTTTATTTCTAATTATTCTTTCTTTGCAGGCCTCCGAAGCTATTTCGGCCATCCAGCCACCCCTTCCCAATCCATATCTGATTTGGAGAAGACCTTTGAGGACAAGGTTGCCGCAGTGAAGGCAGAGGCAAAGGAGGAAATGCAGAGGCTGCTTCAGGAAGAGATGGCACAGTTTCGAAGTGAGATGATGGCATCATTCAGTCAACAATGTCAACCTACGCCACCGGTGGTGGACCCACAGGTTACATTGTACATTATTTAATTGAATCACCTATGATTCGTTATCATTATTTCTTGAATAACTTCAAAATGTTGTGTAATTATGCAGACTAGGCGGGTCAGCACAAAGGGGTCATGTGCTGCACCTGACGGTGACGATGACTACGTGAATCTTGGAGACTGTCGTCAGTGTGACCTATTTGTGGATGGAGTGGAAGAGCCAGTTTCCATTGGTTCAGTGTATAACCAAGGCTCTTTGGTTCACCATCAGAAATTGCCTGATGGTGTGTCAAGGATTTCGGTTGTACAGGTCCTTGAGGCAGATGTAGTTGTTCCCATTCCAACATCTGAGGTACGTCTGGTCGGCCAGGCTGTAGGACACTTCCTTATGTGGCCGACTAGACTTGTGTCAGATTCCGGTACCCAGGTATGCTCTTTACCCAAACATCAATTATATATTAAGTTATGGTTTCAATAATCATAAATTGCTTCTAATTTTTTAACTATTTTAACAGGGTGTTTCCCCATCAAAGAAGCCAGAGCCCCCTTGATCCGATGGATCGACTATAGGACATATCGGCTGGGCTTCGCAATTGCACTATCCCGGTCCCATGGGAGGAATCCGTTTTTGGTCTCCCGAGTGAGTTCCCACTGTACATTGCACGACCTGACTTATGTGAGGTCCTAATGGGGAAGACGATGTTGAACATTTCAGTGATTCAGTGTTGGGAGCTGTAAGTATAATGTTTTTCGTTCAATGATAGTGTCAATTAAATTTATATTTTTTACAACACTAAACGTCTACAAATTTGATTAGGTTTTTACATAGACTTTGCATAGAGAGAGGTGTCGATGAAACTTATGGTTTCCTGGAGCCCTCTCTAATACAACTTCGTGGGAACAGCAAGAAGGAGATTCAGGCATACATCCAGAATTGGATGCATGCCTCAGACAAGACTGTGTACCTTGCGCCATTTCATAGAGAGTAAGAGTCTAATAAATATTTAGTTATTTTTGTTAATTTAATAATGGATTGTGTTGTTACTATTCAATGGTACATTGCAGCCTTCATTGGCAACTGTTGGTCATTTGCCCGAAGGACGGCATTGCTGCATGCTTCTGTTTGTTGCATGGGAGTCCTGGGGCGGACTACATGAAAATACTCGACGGGTAAGTTGATTTTTAAAAATAAAACAACTTTATATATTTGATTAAGTCATTCTATTAACTAAACTGATGTTTTATTCTCTTACAAGGCTTTAATTGGGTACCGTCTACTACGCGGCAAAGTGAGCAAGAAAAGACTAGAGTGGGTCTTCTCAAAAGTAAGCACTTCAATTAATAAGCATTACTTTTAAAGTTACCTCAATTAGTAATAAAAACAATAACTAATTGTGAAATCAATGTATGGTACCTTCATTAGTGGAAAAAAGGCTTTTTACACCGGTCCTTTTTGGCTTTTTACACCGGTTTCACGACCGGTGTGGATGGAGCCGGTGAGAAAAATAGGGACTTTTTACACCGGTTTTGGGCCCGGTGAGAAAAATACATTTTACACCGGTCCTATTTATAGTGACTGGTGAGAAAAATACATTTTACACCGGTCCTATTTATAACGACCGGTGAGAAAAATACATTTTACACCGGTCCTGTTTTTCACGACCGGTGTAAAATCTATTTTTCTCACCGGTTTTGTTGTTGTGGCCCGGTGAGAAAAATAAGGACTTTTAACACCGGTTAGCTAGTACAACCGGTGTAAAAAACTATTTTTTTATTTTCTTTATACTACCAAATCGTGATGCTACAAAGAATATCCTCATTATATCCAAAATAAAAAGCTTTAATCATATAACTTTTATTGAAATTGTCAAATTGCAAGATAATTTTAAAAAATTACAAAGTAAATACAGAATTCGGAAATACTTATGGTTGAGAAAGGAAATGAAAATACAATTAAAAATAAAAACCAAAGATTAATGCTTTGATACAAGACGGAAGTGTTGTCTCTCACTTCCTTATAGTATTCCCGAGGATCCCTGTAAATAAACAAATACTAGTTAGTAATGAAGTTCACATAGACAAAACCTTAAGTCAGGAAAATCCTTCAATCTAAAGTTTTCCATACCTGAAATCTAGTCTAGTTTGGTGTCCAAATATCCATTTGTCAAACAACTCTCATCTGTAATCATAATTTCAAAAAGCCAATAACTCCAAACTGCACATATGAATACAAATATAGATTTACAAATAGGCAATTTCAGCATTCCTAAATACACAAGACATGTCCATAAGATACATATAACTAACTGAACATATTCAGGATAATAATAACTTTTAGCTATAGTCTATTGTTTACTTATAATATATGCTGAATTTTTTTTTATTGTTTTTCAATGTTTATGCTTGAATTAATCATGCTGCCACATACTGATACCCATGCCTAAATATATAGATACCTTTAAGTGGTATGAGACCTTTATCTACCAGGGTATGGAAGTGCAAAAAGGACAATAATGAACAGGCACCAGCCGAATGAAAGAGAACAATAGGGAGTGCAAGTTGTTCAGCAACTTGCATAGTAAAGAACATGGCAGAATCAGAAACCAAGTAAGTAACATAGAAGAATTCCAAGCCATGAACATTAGCTGACAATATTATGAATAATAAATTGGCCTTCTTCACTCACATGGAATGATTAGTATCATGTCCATACCGTGATCCCTTCCTGTTTTAGATACGATATATGCAGAATATGGTGACACTCAACATCAATAACTAACTGAAAATAATGTGATGAAAGTCAGATTTCGCCAAATGCTTAAGCACTAACAAGCCACAATTAGGGGGCATACAATAAATTAAAAACTCACAAGAGATTAGGAATACAATAAATTAAAAATTCAACTTTAATTTACTATTTACATGCAATTATCTGAGTTCTCTGAACTTTACACAGGAAATTTCCACAGACCAATGCAGCAAATGATGAAACGCAACTATCTTTCTCCAACACAGACTGTTTTATTAAAAAGAATGATGGGGGGAAGTAACACAAGCACAGTAAGACAGTATAAATAGAAAGCAGTCTCACGCTTTGCAACATGAACAATCTTCATGCAGCTGAGATACATGATCTTAATAGTGAATATAGACTAAAGAGCAATTGACACAGACTAAACACCAAAAATTTACTGGGAACAATAACAAGAATAAAAGCAATAGGAGATATTTCCATGGCGATGAATAAAAGAGGGAGAGAGAACCTTGCAGAAGACAAAGAAGGGAACGGCAGAGACGGAATAAGCCTCAAAAATCTGAGGTTCTTCTTTAGCTTCAACCTACAACAGAATTAGAATAATTAATAAATAGAAATAAATGTAATCAATAAATACTATACGCATTGAAGGCATGTATAGAAAGCATGCTAGACTAATGAAAGAATGGGAAAGGTAACAAACCCATAAATATGAAGGTAGGAGTACTCTGTCCAAAGTTCTTTCTGATACAGCTGCATGCAGACATCACGACTGCACTTGTAAACCTGTTGTTTATGAAAAAGTCAGTTTATCATTGACCAATTGAATCGCCATTTAATTAAATATTTAGAATAAAAGTACTTATCCAAAAACCTAATCTATACATAGCAAAGAAAGGTCCAACTCTAACAAGTCTACCACACAGTTCATGATTGCAAGATGACTAGAAGTTCAAAAAAACAGAGACAGAATAGTCCAAAGGAGCAAAGTAGCTTCTAAATAGCGGTGATAAAATTAATTGAATACCATTCCGAGATAGAAAATTATTTGGGATAAAGAGCAATTACCTCCACCAGAGGAGTATCAGAACTTTCAGATTCCATAGGCAAGGCAAATAGCTCAATCCTCATTAAATCATATATGTATAGTAGATAATGTGTATCTTCTGCGGCATATCTATCATAAACAGAAAAAACAGTTCAGTATCAAGCAAAGGCACAATAAAAAATTAACTAGTGCAAAAAGAAAACAAATAAAGACTAAGCATAATAAATTAAAGAGATACCTTAGCATATCTCGAGTAAGAGGGCGTAATCTCCAATCTGCAGTTTGATATCTGCATCGAATTTACATGTAAACCATAGAGAATTTAATTAATTGGAAAAAAAATCATGCCTGAGGCAACAATAAAGCATATGAGCTCAAACAAATGGAGGTATTGGATAATCCAAAACTTAAAATGCAAATAATAAAAACAGAATATGAAGAAAGCGTACTCTTTGTTTGCAATAACCTTAGCTTCTGGTTCTATCGTTGTCCCTCCTCTCATGATAAACCCTAAAATCGGAAGAGGGTTTCTTCTTGAGCTTACTTCTCCGAGTCGGAAGGAGTATAGGCTGAGGCTTTGACGAATTTGGAGAGGAAGGAAGGGGTAGAGGAGGCGAGGGATGAACCGGGTTTGGGAACGTCGTCATTTTTGAGAGACGGAAAGGGCTTCGCAAAATGGACACGTACAAAAAGTTTCCATAAACGTAGACATACGAAGGGCTTCTACAAACGTAGATGCACGGAGAGCGCAGATGCACGAAGAGCGCAGATGCACGGAGAGCTTCGAAAGGGAGACACCAGTATGGGGCTTCGAGAGGGGGAAAGGTTTTTGAGAGAGACATGTTCGTGAGGGAGAGGGGCTAGCTTCGAGAGAGGAAAGGCTCGAAAAATGAAAAGAATCGACAAAAGAGATGGGTATTGAAAATAGATTTCTCACCGGTTTAAAAAGTAAGACAGGTACAAACTTGGTCATTTCTCACCGGTCCAAAGCTTAAACCGGTACAAACTTAACCATTTCTCACCGGTCCAAAGTAAGGACCGGTGTAAAGTTTTATACTATTTACAAAATTGCCACCGCCTTATTATTTACACCGGTCATATTACAACCGGTGTAAAATCGCCGGTGTAAAAAGCCCTTTTTCCACTAGTGCTTGTAGTATTATCGGCAGGATGGCACCTTTGAGTGTGGGTATTTCGTGATGAAGACGATGCTCACCATTGTCTAATCTGGTATAGTAAACGGATGGACAACTGTAAGTTTTTGTTGCCTACTTTAATTTATTTGGTTTTTACATATTACTATTACAATTTGTTGCTCACCTATTAATGATTATGTCTTCTTTGCAGCACTTTCGAGACTCTTTCTCAATGTTCCCTGAAGGATACATTGACGAAATCAGAAACCAATGGGCCACCAGCCTTCTTCAACTCAAGGAAGGACTCCAATAGACTTCTGTCATTTATTATATTATTACTGTGTAGTTATATACCTATTAGTGTAGCTTAATTACTTATTGTGTATTTTATATACCATATTTGATGTTTAGATAGTTTGATTGATTTTTTTAAAACGTTCATTATTATTTATCATTGGACTGTCTGGGACTGTTTACAGGTTTTTGGGAAAGAATAAAAATCAAAAAAAAAATTAAAAAAAATAAGGTTTTAAGCACGGTTATGGTGTTAACCGTGCTTAAAAGTCACCCTTTTAAGCATGGTTATGCTTTAACCGTGCTTAAAAGTGCTGAAGAAACAAGCACGGTTCAAGAGGAACCATGCTTAAAGGTCACATACAATCACGGTTAAAATGGAGATACGAGCACGGTTCAAAGGAACCGTGCTTAAAGGTCACATACAATCACGGTTAAAATGGAGATACGAGCACGGTTCAAAGGAACCGTGCTTAAAAGTCCCACACCTACGAGCACAGTTGAAGTTAACCGTGCTTAAAAGCCATCTACAAGCACGGTTGGGAACCGTCCTTAAAAGTCCCCATCTACAAGCATGGTGGGAACAAGCACGGTTCTGGAACCGTGCTTAAAGGGTCACCAGAACCGTGCTTAAAAGTGCTTTTTCCACTAGTATGCCAAAGAATAAGATTTGAAAGATTGGGGTGTATATGTAGTTGCATGTATACGTATAATATGGTTAAACCATTGGTACTATGATGATGATTATGTATGTATATATGCTTAACGATGCATGATGCTTGATAAAACGATGATGCGAAATTAGTATGTGATATGATGATTATAGATGATGATTATGCTTGGTGTTGGTGTAGTGATGATTATGATGATAAATGTATAAGATGATGTCCAAGTTATGCTTGACTGTAAATGTGTGCTATATGGGCATGTTATATTTTGATCTTTATTGGCATTGAGCCATTGATTATGAATATGGGGTGATGATTAGTTAGTGGTTGATATTTATGTTCTATTAAGTTTCCACGACTTTAAGCCTAGGTTGGTGATATGTGAATGAAAATGGGTAGGTCATGATAGATGTGCATGTAAATGATATGCATGAATAGGTGGTAATTGATTAGTATAAGATTAATTATAGGTGAAAGTAGAGTATAATGGTGATTTTAACCAACTAACCAGGTGAAGTGATACTCCAATGGGAATTAAAATCCCTGGGGAACGTCAATTAGTGTTATTTAGAAGTTGTGTGAACTGTGGAATGGTCAACTGATTTGCAATTGGTATGATTTATGCATTAGAGTCACTAAGAATTTAGTTCATGCATTTTTACATATAAGTTAGTCATATGAAGGAATTTTGGCAAACGTTCTACGCCAGAACGTCCCGAATGGGGGAAACATAGTCCCCATGAAGTTTTGGAGTAATGGGAGTCCAAACGGGAAAGTTAGGGGGCGAGAAAGTTAGTTTTGGGGTGTAGTTATTGCAATTTTCGCTTGAGCGAGATCATTCTTGCTCAAGCGAGATCCAGGGTGAAATGTAGGGTGATTTCTAAGTGATTCCCACTCAAGCAAGACCAATCTCGCTCAAGCGAGATCCAGAGGGGAGATTCTGGTAAATTTTCACTCAAGCAAGGCATTTCTCACTCAAGCAAAAATCGGGCTCTCGCTCAAGGGAGCCAATTCTTGCTCAAGCAAGATTGAAATTTGGTTTTTCTTCTTTCATGAAAGTTATAGATAATTGAGTCGCGGACATTTTTCTACTAGAATCGCCTCAATTGGAGGTCTGTAGCTCAAGTTTTGCTCAAAACACTATAGAGTGTTTAGGTTGAAATTTTAGGCGGTCTGGTTCCACTTTTTTACAAATTGGGAAATCTTATAGGCATAGTTGGCCCTCGGTCTCTTTATAACATTTATGGATAATTAAATTTTGAAGGTGTACTAATTGGTTTCACCTCGATTGGAGTCTCGTAGCTTTAATTATGCCTAAATTACTAAGTAGTGCACAAGAAGCTAACATACTGAAATACTTTTCCTTAAATTTTTTCACACCATGGTTTGTATTTTTGTTATCTAACATAGTATTTAAACTGAATTCAATTTAAATTAGGCATAAATATATGATTTAAATCTAATAATTAGATGGAATGTTACATAGTAAGCTCCCGCTGATGGCTGAGTGAGGCCTTCATCTTTTCCCGAAACCTTGCCATTTACTGGTGTAGCTTCTTGATCTCTTCCCGATATCTACCTTCGTTGCAACTAACCTCGATTCAACCTTTTGCTCCACTAACTCTTCCATGGATAGCGTCAAGGCGGGAGAACCGTAGAAGCTCCAGAGGCCTACAGTGAAGGAATTATAGAAACTAATATCTGATTAGAAAATAAAATGAAGTGAAATAGTTTTAAACTTATTGTGACCTTGACCAACAACATGTAGCCTACCAGGGTGCTCTAGTTTTCCGATTGTGGCAGTGAGTATATCTTGCCTACCATGGGCAACGAATGAGCCTTAGATTGATTGCTCAACCAAGGAATCATGCAACCAAAACCCAATAGGTGTTGTTAGGAATAGATGGAAAGATAAAAAAAAATCTTAAAACCTTTTAAGAAGTTGAATACTTATAATTCGTTGGCCGACCCCTGAGCTTGCGTTGAAGTGTAGTCCCCAGTCTTCCTGATCCTGGCCCATTTCCATTTCTCATGGTGCGTGGGTGGGGATGGGGATCCACAACAATGGTGTCAGGTTGGCTAACTGATGCTGGTTGGCCTTCTCCTAGGCCATCTACTACTCTAACAATCGGTGACCCCCATGTGACAACATGTGGGGCACTCATTCTTCACATGAACAGCCTATGCTTTCGTGCTTTTGGCCCGCAACAAAAAGAAAATGGGTTATAGTTACATTGGAAATGTAAATGAATGAATTATATTAAATACCAACGTACCTTAAAGTCTTTAGTATGCCTGAATGCAAAAAATGCATCCTAAGTCTATTGATCTATAAATATGTACTTGTCTCCTAGAAATTGTCCCTATAGCTTCCCAAAGACATACAAGCAATTCACAATTAAAATAAGGATTTAAAAGATTTTTTTCTTTATATCAACATTTTTAACAACCATGCATACCTGTTAGTAAGTAAGGCCTTGAATGCCCTCCACCACTTAACGACAGCTCCAAGGACCTTCCTCCTTAGTGTGTCAACTATAGGTATGTCCCAAGCAGCCTACAATTGCCAAGTTAAGATGATAGAGTTTATTATGAACAACATTGTGCAATACATTAAATAAACAAACTCAAATGATATTTTATTACCAGAATATCAACTTAAATATGGTTCTTGACCACCTCCTTAACACTATCCTAGTTGGGGATAATAATGGAAACCTTCATCTGTGCCAGAACACCCAAGTAACTGATAAACTTGGCGGCATGGTCCTCTGAAGGTATCCTGGTGTTAACATCAATGTCAACATGACACCTCTCTCCCTGATGGTGCCTAAGTGCGACACTAGTCACCCGTGTCACACCTCTACTCCTCTTAGTAGAAGAATATGTAGCCTGCAAGTCAGACCTCATAGTTGGATCCTGGTCAACCATAAGTATCTATTCAAACAAGAAAAAAACCTTAGTGAGTATGACAAAAACATTAGGAAAACAACTTCAGTTAATATTAGTAAACATTAAATACAATGAATTACATGTTTAGTTAATATCAATAAACATTAAACTCAATGAATCATAGACAACCATACCCTATGTTTAATTAGAACTATAAACTTAGAATGATTTCCTATAAGCCTTCATGGTGGTCATGGTAAATGGCAATTACATCATCTATGTCATGTTCTGTAATATCCCAATAATTAAATTAAATTCCAGTTGTGCCACAGAAATTAATTGATAAGTGAATTAATTAATTAATTAAAAAGGGAAAGTAAATTGTAATTATTAAAAAGAAATTAAAAGAGAAAGAAAATAGAATTTAAAAATAAAAGAAAATGGGAAAAAGAAATGAAAAGGAGAAAAGTTATCATTATGCCCCTAGAGTTAAATTTTCAATTCCACTTCCATTTCTACTTTCTTCTTTGAGAAACAGAGAGAACCATCACGAGAGAGAAAAAGCCATTGATATACCTTTGAGCTTCAAATTAAAGGCTAGATTGCTATCAAAATCTTAAATTGGAAGTACTTTTGGAACCCAGTGAGCGATATCTATGTATAGGTACTTTTAATTTCAAATTATGTTGTCATTCTTCTTTTCTCCCTCTCATGGATGAATAAGGTTCTTTAGTGGAGTTTGTTGTTTTCGCCACGTATGGTCCATGGAAGCTCGTAAATGATGATACATGGGGTATGTGGTCTCAATGTTACGATTTCTTATTCTTTTCTTCATGGCCGACAATGGGGTTCTTGGGAGAGTCATGGTTCTGCAATTTCATGATGTTTCAAAGCTCGATAATGGTCCTTAGTGTGATGGGTATTGTGGAATAACTAACGAGTGGTGATTTTGGCGTTTCTAGGTTACGAACCGAAGATTAGAAGCTTGATTAATGCAGTGGAACTTGAGAGTGAGGGTCGAAAGTGCAACTAGTAAGCTTTGGAAACCTTCAATTAAAGTTTCGAGCTATTTTGATGTAGTGGGTTATAGTTTCGGAGGTTCTAATATTAATTTTGATTCTTTAATTCTTAATGTTAGTGTTTGATGGATTTTAGTGGAGTTGGCAATTGATTCAAAGTTTCAAAGGCTCAGTGTAACACCCTCGGTTAAATAAGGTAGACCCTTCTATAGGATCATCATATTTAACTAGGAGTGTTAACAGTTTTCAGAAAAAGTGAATATTTTTAAAAATAAAATAAAATGATGGCAGATCAGTGGAAGCAAATAATAGGTAATCACATAGTCATTCACAAACTATAAGTAATTGTACTCTTAACAGAATAGAGCACGCAGGCACCCTTAAATAATTATACAGTCATCCATGGTCTTATTATTCATTAATAAATATTCCACTACATATATCTTCATTTAATGAGGGCTCCCAGTTGGTTCAGCATATTGCTGTTCTTCGTATTCTTGTTCTTGGTTTCCTAGCTCCTCTGTTATTAATCAACAGAAAGGGTGAGTATAACCCAAGACCCTGAAGGTTATCCGATGCAGACATAATCCAGTCAACAGATAATATCACATAAATCATGCAATTGATATATTTATAACTATAACAATCAAATATACTGTCATGAAATGCATGTGTTTGGTTTATTATGATTTATATTGAGTTTAAGTCTCATGATGCATGTGGGCCCAATAAATCAATCCACCATCACCATTATCTCTTTCTTTTGTAGTCATTCTGCTCATTCCGCCTCTTGGGCACATCGTTTCCATTCTAGAGCGATCGGAGTCCACCAAGCTCCCATTCATTATTTAATCATCATAAGGTACGAATGAACTCATAGGTTCTCATCATTATATTATTTTGGGACTTGGTTCTACACGATCATAGATACACTCCGTCATTTAGTTAAAGTACACCAGAATTGTATCGTCTGACCCGGCTCCAGGCGCGACTCTGATGCCATTGGGTTTCCGTTCCGGTTGTACTCCCAAGATTCTCCTCAGAGATCGAACGTGAATGTCCTCTAGCGTACCAGGTGTATGCTCTAGTTTTACTCCCTCAAAAATATTTTCATGATGCGAAATGCATTATTTTTATCATTTGATCCTTGGGTATCTTATGTGTTTCCAGTATCATAATATTTATTCACAAGTTCTTGGCTAAAATAATACTTCGTTTAAAGAGTAAGTAATATATTTCTTATTCCATTACTCATAATTAAAACAATAATAATATCAATAACAATAATAATAGTTAATAATAATAATAAGAATAACAATAATAATGATAATAATAATAGAAATAAGAATAATAATGATAATTGTAACAAATCAATTTTTATGATTTTTATAAAAATAATTTAAAAAAATTAAAGAAGAATTTCTGAATGAAAATCCGAGTGAAAATGTCAAAACCAGATTTTCCGAGTAAAAATGTTTGATTCCGAGTGAAAATGTTGAAAACCAGATTTTCCGAGTAAAATGAGTTGATTCCGAGTGAAAATGAGTTTCCGAGTGAATAAATATGATTCCGAGTGGAATCAGACTGAGAAGAGTTTTCTGAGTGAAATAACTATGATTCCAAGTGAAATTAGATTGAGAAAAGTTTTCTGAGTTAAATTAAGATGTTTTCCGAGTGAAATATGATTGAGGAAGAGTTTCCGAGTGATAAAATGTTCTGTCTGAATGAGACACGTTCGAGTAAGTAAAATCGAGTGAAATGGAAACATCTCCGACTGAAATGCTTCCGAATGAGTTGTTTCCGAGAGAAGTGGAAGTACCTCTCGGACCAATTTTCTGATTAAGTAAACTTCCGAGTGAAATATATCTGATGGTTTACCGAGTGAAATCATGTATTTTGTTTTAAATGATCCGGTCGGTTTACGTAAAATAGATATTTAATTCAAAATCTATTTGAAATTTAAATAATTTATTTGTATTTTTAGGTAACCGGCCGGATTGTTAAAAACCGAGCTTGTTATCATTGATTCCGACTTCTGTTTATAATTCTTCACTGGAATTCACATAGACACCCATGATTCTTAATATTTTCACAATTCAACACCAATCATATCATTTAACTTATCATGGTTAATAATAATTAACACAGCCAGTCGAACATATACATAGAAATCAAAATATATAAAACATACATGTAAAAATTAAAACATATTGATATAACAGCAATTCCTGAACCTGTCCTGGAAAGGTGAGGACCAAAGGTACCTTAACCCTTTCCTAAGACTCGGTTTTCCCCCAGAATACCCGAGAATATACCCCCTAACCTTAATGGAAGATTTTTGATTAGTAGATGATATCCTTGCTTCAGCTCACAATGAGGAGAAAAGGAAAATGAGAGAGAAAGAGGCTTGTATGTAGAGAAGAAATAAGAAAGAGAGAGTTTTTCTTAATCTCCGTTGGTTCTGAAAGTTTGGACTTGGAGATGTGTTGTGGTATTGGTTAAATAGTGCAAGAGACAAGTGGGGGAACAAGCTTTCTCGTGATTGAAGAGTAGGTGAGTTACTTATGGGAATAATGGAGACTTTTGGATAGAAAGTGAGCTGTATTTTACCATTTCCACCGCCAGCTTGCATGATTGAAGGGAATATATATTAAAATATATAAAAGGTGCTATGATTGGAGTGAAAAGGTGCAAGTTTGTGGAGCGTCTGTGATAAACTTTTGGATTATGTGAGCTAGTGGACAGGTCACTAGCAGGAGCGTCTCGGTTTAGCTTGTGTCATTCGGTTTCAATAGAACAGTGAGGTGAACGCTGGAGTGCAAAACCGGTCGGATTCTAGCTGGTGAGTACACCAGTCGGTCGGATTTCCATTGATCAAGTCCCCTTTCCATTCTGACGTTGGTCGGCTAATTGTTTCCAAGAGTTACTGGAAACAGACTCCTTTAAATCACGCTTAAGCGTGGCCTCTCGCGCTTGAGCGTGAGTGTGCTATCACTCTTGGACACGCTGCCTTCACGCTCGAGCATGAGAAAGAATCAGGACCCGAGCGCTTGAGGGCAGAACGCTCGCTTGAGCGTCGTTCAGTATAGCTTCACTCGGAAGTGTTTCTGCTTGAAACACTCGGTCGGATTTCCCTTCCCTGGAGATGACTCAGTCGGACTTTCCTCACTCGGACTCACTCAGAAAGTTTCTCACTCGGATATATATATCTCTCACTCGGATCAGTCCCCTTTCCATTCCGACTCACTCGGCCACAGTTGATCGGAATTGGTTCTCTCGGAAGCTTTTCAGTCAGATATAGTTTTTTCCCGAAAGTACTTAAGAATCTTCCTTCACTCGAAATATTTCACTTGGAGGTGCATAACTCAGAATTTATTACCAACGGATTACTCAGAATTTGTCACTCGGGAATGTGACAAATGAGGTCATTCGGAGTTGACCTTTATCTGTTTCAGAGTCCCTCACCTGAAGTGACTCACTCGGTATCTATCTCAGTCGGCGTCAGGGAAATTACACTCGACTCAGACATAGCCCACTCGGATATCTATTACTCAGAAATGTGTTTTCCTTCAATTGAACGTGCTTCTCTCAGAACGTTGCACTCAGAGAAGTTTCGCTTGGAAAAGGAAGTACTTGACTTGGGAACGAGTCACTCGTAGGCGTTTGACTCGGAAACGAGTCATTCAAGAACATTTTGACTCAGAAACAAGTCATTCAAGGGTGTTTGACTCGGAAACAAGTCATTCTAGGGTGTTTGTGTTGGGAAATCCCTAAGCATGAGCAGCGGAAAAATTAAAGGGATTCCATAGGATTTGCAAAGGTTCCGTGTTTCAAAGCACAAAAAAAAAAACAATTTCGAAATTATTCAGGTTACCTCTTGAAGAACTCCGAAGCAGTCGTAGCCTCGTCCTTTAGGAGTCCACACGAGCACTCCCACCAGAATCGCAACACTTGCCAACTGCTAGGTTGACGGCGTGTAGCTCTTGCAACTTTTTGCGAATTTTGTGTCTCACTTGAGTGAACGGCCTATGAGCATCTTATGCTCTATTTATAGGCTTAGGTTTGACCTAATTTGTTCTCTCTAAAAGTGGGCTCCTTACTCATTCCAAATGAGTTAGGCCCAATAGCTTTATTTTAGTCCAACTAAAATAAGACAACATTTTCTGATGGGCTTACTCTATGTGTGTGACCCTATAGGTAAAATACCCGGTCATATTAATAATAAACTATTTTATTATTAATATAAAATAAGAGCGGCATCTAGCAATGCATCATTATGTCCGAATATTATTAACATAACCTATAAGTGATAATTATTTAATACGTTTATTCCTTTTGTCACGATATCCTAATTGGGCCCAAGGCATGGTCGCGTCATCCTTGTACGGCCCAATTTATTTTACTTGATACCGGAGTAGACTGGATCCGAATAAATATCTAATATTTATTCTTTCTAGCATGGCCATGCGTTTTCTTAGTCTTACTCCATCAAGTGGCCTATGGATATCACTCCTGTCACATAGGAGAGACAAATCCCATCTACATCACTCACATCCCTCTGCATAATTTGTTCATTGCCTAATCACAACCTTTATAGTCCTCTTGTTACAGAAGACGTTTAATTGTATTAAAACAATAAACTCCTCATGTAGGAATCGTAGTGACTTCAGGTCGAAGGACTACATATACCATTATCACATTGAGAATCGTTTATGACAATCATGTAACGATCCATGCAACGTTCTCATGGTGGGTCTGTCCAGTACATCATTACTCTTAATGTGTACCCGTGTGAAGACTCGATATCATCTATATCTATGATCTGTGAGATCAGGTCATCAGTACACTCACACACTAGTCTCAGTGTATTTACATGTCCCCATGTAAATACTTAACTAGGGACATTTTAGGAATAATTTTTATATGACCTATTACTCCAAGGATAAATATGTTTAAAACAACTTTAAACTGAAATATTTATTCAATTGATAAGTAGAAAAATGATACAAATGAAAAAGCATAAAGGCTCATAGTGCATACACCAACAATCTCCCACTTGCACTAGAGCCAATCAGACATTTGCCTAATGCCTAATGATCTAGTGTGCCCCTCATGTTTTTGTTGTGTAAGAGGTTTTGTGAGTGGGTCAGCAATATTCTCATCAGTATGCACCTTACATATCTTTACATCTCCTCGGTCAAGGATCTCTCGAATGAGATGAAATCGCCTAAGTATATGCTTGGATCGTTGATGTGATCTAGGTTCCTTAGCTTGTGCGATTGCTCCACTATTATCACAGTAGAGACTTATAGGGTCCACAATGCTAGGAACAATCCCAAGTTCTGTTATGAACTTCTTGATCCATACTGCCTCTTTTGCAGCATTTGAGGCAGCAATATACTCAGACTCTGTAGTAGAATCAGCAACTGTCTCTTGCTTTGAACTCTTCCAGCTTACAGCGCCACCATTTAGACAAAACACGTACCCAGATTGCGATCTTGAGTCATCCTTATCAGTTTGGAAGCTAGCATCAGTGTAACCTTTTACAATGAGCTCTTCTTCCCCTCCATATATCAAGAATGCATCCTTAGTTTTTCTTAAGTACTTCAGGATATTCTTGACAGCAGTCCAGTGACTTTCACCGGGATCAGACTGGTATCTGCTCGTCATGCTTAAAGCGTACGAGACATCTGGTCGGGTACATATCATGGCATACATGATTGATCCAATAGCAGATGCATATGGAATCTTATTCATCCGTTCTCTTTCTTCTTTAGTGGAAGGAGATTGAGCTTTTGATAAGCTTATGCCATGAGCCATAGGCAAAGTTCCTTTCTTGGAATCTTGCATGTTAAACCTTTTTAACACTTTGTCTATGTATGTATTCTGACTTAGGCCAAGAAGTTTTCTTGATCTATCTCTATAGATCTTAATTCCCAACACGTAGGTTGCTTCACCTAAGTCTTTCATAGAAAAACAGCTTCCCAACCAACTCTTCACAGATTGAAGAGTAGGAACGTCATTTCCAATAAGTAGTATGTCATCAACATACAGGACCAGAAAAACAATTGTGCAGTCACTAACCTTCTTGTAGACACAAGGTTCATCCTCATTTTTAGTAAAGCCAAATTGTTTAACAGCTTCATCAAAACGAAGATTCCAGCTTCTGGAAGCTTGCTTAAGTCCATATATAGAACGTTGTAGCTTGCACACCTTCCTGGATGCTTCAGGCTTAACAAAGCCTTCAGGTTGTGTCATGTACACTTCCTCAAGAAGATTTCCATTAAGGAAAGCAGTCTTGGCATCCATTTGCCATATCTCATAATCATGGTATGCAGCAATAGCAAGCAGAATCCGAACAGACTTTAGCATAGCAACTGGGGAAAAAGTTTCATCATAGTCTATACCATGTATTTGCTTGAAACCTTTAGCCACCAACCTTGCTTTAAAGGTACTTATATTACCATCCATGTCAGTTTTCTTTTTGAAAACCCACTTGCATCCTATAGGTTTTACCCCTTCAGGTGCATCAACCAAGTTCCAAACTTGATTAGTGTACATGGAGTCCATTTCAGATTCCATGGCTTCTAGCCATTTCTCAGATTCTGAACTTGCAATGGCCTCTTCATAAGATGTTGGCTCATTTTGATCCATTAGGAATACATCTCCTTCCTGAGTTACAAGAAATCCATATCTTTCAGGTTGTTGACGTATTCTACCTGATCTACGCAAGTCTTGTGCTACTGGAGCTGGTGTTATCACAACATTTTGTGGGTCCTGCTCCACTTCCACCATTGGCTCTTCAATGCCTTGTGAGTCTTGAATTTCTTCAAGTTCTACTTTCCTCCCACTGATTCTTGTAGAGATGAATTCCCTTTCTAAGAATACAGCATTCCGAGCAACAAACACTTTGCCCTCAGTAGGATTGTAAAAATAATAACCCTTAGTTTCTTTTGGGTATCCCACAAAAAGACATTTATCTGACTTGGGCCCAAGTTTATCAGAACTTTGGCGTTTAACATAAGCTTCACAGCCCCAAATCTTAAGAAAAGACATACTAGGTCGTTTCCTAGTCCATATCTCATATGGTGTCTTTATGATAGCCTTTGATGGAACACGGTTAAGTGTGAAAGTTGCTGTCAACAAAGCATGTCCCCAGAATGAGTTAGGGAGGTCAGTTTGACTCATCATTGATCGAACCATGTCCAACAAGGTTCTATTTCTCCGCTCAGAAACCCCATTCCATTCTGGTGTTCCAGGGGGAGTAAGTTGAGATATAATCCCACACTCTTTAAGATATTCATCAAACTCTAGGCTCAAATATTCACCACCTCGATCAGATCGAAGTGCTTTAATTGTCTTGCCAAGTTGGTTCTCTACTTCATGTTTAAACTCCTTGAACTTTTCAAAGGATTCTGATTTATGTTTCATGAGAAACACAAATCCATATCTACTGAAATCATCAGTAAAAGTGATGAAGTAACTAAAACCTCCCCTAGCCATTGTCCCTATGGGCCCACATACATCACTATGTATCAAGCCAAGAAGATCACTCGCCCTTTCACCTTTTCCGGTAAAAGGGGTCTTGGTCATCTTCCCTAATAAACAAGATTCACATGTATCTATTGATTCAAAATCAAAAGATTCTAAATATCCATCTTGATGGAGTTTAGAAATGCGTTTCTCATTTATATGTCCTAGGCGACAATGCCAAAGATAAGTTGGGTTTAAATCATTTGTTTTAACCCTTTTAGTATTAATGTTATAGATAGGGGTTTCGAGATCTAGAACATAAAGTCCATTACTCAAATTTGCACAACAATAAAACATGTCTTTTAAATAAACCGAACAACTATTGTTCTTTATTGTAAAGGAAAATCCTTTCTTATCAAGACAAGAAACAGAAATAATGTTTCTCCTTATTGCCGGAACAAAATAACAATTGTCCAATTCAAGGACTAACCCTGAGGGCAAGGATAAAAAATAAGTCCCTACAGCTAATGCAGCAACTCTTGCTCCATTTCCAACGCGTAGGTCTACCTCGCCCTTCATCAACTGCCTACTCCTTCTTAGATCCTGCACATTAAGACAAATGTGAGATCCACATCCAGTATCTAATACCCATGATGTTGAAGTTGACATGTTAATTTCTATAACAAAAATACCTGAAGTGGAAGTCTCACTTCCCTTCTTCTTAAGCTCTTCTAGGTACTTTGGACAGTTTCTCTTCCAGTGTCCCTTTTGTCCACAATGGTGACATTTACCTTCCTTAGCCACCCCGCCCACAGGTTTTAAGGCTGATGTACTTGGCTTATCCTTGCCTTTCCAAATCTTCTTGCCATTTCCTACAATACCCTTTCCTTTGCCTTTATACATGCCCTTTCCTTTACCTTTGCCAGAATTGACCATCATTATGGCCTTGCCCTTTCCTTTAGAAATATTGGGCTCAGCAGTCCTCAACATATTGAGTAGCTCTGGCAATGTTTTGTCCAATGCATTCATGTTGTAATTCATGATGACTGGCTTAAAACTGTCAGGTAATGATTTCAAAATGAGATCGGTAGCCAACTTCTGAGGGAAGGGGAATCCTAGCCTAGCTAGATTCTCCAAGTACCCAATCATTTTGAGCACATGAGGTCCTACAGAACCTCCCTCTTCAAGTCTGCAGCTAAATAGGGCTGAAGAAACTTCATATCTTTCTTGGTCAGCTTGACCTTGATATAGTTTCCTTAGGTTTTCGATCATATCGAAAGCCTCCATATGCTCATGTTGCTTCTGAAGCTCAGGAGACATAGTTGCCAGCATAAGGCATTGGACATCTAAAGCGTCATCCTGATGCTTCTTGTAAGCATCCTTGTCAGCTTTAGAGGCATTGTTCGCGGGTGGTTCCGGAATCGGACCTTCCAGGACATACTGCTTTTTCTCTTGTTTGAGGACAATCCTCAAATTTCTATACCAGTCAAGGAAGTTAGAACCAGACAATTTTTCTTTGTCTAGGATTGATCGCAACGAAAGGTTTGAAGGTGTGTTTGACGTCATGGTTATCTAAAACAGAAAATATGTAGTAAGTATCATTTTCAAAACATATTTAAATTATGGTCATTTAAATTAAATATGTCTCCCACTATTTTGATTCAAAACAAAAATACCCTCCACGAATCAGAAAATCCCGTTGGAAGATTTTCTAGTGGGCTAAGATCCATATTTTGCCAAGCGTTAAGTCAGCTTTGGCTGATCACCTAATACTTGGTTATTTAGGTAGGAAACTTTTTCCAATTGTATCTTTATACAACTCTTAGTCATTGGGTTAAGTAACCATTACTTATTATTCATCTTATGAATATTTAGCCCAATGTTTACGCCTCTAAGTTATATTCAATCCAATTGAAAACTTAGTTAAGTTAAAGCCCAATAAAACAGTTTGGATACTACCATTATCCCATCGCGTCTTACTAATATAAATAATAGTGCCCTGCTTTGGCAGACCCACTATTTATTGACATTAGTGTTGACGAGTGTACTTATTGGAAGGCGTTTATAACTTAATATTATTTTGAGGGATTTTAATTTATTTTAAAATTACCGTCTTTGTTAAACGCTTTAACGTAATAAAATTATCCCCAAAACATGCAAACGAAATTGTGAGATGGTTATGGTCTTCCTAGAAGAAAAAAAAAAAAAAAAAAAAAAAATGAATAAACCTAGAGGAACTATATAGCCAAGGCTTCATGAAGTCCTACTTCTTGAACCCACCATCCTCTTGGAGTCACCACTCCTTGGTTCCTTTCAAAGACAAAAGCGCTTAGAGTCACCACTCTAGTTTTCTTCTAGATCTCTACTTTGTTGCCTCGATCAAGATTACAAGATTTTTAAAGAAACTCGCTTTACATACGAGTGAAGGGTTGAGAAAAGAAATACAACAGAATGAAGAGAGGCACAGCACGCAGGCTGTATTTAAATAAAATAACTAAGACCATAACCATTCACCATGCAACGTGTTAATTAATTAATTATAACCCATTTGAAATAATTTTAAAAAAAATAAATTTTAAACGGGCCATTAAACACGTGGGTCGGTAATAAGGCGCTACGCAGAGAATGTACGGGGGTCCCGCTACCCGGTTAGCGGGCGGGGGTCAAGGGGGGGGCCGCCCCTTGCGGGGTGCGGGGCAGCGCCCCGGCCCAAAATTTTAGTACTGTAGTCAGGTTGGTTCCCAGGAAAGAGAGGTGGGTCCGGTGTGACCGCTTAAGTACCAAATCTTTCCTAGCCAGAACGTCCCACTAACCATTAACAGCTCTAAAATTTTGGCTAGGGTTTCAACCACTTTGAAACCCTAATTCCTTATTGCGAACACTTCACAACGCAGCCGTCAAGGCACATGGAGGCAGCGCCGTCTAGGGTTTCAAAACCTAGAATTCAATTTGCGCTAATGCCAACATGCAATGCCTTTCCATGACGGCCGTCTAGGTTTCAACTCTTGAACCCTAGATTAAGGAACGGCCATGGTTTAACACTTAAACCTTATCACTTAACGCCCCATAACATGAACCATTCATGTTCGAAGATCAACTCAATTGATTCAAAGTTTGTACGATGACAATCATATGAGTAAAACACATATCAAAATTGCATAAACTCATACATCATACAAATTTAAACGGCAACAACATACATACTAAAATTAAGAAACTTTATAACATGCATCATATACAATTTATAAAGAATAACTCAAAATTATATGTATCATGCCAAAACAGAGGTCATACCATATACATGATTAATCATTGTAATAATATGCATCATATGCGATAACTCAAAATAGCAACATAATCATGCATGTTTATTTTCGAATCCTAGTTTCACAAAACATTTTCGCAAAACAAAATTGCAAAGCTTTAAACAACGAAACGATTTCGCAAATCATATTTTCCAAAAGCTCTTGCAAACGAAAACATATCATCATAAAATATAAACAAATGCCCAAAACACGGTTTTGCAACCAGGCTCTGATACCACTGTTGGGAAATCCCTAAGCATGAGCAGCGGAAAAATTAAAGGGATTCCATAGGATTTGCAAAGGTTCCGTGTTTCAAAGCACAAAAAAAAAACAATTTCGAAATTATTCAGGTTACCTCTTGAAGAACTCCGAAGCAGTCGTAGCCTCGTCCTTTAGGAGTCCACACGAGCACTCCCACCAGAATCGCAACACTTGCCAACTGCTAGGTTGACGGCGTGTAGCTCTTGCAACTTTTTGCGAATTTTGTGTCTCACTTGAGTGAACGGCCTATGAGCATCTTATGCTCTATTTATAGGCTTAGGTTTGACCTAATTTGTTCTCTCTAAAAGTGGGCTCCTTACTCATTCCAAATGAGTTAGGCCCAATAGCTTTATTTTAGTCCAACTAAAATAAGACAACATTTTCTGATGGGCTTACTCTATGTGTGTGACCCTATAGGTAAAATACCCGGTCATATTAATAATAAACTATTTTATTATTAATATAAAATAAGAGCGGCATCTAGCAATGCATCATTATGTCCGAATATTATTAACATAACCTATAAGTGATAATTATTTAATACGTTTATTCCTTTTGTCACGATATCCTAATTGGGCCCAAGGCATGGTCGCGTCATCCTTGTACGGCCCAATTTATTTTACTTGATACCGGAGTAGACTGGATTCGAATAAATATCTAATATTTATTCTTTCTAGCATGGCCATGCGTTTTCTTAGTCTTACTCCATCAAGTGGCCTATGGATATCACTCCTGTCACATAGGAGAGACAAATCCCATCTACATCACTCACATCCCTCTGCATAATTTGTTCATTGCCTAATCACAACCTTTATAGTCCTCTTGTTACAGAAGACGTTTAATTGTATTAAAACAATAAACTCCTCATGTAGGAATCGTAGTGACTTCAGGTCGAAGGACTACATATACCATTATCACATTGAGAATCGTTTATGACAATCATGTAACGATCCATGCAACGTTCTCATGGTGGGTCTGTCCAGTACATCATTACTCTTAATGTGTACCCGTGTGAAGACTCGATATCATCTATATCTATGATCTGTGAGATCAGGTCATCAGTACACTCACACACTAGTCTCAGTGTATTTACATGTCCCCATGTAAATACTTAACTAGGGACATTTTAGGAATAATTTTTATATGACCTATTACTCCAAGGATAAATATGTTTAAAACAACTTTAAACTGAAATATTTATTCAATTGATAAGTAGAAAAATGATACAAATGAAAAAGCATAAAGGCTCATAGTGCATACACCAACAGTTTGACTCAGAGATTTCACCCAGAAGTGGTTCTCTCGAACACACTTCACTCCAAATGTCTCCGAGGCCAGGACTCCACTCGGTAGTAGCTCTCTCTCGGTCATGTCTTACTCGGGAAAACATGACCTTCACTCGGAATTGCATTCTTCAGTCGGAATTTCCAACCTTTACTCGGAATTTCTCTTGTTACTCGGAACAGATCCCTTTCTTCACTCGGAAAATCTTATTTAAGGCATGTTTCACTTGGAAAATAGGTAATATCACTAATGGTCCATATAAAATCCATGATTATACACAAAAATGAAATTTTTGGGATATTACAGACCATCCACAGGGTATTTATTCACTTATTAACACTTACAAACCTTCCATACTTCAAAATTACAAGATTAAAACTGTTACTAAAAACAGGGATGTTACACTCTCCTCCCCTTTTGGGAATTTCGTCCTGAAATTCAAAGTTGAAATAATTGAGGGTACAATTCTCTGATCTTTTCCTCAATTTCCCAAGTAGCATCCCCATCATCTGTCTGACTCCAAACTACTTTGATCAAAGAGATTTCCTTGCCTCTTAGCTGTTTGAGACGTCGGTCAACAATCTTAACCGGTGATGCTTCAAAGGTAAGGTTTTCTTTCAGAACAAACTGATCAGGACTCAGAACATGATCAAGGCTTGGTACATATTTACGGAGTTAAGAGACATGAAAGACATTATGAAGGTTTGTTAGCTCGGGTGGCAGAGCAATACGGTACGCATGGGTTCCTATCTTTTGCAGAATCTGATAGGGTCCTACGTATCTGGGACTTAACTTCTTGGCCTTTAGAGCTCTTCCTACTCCAGTGGTAGGGGTAACTTTGAGAAATACATGGTTTCCCTCCTCAAATTCCATTGGTTTCTGACGTTTGTCATAGTAACTCTTTTGTCTATCTTGTGAAGCTTTCATTGCCATTTGGATATTTCAGACTTGTTTTGTAGTCTTCTGAATAATCTCTAGTCCAATTATCGTCTTTTCACCTGTCTCATACCAACACAAAGGTGTATGATATTTTCTTCCATATAGAGCTTCATAAGGGGCCATTTCGATGCTAGCATGGTAGTTGTTGTTGTAAGTGAACTCAACAAGTGGAAGGTATTCTTACCAACTTCCCCCATGTTCTAAGACACAAAGACGTAACAGATCTTCAAGAGTTTTGATTGTCCGTCTGTCTGTTGGTGATATGCGGAACTTAGCTTTAGGCGAGTTCCTAAAGCTTGTTGCAGACTCTTCCAAAATTGTGATGTGAAACGAGGATCTCGGTTAGACACAATTGCAGTGGGTGTTCCATGTAATCGTACGATTTCCTTGATATAGATCTGGGTGAGTTTCTCTAGAGAATACTTCATATTGACAGGGATAAAGTAAGCGGTCTTTGTTAATCGATCCACGATTACCCAAATAGCATCATATCCACTTGATGTTCTGGGAAGTTCGGTCACAAAATCCATAGCAATCTCATCTCATTTCCATTCTGGAATCTCCAAAGGTCGAAGGATCCCACTTGGTCGTTGTTGTTCCGCCTTTACCTTCTGACACATCAAGCAAGCTGTTACATACTCAGCGATATCCCTTTTCATTCCTTGCCACCAGAATATTTTCTTCAAGTCCTGATACATCTTGGTTGATCCTGGGTGGATACTATATTTGCTTTTATGTGCTTCATTAAGGATGGATCTTTTAAGATCTGTGTTGACCGGAATACAGAGCCTCTGTTAATACCTGATCACCCTATGTTCATCTTTGCTAAATTCTGAGCCTTCTTCTTTTGTCTTTTCTGCTAGATCTTGTAATTCCTGATCATTGGCTTGAGCTTCCTTAACTTGTTCCAGGAAATCATTTGAAATTCTTAGCATTCCAACCATAAGGTTTCCCCTTTTTGGTGTTACTGCCAGATTCAGATCGCAAAACTGTTCAATCAATTTCAACTCCTTTGTCATCATATATGATAGGCGTAAAGCCTTTCTGCTGAGTGCATCAGCTACAACATTTGCCTTTCCAGGATGATATCGGAGTTCAAAATCATAATCTTTGATGAATTCTATCCACCTACGTTATCGCATATTCAACTCTTTCTGGTCGAATAGATACTTTAAGCTCCTATGATCACTGAAGACTTCAAAGTATGTGCCATATAAATAGTGTCTCCAAATTTTCAAGGCAAACACAACTGCAGCTAATTCCAAGTCATGTGTAGGATAATTGACTTCATGTGGTCTTAGCTGTCGTGAGGCATAATCAACAACCTTTTTTTCTTGCATTAGAACACATCTTAGTCCTTGTCTTGATGCATCACAATATACTTCATATGGCTTGGCAGGATCTGACAAAATCAAGACAGGTGCACTAGTGAGTCGTTGGCGTAACTCCGTAAAACTGCTTTCACATTTGTCAGTCCATTCAAATGGTTGATCTTTATGTGTCAGCCTAGTTAAAGGTGTTGCAATTCGAGAGAAATTCTCGATGAATCGATGATAATATCCAGCAAGTCCAAGGAAACTATGAATTTCTATCACATTCTTGGGTTGTTCCCACTTTAGTACAGCTTCTACCTTTGTAGGATCCATAGCAATTCCCTCTTTAGAGATGACATGTCCCAAAAATTTTACTTCAGTCAACCAGAATTCACACTTTGACAACTTGGCGTATAATTGTCTTGCTCGTAGCATATTTAAAACAATTCGAAGATGTTCTTCATGTTCTTCATGGCTCTTGGAGTAGACAAGAATGTCGTCAATGAATACCACTACGAATTTATCCAAGTATTCATGGAAAATCTGATTCATGTATCCCATAAAGACTGTAGGTGCATTGGTAACTCCAAAGGGCATGACAAGATACTCATAGTGCCCGTATCGTGTCCTGAATACCGTTTTGGGTATATCATCTTCCTTCACCCTTATTTGATGATAGCCTGATCGCAGATCAATCTTTGAAAAGATAGTGGCTCCTCGTAGTTGATCCATCAAATCATCAATCCTTGGAAGAGGGTATCGGTTCTTGATCGTAGCTTTATTCAACTGACGATAGTCAACGCACAACCGCATACTGCCATCTTTCTTTTTAACTAGAAGAACTGGTGCTCCCCAAGGTGGACACTGGGTCTAATCATTCCCTTCTCTAAAAGTTCTTCTATTTGCTTTTTGAGTTCACTGAGTTCCTTAGGTGACATTCGGTAAGGAGCAATAGAGATTGGTCCTGCGCCCTGTATAATGTCAATACTGAATTCAACTTCTCGCTCTGGAGGTAGCTCTCGTATATCATCAGGGAAAACTTCTGGAAATTCTTGGACAACAGGAATCTGATCAATTTGAGAAGTGTCCTTGGTTTCAGTATCAGTAAGGATCATGTATAGTTGGACTTCCTTTGTTAGGATTACCTTTTCTGAGCTAACAGGATAAGAATTAGTGACTTGATCATATTCGGATGTAGTAGACCCGAGAGAGATGGATCTATTATGACAGTCAATAAGGATATGGTTGGCAACAAGCCAATTCATCCCTAGAACAATATCTAGATCAATCAAAGGTAAACTTATCAGATCTACTTGATAAATTTTCCCTTCGATGTTGAGAGGACATTTCAAACACATACAGGAAGGGCAAATGGGCTTGTTGGCAGCAGTCGTGACAATCATCTTATTGGGCAGAGAGGTTGTAGGTAGCTTTAAATGTTTTACATAATTCTCAGATATGAAAGAGTGAGTGGCTCCAGAGTCATATAATACATTTAATAGAGTACTTCCTATAAAGCATGTACCTTGCACAAGATCGTTCTCTTGTGATATCTCCGCACCATTCATGGTAAAAACTCTAGCATTTCCTCCCTGTCTTCCAGCCGATCCATTTCCGGGTCTTCTTGGATTATTGTTTTGATTGGAGTTGTTGCGGTGAACATTCTGCATACTCGGGGCATTATTTACAGAGGTATTTGTAGTAGGTCCTCCATTCCATTGGCCTGTTGGTCGCACTACCTGCCTTTGAGTCATCTGTTGCTGGTTGTTAGTATTTCTGTACCAACATTCATCATCGCGATGTCCAGCCCGTCCATAAACTGTGCAGATTTTACCTCTTTTAGTACAATTTATTGCCATATGTGGTCCTCCGCAGATATAGCATTTCAAGTTTCGACTGTTCCCTTGATCCCTTGGAGGAATTCGGTTGGCTGAGTAAGGTGTTCGGGAATATGGCCGATCTGCTTGAAAATCTCTTCTTTATTGTCGGTCTGGCATACGTCATTCTGGACCATAATTAGATGTTCCAGGTCGTCGAAGATTACAGATATTCTCAAAGATGCGGCATCGGTCAACCAAATTAGAGAATTGAGTGATTTGTTGACAACATATAGCCTGACGGATTTCCTGTCGTAGCCCTGCTTCAAATTTTGCGCATCTCGATGCTTCTCCCATTTGGGTGTAGTAGGGACAACATTTGGCCAATTCATCGAATTTAGAATCGTATTCCCCAATGGTCATATTACCTTGTTTCAGATTAAAGAATTCCTGCTCCTTCTGCCTCCTTATGTCTTTTGGGAAGTATTTGGCGAGAAATTCTACCTTGAATCGTCCCCAAGTGATGACGTGTCCATCAATTGTTAATCTGATTCTAGCATGAGTCCAACAGTGCTCTACTTCCCCAACCATCATGAAGACAACAAAGGTTATCCTGTCCTTATCAGGGCATCGCATAGCGGCAAAAATCTTTTTGAGGTGCTCAATCTATAATTGTGCTCCTTCTGGATTGAAGCCTCCCTTGAATTATGTAGGATTGTTCCTCTGGAAGTCAGCTAATCCTTGGCTCTGCCTGGTAGAAGCATGAGGTAATTCTTGTCGTTTTATTACCTCCACGATTCGAGTAAGAAGTTCCTCCATGACATGATCATTGTTTCGGCGAGCCATTAGGAAATTGCTGAAAGAATATCAACAAAAAGGTTCAGGATTATGTTATGTGGAGAATTCCACATAAGAAATTTAGTCTTAGGCATTTTATGGACTGTTCAATATTTCTATCAGAGTACGTGGAAACCTAATGGTCCACTTCCCAAGCTTAATGGAACGACTATGCTCTAATACCATCAATGTAACACCCTCGGTTAAATAAGGTAGACCCTTCTATAGGATCATCATATTTAACTAGGAGTGTTAACAGTTTTCAGAAAAAGTGAATATTTTTTTAAAAAATAAAATAAAATGATGGCAGATCAGTGGAAGCAAATAATAGATAATCACATAGTCATTCACAAACTATAAGTAATTGTACTCTTAACAGAATGGGGCACGCAAGCACCCTTAAATAATTATACAGTCATCCATGGTCTTATTATTCATTAATAAATATTCCACTACATATATCTTCATTTAATGAGGGCTCCCAGTTGGTTCAGCATATTGCTGTTCGTATTCTTGTTCTTGGTTTCCTAGCTCCTCTATTATTAATCAACAGAAAAGGTGAGTATAACCCAAGACCCTGAAGGTTATCCAGTGCAGACATAATCCAGTCAACAGATAATATCACATAAATCATGCAATTGATATATTTATAACTATAACAATCAAATATACTGTCATGAAATGCATGTGTTTAGTTTATTATGATTTATCTTGAGTTTAAGTCTCATGATGCATGTGGGCCCAATAAATCAATCCACCATCACCATTATCTCTTTCTTTTGTAGTCATTCTGCTCATTCCGCCTCTTGGGCACATCGTTTCCATTCTAGAGCGATCGGAGTCCACCAAGCTCCCATTCATTATTTAATCATCATAAGGTACGAATGAACTCATAGGTTCTCATCATTATATTATTTTAGGACTTGGTTCTACACGATCATAGATACACTCCGTTATTTAGTCAAAGTACACCAGAATTGTATCGTCTGACCCGGCTCCAGGCGCGACTCTGATGCCATTGGGTTTCCGTTCCGGTTGTACTCCCAAGATTCTCCTCAGAGATCGAACGTGAATGTCCTCCAGCGTACCAGGTGTATGCTCTAGTTTTACTCCCTCAAAAATATTTTCATGATGCGAAATGCATTATTTTTATCATTTGATCCTTAGGTATCTTATGTGTTTCCAGTCTCATAATATTTATTCACAAGTTCTTGGCTAAAATAATACTTCGTTTAAGGAGTAAGTAATATGTTTCTTATTCCATTACTCATAATTAAAACAATAATAATATCAATAGCAATAATAATAGTTAATAATAATAATAATAAGAATAACAATAATAATGATAATAATAATAGAAATAAGAATAATAATGATAATTGTAACATCTCAATTTTTATGATTTTTATAAAAATAATTTAAAAAAATTAAAGAAGAATTTCTGAATGAAAATACGTGTGAAAATGTCAAAACCAGATTTTCCGAGTAAAAATGTTTGATTCCGAGTGAAAATGTTGAAAACCAGATTTTCTGAGTAAAATGAGTTGATTCCTAGTGAAAATGAGTTTCCGAGTGAATAAATATGATTCCGAGTGGAATCAGACTGAGAAGAGTTTTCTGAGTGAAATAACTATGATTCCGAGTGAAATCAGACTGAGAAAAGTTTTCTGAGTGTAATTAAGATGTTTTTCGAGTGAAATATGATTGAGGAAGAGTTTCCGAGTGATAAAATGTTCTGTCTGAATGAGACACGTTCGAGTAAGTAAAATCCGAGTGAAATGGAAACATCTCCGACTGAAATGCTTCTGAATGAGTTGTTTCTGAGAGAAGTGGAAGTACCTCTCGGACCAATTTTCTGATTAAGTAAACTTCCGAGTGAAATATATCTGATGGTTTACCTAGTGAAATCATGTATTTTGTTTTAAATGATCCGGTTAGTTTACGTAAAACAGATATTTAATTCAAAATCTGTTTGAAATTTAAATAATTTATTTGTATTTTTAGGTAACCGGTCGGATTGTTAAAAACCGAGCTTGTTATCATTGATTCCGACTTCTGTTTATAATTCTTCATTGGAATTCACATAGACACCCATGATTCTTAATATTTTCACAATTCAACACCAATCATATCATTTAACTTATCATGGTTAATAATAATTAACACAGCCAGTCGAACATATACATAGAAATCAAAATATATAAAACATACATGTAAAAATTAAAGCATATTAATATAACAGCAATTCCTGAACCTGTCCTGGAAAGGTGAGGACCAAAGGTACCTTAACCCTTTCCTAACACTCGGTTTTCCCCTAGAATACCCGACAATATACCCCCCTAACCTTAATGGAAGATCTTTGATTAGTAGATGATATCCTTGCTTCAGCTCACAGTGAGGAGAAAAGGAAAATGAGAGAGAAAGAGGCTTGTATGTAGAGAAGAAATAAGAAAGAGAGAGTTTTTGTTAATTTCTGTTGGTTCTGAAAGTTTGGACTTGGAGATGTGTTGTGGTATTGGTTTAATAGTGCAAGAGACAAGTGAAGGAACAAGCTTTCTCGTGATTGAAGAGTAGGTGAGTTAATTATGGGAATAATGGAGACTTTTGGATAGAAAGTGAGCTATATTTGACCATTTCCACCGCCAGCTTGCATGATTGAAGGGAATATATATTAAAATATATAAAAGGTGCTATGATTGGAGTGAAAAGGTGCAACTTTATGGAGCGTCTGTGATAAACTTTTGGATTATATGAGCTAGTGGACTGGTCACTAGCAGGAGCGTCTCGGTTTAGCTTGTTTCAGTCGGTTTCAATAGAACAGTGAGGTGAACGCTGGAGTGCAAAACCGGTCGGATTCTAGCTGGTGAGTGCACCAGTCGGTCGGATTTCCATTGATCAAGTTCCCTTTCCATTCTGACGTTGGTCGGCTAATTATTTCTGAGAGTTACTAGAAACAGACTCCTTTGAATCACGCTTAAGCGTGGCCTCTCGCGCTTGAGCGTGAGTGTGCTATCACTCTTGGACACGCTGCCTTCACGCTTGAGCGTGAGAAAGAATCAGGACCCGAGCGCTTAAGCGCAGAACGCTCGCTTGAGCGTCGTTCAGTATAGCTTCGCTCGGAAGGGATTTCGCTCGGAAGTGTTTCTGCTTGAAACACTCGGTCAGATTTCCCTTCCCTGGAGATGACTCAGTCAGACTTTCCTCACTCGGACTCACTCAGAAAGTTTTTCACTCGGATATATATATCTCTCACTCGGATCAGTCCCCTTTCCATTCCGACTCACTCGGCCACAGTTGATCGGAATTGGTTCTCTCGGAAGCTTTTCAGTCAGATATAGTTTTTGCCCGAAAGTACTTAAGAATCTTCCTTCACTCAAAGTATTTCACTCGGAGGTGCATAACTCAAAATTTATTACCAATGGATTACTCGAAATTTGTCACTCGGGAATGTGACAAATAAGGTCATTCAGAGTTGACCTTTATCTGTTTCAGAGTCCTTCACCTGAAGTGACTCACTCGGTATCTATTTCAGTTGGCGTCAGGGAAATTACACTCGACTCAGACATAGCCCACTCGGATATCTATTACTCGGAAATGTGTTTTCCTTCAATTGAACGTGCTTCTCTCGGAATGTTGCACTCAGAGAAGTTTCGCTCGGAAAAGGAAGTACTTGACTCGGGAACGAGTCACTCATAGGCGTTTAACTCGGAAACGAGTCATTCGAGAACATTTTGACTCGGAAACGAGTCATTCAAGGGTGTTTGACTCGGAAACGAGTCATTCAGGGTGTTTGACTCGGAAACGAGTCATTCTAGGGTGTTTGACTCGGAAATTTCACCCAGAAGTGGTTCTCTCAAACACACTTCACTCCAAATGTCTCTGAGGCCAGGATTCCACTTGGTAATGGCTCTCTCTCGGTCATGTCTTACTCGGGAAAACATGACCTTCACTCGGAATTGCAAACTTCAGTCAGAATTTCCAACCTTCACTCGGAATTTCTCTTGTTACTCGGAACAGATCCCTTTCTTCACTCGGAAAGTCTTATTTAAGACATGTTTCACTCGGAAAATGGGTAATATCACTAATGGTCCATATAAAATCCATGATTATACACAAAAATGAAATTTTAGGATATTACAGACCATCCACAGGGTATTTATTCACTTATTAACACTTACAAACCTTCCATACTTCAAAATTACAAGATTAAAACTTTTACTAAAAACAGGGATGTTACACTCAGAGTTGAGGTAAGGGGGTGTACGGTATATATTAATAGAAATGTGAATTGAAGTTGCTCGCCGATCGCGACAAAGAGGGTAGTATAGTTGTGTAATGTAAAATTCCTATAGGTATATGTATCGAGGTATGCAAAATAATTGCATGGTACAAATGATTTTAATTGAGTGGTAGTAATGAAAGTATAATTAATGGTAAATTATGATAAGAAATGAATTAATTGATAGATTACTATTTATTGATATAATTTGTATTGATGCTTTTATATTGCATGATAACACTGTTGATGTAGATATAATTTAAGGAAGGATGTAAACTTGATGATATATATGTATATGTATATGTAAATGTATATATATAAGTGATAGATGTTGTGTTGTAATAGTTAAATGCTCGATGATGTGCTAGTTAATTGCGTGATGAAAATATGATATGATATGATAAGTATCTTTGATATTGATATGCAAGGACGAATTAAAATGATGATGAAATATGAGTCTTATTGGTGAATTAAAAATGATAGAGCTATGTCGATGAATTGGGAAATATAAATGTGAGATTAATATAAAGTTGCCTGAGTGACTTATGTGATGTCCTAGGGTGAGAGCTATTATGTCGGGACTTAAACGTGATGGATCATCCAAGTTGAGAATGAGCAATGTTGATTAAATTGAGTTGTTGATGATGTTTAGATGCTTTATATGCATATTGTGTGGTGTGGACGACCGACCAGTCTAGATTGCCCCTTATTTTTTGCTTTAGTGGTCAATGTGAGCCTGATGAGCTACCTAGTGGTCAGGTAGGACCCAATGGTAAGGTGGGGAGCTAGGTGGGCTTAGTGGGCCAGGTAGGGCCTATAGGGTATCAGGTAGGACCCATAGGGTGTCAGGTAGGACCCTCAGCTAATGGTTGATCCTTTTAGTATCCATATATTAGAGTTATATTTATAATTGATTGAGAGTCAGTGGTGCCTATATGTGAGTTGGTGTGATTAATTGATGATGAAACAATGATAATGGTAATGATGATATGGATTTATATGAAATATGTAATGATGCGGATGTTAATTTAAGAGATGATGAAATAATAATTTAGCCATGTGATGTTAAGATTGATGTGAATCAAATTAATAAGGGGACGTGATGATTGTGTTACGCTATGTTATACTTTTCCCATTTTATAAGTATATGTATATGTTGTAGAGTATTTGTATTAATTTATATAGCCAATCACTCACCCTCACAATTGTTTTTAGTGACTAGAGACAAGGATCCTCCAGATGCTATGGAGACCAGTATGCCGTGAGGAAGCAATGCAAGGAAGGATGATGATTTATGGATATGTATATTTGTAATTATATGTAGATGATATGTTTTGAGAAGTTAGTGATAGAGTACTTATTTATGTATATGGCGTATCTGTTCATGTTATTGATGCATAAGATCATGTGATGGCATCGTGACGGCTTATTGTTAGAATTAATGTTGTCCTTGTTGTGTTGATAAAGGAGTGTGTTAATATTCAAAGTATAATTATGCTTTTGGGGCACTGAGCCTTTCATGATGAACATGTGTGATATGGGCAGGTTTTGTTTAAATGTTGCATGAGACTAAGCCATTAGTGTGTGTGATATTAAGTTGATTATGAGCAGGTCTTGTGAATTATGTGTAGCCTATACATGTATAATTGTGTGGTATTTGAATGATATGTTGATGGCCTTATGTTTTGTGAAACTACATAGGATTAGTGTAGATTAAGTAGGTTTGTTACAACTGGATAGGTAACTTGGAGTTCCTATGAACCCCTGAATAGATAGACTTTTCATGACATTTAAAAGTTGTTTGAAGCGTTAAGTTGTAGTTTATGTTGCACTTGATAGGAGTTATGCATTATTGTTACTAAGAATCAAGTTTAATGCATTTTAGCACATAAGTTAGTCATATGAAGGAATTTTGGTAAATGGACTACGCCATCAGGTCTAGAATGGTAGGAATCCAGTGTCTATGAAGTTTGGTGTGAATTGGATTTGAAACAGGCAAGTAAGGTAGGGTAGAAGTTGGCCTAGAGGCTAAATTTTGTATAATTATGCAGAACAGAGGCTCTGATAATCGATTACATAATCGATTACAAGAGAGAGTGTTTTAATTCCTACGCAGCATGGTCTCTAGTAATTGATTACTAGGGTTGTGTAATCGATTCATTACAACAAAAATTGAAAAATGATGTGCTAGTATTGTCTGTGGTTGGGCGGAACCGCAAACATTAATGAAAAAAAGGGAGTATTGTATGTGGTTGCTTCATTAAACGTAGAGAATAATATTGTCTGCGGTTAGCTCTTTTAATCGTAGACATTGTTGAATTTATTTCATTCGCACGCGACCCTTCAAGTAACATTTTTAATTACTAAACTCTCTTCAAACAGCTAACCCTCTTTCTGACTTTTCTCCATGACCTAAAAAATGGGCACTCAATTCATTTTATCTACCCCACCGCCTCCGAACAGGATTTAGCAACCCCTTCTCTCAGCCACGCCTCCATTCCCTCTAATAGCCACACACCGAGAATTATAGAAAGGGAAAAAAAGAGAGTGGGGCAGCGGCTTGGATAGAGGGAGAGTGATGGTGGTTGGTGGAAGCTATGGTGGTGGCTATCAGACCTGGTTGCAAGCAGCTACTCCTCAGAAACCCTCACAAAAATCGTCACCAGAGTAATCTAAGAGCTTCGCTAAGACCCTCACAATGAAGACGACATGCTTTTCCCTCTATGGAAAAATGACGATGACGAAACCAGCGCCCAAAAAAATGGCAGCCTTGAAGAAAACGACGAGTTTGAGTTCATGTTCATATCGCGAGACTTGATTTCCCCTGTCTCAACTAAACTAGATCAGACCTATCTACCCAATCTTCAATTTTAATTTTAGCTTCAATTGATTTTGCTTAATTGTGCTGTCTTATTTGATATTTTTTTCTTGTTGAGAATTTAGAAAATATGGCACTGGATATGCAGATAGGAAGGTTGAATTATAAACCTTAGAGTTTCTTGAGATATGTAGAATCTAGAGAAGTATTCTCTAATTTTGCTAGCAAGGTCAATGGTTAACTATATTATATGCATTTTCAGGCAAGATGATACGTAGGATTTCAAGACTTACCATTAATTGTTCCACAAGTCGCTGGAGATCACGTTAGGAACTACTTCAAATCAGAAAGAAGTCATTATGAATTCCTGTTCTCAATAAGTGCTTCTACTCCATGATTTTTATGATCATGAGAAGGTTGGAAACATAACATTTTAATAACTTCTGATATATGGTCCTTTTGTTCAACTTTTAGTCTAGTATTCATTTTTTAACACTAAAATATTTACTCAGATAAAGATTAGAGTTAATATTCTTTTTGGTTCTTTACGCAAAGAAGAACCGCCATTGTTCGTGCTCTCACTCAAGGTAACTCTTTTTCTATCCAAATTTGTACCTGGGTCTCTTTCGTTTCAGCTTTTTCTCCTTCAAGTTTTTGACTTTGTTTTTCCTCCTCTCTCAGATGTTGACAAATTTTATGGCCTCTGTGATCCAGGTAAAGGGTAATCTGTATCATTTTTTAGGTTAATCTTTTAGTTATGTAGAAAATAAATTAGTTTTTTTAGGTAATTCTTTTACGGCCTTTGTGATCCAGGTAAAGGGTACCATAGTCACTGTCAAGTTTACAGAGGTCTAATAAGGCGTCTTTTTTCTCAAGAACTGGGACCGGCACCCATGTTCATAGATACTAGTTGTACCTTCTCAATTGGCTTCATTTGTTGCACTATGAAGAATTTCTCCATTTGGTTAATTCAACCATCTGCTTTCTGCCATGTATGTTGCAATTCAATCTTTCTAGCCAATATTTTAGTTCATTACGGAAAGCCTCATAAATGTCTTCTTGTTATGACTCTGTTTTTTTCTTATCCAGTTTTGACTTTTGTGTCTTGTTAGTATGTTGTTCGTGGTCTTTTTCCACCTCAAGGTTAATGCATTGTTTCTTCATCCACTTATCCACTAAGTGTTGAATTCCCTCTGTACCATCCGTTTCTTCTGAATCTTGTCCATATTAGAGACCAGAGAATGCAATGACTCCCTCTAATCAGTGGTTCTCTTCTCTTTGAGAAGAACTCCCCAAATTCTCCAAAACTTCAATCCTCTATTCCTTGTCATCTCCAATAAGAGATCTGGCAGGTTGGATTAAAATTGTTAAAGACTCAAGATAAAAATTATTAGATTTTAGAAACAAATCTGACAAATCAGATTTTAGAAACAAATCTGACAAGATTATTAGTAATATCACATCGGCTTATAATGTATGTCATTCAGCTTTTTGTGTTTTTGAAGTTTCTAGTATTTAAATGAGAATATATTTTTTGTAAGGTTTAACAGTTTTATGAACCTTCTTGTCATGATATGGACAAGAATCCCTGCCTCTTTTGTGAAGTTTCCTGACACATTGACTCCTATTCAATATTTATGTTAGGACAAACTTGTGTAATATTAGTATATTACAAATGATAAAACTTAGGTATGGTACCTTGGTACACATCGTATTGTTCTCCCATCTCACAAGATATGATAACTGTTATCATGACACCTGTTTAGTTACTGATATAAATTTGATGGCAACGCTGAAGGTCAGCAACAATTATTAAGATGAAATATAAGGCTTTACCATTTTTTATTAGAGAATGCTATCATCAATACCTATGGTATAAAGACTATAATATCTAATTTTTATCCTATTATAAATTGAATTTATAGTTAGTTAGTTAGATATTCCATCTCAAATTCTCAATTGTTATACTGCTTTCTGTGAGCACTGACTGTTACATATTCTCATCAGTATAACTGACTTATTGGGATGCCTTTAATGAGGATAGACTGTATAACATAAATAGCTAGTAGTATTGGTATGTCGTAATGATCAAGAACTGTTCTATTGTAGATAAGGTTCAAGGTTGTCTATAAGTACATTTATGATACACTCGTCTAAGTTGAATATGAGGGTACATATCAATTTACATGTCTTGTATTTCAAGATTATACGAAGTTAAAAAGTCTGCCGTAGAGATTGGTTGGTGGAAGAAATGAAAAAACTTACTTGGTGAACTCTCCAGTGAAAAGAGTCCAAACTTCACTTGACTTTATTGAGGCTGACATTAAAATGAAGTATTTTATGTGCATTGTCATTGATGAAAGAAAAATATTTAATTTAAGTTTAGTTGTTACATTTGGCCATATTTGTTATGTAGAATTTTATCTTTGGTGAAAGAATCCAAGTATACATTTAATGAGGAAGAATTCAGAAAGAACCATCAAGTCTTTGGTTCAACTTCAGGTTTCACAAAAACAGTATTTGATAAGAACCTTACTCAAGGAAAAGTAGAAGGTTCCGTTAAGGTTTGCCTTAAATTTTTCCCTCTCAAATGTAGCAGTCAGTATTGATTCATAGAATATTTTAAACCTCTTCCTTACCTTGCAGGCTATTCAAATGGCTAATTAACTAACTACTATTCTTCTAGTTAAAGATCCTCTCCCTTCCTTGCAGACTATTCAAGAAGCTTTGCAAAGGCTAGAAGAGGGATGTGGTACTGAGGAAGCAAAAGCTATTTGTGAGCCAGGGATCCTCCAACAGGTTTTCATTTGGCAGGTTGAAACAAGTACCTTAAATACCTTTTCATTATTCACGTTGGAGATGTAATATAAAAATATGACTTGAATATGTCAGAGGTTCTTAAAACCATTGAATGGTTATATATATATATATAACAATTCTAAGGCATGGTTTTTAGTTCTGCTTTGCTGAGCATAACTATCAGCTATAAGCTATTGCAAACAAAAGTTGGTAGCAATCTTGTTGGGCTGCTCTTGTGCTTGTCGTAAACTGTTAATAAACTAGTTATTTAACCTATATTATTCAGTATAAATAAATAGGTGTTTGGGGTTTGTTGTATCATTCACAAAATATTATGTAGTAGACCCTCTTTTCTCTCCATCCTTTTCACACAATTTCAACAATATTTGCGGGCTTTGCTTTACACATGCAACCACATGCATTGAAATAAAGTTTAATTTTACTTGTCTTGGTCCTTTGTGCTTTAAAATAACTTTCAGCGTCATAAAAAAACTTATCTATTAGTGTTACTGTATTAGAGACATGAATCATGAATGTTGTATATTTGAAGAAAACATAAAGTCCCGTCCATTATATTGATTATTAATACAGGTCTTGTAATCCAAAAAATTGAAATTAAAAAAAACAAACATTGTCAGCAGTTACTAACTACAAACGCAGACAATGTTTTAACTATTGTCTGTTGTTCCACACTATAACCGCAGACATTGTTGGACTATTGTCAGCGGTTCCACACTATAACCGCAGACATTGTTGGACTATTGTCAGCAGTTCCACACTACAACTGCAGACAATACATACTAATGTCAACAGTTTAAGCGCTGACGTTGTTTTTAGTGCTATTAATAGCGCCATTATTTTCTGTGCTTGTACAACTGATGATAGCTATGACGGAACCGCTGACAAAGGCCTTTTTTGTAGTAGTGATTACTAGACCTTGTGTAATCGGTTATAGGATTCCTTTAATCGATTACCAGCACCAGAATATGGTGTTTTAAGTTATTTTAAGTGACGTAACCCTTATGTTTCTAGTGTTTATTATAGGGTTATGCTTTAAGAAACCTTCGGTGTCGAAGATAAACACTTTTTCTTCCATGATGTAATCGATCAGAATAGGTTCCCTCCTCACATATAGGACATTCTTTATGACCCTTGACGTTATACCCTGATAGGTTACCATATGTCGGAAAGTTATTGATCATGTAGAATAATATGGCAGGCAATTTGAATGATTATCCTGGAAACCCGTCAAACACATTAACCTCATCTTCCCATAACATTTTGAGGTCTTCAACTAATGGAGATAAGTATACATCAATGTCATTTCCTAGTTGTCGTGGACCAGAAATCATCATTGATAACATAATATACTTTGCTTCATGCACAACCATGGCGGTAAATTGTAAACAAACAACAAAACAGGCCACGAATTATGGTTTGTGCTTAGGTTACCATATGGGTTCATTCCGCCAGTGACTAATGCAAGCCTAACATTTCTTAGGTAATTGGAAATATTCGAGAACAAGGTATCCAGTTTCTTCCATTACAAACATCCGCCAGATGCCTAAGTTGTCTGTCAACAACCCTCTCATCTGCATATCATCTCATAAGCTTTGCATCATATTCATTGGCAAATAGATGCTTTAGTCCTGGAACTATGAGCAAATACCATAACACCTTCACAGGAGACCCTTTAGTGTAGACTTCATCAAAATTGACCTCTTGTGACACTAAGGTCACGATTACTTAAGGATTGAACTTGTGACACTAAGGTCACGGTTCAAATTTCACTCATGTAAGAAAATATAGTTTATATAAGTAAAAACATACTTTTGATTCCTTAGGCTTTTTAAAATTCCTAACTTAATTCTTTATGTTTTTTTGTTATTCTAGTCTTTTTATGTTTGTTAAAATTTGTACAAGTCCTTAAACTGCTATCTCCACTAACTTTATTAAGTTATGTGATGATATGACCATTTGGGGAAATTGATATGTCAATCCTTTAAGTAACTATGCCTTTTCAGTTAAGGGATACTTGATATTAAAAGTTTGATTGTGCACAAAAGTCAAAAACTTGTAAGAGGAGCAATCATTTGGGTTGAATGTAGGATGACAACCTAATCTGAACTCATGGCACCAACTAGCACCCACCCCCGACTTTGACGTGAAAACTCACCTTGATTGTGTTTAAGGGAAACCCGACCCGACCTAACTTTGGTGGGGACAGGGGACCGATCTGGAAATACAGCTACCACCCTAAACCCACCTAGTTATAAAAATTAAATAATCTTAATTATAAGAACAGTCAAGTACTAATACTAATAATAAATAAAAATTAATATATTTTTCTTAAAATATGATAAATTTTCTAAGTTTATTATTTTTGTTATGGTATTAAAAATAATGGGTATAAAAAATATAGTAAATCATGTGAAATCCGTAGGTTTCCTTAAATGTGACGAAGAACCTACAAAGATATGGTAAGGTTGTATAATTTTAAATTTGTCTCTTTTAAACTCATTTAACTTTCATAAGGTTGACATTATGAAGACCTAAACTTGCCTTCGACCCACATTGTTGTCATCTCTAATTGAATTGAGGGAAAGGAACTATAAACTTAAGACTAATGTCTTTAATGGTGGTAAACTTGTGGGCAAAACTTGCTTATTGTGTAAGGAGAATTATATTTTCCATATTGTCACATCCGCAAATAACTTAATAAAGTTAGTTAAGATAATGATTTAGGAGCTTTTGAAAATTTTAACATACATAATTAGGATTAAATTGACAATGGGAAAACATAAAAGACTAAATAAGTCCGTGTTAGTTTTCCTCGGCGGTTTTATATTAATCGCTATAAATTTAGACTTCTCATTTTAAAAGGCGCTAATGCGGTACGAAATCAGTACATATTCCTTTTAGTTTTCCTTAGAGGTACTAAGACTTAGAGGGTGTTTGGTTTGTAGTTGGGAAAACGGAGTTGAGTTAAAGTGAAAAATTTAAAGGTTGATATTAATTCTTCACGCCGTTCGAGACAATCAAAACTCCGTTGACCCGTAGGATCAAAAACTTGCTTCTACTTAACGGAGAAAAGCTCCGTTTGAAGTCTTCTCCAAACATGCTCTTAACAGTTTTCCAAGAAACACGGTATTTTGAGTTTTCCTTAGCAGTTTTAAATACAAACCAAGATATGATCATTTTATTTTTCTTAACAGTTTTGAATACACATCGTTAAGATAGGCCTAGATTTTCGTAAACAGACCTAAATATAAACCGCTAACATAGGGCTAGATTTTCCTTAACCATTTTAAATAGAAACCGCTAACATACGCCTAGATTTTCGTTGGCTGTTTCAAATAGTAACTGCTACCATAGGCCTGTAGTAGTAGAAATCGCTAACATACGCCAAGACTTTCCTTAACGGTTTTAAACACGAACCACTAACATATACACCTAGACTTCCTTTACAGTTTTATATAGTAACCACTGAGATATACACCTAGACCTTCCTTCACATTTTTATATAGGAACCGCTAACATACGCCTGACTTTCCTTAACAGTTCAAAATATAAACCCATAACATAGATGTAGACTTTCCCTAATATATTTTGAAACTGTGTGTCAAGCACATAGTCAAATTAATGTATTATTTCGTAGTGAATGACGCATGATTTCATTGTGTCATGCAAGAAAGCACCATGCACGTAAAGTATTTTGAAACTGCATTATTTTGATATCCAGTGTACACTACATTATTTGAGAAAAAAAATCCCATGATGAGAACACCACCCATTTCTAGAAATAAGACTGATGTCTTGCTAATTGCTATTTTTTACTGTTGGCAACAATTTTTTCCCTTTCATTCAATTAGCATTTTCTTCCCTATCTCTCCAATTATGTCATCCTGCACAATGTTTTTCCACTTTGTTATTCAACTCTACGCCTAGTTACACATTGTAATTAAAGCATAAGAAAGGATGTTTATCGGAATAGTATCTTTTTTATTTTGATACTTTTCGAAGAGGTTATAGTGAAATGAAATACACCAGGTAGAATGCAGAATAGATGAGAAGTTATGGAAAATCAAGGCTTCTCACATCAAATCTCTCATTTCTCTGGTTTTCTTTTCTTTTTCCAAGTATAACTAAATCTCCAAGGTTGCGGAAAGATAATTATCTATTCAAATCTCTTATGAATTTCATTGTTGAATATCAATTCATGTTTTGAGCATTTATTTGAGTGGATTCTGTCTGTACCAAATGCAATTTGTAGATTGATAATTTCATATCAAGATATAATATATAGAATGGATAATAGAGGGAACTTAAGAAATAAAGTAATAAACTAAGTGAAATTTATTTCCGATGACAGTGTCCAAGTACAAAAAAATTAAATAAATAGTTGCTGAAGACTCAACATCCAACAGTCCTAACCATATCAGGTGGATAATATATAGAAAAAGAAAATTAGTTGCAAGTGTTTAGTTGACTCTTACAAGTACTATATGGTTCTTCAATTTATTTTTCTTTCATTTTTTCCATGAGAATGACACCATCATCTTTATTACAAACTAGGGATAATTATTTTAAGTATATGAATCAAGCTATATTTGACATGCGTGTCCCTCATATAAAGCTTTGTTCATCAGTTGATCAGATACTGACTAATTGACTGGAGGAGCTCCAACCCCAAGGGTATTGGCCACATCAATAACAAATCGGTATCTAACATCATTGTTTGCAAGACGCTCCATAGCAGTATTGACATAATCCATGGGAATAAGTTCAATATCTGCAGTTACATTGTGCTTGGCGGCAAAATCAATCATGTCTTGGTTCTCTTTCATCCCTCCACCTGCACTCCCAACAACCATCTTCCTCCCTGTGGTTCAAAACTCAAAACAAATAAATCACTCATTTTATTTCTGTTTTGCAAGAGAATTCATTCTCATTATTGATTCTTCCAAACAAAGAAAATTACAAGTAAACTTACCCAACAACATAGGCATAGTTGGTAACTCAAGAGGCGTGCCTGAAGCACCCAATAAAATCAATTTTCCACCCTTCTTCAGTAAGTCAATTAATGGTCCTAGTGAATGATGGCCCGAAACCGTGTCAATTATGCCATCGATTGTGTCTGTGGCTTCCTGAAAATCAAGCATTCAAAGGTTAGGCTAAAATATACTAATGAAATGTGATTTGTTGACATATATTTAAAATTTAATTAGAATATGAAGAGAGATCATTAACCAATCTTAAAACAATATATAAAGTAACTGAATTTATAACATAAATTTAATTAGAATAATGTCTTTCTGCAATTGTAAAAGAAGATTATTGCATGCCTTTATTGTGTTTATACCTGCAATTGTTGTTGATCGGTACTGAGCAAGAAGGAGTCTGCACCAAGCCTTTCCAGTGCTTCCTTCTTCTTTCCAGAAGAAGTGCTTATGACTGTGACTTTCATATTGAAAGCCTTGGCAAACTTGATTGCCACATGACCAAGACCACCAAGGCCAACCACACCCAAATGTTGGCTAGCTTTACACAAATCATGCTGTATCATTGGGCTGTACACACAAGCTCCAGCACATAGCAATGGGGCTGCCCTTTCAAGTGGTAACCCCTTTGGCATTATGATTGCAAAATGCTCATTAACTACTATATTATTTGAGTATCCACCGTAAGTCACTGACCCGTCTTGTTCATGTCCGTTATAGGTCAATATCGGTTTTGGGCAATAAATTTCAAATCCCTCGGAACAATAAGAACATGAGCCACATGTACCTATAATGGGACCAACACCAGCTAGATCACCAATTTTGAATTTTGTGACTTTTCCACCGACACTCGTCACTTGCCCCACAATCTCGTGCCTAAACTCATTCCAACATGAAATAGAGATAGTTATTACTCGATGTGCACAATCGATCATATCAAATATGTAGGCCACTTTCTCTTTATTATTCCATTTACTCTGTTTGGGCTGATTTAAAACATTTTAAGACAACCTCATTTTCTTTAACTTGAATTTAGGGCTATAGATTATTTGATTAGGTTACCACAATTCATTTGATGATTAGTCGATCTGCACATACAAATAGGTGAGAGGTATTTTTGGCAGACCAAGTGAGAATGACTTGTGAAAAATTAGATCAATATTAATACATAGACAACTAAAATTAAATTTTAGTTGAATAGTTAAAGATTAAAAGTTATAATTAATGGTTGGATCTATGAAATCACATGGTAAGAATTAAGTATGAGTGTAAATTGAAATATATATATGTATATATATATATATATAATTATGAGAATGATAAATGTGCATTAAACATCTCTACATGAATGGTGAAGAAAAAAAATTAATTACTTATCACACAATCAATCATTAAAAATGTTAGGTGTATTTATCTTTTAATTTGGACCATTTAAATAAAATCTAATGCTTTAAGTCGATGTTCTTATTTTCATAGGCTTAAATATATATAAAAAAAGCAAACTTTTTTAAAATAATGAGATTTGAAAAAAGACCTATTTTTTTTTAAATTAACCCTATCATTAATACTTAATCATTTAAATGTTAAATTTAAATAATTCTTTTAAAATATACATCTAACACATCAGTTTGTTTTTACTTCTCTCCCCCAACACTCACCCTAATCCTCATTCACCCACCACCACCATTATCCATATCCCCTTATTATTACCATCACCACCACCCACAAATATCCATTACTGCCACTGACATTTACCATCATCATCATGTCCCTACCACCTCACAGCAGTGTGCGCCTAAATTAACTTATGTGTTAAAGTAAAAAAGAATAGACAATGAAGCTAGAAGAAGCTTTATGCGCCAAAGTAAAAAAAAAAAGTAGAAACAGATTTAGGAAGCTGATCAAATAAATTACGAAATAGGTAATAATAGCAGTGAAAGAAACCAAGTTGAGAAAAAAATTTCATAAAACAAAGCAATCAGAAACGTGGATCACAAATCCTCAAACACAACCCAATCAAATAGTGACACAATTTACACACCTTACCAACTCATCAAACAGCCAAAGGAAACCTAAAGATCAAAGCAGAACCTTCCACCATGATCGCCACACTTCAAATCAAAATCCACGACCATTGCGAGCCTTATTGTGACTGCTGCGCGTTGTCACATGAAGGCCACATTCACCATCACTCAGCATCACCAACTTGTTGTTGTGGAACTGAAATATTATTCCACTCATCTCCAATTGTAGTGCGTAAATAATTGTACTAAAAATTGTATTTACTAATTCCCAAGAAAGACTAAAGGGGTCACAAACGGTCCCACTTAATACCCAATCTCCTTAGACAGAATTTTCTAGACAGAATTTTCTATGCAATTAATAGCACAATAACTCACAACAGCTACTAAAAATAAAGCTATTAAATAACCAATAAAAAACACCAGAATTTAACGAGGTTCGGCTAATTTTGCCTACGTCCTCGGACACCACTCAATTAATATTTCACTCTAGAAATATTACAAAAGGGAGAGAAAGAATACACAAAAGCCTTTATAATTAATTAGGCTCTTGATGGGATGGTTTAAAACTAAAGGAGGGAGTTTCCTTATATAAGCTAGGAAGGCCCCCCCTCCCTTCTAAAATTTTCAATGTGGGACTTCCCACACATAACAAATCTCCACCTTGGGAAGTTTTCACATTTTGCATTTTCAAGATCTTCTCTCAAACAATAGTGGTGTCTTCATTGTTGATCTTCAACTTCTAACAATATTGATCAAGTCCAAGCAGTGTTGGAACTTGATCGTTGTCACCACCTTTGTCAACATATCTGCAGGATTCTTTGCTGTCGAAATCTTCTGAAGTAGAACTCCACCTTCTTCCAGAATTTCTCGTACAAAGTGATGACGAACATCAATGTGCTTCGTCCTTGCATGATAAACTTGGTTCTTTGCTAAATGAATGGCACTCTGACTATCACAATGTATCTCCATATGCTTTTGTCCAATTCCAAGTTCATCAAGTAGACCTTGAAGCCAAATTGCTTCCTTAACAGCCTCTGTAACCGCCATATACTCTGCCTCTGTGGTAGACAAAGCCACTGTTGGCTGTAAGGTAGACTTCCAACTTACTGGTGCTTTAGCAAGAGTAAAGACATAACCAGTAGTTGATCGACGCTTATCCAAATCACTTGCATAGTCAGAATCACAGTATCCAACTACACATTTTCCATCTTGCTGGGTCTTCTCAAACACTAATCCAACGTCTATAGTGTTCAGAATATACCGCAGAATCCATTTTACAGCTTGCCAATGCTCCTTGCCAGGATCATGCATATATCTGCTGACAACTCCAACTGCTTGTGAAATGTCTGGTCTTGTGCACACCATAGCGCATACATCAAACTGCCCACAGCATTAGCATAAGGACTCTTTCCATGTATTCCCGTTCTGCATCAGTCTTCGGAGACAATGATAAACTGAGCTTGAAATGAGGAACAAGTGGGGTACTAACTGATTTTGATTTCTCATTAACCCCAAAGCGCTTCAATACCTTTTTCAGATATTCTTTGTGTCAAACAAAGTCTCCCCAATTTCCTATCTCTGCTTATCTCTATGCCAAGAATCTTCTTAGCTTCTCCTAGATCCTTCATTTCAAATTCCTTCTTCATTTGAGCTTTTAAGTGCTTAATCTCCTTCTGACTTCTGGATGCTATCAACATATCATCAACATACAGAAGGAGATAAATGTAGGATCCATCTTGTAATTTGCGCAAATATACACATTGATCATACTGACTTCGTGTGTATTTCTGCTCCATCATAAACTTGTCAAATCGTCTGTACCACTGCCTTGGAGATTGCTTCAAACCATACAACGATTTTTCAAGTCTGCAAACCATTTTCTCTTTTCCAGCAACTTTAAACCCCTCAGGTTGGGTCATATAGATTTCCTCCTCCAAGTCTCCATGTAAAAATGCAGTTTTTACATCTAATTGAGTAAGTTCCAGATCCATTTGTGCTACCAAAGCAAGCAATATTCAGACAAAAGAGTGCTTTACAACTGGGGAAAATACTTCATTATAATCAACTCCTTCTGTTTGAGCATAGCCTTTAGCCACCAATCTTGCTTTGTAGCGAACATCACTTTGCCCAGGAAATCCATCTTTCTTTGCATACACCCATTTGCATCCAATTGCCTTCTTTCCCTTCGGAAGATTGACTAGTCTCCATGTTTGATTCTTATGAAGGGATTGCATTTCATCATTCATTGTAATTTTCCACTTATCTTCTTCTAAACTTTGGACTGCTTCATGATAAGTGCCAGGAATATCTTCAATTGCAATTGGAGATGCATAAGCCACTGTATTTGTATGACGCAGAGGAACTTTACTACTCCTTTTTCCTTTACGTTTTGCAATTGGCTCTGTCAATTATGAGAGTTGCTGGGAAGGTTCTTGAGTTGTAACCTCTTCTTCACTAGACTCCTCTACTACCATAGGAGTATTTTCATATGTCTCTGTATTTATAGCTGGGATAACAATTTCTCTATCAAACTCCACCTGCTTTGGAGTTTCCTCTATCGGCTTCACATTCTTCAACATAGTAGACTCATCAAAAGTAACATCCCTGCTATGAATTATCTTCTTTGTTTCCAAGCACCAGAGACGATATCCTTTCACTCCAGATGTAATCCCCATAAATAGAGCCCTTTTAGCTCTTGGATCTAGCTTGGATTCCTTAACATGGTGGAAAACAGTAGATCCAAACACATGCAAGGAATCGTAGTCTGTAGTAGGTTTCCCACACCATTTTTCAAATGGCGTCAGGCTATTAATTCTAGTTGATGGCAAACAATTCACCAAATGACGTGCATACGTCAAAGCATCAGCCCAAAATTGTTTGCCTAAACCAGCATTGGACAACATGCATCGAACTTTCTCCAACAGTGTCCGATTCATACGTTCTGCCACTCCATTCTGCTGCGGTGTTTCCTTGACTGTGAAGTATCGAACAATACCTTCATCATCACAGACCTTCTGGAAAGGATCATTCTTGTATTCTCCGCCATTATTTGTGCGAAGTCGTTTGATCTTCCTACCTATTTGAGTTTCAATCATCTTTTTCCAAGTAAGGAAAATTTTTAACACTTCATCTTTAGTCTTCATAGTATACACCCACGCCTTCAGAGAGAAATCATCCACAAAAGTAACAAAGTAATGTTTTCCTTCCAAAGAAGCCGTTTTGGAAGACCCCCATACATCAGAGTGAACATAATCCAAAATCCCTTGTGTATTATGGATTGCAGTCCCAAATCTCACTCTTGTCTGTTTCCCCTTGACACAGTGCTCACAAAAGTCTAATTTGCAAACACGTACTCCTTTCAATAATCCTTGCTTTGCAAGTAAGCTCAAGGATTTTTCTCCAGCATGCCCCAAACGTCTATGCCATAATCTGGTAGCTTCCATCTCACTGTCCTCACTAGAAGCTGTTGCAGCAATCCTAGTAATTGTACTACCATGATAGTAATAAAAATTATTGTTCTTTTGAATTCCTTTCATCACCACCAATGCACCAGAGATGACCTTCATTACTCCTTCTCTTGCAATAACTGTGAAACCCTTTGATTCAAGAGTTCCCACAGAAATGAGATTTTTTGTCAAGCTCGGTACATACCGAACATCAGTTAAAGTTCTAACTGATCCATCATGGTTCTTCAAGCGTATTGAACCAATCCCAGTGGTGGCACATGGTTCATTATTTGCCGTATAAACATCTCCGCCTTCTAGTTCTTTAAAATCAACAAACCAATCCCGATTGGGACACATATGATGGCTACAAGCAGAATCTAATAGCCATGCACTAGAGGGATTATCAGACAGTGCAATAACAAGTGAGAAGTCTGAATCTTCATCACATTCTGCAACATTTGAATTAGAGATAGCTTTCCCCTTTTCTGACTTACTTTTGTTTTTTAACTTCGGGCAATCTTTCTTCCAATGTCCCTTCTCTCGGTAAAATGCACATTCATCTTTTGCTATCTTGGACCGTGACTTAGATCTCCCCCTCTTCCCTCTGGTTTGGGATTGTGTTCTTCCCCTAACAACCAGAGCTTCTGTTGTTTCATGTATACTTTCTCCTGTCCTTCCTTCTTAGTTCATAACTATATAAAGCAGCACAAACTTCACTTAGGGAGACAACAACTTTCCCATGGAGTAAAGTAGTTTCAAGAAATTCAAACTCCTCAGGAAGAGATCCCAACAGCATCAGAGCCAAATCTTCGTCTTTGAATGTCTCATCCATATTCACCAAATCAGACACAAGCTGATTAAAACAGGTGATATGATCATTTAAAGTGGTATCGGCAGTATATGTGAATCGGAATAATTTTTTCTTCATATACAGCTTATTCTGACTGCTTTTCTTCAAGAATTTCTCCTCCAGTTCCTTCCACAATTTATTTGCAGAAGTCTCCTTGCAAAACGCATACTTCTGCTCTCTTGAAAGGCACGACCGGATAGTACCACATGCTAATCGATTGGCCGTCTTCCATTCTTTCTCATCAACTTCTTCTGGTTTCTTCTCTTCAATAGCAATATCTAGCCCTTGTTGAAAAAGGGCATCCAACACCTCACATTGCCACATGCCAAAATGGCCAGTACCGTCAAAAATTTCAAAGGACAATTTTATGTTCCCCACTCTCATCAAGATAGATGAGGAAGGCTCTACTTTCGATGTGGATGATCCCTCTCCATTGGTTTTCTTTTGCTCACTCATTTTGGTAATTAATAGCTATCAATATGCGGAACACCTAGAGCCTAATGGAATCTTTTCTGATGTGACAGATCAGTCTATACTGCAATCACAGAGCATAGTTCAAAACCAATTGGCTCTGATACCAATTGTTGTGGAACTGAAATATTATTCCACCCATCTCCAATTGTAGTGCGTAAATAATTGTACTAAAAATTGCACTTACTAATTTCCAGGAAAGACTGGAGGGGTCACAAACGGTTCCACTTAATACCCAATCTCCTTAGACAGAATTTTCTATGCAATTAATAGCACAATAACTCACAACAGCTACTAAAAATAAAGCTATTAAATAACCAATAAAGAACACCAGAATTTAACGAGGTTCGGCTAATTTTGCCTACGTCCTCGAACACCACTCAATTAATATTTCACTCTAGAAATATTACAAAAGGGAGAGAAAGAATACACAAAAGCCCTTATAATTAATTAGGTTCTTGATGAGATGGTTTAAAACTAAAGGAGGGGGTTTCCTTATATAAGCTAGGAAGGCCCCCCCTCCCTTCTAAAATTTTCAATGTGGGACTTCCCACACATAACACTTGTCACAGCCACGACCCATAAGCGTTGATGTTTATTTAATTTGCCTACGGTGGATGTTTTGCTGTTTTGGGTGGTGGTGAGGGTGGTTAGTGGATATGAGTGATGGTTGGTGGGTGAGTGGGTGGGGAGTAGGGTGGGTGTCGGGAGAGAGTCATCAGGAGATAAGAGTAAGAAATAGGGTTGATGCGATATTAAAGAAAATTGAGTAATAATTAATTAATGTTAAACTGATATAATTTGATCTTTGTCTCTTGGTTAAACTTTACCTCGTTTATCTTGCATCTAGTTCTTCCATCATTAATATCTTATCGAGAAGGATTTTCATCTATATTGACTTTTGCAACTTTATTGAAATGTTGGTTAATCATATTTTGAATTAAAAATATTTATATTTAGAAATATTTATATTATAATGGGTAAATTTTATTATCAAGAAATTTTTTTTATTTCGTTTATAATTAAATATGTACTATTTAAATTAGTAATCTATTGATTAAAGATAACATTTCGAGAATTTAAGTATGATAGTATAATATACATTTCTATACTCACATTTTAAAAAGTTACCATACTCATACTCATGAGTAACAACTTGAATCCTTCTTCTTATACCTTATGGATGCCTAAAGCATTCATGCTAAACCCAATACCCATTTTTTAATTAAATAAAACTATTTCTTCATCATATTATCTTATAAAATATAACTAGTAAAATGTAAAATAAAATCCAAAACAAACATATATTTAAAATAATCATTTTAAAACACGTTACATGTTCAGTATTCATAATAAATTACTCAAATTATAAAGATTTTAAAACTTAGAAGTGCATATCAATTTGTACAAAAATATGAAAAAAATAAGTATATTCCCGATACCTAAATACAAAGGTGTGGAGAGATCATATCTGCATTCATCCTTACAATTTTTTACAGTTAATTTCCTATACCTAACTTCATACTCATTAAATAGATAATTACCCTACCAACCGTAATTTTTACACGTGTTCATTTTGTATGAGTCCAATTACAATCCCTAACGTTGATGCTGAATTATAACTATATGTTACATTAATTATCATATATTCCATTAATTTTGATATACATGAATTAAGTTCCAAACAATTTTAGATTAATCAAAAATTATATATATAACTTGTATAATACACACTTGTAACGTGTAATTTTAGAAAACACATTATCGAATATGGAATTATTGATGCGGTAAGAATGAAGTTGAACTCTCATATATATTTTTTTGCTCTCTCAGTACACCTGTAATTATTAGACTAATCATTCATCCACTCGACTAAAAAAAAAAAATTAAACATTTGTCTCAGCTGATAGCGCATACATAACCATGGGAAACTCATGCATGCAATTGCGTGAAACAAGGCTTAAATATTTTTAAAACTTTTGTTCCAAAAGATAGTTTTTAAAACAAGGCTTAAATATATTTTTAAATTTTTATAAATTACTAATTAATGCAACTGCGTTCTTAATTATACCAATTTTTTAAAATGCAAAATTACAGTTTTACTTGCAAATCGTACGTCTGAAAATATGGATGCAGGCTATACAATCCTTGTTTTGAATGAGCATAAAAGTTACTGATATGTAGGTGGGTGTAGAAGATAACTTACCCGGGAACTATAGGATAGAAAACCCTTCCGAATTCATTCTTCAGAGTGTGAAGGTCGGCATGACAAATCCCACAGTAGAGGATCTTCAAGGTTATTTCATTCTCATTAATTGCCCTGTTTGTTTATCAATAAGTTTCAGTAAGAAATTCACAGAAGCACGGTAATTAATCAAGGCTCGTTTTCTATGACACTAGCTATGTCATTTGCTTATGGTCTCAGGTTAATTATCTTACATACAATGTTTGACATATACCTATTTCTATTGACTTTTACCATCTTCACTACCAATATTATAAAAGATAAAATAAAGAAAATTGAAGCTCATGTGAGACAACCTCCTGGTAAAGTGGAAGGGGGATAGAATTCCTGAGGAGTCTCTAGCGGCCCATCCATAGGCAGCTATTTTCAACTTCTCTTCTTCGATTGAGGAAATGTTTGCCATAATAGTGATTAAAGCTCTGATGGTATATCACAGATGTATGGATGTGCATTGAGTAGTGCAGAGATTGATTTTGTTTGGTGATTTATATAGTGCGATAATGTGACTCATTCAAATAGCGTGTGATTGACTTGTGCAATTCACATATACCTCAATAATTTAATTACAAGTTCCTGATTTTTTTTTGAAAGACAACGACTGCTGTCAGGATTATACTTGTTTGCCAAGACAAATAGTAGCACCTTTCAGCGTTCAATTTGGCCGGACTAAAAAACGTAGCTCATTCAGGATGTCATCACTAATTGACTATAGTTTGATTTTATTTTTGAACCATTGACTATATTACAATACCTAAACATTTTTACGTGGAACATAAGTTAATATATCCCAGATCAAGGGGTTATTGCGTGGAAGTTAAGGTCTCATGTAAACAAGGTCATGCAAACTTTGTGTCCCACATAATAGTCATAATCACTAGTGGAAAAAAGGCTTTTTACACCGGTCCTTTTTGGTTTTTTACACCGGTTCTAGGACCAGTGTGGATGAAGCCGGTGAGAAAAATAGGGACTTTTTACACCGGTGAGAAAAATAGATTTTACACCGGACCTGTAGATAACGACTGGTGTAAAATATAATATTTACACCGGTCCTTTTCGTTACAACCGGTATAAATATGATATTTTACACCGGTCCTGTAAGACGTCCGGTACAAAAAAGTAATATTTACACCGGTCTTGTTTGAAACACCCGGTACAAAAAGTATACTTTTAACACCGGTTGGTTACTACAACCGGTGTAAAAAGTTTTTTTACTTTCTATTTTGATTCCTTTATTTTAATCCTGGTCACTTTTAACAGTGTCTTATTATAAACTTAAACTTTTTATTTAAATATATAAATTTTAAATGTAATAGTATATAAAAAATGAAAGAATACTAAAAGACAAAAAGAACACCAAACAAATGTAATTAAAAAACACAAAACCAGAAGAAGAATTGTCTCGTACTCCTAATGAATCACAAATTCAAGTTAACACTTTCAATCTGAATCCTATATAAAAAAAGTAAAATGGAAGATCCCAAATTACATATACTAAATATAAGAAAAAGATGTGGCATTTCAATATTTGAGTGGCAATTTTTGAAGCCAGACATCTTGATTGATGAACTCTGATATTGAAAATTGTTTTAGCTTTGAATGATCCAACTTGGCCTCTAAGGAACATGGCTGGAAGTATTGGCACCTGCCCCACCACATCCAAACTCAACGTAGTAAATATAATCCCTGCATCATACAAGTTAATTCTTATAACAACATTTGGTATTCTAATTACATATAACATTATAGTTAAAGGAAAGGATCATACTCTCGGTTTGCATAATGCCAAGCATCCCATTCTTTAGGGGCAACAATAGAACCCAACTTAAACTTAAACTTAAACTATAACAGCATCATTCAATCAAACACAAGGAAAAACCCACAGTTGATAAATAATTAATTTAATCTCAAATGTTTGAATTATGTAATAGTATAGAAAAAATTGAAAGAGGTAAAATCACTTTGATAGAATTAATCTTCAACAGACAATTGAAAAATATTTTTAATTTCACCTAAAAAGAAATCACACATGACAAAACAAACTTCTGGATTATTAGAAAGGACAATAACTTCAGGAATAATGTGCATTTATATAAAGCCCAGATCACAAAGTTCTAACAATTTTTTTATAGCCTTCATTCATTCAATATTGATACATGTAAAATCCTATAACATTAATGTGTGACATTAATGCCTCACCTATAACCAACAAGGTTATTATGCAACAACAATTTACGTCCTTTTTAATTATTATTATTATTATTATTATTATTATTATTATTATTATTATTATTATTATTATTATTATTATTATTATTATTATTATTATTATTATTTGTTATTAATATATGAGAAATTAAAAAATACTAAATATATACATAAAAATACATAATGTTCAATAAAAAGGTAAAATTAAAACTAAAAATAAGAACATTCAATGTACATGGCAAGAATAATGACGAGGTTGATGTTGAGTGGATTGTTGTTGTGTTTAGGATGCTGTTGTTGGGTTTAGGGTTGATGAGTTTGCTAGGGCTGAAGGTGATGATGATGACAACTTTAGCGACGTGGACGCTCTTCCTCCTCAAAGATAAACTGATATCATCTAGTCTAGCATCTTATTGAGGTACATGATCCTTATTGTGCCCATTGAAGCTAAGCCAAGTGGCCTGCATCTAATCAAACATCATCCATCTCTAGATCTGTGCATGATGATGAAGGATAGCTAGTGAAGGTGGGCTCCAACATCCAATAGACCATTGATGAACGTTGGAGGCCAAAGAAGTTGTGCTTTAAAAACAACCGTGGTGTCTTCTACCAATTATACTTATCTGGAGGTCTATCCTTGTAGCTAAGTTAAGTGATTGGCCTCCATCCTTAAACTCATCAAGACGTCATTAATACTTTTCCTGCTCATTAAAACAAATAAAAATAATATAAATGCATATAATTTCTAGAGCTAATTAAATTTGAAACAAAATTAGTATTGTTAAGACAGCTTTACTTGATCGTTGATTGACCAAGTCATTACTCTCATCTTTCTTCGATTAGTCATAAAAACAACTCACGGGGTTGATGGTGTGCAAATATAGTTTTTGTTACAAAACATAAGTAAATAACTTTTAATTCTTAAATTCATTAAATTAACAAATAACCAATTTCTATGATGAATTATTTATTACTTACCAACTGTTGTGCAATATTTGCATGAATCACTCAGTGGTATGGAAGATTCCACTTCTAGCACCACTCCGGTTGCCTATTCACTACAAGAAATTTGCTCTTTTTTGGCAATTTAATTCAAGCCGCCGTCATTGCAAACTTTTGGAGCCCATATGTGATAATCTTCAATGGTTAAATGAACTGTCGCTAACTGCACCGTGAAAAACTAAAGCTCAGCTTGTTTCCTCCATTATTTAATAATTCCCTTTTCGGGTGACTCAGTTGAAAAAACAAAACACATATCCTAATCCCTTGTCCCACCTTGGATAACCTAGCCAAAATAAATCTTGAAGCCCCTCCTTTTAATCTCAAAGCTTCTGCCACCGTGACATACAATCTTAACATCTCTGCCATGCTTGAGGCATGTGACCATCATCCACATCCTCCCTTAACGTAGTCACCATCTTCACTCTCGCTACACCTCCTTTATTAACATAAACGAAAGGGGACCGCCTTGAAGTTCAATTTGAATGGGGGATATTTTTTGGGTAACGAGTTTGGGGATATTGATGCCACACTTAAGAAATATATGATAAAGTGAGCAATAAGTCATGAAAGGTAGGGATCGCAATCAAAGATTAATAAGCCTAAGGAGATTGTCACAGGAATGAAAATTATTGATAAGATCAAAGAGCAGTTCATTTAAAAACCTAAGAAAAACTCTCTCAAAAAGAGAAAACTTAGGTTTGATTCAAAACTCAACTTGATCGATTTACATTACATGAAATTTTATTTATAGGCTTTAGGAAACTATTCAAATCCTAAAGGAAATTAATTTATACTAACATTTTCATTATATTCCACAACTATTTAACTACTCTAACATTAAAACTTGAAATAAACTCCTATGAACAATTATAATGACTTAGAAACTCATAAAGACAAAAAAAGCCACCCAAGATAAACTAAAAAGCTTTTAAAACTATAGCTAAAAATTAAACAAAAACTATAAGAAAAATAAAAAAATTAACTTATTTAACAACAAAATTTCATTTTTGGATTGATGACATTGCTTCTCTCTTTGAAATGATTCACCCTCAAATCAATGTTTTTCTTTAGTTGCAACATATGTCCTCCCAAGTCAAAAATCAACCCCTTGAAAACATTCTTCACATGAACTCCTCTAGCATAACCAACCAAATTTTAAAATACTTTATCTTTAGAAAAGATATCATAAGCACTATTGGCCTTTTTTAGAAACTCAATTCTCAAGACAAATGATAATTTAAACATGTGAGAATTTCAGTAAAACATCCTAACCCTTAATATAATTATCCCAATATAATTAATTAGAATAATAAAATTAAGGGTAAATTTTTCATGATTTATAATAATTATTTAAACAATACCCCTGGACCAATTAAGTAAACCTTTCCCATATATAGCGATATGAGAAGGTACGAAAATAATTAAAACATAGCTTGGATAATCAAAATGAAGATTATCACAAGAATCAGCGGAAAGCGTATATTAAATTGTTAAATATAAGAAAATATGATTTTATAATAAAAGTAATATAATCATATTAAGGTAAATAAAGAAAATGAAAAATTTAAAGAAAGTGACTTCCAATTTCTGTATATGCAATATAACATACATACGAACACATACATATATTTATATACTTTCTCAAATTTTAAACTTCAAAAAGAAGTTATCTTATATCAATTCTCAAACCTTCAAACATATATAACAACGTATACTATTAAGAGCCGACCAAGGCAAAATATACTATTATATATATTATGTACACATACATGTACATAATCCTTCAGTCTTCACCGAATGCCATCTCATATGCTCTCACTGTGTCCAGCATCCACTAAAAAAATAACCACAATAGGGGGTGAGCATATACATATATTAAATGACAGGTACTGAACTGGATTCAACGTAATTTATTATTTAATTATCCAGCTCCAACACAAATCGATAATTCATTATAAACATTACCATACACCTTGTCATTTAACAACAATTTACCTCAATTGCAACAAGACAACAGTACATATCATGAGCTATCTCACAGCTTCTCAACCTCAATAATTATATACAAATGCATATGCATGCGGATCCGACTCTAACGATGGGATTTACACAATATAATAATATATCTCAGCTCTCAGCTGATTCGGCCGTTTTACAGGTACCAAACCACGCGCCCATAATGTAACACCAGTCACTCTCAGTGACAGCGGTAACTCAACTCGGTGTTACGGGCCGGCTTTGAGTCCAACTCGAAGGCGGCTGTGGAATCCGAAGAAACCACCACAGGGTCTGTGCCTTATCATCAGGCCGCCCTCCCATCTGGGCCGGCATCATAGGCCCCCTGCAGTCCTGTGTGCGTCTGAATGCACATGCTATGCCAAATAATGATCAATCATCAACAGACCACCTGATTACCATCATCAGGGGCTACCACTCAGTTACCATCACCAAGGGTCTCAACTCAATATAACAAGAAGCATAGCATGCAGTAGTCAATCACAACCACATATACTAAGCTACTTCAAGCTTAATAATCATTAATTAATATTATCAATCATTATCATAATCATCACATAAGCATCTCATGCTTTATCAATATGCATCACATGCATATATATATATATATCATGAAATTTTCATGAATATCATTCATATCATCATCATCAATCACATATTCTATTCCATCTCATGCATAGAATTTATCATAACTCATACATCACGTATACAGTTCATATCTCATATAAATTCAATATCAATACCACTCACATATGAACGGAAAGCATCATATCTCATAATATATCACACATATCATATATATTCGGGATTTCTCATTGAAGATAACAATATTATCCCGATTCCGTTCATAAACTATACATTTAAAATGTAACGCTCCCCTACCTGGAATAAACGGTTCCAGAAGCTCCTTGAGCTACTAAATACAATCAGCTCGTTATTCACAAGCTCCAAATCAACTCTTAGTTCTGAAATCTTCCACAGCTACCTTGAACTAAGGAATTTAGAGTTCTTTCCACTCTCAAAATTTCAAGCCGATCCAACGATGGGGTTTACAGAGATTATTAAAGGAAAAAGGCATCCACGAAGTGAGGAAGTGCTGATGTATATATCTTAAGAGATAAGGAAGAAACAAGATAATAAAAGAAAAAAGAATAGGACAATAGAGAGGGTCCCATACTTAGAAAAAGACAATAGAATCTACTAGAATTTAGAAGAATAGAACAACGTGGAAGAACCTTGATGATTGAAGTAAATATCAGTTCTGACATTGTTTAGATATTTTGGCATATCTCTCTCATATCTTAATGGATTTTAATAAATTTGGTCTTGTTGGAAAGCTAAGACAACGGGGAATAACTTTGTAGTTGACTATATTTTCAAATTCTGACTCTAACATGGTAAAAAGATTAAATTGAAAGTACTCGGAAATATCTCTTTTCGAGAAGGATTCACCAGAGTCTCTTTTCATTCAGAATTGCTTCACTCGGAGGGAATTCACTCGGAAATGTTTCTGCTTGAAACACTCAGTCATAGCTGTTCTTTCCTCAGAAGTGACCTACTCAGAAATATCTCACTCGGAGATACCTCATTCAGAAATATCTCACTCGAATATATCTCTACCCGAGTCAAAGCCTTTCTTCACTCGAAAATATTTCTCTCGAAAGTGCGTCACTCAGAAGTCTTATAATCGAAAGAATCATTCGGAGTCGAAGTTCAGTCTCGAAGATGAACCCGAGCAAAAGTTCTCGGCAACTTTGGATATGGCTCGAGCACAGGCTCTAGGCAATCTTTAAGACACCCGAGCATGAATTGAATGAAGGGTTCACCACTCGGATATTTACTTTCCCCAGGATTTATTCACTCGGAGATGTACTCATTCGAAGTTAAAGTCTTTCTCTGTCCAGAAGCACTTCCCCTGGAAACACTCACTCGGTATGTCTTAATCAGTGCCATACCAATACGGGAATCGGAAATGTCTCACTTGGTGCTATCCTACTTGGAAATGTCTCACTCGGTGCCATCTCACACGGAAGTGTCACACTCAGAGACATCCCACTCAGAAAAGTTGTACTCAACTCGGAGATACCCCACTTGGGAATTCACTACTCAGAATTATCTTGGCCCGAGAAGTACTCATTCAAAATCAAAGCTTTACCTCACCCGGAAGTACTTCTCTCGGAAATGACCCATTCGGAAACGTTTCACTCGGATTTGCCTCACTCAAAAGTGTCTTATTCGGACACTAAGTTTTTCTTCACTCAGAAGTGATTCTCTCAATCGTGCCTGACTCGGAATTAGATCCCTTTCTTCACTCAAAAAGTCTTATCTCAAACATGATTCACTCGGGAACATTCCACTCGTCCGAAATCATACTCGAAAATTCTTCACTGATAACGGATGTCTGGCACTTTTTAATTAAAAAGAACTCCACCGATCCTTAATGAATTATTTTCAAATTTAGGATGTTACAACTTTCCTGCATATAAGTTATTTTAATACTAGGAGAAGAGTTGTTAGGATGTTTAATCGTTAAAATAAAGAAAGTGACAACACTTTTGATCTCATCTTTTCTTTCCTTTTGTTCCTCACTCATAATTTTCAATTCTCCTCTATTTTGACTTTTCTCATATGTTATTGTCTCTTTATATCTTTTTGATGTAGGGATTGTGGTGGATGGATCTAGATCTTACCTTGTCTTGAAACTGTTTCCATTTCTATGCAACCCTTGTCATCCATAAGAGCCTTAAAACCAACATGCAATTCATTGCCTCCGATCTTGTACCATGACTGCTCAATATTCACATAACCTATGTCTTTCAAAATACCATTAACATCAAAATAACTCAATTTATCAACATCAATTCTCCATTATGAAACTTCTATATATTTGTATTTGTTGCCATGTTTTAGTAACAAAACAGCCTTCATGGTAGATTTAAAGTTTAAATCGGTTCTCCGTATCTATAGAACAAATAGAGGAACCCAATATTAGAAAGTCGATCAAAATACTAAAACCCCAATTGTGCTTATAGAAAATGAAAGACCTAAACAGATGATCAAGATAAACATGCCATGTTATTGAATAGACTAAACCTTTTTTAGCAAGCAATATAACAAAAGGATTAAACCCTGAAATTTACCCCCAAAAACACATTACAAACCAGACTTGGAACAACATACAAAAAAAAATTAATAGAAAACATTGAAACCCAAACAAACCATTAGCAACACAATATGAGGTTCTACAAGAAAGCCAAAATAACCTAAATTGGCATGAAACAAAATCTAGGTCCGTTGTTGATACCCTTGGTCCTTGACAAGGAAACCATACACAACTTCAACATGACCTAGGACAAAACACATGGACATCCCTCTTTCTTGGTAGGTGGAAAAATGAAGAACCACTTTTCTCTACAAATCTTGTAATAATGCTGAAAGAACCGAAATGGTTTGATTAATTAATTCAAAAATGTTGCAAAACGATGTCACTTTAACTGTCTCGTCAACAAGTTACTTTATATCTATGTGTCATGTAAAACAATGTCATTTTCAACTCTATTAACAAATTTGGATGAAAGGTAATGTAATAGACCTAACTGAAATTTTTTAAAAACTTATTGGACATAACGGACAAAAAAAATTTACGGGACTAAAGTAAAACAAACACGAAATATAGGGGACTAAAATAGGCATTTAGCCTAAAATACATTGTGTAAATAGATAATTGAATGAGCATGGCTAAAAAATATTGGTATAGTTGTACTTTGCACATTTTATACTATTTTTAACAACTATTGTGTGTGCCTTAATGAAACTTGAAAATGTCACAAAACTATTTAATGTTTACTTGCAAGTTGAAACTTTCATCAAGGCAGAATTGTTAGTTTTGCTATACGGTTAGGATTCTTTTTTAAAATATAAAAAACATTAACGGTGATTATTTAATTTTCTTAACTATCATTAACGTTATGTACAGGTCCATGCAATTCCTGTAATTGCAGTGGTTTATCAAATAGGAAACATCGCTTAAAAGAAACCGCCACAACATTAATTAGCGGTGGAACTACCAGCGATTATCAAAATCGCAACTAATAAAATTCCCAACGACAAGTTTAGCAGCGATTTTTAACCACCCGTAAACATTTTGGCGGTGAGTAAAAGGGCCATAAATGAATGTAAGAAATTGCCGCTAATCCTTATTTTTCTTGTAGTGATTGCAATCCCAGACTACCATATACTCAGGCCAAGCCCACTTAGCTAGTAGGCCAACCCATTGTTGCTTCCTCGATCCACTTAGAACAGGTAGAGGTCTGTTGATCTTGTCCATCTCTACAGGTCTTCCTAAGCATGTTGCTGTAGCATATCCTCCCTATCTTCATAAAGTCAAGCTTCATGTTCTTCTCGTCCTGTGGTGCAAAGGTGACAGTCTTTTGCATATGGAAAACAATATATAAAATATTAAATCACAATATAAACATTAAAAAATGGCCATTATAAAAGTAACTTGTTAGCCTTTGGAATGACTGCTCATTCCTTCCGTGGTCTATGGAAGTGATATATTTTTTTTAAAATTGGTCCATAATTTTTTTTAAAAGTTTCAATTTGGTTCCATGTATATAAAGTTAGAAATTTCAACAAAAAAATTGCCTTATCTAGGAATTGAACCATGACTTTGATTGTGCACAAAGACTAGCTTGAATCTTAAACCAACATTGACTTTTAACCTATGTATGCGAATTTTAATATGACACATAAACGTCAATATATTTAGCAAATTTTTTATTAAATATATTCTTAATTAATATATTTATTATAAATATAATTAATAATATTTATTAAATATAGTTAATAATATATGACCACTACTAGTTTTTCCCTTTAATTATTTTTCTGGTTGGCAAAAGCTAGGAGAAAATGAAGAATTTATTTTAGAATATTTGTATTAGGATTAGAATACGGGAGTGGCCTTGTCTAAATTTTTGTACATTTTAATCGGCTATTAGTATGGTCTTACATGGAACTACACTAATATCATTTTTAAAATATAAAAAAGAAGATTTAAGTATGGGACAATCTCATGCCAAAATAGAAGTCATTGTAGCATAAGGTATAGTCCCATGCCAAAAATTTTGTGTAGGAGTTGGGGTCTAACACAGATTTAGCATGGGAGAAATTATCATCACATGACGTGTCCCACGCCTAAGGGCTTTAGCGTGAATTTTTTGCCCATAATCTAATTCTTGTAGTGAATGTAGCATAAAATCATTAAATAAACTTAATTCCTTAGAGAATAAATTCTGAACTCCAACATCAAAGGTCAATCTCTTGCGTACTCAATGATAAGATTTGCATGCATGAAGAGAAAACTTTAACAACTATTGTTATCAACCATATTCTTAGGTGAAGAAAATAATAGCTATTTCATCCCTAAACATGTTCGAAGACCCAAACACATACATAAAACGTTCTCCCATTTGGAATATGCATTAGACAAAGATAGAAGAAATGCTAACATAGATATAAATGAATAAACATACATAAATATTCATTATAACATCATAAAGCCAAGTGGGTCATGTCTAATCCTTACAGAGAGAAGGTTTAACCATGAATTTTGTTGAAGGCTAACCCGAAATACATCAATGAAACAAAAAAGGAAGAGAAATAAATTATAGAATCGAACTCTAATTTCCTTGAAGTAGGAAGAAAGTCTCCACAAGCTCTAAGTTTCAATCCCCAATGTCAAAGATGTTTAAAAACTGTATTAGGGCTTTTAAGTGAGCCCTGTTACGTAATGACCGCTCAAGCGGCAGATAGGACACTTGAGCGGTTGGGGGGAAATTTTAGGAAATGGCTCAAGTTGTCATCCTATAGATCGAGTAGTTGGCCTTCAGAGGCCAAACATCCAAAATACCTAGACAATTCTCTCTAAATGCCCAAAACCTATAAAAAAAATCCAAATTATTCAGTTAGTTAACAATTATAGTGATGTTTCAAAATAGTCAAAACAAAGATATTAAAATACATCAATTAAGTGTTTTATGTCAAAATAAAGGTGAAATTTATTAAAACCCTAAAAGTGACAATTAACACGCCCTTGACAATTGACGCACCCTCCCTTCCTTTCTCTCCCACTTTTTCTCTTTCTTCTTTTATTTTTTTATTAGGAAACACTTTAACCCACATCATTCCGTTCACATAAAATTCAGTCTACACATGGTTTCATAAGGAGAATTGAAGTCCAATTGACGCCCAGTTAGCTTAGAATGCAAAGAATCCCTCTAGGATAGATCTTCATTCAAGAGTTAAAGAAAAACTTTCATACTCTAAATTCAAAGACTAGCCAAACACTCTAGTCTTAGGTATAAGACCTTTTGCAAGATTAAGATCAGTATATATTCTTGAAAGTTTACCCTAGAGTAACTGAAGTGATCTTTAACATTGTAATAAGTTTATTCTCCAAAGAAATCTTTCATTGAAAATTCCATTGGAAGATCATGAATTCTTGTCCAAACTACAAGACTTTTAATGGAATTTTCCCAAGGTGAAAAGAAAGGTTACCACCTTTGAAAGGTGATGTAATGATCTGCTACTATCATGCCCCTTCTAATAGGGCATGGTTGTCCTAATCTACAAAAGAAAAAATGGAGCATATAATTTGCATATATATTATCCTCAACGTTCCATTAATAGCCCAACTATAATTAAGTTTTGCATCAAACACCTTACAATTAATCTTCTTTTCTAGAAATATAACGATAAAATATATCTTCCAGGGTTTACACTAACTGCTATAAACTCTTCCATCGAAATAAGAATATCAAAGCATAAGTCTACCTCTTCCTCCACTTCAACTCTACTCTTTAAAACCTCCTTCTTGAACCATACCAAGTCATCAAAATCAAACTTTTTCTCAGTTTTCATGTTATTGAGATCAATCTCATGCAAGAGAGAATCTTTATATGAAAATTTATCCCTTCCACTATTTTCCGTTACCACTTCCTTTGAAAAGGAATTCATCGACATCGTCTCTACATCCTTACAATTCTTGGTACTCCTTCGAATAGACATACTCCTGGTGATGAGATTTGTGTAATGTATATGAGATTTGTCTTTCTTATATGATGTGAGTGATATTTATTCGTCACTAAATAGAATGAGACTTATAAATGCATTGTCAGACTTGAGAGAATAAATAATCTACTCTAATAACAAGAAAAATAGATTGACATTCTTTGAACTTAATTAAATATTGTAACAAATAAATATATAATGTTTATCACTTGTAAGTTATGTAAAGATGATATAATTCTATATTTGGATATAATGATATATTATTATTTTATATTGATATAAATTGTTCATAATTAACATAACATATATTTTTTATAGGATCTTGGACAAGTCCACTAGAGAAGTTTTATTTTTAAGTCTAAATCACTAAAGTGTGTTCATCATGTTAAATTTGAATCTATAAATAGAGCATTGAGTGTTCATAGGTTACACACAAATATACAAAGGTTGCAAAAACATTCTGCACGGTAGTCTTGTAGGTGTGTTTATATAGACTTCTGTAGTGAGAAGACTATGATTATTTCGTGCTTAGTATTTATTTATACGTTTTTTTTATTTACTTTAATACATGAACATTTACAAGACCTATGGAAATCCTTCTGTTTCCTTTCTCCGACAATTATGATTCCCTAATAATATTTCCTCCGTTTGACCATTGTGATTCCCTAACGATATTTATATATGTAACTATTGGTAGAAGTTTTTCTATATCTTTTCATCTTTTTGAAAATTAACAGGGTTAGATTTTCTTGGTTATTTTAACTCGTGAGTCAGTGGAATTTGTGTGGTCATACGAGCTTTTCTTTTACTGTTGGTTTCATTTGATATTGCCTGACGAATTAGAGAGGGAACCTTAGGGATAATAATTTAAAGAACTAAAGTTTTAGCAACATTAAAGAAGTTGACAATCATATTTACTTTCAAAATTGAATTGTGTGCTACATTATGAACTGAGCAATATAAGTAAAAAGATTCAAGACCAAACATGATCTTGTCATTTGTTACTCTAAATCATAAAATTTTGTACTGTTCTTTCAATCAGTTTCTACAATTCTTACATTTTGGTACATTCTAAATGTGAATTTCAGTTCAACTTGTAAATTTATTTGTGAATTGATAAATGAATTTTTAATCTCTACAAGAGAATATTTTTGTTAGATTAGCGCGCAATGTCAAAAATTTTATCAATCCGTTCGTTCCCCATATATGATAGCTTAGCCGCTGTAAAAACACTCTGGAACCATTGCCAACATTTCGAGAAAAATTCAGGACCCAGCAACTGAATAATTTTTTGAAGTGGTACTAAAAAGTAAAGTTTACGTATTAGGCATATTGCAGTAGTAGCACACTCCAAATTAAGTAATACAAACAAAGACTAGAACACTCTGACATTCTGATACAAACAAGATTCATTCACAATTTTAATTGTAAACATCGTCAATCAAACCATTTTAACAAGGAACATTTTTTTTATTGTATCTTGAGAAACTAACATAAATAGAAGAAATGTTAATTACTGAAGCTTCCTTTAGTTTTCCTCCAAATTTTCTAATTAATTAGCATGAGAGACATTAAGCGTGTTGGCCACATCAATGACAAACCGATATTTAACATCATTCTTCTCAAGTCGCTCCAAAGCAGTGTTCACATAATCCATGGGAATAACCTCAATATCTGCAGTTATATTGTGCTTTGCTGCAAAATCAATCATGTCTTGGCTCTCTTTCATCCCTCCACCAGCACTCCCAGCAATTATCTTCCTCCCTGTGATTATATGCAGATGTTGAATCTATAAACAGTATAATTAAGAAATAAAACTAAAAGCACCATCAACACTTACCCTGCATCAAAGCCATATATGGCAGTTCAGGAGGTGTAAGTGATGCACCTACTAAAATCAATTTCCCATTTGTCTTTAGCAAATCAACTAATGGGTGGAGTGAGTGAGGGCCTGAAACCGTGTCAATGATCCCATCCATTGTGTCCCTTGCTTCCTAATATATATCAAACAACAATAAAATAATAATTAATTTGTAAATTGTATATAATGTTCCAATAATTTTTTGCTCAATATAAACTTAAATGGTTGGATGTTTTTTCTGATTACCTGCAACTGTTGTTGATCATTTATGAGCAAGAATGAGTCAGCACCAAGCCTTTCCAATGCTTCATTCTTCTTTCCAGGGGAGGTACTTATGACCGAAACTTTCATATTGAAAGCCTTTGCAAACTTGACTGCCACGTGGCCGAGACCACCTAGGCCTACCACACCCAAATGCTGGCCACGTTGGCATAATCCATGGTGTATCATGGGGCTATACACTGTGAGTCCAGCGCACAATAGTGGTGCAGCACCTTCTAGTGGCAACCCGTTTGGCATTTTGATGGCAAAATGTTGGTTAACCACAATCTTATCTGAGTAACCACCATAGGTTATTGATCCATCTTTGTCATATGCATTATAGGTGAAAATCTTCTTTGGGCAATAGCTTTCCCAGCCTTTATTACAGTTAGAACACGAGCCACATGAACCAACAAATGGACCCACACCTGCTATGTCGCCAATTCTAAACTTTATGACCTTGCTACCTATTTTTGTCACTTCACCCACAATCTCGTGCCTAAATTTGCCCCGTTAATTATGTGAAACAAAAGCAAAAAAATCATAATTACTAATTGACGCGTTAAAATATCATGCTCAGGTGATATAGCTATAGAAAATGTACCCAGGAACCATGGGATAGACGTTATGGCCCAACTCATCCTTGACATGATGAATGTCAGCATGGCAAATCCCGCAATACAGTATCTTCATGGTGATATCATCGTCTCCGTTTTTCCTTCAAATGTTCAACAAACCTTATGAATTGATTGATCTATATATATATATATTGCGGTTAAGAGTTATGACTAAACTGTGATTTAGAGAATGATTTTGAATGCTTTATAATATTTGGCCTAGGGAATGATTTTAGTTTGCTTTCTAAAATTTAGAAATAAGGATTAGTTAGATGATAGAACTTGAAGATTGTCTAGCGTTAGAGGGTAAAATGCAGTTGTAACAAATTCTAAAGACAGCTTTTGTACAAAATTTAACCTTAGGAGCAGGCTAGACATTTTCCAAAAGGTTTGCGTTAAAATGTAATGTAATTTTAACATATTTTAAGGGCAGTTTTTGTAACATACCCTAAAAAATAGTTATGATAATTGTAATCAAATAAATATTAGTTCACAGTGAGTTATATATATTCAGTCATTGATTTTTAAACTGATTAATTAGTGTGTCTAAGGTTTTAATTTAAGAGTCTAGTTGTGTTTACAATTTGGTTGACGAAGTTTTGTTATACATAATATAATTTTATTTAATTTTAATATGGATAGAATATATATGAGAAACCTAAAAAAACATAAATTATTAATTGATCCGGTATGTATACCGGTCCATATAATCACTGGTGACACCGGTCAATACGTAAAATTAAACATCCAAGTCAAGCTATAACACTAGACGGTGTACTCCAAAACCGATGTAATCAACATGTCAAAGTACGGATTTTCAATCATAACGTTGGTCAGTAAAACTGACATTTGAGTGAGTCAGATAAGGTATGGGCAGCATGTTGCTGTCAGGACTATAGCTACAGCACTCTAAGATGAGGATCAAATCATTTCTTATATTTAAGGAAGTCCTATAAATGCAACTTATTTATTAAAACTCGATTTACACAACACTTAGAGAACCTCCGTAATCACTCTATTTTCTGCAACAACCATACTAATTTAAGCATCAGAGCACCTTTTACAGATACACCCCTGGGTTTGTCCCAATGACTACGGTTGGAATTGACTTAATACTTTACTTGAAGAGCACAGAATTCCCACTGTGCATAATACCGGACTCCACTAAAACGGTGAAATACTTTAGACACCAATTACACGTGGTGTACTGTGCACCCAGATACTGGTCAAACCATTAATATTACATTTTATTTTCTAAAATATATATGCATACACTTAATTTAGAGAATATCTTTTAAGTTTTATCTGTATAATTACGGATTAACTCTTATAAAGTGCATTTTGATGTATTTTAGAAAATATTTATCTATTCTAGAAATTATTACAATTACAATGCCAATCAAAGCTAAAATTTGGAAGTGTTTTTTTTCTGTCCCAAAACAATGTAGAAGATAAATTATATTTTAACTATTAATTTAAACATTAACGTTTGTAATTTTCATAAAATATATGGTCATCAAAATGTTAATAATTTTTTTATTTTTAATTCGATATTTAATATATCTATTGACTTAAAGAGGATATATAATTTTTAACCAAATCAATCGTCTGTTTTTCATTTGATATACTTAATTTAGCTTTAAGAATAGGAGTAACTACTTCATAATAACACATGCCATGACGTATAACACAATTACCTTCTGCTGAAGTGGAAGGGGGAGAGAATTCCAGAAGAGTCTGTTGCAGCCCAACCATAGGTTGCTACTTCCTTTTGATCGGGGCAATCGTTTGCCATACTCTACCAGATCAGTAAGATAAAGAGTAGTTGAAGACTTATAAAATGGAATATGTGGTGATGATTATTAAGGAGGAGCTTACAATATATATAAACCTGTGTTTGGCAAGAAAGTAAAGGTCCAACCAAAGACAAAAACGTAAGATGCAATATTCTACGCCTGAGAGGCTGCTGGCTTGGAAGAGAGCACCTTTTGACCGGGACATCATCACAGCAGTGATTCATCAATTAATAAAGTTAAATAATTAGACTTTTTTAAACATGTTATTAAGAATCGTAGAGCATTCACTAACAAGATTTTGTTAGTTGATTAAGAATTAAATTTATATCATCTTATGAGTTTAAATGATATCATTGGTGTAAAAATTTTATTGGTGATTACCTTTGTAATTATTAATTGAGCTTTAATTCAGACATATGTTGTTGAAAAAAAGGATTCTAACGCATGTTAACAGGGTATTGGACTAGTTTATATATTCCCCCCCCCCCCCCCCCCCCCTAATGTTTTATGTGTCAAAAGCATACAAATTCTTTACTGGGTGAATTTGTTGAAAAGCGACAATTCTTTTCAAATTTTCAACGAGTTTTGCACTAGAATAGTTTTAGATTGTTTGAAGAGTAAATTACACGAAGTTCAAACATAGGGAGGTTTGTATATATTATATTTCACCTCAGAGCTTTTTAAAACGTACACTCAACTAGTTAACTTTGTCTGTGTTAGAAAATTAGATCTATTTTCATCAGAGAATTTCCTTAAAAATAGAGAAATGAGATTAGGAAAGAACACAATCAACACACAAGAATTTAACGTGGAAAACTCCAAAACCCGGAGAAAAACCACGGCCGTTGTCAAAACCGACAACTAGAGAATAATATTATGTGAACAATTTATACATCACATAAACCTCACTCTCATACACCTTAACAACCCCAAGTGCACCCACACTCTCAAAGCTCACTTCTTACAACACTCTAAGACAATAGCATTACAACAAAGAAAAAAAAACTTATAGTGTTTGAGGGTATTTTCCACCGGTGTTTAAGATCCCAATACACCCATTTATAATTATGGGTATTTGAACACTTGGTGCATTTATTACAAAGGACCTTAAGGCCTATATATAGCATAAGCCTTCATCCCCCTTTCCAAAACCAAGCAATGTGGGACTTTATTCAATCACCAAGTTTAAGAATCTCCACCATGATTAAAAAAGTACAACATCTGCTTCAATTGCCTACACCGATAATCACTTGCTTTCATTGTCTATACCGACAATCATTTCATTGTCTAAACTGACAATCATTGTCTTTACCAACAAACATTGTTCAAATGAACAATCATACTCCACCATAAAGAGTATCCCCAATTGAAACTAGGATATCCCAAGAATTTCTTTTCCGGCACATGTCGAAAACCTTACTAAAAAATATGGTGCAACTTTCATGTTGGCTTCCTCCAGAAGTTCTTCAGCCATCGACAAAACTCCACCACACACCTTGCATCAATACTGCCAACCAATGCCTATGTGCAATTGTGGATCCGCTAGCAATAACTTATCCTTTTCCATGACAACGCGGACATGCCACAAGGATAGACATTTCATCTTTATAGAACATCACTTTCCCTAAAAACAAGGGAAATATTGCTAGCACCTGACTCAGAGCCCCTTTCCGTTGTTGATCCCCTTGGACAATTTTTCTTTACATGCCCAGTCCTTTCACATTTCCTACATACCAAATTTCTTTTCTTCACGTAAGGCCCATTACTAGCCACCAATACCGAGTTTGACGAAGAGCTATTTTCATTCTTTATTCTTCTTTCTTCAGAGATAATCTTACCAGCAACTTCTTCAAAACTCAGAGTTTCTTTCCCATATATCAAAACAGGTTTGATGTGTTCATAGGAAAACGGAAGAGACCATATGAGCCTTAACACCTTATCTTCATCATCAACTTTGACCACAATAGCCTCCAATTCAGAGATAATACCATTGAGGGCACTTAAATGATCTGAAATTTTCATATCATCTTCCATGCATAAATTATGGAATTGTTCCTTCAACAACAATCGATTTGAGATGCCCTTGGCCTGATATAACCCTTCGAGTTTCTCCCAGAGATCTCTGGCTGTTGAAATATTCTGCACATTTGTAAGAACATTCTTAACCAAACACAGACGGATCGTACTTGCAGCTCTCAAATCTAATTCCTCCCATTTCTCATCTTCCATACCGGAAGGTCTTTCTTTCAATGCCTTATGTAATCCTGATTGTATCAACACATCCTTGACTTGTCGTTGCCACAAGCCAAAATTAATTCTTCCATCACATTTCTACACATCAAACTTCACTACACTTGAATAGTTTGACATTGTGACCGTGTGTTCAACATGCAACCGTGCACAGGATTAGTTCCCAGGAAAGAGAGGTGGGTCACAATAGACACGCTTAAATACCAAGTCTTTCCTTAGCCAGAACCTTTCCAAACTAGCACTTACAGTACCACACTTTCAATAACCAAGAAAATTCTCAACCACACAGGGAATAAATCTTTTCTGATATGGAAGATCAGACAAAGCTGTAACCATAGAGCATACTAAGAATTCATATCCCTCCGAACCATGAAGCTTTGATACCACTGTTAGGAAATTAGATCCATTTCCATCAGAGAATTTCCTTAAAAATAGAGAAATGAGGTTAGGAAAGAACACAATCAACACACAAGAATTTAACGTGGAAAACTCCAAAACCCGAAGAAAAACCACGGCCGTTGTCAAAACTGACAACCAGAGAATAATATTATGTGAACAATTTATACATCACATAAACCTCACTCTCATACACCTTAATAACCCCAAGTGCACCCACACTCTCAAAGCTCACTTCTCACAACACTCTAAGACAAGAGCATTACAACAGAGAAAAAAAAGACTTATAGTGTTTCATGGTATTTTCCACTGGTGTTTAAGACCTCAATACACCCATTTATAATTATGGGTATTTGAACACTTAGTGCATTTATTACAAAGGACCTTAAGGCCTATATATAGCATAAGCCTTCATCCCCCTTTCCAAAACCAAGCAATGTGGGACTTTTTTTAATCACCAAGTTTAACAGTCTGCGGTTTTGTAATAATTTTTAACCCCACAAAATTTAATTGGTAAAATTGCAATATTTATGAATACATATATATATATATAGGTGATTTGTGTAATTTATCTAATTTATCATTAGATAAATTATACCAACAAAAGTTTAACACAATTGACAAATGGTAAATCCTTTAAACATATTGTAAAGAATAAAAAATGTTTTATTTAGAGTGACAAGATCTAATTACATGATCTCTACTTTTAGAATGGATTGACCTTCAACTTTTTACTATGAGACACCGTTCAATTCACCCAAAGAGTTGTTAGATGAAAAATATCATTATCTCTTGATATAAATAAAAAAAATGATGTAAATGTATATATTAGAGCTACCAAAAAGGCCCGTCTCACAAAATGGTAGACTTAGGTACTAAAAAAGGGCCCCAAATTAAAACTAAGCCTTTTTAAGTTTGGCTCGTGAAAGTTCGTACCTGGTCAGACTTTTACAAGGTGAGGCCAGTCTATGAGTAGCTCATATATTTTTAGATTTTTTTACTAACATGAAAAAATTACTCTCTATTTTTTTTTATTTGAATAGATTTTGTTGTTGATTTAAAGCATGTAAAAATTTTGTTTGTTTTTAATGGTTGTATTTTTTAAAAAAATTATCAAAAAAAAGTAAGAAAAACAACATTGTGGGCCTATCAAAAACCCATAGAAACCCAAAAAAAAATGTCAGTATAACTTGGGACAAGCCCTAAATTTGAAGCCCAAATTCAAAGCAGTCTTTTTAGTTAGGCTTAAAAAAAACCTAAACTCGCCATGTGGCGATCCAGGTAGCTTGTTTTGATGGTTTAAATACAAAAGACATCCAGTTAAATGTTTTCGTGTCTATTTAATAACCAGTTTGAAAAATGAAGTAATGAAATCAGAGTCATCTAATAGTTAAATGTTTTTTTTGTCAATTTAGTCAAAATCTTAACACATCTACATCTCATGCAAAGACACCTTATATGACCATCAATACTATCATTCAAACACAAACTCCGTTTATAAAACCTTAATTTTTCCAACAAGTTACCCAAACTTTTAACCAAACAGACCTTAAGTAGTTGTAACGTGTTGAAACTTCTTAGAGAATAGCTCAATTATTATACTTAATTATTTCTCCATCATAATAAATTTTACTATATATTTCCGAAAAGAAAACTCATTCAAAATAAATTCTTAATCTGTACTCATAACTACATGCATATATTACCATTAGTACATTTTTTAAAAATATTATAAATGTGGAAATAAAAAATTCTTAATTACATTATATAAGCATTGAAATTCTGTAAAAGTTAAAAGTAAAATCTCTTAAAATTTTATAAATTACATATATTACCAAAAGGACAGATTCTCGTTAAATCAACTTTTAATTCTTCCATATATTAGGTTGAAGTGGAAACCTAAGATCTTCTTTTAACAATTCAAATATGTTTTAACAATTCGAATATGTTGATACATTCCAAAAATTATATGCATGTGTAACACTTACTAACAAAATAGTCAACAATAGAAACATTTAAATTACAATATATTTAATCATAACTCAACAAATTCTAAACAAATAAATATTTTCAGCAAACATAACATAAAACATACTAGTGAGAAATCTGGGCGATACACGCGATACACAGAGCAGGAAGGGAAGTGATAGAGATTGAAGTATTAGATTTATCTAAGAATATATGGAAAATTAATAATAACAATTAATATTAATAGTAAAGTTCATTAAAAAGATGTAATCACAATGAGACGCTAAGGAAGAAGATACCACATATAAGCAGCTTCATTCTCTTTTACGAAATCATGAAACTATTTGGGAAGGAATAAAGCAAATGATAATGAGAAGTTAAGTTCTATATATAAACTATATCCACAACCTTTCATTCATTCATTGTAAGTGCTATATTAATCATCAAATAAATAATTGTTGTAGAAAATCAATGATGCCAAAAGAGTTGATGCAACCTATTGAAGTGTCAATAATGATTTCATTAATTGTTATTGATTTTTGGATTAAAAGGATATTTTTTGAATCCGAAACGATAAATTAATGTTTGCATTATTAGGTGAGTCAAAATATTGCAGTTGTTTAATAATGCATTTAAACTTTCTCAATGCTGCTTTCGAATAAGGCATATGAAATGACACAAATTTCATCAACCTGATTGAAAATTTCCACCTAAGGAAATACACTATTAATGATGATTATAACTCAACCTTTTTCCTTCATCAACTTTGTCATGAAATTTAAACTAACACAAATTACTGAATAATATTGTATAACATCTGTTAGTTTTTTTTTTGTCATAACATTTTGTTAGTTTGAACCAACATATATTGTCATGAAACAAAACTATGTATGGCACATTGGACACTAGAGAATGCGGTGGTGTTGGAGACATATGTAATGTAGGGAAGTTATGGTGTACCTTGATGTTATTTTTGTGCACATTAGGACCCACCCTATGAATTTTATGACAACAAAAGACGCATACAAAAAATAAACTAAGAAAATTTTCAAGTTCAACACCAAACAATCATGATTAACGCAATTTTAAGAAAACAAATGTAAAGATGTAAACGGGCAACAGAGTTTTGAAACCTCTTCCAATTGTAACCAAGAATGACTACCAATGGAAGCTTCAATCGCAATTAACAACACTTCTAATTAATAGACGCACTGTAGCCAATGAACAATGATGGTAAGATTCAACGATCAACAACAACAATGGAGAAAAAAAAGAGGGAAGAAAGACGAATATAAAGAGAATAGTGCCCTAGCTTTCTAACTATCTCTCTATCTCATGAAGAGGTTTATAAAAAGTAGAAGATAAAGGTAAAGAGTTTTAAAGAAAAAATAAGGGAATGAAGATGAATATAAAGAGATTAATGTCCTAACTTTCTGACTTGATACTTTTAAATTTATATCCTCTAACATGATATTTTTCTAATTAAAATATTCTAATCAAGAGTAAATATAAATACATTATTGATTAATTATATTTACTAATATATATCAACATATCAACATATTATATTATATTGATTAAAATTAATTTATTAATTTATTTTTAAAACTATGATATAGTAATTATAATGAATAGTGTATTTATAAAATCATGATATATATATATAAAGAATCTATCATTTATAATTATATACATATAAATATTAATCTCTTAATATTTTGATTAAGAGTAAATATAAATACATTATTGATTAATTATATTTATTAATATATCAATATACTATATTATATTGATTAAAATTAATTTATTTTAAAAATATGTAGTAGTTTATAATGAATAGTATATTTATAAAATCATGATAATATAAAGAATCTATCATTTATAATTATTCATATAAATATTAATCTCTTAATATTCTGATCAAGAGTAAATATAAATACATTATTGATTGATTATATTCAGTAATATATATCAACATATTATATTATATTGATTAAAATTAATTTATTTGAAAAATATGGTATAATAGTTTATAATGAATAGTATATTTATAAAATCATGATTGATATATATATATATATATATAAAGAACCCATCATTTATAATTACTCATATAAATATTAATCTCTTAATATTTTGTTTAAGAGTAAATATATATACATTATTGATTGATTATATTTACTAGTATATACTAATATTTGTATAATTATTTTAGATTATAATTTTTGTTAATAAAATACAAAATAATTAATGATTATAATGCATTTTAACAAAAATCTTAACAAAAAAATAAACCTCCTTCATGTTCTCATATATTTAATTAAAAAAATCACACATGAAGGTAAAATTCAACAAACAATAGCAACAAAAACATTCAAGTGGCCAATTTGTCATACTATAGGCTATAATAGTGAACCCTAATTTCAATAAGCTCGAATAAAAAGATAATATAATGCAAGGGTATTGTCTTTCTTTTAAAAAGTTAAAATTTAAGCAAATACAAATTACAGAATAATATTATGTAATATTCTGCTGATTCAAACTAACAAAAGTTATTCTATATTGTCATGGAACAAAAATTATGTATGACACATTAGACACTGAAGAATGCATTGGTGTTGGAGACATTTGTAATGCAGGGAAGATATTGTGTACCTAGATGTTATTTTTATGCACATTAGGACCCATTCTATGAATTTTATGACAACAAAAGGCGTATACAAAAAATAAACTAAGAAACTTTCAAATTCAACATCAAAAAATCATGATCAGCGTAGTTTTAAACAGAAAATATAAAGACATAAAATGATAACAAAGTTTTAAAACCTCTTCCAATCACGACCAAGAGTGACTACCAATGGAAGCTTCAATCGTGATCAACAACACTTCAAATCAACAGACGCGCAGCGACTAATGAACAACGGTGGCAAGATTCAGTGACCAATAGCAGCGGTGACAAGATTCAGTGAACAATAGCAGCGGTGGAAAGAAAAAGTGAGGGAAGGAAGATGAATATAAAGAGATTAGTGTCCTAACTTTCTGACTATTTCTCTCTATCTCACTAAGAGGTTTATAAAAAGTAAAAGAAAGAGTTTTAGAAAAAAAAATAAGGGAAGAAAAATAAATATAAATAGATTAGTGCTCTAATTTTCTAAAATTTAAATTGACAAAAATAACCTCAATTTTAACGGGGAAAATAATTTCTCATTCTCTTCCATATATATATATATATATATATATATATATATATATATATATATATATATATATATATATATATATATATATAAAGATATGCAACCATAATCATAACGAATGTAATTATTCACCGTTTTAACAGTTTTTTTTTCTTTTGTCTTCTCTTTTGTTCTTTTTGGCTTATTAGAACTTATAGCAGGTAACGTCTCTTTAGCGGTTCATTCACCTTGTTATTTAATCTCTTGGCCATTGGTGTTTGATGAACATAATGAAAGTGTTAGAGAGCGAAATTTATTCGCCCTTTTTCAATAGATAAAAAGAATTAAACTAGAAAAAATATTACCATTTTGTTAATAAGAATTTGTGATTCAAGATGATGACACTTAGGGTTGACACAGTCTATGCAGCCAAGTTGGTAAAAATTTCCGTCTCATTTATATTTTATTGTTAACTCAACAACTGTTATATATTATTTCTCTGTTGACGGATGTTCCTCAATCATCAAAAGTAGAATTGAATGAATCGTAACTTCGATACCGTCTCCTACAAGTCAGGGTGAAAACGAACGCAACATCGTCACCAAAGATATCAAAAACGTCACCAAAGACGTCAATATATCCTTCACTATGCCACTTATACATACCTCCTTAGACACTTCTTTTCTTCTTAGTCCTTAATTATAATTATTTTTCAATTGAAATATCAAAACAAATTAAGTGAAAAATACTAACATTTTGTATCAATATATCTTAATTTCTACTAATTTGTTACTGCATTTTCTTTAAGGAAAATGCTAACATCATAATAACGAGATATAGTCTGATATTTCACATTTTCGTTTTTCTTAGAATGGTTTGGTTTGAACGTATTGCGCGAATTAATGCTAGCAAAAGTTAAAACGATTGACATACTTAAAAAAGAGCATGCATGTTAAGAGCCCTCGTAAAAAGAAATGTTAAGAACAAAAATGCTTGCTACTTTATTTATTTATTTTGATTGGTATTCACCACATGATGAAGAACGAATGGGACTTTTCCATCTATCCATTAGTTCCAGGGTATACATTAATTCTACCTTTATTCCAATGTACTTATTTTAATTCTACCAATTTAGCCAATGTCTATACAGCAATTGTCAATTTACCTTAAGAAATTGAGTATAGAATTGATACTCAAAATTAAAATTAGACTTGGGAATTATTTATGGCGTTGATAGGTCTCGTAAAAGATAGACTTAGGGTTCAAAATTTTAATATCACTAGCTAAAATTAACAATTTCAACTATCAAACGTGTTAATGATCAATTGATAAAGGGTTGTTATGTACAACAATTATATATACACATATACAATTATAAAAGACTCCTCCCAAGACATTACACAACACAAAAGATATAGAAATGTATGATTGTCATAATCCTTCCAAAGGATTCCTAGAACAGCCGTCATTAATGACATTTCACCATTCATCTCCATATGCCAAGTTCACTATCAAGTCAAAAATGGTAAGGGAATAAGCAATTATATGTTAAATGAAAAATATTAAACTGGATTCAACCTCAATCACATATATCTAAACATCATGTTCATACCCTATTACATAATCATTCAATCACCTTCACCAATTACCACATATGCATACATAATTCGGAGGTATCAATCACAACAACAATCATCATTAGCTACTAAACAACACTTTAAACTCAATATCATGATGCTAATGCATATGCATATGGATCCAACTCAATTTCTAGGATTGTTCTACGGTATTTATCAACTTTTTTATCGGTACCGAATCGCTCGCCCATTTGCAACACCGTCACTCCAACTGACTATGGTAACTTAGGTGTTGCAAGTCGGCCTTAAAGTCCAACTTTAAAGTAGCTGTGGATTCCAAAGGAAACCACCACAGTCTATGCCTTACCACTAAGCCGCCCTTGTAACATCCCTATTTTTACTACCTTTTATTAAAGGATAAATTTGTAAGAAAAATTATAATTTATGATTTTGACAAAATTAGCTTAAGTTCCTTTAGAACTCATTGATCGTTATAATTTATAGAATTTTATGAAATTTTTGACAATAAGTGAAAATAACTTAAAATAAAGTCATTCGAGTCCATACCAATATAGAAAATGTTATTAACAAATTATGAAATTTGATAGGAAGTTTGGATTCATGTGTATGAGCTTAAGTTTAAAATTTTATAAGGTTTAGAAATCGTTTGACTAGAAAATGAAATAGTAAACTTATAAAAAAATGGGTAGTTAAAAATTTATTATTCGAAATATTTTAGAGTTAAAAGTTTATTAAAAATTTACATTTCTTTTCTTAAATACATTTTGAGTATTCATAACAAAATTATAGGTATGAAATTTATCATATAAAAATACTTGAAATTAAATATTATTGTTATAAATAATTATAAAAAAAGTGTATAAAAGGTAGTGTAGGTGATGTGATTTACGTGTTTCTTCCTTATTATAAATGAAGGTATGCTTTGAAGCTCTTCTGCTATTTTTAGGCATAGTAGTAGCAGTATAAGTGTATATATATATATGTATATATATATATTCCGTTTATTTATTTATATTATTATTTATTTATTTACTTATTTTATTTTTATTTATTTATTACTTATTTAATTATTATGTTTATTTATTTATAATATTCATTTATGTTCATTCAAGTTTTGTTATTATTTATTTTTAATTAATTAATTAATTTAGTTATTTTCTTTTGTTATTATCATTATTAATATCATTGTTACTTTTATTTGTGTTATTATTATTTATGTTGTCAATTTATCAAAATTGTTCTTATTATTATTAATATTGCTATTATTATCATTGTTATGCTAAGTGCCAAATAAAATAAAATAAAAATAATTTCAACACTAATGTTAAGAACCAATGTGTTTAGGTTAGTCAATCCAGTCAAGGAAATACCGTTACCTAAATCCAGTAATCAGGTAAAGGGGGTTGGCATAAGAAATTTTACTGAATATAAGACATATGGGATAATAGAAGAGACTCTCTAACCCTCTCAATACTTATATTTGTTGCTATTTATTTTTTTATTTACTAATTGGTGCCTTTATTTATTAAATTATCTATGATTATGTTGTTTATATTTAAATGTCATACATTTATTATTTAAATTTTTTTTATGATGTGAGTTTTTATTTATGAAATTTTATATTTGTTATATATATATATATATTAATCACTTCAAATGATCAAGATGTTTGTAAATTAAAGAATAAAATCTTGGAAAGTTTTGATCATGGATATGTTATACTGTTTGGGGATTTTGAGTGCAACAGGTTAAAGATAAATTTTGGAAATATCTAATTTACTGGGGAAACTCTGCCAAAATTTTAGTAGACCCTATGAAAATAAATGAAAAGTATTCGAAAGTTTAAACGAGTTAAATATGTGACATACATCATGTAACAAGTGAAAGATGAGAATGTTTTGGGAGATAAGGTTAAAATCTGAGGAATGCATTAGGAATGGTTTAATTACGCACCTTGGGATGGGAGAGTGTGAAGGAAGGCTTAGGAGGCCTGAGGTCGTTCCCTAGTGTTGAGAAAATTCACATCAAGCTCTTGCCAATCTGACTAGGCCCTAAGTGCATATTAAGGTTAATGGAACTGTTCGTTTACTAGATAGGTAGTTAATATTTCATTAAGAAATAGTATCAACTCCTGACTGCTCCCAGTAAAAGAAAACTTGAAGGCCCACATGCATTACATCATCAACGATAAGAGAATTAATAAAACATCTTGGTATAATGTGGTATAGAAAGCATTAGACCTTAATTAAATTATGGATTAAGATAATAACTAGAATAAGATTTATTGATCATGCAAGTATCTATGCCCATGGCTATAAATGTCAGGTTTTTAATAATAATAATAATAATAATAATAATAATAATAATAATAATAATAATAATAACAAAATTTAAACTAATTACTTTGTGAAAATCTATTATGTTTACATATCTTGTATGATATTGGTATTTTCTGTTTCTCACCCTTTTCCTTGCTTGTGTTTTATAAAATAATTAAATTGAACAGATCTTTGTCATGGCTGAGTTTCTGCTTATGATAGACGTGGGAGTAAGACCTAAACAACAAGGGCAATGGAGATGAAGGGTACTAGATGTAGGGAACATGTATGTATATCATGGTAAAATTATTGTCTGATTGTCTTAAGTCGTTGAGTTTCCCGATCTATCGGGGGCCTTTGATTTTTTTTAGAGTGAGATTGAGTTTAGATCTTTGGGACACCGATCCTTTTCATGGCCACCCATCTCCACTTCCTCAAGTTGACAAGGAGAATATGGAGGAAGGCTCATCTGGGAATGATTCTACAATGGATAAAGTTTAGGTTACTAATGATAAATCAGTGTTAGTTTAGGACAGTAGTTTGATGATGACTCTAGTAATGCTTGATGGTTGAGTAGTTTTTTTGATATTATTCAGCTACTTGATTCTGGAGTTTTTTTTATGACAGCTAGTAACTAAAGGTTTAGTGATAAACTAACCAAACATATTTTGTTGGACTATTGTATTTACAAAAATACTCTTATGTACACTTTATATATATATATAGTTATATATATACTAATGTAATCTCTATAATATCAGTGCTTTTAAAAAATTTGTTTAAATATTTCTATTTATCTTATATATAATTTATGCAATGTTAAAAACTTTAGTATGTGTTGTTAAGGACTTCAATTGAGTAATTCATAAGGGTGTTACAACGTGGTATCAGAGCAGTTTGTCCCATAGGCCCGGGGAGAAGTCGTACTTATTTGAGTAATATCTTGAATTTTTAAGTATAGAGGTCATGTGGTAATGCATGATAATTTTAGATTTGAAATATAATAAATTTGATTATGAACAGGAATCCATGGCAGAACAAGAAATTAGACTTGTGACCGCAATAGAACGTCTGATCACTACAATGGTTAAGAACCAAGTGAATCATAATGCTCAAGGAAATGATGCCTTAAAGAGGTTAGATCTATTTGAAAAATGCAATCAACCTTATTTCAAAGGAACTATGATCCTAATGGAGCTCAACTATGGATTCATGAGATGGAAAAAAATTTTCATGCACTACAATATGTAGAGGTTGATAAGGTAATTTTTGCGGCTTATGCTTTGATAGAGGATGCTGAACATTGGTGGGAAAGTACTTGGAGACGTTATGAAGCAAGTGGAATTGAAATCACTTAGAAACGATTCAAAGAAAAATTTATGGAAAATTATTTTCCTGATGATGTCAAGGAAAAGAAATAAATGGAATTCCTATCTCTCACACAAGGTAATAAATCAGTAGTAGAATATGGTAAAAAAATTTAAAGAGGTCTCGTTTCACTCACATTACGCAGATGCTACAAATGAATGAGCCAGATGTACTAAATTTATCAATGGTCTCCGACCAAAGATAAAGGAAGCTATACGGATGCAAGAAACTCATGAATTTGTGGTATTGATTAATCATTGTAGAATTTTTGAAAAGGACCATAAAGATAAGTTGTCGAAAGCCAAAAAGTATGATCCAAAAACCAATGAGATAAGGAATTCTCGACCTTAACATTTCCAAAACAAGAATTTTGGAAGGAGAAAGTCATATCCTAGTCAATCATGTCGTTTTGGTGCTACATTTTTCCTTCCATGACATCAAGCTTCACATAAAAGCTATCATACGCCTGTAAATCCTTAAGCTATATCTAGAAGCTATTACACGCTAGTTACCTTTGAAGTTAAATACTATAATTGTGGAGGACCTCACATGCGAAAAGATTGTCCTACATTTGTCTATTTTAAGTGCAACAAAAGGGACATCTACTAAAGGATTGTCTAGAAATAAAAAGAAAGAAAGAAAATGGCAGAGGTACAAGACTGCTAATTATACTCGTGGAAGCTCTAACAATGCAATAGAAAGGCCCACAACTCATGGAAAAGTTTTCGCTATCAATGGCGAGGAAGCATCTCGCCTAGAAATAATGGTGGAAGGTAAGTGTATCATTAATAAGACTCCTTTGACTACATGTATGATTCAAGTGCATCTCATTCCTTTATAGCTAATGATTGTATGGAGAAGTTAAACTTGCATGTGATTGAATTGCCTTTTGAGTTATCTCTTAATACTCTTGGAAATAATTCTATGGCTACTTCTAAAGCTTGTTGGAATGTCCTATTGTCATAAACGATAGAAATTTTAACACTAATTTATTTTGTTTACCACTTTCTAATCTAGAAGTTATTATTAGATTAGATTGGTTGACAAACAATCCTATCTTAATAGATTATCATAACAAGGCAATAGTTTTTAATGAATGATATATTCAAATTCTGAGACTATGAGATTTGTATCTGCTAATCAAATGAATGCTTTGATAAAAGAAGTAACTCAAGGATTCATGATGTTACTCTCAATGATAAAGGAATAAGAATCACTAGTGCAGAAAATGGATACGAGGACAGGATACGAGCACGGTTATGTCAAAACCGTGCTAAAAAAAAGGCGGTGGCATTTTTGAAATTTTTGAAGTCACATACGAGGACGGTTGACTGGCAACCGTGCTTAAAACTAGAGATACGAGCACGGTTGGCAACGAACCGTGCTTAAAGACTGGAAAAATTTTTTAAATTTTTTTTCTGAAAGAGTTATAAGGACGGTTGCTTTGAACCGTGCTTAAAGGTGTCACATACGAGGACGGTTGACTGGCAACCGTGCTTAAAACTAGAGCTACGAGCACGGTTGGCAACGAACCGTGCTTAAAGACTGGAAAAATTTTTTAAATTTTTTTTTTCTGAGAGAGTTATAAGGACGGTTCCTTTGAACCGTGCTTAAAGGTGTTTTTATTTTTTTTAAATTTTTTTTAAAAAAACCTACGAACACGGTTGGAAGGGACCCGTGCTTAAAAGTAGTAAAATAATTGAGCTATTAGCACGGTTCTGAGGGGAACCGTGCTTATAGGGTCATTTTCTCGAAAACTTAAGCGTTGTTTCATTTCCCTCCTCTTCTTCCTCCTCCCTCCATTAAAATAAAAAGGTGTTCTTCTTCTCTCTTTCTCTCTACGAAGGTTTCCATTCGTGTTCCCCACTCACCAAATCCATTTTCCCTCTCCCTTTCGTCTTCCCCCTTCACCAAACTCCATTTTCGTTTCCCTCCCACCACGGTGTGCGTCTTCTCTCTCTACATAGAAGGTTCTCTTTCTCTCTACCACTTACCACCAACTCTCTACATACACAGGTTCTTCCTCTAAAACCCCATTTTCATTATTATTAATTTATTGGTCAGGAATATTGTTTGGTTGATACAATATATATTTAGGCTTAGTTGTTTGATTGAGGTTTGGTATGACTTGAGAAAATTTCAGGAACGTGTTTTGTGGAGCTTAAGAATGGAGTCTAGGAAAACAGAGACCACACCAGATTTTTGAGAAATGGAGTGTGCTTCTTCTTTGATTAAACGAGCCATGTACACAATATAAACTTCACGCTCACTACTACTTTCATTCCCTCCTTCTCTTGATGATGATGAAATGGACAGTAACAGCAACAAAATGGGCACAAGAATAACAACCAAGCTTGTTAATTTACGAACTCAGTTGAAATTAACCATATGAACGTTGGATCTGAACAAAACGTTGGATCTGAACCCAGAAAATAGTGCCATTTTTCTGCATATTAAAATAAAAAAAGGCTAGATACGAGCACGGTTCAAAGGAACCGTGCTTAAAAGTAAGCTACGAAGACGGTTATTTAACCGTGCTTAAAAGTGTCTATCTACGAGCACGGCGGGAACAAGCACGGTTCTGGAACCGTGCTTAAAGGTCCAACAGAACCGTGCTTAAAACCCCTTTCTCCACTAGTGAATCCAAAATAAAGGAATTTTGTAACACCCTGGAGCCAACTTGCAAATCCCAAGATAATTACCGTCACCATATAAAATCTCTTGGATAACTTATTTTTCGTCTGGTAATTATCAAGTGATTCACAACCTGATTCTAGAGGTTACTGATACAATATCAAAGTGCGAAACTTTTTACATAACTAACTTTATTTTGTTATACATAATATCAGAGTCTCATACATATTATATTTTACAACAGGCACCTAGATCATATAAAATATAAAGATGTAAAGAACCAAAACATAGCATACACATAATACAGTCATAGTAGTCACACAAGCAAGCATCAGCATTAAAAGCCTTCATAATTCATCCACATCAAGCATCATCCACTTTGTCACATGTCTTCCTGATTAACCACTAAAGGGTTTCCACAAGTAACAGAAAGAGTGAGATAAAATATCAAATAAATAGAAATTAAATTAGAACATACACAATCACAAGTAGGATGTTATGCGATGTAGATGCCAAACAAGTTTTTTGTATTATATTTATATTAATATTTCCATTCTCTATATGAATGAAAATACATGATGGATCCATTCTGGTGGGAACATCTGCAGTAATTTCCAACAATAACATTTTTACGGATATCCAACCGATAACGTGCCCCATAATGCAAAATCAACATCGGATAACAACATCATAATATTAATAACAAGTGTTCCGGGACCCCCCTTAAGGACACACTGCTTAGCCCTTAAGACGGTCGTGGTATAAAACCACCGCAGAGGTCTGTTGCTCAACAGAGCGCGTTCCCCCACCGGGAACCCCCTCAAAGAACCCCCTGCGGATTCTTTGAACGGTCAATGCATATAATGCATGAATGCATTAAATATCAAATTCCTTTATATAATTAATTTCAACAATAAAATTATTATAACAATCAAATAAGCATACTTTATTTGTAATTCAAAGAATATGGAAACACATTTTCCATTTATATCATAATTCAATCATATGGAAACACATTTTCCATGTTATAGTAATTATTTAATATCATATTCTAAAGAATATGGAAAACATATTTTCCATGATATAAAATTATACTACTAAAATAATTTAAAAAAAGAGTTTTCTCCCTTTAAATGTTTAAATAAACTTCTAATTTAATTTAATTAATTATATTTATTTTATTTCAAAATAAAGTCTCTAGAATAATAAAAATTCTGATTTTTTAAAAAAATCATTATCTTAAGTTTTTAATCATATTTATGAAAATGCCACTGGTCTTATTTACAAAAATACCATCATTCTAATTTATTTACAAAAATGCCACTTCTTCCAGTTTTTAACGCCGGTTGAAAATATCCGATGTTAAAGGGTCTGATTCTGCAAAACGAAAACAGCAGCTCTGTTCTTGCTATTTTTGCTGTTTTTCTCATTTTAATTGTAAAATTAAACATACCAATTGATTTCAAATCATCATACAACATCAGAAACATATCATATATCAAATTCTAAACCAATTAGCATCAATTTCATAGTTTAATTCAAATTAAATTAAAATCTAACTATATGAGTTTCTAAACAATTAATAATTAAACAAGCAATTCTAACTTAATTTCCATGTATTTAATATCCTCTCCTCTTTCTTACCTCAATTAAAGATCCCTAAGCTTTTCTTGAGCTAAACTCATTTGTATCTCCTTAATTCTTCAAGTTTGAGTAATTTCTTATTATGCAAAATTGAAGAGCTTGAGTGTACTAATGGAGTTTTTGAAAGCTTGAAGAGGGAGATAAAGGGTTAAGGAATTTGTATTGTTTTGGTTTGAAGAGATTTGAAAGATTGAAGCCTTATTTATAGGCTTCCAATGGCGGTGGAAATGAGGCGGTGAAGGAAGAAGGAGACACAGAGAGTTTTTGAGAGAGAAGATATTTTCTTTCTCTCTCTTTTTTTTAATTTAATAACGGGTTCCTTAATAATTCTACATTTTATTGTCACCTTTTATTTCCGTTTAGTCTCACTTTAAAATCCGATTCACGAAATAAAAATATCCTTATAACCGGAATAAAATTTCCTATATTCTAAAATTTATTTCTTATTTTTCTAAGAAACTTTAATTTTTCATTATTTAATTACCGATTCAAATTTAATTAAAAATTGGGCTGTGACAAATTTCTTGTCCTAAGTTTTTCTAGAGGATATCTCTGGTTTACCACTCGAACGAGAAATAGAGTTTTCTATTAACTTTGTTCTTAGAGTTGAACCAATCTCAAGAGCGTCGTATCAGATGTCACCATTGGAATTGTTGGAGCTAAATAAGCAACTTGAGGACATGTTAGATAAACAATTGGTAAAGAAGAAAGATGGTAGTATGAAATTGTGTGTAGATTACCATCAACTCAATAAAGTGACAATTAGGAATAGGTATTATTTTCCAAGAATAGATGAGTTAATGGATCAACTTTATGGTGCAAGAGTATTTTCTAAAATTGATCTGAGGTCTGGATACCATCATATATAGGTAAAGAAGGAAAATATACTTAAAACTGCTTTTAGGACTCGTTATGGACACTATGAGTATTTGGTAATACCTTTTGGTTTAACTAATGCTCTTGTTGTATTCATGGATTACTGGTAAGGTTTCGATACAGTGGCAAGCTACCCACTCCCCGTTGTAGTATAAATAGAATTCGTTCCATTGGGGGTTGCTATAATTTAAAAGATTTAGTTTCAAATAATTTAGGCGGGAAAATAGATTGCAAGCATAGATATATTATGAAAATAAAATTTAGGCTTGAAAACAAACATAAAAAGTAATTTAAATGAAAGGGAGATCAAATAACGAGAAACTGTGATTGAATTTCATCTACCTCACCCATTCATACCCTATATATATATATATAAATGGCACTTACAACTATTGATTTTTATGTAACGATCCAAAATCATTCATATCGATTCCTCGATTACAAAATCTTAAGAAAACTCATACAACTTTAATTCCTTAATCATTCCAACAAATTTTTCAGCATTACAATCAGTTTTTTTAAAGCTTTCGATATATCAGAAGCTATTCCTAATTACCGATCATATCGAGTATTTCATTCAGATTGATTTTCAAGAATCATTTTCCAATAACTCGTGAAAAACTGAATCAAGAAACTATTTATCCAATAGAATAAATCAATAAACATAGAATAAAATACCAAAATCAATAGAATGAAATACTATATATATATATACATAGCCAAAGTATGTCAGGCTCGAATCGACTACATTCAATCCCAAAAGAAAGTTTAGCTACACATGGTAGCTATTACAAGCCAAAGATATGAGGATAATGAAAAGGAAAACAGCTTGTGACCTTCTACGTTACTTTCACCAAAGATGAAGATTCATTGTTTTGCTTGATCAAAAATAGCTCTCTAAAATCTTCGTATTCAATCTTTTATATAAGTGATCACGCTTAAGCGAGATTATTCTTGCTTTTTCTTTGTCATCAAGGTGCTTGGTCATTTGTTTAAATCTCTGACTTCTCACTCAAGTAGGAGTTTCCTCGCTTGGCTTGCTTAAGCGAAATAAAATCTTGAAGTCTTTGTTTAATTTTTGCTTGAGCAGAATGCACCTTACTCAAGCGAATAAAAGATCCTTGCTCTTTGCAGTTTTCTCGTTTGAGCAACCCAAGCCTCGCTTAAGCGAGAGTTCTTCTTTTGCTCTCTAGACAAATTTCACTTGAGTGAGATGAACCTCGCTCAAGCGAATATACTTGAAATGCTTTCTGACTGCTTCTCACTTGAGCGAGTAAAGCCAAGCTCGAGCGAGTAAAGCCACGCTCAAGCGAGTCACTCGCTCAAGTGAATTTGGCCTTGCTCAAGCGAGTTACTCCATACTTGCTCAAATTTTTGGCCATTTCTCTTTTCTCCATTTTTCCTCAAACAAAATACAAGGGATCAAACACTATCAAGCTCACAAAACCTAAGTTGGGTTATTCAAATTCAAATTCAATTTCTTTACTATTTTTCTAATTAATTCACATTTAAACTAGCAATTTCTCATAAAACCTGTCCAATTAACATGTAAAAATTATAGCATAATGGACACTTATCAATTACATGAATAGAATTTTTTATCCTTAGTTAGATAAATTCATGGTTGTTTTCATTGATGATATTTTGATATACTCTAAGTCGAGAAGGACACACTAAACATCTGAGAATAGTTTTAGGAGTTCTATGAGAAAAACAATTATATGCAAAGTTATATAAGTGTGCCTTTTGGCTAGAAAAAGTCAATTTTCTTGGTCATGTCATCAGTCAAAGAGGAATCATTATAGATCCTTCTAAAGTGAAAACAGTGTTAAAATGGAAATACTACCTATAGCTATGAAATTGAAGGAATTCAATATAAACACCAAAAAAGTGGAACTAATTTCACAAGTGAGTTTTTCTTGGAGCTTACTTAACAATGGTGGAATTGAAGAAAACTCACACTCCAAGCCCTACTTGTGGAAGATAAGATGAAGAATAGGACTTTGATGTTTGCCTTTGCTTTAATGGAATTGAAGAAAATGGTGGAGGTTTGAGGGTGTGAGGCCATAATGGAGAAGGAGAAAGAGCTTTCCTTTTTCTTTTTCCCTTGGTCTTACGTGAGGAAGATAAAGGAAATGAAGATGAAATCTAATTTAAGGCATTAAGGAAAATTGTCCTTTTACCTGTTTGGTTAATTTCTAAAACTAATCTAGTAACTTGAAGTTACTTAAAACTTAATCAAATTAATTCTAAAAATTAACATACCCTTTTAATTTAATTTAAGAATCCCAATTAGTTATTCAATTAATAATCAATTAACCAATAATTAAAAAATTGGGGTGCTACATTGATAAATTCAAATATTCTTTATATGCAATGTTTATAGAACATTATTGACTTAACTGGTCTGAACCGGGGTAGCTATTCTGGTGTGGCAGCCAGTCGCAAATGTGGCGCTACCTGATGATTTTATACACCGGTCCTGTAGGGATCCGGTATTATAATCCATACTCTAGTGGGGAAATAGGGTCTTGAAGTCCTTGAGATCCTTCACATCGAACTCACGAGTTGAGGGGCTCGAAGTGGTGTCACCTGTAAAGGGACTCTGACGCTCAAGTTAGCTAAGAATGCTTGAGAACTTGACCGTAAGTTATGGATAGTGTATAACGTACCTTCGTTGTGAATTTCCCTCTATTTATATGCATGCATGCAAGTAATGTATGAGTCCTCTCATGTTAGGTAACACTCTACAGAGTGTGTCAGTGCAACTCTACAAAAAGGCTGCCATATGACATGGGTGCCTCCACACGTATTTTCCTACAATGTACCTTGAAATGTTTGTCGAGTTGGCAAATCACTTTTCGGTGTGTCATATGATGACCTGGACTATTCAGTATGTAGAGATCCATACTGCTTATTGAATCTGAGGTATTAATCGTGACACTGGTTGAATCCTAAAAAGCATGTGAAATTACCCTCTAACCCTTAGGTTGGTATCTAGACCGAATCATATGCCCCTAGCTTGCTTGAGGGACTTGGTCAGTTGCACGAATAAGCTACAACCTTTCCGATGTCACCCTTTATAAGTGTGGATACCGGCCTTTGGACATTCCTTACTTTTGCATGAAAATTTCTAAGTCCTTAATTACTACTAATGATGAGCATTTATTGCCAATAATATGTGAAAGGTTAATGATTATTTATAATGAAAGTTGGCCAATCATTGTTTGTAACTATTACAACCTTTTTTACATATTGGGCCTTAAAGCTCAACCATTACGCCCATTATTTCAATCTTCAAAACAACGTAACCTTCGCGCGCTCCAAACTAAAATGATCACCTTGTTTACTCATTGTTTTGAAACAATATGCGTTTTCCCCTTAAAACGACTCGTTTCTTAGTCTTGAACCATCGTAACTTGCCCCCAGCCACACTTATAAAAGGGGGCTTAACCATTCGCAAAGGCACTTGCTATCTTCAACCTTACGAAAACTCTATGCGATTGTGAAGAGATTGTCGAGCTCTATTTGTGCAGAATCCACAAGTTTACCCAAAACTTCTTCTTTTACTTAGGTAACCTCCTCTTAACCTCTCTGCTATTCCATTTCATTCCATAGTAGAGCAACCATGTGTGGTAGGAGGGGTAACACTGGTTATGGTTATTAGGGAGGAAGGATTTCAATTAGTCCTTCTCGGGCCGAGCCACATCATTCAGAAAGGGGCAAGGCTCGTCAGACTAGGCATCGGATGAGGCTACCCTCTTCAGAATCCTTTTCCAGCTCAAGGGCCAGCAACATGCCCGAGAATGAGGCTAGAGATGAAAAATATCTTTCTGACAATTTGGCTTTTTATAGTGGTGTTCACGCTTTTGGGAAGGCGATTCGTACTATGCCAGCTGAAGAAGGTGGTGAGCCGATCCAAACCATTCAAACAACTCCGAGGTGTAGGAACATGGTAGTATACCAGATCCACTGGGTGAGGTTGAATGAGAAATACCCTTATTGCTGGGTTGAAGATGAAATTAAAGAGACTATGTCCCGCTATGCCAGGGAAGACAGGGCAAGGATCGATCTGGGGTACAAGGTATATGCTGAGGAAAAGTATAAGGATAGATTCATAGTTCTCACCCCTTGCCCAGTGATAGGATTTATCATACCCTTGCTGAGGATAGAAGCTTGTACATGTACGATTTTCTATTCTCACCGCTTGGGGTTCGGTTTCCTTTAACTAATTTCTAGATTGGCGTTCTATGATTTCTGGAGTATGCCCCCTCCCAAATACATCCAAACGGCTAGGGGATGATGCTTGCTTTAGAGGTGTTGGCAAAACACTTCAAGTTTACCCCCACCATGGCCATGTTCTTCTGCTACTGCCAAGTAGTATGGCGAGCTAACAAGGCCAGTGGTATAAGTTTCGTCACACTCTGGTGTGATGTGAAAATTATCAACTTTAAAGCTTTCACTGAGTTGGGCAAAGACGGAAGGGAAAAGCTTTAAAAAATATTTTGTGAAGATCCATGTGGCGCGAAATAAACAAGTCTTCTGGTGAAACAAGGACGACATAAACAGATTCCCTCCGGCCTAGACTCATGAGCATTTTCTTCTCATAGGGAAAGCTTACTTTGCTGATGAAAATGAGTTGTCTCCAAAGTCAATAGAGGTTCTAAGCGCCATGCGCGAATACTCATCCTGTTTTAAGAAATTTTCTTGCAAACACCTACTAGGGACCGCAAGTCAATGTGCTTCATATTGAAGTAAACCTTATGTTCACTCCTTGCATGATTATACTTTGTTACAAACTGTGCACTATATTAACGTATTAATTATTCTTAATGCAGGGGAAATCGAGAAGTGTAAAGCTATGGAAGCTCTGAAGGCTTTGTTGGCTGGATCCCAACCCAACCTTGCTAAAAATGAAATTCAGGTAAAGCAGAACGCCAGCAAGGCTCAGACTGAATCCATACTGCTCACATCCGGGGTCTCTAACGATATTCTGTTGATCAAAGGTGCTAAACAGGCTAGTCCAAAACAACAAGAAGATAGAAAGAAGAAGAGGAAGAACATCGGGGAGGTTGAAGGCAAGAAGGCCCCTCTTGCTAAGATTTCAAAGAAGCAAAAAACTCTGAAGGATACGGGGATGACTCGTGTCGAGGCCATTGAGAAGGTGAACACCATCCTAAAGGAAAAAACTAATTTTTACGCACTGAAGAACAAACTAGGATGGTCGAAGAACCTCTAAAAAATAATTTCTGCCTTCGACCATCGTCTTCTTGCCTTGCCTCTTTCATTCTTTATGAGGGACCTGATTCTATCGGCGCCATACTTCTAGCTCTAGTATGCAAAATTTATCCTGGCCTTGGAGAATCTGACATGAAGATGGCTTGTGAGTCAGCCCGGTGGCATCTAACTAAAGTTAGTGGTGTGCTTCAGTCCTTATCCACTGCGACTGATAGTGTGGATGATTCCATACGTCTCTTCACCAAGGTACAAAAATTACAGGTAGCCACAGGAAAGGATATGGCTAAGATCACGCGTCTGGCGAAGCACATGGAGCACTGGAAAGAGTTAGTAAACCAACGCACCTTAGTGTTATCCAAACTAAGGTTGGTGATGAGAAAAACCAGTGATGATAATGAGCAACTGAAAGAAGAAAATGCCAAGCTGAAGGAGGAGACGAGGCTAGAGAAGGAATGTTCCACCAAACTAGCTGCTAAGATGCGGGTCTATGAAGGGAATCATGCCCATCGGGTGGATCAGTAGGCGGCCTAGAGCAAAGAGCTGAATGATGAAATAGCTATATAAGAGAAGGAAAATGTAGAGGCTAGACCTCTTCTCAAGAAAAACCAACAGCTGATGGGGGACCTTCACGGCATGAAGCTTAAATTCTAACAGGCACTTGGGATATGCACCTTTGTGGCACATGACACCTTTAGCGGGGCTATTCGGCAAATAAGGCATCGCAACGTCAGCGTGAAGCTCAATTTAAAGGGAATGGACCCTTTCTATAGTTTCATGGTGGGAGGCTCTTCTCCGTTGTGGATGGTAGGTATGAGGAATCGGTGGATAAACCCTATGAGTTGGCTCCTCTGCCTAAAGGGAAAATTTGATTCCAAAGATAGTATCCCCCGAACAAAAGGAAAAAGAGAGGGCTGGTGAGGAAACCTAAGAGCCTACCAAAAATGATGCGACCGAAGAGTCAAAAGCGTAGCAAGACAAAGAAAATCAAGAGAAAGCTACTAAAGACGCTCCTCCTTCCTAGGATTTTTATCTTTCCATTACTTGCCGTGTTTCGGGATCAACTCCGGTATTGACTTATTGACGCCTTGTACCGGGATAGGCTCTAGTATTGATCACTTCGTAATGAAATTACCTTTTTCCTTGGACTACTTTTTAGATATACTTATATATGTCTTCATATTTTGCACTACAAGTTGATGAAGTCTTTGATCAACTAGATTTTCTAATGCCTGAAGTTGTCTGTTTCATACATGATACAACTTCTAATTTTTCTTTCTCTTAGGCCGGATTGTTGCTTGCATCGTTCTCTGGGTTCGGTGTAATCTTTCAAAAGATACACCCTTACCATCGTATCAGTTCCGGTCACAGAATGGGTGATTCGGAACACTTGTTATTTGGCTAAGTCCTCAATTACAGAATGAGTAATTAAGACTAGGTTTTCTACTTACACCACTCGTCGTGATCGGGTGTGGTCTTTTAAGAAAGAACCACCCTCGCCACTCGTTGGGGCCAAGTAGCCAATTATAGAATAGGTAATTGCGATGCCACTTATAAAGCTATGTCGTCAATTACAGAATGGGTAATTGATATTAAGTTCCTACTTGCACTGCTCGTCAGGGTCCGGTGTGGTCTTTTTTAAGAAAGAACCACCCTCGCCACTCATTGGGGTCAAGTAGCCAATTACAGATTGTAATTGGGGTGTCACTCATTGGGGTCTGGTATGACCTTTTTAAAGAACCAATCCTCTCCACTCGTCGAGGCTATTTCCACGTTGTTTGTAAGTCCAAGTACTGTGCATTCATATGTGAGATAAAAAGAAACCAAATAATTGATCAATGAATTTCATTAATCATCTTTTGTACATAGGGGGTTAAGTTGGGACATGCCTCGTTAAAACCTTCTTGAGGAAAACCCTATGTGAAAAAATCTTAAGTTAGGAAAAGAGTGCATGCCTATTTCCCAGCTAGTTATAATACACTCGTAAGTTTGATGTGTTCCACTTGTTACGAATTTACGTGTCATCTAGATTTTTGAGTCGATATGGTCCCTCCCATGTGGGTGCTAGCTTTCCCTAATGTGTGAACTTATTCCCTATGCTGGCTTTACGCAACACTAAATCTCTGACTCCGAAAGGGCTATGTCATACTCGCTTGTTGTAGCGGAGAGTGGCTTTAGCCTTAACAGCCTTGTCTCTTATGTGTGCTTCTTCCCTGAGTTCCTGGATTACGTCCAGCTCTGACAATAAGTGTGAATCATTGTCCTATTTAGAGAAGTGATGTACCCTTACAGAAGAGGTTTGAAGCTCCACCGGTATCATTGCCTCGACGTCGTAGGTTAACCGGTATGGTGATTTGTTAGTGGTTGAGTGGGGGATTGTGCGGTAAGCCCACAGAACATGACACAACTAATTTGTCCACTCCCCCTTTGCTTCCCCTAGGCGCCTCTTTAACCTCTTCAACACTTCCCTGTTTGCCACTTCAGCTTGGCCATTAGTCTAGGGTGCTCGACAGAAGAAAAGATTTGAATGATACCCCACCCTTCTAACAGTTCTATGAACTTTCTGTTGGTGAACTGTGTTCCATTGTTTGTCATGATCCATGCTGGCACCCCAAACCTCACTATAACATTCTCATAAATAAAGTGCCTAGTCCGGGCTGAAGTGATGTGAACTACTGGCTTCGCCTCAATCCACTTTGTGAAGTAGTCCATTCCAACTATAAGGTACTTGATGACTCTAAGAGCTATGGAGAAAGGGCCCAGAATATCTAACCCTCACTGGTAAAAGGGCCAAGGCACCGCGGAGGTAGATAATTCCTGAGCCGGTGTATGATGAAGATTGGAGAACTTCTAGCAAGGGTCGCACCTTCTCACATATTCTGCGGAATCCTTTTTCATATTAGGCCACCAATACCCACCTCTAAGAATATTTCTTATTAAGCTCTCTCCCCCTGAGTGGAGTCTGCACTGTCCTTCGTGGGCCTCCTCCATTACTTCTTGAACCTCGTTTTTGTTTAAACAATGGAGGTACTACACAGACAGACCTTTCCTAAATAAAACTCTATCTACCATTGTGAAATAAGGCAGTTCCCTTTAAAATTTCTTACTATTTGCTTCATTTGTGGGTAACTGTCCATTAATCATATATCAAACAAAAAGGGACTAGCCATGAATCTTCGTTGTATACACGAGTAGCAATGGCTAAATATGTAGGAGCTTGGAGGATGCTGGGAGTTGTCAAGGTGCTTTGCACCACTGTGGTGGTACTCCCTACTTGCTTTGTGTTGGCTAGCCTTGAGAGAATATCAACTCTAGTGTTCTCTTCTCTCGGAACATGCTTGAACTCTACTAACGAGAATCATTTTTTTATTTTGTTAACATAGTTCAAATATGACTGAAGTTGGGGCTCCCTAGCCTAGTATTCTCCATGAATCTATGAAATCAGTGTGAATTGCTGTAGAGAGTCACTACAGTAGCTCATATGTCTAAAGTGGCTCTCAGCCCGGCCAAAAAGGCTTTGTATTCTGCTTGGTTATTAGACGTTTTAAAGTTAAAGCGTAAAGAAATCTCCAAGAGCACCCCATCATGCTCTCAACAACAACACCGGCTCCGCTGCCTTTACCATTCAAAGAACCGTCTACGTATACCGTCTAATGGGAATGAGATATAGTAGGATCTGTTCCTGTCATCTCTACCATGAAATTTGCTAACACATGAGCTTTAATCACTCCACGAGGCTCGTATGATATGTCAAATTCTGAAAGTTTTACTAACCACTTAATCATTCTTCCTGCGATGTTTGGCTTGCATAGAACAAAATGAAGTGGGTGATCGTCCTTATCATAATCAGATATGCATGAAAATATGGCTTGAGGCATTGTAAGGCCCAAATGACTGACAGGGCAGTTTTCTCTATCTTCTGATATCGGCTTTTGGTTCCTTGCAGTGTCTTAGTAGTAAAGTACACTGGTCTGTGACCCTCAGGTGTCTCCTTTACCAGAGCTACCCCCAAAGCGTCATCCAAAATGGCTAGGTAAAGGATGAGTCATTCTCTGGGGTCGGGTTTCACTAAAGTAGGAGGTCTTGATAGCACGTTTTTGAGATCCAAGAAAGCTTACTCCTGCTCTTGCCCCCACTCAAACTTCTTAGATTTCTTCAAAATCTTATATAAGGAAAGTGAACGATGAGCCATCTTAGGCATGAACTGCGCCAGAGTGGCGATTTTCTCATTAGAAGACTGGACCTCACAAAGGTTTTTCGGTTTCTATAAATCCTGAATCACTTAGTACTTGTCTAGATTCGCCTCCATGCCACGCTGAGTCAACATAAAACCAAAGAATCTCCCAGCGTGTACTGTAAAAGTGCACTTTAATGGGTTGAAGTGCATGTTGTACTACCTCAAGCGCAAGAAAACTTTGCGTAAATCCTCCACATAATCAACTCCCACCGGAGTCTTCACAATGATGTCTATATACCTGCACCAACTGAGTGTGCATGCCTTCAAACACCTTATTGATCATATGCTGGTATGTGGCACCAACATTCTTCAAACCGAAGGGCATAACGGTGTAACAGAACACACCCCTATCATTGACGAAAGCGTCTTTACCTGGTCTCCTTCCTACATCAGAATCTGGTTGTACCTTAAATAAGCATCCATGAAAGACAAGTACTAATAACCAGATGAGTCATCAATCATTCTATCTATGTTGGGTAGAGGATAAGGATCCTTAGGGCAGCAGCAGTTCTGATCAACATAGTCTGTACACATCCTCTATTTCCCGTTGGCCTTCTGCACCATCACCACATTGGAGAGCCATGAAGAATATCAAATCTCCTTTATTAGTCTGGCCTTTAAAAGTTCATCCATCTACACAAAGAGCCTTTTGCTTCTCAGGGCCCAATCTTCTTTTCTTTTGGGCCACCAGTCTAGTCTTTGGGTAAATAGAGAGCCTGTGGCAACAAAAGTTAGGGTTTATCCCTAGCATCTCTGCAGCAGTCCATGCAAAGAGGTCTTTGAATTCTTTTAACAGTGTAAGTAAGTGTTGTTCTATACCAGCCTCTAGGTTATCATTAATGTGCCTGACTTTTGCCGGGGTATCTCCCAACTTAACCTCTCTGGAGCCTTTATCCGGTGTAGGCTTAGATGGATTTAGAGGATCAATCTTGAGCTCTGCCCTAGGATCGAGGTCGATCAAATTGAATGATCCCAATATGGCTCCTCTATCATTCAACTTCTTCTTCTTGTTTATTGCTTCCAATTTTACCATGTTGAGGCTTAAGTTATAACAGTAGCGAGCAATCTCTTGGTCGCCTCAGACTAAAGAAACCTTGTTGTCCTTATCAATGAATTTGATGAGAAGATAGGGTGTAGAGACAATGGTTTCGATGGTGTTCAAAGTGGGCTGGCCTATGATACCATTATATGGTGACTTAACATCTATCACCAAGACCCTGGATTTCACCATTCGTACTCCAGGTTCTCCTTCAAAAGATACTAGGGTATCCAGATAACCCTTCGTAGGCTGTTTAGCCCCAGTAAAAGCCACCAACTTCTATGTATAAGGCTACAAATCAGAATCGTTATAGCCTATTTTCTTAAAGCAATTATAGAAATAACATCACAAGAATTCCCCTGATCAACGAGGATCCGCTTGGCGTCCTTATTTTCTATGACAGCAATGATGACCACCGCGTCATCTCCCCCCGGAATAGTAGGGCCAAAATCTTCATCAGAAAAAGAGATCACCAGGGCCTGCACATTATTGCGAACGGGCAATTATCTTGGGGCTTGCCTTGAACAGAAAGGATCATCCGATGGTGATTCTTTCTAGCCTGGATTGACACGTCACCTCCTACGAAACCTGCAGCGATCATGTCAATGACCTCGCACCGGCCATGTTGCTACTACTGGGTCCTTTATCTTCCTTTATGACTTCAATAATCACCACATTTTTTTTCTCGGCAGTAATAATTTTTTTCACCAGACCCCGGTTGTCATCACCATATTTATCCTGATCATGATTCCTTTTCTCCATCTGCTCTAGTTCATCTAGTGACTTCTCCTTGAAGAGGTATCACTTTAACTTCTTTTCGCGGGTGAGAACCTCAATAGCGTCTTTCAGCGACTTACACTCCTCAGTTCAGTGTCCTGTTTGTTCATGAAAATCATAATACTTACGTGGATTTCCTATACTTTTTACCAGGGTCGGCCTCCTTATCCTATATACGCTGAATGTTGGCCAACCCACTTCTCTTAGAATCTACACGGGTTGGGCATTCAATGATGTGTAATGGCTGAACACAGAGATTCGCCTATCTTGCTGCCTGGGATGTGGTTCTCTGAATCTATCTCTTTGGAAGGTCCTCTCCTGCCTAGGCTTTTCCTTCTCTCTTCTCTTCGGTGGGTGTAGAAATGAAGAAGCGGGTTTTACTCTAGCTGTTGTGGCTTCCAGGTGCATCTCAATACCAACATTTGATGTCTTCCTTTTGAATTCCTTAAAGGAAACGGGTAGGCTCTTAGCTAAAGACAGAGCAAAGGCAAATTTAGGCTGCAGAGTCTTAATGATAATGTATAACTATATTGCTTTAGAAATATTAGGCACCATTGCTGCCTCCCTATAGAATCTTTTCAAAAAATCCTTCAAAGATTCATTCTCTCTCTGCCTTATTTGCGCAAGGGTGTGTAAGGTCTTGGGAACGTCTCGAGATATCACAAAGTGCTCTGTAAAAGCTTCTACCATATCCTTCCAAGAATCTATTGACCAAGTTGGTATCCCCTTGAACCAACTCAGAGCTTCTCCAGTCAATGTGCGTGGAAACATATGACACATTACGTCCTTCTCAGCTCCTACGAACATTGCCTCATAAACATAGGCATCAAGATGTTTACTAGGTCAGTTTCTCCCAAATATTTCCCTATGGAAAAGGGTTACATGATTTGCGGGTGCCTGGGGATAGGCATGCTCATCAACCTCTTGGAGAATGGGACACTAAGCTTGTACGTCCCTGATGCCATCGTAGTTAGTTCCTTCCTCCTGGTTCTAGTTTGCTCTCCAGAATCCTAAGACTGCTTTGTCTCCTTATATATGGGAATCTTATAATACTGGAGGGTATTAGATCTCTCTCTTCTAGACGTCTCACGAGTCTCCTTCGCTTGAGAGACCACTCTCTCCTCAGTTTGCTTTCGATCACGCTTTAACTCTGTCAACTCCTCCCTTAGTTGTTTTATAATTTCATCACGAGGGTCAGGTATTCCCGTCGGTATCATTTTTCAAGAACTTACCCCAGGAGATTCAAAGATCAAGCGCCTATTCACCAGAGGCGTAATGTCCTCAACATGTCCCTCATGAAGGTCCCTCATATTACCTTCAATGCAAGCTTCTAAACTTCTACGAAAATGGGAATCAATTTATCGAGTCCCACTAGGCGTGTCAATGAACTAGTCTGAATCGGGGTAGCTATTCTAGTGTGGCAGTCAGTCACAAATATAGTGCTATCTGCTGATTTTGTACACCAGTCCAGTTGGGATCCGGTATTATAATCCCTACTCGAATGGGGAAATAAGGTCTTGAAGTCATTGAGATCCTTCACACCGAACTCGCGCATTGAGGGGCGCGAGGTGGTCTCACCTGCAAAGGGACTCTGACACCCAAGTTAGCTAAGAATGCTTAAGAACTTAAACGTAGTTATGGATAATGTGTAACGTACCTTTGTTGTGAATTGCCCTCTATTTATATGCATGTATGCGAGTAACATACGAGTCCTCTCAGGTTAGGCAACACTCTATAGAGTGTGTCAATGCAATTCTGCAAAAAGGCTGCCATATGACATGGGTGCCTCCGTATGTCTTTTCCTACATTGTACCTTGTACTATTTGTCAAGTTGGCAAATCACTTTCCGGTGTGCCATGTGATGACCTGGCCTATCCGGTATGCAGAGAGTGATCCATACTATTTATTGAATCCGAGGTATTAATCGTCACACCGGTTGAATCCTAAAAGGCAAGTAAAATTACCCTTTAACCTTTGGACCAGTATCTAGACCAGATCATTGACAATATCTATAACCATTGTAACTGCTAAAATAAGTTTTTCAAAATCAAAATTACTTCACTTCCACCCAAGATTAACTATGTTATATAATAAATTAAATGAACTAACTATTTTGTATATTAAAAATGAAATATTAAAATTTACAATATATTAATAAAAGATTTTACAGCTCAAAATTCTAAAAAAATTGTAAAAACTATTATTATATATATAATATTAGATTCCTTTTAGAAAAATTATATATCCTAATTGAGTTATCCAATAATGAAACTAAAAAAATTAACAAATAATTATTTTACTTTTTTGAACAGATGAATTTAGTAGATGAATACAAATTTTTCGCCTTCAATAAAAGACAAAACTTATAAAAAATTATTGTTTTTAATTAAGTGTTTTTTAATGTGTATCTAAGACATATTTTAAACAATACAAAAATATAAAAGTTTTTTTTGAAACTTAAGCATAATGTAATTCTCCATTAATTCGAATGTAAGTCCAATACAAATTCCAATAATTTTTTTTATTTTTATATTGTTTAAAATAGATTCGGGAACATATTTAAAAACCGTTTAATTAATAAATAAGATTCGTGGTGTCTCTTTCTATTATTATTAATAATAATTTTAACAAAAAAATAGCTACACTTGTAGAAAATATGAAATAATAAAGTTCAACTAAGTGAGTTGATGGAATACCAATATGTAAATATGATAAGGGATCAATTTGGATCGAAAAGATCACATACTAAAGAGAACCAAGTCTTAAAAAAAGGAACCAATTTAAGTAAAAAAAATATTAATGATCAAATCAAACTAACAAGATAAAAGACTAAAAGACTAATTTTGCATTATGGAAAATTTTTATCTTATATATGAACTAATAATGTGATGAAATTTAAAGTATGATTAGCGAAACTAACAGATAAATTAAATAAAGATTGAAAATATATTTAACTGAATTAAAATATATTTAATAAATATACTTGTTAAATATAAAATAACATAAAAATATCTTTTTTTTAAATAGATAATTTTTATAGAAATATCAATTAGAATAAAAATATATAAAATAATATCCAACACACTTCCTTAAAATGTGTAGCTTTTTAAAAATCCTACAAACTATTAAGGATAAATATCTATTTGGGTTGGTTGTTTCATTTCATGTTACATTATATATTTTAAGTTTGACATTGAAGGGGTGTTCGAGACAGTCAAAACTAAGGTTGGTGGCGCGTAATCAATGCTCTTTGTCTTGTTGTCCTTATGAATCTCCCCCTTCTCTAATAAGATGTGGTTCCTTCCTTTTTAAAATTGAGTGATCCGAATTTGGTGAAATGAAACAATGGGATTAGTTTATCCTAATCTCTAAATTCAAAACCAAATAAGTTAACATTCATACTCTAGATCAATTTCTTAAAAATTTTATATTTAAGCTTTTAGTTTATTGTTTTTCATTCCAATATTTAGTTTTTTAAATTACCAGTTTAATCATAATTAATATTTATCACCCTTTTGATGAGTGTGTTTAATAAGATCAAATTCATAGTTTTTCTTATCAGATCATCTTACATTCTCAACCGAGTTATAATATATTTCAATATTTAGTTTAGGGGAAAAAATGAAAGTTAAATAAAAAGAAATTAAATAATGAAAGAAAGAACAAAATACAACACTAAAATAACACTATCAAATTATTCGACAAAGACCAACATAAGAAAAACGTTTCAAATTTTGATTAACAAGACACTTAAATTAAAAAGTTCCATGTGCAAAAAATAATAAAATTTAAGCTAGTGATCAAAGTAACTCTTGCGTCCATTTGATCAATTCCTATGCACGGAACATTGGATTAAGAATTAGTCTTTAAATGTATTGCCTGAAACACCAGCCAGAGAGAAAAACTTCATCGAAAGTAAAATATTAAAATGACAAGATTGAAGTTCCGTCTACGGCTCTGCTCGTGGTTGTCTAATTGGACATACAATTTAAGGTATTTGCCACATCAATGACAAATCGGTACTTAACATCATTGTTTTCGAGTCTCTCAAATGCGGTATTCACGTAGTCCATTGCAATAACTTCCACATCTGCAGTAATGTTGTGCTTCCCTGCAAATTCCATCATCTCTTGCATCTCTTCACTCCCCCCTGTTGAACTGCCAGCAATCATCTTCCCCCCTATATATCAAAAAAACACATTTTCAATGTTACTTAGTTTTTCTATTCCTTTACTAATCAAGTGTAGAATGATTGAAATGTAACAATACTTAATGCCAAAGTAGGACTTACCCATAAGCAAAGATTTGGCTGATACCTCAAGAGGCAAGGGCGGTGCACCCACCAAAATCAATTTCCCATTTGTTTTCAATAAACCAATTAGTGGCTCAATAGAGTGGTTAGCTGAAACAGTGTCAATAATGCCATCCATTGTGCCCATGGCATCCTAATTAATCACCAATCAGAGAAATTCATTAATCAATGTGTTCCATTATCTTTTGATAATTAAAATAGATGGTTAATGAATTACCTGCAACTGTTGTTGGTCTTTACTGACCAAGAATGCATCGGCACCAAGCTTTTCCAATGCTTCATCCTTCTTGCTAGGAGAAGTGCTAATGACGGTGACATGCATGCCAAAAGCCTTAGCAAACTTAACAGCCACGTGTCCTAGGCCTCCCAGGCCCACGACACCCAAGTGCAAACCAGGCCGGGAAAGCCCATAATTCTTCATTGGGCTGTAAACTGTGATTCCAGCACATAGCAATGGAGCTGCACCATCCGGTGGCAGAGAATTTGGGATTAGAATCGCAAAGTTGCTGTCAACCACCAGCTTATCTGAGTATCCTCCTTGGGTTATTGATCCATCGTGGTATTGCGCACTGTATGTTAAAATCATCTTTGGGCAATAATTGTAGAAGCCATGGCTACAATGTGAACACGAGCCACACGAACCCACAAGGCAACCCACGCCGGCTATGTCACCAACGCTGAATTTTCTGACATTGCCACCCACCTTTGTCACTTTACCCACAATCTCATGCCTAAATTAACGTGTTCACAAATCAATACAAAGTATTTTAGCTGCGGTTCCAACTTAAAAGACACATGAAAATAATGCTATATATTATCATATTATTAAATTTTAATATTCACCTTCATAAAAATTTTGTTAAATTTTTCATCTCTTACTAATATTATTGCTGTTATGTTTTTTTTTGTCCCTTATTAATATAAAATGTCTAAAAAGAGTCTTTTATTAATTATTATGTTTAGGTCCCTTTTTTTATTTAAGCCGGAATATGATATGTTATCTAATTACTCTTTATATCATCTAATTTAGAAGTTATTGTTAAAAATATATAATAATATATTTTTTAAATATATCGATTACCCTAATAAAAATATAATGACACCTTAAAAGTTTTTTATTTCAAACCTTAAGATAATTGGATGATATATTGGTGAATTATGTAAAGATTTGTCAAATAAGATTTAATTGAAATATTATAATTTGATAAGGATGAAATATGTAACAAAAATTTTATATTGACAGAAATTAAAATTTGTTAATTTTATAGAGATGAAGAAGATATTTATCCTTATTTATTCTATTAGTTTAATATTTTTTTCCATTTAACATATGAGATATTTTAATTTGTTATGAAAGTAACAGTTTTAGTAAAAAAAAACTATACCCAGGAACCATTGGATAGATGGACATTCCATGCTCGTCCTTCACCATGTGGAGGTCGGTGTGGCAAATTCCACAATAGAGTATGTGGAGGGTTATATCATTGTCACCATTTTCCCTGTTTGTTCAAGAACAAGAAAAATAAACAACAACAAAAAAATCAATGTTGATGAGTTGGTGTTATTTTGAATTAAGTGCAAGCCATATGAAGATGTAAGTATTACCTTCTGGAAAAGTGGAGAGGGGACAGAATTCCCGAGTTGTCTCTTGCTGCCCAGCCATAGGCTGCAATATTTCCGTTCGACATTTGTATAAAGAAGAGGGATATTGATGGAATTAATTAATGAAGTGTGTTTTCACTTTATATGAACGTGAATATGTGATGAAAAACCAATTGAATTGAGGATATATATAGTAGTAGTGGGCCTGTTTGGTTATTTGGTTTGGTTGGTCAAATCTTGGTTTGACCAACCCCAAAAATAAATCCTATGGTTAAACGGAGTTTTGACTATCTCGAACGGCGTGAAGAATTAATATCAACCGTTAAATTTTTTTATTTCCCCAACTCCGTTTCCCCAATTGAAAACCAAACGGACCCATAGTAGTATCGAGGAAGAAACATGCAACTGCCCAGCCACGTACGCGGTGAAGTCACCAAGTTGACTTTTAATTTCATGGTTTATTATTGCTCGACAACAGGTGATGGGACAATGGACAATCACAGCTCCTATGCTGGCGGCGGCTCTATGTACTATCTATGGCATCGATAAGAACATTATTATTGCATGGTAGCCTAAATAATTTTTTTTTCTAAATTATTATTCTAATTTCCAGTAATTTATTTTTTAAAAATATTTAAATTTCATTTTATCTATTTTTTTAACTAACTCCTTAACTAGATTTAATGTGTCGTTAATTTTGTTGACGTGTCATTCTATATATTAGATGTTGCTAAGTGCATTTGAAATGGAGATCAAATCCATGACCTGTGTCAGCACCCCCTTAAATTCGTTTAGTGGGGCAAATTCTCCACGTGTCAGGTAGGAAAAAATAATTAATAAAATTGTTCGTACCAAGAATTAAACCTGTCACCCATGAGTTATGATCAGATACCACAACTACTAGGACAATTGATCATTTGAGATAAATAAGGAATACTATTAAATATAATATTTTCTATTCTTACATATATATATATATATATACATATAAAATAAAAAAAACTTACAATATATATATAACACGTTAATATTACATATATTAAAATATTATAATATATAATTTATAAATTAAATATATACTTATAATATTTCAATATATATATTAATATAAATAATTTTTACATATAGGGAATACTATTAAATATAATACTTCCTATTCTTGTTATATATATACATAAAATAAAATAAAAGCTTATAATATATATTAAAATATTATAATATATATTTATAATATTTTAATATATATTATATATTAATAGAATATATATTAATATATATTTTATAAATAAAATATATATAATATATTCTATTACCATTAATATATATTATATATTAATAGAATATATAAAGGATTTTAATATATATATTTAATAATATATATTAAATATATACAATTTATATATTAAAATATTAAATATTAAACATAAATATATATTTTATATTAAAATGTTTTAATATATTAGCGTTAGTTTATATACTGAAAATAATGTATATAAATTTTTTATATTAATATGTATATATATTAAAATATTATAAATATATATATAATTTATAAATTATATATTATAATATTTTAATATATATTTAATATGTTATATATATATTATATAAGCTTTTATTTTATTTTATTATATATATACGTAATATATATATTATATAAGCTTTTATTATATATATATATATATACACACACGTAAAAATAAAAAGTATTATATTTAATAGTATTCCTTATTTGTATCAAAGAGCCAATTAGCTTAATAGTTATGGTATCACATTGTGATAGGTGACAGGTTTAATTCTTAATATGGGTGATTTTATCAATTATTTTTCTTTGACTGATAGAGGTTAAATTCATCTCCTCAAAAAGACGAATTAGAATGAATCATTCTCCTCTTTTTATTTACTTACTTATTTCATGCGCATATCTTTTTATATCTTTCTTTCTTTTTCATTATGTATATCATGTGTCATATTTATAACTTTTGTCTCTTCTGTCTATTTCTGAGCATGAAAACAGGCAATATATAATTTTGCCACCGCCCTGAATAAAATTTTATTCAACATACCAGCATGAAACAGGCCATATATAAAAGTTCACCAGGATAAGTACATATTGCATATCGCATACAGTAAAAGGAGGCTTCTTGATAAATTGGGATATGAGACCATTAATGAGAATTTTTTTTAGTAAATAATTATACCCGTACCCGTTGAGTTTGACAAGTGAAACTTATTTTGATTAGAAATAAATAAAAAAAAATTTCTATTTTTTACTTGACTTTGATGATGATAAGAGTTAATATGCGGAAACAACTAGCCACATCTACCCTTATATATAAATTCAATAATTTTACTTATAGTGTATTATAATAATAAGTTTATATATTTTTCTTAAAATCTTTATTATATGCATTTGTGAGGCATGCTAAAAGCTATTTATGACAATTTCTGCTACATGTCAGTTTCTTATATAATATTCATTTTATTTCATTTTAAAAATATAACAACTTATAAAAAATATTCAAAATCCTTTTAATAATATATGAGATTTGATTGATTGTAATTGATTGATTTAGTTATAATGATTGGTTATAAAAAGTTATGTTATTATGAGAAAAAACTTGCAAATCTTAATTATATCACTATCTTTTTAAGTTTCATTTTTTATACATAGTCTCTCTAATTCTCCTAGCAGAATCTCTCTAGTTTCTTTCCTTTTCATTGAGATTAATTTTTTAATTCTCACATATATTTTTTACTTTTCAATTTTTGTTATTTTATTTTGTAGTTATAAATTAAAGCCTGCTTTTTGAAACTTCTTCTTGGTCATTGTTCTCTTTAACATTTCATATGTATTAGAGTTTGTAGTCAACTAACTTATTATTATTTTGTTTTTATTTTGTTTTAAACCTAATTGACTGATTTTTAATTTTCTAGGTTTTTATTTTCTTGTGAATTTTTAAAATTTACCAAATAATAATAAACTTAACTAACTCTTTTGTTATTGTTTTTTATTTTTTCCTTAGGTATAGATATTAGCCAAGGCCTCGATACTCAAGAGGGGGGTGAATTGAGTATTTCAATTTTTTGCGCGGAATCCCTTTGAAAATAGTTCTCAATACACAAATGATACAATGTAGAAGAGGTAATAATTAAGAAGCACATATCATACTAAAGCACTTTGAGGTGAAGAGACAATATCCAAGAGTTAATTATGATAAACAAGGCAAGTTATTAGTTTAAGCACTTAGTATGCAATAATTAACTCCAACACAATTTTAAGTCAATTAATTTAAGGATTTAATTTAAGCAATTTTAACAAATTAATTTGGTATAAATATTTTATTAAGAAATTTAAATTCATAATAATAAAGGAGTTTAGGGAAAAGAGAATTTGCAAACCAATATAACGAGTTCCATCACCCTGGTGTACGTCTCGCCTTCAAGCAACCCACTTGAAGGATTCCACTATTGAGAATTTGATATTACAAGCTTTGAGTAATTGCAGCTTCCTAGTGTCCCACACTTAAGAACGCACTCCTCACAATCTCTCAATAACCAAGGTTGAAACTTAACCTTAAAACTCTCAGAATTTTGGTAATAGTGTTTACAAGAACAACTCTCAATAGAGTAGATACACAAATTTAAGCTCTCACAAAATAATAACTCTTACAGAGAGGATATGTAAATTTAAGGGCACTCAAATATTTTTCTCTCTAAAAACTCTCAAGGAGAATATGCAAAATTAAGGAAACAGAGAGTAATGCAACGAAAAAGAAGAGAAAGGAGTAGTCAGAGGAAATGTTTCTCTGCTTGAATTGGTGTTTTGTGTTGCTTCTCTTCGTTCTCTATTTATAGCCAATTCCTTCAGATGCTTTGCATTAAATAAATCTCCCACTAATCCTTAATTCATGCAATGGAAGACTTAATTCCATGTTTCATGTAATGGATTCTTTATTTGTCTGCCAATTCCATGATTTAAGGCTTGCTTTTCATAGTGCTTCCATGTTTCATGCGATGCTATTTCTCTTATTCAAATTTCAATCTTCCAGTAACAATTTTTAACTAAATGAATGGATTCATTTTCACCATGAATTCATTTAGTGCATTTTGATATTCAATAACATATGAATAGATTCATGATTGATTTGAATAGATTCAGACCTTCAAAATTGATGATTTTAAGCTTCTGGGCATGCATGAATCGATTCATGCGCATGTGAATCAATTCAGCCTTTTCAAAATCACATCATTGGCCAAATTAATTCATATGAATCAATTCAGGAGGGGATGAATCGATTCATCCTCCTGATTCTCCACTTTTCACATACTTTTTCACCCTTTTTGAGATGCTTTGGCATATACCTTTGATCCTTGGGTACTTTGATGATCATTTTTCACTTTTTTAAACCTTTTTAAATGCCTTAACATGTATCCTTGATGTTCATCAATCCTTATGCATTTAATTCTTGATTTCTTGACCCATATAAGCTTGATCTTCATGATGATTTAATTCATATCATAGGATTGCCATTTATCATTCACTTCTAATTGCTCATTAATTGCTTTGCACTTCATCCTTGTTCTTTGATCATGTCATCTCTTTGTCAACCACATTTTCCCTTTGTGGTTCATCAAATACTATATCATTCATCAAACACATTTGTTCCTTGTTCATGTGCATTCTTCATATTTGTGTTTGCTTTGCCTTTGTTAACATGCTTGTCATTATCAAAACCTTATCCAATTACATTCTCCCCCTTTTTTGATGATGATAACTAATGTTACATATGCATTGCTAATGCATTCTTCGTACTTGAGTCCATGTTTGTCATTATCAAAACTTTTTTCAACATTGAAACACATTCTCCCTCTTTTTGATGATGACAACACCACCATACAATCATCATCATCAACACCAACACCACCATACAATATTTAGTGGATCTTATCATCGTTGATTTTAACCATTGCTCTCAAGCTTTAAGTGTGGCATTTCATTTTAACACGTTTTATATCATACATGCAAGTCAATACTTGCAACAATCACAATGGCACCAATATCATCAATAACATTCATCAACATCACCACATAATTTCTTAGTGGATTTTCATCTCATTGGTCATTACCATTGTTTCATATATTAGTATGGCATTACAATAATTCATCAATATAATTCAAACCATACATACACAAGATCACACTTGTATTCATCACAATGGCATTCAACAATCATCAATAATAACACTGATCCTTTTATTCAAGGAAAAGATCAACAATATCATCCATCATTATCCATTATCGATATCATCTCTGATTCATCGATTTAAAATAAATACATTGTCATGCAATCATCCCTCATTAGTTTCATCATCATACAAGGGTGTGTCATGCAATTACATCATTTACTTTTCATCATCATTCATTATATCATATCATTAACGGTAAACTTTCATGTCTCCATAACATGTCTTAGGCACATACACATTTGCCAATATCCTACTTCAATATCAAACACCACTAAGCACACACCACAATCATATATTTTCAACACAATCACATGTTTTGCATGATGAAACAAGGTTTGGATAATAATAAGTTCATGTCAAATTTCAACATCAAGGTATATGAGGAAAGTTCATTTTTAGTTCAAAAATAGTGGGACATGTCATAAATATCACCTATTAGTCCCAATTTGACAATCATAAAAAGTTGGGCTCAAGACCCTAGTGCAGTGGGTCCGATATTGTATGCCTAATGAGAGTTAGAAAACTCCAATTAAGGTGAGACCAATTTTTACACCTCTGTAACATAATTATCTACAACTTTCATAAAAAAGTCAGAGGCCAAAAATGTCATTAAGACACTCAAACGGGCCCAAAACAGCAAAAGAAATATAGCAGTTAGAAAAGTAGCATAACAATGGCCATAACAGGGCCATGAATCGATTCAGCCCTTGCATGAACGATTCATGCATCCTTAAAGTCCAAAAATTGACAAAATAAAGGTTATGAATCGATTCACTCCCCTCCTGAATCTATTCATGCGTTCCAGGGCCCAAAAATAGTGCAAATCAGGTATATGAATATATTCAACCCCTTGGTGAATCGATTCATGCGTCAAAAAATTGCCAAGTCAGTATGTAATCAGGTGAATGAATCGATTCACCTCTCCTGGGAATCGATTCATGAGTTCCAATTTGCAAAAACAGAGGTGAATTAGGTGTTTGAATCGATTCAGGTAACAGGGGAATCGATTCACACCTGCAGTATATCAGTTTATGACAGCAACTCAACAGTATTTGTCAAATTTTTCAACTTCTAGTTACCCTATCTTTTTTATATCAAATCCAATGGTCACAAATTTTGACACCAGCTAAAATACATTATTTGTGATACGTGGCTACAAGCCGCACTCAAAAATTCTTAAAAATGAGGGACTTAAGCACATAAATGCGTTTAGGCCATTTCAAGGCGTTTTTATGCAACTTAATGGTCATTTCTCAATGGAATTGACTCATTTCAATTTCTATAAGTCATAATTCATGCATAGAGGCTATTGGAACTATTCCAAGACATTCAAACATACTAAAACTCAATATAGCCCTATTAATTCCTTAATTATGCATAACATCATAAACACAACCTCACAATTTAAACAATCTATCCATCCATGGATTTCCATCAATAATTAAATAATTCCCTTTAAAAGGGACCACTAAATATTCATCATAATCTCATATATACATTACTCCCAAAGTCATCAAATTGTCAAGCATATCATTTATCATATACCAATCATCTTATCATTTCATTATATTCATGGCAAGGCAAGCATGAGTATAAATCATATATACATCAATCACCAATCATTCTACTTATGCAATTGAAATATAAACTCCTCTCCTACCTCGATAGAAGAACAGCAATGATCCACACGTTCCAAGCATTCCGCCACAGTGCCCGGAATATAATCTACACAATACACACATACATATACACACTAAATTAATGAGCCATCACAAGATATCACCACAAGTTTAAGTAATTGACAACATCTCTTTCTTTATTCATAATGTATTCTTCATTACTTAAACCATCCACTTATCATTATTTCATTCAAATTCATGATAAGCCTTTTAGCTCCTTTTATCATCATTTATCAACAAATTCAATTGCACACCACATGGTCTAAGACCTCATCAAGTCACACTCTCATTTCACTAATCTCACACATTCACCATGGTTTTGGTGTTCATATTCTTCATTTCATATTCATAACAACAGCTATTTATAGGTTCCACCATCAATGGTTTTGTATCACTTTCACCATATACATATTCCTAAATCTTAGGATTAGGATTCTTTAAAATTCAATAATTATCATCCTCATTGTTCAAGCCTCTCCTAACAATATCTCAACCTTTAACATCTCAAACAACTTGGAGTCATTACTCTATTTTCTTGATTTCTCAATTCCTCAACATCAACAATCAATATTACTCATTCAAAAACTCATTCTTATATATAAGACCACTCCAACTTTAATAACTCATAATTTTCTTAAGGATTTCCCAAAGCCCCAAAATCTCAATTCCTAGGGTTTTCACCAACAATCCATAATCATCAATCTCAACCATTTATATGTATCATTTCAAGCATCCATAGACCAACAACAATGTATCCCATTCATTATCAACAATAACAATAAATCCCCAAGGATCATCCAACCTAGGGTTTGGTTCTACATACCATTATTCATCAAAACAACATCTAATCTCCCATCACAATACTTAAATAAACTCAAAACCATCAACAAAAGCCATGGGTGTTCAAAATCTTACCTCTTTCTCCTAGCTCAATGCCAAACACGAAAATGGGGGAGAGAAAAGGAGATGTGAGCCAAGCTTTGCCTTCATGTCCAATACAAGCTTCATAAATCCAAGGGGTCCTCTTGATTTTGGGTGGAAATGGCCATGGATGGTGATGGTCATGTTTTGGCAAGAGAAGGGAATAGAGAAGAAGAAGAAAATGGAGTGTTTGAGAAGGGAGAAGTTGCTGCCAAAAATGAAAGGAAGAAAGAGGGGAGGGGTTTTATTTTTAACTTTTAACCCTTCATTTAAAATTTTACCGTTTCAAAATAAATAGGATCTCCGTTCGGGCTCAATAGTACTATATCCAAAAATTATTCCGAATATATATTCGGATTCCCAATAATATTCTTAACAACCTTGACCAATGACATCTCAATCAGAGATACTTGGTTCGACACCCATATTTTAATCAGATATAATTTTATCTCATTCAGTCTCAATAAATTATGAATATCCATAATAAATTATAATTTAATTATTTCAAAATTTTTGGGACATGAATCAACTCATATAATTATTTATTATTTATTTCCCTCAATTAATTATTTTTATAAATTTCGGGATGTTACATAGGACATGATAATGGATAAACCTTTACCATCAGCAATAAAGAGTTGATCATGTCCATGATATGTGTTGGAAATGGACAGATTTACAATATCCTTAGTAACATGATGTGAGGCACCCGAGTCAAGTAACCAGCTGGGATTAGAGTGTGATTCTTGTTGAGCTAAGTTAGCCTGATGATGTGGACGGTTGGAATGATACCCATGCAATTGGTAGCAAGTTTTTGCAGTATGGCCTCTTTGGTCATAGTATTGGCATGTGGGAACTGAGCGAGAGGATGATGTTCCCTGATGAGACGAGGTACTGAGAGAATTAGGAAAAGTAACAGAGTTGCGAACTGATGGTGAGTTGCGATAAGTTTGTGACCTTCCTCCATGAGGAGGATAAACATTAGAGTGCTGAGTATAGTGTTCAGTTGCTGGAATAAATTGCTGATGGCGTTCCTCACATTGAAGGAAGATTTGAAAGTCAATGAGTTTATCAAAAAGTTCATCAAATAGTAATGCAAAGTCTCGTGCATAAATAGAGGCAGTGAACTCACGAAAGGCAGAGCCGAGACCAATGAGGGCCCTGATCACCAAATTAAGGTCATCAATGGGATGACCAATAAGGGCAAGTTCATTAGCAATGACCTTTATGGAGTGGAGGAAGTCTACAACACTAGAAGTGCCTTTAGATATTGAAGCAAGTCGTTCCTTCAAGGACATTATACGAGTGCGGGATCGATTGGTATATTGCTTGTTAAGTCGGTCCCAGGTGGCAACAGAGGATTCTGTAGATGTCATGATAATTTGAGCATCAGGACCGCAGGAATCGAGGAGGGAAAGGAAAACAAAATAGTCTTGTCGCTTCCAGTAAATGTATTCTGGATTGGTTATAACAGTGTCTCCCAAACCAATTTTGGGAGGAGGACAAGCAGTTTCACCAGTAACATAGCCAAAGAGATCATTGGCTTTAGGGATTTGTATGATTTGATTGTACCAAATATGATGATTGGTGGAATTAAGTTTGATCGAAAGACTGGTTGTTGTATTTAGTTCAATAAGGGATTTGGTGGAAGCTGGTGTGGTAGCCATTTAAGAGAAAAAAATCAAATCGGTGCTGTGAAGCTAATGGCTCTTGATACCCTATAGAATATAAAATAGAGTGTATTTGAATATTAATTTGACTTCACATTTATAGTACACAGAAGGTGTATATTTATACAAGTGATTAGATAATTCTGGCATAACAACTAAGGGATAGATTGCATATTTCTAGGAGATCAAGTGATACGATAATTCTAGTATTAACAGCTAAGAGAGAGGTTACATCATGATAAGATTGTTATAAGAGATTGATCTGTTATGAGGATTGAGTTAACAGGCCAAAACAGTACTCCCCTTATCTAGAATTGACGACTCTAGAAATTTAAGAAACTTTCCAACATGCACCGGGCGCTAACTCTCAAGCTCAATAATTCCTAAAATCATCAATTATTTATTTTTAATAACTTAAACATTATTGCAATGCATATAGAGCTAATTCACTAATTTATATGATATTCGGTAAATCCCAACTTACCGAACAATGTCGTCAATCACCAAAACTTAATTTTGAAATAACCCCAACGTTGCCTAACTTGAAACGACTCCAAAACATAACTCTACGCCATGGAAATAACAAAAACTAGGTTCAAGATCGCACAAAAGGAACCAACGAAGCCATGAGTGGTTGTGAACTTCCAAAATCATAAGATCAAAAACCCCAAGTGTACCAAACACTGCCAATTTGTATGATTAACTCCAAAATAGCCTAAAATTCATGACAATGGAGGAATTAAATAATGAAAGAAGAAAAGCATGCCCAAAACTGAAAATTGGTGCCATGGGTTTCACCTTAGAAATAGAGAAATTAGAGTACCCCAGGCACATCCATGACTGTTGTGAATGAAGAAGAAGTAGATGGAGGAAGCTTTCGCCTTTACTTGCAGATTTTAGAAGAAGAAGATGGTGGATTGAAGTGATGGGGTCGCGAGAAGGAAAATGGAACAATGGCCAAGTTGTTTCCCTTGCTGCATGCGCTCATAAAGAGGGAAAATAAGGTTCTATTTCCTTTTCTCCAAAATGCATGAAAGTAAGGAAAACTGGAAGTGCAATTGTGAGTTGGGAATTAATGAAAGTGAGGGTACATTAGTCCATTCACACGTGTAGTTAATTTTTAATATCAACCAGGTAAATAACGGTTACCTGAAACTTATCCCGGTAAATTCTAAAAATTAAGTTAACCGCTTAAGAATAATTTTAACACATTCAATTTAATTATTTGGCCAATAAAAAATAAGCCAATAATTAAATTCAGGATGTTACAATATGAAGTATCATGTTAATGTTTAAAAAGAATTTAATTTAAATGCATTATTGATATAAATTTTGTTTCTAGTCATAGATTGACATATAAATGATCATCCTTAATTTCTTTAATAATTACTTTAATCATCATATTTAAGATGAATATTTTGATTGGTTGACAGTGTAAAAGTTTTTACACTAACAATGTATATAAATCAAACTCTTCTTAAAACATGATAATTCAGTTTGTAAAATGAAAGTATTCTTAATTATTAATTTCTTTAACTTTTTTCTTAATGAATATCGTAACACTTAAGTTTATATAAAAAAAATTTCTTCAAAGCTGAAAAATGGAATATGCCAATATGTCAAAAAAATAAGGATATATATTTAATTTAGTCATATAAACTTAATTATATATAATAACATTTTAGTTATTGATATAATAGAACTAGTCGAAGGATCACTCTAATTAGTTTCTTTAACCAATGAGGGTTGGTACAAATAGTAAATGATTTATTATCGTTTAAGTAAGGTCTCAGGTTCAAGTCAACTGGATTAATTTTCAAACAAATAATTAGTTTCATGAGACATTTTTTCCCTAGATATGGTGAATAATAAGATAAAAATTATTTTACCCATATAAAAGCTTTTAAAAAATATTTTCCATAATAGGATAATCAAGACAAGATAAATGTAAATAGGTTAACTATTGTTAAATAGTTTATATAAATTTACTATATATGTTTTCTAATTGTGATAAATTTTTGCAAGAGTAATATAATTTATTTTGTATAACTAAAATAATATGATTTTGACTGGTTAGCTATTATTAGATTGCTACATAATTCTACTTTGTTTATTTATTTAAAATTATATAAATAAAAAATTGAATAACAATCAATAATTTATTTTCAGTAGATAATTCATTACCAAAAAATAAATTTTTTAAAGTCTAATTTAATAATTAATATCCACCGTAATTGTAATAAGATATTATTTAATTAGTTTTAATTTTTAACTTATTATAATTAATTATTCTTTTTAAAACATATTTAAACTTTAAATAATCAATATAAAATTACAAGACACTAAATAGGTAAGTTACTCATTGTTTAAAAGTCTAGATAAAATCATAATCTATTTCAATAGTGAAAATCTTTACTTTAATATGTGTTTATACTTTTTAAGCACAATTAAGGTAAGATAATATTATGTATGTATAATTTAAAAATTATTAGATATGTCACAAAAGGTAACTTATTTAAAATTATATAGATAAAACACATGGTATAATACGGGTGCCTTAAAAAATCATAATTTTATTTTTAGTTAAAATTATTTTTTTGATATGGATTGATTTAATAATTAATATTCAAAAGAAAGTTTCTAAATTTTAGAGTTCATTTTATTTCTTAGTATTGTGTATATAACCTGAGTTACAAAACTCTAGTCAAGGTGAATCCAGTGGGTACACCTCTGTAACTTTGATACCTACAACTTTTGTGAAGGAAGGAATGACTAATTTGGCACAGAAATTTCCCTGTACAACATTATGTAGATTTACCATGCATGGAAGTTTTAGCAGGGGATATGTTTGAGTATTCTATGCATAATTTGGATTACAAAACTCCAATCGAGGTGAATCTAATAGGTACACTTTTTTAGCTCAGATACCTATAATTTTGTGAATGAAGGTATTGCTAATTTGGCATAGAGAATTCCCGGTGCAACATTATGCAAAGTTTCCATGTAAGGAATTTCCAATAGAGACATGTTGGAGTATTTCACGCATAACTTAAGCTACAGAAGTCCGATCAATGTGAATCTAGTAGGTACACCTCCGTAACTTAGATATCTACAACTTTTGTATAAGAAAAAAAAAAGCTAGTTTAGTACAGAGAATTCATGGCATAGAAAAATGTAGATTTACCTACCAAAATTGTCAACAATGGTAAACAATGCCTTGTTTTCTTTAAAAAGTTCAATTTGCTCATTTGCTTAAACTACCAAAACCTCATCCAAACGAGAGCAAATTTTACCACAAGCTAAAATTTAAAGCTTTGAAATTTAGGTCTATATATAATAGTATAACTATATTAGTTGTAAAATTTAAATAGAAGAAATTAAAACATAATTTTATTTTATTTATGAAAATTCTAGATGTTACACACACGACTTACATTACACAACACATACGCACTTATTTTTCTTTTTAGTTTTCCCTTTTCCCCCACTCACTTGTTCAAGTCCAAACATCAAAATCAACACTCACCCACAAACACTTAGATTAGTAAACATAACACACCACCATGTCTAGTACTCCACAGTCCACACCACCACTTTTATTTGCTATTATTTTTTTTCAAATTTAATAAATTTTTTCTTATTTTCTTCTTAAAAATAATAAGTCAATTGATTTTTATTAATTTTAATTGTTTAATTTTTTTTAAATGGGTGATCAGTCCATTAACCTATTACTAAAACTATTTTTTACAAAGACTAAAAAAATTAAAAAATTCTATTTTTTGAAGCTTGGCAGGCTAACTTGTCCCGTCATTAAGCCATAAATTCCAATCTGCCTGGCCCAACCCGCCTCGCCCCTAGGTAGCGAGTTGAAGGCGGGACGGGGGTAGGTTGACCCACATTGGCATCCCTAATCTCACTACTATCACCCATACTCATTTTCCTTACCCACTCACAAGCACAACCATCATTACCCTCCCACCACCAACACCATCTTTTTCCCCACCCACCCTTAATGTGGCAGGGACACAAACATCATCAAATATATAACAGCTCAGTAAAAGTTGAAAGCCTTTTGCTCTAGATTTAAGGCTTACAAAAAAAAAGTGCCCAAAACTTCAAAAACTAACATTTGATAAAATGAGATTTCAAAATCTCAAAATTTCAAGGAAACAAAGTAAGAAAGTGAACACTCATATACACACCACCTTGAATTGTGGTATATTAAAATAAAAAAGGTGGGAATTTTTTTATCTTGATCTACAAAAATTGGGTACCTAGAAGTTGAATGTTCAAAACTAATTGCATGGAGTTTTGAAATCTCAAAACTTGTTCAGTTACTAAAAACACATAATGATGAGGGGTGGGGAAATGGGTAAGAGTGGTGGCTTTGGTTATCAATTGGGTAGGGAAATAAGTGAGGGTGATGGAGGTGGTGATGAGATGGAGAAGTCAAATTAGAGATTTGATTAATAGGTCGCTCATTTATTAAGTGATATAGCATAACATTATTAATTTTTTATGACATGTAAGCAAAAGTTAACAATTTTGTGAGGAGGTTAATTTTGAGACGGAAGTCATATATGAAAGATCACACACTCGTGAATTTTTAAAAAGTAAAAAATCTATTAATCTGATCATAATAAAGTGATGCACTACTGTGTGTAGTAAGCCGTAGATTATTTCAAGAGTAACTATTAGGGATATTTTTTATAATGAAATTTTTATTCATATATAAAATGATGCATTATAACAATGTTTTAGCGAATAGAAGTTTATAAATATTTATTCAATAGTATTGAAAAATTTTGAAATAAATTTTACAATATTAGTAATTATTTTTATATTTTAAGCATGCTATTTTCGAGACACAATTTACTTCATCTACTCGGGTTGACCTCCTAGGGTTTTTAAGTATTTAATATTTATTTTGAAGTCGGAAGTTCAAATCTTGATTTTTACCCCTTTTTATGTTTTTTACTAAAGGAAAAAATCACATAGTTTAAAATGCATTAATTTGTTTCCATAAAATAGTTAAGGACAATAAATTTCTTCATGATGCTTTTAGGTTCTATTCTATGATTCATGTTAGGAGAACGACAAGTTTAATTACAGATCTTTCTGCAAAAGTTATTTTTTCATTGCCGACTGCTTATTCAATTTGGGCGAACCTGCTTCTGTTACCAATGCTAGATTACTGAATTGTTGAATTATTTATTTATATGGCCTAACAAAGAGAGGCACATGAAATTCCAATGCTAGACTACATGTGTAAATAATTTATTAGCGTTTGCTAATCAAGACATGGCATAGCAGAAAGACATAATCGATAGAAAACTCTTCAACAATAATGGGGGAGATGAAAGCTATCACACATGTCCCCTTATTATCTCCAGTGGTTAACCAATGGTTCATTCTCTAAAATGTGAGTCATGCAAAATTCTAAGAGCTTGGTTTCAGCGTGTTTCCAATGTCAATCACAAATCGATATTTAACATCTGCTTTGAGGAGGCGCTCCATTGCTGTGTTGACATAGTCCATAGGAATCACCTCTATGTCTGGTTTCACATCATGTTTTGCTGCAAAATCAATCATTTCTTGAGTCTCCTTTAACCCTCCAATAAGACTGCCAGCTATTATCTTTCTCCCTGCCAATTATGTGATACCCTTAGTTAGCCTCAAAGTTTTTATTTTAACCTATACATGTGCATACATCTCCACCAATTTTGTACTTAAGAAACTGTACTTGTGAAGCATCACATGCTTCTTTACTTTTCTTGTGCTCTGAATCATAATTAAATATTTTTCATAGCTTACCATTAAGTAAAGGAAACACAGGAAGCTCCAGAGGCTTCTCTGGTGCACCAACCATTACAAGCTTTCCATGAGACTTTAGTAATCCAATTAAAGGTAAGAGAGGATGAAGGGCAGAAACCGTGTCAATAATACCATCCATAGTGCCCATGGCAGCCTAAAATTTGATCAACATTATATACCATCAGTTTCAATTTATAAAAGAAATGTATGTAATCATAGTCCAAATTAATTAATGTACCTGCATCTGATCTTGGTCACGGCTTATCAAAAAGGAATCAGCTCCCAAATGTTGTAATGCTTCCTCTTTTTTGTTGGGTGATGTACTAATTACTGTCACCTTAGCTCCAAAGGCTTTGGAAAACTTGACAGCCATATGGCCTAATCCACCAAGACCAACCACACCCACATGTAGAAGAGGCTTGTCTAGTCCATAATATCTGAGAGGACTATACACAGTGATCCCAGCACAGAGGAGGGGTGCAGCAGCATCAAGGGGCAAGTTATCAGGAATGCGAATCACAAAGTGTTCTTCAGCAACCATTGAGTCAGAGTACCCACCATATGTGATTGTGCCATCTTTATATTTGGCACCATATGAGAGCGTAAATTGTGGGCAATAATTCTCAAGATCATCAGCACAGTTTTGGCACGTGTGGCAGGAATCAACCAAGCATCCCACACCCACCTTGTCCCCAACTTTGAACATTTCAACTTTGCTTCCCACCTCTGTCACTACACCAACTATCTCGTGCCTGCAGTATTATCGTTCACATTAACTAGAATCAAATTGAGTTTGTCCCTAGTTTAGTGTGAGTGTGTGTATGTATATTTATGTACATATCAAACTATTTTGTCTAGCTAGCTCAACACAGAATTTTCTAAAATGGATATAAATAGTTGAAACTCGGAAGCTTAATTACCCTGGAACCATAGGATAAGTGGAAGTGCCCCATTCGTTCTTCACGTTGTGGAGATCCGAATGGCATATCCCACAGAATAACACCTTAAATGCCACATCTTTCTCACCCGGTTCCCTGAAATAATTGAAGAACCAAACGTAAATTAAGTAGGAGGCGAAGTTATTTTTAAGACCATTATTATTATTATTATTTGCATTTTGCTGAAAAGCTAGAACAAATGCCGTAAAACAAATTAATGCAAAGATGGATAGAAGGAACTAGGAAGTGGCAATAAAGTGAACCTTCTAGAGAAATTGAATGGGGAGAGAACGCCAGAAGAATCTCTAGCGGCCCAGCCGAAAGCCTTCCTAGGATGCTCAATTTCAGGTTGTGTTGCCATTTGGTTTATGGATTAGAAAAAAGATGAGAGAACAAAGAGAATAGAGTATAGTAAGTGTGTGTATCACAGGGTAAGCAAAGAAGGAAAACGTAGAATATGAGCATGCAAGAGGTAGGGAAAGCTATTTATAAGTGACTCTGTAAAGGACGTTTGTACTGAGTGATGACATATTTGGTGACGTTTTCATATGTTTTCTGACGTTGTTTGACGTATTTCCTTCGCTTCGTTGAACTTTCCATGTTTTCAGCCTGTCTCCCCTTGCATGTGAATGACTGTCTCTATGCCTTGTCAAGCAAGCTACTAATGTCTTTGGTTTGTATCAAACTATGGCGTGCCTCCGTGGGGAAAAAATACAAAATTTGTTCTATTTATTGAGAAAATAATTCATATGTGACTTTCATATGTTTTATTTTCTCCATTAAAAATAAGAGAATTAATAAAAATCTAATCAAGAATTAAAATAAGAATTTTATTCTTTTTTAAAAATTTTCTTTATCTTAAGTAATCCATAAATTTTTTATTATACTTTTCTTATCAACTAAGCATCATAAAAAATCATTTCAGTTTTCTTATATTTTTTAATCAATCAAACAACACTTACTTTTTATATTTTCCCCTTATTTGTTTCTCATACTTTTTTTTTTCTTGTACTTTTCTCACTGACGAAATGGGGGAATGAAGAGGAAAATATCAGTGAAAAGAAAGTTAATGAAAAGAAAAACAACAAATGGAAATGAAAAAATAAATTATGTATGTATGGATAGATATAAATAAAAGGTATGAAATTGTATTTGATGATTATAGTCCGGAGTGAGAATAAATTGGATTGAGTTAGATTTGGTGGATTTGGTTTGATACTTAATTTTATTTTTAAATCTAAATTTTGTTTATAGTTTGATATAAATCATATTTTTTGGTTGAGTTTAACTTATTTAAAAATCTGATTTAACTTGATAATTCATATAAAAATTCAATTAAATTATTATCAATAAAAATATAAATAAACATACATTAAATAGATTAATAAATCCATCTTAAACAAATTAATATATTTCTAAAAAATAATAACCTATAAACAATATATATTTAATTATTAATTTTATATATTAAAATAATTTTAATAAATTTTAATTTTATAAACTATAATTCATATAAAATACCATATATATTTATAAATTATAAGAACTTTAAAAAAAGATTGATCTTAGTAAAAGAACTTTTTAAAAACTTAAATACAATCTATTTAATTAAATAAAATTTATTAAATAAATTGTAGCAAACTAGATGTTATGGTCAATTTTTACTCGCGATTATCGCCTGCTGGAGAACAGTCCACAAATTCTTAAGTATATCTCCGACACTACTCTGCCACAGGCCATCACTGTGTCGCACCATATCGCCACAGCCATCAAGCACATTAATTTTTTCTTTTGACCTGAAATCATATATATGTATCCTTAAAATTTTTAAAAAATAATTTTCAATCTTCCTTGAAATGCTAAAAGGAATATATCATTTTAATATCTAAAATTAGAGTTATTATATGTGAATTTAGTCTCTCGTAATATGTAAAATAATTGTTTATTTGGGCTTGATATCAAAATACCTAAGTTATCATAATTGTCACTTAGGCCTTATAACAACATTTTCACAAATGATTATTGGTATTGGTAAAAGAATTGGTATCATTTAGAGATTAAAAGATTCACTTTAAGGCGCATTAATTTATATTTGTAAAAGTGTCACGAATGTTGATGTATGTGACAACTTGTCTTATACCTTATGACATAGGTCACGTAGGATACAACCACCACCAAACTTTATAAATATCACTTATTTACTATAGTATGAGATACATTCACTACACTCGTGATAACTTTTCCCTACCCTACGGCACCAGCCACATAGGACACAACTACCTCTCAACTCTATAAATAGTACTCATTTACTATAGTATAAGGTATGTTCACTAACTTATTTACCATAAGAGTGTTGGAGTGTCTTTGCAAGTAACGAGTTTTTTGCCACTTTGGGACACCTTTTAAAAATAATTGCTAGTTTAGCGTAGCTTAAAAAATATTTCATTGTCTGGGTTCTTTATATCAAATCCGTTTATAGGTTACGTAGGTCCATCGAGCGTAATGTTGATTTCGTACTTCCATTCCATGTAACATGTGCATGGCTGCCACATGACAAGCCAACACTATTACGTACTTTCATAATGCGTAATAGGGAGTGTTACGTCTCACCAAAAGACGAAATGGAAGTGGCAAAACGTATTTCTAAGCTATGTATGTTGACCAAGCTTGTTACGTATTTCAAAAATATGAAACACATCTGCAGTAGCCACGCGGCATTACGTATTTCCAAAGTACAAATAATGACCAATGTTGTTTTGTCACGTGGTAGTTTGTAACATGAAAATATGAAATGTCATCTATATATTTCCCTCTGAGGCCCCTTCATTCTAGTATTAGTTAGAGCAACCAAAGGTGATTTATGTTTAGGTTGCGAATACATATTTGAGCTCAAAAATGGGATCCCAAATCATGATGATTCTTTACACGAATAGACGAAAATGTGAAGAGTCGGGAGGTTATACATTTGAAGGGGACACAAAGTTGATTCAAATTGGATGTGGTATTACTGTAGAGGAGCTAAAACAGAATATTTCATGTAAGATGAAACTATAAAGCAATATGACAATTAGTCAGCTAACTAGTAGGGTAGTTATTGAAAGGTTCACTCTAAGGCACATTAGTCCATACTTGCAAGAGTGTCAGAAATGTTGATGTATGTGACAACTTTTCCTATACCTTACAACACAGGTCACGTAGGGTACAACCACCACCAAACTTTCTAAATATCACTTATTTACTACGGAATGAGATACATTCACCGCATCCATGATAGTTTTTCCCTACCCTACAGCACTAGTCACGTAAGACACAACCACCTCTCAACTCTATAAATAATATTCATTTATTACAGTATAAGGTGTGTTCTCAACTCATCACTTGAGCTTTAATATTAATTATCTGGTATTGACTTGGGTGTTGGAGTGTTTTTACAACTAACATCTTATTTCACATGAATTACCGATAGTTGTTACACGGAATCATACCAAACCTTGAGATACTTACTAAACCCTTGGACACAATATTAAATTTTTACTAGACCGACGTGAAAGATAAAAACCTACGTAATTAATAACCATTATGAAAGTTTACCTTCCATACTGAATAGATAAATTTTTATTCCCTAACTATAAGGTAATCGTTTTGTTCTCTTGAATTTTATACTATATATCAAGTTCATGAAATTAGAAAAAACATAATTAATTTATAAAATTACTAGAGATTAATTACTTTGAATCTTCGTATTTGTGTCTATCAAATTTGTCTAACAAAGTATCTGTATCTGATATGAAATTTCTGTGTTAAAATAATGTCTACTTGATTAGCTGTGTTTTTATATGATAATTTTTTTACTAAATAACAATATGACAAAAATAAATAAATAAAATTGTTTACAGATAAGATTGTTGAAGAGCAACTATTTTTCATAATTTGATGACATAAACTGTCATTTCATGAACTAAAATAATAATGTATTACTTTTCAACGATGGACAAGTTCTAGAGCCATCATGAAATTAAACATGTTAATTTTTCTTTTACCAGTGAACCATGAATAAGAATAAGTTTTATTTATTTCTGTAAATGTAAATGGGTTGAGGTAAACTTGTATCTATTTTAATATTATAATTTTATTTTTCGCTGATAAAAAAATACTGTTACAAGGACTAACAATTCCGGGCTGCTGATCACATAAAGACCCTTCTGGCCTTCCGTTGATGTTTACGAACGAGAAAAAAGTATTTCCCATGTTTTCCTTCATTTTTTGAAGAGTATGCTCCGTTTCCGTCCTCAACTTGACTTCTTAAATCTGAAAGCACGAGATAAAACTCACCCTAAAGGAAAACATATTTCACTTAATTTCAAGGAAAAAAATCAATTTTAATTCTTTATGTTTATTAATTTAGATTTTTATGTTTAGAATTTTTTTTAATAATCACTTTCCATCAACAAAATAATTACTCGACTAAAGAAAAAAAAAAACTAACGTGTTATCTTATTTAATGAAAAATAAAATATTGTAACAAATTTTAAAGATAGAGGAATAAATTGACAGATAAAAAACTTGGAGAATCAAATTAGAAATATAAATAAATATTATAACATCCTAATAAGGATTTATGGGGAATTAGTATTAATATCAGTAATTAAAAAAAGAGTTAGGTTGATTCATTAATTAAAAATGGTAACCTTTCCACCCTTAATTCTAAATTTTAAAATTCACTTGCAATCTCTCACTCACACTCACGCGTTGCATGCAAGGGAACAGAGAAGAACCATTGTCATTTTCGCTCACGGCTCCATCACTTGCACACCCTCCTTCTTCTTCAAATTTCTTCAAAAGTAAGGCGAAGCTTCCTTCCATTTTCTTCTTCTCCACTCACGACAACCATTGCAGGTCCTTGGGTGCTCCAATTTCTTCAATTTTGGTGGTAAGGTTTCATAGTTCTTAAGCCCCACTTGCGTTTGGTTGTTGCCCTCAAACCCCACCTTTAATTTTTTTCATTTTCTTGAATTTAAAGGCATTTCAGAGCATGATTTCCCGTGGGCAACATTGTGTGGTTTGAGGTTTTGCATCTTCTTGAACAGGGACCGACGTTAGCGATGGGCCTGTTTCGTAGCTACGTGTTTGACACATTAGCGACAGCGTTTCGGCCTAGCTATGTTTTTTATAAGTGTCGTCGTTAATTTCGTAGCTGAACATGGACTAATATTAGCGACAATATTTTGGCCGTCGCTAACAATAAAAATTATTTTTTAAAATTTTTTCATAAAATTTTATGATTTAAGGTAATTTTCTAATTTTATGATTTAAAGTATATTATATAAAGTTAGATGAAAAGTTTTTATAAAACTAAAATATATATTAATTTTTTATAATGCTTTTATTAGTTGGTCGCTAATGTGGTTACTAATTTTCTTTTCAAGGTGCTTTTTCACATTGCAGTCGTTAATGTGGTCACTAATTGGTGACGACTTCTCTCGGTCGCTAACTTTAGGTAGCTGATAGGGACTTTTTTAGTAGCGGATGTGGAGACCATGGATGGTCTCATATTGTTACATAAGATGCATTATGTCCAAGAAATATGATTTGGAGCCGTGATGCATTTGCATGATTGATATTGGCAGGGATTGTTATTCATTGAATTTAAAGGGATTAAGCATTTGGAAATAGATTGATGATGTGAATTTGAAAGCTAATGATTTTATGTGAGTTTTAAGCATAAATTGGGAACTGGACGGGCCATAATGCGTTTCGTGAGGTTCTGATACCTCTGGATGGTTCCATTAGGTCATACTTGGGATTTAAGACTTGCATGATTTGAAATGGATCAAATCCAATGAGAAATGAAACATATGTTGTATGTTTTTACCTTAAAACTGTTAATACGTGCTTTCGCGCATAAGTCATTTGTTTTTGGAATTTTTGAGTGTGGCTGGTTGCCACGCGTCACAAATGATGTATTTTGGGTGGTGTCTAAGTTTGGTGGTGTTTGGAGGTCATTTAGATAAGTTATGACTTGCGAAAGTTGGCCAGAATACCAAATTTTACATAATTGCTACATTCTGGTATGGCTAATCGATTAGGATCATTCTAGATGAGTGGTAATCGATTAGCATAATCGATCAGGGTCATTCTAAATAGTGGTAATTGGTTAGCTGGTCTGCGTAATCGATTAGTACTCGGGTAATAGATTTGCTAATCGATTAAGGCCATTATGTTGCCCTGGTAATTGATTTCTCACTTGGTGCAATCGATTACCATACCCTTAGGACCTCCAAATGAGTTGAAAAAACATTCTAAATCCACCTAGCTTCCGCCTAACCTTTCCAAATGGATTAAGATAGTGTTGTAGAGTTTCGAACAACTAAATGGGGTTTGAATTAAATTGGAAAAAAAAATTTCCTTGAATTTTCACTATTGTTATGTTTTAAATATAAATTATGAAAAGTTGTGTTTTTATTGAATTTTAATTATTTGGTCTAGCCAACAACAAGTTAGTTTTTCATCAACTGGTTAGGTTATGTGTTACTAAGGCTTCATCTTGATATAGATAAAAAGGTATGTTGTTTGGATGAATAAAAGTATAAAAGAAAGAAGTGGAAAAATTAACCTTTTTTATTTGAATGGAGAAAAAGGTGACCGGAAAGTGTTGAATTAAATCATGTTGACGTAATGACTCACGTGTCCAATGTTCATTAGTTAATAAGTAATATTAAAAATTACAAAATAATTAAAGAAGGAATGATCTCATGTCATATTACATAAAGGATAAAGGACTATCTATTGAACCATTAAACCATAGCTTCTCTCTATATATAAAGGATGTGTATCATAGGGAGAAGAACGAATCTAGGTCGTACAACTATACAATGGATGGTTAAGATTAATCATATGAGTTTTTAAAAAAGTCATGTGACCTTTTTAAATGATCATGTGACTTAATGAAAATTTATATTTTTTTAGTATTAGTTTAACTACAACATGAATAAGATGAACATGTATTTATATTATTTTATCTATTCATATGACTTAACACGTTATATTTTATCTATTCAAAGAATATATTTATTAAATATATATTTTAATAATGATATATTTATCAAATCGTAATATATTTATTAAATATTAATATGTTTGATATTTAAAATATATAATATAATATGGTAGTCATATAAATTGATAAAATTACATGAATTTATATTTTACGTTTATCATATACATTTACCTCATTCATATTGTATTTCAACTAACACTAAAAAAATATAACCATTTTCACATATAGTTAAAAAGCTTTATTTTAGTTGTTGAAGGTGTTTTTTTAGCATATACAATGTAATTTAATAAATATTTTAAAAAGATATATAAGACATAATTAAATTAAAAAAGAATTAATACTTTAACTTAAAATTTACTAAAAATATAAAAAATTGAGATAATTATTTAACCTATATTTTAAATAATCAAGGGCATGAAGTAAATAACCTACAATACCTAGTATAAAGGCTATACCAATGTATCCAATACGTGTTGATTAATATTGGAGACACATCAGAAATTCTCTAAATGAATCTCAAAAGTTAGACTTGAGGAAAACATGTAAAATCCTTATTAGAAATGTAACATATCATACACACACTTAGTATCTTAAACGGACAAAATCACATTATTATTTGTATTTTCTCTTCATTTTATTTCTTCTCTTTTTATCTTTATAAATATATAAATTAAATTATTTTATTTCTCCCTGGTTTCTTTCTATTTTAATTTATTCTAACGCACACAAATTCCTTTTATTTTCTTTTAAAATTCCTTCCACCTATTTCCTTCCATCTATTTCCCTACCTCCTAACCACTCCAACTAATGGCCTTTTGTCGGTTTTCGTTGACTCTTCTTTAAAGCGGAACCGAGCGCGTCCAATTCTCCCCCACACCTACCACACAGATAATGTCCCAAAGTTTTCTCATTTTCCACGTTAGTGAAAACAAATGCAAACATGGTACAAAGATGCATGCACCTTGTTACTTGTTAGCATCATTTAAGGATGGGTTGCAATGTATTTACGAATTTAAAATGAATAATGGATACTCTTAAATATTTATAAAAAATAATAATAAGAAGAAAATATAGTTTAATATTTTACATATAATATTTTTTTAGTATAGTATTATATAAATTAATATTATATAATATATTTGATCCGGTCTTGAAATCGGTATATGGGTAAAAAGGTCATTTGACGTAAAATCGTCATGCAAGATCGACATCGCACGAGTTATTAAAATTTGATATTGGCGCCTAACACCGCACATGATGGGACGTTTGGTTTGTAGTTGGGGAAACGAAGTTGAAAAAATAAAAAAATTTAAAAGTTGATATTGATCCTTTACGTCGTTCGAGACAATCAAAACTCTATTTAACCGGATGATGAATTTTTCAATTCACCCCAATCTCGTTACTAAAGTAACGAAGCACCAAATGTCAACACCATCTTTTGTCCCCCTTTATTTAATTTTATTTATTTAAAAATAAAATATTTTTTTCACTCCCTCCAATGCCACCATTCTGGAAAACCAATCCGGAATCTGGATCCTGTCTCCCAACTCTATCACCTTCATCACCTCAATTTATTTTTGTTTCTTCTTCTTCCTCCCTCATCACTCATCTTCTCTCATGGCTTCTAACCATCCCTCTCTTCAATACCCAAAACTCATTCTATGTAATATTCCAATTTTAACTTATTAAGGTATATTAGGAAAATAAATTGGACATTCGATTTATTTTCAATGATTTGTAACTAATTGATAAATTAATTACATTAATTATCTAAATGTTGGTACATTAAAATTTTAAAACAACCCAGAAAAGGAATTGATTCTAAAATTGTTAGGAACTAAATTGAAAGAACGTTTGGTCGCTCGTTGGCCATTAGGGTTAAAAAACCAAACTACTATTGGCCAACCTAAATTCATTAGGTTAAATTCTTCTCTCATTTTCACTTTCTCTTTATTACACTCATCAACTCAGTACACTTTCTTTCTTTCTCTAAAACCCTAACACCATTTCTTCTTAACCCTCAAGACACCACACGATCTCTCCATCTCTTTTATTTTTTTTCTCTCTATTTCATTCATTTTCCACCACCACCACACCAATTCACATTACTTTCTCTCCACTCTAGTTTTCATTTCTCTTCCTCTACTGTCCACTCTCTCTTCCTTCATAACCACCACCTCCACATTGAGCCATCTCTCTCCTCCATCGCTTTCTTGCGCGTGCTGCCCCTTCTAAGCTACTACACTTCCATTTTCTTATTCATTTATTGCTTCAAATATTTAATAAGTAAATTATTTTACATTTAATTTAATATTTAAAATTTTAATATTCATAAATAAATTTTAGTAGAATAAAATAAAGACTTTAAAATTATAAAAGTTTGTGCAATGCGCACTAATTAATTAATTTCATTCTAAAAGAAACAAAGTACAAAGTACAAAGAGATGAAAGACAGATACATCTGGAGCAGTTTTTAGGAGTAACGAGATCCAGCAATGCAGCCAAAATTTAAATGGCAAGGAGGGGAATATTTTTTTTATGAAAACTCTTGATTAAGTCAATTAGATTATATATTTAAAGAAAGTTACTTAGATTATTACTTTTACTAAAGTATTATTATTATATGTTAATTTGCATAAAGAAAAAGGAAAATATAAGTACCTTTTCTTAAGTCACGAGTTAACAAATCAAACATTTTTTAAAAACATGACATATATAATTATAATGAATTTTAATAAGAGTATCACTAGTTCACTACTAATAAGAAAAAAATAAAACAAACAACTAAAAATAAAACAAGATACCCAAAATCCAAAAATATTCAACATATTTGAAAATAAATAGTTTAAAAATATTTACTTCCTTCATTTTCTTTATGTCTTTTTAGGAGGTTGAATTTACTTTTAAATATCTATTTTCTTAAGAATTTGACTCTGAGTCCATATATAATTAAATGCCCATTCTTAAATTACATTATTATCTTTTGTTTAAAACAAGATGATATTAATTAAGAAGAAATAGTATTATATATGAAAAAATAGAAGATGTATTAAAAAAGAGATGAGTTAAAAGATAGACGACCTCCTTAGTTAATCTTTAATACTTTAGAAGTTAGTTTGCTCATTTTTCGTTCCTATATAACTGTATAAAGAAAGAAAAATCTTATAAACCAAGAAATGTAATTGTCTTGATTACATAACAAAAACATATGTCAAAAAGTTTACAACAATTTATATTCCCTACTCAATCAATTGAGCTATCTCCACTTTTCATTTTAGATTTGAAAATCTAATTCTTTATCGTATAGCTACTTGAAACTTTCTATTGAGAATAAAACTTACAAATTATAAAGAAACAAAAAAAATGAAACATGTCTACTTTTTTTATAACATTTTTTTATCAAAATTTTGTGAGAGAAGAACATATTTGATTAATTTTAACAATAAGATAAATTGATTTTTTTAACCAAACGCTCCATACAATAAATAATTTATCATTATATTAAAAATTGTTTTTTCATATAAACTTAAAAAATATAATAATTAAGCCAATAATTTAAAAAACTTCTAAGATGATAAATAATGATTAAATATGTTTTTGGTTTTTGTGTTTTGACAATTTTTTTGTTTTAGTCTTTCAGTTATCTTTTCATTGATTTTGATCCTTATGTTATTTAATATGTTGAAATTGGTCACTAAATGCATTGAATGAGAAGAAAATATGGTACTTAACAAAATTTCTTATTTACCATTTGAACTGGTCTGGACCGGGCTCAAGGATCCAGTGTAGGACCAGATACAAAAGTCAATGAATGATATGTTTTATACACCAGTACAGTAGGTATCTAGTATTATGATTCGGTGTCTCAGTGGGAGAAGACCAGTCTTGCCGTCCTGGAGATCCTTCACACTAAGCTTTCGCGTTGATGGGGGGTGAAAGGTGGTGTCACCTGCGAAGACTCTCTGACGCTCAAGTCAGTGGTAGAATGAGAATTCTGATAGTCCAAGAGCAAGGTAACAGCAAGAGAGTAATAGTGAGTGTTGCAACCTGGATCGCGACGGCGCGGTGAGACCGAGAGAAAAGGGGTGGAATGAAACAGGGAGTCGCCACCAACGTTTTTATTTATAGGAAAAACACTGGAAAAAACTAGGTTCAGTAAAGCACTGGTTAAAAATTGAGATTCAAGTTCGGGAGTCGGTTACGAGTAGGGAAGGTATTAGCACCCTACATCGCCTGTCCGAAAACAGTACCAAGATTGACAATGCGCAACATAAATAGCCTTACAAAAAAATGGTTTGTTTCTTCCCTTTTATTGTTGTATTTTTTTATTTAAAAAAAATGACAGAATGGAGTGAGAGAACTGTACAAACATAGAATGTCGAAGCGAGGTCAATGGGACATTTCATCTGAATTAAACTCAACTTCGATATAAGACAGAGAAGGGAAGAGAATGCTAATAAGGCGTCACGCCTAAATTATACATCCTTGAATAAAAAAGACCGGGATAGGAAAGAGATAAGCGGGACGTCCCGTCCTAAGTATCCCTTCCCTACGAATTATGGCGAGGCTTGAGCAAAAACTAGGGGGAAATCAACAAGACGTCACGTCTAAATTGATTTTCATGGAAGTAACCAAAAAAAAGAACATTTATGAAAGAAACATGAAAGTAAGGGAATAAATCAGCAAAAGGGAATAAGAGAGATGGGCCCGACAGGAATTGAAATCCTGCTCCTACGTATTCTTGAATTATCAAGAAATCAGGGTTACGTAGTTCTGAATGTTATTCTTTTAGGAAAGGATTAGGAAAATATTGATGGGCGTCATTCTAGCGACGAATCCATATGAGGCGAAGTGCTTCGCACGTGCACGGATCCTATAAAGGTTGTGTAGACGGAAGTATTTTCCGTACGACACTGATTAAGAAAAATGAATATATAAAAAATAAAAAAAACTGAGTGGGAGAGGAAAACGAGTGCAAAAAAAAAAATAAAAAAAATGAAGAAAACCGAGTGAAACTATGAAAACCGAGTGAAACTATGAAAAATCCGAGTGAAAACAGAGAAAACCGAGTGAAACAGTGACAATATGAGTGAAACAGTGAAAACCTGAGTGGAAGTAGTGAAAATCTGAGTGAAAATAAGGGAAACCGAGTGAAACTATGAAAAATCCGAGTGAAAACAGGGAAAATCGAGTGAAACAGTGAAGATTTGAGTGAAACAGTGAAAATATGAGTGGAAGTAGTGAAAATCTGAGTGAAAATAAATGAAACCGAGTGAAACTATGAAAAATCCGAGTGAAAACAGGGAAAACCGAGTGAAACAGTGAGAATCGGAGTGAAATAGTGAAGAATCTGAGTGCAAAATAGTAAATCCGAGTTAAAAGAGGATTACCGAGTGAGAGTTGAGCAAAAACCGAGTGATGATGGTGCAGGAACACTAGTCAGAGAGGGAAGATGTGGTTTGAGGGAGTGGGAAGGTGAGGGGATTAGGAACGTGGTGCTGCTGAGTGGGAGTGTGGACAGATTGGAATAGGAGAGGGGTGGAGGATGGAAGGATTGTGGGCAGCAATGGTGAGGGATGATGGAAGGAGAAGAAGAGAAGAGTTGGTGTGAGAGAGAAGAGAGCACGAAGGATTTTTGGCAGAGTTTCCTTCTCTGAATGCCTCCTCTCAGCTGCCCTCCCCCTTGCCTATTTATAGGCTGGCTTGAGTGGAAGGCCAGCTCAGGCTTCCACTTCTGAGTGGAATGCCAGCTCAGGCCTCCACTCAGAGTGAAGTGGGGGACAACGGCTGGGTGGGAATTTTTAATTCCCCTTACTTCCACCCCTGTTTCCCACTTGTCTGCCACCCCCAGGATTCCTGGATCCACTTGGGTGGTGGAATCCAAGTCAGCACGGTCTAATAGGGGGACCTGGTGGGAATCCGAGTGAGAATGGAAGAATTTCGAGTGAGAATTATGGAAATTCGAGTGAAAATGGTGGAATTCCGAGTGAGGATAGTGGAATTCCGAGTGAGGATATTGAAATCCGAGTTAGAATGGTGAAATCCGAGTGATAACGGCTCGGATCAATCTCCCAATCAGTATTCATCTACACTGGGAGTCAATTCCGAGTGGAATGAGGCATTCCCCATAGAAGGCCGAGTGAGGATACTCCTTTCCGAGTGGTTTTACTCGGTTTGTGGTTGCTGTGAGACATTCAATCGGAAACGAGTGAAAGAGCCTCGAAGCCGATTGAAAATTGAGGAGAACGACTTGAAATTGACTCGGATCTTGTTTAAAGAAGCAAACTGACTGAATTGCCAGTCGATTCCAACTGGAAGTTGATGGAAATGGGCTCGGGAAAGGTTTGAAGAAGCAAACCGACTGAATTGCCAGTCGGTTCCGACTGGAAATTGATGGAAATGGGTTCAGGAAAGGTTTGAAGGAGGACTCGGAGGTTGAGTGTAAAGGAGGACTCGGATGAGTGAAGTTCGGAACCAATTGAAATGGCTCGGAAAAGATTTAATCATTCCTCGGAAATTGGTGGAAATGGACTCGGGATGAGAAGAATTGATTGGCCAAAAGGACTCGGGAAAGGTGGCTGACTGACTGAAGTCTCACTCGGAAACCGATTGGAAATTGGCTCGGGTTTGAGGGGGAGTACTCACTCGGTGTTGAGTGAAAATGCTTCAGTTGGTTCTGACTGAAGAACAACACTCGGAATTCCTTCAGCCGGGATTATTCACTCGGAATCTCTTCAAAAGTGACACAGAAACTTCAACGCTTGAAGGATTTACTCGGATCCTTCCTTTTTTGCACTCGGAAATTGGATTTTTGGCCATTTGCACTCGGAATGGCTTGACAGAGAGCCTTCCACTCGGATTCACCTTCGATAAGGAAGCATTTTACTCGGAATTGACTCATCCTGAGTCATTTCATTCGGACTTCTCTTGAAAATGGGCATAATCCACTCGGACTGGCTTGGCAGGGAAGCTATCCACTCGGATTTAACTTCAACAGGGAGCATTTCACTCGGAAATGACTCATTCTGAGTGATTCCACTCGGATTTCATCATTTTTGAGTCATTCCACTCGGAAATGCTTCATTTTGACTCGGATTTAACCTTTTTTTGAGTTTTTCACTCGGATTTATCTCTACCAGGGCTGTATTTCACTCGGAAATGCCTTAACCTGAGTCATCTTGTTCAGATGTGATCATTTTTTAGTCATTCTAATCAGATTTGTCTCCAACAGGGCTGTATTTCACTTGGAAAAGCTTCATTCTGAGTTATTTTGCTCGGTTCTGATTAATCTGGAGCCATTCTACTCGAATTTGACCACTCTGAATTGGAATTTAGTATAAAAATATATTTATTCCACTTGGACCGGACCAAAAGAGGTGTTCACAGTGAGTATATAAAAAACGTAACCTAGATTGAGTATGAAATTGACATATTTATAGGTGAGCGTGGAGAGTGAAGGGCCAGGTCTGATTAAGGGAAAAATATGACCCTCTTCAAGTAACAAGGACTGGAAGTGGAGCAACCATTTGTCCTGTCAGAGTATGGGTAAATATATCACTACTGAAAAAACCTTAAACAGCGACCACAATTTAGCGACCACCAACTCCCGTCGCTAATCAGCGACCGAGTTAGCGACCATTTTAAGTAAAAAGGGACCAAAAAAATGTTAGCGACGCATTTAGCGACCAAAAGGGGAATCGGTCGCTACCAAATGTAGACACCATCGCTAGCACGGTCGCTAACATCCGCGACGGTCAACTGCGTCGCTAAGTTTTGTGCTAGTGACGGAGGCCTCCGTCGTCGCTATTATTAACAAAGGATATTAGTGACGGATTTTTCCTTCCGTTGCTAATATTCAGGAGCATAGTGACGGAATTATGTACCGTCGCTAATGTTTTCGTCTTCCCTCCATATTTCCACTTTCAAGGAGGGAACTTAGCGACGGTGGTGTTGACCCGTCGCTAATATTTAGGAGATTAGTGACGGAAGTAATGTACCGTCGCTACTATTTTCGTCTTCCCTCCACATTTCTACTTTCAAGAAGGTAATGTAGCGACGGTTGTGTGTCCCCGTCGCTAAGATTTAGGAGATTAGTGACGGAGTTGTTTTACCGTGGCTAATATTCAGGAGCGGAGTGACGGTGTTTGTGTGCCGTCGCTAATGGTTTTAGTTGTAGTAACGTATGTAGCGACGAGAATTTTGCCGTCGCTAAGTGTCAGTAATACTCGACCAGCACCTCTCCCCAAATCATTTGCCCTAACTCTCCCTCCCTCCCTCCTCTGTTTCCCTGAGCTCCTCCAAGTGCCTCCCTATCTCCGACTTTCTCGACCGGTGTCCCCCCTCCGTTCCTTCCCCAAACCCTCCCTCCCTCCCTCCTCTATTTCCCTTAGCTCCTCCGTCACCCTCCGTCTCTATCTCTCCTCTGTGCCCGTCGGTTCCTCCCTCTATCTCCTTCTCTGTGCGTCTTCGTCGGCACCCATTCCCTCACCGGTGGCTACACGCATCCCTTCGTGGTCAGGTTAGTTCTCTACGTTTTTCCCTTGGTGTATGTTAATATTGCCATGGATACTTGTAGTTGCATGAACCCTTGCTATCATAGATTTGCAGTTACAATTTTTTCATATCTTTATAGATGATATAATTTGGTTTTATGTGTATTACTTATTTGTGTGCTTACTAGGACAGCTTTAGTTGAATTAAGAACTTTCCATTACAGTTTTTTCAAGTAGTCTATATTTGAACTTGCCTAGATGTGTTATATTGATAAATGTGTTGGGCTGTGTGATAGTGTGTAAAAACTGTGTGCATTGTGTTATATGCCCTGTTTGAAAAGTTTATGATTCTTCACTGATTTTTTTCATCTTAACTTCAACATTTAATTCCAATTTTAAATTTACAAGATGCTTATTAAAATGATGGATTCAGTTCAGGTGTAAACCGTATTCTTATTTAAATTAGAATTATGTATTCATATTATTCTTTTTTAGTTTTCATTAATTTGTTTGATGTAAATATTAGATGTCATTTAGACATGTTAAAAATTTGAATCAAGATGGGAGGAATGAAAATGACATTGCACAGTTGAATAGGACATGGATTCAGCATAGCAAGTGTGTGAGATGCATAGATAAAGTTGTAGTTGTAGTCTATATTTAAACTTGCCTATAAGATTGTTTGAGTTTTTTTTTGTTGTTGTTGTAGTTGAAGAACGTGACAATAATAAGTAAAATCCTTATGACATTTATTTTGTTCAAACCTATTTTGAACCTGTGTCATAACATTATATATAAAGTTAAAATCATGACCAGGAAGAAAAGTTTCTTTACAAAATTTAGGAGTCAACTTCTCAAATGATGTCCAAATGCATTAAGTTTTGGTGGTGGAGGAGGAAAGTACAAATTTCTGACAAAGAAAATATGATGAAAGTTCTGTAATTAAAAATAAAAATAGACAACATTTTCACAATTTGTCAAAAACCTATTTCTTTTTTTTTGGACAAACAAATACCTATTTGTTTTTGTTCATCAAATTGATACCTATCATTGTTCATCAAATGGGCTTGCTGTTTTGGGCCATAGAAACCCCGAGTCATGGGCCTTTGTTTGGAGCCCGTAAGATTTGGCTCCACGTGGCGCAACAGAAGCGGAACTTGGAACCTGCCATATAAGGTCTCCAATTCGGAAGCTGTGACTGAGAGAATGTAGCAGTAGAAAAGGGAAATTTCGAAAGAAACAGTAAAGAGAAAATGCGAAAGTTCGAACTATATTATAATTATAACAATGCTTATTCCACAATTTTCTTATTTCATTTTCGTTGGCTGACAATCAGCATACAACATTATTTTTCTCTTCACTCTAAATTGTAACTTCAACACTGTACTCTCCTTCCTCTATAATTTCAATTGCAAAATTTTAAGAAATTCACTTGGTAGCTCTTGATTCCTTACCCAGTACCAACCTTCCTCTTTATCAGTTCATTTTTTTTTTAATTTAAACCTCGAATTGGCACCACTGTTCCTCTCTATTACTCGCTGGACAGAGGGCATCAAAGAGGCAAAGAGTTTGGAGCCATTGCCTTCTCTTGACTGTGAGGTATAGAGTGGATACTTTGTCATCTTTTGTTCTTAGTCATCATATGCAATACACTTTTGAATGATATTAACATAATTACTAATGCTGGACAGTAAGGCTTCCTTTAAATTTAAAGTGTGTATGGTTGATTGCTTAGAAAGCTTCAATTTGTAAGTTTGATTTTATCAATTGATGATGAATATTTGATGCATGATGCGTGGTGATGGATAATCATGGTGATGATGTTTCCTTAGTTTAGGGCAGTTTTGAATTTTTTTTTAATTGCTGGAAAACCATGTTTTAGGTAAAGTTTTAAGATTATAAAAAGGATTTTTGAATGTTGATGAAATGATGTTGTGAGGTATACCCGTAAGTTATAAATTGTTTGCTAAGTTTTTGCTCTTTCACCATCTTTTGGTCTAAGGTTGCATATTGTTTTCCTAAAATTTTAAAACAATTTTCTAAGTTTAAGAAATGATTTTAGTAGGATAATAATTGTTGTTTGGATTTTCCTAGGGCCATGAAGGCATTGTAGTGTGTTCTTGAACTGTTGAAAAATGATATAAGGCCTTTATAAATGCTAAGCAAATTAATTGATATTAATTATGATGAAACTAAATTGTAAAAAAGGCAAAGTACTTATTATGTTACTTGATCTAGTTTTAAAAATTTTAGTTAAGAGATTGCTGTGTGTAAAATGAAATCATGGTGATGTTAAAAGTTGAATGGAAAAGGTGTTAAAGGTTTAGAATGTAGCGGTGTTATAAGTTGTAGTTTTAAGAGATTCAAAATCTGAAATTTTGAGTGGTATAAAAAGTACTTATTATGTTACTTAAATATTTGTCCATACACCATAACTTATCGGTACTTTTCTGGTTTGGATGGATTTTTTTCAAATAGGATTTCACTCAGTCACAAATCCCTCAAGATCAATTAAGCTCTTGATATCAAGTCAACGAGAGATAGAAATAAGGCAAATGGTAAAAACAAAGGCATGAAATCAGATTTCTTAAGACAAAAATGACATTCACATTAATTGTTTCAACATGGGTATTTATCTGATTCTCTTGTTGAAGTTTCCTTTTGCTGTCCCTTTTTGATGCCAAGAGGTTGAACAAGATAATTTATATACAATGTTAGGCGTTTTGAATACAATGTCTTTTAAACAATTTTTCCCGTATAAAAATGTTAACCATAATTATACCAAGAGAGAAAGTAAAATTATTTTTTTAAAGATTACACCGGATATTAAATAGGAAAAATATCTATTTAAGTAAACTATCATTATATCAAGTATCAAATTGAAAGTTTTTTAATTGTATAATAAATTAAAGTAGATTCATCACTATGAATCCTATCAAGAGCATAGCCCCCTGTTAGCAGCCACTCTCAATCAAGTTAGTTGGTAGGTTTAAATTTAACATGAGAGAAGTAACACTTTGATTGTGTATGGGCAAATCACTTCTATAAATATTTTCATCATTAATAGGCATGTCGTTACCAAGAAAAAGAGCAGTTGTCATCACGAACATGGTAGTCAAAATCAGGAGTGGAATCCCAAAATCCTACGAATTTGCGATTTTGGACAAGGATTCCGATCAAGATCCCATGGAAAATCGTGAATGGGCAAAATCGGAGTAAAATCGGGAATAAGATCCCAAATTCGGTAAAATCCCCAGATTTTACGATTTTGTGGGATCAGGTAAAAACCATTAAAAACCCATTTTAATTGGGTGACCTAGAAAAAGACCAGATTGTATTCGGTAAAATCTTCCTTCTTTCTCAGTCGCACACGACTTCTCTTTTGTCACTCTGCTTCCAGCGCGACGCGACTTGAACCTCTGCTTCTTCTTCTTTGTTTCTTCTTCGCGTTTGGTCTCCTGTTCCTTCTTCTTTGCGTCGCTGTATGATGTGTTCGCATCACTCTCTGCTCTGTTTGGGTTCTCTTCTTCGTGATTCTCTGTCTTCTTCGCAGCAATGGCTACCGCAGGAGGCAACTCAGGAACAGCATCAACAGGAGGGGAAGGAGGCACTTCTGCTGGTGGTGCTGCTGGCTCTGGAAATGTCCACCCCCTGTGTGCCAACTCTCGTGGTGCTAAGGGTGATGTTGCTTGGAAGTATGCAGTACCAGTTGAAGGAAGCACAAAAATGCAATGCAAACTCTGTGAAAAATAATTACAGGGGGTGTTTATAGGCTGAAGCATCATTTGGGTCAAACAAGGCAAAATGTTCAGCCTTGCAAAGCTGTTCCTGCTGAAGTCAGAATAGAGATGCTGCAGATTGTTGCTAGTTATGGATTTTTAGGGTAGTTTATGATGTTTTCTCCTTAGATTTATGACTTGAATTATGTTTTCTCCTTAGTAAGTAAAATCATACGATTCGATTTACGATTTGACGATTTACGATTTTTCCACCCCTTTACGATTTCACATGAAATCCCGATTTTAACTACCTTGATCACGAATATGTTGTTACCATAAATATTTGTCACTCAACATGCATATTAAAATGTTATGAAGAACTTTATACTAGAAAATGATTATTAGTTGTATGCAATTTTATGGAATTATAATTGAGGTATAGAAAAATATGAACTTCTCTCAGTTTTGAATGGTGGAAACCAAATAATGAAAATTTAAATGTTGGGAACTTTGATTAACACTGTTAACAATCAACTTTGTCATGCAGACCAACACACTTTATGCGTGGTCTGTGTTCGGCTCTCATCAGCTTCGTCTCCACCGCTATCTCTCTTTCGACGGTAATCCCCTAACACTAACTTTCTGGCTATGTGTGTTGTATGTTTTGAAGTGTATGCATGTCAATTATTGTTTGTTAGTGGAGAGCAGAGCTCATTAGGAATTGGTTTTGTGTGCTGATAACATGATTTTTTATGCATGTGTAATGTTGTTTGTTAGTGGAGAGCAGAGCTCATTAGGCATTGGTTTTGTGTGCTGATAACATGATTTACGATGCATGTGTAATGTTGTTTGTTAGTGGAGAGCAGAGCTCATTAGGCATTGATTTTATATATTGATAACATGATTTGGTGTTCATAACTCTGAATATCATATACAATGCGTATGATATGTTTATGATTCTATACTGGGAAGTTTTCTCTATGTAACAGGCCATTTGTAAATTTGGGAAATGTCTAGTTTACAGGGGAGACTCTGTCAAAATTTCGGCTGACTTCCTTTCTTAGGGAACTTAAAAAATGAAACTCAACTTTAATAATGTAGGGTTTAGTCGTGTGTGTACCCATTAGATTCTCGTTCAAGTTTCAAAACAACCGGTTGATGTACCGTGTTGTGTTGGATCTTGAATTGTCCTGGTTGGACAGTTTGGTATGAATAAGTAACTTGTAGGGCGTAACCCATCAATGTTGTATGCGGTCTATCTTGAAAAGTTGAATGAATGTTCATGTGAAATTTCGGTTATGGTGTTTCATATTGTCCCCAGGGTGCATGTCTGCGTGTGGTGTTTCATACCGCACGTATCTCTGTGTACTCGGGGACCAATGTGAAATGCTGCCGAAATTTCAAATGAACATTCATTCAACTCAAGATAGACCACATACAATTATGGGATGGGTTACGGATGGTTACATATTCATCCCGAATGGGATAGGGCCCCACCAATTTGCAACATCAAAGAGATAGAGAGTGATTCACAACCGATAGTCAAATAAAATTACAATAATTTAAAGTAACAGAAATCGTGCTTGTTAGATATTGTAAATGGAGGTACCGGCAAATCGGCGATGGATGTACAACCGACTAGATAGCAATCGGCGAGTGACTGAGGAGTTTATGATGGGGCTATTGGAGTTCATTCCGTTCGCTACGGCAAACACGCCTGGATTTGAAGCAACTCAGAAGATTCGTTGTCCGTGCTCAAGGTGCAAATGCATGAGTTTTGAATACGCGGATGATGTCATGTGCCACCTAACTGAGAAAGGGTTCATGGAAACATACCACTGCTGGTACAACCATGGTGAGCAGTTACCGCGTAGACCATCAGACGTAACCGTGCAACAGTCTTACTACGAGGTTGGAGGAAACAGGGATACGTACAACAACATAGAACAAATGGTGATGGATCATGTTGGGCCTTCCACCGGGCGTATGCTGGAACATAATGACCAAGCAGGTCATAGAGACTCTGACAGTGTAGAGGAGGATCCTAATCCGGAGGTGAAGAGATTTTATGATTTGTTAGCGGCGGCTCATACTCCATTGTGGGACGGGTGCAACAGTCACACTGAGTTATCCGCCTCCCTAGCTGCTTTAAGCCTAAAGGCAGATTATAATCTTTCAGGAGGTTGTTTTAATAGGATGGTCAATCTGATGGGTTCCACCATGCCTAGTAATCATAGAATGCCAGCAAACCTGTACGGTGCTAAGAAACAAGTCGCAAACTTGGGGTTGGGTTGTGTGAAGATAGAGTGTTGTGTAGGTGGATGTATGCTGTTCAGAAATGAGTTTGCAGACAAGAGTGTCACAAAATGTCTGCATTGTAATGAGGAACGCTACAAGACCGTTAAAAGGAGAGGGAAGGTAACCCGGACGGCCAGGAAGAAAATGTGGTACTTCCCTATAACACCGCGTCTTCAACGCCTGTATGCCTCATTGTCCATGGCAAAACACATGCGTTGGCATGCTCTGAACCGAACGCAAGAGGGGTTTCTTTGCCATCCTTCCGACGGGAAAGCATGGAAGTGTTTGGATGAGCTATATCCGGACTTTTCAGGCGAGCCGCGCAATGTGAGACTTGGCTTATGTACTGATGGGTTTAACCCGTTCGGTCAATACGGAAGAGCTTACTCTTGTTGGCCAGTCATCCTGACACCATACAATCTGCCTCCTGATATGTGTATGAAGAGGGAGGTCATGTTTCTATCTATACTGGTTCCAGGACCCAAAAATCCAAAGGCGAACATAGACGTGTTTTTGCAACCGTTGGTTGAAGAGTTATCACAGTTATGGGATGTCGGGGTAATGACATACGATGCGTCTTTGAAGAACAACTTTATGATGCATGCTGTTTTGATGTGGACTATTGACGACTTCCCGGCCTATGGTATGCTTTCTGGATGGTCCACGTCTGGGAAGCTTGCTTGCCCTGTATGCATGGAACATACCGGGGGGGAATCACTCCCTGTTAGTGGCAAGACAAGTTTCTTTGACTGTCATAGAAAGTTTCTACCGTTGGATCACCCGTTTAGGAGGAACAAAACCGCTTTTAAGAAGAACAAGGTTGTTAATGAACCTCCACCCCGTAGGTTATCTGGTGCACGGGTTTGGCAGAGGGTCAAAGAGTATCCTTACATCTGGGACAAGAGTGTTAAGGAGTTTGTGGGTTACGGTAAGGAACACCACTGGGTGAAGCAGAGTGTCTTGTGGGATTTGCCATATTGGAAAGACTTGTTGTTAAGACATAACATTGATGTCATGCACACTGAACGTAACGTTTTCATGAATATTTTTGACACTGTTATGGACATAAAAGGGAGAACAAAGGACAACGAGAAGAGTCGTCTAGACCTTCCGATTTGGTGTTCCAGGAAGGAGTTGGAGTTGAGGGATGCGGGACGTGGAAGAATGTTTAAACCCCATGCAAAATATGCTTTAACTAGACCACAACAGATTGCTGTGTGTATTTGGATGAATGGGTTGACCCTGCCTGACGGATTCGCTTCTAACTTGAGTAGATGTGTCGACGTGAAGGAGGGCAGGGTGTTTGGCATGAAAAGTCATGATTGCCATGTGTTTATGCAACAACTACTCCCGTACACGTTTCATGCCTTACCGAAGCCTATTTGGAAACCGTTGGTGGAGTTGAGTCACTTCTTTAAGGAGTTGACGGCTACTTCGTTGACTGTGGAGAAACTTGTGAAGATGGAAGAAACTATCCCGGTATTGATTTGTAAGTTAGAGCAGATTTTCCCACCAAGTTTTTTTGACTCCATGGAGCATTTGCCTATCCATCTACCGTATGAGGCATTGGTTGGTGGCCCAGTGCAGTATCGTTGGATGTATCCATTCGAAAGGTGAATGCTTGGTGAACTCTTTTATTTCCTTGCAAACACTTCTTATAATAGTATTTTCTAACTTAACACTATCTTGTTAATGATGTTGAAGATTCTTACGCTCTTTAAAAGATAAAGTGTCAAACAAAGCCTGCGTTGAAGCATCAATTTATGAGGCATACTTAGTCGAAGAAATGACAACCTTTGCTTCTTTCTATTTTCCGACAGAGATAGAAACTAGAATGAGTAGAATTCCCCGCAATCTTGGGGTAGCCAGCCGCACAGGGTTTGATGAACAAACATCGATTTTCAACTATCCTGGTCACCCGGGGGGCAGGCTCACAAAATGTTACATTGATGAGAAAGATCGAAAGGCGGCTCACTTGTACATTCTTCTAAATTGCCCAGAAGTGGAACCCTTTATTGAGTAAGTCATAGAACTTATATTATACATTCTTAACATAGCTTTTATATTAAACTTATTTGTTTCCTTTCAATAGCTTATACACAGATATGCTAAAACTTGCGCAAAATGATTTAACTGATGACCAAATTCATAGTGAGGTGTCATCCAAGTTCGTTGGTTGGTTCGCACAACATGTAAGACCCGTATACCAAGTGTTTTTAAGCCTATTTGCTTCTAACTCCCGTTATCTAACAATGACCTACTTCTTATGTTGTACATAGATACAAGACGCTAACAACCATATTGAAGATTCTTTACTCCAAGCCCTTTCTTGGGGGCCGGTGAAAACTGTTAAAAAATGGACTATTTACTACGTAAATGGCTACAAGTTTAATATTCTTCAATGGAGTGAAGGGATGCGCACCCATAACTACGGGGTTTGTGTTAAAGGCACCGCCGGTCAGTTGGAAGAAGACTTTTATGGAGTGCTGATGGAGATTGTTGAAGTTTCATTCTCTGGACGACTGAGAAGAGATATTGTTCTATTCAAATGTGATTGGTTCGACAACACAATCGGTGTTGGAACAAAGGTTGACAACAACTACGGCTTAGTTGAGGTCAAGAAGAATGGTAGATATAAAGGGTTTGATCCATTCATTTTTGCCCAACAAGCTGAGCAGGTTTATTACACCGACTTCCCGGGAGGACATCGGGACTGGTATGCAGTAATCAAGGCCAAGGCCCGAAGTCAGATCACTGACAATGTCTCAGAGGAGGTCGATGACGCTTATCAGCTTGCACCACACGAGCTCAACGATGCCGATTTGTTGTTCAACATTGATCCAGTCATAATGGATGAGACACTCGCCACTACGGGGGGTGAACACATTGCCAAAGACCTTGTCTCTCGATCAAAATGGTCTAGGGCTGATTTGGATACTGATGAACTTGTTCAAACAGATAACTACAGTGACACTGAAACTGAGGGGGAATTTGAAACTGAAACAGACACAGAGTGTGTAGTCGTTAAACAAAATGTTACATAGGTTTATATATATCCTGAGACTAACCTTTCTTTTCATGATTTTATCCACAGATGATGGGACGTCGACTGCCCTTCAGTAGGGGTGGTGGGTCCAGGACCCCGACATCCCGGCAGGGGACTCCCACCCCAGGACAGCAGACTACTCCATCACCACTACAACAGAGCACTCCATCACCACCACCACCACCACCAGAGCAGACCACTCCGCCACCACCACCACCACTGCAGACCACCCCATCACCCCGACTGACCACCCCAGAGCAGAGTCCTGGAGCTGGTGGCTTGGAGGACCATGGCCATCAGGCGACCCCACCTCCGGCATCCCCTCTGCCCATGTTGGTACCCGTGCCGGCCGGAGACGAGTAAGTGACTAAACCTCAAATACTTTTATGTTATTTGTATGATACTTTATATTAAACTTTAGTGGAAAGACTTGTTGGTTTATTGGATGTTACTTTAATTAGTACTTGTATAGATTGAATTGTACTGGGCACTCTTCTGTTTGTAATAGGGTAACTATTTAAACTTGGAAATGTTATATTTACAGGGGAGACTCTGCCGAAATTTTGGGGGTCTCCCTAGATTGTGTGTTGTTTTACTCCTAACATAATTGTTGTCATTACAGCTTTGTTGATAGTAGTCGCACTACCAAAGCGATTACTAAGGTTTTGAAGGCCCAGTGGGATAGTCCATATATATCTTGGATAGATGCTGGGAAGGTTGTGCAAGATAGGTGGTTTGACACCTTCTCGGTAAGTTCCTAGCTCATTTGTTGTGACATGATTTGTAAAATAGACCTGTTATTAATTTTGATTTCTCATTTCATTTTACAGCGTGATTACCAGTGGGCGGAGGGTATGATTGATGACATTAGGAAGGTCTTTGTCATAAAGACCTCCAAAATCATCAAGAGTACCCTTTGGAAGGTGAGGGACAAGGGTGAGCGCCCTCGTTGGATCCCGGAGGACCATTGGGACGGGATGGTCCAGAAGTGGGGCGGGGTCCCGTTCCAGCAGGAGAGTGCTCGGAACAGGGCCAACAGAGCCGCCGATGCTGCAGCCTCGGTTTACACTGGGGGTAGCATTTCAACCCTCGAGCACAAGAAAAGATTTGTAAGTATATTTATGTTAAACATTTCTATTATGATTCGTCTTACATGTGTACAAATAATAATCTCAATGTTTTTTGTCCACCACAGGAGCAGAGGGAGCACCGGGAGCCTTCTTTGTTTGAGGTCATGCAAATGACCAAGAAGAACAAAGCCGTTGCATGGGTAAACCAAAAGACTACGGATCTAGCGGTATTTACTTTTAACTGACACATGCTTATAATTTACAAATCAGCTTACTAATCCTATCATTGTTTTTGAATTTACAGGAGGCGTATCAGGCCAGGAGGGCCGAGAAGGAGGCGGACCTGCTGGCTTCCACTCCTGAAGGGGAGGTTCCTCCCACGCTGTCTTGTTCTGACGACAACGCCATCTATATGGAGGTTGTTGGCGGTGTGAACAAGAAAGGGAGGGTATTTGGATTGGGTGGCGTCGGCACGCAGCTGGCGAAAAAGGGGAAGACCCCTTCCTCTTCGTCTTCCTCTAGTCTTCCGACTGAGGTCGTTCAGGTAATTCAAAACCTGAACGATGAGCTACAGGAGGAGCGACGTCAGAGGCAGTTGTTGTTGGAGCGGGCCGCGACGAACCGACAGAAAGCCGAGGCGGACCGACAACGGGCCGAGGAGCAGCACGCGGAGACTCGTCGGCAACTTGCTCAGCAGCAGGAGCTACTGATACAGTTGATGGCGAGGCTACCTCCCCCTACTTCCCAGGCGCCCCTACCACCACCCCAGGATCCCCCACCACCATGATTGTATTTTTATTATTTATACACATTGTATATTTGATTTTTAGTTATGTTATATTTCATTCAGTATTTATTTTGTCATTCTTTATTTATTATGTCAATATTTATTGGTAATTACATTCAAATCAAAAAGCCTTATTGTACCTATCATTAATAATTCAACCTATTTGATAAATTAATTTAATCTATTATTTTGTTTTTAATAATAATTTAATATTTTAAAATAATTATTTAAATTTAATTATAAAATTTTATCAGCCAATACAAAATACAAAATATTTAACAAAACCTATATAAATATTAAAATCAATTTTTTTTAAAAAAAGTTTCCCATTAGCGACGGAAAAATATGGTCGTTGTATTGTTAAAAACAGCGACGGATTAGAGTGGTCGCTGTATTGTAAGAAACAACGACGGAATATATTGGTTGCTGTATTGTTTACAACAGCGACGGAATACCGTGGTCGCTGTATTGTTAAAAACAGCGACGGACCCAAGTGGTCTCTGTATTGTCAGAAAGCGATAGAATATCGTGGTCGCTGTATTGTTAAAAACAGCGACGGACCTAGGTGGTCGCTACATGAGTACCCATAGCGACGACTTATGGTGGTCGCTGGTGGCTGCTTGTAGCGACGGGGTTTTGAGGTCGCTGTAGGGCAACACTTAGCGACAGCTGGAGTTATTGGGGCAGAGACGATTTTAGCGACGACCTTACGCCGTCAATATGGTAGCGACGACATGTATGTGGTCGCTGATGTGTTTTCGACGAGGGTTTTAGCGACGTCCTCTGTCCCGTCTGAGATGCCGTCGCTAATGGTTTTAGCGACGGTTTTGGCATGGATTAGCGACCAATTCCTTCCGTCGCTAACAGGTGTTTTTTTAGTAATGTATATAATAAGTGTAAAGAATACAAGTATGGGTTATGAGGTAGAGAGTGCATTTTCCAGTGCGTTTCTCTGGCACAAATCAAGAGAATAACTGTGCCTTTACCAAACCCACTTGCAACTGCCCCTACGTCTCTGATATGGAGAACAGATTCTATCCGATATGTGAGGTGTCGACATGGACATACCAGTATAGGGAGAACACCTATACGGTTTATCAGTCCAATGTTTTACCTGCAGAATCGGTAACATATGAAGAACGGATGAAATGTCTGTGTTTGAAAATTGTTTCAGGTCACAATCGCTTGTATATTAAATTTTGATAATGACAAAGCGACCATTAGAAGAATCATGATATGACAAATAAAGTTCATGAAGATTCAAAGTGCTAAAATCATGTGCATAAACTTCTGGGAAGATTAAAATGAAGAAGTACAAAGAGCTTACAATCAATCAAATACCAGACATGATTTTTGTGCATAAGCTAATCGATTACATGATGAAGCCAATCGATTACAGAGCTATGAAAACTTTGAATAATTATATCAGGTATATGTTCCAATCGATTACAACACTGGGATAATCGATTACCTTGATTCTGGAAAAAACATAATCGATTACAGCAAAGAAGATAATCAATTACAATGTTGCAATAAATGGTATAATGTATCAGGTATTTTGCCTAATCGATTACAAGGCTAGGATAATCAATTTTATTGGTTCTGTTTGACTCATAATCGATTACAACATGAATATAATCGATTACACTGCTGCGTACAGAAATTAAATACATCAGGTATAATACATAATCAATTACAAGGGTATGCTAATCGATTACATTGACTCTGTCTGACCACTAATCGATTATAGGAAAAGACCTAATCGATTACACAACTACTGGATACTGAAATTAATGGGTTACAACAAAGTGTAATCGATTACAGATCAAGGTGTAATCGATTACCTTAGTGCCAGAATTTGGGGACGTGATTTTAAGTGCAGGATCCATCTCATTTCTCCATTTTCCATCTTTATGCCCATGCTGTGCAATGGCTCTGAACCTCCATGGCTCCTCTCCAAGGCCTATAAATAGAGCTCAAATTCAAGCACATCAAGTAAGTGACACAAGAACAAGAAGTCATCAATCAAAGTAATACATTGTGCTTAGTGAGTCCATTTCTCTTGTAGTTTCAGTTTCTAAAACTTAGGTTCTAAATTTGCATATCCTCTCTTGTTAAGAGTTAGAATTTGTGAGAGCTATTCAATTTGTGTATCTACTCTATTAAGATAGTTATTTGCTTGTAAACAAAAACACTAAACACAAAGCTTCATTCTAGTTTTGAGTGGTCACAAAGGTTGGGGTTCAACCTTTGGGTATTGATAGTTTGAGAGATTGGGTGGGGTGCCCTTATGCTAGTAAGGATTGAGTTCTTGAGTGTGAGACACTAAGAAGTTGAATTACTCATAGCTTGTATCTCTAAACTTCAATAGTGGAAATCCTTCAAGTGGGTTGCTTGAAGGCGAGACGTACTGTTAGCCAAGGCCTCGATACTCAAGAGGGGGGGTGAATTGAGTATTTCAAATTTTCGCACGGAATCCCTTTCAAAACGGTTAGTAGTACACAAATGATGCAAGATAAAAGATATGATAATTATGAAGCACATTTCATAGTAAAATACTTTAAGTTAAAAGTACAATATTCAAGAATTGATTTTGATAAATAAGGCAAGTTATTAACTTAGGCAATTCTTGAAGTTCTTAGCATGCTATAATTAATTTCAATATAAGTATAATTTCAACAACTCAAATTAATTAAGCATGATAGTTTACTAACTTGTTAACACCAATATTTTTCTTCCTCAATAATTAAATCCAACAATGTTTAAGATATTTGTTTCAAGGATTTAATATTACCAAACCATCAAATATTCTAGGCATGCAAATCAAGTCCACAATAATAAAGAGTTTAAGGGAAGAGAGAATTTGCAAACCGATATAACGAGTTCCACCACCCCGGTGTACGTCTCGCCTTCAAGCAACCCACTTGAAGGATTTCCACTATTGAGAATTTGAGATTACAAGCTTTGAGCAATTGTCTCCTAGTGTCCCACACTCAAGAACCCAATCCTCACAAGCAAAGGGCAACCCACCCAATCTCACAATCTCTCAATATCCAAGGTTGAACCCCAACCTTAATCTCTAGGAATTTTGGTGTTTGATGGTTACAATGATATCTCTCCAATAGAGTGGATACACAACTTAAAGCTCATACAAAAATAACTCTCAAAGAGAGGATATACAAATTTAGCTCACACAAATATTTTCTCTCTAACTCTTAAATAACTTACTAAGAGAATATACCAATGTAGAATAAGAGAGAATGAGTAGAAGAGCAAGAGAATGGAGGAGGAAGAAACCAAAGGAATTGCTTCAATGGTTTGGGACAAGTTTTGCCTTCAACTCCTTCTCTATTTATAGGCTCCAATGGCATGGCATGTTGCAATATTAAATTCCTTGGGAGCTTGAACTTGGAGCATGTGTGTCTCCATTCAAAATGGCATTGCAATTCCAATGAGCTTTTAATGTCTCCAAGAAGAACATGGCATGTGCATGTTTGATTTAATTCAAATTAAATTGTGTTTCCAATGTGACACATGCATGTGGAGAGGAACAAAGTGTGAAGCATTGCCTTGAACTTTCCAACCATGTTGCACAATGTCTCCCTTTGAATTCTGAATTTTTCTCTTCAAGTCTTAAATAATTCCAGCGTGCATTTTGGCTCCTGACAGGCGTAGGAATCGATTCTTTATGCGTGTGAATCGATTCATAGTATGAAACTAAAGTTCCTGGGCATTCAACAACGTGTGAATCGATTCTTTGAAAGGGTGAATCGATTCATTCAATAAAAAAGCATATCCTGGACCAAAATAAAACGCATGAATCGATTCAATGTGGTGTGAATCGATTCAATCACCTGTTTTGCACACCCTGGGCCTTTCCAAACGCATGAATCGATTCAACTGCTGGGGGAATCGATTCATCATGCTGTTCCTTCATTTTCTTGTGCATTTTTCATCCTTTTGATATGTACTTGCATATGGCTTTGTTCTTTTGATCCTTAGGCACATTTGTTGATCATTTTCACCTAATTTAAGCTTCTTTAAATGCCTTGAACCATTTCATCAATTTTGCCTCATCAAACATAATTAATTCATCCATAAATATATATGTTTGATCTTGATCCTTCATTTGTTGTGTCATTATCAAAACCTACATCAACATAAAAATACATTCTCCCCCTTTTTGATGATGACAACAAATGCTTGTCTCTTGGGGTGTTAGTATCATAACAATTCATATATATTGCAATAAAGACTCCCCCTATCATATATAATTTGATACCACATGTTGATGAAATCATAGACACAAGAAATCAAGAAAGTATTTAAGAAACAAAGGTCTCTCCCCCTTAATATATGGTTTCTCCCCATTAATATATGTTCTTTTCTCTTTAATCATTTCCCCCTTAATCATACAATAGATATCAATCATACAATAGATACCACAAAATAGTTCATCTAATTTTTAGAGCATAGTGGTAGTGTATATCTTCTCCCCCTTTCTTATATATTTCTCTCTTTATATCTCTCCTCCTTTGTAAAAGACTTTATTCCATTTAGGGTGTATATATATCTTCCTATAATCTTCTCCCCCTTTGGCATCATCAAAAAACTTCTCTTATGATAAAACAATAATCATAGTAATTATTCCCTTTTTGGCATAAATAGCATTTTACTAACTCTTTCACTAATCTCTCCCCCTTTGGCATCATCAAAAAGATCATCATCTTAATTATATTCTATGCCATCAAGATATAAACTCATGTAATCGAATAAGAGAGATTTAGAGCAAATATTTCATGAAAAAGATTTCAAATCAAAGCTCATATCATGATTAAGTGTATATGCCAATTTGATGCATTTAGAGTCAATAATCAATCACATAGTCCATTCATCAAGTAATCATATAGTTGATTGCTAACTCATTTTCAATCATGTAATTGATATCACAAGTATGGTAAGCGTCACATGATTCTTTCCAAGTAAGCACATATATCACTTCAAGTAAGTACATCATCATTTTAACTAAGCACATGGGTTTCTCCTTTTTGGCATTATCAAACACACAAGGATTTTTCCAAGTAAGCATTTAGGAGAATAAAATTGTAATCATAAGTGCCATAAACATAATCATAGAGAGGTAATATGATGGATATTCATTTATGCGTATGCTCCCCTTTACTATTGTAATTGATGTCACTTGTAAAAACATATACCACTTATTAACATGTGAAATCAATTTGATGAAGTTTGATACCAATTGTTGAACACAAGTCATGCATTTAATAGATACTAATTGTTTGAAAGATATACCAATTGTTAGAAGATCATAATGTATCATGCAAGATATATCTCCTCCTTAATCATTTAATAGATACTAAGATGTCATGATATTTTCTCCCTCTTTGACATATATTGATACCAATTGTTATAAGTAATAACTCTAAATGATGCCAATTGTTATGAACCCAATTACACTAATTTGATCAAGTCTAATACCAATTGTTATTAACTCATGTAATTGAATACCAATTGAAATTGAATACCAATTGTTATTAACTTCAATCAAGTTAAGCACCAAACACATATAATTGAATACCAATTGTTAAGCTAATTGATGTAATTCTTAAGCTAATTGATACCAATTGTTCATGTTGGCCTTATTTAGCAAGTTTGATACCATTTGTTTATTTCTTAAGCACTTCATCACCTTTTAATAGATACCACTTATGCAATGAATAGAAGTCATAATATGAATAGATACCACTCAAGAGTTAGATACCAAATGTATATGAAATTCACTAATCAATCATTAATCAAAGTGGTAATCATAGAAGAATTTTCAACAATATGCACTCAAATATAGGTATCATAGAAATGATGGAATGATTAATACAACATGTTGGCTTACTCATGCATTTGTATTGTAACACATGCCAATTTTATGACCCTTTTATGTCAAACATTCTTTTCTTGATCAACACCATTTATTTCTTATTCATTGTCCATGCCATTTGTTGCTAGTATCTAGTCATGATATCACTAGGTGGATTTGCCAAATTGAGCTCTAGATATCAATTATAAACATTTAAGCATATTATCACAAATTGTTGACATTTCAAGCATACATCATTCTTCATAATATTTGTTCAAAAACTCTTTTCAATTTCAACGATGCATATATTCAAATTTCTTTTCATATTCAAGATCAAGCATCATCAAACATATATGTCACTCAAGATAGATGCCAATTTGCTCAAGCATGGTGTATCAAGGAAGGTCATGTCATGTATTATAATGCATTTTCTCTTAATATACCATGTATTGTCACATATCATGCATTGTCATTTACATGTCATCAAAATCATGCATTGTCATATTACTAGTCATGAAATTAAAGTCTAGGCATAGAGCATACATACTTTCTCCTTAGGCATTATCAAAACCAACATATAATTGCATAGAAAAATTTTGCCTAAGATTGTCAACTTTGTAAAACATGTAAGCACAACATAGTTCTAACTCAAAGCAACTTTAAAGTTTGTCATAATCAACTTGTCATAACATATGTATTTATCATCAAAGCATATTGACAAGTATATAATCAAGAATATGTCCCCATGATATCTTCCCCTTACTAATTCAATTGAAACCATTGTTAAAGGAAGATGTTTGTTGTTTAGATACCACTAGCTAACCAACATATTTCTTGTTCAATATCATCAATAATTCATATTCAATCAAAAGTTCATGTCATTAAGAATTCATACATTATCAAGGATTCATAATGCATACATCATCCAAATTTATTCATCAAGAGTTCATGCATCATTTTGAATCTAAGCATCACGATTTAACATTTCGACACTTTGATGTTTCAATCCTTTCTAACATACATGGATAAATATATCTTAAGTTTTTTTTTTTTTTTTTTTTTCATAGAATCAAACATATTATCCAAGTAATCATTCATCAAACTTTATACCAATCATTTAAATCAAAGTTTGATTTTCACACATCAAAATTTATTATGAATAAGTATAGAATTATTTAGACATTTCTAAAGATTCTTAATAAAATATCAACCAAGTTCATAGATTGTTCAACATAATTAAGCATACATAACACATAGTCAACATGATATTTAATCCACTAAAGTAAGGATCCGATCGTACCTTGTAGTTGTGTAAAGCCTTACGTTCTTATCCTTTTCATCCCTTGTTCTTTTAGGTGAAGATTGTGAATCTTGATTCTTTGGTCATTCGTCAATAAGAGATTGCCGATTTAAAGTGTTCCTACACAATGTCAAGTTTTATGGTACCCTTTAAAAGTTGGGTCCTTTCTTGTTAGTTTAAGATTTCAAATTTGTTTTTTTTGGAATCCATACCTTTCTTGTACACTTTTGACGGGATTTCTTTATAAAGCAATTAGAAGATATATGACCATATATTCCACAATAAAAACATGTTGCATCCAAAGAGTAAGTCATAGTAGAATTGTAATGGTTCTTATTATGTTCTATATGATTCCTTTTAAAACAATTAGGCAATGAGTTCTCTTTTCTTTCATGGTTTGTGCATCTAAGAGAGGATTTGGATTTTTCTTTGTAGGATGCACAAGGGTTCTTGTAATGAACTATTTTTCTTCTTTCAAGTGTATGCTTTTGATCTTCAAGAGGTGCACTTAGATTCTTTTGACTACTTGTAAGCTTACTAAGTGCTTCTTTTAGTTCTTTATTCTCTTTTTCAAGAAGCATACATTTATCAATAAGCACACAATCATTATTATCATTACAAGTTCTAAGAGATACATTTGAAGCTACTAATTCATCATTTTGAACTCTACGATATTCTTTTTCTATGTGAACATCATGCAATTCTTTTTCAAGAGTCAAAATGGTTTGTTTAGAGCATGCATATTTCTTTGATAACAAGACAAATTTTTCATGCAATTCTTCAAATGCTTCTAATAATTCATCCTTATCAATTTCATCATCATTATCATCACTAAAAGCATTTAAAGAGCATACCTCATCATCTTGAGAGTGCTTTATCATTAGGCATGCAATTTCTTCTTCCTTCTCGTTGGTCTCTTTTTCAACGCTTCTTTCGAATTCTTCATCTTGACTAGAAAGAGTACTAATTCTTGCATCTTTATCATCATTAGTATTTCCATAAATTGTTTCAAGAGTTTCCCACATTTCTTTAGCATTGTTACAAGTAATAACTCTAGAAACATCATTAGGTTCTAATGCTAATGTGATAAGAATTTTAGCTCTAAGATTAAATTGTACCTTTCTTTCTTCTTCCTTAGTCCATAAGTTCATGGGCTTCATGCATTCTATATTATCAACAATGTATTTAGGAATAAAAGGACCAAATTGAATAGCATTCCATACCTTGAGGTCATAGGCTTGGATAAAGATTTTCAACCTTTCTTTCCAAATAACAAAGTCTTTACCATTGAAGATTGGTGGTCTATTTATTATTTCACCTTGTGGAAATGCATCATAAGAAGTAGAGGCCATCTTGATCTCTTGAAGCGGTTAAGCTTGATCTTCCAAGAGTCAAGCTCTGATACCAATTGTTAGCCAAGGCCTCGATACTCAAGAGGGGGGGTGAATTGAGTATTTCAAATTTTCGCACGGAATCCCTTTCAAAACGGTTAGTAGTACACAAATGATGCAAGATAAAAGATATGATAATTATGAAGCACATTTCATAGTAAAATACTTTAAGTTAAAAGTACAATATTCAAGAATTGATTTTGATAAATAAGGCAAGTTATTAACTTAGGCAATTCTTGAAGTTCTTAGCATGCTATAATTAATTTCAATATAAGTATAATTTCAACAACTCAAATTAATTAAGCATGATAGTTTACTAACTTGTTAACACCAATATTTTTCTTCCTCAATAATTAAATCCAACAATGTTTAAGATATTTGTTTCAAGGATTTAATATTACCAAACCATCAAATATTCTAGGCATGCAAATCAAGTCCACAATAATAAAGAGTTTAAGGGAAGAGAGAATTTGCAAACCGATATAACGAGTTCCACCACCCCGGTGTACGTCTCGCCTTCAAGCAACCCACTTGAAGGATTTCCACTATTGAGAATTTGAGATTACAAGCTTTGAGCAATTGTCTCCTAGTGTCCCACACTCAAGAACCCAATCCTCACAAGCAAAGGGCAACCCACCCAATCTCACAATCTCTCAATATCCAAGGTTGAACCCCAACCTTAATCTCTAGGAATTTTGGTGTTTGATGGTTACAATGATATCTCTCCAATAGAGTGGATACACAACTTAAAGCTCATACAAAAATAACTCTCAAAGAGAGGATATACAAATTTAGCTCACACAAATATTTTCTCTCTAACTCTTAAATAACTTACTAAGAGAATATACCAATGTAGAATAAGAGAGAATGAGTAGAAGAGCAAGAGAATGGAGGAGGAAGAAACCAAAGGAATTGCTTCAATGGTTTGGGACAAGTTTTGCCTTCAACTCCTTCTCTATTTATAGGCTCCAATGGCATGGCATGTTGCAATATTAAATTCCTTGGGAGCTTGAACTTGGAGCATGTGTGTCTCCATTCAAAATGGCATTGCAATTCCAATGAGCTTTTAATGTCTCCAAGAAGAACATGGCATGTGCATGTTTGATTTAATTCAAATTAAATTGTGTTTCCAATGTGACACATGCATGTGGAGAGGAACAAAGTGTGAAGCATTGCCTTGAACTTTCCAACCATGTTGCACAATGTCTCCCTTTGAATTCTGAATTTTTCTCTTCAAGTCTTAAATAATTCCAGCGTGCATTTTGGCTCCTGACAGGCGTAGGAATCGATTCTTTATGCGTGTGAATCGATTCATAGTATGAAACTAAAGTTCCTGGGCATTCAACAACGTGTGAATCGATTCTTTGAAAGGGTGAATCGATTCATTCAATAAAAAAGCATATCCTGGACCAAAATAAAACGCATGAATCGATTCAATGTGGTGTGAATCGATTCAATCACCTGTTTTGCACACCCTGGGCCTTTCCAAACGCATGAATCGATTCAACTGCTGGGGGAATCGATTCATCATGCTGTTCCTTCATTTTCTTGTGCATTTTTCATCCTTTTGATATGTACTTGCATATGGCTTTGTTCTTTTGATCCTTAGGCACATTTGTTGATCATTTTCACCTAATTTAAGCTTCTTTAAATGCCTTGAACCATTTCATCAATTTTGCCTCATCAAACATAATTAATTCATCCATAAATATATATGTTTGATCTTGATCCTTCATTTGTTGTGTCATTATCAAAACCTACATCAACATAAAAATACACGTACACCAGGGTGGTGGAACTCGTTATATCGGTTTGTAAGCTTCTCTTCCTTACTCTCTTGCATTTACATATTGCATCTGGCTGGTTTATTGATTTGGTTGTGATTGCATTACTTAAACTTGATTGATTTGGCTAAGCTAAGTTCTTGCACACCAAGTGTTTGATATATTGCCAAAGTGAATTCTGCACATCTTTTCTATCTTATTTCTTGCACTATACTTGCTGTTTCTTGCATATAATTATCTTTTGAGAAAAAGGAATCAATTTCAAAGGCTTTCCAAGCAAAAGATTTAAAACTCAATTCACCTCCTCTTGAGTATTGAGGCCACTTGACTAACAATGTCATCCTTGCCCCGATACCGATATCAAGACCGGATCACCATTCGTTTATTAGGTAACATTAACTCATTTTATTTAATATACTTATTCTCTCATATCAGTATCATTGAAAAAAAAGTAACTATTAGTGTTTTAAAATTTTAAGTAAACATTTAAATAGAAACAAAATTTATCTTGTAAATGGATAATTAAATAAAAACAGAGAGAATAGTCATTTGAAAATAAAGTAGAATTATATATATTTAGTTAAAAAAAACCTTAAAACACATGTAAAAAAAGTGAGAGTATTCGATGTTCTTTTATCTAATTTGTCTATATTTATATATGTTAAGAAATCAAAATATAAAATTATTTTATTAAAAAATATGTAAAAACTACTTTAAAAAAGTTCCCAACAATTAAAGGTGGGCATACGGGTCGACCTACCCCATAACTGGCCAACCCATATAAGTCCATCCCACCAATCTGCGTGAGTTCGCTTTTTAAATGGGGTGGTTTTCTTAGGACAGTGTAAGGACTACAAGCCCGCGGGCCAGCCCACTTATATTTTTATATTTTTGACTTTCTATTTTTACTTTTTTTATTTTAAAATTATTAGAATTTGGTTCAAAACACATATTTTTAATGAAACTCAAGTCACATAATTTAAAACATTTAATCATCCAAAATCGAAAACCTTTATGAGTAATTTTAAACAAATTAATAATCAATAAAATTTAAATTATAATTTTCTTATATTTTAATATAAGCAACAATAATATAACATCATTTTAAATTAAAATTTTTTCCTTTTTTAAAGTGTAAAATGAAAATGAAATAATATAATTATTTTAAAATAAAATAACAAATTTAAATATAAATAATGCTAAATTACAAATTCGTATTTTAAATAATTATATTTTTTCAACCGAAAACCTATATTAGAATAGGTTAAACGAATGGGTCCATAAATTAGCGATGGACATTGTCGGTCGTTGTTTTTTAGTAACTGTCATGGGTTTTTTTAGTAGTGTGATACATGTACAAAGTATTCCGTCTTGTATTGTTTCCTTTAACATAAAACCTCTCTTTTATTAAAAAAGTCTAAAAATGCAACAATATCTCCTTTTAAAATGTATGAGATTTCAAAATATTATTTCTTAAAATTAAATCAAATTTTCAATTTTTTAAAAAATCATTTCTCAATGTCTTAAAAATCATTTAAAAACCTAAAAAATTAATTTTTAAAATTTATTTCAAAATTCTGAAACTATATATCAATCATATTGTGACATGTGTCAACATATCAATTCCTGACACATGTCATAAGACAAATATTTAATGATAAAATAAAATACTAAAAATAGTTTTAAGTAAATAGGATATTTAATTATTATCTAACTTTTTATTTAGATAGAAAATATTAATAAATGTATAATTATTGAATAACATTATGTATAATTAATTTAATACATGTTGCAATTTTCTTATTTTTCATATTGTATATAACACATGTCGGTCTATTAGGGGTAATAGGATTTTTCAAAGGATCAAGTCAAACCTAATTATTTAAATACACTTTTTGATCACTCTAAACGTGTAAATACCAAATCGTAGAGAATTACTTTAGGAAAATAAAATTTATTATTCAAAATATCACTAGAATTATAAGGAGACTTTGACGTCTTATTTATACAATAGACAACTATCATATTCCAAAGTTATGAGAAATCAATATATCTAAGATATTTTCAAAAATAGAGGGGGACGGAATAGGTTAAATGAATGGGTGCACAAATCCAAACCCTATCCTGATCTACCAACAATCAACGAGTTGATATACCCTTTTTTGAACCGTACGAGAACGTCCTGTGTGTCACCCCACACCGAAACTTTCCATGTGAAGAGGAGAGGAATCTATGTAAAATGGTACTCATTAAAACAGTGATTCGTTTCCTTTGACACCAGTTAATTACCTCAGCGATTACGTCAACAGTTACAAATGGCTGATATTGTGCCACATGAACGACCCGTCCTTATATATTCTGGTACGCCAACGATTCTTCAGCACTGTTAATCTGATAACTAAAATGGCGTTACGAGCAGAGGAAGAACACCCGATGAAGGCATTTGGATGGGCAGCGAGGGACTCATCTGGGGTTCTCTCCCCTTTCAACTTCTCCAGAAGGTACTCTCTCCATCCCCATTCATTTTCTTGTATTCCCTTTTCAGATGCATTTTTTCTCTTTAAACAGGGAAACAGGAGAGAATGATGTGTCTTTCAAAGTGCTGTATTGTGGTATATGTCACTCCGATCTACACATGCTCAAGAACGAGTGGGCCAACTCTGTCTATCCACTAGTACCCGGGTATGTTAACCATAACATAACCCTCATTTTTCTTTCTTTCTAGCAATCGTCCTGTCATAAAAATTATTTTTTAATTCTTTATAACTCAAACATGTTTTCAATACATTTATGTAAAAATTTATATCAATATAAATAAATAGAATAACTTTTATTGTTAGGTATATCATTGTTTAAATTCTCATTGCTTCCTCTGTTCTAAAAAATGGGATGAAGTACATCCCTATCCCTGAAACAAATAGACTAAAGGCAATAAAAAATTAAATAGAAGAATGATGCGTATTTCAATCTATTTTTGGAATAGAGAACGAAAGTTAATAAAATTCACTTTTGAGATATCTATTTAAGCTTTAAAACATATGTATCTAAAACATATTAAACCCTTACATTATTATCAATATTATAATAAATTTAAATATTAAACTTCAAATTCTATCCTACCTATAAAGATTTATTTTGGTAACTTTTAGAAGGTGCTTCGTAAGTTAATTTTTTTATTTAAGGGAATTATATTTAAGAGAAGTTATATTTTGTGGGAATTATATTTCCTAGAAATATCTATTATAAATATGTTTAGTGTGATTAAAATATTTGTGAAAAAATTATACAAATCTTTTAAATTTCGATCACTTTGTATTTATGATAATTTTATATAAGAATTTAATGTGTAAAGATATGTTTCAACAAGTTTATATTCGGAATAATAATTATATTTTTTACATATGTTAAGAGGTAATTCCTACCCTTTTGGTGGAAAAGTTTTAATGGGAAACAAACAGTCCCAAAAACTAGAATAACTATAATAATTTTCTGTAAACACAGTCAAATATTTTTTAAAACAATTACACCAAACAAGAAAATAAAATATTCATAAGTTAGAATTTCAACCCTTAATATTAGTAATTGTTTCTTTGCTAATGGAAATCTTTGATTTTCACAATCCCATTTTAATAATGTCGAGATTTTTTTTAAGATGAATAATGTCTGGTAATTTTAAATTATTTTAACTTGACCATTGTTATATAGTTAATAATTTTGTTGATATTAAATCAAACTATTTACGTTCACTATGATATCATATTCAGTCCATAACAAAATATCATAGTTAAATAATTTTGTATTTATTATATTTTCCTTTTCATATTTTAATAAAATAATGAGTTTTTATTGATTTTTTTTTATTCTATTAAACTTTAATGTCTAATTGAATCTCTTAAAAATATTTCCAGTAACTGCTATAAATATTAATAACTTATTATAAGATTTTATTACAATTTTAATTGTTTTATTATGTTTAAATGTTAATACGTGCATATTACAAAAAATATCATACACGGCTATATCACTGTAGCTGCTACCCTGATTGATGAGATTCTGTTTTTATATATAATAATGCAGATTAGAATAGGACAAAAAAGTTAGGGCGATAATATATGATCGTGACCATCCTACGCTGCGTTGAATTTTTCAGATATTTTTTTTTGTTTTTTTGCAAATTGGACGTGACAAAATCCTTTCTCGATATGATACCGACTCTATTAGTATTGCTAATTTTTAGGGGATATAAAATTATAAGTTTAAGGTTCTTGTGGCTTATATGTGCTCAACCTGTCTAGGGTTTTTGCCAAAATGACGTACCTTTCAGAAATATTTGTGTCTGGGTTGAAAAAATAGTATTTGATGGTTTTAGATAGAATATGTTAAATCATGTTTTAATTTCACATTTTTAAAGGATATTTTTTCAAAAATGCATTTCAAAAATACGGAAATGGCTAGAAAATTATACTTAGATATACGTTTTTGTATTGGCACGGACATTAAAAAAAACACATCTTAAACTAGCTTATTTGACTTTAAAAATGCACCCTCAAGCTACCTTTTGGCAGTTTAACACATCTTAGACTAGTGTTTTTGACTTTAAAAACCTAACCAGTAGGACTTTTCTACTTGCTTTTGCAGTTCAACACAACATATTGCTAACATTATTTTTTTTAGAGAAATTATATTTATAAAATGTGTTCATGTACAATTGAGAGAAATACAGAGAACAAGAGACAGAATGTGATGATGTGACAGGGATAGAGAGGGAAAAATGTTGTGTTAATTATTTTATGATATTGTATCATGAATAACGTCTCTTTTTAAAAAAATCTTTTCAAAAAATACTATGTTTTATTATATATATTTTCTTTTTTCTTATATCTTCCATATACTTATACCGTGTTGTAAGTGTAAGTTTAATTGGTCAATTCAATTCAATCACTCATAAAGCTTTTGGTCATCAAGTAAGAACTTTGCAACTGATTTATAATGAGAATTGATGATGTTTGATTCGAATTTGCATATAGGCATGAGATTGCTGGTGTGGTGACAGAGGTGGGAAGCAAGGTGCAAAAGTTCAAAGTTGGAGACAAGGTAGGTGTGGGGTGTTTGGTTGGATCCTGCCGCACATGCAAAAGCTGTGGTGATGATCTTGAGAATTACTGCCCGAAGGCGATTCTGACATATAGTGCGAAGTATGTTGATGGCAGCACCACATATGGAGGCTACTCTGACACAATGGTTGCAGAAGAACACTTTGTGATCCGCATTCCTGATTCCATGCCACTTGATGCTGCTGCACCTCTCTTATGTGCTGGGATCACAGTGTATAGTCCTCTGAGATATTTTGGATTTGATAAGCCTGGCCTGCATATAGGTGTTGTTGGCCTTGGTGGGTTGGGTCACATGGCTGTCAAGTTTGCCAAAGCTCTTGGTTCTCAGGTCACAGTGATTAGTACCTCTCCTCACAAAAAGAAGGAAGCCATTGAACATTTGGGGGCTGACTCATTTTTGGTTAGCCATGAACAAGATCAAATTCAGGTATCTGTTATAATTCTGTTTCCTTGTTGTGAATTAAGTTTCTTTAAGGTAACATCATAGATAAAGGTAACATTTAGTGTTAATTTTGAATGAAAAAGTTTAAAATTTTTAAGGGTACTAGTTAGTAATTTTCATTTGTTCAAATACATTCTTATGAGAAATAGTTTATGATCAATTTCTAATGTTGTTTTGTATCCATGTAGGCTGCAATGGGTACTTTGGATGGTATCATTGATACAGTTTCTGCTACACATCCTATGGCGCCTTTGCTTGGGATGTTAAAGTCTCATGGTAAACTTGTCATGGTTGGTGCACCAGATAAGCCTCTGGAGCTGCCAGTATTTTCTTTACTTCTAGGTAAGCATATAAAAGCCCAAGTTATGCTAAGTTTTAGAATAAAAATGTGCACATCACACAATGACTTGAAGGGTGAAAATTGAATTGGCAGGGAGAAAGTTGGTTGCTGGCAGCTGCATTGGAGGGTTAAAGGAGACACAGGAAATGATTGATTTTGCTGCCAAACATGGTGTGAAACCTGATATTGAAGTTATTCCAATGGATTATGTGAATACTGCAATGGAGCGCCTTGTCAAAGGGGATGTGAAGTATCGGTTTGTTATTGACATTGGAAACACACTAAAGGCAAGCTCTTGAATACAAAATAGTTAATGCTTAGGTCTCTTTTGGGGCAAGAGAACACAGCTGAGGGGGTTGAATCTGATATTTTAGAAGTTGTTTTTGGTTATGGTTGAGTTGAGGTTTTTGCTTCGAGGATTTAGGCTATGTCCCTTGATAAATAAGAAAATGTGGTGTGTAAGCTTGGACGCATGTAATTGGATCAAATTCGTTTTGCACTACATATTAAATGTTGATGATCTTTTTATGATTTCTGTTTTTAAATTTTTAATTTCTTACTTATTTTTAGTTTAAAATGATTCTTTTATTGAATAATAAAAATATCATTATTTACTACTAATATATATATATATATATATATATTTATATTAATTAGCAGTAGTTATTGATAATAGTGTTTAATGCTATTAAATTGTTTAAATGAAAATATAATTGTGATAAAAGTAGTTATAGATATTTGGTAAAACTATTAAAAAAAGTTATTCGTAAATTGATAAGTTAAATGCTAGAAATTGAAATTGTTGAGTAAATAATAAGATATCATAATTGATAAATGTAAAATAACTACTTAAGACATAACTTATAATTACACAGTATTTTCTTAATTGTGAATTTGTATATTTAATTTATCTTAAAGAATTCAATATTTGTCATGATTAAATATAGTCAAATAAATATTTTTCTGTACAAAAATTTTACAAAAAATTGGTATGAATAAAAAGGTTTTTTATATGCATGACAATAAAATAAATGGTAACGTAGGAATTGTAAAGACTAATGATAATAATAATTAAATAACAATATTTAGCTAGTAAATGAAAAATTGAAATAAAGGAAAATATTACTTACTCAAACACGATGTGAAACATTACTTGCATTTTAATTTTTCAACGACCACCTGAAAGTTATTTTATATATTATCCCTTAATAATTTTTTTAATTTATATTACCTACCCAATCAATTGAGCTATCTCCAATTTTCATTTTAGATTTGAAAATCTAATTCTTTATCAATAGCTACTTGAAACTTTCTATTAAGAATAAAACTTACAAATTATAAAAAAACAAAAAAAATGAAACATGTCTACTTTTTTGATAACATTTTATTTATATCAAAATTTTGTGAGAGAAAAACATATTTGATTAATTTTAACAACAACAGAAATTGATTTTTTTTTATCAAACACTCCATAAAATAAATAATTTATTATTATATCAAAATTTGTTTTTTTTTCATATAAGCTTAAAAAAATATAAGAATTAAGCCAATAATTTTAAAAAACTTTTAAGATGATAAATAAGGGTTAAATATGTTTTTGGTTTTTGCGTTTTGACAAATTTTTTGTTTTGGTCTTTCAGTTATTGGTCGCTAAAAAGTATTGAATGAGAAGAAAATAGGGTACATTTTAAGAAGTTTTAGAGTAGAATAAGTTGAAGAGACTAATCAATACAAGAAGATTTACATGAATTACTCCTAAAACAGCTCCTATCAAATTACTAAAAATAACTCAAATCAACACCTACCAGAAATAGACAGATTAGCTTTCTAATCAAATCCTGATAGAATCTATTACATATATACAGTTGTACAAATTAATATATTTATTCTTATCACCCTTCCTTAAGTTGGTGCATGCAGATTATGTATGCGCAACTTGTCAACTAGAACACGAAACTTAGAGTTGCCAAGAGCTATAGTAAACATGTCAACCAGTTGTGCATGAGTGGAGACATATGTAGGTTGAATATTTCCACTAATAATTTCATCTCGCACAAAGTGACAGTCGACTTCAATGTGCTTTGTACACTTATGAAAGACGGGGTTCTTGGAAATATGAAGAGCTGCTTGACTATCACAGTAAATATGCATGGGCTGAGGATGAGGTACACCAAGGCAAGATAAAACACCTTTCAGCCATTTGAGTTCACAAGTAGTTGTTGCCAATGAACGGTATTTGGCCTCTGCAGATGGGTGAGAAACAATGTGTTGTTTTTTGGTTTTCTAAGATATTGGTGATTGCCCAAAAAGGATAAACCGCCCCGCGTGTCAAGGGGCAACTTGCCCAATCGGAGTCACACCAACCATACAAATTTAAATCACTTTCTCTATGCAAAAGTATACCTTGCCTGGGACTGCCTTTCAAATATTGAACAACTCACAATGCTGCCTCTCAATGTTTTGTCTTGGTTGTAGCATGAATTATGAAAGAGTGTGCACACAGTATGAGAGTTCTGGTCTGGTAAAACAAAGATAGATAAGTCAGTGCACCAATCTTCTATATTATTTAGCATTGTCAAGTAGCGGACCGATAGCAAGAGCCAAGTGATGATTCTGTTCTAGAGGTGTGCTTGTTGGCTTAGCTCTAAGAAGGCTAGCTTCAGTGATTATGTCAAGAGCATATTTTCGATGACAAAGAAAAATACCAACTGGGGAATGGGCTACTTCAACTCCAAGAAAATACTTTAGAGTTCCTAGGTCCTTCATATAAAAACAAGTATGCAAATAAGTCTTAAATTTATCAATTGCTTCATAATTTTTTCCATAAATCATAAGGTCATCCACATAGATCAAAACAATAAGATGCAAGTCTGACTTTTGCAGCACAAAGAAAGAATATCATAGAGCGATTATGTGAATTCATAGCTCTTGAGAGCGGTAGGCAACTTGGCAAACCAGCACCTAGGAGCTTGTTTTAATCCATAAAGAGATTTATTAAGCTTGCACATCATTCTAGGCTGTTGAACAGAAAAACTAGGTGGTAGTTTCATGAATACTTCCTTTAGAAGTTCCACATGCAAGAACGCATTATGTAAATCCATCTGCTACACCTCCCAATGTCTTGCTGCTACTACTGCCAACACTAATCACACTGTCACTATTTTTGCAACAGGGGCAAAAGTTCCTGTATAATCCACCCCCTCTTCTCGATGATTCCCAAGAATGACGAATTGAGCTTTAAACCTCTCCACTGTTCCATTGGATCTATGCTTTATCCTATACACCCATTTACAACTGAATGTCTTTTTTCTGGGGGCAAGGACGTTACAGTCCATGTACCATTGCTTTCAAGAGATTCAATTTCACTTTGCATTGCCTCCCTCCATTTTTTATTTTTAATAGCCTCATTATAAGTCATAGGTTCAGGATCTTGTGTGATAGCTGCAAAGAAAGCACAATGTGCCAAAGAGAACTGTAAAATATAAAGTAGCGGTCCTACATAACACACATGTTCTTAGTAAACTGTAAAATACAATATGATTCATCTATTAGTTGTGACACTAATATTAGATTGCAGTTCAATTTAGGAACATAGAGAACATTTAAGAGCTTTACTCCCTTTTAACATCACAGTTCCTTCTTTGGTTGTGGCTGTAACACCCTCGGTTAGATAAGACAGACCCTTTTATCTAGGATCATCCTATTTAACCGAGAGGTCATAAGTTTTCAGAAAAAGTGAATATATTTTTTTTTGTTTTATAATAAAAAGATGGCAGATCAGTGGAAGCAAATAGTAAAGAAATCACATAGTGATTCACAAACTATAAGTAATTGTACTCTTAACAGAATGGGGCACGCAGGCACCCTTAAGTATTAAAATAGTCATCCATAAATATTTAACTACATATATTCTATTTTTAATGAGCATTCTCAGTTGGTTCAGCGTATTGCTGTTCTTCGAATTCTGGTTCTTGATTTCCTAATTCCTCTAAAAATATTCAACAGTAAGGGTGAGTATAACCCAAGACCCTGAAGGTTACCCGGTGCGGACATAATCCAGTTAACAGATAATATCACATCATGCAATTAACATATTTATAACTATAACAATCAAATGAGCTGTCATGGAATGCATGAGTTTGATTTATTATGATTTATCTTAATTAAGTCTCATGATGCATGTAGGCCCAATAAATCAATTCATTATCTCCTCATTCTTTCTAGAGCGATCGAAGTCCGCCCAAGCCCCCATTCATTTTCATAAGGTACGAATGAACTCATTGGTTCTCATCATTTATATATTATTTTGGGGCTTGGATCTCCGCGATCATAGTAACACTCCGTCATTTAGTCAAAGTACACCAGAATTGCATCGTCTCACCCGGCTATCAGGCGTGACACTGATGCCATTGGGTTTCCGTTCCGGTTGTACTCCCAAGATTCTTCATGGAGATCGAACGTGAATGTCCTCCAGCGTACCAGGTGTATGCTCTAGATAATTTTTTTCTCCGTCAAAATATTTTCATGATGCGAAATGTATTCTTTTTATCATTTGAGCCTTGGGTATCTATGTGTTTCCATTCTCATCATATTATTCACAAGCTCTTGGATCCCATCAATTATTTAGACGTTGCAAGTCATGTTGATTATTATTTATTCTTATTCTAGAAAATATATCGGTTATACCTTGGCTAAAATAATACTTTGTTTAAAAAGTAAAATAATATATTCCTTATTTTATTACTCGTAATTAAAACAATAATAATATCTATAACAATAATAATAGTTAATAATAATAATAATAAGAATAACAATAATAATGATAATAATAATAGAAATAAGAACAATAATGATAATTATGACGTCCCAATAATTTAAAAATGATTAAAGAAGAGTTTCTGAATGAAAATCCAAGTGAAAAGTATTAAAAACAAGGTTTTTCCGAGTAAAACAAGTGTGATTCCGAGTGAAATAAATATGATTCCAAGTGAAATCATACTGAGAAGAGTTTTCTAAATGAACTGACTAAAAATCTGAGAGAAATTAGACTGAGAAGCTGTTTTCCGAGTGACATGAGTCTGATTCCGAGTGAAATGTTGGAAACCAGATTTTCCGAGTAAAATGAGTTTTATTCCGAGTGAAAATGAGTTTTCCGTGTGAATTAACCATGATTCCGAGTGGAATCAAACTGAGAAGAGTTTTCTGAGTGAAAATAACTATGTTTCCATGTGAAATCACTGAAAAGAGTTTTCTGAGTGAAGTTAAAATGTTTTCCGAGTGAAATATGTTTAAGGAAGAGTTTTCCGAGTAAAATATTTGATTCCGAATAAAATCAAACTGAGAAGATGCTTTCCGAGTGAAAGCAGACTGGGAAAAGTTTTCTGAGTGAAATAAGATGTTTTCCGAGTTAAATCAGTCTAAGAAGCGTTTTCTGAGTGAAATAATGAAGATACCGAGAAGAATAAACATCCAAGTAGTCCTTTCAAGCAGAATGATCGGATCGGTTTATGTATAAGTAAAGTTATGTATTTGTATATCTTAGATGATCCGGTCGGTTTGATAAAAACCGAGCTTGTTATTATAGAATCCGACTTCTGTTTATAATTCTTCACTAGAATTCACATAGACACCCATGATTCTTAGTATTTTCACAGTCCAATACAGATCATATCTTTTCACAATTCAACACTGAGTATATCCACTAAGCAACAAATATATATATATATATATATATATACAAATAGTAACATTTAAAGCATTTAATTCACAATAACACCGAATCTGTCCTGGAAAGGTGAGGACCAAAGGTACCTTAACCCTTTCCTTTCACTCGAATTTCCCCAGAATACCCGAGAATATACCCCCCTTACCTTAATGGAGTTGCAGACGTTCCCTTCACTGTCCTTGCTTCAGCTCCGAGTAAAAGAAAATGGGAAATGAGAGAGGAAGAAACTTGTTCGTAGAAGAAGATGGAGAGAGTTTTTGTTAATTTCTAATGGTTCTGAACTTGGGAGAAGAAGGGTGGCATCGATTAATAAGGAGAAGGCAAGTGGGAGACAATACTTTCTCGTGAGTGAAGGTTAGGTGAGAATAATGGAGACTTTTGAGCTGTTTCCACCGTCAGCTTGCATGATGGTAAGGGAATATATAATAAAATATATAAAGGTGCTTTGATTGGTGCAACTTTCCCTGTAGTGGACTCGTTCCTTTTTGGATTTATGTGGACTTAATGGACCGGTCAACAGGAACGAAAGGAAAAATGGCTACAGGGGTCATCTCGCTCAAGCAAAATCCGACTTGCTTGAGCGAGGCACAAGGCCCGCTTGGGCGAAGTGAAGAAAAGAGGATCAGAACCGACTGCGCTTGAGCGTAGTATGCTCGCTTGAGCGTGGTTCCTTCACGCTTGGTTCAGCAAGGCAAAATTTCTCCTCGCTCAAGCGAATTCTGACTTGCTTGAGCAAGTCATCCAATCCTCGCTCGGAATTGCTCTGAAACTGACTCAAGGCACTCGGTTCTCACTTGGCAGAATCTGTCCAGACCGAGTTCTCTCTCACTCAGACTCTCACTTGGTAATTTGTTCTGAATCCGAGTCTTCACTCACTCGGGTTCCACTCGGTAAAACCTTCCAGAACCGACTCTCACCTAATTGGACACTCACTCGGAACTGTGTTTTCTCAAAATACTTAGTCGGATTTTACTTCCTTAGAGGTGACTCAGTCGGAGTTGCCTCACTTGTACTCACTCATAAAGTATCTCACTCGGTAGAATTTTCCTAAAACCGGCTCAAGCCACACAGGTTTTCCACTTAGCAAAATAATCCCGACCGACCCATTATTCACCCTCACACCGACTCATCTTGCTTGATTTTCTACTTGGTAAAATCAATCAGAGCTGACTCGTCTCTTACTTGGCCTTTCACTCGGCAATATATTCCAAATCCGAGTCATTTCTCTATCATTCTTTCATTCGGCAACTTCACTCAAATCTAAGTCATTTTTGATGGTTCTCACTCGGTTAAATCATTTCAAACCTACTTTTTTCTCACTCAGCAATTTACTTCAGAAATCGACTCTTTTGGACAACACATCATAAATCCCTATAGGTGCCAATCCCCCACTCGGAATTACACCCTCGGACTCCACCATCAAGTTCCATTCGGCATTACTATGACTTCTCATCACTCGGAGGAATTCACTAAACTGTCTTACTCAGACCTAATGAAATCTTGTCCACTCAGATTTATTCAAACTCCACATCACTCGGAGGGATTCAGTAAGTGTAGTCTTACTCGGAATTATTTCATACTTGGCCACTCAGAATACATATTACCCTTAATCAATCGGAATATACATATAACATTGTTCACTCGGAATATGACTCCTAGAGTATGCCTCAATCAAAACCTTCACAACCCTTCTTCCCTCAGAAGAGGTTCACTCGGCTTTTACCACTCAGGAGCATTTAAGTCCTTCCCTACTCGGGTTCACTCGGCCAATCATCTCTTAGCAACACAGACTATCCTTTCTCAAAATACGTTTCACTCGGGATCCTTTAAGGCTTTCACCACTCGGAAAAAGGAGTCATAAACATAAGCCTCACTCAAAAATTACCTCTAAGCCTTATATATATTCTACTCGGAATGGATTCCCATCACTATATTTCACTCGACATTTCATATTCGGGGCATGCCACTCAGGACAGGTTACACTGGGCTCAGATATGCCCCTACTCGGAACTCCATTTCCCAAAATACCGCACTTGGAGATCTTTCTACCCGGAATGTTATCCCCTTCCTCACTAGGGAGGTCCTGACTTGGACAAACTCACTCGGATTGAACTCGGATATATCCCTGACTGAGTCTCTTCACTCGGAATACTGTAATCAGAGAAGTTTCATTCGGAAAAGGAAGCACTTGGCAAGGTTTGACTCGGAAATAAGTCATTCAAGGGTGTTTTGACTCGGAATTTTCACCCAGAAGTGGTTCTCTTGAACACACTTCACTCCAAATGTCTCCGAAGCCAGGATCCCACTCGGTAGTAACCCTCTCGGTCATATGTTACTCAGACAACATAACCTTACACTCGGAATTTCATCTTTCAGTCAGAATTTCTAATCCTTCACTCTGAATTTCTCTCTGTCACTCGGAACAGAGCCCCTTTTCACTCAGAATTTGAATAAGTACATTATTGGTCTATATAAATTCCATAATTACACACAAAAATGAAATTCTTATGATATTACAGACCATCTACAGAGTATTTATTTACCAATTCTCACTTACAGACCTTTCATTTACCAAATAAGACTGTTACTAAAAACAGGGATGTTACACTCTCCTCCCCTTTTGGGAATTTCGTCCCGAAATTCAAGGTTAGAATAATTGAGGGTACAATTCTCTAATCTTTTCCTCAATTTCCCAAGTAGCGTCCCCATCATCTGACTGACTCAAAACTACTTTGACCAAAGAGATTTCCTTGTCTCTTAGCTGTTTGAGACGTCGGTCAACAATCTTAACCGGTGATGCTTCAAAGGTAAGATTTTCCTTCAGAACAAACTGATCAGGACTCAGAACATGATCAGGGCTTGGTACATATTTGTGGAGTTGAGAGACATGAAAGACATTATGAAGGTTTGTTAACTCGGGTGGCAGAGCAATACGGTACGCATTGGTTCCTATCTTTTACAGAATCTGATAAGGTCCTACGTATCTGGGACTATCTTCTTGGCCTTTAGAGCTCCTCCTATACCAGTGGTAGGGGTATCTTTGAGAAATACATGCTATTAATATACCATCATAAGGCATCATTCCCCAAAACTCATTGTCCAGTCCTAGACTTGTTTTAGTCCAATTTACACGCTTGTATTAGGCTTCAGGAATTCCTCTCCCAAAACCAAGATTCTTTAAATCTTAAAGAGTTAACCATACCTAACAACAACAATACTATGATCCTTAGCCTTAAGACTTCCAAATCATCACATGAATCATTCAACCATCACCAAAATTTATTCAAACTCATTATAAACCTCTTGGTTTCATCTAAGATCATTACCAATTCAACTATTTCAAAATGGTATACCCACTCATCAACTCAAGTATCTATTTCCTTAATCCCTATCAATTATTTCCTTAATCCACTATCAATTGCTTGCAACCATTTTTAACATCATCATAAACATCAACAATCTAAATTAGTTCCTCAATACTCATATACACTCCTCTCCCAATCCTTAATAATCAACACCTAATGCTTCAAACATTTATATAATCATTCTAGAGTATTCAAAGTCATCAAAATCATCAATTTGGTCAAAATTCCTCAAATCACTACACTTAGGGTTTTTCATCAAAATTCAATAATCATTTCTAATAACCATCAATCTCTATCATTAACAACACCTACATACACATTATCATGGGTTTTCGCTAAAAATCATCTCTCATGACATTATTATTCATTTCCCTTAAATCCTAAAATTAAAGTTCCACTAGAATCAAACAATCACCATTAACTACCATCATCTTCCATCTCTAATCTTGAAATTTTCGTATACCACTTCACATCCATCCTAAAACACACATAAGTACATCCCATCTTTGGGTTTTGCATGAAAATGGTTCCTATTCCTAAATCCATTCATAAGGCATTTTCCTAACCACATAGAAATTAAAACCTAGGGCCAAAAACATCAAAAGAGTAGAGAAATTTACCTCAAGCTCCAAGCTATCTCAAGTCCTAGCATGTACACGAAAATGAAGGGAGAATAGGGAAATAAATTATATCTTAGTCCATCATTAAAACGCTTCCTGCTTTATAACAAACAGGATCTCTGTTCGGGCTTAATACTAACTCCAAAAATTATTCCAAATGTAGATTCGGACCAGTCATATTCTTAATAGCTCTGACCAATGGTATCTCAATCAGAGATACTTGGTCCGACACCCAGATTCTAACCGAGTCTTATTTTAACTCTTAAAGTCCCAATAATATTTGATGGATTTCCTGTCGTAACCCTCCTTTGAATTGTGTAGGATTGTTCCTTTGAAAGTTAGTTAGTCCTTGGCTCGGCCTATTAGAGGTATGGGGTAATTCTTGTTGTTCTATCGTCTCCACGATTTGAGTAAGAAGTTCCTCCATGTCATGATCATTGTTTCGGCGAGTCATTAGGAAATTGTTGATGGAATATCAACAAAAGATTCAGGGTATTGTTATGTGGAGAATTCCACATAGGAAATCTAGTCTTAGGTGTTTTATGGACTGTTTAATATTTCTATCAGAGTACGTGGAAACCTAATGGTCCACTCCCCAAGCTTAATGAATCGACTATGCTCTGATACCACCAATGTAACACCCTCGGTTAGATAAGACAGACCTTTTTATCTAGGATCATCCTATTTAACCGAGAGGTCACAAGTTTTCAGAAAAAGTGAATATATTTTTTTTTGTTTTATAATAAAAAGATGGCAGATCAGTGGAAGCAAATAGTAAATAAATCACATAGTCATTCACAAACTATAAGTAATTGTACTCTTAACAGAATGGGGCACGCAGGCACCCTTAAGTATTAAAATAGTCATCCATAAATATTTAACTACATATATTCTATTTTTAATGAGCATTCTCAGTTGGTTCAGCGTATTACTGTTCTTCGAATTCTGGTTCTTGATTTCCTAATTCCTCTGAAAATATTCAACAGTAAGGGTGAGTATAACCCAAGACCCTGAAGGTTACCCGGTGCGGACATAATCCAGTTAACAGATAATATCACGTCATGCAATTAACATATTTATAACTATAACAATCAAATGAGCTGTCATGGAATGCATGAGTTTGATTTATTATGATTTATCTTAATTAAGTCTCATGATGCATGTAGGCCCAATAAATCAATTCATTATCTCCTCATTCTTTCTAGAGCGATCGAAGTCCGCCCAAGCCCCCATTCATTTTCATAAGGTACGAATGAACTCATTGGTTCTCATCATTTATATATTATTTTGGGGCTTGGATCTCCGCGATCATAGTTACACTCCGTCATTTAGTCAAAGTACACCAGAATTGCATCGTCTCACCCGGCTATCAGGCGTGACACTGATGCCATTGGGTTTCCGTTCCAGTTGTACTCCCAAGATTCTTCATGGAGATCGAACGTGAATGTCCTCCAGCGTACCAAGTGTATGCTCTAGATAATTTTTTTCTCCGTCAAAATATTTTCATGATGCGAAATGCATTCTTTTTATCATTTGATCCTTGGGTATCTATGTGTTTCCATTCTCATCATATTATTCACAAGCTCTTGGATCCCATCAATTATCAGACGTTGCAAGTCATTTTGATTATTATTTATTCTTATTCTAGAAAATATATCGGTTATACCTTGGCTAAAATAATACTTTGTTTAAAGAGTAAAATAATATATTCCTTATTTTATTACTCGTAATTAAAACAATAATAATATCTATAACAATAATAATAGTTAATAATAATAATAAGAATAACAATAATAATGATAATAATAATAGAAATAAGAACAATAATGATAATTATGACGTCCCAATAATTTAAAAAGGATTAAAGAAGAGTTTCTGAAAGAAAATCCAAGTGAAAAGTATTAAAAACAAGGTTTTTCTGAGTAAAACAAGTGTGATTCCGAGTGAAATAAATATGATTCCGAGTGGAATCATACTGAGAAGAGTTTTCTAAATGAACTGACTAAAAATCTGTGAGAAATTAGACTGAGAAGCTTTTTTCCGAGTGACATGAGTCTGATTCCGAGTGAAAATGTTGGAAACCAGATTTTCCGAGTAAAATGAGTTTTATTCTGAGTGAAAATGAGTTTTCCGTGTGAATTAACCATGATTTCGAGTGGAATCAAACTGAGAAGAGTTTTCTGAGTGAAAATAACTATGTTTCCATGTGAAATCACTAAAAAGAGTTTTCTGAGTGAAGTTAAAATGTTTTCCGAGTGAAATATGTTTAAGGAAGAGTTTTCCGAGTAAAATATTTGATTCCAAATAAAATCAAATTGAGAAGATGCTTTCTAAGTGAAAGCAGACTGGGAAAAGTTTTCTGAGTGAAATAAGATGTTTTCCGAGTTAAATCAGTCTAAGAAGCGTTTTCTGAGTGAAATAATAAAGATACCGAGAAGAATAAACATCCAAGTAGTCCTTTCAAGCAGAATGATCGGATCGGTTTATGTATAAGTAAAGTTATGTATTTGTATATCTTAGATGATCCGGTCGGTTTGATAAAAACCGAGCTTGTTATTATAGAATCGGACTTCTGTTTATAATTCTTCAGTGGAAGTCACATAGACACCCATGATTCTTAGTATTTTCACAGTCCAATACAGATCATATCTTTTCATAATTTAACACTGAGTATATCCACTGAGCAACAAATATATATATATATATATATATATATATACAAATAGTAACATTTAAAGCATTTAATTCACAACAACATCGAATCTGTCCTGGAAAGGTGAGGACCAAAGGTACCTTAACCCTTTCCTTTCACTCGAATTTCCCCAGAATACCCGAGAATATACCCCCCTTACCTTAATGGAGTTGTAGACGTTCCCTTCACTGTCCTTGCTTCAGCTCCGAGTAAAAGAAAATGGGAAATGAGAGAGGAAGAAACTTGTTCGTAGAAGAAGAGGGAGAGAGTTTTTGTTAATTTCTAATGGTTCTGAACTTGGGAGAAGAAGGGTGGCATCGATTAATAAGGAGAAGGCAAGTGGGAGACAATACTTTCTCGTGAGTGAAGGTTAGGTGAGAATAATGGAGACTTTTGAGCTGTTTCCACCGTCAGCTTGCATGATGGAAAGGGAATATATAATAAAATATATAAAGGTGCTTTGATTGGTGCAACTTTCCCTGTAGTTTACTCATTCCTTTTTGGATTTATGTGGACTTAATGGACCGGTCAACAGGAACAAAAGGAAAAATGGCTACAGAGGTCATCTCGCTCAAGCGAAATCCGACTCGCTTGAGCGAGGCACAAGGCTCGCTTGGGCGAAGTGAAGAAAAGAGGATCAGAACCGACTGCGCTTGAGCGCAGTATGCTCTCTTAAGCGTGGTTCCTTCACGCTTGGTTCAACAAGGCAAAATTTCTCCTCGCTTAAGCGAATTCCGACTCGCTTGAGCGAGTCATCCAATCCTCGCTCGGAATTCCTCTGAAACTGACTCAAGGCACTCGGTTCTCACTCGGCAGAATCTGTCCAGATCAAGTTCTCTCTCACTCAGACTTTCACTCGGTAATTTGTTCTGAATCCGAGTCTTCACTCACTCGGGTTCCACTCGGTAAAACCTTCCAGAACCGACTCCCACCTAATTGGACACTCACTCGGAACTGTGTCTTCTTAAAACACTTAGTCGGATTTTGCTTCCTTGGAGGTGACTCAGTCAGAGTTGCCTCACTTGTACTCACTCATAAAGTATCTCACTCGGTAGAATCTTCCTAAAACCGGCTCAAGGCTCACAGGTTTTCCACTCAGAAAAATAATCCTGACCGACCCATTATTCACTCGGTAATTCACCCTCACACCGACTCATCTTGCTTGATTTTCTACTTGGTAAAATCAATCAGAGCTAACTCGTCTCTTACTTGGCCTTTCACTCGGCAATATATTCCAAATCTGAGTCATTTCTCTATCAGTCTTTCACTCGGCAACTTCACTCAAATCTAAGTCATTTCTGATGGTTCTCACTCAGTTAAATCATTTCAAACCTACTCTTTTCTCACTCAGCAATTTACTTTAGAAACCGACTCTTTTGGACAACACATCATAAATCCCTATAGGTGCCAATCCCCCACTCAGAATTACACCCTCGGACTCCACCATCAAGTTCCATTCGGCATTACTATGACTTCTCATCACTCGGAGGAATTCACTAAACTGTCTTACTCAGACCTAATGAAATCTTGTCCACTCAGATTTATTCAAACTCCACATCACTCGGAGGGATTCAGTAAGTGTAGTCTTACTCGGAATTATTTCATACTTGGCCACTCAGAATACATATTACCCTTAATCAATCGGAATATACATATAACATTGTTCACTCGGAATATGACTCCTAGAGTATGCCTCAATCAAAACCTTCACAACCCTTCTTCCCTCAGAAGAGGTTCACTCGGCTTTTACCACTCAGGAGCATTTAAGTCCTTCCCCACTCGGGTTCACTCGGCTATTCATCTCTTAGCAACACAGACTATCCTTTCTCAAAATACGTTTCACTCGGGATCCTTTAAGGCTTTCACCACTCGGAAAAAGGAGTCATAAACATAAGCCTCACTCAAAAATTACCTCTAAGCCTTATATATATTCTACTCGGAATGGATTCCCATCACTATATTTCACTCGGCATTTCATATTCGGGGCATGCCACTCAGGACAGGTTACACTGGGCTCAGATATGCCCCTACTCGGAACTCCATTGCCCAAAATACCGCACTTGGAGATCTTTCTACTCAGAATGCTATCCCCTTCCTTACTAGGGAGGTCCTGACTTGGACAAACTCACTCGGATTGAACTCGGATATATCCCTGACTGAGTCTCTTCACTCGAAATACTGTAATCAGAGAAGTTTCATTCGGAAAAGGAAGCACTTGGCAAGGTTTGACTCGGAAATAAGTCATTCAAGGGTGTTTTGACTTGGAATTTTCACCCAGAAGTGGTTCTCTTGAACACACTTCACTCCAAATGTCTCCGAAGCCAGGATCCCACTCGGTAGTAACGTTCTCGGTCATATGTTACTCGGCCAACATAACCTTACACTCAGAATTTCATCCTTCAGTTGGAATTTTTAATCCTTCACTTGGAATTTCTCTCAGTCACTCGGAACAGAGCCCTTTTTCACTCAGAATTTGAATAATTGCATTATTGGTCTATATAAATTCCATAATTACACACAAAAATGAAATTCTTGTGATATTACAGACCATCTACAGAGTATTTATTTACCAATTCTCACTTACAGACCTTTCATTTACCAAATAAGACTGTTACTAAAAACAGGGATGTTACAGTGGCAACATGCTGTCCATCCGACAGCCTTACAGGGCAGTCTTGAATATTATACAAGTCACTCAAGCTCTTCAAGCATCCTGTCATATGGTTAGATGCTCCAGAATCAATTATCCATATAATGGTGTTATGCTTACCCGTCATCTTTTCATTTATCCTCTGAGTGTTTAACATTTCCACCAATACTTACAATTGTTCAGTAGTCAACCTAGTAACCCCAATTTTTTCTACTTCTAAGACAGACGAGTTTGCGCTTCCTATCCCTTTAGTTTGTGCAACGTTAGTGCGGACTGTTCCTCCTCTTCCACGTCGTGTTCCAACTTGTTGCTTGCTTTTTACTTTATTTCTAGGTCTGTCTCCTCACCAATTAGGATACTTGATCAGTTGAAAGCAACCTTGTTGCTACCCAATTTTGTCTGGGTCCATTTAAATTTTTTTAAAAATATAATAAAAAATAAAAAATAAAAATAATAATAAGAAGAAAAAATAATCCAACATAAGATTTAATTTTTAAGAAAAAGTGAACCTGTGGGCTTGTTTGAATTTCAAATTATTGATCCGAGCTTTGATCTTTAAAATTCTTAAATCATCGTCAGAACCATAAATTTTGAATTTCTTTTAAAAAAGTTAGAATCTAACCTTAGAGAAATTCTAAAATTCAAATAAGAGAGGAAGGTTTAAAATTTGAATTTTATATATAAAAAGGATCAGATTTTTATGATAGGAGATTAGAAAAAAAATAATGAGAAGATTTTAAGGAATGAGATAGAGTATTTTTTACTATATATATATTGATCCGGGGTGAGAACCGGACTCCAAAAACTATGACCGTAGTGACCTAAAACCAATGCCACGTCACCCAAAAGTATTGGAATGCTTAATTCATCACTTCAACCGGCGTCCATGAGAAGAGCCAATACGGATTTGAATCTAAGACTCCAGTCATTCCTAACAACTAGACATGAGTCAGAATCAGTATAAGCAACATGTCCCTGCAACACTGTTGCTACAGTAAGTTAGTAGAAGGGTCAAATCATTTCTCCTACTTAGGTAACTCCTATAAATACCACTTATTTATCATTGTAAAGGAATCTGGACTATTTAGAGAGTTACCCTCTGAAACAGAAGCTTCCTCTCCACCAACTCCCAAAACGGTGCAGCCATTATTGACAAATGCGAAGGGAGCTTTTCAAAATCCAACCCATGTCTAGCTCATTGTTTCTTGCAAGTGGTGTTTAATTATTAAGTTTATTAGCATTCTGAGTTCTATAAATAGCCAGGCAATGTAATCTATTTTCATCAAGCAATCAATAAGTTTTCTTCCTTAGCTCATTTGAGTTTTCTCTCTTTGAGAGTTTCTCCTTGGCATTCTGAGCCATCTTGGCATCAGAGCAAGGTTCCCAGAACTTGCTGCGCCTTAGGTTGAGTTAGAGAGAGCAGAAATAGTGAGTGGGTAGTTGTTCCCTCACCGGAAAAAATTGGGTCACCACAAAACGCCCTTTTCCAGTCTATTTTTGACAAAACCGCTACGGCAGAAGTGTCCGAAAGGTCCCAAAACCTTGGGATACTAAGTTTCGTGTAAAACGGAACTCATTTGAGGTTAGAATAGCCTCGCCGGAAAAGTCGCCGGAAAATCGGGCTTCGCCAGAAAATACAGAGGTTAAAGACGATACTTTTAACACCGGTTTTACAACCGCTGTTAAAAGTCTGAACAGCCGCTGTTAAAAGTTTGGACTTTCTACAGCAGTTTTTCTTTCAAGCTGCTGTTAAAAGTATCCTCCACCACTTCCTGCCACATGTCCCTTTGACCCGGGTTTGACCAGATACTTTTTTTATTGCATATTAGCCCCTTATATTTCTATATATTTCATTGTAGCCCATAACCTTTCCAAATTACACATTGGCCCCTGTAGTTTCAATAATTCTCTTTTTACCCCTAAACATTTTGAAATTACAGATTTACCCTTATCTATCTAAAATTACCATTTTGCCCCATCCTTCCAAAAATTACCATTTTACCCCTATCCATCTAAAATTACCATTTTACCCATCCTTCCAAAAATTATCATTTTACCCCTATCCATCTAAAATTACCATTTTGCCCTATCCTTCCAAAAATTACCATTTTACCCCTATCCATCTAAAATTACCATTTTACCCAATTTTCAAAAAAAAATATCCTTTTACCACTACCTTTAAAATGCCTCCTAGAAGACAATTTGAAAGAAATCTCCAAGACATCGAACTAGATGACTTGCGACAACAAATTCAAAGGTTGCAGGAGATAGTTAAAGCCCAACAAGCCCAGCTCAACCAACAAAGAAATACAAATTCTGTTGAAAATGACTCTGATGATAGTAATTCTTCCTCCTCTAACAATTATAGAGTGAGAAGGTCACGACAAAAAGGCCATGACTTCAGAATGGATATACCAGAATTCAAAGGGACATTAGAACCTGACGAATTTTTGGATTGGATCCGTACTGTTGAGAGAATATTCGATCTGAAGGATATTCCAGATGAGCAAAAGGTTAAAATCGTCGCCATCAAACTAAAGCGACATGCATCCATTTGGTGGGAGACTCTGCAAAAGAATCGTGCAAAAGATAAGAAAAGTAAGATTAAGACTTGGGAGAAAATACGAAAGCAACTCAGAGCTAGATTCTTACCTGCTAATTATCGTCAAGATAATTATATGCGGCTTATTAATCTTCAACAAAAGACAATGACAGTTGAGGAGTATACCAGGGAATTTGAGCAAGCTAAAGATGAAATGTGAGCTGATTGAAGAAGAAGAACATACCATAGCTCGTTACCTTGGAGGGCTAAATACAGAGATTTCTCATCTAGTCCAGCTACAATAATATTTCATCCTAGATGATGTCATCCGACTTGCCATCAGGATAGAAAAACAACTCCCCAAGAGAAACCAGTTCCATCCTTCTTCTTCCAGATTACCTTTCCAACCTTTTTCTTCTAGAAACCCTTCCTTTTCCTGAAAAATACAAACCACCCAACCACCTATCCCAAACAAAACACCAGCCAAACCATACAAAGATAACAACCCTAAACCTACCTACCAATCCAAGTCCACTATAAAATCCTTCTGATATCAAGGTTTTGGCCATATAGCTTCTGATTGCCCAAACCAAAAGGTTGTCACCATCATTGAAGGAGAACATGTTGAAGCTTCAGAAGAAGAGCTAGAAGTAGAACTAGGAGAGCCGGTGTATGACAATGAACTCACGCCTGCTGATCATGGTGAGTTACTAGTTGTCAGGAGAAGTCTACACACAACACAAATGAAAGAGAACTCCTGGTTGAGACACAATATCTTCCACACTCGTTGCACCTCGCTAGGAAAGATTTGTAATGTCATCATTGATAGTGGAAGTTGTGAGAATGTAGTCTCAAACTACATGGTGGAAAAGCTCAAGTTGCTAACACAAAGTCACCCGCATCCTTACAAATTGTAGTGGCTTAATGAAGGCAATGAGGTAAAAGTTTCTAAAAGATGTCTTGTGTCTTTTTCAATTGGCAGGAAATACTAGGATGAAGTTTGGTGTGATGTTGTTCCTATGGATGCTTGCCATCTTCTTCTTGGAAGGCCTTGGCAATATGATCGTCGTACCCAATATGACGGTTATACAAACACCTACTCGTTTGAAAAGGACGGAGTGAAAATCAGATTAGCTCCACTACCGCCTGATGAATTTAACCAAGACAAAAAAGAAGAAAAGCAGTTGGTGTCCTTAGTCACCAAGAATCAACTTAAGATGGCTACAAATGAAGTTAATCATTTGGGCTTTTTATTGTTGATTGAGCAAAATTTTGGAACCAGTATACCACCAGAAATTATGCCACTTTTATCAGAATTCCTAGGTGTTATTCCAAAAGAAATTCCTCCAGGACTACCACCTATGCGTGATATTCAACATGCTATAGACTTTGTTCCAGGAGCAGTTATTCCAAATAAACCCGCTTATCGAATGAATCCTCAAGAGCATGCTGAAGTACAAAGACAGGTTGAAGGATTACTAAAGAAAAGATTAATTCAGGAAAGTGTTAGTCCTTATGTTGTTCCTGTTATATTAGTCCCTAAAAAGGATGGCACATGGAGGATGTGCATGGATAGTAGAGCTGTGAATAAGATCACCATCAAGTATCGATTCCCGATACCATGACTTGATGACTTGTTGGACCAATTACATGGTGCCACTATCTTTTCCAAGATTGATCTCCGTAGTGGATACAATCAGATCAGAATCAGGCCTGGAGATGAATGGAAGACCGCTTTCAAAACACGAGATGGTCTATATGAATGGACAGTTATGCCATTTGGGTTATCCAATGCCCCCAGCATATTCATGCGCCTAATGAATCAGGTATTACGCCCTTTCAATGGACAATTTATGGTTGTTTACTTTGACGATATCCTGATTTACAACAAAAGCAAGGATGAGCATTTAAAACATATAAGACAGGTGTTAGAGGTTCTTCAGGAACAGAAACTCTATGCCAACCTGGAGAAATGCTCTTTCATGACCAAAGAAGTGATGTTTCTTGGTTATATTATTGGTGCTAAAGGCATCCGTGTAGACCCTAGCAAGATTGAGGCAATCAACAACTGGCCTATTCCTCAGTCAATCCATGGCGTCAAAAGTTTCCATGGGCTAGCTTCTTTTTATCGCAGGTTTATCAAGAATTTTAGTACCATTGCAGCTTCACTCACCAGTTGCATCAAAGGTGATAAATTTGAATGGTCAGAACAAGCACAAAAGAGTTTTGATGAATTAAAGGAGCACTTGACGAAAGCCACTGTACTAGCACTACCTAACTTTGACCAAGTGTTTGAGGTAAGTTGTGATGCTTCTAACATTGGTACTGGTGTAGTACTCAGTCAGGAAGGCCGACCAATAGCTTTCTTTAGTGAAAAGCTAAATGATGCTAAGCTGAGGTACTCCACTTATGATAAGGAATTTCATGCCATCGTACGAGCTTTGCAACATTGGAGTTATTACCTGCTTCCAAAAGAATTCATTCTCTATTCAGATCATGAAGCTCTCAAATACTTGAATTCCCAACAAAAAATCAATCGTAGGCATGCTTCATGGATCGAGTTTCTACAGGCTTATCCATTCCTAATCAAACATAAGTCTGGGAAACAAAACTCTGTTGCAGATGCTCTTAGCCGACGTCATGTTTTGCTATCCACTTTGCAAACAAAAGTTATTGGCTTTGAGATTCTAAATGAATTGTATCAAGATGATCCTGACTTCACCAGTATTTGGCAATCAACTGAGAACCAACCTTTTCAAAGTTACCATCGTCAACAAGGCTTTCTATTTAAGAACAATGTTTTGTGCATTCCTCGTTGTTCTTTAAGAGAAGCCATTATCTAGGAAGCACATGATGGAAGATTAGCTGGTCACTTTGGCAGAGACAAAATAGTTGCACTGATCAAGGAGAACTTCTACTGGCCTAAGCTTGAAAGGGATGTCATTCGACATATCCAACGATGCCGTATCTTTCACCTTGCCAAATCCAAGAGTCAAAATACTAGATTATACTTACCATTGCCAGTACCCACAGCACCATGGGAAGATGTTAGCATGGATTTCGTTCTTAGGCTACCACGAACACAACATCAGAAGGATTCTGTAATGGTGGTCGTAGACAGGTTTTCAAAAATGGCGCATTTTCTACCTTGTCAAAAGACTAATGATGCTGTCTACATAGCTAACTTATACTTCAAGGAGATTGTACAACTCCATAGAATTCCCAAAACTATCACATCAGACAGAGATGTCAAATTTCTAAGTCATTTTTGGAGAACTCTATGGAAAAAGATGGGTACGAAGCTACAATTCAGCAGTGCTAGTCATCCTCAAACAGATGGCCAAACAGAAGCAATCAATCGATTGCTAGGAAACCTATTATGAAGTTTTGTCAATAAAAATCTTCGTCAATGGGATCAAGTCATAGCCCAGGTGGAGTTCGCTTACAACAATTCCACAAATCAGGCTACTGGAATGTGCCCTTTTGAAGTAGTGTATGGTGTACGACCTATCAGTCCATTGGATATGGTTCCTTGTTCTACAAAGAATCAGTTCAATGCTGATGCTGACCAAAGAGCCAAAGAAATCAAAAAGCTTCATGAACAAGTTCGAGCTAGAATCGAAAAGCAAAATGCAAAATACAAAGCTCAACGAGACAAGCATCGAAAGCAACAAGTGTTTAAAGAAGGAGACTTGGTATGGATTCATCTTCGAAAGGAAAGATTTCCAAAGCAACCCAATGCCAAGTTGTCCCCTAGAGCCGATGGACCCTTTTGGGTAGTTCAAAAGATCAATGATAACGCTTATAAAATTGAGCTACCAGGTTCCTATGGTGTATCAGCTACCTTTAACATTGCTGATCTCTCACCGTACTCCGAAGAGGAAGATGCTTAGACTCGAGGACGAGTCTTTCCAACTTGGGGAGAATGAACCAGAAGCTTCCTCTCCACCAACTCCCAAAATGGTGCAGCCATTGTTGACAAATGCAAAGGGAGCTTTTCAAAATCCAACCCATGTCCAGCTTATTGTTTCTTGCAAGTGGTGTTTAATTATTAAGTTTATTAGTATTCTGAGTTCTATAAATAGCCAGGCAATGTAATCTATTTTCATCAAGCAATCAATAAGTTTTCTTCCTTAGCTCATTTGAGTTTTCTCTCTTTGAGAGTTTCTCCTAGGCATTCTGAGCCACCCTCCATAATACTGTTATTTCTGGTAATACCCGTACTGACTTAGGCATTAGAGAATCTTTTGTAGGTGCACCTCCTGTGTGTCCCATTGACTTCGGTACAGACTTGACATTAAACACCCTAAAGAACTTTGGCTCCTCATTGGACCTAGGTGTAAAATATCATACTCTACTGAGACAGTGTAAAATTGAGAGCTTGTGAGGTAACTTTGGACACCGGTCAAGACGGTAAACTCTTAACCCCTGTTCTAGGATAGAACATATATATTATAAAGAACAGACGCGTGCCGCTGGGAGAAAGGGAACAGGATCAGATTTATATATATAATAATAATATATAATGGGCCAAAAAACCAAAGGGGAGGAATTAGGGAGATTAACACACACACGCATATATATATATGTGTGTGTGTGTGTGTGTGTGTGTGTGAGAGAGAGAGAGAGAGAGAGAGAGAGAGAGAGAGAGACGCCAATGAAGGGGAGGGGATATGCTAAAATTTCACATGAAAAGAAAAATGGGAGTGAGGAAAGTCATATATATATATATAAGGCACGTGGGTGATCAAAGGAAAAAAGACAGGTACAAGTATATATATAACGTGAATGAAAAAGAGGAGAGAGGACTTCATTCAAAAAACCAAGAGGCCATGCAAGCTCCTGCCTTTGGAATAGAAAATAGAAGGAGAAGTGTAGCAGCTAAAAATACAATACATGCCCACATTGTTTTTGTTGCACGTCATAATAGCACGAGGTAAGTTTCTAAAATTTTTTATCTTCCTTCTATTCACTGTTGTGATTGTCCTGATCCTTGTTTCCTAATGAATTATAACAGATAGTATGCATGATTAAACATATGGAGTCTTTTCGTACCTAGGAAAATTTAATAATAAAATTTCTTTTGATATTTATTACTAACAAGTTTAGAGTATCACGTTCGTAAGGTAAAAATAAAATAAAACTGATGTTGACATGTAACAAAAGTTAAAATCTTTATATTAGAGATTAATTTGGACGAGACGTCCTGTTAATCTATGTTTTAAATTTTTTTATTAATTTAGGCCATAAAATATTTTAATGATATTGACATATAATAAAAATTAAAATATTTATATTAGAGATTAATTTGAATGAGACGTCCTGTTGATCCATATTTTAAAATAATATATTTTTTAATATTTTAAAATTAATTTAGACCATAAATTATTTTCAATGATGTTGACGTGTAACAAAAATTAAAATATTTATACTAGAGATTAATTTGGACCAGATGTCGTATTGTTCTAGGTTTCAAAATAATATAATTCTTTTATATATTTCAAAATTAATTTAGACCATTAGGTTTTTCTTCTAAAAAATATAATAACACAATATTTGAGATCAATTTGGACAAAACATTCTATTGATTAACCTTTTCTAAATCTCAATGTTTTAAACTAATTTTACATTTATAAAATAAATAAACGAAAAAACTACGTAGCCTTGATTTCCCCTTGCACTTGGGGAATACATAGGAGCAGGAGTTATTCCTTCGGATCCAAATTTTTTAAAAAATAAATATATCCTCATTAACTCGTAAAAATAAAATCATAACATTTTTAAACACGACCCAATTAATTTCGACGAGATGTCTTGTTAATCACAAAAAATATAACTTTAATTATTAAATTGACAATAAATTCATAAACATCTCTAAGAGGTTTAAATTTCAAGCTATTAGGATTGTTCAAAATTTAAACAATTTAGAGCAACTGTTTAAAATGGATAGTATATGGTGCTAATATATTCTCCACCTGTAATCAGACTTCTAAACTTAAAATCTCAACCTAGAACCAATAACTTAGATTATGGTTTTTTTTATGTTTTACCTTAAAAACATTGGTGGCGACTCCACGGTTTCCGGAAGGAATTCAGGAACATAATTTCTTTTTACGGTCGGTCTTCTGCTGCGATCCCGGTCGCGACAGATGGCGACTCCATTGTAAACTTTAGAGAGTCAAGCCCATTTTTATTTATTTAAGTATATTAGAATAATCATATGTAACCTCTTGTCTATGTTTTGTGCCATGTATTTTTATCGATATATATTGTTATAAAACCTTAGGGTAGAAGACATCATATTATTGTGTTATTGAACCCTTTGACTCTGCTTTCAAGAAAGTGGTTTGATCGTGATCCATGTGCCCCAGTTTAGACTCATACTGTTTTCATGGGAGGTTTTAGTTATATTGCCGGAATCTTGACCCTAACTTTTGCTTGGGCCACCGTTTCAAGTTTTTGACTCACCGGATCACTCTAACTTTTGTATAGGCCGTCTTTTCAGGTTTTTAGCCTAGCGAGCACTATCTTGCTTTCCTTTCTTCTTCTTTTTTTGTTCTTTTGCTTTGTTTTTTTATTATTTTTTAGTTAAAGTATTTCTTAACCTCGTCTGCATTTATGGGCATCGGTAGGTCCTCCCCGTCCATATTAGTCAGTACCAAAGCTCTACCAAAAAAAGGCTCTCTTTACAACATATGACATATGACCCTTCATAATTAAGAGTCCACTTGCGCCGGTGATCCTTTTGGATTGGCAAAATTTTCTTGAGGACTAGATCCTCTTCTTGAAATTGTCGAGGTCGTACCATTTTTTTTACTTGTCCCACATAAAAAATTGGCACTTTTTTCAAATGGGTAAACATATAGAACTCAAAGCATTTTTATGGGTAGATACTTAACTAAAACACAATATGAGCGTTCACCATTTTATGTGGTACAAAATCGATTTTTAATCTAATTAAAATAAAAACAATGAATACTATAAGATAAGATATGGTTTCAATTCAAGTTCAAGATGTAAAAAAATTGATGCGTAAATGTTGGGCGTATTAAAATTTATTATAAAATTACGTAACCAACAATACCACTAAAGATACTCTCACATAATGAAGTAGACGCCCCGCTTCTAAAGGGAATAAGAAAATATGTTGTTCGTTTTCATTTGTTCTCTTAAAATGCTACCCTGTAATCATTTACTATGTTTAGGATTTTGATTCAAATTATCATTTTGCTAAGCTATTCTTGCTATTCAACCATTATATCATTCATTCGATTCTTCATTTTTATGGTCACATTGATCTTGGACATAAATGTGTATGTGGGACTATAGTATGGTATGAAAAAATAGTTGAAGAATATAATCGAATAATAGTTAATTTTGGTCTTGTTGGAATTTTGTATATGCATGGTGAATATTTTGTTAGTAACACTGCATTCTTGCAATATTGCTCAACCTTTGGCATTATTTAGTTCCACTATTTAACTTTTTGGCTTGCATTCTCATAATATTGCTCAACTTTTGGCATTATTTAGCTCCACTGTTTAACTCTATGGCTTTATGTGATGCCATTTTAATCGTTAATTAATTAGTTGTACATATTTACGCTTTTTGATTCACGGTGGAGATTTGTTTTTTGACAATTCTTACTCCCTGCCAAGAATTTATAAGTTTACATGAAAATTCTAATGATTATATTATTGTAATGATTAATAGGTAATTTAATAGTAAAAATAGGTCATTCTTGGATAGAGTTGATTAAGAACCTTTTGAGTTGTTTCATACCCTCAATTCTAACTACGGAGTGTGATGAGTGCTTTAACATTTGCTTAAACTAAATCCTTAAAAAGCAGCGTTGTTTTAACATTTTTTTATCATTTATAATAATGTCATGTTGTGACACACACATCTATGTAACATCCCTTTTAAATTATAGTTAGTATACATGGATATATATACATGCAACTCACCATTTTCACATGTTATTGGAACCAAACCAATTGACATGAGTTTCTACAACTCACAATGACAACGTGCAAGGCTATCCAAACAAGTGTTTCTTTTTTACTAACAAATAAAGACTATTATTCATCGCTATTATTATTTTACTATTTCAAAACATCAAATACATAAATTTTAAAAAAACACTCTTTTTTTTGTTTAACTTGACATACAACTTTTTAGTTTACAAGAATTTCTATATGAATGGTGATCCGGTCTAGATACCGGCCCCCATACTTGTGACGTCAGACTGACCTCATATAAGGATAACCGGTGTCCTGGTTCAATGTTGCCACACCGGATATCCGTTGTCTGGCCGTCCGCCCTCACTCCACGACAACATCATTCATTTTCTCCATAGCGGTTCTATGTTCATCTTTACAGGGTGTTTATATAATTGTTGGCTTTTCAGTCACAGTAAGAGAAGAGTCCCTGATAACTTATCAACGAAGACACTGTTTGTAGCAAAATACGTCACATCAATGGCTTCAGAAAGTAAGTGGGCATGTCAGCAGATTATGCGGAAAAGGTGATTATCCTCTCCTCTCCCTAGAGGATTGTACTCTGATAATTGACCTACCCTCCTGACACATTCTGAAAGTCGAGCCACTTTGATTGACACAATATACACGCAATCAGAGCTAAGGGACCCACCTGCATCCAACGACTCATTTCTCTTACGTTCAACTATAAGAAGCCCATATCAACACACATGCATGGTATCGTTGTTCTATCTCACACTTTACTGTTATTACGCTTGAGTGTTCATTGAGTTCATACACTCTTCTAACTTGAGCGTCGGAGAATCTTCGCAGGTGGCACCACCTTTCGCCCCCCTACAACGCGAACCGTTGGTGTAAAGGATCTCCAGGACAACAAGACCGGCCTCTCCCACTGAGGGACCAGATTAATACATCGGTTACTCACAGTTCCGGTGTGCAAACCCTAAAACACCTGTACTCTTGTGGCTGGTCCCACACCGGATCCTAGACCCCGGTCCAGACCAGTTCAAATGGGATTTTACCACATATTATAATTTTCATTAGCTTTTTTTTCCTATTTATATTTTCTTTAATGGGTTGTTATTGAAAATATATAGAGATATAAAATAAATTATGAATAATTTAATAAATTTATTTTACCAAAAATAATTAAATTATCGAGGAAATTATGTACTAAGAGAGAGAAATTATTTGAGTTTTTACAATGATACATTGCTACAATAAAGTGAGGAGATTGCCATATAGACTAACAAACTTTTGAGGGATTTATTGTATTTTAATGATGAATTTTATCTATAATATAACAACAAAATACCGATAATAGTATCTCATACCAAAGTTGCTAAAAAATATAGCTTTAACTTAGCGACAAATTAAAGCCATATGTTTCCTCATTATTTTATAACTAGTGACAGATTAACGAGGAATTTGCTATAGCTTTGTATCAAATTTATGAGACTATAAATGAGGAAATATTTGATTTTTTATGATGATTTGCTATAGTAAAGCGACGAAATTAGCAACGCAATAGACTAACAAACTTATGAGAGATTTGATGTAGTTCACTAAGGAATCTTAGCTGTAATTTTATGACACAATACCAATAATAGTATCTCATAGCAAAGTTGCTACCAAAATGTTCATGTAACTTAGCAATAAACTAGAGATTAATGTTTCCTCACTATTTTATAAGTAGGGACGGATTAGTTAGGAAATCACATTCATAGCTCATTAGTGACTTGTTTTTTCGCTATGAAAGGATTATAGTTATTTTCTCGTTAATGTCTCGCTAATAGATTTTGTGAGGCATTAGTGACCATTTAGCGACAATTTTTCTTCCTCCCTAAACCTGAATTTTCTTGGAGTGAATGCTTTTTCCAAGATCCTCCATGAATCGACATACCGTATCAATTGCCTGAGCAATACAAGGCTTCCCACTGTTGATGCTGTTAGGAATCCTATTAGGGTCAGGCAGCGGAAACACAAAGGATTCCCAAGAAAGAATTACAAACACGTATGTCTCAAAGCATTATGCTAAATTAAAATTTTAATTAGGGTTTACCTCTTGTAGACGCAGAACAAGATCCTCGATCAAAGCAATTGTAGCTTCGCCCTTAGGAGTCCACACGAGCACTCCCACCAGAAAACTAACGATCCGTATGCTAGTACGGAATTTTAGTGTAATCTAATTTCTGAGCACCAGCCTATGAGCATCTCATGCTCTATATATAGGCCTAGGTCTTGACCTGAGCTCTCATTAAACATTGGGCTCCTGACTCATTCTAAATGAGTTAGGCCCAAATAGTTTTATTTTCAGTCCAACTAAAATAAAATTATCCTCTGGTGGGCTTACTCTATGTGTGTGACCCTATAGGTAAAATATTCAGTTATATTAATAATAAACTATTTTATTATTAATATAAAATAAGAGCGGTATCTAGCAATACATCATTATGTCCGAATATTATTTATCATCGACATGACCTATAAGTGATAATTATTTTATATATCTATTCCTTTTGTCACGATATCTAATTGGGCCCAAGGCATGGTCGTCGTCATCCTTGTATGGCCCAATTCATTTTACTTGATACCAGAGTAGACTTTATAGAATAAATATCTAATATTTATTCGTCCTAGCATGGCCATGCATTTCATTAGTCTCACTCCATCAAGTGGCCCATAGATATCACTCCTGTCACATAGGAGAGACAAATTCCATCTACATCACTCATATCCCTCTGCATAATTTATCTATTGCCTAATCACAATCTTTATGGTCATCTTATTACAGATAACGTTTGATTGTATTAAAACAATAAACTCCTTATGTAGGAATCGTAGTGACTTCAGGTCGAAGGACTGCATACCATTATCACATTGAGAACCGTTTATGACACTCATGTAACGATCCATGCAACGTTCTCATGGTGGGTCTGTCCAGCACAACATTACTCTTAATGTGTACTCGTGTAAAGACTTGATATCATATATCCATGATTTGTGAGATCAAATCATCAGTACATTCACACACTAATCTTAATGTATTTACATGTCCCCATGTAAATACTTGATTAGGGACGTTTTAGGAATAATTCTCATATGACCTATTATTCCAGGATAAATAGCATTTGTCTAAAATTGAAAATACTAATTCTATTAATAAGTTAAAATTGATACATTAATAGCTCGTAGTGCATACACCAACAGATGTATATGATACTTAAGACATTTTCATCCTCTCCACTTAACTGTTGGGACTCATACTTAAGGATAACTTATAATTGACAAAAAGTGGGGTAAATATTACAATTTTGCATGTTGAAGTGCCATAAAACTTTCAATAAGTAATTCTTCTAAGAAAGTCAAACCTTTCTATCTTTTGTCTTAGTGGATTTGCATCCCTAAAATCTTATTTGCTGGTCTCTAGCCTTTCACATCAAACTCCCTAGCCAATTGTGCCATTAATTCATAGACCCAATCTCATCCATATATAACAGCAAAATGATAAAATCATCGTGATCAAACCTCCTATACTATGTATAGTGGTTTAAACTCAACCTATTATATATGAGACTAATAATGAAGGAATCAAATTTCTTGTACCAATACCTTGGCGCCTACTTTAGACCATACAAAGAATTGGTTAACTTGCAACCCAAACTTTATTTCCTTGTTCTTAAAAGCCTTCTAGTTAGAGGATATATATTTCTTATTCAAGCTCTCCATGAAGAAAAACAGTCTTCATATCCAATTATGCAAGATGTAAATCAAATATAACACATATAGCCAACACTACCCCATGATGTCCTTAATGTCACAAAGACTAATTAAAACAAATGATCAAAAAACACAAGGACATAAACTAAATTTGTCTAATATAAAGGACTAAAAATATATCTTATCTAAACTTTAACTAGCTTATAACATAAAAAAACCCTATTGTCATGCTTAATTAGCTATATATACATTATAATCCCATCTTATTATCTCTTTTAATAAAGAATGACTTGTTGATTATATTTGTGTATGATTTGATTAAATCTCACCATTAACTCAAGATTAATCTCAAGCTAGTGACACTACTCAAACCTAATTTTGAATTAATATGTAGTTTATCACATAATCCTTAGTATGCACACAAATGACAGTCTATCACAAATGCTCTAGATAGTTTATTAAAAAAGTGCTATGTATACGATATGTTAAATGTTTTAATTCTGATGAAATATTAGGTGTTGTTGTGACCTAAGATATTGTAGAAAAACTATGTATTACCCGATTAAAGTTTTAGGTAAAATATGTTTTAGTCCCTTAATTTTAAGAAATATTTGGTTTAGTATTTGTTGGTTAAATAGGCTTTTGATCCCTTTAAAATAAGAGTTTTTCTTATTTTGAGCCCTATAAATAATTTTTTCATTGACATCCCTCTTATATTAAATATTTGATTCTTAGTTCCTACTTTGAAATATTGAATCCATTATTTGTTTATTTGAGTAACTAAATTACATGTTAGTTTATCATTTTGATATGTACAATTGACTATTAACACTGATTTTTGACGAATTAAAATATGATTTTTAGTAGTTAAATATGTTTTTAAAATTTTTAGGAAATAGAATTGTTTGGATTTTTATAACCAAAATTTGTATTTTAGCCAATAAAGCCATATGTTTACAACTAGAAAATGTTAGAACTATCTAAATAAATAATGTGTCATTTAGTTATTAATATCAACAATTGACAAATTCAAGTTCAAAATAGGAGACTACAGATAAAATATTCAATATAAGAATAATTTAAAAGAAAAATATATTTTATAGGAACTAAAACCAAAAGACTTTTATTTTATAGGAATAAAAACCATGTAACTTTTTTTTATTGATTTAGTTCTTGTGACATGTACCAAGATGAGTCAACACACTTTACTAAAGAAAGTTTAAGAGACTAAAAACATCCATTTTAAAAATTTAACAAACAAAACCAATAGAAAAATTATAAAGGCTAAAACTAAATATTTGTTAGAACTAAAAAGACCTAATCATTTTTTATCCATAAAAAAATTAAATTTAGCCAATAGACTTTCTTGGTTAGGAAAACTGGTCTCTTTAATTCAAACCACTGCCACCAAATGACATGCAAGCATCAGTGTAAAGTTAGAATAAAATAAGCATAAGAATGAAGAAGATACAAATACTTTTTATGAATACAATAGATGTGTATCTCAATATACATTTAAATTCCCTTAGATGTAACAAAAAGAAATACTCCAAGAAAGAACTATTGCATTTAAATTCATTTTCATTATAGTTTCAACATTCTCCCAAAATTATTTTGTCATATATGCCTGGAGAACAATCTTATAGCTCGAATTGGGGACCTTCTAATAAGATATAATCATACATAACTCCTTCAAAAGGATGTATAGCTTTTGATTATGTAAAGTATATGATGCTTTTTCCATTTACCAAATGGTTACTACCTACAACTATACTATACAACCTATGCAATCCATGGATACTGTGCCTTGCAATTGCATTGTCTCCACCTGTTAACCCTGTTTTGAAGTGGGGGAGGATAAACTTCGGGTCACTGAACCGAACCTATTCACACGTCTCAAACAAAGTTAGCGAACATACTTAAATAACAACAAAAGCAAACAAACTCAATCATGGAAATGAATTGGTATACCTCCAATATAGAATTTGTGCTGGATGCTAGGGCCACTTGTAGTGTATAGTTTCCTCCCAAAGAGCTATTTTGAAGTTCAAATACAATCTGCCATGTGGTTGGCTGGTAATTTTTATTTGCTATTTTTCTACCCGTTAGAGTTTAGAATCATAATTAGAACAAAATACTATAGCAATTTTGCTATCAGCTATCCTGTGGATAATAAATAAATTTTTTTAAGTTTCCTGAGTTCTTTTGCATTCTCTGCGTGCATGATTGTTGTTCATTTTCATTTGTTCTCTTAAAACGCTACCCTAATCATTTACTATGTTTAGTACTTTGATTCAAATTATCATATGTACAATGTAAAGAAATTTTGCTGAGCTATTCTTGCTATTAGATTCTTCATTTTGTCCTTTTTGACATTCTCCATCAGCATTGTTTCTGTATTTTTATGGTCACATTGATTTTGGACATAAATGTGTATGTATACCAAAAACTAGTTGAAGAATATAATCGAATAGTAGTTAATTTTGGTCATGTTGGAATTTTGTATATGCATGGTGAATTTTGTGTTAATAACACTGCATTATCATAATATTGCTCAACTTTTGGCATTATTTAGCTCCACTGTTTAACTCTATGACTTTGTGTGATGCCATTTTAATCGTTAATTAATTAGTTGTACTACATATTTGCGCTTTCTGATTCATGGTGGAGATTTGTTTTCTGACAATTCTTATTCCCTGCCAAGAATTTGTAAGTTTATATGAAAATTCTAATGATTATATTATTGTAATGATTAATATATAATTTAATAGTAAAAATAGGTCGGGTTTTTTGCAACACTAGGCTACTTTTAAAAAATAATTGTTAGTTTGGGTGAATGCCAAAACTATTTCGGTGTCTAGGTTACTTTACATCTAATTATTTTTTATGTTACGGAGTATCAAAATGCGTAACCCCTATTTTGTTATACCATACTACGTAACATGTGAATGGATGCCATGTGGCAGCCATGCACCATTACGCATTTTTGTAGGGCGTAATGTAGAGGCTGATTTCGTCTCCCCAGGCTACGTAATGTCAGGATGCGCATGTAACACAGGCTGATTTCACTCTCATCTCTTGCGTTTTCACACTCCACCGAAAGGTTCACTTCTCTTGTCCAAAGCAAGTTAGTTTTTTTTCAAATTTTTAGTATTAAGAACTGAAATAACATGGTTAGAGTAGTTCCATTGTGTACTATTGTTGTTGCTTTTATTATGAAATATTAAGTGTTGACAAGATAATGCTTGATGTTGTTGGCTTTGATTATGATTATTTTTGTTGGTTTCTTTAAAAATTAATTTTTGGGTTTTATTATTATTAGTGTTATTTTTTTATTATATTTTATTGTAATATTTTATTGTGATTATTATCGATTAAATTAATTATTGTGAAAAACAGTATGGCCCTCTGATTATAAATTTTTTTGAAAATTGGATGTGGCTATAAGACCCATTGCGTATGATCATATTACGAATTGCCACGTAGCAGCTGCTAATTAGGCCCTGTGTTATGAAAATATGTAACACATTACGTATTGTTGGCCTGCGTAATTCTGGCCCATTACGTCTCCCCTAAATGCGTAATAACATATTACGTATGATGTAAAAACGTAACATAGATTACGCCTCTTGGAAATGCGTAATGCAAATGAGGATTTGACAGAAACAGGCCCAGACATTTAATTATTTTCAAAACAGACCCAAATTTTAAATTATTTCTAAAATATACCCAAAAAATCCCAAAATAGGTCATTCTTGGATAGAGTTGATAAAGAGCCTTTTGAGTTGTTTCCTCCCCTCAATTCTAACTGCGGAGTGTGATGAGTGCTTTAACATTTTCTGAAACTAAATCCTAAAAAGTTCAGCCTTGTTTTAACATTTTTTTATCGTTTATAATAATGTCATGTTGTGACACACACATGTCTATGTAACATCCCTCTTAAATTAGTTCCCAGATTTGTTGTGTTTAGGAACAAGAACTAAAATCCAAGCCTTTTCTGTGAAAAAAAAATGTCGGGGGTGAGTGTAGCAGTTTTTGGTACATCAGGCTTAGTGTTGGAACAACAAAGGGTGCCTCCAGAGGGCACAAAAAAAGGCTTCTAAACAGAGAGCAGAACAAGCAGCAGTTGGTGGAATGACGGGTTCAGTGAGAGTGATAGAGTTACAGCCTATGGCATTCATATACTGGTGTTCTCAGCAAGTGGTCTTGTTCCTGTAACATCTCATTTTTAACACAAATAGAAAATAGATATTAATATATCTTTAATGAGAAATACTTACTATTAGTTAGTTTATTATTAGCATTTTTTATGAAATTTTGGTATTTATATTTAATTATTTGTTTTTAAAATATAATAATAATAATAATAATAATAATAATAATATTTATGTATTTTAAGAATTTTAAAATGACTTAATTAGTATTCATTGATTAATGAAATTATATTAAGAATTTTAAATATATCTATTACTCACAACTTTTATTTTAAGTTTTTATATTTATGTTTTTACATATTTGTGATTTAACTCTTATTAGAATTTTAAAATAAAATTTTGAAGGAATTAGACTATGGTTCTTTAGAACTTTTTGATCTACATAATATTTATGATTTTCTAGAATTTTAAGAATTTTTTGAAATATTTTAATAAAATAATATTTTAAATAATTTTAAATTCATATAAAGTTACTTAAAATTAAAAATATTTACAAGAAAGTGAATTTAAATTATAAGAAAATTTTCTAAAATCTATTTCAAGTAGACTTATCTAAAAATTATTGGTTTAAGTAAAATACCAATCGTAAAAAATTAAAAACGTATCAATAAATTTTTATTAACAGAAAATTTTAGATTTTTAAAATTTAAACTTTATATTACTTATCATAAAATTAGTTAGAACTGATATAATATCGTTAAATTTCGAAAAGGGTCGATTTTGAATATTTAAAATATACCGAGTGAATGGTTACTATTTGGCTTAATAATTCAGCCCGACATTTGTTATGCAAAACACTGTGCATGAACGAAAATTTCAAACTTGCACAGTAAGCAGAAATGAAAATTTCAGAAATTGCACAGTACTTTTATAATAAAATAATAAAATACACAATACATATTTTTGCTATAAATAGAGGGGAGCACCGAAAGGAAAATTCACAGTTTAGATTAAATTTTCTTAATATTACAGTGTTAGAGAGATAGTGGTAGGAGTGAGAGAGAAATAATTTTTATGGAAGGAGGTTCTGCCAAAATCATAAGGTAAGAATAACTCTCTTTTATACTTTTTAGGTTTATTTTCATATCATTTTAGAAATCTATTATTATATTGGATATAATATTATTTTAAGTTACTATTCTGAATAGTAAATTACTATTGAGAATAGTGAATTACTATTTAAATAGTAAATTACTATTACGAATAGTAAATTACTATTCAAATAGTGAATTACTATTTATTATTACTATTTATGATTTACTATTTACTATTACTATTTATGTTTTACTATTTACGGTTACTATTCATGTTTTACTATTTACTATTACTATTTATATTTTACTATTCACTATTCAAAATTTACCATTTCTATTTTATGTAGTAATCTTTATTTTTATCTTATGCCTATACTAACACTGGTGCAAAAAATGGCTACGACAACGGGATATAATCACGGTCCAGGGAAAACCGTGTTTGAAAAATACGCAGTTGTATTTTTGTAAATATGAGGAAGTTTTTTAATCACAGTTCTGATGTAACCGTGGTCGTAGGAACAAGGTTTTTTATTTTAATTTTTATATTTTTAAAATATGTACCTATAATCACGGTTGAGAGGAAACCGTGATTGTAAGGTATATATAATCACGGCTTTATGAGAAGCCGTGATTATATCTACAACCAGGATTTTTTATTTTAAGTTTTATATTTTTAAAAAATACACCCTCAATCACGGTTGAGAGAAAACCGTGATTGTAGGGCATCTATAATCACGGCTTTATGGGAAACCGTGATTATATCTATAACCAGATTTTTTTATTTTAATTTTTATATTTTAAAAAAATGTACCTACATTCACGGTTGAGAGGAAAACCGTGATTATAGATACCCTACAATCATGGGTGCTTGGGAACCGTGGTCATAGGTGTTTTCAAAATATAAATTTTAAACGTCGCGCGCTCCTTCTCTTTCTCTCTTAGCTTTCTCCCATCTTTCTCTCTAAGATTTCTCCTTTTTGTTTTCCCATTGCCATTGACGTTTGCATTTGTTTGTGTTCTAGATCTAACGTGGTTCTATGTATATATTTTGCAGGTTTTCTTTTGCTATTCTCGTTGCGCGCCATTGACGACCACCACGCGACCCTTCTTTTATTTTTTCGTTCAACCATGTAAGGCTTCTCTTTTGTACATCTTTTATTTTCTATTCTTTCGATTATAATGAAGACTTTACATGTTTGTTAGTTATTTTGTTTGTTTTTGTTCTTTACGTTTTGCTTCTGTTTTTTCCTATAATGGAGGTTTTCTGTTTTGAAGGTCAACATTAGGGTTATTTTGAGGAGGATGTTGGTGGCAACTGCGGAGATGTGCGCAGAATTTTTAATCACGTTCTCTGATCGAAAGGAACGGTGGTGGTGATGGTGAGTTGGGTTTGGATTGTGGCGTGGAAGATTATAGAAGGTTGGCTTTTAATCACGGTTGTGGTTAGCAACCGTGATTAAATATGGTCTTATTTAATCACGGTTTCAAACAACCGTGATTAAATGTGATCTATAACCACGGTTGTGAACCGGGATTAAAAACCCTGATGTATTACCACGGCTGGAACAACCACGTTTCATGAACCGTTATTAAAGGCCAATTTTAACCGTGATTAAATCCCTTTTTTGCACTAATGTGAGATAAGTTAGTATTAATATTGTAACATCTTGATTTTTAAATTAATTACCGAGTAAGGTTAGTTGCTGATTAATGGTTGATTTAGATTAATTGCTGATTGATTAGAGGAGGCTGAGTAATAATAAGTGGCCAGGAAAAATTACGCATGTGCCCTCATGATGGTATATAGAGCTTCAGTTCTCTCTCTCATTCATTTTCTTGGACGCTGTTGGAGAAAAGACTTGGTGAGCTGAGCATTCTTCTTGTGCATGCAACCAGTTTCTTTCTTCTTTGCCTTCGTCTTCTTCTCTTCATCAGCCACTGTTGAGGCACCATGGAGGCTCGATGTCCTCCACTGTTGTGAGAGTCAGACTGCAGGAGAGAGTGGGCCACTTCTCTTCATGCATGTGAAGGCCATTGCGATCAACCACGCTCCTTTTACTTCTCCTTCTTCTTCTTCCACTCGAAGGCTGATGGGATCTCGAGTGGATGTGTGCAGCGTTAAAGTGCCCAGAGTTGTGGAAATATTTTACTAATGGCGAGACAGAGCTGCTCAAGAGAGTGAGCAGAGCGGTGTGTGCCTTGGAGGCTGGGATACCCCACTATTCTGCCAACACAGCGTTGGATGACTGGAAGTCCTCCATTGTTGGTGAGGATTGGACTATCAGAGTAAGGGAACAACTTTGGAATCCTCCACTGGATTGAGTGAGAGGACAGCGTTGTGCTTTGGAGGCTCAGAACTCCCACTGTCCTTGCATACAGAACATGGACTGTCTTGGAGACAAGGCTGTCCGAGAGTGAAAGTGGCTTGGTGTTCTTCCAGGGCAGGGTGTTGTGCTGAATGACTGGAAGATGGGTCGTTCTGTTAAGAACAAGTGACCGATGGATGATCGGTCGGTGCTGTGAGCTCATGGAGCTTCTGGGATCTTCATTCCAGGTAGGGGGCGCTTTACATTTCAAATGCATGGTTTATGGATGGGTTCCGGGTGAATTTATTCTAATGTGTTGTGTTATGTTTGATTTGTGCTGATTGATGCGTTGTGATTGAGCAATAGTGCATGAAACGCCTGGGTTTGTGATAGCTGTGATCTGTCTATGTTGTGACGATTCCGTCCATGAGTGCATGTTGATATTTCTGAGAATTCCGAGTGAATGCATGTATATGTGAATGCCATTATGATTGCCGAATGCATGAGATGTGGGTTTGATATGTTGATTCCTATTTGGAATGTTGTGTTAAAGTGCATATTGATTTCATTGAGAATGCCGAGTGCACGTACTGTGATATGGTTATACCGATTCCTGTGTTATGATTTACTATGATAAAATGCATGTGAGGCATGTGATGAAAATATGGATTTCCGAGTGAATCCAAATGCTGTGCTGGATCGGTCATGATTTTAATGGCTGCATGAAATGCACTTGATAAGCATGGATGCTTGTTGAGAAATGCATAAGGTTGCATATGTATAGAAAAAGGGTGACCCGTGGAAGGTCAGGAACCCTATGAGATGATTCCGGCTACAGATTCTTGGCTAGATCCTGTGAGAGCCTGTGATAGCCGATGGAGCTAGAGTTAAGTCTCGAGACGTCATGAGGTGACCGGTATCACACGGGAAGGGCTAATGAACGAGAGGCCGGGAAGGAATCTGTAACTGAAATTATTGTTTAAGTCGGATCCGCATGCGTATATATAGGTGCATTGTTATTGAGAATAACATCATTGATATGGTTTGGAATTGATTTGAGTGAATTCCGATGGAATGATACTATATGGGTGAACTCCGATTGAAATAATATGTGTAAGCTGAACTGTTGCCGAGAGCAATATGAGGGTATGGCTGTGGTATATGCTGTTGTGAGTAATATGAATTTTTATAGCCATGTATGAACGGAGTAATCCGATCGGATAATGTTGTGTGAATGTTCTTAATAAATGACAGTGGATATTGTTGTTGATTGAGATATATGTAAATGGCATTATTGAGAATGTAGAAACTAATCTGAGTCAATAACTGTCATTTAATATGTAAAAGCTCACCCCTACTGTGGCTATATTTTTCAGTATATGCAGGTCGGTATGGTGAATGACGAGAAGGCCTTAAACCCGAGTGATGGGTATTTATGCTACTGTAGTGTACAGTGCAATGTATCGATTGTAAAATAGATATGTTAAAGCCTTGGCCGGCTCTCATGTAATCCGTTGTCTAAATGTATTTCCTTATATTGGTTGACTATCGGAGTGTGAATAAGTATACATAAATATATATATATATATATATATATATATATCATTTACATTGATATGTTGTTATTTGTACCGACTGAGAAGTGTTGTTGAACGGATAATGTTAAGACTATAAGTGTTCAAATGGGAATATAAGTGTAAGAGCCATTTTCGAGTGAGGCTATAGCGAGTGGGCCTTCTTCCAAGTGTTGAAGGCTTAAGGCAGTCCGAGTAAGATGTACTCGAGTGGACTACTTCCGAGGGGAGGCTAGTCCATTTGTTACCGAGTGAAAAATAGCGGAGTAAACCATCCCGAGTGGGAAAAGAATGAATACTCCCAAGTGGAAATCCCGATTGAACCACTTCCAAAGGAAGAAGGGTTGTGATGGTTCTGATTAAGGTGTATGCCAGGAGTCCTCTTCCGAGTGAACAAGGTTACATATGTTCCGAGTGAATAAGGTTATATATTTTGAGTAGATAAGATTTAAATAAGTCCGAGTGAGACTTAACTTAGTGAATTCCTCCGAGTGATGAGAGGGCAGAGTAATTCCGAATAGAACTTGATTGTGGAGGCCCCTTCCGAGGGAATGGAGGTTTAAGTGATCTCTGAGTGAGGAAGTTTAAAATATGCTGAGTGAAGAATGTGCAATACGTTTCTGAGTGAATGGAGGTTGAGGTACCTCCGAGTGGTGTATGACTGGGGAAATATTCAGGGTGAGGGAAGTTTATAGATTCCGAGTGGAATAACTATCATTTCCGAGTGGAACATGCGTGTGACCTTCCAGAATAGAAATAAGATTAAGGATATGGTTAAGTGTGGGTTTACCGGGTGAAGCCTGACCCGAAGGGGATAGATCCCGAGTGAACTTAGGTCCCTAATTCGAGTGATGGAAATTCCCAAGAGAGGCATGTATGTAGGGGTCGTTTTTGAGTGAACGGAATCCCCGATTCCGAGTGAAGGGATACCGGGGGGAGCAGTTCGCTTTAACGAATAGGAATCGCTCCAGCGAGTATGGCCCGCTCAAGCATTGTCTTCCCCTGGCCTCGTTCATTCGCAGCTGGGTCTTGCCTGCGTAACGCTCTGACCGATCTCCTCTCTCTCTGATCGACGTTTACTTCCCTTGACTCCGGGTTGTTGTTATTTTATCCCGACTCCATTTCGAGCTATTTTGTGAACGTGTGGAACTGTTCTAAATTTTGGAAAAATTTCCCCTGTCTTGGTTTTGTCTTTAATTAAGTCGGGTTGTTTCATTTTGGTATCAGAGCGGCCTTAAAAGGTCCAAGGCCAAGGTATGCTTACTGAGAGTAGGCGATTGTGTGCAATATGACCGGTTGTCATCATTGCTTGTGATGTTCTATTGAATTTGATACATGCTTAATTATGAATTGTGTGGTTATATACCTGTGTGTTGTTTAAGGTTGGAGACAACAGGTACTATCATTGGTACGTTGCTTTGGAGGTAGAAGACTTGTTACTACCCTGGAATGATTGTTCACGAAATGCTTAGAGGTTAGTTCAAGCATCGGTCAATTGAGAGGAAATAGAATGATAGATGTTGAGACCTTCTTGTATATTGAGACTGAATTAGTTGGTTCGATCTTTTGTATAAGCCAAGTTAGTGGCTCATAGCTGAGGCATGCTTGTTGAGCGAAATGGGACTCACATGTTTGAGTTGACTAAGTGAATAATATTAAAGGAATCCCCCAGTGTGGTGATCTCCACTTTAAGTGATCAGTTGTGCCATTTGTAAGGGATGAGTTCTATATCCGTTGGCGCAAGAACCCCATATGATATATGATGTAAGTAATTTGTTACAGTTCCCTGAGTTGGGAATCTGAGTCTATGATAAGTGAATAAATGTGAAGACGGATACATGTTAGATTGGGGTAGTGTCTCAGTTTTTGGTGTGTGAAAATCGAGTGAATGATTTGATTTGGCCTGATCTTGTATGATCGGATGTTGTGGTAATATTCCACAACAGACTCTGGGTAACCCTTAGACTTACTAAGACTAGTGGTTGATCAGATTTTGGGAATGGTCTAGGCTCGGTGATATTCGATTGTTGTGGGAGTATCGCACGATGGGTACTAGGTGACCCCTGGGATTTTGAGTCAGAAGATTTGTTAAACCTTATGGTTAGTTGAACCGGTAAAGTGATTGTGTAATAAATCATCGAGGCATGAACCGTCATGAGATGAAATTAAAATAATGAATGTGGTACCGGATGGATAGTGAAGGTAATGTTGAATTCTGGGTACGACTTGGTATTAAGTGAGGTGATGATAGAAATAATATGATGATGAGTATACGTTCACTGGTGTATTGTGGTTATGATCAGTGAAAAAGTTCACCGATGCAGAAATCTGTTATGTGAATAAAAGTCATATTGTAACCCGAGTTGTATATCTAAGTGGGCGTAGTGAATTACCTAGGCTTAAGATGAGTTATGGCCGACGATGTGTGACGAAATAAAGGATTATTAGACTGTTGGGCCATGGTTTTGTGATGAATAAGATTTAAAGAAGAGATACTTACTCGGTGAGGGCTGGAAGCCAATTGTGTTATACCTTTTTATGGTGATGGTGACTGTATTCGATGATTATCATCATGTGATTCGCACTAGGTTACGTGTAATGACGAAGTATGCGCTCTGTGAGGGTCGGAAGTCTATTGCTATTATACTAATTTACAGTAGTGGTAATTGATATTTCATAATTGTTGTTGCGTAATGTACCCTAGATGGTGCATAATGATGATGTTGATGTAAATGTGTTACTTATAGATTTGTGTGAATTGCCATAAATTTTCATATGAATTATTATTATTTGAGTGAGTCTGGTCAGTGTGAGCGATTAGAATATAAAGTGTTTTGTTCCGATATGACTCTACATACCATAGGTATTGTGGCAGCGAACACCTTTGCAGCGACTCTATGTAATTGTTGTAACCCTATGGGAATGAGACGTCATCCTATATGTCAGATGCAGTAATTCGCAGGTCGGGCAGGTGAGGCTGTAGCTACTCATGGTGGTGTACTGGGTTTATCTGGACGTTCTGGATAGAGTTAGGAGTTGTGCTGAGTGGGCAATAAGTGATGGCGTATTGAGTGAGAGTAGAAGATTTACTTTAACTCTGGTGTGCTTACCTCTGAGAGAATCAGAGGTTGTTTCGGTGTGAATTGGCTATTAAGTGATGGTTGAATGTCGGAATTGAAGGGTGATCCTTCAGACAAGGGTGCTCGATGTTGCTGGACAAGAAGAGAGATGGTGGTAAGCCGTTGTGCCTTGATTGCCACCGAATGGATAAGTTTACTATAGGGAATAATACCCACTACCGAGTACTGATGATCTGGTTGATCAATTATGGTGTGATTCAGTTTTCTAAGATCAATTTGCAGTCAGGATACTATTAAATTGGAGTAAGGCTTCAGATAACCATGGAATGGCGTCCAGGACTTATTGTAGCCACTCTGGAAATGTAGTAATGTCGTTGGTATGATGACTGTTCAGGCGGTGTTCAGGAATTTGATGAACAATGTCCTCTAGCCCTATCTGGATCGGTTCATAAGAGTATTCATTAGTGATGATCGGGTTATTCTGAGTCATGCCAGGAGAATGAGGGACATCTCCACATGGTGCTGTGGTACTAAAAGGGAAGTAGTTAATTGCCAATGTTATCAGAGTGTGACTTTGGTTGGATGGGATCCAATTTCTGGAACTCGTGATCTCCAAAGATGACGTTGTTGTCGGTCCATCTGAGGTGGTAGTAGTGATGGTATAAGTGTAACCCAAATCTATCACTGAAATTAGAAGTTTATAAGTATAGCCGAGTAATATTAAGGATTCAGTGAAGGATCATGACTTTGAGCTGAGAAAATGGATGAGGCGAGAATTTGCTTGGAGAATATTAGTGTATTCCGAGTGTGATAAAGTGGAGATGATTCCGAGTGAAGAAAAGGAATATAATTCCAAGAAAAACTCTTTCTGAGAGAAAGAACTACTGAGTGAAGTGAAGTTATGATGTCCCGAGTGAAACATCACTAAGAGAGTCATTAATAAGTTGAGGAAACTGTGTCCGAATATGACACTTATGCGTAAGGTAAAATCCGAGTGAAAGTCTCCGGGTGAGATGTTTCTGAATGGATTATTTGGAGAGTGGTACTGCTGAATAAGAAAAGCTTGAATTTGAATATGTGTGTCTCAGGCTGAAGAATTTCTGAATAAAAACCGAGTGAAGTGTCTTGAGTGTGGTACTTCCTAGTGGAATTATGCCGAGTAAGACGGTTCCAAGTGGTAGAGCATCAAGTGTAAAATTTCTTAAGTCCGTGGGATGTGCCACCAATTAACCTTTTCCAGAATGAGTGCCTCTGGATAGTGAAGAACTAACTCCGAAGAAGTATGCTTATGGATGAATAATTCTGAGAGGTCAGGTCAATGTTTGGAGCTGTTGAGTTTGAACTCAGGTTTATCCTTGAAGTAGACCTGGATTCCGAGTGAGTTTTGTAAGTGGAAAGATTTCTGGGAGTGAATTACCTTTAAATCCCGAATAATCCTTTCGAATGCAAAGATTCGAGTGACATTCTCAAGGAGTAGACATGGAATTAGCCGAAGGCATGGATGGAAATTGAGGTTTTAAGAACCGAGTGGTGTGCCTGTAAAAGTGAATTCAGGCAGATTGTGCTAAATAAAGCACATGGGAACCCTTCCGAGTGTTCATCTCGGTATTGCCAAGATATAACACGGCTTGAGGAAGAAATTTTAGTAATCGAATGTCAAAGAGCCGAGGGCTTAATCCGAGACAAATCGGACAGTAATGAATATTGGAAGGAATCGGTAATGATGCTTACCGACTAGATCTTCCCAGCTTATTGATTGACATCCTTAATGTGTCTCATGTGACATAATCTTGGGCCTATATTCTGTGTGAGTACTCAATTGTGCCTAGTGACTCCTTTGAATTGGAGGATCCGACAGTGGAAGTACACCGATCGGCGTTGAGAATATAAGGCCGAACGACCAAGAAACTAGGAAGTGCCATTGGTTATGGTGAACTGGCAGAGTTGAATGGGGTAACTGACACGTGGGGAAATCGAACCCCAAATATATTGGACTCTATGATGTGTGGGAGCGGTCGGTAAACCGCTTGAGAAGTAAAGCCATGCCGATTGGAATTCTGAAGCGGTCGATGAATGCTAGAAAAGCAAAGATGCGCAGTTGTTTAGAGTGGCATAACAACAATACTCTGAGCTATTTTATTGGAGTAGACTTACATTGAATTTTGAGGACGAAATTCTTTGAGGAGGGGAGAATTGTAACATCCTGATTTTTAAATTAATTATCAAGTAAGGTTAGTTGCTGATTAATGGTTGATTTAGATTAATTGCTGATTGATTAGAGGAGGCTGAGTAATAATAAGTGGCCAGGAAAAATTACGCATGTGCCCTCATGATGGTATATAGAGCTTCGGTTCTCTCTCTCATTCATTTTCTTGGACGCTGTTGGAGAAAAGACTTGGTGACCTGAGCATTCTTCTTGTGCATGCTAGGGGACATATGATCCGGTCTCAATACCGGTATCCGACCTGCAAGACATATTTCAACATCTTTGTCAAGACATCAACGTGTAACCGGTGTCATCGGTATACATCCGGACTGTAATTCCGTATCAGGCGTTCTCCCTATACCGGTTGTTCAGGATAACACCATGACATCGGACAATACGCACGTCACTGTGCTAAAGACAAGGATAATTGCTACAGGGATCGATCAATAATTCCCTGCACTACGAGCCAAATTCTGCTCACGAAAATGGTCAACTTGTTCCCTAATCCTAGTCTATATTCTCTATGCTCAATATAAAATAGTCACTTGACCCAATCATGCTGGTAAGTGCGCAATATAATAATGCTAATGGGAGTTAGTGGTTCCCCACTAACGAGTCCTTGAAAAACGAGCCAATCAGGTATATGAACTCATTTCAATAATGAAGTGAAGGATCTTCAACTGATTCTATGCACAATTATTCTCTGAAATACATTCCTTACTTGGAATATTATCACTGACTTGAGCGTCGGAGAATCATTGCAGGTGACACCACCATTCGCCCACTTCAACGTGTTAGGTCGGTGTGAAGGACCACCAGAACGCCCAGTCTGCTCTCTCCGCTCAAGGACAACGGATACCTACACCGGATACTCATACATCCGGTCTCCTATACGGTATTTATATACTGTTTGTGACTGACTTGAGTCCGGATCTCTAGACCCCGGTTCAGGACAGATCATTGGCACGCCCAGTGGGACGCGATAAAGTTATTCCCATATCTATTGAAAAGAGCAAGTAATCCAGGATGGAAGGCGAAACACATGATTTCGTAGAGAATCAGCCTGAAGACAGAACTAATCCCAACGTCTTCAGGAAGCTCAACTTTGATTCTCATGGGGGCAGCTCAAAGAAGATAGTAACAGTCTCTAATCCTGATCCTCGTGATGAGTTGATCAGCCAACTTCAGAGGGAACTCGCTGAATTGCGAAGAGAAAGAAGGCAAAGCGAGGATAAAGAATCATCCCGCACGCGAAACACCCCCCGTACAACTGATGGTGAAAAGTCCACCACTCTCCAATACTCAAAGATCCCTACGTTTGACGAGGGAGAACAAACTCGTGATTCTGAAGATGAGGCTTCCCGAAGGAAGAGGGAGTCAACGGCAGCACCTCCAGTGTCTCACAAGCTAAAAGTTCCTTTTTCAAGGAGACTTATGAGCACCCACATCCCCAAGCACCTTCAAACTACTCAGCCACTTTCCATTGGAAAATACAATGGAGAAACTAATCCTACTAAGCACCTTGATGCTTACGTATTTGAAGCCATGTACTTGGGGGCTGATGAAGATGTGATGTGCCGAATGTTCCCTCGAACATTATCTGAGGAGGCCCTCGGATGGTTTAAAGGTTTACCTTCTGGATCCATAGATTCTTGGGCTGAGATGGCAGCTATTTTTGAGACTCACTTTGTCATCTCTAGAAGACGTGCCCAGGACGTCTCATACCTTGGCTCAGATTAAGCAAGGTGAAAACGAAGGCTTAAAAGACTTCTTGAAAAGGTTCTACAAGGAAGCGGCCCTGGTTCCTAACCTCACGGAGTCTATTAAGCTGCATATCGTTATTGAGGCGTTGCAGCCAGGATCAACTTTCGCTCTCTCTTTAGCGAAAAGCCCTCCTGTAACTTTTGAGGAGTTTAGAAAAAAAGCCTCCAAATACATGAGTATAGAGATGCACTTGGAGGCCATAGCTGCAAAGAAGAAGCCATCAGCACCACCTTCCCAAGCCCAGAAGGGTAAGGAAAAAACGAGGTTAGAACGCATGGAGAGACTATTCACCAATCCCAGAGTCAATAACCACTCTCCTCGACCTTGAGAAAGGCATGTTAACTCCTTCAGCCATTATGCACAATTATCTGCCAAACCATCTCAGATTTTGAGAGAGATTGGATGGCCAGCTTTCAGCATATATGGCATCAGAAGGCCAGCTCCCATGAAGAGGCCAGGAAATCCCCGCAAGTACTGTGATTTTCACGAACAGAATGGTCATTCCACTGATGAATGCCAAGCTCTAAAGAACGCGGTTGAGACGCTAATTAGAGAAGGCAAGTTAAAACAATACCTGTTCAAAGAGAAATCTTTTGACAGAGTAGAGCGGAATGAGAAAAGAGAAAGGGATCCAGACGACGGGGATGACAGTAATCGTAATCCTGTCAGAAAGTTTTCCGCCTCGGAGAAACAAAAGGGAGTGATGACGGATGAAGTAGCGCACAAGGACGGCATACCTCAGCAACAACGTCAAGGTCGGCGTGAAGTCATTGACATGATTGCTGGAGGATTTGCTGGAGGCGGAGCTTCAATTACAGCTCGTAAGAATCATCATAGAATGATTCTATCTGTGCAGGGAAAAGTCAAAGACAATCGCCCTTTCAGAGGTGGGATTGAGGCTCCAACAATCTCTTTCTCCGATGAGGATTTTGGCCCGACCATTCCGGGTGGTGATGATGCTGTTGTGATCATAGCAGTGATAGCCAACAAGGACGTCCGAAGAATCCTTGTTGACCAGGGAAGTTCCTGCGATGTTATTTTCTATAATTGCTTTGAAAGAATGGGTTTTAAAGACTCAGACTTACAGCCTTATACGCAGGAACTAACAGCTTTCAACGGAGCAAAGCAGTCGACCAAAGGGTATCTTGACACCCTTATTTCGTTTGAAGGCGAACCAGGGGCCAGGACGGTTAAGTCCCGAGTGCTAGTGATTGATGTCAAATCACCATTTAATGGCATCATAGGCCGCCCCACACTAAATGCAATGGAGGCAATTGTATCAACCCCACATCTCCTTATCAAGTTCATTGACAAGGATAATTCTGTTTCATCTATCCGAGGTGATCAAGAAATAGCTAGGTACTGTTACAACCTTAGCCTCAACATGACAAAGTTGGATGCCTCCAGTAAGAAGAGGAAACTCAATGATGCTGGAGCAGCTTCTGGATCTGTAAGCCTTGTCGACCTGGACCCTAGGGCGGATTTGAACATTGATCCGTCCAACCCATTAAAGCCCACACCGGATGGAAGTTCCAGGGACATCGTCTTGGGAGATTCTCCAGAAAAGATCACCCATATTAATGACAAGCTAGATACAGAGATGGAGCAGCGACTACTGACGCTCCTGCAAGAATTTAAAGACCTCTTTGCATGGACTGCAGCCGATATGCCTGGCATAGACCCTGCTTTCTGCTGTCATAAATTGTCTGTCTACCCAGAGACGAAACCGGTAGCCCAGAAGAAAAGAAGACTGGGCCCAGAGAAACAGAAGGCAGCTTGCCAGCAAACTGAGGAATTGCTGAAGGCCGGATTTATCAAAGAAATCCGTTATTCCTCTTGGCTCTCAAATGTGGTGATGGTCCGTAAGTCCAATGGCAAATGGAGAATGTGCGTTGACTATGTGGACCTCAACCGCTGCTGTCCAAAAGATCCTTATCCTCTTCCTAATATAGATCGGATGGTAGATGATTCCTCTGGTTATCAATACCTGAGCTTCATGGATGCTTATTCGGGTTACAACCAGATTCCGATGTGCGAAGAGGATCAAGAAAATACAGCCTTTATAAATGATCGTGGTGTCTTTTGCTATACAGTTATGCCCTTTGGCCTGAAAAATACTGGGGCAACATATCAGCGTATGATCAACAAGGTTTTTGAAGGCATGCATACCAAACTTGTTGAAGTATACATTGACGATATAATAGCAAAGACACCGGTTGGAGGTGATCATATCAAAGACCTACGCCAAGTATTCACCCGTTTGAGAGAATTTAACATGAGGCTAAACCCGATGAAATGTACTTTCACTGTCCCTGCTGGGAAGTTCTTGGGTTTCATGTTAACTCAACGCGGTATTGAAGCCAATCCAGGGAAATGCCAAACGATTCTAGACATGCAAAGTCCAAAGAATCTCAGAGAAGTCCAATCCCTGAATGGCAAAGTGGCAGCTTTGGCACGATTCATGCCAAAGATGGCTCACAGATCCCTCCCTCTGTATAAGATACTGAAAAAGTCCAAGAAATTCGAGTGGGGACAGGAACAAGAGAAAGCATTCCAAGAGCTTAAGGAGGTGTTGTCCAAACCTCCCATTCTCACAAAGCCTGACCCCGAAGACACACTCATCCTATACTTGGCTATTTCAGATGAAGCTTTGGGCGTTGCCTTGATAAAAGAAACTCCTGACGGACAGAGACCGGTCTATTTCACTAGCAAAACCTTACAAGGTGCTAAAATCCGGTATCAAAAAATTGAAAAGGCCGCCCTCGCTGTTGTTTGGGCCTCTCGACGGCTGCGTCCGTACTTTCACGCCCATCCGATCATAGTGAGAACGGATTTACCACTCCGCTCTGTTTTGATTAAGCCCGACCTCGCTGGGAGGATGATCAAATGGTCTATCGAACTCTCTGAGTTTGATATATCCTACGAACCCCGAAGCGCCATTAAAGCTCAAGTCCTGGCTGATTTTATTGTGGAAATGACAGGGACTGATCCAGATTCCCCTCGTGTCCATTGGACCATTTATGTTGATGGTTCATCGAACCAAAGAGGCTCTGGAGCAGGTGTAGTTCTAGAAAGTGATGACGGAGTACACCTGGAAATCTCCCTTCGTTTTAATTTCAAAACCTCCAACAACCAAGCTGAGTACGAAGCTTGTTTGGCCGGACTGAGAGCTGCAATTGACATCAGAGCTTCTGAGGCGACGCTCTGCAGTGATTCACAACTGGTGATTTCACAAATCTTAGGAGACTATCAGGCTCGTGAACCTCAACTCCAATTATACTTGAACTGTGTCAAGGAGTTGAGAGAGAAATTCTCAAAAATGGAATTCAAGCATGTTCCACACGAAGAGAATACTAGAGCGGATATACTCTCCAGATTGGCAAGCACCAAACGACCAGGTAGCACAACTACGCTGGTTCAAAGCACATTAATGTCGCCTAGCATTCCTCTTTTCCCTTCTCTAAATGCCATAATGACAAACTCTCTTTATGGAGATACATGGATGGCCCCCTACATCCGTTATTTGGCTGATGGACAGCTACCTACGGATGAGAAGGAAAAGACGAGGATAAGGAGTGAATTACCATACTTCACTATGATCGATGGTAATCTTTACAGAAGGGCGCTCTCGGTGCCCTATTTGATTTGTCTTAAAGAGAATGAGGTGCAAGACGTAATGGAGGAAGTGCATGGAGGACAATGTGGACACCACGTCGGAGGAAGAAGCTTAATGCGAAAAATCCTCAGGGCTGGATATTGGTGGCCCACGATGAAGCAGGACTCCATTGACTTCGTTAAAAAATGCGATGCTTGCCAAAAATTCTCCAATCTTCACCACACACCGGCGGAAGAACTCTTCACATCCGCTGTTCCATGGCCCTTCTACCAATGGGGATTGGATATTCTGGGCCCCTTTCCAACTGCTCCTGGGGGCATCAAATATCTCATTGTAGGGGTCGACTATTTCACTAAGTGGATAGAAGCAGAGCCGGTGGTACATATTAGTTCAGCCCGAGCTCGTCGTTTCATGTATGAAAACATTATAACACGGTTTGGGGTCCCAGCACGGATTGTCACAGATAATGGCACCCAATTCACGGATAGAAAATTCACAGATTTACTCGAAGGGTTAGGAATAACCCAGATATTCTCATCCGTTGAACATCCTCAAACCAACGGCCAAGCTGAAGTGGCCAACAAGGAAGTGCTGAAAGGACTAAAGAAACGCCTTGGTGAAGCCAAGGGCGGATGGACAGACCAGCTATGCCACGTTCTGTGGGCATACCGGACAACGCCTCATTCATCTACTAACGAATCCCCATATCGCCTGACATACAGGGTAGAGGCACTGATACCCGTGGAACTGCAGATTGCTTCCACAAGGGTCAAATACTTCTCTGAAGTGTCTAATAATGCTAATTTGGCGTCAGAAATGGATGTCATACAAGAACTCAGAGAAGATGCATTTGTCAGGGACCAAGCTATCAAAGCCAAAGTTGCTCTCCGATACAACAAGCGAGTTCAATCAAGGACTTTCAACGTCGGAGATTTGGTTTTGAGAAAAGCAAGTATAGGGAACAAATTTGCTCATCAAGGCAAACTAGCCCCAAACTGGGAAGGCCCATACAGGGTATCCGAGGTTACTGGCAAAGGCTCTTACCGCCTTGAGAACCTTGATGGCACTCCAATCCGAAATAAGTGGAACACCCAAAACTTGCGCATCTACTATAGCTAGCTGTTGGAACAATACACATTCTCCTATCCTCATTTTTGATTGAATACTGGAGAAATTATTTTCCCAGCTACGCTTTCATTGTAATTCTTATTTTTGATTTAATAAGAATCTCCCACAACAATTTAACTCTTTCGAGTTTTTCTTATGCTGTGATTTTCAATTTATCCGGCGTACAAAAACGTATTCAGGACGGATGATCTCAACTACTTATTCTGTGGTTGACGATGCAACTCCTCGAATATGTGCGGTGCACAAGAGCATACTCGGGACGGATGATCACAATTACCCATTCCGTAATTGATGATGTAACTCCTCGAGTGTGTCTAAGTGACTGAAGGCCCGGATTATAGGATTAAACCGAACTCTGGGTACGGTTAGTAAGTTTGGCTGAACACCGGTGAAGACCTGGGCTGTAGGATTAAACCGAACCTCAGGAAATGGGTTGTAGGATTGAACCGAACCCCATTCTAAGAGCGGTAAAAGGGTAGAACCCAACACCGTATTGAAGGCTTGGGCGCAGTAAGCTGGTTCTTCTTCAAGACCACGCTGAACCCCAAGTAACGGGCGCAGTAGGTTCAGGACTAGCCCTGATCCGAACCCCGTGTTGAAGGCTCGGATTGTAGGATTAAACCGAACTCTGAGTACGACTAGTAGGATTGACCGAACGTCGGTGAAGAATTGTCATTGGGTAAAACCAAAAAACCCATTGAAGAACGGTTAGTAGGATTAAACCGAACACCAAATACGATATGGATTGTAGGACCAAACCGAACTCCAAACGCAACAAGTAAGTTATACTGAACTCCAAATTAATACTCTCTCTTGAAGTTCCTTATTTGGAAGTTTTATAGCTTTAAACTCTGAGTCATCAATTCTACAATTGAAGTCTGACTCGCAAACTCCGACCCAAAAATAATTCATTCGGGTATGCCACAATCTGAGGCATATTCACCCGGAACCTTTCAGTCGGAAATATTTATATTCGCAATCGTCAAGCAGAGGAATCTCTACTCGAAATCCTCACTCTCAAAAAACTCTCACGTGGAAACATCACTCAGAGTTTGTGCAAAGTACTGCTCACCCAATAATACTAGGGGACAGTATTAATAGTCAAACGAATATCTTGGGGAATGAACTCTTACTGAAACGATCTCATTATCACTTCCCCTCAAGATTAACATTACAAGCCGTTCTCATGACAATAACATGTTTACCCACAACGGCTATTCTTTATCATGGTATTTACGACCAAAAGGCCTGACCTTTGAAAAACAAAATACGATTTCTACCAGGTTTTTATTACTCACATTTGACAAAAAGATACTCTATCTCTCCTGTCAAATCAAGTCTTTGGCTGTCAAAACGCCTATACATGAAAAATGATAGTTATATACCCCTATCCGTTCTTCATCTCGCATGTACAAATCCGGAATGATGATTTTATATTATCCGACATTCATTACTTAAATTCGGAATGACTCGAGACACATGCGTGTAAAGGCAAATCGTTCTTTTATTGATTAAATGAATATTACATGAAGGAATTCGTTCAATAATCCGGAGCTGATCCCGGAACACAGTGAATTTGAATCAATAAAAAGAAAAAAGAAAAAAGAAAGGCACTAGTTTTTGCGGCTTGTATCTCCTTCCTACCCTTTGCCTTTCCCCCCGGTCTTGCCTTTATCTGCGCCAGGGTCCGTTCCTGTACTTATGAGCTTAAGAAGAGAAGGTCCCATTGATTGGCCTTCAGGTAAAGGAGTAAACTCGTATGGCGTGTCTGGCGGACTCTCATGACGGTTATTAACAATGGCCACCAGTTTCCCTTGATAAAACTCATAGAACGGATCAATACCATTCAGATTAAGTTTCACCTTGGGATTCCGGTATTGAACTTGACGAACAGCCAACCTGAAGGATTCCTTGACTGCTTGATCACATATATCTACAGCTTCGTCAAATTCTGCTTTTGTGTCCGCCAACTTTGAGAGCAGCTCCTTCTCCTTACACGACCAATCTTCGGTTCCTCGAGAATAAATAATTTTAACTTCCTTAAGCTCCTCTTCCAGCTTTGAAGAGTGTTCCTTCTCCGTACAAAGACCGGAATGGAGTTCGGAATTGATTCTCTTTTGGTCAGCTACTTGGGCCTCCAACTCCTTGGCAAGGTACTTCAATCTAGCAATTTCTTCATCTTTCTTATATCCTTCCTCTTTGGAAGTTTCTAATTTACCTTCTAGACGGAGGATGGTTGCCTTGTCCTTAGCAGCAGAAACGCTAAGATCGTTAACCTTGCCAACTAACAAGCTGAGCCTCTCATTCTCTTCTGAAAGCTTGCGAACCGATCTTAAGAGCCCGGATAATTCTGCCAGGTGCTTCTGTCCGGCATCGCAAGCTTTGGTTACTTCATCGCTCTTTAATGAGGGCTTCAGCTTGTACGGAGTTTCAGGAACGCCCTCAGGAACAGAACCCTCGTATACCAAATATTGTGCAAGACCGGAGCTACTTTGAAGAGGGCGAGTAACTTTGGGTACAAAATAAGTCGTTATTGGCTTTGCACCATAAGTGACCCCGTCGCCTGGGGCATCTGGAGTGGATCCCGCATCCAGAGTGGATCCTTCCACTACCTTTCCCTTTGAAAGCTCTGGATCAACACCCTCACTTGAAATTTTTTGTTTCTTGGGAGAAGGTTGACGATCCGAGGTCTTGGAGGAACCGCGTTTTGTCCTTTTCTTCTTCTCTCCGACCTTCTCAACCGCAACCCCCTCAGATCCGCCCTCAAGCAAGGGAATATCGTCACCAGCAGATGAGGTTAAAATGATAGTCTCAGCCGTAGCTTTCTTCGAATTCCGTTTCGCTTGAATGTCATTTTCAGCTGCTACGGAATTCACTCCAGCTTTGAGTCCCTTCAGTTTTTCCATCTCTGGTGACACAGTTTCAATTTCCACTGCAAAACCAAACAACATGGTTAGAAATCAAAGACTTCAAGGCATGATACGATAAAACATGAAAAATAGCAGGAAAATTACGCAGATATTCCTCGCGGGTGGACCACGATCCTAACAAACGCCTGCAAGAGAAAAATTGGTACGAGGCAGTGTAGGATTGAAGGGCGGAAAGAACAGAAACTGAAGACGGGCTTAGTTCATCCTCCTCAGTATAGTACGCCTGGGAGGTCAATAAAAAATGCTCGTGCGTCCAAGCCACTGGGAACTTCGGAATCCCATCTTCAGTTAACCAAAAAACTGACTCATCAGGATGAACGCTGATCTTCGTGAAATAGGACTTGAATGAATGTCCATCAACTTTGGCGGAGTCAGTGTACGCCTCAAAGTTGATAACCTTGGAGAGAGTCCAGAGGGATATCAAGCTCACTCCCCCCTTCTCTTTATTTGCACGACGGACTACTTGAGCAAAGTAGAAGAGCATGGCCACCGTCGGTTTGAAGTTGAAGTGCTCCCCAAGCACTTCAAGAGAACGGACTAATCCTCATCCGTTGGGGTGAAGCTGCGAAGGAGCGCAGTCCAGGAATCTCAGAACCCCCATCTGAAACTTCGAAAGGGGAAACCGCACACCAAGGTTCAAAAATAGAAAGTCATACATATACAGGGACCTTTCGTCCGGAGTATGACAAATTCGATCGGATGGCAGCGGAGCTATCACCATGAAGCACTTTTTGTATTTGTCCTTCTTGAAGACCGTGAAACGTGGCTCCAACTCCGCTCCGTCCTCTCGAGCGTGAACTGAGGCTATTTCACGAAATTCTTCAGCCACCCAGCTGAATGGGCGCTTCTTTTGGAATTTCACCTAATCTATCCGGTGTGCAACCACGTTACATAGCCCGGATGCTGTCTTCAATATGTACTGCTGAGAGGGTGCTTCCCCTCCAGATGATTTTCCCCCAGTCGCTTTCTTTACCACCATTGTGAAAGCTTTTACACTGCGGTAAAAATCCACATCGTCAGAAACATACAGGTCACCACTCTCAGCACTCTCACTAGAGGAGGATTCTGGAGAGGGTATAATCGCCCTTCGCCTCTGATACGGCGACGCCTCCCTCTCTGAGCTTAGTGGCTTCGATTGGAAGACCACTGGAATCCTCCCACCACGAACTGTGGGGTTTCGATTGAAGGCCCTTCCTCCTCTTCCTCTAGGGTTAATACCACTAAAACTAACACCTTTCCTAGACATTTTCAGATATTGAAAGGAGACACAAAGTATGGAAAGAAAGTGGTTACCTAAGGATGGATGAGGATAGTGAATTAAGATTCACAGAGGCAGACACGATAATCTTCTCAAAACTTTTGCAGAGGTTCGTCAAGAGAATTAGAAGAAATGGTAACTGAGATTGCCAAATATGCCTTTTTCAGGGCATGAAAATTCAAATACCCTCAAACGACTCCCCGTTTAGAGGGTTAAAATTGTCATTTTTAACCCAAAGGCGCCAAAATGCCATCGTTTCGTCACAGAGCTTTCTAAATGGGCCTATTAAATCCAAATTCTAGGCCCAACAAGCCCCTAAGTGACGGTTATTAAGACATGCGCATTTAACGCAATAATGGCTCGCCCACGTGAGTAAAGACATTAAATGTCCAATCATGGGGAACGTGGCCACCATTACCCGAATACCGAGGGTTGCGAAATTCAATAAACTTCTGAGATTCTCATTGTTCTGAGCCGCCCTCAAGCGATCCATCACAACGGAACCTTGTCCTCAGAGCAGATATTTACACATCGGTACGATTCCGAAATCCAGACGTACTACGATCGATATAGCTCATATGAGCAAATCTACTAATTCCTCACATAAGCTAGGGGGCTAGTAGAATACTGATGGTCTCTGATTTAGGATACGAAAATTGAATCCATACGATTGAGAGGCAGCCACCTCAATCCGTACTCCTATAATTGGAAAAATGTCTCCAGGACGGATGATCTCAATCACCTATTCTGTGATTCAATGATGCAACTCCTGGTACGAACAATTCCAATCATCACTCCAGGACGGATGATCTCAATCACCTATTCTGTGATTCGATGATGCAACTCCTGGTATGAACAATCTCATCATCATTCTTACGATGGAAGCTTTTGAAAATTGAGAATTATTCATTCAATCCGTACTCCTACGATTGAAAAACGTCTCCAGGACGGATTATCTAAATCACTTAATCTGTGATCTGACGATGTAACTCTTGGCAGTGTACTTTTCCAGAACGGATATCCTCAGTCACCCATTATGTGATCTGACGATGTAACTCCTGACGTTGTGTACTTGCCCAGGACGGATGATCTCAATCACCCATTCTGTGATCTGACGATGTAACTCCTGGCGCCATACACACCTCAAGGACGGATGATCTCAATCACCTACTATGTGACCTGACGATATAATTCCTGGTGTCGTACACATCCCCAAGACGGATGATCTCAATCACCTATGAAGTGATTCGACGATAAAACTCCTGGTACGAACAATTCCCATAATCATTCATATGATGGAAATCTCTGAAAGTCAATCCGCACTTTCACTCTCAAGTGGTATTCTCCCAGGACGTATATTCTTTATCACCTATTCTGTGATACAATGACATAACTCCTGGCGTAGAAAAACTCCCATCATTATCCTTATGGTGGAGGACTCAAAACACCACTTTCTTACACCTTTGCAGTTCCCCAAACTTGGAATAATACTCTTACAATGAACGACATAATTTTCTCCAGTGAGAATAACATGAATAAAATACAGTCATCCGTCCTGTTACACTACTCTACTGAACAGCGGATCGACCCATCTTTCCCCAAAAGAATTAAGGATCATGCCCCAAAGACAGGCACCTTCTTCCTAATACGCACTTGGGGACATGTATATATTTATCCGTTCTAAATTTTATTTGTTGTTTAATCTTCCGAGGCAGTTGTTTCAATCCGACCTCAAGGTTAATCATACAAAACGGATTAGCAACGATTTAAATATACATGAAACGATGAAGACAAATTTCTTAAATGGAATTCATTCATTGGAATTGAGATTACATATAATGGTTAAAAGCCGGAGTTGATCCCGGTACACAACTATACATACAAAGGAAAATAAAACTATGGAGGGGGAATCTGTTCTTCAGTTTTCTGTGCCTCCTCAGCACCAGGCTCTTGTGCTCCTTCCTTTGGAACCTCCACAGGAGTCTCCCCTCCAGGTGCCTCAGCCCTTTCTTCAGAAGAGGGAACCTCAGACACAGGAAAGACATAATCCGGTCCCATAGTTTGACCCTCAGGAAGAGGAGCCAAACCATACAGGGACGTTGGGGGATCTTCGTGACGACCATCCACCACTGCGACTAACTTTCCCCCATGGAATTCATAGAATGGATCCATTCCATAAAGGTTAAGTTTCGCAGTGGGGTTGCGGTAGAAAACTTGGCGTATAGCTAGGCCGAAGGATTCTTCGACAGCCCGGCTACATATGTCAACAGCTTCTTCTCTCTCAGCTTTCGCTGTGGCCAATTCTCCCCGCAACTTGGACAGCTCCTCACTAGATACTTCAGACTCCGCTTTCCTAGCCTTCAGTCCCTCAATCTCAAGAAGGAGCTTCTTCTCCCTTTGAGACCACTCCTCAGCAGCAGCTTTATTTTTATCCTGGCTGCTACGGAGTTCTTCTTCCTTCTCTGCCAATTTGCCCTCCAAGCCTTTGAGGTCGCCTTTAAGCTTGAGATTCTCTTTAGTCATGATATCTCCGAACTCCTTAGACTTGGTAAGACGATCTTCCATCAACTTTATGGTGGCCTTGTCTTTTCCTGAGGAAAGGTTGAGTTCTTCCAATTTATCACTCAATTCTTCAACCTTATCGACGTTATTAGCCAACTCGCTGACTGAAGAAAGCATTCCAGCAAGTTCGGCTAACTGCCACCTTCCGGCCTCGCACGCTTCTTTAATTTCTTTAGCACTGAGCGTAGGCCGGAGTTTGTACATCGGTGGTGGAAGAGTGGCTGGAGTAGAACCCTCATAGGAGAGGAAGGGGGTGAGAAACGAGTTGGTTGGGTAAGAGGTTGGCTTCGCCCCAGAAACCCCGGCAGCAATTCCTTTACTTCCAGAGGAAGCAACAGCTACTTCCAAGGTTTCAACAGGCTTATCCTCCGGAGTTCTGCGTTTCTTGGACGGGCCTCCCACTGAGTCATTCTTAATTTTTCTCCTTCTTTCAGTGACCAGGGGCTGACCCGTGGCAGCGCCAACATCGGATGAACCGCCCTCAGCCAGTGGGATGTCCCCTTCAGCATCCGAGGTCAGGATGATTAGCTCAGGACGATCCTTTGTGGAGGGTTTAGGTTTAATCTCGTTCTCGCGGGTAACGGATCTACCCCCCGCCTTAAATCCCTTCAGCTTATGCATTTCCGGAGTTTCCTGTTCTATTTCACCTGCACGAACAAGCACAAGAGATTAACAACTACCAAATGTTCGATACATTTAACAAAGGAGAAAAAGGGAAACAAAGCGAGTATTATGCAAATAATCATCCCGGACTCCTTTTGAACTACTTAAAAGACGTCTACACGAGAATACGTTGCGACGAGTAGTATATGCTTCAAGTGCAAACAACACTCTCGACGACTCACGAGACAGCTCGGATTGATCGGCGTAATATGCATGGGAACTCATGAGAAAATGCTTATGAGTCCAACTCGGAGGAAATTTGTTGACGCCTTCTTCATCCTTCCAAAATATTGGTTTGTTCTTCTTAATGGAGATCCGGGTGAAGTAGGTCTTGAACGACTTCCCGTCAACTTTAGCTGAATCGGTGTAAGACTCAAAATTCACAAAAGAACAAAGAGTCTGGAGTGTTACCAAACCGACACCGCCTTGCTTATTTGCCCTCCGAACTACTTGAGTGTAGTAGAACAGCATCGCCACAGTAGGAGTGAAGTTGAAATATTCACTCAAAACCTCCAAGGCTCGAATGAGACCCCAGCCGTTAGGATAAAGTTGAGAGGGTGCACAGTTTAAGAACCTCAACACTCCCATCTGAAGCTCGGTTAGAGGCAAACGAACTCCTAGGTAATGAAAAATGAAATCATACATATAAACAGAACGGTCATTTGGCACGACGTGGCATATCCGTTCTGTAGGGAGCGGTGCATAAACCCTAAACCACTTCTTCGTTTCCTCCTCCGCGTGGAGTGTAAACCTAGGTTGAATCCGGGCTCCATCCTCATCTGTATGATGGGAGGCCAAGTCCTTGAATTCACTAGACACCCAACAGAAAGGCCATTTGGCCTGAAGCTCTTCCCAGTTCAGTTTGGTAACAACGACGCTGTAGAGACCTTCAGCTGTCTTCGAAATGGCACCATCTCTAAAAGATCCTTCTCCAGTTGCCATTGGAAATATCTAGACTGAACTCCTTAATCTACGATAAGAAATCATGTCGTCAGAAAGTTGATAACCATTACTCACTTCGTTTTATAAAGCGACTACAATCAGAGGACGTCTCTGAGAAGGGAAAAGTCACTTTCCACAGTGAGTAAGATCCCCTTTCTGAGCGACATGACTCAACCCTAGAAAGAATCTCAAGGATTCTTCGCCATGATTATTAGGGTTACGAGAAATTGTTCTCTCCCTAAATAAACTACACTCTCTTTGAGCAAGAATAATAGACCCAAAATAAGACAAGGTTTACAGAGGAAGAAGAAATAATTACCTCAGGTAATGACGTTGAAGATGAAGAACGAGCAGAATCTCGTAGAATGAGCAACAAACTTCCTTGCGAAATTTTTGCAGAGTTTTGTTAAGAAAACAGAAGCAAGTGGAACTTAGAACCCACTAAGTGTTTCTTTTATAAGAAACGAAGAGGTTCGGTTACTCACTCTGGAGGTTGTGTCTTTCTCGATTAAACGCATAGGTTCACAAGCGAAACGACACAACCGTTCCAAATTCATGGGCGCCAAAACAATAGCAATTCGACAAAGGGCCTATCTACTGGGCCCAAAAGTTTCGAAAACTTCAGGCCCATTAAGCCCAAAACGACGGTTAATGAGATTTCCATCTCAGGCGCAATAATTGCTTGCCCACGTGATTAAAAGCATTAATGTCTAATCATGCAACGCAATTCGCGCTTTACAGCCGTTACACGAACTTCAAGAGCTTTCAATTCCAATAAACTCTTAAAATTCTTGTACAACGAATCTTTGTCTGAATCCGTTGTAACGACATCGACATACCATATCTCTTAATCTGAGAACGGTCCTTTATGAATAAATGCTAAGGAACGATTTAACGCATAAGTTCACCGGTATTAAGACCTCTCGCAGGTTAGGTAGCTTATGTGAACAACCGCTCAGTCCCTCACACAAGCTAGGGGACATATGATCCGGTCTCAATACCTGTATCTGACCTGCAAGACATATTTTAACATCTTTGTCAAGACATCAACGTGTAACCGGTGTCATCGGTATACATCTGGACTGTAATTCCGTATCAGGCGTTCTCCCTATACCGGTTGTTCAGGATAACACCATGACATCGGACAATACGTACGTCACTGTGCTAAAGACAAGGATAATTGCTACAGGGATCGATCAATAATTCTCTGCACTACGAGTCAAATTCTGCTCACGGAAATGGTCAACTTGTTCCCTAATCCTAGTCTATATTCTCTATGCTCAATATAAAATAGCCACTTGACCCAATCATGCTGGTAAGTGCGCAATATAATAATGCTAATGGGAGTTAGTGGTTCCCCACTAACGAGTCCTCGAAAAACAAGCCAATCAGGTATATGAACTCATTTCAATAATGAAGTGAAGGATCTTCAACTGATTCTATGCATAATTATTCTCTGAAATACATTCCTTACTTGGAATATTATCACTGACTTGAGCGTCAGAGAATCATTGCAGGTGACACCACCATTCGCCCACTTCAACGCGTTAGGTCGGTGTGAAGGACCACCAGAACGCCCAGTCCGCTCTCTCCGCTCAAGGACAATGGATACCTACACCGGATACTCATACATCCGGTCTCCTATACGGTATTTATATACTGTTTGTGACTAACTTGAGTCCGGATCTCTAGACCCCGGTTCAGGACAGATCAGTAAGGTATATATAATCACGGCTTTATGAGAAGCCGTGATTATATCTACAACCAGGATTTTTTATTTTAAGTTTTATATTTTTAAAAAATGCACCCTCAATCACGGTTGAGAGAAAATCGTGATTGTAGAGCATCTATAATCACGGCTTTATGGGAAACCGTGATTATATCTATAACCAGATTTTTTTATTTTAATTTTTATATTTTAAAAAAATGTACCTACATTCACGGTTGAGAGGAAAACCGTGATTATAGATACCCTACAATCATGGGTGCTTGGGAACCGTGGTCATAGGTGTTTTCAAAATATAAATTTTAAACGTCGCGCGCTCCTTCTCTTTCTCTCTTAGCTTTCTCCCATCTTTCTCTCTAAGATTTCTCCTTTTTGTTTTCCCATTGCCATTGACGTTTGCATTTGTTTGTGTTCTAGATCTAACGTGGTTCTATGTATATATTTTGCAGGTTTTCTTTTGCTATTCTCATTGCGCGCCATTGACGACCACCACGCGACCCTTCTTTTATTTTCTCGTTCAACCATGTAAGGCTTCTCTTTTGTACATCTTTTATTTTCTATTCTTTCGATTATAATGAAGACTTTACATGTTTGTTAGTTATTTTGTTTGTTTTTGTTCTTTACGTTTTGCTTCTGTTTCTTCCTATAATGGAGGTTTTCTGTTTTGAAGGTCAACATTGGGGTTATTTTGAGGAGGATGTTGGTGGCAACTGCGGAGATATGTGCAGAATTTTTAATCACGTTCTCTGATTGAAAGGAACGGTGGTGGTGATGGTGAGTTGGGTTTGGATTGTGGCGTGGAAGATTATAGAAGGTTGGCTTTTAATCACGGTTGTGGTTAGCAACCGTGATTAAATATGGTCTTATTTAATCACGGTTTCAAACAACCGTGATTAAATGTGATCTATAACCACGGTTGTGAACCGTGATTAAAAACCCTGATGTATTACCATGGCTGGAACAACCACGTTTCATGAACCGTTATTAAAGGCCAATTTTAACCGTGATTAAATCCCTTTTTTGCACTAGTGTGAGATAAGTTAGTATTAATATTGTAACATCTTGATTTTTAAATTAATTACCGAGTAAGGTTAGTTGCTGATTAATGGTTGATTTAGATTAATTGCTGATTGATTAGAGGAGGCTGAGTAATAATAAGTGGCCAGGAAAAATTACGCATGTGCCCTCATGATGGTATATAGAGCTTCAGTTCTCTCTCTCATTCATTTTCTTGGACGCTGTTGGAGAAAAGACTTGGTGAGCTGAGCATTCTTCTTGTGTATGCAACCAGTTTCTTTCTTCTTTGCCTTCGTCTTCTTCTCTTCATCAGCCACTGTTGAGGCACCATGGAGGCTCGATGTCCTCCACTGTTGTGAGAGTCAGACTGCAGGAGAGAGTGGGCCACTTCTCTTTATGCATGTGAAGGCCATTGCGATCAACCACGCTCCTTTTACTTCTCCTTCTTCTTCTTCCACTCGAAGGCTGATGGGATCTCGAGTGGATGTGTGCAGCGTTAAAGTGCCCAGAGTTGTGGAAATATTTTACTAATGGCGAGACGGAGCTGCTCAAGAGAGTGAGCAGAGCGGTGTGTGCCTTGGAGGCTGGGATACCCCACTATTCTGCCAACACAGCATTGGATGACTGGAAGTCCTCCATTGTTGGTGAGGATTGGACTATCAGAGTAAGGGAACAGCTTTGGAATCCTCCACTGGATTGAGTGAGAGGACAGCGTTGTGCTTTGGAGGCTCAGAACTCCCACTGTCCTTGCATGCAGAACATGGAGTGTCTTGGAGACAAGGCTGTCCGAGAGTGAAAGTGGCTTGGTGTTCTTCCAGGGCAGGGTGTTGTGCTGAACGACTGGAAGATGGGTCGTTCTGTTGAGAACAAGTGATCGATGGATGATCGGTCGGTGCTGTGAGCTCATGGAGCTTCTGGGATCTTCATTCCAGGTAGGGGGCGCTTTACATTTCAAATGCATGGTTTATGGATGGGTTCCGGGTGAATTTATTCTGTCTATGTTGTGATGATTCCGTCCATGAGTGCATGTTGATATTTCTGAGAATTCCGAGTGAATGCATGTATATGTGAATGCCATTATGATTGCCGAATGCATGAGATGTGGGTTTGATATGTTGATTCCTATTTGGAATGTTGTGTTAAAGTTGTGAACACCTCTTTTTGTCCGGCCAATTGGTACAGTTCCATCTTTTGAGCACTCTTTCATGCGCATGGTTCATTTGAAAATTCATAACTCCTTCATACGATCTTTGATTTGTGCAAACCCGGTCTCTAAATTTTTGTAACAAAATTGTCTACGACTTTTGTGAAGACCTTGAAGGCTGAATCCTTACCAATTGGTACAGTTTTAATAATCTTCCTAGACTTGCTCCAGTTTCATGACTGCTCTGCACATCTTTAAGAAAAAATTCATATCTCCCTCATATGATACTGAAATGACCCCATTCTTTTTCCTATGGCTCCACATCAGAGATATCTACAAACTTCATGAAGGCCACAAAAGCTAATTCTCCACCCATTTTGCCCAGTGAATTTATTTTGCTTTCAAATGTATTTCTGTCACACTCTGGAGCAGTTTTCGTAGATGGGTCATATCTCCCTCATTTCTTGATGAAAATTTTTGTGCCATATATCAAATTAAAGCTAAGAGAAAGATCTACAACTTTCATGTTGGACTCTTTTTCAAATTTGGCACGCATCAGCCCTCAAATACGCGAGCAAGTTTGTGATGCGTAAAAAGGAGAGTGAAAAAGCACCAAACAGCATCATGAATCGATTCAACACATGCATGAATCGATTCATGCGTGAAACAGCCCCAAAAAATCAATTCCAAGTGGTTTGAATCGATTCATAGCCCTCCTGAATCGATTCACACGGACTTTAAGCACCCAGGAAGTGAAATTTTAAGGTTTGAATCGATTCACAAGCCATTTGAATCGATTCATTCGAATTTGGAATGGTTGAATCGATTCCTCCCACCAATGAATCGATTCATACGTGTAAATTTAGCCCAGAATTGCATTTTGGAAGGCATGAATCGATTCCTCCCACCAATGAATCGATTCATGAGTGAATAATTGGCCCAGAAACACGTTTTCAAGCTTCTGGAAAGTGGGCAATGCACTGAAGATGTTGGGCAAGGCACTAAGCTGATCATGGAGTATTAAATCATGATAATGGAGCACCATTGAATTGAGAATTAAGAGTGCTCCTTCCATTGAAAATTAATTATGGCAAATGCTTGCTTTCTAACTCCTATAAATAGGCACCAAGAGGAAGGCTTCATGAGGGACCATTCTTCATTCACACAAATTCCTCCCTCATTTGTTCTTCCTCTTCTCTTCTCTGTTGGAGTTTTTCCAGCAAGTTCTTCAATTCCGGGCAATCAATCCCTTGAAGAAACCATTCATTCTTCCTCTTCCTCTTCTCTGTTGGCAATTTCTTCTTCCAGTAAGCTTTTCATTTCCAGCAAGTTTTTCATTTTCCAGCAAAGTTTTTTTTTTTTTTCATTTCCAGGTTAGTTTCTTTTCTTTATAGTTGTTATTATGGAGGACTAAAACCCCTAGATTGATTTTCTTAGAGAATATTGTAATGTAATTTTGAGGTCATTATTTTTTATAGTATGCTTTTATAAAATAAATAAATAATAATAAAAATAATAAAATAATGATAAAAAATGAGTAATAAGTTTTGCACATGTTTTGTTTTCTAGCCTAAAGATTTCCATTTTTTTAATCAGTGTCGTACGGAAAATACTTCCGTCTACACAGTTTTTATAAGATCCATGCACGTGCGAAGCACTTCGCCTTGTATGGATTCTTCACTAAAATAATAACTATCAATATCTTCCTAATCTTTTTCCTAAAAAAAACATTTTAAAGAACTACGTGACCCTGATTTCTCGAAAGCTCGAGAATACGTAGGAGCGGGAAACAGTTCCTGTCGGGCCCACCTTTCTTTATTTAATTTTTAGAGTTTCCTTTTTGTCTTGCTATCAAAAGGAGGAGCGAGATTAATTTGGACGAGACGTCCTGTTGATCTCATATTTTTAATATTTCTTTAAAAAAGGGAGGAGTGAGATTAATTTGGACGAGACGTCCTGTTAATCTCATATTTTTAATATTTCTTTTAAAAAAAAGGAGGAGCGAGGTTAATTTGGACGAGACGTCCTGTTAATCTCATTTTTTTTAAATATCTCTTTAAAAAGGAGGAGCGAGGTTAATTTGGACGAGACGTCCTGTTAATCTCATTTTTTTTATCTCTTTAAAAAGGCGGAGCGAGATTAATTTGGACGAGACGTCCTGTTAATCTCATGTAAATATTTTGTGTTGATCTTTGTTTATTGATCTTTGTTTATTTTGTCATTCCGTACATTTTTCTTTTTTTATGAAGAAATTAAAATAATTAATGGGTTAATTATAATGCGCGCTATCAAATTGAGGTAACCGTTTTTTATAACGGACAGTTGTGAGGTGCTAATACCTTCCTCACCTGTAATCAGACTCCCGAATCATGGAATCTCATTTTTATAACCAGTGCTTTAACAAAAGGTTTTTCCACTATTTTATCCTAAAAAAAAATATTGGTGGCGACTCCCTGTTTATCATTTTAAAACCGTTTCGAGGGTCGGTCGCGCCGCCGCGATCCCGGTCGCGACAAAAGTACATATTGATTTCATTGAGAATGCCGAGTGCACGTACTGTGATATGGTTATACCGATTCCTGTGTTATGATTTACTATGATAAAATGCATGTGAGGCATGTGATGAAAATATAGATTTCCGAGTGAATCCAAATGCTGTGCTGGATCGGTCATGATTTTAATGGCTGCATGAAATGCACTTGATAAGCATGGATGCTTGTTGAGAAATGCATAAGGTTGCACATGTATAGAAAAAGGGTGACCCGTGGAAGGTCAGGAACCCTATGAGATGATTCCGGCTACAGATTCTTGGCTAGATCCTGTGAGAGCCTGTGATAGCCGATGGAGCTAGAGTTAAGTCTCAAGACGTCATGAGGTGACCGGTATCACATGGGAAGGGCTAATGGACGAGAGGCCGGGAAGGAATCTGTAACTGAAATTATTGTTTAAGTCGGATCCGCATGCGTATATATAGGTGCATTGTTATTGAGAATAACATCATTGATATGGTTTGGAATTGATTAAAGTGAATTCCGATGGAATGATACTATATGGGTGAACTCCGATTGAAATAATATGTGTAAGCTGAACTGTTGCCGAGAGCAATATGAGGGTATGGCTGTGGTATATGCTGTTGTGAGTAATATAAATTTTTATAGCCATGTATGAACGGAGTAATCCGATCGGATAATGTTGTGTGAATGTTCTTAATAAATGACAGTGGATATTGTTGTTGATTGAGATATATGTAAATGGCATTATTGAGAATGTAGAAACTAATCTGAGTCAATAACTGTCATTTAATATGTAAAAGCTCACCCCTACTGTGGCTATATTTTTCAGTATATGCAGGTCGGTATGGTGAATGACGAGAAGGCCTTAAACCCGAGTGATGGGTATTTATGCTACTGTAGTGTACAGTGCAATGTACCGATTGTAAAATAGATATGTTAAAGCCTTGGCCGGCTCTCATGTAATCCGTTGTCTAAATGTATTTCCTTATATTGGTTGACTATCAGAGTGTGAATAAGTATACATAAATATATATATATATATATATATATATCATTTACATTGATATGTTGTTATTTGTACCGACTGAGAAGTGTTGTTGAACGGATAATGTTAAGACTATAAGTGTTCAAATGGGAATATAAGTGTAAGATCCATTTCCGAGTGAGGCTATAGCGAGTGGGCCTTCTTCCAAGTGTTGAAGGCTTAAGGCAGTCCGAGTAAGATGTACTCGAGTGGACTACTTCCGAGGGGAGGCTAGTCCATTTGTTACCGAGTGAAAAATAGCGGAGTAAACCATCCCGAGTGGGAAAGGAATGAATACTCCCAAGTGGAAATCCCGATTGAACCACTTCCGAAGGAAGAAGGGTTGTGATGGTTCTGATTAAGGTGTATGCCCGGAGTCTTCTTCCGAGTGAACAAGGTTACATATGTTCCGAGTGAATAAGGTTATATATTTTGAGTAGATAAGATTTAAATAAGTCTGAGTGAGACTTAACTTAGTGAATTCCTCCGAGTGATGAGAGGGCAGAGTAATTCCGAATAGAACTTGATTGTGGAGGCCCCTTCCGAGGGAATGGAGGTTTAAGTGATCTCTAAGTGAGGAAGTTTAAAATATACTGAGTGAAGAATGTGCAATACGTTTCCGAGTGAATGGAGGTTGAGGTACCTCCGAGTGGTGTATGACTGGGGAAATATTCCGGGTGAGGGAAGTTTATAGATTCCGAGTGGAATAACTATCATTTCTGAGTGGAACATGTGTGTGACCTTCCAGAATAGAAATAAGATTAAGGATATGGTTAAGTGTGAGTTTACCGGGTGAAGCCTGACCCGAAGGGGACAGATCCCGAGTGAACTTAGGTCCCTAATTCGAGTGATGGAAATTCCCAAGAGAGGCATGTATGTAGGGGTCGTTTTCGAGTGAACGGAATCCCCGATTCCGAGTGAAGGGATACCGGGGGGAGCAGTTCGCTTTAACGAATAGGAATCGCTCCAGTGAGTATGGCCCGCTCAAGCATTGTGTTCCCCTGGCCTCGTTCATTCGCAGCTGGGTCTTGCCTGCGTAACGCTCTGACCGATCTCCTCTCTCTCTGATCGACGTTTACTTCCCTTGACTCCGGGTTATTGTTATTTTATCCCGACTCCATTTCGAGCTATTTTGTGAACGTGTGGAACTGTTCTAAATTTTGGAAAAATTTCCCCTGTCTTGGTTTTGTCTTTAATTAAGTCGGGTTGTTTCATTTTGGTATCAGAGCGGCCTCAAAAGGTCGAAGGCCAAGGTATGCTTACTAAGAGTAGGCGATTGTGTGCAATATGACCGGTTGTCATCATTGCTTGTGATGTTCTATTGAATTTGATACATGCTTAATTATGAATTGTATGGTTATATACCTGTGTGTTGTTTGAGGTTGGAGACAACAGGTACTATCATTGGTACGTTGCTTTGGAGGTAGAAGACTTGTTACTACCCTGGAATGATTGTTCACGAAATGCTTAGAGGTTAGTTCAAGCATCGGTCAATTGAGAGGAAATAGAATGATAGATGTTGAGACCTTCTTGTATATTGAGACTGAATTAGTTGGTTCGATCTCTTGTATAAGCCAAGTTAGTGGCTCATAGTTGAGGCATGCTTGTTGAGCGAAATGGGACTCACATGTTTGAGTTGACTAAGTGAATAATATTGAAGGAATCCCCCAGTGTGGTGATCTCCACTTTAAGTGATCAGTTGTGCCATTTGTAAGGGATGAGTTCTATATCCGTTGGCGCAAGAACCCCATATGATATATGATGTAAGTAATTTGTTACAGTTCCCTGAGTTGGGAATCTGAGTCTATGATAAGTGAATAAATGTGAAGACGGATACATGTTAGATTGGGGTAGTGTCTCAGTTTTTAGTGTGTGAAAACCGAGTGAATGATTTGATTTGGCCTGATCTTGTATGATCGGATGTTGTGGTAATATTCCACAACAGACTCTGGGTAACCCTTAGACTTACTAAGTCTAGTGGTTGATCAGATTTTGGGAATGGTCTAGGCTCAGTGATATTCGATTGTTGTGGGAGTATCGCACGATGGGTACTAGGTGACCCCTGGGATTTTGAGTCGGAAGATTTGTTAAACCTTATGGTTAGTTGAACCGGTAAAGTGATTGTGTAATAAATCATCGAGGCATGAACCGTCATGAGATGAAATTAAAATAATGAATGTGGTACCGGATGGATAGTGAAGGTAATGTTGAATTCCGGGTACGACTTGGTATTAAGTGAGGTGATGATAGAAATAATATGATGATGAGTATACGTTCACTGGTGTATTGTGGTTATGATCAGTGAAAAAGTTCACCGATGCAGAAATCTGTTATGTGAATGAAAGTCATATTGTAACCCGAGTTGTATATCTAAGTGGGCGTAGTGAATTACCTAGGCTTAAGATGAGTTATGGCCGACGATGTGTGACGAAATGAAGGATTATTAGACTGTTGGGCCATGGTTTTGTGATGAATAAGATTTAAAGAAGAGATACTTACTCGGTGAGGGCTGGAAGCCAATTATGTTATACCTTTTTATGGTGATGGTGACTGATATTCGATGATTATCATCATGTGATTCGCACTAGGTTACGTGTAATGACGAAGTATGCGCTCTGTGAGGGTCGGAAGTCTATTGCTATTATACTAATTTACAGTAGTGGTAATTGATATTTCATAATTGTTGTTGCGTAATGTACCCTAGATGGTGCATAATGATGATGTTGATGTAAATGTGTTGCTTATAGATTTGTGTGAATTGCCATAAATTTTCATTTGAATTAGTATTATTTGAGTGAGTCTGGTCAGTGTGAGCGATTAGAATATAAGGTGTTTTGTTCCGATATGACTCTACATACCATAGGTATTGTGGCAGCGAACACCTTTGCATCGACTCTATGTAATTGTTGTAACCCTATAGGAATGAGACGTCATCCTATATGTCGGATGCAGCAATTCGCAGGTCGGGCAGGTGAGGCTGTAGCTACTCATGGTGGTGTACTGGGTTTATCTGGACGTTCTGGATAGAGTTAGGAGTTGTGCTGAGTGGGCAATAAGTGATGGCGTATTGAGTGAGAGTAGAAGATTTACTTTAACTCTGGTGTGCTTACCTCTGAGAGAATCAGAGGTTGTTTCGGTGTGAATTGGCTATTAAGTGATGGTTGAATGTCAGAATTGAAGGGTGATCCTTCAGACAAGGGTGCTCGATGTTGCTGGACAAGAAGAGAGATGGTGGTAAGCCGTTGTGCCTTGATTGCCACCGAATGGATAAGTTTACTATAGGGAATAATAATACCCACTACCGAGTACTGATGATCTGGTTGATCAATTATGGTGTGATTCAGTTTTCTAAGATCAATTTGCAGTCAGGATACTATTAAATTGGAGTAAGGCTTCAGATAACCATGGAATGGCGTCCAGGACTTATTGTAGCCACTCTGGAAATGTGGTAATGTCGTTGGTATGATGACTGTTCAGGCGGTGTTCAGGAATTTGATGAACAATGTCCTCTAGCCCTATCTGGATCGGTTCATAAGAGTATTCATTAGTGATGATCAGGTTATTCTGAGTCATGCCAGGAGAATGAGGGACATCTCCACATGGTGCTGTGGTACTAAAAGGGAAGTAGTTAATTGCCAATGTTATCAGAGTGTGACTTTGGTTGGATGGGATCCAATTTCTGGAACTCGTGATCTTCAAAGATGACGTTGTTGTCGGTCCATCTGAGGTGGTAGTAGTGATGGCATAAGTGTAACCCAAATCTGTCACTGAAATTAGAAGTTTATAAGTATAGCCGAGTAATATTAAGGATTCAGTGAAGGATCATGACTTTGAGCTGAGAAAATGGATGAGGCGAGAATTCGCTTGGAGAAGATTAGTGTATTCCGAGTGTGATAAAGTGGAGATGATTCCGAGTGAAGAAAAGGAATATAATTCCAAGAAAAACTCTTTCTGAGAGAAAGAACTACTGAGTGAAGTGAAGTTATGATGTCCCGAGTGAAACATCACTAAGAGAGTCATTAATAAGTTGAGAAAACTGTGTCCGAATGTGACACTTATGCGTAAGGTAAAATCCGAGTGAAAGTCTCCGGGTGAGATGTTTCTGAATGGATTATTTGGAGAGTGGCACTGCTGAATAAGAAAAGCTTGAATTTGAATATGTGTGTCTCAGGCTGAAGAATTTCTGAATAAAAACCGAGTGAAGTGTCTTGAGTGTGGTACTTCCTAGTGGAATTATGCCGAGTAAGAAGGTTCCAAGTGGTAGAGCATCAAGTGTAAAATTTCTTAAGTCCGTGGGATGTTCCACCAATTAACCTTTTCCAGAATGAGTGCCTCTGGACAGTGAAGAACTAACTCCGAAGAAGTATGCTTATGGATGAATAATTCTGAGAGGTCAGGTCAATGTTTGGAGCTGTTGAGTTTGAACTCAGGTTTGTCCTTGAAGTAGACCTGGATTCCGAGTGAGTTTTGTAAGTGGAAAGATTTCTGGGAGTGAATTACCTTTAAATCCCGAATAATCCTTTCGAATGCAAAGATTCGAGTGACATTCTCAAGGAGTAGACATGGAATTAGCCGAAGGCATGGATGGAAATTGAGGTTTTAAGAACCGAGTGGTGTGCCTGTAAAAGTGAATTCAGGCAGATTGTGCTAAATAAAGCACATGGGAACCCTTCTGAGTGTTCATCTCGGTATTGCCAAGATATAACACGGCTTAAGGAAGAAATTTTAGTAATCGAATGTCAAAGAGCCGAGGGCTTAATCCGAGACAAATCGGACAGTAATGAATATTGGAAGGAATCGGTAATGATGCTTACCGACTGGATCTTCCCAGCTTATTGATTGACATCCTTAATGTGTCTCATGTGACATAATCTTGGGCCTATATTCTGTGTGAGTACTCAATTGTGCCTAGTGACTCCTTTGAATTGGAGGATCCGACGGTGGAAGTACACCGATCGGCGTTGAGAATATAAGGCCGAACGACCAAGAAACTAGGAAGTGCCATTGGTTATGGTGAACTGGCAGAGTTGAATGGGGTAACTGACACGTGGGGAAATCGAACCCCAAATATATTGGACTCTATGATGTGTGGGAGCGGTCGGTAAACCGCTTGAGAAGTAAAGCCATGCCGATTGGAATTCTGAAGCGGTCGGTGAATGCTAGAAAAGCAAAGATGCGCAGTTGTTTAGAGTGGCATAACAACAATACTCTGAGCTGTTTTATTGGAGTAGACTTACATTGAATTTTGAGGATGAAATTCTTTGAGGAGGGGAGAATTGTAACATCCTGATTTTTAAATTAATTACCAAGTAAGGTTAGTTGCTGATTAATGGTTGATTTAGATTAATTGCTGATTGATTAGAGGAGGCTGAGTAATAATAAGTGGCCAGGAAAAATTACGCATGTGCCCTCATGATGGTATATAGAGCTTCGGTTCTCTCTCTCATTCATTTTCTTGGACGCTGTTGGAGAAAAGACTTGGTGAGCTGAGCATTCTTCTTGTGCATGCAACCAGTTTCTTTCTTCTTTGTCTTCGTCTTCTTCTCTTCATCAGCCACTGTTGAGGCACCATGGAGGCTCGATGTCCTCCACTGCTGTGAGAGTCGGACTGCAGGAGAGAGTGGGCCACTTCTCTTCATGCATGTGAAGGCCATTGCGATCAACCAAGCTCCTTCTACTTCTACTTCTTCTTCTTCTACTCGAAGGCTGATGGGATCTCGAGTGGATGTGTGCAGCGTTAAAGTGCCCAGAGTTGTGGAAATATTTTACTAATGGCGAGACAGAGCTGCTTAAGAGAGTGAGCAGAGCGCTGTGTGCCTTGGAGGCTGGGATCCCCCACTATTCTACCAACACAGCTATGGATGACTGGAAGTCCTTCATTGTTGGTGAGATTGGACTATCAGAGTAAGGGAACAGCTTTGGAATCCTCCACTGGATTGAGTGAGAGGACAGTGTTGTGCTTTAGAGGCTCGGAACTCCCACTGTCCTTGTATGCAGAACATGGAGTGTCTTGGAGACAAGGCTGTCCGAGAGTGAAAGTGGCTCGGTGTTCCTCCAGGGCAGGATGCTGTGCTGAACGACTGGAAGCTGGGTCGTTCTATTGAGAACGAGTGACCAATGGACGATCGGTCGGTGCTGAGAGCTCATGGAGCTTCTGGGATCTTCATTCCAGGTAGGGGGCGCTTTACATTTCAAATGCATGGTTTATAGACAGGTTCCGAGTGAATTTATTCTAATGTGTTGTGTTATGTTTGATTTGTGCTAATTGATGCGTTGTGATTGAGCAATAGTGCATGAAACGCCCGGGTTTGTGATAGTTGTGATCTGTCTATGTTGTGACGATTCCGTCCATGAGTGCATGTTGATATTTCTGAGAATTCCGAGTGAATGCATGTATATGTGAATGCCATTATGATTGCCGAATGCATGAGATGTGGGTTTGATATGCTGATTCCTATTTGGAATATTGTGTTGAAGTGCATGTTGATTTCATTGAGAATGCCGAGTACACGTACTGTGATATGGTTATACTGATTCCTATGTTATGATTTACTATGATAAAATGCATGTGAGGCATGTGATGAAAATGTGGATTTCCGAGTGAATCCAAATGCTGTGCTGGATCGGTCATGATTTTAATGGCTGCATGAAATGCACTTGATAAGCATGGATGCTTATTGAGAAATGCATAAGGTTGCATATGTATAGAAAAAGGGTGACCCGTGGAAGGTCAGGAACCCTATGAAATGATTCCGGCTACAGATTCTTGGCTAGATCCTGTGAGAGCCCGTGATAGCCGATGGAGCTAGAGTTAAGTCTCGAGACGTCATGAGGTGACCGGTATCACGCGGGAAGGGCTAATGGACGAGAGGCCGGGAAGGAATCTGTAACTGAAATTATTATTTAAGTCGGATCCGCATGCGTATATATAGGTGCATTGTTATTGAGAATAACATCATTGATATGGTTTGGAATTGATTTGAGTGAATTCTGATGGAATGATACTGTATGGGTGAACTCTGATTGAAATAATATGTGTAAGCTGAACTGTTATCGAGCGCAATATGAGGGTATGGTTGTGGTATATGCTGTTGTGAGTAATATGAATTTTTATAGCCATGTATGAACGGAGTAATCCGATTGGATAATGTTGTGTGAATGTTCTTAATAAATGACAGTGGATATTGTTGTTGATTGAGATATATGTAAATGGCATTATCGAGAATGTAGAAACTAATCCGAGTCAATAACTGTCATTTAATATGTAAAAGCTCACCCCTACTGTGGCTATATTTTTCAGTATATGCAGGTCGGTGTGCTGAATAACGAGAAGGCCTTAAACCCAAGTGATGGGTATTTATGCTACTGTAGTGTACAGTGCAATGTACCGATTGTAAAATAGATATGTTAAAGCCTTGGCCAGCTCTCATGTAATCCGTTGTCTAAATGTATTTCCTTATATGGGTTGACTATCGGAGTGTGAATAAGTATACATAAATATATATAAATATAATTTACATTGATATGCTGTTATTTGTACCGACTGAGAAGTGCTGTTGAACGGATAATGTTAAGACTATAAGTGTTCAAATGGGAATATAGGTGTGAGAGCCATTTCCGAGTGAGGTTATAACGAGTGGGCCTTCTTCCGAGTGTTGAAGGCTTAAGGCAGTCTGAGTAAGATGTACTCGAGTGGACTACTTCCGAGGGGAGGCTAGTCCATTTGTTACCGAGTGAAAAATAGCGGAGTAAACCATCCCGAGTGGGAAAGGAATGAATACTCCCAAGTGGAAATCCCGATTGAACCACTTCCGAAGGAAGAAGGGTTGTGATGGTTCTGATTAAGGTGTATGCCAGGAGTCCTCTTACGAGTGAACAAGGTTACCTATGTTCCGAGTGAATAAGGTTATATATTCTGAGTAGATAAGATTTAAATAAGTCCGAGTGAGACTTAACTTAGTGAATTCCTCCGAGTGATGAGAGGGCAGAGTAATTCTGAATAGAACTTGATTGTGGAGGCCCCTTCCGAGGGAAGGGAGGTTTAAGTGATCTCCGAGTGAGGAAGTTTAAAATATGCTGAGTGAAGAATATGCAATACATTTCCGAGTGAATGGAGGTTGAGGTACCTCCGAGTGGTGTATGACTGGGGAAATATTCCGGGTGAGGGAAGTTTATAGATTCCGAGTGGAATAACTATCATTTCCGAGTGGAACATGCGTGTGACCTTCCAGAATAGAAATAAGATTAAGGATATGGTTAAGTGTGAGTTTACCGGGTGAAGCCTGACCCGAAGGGGACAGATCCCGAGCGAACTTAGGTCCCTAATCCGAGTGATGGAAATTCCCGAGAGAGGCATGTATGTAGGGGTCGTTTCCGAGTGAACGGAATCCCCGATTCCGAGTGAAGGGATATCGGGGGGAGCAGTTCGCTTCAGTGAATAGGAATCGCTCCAGCGAGTATGGCCCGCTCAAGTATTGTCTTCCCCTGGCCTCGTTCATTTGAAGCTGGGTCTTACCTGCGTAACGCTCTGACCGGTCTCCTCTCTCTCTGATCGGCTTTTACTTCCCTTGACTCCGGGTTGTTGTTATTTTATCCTGACTCCATTCCGAGCTGTTTTGTGAACGTGTGGAACTGTTCTAAATTTTGGAAAAATTTCCCTGTCTTGGTTTTGTCTTTAATTAAGTTGGGTTGTTTCAAATATTTCTAGAACTCAGAGGTGCACAACGAACTCACTTTTGATAGTAATTCAAGGTAAGGGGGAGTGAGATAGGAATATAATATGAAAAGACATAAGAATAATGGAAGGAGTCCCTTACTCCTTTTAAATTTAATAATAATAATAATATTTTAAAATAATAACTATTTATTTTAAAATTTATATAAATTTTAAATTGTGTATCTTATATAACTTGATCTGAAATACCTATGCAAAGACCTAGATAACCTATACGAACTGGACTAAACCTAGGACTATTATAACCTGTATGGACTGAACTATACCTATGCGAAGACTGGATTATATATATGGACTTATATAGACTTGTGCGAGGAATGGACTATAAGGACTCAAAATCAACTCAATTAATTTAAATAACCATTAAAATTTGAATTATATTTATGAGCGATATTTAGTTGATTTGACTTGATTATAATTAATTATATTTGATTTTGATTAATGATATTGTGATTTATAATATTAGACTGTGATTAATGATATGTAATTATGATTGATAATATTTGTGATTGATGATATTTGATTGTGATTAATGATATTACAATACTTGATTGTGGTTGATGAATGATTGATGACCTTGTGTTATGAAGTTTGAGCATATAGCAAGCATGACGGAAAGTTAAAACTCAGTAAGAATTTTCTTACCTTACTCTTTAAATTTTTATTCTAAGAGAAAGTATTTTATAATTATTTTAGTCTTTTATTTCTTCTTAGAAATAATTTTCACTAACTTTATTTTTAATCTCTAGAATAAAATCTAGTATTAGAAAGAAGCTATTTTATGAAAATCAGAGGTTGAGATAATTAATTCTTGAATTAAAGAAATTTTTTATAGTTTTGAGTATTCTTAGTTAATGATTTTAAAATTATTTTCTTTTAGAAATTAGAAGTTTAAAGTAAATTATTTTAGTTTTCCCCAATGAAATAACTAAAGGATATTTTGTCGAGATTTCTAAAACTCAATCTAGTTAAGATTCAAATTGAGAAAGATTATGTAAATATGTGAACTTTTTTTAAGAGAAAGTTTTGAGATATTTAAGGCTTGGAAACTCAATTTTGGTGAGATCTGAATTCGAAGACTGTACTAAATTTATTCTGTATAATACAAGTTCAAAGAAGAACTTATGGGAATGTACAGTTTATTGAGATGATTTGTGAACCTTTATGGTATTTAATAATTGGGTTTTTAAAAGTCTTAACCAACTAAATATACGAGTAGTTCATGCATCATGAATTATTAAAGAGAAATGAGATGTGATGTTGCCTGGGGACGGATTATAGAAACTGAGGATACATTAGAGGAGGTTCAAATGCGAACCTTGGGATGAGAGGGTGTGAAAGGGTGCTTCAGGGTACCAGGGGTCGCTCCCTAGTGTCGGGTACTTTCACAATAAAAACTTTCTCAGTCTGACTAGTCTCTAAGTGTTTCCACGCTAGTTGAGCTGTTCATATGCTACAAAGGCATTTATGTTATTATCCAAAATTATGGAATAGTGTAAACTCCTGGTTGGCTCAGTGCAAATTAAAACTTTAAGGGCCCAAATGCATAAACTGAATGAGGTAGTATTAAAAGCATTACATGTCATATATATGATTGTAATATTCTGTATGGATGGTTGTGAATGAAAGTATAATTGCTATGTGTGTGAGAACCCTATATTTATAATTAATTGTGTACAAGATTTTGAATGATATTAATTTATTAGTTTGTGAAAACCCTTATGCTTATGTCTTATCTGTAAAGTATTATATTCTATTTCTCACTTCTTCTTTTTTGAATTTTGTGTCCAAAATATATGTTATGTGATATATAACTAGCGGTTCAAGATGGAAGGATATGTAATTACAAGAGGGTAAAGTGGTCTCATCCTCAATCAGATAGATGAAGAGATATGACAAGAGTAGGATTCCAAAACTCAATGGTTCAAGGACTAGGAAATGATTGGTCACATTTGTATTAGAGGTATAGTTTAGTTTTACCTTACCTTATTACAATATCAAGTTAGATAATTGTAACAAGGTAAAGGTTAAACTTTGATAAACTTTTCCATCCGGATATAATACTGTAATGATTTATCACTTATGATTTCTATAAATTATTTTATCATTATGGACAAATATTGAAAGACAATGTTTTTTTTTACTTTCAATATTCAAAGGAAATCAGATGTATATACGTCCTTGTATACGCGAAATAAAGAATTATAAATATGTATATCTTTCTAAAAGTTTTATATATAAGGGGGTGTTACAATTCTACTCCTTGATCTTGTGTTCCCTGCACATGCACTTGCTTCTGCATACACCTTGGCACTTTCACACCTTGCATCATCATCACCCTCATCATCATGAAGAAGGTCTGTGATCTTCAAAGAAAGCAGAATAATCAGGATGTATGTTGTTGGAACCACTGTAGGGCTATTCTTGCCACTTGCCTATGGGCTTGGATGTGCGTTCAGCAACACCACATTTGTTCTTGCTGTCATTTCAGATACTGACCGAGAACATCATCAGTGGCTTGTCTCTCTGTGAGGGAATTGGTTCCAATGATGAGGATCTTTGTGAATATTGATTGGATATACATGATGTGTGGCTCAACAAGGCTTTGCCTGCCAATGCAAGCTTTTAGGAACATTCTCTAAGTTGCACTACTCCACATAATGTCATTGAAATTGGAATAAAATATATGCACATGAGTATAATAAATAGAATCAAATCTTTCTAACAAATTATATTGAAGTATATATCTCATTTTAAAAAAAAATCAAATTAAATCAAATCTTTCTAACAAATTTAACTGAGTGCATTCAGTTTTTCTGTTGAGTTGTTTCTCTGTTGGGCATTTTTTTTTATATCAACCTAAATTATTCATCTCAAATTCAAATTCTTAGCATCATGTGCATTCTCTACCGAGACTTAGGAGTTCTGTCACCACTTTCAACTTATACACATAAAAAATCATTCTAACACATTATTTAACATTATTTTATGAGATGAAATTTACATGAGTTAAGTGGAGTTTCATTTATTGTATGGTAAAAGAGTGTCCCTGAAAGAATATGCTTCCGTTATTTTTAGACAGTCTGAAAGAATATGCTGCTGTTATTTTCTCTTTTCCATTGCTTTGTTAATTCTTGAGATTTGAGTAATTGAGTCTATGTACAACCAGCATTCACAACCTATCCAAACAAGCTCATGAAGAGTTATCGCTTGTTATCTTTCAACATTAATAGGTCCTGTTGCAGGAACTCTCTTTACCTCTCTAATATCCATGTTGTGTTACTGTCACTGCACCCTCTGGCCAGGAAACTTGGAGCTACTACAAGGTACTTACTTAATATAGTGAAAATGACATTAGTTTTTTTTTTTTGTGACATGAAAATAACATCATTAAATTTACAAAGTTAGTTCATCTATGTATAGGGATTGAAAAAAAAATATACCTTGTCCTTTCGTGTTTGCATGTCCTTGATTTTGAAAATTTGTATTATTTGTTTTCTGGATTTCATCGAGTGTGATATTCTTGGGTGAAGCGTGAAGTGAAAATTTGTTTGCTTTACATGAAGAATGCCATAAGAAGGCTCTCAATTAACACCCACTGATTTGTTTGTGTGTAATTTTTATTTTCATAGTTTTTTTATCATCAATATCTAGCTGCATAAAATAGTCAATTGTGAAAGTGCTTTTTGCAAATGAACCAACCAACTTAAGCTCGTTGCACATTACTTAGTTCTTGTATCTTTTTTAATTCTTCACATTCTTCAATTTGCTCCATCAAATACTAATTGAAAACAAAATATATGGAAATTGATAAAAAAAAAAAACTAAACTAGTTAAACTAATCTTCTTAGTTAATCCATTGATGAACTTGTCTCCACATCCTTAAATATTGCTGTCATGTGTTTTATTTATCATCAATATCTAGCTACATTAAATAGTAAGTTGTGAAAGTGTTTTTGCAAATCGACCAACCAACTTGAACTCGTTGCACATTACTTAGTCCTTGTATCTTTTTCAATTTTTCATCAACTAACATTCTTCGATTTGCTCCATCATATTCATGTTTAAAACAAGCAGCCAATTCATTAATACTATTTGCATTCCTTTCGTACATGAAACTAACTTTTTCAAGCTTTCAGCTACCAATTCAACCAATGAACTCTCACATTTATTTTTTTTACCTTTTTTAGAACTATTTGACTCACTACTTTGTCTACCATTACTTTGTGTTTGTGTTTTAGGAGAAAATTCAACTTCTATCTCAACCTGAGTTTCAACTTCAACATCAGTCTCAATATTAATATAAGTTTCATTGTCTATTGCTACTAAAGACCTAAGTGGATCCTCTACATCTTCTCCATTAGCTCTATCTTTACCGAAAACTAAACTAAGTATATCAAAATAGGAAAATGGCTTGTTGTATAGTCCTTTTGCATTAGGATATTTGTAGGAATATATTAAATTGGAAAACAAAATATTTTAAAAAAATATAATGGAGAAATAACATGAAAATTACATTTATTCCAATCTTTGTCATTCCAACCAAACACATTACCACCTTTTAGCCCCCATTTTTTCGAGGCTTGTTGTTTCTTCTTCGTCTTCGTGTTCCATCCACTTCAAGCTTCTTCTTCGTCTTCAACTTAGTTTCAAGCTTCTACTTCTGCTTTTTCTTCGTCTTCTCTTCGTCCTCCATCTGCTTCTGCTTCTCCATGTCTGTCTTGAAGCTACCTCTTTTTGTGCTATGTTTTCAATTTTTTTTCTTGCTCTATTTTGAAGACACACTACTAATGGTGCTTTGTTTGTCTCTGTTTTGAAAATGGCTAGAAATACTGGTGGTGATGGGGCTAATAATGCTGCTAGTGCATCTCAGTCTCAGGTTGTTGCAATGTAGTTGAGAGTGGAAAAACTCAAAGGAATGTTGCTGGGATAAGGACCGATACTGCGTAGAAATATGGTGTTTCGATTGGAGGGGATTCAAGAAGAATAATGTGCAAGTTTTGTAACAAAGAATTCAATGGAGGTGTTTATCGTTCAAACATCACCTAGTAGGGACAAAGAAAGATGTTAGGGTTTGCAAATTAGTGTCGGATGAGGTTCACAAGGAAATATGGGACATTATGTTTGGGTTGCAAGAAAAGCTTGTGAAGAAAATAAGAGAATTTCAAGTTGAAGAGGGTGCTGTTGAATTTGGTGAATATTTAGGGAATAGAAAAAGGAAAAAGAAAGACACACCTGTAACTCTATTTAAGATGAGGGGAACAAGCAAACAACAAACAATTAACTCTATCTTCAAGAAGGATTTGAGGGAGGATACATGCCTAGACATTACTTTTTTCTTCTACAATAATGTCATTCCTTTTCATGCTGTAAAAAGTGAAGAATTCATTAAAATGTGTGATACAATTGCAAGGCATGGGATTGGATTTCATCCATCATCTTATCATGAAATCCGAGTGAAATATTTAAAGAAGAAGGTTGAAATGACGAAAAGTATCGTACTGAAACATAAAAAAATTTGGGAGCAGTATGGTTGCATCGTGATGACAAATGGATGGAAAGATCAGAGAAGGAGAACTATACTTAATTTTTTGGTAAATAGTCCTATGGGAACTGTTTTCCTAAATTCAATTGATGTATCAAATATTTACAAGACAACTGATAAAATATTTAAGATGATGGATGAGGTTGTAGAGGAGGTTGGATAGGTAAATGTGGTGCAAATAGTCACCAATAATACTGCCAATTACAAGGCAGCAGGGGATTTATTGATGGAGAAGAGGCAAAAATTTTATTGGTCCCTTGTGCAGCTCACTGCATTGATCTAATGCTTGAAGTTTTGAGAAAAAAATACCTCTTCATAAAAAGACAATTACAACTAGTAAGAAGATTACAACCAATATATATTCAAGAACTAGTCTCATATCTTTATTGCATCGATTCACTAAGGGGGTGATTTGATTAGACCTACCATGAGTCATTTTGCTACCTCATATCTAACTTTGGGTTGTCTACATGACAACAAGGGAGACTTAACAAGAATGTTTGCATTAAATGAATGGAAAGGCAACCAAATGGCAAAGGCATCCGATAGGAAACTTGTTGAGAATTTAACCACTAATAATGAGTTTTGGAAAGGAGTTTTGGAATGCTATTTTAGATTACTTAAGGGCTGCATATCCCCTAATTAAATTTCCGCGTTTGGTAGATTTAGAGGAAAAACTAGCCATGAGATTTATATATGAGGAAATGGATAGAGCAAAAAAGAAGATAGAAAGTAACTTAAAAAATATTCAGAGGAGGTATACAAAGTTACTTCAAAAATATTTAGTTTTTTGTATCTTACTATTTAATTAGGAACTAACTCAATGTTTTCCATTCTGTTTGCTTTTTTAGTTACATGCCTTTATAGGAAATAATTGATAAAAGATGGAATCGACAATTGCATAAACCTCTACATGTTGTAGGCTACTACCTTAATCCAATGCTACATTATGGTGAAGGGTTTAAGATAGATGTAGAAGTGAAATGTGGTCTATATGATTACTTGCAAAGAATAATTAGAGATATTGTTGGTTCAGAGAACAGACTTAGAAGGGGGTTGAATAAATTTGTTCACTTTTTCAAACCAAAAAGTGATATTTAAACGTTTAGAAAGTTATGCAGTGGATCAGACTTATGAAGCAACAGAGAGCGTGATTCTTTGATTAAGAGAGTAAAACAGAACGCTTATTTTACCAGACTTTTACTATTGATTTTAACAACCATAATGCACCAGACTTTTGATAGTAAAGAGTAAGAGAGAAAGAGACAGTACACAAGAGATTTATACTGGTTCACCTCCAACTCAAACTATATCTAGGACCTTCAAATTTAAAGGATTTCCATTATGTAAAAGCATTTTACATTACATGTTGAGTATTATTGACTCTAGCCACTCCTGGCTTAAGTACAACTCGTGCTTCAAGTATTCTTGACACTGGTCACTCCTAGCCACTAAGTATTCTAGAGTCCGGCTACTCCTGGCCTTTGAGTATTGTTGAGTCCGCCACTCCTGGCTTAAGCACACCCCGTGCTTCTGAGTATTCTTGACACTGGCCACTCCTAGTCACGAGTATTCTTGACTCCGGGCACTCCTGGCCTAAGCACACTTCATGCTTTTGAGTATTCTTGACACCGACCAGTCCTGGCCACGAGTATTCTTGACTCCGGGTACTTCTGGCCTAGGCACAACACGTGCTTTGACACACTATACCCCTCTAAATTCCTATGAGTATTATTTTACAGCAGCCACTCCTGAGGCAGACCTAAGTATTCTTTCATGAGCTACTCCTGGCTCGAACCCCAAGTATTCTTTCGAAAGCCTCTCCAGGCCAATAGTGTTTCCCACACTAACAGAATCTGGCAACATACCAAACTTGTACTACCAGAGGATTGGAAGAATTAGCTCAAATAAAATAAGCCCCTTGATTTAGCAACGCTAAGTGATAAACCATGAAAATGGGTTTGTAAAGAAGGAGAAGACTTAATTTTCCTATAGGGCTCAGTACATTCAAAGAGTGAAAGATGATTGGAAAATGTACTGAGGCAAAAAGCATGACTTGGGATAATATGCATTTCCGTGCACGATGGCATATCCCAAGTTACTATGGCATCTAAAAAGAAAGATAAGTGCACATAGCGAGCTTTCTTTGTCTTCATGGCAGATATTCCAGGTAGGGTTACTCGTTGTTGAGTAAACTGCCATTTCTTCATTTCATATGTGCTTGAGTGCATGAACATCTGATGGTCGTTCATGATTTTTCTTCTTCTTCTATTACACTTTTTATGGTGTATTCTAGCTTATCTTTTTTCTTTTTACAGGCTCTCTCTTTTTCATTTTTCTCTCTAGTATTTCTTTTTATTCTCAATTCTCAATAAATGATTTTTCTCTCCTTATATTTTTCTCCTATTTTTTTCAAGAGGCTTCACTTTTGAAGAGGAGATCGATTCTGTTTATATAGAATCACTCTGTTGAGTTCAGGAAGAGGCTTGTTAATTATATAGCCGTTGAGAGAGTTATTGTATAAGAGACAAAAGTCTTTTTTGATGGAGTTACACAAAGGGTAAGAACTTTTGTTGTCAGAGAGAAAGAGAGAGACATTCTACACAAGTAATGTAGATGTAGGAGCTTTCAGGATTTGTGCAGTCATAGGTGGAGTATATAGCACTAGTTTCACCAAGAAGGAAAGCTTTGATTCAGAGAATCTTTGAATGCGTGAGATAGAGGTGAAATATAGTTGCTTTTCAGACTAAATTAAAATCCACCTTATTTAGTCAATCTTCCTTTTTGCGAATCTTTTCAATAAGCTTTTGATGGAGATGACTTGTGACCATTTATGCTTCATGTATCAGACCACTTCTAAGGGTTTGAAGGGAGATGATAGAGTCTGACACTTTCGTGTTTTCTGAAGCTTGAAGTGATACTGTTTGAGTCTGGGCCTAGTAAGTTATTCTGATACAAGAGAGTTTCTTTTGAAGCGAGTTACAAGAATTTTGATTCTTCCTTTTGTCTTGGATTGAGAAGTTCATGTTACGATTAAGTCTTCCAGACTTTTGATGCGTAAGCTTTCTAAGTATAGGCTCCCTCTTTCTTTTTTGGCTTAGGCCTTTTCCTGAAACACATAAAACACCCACATCAAGTGATACCAAACATCTTCATGTAAGTTAGAATTTCTAATGTTAGTTATCAACAAATCTCGTGTTTCTAGAGTTTTCTTCAACAAGTATGGATAAAGTTAACAAGATTCATGGGCAGCTTGAATTTTTCAAGAGCACAAAAGGTTTTTTTGGTTCAGAGATTGCTACACGTGGCCTGAAAATAAAACACCAGCCCAATGGTGGGAATCCTACGGTGATGAGCACCTCAAGCTGTAGAAATTTATTAATCGTGTATTGAGCTTAACATGTAGCTCAAGTGGTTGTGAAAGAAATTGGAATGCTTTTAAGATGGTAAATTTTTAATTAGTGACTTAATTTTGCTTTTAATTGTTCAACTTAACTTAGTTAGTAACTTAGTTTTGCTTCTTTTATTTTAGGTTCACACTAAGAAGAGGAATAGTTTAAAACAAAATACCATGAATGATGTAGTCTTTGTAATGGTCAATTCAAAGTTAGAAAAGAAGAAAAAATCTAGGAAGCAACCAACTTATGACATTAAAAATATTTATTCTGATGATGATTGGATAGTTGAAGAGGAGAAAGATAGACCTGAGTTTGAATTAGATGAGGGCAATGTCATTACAATTGACATAGAGGATAGTGGTGTTGTTGTAAGTGCACCAAATGATGATTTAGAGGATCCTCTTGATGATGGTAGTGAAGATGCTGCAACAATACAATTGACATAAATGATGATTTAGTGGATGACTTGATATATCCTGATTGGGGCACCTTGTAGGATATACTGTAGTAGTAGTATTTCATAGTGTACATCTGTATAGACACATGGCTATTTTTTAGGGTTTACTGATATTTTTTGGGGTTTAATACATCTAATAGTAGCATTAGCGCACTATTTTTTTGCTGCATATATGCAGCCTCTGTGAGACATGCTGTTTTTTTTTGTCAAACAGTCTTGCGTCTTATTGAAATTTTATTTAAGTTTATGAAATTATGAATACTAGAACTTTTATGGTATGATAATGGTGTATTTCGTATCTAATAGTATTTTCTATGCATAGGTGTAAGTTTAAATATAATTTTATATATTTAGTAGGATCTTACGATCTAAGTTTACAATCCTCCATTTACGATTTTTCAACCCTCCTCCGATCCAACGTAAGATCTTGATTTTTACAACATTGGGCCCCATCATTTCACATATTGCAGAATAATGTTTTTTAAGTTACTTAACTCTTGATTCAACATGAGGTGTAGCTTTTAAAGTACAACCAGGCATCATTTCCAACATCTTTTTCTCCAAATGATTATGAAACCCAGACTTAAAACCATTATCTCTTTTTCAAGCCACTCCATCTTCAACTAAACATTAAACTAAAATAACATCTTTTTTAAAATTCCACAACCATAAACTATGCTTAACTTTGGGTTCTGCCATCTGATGAACAAGTAAAATATGAATAAAAATATCATTAAATAAGGAAATAAGGCATTGGAAAGCATCATAGAATAAAGATATCATTAAATAAGGAAAATAGTCATTAGTAACTTAAATTCATTTATAATCTGCAGCAGTGATGTTATAATAATTCCCCTGTTAGAGAGTATTTTTAATTCGCTGTCATAATATTATGCACGGTGGACATGAAAGAAGACCATATATTCTTTTGTTATGATAGTTTTATGTTTCATAAGGTGTTAAGGTAATGGAGAATAGGTTATTGTCCCAGTTTTAGTTGACATGGTGTTAAGGTAGTGTAGGTATTGTTACTCTAGTTTTATTTTTGTCATAGGAGTGAAACAATCATCCTAGTATTATGTAAATTCATATCAACCATTGAACACATGCAAATCCAATTGGAAGATTAATATCATGAGGCAATAATATGCATAGGTTAAATTGAAAAATGGGGGCAAAAGGGAATTGTTTCAATTGAAACTTATCATTCATAAATTAGATTGTTAAAAATTATCATTTATAAAATACCATGTCGAAAGGGTTCTTTAAAATAAATATAGGCATGATACAAAAAAATAAATTACAAATTGAAATAATTAAGTAAATTATCATGATAAAATAATATGCTTACTGAGTGTTTACTAAAGGAAGACTAAATTGTAGAATTCAAACAATTACACAGTGGAAGACAACAAAAAGATGCAAGGAATTACAAATTTCAAGAAGAAAAATATAATAATGGTCTGCATAATTAGACGTGGCTTTCATCAGTTATGCAAGGTGTAATTTCAAATGTTGTTTACTCAATTGTGTAAGTATATCCAACAATTCCAAACATGAAATACATATTTGTATATAGAAACCATAATTGAGATAACATTCATAATTGTATTGGGAATAAAAAAGTTGCAACTTGTTAAAAAATGAAAAATACTAAAATATGTAGCTATTATTAATAAGTAGCAAATACTAATGTAAAATATGGAAATTGAAAAAAAAAACTAAACTAGTTAAACTAATCTTCTTGGTTAATCTATTGATGAACTTCTCTCCACATCTTATAGTATGTACAATGGTCTAAACTCAACCTATTGTATATGAGACTAATAATGAAGGAATCAAATCTAAATAAATAGTTGAACATATTAGAATTATCTGAATAAACGAACTGTGTCATTTAGTTATTCATATCAATAATTGATAAATTCAAGTTCAAAATAGGAGACTAAAAATAAAATATTTAATATAAGAGTAATTTAAAAGAAAAATATATTTTATAGGAACTAAAACCAAAAGAGTTTTATTTTATAGGAATAAAAAATATATAACTTTTTTTTGCTTATTGATTTAGTTCTTGTGATGTGTACTAAGATAAGTCAACACACTTTACTAAAGGAAGTTTAAGAGATTAAAAACATCTATTTTAAAAATTTGAAAAACAAAACCAATAGAAAAAATATTAAGGCTAAGACTAAATATTTGTTAGAACTAAAAAGACCTAATCATTTTTTATCCATAAAAAATTTAAATTTAGCCAATAGATTTGCTTGGGTAGGCAAACTGGTCTCTTTAATTCTACCACCAAATGACGTGCAAGCATTAGTGGAAAGTTAAAATAAAATAAGCATAAGAATGAAGAAGATACCAATACTTTATTGAATAAAATAGATGTGTATCTCAATATACATTTAAATTCCCCTATATGTAACAAAAAGAAATACCCCAAGAAAGAACTATTGCTTTTAAATTCATTTTCATTATAACTTCAACATTCTCCCTAAATTATTTGGTCATGCATGCCTGGAGAACAATTTTGTAGCTCGAATTGGAGGACCTTCTAATCGGATATAATCATACATAACTCCTTCGAAAGAACCTATGGCTCTTGACTGTGTAAGATATATGATGTTTTTTCCATTTACCAAATGGTTACTACCTACAACTATACTATACAACCTATGCAATCCATGGATACCGTGCCTTGCAATGGCATTGTCTCCACCTATTAACCCTGTTCTGAAGTGGGGAGGATAAACTTTCGGATCATTGAACCGAACCTATTCATACGTCTCAAACAAAGTTAGTGAGCATACTCAAATAACAATAAAAACAAACAAACTCAATCATGGAAATAAATTGGTATACCTCCAATATAGAATTTGTGCTGGATGCTAGGGCCACTTGTAGTGTATAGTTTCCTCCCAATGAGCTATTTTGAAGTTCAAATACAATCTGCCATGTGGTTGGCCGGTAATTTTTATTTGCTATTTTTCTGCATGTTAGAGTTTAAAATCATAATTAGAACAAAATAAACTATGGCAATTTTGCTATCAGCTATCCCGAGGATAATAAATAATATTTTTTTTGAAATTCATGATAAAAAAATATACTGAAATCAAGGTTATCAAATCACGATACAAATTGGTAAATCGGAGGGACTAATTTAAAATAATTCAAATAACACACAAACTAATATAACCATAAAAAAAAACACAAATTCATAATTTCTGAAAAAAGAAACTTAAATTTAAAAGCATTTAAACATAACCAAATATTAGAGTCAAATAAGAGGGACTAAATATGTTGTAAATAACAAAAGCAATTGGGACCAAACAACAGCACAGTAAAAATCTAATGGGACAACAGCCTAAACATTCAAAATCAGCTAGCATAGAAAATGCCCCAAAGTCATTAACTCACTCACTCTTATGATAAAAGAGGGACCACAAAATCATTAATCCACTCGTCTACAATATAATACTGGAAGTGGATGAATAAACAATAAAAGTGAAGTAGAAAAGAAACAATGAAGGTGAAGCTTAAAAGGAAGTGATGGCGGAGCATCCAAGGATGAAGACACGCATAGAAACAGGGTTTCTGTAGGATATTTTGTGGACATAAGGATTGGCCTATCCCTGAGCGTTTAAACATTTTATTTCGGAAATTCATAACTTGCGTTATTCTTGGCTTTATGTAGAAATCATGTGATATATAGTAGAATATTGATTCAAGTGATTCAAGAACGATACACACCATATGTGTTATTTTGTTTCGAAAAAGATATATTAAACTATTCGTAACGATATCGATGAGGCTTCAATTTATATCAGATCACATGGATCATATCAAGATCTATACAATGCATACCATCATTAAGAGTAGATTTATAAGCCCAACCATTATAAGAAATTTTACTGAAGAAACTTACCGGGTCACATGAGCGAAAAACCAATCCTTACGATAATCACAAACACCAACTGTGTATACGAGATCATTGTTTGGGTATAAATCAGCGTAACGTTCCCACAACCCGTATTGCCTGAACCTGTCACGGTAGAAATAGTTTTAGTAAATGGAAAAATAGTGTGGACATTAATTGAAGTGTAGCAGCAATTGTGGACAATGGCTTTTGGGCTAACTTGTCTCTCTTCGTGTATAATTTATTCGTGCGTGTGGGGTTAGCATCTGGCACAAAAAATTCCGCAGCTGAACGATCTGGGATCCCAATTTCCCAAAGAGTTGGTCCATTTCTTGGAGGATTATATACAAGTGAATCCAAGTTGTTGGTACATCCTACAGATACATTATACATGGTTAATTTTATAATGTAACATCATGATTCAACTGTCTCTGCGGCTTAGTTGGATAAATCACAAATACTACATCATATCATATACTTAACATACATCAGTGACGTCGATATTTTAAGTTTACCTGGTGTGATGGTAATTATAGCATTGTACATGTAATCTCCAATAAAGCCAGGAACCCATGCATACAAGTTGTAGTCCCCAGGTACAACATTTTTTATTACAAAGTGTCCATCTTGGTCAGTTTGAGTCCAAAATTGATAACCCTGTCAAAGGAAAATAATACAAATTAATTAGACCCTTTTTAGATTAATGCATGACTTGTCCTTCAAAGTTCAAGAAATTAAATCATTGGCTCCAAACTGCTAAAAGTACCTTGCTTTCTGTCTGCCATGACCCTGCAACTCCGGGCAAAGCAAGACCAATGTAAGCATTGTTAGCAAATTGAGCTTTGGCTCCCCTGATGAAAATTGTTAATCAAGAAATTTCAGCTTGCTTCTACAAATTAATCCTATGCAATGAAAGAATAAAATGCAGGTAAACAAAGCATTGGCATATATTTATACCCATCTTGGACTTGTAACTGTCCAGTGACTGTTCCCCGTTGATTAGCTGGAAAGAAATCTTTTGATTGAGGGAAATCATAAGGCCATCTTCTGACTTCATTGGATAGCTAATTGATCAAACAAAACAGGGTAGAAAAAAAAAACACCAATCAGTCAAGCTCGTGGCACACTGACTAGCAATATATTATGTGTCATAACATAATCACTTCACTCAAATAATGTGTAATAAACTATCACATATGAATGTGGTTAAGGGTAATAAGCACCTGTTCTACAGCATCTGGCCACAGAGATCGAAATTGAGCTTGACTTGGAGCAGAGTTAAGGTAGTAAAAAACTGGGCCGAAAACCTTTTTATAAGTCTCCCCTTGCTGAAACACCATGCTTACCCCCCTGCCAGCATAGTGACTGCTCATAAACATCTGCACATTAAAAAGCACAAAAAGTAAAAGTTAACAAAAGAAAAATGGAGTACTTTGATTGTTCCTTGTTGGGTTTTGGCTGAATGACAATTGACATTCAAGTAGTAACTAGAACTTATGTTACACTTGAGGTGGTGAGAAGAAATTCATAAAAGGGCATGGCTTACATTAGGAGAAGTTAAACTAGAACTTATGTTAGACTTGAGGTACATAAGTTGATCTTTAACTAATAAAAAAAAGTTTAATTCATTTAATCTATAAAACTTAATCCAAACTAGACTAATATTTTTAAAATGTAGAATGACTGCTAAATATTAATTTTAACATGTGTTACACATATTTAATATTAAATGATATGATTATGATATAAGATGCGTAGTTATACTCTGTTCTACCGTTTAAAACATTGTTAGAAGAAAGATTAGTTTCATAATCTCTTGTAAGATATCTTAAAAATACCTCTCCCAAAAAAGAGAAGTTTAGATGAATGATGTGAGGGTTAAAGGTGAACTTACGGAGAGGGCAGTAGGGCCAACATGGGAGGTGAGATCTTGCTTAATGGGCCCACCATTGCGGAACTCATTACTGGGTGTTATAGTCCAGAAACCCACGGGTGGTTCAGAATCCATGCTAATCCAACCATGAACAGAGTTATCTTTGTTCTCACAAGAGTACTGGTACTTGTCATCCACCTAAGGCCCAACCCAACACATTCACATATATTTTAAACCTTAATCCCATAAATCATAAACATTGAATTGAATTAAATATAGAGTTACCTCTCCCTGCATTTGTGGGTCAGATGGATCGGTCAAGAGAACAGCTTCAGGGTACGCCAGGGGTTCACCTGTTATTCTATCTTCCGCAGTTGGCATCTTCCTTTGCCTACTGTTGGATAATGCCATATAGTGGAACCTGTCTCATTACTACTTCATTAGTTCATTTTTCTTTTTTTACCACCCTTTAATATGGTAATCTCAACTTTACTGATAGAATTTCATTGGGAAACATTAGCGAAATTTCTTATTTAATATGTTTTAAAATTATGTATTATTTATCTCATAAAATTTCTCATAGTGTATTTTAATTAAGTTATTTAAATATTTTTTATATAAAAGGAATCGCTAAATTATAAAGTATAAATATATAATTGTTACGAAATATACCTGGCTATGTTTTAAATTAAGCATAGAGCTATATTATATAATGTATTAATTAATTATTATGAGAAAAAAAAAGGAACATTTCTTCTGTTTTTTCCCCGATCCTTATCGGAGATACTTATGTCTTCATATAAATTTAAATTTCAATATTCTTATTTATTAGTCTTTTGTTTAAAGATACTCACTCCTATTCTCATTACATAAATTTTCATTCATTAGGAGTAAATGGCATGTGATATATAATATTTTTTCAAAAGAAAATGAAAAGTAATCCCTCCATTTCCTTTTATTTTATCTGCGTCATTTTGAGAAAAAATGTGTTACTTTATAATTACTTCTTTTCTTATTACATAAATTAGTAAAGTTAGATATTTCAAAATTATTTAATAATATTTCTAATTTATGCATTTTTTAAAATTATATTGTATAAGAAAAGGAATGGAACGAATAATATTTTTCTCAATTGTGGGCTTAAGAGTGACATTTTCAAAATTACCTGTCTTGGTTGAGTTTGAGAACGTATCTAATTTGAGCAACCCTTAATGCAGGAAATCCTTGTGGTCGATCAAAAATTACATATGCATAGAACCCCGAATCACCTCTTCTCAATATATACCTAAGAGAAAAAGGAAAAATCATGTCAAACAATGCCAACAAATTAATTTTGTATTTCTTCTCAATGTGTACAAAAAAGTATGGTATGAACCACCTTTTGTCTATGTTTATGGGGACTCCTGAGTCTCTCATGGAAGATGTCCATGTTCTTGAAAATGAAACCTCCACTATATTCTCCTTTGCCTCTATGACTCTGAATTTTGTTCCTTTGATTCTGCAATCACAGTTTAATTATTTTCTCATCAAATTTGTTCCGATTCTAAATATAAATAAAAGTAACTATTTTTATCTATCTATATTAAAAATAATGGTTGAAAATAGTTATTTATATTAATGTTATCAAATATTTAATATAGTATCTTAAAATACCTTAATATCAATTATTGCATAAAGTACTAGTTGTCTTGATAATATATATAAGAAGACAAACATTTAATGTTATTGAAAAATATAATTTTACTTATATTACACTACTAAAAAATTTCATTAAAATTCGTATATATTTAAAGTCAGAAATTATATTATTGAAGTGGATATTGTCTCTCTCAACAAAGTTTTTGGGATATACATAACATGTGTAAATAATTTAGTTATCTGTCGACTATGTTGGACTTTATTCATACCTATTATTAATTTTAAAACTGAAAATTTTCTTCTATTTTTATGAATTTGATCATTAGCACAAACGCAGGAGGATCATATTTATTTTTTTTGAAGACACAAATATTTACCTCTGAAACTCCCCAAGTAGCCCTGGTTCGCTCCAAACAACGTCAAAGTACCTATAAATATGAAGGCCAGATATTTTCAATTTAAACATGTCTTATGTGGATCCCATTTTTACGTCACAACTATACAGCGTTATTTTGAATTGAAAATCCCAACTTTAATGTAATTAATTTACTATGAAATGAAGTTGTAGGAGATAGGTACCCTCTATCATTTTCTTCATTTTTAGTGTCAAGTACATTGTCAAATCCATTATATGATATTCCTATGATATAACCCTCTGGATTTGCCAAGGTGAGGGAAACAATGCCGTTGCCAATCACCACCTGAAATTCAAGTCAAAACTTAGAAACCAAGTATTTAGCGACAAAATCAGGCCAATTAATGGCTTTTTTTTCAAACTAACTATATCATTTTTCTGGCTACCAAAAAAATGATATCACCTCCTTTGGATTGTGATGAGTATTCAGGCTGAGTGCAGAATAATTAGTAAGGTTGTTGCGGCCATTTAAATCACTTCTGCAAGATACAAAGAGAGTGAAAAATAAATTGAAATAAGTTCAAAGCATGATGTTGATACAAGTTTGTTCCCCATGAAAAACAAAATCAAATTAATTAAATCCCTTTTGAGAACCTAACTATTTCTTATTCTATTTTTGAATGGGAGTATATGTTAAGTTGTAATCATTTGTTTTAATGCATTTTTTTCTGATAAAAATAAAATAAGAGAATGGCATGAGAATGGAAAATGAAGCGAAAAATAAGTAAAGGGAGGAAAAGAAAATAAAATAAATTATGTGTGTCAAGTAAATACATAACATGTTAAATTAATTTTTTTATATTTTCATGTTCTTTTCCTCTCTCTTTTTTAATCTTTTATACACTTTCATTTTGTGTGAAATGGGAAGAGGGGGTTCCTAATTACTTGGAACGGCGTAAGTGATCAACACATTTACACATTATTTTTAAAATAATAATAATAAAGCTGCAATACATTTCTTTATAATAATAAGAAAGAGGAAAAAATGATTTTTCATTAAATTATGTTATCAGTGAAGGAAAAAGAATGAGAGGCATCAGGTTTCATGAATGATGGTAGTAATTACTATGGAACAGTTTACCAACAAAACAGTTGCATGGTTGAATTTTGAAAAATGATTCACGCAATTAATTTAAAACCACCCACTCCCTCGTAACCACGGAGTAAGGTTTTTCGGGTCATTTTAATACCAGTTTTATACACCAGCTATAAAATAATCATGTAAAAAATACTTTTTAAATCAATTAAAAAAATAATCGATATAAGAATATTTTTTAAATTATTAAAAAAGTCAAATGTAAAAACATTTCATACATCCTATACATTTTAAACTGGAATAAAAGATTGATTATGTGCCTCAAAATTTATACAGAGTACTACACAATAAAAAAAGCCAAACTCATAAACATGTGACAAAAATTAGCTATTCGATTGACATGTCTATATAGATGAAGCAAAAAAAATGACATGTCTATATATACATGATTGGGAAATAGTAAGAACAGTGGAAGTGATGGGAAAAAAGAAACATCTGTAAATAGCAAACTGCAGTTTAGGAGCACATGGGCTTCAAATTATCGTAATTGTTATTGAATTGAAGTAGACCATTTGTCTGTATACTATACATGTGGAATCGGTTAATAATGCAATTTCCAGAAACTTAAATAAACAATACGTAAGCACGAACAGCATTTTATAAAAAAAAAAATACATGGCATCTATATATGTAGACTAATTAAATATTATGAAAAACAACTCTATTGAGTTGGTCAAGTAAAATAAGACTTCGTTTGACAACTCTCACGCTCAATTCTCACATATTTCTTTAAAATAAATTAAATTAAAACTTACTTCTAAAGTGTTTTTTGAGTTTAGATTTTTTTCATTAAATCTTTTAATGTTAATTATAAGGTTTTTTCTTTGAAGATAATCCTTTTCGAACTTAGTTACAATTAAGGTTTTTTTACCTCTTTCAATAAGTGTGTTTAACAAGAAATAAAACCGAAATTCTTTTTATAATTTGAATCTTTGTTGTCAAAAATTAATTGATTTTTTTTAATAATTTACCTTAAACTGAAGTACGATTTTTCTTTTAAAAATGATGTTGTAAAAACATGAGACATTTTATAATAAGTAGGCCAATAAACTCTTTAATTTCAATTGCAACATGCCCACATGGGCTAATTTCTGAATTGTCTTTTTATTTACCGTGAAGAAATGGGATACATGTATGAAAAGTAGCATGCATGCCCACTGACATAGGAATATGAGGATACGAAATTCAAAGTTCTCATCTATAAACATGACACAAGAGACAAAAAGACATTACTTATGTTTTATTATGGAATCTTCACTTCCATATTCTGATATTGTTTTCACTATTATTATTTTATTTACTTTCTAGCAAACAAGAAGATAAAAGCTAAATTACTGTAAATCTTTAAAACATGTATTTGGTTTGTACTGAAACTGAAAGAGAATATAGAGGTTGGAGAAAATTAACCTAAATGAGAAATTATCAGAACAGGCACTGAGCAAGAAGAAGCTGAGCTTCAGGGCAATTCTAAACCACCACAGGAAGAAAACCTCTTTCCTCCGCTGACCTGCCACCATCTTTTACCAATTTGAACCTACAAATGATTTGAAGCCTCGTTTCAGAGACACAAGGCACGTATAGAAGAATAATGTATATATCAAATAATGTACACGTGTTTGATGCAATTGTACAGAAACTGATCAAGAGCATTGTGATCATGCATACTATAATATATATCCATGTGGCTAACTACACGAAGTTAACTAACTAAAAGGTTCACCCTATTATATACGTAAATTCTGAAAGACACAGGAACAAACCTTAACAGTCACCAAAATCTTTTCCTGCAAAGAACACTGTTGCTACTTAACAGAAAACCATATTGTAGGAGATGAACAGTTGAACATCAACTGATCCAGACATCAAATATATTCGATTATGCTAGAGCTGTCTATCTTTATCTTTGATGTTGCCACTTTTTCCAACCCTGTTCTTCTACCCCTCAATTTTCATATATATTAGCCTAAGGAGTTGTAACTCCGTTACAAGTGGCCAAACTCCGTTCCAAGAAAAAAATGTCCATCCAACGAAACTTCAATATTGATGAAACGGAATTCGCTAGTTACTACAACAAACGGAATTGGCATGTCACATCCCATAATAAATATTACCATAAACGTTGGACTATATTCATAGGAGGGGTATAATAGTCTTTCAAAAAGAATAATGGTTTTTTTACACACTTTCTTTATTATTTTTCTTTATTATATGGCGAGTATTATAAATATAAAAAAAACTCTTACCTAAATGAATTAGCTCCATCACCAGGATGTTCTCAGCTTAGACAAACCAATTGATATAATTAAACACCGAAAAACTTCTAGCCTAATTATACTCCAACAAGTAATTATAATGGGAGCGTTTGGTACCTATACCTAATCCCTTGTTGTTAGAAAATCATCTAAATATGGCCATTATTGGAATTAAATAACCCACTTCTTCCTATCAAGTCGACACGGTATGAAATTTATAATTTAAAAAACAAATTTATATTAGAAATCCACCTGGTTTTATACTTTAAAACCCTACTACTGTATGGCTAAGAAAAGCCTGCAAAGTTGAAACTGCCCCAGTTTCAAAATTCAGAACCTATATTTGAACAAAGCAAATCTAAATTCTTCGTGAAACCTAGAAAAATATCATCTTCATCCTAATCATGGTCAAAGCGAAAAAATATTAGGAGGTTGTTTGTTCCCGTTGTCATTTTTTTTAATTACAAAACTATAATAGTGTATATTTTTAAAATTTTATATAGGAAACGATAACTTTTTTCTTGTTACTGTGTTCACTTTTTCTTGTATAAATATTTTTTAAAATAATTTAATAATTAAAGCTAAAAATAGAAACATAAACAAAATAGTTTCTTACATTTCCTTGTATATGGATGAGAATATGAAAGGTTGTCTATTGGGTATGTAACTTAACCTATGTTTAATAAATAAATAAAAAATCAAACTAAAGTTTTTTAAAAGCCTTCTTAACTCGTCTAGGGATGGCAAAATAAGGTCCGCCTAGTTAAACTAAAAGAGTTTAAACTAAGGTGTGGCCTACCTAACAATTGGTATACAGGCTCACTCACCAAAATATAGGAAAATATGGTACAAATTTTTTAGAAAAATATATGTTACAATTTAAAATCTTTAAAATTATAAAACTCTAAACTCTTAAGATAATAATAATGTATTGTAAAATCCATATGAATGCAGCAATAATTCTAAAAGACTATAATGTTGCTAATAAAATCATTCTTCAATGTCTCTCTTATCTCTAACATCTTTCTTCTCTCTCATTTTTCTTAACTACTCAAGAAATTATATAACTTTGTTAACTTCTTTAGTTATTACATCTTGGTAATTTTTAGAATACAAAGTTTATATGTGACAATCAGACAACTCTTCATATAACATCTAACTCGATCTTTCATGAACAGGCGAAACATATAAAAGTTGATTGTAATTTTTTAAGAGAAAAGGCACTTTCAAGTGTAATCCTTATCGAACATGTTGCACCTAATGACCAATTAGCGAACATGCTCACAAAATCTCCCTGTGGGCCTCGTTTAGATTACATATATAACTAACTGGGCACATATGACATGTATGCTCTAGCTTGAGGGGGAGTGTTAGAATGTAAATAGGTAATTAAATCAAAGAATGATTAATATGATCCTTGATTGTGTAATTAATGTATATTAATTCCTTAATTGTAACATCTTTGTAGATCAATATATATTCATAGTATGGTCATGTTAAACACATAATTCATCTCAAACCCTCTCTTTACAACTAGACATAAAAGTGAGTGAAATAGTTGCAGGTGAAGGCATTAGTTGCAGGTTTACTAATCTGTAGAGACCACTAGATTCAAGCTCTGCCTTAAGGAGAACTGCATCAGTATCCTAAGATTTCACAAGACAAAAATCATAATAAAACTTAAAATAGAATTTTCCTTGGGGAATTGAATAACACTTAAGAGTTTTCTTGTGATGTGAGGTTCAAGTAGGACATTAGTGAAATGAAATAGAGTGAAATGTGTGAGGACATAGGTGAGTGTAAGGTGAACAATCTAATGGCTTTTAAGGGAGTAGTATTGTCATTACCCATCAAAGAAGGATGCATGCACCTCTTTGATGTGTAGTGGTTTGGGAGTATGGTGGATAATTAGATTGATAGTGATGTTCAGGTAGAGTGCATTGAGGATGTGATCATGGATAATGTACAAATCATGGTTGTGTTGTGTATTAGGGTGATGCTGAAAATTAAGTGTGAATTATGGATGTGGTTAGGACTGGGATGGATATAGGTTTCCATGGTCAGATATATACTAGCATGTTGATGCATTATTGCCATTTTTTGCTAACAATATTGACTCAATATCATCAAATAGAATGTCTCAAGAGTGCTAATGATATTTGTTACAAACTATTCATACTCATCTAATAAACCATCAATAACAAAATCTAGGAAATTGTGTTCATAAATAGGGGAAACTAATGATTTTAGAGAGTCTACAATAGTTTTCAATTTCATAAGGTATTCAGAAATGGAACATGTCTCCTTCTTAGTGTGATGAAGCACATAACTAAGTTGTTGAACTTTTACTCTAGTGATTTTCTCAAAATAGTTATGGATTCGGTCCTAATTTTGATATGCATGCATGTATCCAACCATGCCCACTCGTAAAGATTCTGAGAGTGAGGACAACAACTACGAAACTAGTAGTTGATCTTATTGTTCCTATTCTGGAACTCAAGATTCACAATATTCTTGTTCTGATCATCATCAGTTGTGAATTTAAGAGAAATTTGGGGACTAACTACAAATCGATAAAGTTGATGGCCTTTGATTGCAGATTCTATCTATTGTTTCCACACAAGAAAATGTCGATCATCAAGCTTTACCAAGATCAATTATGTAAAAGTAATCATCACTGGCAATGCACTCAGCATCTTTTGAGGAGAATTTTTGAATGTCGAATGTGTAGGATCACTATGTTGAGAGTTATCATTGCTCGCCATGGGGAAAAAGAGAACCTCAAAGTATAGTTGAAGCTCGAATACCATCTAAGTGATGAAGAGAGAACGAAAAAAGAGAATTAATAGAGATATCATTACTGTATAGGTTGTTTAAAGTTTACATTAATTATGATCCGGTCTCAATACCGGTATCCGATCTGCAAGACATATTTCAACGTCTTTGTCAAGACATCTACGTGTAACCGGTGTCATCGGTATACATCCGGACTGTAATTCCGTATCAGGCGTTCTCCCTATACCGGTTGTTCAGGATAACACCATGACACCGGACAACACACACGTCACTGTGCTAAAGACAAGGATTATTGCTACAGGGATCGATCAATAATTCCCTGCACTGCGAGCCAAATTCTGCTCACGGGGATGGTCAACTTGTTCCCTAATCCTAGTCTATATTCTCCATGCTCAATAAAAAATAGCCACTTGACCCAATCATGCTGGTAAGTACGCAATAAAATAATGCTAATGGGAGTTAGTGGTTCCCCACTAACGAGTCCTCGTAAAACGAGCCAATCAGGTATATGAACTTATTTTCATTAATGAAGTGGGGGATCTTCAACTGAATTTTACGAACGATTACTCTCTGAAATACATTCCTTATTTGGAATATCATCACTGACTTGAGCGTCGGAGAATCTTTGCAGGTGACACCACCATTCGCCCACTTCAACGCGTTAGGTCGGTGTGAAGGATCTCCAGGACACCCAATCCGCTCTCCTCACTCATGGACAACGGATACTTACACCGGATACTCATACATCCAGTCTTCTGTACGGTATTTACATACTGTTTGTGATTGACTTGAGTCCAGATCTCTAGACCCCGGTTCAGGATAGATCATTGGCACGCCCAGTGGGACTCGATAAAGTTATTCCCATATCCATTGAAAAGAGCAGGTAATCCTCAATGGAAGGCGAAGCACAAGATTTCGTGGAGAATCAGCCTAAAGGCAGAGCCAACCCCAACGTCTTCAGGAAGCTCAACTTTGATTCTCATGGGGGCAGCTCAAAAAAGATAGTAACAGTGTCTAATCCTGATCCTCGTGATGAGCTGATTAGTCAACTCCAAAGGGAACTCGCTGAATTGTGAAAAGAAAGAAGGAAAAGCGAGGATAAGGAATCATCTCGCACACGACACACTCCCCATACAACTGATGGTGAAAAATCCACCACTCTCTAATACTCAAATATCCCTACGTTTGAGGGGAGAGAACAGACTCATGATTCTGAAGATAGAGCTGCCCGAGGGAAGAGAGAGTCAACGACAGCATCCCTAGTGTCTTACAAGCTAAAAGTTCCTTTTTCAAGGAGACTTATGAGCATCCACATCCCCAAGTACCTTCAAACTACTCAGCCACTTTCCATCGGAAAATACAATGGTGAAACTGATCCTACTAAGCACCTTGATGCTTATGTGTTTGAAGCCATGTACTTGGGGGCTGACAAAGATGTGATGTGTCGAATGTTCCCTCGAACATTGTCTGAGGAGGCCCTCAGATGGTTCAAAGGTTTACCTTCTGGATCCATAGATTATTGGGCTGAAATGGCAACTACTTTTGAGACTCACTTTGTCATCTCTAGAGATGTTCCCAGGACATCTTATACCTTGGCTCAGATTAAGCAGGGTGAAAACGAAGGCTTAAAAGATTTCTTGAAGAGGTTCTACAAGGAAGCAGCCCTGGTTCCTAACCTCACAGAGTCTATTAAACTGCTTATCGTTATTGAGGCGCTGCAGCCAGGATCAGCTTTTGCTCTCTCATTGGCAAAAAGCCCTCCATTAACTTTCGAGGAGTTCAGGAAAAAAGCCTCAAAATATGTGAGTATAGAGATGCACTTGGAGGCGATAGCTGCAAAGAAAAAGCCATCAACACCACCTCCCCAAACCCAGAAGGGTAAGGAGAAAATGAGGTCAGAACGCATGGAGAGGCCATTCACCAATCCCAAAGTTAATAACCACTCTCCTCGACCTCGAGAAAGGCATGTTAATTCCTTCAGCCATTATGCACAACTATCTGCCAAGCCATCTCAGATTTTGAGAGAGGTCGGATGGCCAGCTTTTAGCATCTATGGCGTTAGAAGGCCAGCCCCTATGAAAAGACCAGGAAATCCCCGTAAGTACTGCGATTTTCATGAACAGAATGGTCATTCCACTGATGAATGCCAAGCTCTAAAGAACGCAGTTGAAACGCTTATTAGAGAAGGCAAGTTAAAACAATACCTGTTCAAAGAAAAATCCTTTGACAGGGTAGAACGGAATGAGAAAAGAGAAAGAGATCCAGACGACGGGGATGATAATAACCGCAATCCGGTTCGAAAATTCTCTGCTGCGGAGAAACAAAAAGGCGTGATGACTGATAATCCAGCACACAGAGACGACATGCCCCAGCAACAGCGTCAGGGCCGACGTGAAGTTATTGACATGATTGCTGGAGGATTTACTGGGGGAGGAGCTTCAATCACAGCTCGTAAGAATCATCATAGAATGATTCTGTCTGTGCAAGGGAAAGTCAAAGATAATCGCCCTTACAGAGGGGGAATTGAGGCTCCAACAATCTCTTTCTCCGATGAGGATTTTGGCCCAACCATTCCTGGTGGTGACGATGCTGTAGTCATCACTGCAGTAATAGCCAACAAGGATGTCCGAAGAATCCTTGTTGACCAGGGAAGTTCCTGCGATGTTATTTTTTACAATTGCTTTGAAAGAATGGGTTTTAAAGACTCAGACTTACAGCCTTATACGCAGGAACTAACAGCTTTCAATGGAGCAAAGCAATCGACTAAAGGGTATCTTGATACCCTTATTTCGTTTGAAGGCGAACCAGGGGCCAGAACGGTTAAATCCCGAGTGCTGGTAATTGATGTCAAATCACCATTTAATGGCATCATAGGCCGCCCCACACTAAATGCAATGGAGGCAGTTGTATCAACCCCACACCTCCTTATCAAGTTCATTGACAAGGATAATGCTGTTTCATCTATTCGGGGTGATCAAGAGATGGCCAGGTACTGCTACAACTTAAGCCTCAACATGACAAAGCTGGAAGCTTCAAATAAAAAGAGGAAACTTAATGATTCTGGAGCAGCTGCTGGATCTGTAAGCCTTGTCGACCTGGACCCTAGGGCAGATTTGAACATTGATCCGTCCAACCCATTAAAGCCCACACCGGATGGAAGTTCCAGGGACATCGTCTTGGGAGATTCTCCAGAAAAGATCACCCATATTAATGACAAGCTAGATACAGAAATGGAACAGCGACTACTGACGCTCCTGCAAGAATTTAAAGACCTCTTTGCATGGACTGCAGCCGATATGCCTGGCATAGACCCTGCTTTCTGCTGTCATAAATTATCCGTCTATCCAGAGACGAGACCGGTTGCCCAAAAGAAAAAAAGATTGGACCCAAAGAAACAGAAGGCAGTTTGCCAGCAAACTAAGGAATTGCTGAAGGCCGGATTTATCAAAGAAATCCGTTATTCCTCTTGGCTCTCGAATGTGGTGATGGTCCGTAAGTCCAATGGCAAATGGAGAATGTGCATTGACTATGTGGACCTCAACCGCTGCTGTCCAAAGGATCCTTATCCTCTTCCTAATATAGATCGAATGGTAGATGATTCCTCTGGTTATCAATACCTGAGTTTCATGGATGCTTATTCAGGTTACAACCAGATTCCGATGTGCGAAGAGGATCAAGAGAAGACAGCTTTCATAAATGATCGTGGTGTCTTTTGCTACACAGTTATGCCCTTTGGCCTCAAAAATGCTGGGGCAACATATCAGCGCATGATCAACAAGGTTTTTGAAGGTATGCATACCAAACTTGTTGAAGTGTACATTGATGATATAATAGCCAAGACACCGGTTGGAGGCAATCATATTGAAGACCTACGCCAAGTATTTACCCGCTTGAGAGAATTTAACATGAGGTTAAACCCAATGAAATGCACTTTCGCTGTCCCTGCTGGGAAGTTCTTGGGTTTCATGTTAACTCAACGAGGTATTGAAGCCAATCCAGGGAAGTGTCAAACGATTCTAGACATGCAAAGTCCAAAGAATCTCAGAGAAGTCCAATCCCTGAATGGCAAAGTAGCAGCTTTGGCACGGTTCATGCCAAAAATGGCTCACAGATCACTCCCCCTATATAAAATACTGAAAAAGTCTAAGAAATTCGAGTGGGGACAGGAACAAGAGAAAGCATTCCAAGAGCTTAAGGAGGTGTTGTCCAAACCTCCCATTCTCACAAAGCCTGACCCCGAGGACACACTCATTCTATACTTGGCTATTTCAGATGAAGCTTTGGGCGTTGCCTTGATAAAGAAAACTCCCGATGGGCAAAGACCGGTCTATTTCACTAGCAAAACCTTACAAGGTGCTGAGATCCGGTATCAAAAAATCGAAAAGGCCGCCCTCGCTGTTGTTTGGGCCTCTCGACGGCTGCGTCCGTACTTTCACGCCCATCCAATCATAGTGAGAACGGATTTACCACTCCGCTCTGTTTTATTCAAGCCCGATCTCGCTGGGAGGATGATCAAATGGTCTATTGAACTCTCTGAGTTTGATATAGCCTATGAACCCCGAAGCGCTATTAAAGCTCAAGTCCTGGCCGATTTTATTATGGAAATGACAAGGACTGATCCAGATTCCCCTCGTGTCCATTGGACCATTTACGTTGATGGTTCATCGAACCAAAGAGGCTTTGGAGTAGGTGTAGTTCTAAAAAGTGATGACGGAGTACACCTGGAAATCTCCCTTCGCTTTAATTTCAAAACATCCAACAACCAAGCTGAGTACGAAGCTTGTTTGGCCGGACTGAGAGCTGCAATTGACATCGGAGCTTCTGAGGCGACGCTCTGCAGCGATTCACAACTGGTGATTTCACAAATCTTAGGAGATTATCAGGCTCGCGAACCTCAACTCCAATTATACTTGAACTGTGTCAAGGAGTTGAGAGAGAAATTCTCGAAAATGGAATTCAAGCATGTTCCACGTGAAGAGAATACTAGAGCGGATATACTCTCCAGATTAGCAAGCACCAAACGACCAGGTAGCACCACTACGCTGGTTCAAAGCACACTAACGTCGCCCAGCATTCCTCTTTTCCCTTCTCTAAATGCCATAACGACAAACTCCCTTTATGGAGACACATGGATGGCCCCCTACATCCGTTATTTGGCTGATGGACAGCTACCTACGGATGAGAAGGAAAAGACAAGGATTAGGAGGGAATTACCATATTTCACTATGATCGATGGTAATCTTTACAGAAGGGCGCTCTCCGTGCCCTATTTGATTTGTCTCAAAGAGAATGAGGTGCAAGACGTAATGGAAGAAGTGCATGAAGGACAATGTGGACACCACGCCGGAGGAAGAAGCTTAATGAGAAAAATCCTCAGGGCTGGATACTGGTGGCCCACGATGAAGCAAGACTCCATTGACTTCGTCAAAAAATGCGACGCTTGCCAAAAATTCTCTAATCTTCACCACACACCGGCGGAAGAACTCTTCACATCCGTTGTTCCATGGCCCTTCTACCAATGGGGATTGGATATTCTGGGCCCCTTTCCAACTGCTCCTGGGGGTATCAAATATCTCATTGTAGGGGTCGACTATTTCACTAAGTGGATAGAAGCAGAGCCGGTGGTACATATTACTTCAGCCTGAACTCGTCGTTTCATGTATAAAAACATTATAACACGGTTCGGGGTCCCAGCACGGATTGTCACAGATAATGGCACCCAATTCACGGATAGAAAATTCACAGATTTACTCGAAGGGTTAGGAATAACCCAGATATTCTCATCCGTCGAACATCCCCAAACTAACGGCCAAGCTGAAGTGGCCAACAGGGAAGTGCTGAAAGGACTAAAGAAACGCCTTGGTGAAGCCAAGGGCGGATGGACAGACCAGCTGTGCCACGTCCTGTGGGCATACCGGACAACGCCTCATTCATCTACTAACGAATCCCCATATCGCCTAACATACGGGGTAGAGGCAATGATACCCGTGGAACTGCAGATTGCTTCTACAAGGGTCAAATACTTCTCTGAAGAGACTAATAATGCTAATTTGGCGTCAGAAATGGATGTCATACAAGAACTCAGAGAAGATGCATTCGTCAGAGATCAAGCTATCAAAGCCAAAGTTGCTCTCTGATACAACAAGCGAATTCAATCAAGGACTTTCAACGTCGGAGATTTGGTTTTGAGAAAAGCAAGTATAGGGAACAAATTTGCTCATCAAGGCAAACTAGCCCCAAACTGGGAAGGCCCATACAGGGTATCCGAGGTTGCTGGCAAAGGCTCTTACCGCCTTAAGAACCTTGATGGCACTCCAATCCGAAATAAGTGGAACACCCAAAACTTACGCATCTACTATAGCTAGCTGTTGGAGCAATACATATTCTCCTATCCTCATTTTGGATTGAATACTGGAGAAATTATTTTCCCAGCTACGCTTTCATTGTAATTCTTATTTTTGATTTAATAAGAATCTCTCACAACAATTTAACTCTTTCGAGTTTTTCTTATGCTGTGATTTTCAGTTTATCCGGCGTACAGAAGCATATTCAGGACGGATGATCTCAACTACTTATTCTGTAGTTGACGATGTAACTCCTCGAATATGTGCAGCGCACAAGAGCATACTCAGGACGGATGATCTCAATTACCCATTCTGTAATTGACGATGTAACTCCTCGAGTGTGTCTAAGTAATAGAAGGCCCGGATTGTAGGATTAAACCGAACTCTGGGTACGGTTAGTAAGTTTGGCTGAACACCGGTGAAGACCTGGGCTGTAGGATTAAACCGAACCTCAGGAAATGGGTTGTAGGATTGAACCGAACCCCATTCTAAGAATGGTAAAAGGGTAGAACCCAACACCGTATTGAAGGCTTGGGCGCAGTAAGCTGGTTCTTCTTCAAGACCACGCTGAACCCCAAGTAACGGGCGCAGTAGGTTCAGGATTAGCCCTGATCTGAACCCCGTGTTGAAGGCTCGGATTGTAGGATTAAACCGAACTCTGAGTACGACTAGTAGGATTGACCGAACGTCGGTGAAGAATCGTCATTGGGTAAAACCAAAGACCGATTGGAGAACGGTTAGTAGGATTAAACCGAACACTAAATACGACATGGATTGTAGGATCAAACCGAACTCCAAACACAACAAGTAAGTTATACTGAACTCCAAATTAATACTTTCTTTTGAAGTTCTTTATTTGGAAGTTTTATAGCTTTAAATTCTGAGTCATCAATTCTTCAATTGAAACCTGACTCATAAACTCCGACACAAAAATAATTCATTCGGGTACGCCACAATCTGAGGCATATTCACCCGAAACCTCTCGGTCGGAAATATTTGAAGAGGAATTTCTATTTTAAATCCTCACTCTTAAGAACTCTCACGTGAAAGTCTCACTCAGAGTTTGTTCAAAGTACTGATCACCCAATGATACTGGGGGACAGCATCAACGGTTTAACGAATATCTTGAGGAATGAACTCTCGATGAAACGTTCTCACAATCATTCCCCCTCAAGATTAACATTATAAGCCGTTCTCATGACAATAACATGTTCACTCACAACGGCGATCCTATTATGATATTTACGAGCAAAAGGCCTGACTTTCAAGAGGCAAGATACGCTTTCTACCAGGCTTTTATATCAAATTATCCATACTTGACAAAAGATACTCTATCTTTTCTGTCAAATCAAGTCTTGGCTATCAAAACACCTATACATGAAAAATGATAGTTATATATCTCTATCCGTTCTTCATCCTGCATGTAAAAGTCCGGAATGAAGGTTCTATGATAATATCCGATCTTCATTACTTAAGTCCGGAATGATTCAATACACATGCAATCCCATTATTGAAGTTGTTTCCCACTAAACAAGTATATAAAGGCAAATGATTCTTTTATTGATCAAATGAAAATTACATGGAGAAATTCGTATAATAATCCGGAGCTGATCCCGGAACACAGCAAATTTGAATCAATAAAAAGAAAAAGAAACAGGGAAGGCATTAGTTCTTCTGACTTGTATCTCCTTCCTTCCCTTTGCCTTTATCTCCGGTCTTGCCTTCATTAGCGCCAGAGCTTGTTCCTGTACTTCTGAGTTTCAGGAGAGAAGGTCCCATTGATTGGCCTTCAGGTAAAAGAGTAAACCTATATAGAGTGTTAGGCGGACTCTCATGACGGTCCTTGACAATGGCCACCAGTTTCCCTTGGTGAAACTCATAGAACGGATCAATACCATTCAAATTTAGAGTCACCTTGGGATTCCAGTATTGAATTTGACGAACTGCCAACCCGAAAGATTCCTTGACTGCTTGATCACACATATCTACAGCTTCAGCCAAGTCAGCTTTTAGGGTTTTGACTTCGTTAGTTGAATCCGCCAACTTTAAGAGCAGCTCATTCTCCTTACGCGACCAATCTTCTGCTCCTTGAGAGTAGACGATCTTAGCTTCCTTCAACTCCTCTTCCAGCTTCGAGGAACGTTCCTTCTCCGTACAAAGGCTGGCATGGAGGTCGGAATTGATTTTCTTCTGATCAAGAACTTGGACCTCCAGCTCCTTGGCAAGGTACTTAAGTCTGGCAATTTCCTCATCCTTCTTATATCCTTCCTCTCTGGAAGCCTCTAATCTACCTTCTAAACGGAGGATGTTTGCCTTATCCTTAGCAGCAGCAACGCTAAGATCGTTAACCTTGCCAACCAACAAGCTGAGCCTCTTATTCTTTTCTGAAAGCTCGCGAACCGATCTCAGGAGACCGGATAATTCTGCCAGGTGCTTCTGTCCGGCATCGCAAGCTTTGGTTACTTCTTCACTCTTCAATGAAGGCTTCAGCTTGTATGGAGTTTCAGGAACGCCCTCAGGAACAGAACCCTCGTATACCAAATATTGAGCAAGACCGGAGCTACTTTCAAGAGGGCGAGGAACTTTGGGTGCAAAATAAGTCGTTATTTGCTTTGCACCATAAGTGATCGCGTCGCCTGGGGCATCCAGAGTGGGCCCTTCCACTTTCTTTCCCTTAGAAAGCTCCGGATCAGCAGCCCCTCTTGAAGTTTTTGGTTTCTTGGGAGAAGGTTGACGGTCCGAGGTCTTGGAGGAATCACGTTTTGTCCTTTTCTTTTTCTCTCCGACCTTCTCAACTGCAACCTCAGAGGCCGGTTTCTCGGATCCGCCCTCAAGCAAGGGGATATCGTCACCAGCAGATGAAGTCAAAATTATAGTCTCAGCTGTAGCTTTCTTCGAATTCCGTTTTGCTTGGATGTCATTCTCAGCTACTACAGAATTCACTCCAGCTTTGAGTCCTTTCAGATTTTCCATCTCTGGTGACACGGTTTCAATTTCAACTGCAAAACCAAATAACACGGTTAGAGATCAAAGATTTCAAGGCATGGTACAATAAAGCATGAAAAATGGCAGGAAAATTACGTAAATACTCCTCGCGGGTGGACCACGATCCTAATAAATGCCTGCAAGAGAAAAATTGGTGTGAGGCAGTGTAGGATTGAAGGGCTGAAAGAACAGAAACTGAAGATGGGCTCAGTTCATCCTCCTCAGTGTAGTACGCCTGGGAGGTCAATAAGAAATGCTCATGCGTCCAAGCCACTGGGAATTTCGGAATCCCATCTTCAGTCAACAAAAAAATTGGTTCGTCAGGACGGACGCTGATCTTTGTGAAGTAAGACTTGAAAGAATGACCATCAACTTTGGCTGAATCGGTATACGCCTCAAAGTTGATAATCTTGGAGAGAGTCCGGAGCGATATCAAACTCACTCCCCCCTTCTCCTTATTTGCACGACGGATTACTTGGGAAAAATAGAACAACATAGCTACCGTCGGTTGGAAGTTGAAGTGCTCCCCAAGCACTTCAAGAGAACGGATCAACCCCCATCCGTTGGGGTGAAGCTGTGAAGGAGCACAATCCAAAAATCTTAAAACCCCCATCTAAAAATCGGTGAGGGGAAAGCGCACGCCAAGATTCAAAAACAGAAAGTCATACATATACAAGGACCTCTCGTCCGGCGTATGACATATCCGTTCTGACAGAAGCGGAGCGAGCACCATAAACTGAAACCTGCCCTCATCCTTCTTGAAGACCGTAAAACGTGGTTCCAGCTCCGCTCCGTCCTCTCGAGCGTGGACAGATGTTGTTTCGCGAAATTCCTCAGCCACCCAGCTGAATGGGCGCTTCCGCTGGAATTTCACCCAATCGATCCGGTGCGCAACTACATTGCACAGTCCGGAAGCTGTCTTCATTATATATTGCTGAGAGGGTGCTTCCCCACCAGATGACCTTCCCCCAGTTGTTTTCTTCACCGCCATTGTGAAAGCTTTTACGCTGCGGTAAAAATCCACATCGTCAGAGAGATACAAATCACCACTCTCAGCACTCTCACTAGAGGAGGATTCTGAAGAGGGCATAATCACCCTTCGCCTCTGATACGGCGACGCCTCCCTCTCTGAGTACTGTGGCTTCGATTGGAAGACCACTGGAATCCTCCCACCACAAACTGTGGGGTTTCGAGTTAAGGCCCTTCCTCCTCTTCCTCTAGGGCTAACACCACTAAAACTAACACATTTCCTAGACATTTTCAGATATTGAGACAAGACACAAAAAATGGAAAGAAAGTGGTTACCTAAGGATGGATGAGGATAGTGAATTAAGAGTCACAGAGGCAGACACGATAATCTTCTCGAAACTTTTACAGAGGTTCGTCAAGAGAGTAAGAAGAAATGGTTACTGAGATTGCCAAATATGCCTTTTTCAGGGCATGAAAATTTTCAAATACTGACTCAAGGCAACCTGTCGTTTACCCTCAAACGACTCTCCGTTTAGTGGATTAAATTGTTGTTTTTAACCCAAAGGCGCGAAAATGCCATCGTTTCGTCACAGAGCTTTCTAAATGGGCCTATTAAATCCAAATTCTAGGCCCAACAAGTCCCTGCATAACGGTTATTAAGACATGCGCATTTAACGCAATAATGGCTCGCCCACGTGAGTAAAGGCATTAAATGTCCAATCATCAGAAACGTGGCCACCATTACCCGAATACCAAGGGTTACAAAATTCGATAAACTTTTGAGATTCTCATTGCTCTAATCCGCCCTCAAGCTTTCCATCACAGCGGAACCTTATTCCAAGAGCGGATATTTACACACCAGTATAATTCCGAAATCCAGACGTACTACGATCGATATAGCTCATATGAGCAAATCTACTGATTCCTCACATAAGCTAGGGGGCTAATAGAATACTATTGATCTCTGATTTCGGATACGAAAATTGAATCCATACGATTGAGAAGTATCCACCTCAATCCGCACTCCTACGATTGGAAAAATGTCTCCAGGACGGATGATCTCAATCACCTATTCTGTGATTCGATGATGTAACTCCTGGTACGACCAATTCCAATCATCACTCCAGAACGGATTATCTCAATCACTTAATCTGTGATCTGACGATGTAACTCTTGGCGTTGTGTACTTTTCCAGAACGGATAATCTCAATCACTCATTATGTGATCTGACGATGTAACTCCTGACGTTGTGTACTTGTCCAGGACGGATGATCTCAATCACCTATTATGTGATCTGACGATGTAACTCCTGGCGCCGTACACATCCCAAGGACGAATGATCTCAATCACCCATTATGTGATCTGACGATGTAACTCCTGGTGTCGTACAAATCCCCAAGACGGACGATCTTAATCACCTATAAAGTGATTCGATGATGTAACTCCCGATACAAACAATCCCCATCATCATTCTTATGATGGAAGATTTTGAAAGTTAATCCGCGCTTTCGCTCTCAAGTGGTATTCTCCCAGGACGGATACTCTTTATCACCTATTCTATGGTACAATGACGTAACTCCTGGCATAGACAAACTCCCATCATCATCCTTATGATGGAAGGCTCAAACACCACTTTCTTACACCTTTACAGTTCCCCAAACTTGGAACAATATTCTTACAATGGACGACATTGTTTTCTCCAGTGAAGATAACACGAATTAAGAACAGTCATCCGTCCTGTTACACTATTTTACTAAACAACGGATCGACTCCTCTTTTCCCCAAAAAAGAATTAAGGATCATGCCCTAAAGACAGGCACCTTCTTCTTAACACGCACTTGGGGACATGTATATATTTATCCGTTCTAAATTCATTTGTTGTTTAATCTTTCGAGGCAGCTATTTCAATCCGACCTCAAGGTTAATTACACAGAACGGATTAACAACGATTTAAATATACATGAAATGTTGAAGACAAATTTCTTAAATGAAATTCATTCATTGAAAACGAGGTTACACATAATTGTTCAAAACCGGAGTTGATCCCGGTACATAACTTTACATTTAAATGAAAACAAAACTACGGAGGAGGAATCTGTTCTTCAGTTTTCTGTGCCTCCTCAGCACCAGGCTCTTGTGTCCCTTCCTTCGGGACTTCTACAGGAATCTCCCCTCCAGGAGCCTCAGTTCTTTCTTTAGATGAGGGAACCTCAGACACAGGAAGGACGAAATCCGGTCCCATAGTTTGACCCTCAGGAAGAGGAGGCAAACCATATAGGGACGTCGGAGGATCTTCGTGACGACCATCAACCACTGTGACTAACTTTCCTCCATAGAATTCATAGTACAGACTCATTCCATAGAGATTAAATTTCACAGTGGGGTTGCGGTAGAAAACTTGGCGTATAGCTAGGCCGAAGGATTCTTCAACAGCCTGGGTGCATATGTCAATTGCTTCTTCTTTCTCAGCTTTCGCTATAGCTAATTCTTCCCGCAACTTCGACAGCTCCCCACTCGATCCTTCAGACTCCGCTCTCCCAGCCTTCAGTCCTTCGATCTCAAGAAGGAGCTTCTTCTCCCTTTGGGACCACTCCTCAGCAGCAGCTTTGCTTTTATCCTGGCTGTTGCGGAGTTCTTCCTTTGCTTTGTTGAGGACTTCCTCCTTCTCTGCCAGCTTGCCTTCCAAGTCTTTGAAGTCACCTTTAAGCTTAAGGTTCTCTCTGTTCATGATATCTCCGAACTCCTTAGACTTGGCAAGACGATCTTCCATTAGCTTGATGGTGGCTTTGTCTTTCCCCGATGAAAGGTTGAGTTGTTCCAATTTGTCACTCAGTTCATCAACCTTATCGACGTTGTCAGCCAACTCGCTGAATGGATAAAGCATTCCAGCAAGTTCGGCTAACTGCCACCTTCCGGCCTCACATGCTTCTTTAATTTCTTTAGTGATGAGCGTAGGCCGGAGTTCGTTAGAGCTGTCAAAACGGGCCAACCCAGCCCACGCGGGTTGGCTCACCACGGGTTACAAAAATTTACAACCCAACCCAACCCGGCTCGCTTTCTTGGATGAGCCAGTTTTTTCAACCCAACCCAACCCACCGGGTTGGCTCGCGGGTTGGCCCACCTGTTTTAAAAAATAAAAATTGATTAAAAAAACAAGAAAATGCCCAAAAAAATATTTTCCTCACATTTCAATACCAATTGGGGCCGTGAGAAATTAGGGCCAGCACTTTGTGAGAAATGAAAGGGTCACATAAGACCCTGTTATTGAATCTGAAATATGTGTGCCAATGTACCCCGCATGGTCTTTTTTTTTAAAAAATTTTTGTTCATCAACCCGTGGGCCAACCCGGCTCACCACGGGTTCAACCCACCGTGAGTCGGGTTGAGTGGGCCGGGTCAGAAAAAGCTTTGCCTTAAAAATGAGCCATTTTTTTTCAACCCAACCCACCCAAAACCCACTCCGAGCCGGGTTGGCTCGTGGGTTGGAACTCATTTTGACGCCTCTAGAGTTCGTACATCGGCTGTGGAAGAATAGCTGGAGTAGATCCCCGGTATGAGAGGAAGGGGGTGAGAAACGAGGTGGTTGGGTAGGAGGTCGGCTTCGACCCAGAAACCCCGGCAACAATTCCTTTATTAAGTCCAGAGGAAGCACCAGCTGCTTCCGAGGTTTCAACAGGTTTATCCTCCGAAGTTCTACGCTTTTTGGACGGACCCCCCATAGAGTCATTCTTAATTTTTCTCCTTCTCTCAGTGACTGAGGGCTGACCCGTGGCTGCGCCAACATCGGAGGAACCGCCCTCAACCAGTGGAATGTCCCCTTCAGCATCCGAGGTCAGGATGATTAACTCAGGACGATCCTTGGTCGAGGGCCTAGGCTTGACTTCATTTTCACGGGCAATGAATTTACCCGCCGCCTTAAATCCCTTCAACTTGTTCATTTCCGGAGTTTGTTGTTCTATTTCACCTACATGAACAAACACAAGATATTAGCAACTACGAAATATTCAATATATTTGACAAAGGAGAAAAAGTGAAATAAAACGAGAATTACGTAGATATTCATCCCGGACTCCGCTTGAACTACTTAACAGACGCCTACACGAAAAGACGTGACGTCGTGTAGTGTGTGATTCCAGTGCGAACAGCACTTTCAACGTTTCAGGAGACAGATCGGATTGATCAGTGTAATACGCGTGGGAGCTCAAGAGAAAATGTTTATGGGTCCAGCTTAGTGGAAATTTGTTGACACCCTCTTCATCCTTCCAAAATATCGGTTTGCTCTTCTTAATGGAGATCCGGGTGAAGTATGTCTTAAATGACTTCCCATCAACTTTGACCGAATCGGTGTAAGACTCAAAGTTCACAAAAGAACAGAGAGTCCGGAGTGTCACCAAACCAACACCGCCTTGCTTATTCGCCCTCTGAACTACTTGGGTGTAGTAAAATAGCATTGCTACAGTAGGCGTGAAGTTGAAATGTTCACCCAAAACCTTCAAAGCACGGATGAGGCCCCAACCGTTGGGATAAAGTTGGGAGGGTACACAGTTTAAAAACCTCAGCACACCCATCTGAAGTTTAGTTAAAGGGAAACGAACTCCCAGGTAATGAAAGATGAAATCGTACATATATACTGAACGGTCATTGGGGATGACGTGGCATATCCGTTCTGTTGGGAGTGGTGCGTATACCCTATACCACCTTTTCGTTTCTTCTTCCGCATGGAGTGTGAACCTGGGTTGAATCCGGGGTCCTTCCTCATCTGCGTGATGAGAGGCCAAGTTCTTAAATTCACTAGACACCCAGCAGAAAGGCCATTTAGCCTGAAGTTCTTCCCAGTTCAACCTTGAAATAGCAACGCTGTAAAGACCTTCTGTTGTCTTCACAATGGCATTATCTCCGGAAGTTCCTTCTCCAGTAGCCATTTGAATCGTCTAAACCGAATTCTTTAATCTACGATAAGAAATTATGTCGTCAGAAAGTTGATAATCATTACTCACTTCATCTTTTACAAAGCGACTACAATCAGAGGACGACTCTGAGAAGGGAAAAGTCACTTTCCATAGTGAGTAAGATCCCCTTTCTGAGCGACATGACTCAGCCCTAGGAAGAATCACAAGGATTCTTCCCCATGACTATTAGGGTTGCGAGAAATTATTCTCCCCCTAAATGAACCACATTCTCTTCAAGCAGGAATAACAGACCAAAACAAGATGAGAGTAACAAGGGAAGAAGAAATAATTACCTTGGATAACGATGATGGAGATGAAGAGCGAACAAAGTCTCGTAGAGTAAGCAACGAACTTCCTTGCGAGACTTTTGCAGAGTTTTGTTAAGAAAACAGAAGCAAGTGGAACTCAGAATCCACTAAGTGTTTCTTTTATAAGAAACGAAGAGGTTCGGTTACCCACTCTGGAAGTTGTGTCGTTCTCAATTAAACGCATTGGTTCACAAGCGAAACGACACAACCGTTCCAAATTCATGGGCGCCAAAACAATAGCAATTCGAAGAAGGGCCTATCTACTAGGCCCAAAAGTTTCGAAAACTTCAGGCCCATTAAGCCCAAAACGACGGTTAATGAGATTTCCATCTCAGACGCAATAATTACTTGCCCACGTGATTAAAAGCATTAATGTCTAATCATGCAACGCAATTCGCGCTTTACAGCCGTTACACGAACTTCAAGAGCTTTTCAATTCCAATAAACTCTTGAAATTCTCGTACAACGAATTTTTGTCTGAATCCGTTCTGACGACATCAACAGGTCGGATCTCTTAATTTGAGAACGGTTCTTTACGAATGATAACAAATGCTAAGGAACTGTTATACGCGTAAGCTTACCGATATTCAGACCTCTCGCAGGTTGAGTAGCTTATGTGAACAACCACTCAGTCCCTCACACAACCTAGGGGACATATGATCCGGTCTCAATACCGGTATCCGATCTGCAAGACATATTTCAACGTCTTTGTCAAGACATCTACGTGTAACCGGTGTCATCGGTATACATCCGGACTGTAATTCTGTATCAGGCGTTCTCCCTATACCGGTTGTTCAGGATAACACCATGACACTGGACAACACACACGTCACTATGCTAAAGACAAGGATTATTGCTACAGGGATCGATCAATAATTCCCTGCACTACGAGCCAAATTCTGCTCACGGGGATGGTCAACTTGTTCCCTAATCCTAGTCTATATTCTCCATGCTCAATAAAAAATAGCCACTTGACCCAATCATGCTGGTAAGTGCGCAATAAAATAATGCTAATGGGAGTTAGTGGTTCCCCACTAACGAGTCCTCGTAAAACGAGCCAATCAGGTATATGAACTCATTTTCATTAATGAAGTGGGGGATCTTCAACTGAATTTTACGAACGATTACTCTATGAAATACATTCCTTACTTGGAATATCATCACTGACTTGAGCGTCGAAGAATCTTTGCAGGTGACACCACCATTCGCCCACTTCAACGCGTTAGGTCAGTGTGAAGGATCTCCAGGACACCCAATCCGCTCTCCTCACTCATGGACAACGGATACTTACACCGGATACTCATACATCCGGTCTTCTGTACGGTATTTACATACTGTTTGTGATTGACTTGAGTCCGGATCTCTAGACCCCGGTTCAGGACAGATCAAATTATAATCGTGGAAGAGCCAACAAAATCTATATCAGAAGGAAACTCTAAGTCGAAGCTAATGAATGGCAGTGTCACATCTCAATTACATAAGGTCATGCTTTACATGCATGGTTTAGGGATTAGTATTCCTACAACTTGAAGTAGCCAGGTAGCGACTAGATTATACATTGATAATCATAAATTATGATTTGTTTTATAAATTTATATAAGAGCTAAAAAAAATACCAGCCTGACAAGTTAACAATGTTTTTCGAAAATGTAAAATAAGTCTCTCTTATTAAATAGACTTTTTGAAAAGTCTTATCCTAATCTTATTATTAAATTAGATGGTCAAACTAGATCTTAAACAAACTAGGTCATAGTATATTTTCACCCTATTGAGCATTATAATAAATATTGTTTACACACATATCGAGGCATTAACAAAAAAATTCAAAATCATTTTTATGATAATATATAACAACTTTTAAAATTAGGTCTCATTTAATTATGAGCTTTAGATGCATCCATGGCTTATGAAATCTGTATGCAGCTAACTTATAGAATTACACTCAATCACCGTAAATTTTTTCCTTAATCTTAAAACACTTTTAGGGTTAATTTTTTTAGGGATAATTTTGTGTAAGAATTGGGTATCTCTTATACCTGTTTTAGTTAAGGCTACATTTGTTTTTTGCTAATAACAATAACAATAATAATAATAATAACAATAATAATAATAATAATAATAATAATAATAATAATAATAATAATAATAATAATAATTGAACTAGTCTGGGTCAGGGTGTGGGATCCGGCCTCACGACAGTCCTTAAAATGATGATTTAGTTACAAGTTTTACACTGGTCCAGTGAAGGTCCACTATTATATCCTCAATTCTAGTGGGGAATCGACCCAACAACACCAGTCTTACGCGTTGTGGGGCGAAAGGGGTGTCACCTGTAAGGACACTCTGATACTTAAGTCAGTGAAAGTTCAAGGGAATTTCAGAGCTCAAGCATAGGTTTTGGAGAGAATGTTTTACCTTTGTTATGTTGATGCATAGGAATTTATACCTGGAGGTAGTGAAAACGTTTTCTTGTTCACCAAGCTTTCCGTTCATGGTGTCAGTACTTTTCTAATCCCTTGCAAAAAGGCTGACACATGAAAAGACGTGACCAAACAGCTCTATCTACTAGTCAGTCACTTTGCAGTTTGCTTGTTTAACACGTTTGATGCATAGGTCAACCATGACTTTCTGGTGTTAAGAGAATGGCTCACACCGGAGTTGGTTTAAAGACCCTGTGCGTGATTCCAGATATCTAGTGTTGAGAGAATAACTCATACCAGATATTACATGACATCGGTCCTTAGGATGGTTTTTGGTTAAATTACCATTAAGTCTAGTGGTTGGTACCAGGATCGGATCATTTATCCCCTAGTTTGTTGAAGTGGTCATGTCAGTTGCTTCAATAAGCTATAGTCATGTGGTCGAGGTACCTATTATGGACGTGGGTAACACCAAAACTCTTCGTAATCACTTTCCTATCCTCACAATTGTCCCACATTTATTATCCTCGTAAAGTTTCGTGTGTAGTGGGTTGCGGCAATCATGTAGCTTTTATTTCTAATGATACGCGATGGTTACCTATTTTACTCAAATTTGGTGGTTACTTTTGGTCAATGGGCCTTGGACATCAAAGATATCCGGCCTAAAGATTCAAATGTATAAAGTGATGCAAAACGACGCCGTATCGGTTGCCCCTAGCCATGTTCATAAGAGGTGACTCTGCAAGTACCAACCAGATTATGTAGGTGGACTTAAACATGAAGCGACGACAATCAACACACGGAGGGGAAGAAAAGAAGTTGTTGTAACAATATTAGAGTGTTCGACAATAAATGCACATAAAATCAACTGGCAGAAACTCTTGAACCAAAACCCCTATGTCTGAGTTCAACCATAAGTAGTAAAGTATATTTCTTATAGATGAAAAATAATAATAATAATAATAATAATAATAATAATAATAATAATAATAATAATATATAAATAAATAAATAAACTTATAGATGAATCACTATACCTTCTACACAAATCATTATGAAGTATATTTCTTCTGTTTTGTACCTTGGAGGTTGTATTTTTAAATACTACGTAGGAAGTTGTGGGACAGCCATCAATAATGAGATTTCCTTTTCTATACATATTGGTTTGTTTAGCATTAGAAAGTGGTTGGTAAACTATAACAATCAGATTAGTTTTATGGTGGTATAAATAAAAACTAGTTATATACGTGTTATAATCATTGATCGGTTAACATTTGAAAAAAAATTATTTGAAATTAAATTGGCTTTGGATATCATATAAATTTTAGATGAATGGATAATAAAGATGTGGTAAACTAACTCTTAGTTTGTAAAATTAATTTGAGCTTAAAGATTTATTAAATAAAAACTCATTTTAGAATATAAAAAATTACTAATGAACATTCAAAATGAAATAGGCTTCATTTCTTATTTAATAAAGTAATTCATATATAACTTTGTAATTTTTGACAAATATAATTTCAACTGATAAAAAAAAGTAAAGAGTTTGTTAATAATATTCTTCTATTATTTAATATTTGGAAGTTATAAAAGAAGAAAGGGACACAATTCGGCCCATAATATAAAGTAACCTGTTCTGTTAGTTAAGAAGAGTGAAGGAATCATAGGAGAAGGGAAAGAGGACAAGCGGTAAACCTATGGAAAGCTTTGGCACTAGACACTTAACACACGTCAACATCTTTGGACTCTTTCTTTTTAAGAATTTCCATCGGGCAAATACACATCTTGTAGAGGACATGACTAGACAGGTCATCACTTAAAAAGAGTATTAATATTCGTGTAATTTAAAAATATAAATTCACTTTTTATTTAATTAATTAAGTTTATCAATGTCTTAAAATTCAACTGGTTATTAAATCATAAAAGTATTATATAATTTTCCTTGAACTCAATTAAAGCAAAATTTTCTCCTAAAAATTAGGGTGATGATTTTTTTTGGGTAAGGATAGATCCACCCACAATTTCAGATTCGATTGTCATTTCACATTTTGTCAACCCTTTCTAATCCATTAATTAAGCTAGCTTAGTGTTTTTTTGCTCTGAGTTAAAATAAAAATTATCAGCTAACATTTTAACAATATTTTATAAAATCAGCTTTTAAAGCACGACCTATCAGTATCACAGCAAACCAACTATTAGGCTATCGCGTGTATTAAATGAGTTTTAAGGGGGAAAACAAATTATTTTAACAAAAAAGTTATAAAAAAACAAATTAATTATATCTTCCGAGGGACAAGCTTAAAAAAGATTTTAAAAAGGTTTTTAATTGAGATTGAATTAACCCGATCATTTAATTTAATATAATTAAGTTGGATTGTATTTTTTACAATCGAATCAAAAATGATTTAATTCAACTAAGAACCATTATAATAAGATCAGTTATTGAATTTAAAGTTGATAAGTTCAAGTACTTAATTAATATCTAACCTAGTTTTATATTATATTATATTATGTTATATTATATTATATTATTTTTATTTTATATTTTCGTTTCACAACCTAACCTAATATTAATGTTTTGGGTCATCATGACTTTGATTTCTAGAGAGTTTTATAAGTGTAATAGTAAGTTTTTATTGTTACCATGGAAATTTAGTTTCCTATTACAATTAGGCTCATGTTTTCTTATTTTAAATATTTGATATGAATTTTAAGATATTAAAAATTTTTATATTTCTATTTTTATAAAATTTATAATAAATTATAATTAATTAAAGATTTTATTATTGATCTGATCTAAACCAATTTAAATTAGATCAAATTTAAAAAAAATACAAAATTCAATCTAATTAACTTTAATAAAATTAGATTTTATTTATAATCAACCTGAGATCCATCCTACCCTATTTTTCATACATATCTTTTGATGGACAATTTAAGTATAATTTGTTCTATGTAACATCCCTAAAATTAATTTTTGGGTAATTTATATTGGTTAATTAATTAAATTAAATTATCTTTTTGTGGTTAAATTAATTTTTAGAATTTACCAAAGTAAGTTTCAGGTAATCATTATTTACCCGGTTGGTTTTATAAGTTAACTGAATATGGATAATTACCTTTGTACCCTTAATGCTACAGGCTAACAATTTGCCCCAATCTAATTCTAATTTCATTCACGCGGGCCACAGGATGGGAAATTAAAAATTGACTCCAATTTCAATTACTGTTCATGATGAATTAGGAAAAAGAAAATTGGCAATTCACTCTTCTATCTCTCGTCGAAACACATGCGAGGAAAAGGAAAAAATTTTGGTTGTCCACTTTCTTCTTTCTCTTCTGCTGGTGGCATGCAAAGAAAAGGAAAGCTTAGTATTGTTTCTTCTCTCTCCCGCGGTTCCCATAAAGCAAGGGTGACTTGGCTCTTCACTTCTCCTCCTTGCGGCAGCCATGGGTGCTTGGGAAGCTCCATTTCTACGAATTTAAGGTAAATGGTGAACCCTCATTTCCAGTTTTGAATGGTTCTTAGCACCCACTTACTTATTCTTCCAATTTTGGGGATTTATGGTCATTGAAGCAAATTGCAAATGTGGAACAGCTTGGGCATTATCGGGGAAAGTGAGTAATTTGATACCCATTAGTTGGTTTAAGTTTTATTTAATTAATTTAGGTATTAATTTGATTAATTTTAATTTAAAAAATATTTCGGATCATTCCAGAGGTATTTTAAGTAACAGATTGTTTAGGGTTGTTGTTGGAGTCAAGTTTCGGAGTTGTTGGCTTGAATCGGTAAGCCACTAATTAATTAAATTAATTATTGAGAGATGATTTATAACTCAAAATGAAATGTTAATAGCGATTGTGGCATTAAAAGATATTATTATTAATTTTAAGAATTGTTCATGTGTGTAATTGAATTAGAAGGTGTGTGAAAATTGAGATGAATTATGCATTAGAAGATTGATGGAATGATGGATAGTGTTGTTGTATTGTCCCAAAACCCTGCTTTGAAATTAAAATTAATTCATGAAAAATTTATTTGAGTTTTAGGGACCTTATTTTAAATGTTAGGATATTTTATTCTAGGTTATCATCAAAGTAACTTTTATCCTTTTGAATAAAATCTCTTTTATATATAACATACTTATTTGTCAATAGCCTAGTATTCAATCATTAATTCCTTTAATTAAATGAGCAAAATATCTATAAATTATATCATACTTTTTCAATAGCTAACTGTTTGACAATTTAAGGAAATTTTCAAAATATAAATCAAATATAATAACTTAAAAATACAAATGGAGTGTGCTATAATCAAATTAATAGTAACTACAAATTTAAATATTTTGATTTAGAATAAATTTTAACAAGTTTCAAAAATCAAAGTGAGTATAGTTGTGGTTAAAAAAATAAAAGTTTAAAAGAATAATTAAGTAACTGAAAATTGAGTAAGTTTTTTAAAAGTAAAATACTTAGAAATCAATTACTATGAAATTTAAGGAAAAATCATTTTAATGTAAAAAATTTAAAAATATTAATGATTTAAAACTTAATTCTTAATAATAAAAAATATATAGCAATAATGATGGAATTATGTGAAAAAAAAATTGAATATAATAAATAGATATTTTCAGAAGTTAAGACTCATGCAGATTTGTAATCCCATCAAATTCTCCTGATAATCCAGAGTTCAAATTGCTATCTAGTTATAAATTTAAAATTTACAATCGAGGTCTGAAAATACTTAGAACATACATGTTTGGGTACAATAATTTTTTTTCAATTTATAATTTAAAAATATTTTATAATTTGATTTTTTTTTTTATTTGGAAACTTTATGAAAACAAAATTATGATTTTTGGAATATGTTATTTGTAAATAAAATAATTTATAATATATATTTTTAATTACAAGGTAATAGTATTTTCTAGAAAACTTTTATTTTTTCATATCGATTAATTAATTTAAATTTGTATTCAACGATTACAAGTTAATTTTATGCACTTTTTTTCATGGCAGAGCTCCAAGCTTTGGTGATGGGCTTCTCTCTAGCATGGTCTAAAGGCTTTGAGGAGGTAATTTAGGAAATTGACAGTTGGGATGTAGCTTTTTATATTCCCCATTAATTAAAAATAAATAAACAATTGGAATGAAATAAACTATTTTAAAATTAATTTTCACTCATAACTTTTAAAGATATATAATAATTAATCATTAAAATAATTTTAAAAAAGAATTAGAACTAAACACATACTTAATTCTAAACTATTATACTTCCCGTTTTGGTAATACTAGAAAATATAGAAATATAAATAATCATATATAATAACTTATTAATAACTTAATTCCCAAAATAAACTACATCAAAACGCATACTTAACTTTGAAATATTTATGACTTTGCGACAAAAGAAATGTGAAAATATAAATACAGAGCATGTAATAATAGATGTAAAAGCTGATAAATGTATGTACCTGATTTATGTATCCAATTAAATTATCCTATGACGCCCTTCTATTTTCTTAATCTTCAAATCTTCTTCATTGGACTATAACTGCGCTGAATTGTTGACAATAAAATTAACAAAACATGTTTATGTATAGTTCATTGGGTACAACTATTTCAATAACAGTAAAAAGGTAGAAAAAATATTTTTGTTTCTTGTTTAATGGTTTTGGACTACGTATAAAATTACATTAGAAAAGTCTAACTTGATATATATTATTCTTTAATTTCAAATATTACTCTGAAGTTTGAATTTGCATATTTTGAAAACTTGTTTATATATTACAAACTTTTTTTTATCATCTTAAAATAATGTTATGAAATCGGGTACGTGATCCATTTCGATATAAAAACACAAACAAATTAGGGAAAGATAGAAGAAACAAACTAGCTTATCAGTATTAACAACAGCAAGATAAAGAAATAGATCACTTACAAAACAAACAATATAATAAAAAAAGGACACTAATTAATTATATATATATAAATAATTTCAATATAACTGAGAAGTATATTGTTTCTCATTAATCTGGTGGGAGAGGGCCACATAAAATAATTCAAGATTAGAAGAAAAAAAAAGTCAGAATGTTGCCTTCATGTGTACTTCTTGAATTAGTAATTTGAAAAACGATGAAGGGAAAAAGAATAAAAAGAGGTTGTGAATTTGAATTATTATCTACTAATATTTTTAATAAAAATTAATAAAATAATGTTTTCTAATATTACTCTACAAGAAACAACATATTGGAAAGAAAGGGATAAAGAAATGCCACTGACCTGTGTACAAACTCTAGCTTTGAGTATAATCCATAAGCCTGAATACCATTGAAATGTAGTATAATTAAAAGACACGATGAATATATATATATATATATATATATATATATATATATATATATATGTTTTTTAAAAAATTGAGATACTGTTTGATTACATTATAATAACAACTGATTTAGTAAATTTTTAATATAATTTCCCCTTAAAACAGCATAAATAGTAAAAGGTTATCATACTCTTTGATTACATTATAATAACAGCCAATTTAATGAATCTTTAATTTATTTTTTTCTTAAAGCAGCATAAATAGTAAAAGGTTATGATTAATTACCATTTTATAGAAGGATTTTCTCTCTGATATAAAATAATATTGAACATGGAAATAAACAATCGTGATCTTATATAATAAATTCAAGATTTTATTCTTGAAGGTAATTAATTAAACTTTTATATACATATACACCCAAGTGGCTTCCTCCTTTCTCTCATCTTGTATTTTTTTTCCTCTTCTTCTTTGATGAATCTCATCTTGTGATTTGTGTTTTTCAAATTTTTCATACTCAATCAAGACAACATTTTTCCTTCAATAATTTAGTATATCAAAGGAAAGTAAAATTTCTCTAATTTACTTAAGTAATTTTTATTTAAATATATGTTGAACACATACAATGGCATATTCAGAATTAATACTAAAATAAATTTATATTATTATATTAATCATTATACTAATTACATCAAATTTGAATGCTTCAAGATATAAAGCTTCAAAATGCATGTACTTTTTTTGGTTTCAATATATATATATATATATATATATATATATATATATTATTCAGTTAAATCCATATTTTAATTTTTTATTTTATTTATATTTTAATTAGTACAAACATTTGTACAATCAACCCTTAAATCTAAGTTTCCATTTTTTTTAACCTGAGGATATCATCCATTGTTCTCTCTTTCATCTTATGATTACAGTAAATATATTAAAATTTCATCTTAATTACAATCAATATAACTCCTCACAAAATCTTAAATTATTAATTATTAATATAAGAAAAATATTTTGTGTTAAGCTTTTCCTTTTCCCCATCATATCTATTCGGCCTTTTGATTTCTTTGGGTAAACAAATCTCACCTATAATTGCTTTTAATTTTTAATGTTTTACTTTTTATTTCAAATCTCATTTGTTATACTTTCAGATTCTTTCACTTTTTTACAAAAAAAAAAATCTTTCTTTTTTTATCTTTTGAAATAACGTAAAAGAGTTAGAAGTTAGAAGGTTGACAGTCAGAATTCAAACCTTATTTCTATAATTTAATATATGTATTAGTATCTGAAAGGGAAAAGATTATACGGCAAAAAATGAAATGAAAAGCTTATACATTTGCTCATCTGAATAACTCACTTAAAAATATAAGAGCTTAACTATTTATACAAGGATTAAAAATAAAAATAAAAAGTAATTAACAACCAGAAAAATTTATTCCTAATACCCCCTCTCAAGGTGGGCTGTAAATGTTAATCAAACCCAACTTAAAAATATTATCTCGAAATGGAGCTGGATTCAAAGACTTGGTAAAAACATCAGCAAGTTGATGTTTAGAAGGAATATGAGAAAAGATAATGAGACCAGCAAGTATATTTTCACGAATTAAATGATAATCAACTTTAATGTGCTTCGTTCTCTCATGAAAAGAAGGATTCTTTGTCAATTGTATAGCCGATTGATTATCACAAAAAATAAGAAATGAGAGTGGTATATTAAGACACAAATCATTGGCAATATACTTGAGCCATTGTAGTTCACATGAAACAAAAGCCAAAGCTCTATATTTTGCTTCTGTAGAGCTGTAAGAAACAGTATTCTGCTTTTTAGATTTCCGGGATATCGAAGAATTTTCATAAAAAATGCAGTAACCGGTGATGGACTTTCGAGTAACACAACAGGTAGCCCAATCTGAATTAGAGAAAGCATGTATTCTGTGATTATTTTGAACAGGATAAAAGAGACTTTTGCCAAGTGCGCTCTTTAAATATTTGAGAATTCGAAAAGCAACTTATAAGTGAGTTATCTCGGTTTAGACATGAATTGACTTATTTGTTGCACAACAAAACTAATATCTGGTCTAGTATTGGTCAAGTATAATAGCTTGCCAATAAGTTTTCTAAAAGCAATAGCATCATTAACAAGCTCACCATCATCTTCGGTTAGTTTAACAGAAGGATCAATAGAGGAGTTTACTGGTTTACAACTAGTAAGGCCAAATTCAGCAAGGATTTCAAGATAATATTTTCTTTGATTTAATACCAAACCTCTTTTGGATCTGGAAACTTCAAAACCCAAGAAATATTTTAATTCTCCAAGATTTTTGATATGGAACTGAGCATCAAGATAATTTTTAATTTGATTGATCATAGAAAGGTTATTTCTAGTTAGTATTGTGTCATCTACATAGACTAATAAAGCTATGAATGGCCCTGTAGTATTCTTCACAAAAATAGAATGGTCAACTGGACTTTGATTGAAGCCAAAATTGATTAAAACAAGAGTAAGTTTGGCAATTTTGATTGATAAGTAAAGACCATATTTGATATGCTAGACATATAAAGAACAAAATAAAAAAAAAATACAACATAAGCTTGGCTAACAAGTTTTAAACCCACTCCTCTTGAAGCTCTAACACTCATGTTTCACCACTGGACCAGGCAAAAGTTTTAGTAAAATCATGACCACAAAAAATACTTGATTCAAAGTTTTGGCCCAGACCCCTTTTGAAAAAAAAGTTTCAGGCTTTAACCCACCTGGCCGAACTTTAACCGAATAACAAACAGAAACAGAGAGGGGAAAGGGGCAAGGGTCTGACGTCTAGAGAAAGGAAAAATAGAGAGAGGAAAAGAGAGGAGCGGGAGAAACCGTCGGTGGCCAACTAGTGGCGGTCTGGTGGAGCCGCGGTGGTGGAGGGTGGAGCCGGGTGATTATGGTTTGTCTTCCCTTTCTTCTTTTATTTTCTTTGTTGTTTGTGATTTTAGGAGTTTTATGGGTTATTTTTTGTAATGAGGAAGGAGATGAGGGTGGTTTCAGGGTTGTGATAGGGGAGGTTGTGGTGGTGAAGGGTGGTTTATTTTTTGTTCTTTGTTTTTGGTTGGTTCCTTTAATTGCCTGTGTTTTGTTTTTACTTGCCCCCTTCTCTGTCTCTGTGGTCCTCCCTATAAGAACAGAGGAGTGGGTTGCTTAGGAAGCAAAAAAGCAGATTTCAGGGCTGATTTTAGGGATGTCAGTGACTTGAAGGTGAAGTGTACAATGAGCCTTGGTGTTGGGAGAGTGTTGTTCAGAAGCCATGGGAGAAGGGGAGTGATGAGAGAGGAAGAAGAGGAAAATGTCGTCTGACATTTCCATTTTTGTTAAAAAAAATACAAATACAAATACTGGTGAAAACTTAAAACTTGTTTTTTAAAAAAATGAATAATAAAATAAAATAGCAAGATCTAAAAACTTTAATTCTTGTTATTATCCTTTTATTATTTTTTTTAACAAAAATAGTGTTCACAATGATTATGATGAATTGTTGAATATGTGTAGAATTGGATGCTCTATTGATAAGTCTTTTTGAATCTGGTTCAGTACCTGTCATTTAATATATATATATATATATATATATATATATACATATGCTCACCCCTAAGTTGTCATTTTTTAGTGGATGTGGACAGAGGCGATGTTTGGTTTAGAAATACATTGGTCATGGAGATCTACATATGTTTATATGTATATATATTGTATAGCTTTTGCTAGTATCGTCTTAGTTGGCTCCTTGTAGATCTCGATGTATAGATGTTTATATATGTATATGTTTTGAGATAGGTGAAATAGGTATCTGATGACTTTATTGAAAGTCTAGATTCAATTTTAATGTACATTTGTGAATTATGATGTCAAACTTTGATATATAATGATACTTAATGTTTTGAATCATGGATGGATCCATGAGAATGGTGTTGATTGCATTTTTCCCAAGAAACTATACATTGATATGCATATTACATTGAATGATTATTATGGGCAGGAATTGTGTATATTGCATTACATTTGAATGGAAAATATGTTGAGAATGGTTTGATATCATAAAAATGGCAAATGTGATGTTATTTAGTTGAGATTACGTGTAATCATGAACTGAAAAGGTCATTTTATAATCCGTGAGGTTTTGGGACCTCTAGATAGGTCCAATAGGTTGTATTTGGTGTCTCAGACTTATGAGAGTTGGAATGGACCGATTCCATCAAGATTTAGTATGTCAAGTTGGATGTTTAAGGCTTGAAATGGTCAAATCACGTTTTTGTGTGTAACTCATTCAATTTTGGGGATTTTTGGGTATGACTGGTTACCACACGTCACAAATGATATATTTTAGGTGGTGTCAAAATTTGGTGGCATTTAGAGTTCATTTGGAGGAGTTAGGGTATGCGGAAGTTGGCCAAAATGCTAAATTCTACATGATTTTCTGCATTCTGGTCTGGCTAATCGATTAGCAGATCTGCGTAACAAATTAGCTGATTTGTGTAATCAATTATAACTATTCCAGATTGATGGCAACCAATTAACATGCCTGTGTAATCGATTAAGACCATTCTGGATTGATGGTAATTGATTAGCATGCCTGTGTAATCAATTAGGACCATTATGGATTAATGGTAATTGATTAGTATGTCTGTGTAATCGATTATCATGTCCTTTGGACCTCCAAATGAGTTGAAAACATATTCTAACTCCACCTAGCTTCGGCCTAGGTTACTCTAAGCCTATTTAATTAATGCTGGGGGCTTTTGAGCGGCCAAATGAATTTTACAAATAATCGAAAAAATTTTCTTTGTATTTTATTTAATTGAGCATTAGGTGCTCATAACTTAGAGTTTCAAAGCATTAATAGTTGATTTTTTCTAATAATACTTAGATGAGGAAAAAGTGTCAAATAAAAAAAGATATATGTAGTTTAACAATTAAAGAATTGATATGGAATTTTCGTATGTAATTAATAGAATGATTGTATTCCCTGGTTAGTATAATTTCTTGTATTTCTATAGGTTAAATAAAAATATACAGAGTAATACAATATAGTAAAAAAATACACATTCATGTTTTCTTATTTAATTAAGGTATTTTATAAAAACAAGTTTATTCTCTAGCATAATATATAAATATTGGTATGTCTGAAATGCATGAAAGGACACGTGGGCACCATACTGATGGTAGAAGCTTCATGAGAAAGATACTAAGGGCTAGGTATTGATGGCCCACGATGAAGAATGATACAATAAAGTATGTAAAGAAGTGTAACTCTTGCCAGAAATTCACTAATCTACATCATGTCCCTATTGAGGACCTCTCCATATCAGTTGTACCATAGCCATTCCACTAGTAGGGCTTGGACATCCTCAGTCCATTTCCGACGGCACCTGGCAGAGTCAAATTCCTAATAGTTGAAGTTAGTTACTTCACTAAATGGACTGAGGCTAAAGTTGTGGTCCATATCACGTTAGCTCGATCTAGAAGATTTATTTATGAGAACATCATCGCTAGGTTCAAAGTACTAGGAAGAATTATGACTGACAATGGTACCCAATTCACTAATAAAAAATTTATTGATTTGCTTGAAGGATTAAAAATTAAGTAAATATTCTCATCAGTTGAACACCCTCAACTAAATGGCTAAGCCGAAATCATGAATAGAGAAATACTCAAGGACCTCAAGAAAAATACTTGGTGAAGCTAAGGGGGAATAGGCCAATCAACTTTGCCATAGAAGCCTTTGCAGAGATCAAGCTATGAAGGCAATTGGTACAACAAGAAGATTCAACTCTGGCGTTTCAACTTAGTAGATTTAGTGCTTATGCAAGCTAATGTGGAAAACAAGTTTACCCAAAGGGGAAGTTAGCTCCTAACTATGAGGGTCCCTCTAGAGTTATTGATGTCACTCTCGGTGGAGTATATCAGTTGGAGACCTTAGAGGGTGAACTCATACAGAAAAATGGAATGTTTTAAATCTTAGGATTTATTATAGTTAGCCGATATATGTATTACCTTGGGGTTTTCCCACTAGGTTTTCCTTATGGAAGTTTTAATGAAGCATGCTCTGGTATAACTTAATGTATATCTAGTTAATAAAAAAAGATTTACAAAATCTTATGTTTGCCTATTCTTTCAATTTACAAGGTGATGTTAACTTAAAGATTACCATTTATGCTAAACCTTATCAGAGTGGTATAAGCCAAATGAGATAGTTAAAGCCACATCGAGTAGCACGACTATGTAAAACTAGTCACCTGATAAGTGTAACTAGAAGCTTAGCTTCAATGAGTGGTGCAACTAGTTATTTGATATGAGTGTAACTAGCTAAACACCGACGAGTGGTAAAACTAGTCACTTGATATAATCATGACTAGTAACTTAGCCCCAATGAGTGGTTCAATTAGTTACTTGATATGACCTCGATGAGTGGCAAAACTAATCACTTATATGAGCGTGACCAATAACGTATCCATAACATATGGTGCGACCCGATATGAATGTAACTAGTTAAACTCCGACGAGTGGTAAAACTAGTCATCTGGTATAAGTGTGATTAGCAACTTAGCCGCAACAAGTGATGCAATTAGCCATCTTATATAAGTGTGACTAGCTAAACCCTGATGGGTGGCAAAACTAGTTCTATTATATGAGTGTAACTAAGCAAACCCCCCATGAGCGGCAACTAGTTACTCGATATAAGCATAACTAGTTCAACCTCAATGAGTGGCGTAATCCAACGTAAGCATGGTTAATACTTTAAAAGGAAGAATTGCTAACGTGAGTTTTATTATTTCAATATGGCGTAATGCATGATTAATAAACCAGAAAAGCAACACAACTATAACTTAGGAAAAATAGTGATGCAAAAGGAAGAATTGTCATTTCAAGAATTGCGGGTCTAATGCTCGATGTACAAATTAAACAAATATCAAAATGGAAATGGGCACAATGACCACATTAATTCATGAAATGACATAAATTCAGAATTAATCCATTGGAGCATATCCTAACACAAGGCATACACCAAAACAACCAACTTTAAGAAAATCAGGGCGAATAAGTGGTGTTGCTCTTTCCCGTTCTAGTGCTTAAGAGAGTCCCTTACCCATCATTGTCCTCACAAGACTTTTCCTCATCATATACCACTTTGGCTCTATAGATTATTTTTCAGGTAAAGGCAAGGCAAGGTAGGGCTCATCAGCTGACTCATAAAAATTTCCATGATCGACTTCATATTGGTGGCTGCCATGGAATTAATGGTATAAGTCGATGTCGTTAGTTTTTAGTTGAGTAGGCACATTTCGATGACTGCTAAAAGCCACCCTGATAATGTACTTATACATTTATCTTCTCTATGTCTAGGCAACCTCATTCTCCTCTGACTCTTTTTTGGCAACCTTGACATCGGCTTTGGCTTTAGCTTCTACATCATCTTTCTAGAGTTGTAGGTCATTAAACTTAGCTGCAAGGCTTTCACAGCATCCATAACCTCTGCTCACTGTAACTCTACCTTAGAAGATGCCTTTAATTCCATCCTAAGATCTCCCTTAACATTTTTTAGCTCTTCTTAAAGCACCTTTTGGGACCACACAACTTCTCCCTTAGTAGTTTGTGCTTCCACCATGGCGACATGACATTGTTGTGCCTCCAAGGAGCTTTGATATCACTTGGTTGGTGAATGGATCATATTGACACTCTTAATTATATTCCAAATGGCCTTTATGGATGCATCCTTCATCTCCTAAATAGTGAGCTCTTTATTCAATCGGTATGGCACATTAAATTGTACGAGGGCCTAATCTTAATCTTTAGATATTTGGAGATGTTGGTTTTGAAGAAGGAATTGGGATCAGAGGCCTCAACCTATGGCAATGTGTTGACATTTTCCCAATCGAGTGTGCTTTCCTAGATCCTATAGCAAATGATAGGTTGGCAGAGACACTAGCAAAGTCTTTTCTTTACCCTACCCTTAAATTACCTTAGGTTCCTTTCCTTTCCATGATGAAGTTTCTTCTTGCCACTTAGAACCACATAAGGTTTAAACTTTAGGTCTAGCTGGGCAACATTTTCAGACGGGATGTTGATCATTTTTCCTCTGCTTGATTTGGAAGAATTTGGTTCTCCCAGCCAGCCTTTGTATTCGCAACCTTATTCTCTTTGCGCATTATGCAGAGAATTATATTTTTGTCCATCTTGCCTAAAATTACAAGGAAATATTACTTAAGAAAAAAAGAACAAAAAGATGGATAAAACACTAACCAAGGTATTCATCATGGATGATAACATTATCCAAAAAAGTCTTACATAAGATTTTATTAAACTTAGACACTTCACCTAAACCTTGAATCACTTTGTGATATTTTTCAGAAAGATCATCCCAATTTATGTCATAAGCACCACCTACATAGTAAGTAGTGTGAGTTCATCTAGTATAGGACTTTTGTTAATAGTCAGTGTTCTCCTAAAACACCAGTCTCCTTTCCTTCACCACCACTTTGACAAAAGAATATTTGAAACTTACCTTATTTAACTTGGAAGATTCAAAAATTACAATGTTGCTAAGGCAACAAAGGTTAGTAAAACTTAAACCCTCATCGATATTACCCATTCCTAATACATGAGCATAGTGAAAGAACATTGCCACCGTCAGAGTAAATATGAAGCACTGCCCTTATACTTTAGGGACATCACCAATCCCTATTCGTTGGGATGTAACTGATTAAGGGTGTTGTCCAAAAATCTCAACACCCTCATCTCGAACTCGTTCAGAGGGAACTTTACCCCAACTTTGGTAAAGACCATCTCATACATGTATAAAAATCTAAACCCCTTCCCTTGCCCCCAACATATGACATATCAGATCCATATTAAGGGATGAATCACAACAAAGTCATCCTTGATTTTCTCCTAAGCATGAATATGAAAGTCTAACACCTCTACCCTATCTACCTCAATGACATATTTTGAGGGAAGCCCAAGCGATTTAGCATGAATCTAAAAATACCGATTCTTTTCTTTTTCCGCTATCTAGTTTATTTTGTGGGCTAGAACATTTATATTTACAAGGTCTGTCGTAACGATGTGTTAAGAGCCAGTTCCTGAGTGAGCTTTTGACACTATTTAAAGTTTGTGTCTTGAAAAAAGGGAATATAATTATAGAAGGATACGTCATCAACGCGATAATACTTCGCACTTGAATCTGTATCCCAAAATGACAAAAATGATGTCAACAAATTAGGTTTTGGCTCATCGGATGAATTAAAGGATAACTGAATGAGAAACCAATGTAGTTCTTCACTAGTAAGCTTCTCAGAGGGACGAGGTGGCTGTAGTAAACGGTAAAAATTTATTACAGGTAATTTTTAAGAGCCAACATAATTCCACTTTTGACACCTGAGGCTTACGTCAAGATGTCACAAACGGTCATGACGATTCCTTAGATAATATTTCCATTGATTCATTGCTTCCATGACTATTCCCGATATCCCGATTTTCAAAAGTAACTATGGGAATTTATAGGAAAGAAGGACATAATAGAGGGATACTTGTAGAGATGACACAAGTAGTTCAGCTTATATAAACCATGAAGCAAATCTGAATGACACCAGAGTTATGATATCAGAGTGCTAGATATTTAGAGAAAGAAATAAAAATTGAGAGAGAATTACTCCCATTGTATAGTTGAAGTCTTGGGGGGGAGGGGGGAAAAAACAAAAATGGTTGAGAGCAATGATGACAACGTACAGACACATTATATCGTATTCTGAACGATTGTTTTATGAAAAATTAAACATCACAACCGATCATGGAATACTAAGTATGTCCTCCAAACTTAACCACAAAAAGGAACCTTACCTCGTAGCATTGAAAGCTCATATCGATTAGAAAATTTCAAGCATAAAACACTGTACCGAAATCTCATCAAATAATCTAGATCCTACATATATCATCCCATAGAAGCAACCTTCAATAGGTTGGGGCAAATGATCTGGGCTTGTTACTAGTGTTAGTACCATAAAGCCCATACAAGTTACCAAGCATAGATATTCGATATTGACATGAGCACCACAATATCATATCCCCACAACACCGTTGATAATCAGTATCGATAACGAACCAATATCAGATAGATGTCGAGGGACATACTAAGGGCATATTGGTCAACACATGCAACTGTGTCAAGAATGTCTATGCCAGTAACAAGATCCTCACTTAATTCATATAAATATCACTCATTTGCTATAGTTAGGTATGTTCAACAACCTTAACACTTGCCCTGATATCAACAATCGTATTGACTTGAGCATCAGATAACCTTTATAGGCAACACCTTATTTCGTTCCATAACCAATGTGTTAAACAAAAATACAACAAGACCTTAAGATTCTTACTAAACTTAAAGAGACATTACCGGACCCTTTTATTCGGTATTCACATTAGAAATCTATTCCCCATATTAGATAGATTGTTATTATTAATAATATTATTAATTTGATAAAGCATACAAAATTTTAAAAAATTCACCCTCAAGATAACATTATAGATATCAAATTATTAATTTGTTATATTATAATAAATAAATAATTTATCATTTATTATTAAGGTATTTTAGTAATTTAAAAAATATTATCTGAAGTTGTTATGTTGCGTTCCACCGTTTTCAAATGACCATATTTATTTCATTTTTATATGTTTGGATTATTCTATTTTATCTCTAAAAGTTCGGAACAAAATATAAATATCCTCTACTGTCCCGTTCTTACATGCACCAAAGACTACTTTATTTTTTAACCAAACCCCTGGACAAAGTAAATTATGAACGACCAATTAAGATTGAACGCGTTAAGAGGTTCACATCACTCGCGGTAACACTGTAACAGTAACATGTCCTCCCTTCACTTTCTGGTTGAAAGTTTTGGTAAATTTTAGGGGATGGTTTGTGTGTTTAGACTTAAAAGAAGGAAAATATTAATAAGTGATTAAGAAATTAAAAAGGTAAAAATTTTCACTTAAAAATATTATTAAAATTTATTTATTTTAATTTTCAAACAATTTTTACATAATTTTCTATATAAATATTTTACCTTAGATTCCTTAAAGAATACGCTAGATTAGGAATATTTGACTAAATTTAGCTGTGGTATTAAAAAAAAATCCTACGATCAAATAGAGTTTTTACTATCTCGAACAATATAAAAGATTAATATTAACATTTAAATTTTTTTATTTTTATAACTTTATCTCCTCAGCTCTCTTGTTTAAAAATTATATTGCTCATTTTACACATGAGTTGAAAGTATCCATTCGCAATACTAAACCACCTGATATACGCCAGCTTGCTAACTCTGGAACTGACTTGTTCCATTGATTTAGTTTGTGATCTGTTGAGAAAAAGAATCTGGTATATTTATTCAAATGATCTGGAACTGGCTTATTTACCCATTTAACTTCCATTGAGTATAGAAGATTATTAGATGTCAGAACGGAAATATGTAATCAAATTATTTTTCAATTATTTTTTGATTTTGTAATTAATAAGGAAAAGAATTTTTTATTTAGCACGATTATAGTTGATTATTGTAAATTTTTTATATGTCTGATATAAATATGCATAATTTGATCGTCCTAGTCAAACAATTCATCAGAAAACCTCTTTTTACAATACTGATGGCGGTCACCCTATACGGAAATTTCAATTGTGCCTATAATAGATTCAGCATAAATTGTCACAACTTGTATATACACTGATAATGTATTTCCTCATTGGCAACTGGTTTTGAATAAATATATGGTTTTGGATAATCATCACAAGAGTCTTGCCACTACAGCAATTGTTTATGCGAGAATCAACATAACCAGAAAGTGAGCCAAAAACGGAGACAATAGGCTTATATTGTAAGAATTTACTTGCCTCTTTAGCCAGTCCTTGTGCCTGTTGGTCCCCATCCTTGATCTGTTTTTGGGTTCATAACATTTGTTAAATCTCTTCTCTCTAACCTGTAATATAAAAAACAAAAGTGAGGAGTCAATTTCCTGGATTTTCACTGGAATTCCAAAGGACTACAAAAATTCTTGATATGAAGTTAGACACGAGGGTATAAATTAACAGTATAAAAGAACTAACTCCCTATGAAATGAGCTTTTCTAGAGAACTCACATATGCCATTTCACTACACATTTATACAGAAAGCTTGAGCTATTATTTCTGTATTGCTTCATAGAGCTGCATCTAACAAGGGTTGCGCCAGATATAAGCATTAGGGGTTAAAATGTTAAGTCCAGAAATGCTGATTGCCGGAGTTATATGTTGAGATGTCAAGTGTTAATTAGATAAAATATGTTAATAAATGTATACGTATAATGACTCAGAGATTTAATACTTTTAAGGTTTTTATTCTTCTGATGTATGCATTTATTTATCCAGTTTTTTCTTGATGTGATGTGGCTCCCTCCAGAGCCCCTGTGCCTGCATCAACTAAGAGTGACACTTGCCTGACGGATAAGGGCAGAAGACACTTCAAAACAGGGATAAGCTTGGTTAGGTATGAAGTCTGTTAGTGCATCAGCTGAATGGCATAATTTTGTGCACAATTTATCTTTGGTTTTCACTATTTGGTTGTTAGTCATCGTCCTGCATGTTCATACATAATTTCTATTTAACCATCTACCTATTTTCTGGTTGCGCTACGCTAAATTTCGTATTTGGCTTGATTTATCAAAACAGAAGAAGAACACTTTCTACGGCTAATAATAAATGACAAACTTAATTCAATAAAAAAACTATCTTATAAATTAAGGAAGCTATCTCATTAACTAAAAATTATTTTATTGAATTGAATTCTTATCATATTCTTAATATATATAGAAAGTTTTGTTGGATTAGATATTTATATAAATAATTTAACGTTTAAGATGAGTCAGCCTCTCATACTATATTAAAAAATAACAATTTTTAATATCATATTAAAAAATAATATTTGTAACTTAAACTAAAACTAACAAAATATTCTCTTAAATTTTATAAATTAAATATTAATTATTTCTTAATCAATATAACACTTATCTAAACATAAAAAAAAAGTTTAGAACACCCGACTAAACAACTGACTCATACCTACAATGTTTAGTATATTAATTTACACACCTATTGTTGTGAGTCTTATTATTAAGACCTTCAATTTTAATTTGTTTGTAAGTTTCATGGGTTATTGTGAGTGAGGTAGTACATCTACTGCATGATGTAAAAGTAAGACCATAAGAATAATAGCTTATTTGGTTCGGTGTTTCTTCTCCGTTCTGTTGCGTTCACCGGGTAGAATTCCGTCTTCTCCAACGGAGTTTTGTTTGACTTCCATCTCTGTCTTCTCCAACCGCGTTTCTTCTCCGTTCACGTCGCGTTCAACGGAGGTTGAGTGGAAGCCGCGGAGAGCTTCTTCAAATGAACGACGTTCGATGAAAAGACCTTCGTACCCCTATTCCAATCTTGAAACCTGAGTCCTTGGCACCACCACACGACCGATCTAAAAATAAGGTTTGATCTTTCTCTGTCTTGCCATAGATCTGTCACTGTCGAGGTACGTTTTTGGCTCTCCAGTGTTTGTTTTTGGCCCTGCCTTTTGTTCTGTTTTAGGGGTTGGGGTGGGTTCACCGGTGGTGGTTGGGACTCCGTGGTAGTAAGGTTGTGAGGGTGGTGTTGGTGGGGACTGATGGTGGTGAGGTTGTGAGGGTGGTGCGGCTAGGGATCTGGTGGTGGTGTCGTGTGGCGATGGAGGCTGAATGGTGGAAGCTGGGTGGTGGAGTATGGGTGGGGTTTAGGGTTAGGGTGCACTGTAATTTTTTTGGAATGTTTTTTAATTTTTAATTTTAATTTTAATTTATTTTAATTATGGGTTTTTAGTGTATTGTAATGAATTATTTAAGTGTATTTAATGTGTATTGTAAATTTATTAGTTTTAATATATAAAAAAGAATAAATAAATATATTAATTTTAATATATAAAAAAATAAAATAAATTTATTAGTTTTAATATATGAATTCATTTATTAAATATGTATAATTAAATTTAATATATATAACTTTTAATTTATATATATAATATTAATATAAACAAATATACACATAAATTACATATATTTAAACTAATACCTTTTTTTTGTAATTTTACCCCAAATTATCATTTCTCCAAACCAATTCCACTAAACTTTTTATAAACCAAACATAATCGCTACTTTCTAACTGACTCGCAAAATTCACCAAACACAACTCCGTTTATAAAACCTCAGTTTTTTCAACTCCGTTTACAAAACCCTAGTTTTCTCAACTCCGTTTACTCAACTTTTAACCAAACATCCCCTAAAGCAGAATCTGATGCGGTGGCTTTTAACTTTTTTCTTACGAATGCATGTAGTCTTGTCATGCGATAATAAAGCAAAATCTGACGGGTTTCGTAATTTAAGAACTCGTCATAATTTCGAGTTGGGCATACACATGAGTCTATTCTGTTCTGCAATGGACCAATCTATATAAGTTTGTCTTATAACAAGGCTGCCTGTATGAGCCAGCGCTTTAAATGAATCAGTGTTTTTAAGACTGTCTAAGGACCGCAAGCTAGCTCGCATATATTTTTTATATTTTTTACTTTTTTTTGTTTTAAATTATTATAATTTGGTCCAAAACACATTTTTTTATGAAATCAAGCTACATATCCAAAATCGAGAACTTTCACTATTAATTTTCAAAAAATTAGCAATAAATAAAATTTAAATATCAACTTTCTCATATTTCAATATAAGGTGATCTGTTCAGAACTGGGGTCAAGAGATTCGGTGTCGGGTCAGTCACAAGTAGTTAGATGATTACGTCTCTGAAGACCGGTTATGTGAGTATCCGGTTTACGTATCCAATGTCTCTGTATGTTGAGAGCGGATTGGGGGTCCTGGAGGTCCTTCACACCGTCCTTACGTGTTGATGTGGGCGAAAGGTGGTGTCACCTGCAAAGATTCTCCGACGCTCAAGTCAGTGATGATATTCCAAGTGAGGAATGTTTTCAGAGAGTAATTGTAAGTTGATAGAGTCAAAAGATCCCTCACTTCATTGATGAAGAGAGTTCATATACCTGATTGGCTCGATATTCGAGGATCCGTTAGTGGGGAACCACTAACCTCCAATAACACCTTAAATTATTATTTTATTGCGCACTTACCAGTATGATTAGGTCAAGTGGCCATTTTATATTGAGCGTAGGGAGTATAGGCTAGAATTAAGGGACAAATTGATGATTCCCGTGAGCAGATTTTGGCTCATAGTGCAGGGAATTATTGATTGGTCCCTGTAGCAATGCCTTTTGTCTTCTGCATAGTGACGTATATGTTATCCGGTGTCATGGTGTTATCCTGGACAACCGGTATAGGGAGAGCGCCTGATACGGAATTAGAGTCCGGATGTATACCGATGACACCGGTTGCACGTTGACGAATTGACAAAGACGTTGAAATATGTCTTGTAGATCGGATACCGGTATCAAGACCGGATCATATGTCCCCTAGCTTGTGTGAGGGACTATGTAGTTGTTCACATGAGCTACTCAACCTGTGAAAGGTCTAGATGCCGGTATAGCTTTGCAGGAAACGTTTTTATGCATGTGTGCTGTTCAGCATTATTATGTCACGAGGAACCGTCCTAGGGTTGAACGTTCCGTTGTCATAATGTTGTTATAACGGTTTCAGACAAAGATTCGCAGCAGGAGAATACTAAAATTTTTTTGAAAACTGAAGATCCTTGAAATTCGAGTGACGCCTCGGAAGCATAGATTGCGTCGCATGATTAGACATTAAATGCCTTTATTCACGTGTACGAGCAGTTATTGCGTTTAAGACGGAAATCTCAGTAACCGTCGTTTGGGGCTTAATGGGCCTACAATTTTTAAAACTTCTGGGCCCAGCGAAGAGACCCTTTGACGAATTGATATTGTTTTGGCGCACATGAATTTAGAACGACTGTGTCGTTTGACTCGTGAATCAACGCGTTTAGTCGTGAACGACACAACCCCAAGAGTTGGTAACCAAACCCTTTCGTTTCCTATAAAAGAAACACTTAGTGGATTCTGGGTACCACTCACTTCTGATTTCTTAGCAAAACTCTGCAAAAATTTTGTAAGGACACTTGCCGCTTGTTTTGTGAAGTTTTTCTCAGTCTTCATCTTCCTTATCATCTGAGGTAACCATTTTTCTTTCCCCTGTTATTTTCATCTTCTTCTGCTCTGCTGTTTTTGCTTGAAAAGAATGTATCTTACGAGGGGGAGATTAACTTCTCGCAACCCTAATTATCATGGGGCAAGAATTCTTGTTATTCTTCCGAGGGCTGAGTCATGTCGCTCATAAAGGGGATCTTACTCACGGTGGAGAGTGACTTTTCCCTTCTCAGATTCGTCCTCTGATTGTAGTCGCTCTGAAAAGTGAGATAAGTAATGATTGTTACCCTTTTGACGATGTGACTTTTTATCGTAGAGCAAAGATTTTTGTTCACGCTACTCAAACGATGTCTGGAGAAGGAACCTCTGGAGATCAAACTGTTCTGAAAACAGCAGAAGGTCTGTACAGCATAGTCGCCTCTCGGCTAAACTGGGAAGAACTCCAGGCTAAGTGGCCCTTCTGCTGGATATCTGACGAGCTTAAAAACTTAGCTTCCCATCACGCTAACGAGGAAGGAGCTCGGATTCAGCCAAGGTTTACAGTTTGCGTCGAGGAGGAAATGAAAAAATGGTTCAGGGTATTTGCACCACTCCCTACAGAACGGATATACCACGTTGTCCCAGACGAGCGTTCGGTATATATGCATGATTTTGTATTTCATCACCTCGGAGTTCGTTTCCCCTTATCCGAGTTTCAAATGGGTGTATTAAGGTTCCTAAATTGTGCACCTTCTTAACTTCATCCGAACGGTTGGGGACTCGTCCGTGCTTTAGAAGTATTGGGAGACTACTTCAACTTTACGCCCACCGTAGCGATGCTGTTCTACTACACTCAGGTAGTTCGGAGGGCTAATAAGCAAGGCGGTGTAGGTCTAATCACACTCTGGACTCTATGTTCCTTCGTGAACTTTGAATCCTACACCGATTCGGCCAAAGTTGACGGGAAGTCATTTAAGTCCTTCTTTACCCGGATATCAATTAAGAAAAATAAGCCCGTCTTCTGGAAGAACGAAGAGGGTCTTAATAAATTTCCCCTAAGCTGGACTCATGAGCACTTTCTCCTGAACTCTTCAGCATACTTCACTCATCAGTTTGAGCTATCTACTGAAACAACGATGGTGTTATTCGCCCTTGAAGCATATTCTACACGCTTTAAAGCATTTTTGTGTAGACGTCTTTTAAGTAGTTCAAGTGCAGTCCGGAATGAATATCTCTGTAATTCTCATTTTATTTTTCTTTTCCTCCTTTGTTAACTGTATTGAGCATTTCTTTGTTGCTAACACGTTTTATTTATGTATGTAGGTGAAATAGAGCAAAAATCTCCGGACATGGACAAGTTGAGAAACTTGAAAGCAGGAGGTAAATCTGTAGCTGGCGAGAATGAAATCCTGCCTAAGAAGGATTCTGTGAAGGATTGTTCCGAGTTGATCATTCTAACCTCGGATGTAGAAGGGGAGATTCCACTGGTAGAGGGCGGCTCGACTGATGTTGGCGCAACTACGAGTCAGCCCAAAATAACAGAGAGGAGGAGGAAGATCAAGAATGACCCTTTAGGAGGACCATCGAAGAAACATAAACCTTCAAGGAGTCCGAAAAGGGCAAGGGCTTCAAAAGGTAAAGCTGTAGAGACCTCGGATGCAGCTAAAGTTCCTTCTGGACTCCATAAGGGTATTCTTTCTGGGGTCTCTGGATCTAATCCGATCTCTTTCCCAACTGCTTCATTCCTTACTCCCTTCCTCTCATACCGGGGGACAACTCCAGCGATTCTTCCTCAGCCGTTATACGAACTCCGGCCCACGCTTAAAACTAAAGAAATCAAGGAGGCGTGTGAGGCCGGAAAATAGCAGTTAGCAGAACTGACAGGGATGCTTCACTCGCTCAGTTTGTTAGCTGATGATGTTGACAAGGTTGATGAGCTGAGTGATAAAGTAGAGCAGCTCAACCTCTCGTCGGGGAAGGATAAAGCTGCCTTAAGATTAATGGAAGATCGCCTTGCCAAGTCTAAAGAGTTTGGAGATATTATGAACAAGGAAAATCTCAAGCTCAAAACCATGCTTAAAGACTTGGAGGGTAAATTGGTGGAGAAGGAGGAGATGCTTGGTAAATCACAAGAATAACTCCGTAGTAGTCAAGCTAAACAAGCTGATCTCGAAGACAAAAGCAAAGCTGCTGTGGAGGATTATTTTAAACAAGCAGAGGAGTAGTCCCAGAAGGAGAAGAAGTTCCTCCTTCAGATCGAGGGACTGAAGGCTAGGAGCACGGAGTCCCAAGGATCGGATGGAGATCTTTAAAGGTTGCAGGAAGAATTGGCTGTAGCAAGAGCTGAGACAGAGGAAGCCATTGATATATGCAACCAGGTTGCTGAAGAATCCTTCGGCCTGGCTATACGTCAAGTCTTCTACCGCAATCCCACTGCGAAACTAAACCTTTATGGCATGAATCCATTTTATGAATTTCATGGAGGGAAGCTATTCGCAGTGGTTGAAGATCGTCTTGAAGATCCTCTGGAGTCCTTATACGGTTTGCCCCCTCTTCCCAAGGGTCAAAGTATGGGTCTGGATTCTGCTGTTCCTACATCAGAGGGCATCTCATCTGAAGGAGGTACTGAGGCACCTGAAGAGAAAGCTCTGGAAGAAATCCCAAAAGAAGGGACGCAAGAACTTGGAGAAGGGGAAGGACAAAAAGAGACAGAAGAGCAAGTTCCCCCTCCGTAGTTTTACTATTTTTTGTATGTAAAGTTGTGTATCGGGATCAACTCCGGCGTTACATGTAATCTTGCTTTTCACGAATGAATAAAATTCCCTTTCAGAAATTTGTCTTCAATACTTCATGAAGAATAATATAACTTAGATGTATATATCATTTCAGTGATTGATAATCCGTTCAGTATGACTAACGTTGAGGTTGGATTGAAATAATCACCTCAGCAAATCATATAATTTTAGAACGAAAAGATACATACATGAATACTGTCCCCAAGTACGGGTATGTTAAGGAATAGGTACCTGTCATAGGGCATCGTCCTTAATTCTTTTGAGGAGAAAAGGAGTCAATCCGTTGTTCACAGTAGCGGTGTCACAGGACGGATGACTAATATTAGTTCGTATTATTCTCATTGGAGATGAAAACGTTGTCCAATGTGAGAGTATTGCTCCGTGCTTGGGGAACTACAAAGATACATAAAGATAGTAGTTGGATCTTCCATCATAAAGATGATGATGGGAATTTGTTCATGCCAGGAGTTACATCATTAAATCACAGATTAGGTGATTAAGATCATCCATCCTGGGTAAATATATCTCAATCGTAAGAGTACGGATTGAGCCTTTAGAAGCTTCCATCATCAGGATGATGATGGGAATTGTCCATGCCAGGAGCTACATCATCAAATCACAGGATAGGTGATTGAGATCGTCCATCCTGGGGAGTATACCACGCCAGGAGTTACATCGTCAAATCACAGAATAGGTGATTGAGATCATCCATCTTGGGGGGTTCATCACGCCAGGAGTTTCATCATCAAATCACAGAATAGGTGATTGAGATCATCTGTCCTGGGCAAGTACGTTTCAATCGTCAGGGTCCGGATTGAGTTTTCAATTTCGTAATCAAGTCCGGTATCGAGACGGGGTGGTGATCATTCTACTTGTGATCATTCTACTTGTCCCCTAGCTTGTGTGAGGGACTAGTAAAGTGGCTCATATAAGCTATGTCGTTTTAGAAGAAGTGTAGATGCCGGATGATACACCTTGTCACATAGACATCCGTTCTTGGAACGAAGGTTCTGTCGTCGTGGCACTCGCGAGGACGAATATGGACAAAGATTCTTTGTGCGAGTATCCCAAAAGTTTTTGAAACTTGCAACCCTTGGTATTTGAGTAACAGTTGCAACGTTTCTCATGATTGGACATTTAATGCCTTTAATCACGTGGGCAAGCCATTATTGCCTTAAATGCGCACCTCTTTATAACCGTCACTAGGGGGCTTTATGGGCCTGAAATTTAAATTCTGAGGCCCATTTGAGAGGCCCTTTTGACTAATCGTCGTTGATTTCGCGCCTTAAGGTTTGAAACGACAGCCTTGGATTTACCAAAATGGCATCGTTTAGTGGCAAACGACATAACCTTCGACTCGTAATTGAGTCTGTTGACCCCTTATAAAAGGGATACTTAGTGAATTCAGAAATCACTCAGTCTTGCTTTCCTGATGAAACTCTGCAAAATTTTCGAGAAGACATTGTTTGCTTGTGTGATATTTGATTCACCACCCTTCTTCATCCTTAGGTAACCTTTCCTTCGTCTTCTCGTATTTTCTTCTAGTTTTTCTAAATGTCTGGGAGAGGTTTTGCTGGCTCGAGCCGCGTTGGCCCTAGGGGGAGAGGAGGAAGAGTGTTGTCTCGAATTTCCTCTAGTCGTGGTGGAAGGATCCCTGTGATCTTCCATTCAAACCCACTTCATTCAGAGAGGGAGGCGTCGCCCTATTCAAGGCGAAGGGTGATAATACCCTCTTCAGAATCCTCTTCTAGTGAGAGTGAGGAGAGCGCTGATTTATACCTCTCTGATGATGTGAGTTTTTATCGCAGAGTGAAGGTGTTTAAACTAGCCATAAAGGAGATAATTGGAAAAAGTGCCTCTGGTAGTGGAGGACCATCTCAGCAGTATATCTTGAAGACTGCCTCCGAGCTGTGCAATGTAGTTGCACACCGGATTGATTGGGTTAAGCTCCAAAAGGAGCGTCCTTATTGCTGGGTTACGGGTGAATTTCTCTCAACACCGTCTATCCATGCTCGGGAGGACGGAGCAAGGTTGGAGCCTCGCTTCACAGTTTTCAAAAAGGAGAAATTCAAGAAGCGTTTTATGGTGTTGGCTCCTCTTCTCTCAGAACGGGTTTGTCATGCATCGGATGAGAGGTCAATATTCATGTATGACTTCATATTTTTGAATTTGGGTGTACGCCTTCCCTTCATAAAATTTCAGATGGGGGTATTGAGGTTTTTGGACTGCGCCCCCTCTCAGCTTCACCCTAATGGATGGGGGTTAATCCGTTCTCTTGAAGTGCTTGGGGATCACTTCAATTTCACACCCACGGTGGCCATGCTTTTTTATTTTACACAGGTGGTCCGTCGTGCGGATAAGGAGAAGGGAGGAGTAAGTTTGATAACCCTCCGAACTAACTCCAAAATTATCAACTTCGAGTCATACACTGACTCCGCCAAAGTAGATGGGCGTTCATTCAAATCTTATTTCACAGGATTCGTGTGAAGCCCAATGACCCAGTTTTTTGGCTGAATAAAGACGGGATTCAAGAATTTCCCGTAGCCTGGACTCACGAACACTTGTTGTTGACGTCCCAGGCATATGACACTGATGAGGATGAGTTAACCCAAACATCGGTCTCTGTTCTTTCTGCACTTCAATCATACACCGCCTCGCACAAGTTTTTCTCTTGCAGGCGTCTGCTAGGGTCGGAAACTACCCGCGAAGAATACTTGTGTAATTTTCTGTGATTTTTTATTTTCCTTCTTTTTATGTCTTAATGTCTTCTGTTACTGATGATCTTTCTATCTGATTATGCAGTTGAAATTGAAGCTGAGTCACCAGAGATGGATAAATTAAAGGGCCTCAAAGCTGGAGGGAAATCCGTCGCGGTTGAAAACAATATTCAGCCAAAGCGGAATTCTAAGAAGGCTACTGTCGAGACCATCATACTCACTTCGTCTGCTGGTGACGATATTCCTTTATTGGAGGATGGATCTGACATACCGGAAACTCAGCCCTCCCCCAAAAAACCAAAGGCCGAAAAGAAGAGGACAAAAGCAGAACATGACTCTTCTAAGAAAACGGAGTCTCAGCCCTCTCCCAAAAAACCAAAGACTTCCGAAGGGGCAGCTGATCCTGGGGCCTCTAAAGGAAAGGGGATTGAAGAAACAACAACGGCTGCCCCCAGCAATGTGATTACCTTTGGCGCCAGACCAATAAGTTCTTACTTTGCGCCCAAGGTTTCCTGTCCTCCTCCAGGGAACTCCAATCTTGCCCCATACCTAGTGTATGAGGGTCCAGTGCCTCAATGCATCCCTGATTCTCCGTATAAGCTGAAGACTTTAGAGCCTGGAGAAGTAACTCGAGCTTGTGACGCTGGGCAATGGCAACTGGCTGAACTGTCCGGTCTTCTGAGATCGGTTTGCAGGCTGTCAGAAGATAATGAAAAACTTGGCCAGTTAACGGGCAAGGTTAACGACCTGAATGTTGCCGCAGCTAAGGACAGAGCGACCATTCTTCGCTTGGAAAGTCGGTTGGAGGCTTCCAAGGAAGAAGGGTACAAGAAAGATGAAGAAATCTCCAGGCTGAAATATCTTGTTAAAGAGTTGGAGGCTCAAGCACTTGATCAGAAGAAAATCAATTTCGACCTCCACGCCAGCCTCTGTACGGAGAAGGAGCATTCAGCCAAGTTGGGAGAGGAACTGAAAGAAGCCAAGGTCGTTTACTCGCAAGGAGTTGAAGACTGGGCCCGTAATGAGAAGGAGTTGTTACTAAAGCTGGCGAGTTCGAATGACGAGGTCAAAGTTCTGAAAGCGGATCTGACTGCTGTAAATACCCGAGCGGAAGAGGCTGTGGATATCTGTGTCCAAGCAGTCGAGGAATCTTTTGGGCTTGCTGTTTATCAAATTCAATACCGGAATCCCAAAGTGGAACTCAATTTGAACGGTACCGATCCGTTCTATGAGTTTCATGGAGGGAAACTCGTAGCTTTGGTTGATGATCGTCAGGAGGAATCGCCAAACACCATGTATAAGCTAGCTCCTCTTCCCAAAGGCCAGTCAATGGGACCTTCTCTTCTGACTCCCATCACCCAGCAGCCTAGAAGTGAAGGAACAAGTACTGATGTAGGTAAAGCTGCTGGTGAAAGGGGAGGCGAGGCCGGAGATAAAGGCAAAGGAAAGGGCGGAGAAACAAGCCAATAGAAATAGTGTCTTCCTTGTCTTACAGTTTTTATTGATTCAAATCTGCTGTGTTCCGGGATCAGCTCCGGATTACTGAATCAGTTCTTTAATGTAATTCATGATTTGATCAATGAAAATACAACTTGCTTTATACGTTTGTCCGTTGAGAGTAATTTCAATAGAATCATTGTATATGTAATGATCCAATCCGGATGTAGACACGTAAATATTACATCGGATAACAGCAAACAAGTTTATTTCTCATGTATAGGTACCTTAATCTTCGATGATTAGGCTTTCAATTATAAGTACCATAATGAGGTTTGCTGTTGTGGTGAGACACGTTGTCACCATGAGAACGGCTTGTAGTGTTAGCCTTGAGGGAAAGTAATTGTGAGGACGTTTTACTAAGTGTCCATCCTTCGGAATACTCGTTAGTCATTGGATACTATCCCCAAGCATTATTAGGTGATCAGTTTTGAGTGAGCAACTAACTCTGAATGAGTGATATTTTCGAGTGAAAAATTTTCGAGTAAGGAATTCCAAGGGAAAGTATTTCCGAGTGGGGAATTCCTAAAGGAAGTACTTTTCAGCAATTTTGAATAATCCCAAGTATGGCACTTTTAGCGTGGGATTTTACTAAGTGAAGCATTTTCGAATATCATAGCTCCGAGTGGAGCATTTCTGAGTAGGAAAAAGGCCGAGTGAAATACTTCCAATTCCCGTGTGACATGGCACCGAATGGAATATCTCTGATTCCTTCATGGCGCGGTAAAGAATGGAGAATTTCCGAATGAAATACTTCGGGTGAATACGCCTCAGGTAGAGACATGCCCGAGTGAATTATTCCTAAATCGGAAATAATGAGTCGGGCTTCGATAAAATATGACCCGAGCATTTGAAGTTAAAATGTTCCCGAATAAGGAATTTCAACAGAAAGTATTACCGATTGAAGAATTTCCAGGAGAAGTGCTTCTGGGAAATTTAGAGTTCGGTGTCACTTACTTGTTGTATTTGGAGTTCGGTTTGATCCTACAGTCCAAGCCTTTCACTGGGGTTCGGTTTTGATCCTGCAACCCACGTCTTTCTTGGCGTTCGGTTTAATCCTACTAACCGTTCTTCACCGACGTTCGGCCAAACCTACTAGTCGTACTCGGAGTTCGGTTCAATCCTACAATCCGAGTCTTCAACACGGGGTTCGGATTAGGGCTAATCTTGAACCTACTGCGCCCGTTACTCAGGGTTCAGCGTGGTCTTGAAAGAGAACCAGCTTACTGCGCCGAAGCCTTCTCCGGTGTTCGGTCATACCTACTAACCGTACCCAGAGTTCAGTTTAATCCTACAATCTGGGCCTTCGAATAGGGTTCGGTACAGCCTTATATAAAGGTCTGATCCTACTGTGCCCTTTTCCTAGGATTCGGTATGGTTTTTGCAAGAGGACCAATCCTACTATGCCCAGGTCTTCAATTATTCATACATATTCGAGGAGTTACATCGTCAACTACAGAATGGGTAGTTGAGATCATCCGTCCTGAATATGTTTGTGCACGCCAGATAGACTGAAAATCACAGCATATGAAAGACTAGAAAGAGTTAAGTTGATGTATGAGATTTTTATTGAGCAAAAATAAGAATTACAATAAAAGCGTAGCTGGGATTATGATATAATGATTTCTCCATTGAACAATCTCAAGTGAGGAGAAAAGAGTGCATGTTGCTCCAGCAGCTAGCTATAATAAATGTGTAAGTTCTGGGTATTCCACTTGTTTCGGATTGGAGTGCCATCAAGGTTTTCAAGGCGGTAAGAGCCTTTGCCAGCAATCTCGGTTACCCTGTATGGGCCTTCCCAGTTTGGGGCTAGTTTGCCTTGATGAGCGAATCTATTTCCCACACTTGCTTTCCTTAGAACCAAATCTCCGACGTTGAAAGTCCTTGATTGGACTCGTTTGTTATATCGAAGAGCAACTTTGGCTTCGATGGCCTGATCTCTAATGAATGCGTCTTCTCTGAGTTCTTGTATGACATCCATTTCTGATGCCAAGTTAGCGTTATTGTCTTCTTCAGAGAAGTATTTGACCGTGGTAGAAGCGATTTGTAGTTCCACAGGTATCATTGCCTCCACCCCATAGGTCAGGCGATATGGGGATTCATTGGTGGAAGAATGAGGCGTTGTGCGATATGCCCAAAGGACATGACATAATTGGTCTGTCCATCCGCCCTTGGCTTCACCAAGACGTTTCTTCAGTCCTTTCAGCACCTCCCTGTTGGCCACCTCAGCCTGGCCGTTAGTTTGGGGATGTTCGATGGAGGAAAATATCTGGGTTATTCCTAACCCTTCAAGTAAATCTGTAAATTTCCTGTCCGTGAATTGGGTGCCATTGTCTGTGACAACCCGTGCTGGGACTCCGAATCGTGTTATGATATTTTCATACATAAAACGATGAGTTTGGGCTGAAGTAATATGCACCACCGGCTCTGCTTCAATCCACTTAGTGAAATAATCGACCCCTATAATGAGATATTTGATGCCCCCAGGAGCAGTTGGGAAAGGGCCTAAAATATCCAATCCCCGTTGGTAGAACGGCCATGGAACAACAGATGTGAAGAGTTCTTCTGCCGGTGTGTGGTGAAGATTAGAAAATTTTTGGCAGGCATCGCATTTCTTGACAAAGTCAATGGAGTCCTGCTTCATTGTGGGCCACCAATATCCCGCTCTGAGGATTTTTCTCATCAGACTTCTTCCTCTGGCGTGGTGTCCACATTGTCCTTCGTGCACTTCCTCCATTACTTCATGTACTTCATTCTCTCTCAGACAGATTAAGTAAGGTACTGAGAGTGCCCTTCTGTAGAGGTTACCATCTATCATAGTGAAGTATGACAGTTCTCTCCTTATTCTCTTCTTTTCCTTCTCATCAGTAGGCAACTGCCCATCGGCCAAATAACGGATGTAGGGGGCCATCCATGTATCACCATAAAAGGAATTGGTCATTATGGCATTTAGAGAAGGGAAAAGAGGAATGCTGGGCAATGTTAGTGTACTCTGGACCAACGTTGTGGTGCTGCCTGGATTTTTGGTGCTTTCCAATCTGGAGAGTATATCCGCTCTTGTATTCTCTTCTCGTGGAACATGTTTGAATTCCATTTTTGAGAATTTCTCTCTCAACTCTTTGACACAGTTTAAGTACAATTGGAGTTGAGGCTCACGAGCTTGATAATCTCCCAAGATCTGTGAGATCACGAGTTGTGAATCACTGCATAGCGTTGCCTCAGAGGCTTCGATGTCAATCGTAGCTCGTAGTTCGGCCAAGCAAGCTTCGTATTCAGCTTGGTTGTTGGAAGTTTTGAAATTAAAACGAAGGGAGATCTCCAAGTGTACTCCATCGTCACTTTCGAGAACTACACCTGCTCCAGAGCCCTTTTGATTCGGTGAACCATCGACATAGATAGTCCAATGGACACAAGGTGTATCTGGATCTATCCCTGTCATTTCCACAATGAAATCGGCAAGGACCTGAGCTTTAATAGCGCCTCAAGGTTCATAGGATATATCAAACTCTGAGAGTTCAATGGACCATTTGATCATCCTACCAGCGAGGTCAGGCTTGATTAACACTGAACGGAGTGGCAGATCCATTCTTACCAAGATTGGGTGTGCGTGAAAATACGGACGTAGCCGTCGAGAGGCCCAAACAACGGTGAGGGCGGCCTTTTCAATTTTTTGATACCGGATCTCAGCACCTTGTAATGTTTTGCTGGTGAAGTAGACCGGCATTTGTCCATCAGGAGTTTCCTTTACTAAGGCTACGCCCAAAGCTTCATCTGAAATAGGCAAGTATAGGATGAGCGTGTCCTCGGGGTCAGGCTTCGTAAGAATAGGAGGATTGGACAACACCTCCTTAAGATCTTGGAATGCTTGTTCTTGTTCTTGTCCCCACTCGAATTTCTTGGACTTTTTCAGCACTTTATACAGAGAAAGTGACCTGTGAGCCATCTTTGGCATGAACCGTGCCAAGGCTGCTACTTTGCCATTCAGGGATTGAATCTCTCTCAGATTCTTTGGACTCTGCATGTTGAGAATCGTTTGGCACTTCCCTGGATTGGCTTCGATACCGCGTTGAGTTAACATGAAACCCAAAAACTTCCCAGCTGGGACAGCAAAAGTGCATTTCAATGGGTTTAGCCTCATGTTGAATTCTCTCAAGCGAATAAACACTTGGCGTAGGTCTTCAATATGATCACTCCCAACCGATGTCTTGGCTATGATGTCATCAATGTACACCTCAACAAGTTTGGTGTGCAAGCCCTCGAACACCTTATTGATCATGCGCTGGTATATAGCCCCAGCATTTTTCAGGCCGAAGGGCATAACGGTGTAGCAAAAGACACCACGATCATTGACGAAAGCTGTTTTCTCCTGATCCTCCTCGCACATCGAAATTTGGTTGTAACCTGAGTACGCATCCATGAAGCTCAGGTATTGGTAACCAGAGGAATCATCCACCATCCGATCTATGTTAGGAAAAGGATAAGGATCCTTTGGACAGCAACGGTTGAGGTCCACGTAATCAATGTACATTCTCCATTTACCGTTGGCTTTCCGGACCATTACTACATTTGATAGCCAAGAGGAATAACGGATTTCTTTGATAAATCCGGCCTTCAGCAATTCCTCGGTTTGTTGGCAAGCTGCTTTCTGTTTCTCTGGTCCCAATCTTTTTTTCTTTTGGGCAACCGGTCTCGTCTCTAGGTAGATGGACAATTTATGACAACAGAAAGTAGGATCTATGCCAGGCATATCGGTTGCAGTCCATGCAAAGAGGTCTTGGAACTCTTGTAGGAGCATCAAGAGTCGCTGCTCCATTTCTGTATCTAGCTTGTCCTTAATATGGGTGACCTTTTCTGGAGAATCTCCCAATACGATGTCCCTGGAACTTCCATCCGGTGTGGGCTTTGATGGGTTAGACGGATCAATGTGTAAATCCGCCCTAGGGTCCAGGTCGATAAGGCTCACAGAACCAGTAGCTGTCCCACAGTCATTGAGTTTCCTCTTTTTATTGGAGGCTTCCAACTTTGTCATATTTAGGCTCAGGTTGTAACAATACCTGACCATCTCTTGGTCACCTCGGATGGATGAAACAGCATTGTCCTTATCGATAAACTTGATAAGGAGATGTGGAGTTGACACGACTGCCTCCATAGCATTCAGGGTGGGGCGTCCTATGATGCCGTTGAATGGTGACTCGACATAGATTACCAGCACTCGAGATTTAACCGTTCTGGCTCCTGGCTCACCTTCAAAGAAGATAAGGGTATCAAGGTATCCCTTTGTTGGTTTCTTTGCACCATTGAAAGCTGTTAGTTCCTGTGTGTAAGGCTGTAAGTCTGAGTTATTAAAACCCATCTTTTTAAAGCAATTATAAAAAATAACATCATAGGAACTTCCCTGGTCAACAAGGATTCTTCGGACGTCCTTGTTGGCTATCACTGCAACGATAACTACAGCATCGTCTCCACCAGGAATGGTAGGACCAAAATCCTCATCAGAGAAGGAAATTATTGGAGCTTCAACCCCTCCTCTGTAAGGACGATTGTCTTTAACTTTTCCTTGTATAGACAGAATCATTCTATGATGATTCTTTCAGGCTGTAATTGAAGCTCCTCCCCCAGCGAACCCTCCAGCGATCATATCAATGACTTCACGCCGGCCTTGACGCTGTTGCTGAGGCATGTCATCTCTGTGTGTGGTATCATCAGTCATTGCACCTTTCTGTTTCTCCGCAGCAGAGAATTTTCTAATCGGATTACGGTTATTGTCATCCCCATCGTCTGGATCTCTCTCTCTTTTCTCACTCTGATCTGCCCTGTCAAAGGATTTTTCTTTGAATAGGTACTGCTTTAATTTGCTCTCTCTAATTAACGTCTCGACTACATTTTTTAGAGCTTGGCATTCGTCAGTGGAGTGACCTGTCTGTTCATCAAAATCGCAGTACTTACGGGGATTCCCTGGTCTCTTCACAGGGGCTGGTCTCCTAATGCCATAGATGCTGAAAGCTGGCCATCCAACCTCTCTCAAAATCTGAGAAGGCCTGGCTGACAGTGGTGCATAATGGCTAAAGGAATTAACACGTCTTTCTCGAGGTCGAGGAGAGGAGTTATTAACCTTGGGGTTATTGAATGGTCTCTCTATGCGTTCTGGCCTTATTTTCTCCTTATCCTTCCGCGGTTGTGAAGGTGGTGTTGGTGGCTTTTTCTTTGCAGCCATAGCCTCTAGGTGCATCTCTATACTCATATATTTTGAGGCTTTTTTTTTTCTGAATTCCTCGAATGTTGTTGGTGGACTTTTTGCTAGTGAGAGAGCAAAGACTGATCCTGGCTGTAAAGCCTCGATAACAACATGTAGCTTAATGGATTCTGTGAGGTCAGGAACTAGGGATGCTTCCTTGTAAAACCTCTTCAGGAAATCCTTTAAGGTTTCATTTTCACCCTGCTTAACTTGGGCCAAAGTATGAGATGTCCTGGGAACATCTCTAGAGATGACAAAGTGAGTTTCAAAAATAGCTGCCATTTCAGCCCAGGAATCTATGGATCCAGAAGGTAAACCTTTAAACCAACCGAGGGCCTCTTCTGACAATGTTCGTGGGAACATTCAACACATCACATCTTCATCAGCCCCTAAGTACATGGCTTCAAATACGTAAGCATCAAGATTCTTAGTAGGATCAGTTTCGCCATTATACTTTCCAATGGAGAGTGGCTGAGTGGTTTGAAGATGTTTGGGGATGTGGATACTCATAAGCCTCCTTGAAAAAGGAACTTTGAGTTTGTAAGTTACCGGGGGTACTGTAATTAGCTCCCTCTTCCCTCGAGTAGCTCCATCATCAAAATCGTGAGTCTGTCCTCTTCCCTTAAACGTGGGGATGTTTGAGTATTGGAGAGTTATGGATTTTTCTCCGTCGGTTGTATGGTGTGTCCCACCAGTTTGGGATGTTGATTTCTCTCCCATGTTCTGTCTTTCGCGTTTTAACTCCACTAACTCCTCCATCAATTTCTGTATCATCTCATCTCTTGGATCGGGTGCAGATACTTGCACTATTCTCCTTGAACTCTCGACAGGTGACTCAAAAACCAAGCGTCTGTTCACTGGTTGTTCTTGGGCCGTCACATCTTCTACATGCCCATCAGATATGTTTCTTCCATTGCCTTCCATGACGCAAGGTCAGACTTTGTAAACGAGAGGTGGGAATAACTTTATCGTGTCCCACTGGGCGTGCCAATGATCTGTCCAGAACCGGGGTCAAGAGATTCGGTGTCGGGTCAGTCATAAGTAGTTAGATGATTACGTCTCTGAAGACCGGTTATGTGAGTATCCGATTTACGTATCCAATGTCTCTGTATGTTGAGAGCGGATTGGGCGTCCTGGAGGTCCTTCACACCGTCCTTACGCGTTGATGTGGGCGAAAGGTGGTGTCACCTGTAAAGATTCTCCGACGCTCAAGTCAGTGATGATATTCCAAGTGAGGAATGTTTTCAGAGAGTAATTGTAAGTTGATAGAGTCAAAAGATCCCTCACTTCATTGATGAAGAGAGTTCATATACCTGATTGGCTCGATATTCGAGGATCCGTTAGTGGGGAACCACTAACCTCCAATAACACCTTAAATTATTATTTTATTGTACACTTACCAGTATGATTGGGTCAAGTGGCCATTTTATATTGAGCGTAGGGAGTATTGTAACACCCCCTTATATACACGAGATAATTTTTTTTTTTAGAAAAATATGCATATTTATCACTCTTTATCTCGTGTATACAAGGACGTATATACATCTGATTTCCTTTGAATATTGAAAGTAAAAAAAAATTGTCTTTCAATATTTGTCCATAATGACAAAATAATTTATAGAAATCATAAGTGATAAATCATTACAATATTATATCCGAATAAAAGAGTTTATCAAAGTTTAACCTTTACCTTGTTACAATTATCTACTTGATATTGTAATAAGGCAAAATAAAACTAAACTATACCTCTACAAATGTGAACAATCATTTCCTAGTCCTTGAACCATCGAGTTTTTGAATCCTACTCTTGTCATATCTCTTCATCTAATCGATTGAGGATGAGACCACTTTATCCTCTTGTAATTACATATCCTTCCATCTTGGGCTGCTAGCTATATATCATATAACATATATTTTGGACACAAAAATTCAAACAAGAAGGAGTGAGAAACAAAATATAATATATTACAGATAAGACATAAGCATAAGGGTTTTCACAAACTAATATAGTAATATCTGTCATAATCTCATATACAATCAATTATGAATATAGGGTTTCCACATACATAACACTTATATTTTCATTCATAACCATCCATATAGAATGTCACAATCACATGAATGTTATGTAATGCTTATGCTACTATCTCATTCAGTTTATGCATGTGGGCCCTTAAAGTTTTAGTTTGCACTGGGCCAACCAGGAGTTTACACTGTTTCATAAATTCTGGATAATAATAACATAAATGCCTTCATGGCATATGAACAGCTCAACTGGCGTGGAAACACTTAGAGACTAGTCAGACTGAGAAAGTTTTTATTGTGAAAGTACCCGACACCAGGGAGCGACCCCAGGTCACCTGAAGCACCCTTTCACACTCTCTCATCCCAAGGCTCGCAATTAAGCCTCCTCTAATGTATCCTCGGTTTCTATAATCCGTCCCCAGGCAATATCACATCTCATTTCTCTTTAATGATTCATGATGCATGAACTACTCGTATATTTAGTTGGTTAAGGCTTTTAGAAACTCAATTATTAAATACCATAAAGGTTCACAAAATCATCACAATAAACTGTACATTTCCATAAGTTCTTCTTTGAACTTCTGTTATACTGAAATAATTTAGTACAGTCTTCAAATTCAGATCTTACCAAAATTGAGTTTCCAAGCCTTAAATATCTCAAAGCTTTCTCTTAAAAATCTTCATATATTTACATAATCTTTCTCAATTTGAATCTTAACTAGATTGAGTTTTTGAAATCTCCACAAAATATTCTTTAGTTATTTCGTTGGGGAAAACCAAAATAATTTACTTTAAACTTCTAATTTCTAAAGAAAATAATTTAAAATCATTAACTAAGAATACTTAAAACTATAAAAAAATTTTCTTTAATTCAAGAATTAATTATCTCAACCTCTGATTTTCATAAAATAGCTTCTTTCTAATACTAGATTTTATTATAGAGATTAAAAATAAAGTTAATAAAAATTATTTCTAAGAAGAAATAAAAGACTAAAATAATTATAAAATACTTTCTCTTGGAATAAAAATTTAAAGAGTAAGGTAAGAAAATTCTTACTGAGTTTTAACTTTCCGTCATGCTTGCTATATGCTCAAACTTCATATCACAAGGTCATCAATCATTCATCAACCACAATTAAGTATAGTAATCTCATCAATCACAATCAAATATCATCAATCATAATTGCATATTATTAATCACAGTCTAATATTATAAATCACAATATCATTAATCGAAATCAAATATAATTAATTATAATCAAGTCAAATCAACTAAATATCGCTTATAAATATAATTCAAATTTTTAATGGTTATTTAAATTAGTAGATTTGATTTTGAGTCCTTATAGTCCATTCCTCGCACAGGTCTATATAAGTCCATATATCCAGTCTTCGCATAGGTATAGTTCAGTCTAGACAGGTCATAATAGTCCAAGTCCTTGCATAGGTTTAGTTCGATCCATATAGGATATAAAAATCCAAGTCCTTGCATAGGTTTAGTTCAGTCCATATAAGTTATAATAATTCAGATCTATGTATAGATATTTCAGAATAAGTTACACAATATATTAAATTTATTATAAATTTTAAGTTGAGAAGTTATTACTTTAAAATAATAATATTATTAAATTTAAAAGGAGTAGGGGACTTCTCCCTTTATTCTTATGTCTTTCATATTATATTCTTATCTCACTCCCCCTTACCTCTTGTATACCGATTCGTTATTTGAAAATCCATGCGCGCCTCGTCTCCGAGTTCTAAAACATACCAATTTCATTTTAATATAATTACAAGATGAAAAGTAAGATTACTACTTAAAATAAAAATGGTAAATGTTGAATAGTGAATAGTGAATAGTGAATAGTAACAGTAAATAGTAACAGTAAATAGTAAAACGTGAATAGTAACGGTAAATAGTAAATCGCGAATAGTAACGGTAAATAGTAAAACGTGAATAGTAATGGTAAATAGTAAAACATGAATAGTAAAGGTAAATAGTAACAGTAAAGGTAAATAGTAATAGTAAATAGTAATTTACTATTTGAATAGTAATTTACTATTGAAATAGTAATTTACTATTGAAATAGTATTTTACTATGCAGAATAGTAACTTAAAATAATATTATTTCCAGTATAATAACAGATTTCTAAAAACGATATGAAAATAACCCAAAAAATATAAAAGAGAAGTATTCTTACCTTAGGATTTTGGCAGAACCTTCTCTAAAAACTTTTCTTCTCTCTCTCTCACTTCCACCACTATCTCACTAGCACTACTATATTAAGAAAACTTAATCTGAAATTGTGAATTCTAAAGAAGAAATCCTTCGGTATTTATAGGAAAAAAATTTACTATGCATTCCATTATTTTAATATAAAAGTACTATGCATTTTTGAATTTTTTATTCCAGGTTACTGTGTATCTTTTGAAAATTTCATACATGCACAGTGATTTGCATAGTAATTGTCGGCAAAATTATTAAGTCAAATAGTAACCCTTCACTCGGTATATTTTAAATATTCAAAATGAGTCCTTTTTGAAATTTAGCGATATTATATCAGTCCTCATTAATTTTATAATAAGTAATATAAAGATGAAATTTTAAAAATCTAAAATTTTCTGTTAATAAAAAATTATTGATACGTTTCTAATTTTTTAACGATTAGAAAAAATCAAGATTTTTCTCAAACCGATAATTTTTAGATAAGTCTACTTGAAATGGATTTTAGAAAATTTTCTTATAATTTAACTTTACATTCTTGTAAATATTTTTAATTTTAAGCAACTTTATATGAATTTAAAATTATTTAAAATATATTATTTTATTAAAATAATTCAAAATTTTCAAAAAATTCCAAAAAATCATAAATATTATGTAGATCAAAAAGTTCAAAAGAACCATAGTCTAATTCCTTCAAAATTTTATTTTAAAATTCTAATAAGAGTTAAAACTTAAATATGTAAAAAAAACAAAAATATAACCACATAAAATAAAAAGGGTGAATAATAAGGATATTAAAAATTCTTAATATAATTTTCTTAATTAGTGAATATTAATTAAGTCACTTTAAAATTCTCATTCAGAAATATTTTCATTTTTTTATTATTATCATTTAAAAAAACAAATAATAAAAATATAAATACCAAAATTTTAAAAAAATAATAATAAACTAACTTATAGTAAGTATTTTTTTAAGAAATATATATTAATATCTATTTCCTATTTGTGATGAAAATAGGATGTTACAACTCTACTCCCCTAAAAGAAATTTCGTCCTCGAAATTTAATATTGTTAATAAATCTTACCATAGATAAACTAACTGAACTGTTCTAAAATATATTTCTAGTTTCCTTGACAATTGTGTACATTTTCCTTAACATTGCCATTTATCTCTCTTTTTTTTAATCTTATCAGTATTTTTTTTTCCTTAACTCAAAAATATTAATCGTCTTAATTTTGTCAACCATGCTCATCATAAATTGATGGTTAACTCTAAACACTTCAATAATTACGTTTCTCAATCTATTAAAATCTTACTTAACATAATCCATAACATCTATTAATTAAAATTCCTACTCATAACATAGTAAAATGGACTGCTGAGAATTAATTACTGGACAACTAGCCGTTAGCAACTAGCCGTTGGACTAGCCGTTGGACTAGCCGTTTATGACCGTTGCAACTCTCCCTCCCTTGCTTGCTTATAAATTCTCATTCCATTCTCACTTCCTATCACAACTTCAAGATTTCTTAGTTTCTCTCTTCTATCTAATTTCTTCAATCTTTTTCTCAAGTACTATCATACTATTCGATGGCCAACCTTCCTAGAAGTAAGGAAGAACGAAGTCGGGATGGACTACAGGTTGTGGTAACAAGTGCCTCACTTCTTATAATCGTTATGATTATTTCTCTAGTTTGGATAATTTTTGTATTGCCAAGACTCTTAGACCTCTATCTATGATATACTAGATGTTCTATTTTATTTTCCTTAATGTAATCGTGTATAATAAATTATCCTAGTGAGAAAGGATAAATATGTCTTAGTCCATGTTGTACTTGTTTATCTAGTTAAATCCTTGTGGTCTTTGCTTCATGATAATCCAGGGTATGTAATCATTTCTTATTGTCTTCTATAATGAATTAAATATTCCTTAACTAAGTGATTGCACATTCCATTATAATTGACTACAACCATTACATATATTTGATAAATTCTCCAATCTTAAATGATCACAAATCACTACGTTGACTTAGAAATACTCACTTGATTTTTTTTTTATGGGTAACTAAGACTTATGTAATTCTCTTTATAGGAAAATCAATAAGTAAAGGTTTATATATACTTCCTCATGGTTTACTAACACATTTCTTTATTTTAAATCTACAATGGTCATTACATAACAATGATTTATATCAGGTATGTATATTCGTCGAACAAAATCGATGACTAAAAGAAAATAACTTGATAAACATGTATCATATTGTTAGGAATCACAAAAATATTTTATGTCACAATTTCTAAATATTAAACCAATATCAATGTCTTCCAAAGATCTATAATGTTTATTTTAGGTCATTCATTGATATATTTATCACAATAAATCAATTTAAAAAAATTCAAAAATATATGGTTAATTACATTCGATGTCACAATCATAAAAGTTTCATTAATTCATATATTTACACACATAACCATCATATATATTATTCAATCGTAGACATCATAAATGAAAACTTCATCAAATCAAACAATAATTAACATATTTTATATGTCATACAAAAGAAGAATCAATACAAATAGCCTAAGATACAATTCCTAATATGATTATTTGTTATATCAAACAAGTTATAAATTATCATATTTCTTTCATGAAGCATACATCCACACATTTTTCTTTTCAAAATATATCACCAAAGGACAAAACTATGATTCCATCTTAAACAATTTGTTATACTAGTTTGGGATTACAATAGTTATCTACCCATTGGAATTCTAATTCACACAAGTATCTCTTACAACTTCAAGGACATGGTAAGGAATATCCTAATAGAATTTATTGAGTTTATCTCCATTTCTCCATATACCACATTAACCCAAGGTTAAATTCGTTGATCTTAACATCCTTCTTTTGAAATGTCTTTCACTACTTAGTGCAAATCATTCGGGGTGATCAGTCCCGATAGTTTATAACTAAGTAGTCAAAGTCACGACAGCTCCAGTCTAGAATTCATACCAAAATATTTCTAAGAATTTTCTATTGTCTTATCTCCCTTGTTGTCTCATACCATATTGTAAAACAGGAAAATGTTAGAATATTTCACTATCACATATTAATCAGAGAATCAAACACCATACAATACATTTGGAATAAAAGGAAATAACTGCATTAGTTAATTACCTTATCATTCCACCATACATTAAGGCCCGTACTTAAACAATGTCAAGAAAGACTTCAGAATGGCCAGTTTCTGATAATCCCTGCAATAACATTTTTCAAGTAACAGGCAATAAAGTTCTAACTTATACTTCTTATGAACTTAAAATTAGTTCCTTCTTTCTATACTCCTAATTTTTCTTCACTTACTTCTTACCATTTACTCTAATAAAATTTCCTCTTTTCTCAACCATAAAATCTCTTGTCAAACTCAACCATCAGAGTACACTAACACGCTAGTAAGACCATACCACAAGCCGGTTTGGATTGAACTGCTCTGATACCACTTTGTAACACCCCCTTATATACACGAGATAATTTTTTTTTTAGAAAAATATGCATATTTATCACTCTTTATCTCGTGTATACAAGGACGTATATACATCTGATTTCCTTTGAATATTGAAAGTAAAAAAAAATTGTCTTTCAATATTTGTCCATAATGACAAAATAATTTATAGAAATCATAAGTGATAAATCATTACAATATTATATCCGAATAAAAGAGTTTATCAAAGTTTAACCTTTACCTTGTTACAATTATCTACTTGATATTGTAATAAGGCAAAATAAAACTAAACTATACCTCTACTACAAATGTGAACAATCATTTCCTAGTCCTTGAACCATCGAGTTTTTGAATCCTACTCTTGTCATATCTCTTCATCTAATCGATTGAGGATGAGACCACTTTATCCTCTTGTAATTACATATCCTTCCATCTTGGGCTGCTAGCTATATATCATATAACATATATTTTGGACACAAAAATTCAAACAAGAAGGAGTGAGAAACAAAATATAATATATTACAGATAAGACATAAGCATAAGGGTTTTCACAAACTAATATAGTAATATCTGTCATAATCTCATATACAATCAATTATGAATATAGGGTTTCCACATACATAACACTTATATTTTCATTCATAACCATCCATATAGAATGTCACAATCACATGAATGTTATGTAATGCTTATGCTACTATCTCATTCAGTTTATGCATGTGGGCCCTTAAAGTTTTAGTTTGCATTGGGCCAACCAGGAGTTTACACTGTTTCATAAATTCTGGATAATAATAACATAAATGCCTTCATGGCATATGAACAGCTCAACTGGCGTGGAAACACTTAGAGACTAGTCAGACTGAGAAAGTTTTTATTGTGAAAGTACCCGACACCAGGGAGCGACCCCAGGTCACCTGAAGCACCCTTTCACACTCTCTCATCCCAAGGCTCGCAATTAAGCCTCCTCTAATGTATCCTCGGTTTCTATAATCCGTCCCCAGGCAATATCACATCTCATTTCTCTTTAATGATTCATGATGCATGAACTACTCGTATATTTAGTTGGTTAAGGCTTTTAGAAACTCAATTATTAAATACCATAAAGGTTCACAAAATCATCACAATAAACTGTACATTTCCATAAGTTCTTCTTTGAACTTCTGTTATACTGAAATAATTTAGTACAGTCTTCAAATTCAGATCTTACCAAAATTGAGTTTCCAAGCCTTAAATATCTCAAAGCTTTCTCTTAAAAATCTTCATATATTTACATAATCTTTCTCAATTTGAATCTTAACTAGATTGAGTTTTTGAAATCTCCACAAAATATTCTTTAGTTATTTCGTTGGGGAAAACCAAAATAATTTACTTTAAACTTCTAATTTCTAAAGAAAATAATTTAAAATCATTAACTAAGAATACTTAAAACTATAAAAAAAATTTCTTTAATTCAAGAATTAATTATCTCAACCTCTGATTTTCATAAAATAGCTTCTTTCTAATACTAGATTTTATTATAGAGATTAAAAATAAAGTTAATAAAAATTATTTCTAAGAAGAAATAAAAGACTAAAATAATTATAAAATACTTTCTCTTGGAATAAAAATTTAAAGAGTAAGGTAAGAAAATTCTTACTGAGTTTTAACTTTCCGTCATGCTTGCTATATGCTCAAACTTCATATCACAAGGTCATCAATCATTCATCAACCACAATTAAGTATAGTAATCTCATCAATCACAATCAAATATCATCAATCATAATTGCATATTATTAATCACAGTCTAATATTATAAATCACAATATCATTAATCGAAATCAAATATAATTAATTATAATCAAGTCAAATCAACTAAATATCGCTTATAAATATAATTCAAATTTTTAATGGTTATTTAAATTAGTAGATTTGATTTTGAGTCCTTATAGTCCATTCCTCGCACAGGTCTATATAAGTCCATATATCCAGTCTTCGCATAGGTATAGTTCAGTCTAGACAGGTCATAATAGTCCAAGTCCTTGCATAGGTTTAGTTTGATCCATATAGGATATAAAAATCCAAGTCCTTGCATAGGTTTAGTTCAGTCCATATAAGTTATAATAATTCAGATCTATGTATAGATATTTCAGAATAAGTTACACAATATATTAAATTTATTATAAATTTTAAGTTGAGAAGTTATTACTTTAAAATAATAATATTATTAAATTTAAAAGGAGTAGGGGACTTCTCCCTTTATTCTTATGTCTTTCATATTATATTCTTATCTCACTCCCCCTTACCTCTTGTATACCGATTCGTTATTTGAAAATCCATGCGCGCCTCGTCTCCGAGTTCTAAAACATACCAATTTCATTTTAATATAATTACAAGATGAAAAGTAAGATTACTACTTAAAATAAAAATGGTAAATGTTGAATAGTGAATAGTGAATAGTGAATAGTAATAGTAAATAGTAACAGTAAATAGTAAAACATGAATAGTAATGGTAAATAGTAAATCGCGAATAGTAATGGTAAATAGTAAAACGTGAATAGTAATAGTAAATAATAAAACGTGAATAGTAACAGTAAAGGTATATAGTAATAGTAAATAGTAATTTACTATTTGAATAGTAATTTACTATTGAAATAGTAATTTACTATTGAAATAGTATTTTACTATGCAGAATAGTAACTTAAAATAATATTATTTCCAGTATAATAACAGATTTCTAAAAACGATATGAAAATAACCCAAAAAATATAAAAGAGAAGTATTCTTATCTTAGGATTTTGGCAGAACCTTCTCTAAAAACTTTTCTTCTCTCTCTCTCACTTCCACCACTATCTCACTAGCACTACTATATTAAGAAAACTTAATCTGAAATTGTGAATTCTAAAGAAGAAATCCTTCGGTATTTATAGGAAAAAAATTTACTATGCATTCCATTATTTTAATATAAAAGTACTATGCATTTTTGAATTTTTTATTCCAGGTTACTGTGCATCTTTTGAAAATTTCATACATGCACAGTGATTTGCATAGTAATTGTCGGCAAAATTATTAAGTCAAATAGTAACCCTTCACTCGGTATATTTTAAATATTCAAAATGAGTCCTTTTTGAAATTTAGCGATATTATATCAGTCCTCATTAATTTTATAATAAGTAATATAAAGATGAAATTTTAAAAATCTAAAATTTTCTGTTAATAAAAAATTATTGATACGTTTCTAATTTTTTAACGATTAGAAAAAATCAAGATTTTTCTCAAACCGATAATTTTTAGATAAGTCTACTTGAAATGGATTTTAGAAAATTTTCTTATAATTTAACTTTACATTCTTGTAAATATTTTTAATTTTAAGCAACTTTATATGAATTTAAAATTATTTAAAATATATTATTTTATTAAAATAATTCAAAATTTTCAAAAAATTCCAAAAAATCATAAATATTATGTAGATCAAAAAGTTCAAAAGAACCATAGTCTAATTCCTTCAAAATTTTATTTTAAAATTCTAATAAGAGTTAAAACTTAAATATGTAAAAAAAACAAAAATATAACCACATAAAATAAAAAGGGTGAATAATAAGGATATTAAAAATTCTTAATATAATTTTCTTAATTAGTGAATATTAATTAAGTCACTTTAAAATTCTCATTCAGAAATATTTTCATTTTTTTATTATTATCATTTAAAAAAACAAATAATAAAAATATAAATACCAAAATTTTAAAAAAATAATAATAAACTAACTTATAGTAAGTATTTTTTTAAGAAATATATATTAATATCTATTTCCTATTTGTGATGAAAATAGGATGTTACAAGTATAGGCTAGAATTAAGGGACAAATTGATCATTCCCGTGAGCAGATTTTGGCCGTAGTGCAGGGAATTATTGATTGGTCCCTGTAGCAATGCCTTTTGTCTTCTGCATAGTGACGTATATGTTATCCGGTGTCATGGTGTTATCCTGGACAACCGGTATAGGGAGAGCGCCTGATACGGAATTAGAGTCCGGATGTATACCGATGACACCGGTTGCACGTTAACGAATTGACAAAGACGTTGAAATATGTCTTGTAGATCGGATACCGATATCAAGACCGGATCATAAGGAATAATGATATAATATCATCTTAGGTTAGAAGTCCTTCATTTTTTTAAAAGTGTAGTGTAAAAGTGAAATATTATGAAGAAAAGCTAGAGTTTATTTAAAATAAAATAACAAATTTATATATATAGGGTCCACGGGTTGGTTCGTGAACGCATAGGTTGGACCCGTTTAATCTGTGGGTTAAACAGACTTAGCCCACGAACCCACATTTTAAATAATCTTCTTTTTTCAACCCACAACCCATGTCAGAGTGAGTTAAATAGGCCAACCCACGGATCCGAACCCATATACCTAACTCTAAATCTTATTACTTAAACTTACTCCAATATAAAAATTAAATAATTTTAATTATAATAACAGTTAAATAATAAAAATAAATTAATATACTTTATTTAAAATATATATAAATCTTAAGTTTATTATTATAAAAGTTTGTTCGGGATAGTTGTCAATTTTTAATTTTAAAATACAAATTTTAACAACAGAGTTGAATTGTGCTTCTATCTAACTTTAAAACGGTTTTTGCCCAACTTTGAAATCAATAAAAATGGTTTTGTAATTTAAGTCTCAGATTTGTACTTTTTAGGATGTACCTTGTAACAGCCCAATTTTTAAGCGGTAATTAAATAGTGAAAAATTAAAGTTTCTCAGAGAAATAAAAAATGAATCCTAGAAAATAGAAAATTTAATTATGAAGACAAGGATATTTTTAGTCTGACTTAAAACAGAATTAAACGAGAATGGAACGTAGAATAGAATAATAAAATAAAATAAAAATCTTCTACAGTAAAATGCTACAGTAATCTTCTACAGTAAAAAGCTACAGTAAAATGCTACAGTAAAACGTCACATGAAAAATCTTGTGAAATGTAGAGAATTCATGAGAGTTCTCCGTTTTTTCCACCGCCTCATGTCATTTCGAGCTGCTACAGTGATTTGCTACAGTAATCGCCATTGAAAGCCTATAAATAGGGCTCCAACCTTCCAAATTTCCTCAAACCAAAAACCTCACTAATCCTATAACTTTTCATCTCCCTCTTCAAGCTCTCAAAACTTTCATTGTCATACTTAAACTCTTTAATTTTCGCATACGGAGAAATTACGCAAACTTGAAGATTTGAAGAAATACAAGGGAGTTTAGCATAAGGAAAACTTAACGATCTTCACTTGAGATAAGAAAGAGGGGATAAGATATTAAATACATAGAAATTAAGTTAGAATTGCTTGCTTAATTGTTTAGAAACTCATTTAGTTAGATTTTAATTTAATTTGAATTAAATTGTGAAATTGATGCCAAATGGTTTGGAATATGATATTACACAATTACTATAACATGGAAAATGTGTTTCCATATTCTTTGAATTATTAAATATTATGGAAAATATGTTTCCATATGTTTGAAATATGATATAAAAATTATGGAAAATGTGTTTCCATATGATTGAATTATGATATAAATAATATGGAAAATGTGTTTCGATATTATTTGAATTACAAACAAAGTATGCTTAATTGATTGTTATAATAATTTTATTGTTATAATTAATTATAAAGGAATTTGATAATTTAATGCATTCATGCATCATATACATTGGCCGTTCAAAGAATCCACAGAGGGGTTCTTTGAGGGGGTTCCCGGTGGGGGAACGCGCTCTGTAGACCTCTACGGTGGTTTTATACCACGACCGTCTTAAGGACTAAGCAATGTGTCCTTAAGGGGGGTCCCGCAACACTTGTTATTGATATTATGATATTGTTATCCGATGTGGTGTTGCATTATAGGGCGCGGTATCGGTTGGATATCCGTAAAAATGTTATTGTTGGAAATCACTACAGATGTTCCCACCAGAATGGATCCATCATGCATTTTCATTCATATAAAAGAACGGAATATAATAACATAAGTATAATACAAAATACTTGTTTGGCATCTGCATCGCATAGCATCCTACTTGTGGTTCTATATGTTCTAATTTGATTTCTATTTATTTGATATTTTATCTCACTCTTTCTGTTACTTGTGGCAACCCTTTAGTGGTTAACCAGGAAGATATGTGACAAAGTGGATGATGCTTGATGTGGATAAATTATGAAGGCTTTTGAGGCTGATGCTTGCTTGCGTGACTACTATGACTGTATTATGTGTATGCTATGTTTTGGTATTTTACATCTTTATATTTTATAAGATCTAGGTGCCTGTTGTAAAATATAATATGTATGGAACTCTGATGTTATGTATAATAATAAGAAGTTAATTATGTAAAGGTTGCGTACTCTGATATTGTATCAGTAACCTCTCGAATTAGGTGTTGAATCACTTGATAATTACCAGGTGAAAAATAAGTTATCCATGAGGTTTTTTATGGTGACGGTAATTATCTTGGGATTTACAAGTTGACTCTAGGGTGTTACATACCTTTTCCTTCTCTATGGTTTATGTCTCTGGAGACCTATTTCTTCCTCCATCAATTTATTCATCAACTTTTGTTGTTAGGAATGAGAAAATGGATTTATATTTCTATAACCCATCAAAGTATTGCTAAGATATTGAGGGTTGACCTTTACTTAAGTCTTTATGAAATAAAAGCATCGCATACATATATCAATTTTTTTATTTGATAGGCTTATATTAGGAGGCAACTAATGCATGATGAGTTAACTTATAACACTCATTTATACATTTGAAATAGGTTTTTAAAAAACTACGTAAAAACCAAAAAGTGGAAAGTGGAAACTAAAATAAAAAAACTTGATTTTGAAATTGAAAATTAAGAACACCTCGAACGACCCTAAGACTTTTAAAGTTTGTTCTAAAATATTGTTTTAATTAAAATATATTAGATAGATAATTTAATATTAAAAAATATTTATTAGTAAAATTAAAGAAAAATAAATATTTAGTAAAGTGTGATCAATAGATATTTTGAATTTGATGAGTGATTGAGTTTTGTACACTTCTCTTTTAAACTCATCCCCAATCCCATCTTCACTTTATGAGATTAAGGTTGAGGAAACCTAGAATTATCATCCCTAATTTCAATTCCATGAAAGGGAAACTATTAACTTCACCACTCAAATGACAACATAAATGTTCTGTTTTAGTAATACATAACTTACAATAAATTTAATCCGGATATTCCTTTTGTAACAGCCCAATTTTTAATTAAATTTGAAGCGGTAATTAAACAGTGAAAAAAATTAAAATTTCTCAGAAAAATAAGAAATGAATCCTAGAAAATAGGAAATTGAATTTTGAATATAAGGATATTTTTAATCTGACTTAAAACGGAACTAAACGAAAATGGAACGTAGAATAAAATAAAATAATAAAATAAAATAAAAATCTTCTACAGTAAAATGCTATAGTAAAATGCTACAGTAAAATGCTACAGTAAAATGCTATAGTAAAATGTCACATGAAAAATCTTGTAACTTCATGAGAGTTCTCCATTCTTCCCACCGCCTCATTTCACTTCGAACTGCTATAGTGATTTGCTACAGTGACTTGCTATAGTGATTTGCTACAGTAACCGCCATTGGAAGCCTATAAATAAGGCTCCAACCTTCCAAATTTCTTCAAACCAAAAACCTCACTAATCCTATAACCTTTCATCTCCCTCTTTAAGTTTTCAAAACCTTCATTACCATACTCAAGCTCTTTAATTTTGCATAAGAAGAAATTATGTAAACTTGAAGATTTGAGGAAATACAAGGGAGTTTAGCATAAGAAAAGCTTAAGGATCTTCAATTGAGGTAAGAAAGAGGGGATAATATATTAAATACATAGAAATTAAGTTAGAATTGCTTGTTTAATTGTTTAGAAACTCATATAGTAAGATTTTAATTTAATTTGAATTAAATTGTGAAATTGATGCCAAATGGTTTGGAATATGATATTAAACAATTACTATAATGTGGAAAATGTGTTTCCATATTCTTTGAATTATTAAATGTTATGGAAAATATGTTTCCATATGTTTGAAATATGATATAAAAATTATGGAAAATGTGTTTCCATATGATTAAATTATGATATAAATAATATGGAAAATGTGTTTTTATATTCTTTGAATTACAAACAAAGTATACTTAATTGATTGTTATAATAATTTTATTGTTACAATTAATTATAAAGGAATTTGATAATTTAATGCATTCATGCATCATATGCATTGGCTGTTCAAAGAATCCGTAGAGGGGTTCTTTGAGGGGGTTCCCGGTGGGGGAACGCGCTCTGTTGAGCAACAGACCTCTCCGGCGGTTTTATACCACGACCGTCTTAAGGACTAAGCAATGTGTCCTTAAGGGGGGTCCCGCAACACTTGTTATTGATATTATGATATTGTTATTCGATGTGGTGTTGCATTATGGGGCGCGGTATCAGTTGAATATCCGTAAAAATGTTATTGTTGGAAATCACTGCAGATGTTCCCACTAGAATGGATCCATCATGCATTTTCATTCATATAAAAGAACGAAATATAATAACATAAGTATAGTACAAAATACTTGTTTGGCATCTGCATCGTATAGCATCCTACTTGTGATTGTGTATGTTCTAATTTGATTTCTATTTATTTGATATTTTATCTCACTCTTTCTGTTACTTGTGGCAACCCTTTAGTGGTTAACCAGGAAGACATGTGACAAGGTGGATGTTGCTGAATATGGATGAATTATGAAGGCTTTTGATGATGATGCTTGCTTGCGTGATTACCATTGTTGTATTATGTATATGCTATGTTTTAGTATTTTACATCTTTATATTTTATAAGATCTAGATTCCTGTTGTAAAATATAATATGTATAAAACTCTGATGTTATGTATAATAATAAGAAGTCAATTATGAAAAGGTTGCGTACTCTGATATTGTATTAGTAACCTCTGGAATCAGGTTGTGAATCTCTTGATAATTACCAGGTGAAAAATAAGTTATCCATGAGATTTTATATGGTGACGGTAATTATCTTGGGATTTGCAAGTTGACTCCAGGGCGTTACAACTAAAGTGGTATCAGAGTAATGGTATATAAAATATAAAGAAAACCTTAGGATGTAACTAGAAATTAAAGAAAGATAGCTTGAAGTGTGTAAACCTTGATTGCTATTTGTTTGAAATTTGTGTGCTTATGTGTTATGTGTGCTCTTTGTATGTTTCTATTTAGTATAATTACTAGTTAGATAACATAAAAATTGTTAGAACTCTGAGTATATTAGATACTCAGTAACTGAATGCAGTGGTACTCGTGTCTGTAGGATAAGAAATGGCTAGACGTCAGAACGATGATGCCATGGCTGCTGCATTCAATCGATTTGCTGAGATCCTTGAAAGACAAGAACAACAAAGGTTAGCTGAAGGAACCCATGGACTTGACCGTTTCTTGAAAAGGAAATCTACCCAATTTAAAGGAGACTATAATCCAGAGGTGGCTTACCTGTGGATTAAAGAAATGGAACGTATTTTTCGCTCCCTACCTTGCATTGAAGCCTAGAAGGTAGAATATGCTACCAATATGATGGTAGGGGAAGCAGAAAATTGGTGGATCTTCGATCGCGATAGGTTACTGGAAGCCGGTAGGCTACTCAACTGGGAAAATTTTAAAGAAAGCTTTCTCGAGAAATATTTCCCTACTAGTGTTTGAAGCAAAAAGGAATTAGAATTTTTAGAATTAAAGCAAAGGAATATGTCTGTTGGAGAATACACTACCAAATTTGAGGAATTATCATTGTTCTATCCTCCTTTCCAATAGCCAGGAACCGAGGCTTCTAAATGCGTCAAATTTGAAAATGGCTTAAGGCTAGAAATTAAAGAAGCCATAGGACATCAGGAGATTAGGAGTTTTCCTACTTTAATCAACAAATGCATAATCTTTGAAGAGAACCATCGGGCTAGGATCGAGCAGGAGAAAAGCAGTAAACAATTAAGACCTCAACTAGTGAACTTTAAAAGGCGAGGAGCGTTTAATCATAATCGATTTCGAGGAGGATCAACTTCATCATCTGGAGGACGCGCGAACCAGCCAATCACATGGAACTGCTACAAGTGTGGAGGAAATCATAGAACCCGTGATTGTACACAGACAGATGTTACCTGTTTCTAATGCAACCAGAAGGGACATATTCGTCCTAACTGCCCACAACTTCACCAAGGCACTAACACTGTGAATGTTAAAACTTAGAACAACAACAATGGAGCTAACAGAGGAGGAGCTAACATTCGAGATGGACGTAATACCAATGGTCGCGGAGGACTTAATGTCAAAGGAACAGCTAGTCGAGGACGAGAAAATGGACAGCTAGTGAATAATCAGAACAAATCACCTGCAGCTGGCAGAGTATTTGCAATTAGTGGACCAGAGGTATCACAGGCAGATGACTTAGTACAAAGTAAGTGCATTCTTAACAATACTACTTTATTAGTTTTATTTGATTCTGGTATGACACATTCTTTTATTGCTGAAGAATGTGTTAGGCGTCTGTATTTACCTATGAAATCTATGCAATATGATTTGCTTGTCTCTACTCCTACTGGTAACCATCTTAGGACAACTAATGTGTGTGAAGGTTGTTCTATACATATAAGAGGTAGAAATTTTAACATGAACTTAGTATGTTTACCATTAAAGGACTTGGAAATTATCTTAGGGATGGATTGGTTATCTGCTAACCATGTCCTTGTGGATTGCCGTAATAAAACCGTGATCTTTCCACCTAACAACATGGAGTGTCAGGAGTATGATGCCTCACAAAACCCTATAGAATATTCCTTAAACAATGAAGCCCAATTATTCATGGTATTTGCACTTATAGAAGGAAAAGTTATTCCTGATGTAAGTAAGATACCAGTAGTCTGTGAATTCTCAGAAGTATTCCCTGAGGATGTTCCAGGATTACCTCCTGAACGAGAGATAGAATTCTCTATTGACCTAATTCCTGGAGCAGAACCCATTGCTAGAGCACCCTATAGAATGTCTCCAATGGAACTGACTGAACTAAAGAAGCAAGTGGATGAGTTATTAGAAAAGCAATTCATACGACCTAGTGTATCTCCTTGGGGAGCACCTGTACTACTAGTTAAGAAGAAGGATGGTAGTATGAGACTTTGTGTCGATTATCGCCAACTGAACAAAGTGACGGTTAAGAATAAGTACCCGTTACCAAGGATTGATAACCTTATTGATCAACTACGAGGAGCTACTGCGTTCTCCAAGATAGACCTGAGATTGGGATACTATCAAATTCGCGTAAAGAATGAAGATATTCCAAAGACTGCCTTTAGAACACGCTATGGCCATTATGAATATTTAGTTATGCCTTTTGGTGTAACTAATGCTCCAGCCGTGTTTATGGACTACATGAACCGCATATTCCATCCATACCTTGATCAATTTGTCATTGTCTTTATAGATAATATTCTCATCTATTCCAAAACCAAGGAGGAGCATGAGAAGCATTTGTACGTAGTGCTACAAATACTAAAGGAGAAGCAGCTATATGCCAAACTATCCAAATGTGAGTTTTGGCTTAATGAAGTAAAATTCTTAGGCCATGTGATATCTAAGAATGGAGTGTCAGTTGACCCTGCGAAGATTGAAGCTGTAATAGCTTGGGAAAGGCCAAAGACTGTCACAGAAATCAGGAGTTTCTTAGGACTTGCGGGTTACTACCAAAGATTTATTGAAGGATTCTCTCGAATTGCCCTACCCATGACTCGATTAACCTGTAAGAATAAACCTTTCATTTGGACTACTGAATGCGAAGCAAGTTTCCAAGAATTAAAGAAAAGATTAATAACTGCACCAGTTCTAGCTTTACCAAACCCCTAAGAAAACTTTGAAGTTTATTGTGATGCTTCAAAGTTGGGACTTAGTTATGTCCTAATGCAACAAAGAAAAGTAATTGCTTATGCTTCAAGGCAATTACAACCACACGAACTTAATTACCCTACTCATGACTTAGAATTAGCGGCCATTGTCTTTGCTTTAAAAATTTGGAGGCACTAGTTATACGGTGCAAAGTTTGAAGTTTATAGTGATCATAAGAGTCTTAAATACTTATTTGATCAAAAAGAATTAAATATGAGACAACGTCGATGGATGGATTTCTCAAGGACTATGACTTTGAGTTGAAGTATCACCCGGGGAAAGCCAATGTGGTTGTTGACGCACTTAGTAGAAAAGCTATTCATGTGGCAGCTTTAATGATAAAAGAATTAGAAATAATTGAACAATTTAGAGACTTAAACATAGCAGTTGAGGAGAAATCTTCAGTAAATATGGTTGTTGGAGTTCTGAAAATCACTAATGATTTTCTGGAGATGGTGTGTGAAAAACAAAGATTAGATGTATGTCTCCAAGAAATGATCGAGACACAACATAATGGAAAAGATCTGGGATTACAAGAAGGTTCAGATGGAGTATGGAGGATGAAAGGAAGAATATGTGTCCTAGAGGATGCAGAACTAAAGAAGATGATTCTAGATGAAGCCCATAAAAGCATGCTTAGTATTCATCCTAGATCTACGAAGATGTATCAAGATTTAAGAAAGGATTTCTGGTGGAAGAGGATGAAAAATGAGATAGTTGAGTATGTGTCATCTTGCTTAATATGTCAGAAAAGTAAAGTTGAACATCAAAAACCATCTGGTGGATTATAACCACTAGAAATACCAGTATGGAAATGGGATGACATTGCCATGGACTTTGTGTCAGGCTTACCTAAAACACAAAGAGGCAATGATGCTATCTGGGTGATAGTCGATAGATTAACAAAATCAGCCCATTTTCTTCCGATCAACATGAAGCATTCACTTGAGAAATTGGCTCAAGTGTACATAAAGGAGATAGTGAGATTACATGGAGTACCATCAAGCATAGTATCTGATAGAGATCCTAGATTTACTTCTCGATTCTGGGGAAGTTTACATAAAGAGCTTGGTACCAGACTGAAGTTAAGCTCTGCCTATCATCCACAGACTGATGGACAGTCAGAGAGGACTATCCAAAGTTTGGAGGATTTACTGAGAGCATGTGTATTAGAACATGGTGGAAGTTGGGAACATTACCTTCCACTAATCGAATTCATTTATAATAATAGTTATCACTCAAGCATTGGGATGACACTATATGAAGCATTATATGGTAGAGAGTGTAGGACACCAATCTGTTGGTTAGAGACAGGTGAACACCTGATTCTTGGACCAGAAATTGTCCAGCAAACAACAGAGCAAATTCGGATGATAAGAAAAAGGATGAAAATTGCGTAGGATCGGCAGAAGTCATATTATGATCAAAGGAGGAAGCCATTAGAATTCTAAGTTGGAGATTATGTATTCTTAAAGATATCACCCAACAAAGGAGTTGGAAGAGTGTTAAAAAGTAAGAAGCTTACTCCAAGATATATAGGACCATATGAGATTCTGAAAAGAATTGGTAAAGTGGCATATCATATTGCATTGCCACCTCACCTTTCCAATCTTCATAATGTGTTCCATGTCTCACAATTACGGAAGTATGTACCTGATCCAGACCATGTGATCGAGGCTGATGATATAGAAGTTAAGGAAAACCTTACGATTCTAGTAACACCAGTGAAGATAATGGACAGAAACGTCAAGCGACTAAGAGGCAAAGAGATCTCATTGGTGAAAGTAGCCTGGCAACAAGGAGATGAAATAAGCATGACTTGGGAACGAGAAAACGAGATGAGAAGTCAATATCCTGAATTATTCTAACAAGGTACTTTAAATTTCGAGGACGAAATTTTTATAACGGGGGGAGAGTGTAACAGCCCAATTTTTAATTAAATTTGAAGCGGTAATTAAACAGTGAAAAAAATTAAAATTTCTCAGAAAAATAAGAAATGAATCCTAGAAAATAGGAAATTGAATTTTGAATATAATGATACTTTTAATCTGACTTAAAACGGAACTAAACGAAAATGGAACGTAGAATAAAAAAATAATAAAATAAAATAAAAATCTTCTATAGTAAAATGCTACAGTAAAATGCTACAGTAAAACGTCACATGAAAAATCTTGTAACTTCATGAGAGTTCTCCATTCTTCCCACCGCCTCATTTCACTTTGATCAGCTACAGTGATTTACTACAGTAATTTGCTATAGTAATTTGCTACAGTACCGCCATTGGAAGCCTATAAATAAGGCTCCAACCTTCCAAATTTCTTCAAACCAAAAACCTTACTAATCCTATAACCTTTCATCTCCCTCTTTAAGTTTTCAAAACCTTCATTACCATACTCAAGCTCTTTAATTTTGCATAAGAAGAAATTACGCAAACTTGAAGATTTGAGGAAATACAACGGAGTTTAGCATAAGAAAAGCTTAAGGATCTTTAATTGAGGTAAGAAAGAGGGGATAGGATATTAAATACATAGAAATTAAGTTAGAATTGCTTACTTAATTGTTTAGAAACTCATATAGTTAGATTTTAATTTAATTTGAATTAAATTGTGAAATTGATGTCAAATGGTTTGGAATATGATATTAAACAATTACTATAACGTAGAAAATGTGTTTCCATATTCTTTGAATTATTAAATGTTATGGAAAATATGTTTCCATATGTTTGAAATATGATATAAAAATTATGGAAAATGTGTTTCCATATGATTGAATTATGATATAAATAATATGGAAAATGTGTTTCCATATTCTTTGAATTACAAACAAAGTATGCTTAATTGATTGTTATAATAATTTTATTGTTATAATTAATTATAAAGGAATTTGATAATTTAATGCATTCATGCATCATATGCATTGGCCGTTCAAAGAATCCGCAAAAGGATTCTTTGAGGGGGTTCCCGGTGGGGGAACGCGCTCTGTTGAGCAACAGACCTCTGCGGTGGTTTTATACCACGGCCGTCTTAAGCACTAAGCAGTGTGTCCTTAAGGTGGGTCCCGCAACACTTGTTATTGATATTATGATATTGTTATCTGATGTGGTGTTGCATTATGGGGCGCGGTATCGGTTGGATATCCGTAAAAATGTTATTGTTGGAAATCACTGCAGATGTTCCCACCAGAATGGATCCATCATGCATTTTCATTCATATAAAAGAACGGAATATAATACATAAGTATAGTACAAAATACTTGTTTAGCATCTGCATCGTATAACATCCTACTTGTGATTGTGTATGTTCTAATTTGATTTCTATTTATTTGATATTTTATCTCACTCTTTCTGTTACTTGTGGCAACCCTTTAGTGGTTAACCAGGAAGACATGTGACAAAGTGGATGTTGCTGAATATGGATGAATTATGAAGGCTTTTGATGATGATGCTTGCTTGCGTGATTACTATTGTTGTATTATGTATATGCTATGTTTTGGTATTTTACATCTTTATATTTTATAAGATCTAGGTGCATGTTGTAAAATATAATATGTATAAAACTCTGATGTTATGTATAATAATAAGAAGTCAATTATGAAACGGTTGCGCACTCTGATATTGTATTAGTAACCTCTGGAATCAGGTTGTGAATCTCTTGATAATTACCAGTGAAAAATAAGTTATCCATGAGATTTTATATGGTGACAGTAATTATCTTGAGATTTGCAAGTTGACTTCAGGGCATTACACCTTTGATGGGTATGATGGCCCAAACAAACATACCATTAACACTACACATACATGCAACATACATTCTAAATTGTACCTCGGGAAGGTATAACTCACAAAATATTGAGATACCTCCCTATGAATATTAAATATTTATTACATATAATTGACGATCTTTGAAAAGATATTTAACGTATTCTTCAAATTTTATAAATACTAAAGGTACACTTTATCCCTACCTTTATTATTTATGCATGTGATACCAAATTATCTTATTCGAAATCCAACTCATTAAAATTTTAATAATGCCTTAAGGGACACCTCCTCAATTTATCTTATTTGGGCGTTTTTGCATGTCAGTCTTCGTGTGTAACCTCTCCATACGGCCCCATTATTTCAAGCCCATATCAATGCTCGCACCCCTACAATGGTATACCTAACCCCTCTCCGTTCGGATCAAAATTTAAGTTGTAAAATATTAAATACGTGTTCATGTTTCATTTTGTGATTAAAAAACTCGATAATAGCTAGCAAGTATATAAGCAACGGTATCTATGTTTATTTCAATTGATGCAATAAAAATACACACGAATTGCAGCCTTTTAGACTCAATTAACTCATTGCTAATGAGTGCTCAAAGGTTACACAAATAGAATCACATAATTCACACCAAACAAATTAAGCTGCTAGTAATGAACACAATGTTCCACTTGAAGGCCCACACTTTTGTTTTCCATCAAATTGATTTGGCAAATAATGGGCAAGACCATCACCATTCTAACTCAAGCTTGAACTGAAACTCCAAGAAAGAATCTTGTGTGCCTCAACTAGCTGCCCTGTGGCAGCAGAGAAGCCAACTCTAACCCATTCAGGAAGAACAGTCCTCAAATCAACCACAAATGAAAGGCTGTTGGAAGAAACATTTTGGTTCACTTGGTTTTGAGGGTAGCTTACTTGCACACTAAGAGTTTTCGTGACAGGTGCATAACTCACATTGGCAAATGCTGTTATCTGATTATTCACAAGGTTGCCATTTTGCCAAGGCACAGTTTTTGCTGAGACAATGGAGTTTATGTCAATGCCTATGTGTGCAGAGACAGGATCCCATGAATTCCCAAAGGAGTCAAACTCAACAGCCACTATTTGGTTTTCGTATGCATTCAAAGCAGAGTCAGCATTGAAGAGTCCTAGGAATCCACCAGCAGAGTTTTGAGGAATGTAAGAGGTGAATGGTGCAATGAAGAAAGATATGCCATCACCAAAAAGTCCAGGACCATTTGGTGCCACAACAAAGGAGAATGTAGTGGTAAACCCTGCAAGTTCTCCTCTTTTAGCATCCCAAAGGTGCACTGGTCCTGCATAGGAGGCTCTGCCAACACTGTTGGGTGAGGGAACACTACCATTTCCAATCTTTGTAAGTTGTAGAACACCGTTTGATGCAAAGGCATCACCTTGGAAGGTGATGTCAGTTGTGTATGGCCCAAAACTTGGGAAATTGAAAGAAGCTGAGTTCACATTGTGAACCAGCATCATGAAGAAGGAAATGATGATTACTAGGAGAGACATTAGGCTTACGGGCCTTGAGATGTTGAAGACCATGCTTCCAAAATTTTGTTATGATGTGGAGAATATGGTGAAATGTTTCCTTATATAATCAAACAGCTTCTTGGACATATACATATAACCAGCTGGCTGAATAAGAGGGAACAATTATAAAAAAAGGATGGCCAGCAAAGAAAAATAATTGAAAATCAGTTGATGAAGCCAAATGACTTGCATAGAAGGCATGGATTAGAGGGATTATGGACTTAAAGTTGGTTACAACGATGAAATTTCATTTTTGGATCTGGCTAAGTAGCTGGTGTTCTTAGAGGGTACAATGTAACATAGTAACATAGCAAGTAACAAAATTAATAGTAAACAATGCAATTGAAGGAAGGCCTGCCGAAAAAAAGTATAATAATTGTTAATTTCTATGATTCTAACAAAGAGACCACCCTGAAGTCTCTATTACTTGTCACCACATCATGTTATCATGGTCTTGGAATTAAATTTGGCGTCCTCTCTTCCTGTCTCTTTTGTAACTCCTTTTTTCCTATTCCTTTAATTGAATATTCAACTAGAGACCATAGAAAAAAACTTAGACAAAGGAGCAATAGATTAAATTATTGGGATATTATAAATTCTAACACTTATATATATTATATACCAATCATATCGAACACCATTGTAAATTATTTTATTATGACATAAAGAAGAGAGAAACCGAAAATAAAAAATGGAGTTAATTTCTTAACCGGAAGAAAACTCTAAAATAAATTTATCTCGTGAATAAGAAAGTTATTATCGGTCAAATCACTACTGGTCCCTTATGTTTTTGGTTTGTTTTAAGTGAATCTTGTAAGTCTTTCTTTTTTTTGTTTTAAATAAGTCTATTGTCTCTCTAAACAGTGTCAAACAAGTCACTTTCGTTATTTTTTTTGCACATCTCAATCAAAAACTAACGTGACAACAAGGGTTACAATTTGAACTTGTCACCTCACCCTCTCCAACCATCACCATCATCATATCCTTTTTGACCTTGCATTGCATGCATGGAGAAGTTCAAGGTTATGGTAGGGTGAACATCTTTATTAATTAGAAAATATGATGAAATTAACTTTTGAAAGAAAGCACAAATAATAAAAGGATCACATACTAATAGAAAAGAAGAATTTGTATCACGGTTAAGAGGTGATGAGGAAGATGAGATTGAAGATGTCCTTGATGAAGATGTAGCTACGAGACAAGCCACTTAAGGAAGAATAGTGTCGTAAAGACAATAGGGAAAACAAACAAAGATTCAGACATCAAAATGTAAGATTAAATTATATGTATGAAAATGGAGGTAGCATTACTCCGGGTGGAGCATCTACTCAAAATCATCCAAATGATCATGAACAAAGACTAAGATATGTTGATGTTGATCTGGCAAGAAGTAAAAGCATGATATAACCATATGTTAACAAAGGATTCATGAAAACAATAAAAAATAGGAAAATCATGTCTAAATTAATAATTATGAGTCTTTTCTTATGAACCTATCTAGTTCCTCGTGGCTACATATTTTGCTAAGTGTGGTTATAGATCCGAGACTCAATGTTGAATGTCTTACTCTTTATGAGGTCTCAAAGATATACTTGGATAATGAATATCAATCCATGCAAAAATATATGCAAGAATTGAAACCAACATGTAGGAAATAAGGGTCGCTATGTTTGACTAGTACAAATCACATGCACATCATGAATTATTTTAGTATAATGCAATAAAGGTACAATTAATGTTTCTAAAATTTATTGATATGCATCTGGTTTGGTTTTACCAGTAAAAATACTAACAATTGTGGAAGAGAATAGAGAAGGTTATGCTTAAGTGGTCGTTGCTAATAATGAAGAAACATTATTAGTTTGAAATTGATGGAAAATAAACCATTTATTTATTTGTTGGCTTATGTACCTCATTGCTTGGATTTGTGCTTAGAAGATATTGAAAAAAAAATATAGTGTCTAGAAATTTCTAGATGAAGAAAAGAGAGTAACTTTATTTATCTACAATCACATATGGATAATAAATTTGATGAAAAATATACTCGTGGTAAAGAAATTATTTGTTCATTCATCACTCATTTTGCAACATAATTTTTGTAAATTGAATAATTATAAAGTACAAGGAATCTTAGAGATGTAAGCTAAAAACGATTAGCCTTAAATGGATCCTAATAAGATTGCTACTTTTACTTTTGTTGATATTATATATATATATATATATATATATATATATATATAATTGTTTATTTAATTAGTTGAATGGTGGTTGATATATGGATTTTGTGTTCCTTAACTTCAATGTATAGTTATAAAAGTTTCAAGTCAAACAACTTTAGCTTCAAACTGTAAGAGAATTTAAAATTAAAGTATCATAGATCGTAACACTACTAATAAAAGATCATTCAGCGACGGCCCTAAGCCGTCGCTAAATCATATGAATTGTGTCGCTAAGTGAATTAGCAACGGGCATTTTAACGGTAAAAACATCGTCGCTAACATAATCGTCGCTGGTAGAACAACGACGAGGGAAGCACCTTGTCGTAAGAGTTGTGACAGCGTAACGTCGTTGCTACTTTGGTCCCATGGTTGGTGACGCACCTCGTCGCTGGTGTCACATGTAACATCCCGGGTAATTAAATTAATTTTGTGACTGGCGGAGAAATATTACTAATTATCTCCGAATTAAATTCTAGATTTAGGAATTATTATTAGTTAATATAAATACAATTAAAATAATTAAATACTGTTGGATTAAATTAAATTATTGATTGGTTAATATTAAAATTTAAATAAGAGTTTAAATAGGTAATGGTAAGTTTAAAAGTTACCAAAAGGTTAAAAGTAAAAGTTAAATTTGAAATTTCTTTTAAAAAAAGAAAAGGAAAATGGTAAATTACCAAATTACCCTTATGCATATAAAACAAAAGTCACTCTTTTCTTCTTCCTTAGGCATTTCACGTGTGAACTTCTTCTTCCTCCATTTCCATTGCCATGACTTTTATGCTTTCGATTGATGGCCCATTTTGCATCGGAACTTTAAATTGATCGTGTTTTCAAAATCAAGACCTCGAGGTATTGCCCAATTGCACCTTCAATATCAAGCTTCTCCTTCCTTTTTCCCTTTCTCTCTTTAGACGTGAATTGCATGTTGAGTGGCAGCTGGTGATTCCATGTTTTATGGTAATGTGGGGCTTGAGCATTGATCCTAGGGCAATGGGTATGATGGAAAACTAACGAGTTTCATGTTTTGGAGTTCGTAGGTGCCGGAATGAGTGTTAGAAGACCGTTTGGTGAAGTGAACATCAGAACTGGAACAGTGAACTATTTGATTGTGAGGCACGATCGATATCGTGAACAACTCGTTGAAGCTTGAAAATAAGGTAAGGGGGTGTTTGGGTGGTAATTAATTGAAATTGGTCAGTGAACAATTAAAATTAGGAAGTATATAATGTTTGTAATAAGTGGAAAAGTTGAGAAATGTGGTAGAATGGTAAATATGTATATGCATAATGATAAGAATGAGTTGTGTGAATTGTGAATGATTAATTGAGAGTTGTGGGTGTATGAGAAATTGATTTTTATGATCGAATGTATATGTATATGATTATATATAATTGACAGGGTTTGAATTGTATGTTTGGTAGGTGTACGTTGATGAATATGATGAATATTGATGAGTATGCATTGAAATTAGATATGTGAGGGCTGGTTCTGTGTGGCCACCCTATGTGATGACTTGTTATTGATTATTGCCCAGTGGATATGTTATTTGAGATGCATGTATGTGATTATATGGTGTGGGATGACCGACAATATGATTTGCCTCTTGCTTTCAGCTTCTATGGTCCTTTAAGGCCCAGTTGAGTTACCCTGTGGTCAAGTAGGACCCAGTGGTTGAGGTGGAGAGTCAAGTCGGGCTCGGTGAACTAAGTCGGGTTTGGTGAACTAAGTCGGGTTCACAGGGTGTCAAGTCGGACCCCTAGCTAAAGACTGATCCTTTAGTATCCAGATACTAGGCGTCAGATTGTATGATAAGAGTTAGTTGTGTACCAATTGTATGACTATATTGATGCATGAGTTAGTGACTGGTATGAAAATAATGATCTACTATGATATAATGGTTGTATGAGTTGTAGGGAATCAAGGAAGTTAAGCTGTAAAGATGGTAAAGCATTTGTATTATGTTTACCGTTTTATATTAATTATGATGTAGTTTCCAAACACTCACCCTTGCTGTGGTTTTCCTTTTTAGTAACCAATGATGGGGAGGATGCTGACGCCTCAGACAAAAATGCCAAGTGAGAACCTGATGCCAAGAAAGCTGTTGAATTTGTAATTGATGTAATAATGTATTAAAAGACGCGGTAGAACAACTTATATGTGTGTAGATTGTTTGATATTCTAGCTAAAGTATTGATGTTGATATGGTAATGGTTATGTATGTATGGCACTGAGCCATCTTATGAATGTGTGTGATAGGCAGGTGTTATGGTATGTGTGTGATATATATGATTGCGTGTGGATACGAATAAATGATGATGAGTGATGAATAAAAATTGGTATGGTGTGTATTGATGAAACTAGTTAGAATTGTGTGGATTTAGGAGCCGGGTGAGTAGTTTTGTGGTCCGGTGGATTTCGAGATCCCGAAAAGGATCAATAGGTTTCCCACTTCATATTGAACTTGTACATATAGGCATTGTGGTGGTTAGAGTCCATTTGCTAGGTTTGGTGCATCAAGTTGCATTATTTTGACTTTGAACGTGATTTTTGCATATCTCATGCATATGTTAGAATTTGGGTGAACGGACTTCGCCAACGGCTCTAAAATGACAAAAACATGTCGCCTATGAAATTTGGTGTCATTTGGAGTCTAATCGGGGGAGTTAGGTGCCTTGGAAGTCGAGAAGTTTAGGAATGTTGTATAATTTGCTTGAGCAAGTGCTTTTTCGCTTAAGCGAGTTCCTCCCCTACTTGAAGGTCTAATTCTGGAGCGAATTCACTTGAGCGAGATGGAGCTCACTTGAGCGAATTAGGTCTTGATGCTCACTGGAGTAATTTTGCTTGAGCGAGATAGAGCTCGCTCGAGTGAATTGGAACATGTTGTCACTTGAGCAAGTACCTCTCGTTTTAGCGAATTTAATCGAAATTGCTTTTGTTGAACTTTCGCTCGAGCGAGTAACTGTTGCTTGAGCAAGATTGCCTTGATTGTTCTCTGCCTCCTTTTTTTCCCGAGCAAATATGGCTTCGCTTGAGCAAATGTTGTGCCTCTGTTCCATATGTATGGCTCGCTCAAGCGAGAGTGGTCTCGCTTGAGCGAGAGCTCATATTTTCGCTTCTGTTGCATACTCGCTCAAGCGAGTTGAGCCCGCTTGAGCGAGTTGGGCCCTGTTTGGTGTTTCTTCCTTTTTCTCATGTTGGGTGTAGGGAGTTCTAGGGCCATTGAGGGCCCTTGTGTTTCACTTAGCATATAAATTCTATAATGATGAGCTTTCAAAATATTGATTTAGACGTTTATCGTGAAATTCTTTTTGGTAAATTCTTCCATTTATATTTTTTTATTCCATCACTTGCACTGAATTAATCAAAAATAAACTTGAGTTGATTAAGATAATTATGTGAGGGATCCCCACATCACAGGTTAGCGACCTTCATATCCCATCGCGACATTGCTGCCATATAGCGACCATAGTACCCGTCACTACATTGCTGCCATATAGCGACCACCATACCTGTCGCTACATCGCTTCCATATAGCGACCACCGTACCTGTCACTACATTGCTGTCACATAGCGACCACCATACTTGTCGCTACATTGCTACTAGATAACAACCACTATTTTCGTCGCTACAGTACTGGCAGATAGCGACTACCTCCTTTTGTCGCTAACTTGTTGCCAGATAGCGACCACCATTGTCCATCGCTAATGTGAACATGGTTTTTTTAGGGATTTTTGTTAATTATTTTTTAATTAAATTAGTTAAATATTAAATATTAAATATTAAATATTAAATATCGGTCATTAATGACTAACTATATTGCCTATTATTATTATAATTTAGGGTTTTCCTTTGTTGAATTTGAATTTTTAGTAATAGAATATTAAATTGGCAAATTCACATGGAAAAAGAGAATAAGATAAAATAGATACTGAATGAGATAAACTGTAAACCAAATATATATACAATCTATACAATAATACCAAAAAATGAACCATAGAAAAGTAAAATCACGGTGTAAGGGGATCCTGTGGTGGTGGTGGTTGGGACAACTGGGAAGTAGAGGGGGTTAGCCTCGCCATCATCTACATGTGTAGTTTAAGCATGTGTAAGTTAAATTAAATTACCGCCATTTCCGTTGATTTTTGGTTAACCCAACCATAGGCTTTGTTTTTCTTGGACATTTGCATGACCTCATACAATGATGGCTTGCGGTGCTCCTTCAGCTCCTGTAGTTCATAATGTATTGAGATTGTTAGTGGAAAACATATTAAGTCATTCATAAAAAAATGTTTAACAAAATATACTTACAAATCTTTTTTATGCTCGAGGACTGAAATGTTGCCCCCAGTGTGGATAGAGGCTGTAACATTAGCTGCTCTGTTTGCCTTGTTCCTAGCACTAGCCTTCTGGAACAAGACACCTCCTCAGTTCTGTACCATGCCATCCCAGTGTGCCTTAGGGATCCAACGAAGGCGTTCGCCCTTATCCCTTAGTTTCAAAAGGGTACTCTTGATGATTTTGGAGGTATTTGTGGCAAAGACCTTCATAATCTCATCAATCCTGGACAACCTTACCAGCATCTGTCCAAGAGATGTATTGACCATCCCACTAGGCCTTTAGAACCTTAGTAATCGCTTTAGTAGTGCGACTACTATCAACAACGTTGTAATAAACAACAACTAGAAACAATAAACCAATATAGACATAAAGAGGCTACCAAAATTTTGGTAGAGTCTCCGCTGTAAATATAACATTTCTAAATTTGAACAATTACCCTGTTATAAGCATAAGACTTCCTAGTATAGTTTAATGTATCCAAGTACTAAATAACTAACATACAACAAACAAATTTAGGTACTATATGAATTTTAAGTACGAAATAACTAACAAGCTACAAACCAAGAAACTTAAAACAAATTATATAGTATACATACTCCTCTCTGCCTGACAGCGAGACTAGAGTTGGTAGGGGGAATGCTGGAGGTAGGCTCGCCTTGAGGCCATGATCTTCAAAACTTGATAGTGAAGAAGTCTATTGTGCTGTGGTCTATGGTGGTGAAGGAGTCTGTTGTACTGTGGTGGTTTGTTGTGGTGTGATTTGCTGTGATGGTGTGGTCTGTTATGAGGTGGTGGTCTGCTTTAGGGTAGTGATCTGTTGTGGTATGCCAATACAGGATCCTGGAGTCCTCAAACCACCACCTCGGCTGAAGGGTAGTTTACGTCCTGCCATCTGTGGATAAAACCATGAAAACAAATGTTAGTCTCAAACTATAAATATATGTATATATGTATATATGTTGAATAAATATATACTCTATGTCTATTTTAGTTTGAAATTCTCCCTCAGTTTCAATGTTACTACGGCTATCTGTTTCAACAGGGTCCTCAGTCTCCAAATCGGCCCTAGACTTTTTTGATTGGGAGACAACCTCTTCGTCAATGTGCTCACTCCCCGTAGTGGAAAATGTCTCATCCAATATCATTGGATCACTGTTGAACAGCAAATGACTGTCATTGAGCTCGTTCGAAGCAAGCTGATAAGCATCCTCAACTTCATCAGAGACATTATTAGGGATTTGACTTTGGGCCTTGGCCTTAATGACTACATACCAGTCCTGAAGCCCTCTAGGGAAGTCTGTGTAATAAACCCGTTCAGCTTGTTGGGCAAAATCCCATAAGATACTTTGCTTCACCCAGTGGTGTTCCTTCCCATAATTCGCAAACCCCTTAACATTCTTATCCCAAATATACGAATACTCCGAGACTCTCTGCCAAACCTGTGTACCGGATAACCTATGAGGTGGAGGTTTATTAACAACCTTGTTCTTCTTAAAAGTAGTTTTATTTCTCCTAAATAGGTGATCCAACGGTAGAAACTTTCTATGACAATCAAAAATACTTGTCTTGCCACAAATAGGGAGTGATTCCCCCCCGGTATGTTCCATGCATACAGAGTAAACAAGCTTCCTAGACGTTGACCATACAGAAAGCATACCATACACAAAAAAGTCATTAATGGTCCACAACAAAATAGCCCACATCATGAAATTATTCTTCAAGGATGCATCATAGGTCATCATCCTAACATCCCACAATTGTGACAACTCCTTAACGAACAATTGCAAAAACATGTCTATTTTGGCCTTGGATTTTTGGGTCTTGGAACCAGTACAAATAGAAACATGACCTCCCTCTTCATACACATATTAGGAGGCAGATTGTATGAGATTAGTATAACTAGCCAACAAGAGTATGCTTTTCCATATTGACCAAATGGGTTGAACCCATCATTACATAAGCCAAGTCGTACTCGCTTGAAAAAGTATGGATATAGCTCATCCAAACACTTCCATGCTTTCCTGTCAGAAGGATGGTATAAAAGACCCTCCTATGTTCGATTCAGAGCATGCCAATGTATATGTTTTGTTGTGGACAATGAGGTGTATAAACGTTGAAGACGCGGTGTTATGGGAAAGTACCATATTTTCTTCCTGGCCATCCTAGTTCCTTTCACCTTTCTTTTAATAGTTTTGTAGCGGTCTTGTCTGTAAACTCATTCTGAAACAACATATACTTGCCAACACAACATTCTATCTTCATAAACCCAACCCCAGGTTTGCTACTATTTTCTTAGCATGTTACAGGTTTGATGGCATTTGATGAAAATACATAGTGGAACCCATTAAATTGACTATTCTATTAAAATAATCTCCCAAGAGATTATATTCTGTCTTTAAGCTTAAAGTAGTTAGGGAGGCAAATAATTCGGTGTGACTCTAGTACCCCTCACAATGGAGTCTGAGTTGCTGCCAACAAATCATAAAATCTCTTGACCTTCGAATTAGGACCCTCTCCTCTACATTCTCTTCCTTATTCTTGGCTTGGTCATCATGTTCTAGCATACGCCTGATGGAGGGTCCAACATGATCCATCACCATCTGCTCTATGTTGTTGTACATATCCTTGTTCCCTCCAACCTCATAGTAGGACTGTTGCATGGTTGTGGTCGGTGGCCTGGGTGGTAATTGCTCACCATGGTCGTACCAGTAGTAGTATCTCTCCATGAACCCCTTCTCACTTAGGTGACACATGACATCATCCATGTATTCAAAACTTATGCATTTACACTTTAAGCACGAACAACGAATCTTCTGCGTCACTTTAAAATCAGGAGCGTTCGTCGTATCATACAGAATAAACTCCAACAACCCTATCATAAACTCCTTAGTCACTCACCGATTGTGATCTAACCGGTTGTACATCCATCACTGATTTGCCAGAATCTCCATTCATGATATCTAACAAGCATAATTCTAGTTACTTTAATTTAAATATTATGTGACTATCATCACAAATCACTATCTATCTCTTGGATGTTGTAAATAGGTGGAGCCCTATCCCGTTCGGGATGAATATGTAACCATCCATAACCCATCTACGTGTTTGCGTCAACCTTGTATTGTTGATATTCATTTGAAATTTTGACAGCATTTCACATTGATCCTAGAGTACACAGAGATACGTGTTGCTATGAAACACCGCATGCAGACATGCACTTAGAGTCAATACGAAACATAGTAACCGGGATTTCAAACAAACATTAACAAAACAAGTTAGACCACAAACAACATCGATGGGTTACGCCCTACTGGTTACAAATTTATCCCAAACTGTCCAACTTGGACAATTCAAGATCCAATACAAAACGGTATATCAGCCGGTTGTCTTAAATCTTGAACGGGAACCTAGTGGGTACAGACACGACTAAATCCTACATTGTTAAACTTTAATATACTTTTTCATGTACCCTAAAATAAGGAGTCTCCCAAAATTTCAATAGAGTCTCCCCTGTAAACTAGACATTTCTAAATTTTTAAAAACGCCCTGTTACATACAAAAACATTCCAATACAGTTCAATATATAACTACGACTTGTATATGAAATTAAGGCAAACAACACCACAACCTAGTGAGCTCTGCTCTCCACTAATAGACAACAATACACATGCATACATAAAACACACGTTATCAACACACAAAACCAATGCCTAATGAACTCTGCTCTCCACTAACAAACAATAATACACATACATACATAAAACACATGTTATCAGCACACAAAACCAATGCCTAATGAGCTATGCTTTCCACTAACAAACAATAAATAACTTGCATTCAATGATACTGTCAAGCACTACAATGTATGACAGTGGTTTGATAAACTTACCTCTATGTTGCACCTAACTACAATCAAAGCACGCAAATGAATACTCTCTCCCTAACTACAATGCACAAACAGAAAGTGCAGCTGAAAAATATATGCATATTGCATTGCTACTAAGTGGAAATCATTAGTGATGTATTGCGAGTGTAAAGATTGATATACAATGTCACAAAAATATTATAAAATAATATGTTAAGATATTTGCACATAGAATCAATCAGTAATTAACTATGTAAATCAACCGTTAAATGAGGTTTAACTAAAAATTTATTTGTTAAGTATCTAAAATATTTTTCCTATTAAATATTGATTAATGGTGTCTTTTTTACATAATTAACTATTAAATAGAAATCAATGAATAAATAGTAAAAAATATGATAAAATAATATGTTAAGATATATTCACATAGAAACAAGTAAAATAAAAAAATTATAGAAAACAGTTTGTTAAGGAATCAATTAATCAAGTTTGTAATTCAACCACATTAAAAAAAATTTAAAACTAAAAGTATTTAAACTAAATATATATTACCTAAAGTTATAATAAAAATTTGAATTAATTAATTAAGATGACTATGTCCCATACTTCTACTTGGTTTTTATGATTTTGTCTTATAAACAAAGGGAGTAGCTAACTTTGAGTGAAGTTGCGTTTTTTTAATCTCATTCATGTGGATGTGAATATCAGCATCTTCTCCTTACACGAGTATCTTTCCCTTTCTTAACTATTAGTTATGTATTTATGTTGGGTTCATGATTTTCTTTTCAAGAATCCATCAATATTGCAAAGATGTTGACACCCAAAAATACAAAGTGTTAGATGACATGAATTACAAAATAAGGTTACACATAAACTCAGGTTTAAGCTTATGGAATTAGTATATATGGTTGATCTTATTTTTTATACTTATAGAGGCCATGTTTATCCACTTACTTTTGATAATTGCTATAGTACTAATTAATATAATATTAAAATTATATGAAATTCAACAAGTGTCCTTGGCAATCACAAGAACAAACAACTACTTCGATGGAGTTGAGAGCAGATGTTCAATGCATGAATACATCATGCAAAAGTATCTGCCCTGCTGTTATTGTCAAGTCTTATCCTATGGCAATGGCACACATATATATACACAATATTATTGAGCACAGCCACATGAAACTGTCATATATTTTTTCTATTGGAAGATTTTTAAATCAGAAATATATAGAAATAAAAACAAAGCAAGTGCAAAGAATAAGGGGGGAGGGAATGCTTATTTAAATTTCTTAATTAGATTACTTAAATGGGCTTACAATGTTGGTTCTTTTAGGATGTATATATCACACCTACAATATACAAATGATACCTTGATATTTTGTGATGCAAAATATGAGTGTTTTGATTATCAGAAAGATTTTAAGGGTTTTTTGCCACACACTAGATTGTTTAGAGTAACTGAAAATAAAAAGACCTCTATTTGTATTTGGGAGAAAAGAATATCTCAAAAATGGGATGGTGACAAAGGATTGGAAGTGGAGAAGGGTATTTTCTTTGGGGGAAGAGAACTTCTCTGAATTAGAGAAGTTATATAGGGCAAGTATACAAGAAAGTTAGAAGGTTGGTGGTTGTGGAAAGGGGATGCTTCAGGGGTGTATTCAGTTAAGTTAACACTTGACATGTGAATCGATTTTAGCAGATAATAATCTGGCCCCAAGCTGGATTTTTAATAGTACTGATTGGTGCCCTTGGCTTGGTAATGCATATTACAAAGACTACCATCAAAGTTTGAGTTGGCTAAACATGGAATAATTCCCAACTCTGATATAATGTGTCCCGCCTGCTCAAATGACTCAAACTCCAAATTATTTCTTTTTCCTATCCCTAGGATTATATAACATTTGGATGACTTGTCCAAAATGGTGCGGGCAACAAATGATATTTCCATGTAACAAATCAGTTTATGAGCTTGAAAAGTTACAAAACAAATCAAAGCTAACTTAATAAACAGATTCCAAATAGGACCAAACATAAATCAGTCTGCAACACATTGAATACAAATCACATAACACAAAGACAAAAATGCACTAATGCGCAAGCTAATTTCCCTAACAATCCTTCTCCTAAAAGCAACAAGGCTCCATACATTCTTTTTCAATCTCACGCAACACAAACTACACACACCACTAACGACTCTGTACCTAATAATGTCGTCCATAACAATGTTCATATGAATCCAAGGCAAGCACAAGAAATAAATAAATACATGTTCTCAAAACACAATCAATAACAACAAATCACAAAAAATCTCAGTCGATAAATAACAATGATTATCAAGAATGAATAAACAACAAAAGGAACAGATATATGATTAATTTTTATAGTGTAACCATCCTGACACTGTAAAATTCATGAACAACATAATGAAATCATCGGATGCAACATAATGAAATCAAGAAAAGCAAGAAAGCAATACAGTGAATGGGAATTCCTAAAGGATGAAGAAAGCAAGAAACCAATACATACATGCTAAGTGATTCAGAACAAGCACATTGGGTTTTTAATTATGGTACTGACTAACCTGACAAGGAGAAATCACTGAGACGCCGGTGAGGGAGCTTTCGGATGTAGGCACGGAGGAGACAGAAGGAGAAACCTCCAAAGAGAGGAAGGAGGATGGAGGGAGTGGGGGAAGGAGAGAGACAGAGGGAGGGAAGGAGACAAAGAGAGGGAGGGAGACAGACTAAGGGAGTCAGAGGAAAACGGAGAGAAGGAGAGTTAGGGTAAATGATTAGGGAAGAGAGACTATTCGAATTAGATTAAGAAGTTAGCAATGGTCATAAACCATTGCTAAAAACATCACTAAAAAGGCCACCTTGCAGATAAAGCGACTGAAGAACATATACGGTCGCATCTAAATACCATGTAGCGACGAACGACACCACCGTTGCTAATGTGGCCCCAAATAGTGATCGTTTCACCTATCCGACCCTAAATTGGTAATCATCAGTGACAGTCAAAACCTATCCATCACTACATTACGGTAACTAATTTTCTTTTGAAAGTCTCATTTTACATTGCGGTCGCTAACTTTAGGTAGCTATCAGGGGCTTTTTTAGTAGAGATAGCGACGGAAATAGCGACGATCGATCTAATATACTATATAGCGACGACCATCTAATTGTCGCTACCTTTTCCCTCCTTCTTATGTTTTGGTTTCCCCTAGCGTTTTTTGTTGGCTCCAAAGATAGCGACGGACGCTTCCGTCACTAAAAACAAGAAATGATAAATGAAGAAGTTAATAAGAGATAGAGAATAGCTTCAATCTAATTACTTTGGATATTTTAAGAAAAAAAAAGATATCCATTACCTCCATGGTTTGTAAAAAGAGAAAGACTCTTGTTGGATAGGATCCAAAATGTTCAATGATCTCTATTAATTCTAATGATGAATATGAAGGATTAATATATGAGAATAATTCTGATTTTAATAACCTAGTCAAGATGGTAGCAATGATTTAACTCCACCAAGTAATAATAGTGGTAGGGATCATGGTGATGTTAATCATATAAAGCGAGCTCAAGGAAAAGGTGAAATGTCATTTGATTCAAAAAAATCTCATGCCTTGTATGAGACAATATAATCAAATTCCTTTTCATCATATTTTTAGAGGTAAAAGTACCGTTGAAGCCACATCTAAGAAAAATGAAAGACAAGATTATGATTGGTAGTATAGCAAAATTTGTTGGGGATTTTAATATTGGTGAATCACTTGAAGGAAGTCAATACAATTACCCACCACAGTCTCTTTATAGGCCACATGACTATTTCCAATTGAATAATCAACCTGTTATAATTTATCTAGATTGTGATGAGCAAATAAGCTCAACATTTTTTTATTATGCATTTGAAAATATAATAATGGTTAAACTGATGATGAAGGTTATAATCTCACTTTATTCTTCAATGTTTTAACTAGTGAAACAAACAAACTTGCATGAAATTATGCATGCATGGATGAAATATTTTATAAGTAGTAGATGTTTTGATTTATATGTAATGTTGTTTAATTAATACTTTTACATTGTACAACTAACATTTTTCTGAAAAAAATATATATAATTAATTATATATAAATTATATAATATTACAAATGATTTTATTATAATTTATGTGAAAATATAAATAATTCACACCGCAGAAACACCAATCCGTATTGCAACATTTGAAATACAAAATCCGTAACGTGTTTATAGTTGAGGAAACAAATTTATAAAAATGAAAAAATTTAAAGGTTAATATTGATTTTTTACGTTATTTGAGACAATCAAAACTCTATTTGACGTTGGATATTTTTTAATTAGTCAAACCGATTGACCAACCCAACTAAAAAGCAAAGAAGCTCTACGACCATCAAGTGACTCATCATTAAAAGCGTAAATGCAACGAATATTATTCATAATTTGAATTTGAATTTGAAGCCAATCCTGATTAGGAAAACAACTTCACAGCACTAACAGTAACTAACTATTAACGTCCATGCGAAGCCACACAACAGATCTTAACTTATTCTGTTAACAAGCACTTTATTCTCTAGCTTCTCCCGGCCATGCGGCTCTACAAGGAGGAGCTGAAAGACCATGAAAGAATGTCATGTGTTTCAACCAAGTTACCAGTGGTCGCAGAGAAACCGATTATAACCCATTCCGGCAGAACAGTCGCTAAATCAACATGATACGACAAAACAGTAGCATTCAAATTCACTGGACTGTTTGGATAAAACACAGACACACTCAATAAACTGTAGGCAGATTGATAGCTAATGCTTGCTACTCCAATTTGACCTTGTGGTTGACTATCACTTGGCCATGGCACAGTTGCAACGGACCTAATGGAATTGATGTTGATTCCAATATGTGGAGAATCAAGGTCTGGGTAGTTGGGGTCCCACTCATTTGCAAAGCTATCAAACTCAACAGCAACAACCTGGTTTAAGGAAGTGTTGAATGCTGTTTCTTGGTTGAAGAGTCCAAGGAATCCACCACTTGATCTGTCTGGGAAGCCAAAGTCTAGTGACGCAAGGAAGAAGGTGAAGCCATCGGCATGAAGTGTTGTCCCCTTTGGGTTCACAACAAAGGAGAACCCAGTGGTGAAGTCTGCGGTTTTGCCACTTGCCTTGTCAGAGAGATGAACTGAACCAAAGAATGCAGAGAGACCAACACTGTGCTGAGTTGGGTTACCGTATTGGTCCTTATTGGTTAGTTGTAGTATTCCATCTTTGGTTTTGGCATCACCATCCACTAATATGCTTTTGAGACCTGGCTCGATAATGGGGAAGCTGAAAGAAAGTGACTCTGACTTGACGTTGGTAACTAGCAAGAGGAAGAAAATGATAGTCATTAGGAAATCAGAGAAGGGGTATTGAAGTTTTGACTTGTAGTTAGCCATTGCTGTGTTTTTGTGAGTGATGATCGATGCGTGGAGCAAGGGAGAGAATGAAGCTATTTATAGGATTTTTAATTTTGAAGGATCGATGTTGAGGAAAACAATTGATGGAACAATGTTTTTGTCAAAACTAGGCATGGAATGAATTATTTAATTATTGGTGATAGTCAATCGCGGGCGAGAAAAGTGAAGAAAATTTCCTATGAAAAAGAAGCTATCACACATGCAGTCCGTAGTAAGTTCGTCAACTAGTATTTGGACATCACTGTTTGTCTCCCTCGTAGGATAAAATATTATATGCATGGTGCTTGTATCATTAGTTCCAATTAATCGTAGAGCACATTCAAGAGTCTAAACCCGAATGTTGTGACCCCGTAGGGAGAAATTCTTACACGGAAAGCTACGTTATCTCCTGCTCCGGTCGATAATTTCTTTAACATGTGGTATATTTTGTTAAGAAAACCGAATGGTGTTTCCACCATTATTGTGTTCACCTATTAAGCTGCATGTGTGGATGTAACCATTAACATGTACTTTGAAAGAAAGAATAGAAACAATTGTCCGTTGAATATTTTCCCCATTAAGCAATATCAGTATGAAACTTACTCGAATCCCCACTATGAAGTAACTGGGAGAGGGTCTCTGAAGCTTCAGTTGTTCTCAGGTTTCAATAGGTACAAACTTATAACAAAGAAATGAATTTGTCAACTGCTTTTGGATTCACTATACTACCTAAGCCTCTACTTATAACAATAGAAGAAGCGGCTGTTATATTTGCCTCTACTTAGACCATTTATAGTTATAAGCCTGAAATTGTATTGTTAGTGCTGTAAAATTTTGTACAACCCTCCTAGTAAGTTGCTCATATTTCAATTTGGGTATGAAAGGAGACCTTGATTTGGTTATAATTTGGTCGGCTCTTTCCTTGAATAGTAGATTTTACACATTTACATTTTCCATCTTGTCAGTTATTTTTTCCTCTGATATATGCTTTTATTTTGTATACTACTTCATGTGGAACAACATAAGTATAGGAGTATACCAAAGGAGATTGGAAATATCGAAACTTTACACTCTTGTAAGTTGAATTGTCCCTTTTGGCCACTATAATAAGCACCTTATGCTTATGTAAGTTGTCACCTTGATGATTCTGATTCTTTTTACACATGTGAATAAACTTGTCATTGTATCAGATTAAGTATTTTTAAGGAAATTGAAGTGAAACACTTGCTCCTATAGGATTGACAAATGAATTCAAATGGCTCCCTAAATAAGTAGCTACTACTTCGACTCAACAGCTACATTGTTTCTGCTTTCTTCTTTCTTATCAAATGAAGCTTTTGCAGTCTCTTGAATGGAAATTAGCTAACAAGTCATCTTCTACAAGACCGTGAGGCTTTACTCCAATATCCACTCATTTCAATTCTTCACACCACCACCGAATCCTCACTCTAACTCTCCTCTTCAATCCCTTATCATTCCACTCCTACTTCATATCACTTCAACTCGTCCATTTCTCTTAGCTTTCGTTATCTCTTTGCGCTCATGAACACCATTTCTCTCTCTTTCGTTGCACTTCATCACTCCTCCTTTCATCAACCCACCACCGTGAACCATTTCACCACCCACCGCCCTCTCAATCTCTCGTGCTCACATGTTTTTTCCTTCTCGAAACCACCACACCACCGTAACCTCCATTCTTATCTTCTTCCTCATGCATGCAAAGGATCAGACGTGAAGAACTCTCTTACATCTTCTCTCTAGCACCCGAGGCTCTCCATTTGCATCACCAACCTCACGGCTACCACCTTGAAAGACATGCCAGCCATGACCATGGCCTAAGCATGCATGTGATGATCTTGAGAACTTGGTTGTGTACTATTAAAAAGGCGTCAACAGGATTTCAAAGTTTCAGAGTAGTTTCCACATCGTGACGGCTAGTTTCATAATCCTCGGATATCGACGTTCAAAGCTGAATTGGGTAATATACAAGGAAGTTTATCATTCAAGTATTGAGTAGTAATTTTAATTTCGGTGCGGGTTTTATGATTAAAGAATTTATTTTAAATATTGATGCCCGAAAAATATTACTTTTTATAAAATAAAAATGTAACTATTATTATATTATAAAACATTTATTTATAGATAAGAGTTTGACTTTTGATAAACGAGATTGATATTATGAGAATTTAATTTGTAAAATCTTATTAAAAATATTATTTGATATGTGTTGTTGATGAATGACCTATGGTGATATGGATAATATTGTGAAAGTTAAATTAATATTATAAAAATGATATTCATGATGCTTAATACTTGATGTTGTGAATCATTATTTGATATGGTGTATAGTAGAAAATTATTGGTTATGCTTTGTTACGACATTATATGGTTAAAGCCTGGAATGTTGCTGTTATGTTGTTGATGGTTTATTGTTGATAACATGCTTGATGATTACATTATTTCTAGTATTGATGCGTTAGCATGTATTGTTGGTAATAAGTTATATTGATGTTGATGATATGGTAAAAATGAGATTTTTGTGCCATGAGTTAATGTTTGTAAAATAAAACCTGGTACTTAATATTGTTAATGAGTATTTGATACTAATTCTACTGTCATGTTATTGGTTAGCTATAGGGTGGTCATGTCATGTAAAAATCACTATCATTTATTTTTTAAAAAATTAAATATACCTTTTATATCATTTTAAATTGAAAAACAAGTTTTACACATTTCCTTTTCAACTGATTTATTTAGTAGTTTTTGTGAAATAGACTTTATATTAAAACTACTTATACATGGATTTGGTATTGCAATGTGTGCTACGAAGCAAATAAATCAAATGGAGAAACTACTATATAACTTCACATGTGATTTTAATCAAGTTTGAATGAATGTTTCATTAGATTTTGGTAAACAAAGCTTTGCAGATTATAATGATCGCATCTAACATGAGGCCCACACTAACATTTAAAGTATACTAGAACACGTCTACGAGAATTATTATGTATGTGTCAATTTTTTTTATATTATGAGAATCTATCACGACACTTTATAATACCTAACACTCATTATGTACAAAAGTAGTTTCAATCTAACTTGAATGTCAAAATATTCTTATAAATGATATTAAAATTAACCTTACAAATCATATCAGATTAGACATAATATAACAATACCTTGTGATGATTTTTACCGAATTTAAGGATATAATATAATATCCTCACACAACCGGTATATAAACACATACACAAAAATAATTCTATGCTGGTATGTGAGTGTGTGTCTATATATATGTATATTATGTTTGATTAAATTAAAAATTAGTTTATCTCTTAACTTTTTAACAAAGTAATTTTTTTAATCTAGAAGACGATATCTTAATCAGATAAAAAAATGAATCAGCATTAAAAACAAAAATTCATTTTGAAAGATGCATTAAAATCTCCGAGGTAAAAACAAATTCTCGATGGATCGATGATAACCGTGTGTATTTTTTGAACATCTTCGACAAACCAAACAAACTTATATATAGAATGTCAATTGCTGAGCAATGAAGGTGGAAAGCCCTAGGAAACTAATATTCTATGAAAGTTCGAAATATATAGGTCCAAAAATTACATGTTCGTTATTACACAAGTTTGGATCTCTTTTCGAAATATATAGGTCCCATATTTACCAATTTTAGAATTGTATCAAAGCATATGCCCTTATGTTTTAAAAACATAATTATTCAGTAAAATCCGTTGGCAAATTACTCAAACTCAAATTGTACGTAATGATATCATCTCTAGGTTTTGCCCCTCTTTTCAAGCCTGCATGATTTAAAAAGTTTGTCAGACTTATCACTGAAAATATTGTCTCTTGGACTTTCGACTAATTTTTTTACTTATTTATCTTATCATCTCTTACTATTATTTTATTACATTAATGAGTTTACTGTATTAGAAAATTTCCAATTAATCTTTATGAAATTCCAAATTAAACTTAAGAATCATTACGTTAGATATCGAATAAGAGGAGTATAATAGGATTACCTGGATCCATTAATCTTGACTGAAGGTAGCAGCGGAATGGTTTGTTGGTTCTATGGTCTTCCTCAGCCAAATCACCGGATTCCTCAATAGGACTTGATATTTCTCTTTGATGGGGCAGAGAAAATTAGGTTTATGATTGGACGTATTGGGGACCATGACCACTGGTTGATTATATACCTGTTAGGGTTCCCATTAAACCCTAACGGGTCAAATCCTGGTTTCTACTCATATAAGCCCATATTATTATTATTGATAGTCTAATGAGCTTACCAATATCAGATCACCTTAATTGAGCTCAATTAAATAGTCAATATAAATTCTATAAATAATATGTCAGCCCATATTAATTATTAGAAATTAAAATTTCTAACAATCTCCCACTTGGGCTTTATATTCATTTAAGTATTTATATTTACAAAATTCCTTAGGCGCGCAACTGTATGCTATTTACTTTTAGACTATCCTTAAACAATCTGGTCCATCTTATAATACAACAGGGAAACACTGCAGATTTCATCGTTTAAACCACAATGATCACCACAATTGTATATACTCAATGACATAGATCAAATATGGATAAGTGGCATGGAAATTACATCCAATGTGATCTTAGGCATGCCTATTTCCAACTGGTCCAAACTTTATTCTTTATAGAGATCATCACAACATAAGTTTTGTATAGAATAGGTTAAATCAAAATAATAAACATCAACTGAAACATATAGAATAAATGGGACTCCCACTTAAATTAAGATTCTGTAAGGAATTACACCCATATGAGCAATGTGCTCATGAAAAACTTTAGGCACTAAGCCCTTAGTAAGTGGATCAGCTAGCATAAATTTAGTCCCTATGTGTTCTATAGAAATTTGTTTATTCTAAACTCTTTCCTTTACAACCAAAAACTTAATATCAATGAATTTTGACTTGGTTGTATTGCTATTGTTGTTTGAATAAATAACTGCTGAGTTATTATCACAATAGATCTTCAATGGTCTTTCAATGCCATCAACCACACGCAAATTAGTGATAAAATTTCGCAGCCATATACCATGGTTGGATGCCTCAAAACAAGCAACAAATTCTGCAACCATGGTTGAAGAAGCTATAATAGTATGTTTAACAGACTTCCAAGAGATAGCTCCTCCAGCCAACATGAAAATATATCCTGATGTGGAACGTTTGCTGTCTTGACATCCAGCGAAATCAGAGTCAGAGTACCCAATGATCTCCAAATTGTCTGACTTCTGAAAAGTGAGCATATTTCCTTTTGTTCTCTTCAAGTAGCGCATTACACGCTTTACTGCCTTCCAATGCTGCATCCCAGGATTACTTAAGTATCTGCCCAAAACTCCTACTACAAATGCAATATCGGGACGAGTACAAACTTGAGCGTACATAAGACTTCCCACAGCTGAAGCATAGGGAATATTTTGCATCTCATTCATTTCAAGATCATTATTAGGACACTGTTTGAGGCTAAATTTGTCTCCCTTCGCTATCGGGGTACCTCCTGGTTTACAATCTTTCATGCCGAATCTATCTAAAACTTTATCGATATAGCTCTCTTGTGATAACCTTAAGATACCAAGAGAACGATCTCTTAGTATTTCAATACCTAATACAAAAGAGGCTTCACCAAGATCTTTCATTTCAAAATTCTTTGTTAGAAATTTCTTGGCTTCGTGCAATAAGCCTATATCGCTGCTAGCAAGCAGTATATCATTGACATATAACACCAAGAATATATATTTACTCCCACTAAATTTATGATAAACACAATCATCAACTACATTCACCTCAAAACCATATAAGGTAATAGTTTGATGAAATTTGTGATACCATTGACGGGAAGCTTGTTTGAGACCATAGATGGATTTCTTCAATTTGCATGCCATAGATTTTGAGTCACCAATTACAAAATTTTCTGGTTGCAACATGTAAATTGTTTCTTCTAAGTCACCATTTAGGAACGCGGTTTTAACATCCATCTGATGGAGCTCTAGGTCATAATGAGCTAGAAGTGCCATGATTGTCCTAAAAGAATCCTTCGAAGACACTGGAGAGAAGGTTTCTTTGTAGTCGATGCCTTCTTTTTGAGTGAAGCCTTTAGCAATTAAACGAGCCTTATATCTCTCAACATTACCCTTTGAATCCCTCTTGGTTTTAAATATCCATTTGCAACCAATGGGTTTCACACCTTTAGTTAATTCAATGAGATCCCAAACATTATTGTCTTGCATAGACTTCATCTCATCCTTCATAGCATCAATCCACTTTTGAGAGTTAGAACTTTGTATAGCTTGACAGAAATTGAGTGGATCATTTTCTGTTAAGCCAATGCCATCCTCATGTTCTTGAAGAAACACAACATAATCATCTGGAATTGCACTTTTTCTTTCTCTAGTAGATCTCCTCAATGGCACTTCTTGAGGTTGTTGAGCTTGTTCTATAGGTTCTTGAGGGAGAACCTCATTGTTGTCTTGTGCTGGGACAATGTTAGGAATAACTTTATTATTGTCCTCTATTACAGGAGTAAATACTGGAATAGTAATAGGCACGAGAACTTGGTCTTGTTTAAAAGTCAGTTCTTCCTCAAAGACAACATTCCTTATGTTCTCTTCCTTCCCAAACTCAACATCCTCAAGGAATCTCGCATTCCCTGTCTCAAAAATTGATTTAGTAGTAGGATTGTAAAATTTATAGCCCCAAGAACGTTCAGGATAACCAACAAAATAACAGCTAACAGTCCTTGATTCCAGCTTGCTTTCATGCGGTCTATAAGGATGCGCCTCAGCTGGACAACCCCAAATGTGTAAATGTTTTAAACTTGGCTTTTTACCAGTCCATAGCTCATAAGGAGTTTTGTTAACTGCTTTACTTGGAACCCTGTTTAAGATGTACACTGCAGTCTTAAGCGCTTCTCCCCATAATGACTCTGGCAAAGAAGAATGACTAATCATACTTCTTACCATATCCTTAAGAGTCCTATTTCTACATTCTGCAACACCATTCATGCTTGGTTTCCCAGGCATAGTATACTGAGGAACGATGCCACATTCCTATAGGAAAAGTGCAAAAGGCCCTGGACGTTGTTCGCCTGATCCATCATATCTACCGTAATATTCACCTCCATGGTGAGATTTGATAGCCTTAATTTTCTTTCCAAGTTGAAGTTCAACCTCAGCTTTGAAAGTTTTGAAAACGTCTAGGGATTGAGACTTCTCATGAATTAAAAATAGGTAGCCGTACCTTGAATAGTCATCTATGAACGTAATAAAATATTGTTGTCCATTCCGTGATGCCGTAGGGAATGGTCCACAAATATCTGTGTGAATTAATTCTAAAACGTCCTTAGCCCTTTCAGCACCTAATTTTTTAGAGTTTGTTTGTTTGCCTTTAATGCATTCAATGCATTCCTCAAACGTTGATAAGTCTAAGGGTCCAAGAATCTCATCCGACACAAGCCTCTGAATTCTCTGTTTAGAGATATGGCCTAAACGCTTATGCCATAAAGTGGTTGAGTTCTCATTTAATTTACGTTTTGTTCCTCGTGAACTAATTTATAGTATTTCATTACGAGAGGCAATAACATCAAGCATATATGGATTATCAATCAAACAACCAGAACCAATAATATTTGAATTTTGATAGAGACTAAATTTATTATTTCCAAATGAACATGAAAAACCAAATCTGTCCAAATTAGAAATAGAAATTAAAGTCCTCCTAAAAGACGGTATGACAAAAGTCTCAAATAAATCCAAATGAAATCTAGTTTTTAAATGTAATCTAAAAGTTCCAATAGCCTCCACCGTAACTTTGTTGCCATCCCCCACATAGATAAATCTTTTGTTATCACTTGGCGGTCGACTCCAAAGGCAACCCTGCATGGATACGCTAATGTGAGTAGTAGCACCAGAATCTACCCACCAAGTATCATGAGGTACAAAAGCTAAATTAACTTCAGAACAAACAAAAGAGAGAAAATTACCTTTCTTTACACGCCAGGAGGCGTACTTGGAACACTCTTTCTTCATGTGTCCAGTCTTCTTACAAAAGAAGCAATTAGGTGTTTTCTCATTCTTTTTAACTTTCTTTTGTTGAGAAGTCCCTCCTACAACATCCTTATTGTTCTTTCTCTTTCTATTTTGAGAATATGAGGCCAAATGAGCACTTTCAGTTTTGTCCCTTTGTTGCCTTTCCTCTTCTTGCACACAGTGAGAAATGAGCTTATTCAAGGTCCATTTATCCTTTTGAGTATTATAACTCACCTTGAACTGTCCAAAGTATGTAGGAAGAGAAATCAAAACTAAGTACACGAGTCATCAGACAACTCTAACTTTAGTGCTTTCAGTTTTGATGCAAGATTAGACATTTCCATAATGTACTCCCTTATGTTTCTTGCTCCTTTGTATCTCATAGAGATCAGCTTGGCAAGCAAACTGCTTGCATCAGCCTTCTCATTACTGGTGAAATATTTTTCAACAGCATCAAGGAAACCTTTGGCACACTCGGTCTCAGAAATAGAACCTCGAAAAACTTCTGGAACGGATCGCTTCATGATCATTAGACACATTCGGTTTGAGCGTTCCCACTTTTCAACCTTATCCTCTTCCGAATTTTCCAGAGTCGGAATGGGTTTCTCAACCCGAAGTGCCAGATCAAGATCCATGCAGCCAAGAATTATCTCAACTGCTTCCTTCCAGACCTTGAAGTTTGTCCCATTAAGTAGAGGGATACAATTAATTTGAGCAGAAAAGTTAACAGCACTAGCAACAGCAACTGAAAAAAAAATATAGTATATATAATTAAAATAAATAATGAATAAATAAAATATGCAGATAATACTCATGATAGACCCATTACAAGATACCGAGCACAACATTAATTTTTTAGTCTTTGGACCAATAAATCAATTTGTAAGTGGTACCTTTAATGCAACGATCAAATATTAATAATTAATTCTGTCAAATAATAGCCTTTCTTTGGACTGACTATTATTCACATGATTTTAACTTTATTATTATCACATATTTATCATCATAGGCACGTTATTATTTGGCCAGATTGTATCTTCCTTTCGGATGAGTACAAAATGCATAAATAATCTTATGCAATCAACTTTTGTAATTTTAATTAAATTAATTTCTATAACAGGGATTGCTTTGGCAATAAATATTATATCAATTAATCTAATTAAAAAAAATTATTAGTGTTGCCCTTCCTCACATTGGGTGGTTGTTCTAAATTACTAAAAGGCCACTAGAGTTCAGACTCCACCCATGATGTTGACCACAACGATAGAAAGTCTACCAAGTATGGGCATCATGAGAAAGTCACACTCTAGCTGAGGCTCTCACGATGTCAGACGGAGACGAATGTCCCAAATGACACCGCTACACAACCTCCCCTAAACTTAAGGTTTATTCAGACCCCTGGGTGTAGAGTCACACTCGAAGTATGTGAAGGGACACAAGTTAATCATTAATTAGGGTCTTTTATCTGCCTGAATTTTTATTCAAATTAAAATATAACATTCAGAATAAAAAATTACCTTATATATATAACCTCATTTAATATATATATATATATATATATATATATATATATATCAACAACATTTCAAAAAAATTGTATCTTTAAATTAAAATTTGAAATCATAACGGCATTTATAACAAATTTAATGATGGTGCATTTATCTTTAAATTAATATATTTAATTTAAAAAAAACGCACCATAACAACCTTATCAAAATTTTAAATGCACGACAACAATATAATATTATATAATAATAATAATAATAATAATAATAATAATAATAATAATAATAATAATAAAACCAACAATGTATTGATTTCCTAAATTTATATATGACATTTAATATATATATAAGTAATTTAAAATCAAGGCACGCTAAACAAGGCACATAATAAGATATATTTATATATATTAAATTTTGAAATCTAATGGCATGCCAGGGGGAAAAAAACGTCATAGCAACAATTTTTTTTTACATTTAATATGCATTAAAAAATATGGTGGTAACAGGAAACACGCACCGTATATATAATAATAAAATATATGCAACCATTATAGTATAATATTATAATGTAATATAACATTTAAATTATATGCAATCAGGCACATAATAACGCACATAATTATCAAATTGAAAAACATGTGTTGAATCCATTGAATTACAAGCATTTCATATATATTAAAAATACAAGTTACATAATGGTATGACACATTATATATATATATATATATATATATATATATATATATAAAACCCCAAAATTAAAATCCAATTTTTTTTCATAAGAGGATAAACCAATTAACCTTAAAATCCAATAATCTAACAGTAAGGAGGCTCTGATACCACTTGTTAGAAAATTCCCAATTAATCTTTATGGAATTCCAAATTAAACTTAAGAACCATTACGTTAGATTATCGAATAAGAGGAGTATAATAGGATTACCTGGATCTATTAATCTTGACTGAAGGTAGCAGCGAAATGGTTTGTTGGTTCTATGGTCTTCCTCAGCCAAATCACCAGATTCCTTAATAGGACTTGATATTTCTCTTTGATGGGGTAGAGAAAATTAGGTTTATGATTTGACGTATTGGGGACCATGACCACTGGTTGATTATATACCTATTAGGGTTCCCATTAAACCCTAACGGGCCAAATCCTAGTTTCCACTCATATAAGCCCATATTATTATTATTGATAGTCTAATGAGCTTACCAATATCAGATCACCTTATTGAACTTAATTAAATAGTCAATATAAATTCTATAAATAATATATCAGCCCATATTAATTATTAGAAATTAAAATTTCTAACATACTGTTAATCAAATAAATTATACTCTGACGAATCGAAAAAAAAGAAGTTATAGTGTCAATTAAAAATTACTTTAAATATGACTGTTGATGTAGTTTTGTGAATTGGTTGTTCTGCTGATTAATTTCCCGCTAAACTTGCAAATCAATGGTGTGAATTTGGGAAAATTTAACTACAATAAAATTATCCAATTAGAAAAATCATAAATCGTATAACATTAGAAAGGTCAATGAAAGTTCTTAAGTATTAAATTAGTGAATGTTTGAACTAAGTTGCAAATTTGTATTCATCGAGATTTGATTATGATTTATTAAATAATAAAATGAATACAAATTTGCAACTTGACAAATCAAAGAAAACTTTTGAAGTATTAAAATATTATTTTTTAATATATAGACGAAAATGAAAGAATTTTGAAACCTAATCTATACAATAACATCATTTTCAATCTATTCCATTTAAATTGGTATTTTATCCATCATAATTATAGTGAAAAAACTTTTACAAAAATAAGTCTTGGGCAATTTATTTTTAAAAATGTGTGTATAGTTCAAATGAAAAAAATGCACCATACCTGAAATCAGGTCAAGTTATAACTGTTCAAATGGATTCTGTAGTAATAAGATTGGCTAACCCTTATTTGGCAACTCCGAAAACAACTGTTCATGGCCATAATGGAGAAATATTTTATGAAGGAGATGTAGTAGTTACATTTATATATGAAAAATTGAGATCTGGTGAGAAAATTTAACTACAATAAAATTATCCAATTAGAAAAAATCATAAATCGTATAACATTAGAAAGGTCAATGAAAGTTCTTAAGTATTAAATTTAGTGAATTTCTGAACTAACTTATTTCTAGGTTATACATATTAAAAAAATATTTATTAAAAAAAGCAAGCTTATTTTTAACGAAGAAAAATTAAATAAAGAATTTTTAATCTAAAGTTAATGCTTCTAGCTTGAAGGATTCAAATTTGATTATTGTAATAGTATTAAGTTTGAAATATTCATTCCAACTACAAATTAAAATGGAAAAACTACTACACATACATAGAGTTTATTGCAAAATTATAACATCTACGTGAAGATGCACGAATCTAAAAATAATTAGAAGTATATTTTTCACATCATTGTCGAGTCTTTTCATATATAAATGTATTCTTGAAAAATCAAATGATAAAAAGTATCAAATATCATTTAAAACAAAAGGAGAAAATAATAATGCAACTCTAATGGTAATAATGACGATAACATTGCTACTACAACCACTATTGCCCCGTCACTGTAATTGTCCCTATCATTATATTTGTCGTTGTCACCACTACCAATATTGTAGCTACCAACATCATTATTTTCACTACCACTATTATGGTTGTCATTGTGTTGTCATCGTTATTGTTGATCATTTTTGCTACCATCATTATTATCACCACCATTACTATTAATTTCTTATATTAAATGGATCCTTAAATTAAAATATAATTTTAAAAATAAATTCTTAAGATGAATTTTTAATAAAATTAAAATTTTGCTTAAAAAAATTTAAAAATACCAAACAATTGTTTTTTTTTGAAAAAAATTAACTTCTTTATTTTAAAATATTTTATTTTTAAACTTTAAAATATGGAGTAATATGCTAAGTGTCTGTTTGGTATGTAGTTGGAGAAACAAATTTATAAAAATAAAAAATTTAAAAATTAATATTAATTATTCACGTTGTTTAAGATAGTTAAAATTCCTTTTAACTATTAAATCTTTTATTCGGTTGATGAAACCGCTAAGAACCAAACACTCCTAAGTAGCTTGTGAAATGATCCTAGCAGTGAAATTAGGCGGGCACATGTATAGTGATCGAAGTGCCCACCATAAAATGACATATCATTAAAAGTGTAAGTGTCCGTTTGGTATGTAGCTGGAAAAATGAGGTTTAAAAAATGAGAAATCTAATGATTAATATTGAGTCGTTTAAAACAATCAAAACTTTGTTTTAGCTTAGGATTAAAAGACCCCTTCCCACAACCTCCGTTGGACAGTGAGGCCCTAAATCCAACAAATATATTATTCATAATTTCAAGCCAAACCTGATTAGTGATTACAAAAACACAAACATCACACACTAACAACGTCAACGCAAAACCATATAGAAGACCTTGATTTATTCTGTCAAGAAACACTGTATTAGCTTCTCTCAGCCATGCAGCGCTCTACAAGGAGGAACTGAAAGACCATGAAAAAATGTCATGCGTTTCAACCTCGTCACCGGTGGTCCCGCTGAAACCGACTACGACCCATTCCGACTGCAGAGCCGCAAAATTAACAGGATACGACAAAACAGTTGCATTCGAATTCACTGGACTATTTGGATAAGACACTGCCACACTCAATATGTTGTAGACAGAGTCATAGCTTATGCGTGCCACTCCAATCTCCCCTTGTGGTTGACAATCACTTGGCCATGGAACAGTTGCCACTGACCTTATAGAATTTATGTCAATTCCAATATGGGGAGAATCAGAGTGTGGGAAATTGGGGTCCCACTCATTTGCAAAGCTATCAAACTCAACAGCAACAACCTGGTTTAAGGAAGTGTTGAATGCTGTTTCTTGGTTGAAAAGCCCGAGGAATCCACCGCTTGAATTGTCCGGGAAGTCAAAGTCTAGTGATGCAAGAAAGAAGGTGAAGCCATCGGCATGAAATGTTGTTCCCTTTGGGTTCACAACGAAGGAGAACTCAGTGGTGAAGTCTGCGGTTCTGCCACTTGCTTTGTCAGAGATTCGAACTGAACCGAAGAATGCAGAGAGGCCAACACTGTGCTGAGTTGGGTTACCGTATAGGTCCTTATTGGTGAGTTGTAGTATTCCATCTGTGATTTTGGCATCACCATCCACTAATATGTTTTTGAGACCTGGCTCGAAAGTGGGGAAGTTGAAAGTTAATGACTCTGACTTGGCATTGGTAACTAGCAAGAGGAAAAAACTGATAGTCATGATGAAAAAAACAGAGAAAGGGTTTTGAAGTTTTGACTTGTAGTTAGCCATTGTTGTGTTTTTGTGAGTGATGATCGATGCATAGAGAAAGGGGAGAATGAAGCTATTTATACACTTTCGAGTTTTGTAGGATGTTGAGGAAAATAAGTGTTGTTTATATCTGAGTAATTATTAGGTTGTTTAAAGTTATATCATTTATAGTTTTAATAAATTTTAGATTATATTTATTCATGTTATTTTTTGATTAATTGAAAATAATGATTCGGTAATCTTTTGTTCCAAGATGGGGATGGAATTAAGTATTAATTTAGTAGCTATAGTTTGGTGATGGTCAATGACGGACGAGAAGAGCGAAGAAATTTAGCTGTGAAAAATGAAAAATCATGCATGCAATCCGAGGTGAGTTTGTCAAAATGTCTTCGGACGTATCATTCTTGTCCTCAAACACTACGCAAGCCCTTTTTTTAGATATTAATAAGACGTGGCACTTTCAATGAATAAGAGACAGCTAATTACTAAAGTAGTAAATTATAAATTTGTTCTTGATGTTAGCCATTAAATTATAAATAAGTTAGGACGTAAGCTAATAGTTTAATATAAAAAAATGGATATATTGTGCAATTTATATTCTCTTACCATTTTTATATCAGTTGGTGAAATTTTTTTATAACCCTATTGACATAATCTATATGAAACATATTTTTTTTATCAATTGGTGTTTCAATAACAAAAATAAAAAAAATATTCTATATCACTTATTAAAATGAGTGGTATAAAAATTGTTAAAAAATAATATTTTATATTAGTTGTTTTAATATTTAATATAAAAAATATTTTTTATATTACTCACTAAAACAATCAATATAAAAACATATATAAAATTTATTTTTTAATCGGTTATTCAATCAACAAGTGCTTTTATTAAAAATTTTGTATCTTACGAAAATTTGATATATGTTAAAATATTTATTAGCTACACCATAAGCTTAGGCGATGGTGGGGACATGGTTATAATTTCTCCATATCAAATTTTAAATTGGAGGCTTAAATTACTTTGTCATTTTACAAAATATTTTTTTTGAGTCAAATTTTATAAAATATTTAGAATTGTTGTTATTTGCAATGATTGAGCATTGTTGTTATTTGATGCCCAACCCAACAATGTAAAGCTGTCTTTGATTTCGTGCTCGCTCACGTGCCCACCACATGCACTCCATGCACGGAAAAAGTGTGTGTCCAAAAAGACCTTGACGCTCAAGCCCATTTTTTGGTTATTAAAATGCAGTTTTTTTTAAAAAAATGAAAATAATTTGAATAGTTTAAATCTATATTGTAAAGTCATGCGTTCATTGTTAGTTGGTCTGTTAGGACTATATAAATAAACAAACAATTAATAAATTTAAGTTTAAAATAAGGACTAAAAATAAAGTATTTAATATACAAGAGATTTAAAAGAAAAAAAATATTATATAGGGATTGAAAGCAAAATATCATTATTTTATAAGGGTGAAAAATATTTAAGTCAATCTTAAATCTTTAAATCAGGCAAAACCTCTCTTCTCCCTCATTCTTTACTCTTAACCACTTTCTCCCACCATCATTCTCCTCAAACACTTCAAAACTCAAACAAACCAGCGTCCCTTCCTCCCCTTTGTCATAACCAGCCGCCCCCCCCCCCTCTCTCTCTCTCTCTCTCTCTATATATATATATATATATATATATATATCTCATTCTCATTCTCATTCTTTTTCCCTTCCTACCACTCTTATAGCTTTCTTCCTTCATTTCTTGAAATCATTGAAAATCATCGTCACTCTCTTACTACGTCAAACCTATAACCATTATAAAGGAATCACCACTACTATAGTCTCTTAATTCTCCCTCTCAGTATAGTAGAATCTACCTCTCAGTTACTACTCCCCTCCCTTTTATTGTTCAGGTGTTGTTACAGTGTTTTGAAATTATGCCTTGAATATTATGAGTAAGCTATACATATGTGATGGAAATTATTCTATGAGATTGTGCTTTGAGACTATGCTCATAAATTTGTTCTTTGCAATTTATGTAGGAGAGTCATAACTAGTTGAATTACTTGATTAAAAGAAAATCTTGCATGCATGCTTGGAGAACCTAAAGGTTATGGCAGGGTGAACACCTTTAATAAAGAAAATGTGATGAAATTAACTTTTGAAAGAAAGCATATAACATCCTTAATTTTTAAAATAATTTCCAATAAATCAAATAAAATTTCCAAAAACAGAAGTCGGATTCAATAAATAACCAGCTCGATTTTACATCAATTCGACCGATTATTTAAAATACAAATAATTCGTTTAAATTTCAAACAGATTTTGAATTAAATAATTTTAATATCTATTTTACATAAGCCAACCGGCTCATTTAAAATATACAAATACATAATTTCACTCGGTATTCTCAGGAGCCGGCCAAGGCTTCTACCAAAATACACTCCAAGCAGCATGAGTGACTTCTCATATCATAGTTGGGCCCTTCATTCACTGTAAAAATAACAACTGTAGGGGGTGAGCATCAACATATCAAATAACAGTTATTGAATTGGATAGAAAGTCCAATTAATAACTATTAAACAAAACCGAGACATATAATCATCATGAACAACATGTAATTCTCAATAACACATAAATCAGTGTATGCACATGCTCAACCAAATGGATCCATTAAGTCTTTTACACATACTTAATCAATGATCAACCAAAACGGGATCATTATTAAGTCTTTCAAATTTTTGTGTTGCAACACTGGCTCCCCGAGCCATAATTCAGCTCCTCACTGATCCAGCCATTTTACAGGTACCCAACCGCTCTGCGCCCATAATGTAACACTGAGTACCACTCCCAGAGTGATAGCGGTCCTCTACTCAGTGCTACGGGCCGGCCTTGAGTCACACTCAAAGGCGTCCGTGGTATATAGGAACCACCACAGGGTCTATGCCATCAACAGGCCGTCCACATCTGGACCGGCAACACAGGCCCTCTGCAGTCCTGTGTGCGTGTCAATACCTTTGATATATCAAACAATATCAATCATCAATCAACCACATGTCAACACCAACTCATATCATTCCACTCGGCATAATAACCAATATAGCATGTAATTATATATCATAAAAATTCATGGATATAATTATAATTATCAATCTCATACCAACATTCTCAATATCATGAACGACAATATCACATATAAACTCAATATGAATGGAAAATAATTAACATAAAGTATGTTATTTAATTGGGGTCTCAATAACGTTTCTTACATATATCACATATATCATAACAACAATACCCCAAATCCATTCATAAACCATATATTTGAGATGTACGCTCCCCCTACCTGGAATAAGAAGTTCTAGTAGCTTTTCAAATATTATCCTGGTCGTTACTTAAGAATTCCGACTGGAATTGCACTCCTGCACCAGTCCCAAGCTTTCCTTGTAAAGAGAAGGAAATGAAGACTTAACTTTCTTCTTGCTCGTTGGTTTCTAGTAAAGTTTGGAAATAAGAGGATTTTGGATAATAATTTCACTCTCAAGAGTTCTTCCATTAATCCAGCAATGGAAGTATTTATATAGATAATTTATGTAGAAGAGACGTGAATGAATAGAAGTATTCTGACACACGTCTCCTTTAAATGATAAGGAAGATTTAAGGTATTTAATGGAAAGGGACAACTCATCAAGAAAGGTCCCACTTTTAGAAAATATCTAAGAAAAGATCTGGCTAGAACTTAGAAGAATAAGATGATGTGGAAAGTATCCATAATAAAAATATTTATTAAGTTCCGACTCGATTTTATTCCGACTTAGTTTCCCATCTTTTTCCGAGACGACTTATCAAAGCTTCTTTCCACTCAGAATTCCTTCATTCGGAAATGGCCCTCTCATAACTGTCTTATTCGAAAATATATCAATCAGACATCTCACTCGGTTATACCCTTTTCTGAGTCAGAGTCTTACTCTTCCGTCATTCGGAAGTTTCTCTACTGAAAGATTACTCGGATATTTTCTCTCTTCAGATTTATTTATTCTTAAACATATTCAATCGGAGTTTAAGTCTGTTCAGAAACACTCTTCCTGGAAAGACTCACTCGGAATGTCTCACTCGAAAATGTCATAGTGACACTTTACTCGGTAACTCATCCACCCAGATATACTCCACTCGGGAGTTTACTAGTTAGAAATATCTTTTCGAGAAGTACCTCCACTTCTCTCGGAAACAACCCATTCGGAATTATTCTACTCGGAGATGTTTCCGTTTCACTCGGATTTACTCCATTTAATCATGTTTCAATTGGACACAGCGTTACTTGACTCTGAAATGATTCTCTTATGATGTTTCACTCAGAAACATCTTAAATTCACTTAGAATTATTCTTTTCTATCTTAATTCACTCGGAATCGAATAATTTTCACTCAAAAATTCATTCAGAATTTCTTCTTTATTCCTTTTTAAGTTATTTTTCTAAAAATCTTAAAAATTGGGATATTACATTTCTCCCTCTCTATAAAAATTTCGTCCTCGAAATTTAATAAATTACTCGGTCACAAATTGTACATAAAACCGATAGGTATAAAATATATATATCTCACGTTTTACATAACAACGAGTACCTACAAAATATAACAGAATATAACATACTTTTTAGAAATAAAAATTCGTATGGCACCCAGATTTTAAAAAAAAAAATTTCCGATAGCTCACTCTGTACCATCACCAGCTTGTTCGGGCTCTTCTGCGTGAATGTTAAACACTGGGCCAACAACTTGTGGATTAACATTCCTTTCCTAGTCGTCTCTGCCAATCATTAAATTACTTCGTCCACTATTTCCTCTTCCGACTCCTCTATTTCCGACTCCTTGACTTCGTCTTTGAAAACCTTCTCAGTTCATACTAATAGTAGGCTTAGTCGGTTGTAAATGAGGACAATTTGGATGAATGTGTCCTTCCTCATTGCACTCGAAACAAATAATTTTGTCTCGGTTATAATTATTCGTAAAATGGTCTCCACCACATTTGTAACATTTAATGTTCCTCAGAAAACTCATTGGTTGGCCACCAAAATTCATCCGGCCTCGGAATTCAGAGGACTCACCTCTAACAGACTTCCCTTGCTTTTTAAAATTAATCGGTGATAATTTAGAAGAATTATCCGATCGGCTATTTGCTCCAGAGGAAACTTTATCATCTTCTTCATATATTCGGCACTTGTTGACAAGAATCGAAAACTCCTGATCTCTTGGTGCCGGAATGCCTTTTTGATTTTTGGTCTCAATCCACTTTCAAATTTGATGCACTTTGAACCCTCTGTGCCCGACAATTGAAAAGGAGGGTAAAACAAACACAACTCCTCAAATTTTGCCGCGTATTCCTCAACACTCAGATTACCCTGTCAGAGTTCCATAAATTCCAACTCCTTCTGGCTTCTTACAGTGTTCGGAAAATACTTTTCAAGGAAACATTCCTTGAAATTTTCCCAGTTTAACTCGGTTCCCATGGCTTCCATTCGCTTTTTGGCCATTCTCCACCAGTTTTCAGCTTCCTTTCGAAGCATGAAGACTGCATTCTCAACCTTCTATGCCTCGGTGCACTGCAGGCTACCAAAGATCCGTTCAAGATTTTGGATCCAGGCATACGCTCAGTCGGGCTGAAATCCTCCATGGAATTCAGTCGGTTTTCTTTTGAGAAAACAATCAATACTATGATTGTCACTCGGTTGAGGGGTATTTTGTCTTTCTAGAATATCTGCCACACGCTGGAAAGCTGCAGCCATGGCATCCATACCATGAGGGTCCATTTTCCTATCCTTAAACCATCATTATACTTTAATACTCCTCATGGATATGAAACAATACATTTTATAGTTGATTTCCTCAACTATAACACGTAACAACAATGATAAGTTTTCACTCAGTATTTAGTAGCTAAACCTTGGCCTTGGACTTTTCAAGTCTGCTCTGATACCAAAATATAACATCCTTAATTTTTAAAATAATTTCCAATAAATCAAATAAAATTTCCAAAAACAGAAGTCGGATTCAATAAATAACCAGCTTGGTTTTACATCAATTCGACCGGTTATTTAAAATACAAATAATTCATTTAAATTTCAAACAGATTTTGAATTAAATAATTTCAATATCTGTTTTACATAAGCCGACCGGCTCATTTAAAATATACAAATACATAATTTCACTCGGTATTCTCAGGAGCCGGCCAAGGCTTCTACCAAAATACACTCCAAGCAGCATGAGTGACTTCTCATATCATAGTTGGGCCCTTCATTCACTGTAAAAATAACAACTGTAGGGGGTGAGCATCAACATATCAAATAACAGTTATTGAATTGGATAGAAAGTCCAATTAATAACTATTAAACAAAATCGAGACATATAATCATCATGAACAACATGTAATTCTCAATAACACATAAATCAGTGTATGCACATGCTCAACCAAATGGATCCATTAAGTCTTTTACACATACTTAATCAATGATCAACCAAAACGGGATCATTATTAAGTCTTTCAAATTTTTGTGTTGCAACACTGGCTCCCCGAGCCATAATTCAGCTCCTCACTGATCCAGCCATTTTACAGGTACCCAACCGCTCTGCGCCCATAATGTAACACTAAGTACCACTCTCAGAGTGATAGCGGTCCTCTACTCAGTGCTACGGGCCGGCCTTGAGTCACACTCAAAGGCGTCCGTGGTATATAGGAACCACCACAGGGTCTATGCCATCAACAGGCCGTCCACATCTGGACCGGCAACACAGGCCCTCTGCAGTCCTGTGTGCGTGTCAATACCTTTGATATATCAAACAATATCAATCATCAATCAACCACATGTCAACACCAACTCATATCATTCCACTCGGCATAATAACCAATATAGCATGTAATTATATATCATAAAAATTCATGGATATAATTATAATTATCAATCTCATACCAACATTCTCAATATCATGAACGACAATATCACATATAAACTCAATATGAATGGAAAATAATTAACATAAAGTATGTTATTTAATTGGGGTCTCAATAACGTTTCTTACATATATCACATATATCATAACAACAATACCCCAAATCCATTCATAAACCATATATTTGAGATGTACGCTCCCCCTACCTGGAATAAGAAGTTCTAGTAGCTTTTCAAATATTATCCTGGTCGTTACTTAAGAATTCCGACTGGAATTGCACTCCTGCACCAGTCCCAAGCTTTCCTTGTAAAGAGAAGGAAATGAAGACTTAACTTTCTTCTTGCTCGTTGGTTTCTAGTAAAGTTTGGAAATAAGAGGATTTTGGATAATAATTTCACTCTCAAGAGTTCTTCCATTAATCCAGCAATGGAAGTATTTATATAGATAATTTATGTAGAAGAGACGTGAATGAATAGAAGTATTCTGACACACGTCTTCTTTAAATGATAAGGAAGATTTAAGGTATTTAATGGAAAGGGACAACTCATCAAGAAAGGTCCCACTTTTAGAAAATATCTAAGAAAAGATCTGGCTAGAACTTAGAAGAACAAGATGACGTGGAAAGTATCCATAATAAAATATTTATTAAGTTCCGACTCAGTTTTATTCCGACTCAGTTTCCCATCTTTTTCCGAGAGGACTTATCAAAGCTTCTTTCCACTCAGAATTTCTTCATTCGGAAATGGCCCTCTCATAACTGTCTTATTCGGAAATATATCAATCAGACATCTCACTCGGTTATACCCTTTTCTGAGTCAGAGTCTTACTCTTCCGTCATTCGGAAGTTTCTCTACTGAAAGGTTACTCGGATATTTTCTCCCTTCAGATTTATTTATTCTTAAACATATTCAATCGGAGTTTAAGTCTGTCCAGAAACACTCTTCCTGGAAAGACTCACTCGGAATGTCTCACTCGAAAATGTCATAGTGACACTTCACTCGGCAACTCATCCACCCAGATATACTCCACTCGGGAGTTTACTAGTCAAAAATATCTTTCCGAGAAGTACCTCCACTTCTCTCGGAAACAACCCATTCGGAATTATTCTACTCGGAGATGTTTCCGTTTCACTCGAATTTACTCCACTTAATCGTGTTTCAATTGGACACAGCATTACTTGACTCTGAAATGATTCTCTTATGATGTTTCACTCGGAAACATCTTAAATTCACTTAGAATTATTCTTTTCTATCTTAATTCACTCGGAATCGAATACTTTTCACTCGAAAATTCATTCAAAATTTCTTCTTTATTCCTTTTAAGTTATTTTTTTAAAAATCTTAAAAATTGGGATGTTACAAAGCACATATAATAAAAGGATCTCATACTGTAATAGAAAAGAAGAATTCGTATCATGGTTAAGAGGTGATGAGATTGAAGATGCCATTCATGAAGATGTAGCTATGAGACAAGCCACTTAAGGAAACATAGTGTCATAAAGACAATAGGGAAAACAAGCATGGATTCAGACATTAAATTGCAAGATTAGATTATATGTATGAAAATGGAGGTAGCTTTACTCCGGGTGGAGCTTCTACTCAAAATCATCCAAATGATCATGAACAAAGACTAAGATATGTTAATATTGATCTAGCAAGAAGTAGAAGCATGATATAACCATAAATTAACAAAGAATTCATGAAAAAAATAAAAAATAGGAAAATCATGTCTAAATTAATAATTATAAGTGTCTTCTTATGAACCTATCTAGTTCCTCGTGGCTACATATTTATCTTGAAAGGTTATAGATCTGATACTCAATGTTGAATGTCTTACTCTTTATGAGGTCTCAAAGATATCTTGGAGAATGAATATCAATCCATGTAAAAATAGGTGCAAGAATTGAAACCAACATGGAAATAAGGGTCGCTGTGATGTGTGATGGTTAGACAAATAATACAAATCACATGTAAATTATGAATTTTTTAGTATAGTGCAATAAAATTACAATTAATGTTTCTAAAATATGTTGATATGCATCTAGTATTACCAGTAAAATACTATAAATTATGGAAGAGAATGGAGAATGTCATGCTTAAGTGGTTGTTGTTAATAATGAAGAAACATTGAGAATTATTAGTTTGAAATTAATGGAAAATAGACCATTTATTTATTTGTTGGCTTGTGCACCTCATTGCTTGGATTTGTGCTTAGAAGATATAGAAAAAAAATCTAGTGATGAAGAAAAGAAAGTTACTTTATTTATCTATAATCACATATGGACAATAAATTTGATGAAAAATATACTTGTGGTAAAAAAATTATTTGTTCATTCATCACTCATTTTGCAACATAATTTTTGTAGATTGAATAATTGTGAAGTAAAAGTAATCTTGGAGATATAAGCTCAAAAGCCTTAAATGGATCCTAGTAAGGTTGCTACTTTTACTTTTGTTGATATTATCTATCTATATATGTGTGTATATATTGTTTATTTAATTAGTTGAATGGTGGATGATATATGAATTTTGTGTTCCTTGACTTCAGTGTATAATAAAAGTTTTGAGTCAAACAACTTTAGCTTCAAATTGTGAGAGAAATTGGAGTTAAAGTATCATAAATTGTAAAAATTTTATTATCTTTACATTTTACAACATGATGAAACTAAAAATAAGAAATGATAAATGAAGAAGTTAATAAGAGATGGAAAATAGCTTCAATCTAATTACTTTGAATATTTTAAGAAAAAGAGATATTCATTGCCTCCGTGGCTTGAAAAAAGAGAATGACCCGTGGTTGGATAGGATCCAAAATGTTCAATGACCCCTATTAATTCTAATGACGAATATGGAGGATTAACACGTGAGAATAATTTTGATTTTAATAACATAGTCAAGATGGTAGCAATGATTTAACTCCACCAAGTAATAATAATGGTAGTGATCTGAAGTTGCATATGCAAATATGCAAAATAGTTTTGATAAATGACAAAGTATTCATGATGATGATGGAATAACAAAGGATCACAAACAAGGAGGTTCAAGCACAAAGACAATAGATAAAAACAAAAAGGTGAAGATGCTTCACAAAGAGACCAATGGACAAACAAGATGGAAACATGAGCTATGGAAGACAATGTTGATGACATGAACTCAAATCATGAAGAACAAGCTCATAAGTTGAAGAAGAATCAAGGAAACAAGGCATGAGGATCAAAGGAATAAGCCATGGGTCAATACATATCAAGAACATATCAAAGACCTTGAAGAATGTAATCAGGTATATGTGCTAATCGATTAAACCATTGCCACAATCGATTACCTAAGTTTTGGAGTGAACATAATCGATTACAGATAAGAAAATAATCGATTACAGAGCTTCTGTGTTGTTACTAATCGATTACAAGGCAAGATACAATCAATTATAAAGTCTCTGTTAGTTCACTAATCGATTGCAACCAAGTCATAATCGATTACCATGCTGCGCGACAGAATTAAAGGCATTAGGTATCATTCACAATCGATTACAAGGCATAGGACAATCGATTATCAAGGTTCTGTTTGTTAGCTAATCGATTACAACTAATGGAATAATCGATTATAGAGTTTCTGTCTGTACTATAATCGATTACTTGAAAAAGAACAATCGATTACAAAGCCTGTTACACTGAGGAATTCAAAAAGTAATCGATTACAGTTTGAAGGCTAATCGATTACAACAATACCAGAACGTGGAAAAATGCTTTTTAAGTGGAACTCCAGCTCATTTCTCCACTCCACTTTTGTGCCCATGCTTGAGGTATTCATGGGGAACACTATGCAACAGCTAGGAGCTCTAAAATGGCTATAAATGAAGCATGAATTGAAGCAAGAGAAAATGAGAGACCAAGGCACAACACAAGGCAATCAACATTCTTCTTCTAGAGGTCTTCTTATTAAATTTCTTTTGTATATTTTGCAACTCTGGTTTCCAAACTTGCATATTGCTTAAGAGTTGTTAGATTGTGAATCTCATTTTGCATATCCTCTCTTGTTGAGAGTTAGAATTGGTGAGAGCTTTCATTTGTGTATCTACTCTATTGAGAGAGTTAATTGCTTGTAAATCCAAACACCAAAACACCAAGGTTTTTCACTCTAGGTTGAGTGGTCACAAAGGTTGGGGTTCAACCTTTGGGTATTGAGAGATTGTGAGATTGGGTGAGTTGCCCTTTGCTTGTGAGGATTGAGTTCTTGAGTGTGGGACACTAGGAAGCTGCAATTGCTCAAAGCTTGTATCTCAAATCTTCAATAGTGGAATCCTTCAAGTGGGTTGCTTAAACGCGAGACGTACACCGGGTTGGTGGAACTCATTAAATTGGTTTGCATTTCTCTCTACCTTGAACTCTTTATACAACTGCGCATATAATCTGTTTGTTGAAATGCATGAGCTGAATGTTTGAATCAAAGTTGTTGTTCAAGTAGAAACTTAATTTTGCATGCCAAGTGTTTAATAATTTGCTTGAATCAATATTTGGTGAAGTTCTTAAAAACTGGAATTTGTTATAACTTGCCAAGTATTTAGAACATTATTCCCTATCAACTCTTGTGTGATACTTACTTGATTGCTTTCACTTATTTCATGTACATAAGTTGTTTGATAAATTGAATGAGCTGAACCCTTATAGGAAACATCATATTATTTATGAAATAAATCTATGCACTCCAACCGATTGATAAATTGTTTAAACCAATAACTTTCCTTATTTATCACACTTAAAGCTAAATATTGTCATTGCACATCAAGTGTTTCATAGTTTGATATGTGCATAAAAGTTTTTGTCTCTTCATCATTTCATCACTTGTATATTACTAACCATTTCAAAGGGGATTCCATGTGAAAGTTTGAAACACTCAATTCACCCCTCCCCCCCTCTTGAGTGTTGAGGCCTTGGCTAACATGATCAAGGTGATGTTAATCATATAGAGCAAGCTTAAGGAAGAGGTGAAAGGTCATTTGATTCAAAAAATCTCATACTTTGTATGAGACAATATAATGAAGTTCTTTTTTATCATATTTTTGGAGGTAAAAGTAGTGTTGATGCCAGATTTAAGAAAAATGAAAGACAAGATTATGATTGGTAGTATAGCAAAATCTTTTGGTGATTTTAGTATTGGTGTATCACATGAAAGAAGTCAATACAATTACCCACCAAACCCTCTTTATATGTCACATGACTATTTCCAACAGAATAATCAGTCTGTGATAATTTATCTAGATTGTAATGAACAAATAAACTCAACATTTTTTTATGTCTCTGAACAAACACGATATAACAATAATGGTTAAACTGATGATGAAGGTTATAATCTCACTTTATTCTTCAATGTTTTAACTAGTGAAACAAACAAACTTGCATGAAATTATGCATGCATGGATGAAATATTTTATAAGTAGTAGATGTTTTGATTTATATGTAATGTTGTTTAATTAATACTTTTACATTGTACAACTAACATTTTTCTGAAAAAAATATATATAATTAATTATATATAAATTATATAATATTACAAATGATTTTATTATAATTTATGTGAAAATATAAATAATTCACACCGCAGAAACACCAATCCGTATTGCAACATTTGAAATACAAAATCCGTAACGTGTTTATAGTTGAGGAAACAAATTTATAAAAATGAAAAAATTTAAAGGTTAATATTGATTTTTTACGTTATTTGAGACAATCAAAACTCTATTTGACGTTGGATATTTTTTAATTAGTCAAACCGATTGACCAACCCAACTAAAAAGCAAAGAAGCTCTACGACCATCAAGTGACTCATCATTAAAAGCGTAAATGCAACGAATATTATTCATAATTTGAATTTGAATTTGAAGCCAATCCTGATTAGGAAAACAACTTCACAGCACTAACAGTAACTAACTATTAACGTCCATGCGAAGCCACACAACAGATCTTAACTTATTCTGTTAACAAGCACTTTATTCTCTAGCTTCTCCCGGCCATGCGGCTCTACAAGGAGGAGCTGAAAGACCATGAAAGAATGTCATGTGTTTCAACCAAGTTACCAGTGGTCGCAGAGAAACCGATTATAACCCATTCCGGCAGAACAGTCGCTAAATCAACATGATACGACAAAACAGTAGCATTCAAATTCACTGGACTGTTTGGATAAAACACAGACACACTCAATAAACTGTAGGCAGATTGATAGCTAATGCTTGCTACTCCAATTTGACCTTGTGGTTGACTATCACTTGGCCATGGCACAGTTGCAACGGACCTAATGGAATTGATGTTGATTCCAATATGTGGAGAATCAAGGTCTGGGTAGTTGGGGTCCCACTCATTTGCAAAGCTATCAAACTCAACAGCAACAACCTGGTTTAAGGAAGTGTTGAATGCTGTTTCTTGGTTGAAGAGTCCAAGGAATCCACCACTTGATCTGTCTGGGAAGCCAAAGTCTAGTGACGCAAGGAAGAAGGTGAAGCCATCGGCATGAAGTGTTGTCCCCTTTGGGTTCACAACAAAGGAGAACCCAGTGGTGAAGTCTGCGGTTTTGCCACTTGCCTTGTCAGAGAGATGAACTGAACCAAAGAATGCAGAGAGACCAACACTGTGCTGAGTTGGGTTACCGTATTGGTCCTTATTGGTTAGTTGTAGTATTCCATCTTTGGTTTTGGCATCACCATCCACTAATATGCTTTTGAGACCTGGCTCGATAATGGGGAAGCTGAAAGAAAGTGACTCTGACTTGACGTTGGTAACTAGCAAGAGGAAGAAAATGATAGTCATTAGGAAATCAGAGAAGGGGTATTGAAGTTTTGACTTGTAGTTAGCCATTGCTGTGTTTTTGTGAGTGATGATCGATGCGTGGAGCAAGGGAGAGAATGAAGCTATTTATAGGATTTTTAATTTTGAAGGATCGATGTTGAGGAAAACAATTGATGGAACAATGTTTTTGTCAAAACTAGGCATGGAATGAATTATTTAATTATTGGTGATAGTCAATCGCGGGCGAGAAAAGTGAAGAAAATTTCCTATGAAAAAGAAGCTATCACACATGCAGTCCGTAGTAAGTTCGTCAACTAGTATTTGGACATCACTGTTTGTCTCCCTCGTAGGATAAAATATTATATGCATGGTGCTTGTATCATTAGTTCCAATTAATCGTAGAGCACATTCAAGAGTCTAAACCCGAATGTTGTGACTCCGTAGGGAGAAATTCTTACACGGAAAGCTACGTTAGCTCCTGCTCCGGTCGATAATTTCTTTAACATGTGGTATATTTTGTTAAGATATAGCGTGAAGTTTATATCTTTTAATGTTTTTACATATTTTGTTAATTTTAATAAATAGTATTTGTTATTGAAATAACTAATATAAAAATATTTTGTTTATGCTTGTTATTTAATGATTCATCTAATTTTTTTATTTGTTATTGAAATAATCAATATAAAAAACATTTAAAAGATTAAATTTTCTTTTTTTTAATAATAGGTGTAAAAATTATTTTTTACACCCGTCATTTAAACATTAATATAAAAAACATAAAAGTCACTAAATATTGAAAAATCAATGAGAATATTTTAAAAATATACATGCTCCTGATTTGGGTGTGATACGGCCAAATGATATCAGTTCACGACATCGAATTTCCCACATGCAAATACCCCGTGATAGATCTTTCTAACCAGAGTTAGTAATGATCGTATTCAGGTAGAGCATGCAAGATGCGCACGAATAACAGTCACAAACTTGCAGAGAGTGTGAAGAGTGTTTACTATCATGTCAGCTTTATCCACCTTTTACAGAAACCGTATTGACACATGCCACATAGAACATTCTCACCATTCAATTTTATAAATATTATGCATTTACTCATTCTTATTAAGGTACATTCACCAGTTGTGCTTAAGTTCTTATATTGGTTTATGTAGAATTAACTTGAGCGTCAGAGTATCTTTGGAGGTGACATCTTATTTCGTTCTACAATATGAAATACTGGTGTGCTAACAAAATCACAACAAAGCTTTTAGCTCTCCACTAGACTTAGACTATAAACGAGATAATACTCGATTCTCATGGACCAACGTAATAGATAAAGAGAGATCCGATATTCTTTTTTTTTGGCAAAGATAGATGAGATATCATTCAAACATAAGAGAAAGGCCCAAGGCCCAGCAACAATAGTAAGCAATACACAAGGCAATAAGAGATAGACCAATACATAAAGTCTGCTTGCTTAGAAAATAAAACTACACCAAAGAGGAAAAAGAAGAGAAAAGCTTCTAAACCTCCTAACCACAACTTGATTAGGCTAATCTAATCAGAAAGGGAAAATCCTAAGCAAGGTGCGATCGGAGGAGGAACCAGAAGGTTAATCGCACAGCAGCGAAGGGCCAACAGCTACTCATCCCGGTGGCACATTCCTTTTGTCTTGCACCAAGTTCCTTCGCAGGGCCAGGGGAGGGGAGAGCCACCAGTTTCTCCTTAGGGAGTTGGTTCGAGCAAGGTGAGCCACCGAATCCGCCATGCTATTAGCTTCTCGATGGGTCCAAGTAAAGCCGCAAGAATTGAAGGAACGAGACAGGTAGATGATGTCCTAAACAATTGATTCAATTTCCCCAATTTTTGTTTCCCCTCTGCAGGACCTAACCAAATTAATATTATCTGATTCAAAAATTACATCCGTGCATTCCAGATTGTAGACCAGTATAACTGCCTCCCTGAGAGCATGGCTTTCAGCCTGAAGAGCATTCGGTGCCTAGAAAAGTGAAGATTAACCATATTGAATATCCGCATTGTGGTCTTGAATCACTATACCTGAAGCGGCCCTTTGAGAAATTTCCTTCCAGGATGCATCAACATTGAACTTTAAACGGCCAAGAAGAGGGGTCTCCATCTGACAACATAAGGATGGGAAGGTATCGATAGAGCTTTATGCTGATGATTATCATTTGCCTTGTAATAATCGTTAATATTTTTTAAAACCAAGTTTAGAGTCAGGTTAGGATCAGGAGTAGTCCCTTGAAATATAACTCTATTCCTTGTATTCCATATATGCCACAGAGCATAGAATAATTTTGAAATGAGAAATTAAGAATCAAATCTATTCTTTGAAAAAAACTGTATCTTTTCTGCTATCCATTGATCCATAGATGCAATATGTTCCTCTCTTATGTGGCATTGAATATTCAAGGCAAACCAAAAAGGAGTTGTCCAGTCACAAAGAAGGAAACTATGTTCAATAGTTTCTTCTTTTTCTAAGCAGATTGGACATGTAGAGTCATGAAGGATCTTTTTCTTCCTAAGATTAGCTTTAACTGAGAGTAGATTATGACATAGCTTCCAAATGAAAATTTGGATTTTTTAGGAACTTTAGATTCCCATATGGTCTTCTAAAAAACTGTGCTGGGAGAATTTGATGAGGATGGTTTCTGTCGATTTCCTTCAGCCAACTGTTTGATAACTCTATAACCAGACTTGATAGTGTACTCCCCATTTGGAGTGAAGGGCCATCTAAGACAGTCCTCTCCTTCACAGTATCTGAGAGGTGTCTGAAGGGTAGATAGCCAGAGTTGTTGTGGGAGGAGTTCTGTTAGTTTCTGAATATCCCAAGACCTAGTTGAGTGATTAATAATGGATTGTAACTTAGGCTGAGAACCAACGCCAGGCAGGGTCTTTGGGAAACAAAGGCTACCATCCCAGAGCCATCTATGCTTAAAAATATCAATTTGCCTCCCATTTCCAATAGACCATTGCCCTAGTTTTAATAACAAGTCCCTTCCCTGGAGTAAGCTATGCCACACCCATGAGCTGTTTCTTTTGCATTGCTATTCAAGAAATGAGGATTCAGGAAAGTACTTCCCCTTAAGAACCTGTACCCAAAGCCCATTCGGGTTGGTCAAGGTCCTCCAAGCTTGCTTGGCCAAATAGGTAGAATTTAAACTGTACATTTCCTTAAAACCCAATCCACCCGAATGCTTGCTAGTAGTGAGGGAGCTCCAGTTTTTCCAATGAACACCTCTTTTGTTCTTGCTCTTGGCCCACCAGAATTTAGATATAATGGAGTTGATGGAATTTACCAGAGTTTTAGGAAGCCTTACCAACGACATTGCAAAGGAAAGGATGGCTTGGATGACAGCCTTGATCAGCACCTCTTTTCCAGCCTAGCTTAAGAGGGTCTCTTTCCACCCTTCCAATTTGCTAAGAATTTTTTATTTTATCCAGGCCAGGGTTCTACATTTAGAACGCCCCCAATCACATGGTAGTCCCAAGTAGTTACCTGCTTCAAACCTTTGATCCATCTGAAGAATGGAACAAATACTGTTATAAAGCCTTGTAGGGACCTGACTTCTAAAAAGGATACCTGATTTGGATAAATTAATCTTCTATCCTGAAGCCTTAGTATAGGTATTCAGGATACTCTGAATAGCATAGGCTTTTGACTCATTGGCTCTACCAAAAATAAGAACATCATTTGTAAAAAATAAATGGGTAAGCTTGGGACAATTTGGAGCAAGAAGCATACCTGAGAGATTGCCCTCCTCCATTGTCCTATAGAGAAGATGGGAAAGAGCTTCCACTCCAAAGAGAAAGAGGTAAGGGGAGAGAGGATCTCCTTGTCTGAGACCTCTTTGAGGGACGAAGAGGGGGCTTCTGACACCATTAAGGCAAATACTATAGGTTACTGATTTGATAAGGGACATAACAAGGTTAACCCATTGAGTGCTAAAACCAAAGGAAATAAGGACCTGCTGAAGGAAAACCCAATCTAGGCGGTCAAAGGCTTTGCTCATATCTAATTTTAAGGCCATGTGGTGTTTAGAGAAAGCACTTCTACCTTTCAAGGAATGGAAAACCTCTTGTCCTATGGTCAGGCTATCTTGGATGAGTCTCCCTTTAATGAAGGCAGATTGGAAGGGGGAAATTAAATGGGGAAGGAAAGGTTTGAGCCTAAGTTGCATAATTTTTGAAATGACTTTAGGAATGAAGTTGCAACAACTTATGGGTCTGAATTGGGTAACTTTTTCTGGGTTAGGGATTTTTGGAATCAGGGAGATAAGAGTTAAATTAACTTCCTGAGTAATATGATCAGTAGCAAAGAAATACTTAACAGCAAGGCAAACCTGTTCTTTAACAGTCTCCCAGTTCTTTTGGAAGAAGAGACCATTAAGCCCATCCGGGCCCGGGGCTTTAAGAGGGGGAAGGATTAGCATTTTCAATTTCATGGACACTAACAGGAGCACGCTTCATTCATGGCTTGAGAGACAAGATTAGGAATGGCCTTGAGACAAAGAGTAGGATCATGGGTTGGCTCAGCCTGATAGGCATTTTGAAAATACCCGATAATCATGTTTAGGACATCTTCATGACCTTCGTACCAGCAATTGTTGTCATCCTGCAGTCTGAGAATTCGATTCCTAGCATGCCTTTGGATGGTAGTAGCATGGAAGAACCTGGTATTGGCATCCCCCCATCTAAGCCAGTTAACTCTGGACCTCTGGGACCAGTAAATCTCCTCCCTTACTCTAATATGATCAATCTGCTCTTGTATTTCAGTGATCAGTTTCCTGTCATTGTCTCCATTACTTTTATTAACAAGAAGATCCAGTTTGTGATGAAGTCTAGCTATCTCAATATCTAATTTTTTAAAGGTCTCCTTGGTTCTATAATTGAAGAGATTTACAGCATTGATTATGATGCTCAGTGAGTTGGTCCCATGGATTATCTTTTTCCTACACTTTGTTCCACCCTTCTTGAACAATGCTCCTACAATCAGGATATTCAGCCCAGAATGCCTCAAATTTAAAATAAAATTTACTTGTTCTGTCTGGATTAAGATCTAGGAATAAAGGAGAGTGGTCAGAAGAGGTTGGAGGAAGAGTAGTGCAGACAGAGTGGGGAAAAATACCCAAAATTAGGGAATTTGAGAAGGATCTATCAATTTTTTCTTTTGTGACCCTGCCATTTCTAGGATTACCAATCCAGGTATAGCTACTCCCATTAATAGGGGTTTCAATCAGGTTTAAGCTGTTAACCAGGTCCCAGAACAAGGACATCCTGATTGGTTGAGGGGGAATGTGACTGAGCTTATCGCAACTATAAAGGCACTCATTAAAATCACCAATCATGAGCCATCCATGCCCTTGAGGTACATGAAGAGACTTAAGCACATTCCAAAATTGCTTGCACTCAGAAAATACAAGAGAGGCATACACAAAAGTGCAATATACTTGAATATTAGTAGCAACAAAAGTTTCAATAGAGTGGATGAAATTAGGACTGAAATCCTTAACAAAAACATCAATATTAGAGTCTCACATGAGAGCTAGACCCCCAGAGAGGCCATTAGTCTTAACATCAAAACAGAATTTAAAACCTAACTGATTTTTAATGGTAGTAATATGATCCGACTAAGCTTTAGTTTCCATGGCAAACAGAAGGGAGAGCTTCAGCTTTTTCTTCAGGGACCTGAGCTCCCTAACTATCGCGGGGGCTGAGATCCCACGACAGTTCCAGCTTAGGATTTTCATGGCTGGGTTGGGGGCATGTTTGGGCCCGCCTCCTCAGCCTCAGCTTCAGTGGATTTAATGTTAGAGCCATACTGGTTTAGCTGTAAAATCTGAAAATTTAAGTCTGTAAGTTGCAACAATCTTTTCTTGTACAGGTGTGGATCTTCATAATCTTCTCTTCCCCTCTTTAAATTCAAGAAATGTTGAAAATCGTTGCTTAAAAGTAGTTCACAGGGGGAGGGGATAGGTTTGGGTGTATTGGGAGGGGGTGATTTCTCTGGTAGCTCAACAAAGTAAGAAGGGTAGGCTATTGAAGGTTCTCTGGTTGGGCTGAAGGGTTGGGTGGGTAAAGTTTTTTCGGTTATATTGGGCTGGTGGGTCATGTTAGGGTAGGGTGGATTGGTTAGGCTGTATTGGTCTATTCCTAATTCAAATTTAGGGTGAAAAGAGGGTTTATTAGCTAAGTTTTCTAAGGTATTCTGTTGAAGGTTTGGTGGGTCCATAAGTTTGACTAGGGAAAGAAGCTTAAAAGGAGGGGCCATAGGGGTTGGAGATTGTTTATAGGCTGGAAGGTTTGATTGACAAGCTGGGGGGAAGGTGGAGAGGGGAGAGAAACACCTTTGACAGAAGATTTGTCTTGCAGTACGGTTGGCAGATGGGGAGTAGACCATTCTCCACAATGGTTGATTTGATCTAAATCAGCTGACAAAACTTCCTTCTGCACAGACTTCTCCTGCCCATTGCTGGGCTCAAGGCCTGAAATTTCACCTACCACTTGAACCTCTTCAGCACGGTTACCAAAGTCATCTTCCTCATATTGTTTCCTTAATGTAGTTTCCTTTTCCTTTCCTGAAACACACCGTCCTTGAGCAGCTATGGAGGCCAACGATTTAGCTGGAGCTGTAGAAAGGTGGGGGCCAAACTTGAACTTTCCTTCTTCAAACAATGATTTTTCTTTTGGGACTTTGCAAGTTTTGAAATCGTGACCAATGATGCCACAGCAAAAACAAAGGCCTTGTAACCTCTCGTATCTGAGTGGAATAGGAATCAGTTAATCCTCAGAACCAGGGAAGAACAACCCTGTGATAATAGGCTTAGTAACATTGATCAGAACTCTCACCCGCAAATAGCTCCTAAGAATCATACCATCCACCAATGGGTCTTCTATTTCCTTGATTTCACTAATTTTCCTACTTAATCTCTTAGCATTCTCAGCTGTCATAAATTCCAGAGGAATATTGTGTAGTTGAACCCAGTAAGGAACTTAGTAAAGTCCACTCTACTCAAAGATTGCTTTGGTTGACACTCCTGCAGGCTGAGGAGAATTCCCATAATGTGCCATGGACTGTGATCCAAAATAAGCTTAGCAATACCAGCATCCCTCCATCTGATCATAACTGTGTTTTTTTCCCAAATCAGTAACTTGAAAAGTTCCAAATTGATTCCAAGATGCTTCAAGAACTTTCTGAATGGATATAAAGTTGATCATTTTTGCTGTTATTAATTTACCAATCAAAGTGCTCTGATAGAGATCTTTTATTTTCTGTTTGTTTGCTTCTAGCTCAACTACAGAGTCATCCCATAAACCGGTTTTGTTTATGTTTTGCAGGATTCTAGTTTTTGCCTCATCTATAATGACAAGAAGATGGGGCTGGTGAGAGGAGAAAAAATAAGAGGAAAGAAAGCAGAACAGGACACAGAGGGGAAAAGAAAAACCAGGTGAAGAAGAAGAAGACCAAGGGGAATATGGCTGGGAAAAGGGATAAAGAGCACCCAAAGAGGCTATGGGGGTAAAGGAGGGTTGACAGGAGGGGAAGCAGACACATCCATTACTCTCAGGTCAATAGAAGAAGACAATCTCACACAGGTAGCCACAGTACCACAAGCCTCCTTGATGGAGCAGATATTCATATCGGGAGTTTTATCCCCATACCAAACAGATCAACTTTGTATTGATAAAATTTGACACATGTTAAATAATTAGTCACCGGATGTGATGTAACGTGTAATAATTTATCCATTCAAACACGTCGTGAATATCTATGATTGACTATACAAATTTGATTTCCACCAATTATCACCCTTTGTCCATAAAAAAATAGGAGTAATTATTAGAGAATTTGTAACTACGATAAAATAATTATTTAATAAATATAAGAATGGATAAGGAGAAAGGTAACATTTCTTTTAAAGTAGAGTTCGGTATTTTTTCCAACGATATAGTATACTTTTAGATTGATGAAACGTGGGTTTTTCAATGAGTAAGATACAGTTGTTACTGTAATAAATTATAATATTTTAAACTTGTTCTTGATAGTAGTAAATTATAAATAACATTAATGTTATCAGAATGTAAACTATAGGTCCACTGATTTTCCAAATATAAGTAAATTATAAATTATAAGAATAATATAATGTTATTAAATCTTTAATGTAATATTCTAAAATAATCCTAATATCATTTACTACATAAAATGTTTTAGGAATATATATAAAAAAGACATATTTAGTAGATAAATATTTAATGATATTAAAAAAAATACAATTTTACTTATATTATAGAAAAAAATTCTATTAAATTTATTTATATTTAGAATCAAATATAGTAATTTTTAAAAAATGTCACGAATTAAATGAAGCAAGTGAAAAGTTTTTTTGAAAATAAAAAATAAAAAGTTAAATGATAATAAATTAGGATGAATGTGACATTTAATGGAAGAAGTTTAGTTATATATTTTGATCGAGTCTACAATAAACATATATTGATTTTATAAAATTATCTTTCACTTAAAACCTTCAATACAAATGTTATTGTCTCCCTTCTTCCTCTTTCTGATTTTGGACACACTTATCCTAAGATTTCATGAAAGCTACCTTCTTTGATACCAAACAAATAGCTTTTAGATCGTAGAATTTGGAATAGTATAAACATTGTTTCAGTTAGGAACACTCGTAATATTTTAGATTGTATAATTTGACACGTGTGTGTGTATATATATATATATATATATATATATATATATATATAATTCTTAAATCATATGATATGGGTTAGTACAAACATGCTCCCGAATCGTATAGCACTCTAGATGTAAAATCTAGAATGGTACTTTAGATTAGGAGGTTTCTCATGTACTTGGACATCTTGAGTGGTAGGTGAACCTCATTTGCATTGTCCAATGAATGATATTTTTATTTACATGTATGGTTGTAATGTCATTTTAGTCAACGAGTTAATACCATTTTACTTTGAACCACAACGTTGTTTAATAATTATCAATTGACCACGGTCTTAGTTATTAAATGTTTGTATATTCTATTTGCTTCTTTTGGTTTGCAAGGTAGAATATGAATAAGGATATGTTGACCTATTTGGGAGGTCCAACATTTTTTCTTGCTTTTCTTTGCTCAAGATATGTGAGGTAGTAGTAAGAACGTCATGGAGGTAGCCAAAACCTAGGGCTAGGCTTCTTGAAATCATAGGCGTTGGATAACATTTTGAGTTTCAAGTTACATGGGTTGTGCTTCCGTTCATGTTGCGGTCATTAGCTTTAATTTGTAATTTGAAGATAGGGTTTGCTTTTGATATAATCTTTAATCTTGTCTTCTTTACATAGTAATTCACCCCCTCCCTCAGGACTTAAAGTTTTTTAGGGTTTGATATGATTTTAATTCAGAATTGATATTTGGAAGTATAATTAGTGCCTTAGGATATGATGATGACACTATTTCGAATTACAATTTACTTAGTTGCACATTCATTTACCTTGTTTTCACTTGGAGTTTTGTTTCTCCATTTTTGCTTTTCTTTTTTAAAGTTTGCTTTCTTAATTGTAGTTCTCTTTTATTTTCTTTTAACTTTAGTTCTTTCTTAAAGCAACTCTCATTGTGACTGTTCACATTCAAAGAGCAAGGAGCTTTAATAGTGGGCATATGATTCTTTTTCACATGAGGTCTTAAAAACTCATCGCACTACCTTGATAGGTGCGCTTGCACAGTATGTGAATACTTGTTGCAATCTAAATATTTTTTTAAATTAAAATCTTTTTAACACTACAAAAGTCATAAAAACAACATACAATAATCATTTACCCTACTATTATACTAAATTAGTCAACCTAATAACATATACTAAAAGAAGTTAAAAATTAACAAACCTCTAACTAAAATTAAAAATAATTAGTTAGAAATACTTTATCTTTCGTCACAAACATAATGGTATATTTTTCCATTGAACAAACCATTCAATGAAGCACGAGAAGAGATGGAAATGGTTGGAAGAAAATGGTTTGTAAGTTGTGGTTAATAAAAAAATTACAAGAGAGAAATGAGGAAAGAATGAGGCGTTAGAGCTTAAAAAATGTTAATTTCCTCGGTTATGGATGACTCTAATGTTAACCTAACAAAATTGACGCAATACTGCAATGTTGGAACAACTCTGTAACAACTCACCCAACGTCTACTCCTAGGTTATTTCACTTTTAGTTAATAATGTCAAGCTACAACTTTTCCATGTGTATTGTTTCCTTTGCACCTTCACTCTAGCTCATTCTAACTTTTCCTTGTATTATGTTAATCATTTTGATTAGTATAAGTAGGCACCTCATTGTAAGCTTAAGATCAATCTAGCTTTATATCTATTAACAAAAGTTGTTAGCTTTGAGATCCTCAAAGAGTTGTATCAAGATAATCCTGACTTTAGGAGTATTTGGAAGTCAATCGAGAATGAACTGTTTCAAAATTACCATCGACAACAAAGCTTTCTATTCATGAATAGTGTTTTATACATTCCTCGTTGTTCTTTGAGGGAAGCCATTATTTAGGAAGCACACGATGAAGGATTAATTAGCTAGACACTTAGGCTGAGACAAAATAGTTGCCCTGACAAGGAAAAATTCTAATGGCTCAAGCTTGAAAAGGATGTCATTTGACATATCTAACTATGTCACCTCACTAAATCTAAAAGTCAAAATACTGGATTGTATCTACCATTGCCAGTACCCACAGCACCATATGTCATCATGGATTTTATTCTTGGGCTAGAAAGATTCTGTAATGGTAGTCGTAGATAAATTTTCAAAATGACGCATTTTCTACCTTGTCAAAAGACTAATGATGTTGTCTACATAGTTGACTTATATTTCAAGGAGATTGTACAACTCCATGGAATTCCCAAAACTATCATGTCAAATAGAGATGTCAAATTTCTAAGTGACTTTTGGAGAACTCTATAAAAAAAGATACCACAAAGTTATAGTTCAACAGTGCTGGTCATCCTTAAATAGATGGCCAAATAGAGACGATTAATTGACTGCTAGGCAACCTATATGAAGTTTTGTTGAAAAAAATTTTCGTCAATGGGATCAAGTCATAGCACAGGTGGAGTTTGCTTACAACAATTCCATGAATCAAGCTATTGGGATATGTCCTTTCGAAGTAGTGTATACTGTCCGACCTCTCAGTCCCTTAGACATGGCTCCTTGTCCTACAAAGAATCAATTTAGTGCTAATACTAATCATAGAGACAAAGAAATCAAGAAACTTCATGAGTAAGTTTGAGCTAGAATCGAGAAGTAAAATTTAAGATACAAAGCTCAGCGTGACAAACATCAAAAACAACAAGTGTTTAAGGGAGGAGATTTGGTGTGGATTCATCTTTAAAAAGAAATATTTCCAAAGCAACCCAATGTAAAGTTATCCCCCATAGCCGATGGACCCTTTCGTATAGTTAAAAGATCAATAATAATGCTTACAAGATTGAGCTACCAGGTTCCTATAGCATATTGGCTACATTTTACGTTACTTATCTCTCACCATACTTTGAAGAAGATGTTTAGAGGATGAGTATTTTCCAACCTGAAGAGAATAAACTAGGAAGTTTCCCTACCAACTCTCAAAAGCGGTGTAGCCATTTTTGTCAAAGGAAAATGCAAGTGGTCTCTTTAATTCCATCTCATCTCCAACTCATTTCTTTGTAAGTGATGTTTAATTTAATTAGTTTATTTACATTCTGAATTCCATAAATAGCCTTGAAATGTAAGCTTGTTTCATCAATTAATTCAATTTCCAATCAATAGCTCATTCAAGTGTTTTTTTTTTATAAAAGTTTCCTTTAGTTTTCTGAGCCACAAAAAATCTAAATTCATATTAAGATTATAATTATTACTTTATTTTCAATTATTTTAACTATGTTGGATATTAATTATTAACGCAACCCATTAAACAAAATGATAAATACTCTTTACTAAAAATAACTATTGCAAACGCCACATGCAAATGATAGTTAATTATATTCATATTAAAAATTAATTAATAATGATAACCTATATGAAGAATAAAAATAACTTCAAATTATTTATATTTACTTGGTAAAAACATATTATTTTATATTGACTAAAATTAATTAATTGAAAAAGTAATCTATCATGTTATTAACAAAAACTATATTTATTAGTTGAATTATAAAATTATCATGAATATATAATTTTATAATTAAAAAGGATTAATTGATAAATATTTTTATTCATTAAATTTATCCTGAGTAAGTATTACTATGTTATTTATTGAGTATATTTAGCGACATATACTAACATTATTACTGCTATTGTAAATTAAAATTTTTATGAACATTAAATTAACAAAATAACTATAATCTTTGTGAGTGTTCATATATTAACCCAAAATAATTTACCTAATATAACCTAGATTTTATGTAAAATTTTCAATTAAATATATCTATTTTTACTATTATTAAAAAATGTAATTGTATCTTAGTTATATATTATATATTTAATAGTATAATATAGTATGTATCATACTAATTATAATTTATGACCATTATACCATTATAATAAATATATAATGTGCATAATAGTTAAATATATTCTAATAAAAAATCAATAAGAATAATATATATTAACAATAAATATAAATATTAAAAATTACAATACGTATAAGATGAAAAAAATTAGAAACTTTTCATATTTCATATTTCAACAACTTGTACAACTTAGCCTCTGATAAAAATTATCTAATTGCTAATTTGATTCTAGATGATTTAAATTGATAAATTTATTATTTCAAAAGCTTTGTATTTTTGGATACATTAAAAGCTTAATTTATATAAGGACAAATAAATAAAATTAAAAATTAAAAATGGCAACAAATCTCGAATGTCTTTTTTTTTTTTCAACATGATCTTGAAGTCTCTTGTTTCCAACATTTCTAGCAAAATTAAATACCTCAAACATCACCAAGGAATGTTTGCCCGCAAAAAAAAAATGGTTTTTAGATCTCCACAAAACCGAACTAAAAAAATTCCTTCGAAAAGTTAGAAACAAAAATTTAAAAGAGAAGAAGAAAAGAATGAAATTTTAAAACAAAACTCAATGATGGTAAAAAAAAATTACCCGTCAATAACCTTAATCACATTATCATTATTCATTGAATTATACCACCTGTATAACGTTAAGGAGAAAATACCAAAAAGTAACTGAAAATAAAAATAAAAAACAATTGAGCACAAAAAGAAAAAAAGATTAACAAACTCTCTTTAACAAAAATGAAAAGAGTGAGAGCAATTTATAAAAGAAAAAAAAATAGTAGATAATGTAAGTATGAGGACAACCCAAAATCAATAATACAAATAAAGTTGGTAAGTACATAAGATAAGATAATCTTTCATAACCAATCCTAGGTATATATAATTAAAAGTCCTAAAGAAATGTCTTTTACAAAATGGTTTTCTATTCCTCTGTTTGTACAGGAATACATATATTTATATATACATGAAAGTTATAACAGAATCTCTTAAGATTGGGCTATACAGATTGAATTTCTAAATAAATCTCCTAAAATTATGGAATAACATGAGATAACAATCATATACTGATTTGGTATGATTTTCTTCTGATTTGATCCCAATAACTTATTATTGCAACATGATCTCATTACCCCCCTCAAGTTGGTGCATGTAACTTGCATATGCCCAACTTGCACAACAAGGAATGGAATTGTGTGGGACCAAGATTCTTAGTGAAGATGTCAGCTAATTGTGCATGTGTAGGAACAAAAACTGGTGCAATATTGCCTTTAAGATACTCATCACGTATGTAGTGGCAATCAACCTCGATGTGCTTGGTACGCTCATGAAAAACCAGATTCTTGACTATATGAAGCGCTGCTTGACTGTCACAGTGAAGCCGCATAAGCTGAGAATGAAAACACCAAGACTGCGAAGAAGACCCTTTAACCAGTTCAATTCTCATGTAATAGCTACCATGGACCGATATTCAGCTTCAACAGAGGAGCGTGACACCGTTTGCTGTTTCTTAGTTTTCCAGAAAATTGGAGAAGATCCTAGCTAGTAGAATGAACCATCCAGTAAGTGATCTGCGAGTTAAAGGGCAGTTGGCCCAATCTGAGTCACACCAATCAAACAATTATAGATCAAAGTCCGTACTCAGTAAAATTCCTTGTCCTGGATTTCCTTTCAAGTAACGAACAACCTGGAGAGCAGCCTCCCAATGATTTTGTTTAGGCGCCTGCATAAATTGAGACAGCACATGTACATAATACAAAAGCTTTAGCCTGGTAAAGCAGAGGTATATAAGACGACCGACAAGCCGCCTGTACTTATCAGGATGAGAAAAAAACAAATCCTCAACAAGTGCTAAACGATGATTCAGTTCCATTGGTACATTTGCTGGCTTAGCTACTATAAGTCCAGCTTCAGCTACAATATCAAGAGCATATTTTTGTTGACAAAGAAAGATACCTCCTAAAGACCTTGCCACTTCAACAACCAAAAAATATTTGAACGTTCCCAAGTCTTTCATGTGAAAGCAACTGTGTAAATAGTCTTTGAATTTAGTGATAGCTTCATGATTATCACCTAAGATAATGAGGTCATCAACGTACACCAATACTACAAGATGCACACCCGGGTTTTGCAAGACAAAGAGAGAATAATCAAAAACAGATTGTTGAAATCCATAGTCCTTTAATGCGGTGGACAGTTTTGCGAACCAATAGCGGGGTGCTTGCCTAAGTCCGTATAAGGATTTATTAAGTTTACATACCAAGCCGGCTTATTGAGGAAGAAAACCAGGTGGCAGCTTCATGTATACGTCCTCCTTAAGATCCCCATGTAAAAATGCATTGTGCACACCATTTGATGCAATGCCCAACCCCGTGTGGCTGCCACAGCGAGCACAATGCATACAGTTACCATTTTTGCAACAGGTGCAAAAGTCTCTGTGTAATCAATTTCCTCTACTTGATTATTGCCAAGAATCACCAGCCTTGCTTGGTACCTCTCTATAATCAGATTTATGCTTTATTTTGTACACCCATTTGCTCCCAAGTGCTTTCTTCCCAGGAGGTAATGATGTCATTGTCTAAGTCCCATTGCTCTCAAGTGCTTGAATTTCATTTTGCATGGTGTTTCTCCATCGACTATCTTTTACTGCATCAGTATAAGTAACCGATTCTTTGTGCTGTGAAATAGAGGCAAGAAAAACACGATGTGCAATAGAAAAGCGATCATAATTCACATAATTAGTTATGGGATATGGTGCACCTAAGTCTGTCTTTAGAGAAGTCGAACAGTTGGATGGGCTCAATCTTCTAGTGGTGTTTGTTACATAATCCCGTAACCGAGTAGAGGGTTGTTTGGTTCTGTGCCCTCTACCTAATGTCAGCTCATTCGCAGGCATAGATGGGACCATCATGTCGTATGCATCCATATTCTGTAGAATAACCTGCTCAAAGGACCCAACTTCTGGCTCACCCCCCTATCCGTTATCAGTACATTGCCACTTTCTTGGTTACTGTCTAAATGTTCTGCAGTTTTTACATCATCATACATCATCTGCAATATTTTCATAATTCCTAGTAGTCGGAACACCTTTGGAAGCAGTATCAGTAGTAAATGGATATTCATTTTCATTAAATTCAATATCTCGAGAAACAAAAATCTCTTCTATTTTTAAGTCAAACAACTTCCATCCTTTCTTCCCATATGGGTAGCCACTTCTTGCTTCTACTAGCAAACTTGTCACCATTTCTCTTCTGATTATGAGCGTAACACAAAGAGCCAATTATTCTTAGATGATCATATGCAGGTTGTTGTCCATAAAGCATCTCATATGGAGTTTTCCCATTTAAAACAGAAGAAGGAGTTCGATTAATCAAGTACCCTGCAATTAAAATACATTCTCCCTAGAATTTGATAAGGAGGTTACCTTGGAACCTTAAAGCTCGAGCCACATTCAAGATATGTCTATGTTTCCGTTCTACTCTCCCATTTTGTTGGGGTGTGCCAGTGCAAGATGTTTGAAAGATTATTCCATGATCTTGAAAGTATCTTCTCATGCATATGAATTCTGTCCCATTATCGCTTCTAAACATCTTCACTTGTTTATGGAATTGCCTTTCAATCAAAGCGAAAAAATTACAAAGCATTTGTGACACTTCTCATTTATCAATTAACAAATAGATCCACACAGCACGTGAATAACCATAAACTATTGTCAGAAAATAAAAAGCACCACAAGTGGAAGGAGTTCTATATGCTCCCCACAAATCACAATGGACTAATTCAAAGACTTCACTATCTTTATGTTCGCTTAAATGAAACCTTTCTCTAGTTTGTTTGGCTCTAAAACAAACTTCACATCCCTTATTTGCTGTATTTCTATCTTTATGTTCACTAACTACAGGAATCATCTGAGTAATTTTCAAGGAAGGATGTCCCAATCGCTTGTGCCATAGATATATGGAATGCATTCCATTACTTTTGTAGGCTTTCACTCTACGTACTCCCTTGAAAAGATAGAGCCCATCCCTCCGTTCACCCGCTCCAATCAGCATCCTCGAAGTACGACCCTGCATAACACAAAACTTATCAATGAATTGAATGACACATTTCAGATCATCTATCAACGGTGAAACAGATATCAGATTGCACTTTAGTTTAGGCACATAGAGGACTTTAGTGAGTTTTAAGCCTCCATCAAGGATCACACTTCCTTCTTTGATTGTTGTTGTACATTGTCCATTAGGAAGTCCAACTGGAAAACTTTGAATATAATGCAACTCTTGCATATGGTTCAGGTTTCCAGTCATGTGGTTGGAAGCTCCTATGTCAATTATCCATGCAATATAGGATGAATTCTACTTAGTTGACGGTATAAATTTTTACATAGAGAATATATACAAATTAAACTCTTTTTATAATTTATTTTTTTACCACATAAAGAATGTTATACTTCTCTTTTTAGAATACCACCACAGTTATTAAAAATTATTATTCTCTCCGGATAGCATTAATTAATAAATTATTTAAATATTATTGAGTGTTAAATTAAATTAGTAGCGTATTTTATGATGATGGAGTTAAATTAATTGATTAAGGATGATTAATTAAAGGGTTAGTTTAAATTAAATTGTGAATAGTAAATTATTAATTTCTATGTAGTAAAAGTGAGAAGAGAAATTACTTAAGGTAAATTCTTATTTAAAAAAATAAAAGAAATAAAAGAAAAGAGAAACAAATTTAGTAAAATGAAAGAAAATGGAAATGAAAAAAGAAAATAGGTGAAATATCAGTTTTTCCCCTATGCATAAAACTTAATTTTTTCAATCCTTTCTTCCTCACACTCACACTTGCTTCTTCCTTCTTCATTTCCTGACAATGGCTCTGTGAGTGCATGGTGGCGATTGATCCGTGATTTCACACCAGGAGTTAAATTTGACCGCGTTTTTGGAGTTAGGGTGGTGAGGTGGGTACAATGGCATGTTTAATTTCTTGTTTCTTCCACTTCTCCCTCACCGAAAATGGAAAGTTATGGGGCTTTTGGATTTTTCCATTTTTATGGCACCTTGGAGAAAGAATGGTTTTGAGGTGGTAGGTGTTGATGATTGACTAACTCGGTGTTGTTTTGGTGCCTCTAGGTGACAGACCGAAGGTCAAAAAGTCGTTAAGTGAAGCGGAACGTAGAAACGAAGGTCAGAAGTAACAAAGGTAAGTTTCAGAAACCCTAATGGCGTGTTTAAAGTTGTTTGGAAAGGTCGGAATGTTGAAATTGGTTTGTAAATTCTTCATTTTCAGATATTTAGTGAATTTGGTAAAGTCGACGTTGATTGAAGACTTGAAACTATGGAATCGAGATAAGATGGTGTACTTGGTGTATAGATTAATAGAAATTGTTGGAACCAAGTCTGGTTTATTATCATTTAACCAGACCCCAAGATTTGTTAATAACACACATTAAGGTATTTAAATTAAATTAAGTCTGCCCATGTGTTATCTAACCTATTAAATTAAGTGTTTCAGGATATAAATATTAAGTACATAAGTTACAAATGAAAGGGGGAGTCCATCAAAACAAAAAGTTTGATTTGAGTCATACAAGAAATTTCAAGAAAAGTCTGATTCTAGACTTTGCTCAAAAAGAGTCTGATTTAAGTACGCTCATACTTTTGGTCTACCAATTAAACCTCAGACTTTTAAGGCAACAAGAATGTTACTTCAAGCTCAAAAAGAACCAACGATTAAAATCTATTTTGATGATGCTCTGAGTTATGTGCGTATCAAGGAAAACTGCATTTATTATCAAAACAAGAAAGGAGACAAAATAGTGAAGCAGCCAAAGTTGTGAAGAAACCAATCTAGCTACCCTGTACAATTCAGAAAAGCTGATAATGATTAGCTCTTGTGTCAGGAAGTTACAAAAGATCAACCGTATATGCTCTGCGTGCTTTGATTAAAAAAAGAAAGCCAACAAAAGGATGTTTGCTCTGAAAATCTCAAGGAACTTCATTTTGGTGTAAGCTATGATAATTCCTTCACACTAGACCTTTTGGCATCTCCTAAATTCTTAAGGTTTGATGTTCACAACAACTGATGCTTCTCCAACAGATCTACAATGGCTATGTGCCTTGATCAGATTGCCAAACGGTCATAATGAGTGATCTATAAATATGAAAAGATTCAAAAATTTGAATAAAGAACTTCAGAGTCATTCAAAGAAATTCTTGTAATATATTACAAAGCTCTCTTTTTCACTCTTAGCTTTAAGCAAAGACCTTCTTTGTTGTTCTACATCTAGCAGACCTTGGTCTTTTGCTTTCTTAGCATGACCCAATGGTGAGGAGGGGAGCCAGGTTAGGCTCAGTGGACCAGAAAAGGTTAACGGGTGATCAGATAGGACCCCAGTTGACGGTCAATCCAATTTAATATCTGAATACTTGAGAGTTATATTTTATTTTGACTGAGAGTCAGTGGTGCTTTATATGAATTTACAATGAGTTTTGATGAACTGAATGTGATACTGAGACTTTGAGTTATAAGTTGCAAAATTGATGAGTTGATGATGAGTAGCATATTGAAATGAGTTTATGGAATGAATTGATTGGATATGATTAAATGAAATCGTAGCTATTCTATACTTTTCCTTTTATAGAATTTAAATTTGTTGCATTAATTTATATGGTTAGTCTCTCACCCTTACTATGATTTTTAGTGACTGAAGACATGGATGTTGTAGACATCGTGAAAACCAGTACCAAATGAGCTTGGAGCAACGCCAAGGAGTTTAGAATTTTGATATATATATATATATATATATATATATATATATATATATGTAAATGTGTGTGTGTGTATGTTATGATTTTGAGCATATAAGATTACGATGGTGGTTGAGGTGAGTGCATCTGTATATGTGTTTGGTGTGCTAAGATGCATATGTTGCTTTCTAGTTGATGAGCATAGTGATATTGATGAAGTACTTGAGGTGTTAAAGGCTTAGTTGATAGCCATATATATATATATATATATATATATATATATATATATATACATATAGATAGATATGTTGATTGATGACCAGAAAATTGTTAATGGCACTGAGCCATTTTGATTGATAATATATAATTATATGCAGGTATTGTGATTGTGTGTAGGATGTGCAATTCATGTTTAAATTGCAATGGTGATTGAATGAATTATTGACTATTTTTATGCTAAGTTTATTGTTGTTTGCAGTATAAATATGGTTAAGTATGTTGTTGTTTGCAATATAAATATTGTTAAGTTTGTTGCTTTACAATATAAATACTGCTAAATCTGTTGTAGTTTGTATTATAAACACTGCTAAGTCTATTGTTATTTGTAATATAAATTCTGTTAAGTCTGTTTACAGTAGCTAAGTCTATTTACAGTCATTTATGTACTAAGTCTACTGTGACGATTTTGTTTGAGTTTGTTACAGCTCTGCATGAGAGTCTATTATTGCTTTCATTTTAAATCTATTTAGCTGAACTGAATTATTAAAAGCTGAAAAAGAATTCTCTTCCTATAAAACGAACAATATCATATTTAAAAATAAATGAAATAAGTCAGAATGTGCATCTTATATTGTCATGAGAAAATATATATCTCACTTATTTGTACAAGTTTACTAAATTACAAACCAAAAGGGAACATAAAACAGAAAGGTAACTTAAACTAGTCCATATAACTTGAACCATGAAGCCATGAAAGAGCTTTATAATATATGAGCGCAGCAGCACTTTATTGTATATGAGCAGCAACACTTTATTTTTCTGTTTAAGGTTTAGGGTTCTCTTAGCAGAGCTGCATTACAAGGAGGAAGCGAAAGACCATGAGAGAATATCATGAGTTTCAACCACCTCGCCCGTGGTACCAGAGAAACCAATTAGGACCCTCTCCGACAGAACAGCAGCAAAATCAACAGGATGCGATAAAACAGTAACAGGGCTACGTGGATACGACACAGACACACTCAATATTTTGTAGGCAGAGTCGTAGCTTATGCGTGCCACTCCAATTTCACCCTGTGGTTGGCTATCACTTGGCCATGCCACAGTTGCCACTGACTTAATGGAATTTATGTCAATTCCAATGTGAGGAGAATCAGACTCTGGAAAATTGGGATCCCACTCATTTGCAAAGCTATCAAACTCAACAGCAACAACTTGGTTTTTTAAGGTTTTGAAGGCTGTTTCTTCGTTGAAAAGTCCAAGGAAACCACCACTTGAATTTACCGGGAATTCAAAGTCTAGTGATGAAAGAAAGAAGGTGAAGCCATCTCCATGAGGTATTGTACCCTTTGGGTTCACAACAAAGGAGAACTCGGTGCTGAAGTCTGCCACTTTCCCACTTTTTTTGTCAGATAGATGAACCACCCCAATGAATATAGAGAGGCCAACATTGTGTGGGACCGGGTTACCGTATTGGTCCTTTTTGGTCAGTTCTAGAACACCACCACTTATTTTTGCATCGTTAATGGTAACTATGTTTCTATTACTTGGCTCAAAACTAGGTAAGTTGAAAGATAGGGAATCTGATTTGACACTGTTAATTAGCAACACCAAAAAGATGAAGATGGTTAAGAAAACACAGGAGGGGTTTTTACTAGTTGCAAGGAGTTTTGACTTGGTGTTAGCCATGGTGTCTAGTGTTGTATGCAGCTAGCGGAGAAGGTGACTATTTATAGGGGCTTAGTTTTGAAGGATGCTTAAGGAAACAAATGCAATAGGCCAAACTAGCCATCAATATTGCATAGTTAATCTGGTCTCATGTAAAGTTGGCGAAGGGAGCGAGGAAGTTTTCCCATGAAAAACATTACTACCAAGTTTAGTCCAAAATGCATTTGTCTATATGTTTTTGGACATCACCTTTGTCCTTGGTTAGGAGAGATTTGGCATGCTTAAGATAATGTTTGCCATTTTTTTTGACGATTCCCATACACAATGGATGCCCACTTCAATGGCCAATTTTAGGGAGTTCAGCAGGTAATCCAAGCAACTTTCGTTATATATTAAAAAAGTTTATTGAAAAGGGATTTGAACCTCGTCCGTGTAAAGTGGCAATTTGTGCACTTTCATACATATGTCACGTAAGTCTTTAAAACCAGGGAATCAAAAACCAAATCAAGCTGCAACCCAAAAAAACCCAAATCCATCCAAATTAAATTGTGAAAACCTTTAACAATATCAATCACAACTCGTGAAAAATTAAATAACTAAATACGATTTAGTCTGCGTTATTTACATATTCACATAATTGAACCACACGTAAATATTTTTTAAAATTCCTCTACTATTATTACCTTAAAGTAAGTCAATAATTTAATTAATAATTATTTGTCATTTGTGTTATGAGTTTATTAGACTTAAAATATATACAAGTAATTTAGCTAAAAGTACTTTTCCAAGACTTTTATATAAACATACCATATATAAGTTATTAAATAGGAATATTTGGATTGTTATTTTAAATTGAGAAGAATTTGTGATTGATAAACATAACCTATTAACTCTTCCTGCATAAATTGTCTTACAGGACCATGACCATTAGGAAAGATTTGTTTAGTGGCACTCCATAACCAAATTACTTCAATAGCTTTAACATGGTTCGTTATGAATTAAAGAGTACAAAAAATGAACCATAAGGGAAACCAAATTGTAAACATAAAAGACAATTTCATTGTTGAAACATTTTTATTTTTTTTCTTATTATGATTTATAACTTAACGATAATAATATTAATATATTTTAATGAAAAAATAAATAGGTACTTTAATATTATATAAATTATTTAAAATCGTAAATTTAATTAATCAATTTGATATCATATAATTATTTCAAGCATAGATAAATAATTTATTTTAAATAAATTTGGAAAATTCACTAATTAAAACAAAAATTTAAGATGAATTTAAAAAAGTATTCAATAAGATAAATTTAAATAAAAATATAATAAAATAAAATATTATTTATTCTCAAAATTTGTATGACATGAGGTAAGAATAGTTAATGTAAAATTCACATAAAATCATTTAAATATTTATTTCTAAAAATGAAAAAAAATATTTTATTAGAAATCAAACTTGTGTTAGGGAGTCTCAACAACTCACCCATCATGCAACCAACTAAGTTAGTCGCTAATTCATTTTTCATTTTTAAATGAAAATAACATTTGAAAACCATTAACATTTTTTAAAACAAAATAGTTGAAATATTTAATAATTTAAACAAAATATAATTTTTTATTGGAGGTAAAATAGTTAACAATATTATAATAATCATAAGCAATGTAACTATTAAACACTGACCACATTAACGTGATGATTATAGTGTCGAAGTGGTGCGATTAGTGTTAATTTCTTCCTTAAGTCTTCGGTTAGAAACCACTTTTGCCTTATAATTTCGTTCATTTGACATTGTAATTAATACTCTCACATGATTTGAATTGACATCAGGTGTTTGAAGTTACAGAAACTTGTTCTTCTGCATTCACATATTACTGTAGCAAGAAACTTGAAGCATCATTCATTTCCTTTTATTTTTTGTTTATTCCTTTCTTTGACTCTCTTTTACCATAAAAGTGCCTTTGCAATTTTCAAAATCTCCCACTAGGGGTGGTTATCAACCGATCTGGACCACGAAAAACCGCTCAACCGATCCAAAAAAACCAAAACCGATCAAACCAAAAAAACCGAAACCGCATTTCATATGCGATTCGGTTCGGTTTTTGGTTCCACCTATGAGAACCGAACCGAACCGATCCGCAGGTTTTATGTTTTAATATTTCATTTAGTCACAACCTCTTTCATTTATTGCTTTATTAGTTTGTTTAATTTGGTCTTTATATTTTATTTTATAATTTTGTTTAAACTGTATACATTTATTTTTTAAAAATTTGTCCAAGTTAGAGGAAGAATAAGATGACTAAAATCTTGGCTCAAGACTTTTAATATTTCTATTGTTTTACATTGAATCTTATTTAAGTCTTATTTAAGTAGTACTTTATTTATTTTATGTTTGAATTTAAATTGTTGAAAAGTTGTCTTGTTTTACTTATTAATGATTCTCCCATCGTTGAGAACTTAAAATATTATTTGCATTGCTATAATTATAATGTTCATTTGATTTTATAAAAAAAATATAAAATGAGAAAAAACCTGCATAAACCAATCCAATCCGAACCGAGCCGAATTGAACCGCAATTTAATAAAATGATCGGATCGGATAATATTTTGTTATAAAACCGAACCGATCCAGACCGTGAACACCCTTATCTCCCACATATATTCATTTTTTGTGAGTTTGTAAATCTTTCTCTCTTTTTTTCTAATTCCATGCTACTTACATCTCTAATAGGCCATATGAGGATTGACATTGACATATCAATGTTGATTGCCTTTGTCGTCATGTTTGCTAGGTTCTCTTTAATACGAATCTTCTACTTCTCCATGCTTCCTTCTTCTACTACTTCTCGAATAAAATGATATTGAACACTTATACGATTTGTCCTAGAATGAAAGGTTAGATTTTTTGCGATATGCAAGACACTCTAACTATCATGATACATAACTTTTTTGTTATTTTTTCCCTAAGTTCTTTCATTAACCTCTAAATCCAAATTGCTTCCTTGCATGCTTGCATAGCTGCCATGTATTTAGCTTCTGAAGTAAACAAAGCTACAACAGTTTGTAATTTAGACAACCAGTTAACTCCTACAAGTATGAACACATAGCTTGTAGCATATCTTTTTTATTTATCAAGATCACCTATAAAGTTTGAATCAACTTTTCTTTTGACAATGAACTATGATCCTCCAAAACATAATGTAGCCCATGTGATTCCTTCAATGTATCTCAGAATCCTATTTACAGCATTCCAATGCTCCGCTAGGTTCTTCCATAAAATGACTGACATTCTTGACTACTTAGCAATATTTAATAGTACAATCATTGCATACATTAGGCTTCTCACTTCTGATGTATACAGTACTTAATACATTTCCATCCTCTCCGCTTCATCGCTAGGACATATATATACTTGAGGATAATTTATAATTGATAGAATTTGGGGGTAGATATTGGCTTACAGTCTTACATGTTGAAGGGCCACTAGACTTTCCTTAGTTCTTTTGAGAAAGCCAAATCTTCAAATCTTTTATGTCTCAATGAATTTACATCCTTAGAATGTTGTTCGTTGGTCCTCAAGTCCTTCACCAAACTCTCTAGCCAATCGTGCATTCAATTCTTAGACTTGGTCGGGGCCTACAACCAACATATCATCCACATACAATAATAAAATAATGAAATCCTTAACACCAAACCTCTTAAGTATTTATAATGGTCTAAACTAAGTATGTTGTATCTGAGATTAATAATGAACGAAATAAATCTCTTGTACTAACATCTTGGCGCTTACTTCAAGCCCTACAAATATTTAATGAAACTGTAAACTAAGTTTTCTTTTCTTTTCTTTTTTAAAGCCTTATGTTTAGAGCATATATATTCTTCTTCAAATTCTCCATGAAGAAAAGTGATCTTTACATATAGTTGTTCAAGATGTAAGCTGGATGTAACACACATTGAGAAGACTACTCTGATAGTGGTAAGTCTAACAATTAGAGAAAATATCTCATTGAAATCAATACCTTCTTTTTGAGCATATCATTTCACCACTAATCGTGTATGATATCGTTCCACTTAAACATTGTTATCTTGTTTGATCTTGTAGACCCATTTACTTCCAATGACTTTTCAGCCTTTTAGAAAGTTCTCGTGTCTTATTTCTATGCAAGGTCTACATTCTTCATCCATTGCCTCCATCTATAAAGAAGTATCTGAACTATTCATGACTTTCTAAATAGTGAACGATTTGTCTTCCTCTGTAAGAAGACAGTATGTATTATGACTTACCATAATATGTTCTGAGAATTATCAAGGTATCCATGTCTAATATGTACTCCATCAAACATTTACACCAATTAGCCTCATCTAGTTCTTATTTATCATATTCAAATTTTACTTTAGAAGAATCATCCCCTTTAGATTTTCCATTTACCTATACAATAGTAGTTTCCTTAATAGTGCTATCACGTCCTTGTTCATTTTGTAGTTCATTGTCTACAAAATATCATATTTCTGTTGATAACAACCTTATGAGCAGTGGGATCCCATAGACGATATCCCTTGACACTATTAGCACATCCCAAGTAGGGATGGAAATAAGCCAGGTCAGGCCAGGCTTTGAAAGGCATAAGTCTGGCCTACTTCCAATTGTCAAGGCCTAAGTTTAGCCTATTAGCCTATCATAGGCTTTTTTTAAGGCCTAGTTTGGCCTGTTTGAATGTCTAACAAGTTTAAAAGCCTTTTTAGATGGCCTGCTTGAAGGTCTTTCACCTTGTTAGCAACGCAGATGTCCTGCCGCTAAGTTTGGCGCTAACAAAAAACTTTAGAGGGAAAACAAAAAAATGAAGGGATAGAAATGTAGCAACCGTGTTAGTGACAGTTCATTTCTTAGCGATGACGGTAGTGACAAATTGTTGCAAATATTAGCAATAGCGTACTGGTTAGTCACTGACTTGGTAGCTAATTTCCTTTTCAACGTCCCTTTTAACACAGTGGTCACTAATTCGGTTGCTAAATAGCGACGGTAGTTATCGGTCGTTGATCTTTAGTAGTTGTTGGGGGTTTTTTTAGTAGTGAAGATGGGTTAATGAAATTATGAAACCCTAATATGATTTTGTGCCCTATGTATATGCGTGTTATTATGTACGACACAATATTTATTATAATTAAATGGCATCCATGTTTACTGTATTGGTAGGTATTGTCATTATGCATGAGGTTAATGGCTTTAATGTATGAGTGCATGACCATAAGGCGAACATACAAGGGATTAAATTTAGTAGAATGGCATGGAAGGGCTCCAACTCACCACGCTAGGTGTGTAGGTATGTTATCCCTGGATGTCAGGGCCCCAGGGGGTGACCTCGGCCATTGGGCGTTACCACACCCAACACTAGGCATCACGATACTGTGAGCATGTCTAGGCTAGTGGGCACACGTCACTATGCTAGCCCCTGGGCATCACGACACTGGCATGATGGGATAACTTGTCCTAGGTGTAGTAGCCTCTTCCGCCCGAGCATAAGCACGTGTGAATTGTCGGTCATGTTCACGCTAGCTGGTAAGAGTAACCACGCCCAACACTTAGCTAGCATTGGATTCTTTTTATATTTTGGAATTTTCACCCTGATTCGGTTACCAATTTTGGTTAAATCCACCCCAATTCCATTGCCTAAGGTTATTACAATTGTTGACGTAAATGTCAAACATTGAAAAATTTTTTGTCCCTAGATATTGCACATTAGGTTATACTATGTAATGTGACATTCGCGTGGGGAATTTTAAATTTGTTGACGCCTTGGGATCTAAGGAGTCACACTTTTTATTGGTATAAGAGCAAAGCTCTTTTAACTTATGCTTGGATTTAAAGTTTGGTGCATCACAAAACATGTTGTTCTCTACATAGCTCTTGTCCTTTCTAGGTGAGTTCAATTCACCCGCTCTGCTACACCATTTTATTAATGTGTATAAAGAACTAAGAATTACCTCTTGATACCTTTTCTTCTGCAAATTACCAAAAACTCATCATCTACATATTCTCCTTCATTATATGTCATCAAGCATTTAATTTTCTCTCTAGTTTCAAGCTCCACTTGTGCTTTGAACTCCTTGAATACTGGAAATACATTTGATTTCTTCTTGATTGGGTATACCCATAATCTCATCAATGAAAGACACAAAGTATATGTTTTGCTCCTCCTAGGGACATTTTTCATTAGTGCAAAAAGGAGATATAAACACGGTTAAACTGAACCTTTAAACATGATTCCAAAACCGTGTTTGTTCCAACCGTGGTAATAGATAAGGTTTTTTAACCAATTTCTCAACCGTGTTTGGAAATGTACTTTAACCACGATTGTTTAGAACTGTGTTTAAAAGTATTAACATTTAAACACGGTTATGTCCATAACCTTATTTAAATGTTTAAACATGGTTTATGGTAATAAATATGTTTAAAAGTGACATTTAAACACGGTTATTACCATAACTGAGTTTAAACATAGGGTTTTTTCTATAGCAGGCTTGGTTTTATTAATTTCCCTAACCTGCAATGTTATACAAGTAGCACAATATATCCCCAGCACAATATAACCCAACACAGTATATTCATTACACAAATTAATGAAAACACATGATATTTACATGATGAAGAAATTGAATCTATATACAATGAATAATATTTACATGATTGAAATAAAACACAATCTAAACCCTAGAGTCACATTGGAATCCTACACTAGATACAATGAATATAAAAGAATAAAAATTCTATACTATCGAAGTCCTTGCTTGACTTCATGGAAGTATACGACCCATTGCTTTCTAATATGATGATCTTGTTAACCAAGTGGCCTCAATGACTCAAGAGAGGGGTGAATTGAGTCTTAAAAATATTTACCTTTTAGAACTTAATTTCAATTTTACTTTACCTTACTTAAAGGGATGAAGAAATTTGTATCACAATAATTAAGTAATAACAATTGAAGCAAGAAAGTAAAGCAAGTAAATAACTTGAAATTAAATAGAGTAAGGGAAGAGGGAGAGAATGGACTGGTTTGGAAACCTCTATATCCAGGCCCTAAGTAAACTACTTGAGATTTTCCACTAAGAATTTGAGATTACAAGATAAGCCAATACAAGTCTCTTGATTTCCCTACCAAGAACTTTATCCCTCACTTTTATCCTTCTCACAATTCTTACTTAACCAACCCCAAAGGCTACAACCTTGCCTTTGTTATAATATTCCAACCCAATTTGTATATAAGTAAAAACAAAAACCTTCATGCTTCTCTTATAATGAATATGTGAAAACAAGATAAGAGAAGAAAGAAATATGATGATGATCACCAAATGTAGAGCAGATTTTACAAATTGAAAGCACTTTAAGAAAACACTCTTGAAAGAGCAGAATAAAATTCAAAGCACAAATCAAGTATGATCAACTCAAAGAATGTAGCTCTCTTTTTGATAGAGCGGTTTTAGAAAATTTTAAGCATAAAAACAATGATAAAAAATAATAGCTCTTTTGATAAAGAAAATTTTAAAATTTAAGCACAAAAGAGATTGACTTACTCACAAGAATGTAGCTATCTTCTAGAGTAAAATAAGAAAGTTAAACTCGTAGAAAATATTAACCAAAATTTTACCTCTTGAAAACGTGTCAGAAAGAATAAGAAAGTTAATGCATATGAGTGATTTCCGATGAGGACTTAGGCCTCTATTTATAGTGTTCCAAGATGGGAAAATAGTCATTATAATCTCAAAATTGAATTTGATTCTTTGGCAAAATATCTCATGATTTTAGCAAAGCTAAGAATCAGTCAAATTTACCCAGTGTATTCAAATAGCAGCGTTCTGATTTAATTTAAAAAGTTCCAGAATCGTCTTATTCGGTTACCTTAATCAATTAGCAAGGTACTGTTTCAATTAAAACACTTTTAAATTTGCCTTAATCAATTACCTTATTCGATTAGCAAGGTTTTGTTTCATTTAAAACTTGTCCAGATTCACCTTATTTGATTAGCTCTGTTTCAAATAATTTCAAAATTTATTTTGTGAGACTTAATCAAATACCTTAATTGATTACCTTGCTCCTAATCAAATACCTTATTTGATTACAAAAAATGTTGATTTTAGATTCTCAATGATTTAATATTTTTGAAACACATTTTTGGAATCATCAAAACTTGCATAATGAAAATTCTTTTTATAAAAATTCCCCCTGTTTGATATATTATTATGAATAATTACAGATCTACATGTGCCTTTAGGAAGCTTGACCGGTCTTGAAAGCACTACAAACAAGACACAAAACAATTAGCACAAAAACTTAATTACTATGTGAATAGAAATTTATAGAAAGTAGGTAAATGAACACTTACATCTGTGCAACCATTTACTATATGTTATTGGACAATGGTCATCATAGTGTGCATGACGTAATACCCACATTCATAGCTGCCCCCTGCCTATGAGGCTACAAGGTACATAAAATAAACATTTGGACAATGTTATTTCAAGTTTCAAAACTTAATAAATAACAATGCAAGACATTTGAAGTACTTACTTTTGGGTTGATCCATTGGACTTTTTTCCTACTGATGCTTCCACGTAGTCTAGTGTATCCAGTTACAGCCCTATAAGAATAAAAATTGCAAGTAGTTAGAATTGTAGAAGAAGAGAATGACTTAATTTGAATTTATAGAAAGTTATTTAATTTTTTTAGATGAACTTACGCCTTTACTATTGCTTTGAAGTCCCATGCAAGGAATCAAAGCATAAAGCAATTGAATCCTTGGGACTGATTACCATGAGCTACTAATGAGCACTGCAATGAACAATGATAAGTGAGACTGCAAAATGATTAAAATAATTGATAATATTTATACAAGAGACCTTTACTCTCTGTGATATGGGGCCAGATATACAGTCTTCCTAGACTCATACATCAAATTCTGGATGTATCCCTGAGTGTCCTCCTTGTTGTTCCCGCTCCTTTATATGAAAGAGAGCTCTAAGAAACCATAAGTTCCTTGGAAACCCAACTTCACACATTTTATGCAGAAACCTAAAAAAAAATCTGACACGGTTAATGGAAAATAACATGTTAAATGAAATAATTAAATATAGAAAGATGTATTTACAACTCCCAAAACTGAATGACAGAGATGGAGATGTTCAGCATCGCTCGCCCCATCATTATCTCACACAAGTCACTCCGCATGGTGTAAAGCGATAGTTGACTTGGGCGGCCGAACACATCTTTCTGCCATGGGACTATGACGGCGTCATTGCCCAGCTCAGCCCCGACAGTCCATAGCCTCTGGATCGGATTGATGATGGGGTTTGGCTTCTTCGATGCTGGTCCTGCAACCTACTGAACAGTTAAAATATTAAACTGAATATGTTATGATACAAACCATAAACTTATAATATAATTAATGTTTAGAGTTTTGAGAGCATACCTGCGGAGAAGCAACTAACATGAGTCTGGTCGACCATATGAGGAAGTGTCCAAATGCTTTCCCAACGATCCGTATTTGCCACTAGCACAACAGCAGCCTTCTCAATGATCTTGATGACAGAGACCCTTGACATACCATCAGACAATGACTGATGGTAAACCAAAAGGCCTAAGTCGTAAACCATGCCAGTGGCAATAGGCTCCTCTGACCCATCAATGAATAAGTCACATTGATGGGACTCCCTAACGTCGACCTCGTCCTCCTCAGCGTCATGTGTAGCACAAGACCCCTTTGTGCTGACCCGCCTAACTTGTATATTTACACAGTAAACATAAGTTATTCAACAATTAATGAAACCAAATTACAACATATGAAATAAAATGATGTATAACAAATCCAACCTGTTGGTCCGTCCTCAGTGTAGTAGGCTCCCGTTGATTGCTGAGTGAGGCTTTCATCTCCTCTCGGAAGAACGCCATCTTCTGTCATAGCCTCTTAATCTCCTTACGATACTCAGCCTTCACTATAGCCACCCTCTTCTCAATCCTTCACAGATGGAGTCAAGGCAGGAACACCGTAAAAGCTCTGGAGGCTTGCAAAATGTAAATGATTAGAAACTAATAGTTTAATACAAAAAAATGAAAAGAAATAGAGTTAAACTTACCGTGACCTCGACCAGCAACACGTACCTTTTTAGGGTGCTCTAGTCTTCTAATTGCGGTAGTCAATATGTCTTGCCTACTATAGCCAATGAAAGAACCTTGGGTTGATTGCTCAACCAAGTAATCCTGCAACCAAACAAGAATGAGTGTTGTTAGGGTTTAAGGTTGAGAAGATAAATATTCTTAAAGCATTTTAAGAAGCTGAATACTTACTATTTATTCGATGACCTCCTGAGCTACCGCGGAAGTGTAGTCCTCACTCTTCTTAATCCTGGCCCATTTCCATTTTTCATGGCGCGGGGGTTCAGAAAGAGGATCTTCAATAATAGTGTAGTCAAGTTGAGTATCCTGACATTGATTGGCCTTCTCTTAGGTTATTTGTTGCTCTAACAATCAGTAACCCTTACGTGACAATCTGTGGGGGCACATATTTTCACACGAATAACTTGTCCCTTTGCCGCGTTTGGCCTGCAACAAAAAAGAAAATGCATTAGAGTTACATTGGAATCCATAAATAACTGAATCATATTAAACATCAACCTACCATGAAGTTCTCGGTGTGCCTTGATGCAACAAATGCATCCCAAGTCGGCTGATCAATAAATGTCTACTTGTCTCCTTAAAACTGTCCTTGTAGCTCATTAAAGACATACCTACAAATCACAGTAGGCCAAGTAAGGATTTGTAACATTTTGGTTTATTTAAATCAAGATTTTTAAGAACCATGGTTTATTTAATCAATAGAAGGATATCAAATTAAGGAAACATAGAATAGGAATCCTTTTGGATACTGCCACTATGAATTTCAACACACCAATTAATATAATTCATATATACTCAGTTGAAGGGAACGAATATACATCATGAGTTTTTTATATCAATTTATATTAAGGAGGGGGCCTGCGTGAATTCCAACAGGTATGAATGCATACTTCTTACCATAAAATTTGGAGTAGGATATTTTCATTTGTAGTACAAGCAAGAAAATTTTCAAAGCCTTCTAAGTTCTAAGTATATATTTGGAAACACATCTGCATCTCCAAGATCACATTGAATGAATGTAAACATAATTTGATTATTATGCTAACATGTTTAGTTTGTTTGAACCAAAATTAATTTTACTTTGTAACTTATGTTTGAGTAGAGGTGATAAAATCATACCTTAGCAAGTTCATTACAAACATTCATCCAAACACACACACTAGGCATAAGCCTGCTTTAGGATTATGAGTTTAGGAATTAGTAGATAAAGAAAAAGGATCATTAACATTAATAGAAACATACATCACTTATCACACAGAAACCTTCCTATTAGCATTTCGAAATCTAACTTTCAGAATAAAGATAAAACACATTTACTTTTGGAAACTAATGTATCATTATTCTCATTCAAAGTAGCTTTATTTCAGTAATCAAGACAACCAAAAAGCCATTTATAAACCAGGAGAAGAAAAGCACCTAAATGAACATAATATCTGCAACTTTGTCATAAAAAGAAATAACAGATGAACTTCAAATTGTTTTCCAAGCCAAACTAAGATAATCAAAATAAATTTCTCTATATGAGACTACAGCAGCAGTGTCACAAGACTATCAAATTATTTGATAAAAATAAAAGCCGTACATGCACATTTAGAAAGAGAATTCTATAACAATATGCCAAAATATGTTATAGATAATTGATAGAGGAATAAGAAACTAACTCCAAATTCCAATATCAATGTCAGTAATTAAACACAAACAAGGATTGATGCTTTACTTCAGGTACGCAAAGCTTCAACTTAGAGACCAATGATATTCATCAATGCAGGCCATTTGAAAACTTATTTCCATTACCACTAATTACCTTAGGAGTGAACTAATATAAATCTCCTTGTATGATTTTTTCACCCTATCCCTTTTATCTAACTCTTTATCCTAAGTTTATTAGTTCAAGCAAAAGAAAAGTTAAAAAAGAGTTAAAAATTTATTCAATCCTTTTTAAAGTTTGTTTTGTATCTTAGATGAAAAAAAGTCTAGGAAAATGTTAACTAGTACCAAGAATATAATATTAAGATTCCTGAAAAGTCTTCATTCATGAGTTTGAAGATTCATTTATGTAATTTATAAATTGACACTTATTCTAATCTCCCTTGGAATATGAGTAGGTTTGTCTGAGATTGTTTTCTTGTCTTTCTTTGGCATTACGTGTCATTAACTGGAGCCATTATAATATTATGTGTCAAAAGGGATTATAAAGAGAAAAGAAAGATCCTACATGCACACATATAATATTATGCACCTAAAAGCAAAAAAAGAACACTTCCTATAGGTTATGAACAGAGAGAGAGATATACAAGAATAACTAAATACAATAGAAAAGATGAATAAAAAAACAACACAACATTACAACCTCGAACAACATTATGAAAATAGCATTATGAACACAACAACCTTAGCATTTTGAACAGTGAGAACCTTTACTTACTTAGTGGCACGCTTGCGACGGTGACGTACTCGACGGGAATAGGAAAAGCTTTCAATGGTGGGAACAAAGACAAGGGAAAGCAGTGAGAAAACTAAAGGCAAGATGGAATAGTTATTATAAAATGAAGTATCCTTTTCAACTGATGGTGCGATGTTACAAAATATACGAAAAACAAAAAGGCTTTATAACCATGGTTATATTGTATTTTAACCACGATTACAACACTAATTGTGTTTAAATATTTTGAACTTAAACTCTATAACCACGGTTGAACCCAACAACTGAGATTATATCTATAAGGATACAAACACGGTTATTGGGGCAACCGTGGTTCTATATTTACCAAAATAGAAAACCCTAAACCTTTTAGGATACAAACACTATTGTCCTTAGAACCGTGGTTATATTGTATTTTAACCACAATTGTTTTATAACCGTGTTTATATTATTTTCTTTAAAATTTCAAAGATGTCACTACACAGTTTATTAACTCTATTACCCTTTTGATCGTGCTTATACATAGTGCTAATATCTACATTTTTCACTAGTGTCTAGTAACTCTCACTCATCAGAATGAATCAGATCTAGTATGTAGTTAGTTCTAGCGGTCGATCTATCAAATGTTAATCTATACTATTTATTTATCACACAATTCTCATAAAAAGGTAAACTTATTGATTTTAGCTTGGCTAAGAGTTTATGTCCTGCAAGGACCTTCAAACCTTGTTTCAACGTATGACCTAGTTTGCGTTGACATCATTATTTCTTCTTGACTAGCAATTACAATTGATGCATTGTGTTAGCCTTTTACAACGTATCTCTTAGAAGTATGTATAGATTAGTTGTGATCCTTTTTACATTTATCACTACAAGATTGCCTTTAACACCTCTAAGATCCCCTATTCAGTTCAGATCTTACACTTAAGGTTATCAAATTGTCCAATAGATAATAAATTCTACTTTAGACCCTTCACATATCATACCCTTGAATTGTGTGTAAACAGTACCATCATACATTTTTAATTTGACATTACCAACTCCAACAATGTCTAAGGCATTATTATTTCCTAGGAACACAGATCCTTCCAAGATAGGCTTATAGGTGTAAAATCAACTTAGCAAGGAGTCACACGCCATGTTGAACCAGAGTACATGATCCAAACATCACTAAGTTCCAGTTGTTTCTTCATTGAAAATGATTTTTCCATCATCAAAGGTACTTGTAACACATCCTTGAGAGGTTGTTCCTTTAAAGTTCCTTTCTATACCCTTCTTATTAGACCAATAATATTTCTTCAAATTCCCTTTTTATACCGTAATGATAGCACTTAACATTCTTCCTTCTTTGATATTTTGATCTGCCACAGATTTGACTTTTGCTAGGGACACGCTCCATCATTCTCTCTCTCTCTCTCTCTCTCTCTCTCTCTCTCTTCACTACTAAAGCTAGCTTCTGCTTTCTTTGAACTTTCCACTCTATCTTCCTTACTTTTACACCTAGATTCTTCTTCAAGAATGGCGCTGACCACATCATCAAAGGATAAAGAGTCAATAATGTTATTATTTATAATATTGAGGGATGAATTGATCATATGAAATGGGTAGACTTTGAAGGAGAAGCTTTGCACACTTATTATCCACTATTTTAAAGTTTGATGTTGTGAGTTGGGAAAATTCCATATTTAGATTTTTGACATGCTTCACAGTTATTCCGAAGAGTATAAAGTCTCCTCTTAAAGAAAATTCTATTGTGAATGAACTTGACCTTGAACAATTTAACAAAGCATATCTCAAATCTCATTTGCACTTTTCTTCTCCGCAATGCTTGATAAGATGTATAAAATCAACCATTTCCAACTGTAAATTTGCAATAGTGTTATTATCAATCTCCTTCCATTTATCATTCGTTATATTTATAGGTCTTCCTTCAATTGCCACTGAACAATTGTCCTTCATCAAAATTATTTTTATCTTTAATTTTGCTGCCATAGTTTTTAACCATATAAATGTGCATAGTGATCAGCAGTGTGAGTCAACAACTTGTTGGGTTTTGATACAATTCTGTTAGACATCAGAGTAAATATTTGCAACTAAAATAGAGTTAAAAAATAGATATTGGAGCTGAAGTTTTATTGTGAGGAAGTAATTACAAGGAAAGAAAAATAATATTCTCACTTAATAACAGATGAAAAAAACACTAGGAGAGCTCCACAAAAAAAACTCTATTTTTCTTTATGAATTTTCCTCTTTGTATGTGACACTCTCTCAACCTAAGATGTCTCTCAAAATGGGATGGTATTAGATAGGAGGTGCTTGAATTTATAGAAAATTTTAACATATTTTAACCATTAACATTGAAATAGGAACTTATCCTTCTGCATTTAACTATTGTAGTAGCAAGAAAACATGAGCATCATTCATTCATTTTTATTTTTGTTTATTCCTTCTTTGACTTCTTTTTGCCAAAGAACTGGTCTTACAATTTTCACAAGAGAACGAGAGGAAGGGAATTTAAATTTGGCGCACGAATAAGAATAAGAGGAGTTGAATAAGAGAGAATGAGAGGAGAAAAATTTAAATTTCGTGCATAAATAATAATAAGAGAAGAAGTTGAATAATAGAGAATGAGAGGAGGCACTACTACAAAAAAGGCTATTGTCAGCGGTTCCGCTACAGCTATTGTTAGCGGTACAAACGCTAACAATAAAGGCGCTGATAATAGCACTAAAAACAACGTCAGCGCTTGACAATAGTCAAACAATGTCAGCGGTTGTTCTTTAGAACCGCTAACAATAGGCAAACAATGTCAGCGGTTGTAGTGCGTAACCGCTGACAATAGTTACAACATTGTCTGCGTTTGTAGATGGGAACCGCTGACAATAGTTTGTTTTTTTTTAATTTTAGTTTGTTTAGTTTTTTTAAAACCTGCACACAAGTAACTCATGAACCGTCATATTTTACATAACTTGGTAAAAAAATCATATAGTGAAATGTAGATTTTGATGAAAAATATTATAAACCAAGTATAAGGAATAGTCAGGTATACAACTCTAAATTAACATAAAATAGAAAAATACTATACATTTAAGTTTAAGTATTAAAAAAACAAATTCACTAGTTAAATTTGTCAAGCAAGGAGTTCAAAAGTACAAGCATTTCCAGAATGAAAACTAAAGAAGATAATAAGATAATCTACACTAATTAAATGAAGGATGAGCCCACATCATCCTCGCCAACAGAGTGACTTTACTGGTGGCTGGGAACGTCAGGTAGATATCCATGCCTTCTATTATTTAAGGAAACCAGAATGAGTTTGGTTAGCCTCTGGATCCTACTCATAAAAGCAGCTTTGGCAGATCCACGCTTTGGCAGCTTTGGCAGATCCTACATCATCTCGATTGAAAACTCTACTGCAATATACATGGCAGATCCACGCTTTCAAAAAATATAGTATTCATATAAAATTGAATAGCTAAAATATAAACATGGCTTGGTCACTTCATTTCATTAAGGTAGTTACCTTGCCTAACTACATATTAAGACAACAATAGGAATAAGTATATCAGCTTATAAATTAAAAACCTACTGGCTTGTTGTAGTACCTAATATTCTCAAAACAACAACAGGAGCAAGTATATATTTTTTTCAATATGATCTGGGAGTTTGGCTCATGCATGAGTTATGATAGAACTGGTGGACCAAGACTAAATTTTTTTTACTACCAATAGGGTAATAAGCCAAACTAAATTAAATTTTATATTGAAAAAAACTTGAATAAATAAATGCATAACAAACTTGAAAAATATATATATTAAAGTGAAATATGTACATGTAATAATAGCCAGAAAAATCACATTAAAACTACCTCTCACAGCTGACTCTCAGTCATGTTGAAGTGATGATTCCCCATATACAATTTTTGGTCAACAGCTCCATATGGCCCAGCTACACCAGCAGCAGCACCAGAAGCATTATGTTGAACAAGGTTCTTTTTAGCCTTAAAAGGTTTCACCATTACAGATTGCATGAGAAGAAGTTGGCCAAAGAGAGCAAAGAGCCACATCAGATTTCATGAGCAAATGTCATTTAATGTGCCATATGTCAAATTTGAGCTAAAAATTTACCTGGAATTGCTTAAACCAATAGCTCTCTAACCCAGAATACTAATAAGCACCTCAATTCCAGCCAACCGGTGGCACTTATGCCTGTAGTGAGATGCTGCTGCAATTTTATAATGAGATGTTATTGCATGAAGGAGCTTGATTCGACAATACATTATAAACACTTAAGAAAAAGATCCATAAAATACAATGAGAAACTAAATTTGTATTTATATATCTGAATAATGAACTGATACTATATTTACAGAGAGCCTGAACCAAAGTGTTGGTGAGGTGGTTCTGCCACCTCAACCTAAAGAGAAACTATTACAACAGAAACAGAAAGCCCCAAAAAAATACAATTCACTTAAGCTTTTACACTATATCGCAGACATTACTTTATACATTCTTATACAGAAGAGGCAAACACATACACCTACTAGAATGTCATGCATCTTAGGTAAGCAGTGGATGAGACAACATAAATACTTAATCATTCATCATGGAAATATAATTTGTTTTATTTATTTTCCAAAGGGTGAACCCAGAAGTTTCCTAATAATAAAAAATACACAATCATTTAAGGAAACTGATTATACCTTGGCAACCCAATTAAGATCAGAACTGTTTTCATGGAGAAGTAGAGCAGGAAGAAGCCATGGACAATGATATTGAAGGAAATTATCAGGTTCAGCACCTGGTAAAAAATGATGTCTTATCTGCAAGGGCAATCTATTTATTTAAGCCAAAGAAGAAGTTCATATGCATACAATAAAAGAATGCCATTGTCAAAAAAAAAAACTTTAACATTTCAACTTTAATGTCATAAATACTACCTCAGCTTTTCTCTGCAACTTTGCCTCACTTTCAGCCTCAATGCCATCTAGTTTCAGCAATTGACTCATAAGCAATTCTATCAACAAAAGAAACTTTTTCTCTGAAGCTTTGTTACCTTTATTGATAGCCTGAAAAATTAAAATAATTCTTAAGCTCATTGTCTAATTTATATGTTTCTATGATAACTGATAAATATAATAATTTATTTCAAAAAAATCTGACTCTTTTTGAGAGTTTATCCACCTCAGCTCTGATCGATGCAATAGCCTCAGAAGCTTTCAACAATGAAGATGGCTTTTTTGCCATAGTAAATGAACTGGATGGTATAGAGGCCCTCAACGGCAACGAAAAGCTCGTTCTATTTCTTGTACCTGAATGGGTGACGGAAAGTGACCTTGGTCATGAATAACGTAAGTGACACCACCTCAGGTATCCATGTCGTTCTCCGAAATCAAGACTGCAGAACCTTGCAGGGCCCTCCCAAGCCATCACCACCACCCAGCAAACCACCGAAGATAAGCATGCAGCCAGCCACAACAAACCCCCACCCTATAATCCCGAGCCCACCCCCAAACCAAACAACACCGCCCTGAACCCACAGCCCCCTCCCAACCACCAACAACCTTCACCCAACCCGAAACCCACAGTCTCGAGCCCACCCCAAACCAAACAACCCCAGCCCCCTCCCAACCCCAAACAACCCTCACCCACAGTCGTGATCCCACCTCCAACACATAAATCCCACAACAGAGAAATAACACAGGCCAAAAACAAAATAGAATGGGGGGTTCTTTTACCTTAGGAGCAGTAGAGGAGGGTGGTTGTTCTTCAGATCGGAGGGCGGTCTTCGAGCTTCAGATCGGAGGGTCGTCGTTCACCGTCGAAGGAGGAAGAGGCTTGAGGCTTGTCTTTCACAACGAGGAAGAGGGTCGGTGAGGATGAGGGTGGTCACGTCTTGTGAAGAAACGCGTAGCAATGGAGGAGACCAAACATAAGTGTTTCTTGGCAAGCATAAGTGTTTAGTTTAGGGTTAGTGTGAATTTTTGGGTTGGGCCTTGAGGCCATGTGTATTTTCTTTTAAAAAATCTGATTAATGAGGTTTGTGTTATATACTTTTGTTTATCCTTAAAATTAAAATAAAATTCGTTTGTCCTAGTGGAAAAGCATGGATTCAAGTTGTAAAAGAATCATGGTTCGACCCTTGCTTCTCTCATTTATGGTTTTTATTTAATTAAGCATACTAATGTTAGCGGTCCTTTGACAACCAATATCAACGGTTCTTATTAGGACCGCAGACTAAAGTGATTAGGGATTATTGTCAGCGGTTCCTAGACGGAACCGCTGACATTAGTGTGAATTGTTCATCAATTTCTGCGGTTCCGTTGAAACGCTGACAATACTAGCGCATCCTTTTGATATTTTTGTTGTAGTGAGGGGGGGTTAGATTCCGATCCAAACCGAGCTCGTGCATTTTCATATTTATTAACTAATTTAATACGTTAGATTTATAAAAAATAACTAATTTAATATGTAATTTTATGTTTAAAATATCTAGCTCAAATGGTTTAGTTACGTAAATTATTGATAACACATATAATTCATTAGTGAAAAGGATACAGTTGTTAAATAGTTCAGCTTCAGTTAGGATTAGTGTTTTCTGTTTTAGAAAGCTGTTATTAATATTTAGTTTCTATCTCTTCTATTATATTCAGCTTAATTATTTCATCCTTAGTAATCTTTGGATTCAATCAATGAAAAACACATTGTTGTCTAAGTTTAGTTTCCTTTCTCCTCCAATTACTTTTTTTATACGGTATCAGATTATCCTCAAGATACATCAATGACTTCCACTTCTTCCAACCCAAACTTTTTTCTGCAATCTCCGCAAAACTCACGGATGATAATTTTCTCACCTAGATGCATCATGCTGAGAGGTGCTTACCTAACTGGATCTGAATATCCTTTTCAAAAAGAATGTTTAGTTATTTATTTTAGTTTTACCCAAGCTCAAATATGAAATGTTTTATAAAAAAAAACACATGCAATTCAACACATTAGCTTAACGTTCAAATAATGATTAAGTTAACAAAATCAAATTTTTAAGTTAATTTAAGATAACTCTTCAACTTTTATTACCAGTAATATTAAGTTAACAACGGTTCATAAATCTTATCCAATAAATTAAGATACTAATTTGACTCTTACAATTTTTTATAACTTATATATTTTCCTTTTGTGTGTCCATCCCAATCACTAATTTTATCTCATACTTGACAATCATGATTTTCTGTCGCGTTTCTCTGAGCGTGTTGGGATGAAGGTGGTGAAAAGAATCCTTTTCCTTATATATAAAGTAGATATAGAAAATACTAAGCCGAATATAACACGAGTATTGATTGATTCACACGACAAATTAATAACAACATATATCCATTATAATTAAATGATAAAAGAGGTATTGTGAGGACTGAGGAGCAGTTTTTTCTTGATCTTATCCTACTCTACAAGGAGGAAGTGAAAGACCATGAAAGAATGTCATGTGTTTCAACCACCTCGCCAGTGGCAGCAGAGAAACCAATTAGGACCCTTTCCGACAGAATAGCAGAAAAATCAACCGGATACGACAAAACAGTAACAGGATTATTTGGATAGAAAGCCACAGACACATTCAACATTTTGTAGGCAGATTCATAGCTTATGCACGCTACTCCAATTGCAGCCAGTGGTTCGCTATCTCTTGCCCATGGCACAGTTGCAACGGACCTAATGGAATTGATGTTGATCCCAATATGAGGAGAATGACAGTGGGAAGTTGGGGTCCCACTCATTCGCAAAGCAATCAAACTCGACGGCGACAACCTGGTTTTTGGAGGTGTTGAATGCTGTTTCTTCGTTGAAAAGTCCCAGGGAATTCAAAGTCTAGTGATGCAAGAAAGAAGGTGAAGCCATCACCGTGAACTTGTGAACCTTCTGGGTCCACAACAAAGGAGAATTGGGTGGTGAAGTTAGCGATTTTGCTACTTGATTTGTTAGATAGAGGGATTGTGCCAAAGAATCCAGCAATGCCAACACTGTGTTGAGTTGGGTTACCATGTTGGTCCTCTTTAGTCAGTTGTAGTATACCAGTACGTGATATTGTGGCATCGGTATCACTATCCACAGCAAAGCTTCTATTACTTGCATCAAATCTAGGGAAGTTGAAAGAAACTGAGTCTGATTTCACATTAATGTTAATCAGCAAGATAAAATAGATCGTTAGGAAAACAGAAAAGGGGTGTTGAGTTGCAAGGAGTTTTGACTTGGAGTTAGGCATTGTAGTGTTGTTGTGAATGATCAATAAGCTCTTTATTTTCAATGGGCTTGCTATAGCCCAAAAGGAAAACAAATATATGAGGCCGAATCTAGGCCGCTAATTATGTAGATAGTTTGTTCTGCCGCCAAATGGAGACCCGAAGAGTGAGGAAATTTTCTCATGCCAAAGAAAAACCAAACCGTTTGTCTTTATGTTTTTGGGACATCATCTTTGTCCTTTAAAAGGAGAGAGACTTGGATTGTTTCACATTTTGTATACCATTTTTCAGAAATTAGTCAACCATGATATCTTCATTCATGAATACGATGCATTAATAGGGTAAACGATTTGATATTATTTAAAATTTCGGATTTGAAACATTTTAAGTATAAAATCTTTGTTGAAAGTGTCACCACTTAGTATAGTTAGATAAGTTACCTGAGGTAAACAAAACTGTTCCCAAAGGAAAATCTTTATGGGAAAAAAAAACAAATCAAAAATACGATGCAGGTAATTGAATCAATGATATAAAATAAATAAATAATATTTAATAAATTTCTGCATTATACGTATAAATTAAAAAAATTATTTAACATGGAAATTTTTTATTTTCAATAATAAAAGTAATGGTAGAGGGTTTTTTTATCACCTTAAAAGTGGTCAAATTATTTTACCGAGCATTTTCCTAAACCTAAAATTTTGTAAGTGCTAAGCTAATCATTTATCTATGATCAATAACCTTTATGTGTGTATCATAATTTATTGAATTTAATTTTCTTTCGATCTTAAATATTGTTCTAAAAATACTTTTTTTATAATGTAAAAATACTTTTCATAATTAGGGATTAAGAAAACTTACAGTGAGACCAAATTGAAATTACCTAAAAGATATCGAGACTAAATTAAACAATGTTAATCACATCATAATAGTTAGTAACACTTTGTTAGTTTTAACGTTGGAGGCTGAATAAAATAAAATGCAATTAGAACCCAAATTTAAAATGCACTCTACCTATATGGCCGACCAAATCCGGATTTTAACCAAAAAGATATACATCTTTATTAAAATTCAAAGGTTACCATTCAAAACAATTTTGAAAATTGAAAAAGTTGAAAAAAAAGAAAAGATGTTTGTTTACAAAATATTCAAAGAAAATTTATAAAAAATTAAAAATTGGATTTTCTATTTTTTAAAAAAAAACAAAGAAGTCTTTAAAAAAGTTTTTCAAAGAAACTAAAAGTAAAAAAAAAATTAAGAATTTTTCTAACTATTCTAATAAATAAAAATTTTAGAAAATAAAAAAAATTCTTAAAAAATTAGAATAATTTTTTATAATTAAAGACAGTTTAAATTTTTCATCGCGAGTTGGTTGTAGGCCTAAATGAGGCCCATAGATTTTATCATTTCTAAAAGTCCAGCCCACATTATCTATTCATTCAGACCAGCTAAAGAGTACTAATCCATTTCACACAAAAAAAAAGTACTTACCCAATGTGTTCATATTGAGTAATTAAATGCCTAAGATATTACTAACCAACATGTTACGATAGAAGATAGTAAGTAAAACAAAATATCAAATTAGTTGACTCTTTTAAATAATTGTCTCAACTTTAAGTAAATTTTAAATTATTGTTTAGATTTATTTTAACACTTTTTATAACAGATCTCACTCGGTGTGCTCCTTTCATTCAAAAAATGTACATTAATTAATTATACAAAATTTTAGTGGAGTATGGAAAATGCGTAGATGAAATGACTTTAGTAGAGTTTCAAAGATGAACTACTAAATTCAAGAATCATTCTTATGACAAGATTTAGCTAGTTAGTTGGAATCAGTTAAACTCTAATTACGTGGTTAGCTTAGTTGATCCATAGCTAACTAATTTCCCTCTCTTGCTTCTAGATAATTACTTATATGTATCACACTATTTCAGTTAATTAATACTTCATCTATTTTTTTTACTCTAATGTAATTTTTAAAAAGAACACAGATTGAGACAATCATTAAATAGTCTTGAATCACATAATTTTATCATCTTGGCTTCTACTTTATTCTTGTACTCCTATCTCTCCTCGTTTATTCTACATATTAATTATAACCATTCATTTAAGGAGATATGATAGGATAAATAAGTAATGAATGCTTTCATGAACTCCTAAAGTAACAAATAAAAAGAAACATTTTTTTTCAAAATTATGTTTAATAAAAAGGAAAAACGATAGTAAATTCAATTGCATTATTTCTTTTCATTGAGCTATGCTTTCTGTTTTGTATGGCATCTTTTTTTTTTGTGATGGTATTAGTGCATCATTTGCAATGGTTCATGTTAGTCATGTTAGTAGCTCAAGAAATTTTGGTAATCCTTCATTGGATCCTAACTTGAATCAAGCTAGTCCTTATTATGTTCATTCGAACGAATCTACATCCATTATGCTTATCAATGCATTTCTTGATGGTTGCACACCTAGACTAAGGTGATAAAGAGAGATTTGATTTCGAAGAACAAATAGAAGTTCATGAACGGAAGCATTTCGATCCTCGATTCATTTGATCTAAACTTTGAAGCTTGGGAAAGTGACAACAATCTTATTCATGCATGGATCGTTAGTTCTGTTAAACAATCGATGGGCCAAAGTGTTATGTTCATGGAAAATATAGCTAATGTTCAGACTGGGCTTTGAGAGTCATTCCCTCAAGAGGATTTGGTTCATCTGTCTAAATTGTAACAAGAGATCTATGGCTTTAAACAAGGTAATATTTCAATGACGAACTATTTCACTAAAATAAAAATTCTCTAGGAAGAATTAGAAAATTATAGGGTTTTACCTCAATGTTCATGTTCTGTGAAATGTAGATGTAAGGCTATTAAAATTGCAAAGTTATATTAAATCTGAGATTATATGATTAGGATCTTGATGGGATTGAATGATATTTTAATGTGGGTGAGAATATGGATTTTGTTGATGGATTAATTCTTGGAAAAATTGGTTAGATTGTCAGAATTCTCAAAGGCTGAGACATGTGACTACACTATTCTTGTAGGCTAAGGCATGTGACTCACATTATTCTTAAGGGTTTGTTCGTTTAAGACGTAACCCCTAAGATTCAATAGCCTCTTCTTTTTAAAAGAGAGTAGAAATCAAAACTACCAAAGTATCTTAAAGAGTAACCCATTCACGACCCATAGGTAGAAGGAAAATAGAGTCAATCAGTATTCTATCAAAGTTGACTTAAATAAGGAAATGTTTATAACAAAAAATTTAATTAAAAGAAAATAATAGTTATAGGCAATAAAACCATATATTTAGAATTTAATGTGTAATCAAACTAAATAAATCTGTTATAAACAATTAAGTGATCATTAAAAATAACAAAAAAAGATAATTATCTTATAATGGTCATTTAAAACAAATCCATTTTTAAGACTCTCAAATCATTCTTTTGAAATATCACAGAATATCCAATAATCTCTCTTATATTTCAAAAGAATATTATTTAAAAGGAAATAAACATTAGGTTTACATCATCAGTACAAATACATCAAATCTGGTGTCTTCTTGACTATGAACCAGATCCTAGACAGATAAACTAACTTACAGTTTGTGAAGTAAAACTTCTATAAATCAATATCACTTTGGTGTAAGTTAGTGATTTACCTATTACATTAATTACACGTCACAACTCTTGTTATTTTTATCGGTTTACATGAACAAGTCATGCATGTACCTTGTTATTCATGAGTGCTTTACAGACTTCCATAAATCTCATGTAAGTGGGCCCACTTGACACTCATATAGGTCATTTCATCAAGTGTATCTTGTATTTTATACATCACCGATAAGGGATATGAAAATCATTAAAAGCTTAATAGCTTAACCCTTTGTTCTTTGTAGCCTAGCACCTCGCTTATCATAAGAATAACAAGAAACAATATATAATGCTAGAGGATTAATGATGACTTGTTTTCTCTCATATGAACCTTCTTCATGTGGGATTTTCAATCATAAAGATTGGATTCCAATCATTACCAATCTTATTATTGGCATAACATTTATTCCCCTCGATATTTTATAAATAACCTTTTCCCCTAAAGGCTTAGTCATAAGATTAGTCAAAATTACTTTTGACTTCACATGTACTACAAATATTATTCAATCTTTTAGCAACTGCTTCACCACATCATGTCTTAAACAAATGTGTTTGGTCTTACCATTGTAAGAATTATTTTCAGTTTAAACTATAGTTGATTGACTATTACAATACATAACTTAAACTTAGAGGAAGACTTATTTCTTTAATAAAATCAATATGTTAAGAATTTTTCTTAGCTAATTAGCCTTACATTTTATCAAGTAAAATAATAAACTTAACCTCTATTTCTAATTTAGACTACTCAAGTCTACTTAGAAGAATTCTAAGTGTCAACTCCTTTTTTGAAGGTAAAATAAATTCACTTAAGAATCTATCCTCGTAAAAATTAGTCAATGTGTCATTAAAATATAAGGGAACACTTCATATTAAAATTTATTCATCATTCTCTATCAAGAATAAAATAAATTCATTTATAAATTTATTCTTATTTAAATTAAATTCAATCAACATTATATTTATATCACCATATATTAAGTATAGGGGAATTTGCTATTTATTAAACCCAATAATTTAGGCATACTGGTACTAGACAACAAAATCATTTTTTAAAAGAGCATCACCATCGTTAGGGATCTCATTTAAATACAACATTTATGAGAATTTAATATCCCCCTGATATATTATCACACTTCCTTACGATTGAACTAAAAACTCATTTGTGCTAAAAATCACATTTGTTGCACAACAATCACATATATACTACTAATGAAATCACATCATAGCAGACAATATAAGCTTATCATCTAGGCATCAATATAATTTTTCAAGCACTAATAATATTATAGTCATTTAATCTTGGTTCAAATATTCATCTCATATATAAGTATACACCACCAAGGATGCAATATATAACACTATATAATAGGTCAATTTTCACGTTTTGCATACTATACAAAACATGTATTTAGATTTCAGATTAAAGCATAGTTTTTACAATATGCAATATAATTGATAGGATACCATGATGGCAATTAAGATAATCTTATTTAACAAGCATTTAACTATAAGAAATATTTATAATTTGACACAAATTCATTAATCCTCATATGCATCCTGATTTGATGTCATTTTGGCATCAAATTACATTCAAGCATCAAACATAATCTTTGAACTCCACAACTTTCAAGTATGCATTCATCAAAATTAAATGTCATGCAAGCATGTTACAACAACAAAGATGATAATGATGATGATAATGATGATGATGATAATAATAATCAATTATTATTAATAAATAAACAATCACCATGGCATATTGTTGTGATAAACACCATATGCATTGGTCTAAAAAATTTATCTTTGTTGTTAAATCTCAAACAACCACGTGAACATTTTTCAAAGGCATAATATGCACAAGGTCACCCAAATAAATGTCATACCTTTACTTCACCTTTATCAACAAGAACACTGAGATATAAATTCTAATAAATATAAATTCTAGCAGCGTGTATCATAAATTGTCAAAACTACTTTCTCACCATATATAACTATCATAAATTATAATTCCTAAAGGTGAAGACTTTAAAAATATCATAATTCTTTTAGTCCCAAGTTTAGTTATGATTAAGTAACAAAATTTGCAGGAAAACATTTCACAAGGTGAATGCACAAACATGGAATGGAAAATAAAATAAGAAAAGAAAAATGATTAAACCTAGGATTGTAGACTCCATGAAAAAGTTATGTTATTCTTTTTCTTGCACAACACCAAATCTAATAGTCACTCACACAATGAGTTGGTTTTTGGACAATTAATTTTTTCTCTTTTTCCTTCCTAAGTTTTATACTCATTTTCTATGTCTTATTTTGAACTAGGATTAACTTGAGAGAAAAGCAAATCAAGACAAACTCTTAAGATTGTTGGAAATTTTGGTAAATTATTAGAATTCTCATAGGCATTTCTTGTGATAAAGGTGTTGGTAGGGCTCTAAAGATTAGGAACTTGAGTCATAGGTTCACTGATCCCTACGAGATCCTTGAGCGGATTGGTGAAGTTGCTTATCACATAACTTTACCCCCTTATTTGGTGAACCTTCATACTGTGTTCCATGTTTCTCAATTGAGGAAATATATACCTGATCCTTCATATGTGCTTAGTATTGATGATATGGAAGTCAGGGATGATCTGACTATCCCTCCTGTCTCAGCTAAGATTGTTGGACATTCTGTCAAGAGATTACGTAACAAGTTGGTTCCACTTGTGCAAATGGCATGAAGACATGGAAATGAGAGTAGTCTTACATCAGAACATGAGGATGACATGAGGAAGCGATACCCGGATATATTTACTACGGGTATGTGAATTTTGAGGAAGAAATTTCCTTTAAGAGGGGTGGATTGTAACATCCTATAATTTTAAGAAAAGTAAATTATAAATATGATAAAGATTAATTATTTAACACCTAAAACATATAGGAAAATTAATTAAGTATTAATTGTGATTTATCAGTAAATTAAAATTTACTAAAATCGAATAATTTAATCAAAGGTATGGGACCCATTAAATAATTTTAGGCATGTGATGGGTTTAGGATAATAAGGTAAATATTGTGGTTATGGTGCTATAATTAAAATAATTTTTGGAATTGAGAAGATATTTATTCAGATACAACATATATTAGCAAACACCGAAATTACGAGCAAAATAAAATTAAAAGAAAATGAAAATTCCCTTCTCGTCTCAACATCTTGACCATACATCTTTTCCCTCTCGTTTTACACTATTTTAACCATTGGACAATGAGGAATCACGGACCATGAGACAAAAGCAAAAAATTGGTGCATTAACCAATGGATAAATGACCAAATTTGCATTTTCTCTCTCCTACCTCTCCAAATTTTTGGCACCTTCTTTCTCTCCCTCCCTATTCTCATTTTTTCATCTTCTCCTTCCCTCTCCTTAGACAAAAACCATGTGTGTAACACCCTGGGGCCAACTTACAAATCCCAAGATAATTACCGTCACCATATAAAATTTCTTGGATAACTTATTTTTCACCTGGTAATTATCAAGTGATTCACAACTTGATTCCAGAGGTTACTGATACAATATCAGAGCGCAAAACTTTTTACATAACTAACTTTATTTTATTATACATAATATCAGAGTCTAATACATATTATATTTTACAACAGGCACCTAGATCTTATAAAATATAAAGAGGTAAAGTACCAAAACATAGCATACACATAATACAACCATAGTAGTCACGCAAGCAATCATCAGCATCAAAAGCCCTCATAATTCATCCACATCAAGCATCATCCACTTTGTCACATGTCTTCCTGATTAACCACTAAAGGGTTGCCACAAGTAACAGAAAGAGTGAGATAAAATATCAAATAAATAGAAATTAAATTAGAACATACACAATCACAAGTAGGATGCTATGCAATGCAAATGCCAAACAAGTATTTTGTATTATATTTATATTAATAATTCCATTCTCTATATGAATGAAAATGCATGATGGATCCATTCTGGTGGGAACATCTGCAGTGATTTCTAACAATAATATTTTTACGGATATCCAACCGATACGGCGCCCCATAATGCAACACCAACATCGGATAACAACATCATAATATCAATAACAAGTGTTGCGGGACCCCCCTTAAGGACACACTGCTTAGCCCTTAAGACGGCCGTGGTATAAAACCACCGCAGAGGTCTGTTGCTCAACAGAGCGCGTTCCCCCACCGGGAACCCCCTCAAAGAACCCCCTGTGGATTCTTTGAACGGCCAATGCATATGATGCATGATGCATTAAATTATCAAAAACAATAAAATTATTATAATACTCAAATAAGCATACTTTATTTGTAATTCAAAGAATATGAAAACACATTTTCCATAATATTTATATCATAATTCAATCATATGGAAACACATTTTTCATAATATTTATACCATAATTCAAACATATGGAAACATATTTTCTATATTATTTAATAATTCAAAGAATATGGAAACACATTTTCCATGTTATAGTAATTATTTAATATCATATTCCAAAGAATATAGAAAATATATTTTCCATGATATAAAATTATACTACTAAAATAATTTAAAAAACAAGAGTTTTCTCCCTTTAAATGTTTAAATAAACTTCTAAATTTTATTTAATTAATTATATTTATTTTATTTCAAAATAAAGTCTTTAGAATAATAAAAATCTAATAAAAATAAAAATTCTGATTTTTATAAAAAAATTATTATTTTAAGTTTTTAATCATATTTACGAAAATGCCATTGGTCTTATTTACCACCACTAAAAAAACACCTGTTAGCGACGGAAGGAATTGGTCGCTAATCCATGCCAAGACCGTCGCTAAAACCATTAGCGACGGCATCTCAGACGGGACAGAGGACGTCGCTAAAACCCTCGTCGAAAACACATCAGCGACCACATACATGCCGTCGCTACCATATTGACGGCGTAAGGCCGTCGCTAAAATCGTCTCTGCCCCAATAACTCCAGCCGTCGCTAAGTGTTGCCCTACAGCGACCTCAAAACCCCGTCGCTACTAGCAGCCACCAGCGACCACCATACGTCGTCGCTATGGGTACCCATGTAGCGACCACTTAGGTCCGTCGCTGTTTTTAACAATACAGCGACCACGATATACCGTCGTTGTTTCTGACAATACAGCGACCACTTAGGTCCGTCGCTGTTTTTAACAATACAGCGACCACTATGTTCCGTCGCTGTTTCTTACAATACAGCGACCACTGTATTCCGTCGCTGTTGTAAACAATACAGCGACCAATATATTCCGTCGCTGTTTCATACAATACAGCGACCACTCTAATCCATCGCTGTTTTTAACAATACAGCGACCATCTTTTTCCGTCGCTAATTGGAAACTTTTTTTAAAAAAAATTGGTTTTAATATTTATATAGGTTTTGTTAAATATTTTGTATTTTGTATTGGCTGATAAAATTTTATAATTAAATTTAAATAATTTTTTTAAAATATTAAATTATTATTAAAAACAAAATAATAGATTAAATTAATTTATCAAATAGGTTGAATTATTAATGATAGGTACAATAAGGCTTTTTGATTTGAATGTAATTACCAATAAATATTGACATAATAAATAAAGAATGACAAAATAAATACTGAATGAAATATAACATAACTAAAAATCAAATATACAATTTGTATAAATAATAAAAATACAATCATGGTGGTGGGGGATCCTGGGGTGGTGGTGGGGGCGCCTGGGAAGTGGGGGGAGGTAGCCTCGCCATCAACTGCATCAGTAGCTCCTGCTGCTGAGCAAGTTGCCGACGAGTCTCGGCGTGCTGCTCCTCGGCCCGCTGTCGGTCCGCCTCGGCTTTCTGTCGGTCCCCCTCGGCCCGCTCCAACATGGTTTACGTAGTAAACTTGTAGCCATTTACGTAGTAAATAGGCCATTTTTAACAGTTTTCACCGGCCCCCAAGAAAGGGCTTGGAGTAAAGAATCTTCAATATGGTTGTTAGGGTCTTGTATCTATGTACAACATAAAAAGTAGGTCATCGTTAGATAACGGGAGTTAGAAGCAAATAGGCTTAAAAACACTTGGTATACGGGTCTTACGTGTTGCGCGAACCAACCAACGAACTTGGATAACACCTCACTATGAATTTGGTCATCAGTTAAATCATTTTGCTCAAGTTTTAGCATATCTGTGTATAAGCTATTCAAAGGAAACAAATTTAGATATTATAAAAGCTACGTTAAGAATGTATAATATAACTTCTATGACTTACTCAATAAAGGGTTCCACTTCTGGGCAATTTAGAAGAATGTACAAGTGAGCCGCCTTTCGATCCTTCTCATCAATGTAACATTTTGTGAGCCTGCCCCCCGGGTGACCAGGATAGTTGAAAATCGATGTTTGTTCATCAAACCCTGTGCGGTTGGCTACCCCAAGATTGCGGGGAATTCTACTCATTCTAGTTTCTATCTCCGTTGGAAAATAGAAAGAAGCAAAGGTTGTCATTTCTTCGACTAAGTATGCCTCACAAATTGATGCTTCAACGCAGGCTTTGTTCGACACTTTATCTTTTAAAGAGCGTAAGAATCTTCAACATCATTAACAAGATAGTGTTAAGTTAGAAAATACTATTATAAGAAGTGTTTGCAAGGAAATAAAAGAGTTCACCAAGCATTCACCTTTCGAATGGATACATCTAACGATACTGCACTGGGCCACCAACCAAGGCCTCGTACGGTAGATGGATAGGCAAATGCTCCATGGAGTCAAAAAAACTTGGTGGGAAAATCTGCTCCAACTTACAAATCAATACCGGGATAGTTTCTTCCATCTTCTTAAGTTTCTCCACAGTCAACGAAGTAGCCGTCAACTCCTTAAAGAAGTGACTCAACTCCACCAACGGCTTCCAAATAGGCTTCGGTAAGGCATGAAACGCGTACGGGAGTAGTTGTTGCATAAACACATGGCAATCATGACTTTTCATGCCAAACACCCTGCCCTCCTTCACGTCGACACATCTACTCAAGTTAGAAGCGAATCCGTCAGGCAGGGTCAACCCATTCATCCAAATACACACAGCAATCTATTGTGGTCTAGTTAAAGCATATTTTGCATGGGGTTTAAACATTCTTCCACATCCCGCATCCCTCAACTCCAACTCCTTCCTGGAACACCAAATCGGAAGGTCTAGACGACTCTTCTCGTTGTCCTTTGTTCTCCCTTTGATGTCCATAACAGTGTCAAAAATATTCATGAAAACATTGCGTTCAGTGTGCATGACATCAATGTTGTGTCTTAACAACAAGTCTTTCCAATATGGCAAATCCCACAAGACACTCTGCTTCACCCAGTGGTGTTCCTTACCGTAACCCGCAAACTCCTTAACACTCTTGTCCCAGATGTAAGGATACTCTTCGACCCTCTACCAAACGCGTGCACCAGATAACCTACGGGGTGGAGGTTCATTAACAACCTTGTTCTTCTTAAAAGCGGTTTTGTTCCTCCTAAACGGGTGATCCAACGGTAGAAACTTTCTATGACAGTCAAAGAAACTTGTCTTGCCACTAACAGGGAGTGATTCCCCCCCGGTATGTTTCATGCATACAGGGCAAGCAAGCTTCCCAGACGTGGACCATCCAGAAAGCATACCATAGGCCGGGAAGTCGTTAATAGTCCACATCAAAATAGCACGCATCATAAAGTTGTTCTTCAAAGACGCATCGTATGTCATTACCCCGACATCCCATAATTGTGATAACTCTTCAACCAACGGTTGCAAAAACACGTCTATGTTCGCCTTTGGATTTTTGGGTCCTGGAACCAGTATAGATAGAAACATGACCTCCCTCTTCATACACATATCAGGCGGCAGATTGTATGGGGTCAGGATGACTGGCCAACAAGAGTAAGCTCTTCCGTATTGATCGAACGGGTTAAGCCCATCAGTACATAAGCCAAGTCTTACATTGCACGGCTCGCCGGAAAAGTCCGGATATAGCTCATCCAAACACTTCCATGCTTTCCCGTCGGAAGGATGGCAAAGAAACCCCTCTTGTGTTCGGTTCAGAGCATGCCAACGCATGTGTTTTGCCGTGGACAATGAGGCATACAGGCATTGAAGACGCGGTGTTATAGGGAAGTACCACATTTTCTTCCTGGCCGTCCGGGTTACCTTCCCTCTCCTTTTAATGGTCTTGTAGCGCTCCTCATTACAATGCAGACATTTTGTGACACTCTTGTCTGCAAACTCATTTCTGAAAAGCATACATCCACCAACACAACACTCTATCTTCACACAACCCAACCCCAAGTTTGCCACTTGTTTCTTAGCACGGTACAGGTTTGCTGGCATTCTGTGATTACTAGGCATGGTGGAACCCATCAGATTGACCATCCTATCAAAACAACCTCCAGAAAGATTATAATCTACCTTTAGGCTTAAAGCAGCTAGGGAGGCGGATAACTCGGTGTGACTGTTGCACTCGTCCCATAATGGAGTCTGAGCCGCCGCCAACAAATCATAAAATCTCTTCACCTCCGGATTAGGATCCTCCTCTACATTATCAGAGTCCCCATGACCTGCTTGGTCATTATGTTCCAGCATACGCCCGGTGGAGGGTCCAACATTATCCATCACCATTTGTTCTATGTTGTTGTACGTATCCCTGTTTCCTCCAACCTCGTAGTAAGACTGTTGCACGGTTACGTCTGATGGTCTACGCGGTAACTGCTCACCATGGTTGTACCAGCAGTGGTATGTTTCCATGAACCCTTTCTCAGTTAGGTGGCACATGACATCATCCGCGTATTCAAAACTCATGCATTTACACCTTGAGCACGGACAACGGATCTTCTGAGTCACTTCAAATCCAGGCGTGTTTGCCGTAGCAAACGGAATGAACTCCAATAGCCCCATCATAAACTCCTCAGTCACTCACCGATTGCGATCTAGTCGGTTGTACATCCATCGCCGATTTGCCGATACCTCCATTTATAATATCTAACAAGCACGATTTCTGTTACGTTACACGTTTAAATTTTTATTTAACTATCGGTTGTGAATCACTCTATCTCTTTGATGTTGCAAATTGGTGGGGCCCTATCCCATTCGGGATGAATATGCAACCATCCGTAACCCATCCCATAATTGTATGTGATCTATCTTGAGTTGAATGAATGTTCATTTGAAATTTCGGCAGCATTTCGCATTGGTCCCCGAGTACACAGAGATACGTACGGTATGAAACACCACACACAGACATACACCCTGGGGACAATACGAAACACCATAACCGAAATTTCAAATGAACATTCATTCAACTTCTCAAGATAGACCACATACAACATTGATGGGTTACGCCCTACAGGTTACAAATTTATACCAAACTGTCCAACCGGGACAATTCAAGCTCCAACACAACACGGTACATCAACCGGTTGTTTTGAAACTTGAACGGGAATCTAATGGGTACACACACGACTAAACCCTACATTATTAAAGTTGAGTTTCATTTTTTAAGTTCCCTAAGAAAGGGAGTCTGCCGAAATTTTGGCGGAGTCTCCCCTGTAAACTAGACATTTCCCAAATTTACAAACGGCCTGTTATATATAGAAAACTTCCCAGTATAGATAAATAAACATATCATACGCATTGTATATGATATTCAGAGTTATGAACACCAAATCATGTTATCAATATATAAAATCAATGCCTAATGAGCTCTGCTCTCCACTAACAAACAACATTACACATGCATCGTAAATCATGTTATCAGCACACAAAACCAATGCCTAATGAGCTCTGCTCTCCACTAAAAAACAACATTACACATGCATAAAAAATCATGTTATCAGCACACAAAATCACTGCCTAATGAGCTCTGCTCTCCACTAACAAACAACAATCAACCTACATACACTTCAAAAGATACAGCACACATAGCCAGAAAGTTAGCGTTAGGGGATTACCTGGGAAAGAGAGATAGCGATGAAGACAAACCTGATGAGGGCCGAACACGAACCACGCGTAAGGTGTCTTGGTCTGCATGACAAACTCTAGTTAGAATGGAAATTGAGTAATCAAAATAAAAAGTTTTATTGGCCTTTGCTAATCATACATTTTCAATGTTACCAAGCAAGGTTGTCAGACTCGAGAGTCTACCAAGACTCGTTTTGGCTAGGTAGACTCGACTCGCTAACTCGACTCGTAAACTCGACTCGCTAACTCGACTCGCTAACTCGACTCGTTTTGGATATTAAAGAAACACAAATAACTTTTCTAATACATCGATCATTAAATTTTTTTACAAGATTTATGTTAACAATTATTCTTTTTCAATTATTTAAAGTATTTAATATTATCGGTATTTCAGGAATAAAAAAATTGAATTGTTGATTAATAAATTAACATGAATACTTTCAATCCTTTTCTTTAATGTAGATGAGTTTATTTATATGTTTCTTATTTAAAGGAAATACAGGAGTAATATCTTTATCAACCATACAAGTTTATCGACAACAACTAGCCCAAGTCTTTCTCTGAGAACAATATTGCACCACCAATTATGACTGGTGTGATTGAGTTTGTGGGTTCTTCAGAGAGAGGGTTAGTGAAAGAGGAAGATGGACAAGAGTGGACTAAAGGTTATGATCAAAACTCAACACACGATTTGGAGAATTCAATGCCTTTTACGTCTACTCTTCATGCAATGACCATTGATGCCACATGGGGTTCTGCTGATCATGATCAATCTCTTAGGGCAAGCACAAGCACTAGTAGTGCACATGCACATGTTATTGAACAAGGATTCACCAACCTCTTGCTCAATGCTAGCTCCGATCACCAGAGTTTGTCGCTTGACAACGGTGGAGAATCTAATAATCACTATGGCAGTGGGGATGATGGCAGCAATGGTAATGATTTCTACGAAGATAACAAGAATTATTGGAACAGCATCTTTAATTTGGTGAATTATTCTTCTCCTTCTAATTCGTCTATGTTCTAATTGAGTCCGATTCAGAATAGGAATAAATTCTCTCATGTTATTTAAAATGTTCTAATTTCAAAAAAAAATTATCTATCTCTCTACCATTCGAAAATTGATTAAATTCGTGAACTTATTTAAAACTTTAAGAGAGAGACCAATATAAAATTTTAATTAATATCAGAGGATTTCATTCTTGTGTGTGGATGTGTTTGATGAACTGCTAGATCAAAAGAAGTCAAAGGCCATTGATTTTCTTCACAATATGGCCATATATATTTTGAAGCGAGCATACACAAGGTAAAATGTTGAATTCTACAGTGGTTTATGTTATGGATGCTTTCACATAGAAAACTAGTATGTGTGTGCATTGTCAGAAAGCAGTGTGTGAAAAGCTCGTTGTCTCTTCCTTGCATCACCAAATGTTCATATCATTAATTTGTTTAGGATTTGACTTGATTGTCTATGTTGGTGGTTGTGTTTTCTGTAGACAAACTGATGATAATAGATACATTATGCGTGAGTTGAATTTTACTGGTTTGTATATTAACATCATATACTACTGCTACTCATCTATAACTGCACTGCAAAGATTGCCAAACAACAAAAACTGCTATTGTCATGAGCAACATTTTATTCCACATTAATCATAACAGATTGTCCTGTTCAACATTCATATGTTTTAAAAAACTCAAGCACGAAAAGAGCATTTTAAGTCCGTTAACAAAAATCCAACATAAAAATTGACGTGCTGATAATTTTATAAATAAATCATACTACCATCAAAATTTTAAGTCCAATTTAAAATGTTAATAGTTTAAATCAGATTAAAGAATATATAACTTTAAATCTTGTTAGTAAGTTTTTCATTTTTTTAACCTTAATCTTTAAATCCATTCATTTTTACCCTTTCCCTTTCGGACCCCAACTTCGATTCCCTTCCATTGCGTCCTTATCGAACAAGGTTGTCAACCATCATCCATCGCCACCTATCTTGAGCATGTTTTCGTGAAATATGGGCGAATATCTTTTCGTACCGAATACTTGTAGTGCAGATTACAATTTTTGAGATGCAAGATGCTATGAAATCTGTTAATATAAAAGCATGTGGTCTGTTTAATAAGTTTAGTAGGGTATATTTGTTTGTTTAGAACCATGGCAGAATAGCATAAGCAGCTAACAATTTGGCCAACGAGAGGTAACTTAATTGCATTAGTGTGTTGAGTCTGACGGTTGAATAGCATAAGCGGGTTGTAGCCTACTTAAGTCCTATACAATATTTAGAACCATGGCAGAATCACCCGAAATCCAATTTAATAGAACACTAAACAATGAATTGAACCACCGATTTGATAGATAAATCAAAATCATCAAATAGGTATGAAAATGGTTATTTTAGGGGGATTTCTCAGGTTAAATTAAGAAACTCTTTTCTGTTTGTCACTTGAAGAATTCATTCATCGTTTTGTTCCCTCAAAGCAGAAAGTCTGAGCTTGGTACAAAAAGCAAATGTGCTTCCACATACCTGTCACATATTTCTTTTGACTTAACAATAGATTCAGAAGGTCCCTATCATTTTTGTTTTATGTTATACCATGTACAAGTGGAAAATTAATTACTCTTGGTCTCTCTGCTCATTTTGTTTTCATCTATAACATTACATATAATTATAAAGTTTCGTATAAATCATTTTAAGTTTAAGTGCAAAACTGGTTTTGAACCAGCTTTTAATTCATGGAATAATTGAAACTAGCTAGTTCCAAAACCAGTTTTGACACTGGTTTTAAGATTAAAAGTTGATTTTCAGCCACTGGCTTAGGACTTAAAATGTTGGTTTAAATAGGGAACAGCCGATTAAAAATTCCTATACTATATAGGCATGGATTATAAGATTCTAACTTCAACATTAGCTTCACATTGGTAAGGGGGCTTTATGCGGTATGGTGAACTGAATGCTCCGTGAATAATCTGAATCATATAGACATATTTCTGACTTTGTCATTGATGATCAATTAATTTATATAGTTATTAAATCTTATTTTCATTAAAATATATAGAAACGTGACATGATATCTACATTGAGAGTTCAGTTTTCACATGCCTACTTTTACGATTTTTCTAATATTATGTGTGTTTCATTAGTCATATATGTTTGATAAATATTATAGAATACTTGGATCTGTAAAGCACAAGCAGAAGGGTTTGTTGATGGAAATAGGTGTTTTTTTAAAACAAAAGAAATAAAACAACTAATGCATTTGTAATGGAGTTGCTTAACCTAGAGCCTTCCACACCCGAATGCATCTGTAATGGAGTTTTTAACCTAAAAATATGGTTGAAGCTATAATCCTAATTCCATATTCTCATATCCTTAATGTGCACAATATCTTCATGCAACTAGTGAGTAGTGATATCAATGTTAGTACTAATTAGCTCATAAGCCTCCAAGCAATCCATTTCACAGATTATGTGTCTATGTCCTAAATATTTCATAAATGATATTATTTTGATAAGTTTTGTTAAGGAATTTATCGGTACGAGTCAAAATGGGCTCAAAGAAACAATGAATCATTTTCATAAACTTAGTAAACGACTATAAATACTAACATGTAAGGGGCCAAATAAATTCTATGAAACTCACAAATGCCTCAGTAATTCATTAACAGTAATGCTAGAACACTCGGAACCTCATTCCCCCCTCAAATGATGAAGGTTCAGGATCTTATTCTTCGTTCAAGCTCACTACATACTAATCACCTTGGAAGTTATTAAAGCCTTTTCCTTAGTAAGTGGTAAGCTCAGAAATTGACATACTGAGCTGCTGGTTTGGTGACCTTAAGAGGTCAGTTTCAGTTAGAAGCAGGGTTATATTGACATAATTCAAAGTTTGTGAATTCCCCCTTCAGTTTCGATTACACATTTCTTACAGATATCAACACCCCCCTAAAATTTTACCTTATCTTCATTTTTAGTTTAGGTTATCTAAATTTTACTAAATACATAAATGAAATTGGTTGAAGTTTCAAATGTAATATGAAATCAATACTCCAATAACACACTAGTAAACCAAGACCCACAGACAGTTCGTATCAGTTAGATAGCACTTACTTACCTGCTGAGGGAGTGACAGACGACGGAGATGAGGGACGATTGTTGGTGAGCCACCGGAGAGAGTGGGAAACCCTGCTTCGTCAGAGAGAGAGGAAAGCCTACTTCGTGGAGGTCACCCAGAGGCTATCTCACGAAGGGAAGAAAAGCTTTGTAAACGGTGAGGAGGATGGCAACGTTTGGCAGAGGAGGGAACGGTGAGGAAGACAGATGGTAGGGGAGGGAACTATGGAAGGGCAATATGGGTCAAGGCAAGGCAGCGTGAGTAAGAAGGAGGGAAGGGGAGGGCACAAGGGCAGAGAGAAAGGGTTAGGGCAGAGAGAATCGGAGAGGTTAGGGCAGAGAGAAAGGGTTCGCTGAAAACTGAAAGAGGGGAAGGTCGAAGACGAGTAAGATATAAGTTTTAGCGACAACATAAAAACCGTCGCTACATACGTGACTAAATTGAACACGTGGATTACAAACACTAAGCGACGGAAGACAACGTTCGTCGCTACCATCATCAACATTAGCGACGGTGCACTCCACCGTCGCTACCATTCCTTCTTAAAAGTGAAAGAATGGAGGGAAGACGAACAAGCTAGCGACGGTAAACTGCTTCTGTCACTAACCCCTGAATATTAGCGACCGGGTGCGTCCACCGTCGCTATGTTCCCCTACTCAAACTATGGAGGGAAGGCCAAAAATATAGCGACGTCCAAGTAATCCGTCACTAATCCCTGAACTTAGCGACCTCTTTAGCGACGATGTTTGGTTACCGTCGCTATATTCCCACTTTTAAACTAAAATAAACGGAGGGAAGGTCAAATACAATAGTGACTACAAAACCATCCGTCACTAATTTCCTGACACCTAGCGACGGGTGTATCATCCGTCATTAGCATAAGAATCTAGCGACGGTGCATACCGTCGCTCATATTTGGCGCCAACAAAACAACTTGGAGGGAAACCCAACAAGGGATAGCGACGGCATGAGCGACGGTTAAATTTTCAATTTAGCGACGTCACAACACCACCGTCGCTACATTGATGCATTAGAGGACATAGCGACCCTACATATCCCGTCGCTATCAGTTGGCGCCATAAATATATTGGAGGGAAACCAAAAAAGTAGAGGGAAATAACTATAGCGACCGGGTCAGCGACGACGTTTAATGTTGTGACGGAGGTAGCGACGGTTCTTTACCAATTTTAGCGATGGTACAATGTCGGTCGCGGATGTGGTCACTATATTTCGTGGTCCAGGTCGCTTTCATTTTGTGGTCGCTAACGCGGTCACTAATTAGCGACGGCATGTGGCGGTCGCTAACTTGTTGTAGCTATTAGTCATTTTTCTAGTTGTGTACGAAAATGCCATCGTTCTAATTTATTTACAAAAATGCCACCGCTTCTGATATATTTACAAAAATACCACCGCACGTTTTTATTTGAGAAAATGCCACCGCTTCCAGTTTTTAACACCGCCTGAAAACGTCCGCTGTTAAAGGGGTCTGTTATGCAGAACAAAAACAGCAGCTCTGTTCTTGCTGTTTTTGTTGTATTTTCATTTTTAATTACAAAATTAAACATACCAATTGATTCTAAATCATCATACAACATCAGAAACATATCATATATCAAATTTTAAACCAATTAGCATTAATTTCACAATTTAAATCAAATTAAATTAAAATCTAACTATATGAGTTTCTAAACAATTAACAATTAAACAAGCAATTCTAACTTAATTTTTAAGTATTTAATATCATATCCCCTCTTTCTTACCTTAATTGAAGATCCCTAAGCTTTTCTTGAGCTAAGCTCCTTTGTATCTCCTCAATTCTTCAAGTTTGAGTAATTTCTTATTATGCAAAATTGAAAGGCTTTAGGTTATGGAAATTGATATTTAGAGGTTTGAAGAAGATGATGAAGGGTTAAGGAATTTATAGTGTTTTTGTTTTTGAGGAAATTGGAAGGGTGGAAGCCATATTTATAGGCTTCAATGGCGGTGGAAAATGAGGCGGTGGAGAAGAGAAGAAGAAAGGAGAGCTTTCGGGAGAGAAAAGGAGACAGAGAAGATTTTTTTTATCTTATTTTATTTTATTTTAATTAATTAATGGGTCCTTTAATAATTTTATGTTTTATTGTCACATTTTATTTTCGTTTAGTCTCATTTTAAATCTGATTTACGAAATAAAAATATCCCTGTAACCAGAATAAAATTTCCTATTTTCTAAGATTTATTTCTTATTTTTCTAAGAAACTTTAATTTTTCACTGTTTGATTACCGATTCAAATTTAATTAAAAATTAGGCTGTTACACTCTCCCCCTGTTATAAAAATTTCATCCTCGAAATTTAAACGTACCTTGTTAGAATAATTCAGGATATTGACTTCTCATTTCATCTTCTCGTTCCCAAGTCATGCTTATTTCATCTCCTCGTTGCCAAGCTACTTTCACCAATGAGATCTCCTTGCCTCTTAGTCGCTTGACGTCTCTGTCCATTATCTTCACTGGTGTTACTGGAATCGTAAGGTTTTCCTTAACATCTATATCATCAGTCTCGATCACATGGTCTGGATCAGGTACATACTTTCGTAATTGTGAGACATGGAACACATTATGAAGATTGGAAAGGTGAGGCGGCAATGCGATCTGATATGCCACTTTACCAATTCTTTTTAGGATCTCATATGGCCCTATATACCTTGGAGTAAGCTTCTTGCTTTTTAACACTCTTCCAATTCCTTTGTTAGGCGATACTTTCAAGAATACATAATCTCCAACTTGGAATTCTAATGGCCTCCTTCTTTGATCATAATATGACTTCTGCCGATCCTGCGCAACTTTCATCCTTTCTCTAATCATCCGAATCTTCTCTGTCGTTTGCTGGATAATTTCTGGTCCAAGAGTCAGGTGCTCACCTGTCTCTAACTAGCAGATTGGTGTCCTGTACTTTCTACCATACAATGCTTCATATGGTGCCATCCCAATGCTTGAGTGATAACTGTTATTATATGTGAATTTGATTAGTGGAAGGTAATGTTCCCAGCTTCCACCATGTTCTAACACACACGCTCTCAGTAAATCCTCCAGACTCTGGATAGTTCTCTCTGACTGTCCATCAGTCTGTGGATGATAGGCAGAGCTTAACTTCAGTCTAGTACCAAGCTCTTTATGCAAACTTCCCCAGAATCGAGAAGTAAATCTAGGATCTCTATCAGACACTATACTTGATGGTACTCCATGTAATCTCACTATCTCCTTTATATACATTTGAGCCAATTTCTCAAGTGAATACTTCATGTTGATTGGAAGAAAATAGGCTGACTTTGTTAATCTATCAACTATCACCCAGATAGCATCATTGCCTCTTTGTGTTCTAGGCAAGCCTGACACAAAGTCCATGGCAATGTCATCCCATTTCCATACAGGTATTTCTAGTGGTTGTAATCCACTAGATGGTTTTTGATGTTCTACTTTACTTTTCTGACATATTAAGCAAGATGAAACATACTCAGCTATCTCTTTTTTCATCTTCTTCCACCAAAAATCCTTTCTTAAATCTTGATACATCTTCGTAGATCCAGGATAAATACTAAGCATGCTTTTGTGGGCTTCATCTAGAATCATCTTCTTTAGTTCTGCATCCTCTGGGACACATATTCTTCCTTTCATCCTCCATACTTCATCTGAACCTTCTTGTAATCCCAGATCTTTTCCATTATGTTGTGTCTCGATCATTTCTTGGAGACATACATCTAATCTTTGTTTTTCACACACCATCTTCAGAAAATTATTAGTGATTTTCAGAACTCCGACAACCATATTTACTGAAGATTTCTCCTCAACTGCTATGTTTAAATCTCTAAATTGTTCAATCATTTCTAATTCTTTTATCATTAAAGCTGCCACATGAATAGCTTTTCTACTAAGTGCGTCAGCCACCACGTTGGCTTTCCCCGGATGGTACTTCAACTCAAAGTTATAGTCCTTGAGAAATTCCATCCATCGATGTTGTCTCATATTTAATTCTTTTTTATCAAATAGGTATTTAAGGCTCTTATGATCACTATAAACTTCAAACTTTGCACCGTATAAATAGTGCCTCCAAATTTTTAAAGCAAAAACAATGGCCGCTAATTCTAAGTCATGAGTAGGGTAATTAAGTTCGTGTGGTCGTAATTGCCTTGAAGCATAAGCAATTACTTTTCTTTGTTGTATTAGGACACAACCAAGTCCCAACTTTGAAGCATCACAATAAACTTCAAAGTTTTCTTGGGGGTTTGGTAAAGCTAGAACTGGTGCAGTTGTTAATCTTTTCTTTAATTCTTGGAAACTTGCTTCACATTCAGGAGTCCAAACGAAAGGTTTATTCTTACAGGTTAATCGGGTCATTGGTAGGGTAATTCGGGAGAATCCTTCAATAAATCTTCGGTAGTAGCCAGTGAGTCCTAAGAAACTCCTAATTTCTGTGATAGTCTTTGGGCTTTCCCATGCTATTACAGCTTCAATCTTTGCAGGGTCGACTGACACTCCATTCTTAGATATCACATGGCCTAAGAATTTTACTTCATTAAGCCAAAACTCACATTTGGATAGTTTGGCATATAGTTGTTTCTCCTTTAGTATTTGTAGCACTAAGTACATATGCTCCTCATGCTCCTCCTTGGTTTTGGAATAGATAAGAATATCATTTATAAAGACAATGACAAATTGATCAAGGTATGGATGGAATATCCGGTTCATGTAATCCATGAACACGGCTGGAGCATTAGTTACACCAAAAGGAATAACTAAATATTCATAATGACCATAGCGTGTTCTAAAGGCTATCTTTGGAATATCTTCTTTCTTTACGCGAATTTGATGATAACCCAATCTCAGGACTATCTTGGAGAACACAGTAGCTCCTCGTAGTTGATCAATAAGGTTATTGATCCTCGGTAATGGATATTTATTCTTAACCATGACTTTGTTCAGTTGGCGATAATCGACACAAAGTCTCATACTACCGTCCTTCTTCTTGACTAGTACTATAGGTGCTCCCAAGGAGATACGCTAGGTCGTATAAATTGCTTTTCTAATAACTCCTCAACTTGCTTCTTTAGTTCAATCAGTTATACTGGTGACATTCTATAGGGTGCTCTAGCAATGGGTTCTGCTCCAGGAATTAGGTCAATAGAGAATTCTATCTCTCGTTCAGGAGGTAATCCTGGAACATCTTTAGGGAATACTTCTGGGAATTCACAGACTACTAGTATCTTACTTACATCAGGAATAACTTTCCCTTCTGTAAGTGCAAATACCATGAATAATTGGGCTTCATTGTTCAAGGAATTTCCTTCAGGGTTCTGTAAGGTATTATATTCCTGACACTCCATGTTGTCAGGTGGAAAGATCACTGTCTTATTACGGCAATCTACAAGGACATGGTTAGCAGATAGCCAATTCATCCCCAAAATGATTTCCAAGTCCCTTAATGGTAAACATACTAAGTTCACGTTAAAATTTCTACCTCCTATATGTATAGAACAACCTTCACACACGTTAGCTGTCCTAAGATGGTTACCAGTAGGAGTAGAGACAAGCAAATCATATTGCATAGATTTCACAGGTAAATTCAGACGCCTAACACATTCTTCAGCTATAAAAGAATGTGTCGCACCAGAATCAAATAAAACTGATAAAGTAGTATCGTTAAGAATGCACTCACTTTGTACTAAGTCATCTACTTGTGATGCCTCTGATCCACTAATTGCAAATAATCTGCCAGTTGCAAGTGATTTGTTCTGATTATTCACTAACTGTCCATTTTCACATCCTCGACCAGCTGTGCCTTTGACATTATGTCCTCTGTGACCATTTGTATTACGTCCATCTCGAATGTTGGCTCCTCCTCTGTTAGCTCCATTGTTGTTGTTCTCAGTTTTAACATTCACAGTGTTAGTGCCTTGGCAAAGTTGTGGGTAGTTAGGTCGAATATATCCCTTCTGGTTGCATTGGAAACAGGTAACATCTGTCTGTATACAATCACGGGTTCTATGATTTCCTCCGCATTTATAACAGTTCCATGTGGTTGGTGGGTTCACGCGTCCTCCAGATGATGAAGATGATCTCCTCAAAATCGATTCTGATTAAATGCTCCTTGCCTTTTAAAGTTCACTAATTGAGGTCTCAATTGCTTACTGCTTTTCTCTTGCTCGATCCTAGCCCGATGGTTTTCTTCAAAGATTCTGCATTTGTTGATTAAAGTAGGAAAACTCCTAATCTCCTGATGTCCTATGGCTTCTTTAATTTCTGGCCTTAAGCCATTTTCAAATTTGACACATTTAGAAGCCTCGGTTCCTGGCTGTTGGAAAGGAGGATAAAACAATGATAGTTCCTCAAATTTGGTAGTGTATTCTCCAACAGACATATTCCCTTGCTTTAATTCTAAAGATTCTAATTCCTTTTTGCTTCTGACACTAGCAGGGAAATATTTTTCAAGAAAACTTTCTTTAAAATTTTCCCAGTTGAGTAGCCTACCGGCTTCCAGTAACCTTTCCCGAGTGAAAATCCACTAATTCTCTGCTTCCCCTACCATCATATAGGTAGCATATTCTACCTTCTGGGCTTCAGTGCAAGGTAAGGATCGGAAGATACATTCCATTTCTTTAATCCACAAGTAAGCCACTTCTGGATTATAGTCTCCTTTGAATTGGGTAGGTTTCCTTTTCAGGAAACGGTCAAGTCCATGGGTTCCTTCAGCTAACCTTTGCTGTTCCTGTCTTTCAAGGATCTCAACAAAGCGATTGAATGCAGTAGCCATAGAATCATCGTTCTGACGTCTAGCCATATCTTATCCTACAGGTACCACTGCATTCGGTTATTGAGTATCTAATATACTCAGAGTTCTAACAATTTTATGTTATCTAACTAAACAGAAACATACAAAGAGCACACATAACACACAAGCACACAAATTTCAAACAAATAACAATCAAGGTTCACACACTTCAAGCTATCTTTCTTTAATTTCTAGTTACTTCCTAAGGTTTTCTTTATATTTTATAAACCATTGCTCTGATACCACTTCAGTTGTAACACCCTGGGGCTAACTTGCAAATCCCAAGATAATTACCGTCACCATATAAAATTTCTTGGATAACTTATTTTTCACCTGGTAATTATCAAGTGATTCACAACTTGATTCCAGAGGTTACTGATACAATATCAGAGTGTAAAACTTTTTACATAACTAACTTTATTTTATTATACATAATATCAGAGTCTAATACATATTATATTTTACAACAGGCACCTATATCTTATAAAATATAAAGAGGTAAAGTACCAAAACATAGCATACACATAATACAACCATAGTAGTCACGCAAGCAATCATCAGCATCAAAAGCCTTCATAATTCATCCACATCAAGCATCATCCACTTTGTCACATGTCTTCCTGATTAACCACTAAAGGGTTGCCACAAGTAACAGAAAGAGTGAGATAAAATATCAAATAAATATAAATTAAATTAGAACATACACAATCACAAGTAGGATGCTATGCAATGCAGATGCCAAACAAGTATTTTGTATTATATTTATATTAATAATTCCATTCTCTATATGAATGAAAATGCATGATGGATCCATTCTGGTGGGAACATCTGCAGTGATTTCTAACAATAACATTTTTACGGATATCCAACTGATGATGCATGATTTATCTTTAGTTCTTCACTTTAAATGTGTATAATTTGCCATCACTTATTGTCTAATATATTGCATTTTAACACATTTTCATCATATGAGCTTTATTTAATATTTGATTTTAAAATGAATTAAGGATTAATTTTTAATAAATATTGGTTTTCTCTTGTTTACTTGGGTATTTTATTTTGCAGAAATTAATAAAATTAAGGAACAAGTACAAAGATAATCCAAGGGTCAATAACAAGAGAAAAATGACCATCAAATGATAAAGAAACAAGAAGAACAAGCCCCGGTGAAAAGAAAGCTACAAAAGCATGAAAATTGGCTATTAGTGCGCTATCTATTAGTGCGGTTGTAACAGGAACCGCACTAATAGGATGGGAATCGATTCCTACACCAAATCAGCCCATGGGAATCGATTCATGCACTTGGGAATCGATTCCTAGCCTACATGAATCGATTCATTTGATGTTTTTCACCTGGGAATCGATTCCCAACCTATAGGAATCGATTCATGAGCCTAGGAATCGATTCCCCTTGCTAGGAATTGATTCATGAGCTGTATTTTACGCAAAAATGAATTGGAGGAATCGATTCATCAGTGAAATCATGCGCCGAATCATTGGAAACAACAAAATGCAACTTGGAAATAACTTGGAAACAGCTGGAAATCATCTGCACCGAAAGTTTCCACTTGCAACGCGTTTTCCTTAGCTGGCTTCTCCTTTCATTTGCCTATAAATAGAGAAGAACGAGAGGCTTCAAAAATCATCTTCAGACACTTCACTTCACACTTCTTTCTTATTTCCTTTTCTTTCTTTTAAGCATTAGAGAAAGACTTCTGGAGGAATTCTTCCATTCCGGGTTAGGTCTTTCTTATTTTTAGTTTATTTTAATTATGGAGGGCTAAAACCCCTAGATTGATTTTCTTGGAAAATATTGTAATATAATTTTGAGGTTCTTGTTTTTAATATAGTATGCTTGTATTATTGTTATTTCTTCATAATCTTACTCTGCTTATTTAATTCCATTCTGTTTAATTAAATTTGTATGCTTAATCGGTTTAATTATTCAAATGGAATAAAATAAGATTTTAAATTAAAATGGATTAAGGAAATATGCATGCTTAATGAATATTTTCATAATCACTTTTAATAATTATGGTTTGCTTAATTCCATAATTTGAGAATAGATTATGTATATAGGCGATGTTCTTATATATGCTCAATAATTCCTAGATTTTACGATCTTGACTCCTTTTGCTTAATTAGGATGCTTGATTAAAATATTCATTTTTAAATGAAAGTAAAGGAATTATGAATTGAAAAAGACGCTTAGTTGATTAATTCAAATTGAGCTAAAAAATCAACAGTAATGAAAGTATACAAATTATCTTTAGTGAACCAAGGATAAATTTATTTACAATATTCCAAGAAAATCAATCGCTTGTTATTTATTGTTTTAAATCCTATAATTACTTTGTTTTAGTTTTAATTGTCACAACAAAATCAATCAAAACCCCCCAATTGTGTTTGTATGTTTGTTAAAAGTCTGTTTGTAAAAATTAATTTTAAACTTGATTTTTTTTCCTAAATTTTTGTGTTGATCCTTGAGAGAACGACCTAGGTTGACACCCTAGTACTACATTAATTAATTTTAATGTACTAATTTGACAGAATCACGACTGTAAAAATATTCACGTCAAATTTTGGCGCCGCAGCTGGGGATCAACGATCTTTAAGAAAAACACTTGTTTTAAATTAATTTTTTTTTAATTGAAAAAAAAATTATTAAAAATTTAATAATAATAATAATAATAATAAAATTTCTTTTGTTTGTTTGTTTGTTTATTTTATTTCTTTTGCATGATTTAGGATTCTTATGATTTATTGCTCATCATGATCAAATATCTTGTTGTATGCTATGTATGACTAGAAGAACCTTTGAGCATTTATATTCATTTGATCCTGAAATTGAAAGAACTTTTCATAGGTTAATTAGAGAAGCTAGATTTAATAATAATTTTGTTGATATTGATAGTGATAGTATTTTTTCTGAATCTGTTGAAAGTACTACTGCTAGTTTTTCTGAGATGGCTGAACCTCGTGAAAGAACTCTTAGAGAACTAGCTGCTCCTGAATTCACTTACGAAAGTTTGTGTATTCAATATCCTGATGAGGATGTCCCTTTTATTCTTAAGACCGGACTTATACACTTATTGCCTAAGTTTCATGGTCTTGCGGGTGAAGATCCGCACAAACACCTCAAAGAATTCCACATTGTGTGTTCCACAATGAAACCCCAAAACGTTCAAGAAGACCACGTCTATCTTAAAGCATTTCCTCATTCTTTAGAGGGTGTTGCTAAGGATTGGTTGTACTACCTTTCTCCAAGATCAATCACAAGTTGGAATGACTTAAAGAAAATGTTCTTGGAAAAATTCTTTCCTGCCTCTAGAACAACTGCAATCCGTAAGGATATATCTGGCATTAGGCAACTCTCTGGAGAAAGTCTTTATGAGTATTGGGAGAGATTTAAGAAACTCTGTGCAAGTTGCCCTCACCACCAAATTTCTGAACAACTTCTTCTTCAATACTTCTATGAAGGTTTACACCACGTTGATCGCAACATGATTGATGCGGCAAGTGGAGGAGCTTTAGGAGATATGATTGCTGCTGAAGCAAGAAATCTGATTGAGAAGATGGCATCTAACTCTCAACAATTTGGTGTGAAAAATGATTCTTTCAAACCCATGTTTGATTCCAATTCTAGTTCATCTGGAATTAAATTGGAGAACAAACTTGATGCTCTCACCACTCTGGTCACACAATTGGCAGTAAATCAAAAATCCATGACTGCTAAAGTATGTGGCATCTGCTCTTCACAAGAGCACCCCACTGATTGTTGTCCTTCTCTACAAGAAAAGGATAATAATAGTCCCCAAGCCTATGCAGCTAACATCTACCATGATAGACCACCACCACAACAACAAAACCATGACCTTTCCACCAACAGATACAATCCAGGTTGGAGGAACCATCCAAATTTGAGATGGGGAAACCAACAACAAAATCCCCATCCCCAAGCTCCATTTCAAAATAATGCACCAACCTTCCAAAGACCGACACCTCAACCATCCATAAGTGGCCCTTCTTTGGAGGATCTGGTGAAACAAATGGCTGCACAGAACTTGGAGTATCAACAGAGGAATGATGCTACCATCCAGAGTTTAAGCAACCAAATTGGGCAATTGGCTTCATCATTAAGCCAGTTACAATCTCAAAACTCTGACAAATTACCATCTCAACCAGCCACAAATCCAAGAAATGTGAGTGCAATTCAGTTAAGATCAGGTAAGAACCTTGAAGTACCCATACCTAAGGAACCTGAAAAACAAACAGATGTGCCCACAACAGTTGAGAATGATGTGCCCTCTTCAAGCACAAGCAAATCTGAGATGCAACCATCCCAAATTCCACCTCATATCCCTCTTCCTTTCCCACCAAAAGCAATTCCAAGCAAGAAGATGGAAGAAGTGGACAAAGAAATTTTGGATACTTTCAAGAAAGTGGAAGTGAATATACCTCTTCTTGATGCAATCAAGCAAATTCCCAAGTATGCCAAATTTCTAAAGGAGTTGTGCACTCACAAAAGGAGACTCAAGGGCAATGAAAGGATAAGCATGGGAAGAAATGTATCTGCACTGCTTGGTAAGGAAAATATCCCTGAGAAATGCAAGGATCCAGGTACGTTTTCTATACCTTGTATCATAGGCAATAATAAATTTGAAAATTGTATGTTAGATTTAGGAGCTTCAATAAATGTTATGCCTATGTCTGTTTTTAAATCTTTGTCTCTTAGAAATTTACAACCTACTGGTGTAGTAATTCAGCTAGCCAATAGGAGCACTGCTTACCCTGCTGGAGTTATAGAAGATGTTTTGGTTCAGGTAGAACAGCTTGTTTTCCCTGCTGACTTTTTTGTACTTGACATGGAAGAAGGTATGCCTCAAATTCCTGTTCCTATCATTTTAGGAAGACCATTTTTGAAAACAGCTCGAACCAAAATAGATGTTCATTCTGGAACTCTCTCTATGGAATTTGGTGACACGAGAGTTCAATTTAATATTCTTGATGCCATGAAATATCCATCTAAAAATCATTCTATTTTCCAAATTGACATTATTGATGAACTAGTTTTTGAACATTTTTCTATTGTTGATTTAGAATACATGGATGATTCAAACAAATGTTTTGCATGCAATTATTCTGGAAGTTGTGATATTTGTGCTGAAATTGATAAATACATAATTTCTGATTCAGAGTCTCTAGATATACCTGTTAACCATAAGGAGTTGTATTCAGGATTTTAAGAAAATTCTAACAAAATTTTTGAGGTGCAAACAGCAGAATCAAAATCTACTTTGTTAGTTCCATCTGTTTTGCAGGCACCCAAGTTAGAATTGAAACCCCTACCTGAGAACCTAAAGTATGTATACTTAGGGGATAATGAACAGCTCCCGGTGATAATTTCCACTTCTCTTGATGAAAATCAAGAAGAAAAATTGTTGCAGGTATTGAAAAGACATAAGAAGGCTATAGGATGGACATTGGCGGACATTCCTGGAATTAGTCCATCCATGTGCATGCATAGAATATTTCTGGAGGAAAATACTAAAGCAGTAAGACAGCCCCAGAGGAGACTCAACCCTGTAATCCTTGATGTGGTTAAGAAGGAGATCACCAAGCTTCTACAAGCAGGAATTATTTATCCTATCTCTGATAGCCAATGGGTGAGTCCAATTCAAGTGGTTCCTAAGAAAACAGGGATCACAGTTGTGAAAAATGAAAAGGATGAATTGATCCCAACTAGAGTGCAGAATAGTTGGAGAGTCTGTATTGACTACAGGAGACTTAACCAGGCAACAAAGAAGGACCATTTCCCTTTACCCTTCATTGACCAAATGCTTGAGCGTCTCGCAGGTAAGTCTCACTACTGTTTTCTTGATGGATTCTCTGGATATTTTCAGATTCACATTGCACCTGAGGATCAAGATAAGACCACATTCACCTGTCCCTTTGGCACATTTGCTTATAGGAGAATGCCATTTGGCCTATGCAATGCTCGTGGAACTTTTCAAAGATGCATGATAAGTATTTTTCATGATTTCATTGAAAATTGTATAGAGGTGTTTATGGATGATTTTACTGTCTATGGATCTTCATTTAATGCATGCCTTGATAGTCTTGATAAAGTTTTAAACAGATGTATTGAAACTAACCTTGTCTTGAACTATGAGAAATGTCATTTTATGGTAAAACAAGGAATAGTTTTAGGGCATGTAATCTCTGAAAAAGGAATTGAGGTAGATCCTGCTAAGGTAGAAGTTATATCACATTTGCCTTACCCCTCTTGTGTTCAAGAGGTTCGTTCTTTTCTTGGCCATGCAGGATTCTACAGAAGATTCATAAAAGATTTCAGCAAGAAGGCTAGGCCACTATCCAGTCTGCTTCAAAAGGATGTGGCATTTGAATTTGATGAAAAGTGTAAGGAGGCTTTTAATTGCCTCAAGCAAGCATTGACAACAACCCCAATAATCCAAGCACCTGTTTGGACAGCTCCATTTGAGTTGATGTGTGATGCCTCTAATTATGCATTGGGAGCCGTCCTTGGTCAAAAGATTGATAAGCAGCCTAGGGTCATCTACTATGCATCTAAAACTTTAGATGTTGCTCAGGAAAATTACACTACCACTGAAAAAGAGCTCTTGGCCATTGTTTTTGCATTAGATAAGTTCAGATCTTACCTACTCGGTTCTCGAGTAGTTGTCTTTACTGACCATGCAGCTCTGAAGTACTTGTTGAAGAAAGGTGAGTCCAAGCCAAGATTAATTCGTTGGATGCTTTTGCTCCAAGAGTTTGACTTGGAAATTCGTGACAGAAGTGGAACACAAAACCTTGTGGCAGACCATTTAAGCAGAATTGAGAATGCTCCTGATTCAGCACCTATTCGGGACCATTTTCCCGATGAACACCTCATGAGTATTTCTAACTCTTTTGATTCACCTTGGTTTGCTAACATTGTAAATTATCTTATTGCTTCTGTTTTTCCACCATGTGCATCCAGAAACCAAATTTCAAAATTAAAAAGTGATGCAAAGTATTATATTTGGGATGACCCGTATTTGTGGAAATTGTGTAATGATCAGGTGATTCGAAGATGCATTCCCGATCATGAAATAGAATCAGTTCTTCGATTCTGCCATGCTTCACCAGTTGGTGGACATTTTGGTCCACAAAGAACAGCAAGAAAAGTGTTGGATTCTGGTTTATATTGGCCTACAATTTTTAAGGATGCATGGAGAATTTGTAACACCTGTGATAAATGCCAAAGAGCTAGTAATGCTACCACATGGAGACAACAGATGCCTCAGCAACCAATGTTGTTTTGTGAAGTATTTGATGTTTGGGGCATTGATTTTATGGGTCCATTTCCTCCATCCTTTGGTTTTACTTACATTTTATTGGCTGTTGATTATGTTTCTAAATGGGTGGAAGCTAAAGCCACCAGAACTAATGATGCTCGAGTTGTTGTGGATTTTGTTAGATCTTAAATCCTTTGCAGGTTTGGCATTCCGAGAGCAATCATTAGTGATCAAGGAACACATTTCTGCAACAGGACCATGCAAGCTATGCTCAGGAAGTATGGAGTTGTTCATAGAGTCTCTACTTCATATCACCCCCAAACCAATGGACAAGCAAAAGTCTCTAACAGAGAAATCAAAAGAATCCTGGAGAAGATAGTACAGCCTAACAAAAAGGATTGGAGCAGGAAATTGGATGATGCTCTTTGGGCACATAGAACAGCTTTTAAGGCACCTATAGGAATGTCTCCCTATAGAATTGTTTTTGGTAAAGCATGTCATCTTCCAGTGGAGATTGAGCATCGTGCTTATTGGGCTGTAAAAGCTTGCAACTTAGCACTTGATCAAGCAGGTGAGGAAAGAAAATTACAACTGAATGAGCTTGATGAGATCCGTTTGGGAGCTTATGAGAACTCGAGGTTCTATAAGGAGAAAACAAAGAAATTCCATGATAGCTCAATAGCTAGAAAGGATTTTACTGCTGGACAGAAAGTGCTACTGTTTAATTCCCGGTTGAAACTGATGGCCGGAAAATTACGCTCCAAATGGGAAGGACCTTTCATTGTTACGAATGTATTTCCCCATGGAGCTGTGGAAATAAAAAGTGAAAACTCCAACAAAAGCTTCAAGGTTAATGGACAACGTTTGAAGCCATTTCATGAAAATCCTTCACTTGTGGATGTTACAATGGAGGAACATGCTTTGGGGGAACCACTTCTTGATCCCCCTTGAGGGAGTTTTTTCTTACCCATCTCTTTACTTTTTCATTATATTGTCTATTTTGTATGCTCTGTCTTACATTGAGGACAATGTATGATTTAAGTTTGGGGGTGGGATCATTTATGTGTTATTGTGTGTGTTTTTTGTGTTGTGTGATTAAAAAAAAATTAAAATTAAAAAAAAATAATAAAATAAAATAAAAGATTTTGTGTGTTTTTGTTTTAAAAAGGCATGTTTTATTGGAATTTTAAGATATGCATGAGTAACAAGTAAATTCTTTCATGTCTGATATGAGTTTAATGATATGTTATAATTTGAACTCAAACATTTTTGGTATGTTGAGAATGACATGATAATTGAGAGATGATCATATATGATTGAATTATGCCTTATGAGATTTTTGAGCCTTAAAATTTGATGGAACACATTAAACCATCTTAATTCTTTCATGAGTGATGTATTCCTGAATGCTTACATCTCAATGTTTGTCTTATATCTTACTGATACTTGAAACTCATGTGAATGTATTTGAAATGACACAGGCATTTTGTTCAATTGAGCCACTAAGCCATATAAGCCTACCATGAATAAATCATCCTTTGTTAGCCCCTTTGAGCCTATTTAACCATTTCTTTGTTGCATCTCAAATAAGCCATGAAAAAAAAAACCAAAAATATACCTACCTTAAGGAATATTTTGGAGCTCTAGAATCAAGTCAAAAACAGGCATTCAATTAAGAATGGGGATGTGCAAAAAGGAGTCACAACTCTTGTTTTAATTGTTAAGCAATAGTATAAAAAAATGATGATGAATGAAAAATAAAATAAAATAAAATAAAATAAAAAATAAAAAATAATATTTTGATGATTGCGACCAAAAGAAATTGGAACAATAAATGTTTTACCCTCACTGTTTGCCAGTTAAATTATTTGCTCCTTATTCTTTTTGGTACTTGCCACAAATTCCAAAATTTTACCACTCATTTTAACCTTGGCCACATTACAACCATGGAAAGCCCTGTTGATCTATACATGCATTTGTGTTGATTGTGGAATTGAGAAATTTGCCAAATTTATGGGACTGTCTGTTTTTAGGAAATATTTTGAGTGTATACACAAACCCAAAACACTTGAGAGTTGAAAGTATGTCTTGTGAGATTCTGTCACTTATGATCTTCTTTCCAGTTTAATTTAATTTTCACATGCCTAAGTGTTTGAATGATTTTTATACATATCTTGATGCTCTGTATCTTGCATGATGAATAACTCTTGTTTCTTTGTATATTCCTAAAGATTTCATATTGAACATGCTAGTTTTGTGTGTTTACTATTTTTTTAACTTGATGTTTTCAATAAACTGTGATACTTGTTTTTATTCTAATTTTACCCGGGAGTGCAAAAGAATAAGTGTGGGAGTATTTGATGATGCATGATTTATCTTTAGTTCTTCACTTTAAATGTGTATAATTTGCCATCACTTATTGTCTAATATATTGCATTTTAACACATTTTCATCATATGAGCTTTATTTAATATTTGATTTTAAAATGAATTAAGGATTAATTTTTAATAAATATTGGTTTTCTCTTGTTTACTTGGGTATTTTATTTTGCAGAAATTAATAAAATTAAGGAACAAGTACAAAGATAATCCAAGGGTCAATAACAAGAGAAAAATGACCATCAAATGATAAAGAAACAAGAAGAACAAGCCCCGGTGAAAAGAAAGCTACAAAAGCATGAAAATTGGCTATTAGTGCGCTATCTATTAGTGCGGTTGTAACAGGAACCGCACTAATAGGATGGGAATCGATTCCTACACCAAATCAGCCCATGGGAATCGATTCATGCACTTGGGAATCGATTCCTAGCCTACATGAATCGATTCATTTGATGTTTTTCACCTGGGAATCGATTCCCAACCTATAGGAATCGATTCATGAGCCTAGGAATCGATTCCCCTTGCTAGGAATCGATTCATGAGCTGTATTTTATGCAAAAATGAATTGAAGGAATCGATTCATCAGTGAAATCATGCGCCGAATCATTGGAAACAACAAAACGTAACTTGGAAACAACTTGGAAACAGCTGGAAATCATCTGCACCGAAAGTTTCCACTTGCAACGCGTTTTCCTTAGCTGGCTTCTCCTTTCATTTGCCTATAAATAGAGAAGAACGAGAGGCTTCAAAAATCATCTTCAGACACTTCACTTCACACTTCTCTCTTATTTCCTTTTCTTTCTTTTAAGCATTAGAGAAAGGCTTCTGGAGGAATTCTTCCATTCCGGGTTAGGTCTTTCTTATTTTTAGTTTATTTTAATTATGGAGGGCTAAAACCCCTAGATTGATTTTCTTGGAAAATATTGTAATATAATTTTGAGGTTCTTGTTTTTAATATAGTATGCTTGTATTATTGTTATTTCTTCATAATCTCACTCTGCTTATTTAATTCCATTCTGTTTAATTAAATTTGTATGCTTAATCGGTTTAATTATTCAAATGGAATAAAATAAGATTTTAAATTAAAATGGATTAAGGAAATATGCATGCTTAATGAATATTTTCATAATCACTTTTAATAATTATGGTTTGCTTAATTCCATAATTTGAGAATAGATTATGTATATAGGCGATGTTCTTATATATGCTCAATAATTCCTAGATTTTACGATCTTGACTCCTTTTGCTTAATTAGGATGCTTGATTAAAATATTCATTTTTAAATGAAAGTAAAGGAATTATGAATTGAAAAAGACGCTTAGTTGATTAATTCAAATTGAGCTAAGAAATCAACAGTAATGAAAGTATACAAATTATCTTTAGTGAACCAAGGATAAATTTATTTACAATATTCTAAGAAAATCAATCGCTTGTTATTTATTGTTTTAAATCCTATAATTACTTTGTTTTAGTTTTAATTGTCACAACAAAATCAATCAAAACCCCCCAATTGTGTTTGTATGTTTGTTAAAAGTCTGTTTGTAAAAATTAATTTTAAACTTGATTTTTTTTCCTAAATTTTTGTGTTGATCCTTGAGAGAACGACCTAGGTTGACACCCTAGTACTACATTAATTAATTTTAATGTACTAATTTGACAGAATCACGACTGTAAAAATATTCACGTCACCAACCGATACCACGCCCCATAATGCAACACCAATATCGGATAACAATATCATAATATCAATAACAAGTGTTACGGGACCCCCCTTAAGGACACACTGCTTAGCCCTTAAGACGGCCGCGGTATAAAACCACTGCAGAGGTCTGTTGCTCAACAGAGCGCGTTCCCCTACCGGGAAACCCCTCAAAGAACCCCCCTGCGGATTCTTTGAACGGCCAATGCATATGATGCATGATGCATTAAATTATCAAAAACAATAAAATTATTATAATACTCAAATAAGCATACTTTATTTGTAATTCAAAGAATATGGAAACACATTTTTCATAATATTTATATCATAATTCAATCATATGGAAACACATTTTCCATAATATTTATACCATAATTCAAACATATGGAAACATATTTTCTATAATATTTAATAATTCAAAGAATATGGAAACACATTTTCCATATTATAGTAATTATGTAATATCATATTCCAAAGAATATAGAAAATATATTTTCCATGATATAAAATTATTCTACTAAAATAATTTAAAAAAACAAGAGTTTTCTCCCTTTAAATGTTTAAATAAACTTCTAAATTTTATTTAATTAATTATATTTATTTTATTTCAAAATAAAGTCTTTAGAATAATAAAAATCCAATAATAATAAAAATTCTGATTTTTATAAAAAAATCATTATTTTAAGTTTTTAATCATATTTACGAAAATGCCATTGGTCTTATTTACGAAAATGCCATCGTTTTAATTTATTTACAAAAATGCCACCGCTTCTGATATATTTACAAAAATGCCACCGGCATGTTTTTATTTAAGAAAATGCCACTGCTTCCAGTTTTTAACACCGCCTGAAAACGTCCGCTGTTAAAGGGGTCTGTTATGCAGAACGAAAACAGCAGCTCTGTTTTTGCTGTATTTTCACTTTTAATTACAAAATTAAACATACCAATTGATTCCAAATCATCATACAACATCAGAAACATATCATATATCAAATTCTAAACCAATTAGCATTAATTTCATAATTTAAATCAAATTAAATTAAAATCTAACTATATAAGTTTCTAAACAATTAACAATTAAACAAGCAATTCTAACTTAATTTCTAAGTATTTAATATCATATCCCCTCTTTCTTACCTCAATTGAAGATCCCTAAGCTTTTCTTGAGCTAAGCTCCTTTGTATTTCTTCAATTCTTCAAGTTTGAGTAATTTCTTATTATGCAAAATTTAAAGGCTTTAGGTTATGGAAATTGATATTTAGAGGTTTGAAGAAGATGATGAAGGGTTAAGGAATTTATAGTGTTTTTGTTTTTGAGGAAATTGGAAGGGTGGAAGCCATATTTATAGGCTTCAATGGCGGTGGAAAATGAGGTGGTGGAGAAGAGAAGAAGAAAGGAGAGCTTTCGGGAGAGAAAAGGAGACAGAGAAGATTTTTTTTATCTTATTTTATTTTATTTTAATTAATTAATGGGTCCCTTAATAATTCTATGTTTTATTGTCACGTTTTATTTTCGTTTAGTCTCATTTTAAATCTGATTTACGAAATAAAAATATCTCTGTAACCGGAATAAAATTTCCTATTTTCTAAGATTTATTTCTTATTTTTCTAAGAAACTTTAATTTTTCACTGTTTGATTACCGATTCAAATTTAATTAAAAATTGGGCTGTTACAATGTGACCCTCTTCCATAACCATTTTTCATCAAAATCAATCTTTAAGTTTGGATTTGTGAGGCAAATAAGGCATATTGAAGAATATACTCATCTCTTCTTCTCATCTCTGCATTTTTGTTTTGGAATTTAGCTCGGAGCTAGAGGTATGAGTTCATGACTTTTGTGGTTCTATTTGTAGTTTTAGTGTTGTTAGATCTTGAAAATGGTGGAATAAGTGTTATTATGATGAGAAATGCATGTGGAACCATGAACCTAGGTTAGGAGACCACTGGATTTGTTTTTGTTGTTGATGATTGGAATATGATATTAGTGTCTTGAGAATGCCTAAAATGGTGCAAGGAAGTGATTGGAATTAATATTGGGTGATTTTTATTAAAACCCTAAAATTTGGAATTTCAGGCCACTACTAGAAAAAACTGATTTAGCCACTGAAATTTTCGGTGGCAAAAACATGAAATTCCGTAGCTAAATATTTTAGCCACAGAATTAGCCACCGAAGCATGGACATGACAAAAACCCCAGTGGCTAAATTGTTAGCCACCGATTTTGAATTTCCGTGTCTAATTAGCCACTGAATACATTCGTCACAAAAAACTCAAGTAATCCGTGGCTAAAATCAGTCATTTCAACTTAAAATACTATTCTTGTGACCAAATAATTCCGTAGCTAATTCCGTGACTAAAATTCAGTGGCTATCTTCGTGACTAATTTTTTTAAATTCCATGGCTAATTCCGTAGCAAATTATTTTTTTTATCCGTGACTAATTCCGTGGCTAATAATTTTTTAGTTCAGTGGCTAAGTCTGTAGCTAATTATGTTTTTATTCAGTAGCTAATTCCGTGACTAATTTTGTTTTAATTTAGTAGCTAATTTTGTAGCTAATTATTTTTTAATTCAATGGCTAATTAGACTCCAGCACATTGGTGGCTGAATCAGTGGCTAATTTGCCAGTGTAAGTTTCCATATAATTTCATGGCCTTTTTATATTTCACCTGATAAAAATATAACAATATTTCAAATTATAATATATGCAAATAAACCAACCATATAGCCCAATGTATACGTTGACAAAACAAAATAACAATAATATTGTAAAGCATACATAAGTAAAAGCATAGTCATATTTATACAAAACAAAATATCCTCCAAAAGACAACTATGACATATATAATTATGCATGTCCAAAACACTATACAAAGTCTCCAAAATATCAAATAGATAACAGGCTGAAAGTGATCATTGATCTTCATCATCTTGATGTTGCGGTGAGTCATCCTGCTGTTGATGTTGTGTTGATGCATGATGACTATAGTAAATAGATGAATAAAAACATTAGAAAAACTAATAAGTAATGAAAAAACCAAAAACCTTAAAAAACAAATGGATATATACATAGCCAATAAAACCAAATGGATATATAGTTATTCAGGCTTTAGATGTCACTATTTTATGCTAGGCGTGTATATACTTATATCATTCTTTGGAATAACATTCCATATTATAATCATAAGAAATAAAAATAAATAAATGTTTTAGTTTTTTATTTCTACTAGTAAGTATTGAATTTTTTTGGTACAAATAATTATTGAATTTAACTTAAACGTATTATTACTTGTGACTAGTACATGAATTGATGCATTATTAAATTTTTTGGACTATGTTATAATTATATTAAGAGTATCACTAGTGAATTCTCATGCCTCACTAAAAAACTCAATAAATCATGTCAAATAATTGTATACAACCATACTAGATACTAACCTGGGTTTAGATGTACACAGAATGGCTTCAAAACATCGACAGGTTTTGTAAGACAATTAATAGTGACCTGCAAACAGAACTTAAAGTGGCTTATGATTTGGATGCAAACAAACATATCAGTTCCTATTTTTAGCACTCAAATAGAACTCAAACAGCTATGTAAACATTGTACGCATTCAAAGAGGCGCATTCAAACAGGCAAGTGATAAATCTGAAAATTCGTCTTATTGACTATTTAAATTATGATTGAACCATTATAGAAAATAAGTACAATTAAATATATAAAAATAACATATAAAGTATTAAATAATCAATTAATATGAATTTATAAAATATAACTAAGTCAAATTTTATGACAAGTACTAAAATATATAATAAAGTCCTCATATATATATATATATATATATATATATATATATATAACTAGAGTAATTAATCATATATTTTTACCATTTTGGATAAAGTGCAGATTTTTGCCAATGCTTTTCCCGTCCATGATAGTACCCCTAATGGTTTTAATTTTGAAGTTGATAATGACTTTACTCCATTACAGGTTCTAATTTATACTCAAACCATTAAAATGCTTTGACAAATCAAGATTATAAAATTTTTTATTGTTAATTCAAGTTTCATTAAAAAAAATTATTAAAATTGAGAACCCTTTAAAACTAATTTTTTGCCAACAAAATATATTATTGCTATAATTACAAGGCAAAAAAAAAGGACTACTTCCAACTATATCGAAGATACACAAAAAGTTATAACAAAAAATCAAATTTCAACATATAATGGAATTGTTTAATTTTCTTTTGAAGATTTTTTAGTCGGCTGTTATTTCAGGTGCAAATAAATCCATTTGAATTGGTAAAAGTATCATAATAGTATTTTGGAGCTAGAAAGTATCATAATCTATTTATGTATATGCGGTCTTATGAAAGCCATGGAATCACAACAAGGTACATGGAGCTGGAAAATTATTGTACTAAACCCAAGAAATAGGGAAAAGAAAATACAACACCTCTTCCTGCACTTTAAGTAAGTTAGCAGAAAAAAAGCTAATCCTGTGCTGTGCACTGATCTATGAACCATGTGAAGATGATTTTTTTGTTCAATGGCTAAAAAACTATTAATATAAAAGAGTGTTTTGTTTTCTTTAAAAAAACTCAGATAGATTTGTTCTGGAATTGCATTTCTAGTTCTTAATGAAATTAGAAGACCAAAATGGAAAATGCAGAGCCAAATTAATGTTTGGTCAAGGAAGTAACTAAGCAGCCTAAACTGGTATGAGGTGCGCTAAAGAAACCTCTCAATCCATTCTGGACATAGGTGGCAACTTTTGTATGATTATTATGTGAGTTTAAGAGGGGACTATGAGGAGGAGAAGAAAGTGAGAGAGAGGGAAGGAAAAGTTGATGGAGTTAAAAGTTGAAGGAAAAGTCTCTAAGACAAAAAGTGAGGGTGACTCCAATGAGCAAACCAAAGCCAAATAACAGAACATGAGAGAAGTTGAACAACAAACTGGCTGTAGCAGGGGATTGTTCTTGTTGCTTATTCTTCATGGTTATGGATGATGAACAAGAATAATTATTGTAGAGAAAAGTGAGATTCGGCAAGAGGGAGGAATCAAATGTAAATACAGAATGTTGGAGGCATAAAACAAAAAAAACATTGTTATGTTTTCTATTCTTACAAAAGAAAAGATTAAAAATGTGTTTATTTATTTACAATAGCAATAATAAATTATTTATTTCATATATAACATAAGGAAAAGTGACAGATCAAGGTTGGTAGACCATTCTCTCATATCAAACTAAGTTCCTGAACACTCTATCATAAAAATGAAAAACAAATATCAAAAGCCAACACAAAACTAAAGGAAAGAAGTCACTACAAAACACAGTATCAACAATACACATTAAAAACCAGAAACCAAAAATGAGTCACAAATGTATAAACTATAAAATGAACCATTCAGACATTGTATCAAACAGGTAGAGTGCATGAACCATAAAAGTCATTGTAAACAATTCAGACATACACGTAAACCATATAATAAAAAATATAAAGTGTAAAGCAAAAACCATAAGCCAAAAACTCTAGAAACAAAAAAAAAAGAGTAAACCATAAGCCAAAAACTACAAAGACAAAAAAAAAAGTAAACTATAAAAGATAAGTTCACTTAAAACCTTATGTAATGCAGCCCGAAATGGTGAGTGAAACAAGAGAGTAGTTCTATGATGGTCCAGTGCAGGGGGAAACATTGAAGATTTAGAATAGTGGAGGCAAACCCATTGAAGCTTCAACGGCACAATGAAGTGGTTGTATGAAGACACGGTGGCTGACAATCGGATGGCGCGGTGGAACAGTTGTTCAGAGACACAATGGTCACTGTGAAGAGGTGAGATGCGTGGTGGGTTCAAGGCAATGACGGAAGTGAAAGAGAGTCGAAATCGTCAAAGCTGGCGCAAAGGGGCGAAATGAAAAAACAGAGTTAGGGATTTAGGATGGGCGGAAAATGAAAATTAAAATAAAAGGCTTAGGAAAATTAAAATAAATAATATTTTGATTATTTTGCCACTGAAAGAATTTCGCAGCTAAAAAGTAATTATAAAATTGATTTTTTTAGCCACCGATAAAAAATTCGTGGCTATATAAAAAAATATAATTTTTAAAGATTTAGTCACCAAATTCAAATTCTGTGACAAGCTAATCTAAATATATAATATTTTGATTATTTAGCCACTGAATAAATTTCGTGGCTACAAATAATTAAAAAATCGATGCTTTTAGCCACTGATAATAAATCCGTGGCTATATAAACAAAATATAATTTTTTAAAATTTAGTCACCGATTCTAGTTCCGTGGCTAATTATCATAAATAATATTTTTATTATTTAGCCACTGAATATAATTCTGTGGCTAAAGCATAATTAAAAAATGATTTTTTAGCCACCGATAATAAATCTGTAGCTAATTATAATAAATAATATTTTTTTAATCATTTAGCCATTGAATTTCATTCGGTGGCTATTTTTTGCCCATATTTTCGTGGCTAAATTCTGTGGCTAATTTTGCAATGAAATTTTCGTAGCTAAATTTCGTGACTAATTTCAAAATTAAAGTTTTAGCCACGGATTTCAAATTCCGTGGCTAAATTCTGTCTCTAATCATGTGACATGTAAAATGTTGGTCGGTAAACAAAAGTCGTGGCTAATTTCGGTGGCTAATGGCTATGACTTTATTCGGTGGCTAAATTCGGTGGCCGCTTTTAGGTTTTCTTGTAGTGGGCTTTTGTCAAAACTTGAGAAATTTGGAATTTATTTGCCATGAGAATGATTTTTTTATGTGAAAATGAATTTTGGAAATAATAGTATTAATTATTGATGTTGGGAATTTAAGGAATCAAGAAAGGTATTGGTGTTCTAAGTGTTAAATTTTGTAGAAATTGCATTTGGTGGTTTTAGAATGAATGAAATTAGTATAATGTGTTTTGCGGCATTGGAAACCCATTACGGATGATGCGTAATGTGTTTGGTGTGTATTGGTGACTTGGAAATTTGTGTTTGTAGTCATTAGATTCTGGAAAATATTGATTAAGGAAAAAGAATTTCTAAAACCTAATAAAATGCAAAACTAAGGTCTATGAAGTAATTATAAGACTTAAATTAATATTGTTTAGTTGATTTGGTGTTGTTAGCAAGGAAAGTGGACTTATTGGTAGGTTTTAGAACTAATGGTACCATTTACCTTAGGCATATTGTTAGTGACTAAAAAATGAATTATTGAAAGTGTTATGGCATTTGATAGTGGTTGGAAATAATTATAGTTGGAAGAATAGGAAGTTAGTATCCATTAAGTGAAGGAAACATGGTATTGGAAACCATAAACAAGTTATTACAAGTATGGAAATTATTGTTAGTGGTGGAACAACATTTATAGAATTTAATTAGTATTTTAGGGATGATTAGATAATTGTTTTGGAAGAAAGACTTAGTGTTGATGGTGAAATTGAGTAAGAACCAAGTGTTAGGTGAATAATAAATGTTACTAAAGACTTAGAATTATTTAATTTAACATTTATAAGTATTATCAAAGGATTTATATATTTTAATGGATGAAAACCAAGGTTAGCTAAATTGTTAGTAATGAAGAACTTGTTATTTTCTAGGATAACAATATCAGGAATGATTATAATGATAAGGAAGATTACTTAGAAGCTTTGTAAAGCTTCATGAATAATTATTGAACCTTTGGTGAATTGTAGACAAGATTTTAGACCTTCAAAGTGATGAATAATTTTTTTTTACGATTAAACCTCATTTAATTTGTTTAGTATATATGTATGTCAATCTTCCCAAAGCAAAAACAATTTCTCAACTCAATTTGTAAAATTTAAAGTGAGAGTCAGAAGCTGAGCATATGAACACCCAGGTGGGGCATTTAAATGCCCAAGCACAACAGAAGTGAAACATGGCGTAAGAGCACTAGTGTGGAGGCGCGGAGAATGATGTTAGTACACGCAACAGGGGAGCCAGGCTAGGTAGAGGCAATACAACAAAGGAAGGAAGTCACAATAGCATACGCCCATGCCAGCGCATGAATGCGCAATAGGGAAGTCAGCTAGTGAAGGGAACTAGCGTGGTAACGCTCAAAGTGAAACGTACGTACACGTAGGAATGAGCCAAGGACCAAATAAAGTCTTGCAAGGGCCAGCATTTACATGCCATTAGGGGCGTTTATACGCACACAAGGATGTATCAGGTATGTTGATTTTAGGCGTGGTAAGTCATACATGGGCATGGCTACGACCAAAGCTAAGGAAGTGTATCACAAACCATAGAACCTCAGCGTACCAACACTGAGGATGGCATTCCAACATGCAAGCAAGTTTGCCAAGGAAGTGTTAGACCAGACCCACCAGCATGAGCAAGCCACCACAGGCGTATGGACGCCCAACGTATAGGAGGAGATAGAGTTTGGGCGTTCCAACGTGGCAATGCCCACACCAGACCTGAATTCCTAATTTTTGCAAAAAGGTCCCTGCACACAAAAATGACTAACATCTAGGATCCCTAAATCGTTCATTTTAAGGCCGATTAATACCAAATTTTATGGGGACAATGTTTTCATCCTTTTGGAACTGTTGGAGAAGTCTGTTTGCCAAATTTCCTACATTTGGTTAAGTTATGTGACAAAATGCGTTATGGTTATTGTGTGTTTGACTCAAGGTATAAAAATGACTAAATGCAGTTGAACCTTAAAATGAACATGTAAACAAACCTAACATGCACATTATAACCTATAGAGGTAGCTTGGGGAGTCCAACTGCCACAAACACATAATTTGACCCTTAAAGTTTCCCCAAGACACTATGTAATTCATTAACCTCATAGTCATTTCATCAAAACTGGATCACACACTTCGCATATGGTTAACCAAACATGCCAATACCTACCCTTGCTATATGTATATGTGTATTTGAACCTAAGCAGTAACAGCAAACATGACTCAATGCCAATTTACCATGGTCAACACCCATCAAGAGCATCACAACACAATGACATTTGCAATCCAACAAAATCCAATCAATATACACAACCTGCCCATGAACTTAAATCTCATATGTCAATATATATATCTATGGTTCAATGCCTATAACGTTATGATCACAGGTTATCCATAAGTTCTATCACACAATATAACATAATACAAACACATGATTCCAGCAAAGTGTAGTATTATGACTATAGGGTCTTCATTGCAATAGGATAAAATGGCTCTGTGCCAAGAAAACATTAGCTCATAAATCATAACATTAAATTTAACCACTATCCCACACAACTTATGCCAAATTCAAACTTCGAATGTCTATCACAACGTCATACTCCATGAAGTCAAAGTTATATATATATATATATATATATATATATATATATATATATATATATATATATAGCTTAGTGCATATCTTATCACGGGTAAAATTCATATTTCAACTCAACCATCCTTCATCATATTCATACATTAGGGCGTCAATCTAACCGGTATTTAACAAAATGCAATTTAAGTTCATAACCCAGGTATAACCCCTCAAGCATAACACATGTAGTCAAGAGACACACCAATACCAAAACCATCAAAATATCAAAGTTGAACTATAAACTACCATATATATATATACACACACACACACACACACATTTTGCATCCACTATGGTCAAGCAATGCATTCCCGCCTCCAGATCATCAAGCAACTCATCTATAAAATATCCATAATTTTAAAGGGTGGGTACTAATCAAATAATAAATAACAATTCAATAAATAGGCTAATCACTAAACTTTTCCCATCTTTTAATAAAAGTCAAGACATCACATCATTAAGCACAACAACACGATATCTATACAGAATCAAACTCAACCATCCTTAATAATATAAACACCGAAGCCTTTAAGATCTATCAAACTTCATTCAAACATCCATCAACTACACATAACTATCATTACTCACCAATGTAATATATGCATGTCATGGTCTTTGAAATCTTTTCTTTCATTTATGCACCAAAACAATAAAATATGGATCTAACTTAATAACATAAGCAAGTGCCAGGACAACCCACTCAGTGAATCAAAGCACTATAGTTGAGGGGCGTCTGAGTAACCACACAGTGAACCTCAGCACTATAAGCGGTAGCCTCAAGGTAACAAGCTATAGACTGCACAGTGAATCATAACACTATATTGTGGTAGCCTTTTCAGTAAATTGTAGTGTTGGAAATGCATGTTATGTAATATGATGCAATCAATGCATGAAATGTGAATCATGGCACATAAGTCATATCAATATTGACATTATAGCCTACTTCTTTACACCATTCCACATTATCAACTCAACAATCATCATCCATCATAATTTTCCTCAAGGCCTAATCAATATCACATCACTTTAATTTACAATATAGCATTGATTTATATCACATCTCATACAACATGGCACTAGGGCCATCTATCATCAATCTATCATTTAACATCCCTCCTCTACAATAACAGTGTGGAGCTAAACAAGGAATTCAATGAGTATATTGTAGTTCTTCCAAATCATACATAATATCACCAGTGAATTTAGCTAACCTCAAGATTTTACCACACATTCGATTACATATTTACATATAATCAACAAAATTTAGCATTATTTACAAATGGTACAAGGCTAATTCAACCACAAAAGATTTCAACCAATTCAAAACATCAAAATAGCAAGTAATCAAGCTATAGAATATTCTTTCATCACTAAATACTAGTCAGAGACATATCTATGTGCATAAGCAATTTAAATCCCAATCAAACTCATGATCCTAAAATTAAATCTTTATTCATTATTCGACTAGTAATCCCCCTAGTACATTAAATGTACCTAAAATTGATTTGTTCCTTTGGTTAAGCTTCCAGTCAATTATCCGACAATTGCAGGAGTCTTAAAACCATATAACCTACACTTTGAACATATATCGGAACTTCTAATTTCTAGCACTATAATTAATAACACATATGGCATGGTTTTTGAGTCACCTGAATTTATCAAAATCAAATAGTTCATAAATCTTTGCGCTAAATGGCTTCCTGGCAGCAATAACATTCCCTAAAATACTAAATAATTACTTTAGTCATTCTTAATTCATATTTGGCACGTTTTGAAGCTTAATTCAAGAATCTGACATAGTTTCAAAAGATAACAACTTACTGGAACATCGTTCGCTTATCGATAACCCTCCAATATATTTCCAATATTCCAAACATCTACCACTAGTCTCCAAAATAATTTTCCAAGGACTACCCTTTATCGCTCGCATAGAAAATCAGCGTTTACGTATACGGGGTAATGCTCCATGTTGTTGAAAATTGAAAGAAGAAAGGGCTCATTTACGTTACAGCCTCTGGAGACAATTCCACGATCCCAAACTCTACTGTTTCCTTTCGAGACAGCCTTTTAGATGTTGTTTGTCACAATCCAAGCAAGACATCAATAATTACTTAAAATGGGTTGTTTCATGCATGGCTGAATACCACAACAAGAAAAGAACACAATTTTCTCACCTCCTAAGCTTCAATAAACCATCAATACTGGCTTACAGTCCCAACTTCAAGAAGAAGAAGGAAATTCAGATTTGGTGACATACCCTAAGAAACCCATAAAATAAAGAAGAGAGAGTGGAACTAAACATCACCCATGCACATACCTTCAAAAATCTTGAAGAAATTGATGAGGAATCGGTAAAGGAGAGCGGTATGGAGATAGCACGGTGTTGAGGAGGAGGATGAATTGAGGAAGACAAAGAAAGAAATGTAATTCTTCCAAAACAGAAAGAATATGCACGGGAGAGGGGAAGAATACGTGAGAGAGAGAGAGAGAGAGAGAGAGAGAGAGAGAGAGAGAGAGAGAGAGAGCTTTAGGAAAAAGGAGAATAGGAAATTAGAAATTAATAAGTTTAGGAATTTGTTAATTAGGAAATTAAGATTTAGGAGTTAATAAAATTATTAATTGTATTAGCATAGTCATCTTTATTTTAACCAGACACATATTTGTTAATTCAATTAGTATAATTCTAAATATTGTTTTATAATTTTGCCAAATAATTTAATTCATTAATTTTTAATTATAAAATTTCCCAATTTAAAATTTTAGGATATTATAGAGACCAAAGAAACAAATAATTGTGGACTGTGGTGGTTGTTATTCTTGCTTGGTTTGGATTAATTAAAATCTAATTAGATGATTAGTTTAGTTGATCTCTAGTTAGTTATCATATTTAATTATCCTTCTCTTATATTAGTAACATATATAATTTGTATAAGTTTATACATAATAAAAAATCAAAAGGAATATATAGAAAATTGTGTTAACACTTACAAAATCACAACTTCCTTCTTAATAAATACTCACGTGTATCACACTTTTTCAATTGATTAATTGAATTTAGTTACCTCATTTCTTCTCATTGTGTTCTTATTCTCTCTTCTCTATCACATCCTTTCATATAACTTTAGAGACTCACATACTTATAATCTTTTATGAAAAAAATATCTGAATAGGAGTTTGTAAGTGTGTAAAAGTTATCCAAGGTATCTTAGTGCTTTATCTTGTATATTTTTTATAGCCTAAAATTTGCTTTACTTAATGCGAAATAGTTTGGTTTAAAAATAATTTCATAATAATATTTGATTTGAACTAGGAGTGGTTAGTGAAAGAATATCCAGGTCTTTATAAGAAATACACATTATAAATACTATCTTTATCATTAAATATATAAGATATCTTTGAGACTTTTCCCCCTTAATATAGGACATTCTTTTAAATTTTTACTTCGTCCATCCTAGAATTATTATCGTTTTGACATTTTTTACATAGATTAAAAAATTATTAAATGTGTAGTTATTTGAGTTAATATCGACTAAAATACCTTCATTTAGTTCTTCTATTTTATTAATAATATCTTAACCTCCTACATCTTATTTATTTATTAAATGAAATATGATAAGAGATAGATATATTAATTACAAGAAGATAAAATTGAAAAATACAAATTAATAATAATAGTTGTAAGACAAAAAAGGGCCAAAACAATAGTTTTATGACGGAGGAAGTATATCATTAATTATTTTACATTAAAATACTCATATTAAATGAGTAACTATTATTGGAATTTAAAAGGGTAATAAATGAATTACGTTCTTTAAAAATATTTATCTCTCCTATTATAACTGATTGACAAAATTTTTTTCTTATGGACTTTACTTTTTCATATGGAATAGAAGTCATTAATTATGATGAAGAGAGAATTTAATTACTAGATAGGGAGAGAATAAGTGGGAAAAATAGTATCCTTAATTATCTTAATGGTAATTTTAAAAAAGGTTTAAGGGTAAATTTAGCCCTTAACAAATTCTGAATTTTGGTACGACCCTCTGGAATAATTTTTTCCTATTTAAAATCCCTGCAATAATTTTTTTTGTTAGTATTAAACATTTACTGCTAAGGTGTAACCCTTGATAATGCCACTAGGTGCACATGTGATATGTGACTCAGATTTTTTAATGTTGAGTAAGATTGAATGGGTAATTAATTAAGATTATTTAAGATTAAGTGAGATTAATTAAAATATTAAAGAATTAAGGGTTTTTTTAAAAAAATAAAAAGCTTTTTTGCTTCCTCTTCCTCCGTCACATCTTTTCTTTCTTCCTTTTCCTCTTCCTCTGACGTCCATCACGTGCATCCAACACCTTATCGTTAATATATGTATATTGCCTGATCCTCTCTGTAAGCTCTTGCTATTGTTTGTGTGCATGGAAGTGGCTATTTTAAGAAAAGAAGGACCGACATTTGCCCAGGCTTCTTCCAAGTAAACTTTAAACTTTTGAATCGCATATCTTCTGCTATCGATAAAAGCTAATCTCTCCCTTGCTCGCAGATCCAAAACTGAAGCTTCAATGTCATTTCTCTAGTGGTTCAGCTCGTCTGAGAACATGAGGCTTCCTTCGTCGGAGGGGTCATTAGAGGGATCCATGTGGTGAATCCTATGACACAAGATCCTTTGGATAGCATTGATGTAAGTAGGGTAGCTGTGGAGTTCAAGTTGAAGGAACTTAAGGGTGCACTCGACGGTGACGAAACAATAAGTGGCTGCCATGGTGGGGGTTATGGGAGAGGTGTGGAGGCGGTGGAGTTCCTCAAGGAGTTAGAGAATTCGAATGAGGGATTCGGAAATGGAGATGGGGGGACAAGTGATGTTGAAGGGTTATGAGGAGAAGATTTTTTGAGACGAAAATCAAGGTTTGAAATAGGAATTTTAAAAATCAATTTCTTCATTATGTTAGTGTCTGTGATTGGGCTCCCAAAGAGAAACTCCAACAACCAATGACCCATGTCTCCGTCCATATCTGCTCTGACTCTTCTTCACTTGCCTATATATCTGACAGAGGAAGAGGAAGCGGGAGATGGTGATGAAGGTCAGAGGAAGAGGAAAGGGAAGAAAAAAGATTTGACGGAGGAAGAGGAAGCAGAAGATGGCGATGGAGAAAGAAGAAGCAAAAAAGCTTTTTATTTTTTTTAAAAACCCCTTAATTCTTTAATATTTTAATTAATCTCACTTAAGCTTAAATAATCTTAATTAATTACCCATTCAATCTTACTCGACATTAAAAAATCTGAGTCACATGCCACATGTGCACCTAATGGCATTTACACCTCGGCAACATGTGTTTAATACTCACAAAAAAATTATTGCAGGGATTTTACACAAGAAAAAATTATTCCAGGGGGATGTACCAAAATTTAGAATTTGTTAGGGGCTAAATTTATCCTTAAGCCTTTTAAAAAATTACCCTAAAATTTAGTCAAAGTTAATAGTTTTAATTAAATTAATCAATTTTTTCAATACATATAAATTAGATAAAATGATCTTATATTTGGGGATAGAAATAGTATTTTAATATATAAATTATTATCTATGAAATAGATCAAGCAAAATTTTAAAAATAGTTTAAGAGTGATTGGAAAAAGTGTCTTTATAATCCTGTTTGGTTAAAATATATTACTGTAGTTCCAATTTAATTATTTAGGTGTAAAAATATTATACAAACCAATAAACATGATCATTTTATGCTAATTATATACCAATATTTCTAATCTAACCTTTATTACATTATATTTTCTCGTTTTATTTAACATATCTCCTCTCTGGTATACTAAGTATTATTAAAAAAATTATTTATTTATATTTAAAACTTCAAATAATTAAATAAGAATATTTTTTTCCTAACAGTTACATAGGGACATAGGTACTACCTCAATCGCTTCTAAATATAAATAAAAGTAACTAATTTTATATATATTAAGAATAACAGTTGAAAATAGTTTTTTACATTAATGTTATCAAATACTACCTCCGGTTCCAAATATAAACAAATATACTTAACTTCACACATATTAAGAATAGTAGTTGGAGGTAGTTATTTCCATTAATGTTACCACATATTTGATTTAATTTTCTAAAATACCCTTAGTATCATTTATTACATAAAGAATTAGTGACCTTGGAAATATATATAATGAGGACATATTTGGTGATCTGTCCTGGACCGGGGTCGAGAGATCCGATCTCAAGCCAGTCACGAATAGTATGTCAATACCGTATAATAGACCGGATGTATGTGTATCCGATGTATGTATCCGTTGTCCTTGGATGAGGAGAGCGGATTGGGCGTCCTGGAGATCCTTCACACCGACCTAACGCGTTGAAGTGGGCGAATGGTGGTGTCACCTGCAAAGATTCTCCGACGCTCAAGTCAGTGATTATATTCCAAGTAAGGAATGTATTCAGAGAGTAATCAGTCGTAAAAGAGCTGAAGAAGAAGAAGATCCCTCACTTCAATCATGAAGTGAGTTCATATACCTGATTGGCTCGATTAACGAGGATTCGTTGGTGGGGAACCACCAACTCCCATTAGCATTATTATATTGCGCACTTACCTGCATGATTGGGTCAAGTGGCTATTTTATATTGAGCATAGAGAATGTAGACTAGGATTAGGGAACAGGTTGACCATTCCCGTGAGCAGAATTTGGCTCGTAGTGCAGGGAATTATTGATCGATCCCTGTAGCAACAATCCTTGTCTTTTGCACAGTGACGTGTGTATTATCCGATGTCATGGTGTTATCCTGAACAACCGGTATAGGGAGAACGCCTGATACGGAATTACAGTCCGGATGTATACCGATGACACCGGTTACACGTAGATGTCTCATCAAAGACGTTGAAATATATATAGCAGATCGGATACCGGTATTGAGACCGGATCATATGTCCCCTAGCTTGTGTGAGGGACCGAATGGTTGTTCACATAAGTTACTCAACCTGCGAGAGGTCTTAATATCGGTAAGCTTACGTGTGTAACAGTTCCTTAGCATCTGTTGTCATTCGTAAAGAACCGTTCTAAAATTAATAGATCCGACCTGTCGGTGCGGTCACAACGGATTCAGACAAAGATTCGTTGTGTGTGAGAACTTCAAGAGTTTATTGGAATTGAAAGCCCTTGAAGTTCGTGTAACGGCTGTAAAGCGTGAATTGCGTTGCATGATTAGACATTAATGCTTTTAATCACGTGGGCAAGCAATTATTGTGTCTGAGATGAAAATCTCATTAACCGTCGTTTTGGGCTTAATGGGCCTGAAGTTTTCGAAACTTTTGGGCCTAGTGGATAGCCCTTCGCTGAGTCGCTATCGTTTTGACGCCCAAGAATTTGGAACGGTTGTGTCGTTTCGCTTGTGAACGAATGCGTTTTATCGAGAACGACATAACTTCAAGAGGGGGTAGCTGAACCTCTTCGTTTCCTATAAAAGGAATACTTAGTGGATTCTGGGTTCCACTTGCTTTTGTTTTCTCAACGAAACTCTGCAGAAATTTTGCAAGGAAGTTTACTGCCTACATTGCGAGGGTTTCTTCGTTCCTCAAATTCATCACTGTTATCTGAGGTAACTATCTCTTCCTTGTCGCTCTAGTTTTGCTTTGGTTTGCTACTCTTAGTTATAGAAAGTAGGCTTCATCTAGGGGGGAATCAGTTTCCCGCAACCCTAATAGTCGTGGGGAAGAATTCTTATAATTCTTCCTAAGACTAAATCACGTCGCTCAGAAAGGGGATCTTACTCACTGTGGGAAGTGACCTTTCCCTTCTCAGAGTCGCCCTCTGATTGTAATTGCTTTTAAAATGCAGTGAGTAATGATTGCAACTTTCTGACGACATTTTATTTCTTATCGTAGATTAAGGAGTTCGATTCAGAAAATCTAAATGGCCACTGGAGAAGGAACCTCTGGAAATAGTGCTATTTCGAGGACAACTGAAGGTCTCTATAGCGTTGTTGCTTCGAGGCTAAATTGGGAGGAGGTTCAGGCTAAATGGCCTTTCTGTTGGGTGTCCAGCGAGTTTAAGGACCTGGCCTCTCGTCATGCGGATGAGGAGGGATCTCGGATTCAACCGAGGTTCACGCTGAGTACGGATGAAGAGACGAAAAAGTGGTATAGGGTTTACGCACCACTTCCGACGGAGCGGATATGCCATGTCGTCCCTAATGACCGCTCTGTATATATGTATGACTTTATTTTTCATTATCTGGGAGTTCGTTTTCCTCTATCCGAACTCCAGATGGGCGTCTTGAAGTTCTTGAACTGTGCACCCTCCCAACTTCATCCCAACGGTTGGGGCCTCGTCCGAGCTTTGGAGGTCTTGGGTGAACATTTCAATTTCACGCCAACTGTTGCGATGTTGTTCTACTACACTCAGGTAGTTCGAAGGGCAAACAAGCAGGGTGGAGTTGGTCTGGTGACTCTCCGGACTCTCTGTTCCTTTGTGAACTTTGAGTCTTATACGGATTCTGCCAAGGTTGATGGGAAGTCCTTCAAGACTTATTTCACTCGCATATCCATCAAGAAGGGCAAACCAATATTTTGGAAGGATGAAGAGGGCGTAGACAAATTTCCCCTGAGTTGGACACACAAACATTTTCTCTTGAGCTCACACGCACTGATCAATCCGATCTGTCTCGTGAGACGTCGAGAGTGTTGTTCGCACTTGAATCACACACTACACGTCGTCACGTCTTTTCGTGTAGGCGTTTGCTAAGTAGCTCAAGCGGAGTCCGGGAGGAATATTTGCGTACTTCTCGTTTTGTTTCACCTTTTCTCCTTTACCAAATATATATATAGAATATTTGTAGTTGCTAACATCTTGTGTTTATTCATGTAGGTGAAATAGAACAAGAAACTCCAGAGATGGATAAGTTAAAGAAATTCAAGGCGGCGGGTAAGTCCGTTGCCCATGAAAATAAAGTGAAGCCCAGGCCCTTAACTAAGGATCGTCCTAAGGTAATCATCCTGACCTCGGATGTTGAAGGGGACATCCCACTGGTTGAGGGCGGTTCATCCGATGTTGGCGCGGCCTCGGGTCAGCCTCCAGTTACTGAGAGGAGAAGAAAGATCCAGAATGATCCTGCAAGGCGTCAGTCCAAGAAGCAAAGGACTTCGGAGGATCCTGCTGCTGGGGTTTTTGGATCAGAGCCGACCTCCTTCCCGAGGATAAAAATAAGGCTGATGCTGAGGAGTGGTCTCAAAGGGAGAAGAAGCTCCTTCTTGAGATAGAGGGACTGAAGGCTAGGAAAGCGGAGCCCGAGGTATCCAGTGAGGAGCTGTCCAAGTTGCGAGGAGAATTGGCTACGGCGAAAGCTGAGAGAGAAGAAGCTGTTGACATATGCAGCCGAGCTGTTGAAGAGTCCTTCGGCCTAGCCATACGCCAAGTCTTCTACCGCAACCCCACTACGAAACTTAACCTTTATGGAATGGATCCGTACTATGAATTCCATGGGGGAAAGTTAGTCGCAGTGGTGGATGGTCGTCACGAAGATCCTCCGACGTCCTTGTACGGTTTGCCTCCTCTTCCTGAGGGTCAAACCATGGGACCTGATTACGTCTTTCCTGTGTCCGAGGTTCCCTCTTCTAAAGAAAGGGCTGATGCTCCTGGAGGTGAGACTCCTGTGGAGGTTCCAAAGGAAGGAGCACGAGAGCCCGGTGCTGAGGAGGTATCAAAAACTGAAGAGCAGATTCCTCCTCCGTAGTATTCTTTTCATTCACATGTATAGTTGTGTACCGGGATCAACTCCAGATTTTGAACTATTGTATGTAATTTCATTTTAATGAATGAGTTTTGACTGAAGAAATTTGTCTTCGTCGTTTCATGTATATATAAATTGTTGCTAATCCGTTCTGTATAATTAATCGTAAGGCCAGATTGAAATAACTGCCTCAGAAGATTAAACAATAAATAAAATTTAGAACGGATAAATATATACATGTCCTCAAGTGCGTATTAAGAAAAAGGTGCCTGTCTTTGGGGCATGATCCTTAATTCTCTTAATTCTCTTGGGGAAAGATGGGTCGATCCGCTGTTCAGTAGAGTAATGTAACAGGGCGGATGACTGTATTTTATTCATGTTATTCTCACTGGAGAAAACTATGTCGTTCATTGTAAGAGTATTGTTCCAAGTTTGGGGAACTGCAAAGATGTAAGAAAGTGGTGCTTGAGTCCTCCATCATAAGGATAATGATGGGAGTTTTTCTACGCCAGGAGTTACGTCATTGTATCACAGAATAGGTGATAAAGAGTATCCGACCTGGGAGAATACTACTTGAAAGTGAAAGTGCGGACTGACTTTCAGAATTTTCCGTCATAGGAATGATTGTATGAATTGATCATGCCAGGTGTTTTGTCATTAAATCACTTCATAAGTGATTGAGATCATCCGTCTTGGGGATGTGTACAGCACCAGAAGTTATATCGTCGGATCACATAATAGGTGATTGAGATCATCCGTCCTTGAGGTGTGTTATGGCGCCAGGAGTTACATCGTCATATCACAGAATAGGTGATTGAGATCATCCGTCCTGGGCAGGTACACCATGTCAAGGAGTTACATCGTCATATCACGTAATGGGTGATTGAGATTATCCGTTCTGGAAGAGTACACAACACCAAGAGTTACATCGTCAGATCACAGATTAAGTGATTTAGATAGTCCATCCTGGAGACATTTTTCAATCGTAGGAGTACAGATTGAGTGAATACTTCTCAGAATGATGATGAGAATTGTTCATACCAGGAGTTACATCGTCGAATCACTTTATAGGTGATTGGGATCATCCGTCCTGGAATGATTAGTGGGGCTCTTCGTGCCAGGAGTTACATCATTGAATCACAAAATAGGTGATTGAGATCATCCGTCCTGGTGAATTCTTTCCAATCATGGGAGTGCGGATTAGGCAATTTTCGCATCCATCCAAAATCCGAGTAATACCTCTACTAGCCCCCTAGCTGATGTGAGGAAGCAGTTGACTTGCTCATATGAGCTATATTGATCATAGTACGTTTGGGATTTCGGAACTACATCGAAGTGTATATGTCCGCTCTGGGAACAAGGTTCCGTAGTGATGAATCTCTTAAGGGCGGATTCGACAATGAGAATACCAGGAGTTTATCGAATTTCACAACCCTTGGTATTCGGGTAATGGCGGCCACGTTTCTAATGATTGGACATTTAATGCCTTAATTCACGTGGGCGAGCCATTATTGTGTTAAGTGCGCATGTCTTAGTAACTGTCACGCATAGTCTTGTTGGGCCTAGTATTCGGTTTTAATAGGCCCATTTCGATGGCTCTGTGACAAAACGAAGGCATTTTCACGCCTTGAGGTATTAAACGACAATTTTGGTCCACTAAACGGGGAGTCGTTTGGGGGTAAACGACAGGTTGTGTTTAGTGGGTATTTGAAAAATTTTCGTGTCCCGAAAAAGGCATATCTGGCAATCTCAGTTACCATTTCTTCTTGCTCCCTTGTCGAACCTCTGCAAAAGTTTCAAGTTCTTCTTCGTGTCCGCCTCTGTGAATTTCAATTCACTATCCTTAGGTAACCACTTTCCTTTCGTTTTCTGTATCTCTTTTCAATATTTGAGAATGCCTAGGAAGGGTGTTAGCTTCAGTGGCGTTAGCCCTAGAGGACGAGGAGGGAGGGCTTTGACTCAAAACCCTAGTGTTCGTGGTGGGAGGATCCCAGTGATCCTTCAGTCGAGGCCACGGAATACAGAGAGGGAGGAGTCGCAATATCAAAGGCGAAGGGTGATTATACCCTCTTCAGAGTCTTCCTCCTCCAGTGAGAGTGTCGAGAGTGGGGATTTGTATCTCTCTGATGATGTGAAATTTTATCGCAGCATCAAAGCTTTCACAATGGTGACAAAGAAAGCTACTGGGAGGAAATCGTCTGAAGGGGAATCTCCTTCTGAGAAATATATCTTGAAGACCCAATTCGGCCTATGCAATGTGGTTGCACACCGGATAGACTGGGTGAAATTCCAACAGAAACGCCCATTCAGCTGGGTGGCTGAGGAGTTTCGTGAAATAGCATCAGTTCATGCTCGAGAGGGGGGAGCGGAGTTGGAGCCGCGTTTCACGGTCTTCAAGAAGGACAAATACAAGAAGTGCTTCGTGGTGATAGCTCCGTGGCCATCCGATCGAATTTGTCATACTCCGGACGAAAGGTCCTTGTATATGTATGACTTTTTATTTTTGAACCTTGGTGTGCGGTTTCCCCTTTCGAAGTTTCAGATGGGGGTTCTGAGATTCCTGGACTGCGCTCCTTCGCAGCTTCACCCCAACGGATGGGGATTAGTCCGTTCTCTTGAAGTGCTTGGGGAGCACTTCAACTTCAAGCCGACGGTGGCCATGCTCTTTTATTTTGCCCAAGTGGTCCGTCGTGCAAATAAAGAGAAAGGGGGAGTGAGCTTGATATCCCTTCGGACTCTCTCAAAGGTTATCAACTTTGAGGCGTACACTGACTCCGCCAAAGTTGATGGACATTCATTCAAGTCCTATTTCACGAAGATTAGCGTTCACCCTGATGAGTCAGTATTTTGGTTAACTGAAGATGGGATTCCGAAGTTCCCAGTGGCTTGGACGCATGAACACTTTTTGCTGACCTCCCAGGCGTACTACACTGAGGAGGATGAACTAAGCCCGTCTTCAGTTTCTGTTCTTTCCGCTCTTCAATCCTACACCGCCTCGCATCAATTTTTCTCTTGCAGGCGTTTGTTAGGATCGTGGTCTACCCGCGAGGAATATCTGCGTAATTTTCCTACTAATTTTCATATTTTATCGTATCATGCCTTGAAGTATTTGATTTCTAACCGTGTTGTTTGGTTTTGCAGTTGAAATTGAAGCTGTGTCACCAGAGATGGAAAAATTGAAGGGGCTCAAAGCTGGAGTGAATTTCGTGGCAGCTGAAAATGACATTCAAGCGAAATGGAATTCGAAGAAAGCTACAGCTGAGACCATCATTTTAACCTCATCTGCTGGTGACGACATTCCCTTGCTAGAGGGCGGATCTGAGGGGGTTGCGGTCGAGAAGGTCGGAGAGAAGAAGAAAACGATAAAACACGGTTCCTCAAGGACCTCGGATCGTCAACCCTCTCCGAAAAAACAAAAAATTTCAAGTGAGGGTGCTGATCCGGAGCTTTCAAAGGGAAAGAAAGTGGAAAGATCCGCTCTGGATGCAGGATCCACTCCGGATGCTCCCGGCGACGGGATCACTTATGGTGCAAATCCAATAACGACTTACTTTGCATCAAAAGTTACTCGCCCTCTTCAAAGTAACTCCGGTCTTGCACAATATCTGGTATACGAGGGTTCTGTTCCTGAGGGCGTTCCTGAGACTCCGTACAAGCTGAAGCCCTCATTGATGAGCGATGAAGTAACCAAAGCTTGCGATGCCGGACAGAAGCACCTGGCAGAATTATCCGGGCTCTTAAGATCGGTTTGCAAGCTTTCAGAAGAGAATGAGAGGCTAAGTTTGTTGGTTGGCAAGGTTAATGACCTTAGCGTTGCTGCTGCTAAGGATAAGGCAACCATCCTTCGTCTAGAAGGTAAATTAGAAGCTTCCAAAGAGGAAGGATATAAGAAGGATGAAGAAATTGCCAGGCTGAAATATCTTGCCAAGGAGTTGGAGGCCCAAGTAGCTGACCAAAAGAAAATCAATTCCGACCTCCACTCCGGTTTTTGTGCGGAGAAGGAACGCTCTTCAAAGCTGGAAGAGGAGCTTAAGGAAGTTAAAGTTGTTTATTCTCGAGGAACCGAAGATTGGTCGCGTAAGGAGAAGGAGCTGCTCTCAAAGTTGGTGGACACAAAAGCAGAATTTGACGAGGCTGTGGATATGTGCGATCAAGCAGTCAAGGAATCCTTTGGGTTGGCTGTTCGTCAAATTCAATACCGGAATCCCAAGGTGAAACTTAATCTGAATGGTATTGATCCGTTCTATGAGTTTCATCAAGGGAAACTGGTGGCCATAGTTGATAAGCGTCAGGAAAGTCCGCCTAACACTCCTTATAAGTTCGCTCCTTTACCTGCAGGCCAATCAATGGGACCTTCACTCCTGAAGCCCATAAGTACAGGAACAAGCTCTCGCACTGAAGAAGGCAAGACCGGAGGCAAAGGCAAAGGGAAAGAAGGAGATTCAAGCCAGAGAAAGTAGCGCTTTCCCTGTTTCCTTTTCCATTCTATTGATTCTAATTCGCTGTGTTCCGGGATCAGCTCCGGATTATTACACGAATTGTAATCCTCATTAAATCAATAAAAGAGTTTTTTACCTCCATTATTGTTTAGTGAAAAACAACTTTAATAGAGAGATTGCATGTGTATTGTATCATTCCGGGTTTAAGTTATGAAGATCGGATTGTAAAACAAAATCTCCATACCGGACTTAAACATGCGAGATGAATTTCAAAATAAGATCATCGCTTGTGAGGGAACACATCATCGTCACAAGAACGGCTTAAGGGGAATGATTGTGAGCTCGTTTAGACGAGAGTTCATTCCTCAAGATATTCGTTAAATCGTTGATGCTGTCCCCCAGTTTCATTGGGTGATTATCACTTTGAATAAACCCTGAGTGAGATTTTCTCATGAGAGCTTTAAAGAGTGAGGATTTAAAATAGAAATTCCTCTTCTAATATTTCCGACTGAGAGATTTCGGGTGAATATGCCTTAGATTGTGGCGTACCCGAGTGAATTGTTTGTGTCGGAGTTTATGAGTCAGGTCTCAATTGAAGAATTGATAACTCAGAATTATAAGCTATAAAACTTCCAAATAAAGAACTTCATAAGAGAGTATTAATCTGGAGTTCAGTATAACTTACTTGTTGTGTTTGGAGTTCGGTTTGATCCTACTGTCCATGTCATATTTGGCGTTCGGTTTAATCCTACTAGCCGTTCTTCAATTGGTCTTTGGTATTATCCAATGACAATTCTTCACCGACGTTCGGTTAATCCTACTAGTCGTACTCAGAGTTCGGTTTAATCCTACAATCCGAGCCTTCGATACGGGGTTCAGATCAGGGCTAATCCTGAACCTACTGCGCCCGTTACTTGGGGTTTAGCGTGGTCTTGAAGAAGAACCAGCTTACTGCGCCCAAGCCTTCGCATGGGGTTCGGTTTGTGGCCTTGAAAAAGGACCAGCCCTACAGCCCATGTAGTCTTCGAATGGGGTTCGGTTTGTGGCCTAGAAAAAGGACCAGCCCTACAACCCATGCCCTGAGGTTCGGTTTAATCCTACAACTCAAGTCTTCACCGACGTTCGGTTAATCCTACTAGTCGTACTCAGAGTTCGGTTTAATCCTACAATCTGAGCCTTCACCGGTGTTCAGCCAAACTTACTAACCGTACCCAGAGTTCGGTTTAATCCTACAATCTGGGCCTTCAATACTTAGACACACTCGAGGAGTTACATCGTCAATTACAGAATGGGTAATTGAGATCATCCGTCCTGAGTATGTTCTTGTGCGTTGCGCATATTCGAGGAGTTACATCGTCAACTACAGAATAAGTAGCTGAGATCATCCGTCCTGAATATGCTTCTGTACACCGGATAAACTGAAAATCACAGCATAAGAAAAACTCGAAAGAGTTAAATTGTTGTGAGAGATTCTTATTAAATCAAAAATAAGAATTACAATGAGAGCGTAGCTGCGAAAATAAATTCTCCAGTATTCAATCCAAGATAAGGATAGGAGAGTGTAGATGGTTCCAACAGCTAGCTATAGTAGATGCGCAAGTTTTGGGTGTTCCATTTATTTCGGATAGGAGTGCCATCAAGGTTTTCAAGGCGGTAAGAGCCTTTGCCAGTAACTTCGGATACCCTGTATGGGCCTTCTCAGTTTGGGGCTAGTTTGCCTTGATGAGCGAATTTGTTCCCTATACTTGCTTTCCTCAAAACCAAATCTCCAACATTGAAAGTCCTTGATTGGACTCGTTTGTTGTACCGGAGAGCAACTTTGGCTTTGATGGCTTGATCTCTGATGAAAGCGTCTTCTCTGAGTTCTTGTATGACATCTATTTCGGATGCCAAGTTAGCATTGTTGGTTTCTTCAGAGAAGTACTTAACCCTTGTGGAAGCAATTTGCAGTTCCACAGGTATCATTGCCTCGACCCCGTATGTTAGGCGATATGGGGATTCATTGGTGGATGAATGAGGCGTTGTCCGATATGCCCATAGGACATGACACAGCTGGTCTGTCCATCCGCCCTTGGCTTCACCAAGGCGTTTCTTTAGTCCCTTCAGCACCTCCCTGTTGGCCACTTCAGCTTGACCATTAGTTTGGGGATGTTCGACGGATGAGAATATTTGGGTTATTCCTAACCCTTCAAGCAAATCTGTGAATTTTCTATCCGTGAACTGGGTGCCATTATCTGTGACAATCCGTGCTGGGACCCCGAACCGTGTTATGATGTTTTCGTACATGAAACGACGAGTTCAGGCTGAAGTAATGTGCACCACCGGCTCTGCTTCTATCCACTTAGTGAAATAATCGACCCCTACAATGAGATATTTGATGCCCCCAGGAGCAGTTGGAAAGGGGCCCAGAATATCCAAACCCCATTGGTAGAAGGGCCATGGAACAGCGGATGTGAAGAGTTCTTCCGCCGGTGTGTGGTGAAGGTTAGAGAATTTTTGGCAAGCATCACATTTTTTGACGAAGTCAATGGAGTCTTGCTTCATCGTGGGCCACCAGTATCCAGCTCTGAGGATTTTTCGCATTAAGCTTCTTCCTCCGGCGTGGTGTCCACATTGTCCTCCATGCACTTCCTCCATTACATCTTGCACCTCATCCTCTTTGAGACAAATCAAATAGGGCACTGAGAGTGCCCTTCTGTAAAGATTACCATCAATCATAGTGAAATACGGTAATTCTCTCCTTAGCCTCGTCTTTTCCTTCTCATCCGTAGGCAGCTGTCCATCGGCCAAATAACGGATGTATGGGGCCATCCATGTATCTCCATAAAGAGAGTTAGTCATTATGGCGTTTAGAGAAGGGAAAAGAGGAATGCTGGGCGACGTTAACGTGCTTTGAACCAGCGTAGTGGTGCTACCTGGTCGTTTAGTGCTTGCTAACCTGGAGAGTATATCCGCTCTCGTATTCTCTTCACGTGGAACATGCTTGAATTCCACCTTGGAGAATTTCTCAGTCAACTCCTTGACACAGTTCAAGTATAATTGGAGTTGAGGTTCGCGAGCTTGATAATCTCCTAAGATCTGCGAAATCACCAGCTGTGAATCGCTGCAGAGTGTCGCCTCAGAAGCTCCGATGTCAATTGCAGCTCTTAGCCCGGCCAAGCAAGCTTCGTATTCTGCTTGGTTGTTGGATGTTTTGAAATTGAAACGAAGGGAGATCTCCAGGTGTACTCCGTCGTCACTTTCTAGAACTACACCTGCTCCAGAGCCTCTTTGGTTTGATGAACCATCAACGTAAATGGTCCAATGGACTCGAGGGTAATCTGGATCAGTCCCTGTCATTTCCACAATAAAGTCAGCCAGGACTTGAGCTTTAATAGCGCTGCGGGGTTCGTAGGATATATCAAACTCAGAGAGTTCAATAGACCATTTGATCATCCTACCAGCGAGATCGGGCTTGATTAAGACAGAACGGAGTGGCAAATCCGTTCTCACTATGATTGGATGGGCGTGAAAGTACGGACGCAACCGTCGTGAGGCCCAAACAACAGCGAGGGCGGCCTTTTCAATTTTCTGATACCGGATCTCAGCACCTTGCAAGGTCTTGCTAGTGAAATAGACCGGTCTTTGTCCATCAGGAGTTTCTTTTATCAAGGCAACGCCCAAAGCTTCATCTGAAATAGCCAAGTACAGAATGAGTGTGTCTTCGGGGTCAGGCTTTGTGAGAATGGGAGGTTTGGACAACACCTCCTTAAGCTCTTGGAAAGCTTTTTCTTGTTCCCCCCACTCGAATTTCTTGGACTTTTTCAGTATTTTGTACAGGGGGAGCGACCTATGAGCCATCTTTGGCATGAATCGTGCCAAGGCTGCTACCTTGCCATTCAGGGATTGGACTTCTTTGAGATTCTTAGGACTCTGCATGTCTAGAATCGTTTGGCACTTCCCTGGATTGGCTTCAATACCACGTTGAGTTAACATGAAACCCAAAAACTTCCCAGCAGGGACAGCAAATGTGCACTTCATTGGGTTCAGCCTCATGTTAAATTGTCTCAAACGGGTGAATACTTGGCGTAGGTCCTCAATATGATCGCCACCAACCGGTGTCTTTGCTATTATGTCGTCAATGTATACTTCAACAAGTTTGGTGTGCATACCTTCGAAAACCTTGTTGATCATGCGCTGATACGTCGCCCCAGCGTTTTTCAGGCCAAAGGGCATGACTGTATAGCAAAAGACACCACGATCATTTATGAAGGCCGTCTTCTCTTGATCCTCTTCACACATCGGAATTTGGTTGTAACCAGAATAAGCGTCCATGAAGCTCAGGTATTGATAACCAGAGGAATCATCCACCATCCGATCTATATTAGGAAGAGGATAAGGATCTTTTGGACAGCAGCGGTTGAGGTCCACGTAGTCAATGCACATTCTCCATTTACCATTGGATTTAGGGACCATCACCACATTCGAAAGCCAAGAGGAATATCGGATTTCCCTGATAAATTCGGCCTTCAGCAACTCCTCAGTTTGCTGGCAAGCTGCCTTCTGTTTCTCTGGGCCCAATCGTCTTTTCTTTTGGGCCACAGGTTTCGTCTCTGGATAGACGGATAGTTTATGACAGCAGAATTCAGGGTCTATGCCTGGCATATCGGCTGCAGTCCATGCAAAGAGGTCTTTAAACTCTTGCAATAGAACCAGCAATCGCTGCTCTATTTCAGTATCTAGCTTGTCATTGATATGGGTGATCTTTTCTGGAGAATCTCCCAAGACGATGTCCCTGGAACTTCCATCCGGTGTGGGCTTTGATGGGTTAAACGGATCAATGTTCAAATCCGCTCTAGGATCCAGGTCGACAAGGCTTAGAGATCCAACCGATGTTCCAGCATCATTAAGTTTCCTCTTTTTATTGGAGGCGTCCAGCTTTGTCATGTTGAGGCTAAGGTTGTAGCAGTACCTAGCCATCTCTTGATCACCCCGGATAGATGACACAGCGTTATCCTTGTCAATGAACTTGATAAGGAGATGAGGGGTTGATACAACTGCCTCCATTGCATTCAGAGTGGGACGGCCTATGATGCCATTAAATGGTGATTTGACATCAATCACTAGCACCCGAGACTTAACCGTCCTGGCTCCTGGCTCGCCTTCAAACGAGATAAGGGTGTCAAGATACCCTTTAGTTGGTTGCTTTGCGCCATTGAAAGCTGTTAGATCCTGCGTGTAAGGCTGTAAGTCTGAGTCTTTAAAACCCATTCTTTCAAAGCAATTATAGAAAATAACATCACAGGAACTTCCCTGGTCAACAAGGATTCTTCGGACGTCCTTGTTGGCGATCACAGCAGTGATGACTACAGCATCATCACCACCAGGAATGGTTGGGCCAAAATCCTCGTCAGAGAAAGAAATTGTGGGAGCTTCAATCCCACCTCTGTAAGGGCGATTGTCTTTGACTTTCCCTTGCACAGATAGAACCATTCTGTGATGATTCTTACGGGCTGTAATTGAAGCTCCTCCTCCAGCGAACCCTCCAGCAATCATGTCGATAACTTCACGTCGGCCCTGACGTTGTTGCTGGGGCATGCTGTCTTTCTGTGCTACATTATCAGTCATCACACCTTTTTGCTTCTCTGCAGCAGAGAACTTTCGAACCGGACTGGGGTTATTATCATCCCCATCGTCTGGATCTCTTTCTCTTTTCTCATTCCGTTCTGCCCTGTCAAAGGATTTTTCTTTGAACAGGTATTGCTTCAACTTGCCTTCTCTAATTAGCGTCTCAACCGCGTTCTTTAGAGCTTGGCATTCATCAGTTGAATGACCATTTTGTTCGTGAAAATCACAGTACTTACGTGAATTTCCTGGTCTTTTCATAGGGGCTGGTCTTCTGATGCCATATGTGCTGAGCATTGGCCATCCGACCTCTCTTAAAATCTGAGACGGCCTGGCAGACAATTGTGCATAATGGCTGAAGGAATTGACGTGCCTTTCTCGAGGTCGAGGAGGGTGGTTATTAACCTTAGGATTTGTAAATGGCCTCTCCATGCGTTCTGACCTCGTCTTCTCCTTACCCTTCTGGGTTTGAGGAAGTGGTGCTGGGGGCTTTTTCTTTGCAGCTATCGCCTCCAAATGCATCTCTATACTCACGTATTTTGAGGCTTTCTTTCTGAACTCCTCAAAAGTTACTGGAGGGCTCTTTGCTAATGAAAGAGCGAAAGCTGAACCTGGCTGCAATGCCTCAATAACGATATGCAGCTTGATAGATTCTGTGAGGTTAGGAACCAGGGCTGCTTCCTTATAAAACCTCTTCAAGAAATCTTTTAAGCCCTCTGTTTCACCTTGTTTAATCTGAGCTAAGGTATGGGACGTCTTGGGCACGTCTCTGGAGATGACAAAGTGGGTTTCAAAGGCAGCTGCCATTTCCGTCCAAGAATCTATGGATCCAGAAGGCAGGCCTTTAAACCACCCGAGGGCCTCCTCAGACAATGTTCGAGGGAACATTCGGCACATCACGTCTTCATCAGCCCCCAAGTACATGGCTTCAAACACATAAGCATCAAGGTGCTTAGTTGGATCAGTTTCACCATTATACTTTCCGATGGAAAGTGGTTGAGTAGTTTGAAGGTGCTTGGGGATGCTGATGCCCATAAGTCTCCTTGAAAAAGGAACTTTCAGATTGTAAGACAATGGGGGTGCTGTTGTTGAATCTCTCTTCCTTCGGGAAGCTGCATCCTCAGAGTCGCGAGTCTGTTCTCCCCCCTCAAACGTAGGGATATTTGAGTACTGAAGAGTGGTGGACTTTTCACCATCAGTTGTGTGGGGAGTGTTTCGCGTGCGAGATGACTCTTTATCCTCGCTTTGCCTTTTTTCTCTTCGCAATTCAGCGAGTTCTCTCTGAAGTTGTTTGATCAACTCATCGCGAGGATCAGGATCAGACACTGTTACTATCTTCTTTGAGCTGCCCCCATGAGAGTCAAAGTTGAGTTTTCTGAAGGTGTTAGGATTGGTTCTGCCTTCAGCTTGATTCTCCATGAAGTCTTGTGCTTCGCCTTCCATTGTGGATTACCTGCTCTGTCAAAGGATATGGGAATAACTTTATCGGGTCCCACTGGGCGTGCCAATGATCTGTCCTGGACCGGGGTCGAGAAATCCGATCTCAAGCCAGTCACGAATAGTATGTTAATACCGTATAATAGACCGGATGTATGTGTATCCGATGTATGTATCCGTTGTCCTTGGATGAGGAGAGCGGATTGGGCGTCCTGGAGATCCTTCACACCGACCTAACGCGTTGAAGTGGGCGAATGGTGGTGTCACCTGCAAAGATTCTCCGACGCTCAAGTCAGTGATTATATTCCAAGTAAGGAATGTATTCAGAGAGTAATCAGTCGTAAAAAAGCTGAAGAAGAAGAAGATCCCTCACTTCAATCATGAAGTGAGTTCATATACCTGATTGGCTCGATTAACGAGGATTCGTTGGTGGGGAACCACCAACTCCCATTAGCATTATTATATTGCGCACTTACCTGCATGATTGGGTCAAGTGGCTATTTTATATTGAGCATAGAGAATGTAGACTAGGATTAGGGAATAAGTTGACCATTCCCGTGAGCAGAATTTGGCTCGTAGTGCAGGGAATTATTGATCGATCCCTGTAGCAACAATCCTTGTCTTTTGCACAGTGACGTGTGTATTATCCGATGTCATGGTGTTATCCTGAACAACCGGTATAGGGAGAACGCCTGATACGGAATTACAGTCCGGATGTATACCGATGACACCGGTTACACGTAGATGTCTCATCAAAGACGTTGAAATATATATAGCAGATCGGATACCGGTATTGAGACCGGATCATTTGGTAAACAAGCATTTAATGACATTAGAAAAGTCTAATTTTGCTTATATTAAGGGACCAAAAAATTCCACTAAAATTTGCTTATATTTGGAACAGGAGGTAGTATTTGATTTGGTTTTCTAACATACCCATAATATCATTTATTACACAAAGCATTAATGATCTTGGGAATATATACAACGAGAACATATTTAGTAAACAAATATTTAATGACATTAAAAATGTATAATTTTGCTTATATTATGATACTAAAGAATTTTACTAAAATTTGTTTATATTTGAAATTGGAAGTAGTATTAAATACACTCCTTCCAGTCCTTTTTATAAACAAATTTTGATAGAATTTTTTATCTTAAATGTAAGCAAAAAGTATCTTTTTTTAATGTCATTAAATACTTATATACATCCCCTATCCTAATTATAAATAATTTTGGAGAAATCTTTTTAGTCTCAAATATAAACAAAAACATCTTTTTTAATGTCATTAAATGTTTATATATCGGATGTCTTTGAATACATTTTCAATGTAATTAAATATTTTATGTAATAAGATTAAAACTACTTTTATATAAATACATCAAATATTTGATAACTTTCATGTAAATAACAACTTTTAATCAACTTTCTTATTCTATATAAAATTTATTTGATTTACTTATAACCAAAACTGACGAGAGTACTAAAAATGTTTTTGTTGAATATATTTTCAAGGCAACTAAATTTTTTATGCAATAAATAAAATTTAAAAGCACTCTATACAAATACATCAAATATCTAATAGCATTAATACTGATAATAAATTTTAATCAAATTTCTTCATCTATATAAAATTATCTAATTTACTTATAAATTAAACTAATAGAATATTTGATAAATGTTTCCTTAATGTATATCTGGTGAACAATGGCATTTCGTCCTTGGGTTGTAATGAAATTAAGAGTAGATAACAACCATTAAGAATCAGCATATATTAGAGAATCGACAGGCTATTGCTAGGTTTTAGTGTCGATGGTAGGTAAAGGAAGCACGACCATGGATACCTTCATGGTTCACTCCTACAAGTAGCTGCTTTTGAGAATGATGTTGATGAACAGTACCGTAAATTGATGACAAAGATGGGCTCATCAGAATCATAACACGCATATATATATATATATATATATATATATATATATATATATATCCAACTTTCAAGAAAAGCTCATGCCATCTTTCTCCGAGTGCTACAAATTTGAAACGCTGATAACGGATTAATAAAACTTCAACCTCCGATCGTAATTACAAGACGCTTCTATCTAAATTTTCAAATTTAAAAAACAACATTTAAATCATTAAATCTATCTTAAAATATAAGTTATATATATATATATATATATATATATATATATATATATATATATATATATATATATATAAAGTTTAGATGAATCACGTTTTGGGACTCACTAAAAATAGAATGAACCTTAAAATTTGATAAACATTTATACTGAGGTATTGACAAATCACTTGCTAACAAGGTTTTTAAATAAGTGAAATTTGAAAGTTGACCTTATAGTCACAAATTAAATCATTAACCAACTAGTTCAACTTTTGTTATACCATAGACATAAATATATATATATATATATATATATATATATATATATATATATATATATTTATATATATATAATGAAGTACTCTAGTACTTCAATAAATATTTCTCTTGCATGGAAAACATTCGAGGTTATTTAACTTATGATAAAAATTTAAAAATAAATTTTTTATTTAACATATATAGAAATTGCTTTGAAATGAAAATAAGTAGGAATTAATGATAATTTTAAATAAAAATTTTTTTATTTATTAACCCGCATAAAATTACATGGATCAATGAAAATATTGAAAAATATATAAAAGGTAAATGTGGGAAACGTTAACTAATGCTACATTTGGTGGCTTTAGGAATGGAGATAGAAGTGGTTAGGGTTAAGTTTAAGTGTCTTAATTAAAGTGGTAACTTTTTTTAGTTTACCTAATTTATATAACTTTGTACATAGAAGAAATCAAAGGTAAAAATTTATATAGGAAATTATGTTAAACTTAAATCACATCGTTTTGTATTAATGTTAATTCAAAATAAATTTTTCCTTTTCATTTATTATTCATATAAAATTGTATATGTTTGATAAATCTATTTTTATTGAAAATAAATGCATTTATGCTTTATATTTGTGATAGAATGATCATTGCATTAATTTCAATAAAAAGTTACCCACTTAAGTGGTATAAACTCAACCTTGAAATCCAAGGTTCACATAACTCTTAAAAATTAGAACTATAATTTTTTATTTAAAAATATAGATTTTTTTATGATGAAAAATTATAGATTTCTAACTTTGATTTTACAGAGGATAATAAATAAAAAAATATAAAATTTTCATTTAAATTTAACATCCATATAGTCTCTTGTGATTTTCAAAACAAATCCAATATAATTTTTTTAAAAAAATCTATATCTTTATTTAGGTTTTAGGTTTCATATACCTTATCAAACTTGAGCCAGGTAGGACTTCTATGGATTAAAAAAAATCTATTTCTTTGTTTTTTATCTTATGCAATGTTGTAAAAGTTAGAAAAACTATTAAAATTAGTATAAATAATTTTTCCTTAGATTTTTAACATACATCTGTCTTGAAAAAATAGTCCAAGCCGCAGACAAGATTTTCTCTGAAAGACAATACCTATGATTGACATACAAAAACATTTCTATAAAAAAAATTCACTTTCAATTCCTGAATGACATTGATTAAAATGATTTTTCTAACTAATGTAAACCTTACATGAGATAAGAAATAAAAAGATGAAAAAAAAATTGATTAAAAATTATGTTGAAGTTCCTCTAGAAATTACATGGGACTAATTTTATTTTATCTCATATGTGTTGTCATTTAAGTTTATTTCACACCGATTATAAAAAAAAAAACCATTAATTATATAATTATTTTATGAGACTCAGATTAAAATACCTTAAAAATTATGAAATCTGGTAAAATACGGTATTTATATGAATGATTAAGGTTCATGTGCTTCACTGATTACATGCCACTAGTTCCTTCATTTTCAATTGGCACGATGACCAGTAAAAGCAGCATTTTCCAAAGCTGAATAAACTATATTTAAGGCCAGATCTTACTTGGATTCCGTACACAAATTATTTACTGATCATTGACACCTGGCTAAGTTCCTAAATGGGAGCACTAAACTCGCACTGATCATCACTTTAAACGAAGTGTCATCTTAGAATTTCCGGTAAGATCGAATCTTATTGGTAAATGGAACATTTGTACACTGTTCACATGGGTGTGCAAAGGTGAAATTGGAGACAAAGACCAAGCTTTATGAAATAAAATAATGTTACCAAATCGAGTATTTTAGAACGGTTCTAAAGGCACTTGAAAGCTAAAAACCAGGACGTATATTTCTAAGTATAGTAGCGCGTGGAGATGTCCCATTTTGTGATTCCACTGTTTACGGTTGGCGCAAACACTAGTACGGTTTGCTCAGCCGTGGTCTCAGCTAGACACACGCGTGCCAAGGCTTCTCTCGATTGCCGGATATGCTCATATCAACCACTCCTACCTAGGTCTACATCAGTATTTTTTGCTGCAGGTAACTAATCTTTTTCTTACTTTCTAGGTATTTTAGGAAGTGTTTGGTTTACAGTTACGGAAATGAAGTCGAAGAAATAAAAAAATTTTAAGGTTGATATTAAACATTCATGTCGTTCGAAACAGTTAAACTCCGTAGGATGAAATTTCCCCCCCCCCCCCAATCCAAAACTCCGTCTGAGAAAGAGTGTCAAACGTGATCTTAATAAGTTACTTGTAGGTATCTTCAATTTTCTTGAATCAATACCATTCATAGATTGGCTATTATTTAAAAACAAAGATTGATTAATTTTGATTTTAGTCATTCACATTTTATTTTTTTTTGGCCTTTAAGTTTTATGTTTTAAATATTTTTTAAATGATTCTTATTACTCCCTTTATTCTTATTTATAAGTCAAATTAGATCAAAGTACACATATTAAGAAAATATACTAACGCGCTAAGTTTTATACAAAGACATTGTAACATTTTAGTTTTATCCTTATTTAAAGTAAAGTAAAATACTACTTTATTGTTAATAGTAGCATTTTTCAAAACAAGAATAAACATTCAAAAAAAGCATTAAATATTTTTAGGTAGGTGAACTTTATCTTATAAATAAGACCACTAAAATGAATTTTTTTATCTTATAACTAGAAACCAAATAAGTATTATTTAATGACAACTTCATGATAAACATCTTAATATATTAGCAAACATGTTGAGATTATATCTTGTGTGGTATGGCTATATACATTAACAATATATATGTGAATCTATAAACTATTTTTAAAAAAAATAAAAGTTTATTGTTAAAAAAACCCTTAAGTACTCAACATAAGCACTTTAGGTCTTCTCTATTGTAACACTTAGTAAAACTAGGTACAAGGGGATTCTATTTGAAATAGCGTATACAAAAATGGTAAAGTGTAAGTAAGGAAATATAATAAAAATACAATAAATGACCCTATAAATGCTATCGGTTCTAGAAGGATTTGACAATCAAGTGATGCTTAAAAAGTCAACTGGATTCCACGAATGCTGAGTGAAACAGAAGCTCTCAATCTCTTAAGTCTAGTATAGACGAGGATAAACTAAGTATGTTTGTGTCGACCAAATTGAGCCATAAGCTGAGTTCCAAGTGATCTGGGCATTCCTAGTTGAGTCACACCGAGTCGCAAAATGCCATCCTGTCTTAAAGGAGTTATGGTTCACTTTATCCAATCAAACTAGGTTGTAAGCCAAAACCCTACCCCTTTAGGAAGAGTATTTTGATGAATTATTGGAAAATTTCCTTAAACTTCAGGCTTATGTACATCACAGGAAAGACTCGATGAGATGCAATGGGATAATTTTTAGGATTGTTAAGGAGCTGGTTGAGACATGCGAGGGCGTCATGGGGATATTTTAAGCAAAAAATAATGTTAGAAGCTCTCTTGAGATGATTTCAAATGAGGTTGGGCAAGACACCTACCCTCTAATCATTCTAGGGTCAAACACAGAGAACACTAGTTATAATGTTAATCTCGTGATTCTTCTCCGAGGCGATTTGGACTAAAATCCATTCTACAACTTGATTTTCATCTAGCGAAAGAGGCAAAAGGGTTTCCTCTTATTAATGAAGGGACGTGTTTAAATTTTCCCAAGAAACATTTCCTCTTCTCACTTACCCTCACATTTTCCAAAGCATCATCATCACTCATAAAGAATGGATGTCACTTTGTCTATCCATTTTCAAGTTATGTGTCAATGCATTTATTGAGGGTTTTTTATTTTGAGACATGTGTCACTAAGTGGACATTGGGGGTTCACATTGATTAGTAGTCCAACCATTATCATGGTGCCACTAATTGGTCATTGGATCTCGCGTCCATCTAGATTCTCTTTAACTAAAGCTTATACGATCATTCGATGACGCTGGTATGTTTTCCCACATTTTCATCCCTAATATGATCTCAACCACAATGAAAACATTTTCCCTGAAATTGGCCTCCACTATAGCCACCAGATAATAATGATCCTTCTTGATAATGACTCAGACCTTACTAGGTCTGCCTCTTAAATTTTCAAAATTGAGGCCTCAAATGCCTATCAGTTTTCCTCTCAGCCACTCGAGCTAATTGATCCTCTTCCAGGATTCTACACTTATTCATCAAAGCGGGAAAATTACAAATCTCTTGATACCGTATAGCTTCCTTCAACTCAGACTGTAGTATGCTCTCATACTTCATACACCTCAAAGATTTAGTGCCCTCATTTTGAAACGGAGGGTAAAATAAGCTTAATTTATTAAATTTAGCAATATAGTCACCAATAGACATGGTGCCTTTCCTTAACCCCATAAACTTAAGCTTTCTCCGGCTTCTAACATTTGTCAAGAAGAATTCCTCCAGGAAATACTCCTTAAAATTCATTTATATTAGTTTCCTCATAGCATTTATCATACGTTACTTGGCCTGAAGCCACCAAGTTTTGGCATCTTCGATTAATTGATAGGTGGCATACTTCACCTTTTGTGCCTTAGTGCACTCCAAGGATCGGAACACACGTTCCATTTCTTTAATCCATAGGCAAGCGCCTTCGGGGTTGTATCCCCTTCTAAAAGTAGACGGCTTCAGCTTTAAGAAGTGATCAAGACCGCCGGCACCAAAGCCTTGCCTATCAAACACACCAGCCAAGTGGACTAGTGCATCGACTATAGGATCATTACTTTACTTACAACTCACCATTAATTAACCTAGATACATTAACGACATCTAAGGTGTAATACACCATTGGCATTACGAAAATAATATATCATTAACCTTAAAATAAAGTAATTATATTAGTGAAGCTCGCAGAGTGGAATGCAATGTCATAAGTCCTTGAAAAGGTCACATAATTAATCGCATAATAAAACAGGTAAGTCACATGATGTCATGCCCCTAAATATAACTTAAGTCCACATATCTAAAATTAGTTCGTTACCTAATAACTTAGTACTTTTTTCCCTAGTATAGCAAAATTGCTTTGATACCTCCTGCTGCTAAATTCCTATAATTAATTCCCAGGGTTTAATAAAATTAGGGGAAATTTTTTTGTGTCGAACATTATACCCCAGTGAATTAATCCAAGGACCTAAGTGACACACGACTTTGAAATATATGTAGCGGAAATAGAAAACCATAAGTCCAAAGCAGGCTTGAGGATGGACCAACCCTAGATATAGGTCCCTAACAGGGTATCCTTCCCTTCCCATATATGACGATATGAGTAAGGAATCAAGGAATACCAACCTCAAGACATTACTACCTAACATAAACATTTAAGTTTAAATAATCATTATTTCAAACAATCCCTGAACATAGGGAAGGCTAGATTCTCAACATAATACAATGGCAAGATTCAAACTAAACCTCTAGTGAGATGTTGGCTACCTATCCACTACCAGTCACATAAATATATTCCATATATCATTTATATACTAAGATACAGCATCAACCTCACACATATAAGCATGTCATCTTAGGCCAACCGAAAAGCCATCCCAAACCTTATATATATATATATATATATATATATATATATATATAATATTTGGCATTACACACATGTGTTCGCTAATCAAAGGGCTATACCAAAATTTCACATATCAACAAAACCATATTAATTATACATTATATATATATATATATATATCAAAACAATATTTGGTATCACACACATGTGTTCGCTAATCAAAGGACTATACCAAATTTTCACATATCAACAAAACCACATTAATTATACATTCACCTTAAATAGTATATCAAAATAATTGAATACATAATTCATCATTGACATTGCATCGCTCCCGCCTCCAAGCTCATCGAGCGGTATTATCACCCTAAAAACTCATTAAATTGAAGGTTGAAGGGTGAGTACCACTCAAAGTAGTAAATAGTTATTCACAGACACAGTACCCATTGTGTCATGTAATTTAAAATATTACAATCACAATATAATGGCATAAAATCATCAAAACCATATATTAATTAATCATTTCAATATCCAACATCACTTCTAACGACCCTCGAACGTGCACCTCAACCCCCGAGGCTTCAAAAAATATGAATATTTAAGAGCTGATCCTTACCTCCTTAATAGTAGAGTTTTGTCCAAGCTAGAAAAAGAATAAGAATACCAAAACCAACACATGCAAAAAGTGGATGAGAAATGGTACCATGCAGGTGGGGGAAATAGAGGACAAAAATGAAATTATACATGCCAAAAAGAAAGGAATTGAAGGAAAACGCCATGCATGCAACCGAGAAAGAAAACATGCATGTAAAGGAAGGAGAAACATGCATATGCTCTACTATTTTAATCATACCTTAACCTACATGTGTATCCGATTTAAGTGATCTTGGTTTTAAAATTTTGTAAAGAAATTTACTACAACTTTTATGAAGACACCAAGTGCCAGTTTTAAGCCAAAAAGTCCCAGTGTGCGTAACAAGTTACTGACCTGTAGCCATGCACCCAACTAGAATAACAGGCAAAGCTTTTACTCTAGTTAACAGATTTAGGCATTCTATAGCTCGTTGGAAATAGGAAAAAAAGAGGAACAATTTTTGTGTTTATGATTTTTCCAAAATCACAATAGAATAACTTCATGCAAACCCATTAAGAGACCCTTATAATTCTTAAATTTAACATGCATGTAAGGGGGAGAAAAAAATAGACATGCATGCAAGAGAAGAAAGGATGGTGATGCATGGAAGGAAAAGTTAGGGTTTTAACTTACTAGCGCCTGTTTGGAACCAATTAGCAACCGAGAACCTACGCTTCGACTTTCGATCAACCCTGACGAAATCTTAAGCTTCTCAATGATCCATACATGACTGCTTATGCATGCAAAGGAATGAGATGAATGAAGTTAAAGGGAGAAAATGGCACATGATGGATGGTGTGAGAGAGGGAGAGAAAGAGGTGACAAGTTTAGTGGGTGAAGTAGAGATAAAGATGATAGAGGAAGAGTGAGGATGATCACAGGTTAATGGAGGAGAAAAATAGAGAAAAGAAGTAGCGCATGATATATAAAGGTGGTGGTTAAGACTCGGAAGAGAGGGAAAGAAGGGGTAGATAATGGTGATAATGGAAGGTGGAAGGGTAGTGAAAATAAGGAAGAGAATGATGGTGGTGGTAGGTGAAGAAGTGTATAATATGGTAGTGATGAAGAAAAAAGTGATGATGAGTGGAAAAGAGAGAAAATGGATATGAGGTATAAAGATAAGTGGAAAGTGAGCGAATGAATGAGAAGGCAAAGGCAAAAGAGAAAAAGAATGAACCTACTTAATTTAGGTTGGTCAATGATAATTCAGTCATTTAATCATTTTGGTTAATAATTGAAATCGAATACCCTTTCGATTTAATTCCTAAAAATTGACACGATTAAATCTTTTCACATAATGACTCGCTTTAAAATAATGAACTTGTCAACTCTAGAATAAATAAATAAATAATTATGAGCCATTAAATTTAAATCGTGTGCCCAGCTTAATTTTTTTTCTAAACTCTCCCAATTAATTAAAATTTAGGATGTTACAATTTGCCCCTCCTTTAAAAAATTTCTTCCTCCAGATTTAAAGGAGATATACCTCATTTGAATAGTTCCGGATGTTGTTTTTGCATAACATCTTCACGCTCCTAAGGTAACTCTATTTTCATGACGCCACATCACGTGTACAAGTGGGAACTCTTTATTCCTTAAATACTTCACAAAATGTTCCCCACACAACAATTAATTTTTCTGGGTTAATTCCATCATTAGCAAGGTCAAACAGGAGAATCCCTCAATAAATCTTTGTTGATTTAGAATAGATGAATCTATCATTGATGAACACAACAACAAACCTATCGAGATAAAAGTAGAAAAATATGATACGTGTAATCCATAAAAATCGTTGATGCATTAGTTACACCAAAATCAATAATCATACCAATGCTTAAATCATAAAGTTAACACTTACTTTGCATCAAATGATCGGTTTGTCCGGCCTTGGCACCTATAATGACAAAGACACGACCAGGGGCGATTTGTTACTGGGTACCCCTGACTTGTACATCATTTCTCCTAAGAGGCTGGTTTCCACGACCTCCTCCATTACGACCACTGCGATTACCACTACCAGCACGACCAACAACATTAGTTTTTTTCCCATGACCACCAGGAACATTAGTCCAATTATTTTGAGAGAAACTTGAGTGATAATGGCCCTCTTGACCATATTGAAAACAAACCGATTGATTATTTAGAGGACAGTTAAGGCAGATATGACATTCCTACCCACATTGGTGACAAACAATATTCTCTTTCTTAGGCCAATAATTAGCCATGTGATCGCCACTATAATGAGAACATCTTCCCTGATATTAGTCGCCACTACAACCACCAAATTATAATAATCCTTCATGATAATAGTTCAGACCTTGGTGGGCCTGCCTCTTAAATTTGCTAGAATGAGGCTTCAAATGCCTATTAGTTTCCTTTCAACCACTCGAGCTAATTGATCCTCTTCTAGGATTCTACACTTATTCACCAAAGAGGGAAAATTATGGATCTCTTAATATCATATAGCTTCTTTCAACTCAGACCGTAGTCTGCTCTCATACTTCATACACCTCAAAGATTTAGTGCCCTCGTTTTGAAACGGAGGATAAAACAAGCTTAATTCATTAAATTTAGCAGTATAGTCACCAACAGACATGGTGCCCTGCCTTAACTCCATAATGTTGGAATCAAAAAAACTTTTAAAGCACCTTTAGATTTGTTGATAACCAACATCAAACATCTTAATTTGAGTTATTAAATATTTGATAAGTTTATTCAAGTGTTTTAGGATATAAAGCACAAGTTATAAATTAAAGGGGGAACTTGCACACAATAAGTCGGGAAAAGAAAAATCTAATAAGGATACGACTCAAAGAAAGCCACAAAGTCTGGAACGTCTCTCAAAAGACTCAAAGAAAGCCATAAAGTCTGAAATATCTTTCAAAAGAAAAATGTTCTTTTGAACGTATAACAGACCCAAACTCATCACGCCATTTAGCAAGTTTTAAAGAGTCTGAAAAAGTTCGCTAATTAAGGCAACCTTCTTCAATCAAACTTCATCTCCTTATATAGGATGTTTTTGACCTTATTCAAAAATCACAAGGAAAAGATTGGAATACTTCTTGGAGTCTCATTATTAACACGATATGATTCACAAGACTCAATCTACCTTCAGATGTTTCCTCTGAACAAATCAAGTCTGAATCTCCATATGATGACTCTACAAAGCACTTTTCCTTATCAGCGAAAAGAATTATCACAATAAGGAAAGTACCCAAACAAGACAAATCTCAAGCTGATCTCAAAGCATCTATTTTCACTAACTTTCTAAGATGTTAGAATTCCTTTAATCAAGGAATATCTTCTTTGGAGAAAAATGTACAATCCCTGTTTGTCTTCATCAAGCTCTCTATTCCATACAAAATATGCAAAACGTCTCTCTGACCAATCAGAAGAAAAAACACTTTCTCATGAGATAGAATAAATTTCAAACGGTTATCCAACAGATCTATCTCCATGAAATAAGTATTTATATGCTGCAAAAACCTCTAGGAAAAGATGTGAGAGAGAATACACACAATGCAAGAATAAGAGTGATACACAAAGTTATATATATGTAATAGACATAGATGTATCTTAAAAAAGAGATTACAAAAGAAGAATAGAGAGATATGAAAAGAAAATGAGAAATATAGAAGAAAAAAAAAGAGCTTGTGAGACTGAATCAGGAAACTAAGATGGGCAGGTCTCACAAGAGATAAGTTTGAAGAACACATACAAGCCTAGATATTTTTGTATCAATCTTTAGTAAACGCTAGTTTGATTAAGTCATTGGGAAACACTTTGGCTTGAAGAGGCTTTGGAAAGAATACTTGGGTTAGTGTCAGGAGTGGCTCATGAAAGAATACTTGGGTCTGCCACAGGAGTGGGTGCTTGCAAAAGAATACTCAGAAGCACGGGTTGTGCTCAAGCCAGTAGTGGCTGGAGTCAAGAATACTCAGGGTCAGGAGTGGCCGGTGTCCAGAATACTTGAAGCACGAGCTGTTCTTAAGCCAGGAGTGGTTGGAGTCAATAATACTCATAAGCTCGATCTGGGCTACTTATGTAAATGATTTTTACATAGTGGAAATCCTTCAGATTTGAAGGTTGGATGTAGTCTCCGGGTTGGAGGTGAACCAGTATAAATTTACTTGTGTATTATCTTTTTCTCTCTTACTCTTTACTATCAAGAGTCTGGTGCTTTATTGTTAATATTCATGACAGTAAAAGTCTGGTAAAATTACTCTCGCTCAATCAAAGTATCACGCTCTTCGTATAAGCAAAAGTCTAGTCCATTGTGCAAATTGTTGTTGAGCTTGAATATCACTTTTTGGGTTGAAAAAATGAATAGACTTATTCAACCCCTCTTCTAAATCTATTCTCCGAACCATCACATAAACTCAAGCTCTTTCCGGCTTCTAACATTTGCCGGGAAGAATTCCTCCAGGAAATACTCATTAAAATTCATCCAAATTAGTTGCCTCCCAATGTTTATCATACATTTTTTGGCCTGAAGCCACCAAGTTTTGACTTCTTCGATTAATTGATAGGTGACATACTTCACCCTTTGTGCCTCAATGCTCTCCAAGTATGAGAGCACATGTTCCATTTCTTTAATCTATAGACAAATGCCCTCAAGGTTGCGTCCCATCTAAAAGTGAACGACTTCCACTTTAAGAAGTGATCAAGACTGCCAACACCACAACTTTGGCTGTCAAGCACACCAACCAACCGGACTAGTGCATCGGCCATAGGATCATTACAATACAAAGAAAAAATGATTTAACAAAAATAAATTATCATTTTGCCTCTTACCAAAATCCAAGTCCCTAGCAACAGTACTAGGAACTTGTAACTTTGGCAAGTGTACCAAATATTGTTGTAGTTTCTATTAGAAGTAAGAGTATGATATCCATAAGGACTTGTACAATAATCAAAAAAATAATAATCTATACTTGTAAAATCACTATAAAACTATACATAACATATTCACAAATATTCATAATTGGTTGTTGTTTTATGGAAAATACGATTGTGGTGCAAGAAATAAAAAAATAGAGATAAATTTAAACAAAACTATTGGAATTAAGTTTCACCATTCTCCCTCTTAAGAGTATGTTATCCTACTTAGCATGTTTACACAGTTAATCAGGCTAATATAGCATAAATTTCACTAAACCTGATCCTTCAGCGTATGGATCCTAAGTCCTTTTCCCAAATATCGATCCCTCAACTATTTGACGAAAGTCCTTACATTAGGAATTGGCTTTAACAACCAGTAAATTCAACTATACCAGTAGATAAGAAATTAATTGGTGTTTTATTCCTCAACCTGTTCGGAAAGCCCAAACACACACATGAAATGTTCTCTTATTTGAAACACAGATTAGGTATAAGAAACAAAATATTTACATTGATTAAAAGTATAAATCATACAAGAGTATTCAATACATAACTAGAAATAGAGGGGCCACACCCAAACCTAACAAAAAGAGAGTTTAGCCACACATTTTCATATGAGTTATTCTAAAATCAAAAGAAAATACAAAAGATTGATGGAAAATGAGAGGAAAAAAAAGGAACCAGAAGCGATCCCTCATCTTTAGGCTTCCCCATAATGGTAGAGAGCTCTACACAATGCTCCTAACCTCTCACAAATCGAAGATGTCATCAAGCATATGCATATGCTCGAGTGAAAAACCGGTCACTCAAGCATCACCTAAAATATAAATTACGATCCAACTATTCAAAATGAAGATCTGAATGTCATGCACCACATATCAAAATGTCAGGCCAATCCAATGATGACAGAAGCAGAAATTGCAAACTTAAAATTATTGTTCAAGGTTTGAGTTAAGCAAAAAACATAGTACCTTTTCTTTTTCTCTAAAGGCCTCTAAAACCTATCAAAATACATAAAAAAATACCTTGTAAGTTACAAATGGTGGCAATTATCCAATTAAATACAAAAAGAACAATTTTATTAATTAAAAGAGCTAACAAATATCAATTTAAGGGTAAATTTTTTACTTATAAAATAACATAAAATTAACATCTAACAATGTTCAATTATGATAGATCTTCAGGTGGATGGACTTCCAGATTCTAAGTTTGAGCTCTTCCATCAATATTCCCATATGCTTATAACTCTTACTACATGGAATTAGGGATGTAAACAAAGCAAGACTAGTGCGGGTAGTATACTACGCGTACCTATTAAACTTTAAAGGTACGTGTATTCATGGGTAATTGTAGCGAGTACCTGTAGATATTTATTAATATTTTAAAAAAATAATAAAGAAGAAAATAATATGTAATATACTAAATATAATTCTATTTTAGTATAAAATAATATAAATTAGTATTATATAATACAATTACAACTTAACACATTAAAAATATTATAATGAATTAATATTAAACAAATTTTATCTCATTATAACACAACAAAAATCTTAATATTTAAATATGTCAAATAAAAAAATGTTTATACTTTATAAGTATGTGGGGTACCTACGAGGTAGGCAGTATAATAGATATACCTACTCGTTTAGTAAATGTGTGGGTATCCATTGCAGGTATACTCATGGGTATCGATGAGCACATATGTTTTTGTCAAGCGTAACTTCTTGAAATGAGTCTTCCTAATTTGTTGCTAGCTTCCCTTCTTGTCTAGGTTTCCTTGTTTTTTTTACCTTTCTAAGCATTAAATCTCCTTCTTAGAACAATCTAAGGTGTAGTAGTGTGTTGCATCTCTTTTTTGGCCTCTTCTTGCCTTCTAAAAACCTGATGTATGCCAACTCCCTATCTGTTAAGCTCAATTCCATTCTAGTGAAGGAGTGTGATGTTATGTGGTACATTTATAGTATGCCTAGATGTTCTTTGGCCTATCTTCCTTTTACCACTAAGTCATTTTTTTAACTCCTTCAATATTACTTTGTTTACCAATTTTATAGGACTCTTAGAGCTTACAATCAATAAATTATCGATTGTTGTCTAGTATCAATATATGGGGAAGGCCATGTTTGCATTCCACAACCCTTCAAGTGAACTTCTGATCTCGCTCGGGCAAGATAATGGGAAAGGACGTTGCTTTAATCCATTTTATGAACAAATCAATCATCACCAACATGTATTTGCTCTGGCCTAGGGCTATGGGGAAAGGACCTAAGATATCCACCCCTCAATAAAACCTCCTGATTACCATTATCAAGGGTTTCTTATTCATTAACAACATAACCTGTAATATTTATTACAGGTACAAGCTAACACTAGTTTATCCAGCAAGATTGCCATCATTATAATTAACATCATCAATCTCATTCATCATCTTAACATCAACCACACACTTCATCATCACACTCTCATTAATAACTTATTATCATATTCACACAAGCATAATCATCATCAATAACATAATTCATATCATCATCAACAACATTAATAACATTAATTATTCACACCTAACATCAATCATCAACAATGCATAATTCATTTGTTACATATAAATATGCCCTTATCTATTCATATTTCATCTATTTAAAATATATCGCTCCTCACCTACCTAGAATCAAAGATTCGATAAAGTTTGACATGTTCTAGCTCAATCCTGAAATTCGACCTACAACAAATATGTACATCGATACTCTCTAATTAGTTATCCATTCACCAATTTCATTCAAACTAACTAAATTCTAACTACCCGGGAATCAAAAACCTTACTAATTATGCCAACTTAATAAAACAGAGAAGGGTTTGGAAAGTTGACATATTGAACGCTAACCGATAAGGGTTCTGGAGACAGGTTTTGAGTTCCAATGATGCCTGTAGGTTTCAATTATGGTCATGAAATTGAGAGAAATTGAGATGGATTTAAGGTTTTAGAGCAATTACCCAAAATGGGTTTCTTAACCTTACCTTGACAATTATGGACTTGAAGTGGAATTTGTGTTTTCCAAGCTTTCCCACATGGAGGAGGAAAGAGTAGATGAAGGGAAAGATTTTTCCTTAGCTTGATAATGGAGGAAATGAAGCAAATTTAATGGAGAGGGAGGAAGAGAGGAATTCCTTTTTATTGTCTGAGAAAGGAAGATGAATTAAGTTTTTAGAAATTAGAGGTAGTTTAGTAATTTCACCTATTTAGTTAATTTATGAAACTAATCTAGTAACTTTAAGTTACCCTAAACTTAAGCTCATTAATTCAATAGTTAACCTACCTCGTTCCTTTATCAAATCCCAATTTATTATTTGCTTACGAACCACTTATCTCTAAATTTTAAATTGGGACGTTACAGTTTGGCAAGGTAGGCCTTAATTCTCTAAAGGCTTTTTACATTCTTCATTCTATTGAAAGTTTTATAGCTTCTTGAGGACCTGGTAAAATAGTTAGGCTTTCTTCGTAGTTTTGATAAGAAGTGTATGAGAGTTGTGATGTTTCCACTAAGGCGTTGCACTTCATTCGTGTTCCTCGGGCTTCTTATCTCCTTTACCACCTTGCACTAATCTGGGTTTGCTTTGACTCCCCAATCAATCAACATAAACCTTAAAAAATTTTCCCCTTGTATTCTAAAGGAGCACTTTTCTAGGTTGAGTCTCGTGTTGTACTTTCGTAGGACAGTGAAGGCCTCCTGATCTTTTTCATGTTTTTCTTCTGACCCAGATTTTACCATTATATTCTCTATGTAGATGCCTATGTTCTTCTAACTTGATCGGGAAGGATATTATCAACCAACCTTTAATACATGGCTTCTGTATTCTTAATACCAAAGGGCAGGGTGCGATAGCAATAATAGGTGCCACTAGTCATGAATGTTGTTTTTTCTTCGTCTTTTAGATTCATGCATATCTATTTGTATTCCGAGTATCCATCAAAGAAGCCAAGTAATTTGTAGGATGATGTCTCATTTACCAATTTATCAATGTTAGGCAGCAAATAAGCATATTTTCAAGCACACTTTGTTGAGTGGCTTGAAATTCACACACATGTGTCATTTGTCATTTGACTTTTTGACCATCGTCATATTAGAAATCCAGGTATAATACTTCAGTTCTCAGATGAACCTTGCCATAAGAAGTTTAGTTATTTCCTCTTTGACAACTTCCTAATTTCCTTTGCTTTTGAGTTATTGGTCGGGCACTTTCTTTGATGGTTAAGGAATGTGAGATGATGCTTGAGTTTATTCCTAGCATATCTACTGGGGACCAAGCAAAAAATATCAATGTTTAAACGAAGTAGACTTACCAGATATTTCTATGTTAGGGATGAGCATGGTACTGATCATAGTATGGTGGTTGAGTCCTCTGATGATGTAGGCAAATGATCTAGCCTTGAGGATTCTTGATCTACAAGCAATCTTGCAAGCTTACATTTAACTTCTCTTTTATGTTAACTGCCTTGGCTGAATTATGTTTGGTCCATGAAAAAAAGACTTTAGGTCAAAAAAACACATAAAAATTAAGAGAGAAATGGAGAGATGAAAGAGGAGAGGTATGAGGGAGAGTAAGGCATCACTCAAACCATTGAGATATTTACCACCTTGGAAGGATCCAAAGATAAGAACTAGAGAGAGAAGCTCTAATAGCTCTTAAAATTCTAGAAAGAATAAACTTACAATCTCTTGAAAAGTCAACAAATGATCTAAGGTTAGTGAAAATATAAAGGGAGAAAGCCTTATATAGGCTACTCCTTAAGTAATTTTCAGACTTAACTTACTTCACCCAAGACCAAAAATCTAAAGCTACATAGCCCAAAAGTGACCCAAAGTAAGTATATGACCTCTTGTACTCGTCTTCCCTATCCCTTGGGTCCATATGTGTCTCTATGTCATCTTTCACCAAGTATAGGTCCCTAGGTTTTAACTTTCTTTATAATAATATTTGCTACTTCTTTGTTTGCCCTTATCACTCCAACTAACTATCGTGTAAAGAGAACTTCGTTGTCAAGTGGGGAATGGTTACTATCATGCACAGATCATTCAGACTAGAACATCCTTGTATGATATTATAGGAATACATGGAATCCACAACTAGAAAACATACTGAGATTTTTCTTCTAGTTCTCAACATTCCAAATGGGAGATTTAAGTGTTATGTGTCCTTTAAGTCCTATATATTCTCTTGTAAAACTTAATAGTAAGCCATCATAATTCCCTAAGGAACTATCACAGAGACCTAACTGATGAAAAAAGTCCCAGTATACTTGTCAAGCTTCATTAGCCTACTAACACCACCCTCTCTACTATGCATGCCTTCATTTCCACATCAATCACCACAGGATCTGACTTGTTAAGACTTGTCTCTGGATAATTAAATCCATCAAAGATAATCTGCTCAGGTGTATGTTCTCAAGTCGATCATACCACTGTAATGACTATGTGTTTCAGAGTGCCTTTCCCTTCATATGGTCTTTCAAATCCCTTGAAATTATATGTATTATATTTCCCCTTTATCTTTGTCATTCTTTAATTGTCATGATCAGGCTCTTTCTTTCTTGGTACCCATGCCATTTTTGTGCTCCCACACTTCAACCTTCACTGGCCCTCTATGTTTGTTCTTCCAATCCCTTTGTCTAAAACCTTAGCCCCATCGGATAAGGTGTTCAATTCGTTCCTACAAGGCCCAATAGTCTTTGGTGTGGTAGTAATAGAATTGGTGGAATTCACAAAACTTCAATCAACATTATGTTTGCCGCCCTACATGTACAGACGCCTCTAACTTAATGTTGAAAATGTCTTTTATAGCTTTATCTTTTGTCATTCAGAGGGAGTAAATGATTATATAATTTATATAATGGTTTTAGGGTTTACCTTTTCCCTTCCATCAGGCTTTCTAGTTGGGGTGTAGTGATTTCCTTGGTGGTACTTACATCGGATTAGATATTTCTCTAGGTGACGCTAGAATCACTTGTGTTAATGTATTTCTCTAACCTATGTCTTAACTTATCCATGCTTTGGGGAAGTTTTTTCGCTAAAGAGTTGTTGAACTTTCTCGGATGGACCCTATAAAGTAATTCATGAAACACCACATCTCAGTTGAAGTTATTGATAAGGATAGCTCGCTTATTGAAATGTGTCATGAATTATTTCAAGGATTCTTGGTGTCCTTGGGGGAGGTTTGTAAGGCTAACTTATGTTTTCTGCACCGTAATACTTGTGAAGAATTATGTCATGAACTTTGCTTCCAATTCCATAAAGCTTCCCCATACCCTACTGGGATTCATATGAACTAGGTCAACACGGATTATTTTCTCTACATATTAAGGCATCAGGGGTTCCCAATCCTAGCATATGGGTGGGAAACTAAAATCATTTATATAAAGTAAAATCATTTTTTTAAGACTAGCTTAAAATTAGTTATATTTATAGAAACTAAAAATTAAGCTTGTTAAAATGGGTCAACTAGTTCTTGTCTCACCCCGCCCTGTCATTAATCCATCAAAAGCAGAGTGGGTTTGCCCATCTACTAGAGGTAAATTAGCTTTTCTAACTTTCCCTATTTTTATGGTGGGTAGGCAGGTTGGTCTATTATGTTTTTTAAAAAAATATTATCTTAACGGGTTACAAGTGACAGGCTGATGGCTTATCCTACCTAACCAACCTTAAAAAGACAAAATAATTAAACTTAATAACCATAAAGCACATAAAAATGAAATACACACAATATAAAAAACCAAGTTATTTTATTAAAATAAAATGAAACATACATACAATTAACATATAAAAAAATTTAATTGATTAGGAATTCAGGATTGGGGATCCATAATTCATTCAATTGCTAAAGCTAAAATATAAAAAAAGAAGTAGAAAAAAGATACTAATCTATGGGTTAACACTCTTAAAACATGGTGGCTTGGGGGCTAACACTACAAAAAAAACTTTCTTTATGCGTGGGACAAAGCCCAAATAAACCCACGCAACAATCCATTTGTGTAGGAGTCAAGGTCCTACGCAAAAAGCCCCAGTGCAAAGTTTGTGAAGGACCCCTAACTCCCACATAAACATTTGTGTAAGACATAAGTCCCACGCAACTATCATATCTTGTTTTTTGTTTGAGTGGGACTTATGTCTCACTCTACAACTAATTATGTTATTTAAATATGATTTTTTAGTGCATTTTAAAAAGATAGAATTATTAACACATAAGTAATAATAAAACATACTAAATAAAAGTAAATATATATATATATACAAAATAAAAAGTAATAGTATTTAACAAATAAGACAAAAAATAATAAATAAAATGAAAAGTAACTATATTAATGTCTATGGCAATGATGATGTGTTGTGTCATTCTGCTGATGTCATATATCTAAGTGATGAGGGGATGTTGTTAGGGCCAGGGTGATGGGGCTATTGTTGGGACTAAGGGCTAGCGATGAGGCTCTTGTTGGGGTGTTAGAAATGATGACGACATTGATTCTTCTTCAAAGACACATTGGTTGTCCAGTCTGGCATTATATTAAAACTAATGCTTATCCCTAGATAACCCTCCTTATTATCCTTACTAAAGGTTTGCCATAATTTAGTCAAACTGGTCCATGCACGTCTTTATCTGATTATCCTTCCATCTGAGCTCTCATCTCTTTCATCTCAATTCGTAGTTATACTACCTCCAAATCTATTTGCGACAACGGAGAACTGGTAGACGAAGAAGCCTGGGTCATCAACATAGACCCTCGGTGAATGTTAGAGACCAAGGAAGAGGTACCGCAGAGCCATCTGTTGTATTTTTATAGTGTGAAGAAAATATTAATTTTCAATAGTTTTCAAACGCAACAATTTTTTACACCTATGGGAAAACACATTTGTCAATATAATATGAGGTCTTTTAGACTTCGTGTGTCAAAGGCACAGATAATATAATCGTAAGAACTTGTTACTAATGCTCTTTGAATGATAGACACATAAGAAAGTTAGATTTGAATGAAATCAATTAAGAGGCAATAAGAACAAAGAAAGAAGAAAATAAGAATGCAACAAGAGTAGTCATGATACAATTTGTAAGATAAGGGCTTCAGATCCTACTATGATTCCTCTCAATTTTCCCCTTGAGTTGTTTCATTAATCTTGAGTTTCTTAACTATGTTCCAACAACACGCTAAACAATAACTATCTTAGAGAACATTGGCACTATGTCTAGAAAACATTAAATTATAACCAAGCTTATCAACTTAATCAACTATTGAAAGTATGTTAGTTAAGATACATAAATACCTATGGTCCTACCGCCACACTCGATACTATTCCTAGATCAACCAACCAAGAGAAGCGCAATCCTAGTCGATTAGATTAAAAAGTGATCGATTTTGTAATCTAGTAAAGTGCAAGAGAATAATATATCATTCATAGTCAAGAAAAACACTTATATCACATCATGCACTCATTCAATAACAAGGTTCAAAAAGGATTAAACTAAGTGATGGTTCAAAGAACAGACTTAGAAGGGGAGGTTGAATAAGTTTGTTTACATTTTGTCACCAATTTCTTTTTTTAAGAGAATGAGCCTTTTCATAACAAATTCGCAACAGACTTTTGTATGTGAAGAAATAAATATGAATGGATCGGACTCTTGTAAGGATTAGGATAGAGAGAAAGCACACAAGAGATTTATACTGGTTCACTTCCAACGTAGAAGCTACGTCCAGTACCTCCAAACTTGAAGGATTTTTCACTATGTAAAATTATCCTTTTACATGTGCTAATTCTAAGTATTATTGACTTCAGCCACTCCTGGCTTAAGCACACCACGTGCTTCCAAGTATTCTTGACACCAGACACTCCTGGCTCAGCCTTGAGTATTCTTTTGCAGCACTCATTCCTGGGGTAAACCCAAGTATTCTTTAATAAGCCACTCCTCCAAGTCTTCTTTCAAAAGCCTCTTCAGGACAATAGTGTTTCCCAATAGATCTTATAGACCTGTGCTGAACAGATTTGAAAAAGATAAAGACATTAAGAAGAGCAAGCCTTTGACTTAGCTGAGCTAAGAGAAAAGTCTGTACTACAGACTTGTATAGAAAAAAGGCTTGACTTTGAATATGACTTAGTACATGAGAAATATGAATAAAGAATCATACATACTAAGTCAAAAAGCTAATCAGAGACTGTTGGCTCACGAAGATAATGGAATGAAGATTTCAAAGCATGTCTTTGATTTAAGTTGTTATGGCTTCTATGTGATGAACTGAATATATCCATAGTGAGCTTTCACTTTTTCTTGGTAATCTGAAATTTCTTTTCTTTTCTAAGATCAATTGCCATTTTTGATTTTCTTGGGCTTCATGTGTATGACCATTTAAGCCATCTATATTTCTTTCCTTTTCACGGTCACATTTTTAATGTGAGTCTCTTCCACTCTCTCTTTTACTGTCTAACCCTCTATGTATTCATCCATCCATGCTGAGAGAAAGAGCTGTTATATTTATATGTGATTTCCTTGAACTAACTCTCTGAGGGAGGAGATGATTGTTAGATGACCATTGATAGAAAATACAACTGTTGGGAGGTATTTTGCTCAAAAGACAAAGGCTCTTGATCAGAGAGAGTCGTTTTACAGCTATAGCATAGGGCAGAGAGCTTCGAGACATGTGTGTAAGAAGGTGAAGAATACAGACAGAGTAGGATTAGCATAAGTGTTGCAAAAATGGAAAGTTTCTATCCAAAGGGTTTTCTACATAGATCAGGTAAAGGTGAAACTGGATGCTTTAATATGGATCTTGATCTACCTTGTTTGGATGATCTACTTCACGTGAATATCCTTTTCAAACTTTGGTGGAGTCTGCTTTAGAGAATCAACATTCTTAGGACCAGACTTGTACAAGGAAGGCTTCTAAAGTAATTTTGGGTCTAGTGATCCATAAGGTGTTGATGATAAGACTGAGAACAAAGCACAAGTCTGTTTATGTTCTTGCTTGAGATACTCCACAAGGCCTAGAGCAGATATAGCTTGGTGATGTATGAAGATAGAGTCTAATTACTAGAGAGAAAACTTTGCTTTGTGGAGAAAGACTCTTATACAGATTTCTGAGTCTTCAATGAAGGTTGCATTTAACAGGTCTGGGTCTGTAAAGAAACAAATGTGATGTTCTTCTTTTCAGAGCATGTTCCCAAACTTTGTTTCTTTAGAATAATTGATGTTGTTTTTGCCTTGATTTGAAGAGCTTTGTCATGAGGTAAATCATTAATCTTGATCTTCATACTTCAACTTGAGAGATACATAAGTTTTTACGTTACTGCTATTTATGATCAAGAGTCTTTTGTACTAGACTTTTGGTTCCTGAAACACTTAAAACCAACTTTCAAATTTTAACAAAATATGACTTGATTTAAATTAAAATCCGTAATGTTAGTTATCAACATATCTAAGGTTTTTCCAAAGTCTTCTTGGTTCTAGCACCAAGCATTCACCTTAGCCTCATAGCCAGGGGAATTAGTTAAACATGTTCATAGATAAACACATAAACTAATCCAATCAAAGCATAAGTTTTAACCTTATAAAAGAAAAGAAGCACCCATCGCGAACCACTCAGGATGTCACCAAACAATGAGAAGGATGAAGAAAAATGGAGAAGATACTTCAAGAAGAGGTCTTGGTATTTGATCCTTTGGTGTTATCTCTTTCTAATGCATGAGAAAGGATTCTTAATAATGTTTTGAACTTGTTTCAAGGGCTTTCTCCAAATTAAGGCTTAGTTCATGCACCCGGGCACGAGTTATGTTAAAATGAACAAGGACCAAGCTCAACTTTGAATTCTTAGTGAGTTGATATTTTCCAAACACGGTTGTGCTTAGCTTCGTGCTTTTATCATTTGCTACATTGGATCACCCTTTGTGGTCCTTTTTTCCAAAACTCAAGCTCTAGAGTTATTTCTATAAATTTAAGCTTTTATTAGGCCTTTCTAATAATTAAGTAATATATTGCATTTTCACTAAAAATCATATGAAAATATATTCGATAAAGTGGTAGAATAATATTTTATTAACGATCATGGTGCCTTACACCAACAACATTCATTAGTAATGCATCATCATAGCAAAGTCAAGTGACTCACCTCTATCTTTAAGTTCATCCAAACGCCACTAGTACTCTTCCTTCTCATTAAAACATTAAAAATCATTATGAATGGATATAATTTTAGATTTAATTAATATTGAAAAGAAATTAATTTGTTACTTATGGCGGTCTCACGAGATTGATGATCGATCTACTCACTATTGCCCATCTTCCATTAATGAATCATAAAAATCAGCTTATCAAGCCTGATGAGGAGGTACTGAAATAACTTCTCCTACAAAAACCATGTAAAAAACTTCTAATTGTTAAATTTAAACTATCAAATGGATAAATAACTTTTAACATGAATTATTTGTTACCACCTGTCGAGAAATAGCTACATTGTTCGATGACCGGTGGTGTGCAGAACTTCACCACTATCGCTACTCTAGTTGTGCCTGTTACACTCTTGTACCTCCTCATACTCAATCCTAGTCCACACTCAGATAATAAATCATCCCATATCGTTTCCTTGATCCACTTAGGATAGGTAGGGGTCCTTCCATCCTCACCCCTTCTACGAGATTCCAGAGCATGCCGCTCAGGCATGTCCTCTTAACCTCTATAAACGCAAGCTTCATCTTCTCCTTATACTTAAGTTTAAAGGCAAGTTGACAAACAATATACAAAATATTACAAGACAATATAAATATTATAAATATTAAACTAACATTAAAAGTAACTAATAAACCACTTATCCCACCAAAGCTTTAAGACCGTGTCTGGAACAGTCACTCACTCCTTTCATGATCCATGGAAGTGGACTTTAATCATATTTATGAGAGCCACAGTCTGTTAGGCTTTGAAATAAAGCCTTGTTGTGTATCACTTGGGCCATAGTTTCATAAACATCCCTATGAACATCACATTTGTTCCTTGAAATCACTTCCTTCATCTCTGTTAGCTTGCACATGAGTGTGTTCCTCCATTCTTCCTTGTAAGCTACTAACTCCCCATCTTGGATCCAAGAAAAGAAATCACATTGTCCTCCCCAGAGTCGTGTGTATGCCTAGAACTCATGATTCAGGTTGTTCACTATCTGGGATACACACAGCATTGGTAGGTCTCCATAACGACAATGACAATGTGATATTTTCCAACTCTGGAGCTGGGGTCGACGTTAACTGGATGATGAGGACGACAATGCCTGGTTGGGTTTCTGACTCTTACCTTCCATGATTTCTTCGCGTGAGGCTGGAGGAGAGGAGGGAGTTATGGAAACTGAACCAGGAGAAGAAAATAGGAGAAAGCTGTGGGGATACACAAATGAGGGAAACAAAAAAATTAGGGTTTTTTATTAGCACTGTGGCCCAAAGGGTATCGTTTTAATGCCCATGTGGCATTACACATGCCACTTGACGACACATGTTACCTGTAACATCCCGAATTTTTGGGAAAAGCCTATAGGGCGATAAGTTGTAGAATAGGACTGTGTGATGTTTTTTGTTTATGTGTGCGGCTGTGACGGTGATATATGAATATATTTATGGCATATGTATGGGCTTCAACCAATGTTTATGTGATTTATGTGAGAGCTATATGGCCCAGATGCATGAGATAGTATGGTTAGATGATGAAGCGAGGATGACAAATTATAAGGTATTAGTGTGGTGATTAGTGTTAATTAGGTAATTAAATTAAAATGGTGAAAAATAATTAATTAACAATTAGTAAAATAATGACCTTATGTGTGTGCATGCTTCACTACCTTTGGCCAGGAAAATGCCACGAGTGCCCAATCAAAGTTGTTCCAGTTCCAAAGTGTCTGTACTGAAGAATACAACATTTCTCATGAAGGACTCGAGATCCATTTCCAAATGTTCAGATCCCTAAATTAAATTCTAAGAGTCTACGCCCGATAATTCATGCACCCTTCAATGTTTCTGGCATAACTCCTTCTTTCGAAGTCAAAAAATTTTTATTCTAGTTTCTAAATCCTCATATCAAAATCCTCTACAATGTTCATGTTGAGACCAAAACCTAGTTCTAAGCCCATCAAGCCCATTTTTAATTTACCACCTTGAGTTGTAGTTTCATTGGTTTGATTGAGCACCTTTTAGTGGTTCAATCATATCTATTTCATACGAGATTGAAATCAAATAATTCTTTTGTTTGCTAATTTCTAAATGAAATTGTCTATAAATCTTATGAAGACACCTTAAGCTAATTCCTTTCCCATTTTTCCCAATTTATTTTTAAAGACCTTGCACCTGATTCACATTTTTACTCTGGCAGCCTCTCGTATTTTGGCTATATCTCTTGCTACCGAGTTCAAAATTGAGTCGTTCTTATTCTCACATTTTCTTAAAAGAATTATCTATAACTCTTATAAAAACCTCAAAAATTAGTTCCTAGACGTTTGGTCCTAATTTTTATTTTAAGAGCATTATCCCTGATTCACATGTCGATTCACTCAATTTTCGTATTTTGGCCATATCTCCCAATCCCGATGTCAAATTTTGACATGCTCTAGCTTGTTTTAAAAGAGAAAAATAAGATCTACAACTTTTCTGTTGAGCATTTTGTCTAATTCTCATTGGAACAAAATTGTATTTCAGTAGCAAAGTAATTACAAAATTAAGTGCCCTTTTTACATGTTTCCTTGCATGTCCTCTTGACACATGGTCTCTTTCCACTCCAGCAATTGCCACCTGCCTTGCCACTTATCCACACCAGCTCCTTCCTTGGCCAACAAGCTACCCTTTCTTGGCCACCAAGTAACTCTTTTCCTCTCTATAAATAGTCACACCATCTCCACCACTTTGCTCGTTTGGCTCCACGACAACCACCACACCACCTTCACCTCTTCATTGTTCTCTTTCCCCACCACCACCGAGAGCCTCTCCTCCCCTCCAAGCTACCGTCAAGCCACCATATGCCACCACTTCCTCTTCTTGCCTCCACCACAACACCCACCGTGAACCACCCCTTCTTCTCAGCTCCCTCTGCACCATTACTCTCTTTTCTTTTCCTCTCTTAAAACAAAAGAAAACCCTCACCATTTTCCTCTTCTCCACACCGAACCACCACCTCCCTTTTACATGTATCCACCTTTGTTTCCCCTCTATCTTGCCTTTATTTTCTCTTCTACCTGGAACCATCATTTGCCACCAAGCCACTGTGCACCACCACTCCCCTTGCCACCACCCAAGATCACCTCTTTCTTTCATGGCCAAGAAACCCTAGACCATGGAAGGATATCTCGAGCTCCCTTTTACACTCTCTAACCCTTTCATTTCTTTTTCATGTGTGCCTCTCCGTCACCGCTACCACTATATTTTAAGAGCTCCCCTTCCCTTTTTTGAGCCTTGGCCAAGACCACCACCACCCTCCAAGGTAGATCTCTTCTTCATTTCAAGCCCAAGGAGCGTCACCATCATCACCCACAAAGCATGCGGAGACTTAAGGAGAAGCTAGGAAGCGAGGACTCGTTACCCCGCCATTTTCACTCTCAAACCAGAGAGCTATGTCCTAAGGTAAAGAGGGATTAATCCCACTAAACCTTGTCTCTCTCCATGTGTGTGATTTTGATAATGATCTATAAGGTTTCATAGTCTTACATGTAAATTACTTGATGGGGATACTCTAAATTGTGGTTGTTGTAGGTCTCGGTGGTGGCAATGAAAATATGTTTGCATGCAAAGTAATATTGTGGTGCCTAGTATAATCTTACATGTTGCTTGGTTTATGTGGTCGTGTATATATATATATTAAATGTGTTAATATGATGTGTGCATGTGTATGTCCTGGAGATATATATATATATATATACATGAATGGTGATTTTCTTGCTTTTGAATAATTGATTATGTGTGTGCAAATAAGTAAGATCCATAAAAATAAAAAGAATCGATCTTACATGTTATTTTGCTTGTGGCTGAAAGCTTTTTGGTACAATGATGATGATTTTATTGCTTGAAAAATATTAAAGAGTGTTTGGATGTGTAATTGATGCATGCATAAATTGTTCCTTGTTTCTCTAAAAGTTTAAAATAAGGATATGTAAAATATTGATGCTGGCTGAGAGTTTCCATTGCATGTGCATGGTGATCCTTTTTCATTTTAGCCTTTAATTATAAATATCTTTGGTTTGAATGTGTAAGTATGTGCATGAGATTTAGTAAATTCTAGCATCTTAATATGATTATAAAATGATGAACTTTATACAAAGGAATTGGCTGTATGAAGTAATTGGGAATATGGTAATGCTTTGTCATGTGGGTTGGTAGGTAATGGATAATTTACGTGTTAATCTAAGTGTTTTGAGGGGTGTTAGATTGATTTGTATTAAAATAATGGAGGTGCATATGTTAAAAACTAAAACAAGAATATTTGACCCTGAAAGTGGTGGTTGATAATAATTAATTCATAAGCCTTAGAGAAAATAAAAATATTTATGATATATATATATAGAAAATAAAAATATTTATGATATATATATATGTGTCTGTGTGTGTGTATGTGTATGTACATGCCCGTGAACTGTAATATTGAGAATTGGTACTTACACTTGTGGTTGGGATTCTATGGGATAATTACTGTGTTGTGATGATTATATTTGTGATTGAAATTGGTATGATATCCCTTATGTGTGCTATGATGTTTATACTTGTGACAGTGACCTGTGTAGTAGTTCTTGTGATTTATGGTATTACCTGATCTTGTGACGATGAATATATGCAATGCTTATCTGCATAGTTAGGATTGGTTGAAATATATTGTAATGTTGTGCATGAATTTCATGATGCCTATGTTTGTGATGTATTGAGTTGTAGAAAACATGATGGTGTTGTGTTTGGTTGGTATGTATATATGATATTGAGTATGATAGTGTAGGATATGAAATGACTATGACTATACCACATGCGATGATTGGACTGGTAAAGTAATAGTATCACCTATGAATCAGGTAATGATTAAATGACAGGCTAGAATCATATGATGCATAATAATGTTAGTCATAGTTGAGACATGGTATGTGTTGTATATGATTGTAAAACTGCTAGATGTCGAGTAACGCTTAGATCATATATATATATATATATATATATATATGGGGTAATATCTCCCGATCTTGTATGTATTCTCCATGTGTTATGTTGATGATATTGTTTGGGAAGACGTCAAAAATGACAAACCTACTATTGTGTGAGAAGCAAGTAGGGATAGAAGATCTCACCTTTACAATTTTACAGAGGCAAACTCGACAAGAAGAGGAAGGAGGATTCATGGTAAAGTGGACAGTAGCAATAGGATATTGTTTAGTTGGTTATGTTCTTTTATGTCTTATGGTGGCTTGCGTGCCCTTGTCATTCAAAGTAATGTAAGTTATTGTTATGACCATGTAATGTACAGAGTGCTCTCTTTAGTTTATCCATCATTTTTTATGTACAAAAAAAAACTTCCATAATTTTTCAAAACTTGTAACCTTAGTTAAGTAGAATGGTCCGGTGGAAAGGATTTATCCTAGTTAAAGGTCTTACATCACCTAACTCTAATGGAAGTTTCACGCCTGTTCACGGTAGGTACCTATGTGTCTAACGATGACGGATGTGGGAGACTAACAGAGCCAACTTACCAATCCGAGGACTTAAGTGTCTAAAGCTATTGTAAAGAGGGACCAACTAGAGGGTTTTATCTTTAAACCACATACATTTAAGTCTAAAAAAACAAACTATTAAATTTAAAAAGATATTCATAGAAATAAAAAAATTCTTTACTTGTTATCCAAGGTTAGGATAACCTTCTCAGAAGCATCCTCCGCTACTAAAACCCTATTCCATGCACAACTCCTCAAAATAACATGCAAAGGATCGCAAGGACCAACTCCCGAGTCCTAATTAAGTGCCTCCTCCTCAGTTTTATTTGAAATCTTGTCATCCCAGATATAATGCTCTCATTCATCATAATCAAAGATGGAGGATGAGTTGTAATCAGCATTCTTTGAGGGCCTTCTCCAACCAGTTATCTAGATCATCTAGATAACCGACTTAGCACACCTACCAAGGATAATGATAATCGGTTTAAGCACAAGTGCAAATCACCTAGTGGGATTATCTTTCTCAACCATCACCTTTATGAACCAGTAACTTCCCCCTTCTAATCTCCTTATGACGATCATTTCCTCCCTCACGCCTAGTTATCTAAAAAATATGTTAAACATTAAAAAAAATAAATTAAAATTATTATATATTAATTTTGAGACTAATTATGCCTCATTTTGCTTGTATTGTGGTTCCAAAGCATTAATGGGTTGTTGCTTAACATTGGCCTTAAAAAGGTCAAACTTATCCGTGACTTGAGATATGACAGTTCTACTTGTCACTCTCCTAAATTTCATCTCTCTATGCTTGATCTAGTTTCAGTAGTTGGGTTTGGAACGAAACTTATACAAGTGAAATATAATATCACTTTTACCTAAAATCTTATTGCATCTACATTTCACACTGGGACATCTTATACCATCCTCTGAATATTAATAGAGCTTCTCTGTAGCCAATTTAATAAATTCCCTAATTCCTATAATAAACCCACCTTTTAAACCTCTCGTACAGGGATAAACCTTATCATACATCCATAAACAACTTTTGCGTGAGATAGGAGTCTAACACAACAACTAAGAGTAACACATCTTTTCATTTTTTAGATGTTGCTTGAGATATTAAGTGTTCGTTTGGTATGCAGTTGGCAAAATGAAGTTATAAAAATGGAAAAATCTAAAGGTTATTATAGATCTTTTACATCGTTCGAAATAGTTAAAACTCCATTTGACAGTAAGATCTTTTTTAGGGTTGGTCAAACCGAGATTTGACTAACCTCAACTTTTAACCAAACAAGACCTAAGTTTGACACAAAGACCAACATAAGAGTCAATCCCATACAAAAATCTCAAAGCTAAAATTGAGTTTTCTTGTAGTATAAACAAGATGAATTTTATGACATGACGGCTGGTACCTCTAACTCACCCTTTATTTTGTGGCAAGTTCACTTGTTAACCTAATAATTTCGATCAATTTTGACAAACTTATTAAAAATATATAGTTGATGAATTTTGGAAATAGGATGAATTTGATATAGAACGGGCAAATTGACTTAATTAGTAAAAAAACTTTAAACACGTTTGATAAAATTACCGGAGTTAATTCTTACTATTTGATGTTTATCTATTGCTAATAAATTATTATTTATTTTGAAACAAATTAAAATAGTTTTATTTGCTAATCTATACTTGGGAAATTCGGACTATAACGCCCATTTAACCACTTGGTGGTCTCCACATCTCAATTTTAGAAACTCAATTCCTTAACTCCAGAATTCTCCTGCAGCAAAAGCATCGAGCTAGTCGAATTTTCAAACACAAAATCAATTGTTCTTCCATTATTTATGCCAACTATGTTAAGTTAACGATAGAGCCCGAAAATTTCAAGGTTGGAATTGAATTTATAGTTTGAGATTATGTGTTTATCCTAAATAAGAAATCTTGACAAATAACCCTTAATTATCTTTCGGCAATATGATGATTATCTAACTTTTAATTTTAATCATTTATAAGTGATTAATTATACGGATTAATTTTATTACTTTCATTATTTTTAAATAAGAACTCTTGTCAACACTCAAAAACAAATTATCATTTATTAAGACACAAAATTTGGATGTTGGTAAGAAAATCTTTTAACTAATGAAAAATACAGTGTTAATAATATATTTTGGGTTTTTTTTTTGTAAACAAGAAAAAATATAGTATTAGTAAATACATTTTGGGTTCTCACTAACAATAAAATATTTCATATTAATATTTGATATAATATTAATATAACTTAATTTTATACAGACAAAATTATTTGTTATTAGAATCATTAAATTATTAATATAAATTTAAATAACGCATACTAACACTTTATTTTTTTATTATATTTTAATATTCATCACTCATATGTCTTCTTGAAAAAATTGATCACTCATATATATAATATGTAAATTTTTTAAAAAGTTATATAGTTTTTTAAAATAAAGTTTTATTTAATATAGACAATTTTACTCAATATAAAAAATAATAAAAAAATTTCATCAAAATTATCATTACTATTCACTCATTATAATTTTAAGGAATCCAAATATAATTTCTATTAAAATAATTATATTTTTAATTTTTTTTATCAAGAGTAAAATTACATATATTAAAAAAAATTTAATATTTTACGACCAGTGTGAATTATACATACTGATTTTATAAAAACACACATAATTTTGCTTAAATAAAATATTGATATAGAACAATAGGTAAAGAAGAAGAAGAATGAACGTTGCAGTAATTTTCTGTTCAAACGTTGAAGATCCGTATCTCCATCTCCAATGTATTATAAAACAATACCAAGCAAAAGGTAATAAAAATGTTTAAGCTTGCACTAAACTTACATTAGAATAAATAAATAATTCTATCATATATAACTTTGAATATTTTAACTTGTATATTGTTGAATATGTATCTTATTAAAAATCCATTAATACAATAATACTATATATTTGTACTTGTAACGTGTCAGAGGCTTATACGGCTGACGGCGCCATAAAAATTCTCAAAACCATTGAAGCAATACAATACAGAACAGTTCACTGTGGAAAGTACACAAGTTATATCCAATTTTTTATTACCAAAAATAATCAAAGGTTAATCTTTTTAAAATGTGAAAGTTATTAAAGTGAATCTTAACGTTTTCAATACAGTTTTTTTTTTTACACAGTTGACAAAAAACACTTTTGATAGCATAATCAACTAAATGATACAATTATGCCTACTAACAATACTCAACTTTGGTATCCAATCTTTCATTTCAATATATCCTTATGTTTACAGCTAAATAATCTAGAAATTATTTCACATATTTTTCTTATTATTTTATCACAATTTTTTTGTTTGAGACTTTTAAATTAGTGGATTTACATGATTGGAACCGTAGATATTCAACTAAAATTGCCATAGTATACTCTCAATTAATTCTATCGAATCATCTCTTATAAACAAATTTAATAAATTTTTTTATCGTAAAATTATACATTTTCAATATTTTTTAATTTTTATCTATTAAATATTTTCAAGACAACGCAATAAACGAGGTTAAAAACATTTAAAAAAACTACATATAATATTTAATAACATCAATACAAATAACTATTTCCAACAAATATTCTTAATATTTAAAACCGTAAATTAATATATTTTCTTTTATGTTTAAATATTTTTTTAAAAAAAACTATATGACACTAATTCATCTAAACTTTTTGATTTTATATTTTGTAAAAATACATTAAAAACATTACTTTTTGGGAAGAATGGTTTGAGTGCATAGTAATCCGCCCCACTGTCACACACAAGCCGCTTCCCTTCCACCAAGGAAGTAGTACTTTTCAGGTTATAAAAGCTCCTGCGATTCGATTCGCGAGACGAACACAATGGAGAGGCACCTTGCACCATCATCAATCACTCTCACGCTTCTTCAGTAGCTATCACTACCAACCCAGTAAGATTTCATTACCACACTCTCATTCAATTTAATTGCTTTACTCAACTCTCTGTTGTATCAATTTTAAACCTGCGAAATTAATTTCTTGTCAACTTACTCTGGAAACCCTAGGTGAAGTTAATTATTCAATTAAGAATGGGAAGAGGGAAGATTGTGATTGAAAGGATCGACAATACCACGAGTCGGCAAGTGACTTTCTCAAAGAGGAGAAAGGGTTTGATCAAGAAAGCCAAAGAACTTGCAATCCTCTGCGATGCACATGTTGGACTCGTCATATTCTCCAGCACTGGAAAGCTTTACGAATATGCAAGCACCAGGTTTCATCATATCTCATTTTTTATTCCAATTTTTACAATCATACATATATTTGTGTGTGTTTACGCGTTGCTCTTCCTCTATGGTTCCTTAGAACTCTGGTATATATAAATTTAATTAATCTCTATTTCTTTTATCATTCAAAATTAAAAATAAAGAGGAATGGGAGAGGGATGAGTGTCACGGAATTAGAGAGCTTAGATTCGACTTCACCTCCAGACACGAATAATTATGTGTGTGTTGAGTTCAACAGAAAAATTAATCTCCATCTGACTGAAATTAATTTTAGATTTTTTTTATATGTGTTTGACGAAGCAACAAATACGTATGTCTATATATTAGTGAATGCATAAATCAATTAAGAAGTTTCACTTTAAAAAGTGGTTTAAGCTGCACATTTGAAATGTCAATGTGTTAAAATTAATATAGAAAGAAATTTATCACTGATGCGTCTTCCTTCCACTCGTATATGCATGGGTACAAAAGTTCTAAGAGACCACGTTCAACAGGCATGAGCTTGAATCATGATAGTCCTATATATAGTCTTAGGTAGCATATATATTCCTTTTTTATAAAACCAGCTGGAATATATAAATATTATCATGACTTTTAAAAAACATTTCCGACAATATAAGGATTTAAGTTGCCACTTGTAGTAGGATGTTGGAAGAGTATCATCTTGGAAACAGAATAAAGATACTGCCATATATACTTGCACTGTGCTCAAGTCAATAATGGAGAGAGAGCTGAAGTTTGATTATGATAATATTTTTGAGCAAGTATATCTTAAGACCTTCCCTTAAAACTTTTGAATTGATATTGTATCACATCTTTGAACTTAATTTTTTAGTGCTCATTCAAAATGTAACTTTTATGTTAAAGGGGGAAAAATAACCACTAAACAAGTAAATTAATTAGCACAAATTGTTTAGTTTAACTTGTTATTTTAAGTTCGAGTTTTAGAAAATATAATTCCTTTCAATCTTTGTAAAAAAACTTCTCTATTCATAATGGATATATCTAACTTGAATCTAAATAGGATAGAATATAATTAAAAAAATTTTAAAAAAAACAAACATGTCTTGCAAGTAGAGCTCTAACCCCGTAGATTATGCAGTTTGGTTTTTCATATACACAGCAAAGAAAGGCAAATTTATTGTTTGAAGTATGGAGGTATTCAAAACAAAGTATTCCCTTTACATTGAATTTTTTACATTTTTATAATTTGTTTTATCTCCCTTAATTAGGTCAGTGGTCTCATCACACACTTTTTCCTGTTCTTTTTGTATCTCTTTCTTTGTTTATAAGAGTGGGATTGAGAGCTTTGTATCCTTTTCATTGAAAAGATACATGCTAACCTTCGAATATATTTGATACATATCTTTTTATATCTTTGATGCCTATCAACCTAGTTTTGCTAATTTTAGAAGGTTACATATGCGTGATTCCAATCCTTGTATAACTTTAGCCTTTGTCATTCTAAATGATTTTTAGCTGATACCAAGCCTTTGATCTGTCATTATCAAATATCATTCAGCATTTTGGATATATGTTAGGTAGCAGATACTGCGTCGGTAGAGCATGCCCCATCCTAAAGCAAATATGCAAGTGCCACATAGGATAATTTTCATTGGCAAATGCATGCATCGGATAAAGTGTTGTCGCCACTAGTCTTGATACAGACAACCTTGTCATATAATAAAATCTGGCTAGCTCGGCAATTTAATTGGATTAATCGGTAGGTTTCATTGTCATTACTGTTAATCTTGGTGTTTTTTTTTTCACCAACTTGTAGTTTCTTGTATTTTTGCTTCCCATGGCCATCAATAAACCATTCGAATTTCAAGCACATGTGTGCTAGCCAGTGGATATATATATAACCTTCAACTTTTCATTGAAGTATACAACTTCATTAAGAATGAGTCTCCGTTTTGGACAAGTTTTAAATTAAAAAATGCATTTATATTGTAGTGTTCTTTTCTTTTAAAACTTGTACATGAAAACACTTGAACAAACCTACTAACATCCACCTAGTGGTGAGTTATTTGGATAGTTACTATAAAGTTTTAGGTTGAAACCTCAGATTTTACTGCAATGGTAAACAAAAATATAAAACATTGGGTGGTTTAGAAATCTTAAAAAGTTTTTATAAAAAGTCCCACATAATTTTATATATATATATATATATATATATATATATATATATATATATATATAACTATGTCAGTTTGGCAAGTAGTTTAAAACTTTTTTAGAATCTTATAATTTTTAAAAAAATATTAAAGTTATTTAGTAAATATAAAAAATGAGGAGTTTATACAAATTTAAAAAACCATTTGATATAGTTTGTGTTTTTAAATGCTATAAGTTTGGTTTATTATATATATATATATATTTTTAAAATATGATAGTTGTTATCTCTTATATAATTAAAATATTATATATCTTTTAAAGTTATTGAGTTTATATATGTACTTAAGAATACTACCTTTACAACCTTAAACTACCTAGGGTTACTTTTTTTAGTCAATAACTATTTTTGGGTTTATTGATTTTCCACCGTTAAACTCATCTTTACTCCTTATGCATTTTGGGTTCTTCCAAACATGGCATTCCAATGCTTCATAATGATAAAAAAAAATATAATTAACATGACCTTAGAGACTCATTAAAAAAAACCCAAACATGAAAAAATTATTATCTTCATCCCAAACTATAAGATCTTTTTAGACAAAAGTTTAGCCCTGAGTATAAGACTAACTTTTTAAATTTCTATGTTATTAATTATTTTTTTTAACTAAAATACCTTTATGAATGTATAATTTTTTTTTGAATCAATATAACAATAAATGAGATATATCAATTATATTATTCATCTCTCTTATAATAATTGGATAGAAAGTGAAGAGGGATTAAATGGAGAAAGAATAAGTGGAGAAAATTGAATGATAAATCATAAATATTTAAGGAAAAATTTTAAACAAATTTAATAATTTTAACTAAATTAATAAACTTTCTTAATACACGTAAATTAGGTAAACTAGATATAATAAAATTAGAAGAAAAAAAATTATAAACTCACCTTTACTCCTTATGCATTTTGGTCATTTTGGTTAATTGTAACAATTGAAAAGATATATCAATCCAATACTGATATAGGTCTAGCTGAGTTGTTCATCATCAGTTTAGATATTTATACATCTAAGGAAGTCAATAAATTGAATCTAATTGCTTTAGTTGCTTCATATTTGAGGCAAACTAATTATCATCGATTTAGTTTTCATGAGTTTCAATCCGGAACCTGAATCTTTTTCAGTCAAGTGATTAGCTTTATTTTTTAAAGCTTTACTAATTAATTAGTTTTCTTTTGACACTTTCCTTGTGTATCCAAATTATCAGTTAATTCAGCTTATGTTTATTATCCAGTTGCATGCTCTCATGTTTTGGAAATATGTATACTTAGGATCCGTTGAGTATACTTTATATCTTATTATAAAATATGAATCAAAGAAAATTTAATTGTTTAATTATATCATTATGTCATAATAATTACATATAAAATTTTAGAAAACTATAAAATATTCGTATAAGGTATATCATTTTAATAGTTGATATATGTTGATATTGTAAATTGTATAAATTCGGTCAAAGTTGAAGTTATCATTAAATTATATTAAATTTTATATGCAAGATCTACTTATTTGTATTCAACGATTACATTAACAATTTGATGTATAATTTATACCTTTATAACTTACTCTATTGACGGTACCTTTTAAACTTAATTACAATAAATTGTTAAATTACGTGTGTATATATATATATATATATATATATATATGATTAATTTTTTTAAAAATCACATAATTATTTAAAAAATTATGTGACTTTTTAAAAAATTCACATTACCAATATATTTTAATTTTAATAATTTATAATAAGAGATAACAATTTAAATTTACTCTTTTATTCTCATCTAAAAAAACTTTTATCATATAATATGTCACTTATATATTGTGACACCTTACAATTAAAGATTTTTTTAAGTAAGAAAGAGAGTTATAATAAATATTATATATTATATATAACTATGAATATGAATTGTACGATAAAATTAAAACATCAATCGTGGGAGTTTTTTTTTTGGGAAAAGACTCATGTAAAATATAGCTTTCATATTGGCCTAAACATTGAGTCTTGGGAATAGAATTATAACCTTCGTTTCCATATTCTCATCCAGAATTTCCTTTCATTTACTGTCATTACCACAGGTAAAAAAACTTGATTTTATTGTGCTTTGAGATCTTGGAATTAAGAGAAAGAAAAAGGAAATCTACCTTCCAATGGTAGAAAATTTTAAATTTAAATAAAAATAATTGATACTAATCAGAATTACTTAATTGTAAAAAAAAGTTAATCAAAATTACTTAGGAAAATGTAATATTTTATATAATTTAATTGAAATAAAATGCTTTACACAACTATGTAATCATTAATTATTAACTTTCGTAATAAATAGTTTAGTCATTTAGGGTGATTTCTAATTTGTTAAAATGTAATTTGTTCTTAATAATAACATTACATCAAAATTAAACTATATATATTCACTTTAATTTAATTTGACTGGAGAAATATTATATCCTCCTATAAATCCTCCTACGTTTAATTCACGAAAAAATTGAATGCTTTTTATGTTAATTTGAACTATGCTTAAGTTAATTTAGCTTAATAGAAATGCTATTCCATGCATTTCTTTCAATTTGAAACGTGTTTCCTTTATTTCTTTTTAATTAAAAGGGTTGAGATCCCCAAAACATAACTACACTCCACCTCTATAGAACACAATGGAGGAACAATCTGAACTCAAAAAAACGAAGGAAAAAACAGAACAGAGCATAACCTACCATGCCCTTAACTATCATTTTTCTTAGAAAAAGGCTAGGATAAACTTATTGGTAGTGTTTCGTATCAAGAATCTTTATATTTCTTTGTAACTTAGTTTTTGTGAAAATGTGATTCACAGGAATACAAGTGTTAAATAAATGGTGTAAATTAAGAAGTCTGGACGTGTGGTTGCATTACCCTAAAAGGATTTATCCACCTTAATGGTGGAATCCCTTAGATTATAACAAACTCGTCTACCCCATTGGGTAGAATCAGAACTAACAAAAATTAAATTATATAACCCAACAAAGAAGGAAAAGAGAGCAATAAGAATTGAGTGGATAATAAAAATTGAGATTTTGAGTGTTTTAAATAAGAAATAAAAGGGTAGGGAGACATCCACCAAAGCACAAGTCTACCATGGAAAGGTGCCTTTTTGCAAGAAGACATACATGTTCTAATGGTTGTTCGCGTTCTGGTGGGGAACACGTCCGCACAGCGGGAAACAACGGTAACCCTTCATTTCAAAATCTAAACACAAAAATAGGGTTTTCAAGGAAAGGCCCAAAAATGAATTAAACAAAAATTTAAAAGTATTCAGTCACTATTAACCGTGCACGCAAAGGGGAAATTCGTCATTTTGAACTAAATTTCTCAACACCATATTTGGACTTTATACGCGCGAGGCCCAACACTTCCTATCATGTTTACAAGTCTCACATATCCCTTGGTATATAAACTCTAAACATGCCTCAAGTCCAAGTGATATGAGACTTGGTATCTTTTGGTATATATTTTTCTAACAGATCATTAAGGAAAACATTTTTATAAAACAGAAGAAACTTTGCTGAGTTAATATATTGAGTACAATGCATCAAGCTTGGTATCTTTTGGATTATGAACCAAACCCTAAACAAACAGGTTTAAATACAATGCTCCAGTGAAACAAAACTTCTATGAACTAAAGACATTAGGTGTATTTTAGAGACTTATTTGTCACATCGTACACCCACAATTCTTGTCGTTATCATTATTTTATGCTAATAGACCATGTGTGTGCCTGATATTTCTTGAGAGCTCTAGAAATTATTTCTCAATCTCATGCAAGCGACCCTACTTGACACTCATATAGGTGACTTCATCATGTATAATGTATTTTTTTTTCATACACCGCCTTTAAAGGCTATGATAGTCATTAAAAGCAATAAGCTTAGCCTCCTATCCAAGGCTTATTATAGTACACACCATATGAATAAGGAAATTTTATAGTGCTATAGCAATTAACCATGACTCGTTATTACCACATATGAATCTTCTTCATGGAATCTCCAATCACAAAGATTGAGTGTCCATGATAGTCAATTTTGTTGTTGACATAAGTCTTATTCCCCTTAATGTTTCATAGATAGATTTTATACCCAATGGTTTGGTCAGAGGATCGGCCAAGTTTACTTCTGACTTTACGAGGTCAATGGAAATTATTTCATCTTTCAACAACTATTTTACCACATCATGTCTTAGACGAATATGTCTATTCTTACCATTGTAGGTTTTTTTTTTTGCAACGGCATTGCTAATTGAGAAACACAATGCAACAATATAGAAGATGTTGGTTTCATTTCCAAAGGAATACATGCTAAGAAATTTCTCAACCATTCACCTTTATTCCCAACCAACTCCAGAGCAATAAACTTTGCTTCCACGGTAGATTTTACAATAATTGTTTGCTTGGTTGATCTCCAGGTTACTGCACCACCTCCAAGGATAAATACATAACCACTAGTGAATTTGGTCTTATTTGAATCAGAGATCCAATTTACATGACCGTATCCTTCCAACATAGTGGGATATCCACTGTATAGAATACCATAGTCCATGGTATCTATCAAATACTTAATCAATCTGACTATTGCAGCCCAATGCTTATTATTAGGATTTTGAGTGTATCTACTTAATCTGCCCACAACAAATGCTATGTCAAGTCGAGTGAAGTTCATTAAGTGCAATAAGCTCTGAATAATTTAAGCATATTCCAACTAGGATACAGGATCTCTTTTATTTTTCTTTAGCTGATGTTAGCATCATAAGGAGTACTTACAGACTTAAAATCATAATGTCCAAACTTCCTAAGAAGTTTCTCAATATAATGTTCTTGAGGTAACATAATGCTATCTCCTTTCCTTATAATTTTAACACCAAGTATAACAAAGTTTAAAGCAAGGAATTTCTTAATACTAATCACAACATCAAGATAAGTACCAAAGATAAACATATCATCAACATATAGGAAAATAATTACACATTCACAATTTTCTACTTTAGTATACACGCATTTATCAACATCAGTAGAAATGAATCCATAATCAATCAAAACATTGTTAAATTTTCCATGTAATTGTTTTGGTGCTTATTCTAAACCATATAGAGATTTAAGAAGTTTACAAACTTTATTTTCTTTTTTCAGGAACTATACAACCTTAAGACCGAGTCATATAAATTTTTTCTTCAAAGTCACCATTTAAAAACACAGTTTTAACATCTATTTGATGAATAACAAGTTTGTAAACACACATAATGCAATTAAAATTCTTATTGAGGAAATTTCGGTAATAGGAACAAAAGTATCAAAATAATATGTTATGTTTTTTACTAAAACCTTTTGCTACCAAACAAGTCTTGTATTTATCAATTGAACCATCTGGGTTAAGTTTTCTTTCAAAAATTCATTAGTTTAGATCCCAGAGGTAAATCTACTGAAGTCCGTGTTACACTTTATAATTCAATCAAGTTCGAGTTTAATAACTCCTTTCCAATGAAAAACATTAGATGAAGAAGTTGCTTCAGAAAAAGTTAACAGGTCATTATTTATGAGATACGTGTAAAAATCATTTCCAAGAAGTTTCTTTCCATTGTTTTTTACTCCTTTTTAGTTCTTTAGTAGAGTTTTTACTAGTTTCTTCAGAGGAGTTTTTAACATCAATTTCAAAGGATGTTTTAGAGGCAATTTTCTCTTTTAAAGGAAAGACATATTCTAAAAATTCAACATTTTTTATTTCAATAATTACGTTGTTATCAAGCACATCACTTTTTAAGACAAGAAACCTATATGCAACACTATGTTTAGCATAGCCAATAAACAAGCAATCAAAAGTTCCTAGAACCTAATTTTCTCTTTTTAGGATCAAGCAACAGGACCTTAGCTAAACACCCCCACATTTTTAAATATTTTAGATTTGGTTTATAACCTTTCTATAATTCATAAGGTGTTACTTCTATTTTCTTATACGGAATCATATTTTGTAAATGACATGAAGATAGTAACGCCTTACCCCATAAATTATCAGGTGTAGAAGAATTAATAAGTAAAGCATTCATTATTTCCTTTAATGTTCTATTTTTCCTTTCTGTTATTCCATTAGATTTTGGTGAATAAGAAAGAGTTACTTCGTGAATTATTCCTTCTTTCTCACAAAACTCATTAAAGGGAAAATATTCACTTCCTCTATTAGATCTAACCCTTTTGATTTTTCTATTTAATTGATTTCTACTTCAGCTTTATAAATTAGAAACATATCAAAAGCCTCATCCTTATTCCTAATTAGATATAATTTGGTATATCTAGAGTAACCATCTATAAATGTTACATAATAACAGTTTATTTCAAATTACCCAAATCTGTCTGTATTAGATTAAGGAGTTCATTTTCCCATTTTTGTACAGGAACATAAGATTTTTTAGTTATTTTGGATTCTATACATGCATCACATTTATTTAAGCATGTTGTATTAATGCTAAAAATCATACTATGATCTTGCAATTTCTTAATATAAGGTGCTCTAACATATCCTAATCTAGCATGCCACAAATCGAAGGAGTCAATTATATAAGCAAAAGAGGTATTTCCATTAATAACGTTAGAAACGTAGAGTACAAACAATCCCTGATGTCATCACAATTTCATCAGACTAAAAAAAAACTTTAACCCCTACTTTCTCCAACAAAGCCACAAAAATTAAGTTGGCTCTAATATTAGGTACATACAGTACATTATTCAATTCAAATGTTTTTCCAGATATAAGCTTGAGAAGAACTTTTCCTCTTTTAATCACCACAGTGGTTCGGGAATCTCCAAGATAAACATGTTCCTTTCTTTCTCCCACAACATTGTAGGAGGAAAAGGTATCTCTGTTTGCATAGATGTGTCTGGTAGCTCCAGAGTCTACCACTCATTTGCTTACATTATCCACAAGCATTGCTTGAGAAATACTACAGCAACAATGTCATCTCCTTCAACCAAGTTGGCACTTGTCTTAAGAGGAATCTCATTTCTCTTCTAGAGTCTACATGTACTTGCAAAATGGTCTAGCTTTCTACATATGAAGCATGATTCTTTTTTTTTGAAAAAAGTAGGGTTAGAGACTTTGAACTTGTGATCAAAAGATGAGTTGTGTTTGTTGTATCTTTTCTTTGGATGTTTATTTGCTTACACCAGATATGCTTTTGCTGTAAATGTCATTGCCTTAGCAACTTTAATCTCTCTACAATTAGTGTCCTCAATAATGATGTGGGTTATCAAATCTACAAGGGAGAGTTGTTTGTGTTTATGCTTGAGTTCTTTGTAGTCCTTCCATGATTCCAGCAATTTCTCAATAAGGAAACCTATCACTAGTTGATCTTGCATGACAATATCTTATGTCTTGAGATCTTCTAGGAGTTTGTGGTATTCATTGATTTGCATCTTAATGTCTTTATCATCGGTCATGGTCCATTGATAAAAATTCCCAATGATAAAATGTTACTTACCAACATCCTCGATAGTATACTTCAAGTTCATTGAATCCCATATTGCCTTGGCTTCTTTGTAGGAGGCATAAACATTAAACAACTCGTCGAAAAGAGTGCTAAGAATGATGTCAACGACATATCTTGTTGACATTAGACCAACCATAAATAAGTTTTGGATCTGTAGGTTTTTTGCTAGTTAGTGCAAAAGCAACATAGTGGTTGATTCAACCATATAGCGGTTGACAAATTAAGGTTTGACTAACAAAAAAAAGATCCATGGTTCAACAAAGTTTTAATTGTCTCGAACAGTATAAATGATCAATATTTACCATTAAATTTTTTCATTTTCATAATTTTATTTCCCCAACTAGTTACCAAACAAGCACATAAAAAGGCAAAATAAGTAGTTAGTATTGAGATTTTATCGAACAGCATGTGACTCAATGATGTTTCTTACCCATGGAAATGGTAAAAACTAATTTACCAAAGATGGCCTTTATGTCCCCTTTAGGGGTGTGAAAACCTCCAAGAAAAATACAAATAAAATTCACTAAATTCCTTTATTAGCATTAAGCTCATAACACAAATGCATGTACCTCTAAGTACCTCACGACTCAAGCTACACCATACATATGTCAACATCACGCTACACTCACCAAAAAGAAATAACAAAAAATGGTAATAAGGAAACCACATTCTCCGTATCACACTCCCCGTTGTAATAATCTTTCATCCATTGTGGTGCCTTCTTAACTTGAGCAAGTCACTCTACATTGGGCTAGTTTAAAGGCCTATCCAATCAAAGCCAACCTTTACCTTAAGGTTGCAAGTAAGATAAGAGTCCCTCAAAGCGTTATACTCTTCCCAAGTCGCCTCAAACTCAAGGTGACAATCTTAATGAATGAGCTAAATTGATGAAAGGGACATGCATCACATAATGGCCCAAAGTTGCAAAGGCTCAACATCCAGGCAAGTGCTAGCCAATGAATCATGCAAGGGTGTGGCATTTGGTGGCAACGACCCATGATAGGGTGGGTCAGAGCTTCAAAATATGGAAGATAGGGTGGAGACAAGACCTACTGGAAGGTTGAATTTCATATACCATTAGACCAAGGGTATTTTGAAGGTTAACTTTCCATATTGCAAGGGATAAACATTTTTTAGGAATGGCTTTGGAAGGATTAGACCCAGAATTAGCTAAAGGAGTGGTTGACCCCACTAGGAGAGAAAAAGAAACCCGATAGGCGAGCGACTATTATGAAGATGTTCAACACCTTCACATTGTGCAATTGTTCCGGTAAGATGGTGATCTCTATAGCTTTTGAGCAACAACGTTGCTCAAACTAGGTATACATCTCTTACATTTGAGTGAGACATTAAGCCAAGAACTTGTCCCAACTACTTTGTGATTTCTCTAATCATTAAATCTTAAAAGGCATTAATAAGAAATGAAAAAACCAAATGATACATCTATTATAGAAAATAAGGTTGCCTTTCAAGTAGGAAAATGTCCAAGGAAAATACAAACCAAACAAGCCATTAATGGGCATTCGGCTCTCAACATAATTGAATATACTCCTAAGGGTCAAAAGACTCAAGATACACCCAACATGTGTCAACATCAGGCTACACTCAACACAGAAAATACCAAAAAGCAATAATAAGGAAAGCATATTCTTCATGCCACATTTCCCTTAGTAGTAATCCTTCATCCACTGAGGTGCCTTCTTAAGCTAGAGGGTTGGTTTTGGGTTGGTTTTGCTCCAAAGGCATTAGCTAGAGGGTTGGGACTAACTATTAAGCTCATATCTTTCGGGCGTATTCATTCCTCTACATATGAGTCTCTTTTTATTTGTCAATCCATATGTTCCTTTACTGCCCTTCCTATGTATATGGACGATATCATCATGGCAGTAGACAACTTGGATGAAATTACTCGTATGTTCGCAAACAGATTTTATGTCACGATCATAATCAAATATATGCATACCTTTACATATTTAACCACCACAAGGCCCAACATCTCATGTTGTCCAACAACTTATTTGTAATTGGGAAGAAGCTTTACATGTCGTCTATTACATCAATTATGCATCTAGTCGTGGATCATGTTTTCTTTTCACCAACACCATTCACTTCAAGGGATTCAATGATTTTCATTTGGCAAGGTTCATGGATTCCCATCATTCTATCACTAGTTTTGCCATCTATTTAGGATCATCCTCTTGTCTCATGGAGGTCTAAGAAACAACCTATAGTTTATTGGAGTTCTTCAAAAGCAGAACGTAAAGCTTTTGCTCACACAATTATACACCTAGTCGTGGATCATATTTTCCTTCCACCAACACCATTCACTTCAAGGGATTCAATGATTTTGATTTGGCAAGGTTCATGGATTCCTATTGTTCTATCACTAGCTTTGCCATCTATTTAGGATCATCCTCGTCTCATGGAGGTCTAAGAGACAACCTATTATTTATTAGAGTTCTTGAAGAACGTAGAGCTTTTGTTCTCACCACTTGTGAGATTCAATAGTTAACATTTCTTCCTTGGGATTTGTGTTCCTTTTGCATAACTTGTTCTCTACTGTGGTAACAAGTCTTCCCTCTACATTAACATAGAGCTCTTGCTCTCACCACTTGTGAGATTCAATAGTTAACATTTCTTCTTTGGGATTTGTGTTCTTTTTGGACAACTTGTTCTCTACTGGGGTAACAAAATAAACTGTGAATATTCTTTGTTTTACCAGCATGAAATCATTGATCGAGAGATATAACACTTGCAAGGAAGAAGATCAAAATCTGAAAAATCCAGAATCTGAAGTCAAGGTACTCTCTAATGATTGTTCTTCAAAACTGCCCCTTATTTTTTTTTCCGCCATAATGGCTACATGTAAAATGTATTTGAGGTATATCATCATTGTGTTTGTTTATTCTTGATTTTGTTGAATTATAATTCTTTTTTTTATATGTAAAAAGAAAGACCAAACCACTCTCCCTAAATTAGATAGACATTTGGCCAATCTCTCAATTCCGGCAGTTACTCTGACTCTGGTTATTTTATCTCACATAATTCCTACATTTCGCATGCATCAAGTGTATCAACTAAATCCAAGGCATTATCAAAATAACCGTCTTCCAGCTTCATAATCCATCGATCTATCTTCCTTATTATAACACAACTTGAAAATAGATTACATAGAACAACCTAAAACTTAATTAACAAAGCGAGTATACAATTCAGCCATCATACCCCTTTTGTCACAAAAAAAAAAAAAAAGCATGAATAGAATTCAAACACAAAATTAACAAAAGAAAAAAAAATAACTTGTGAAAACTTACCAATTAGTTCAAGCTTCTTGCATTTATCTCAACCACGAATCTATGAATATATGGGATCACACTTTGCAAATCGGTATCAAACAGAATGCAAAATCAGAGAATAATCAGAATTCTTGAATATTTATCAAGCTAAAATATCAGCACCCGATGTCTATAATAATTTTATTCATATAGGATCAACCATTCAAGCATAATAAGCACATAAGGAACTACCAAAAAGGAAATATACCTTATGGCTATCACCATGTCCACAGAATGTATCTTAGCTAAATCACGTAAGTAATATTGCATAAGAGACAAGACAGAATAGTCTTCACAAGTATGGCAATGCCATATTTGCACGAAGCTGGTTAATGACAGTAACTCAAATTAAATAGTACATATTTTATAGAGCTAATCTTCTATGGTAGTGTCAAGATTAAGAACTACCTATTTTTCAAAAGATTAGGCGGTTACTTTAAGTCCCGTGAGTTGTTTTATACCCAAGCACACACCACCTCATGCAAGAATCCTTCGTACTCTTAAGAATGGATAACTGTACACAAGCCTACGTAACTGGTTAGAAATCAAATTTTTCATTTAGAAGAATAAGGAAACAAAGAACACACTCTTGCCAAATGAGCTCTTGTACAAGGGGGCGTGTTAAGAGAAGTGATAAAACTATTGATATACCTTCGTCCAACAACTAAAATATGGACAATGTACAAACCCATCTTTAATCAAGTGCTGATATACAATTTTTATTAACAAGAATGGAGCAGCAAGGATCAAATTCCGAATCAGTTAGTCATGGAAGCTCTAATATTAGGTCAAAGACCAAGTCCTAAAATCTAAAGCTACAAAGAGAAAACTCTTATTATATCCAACAAATAGTATTAGCTTGTAGAAACTTATTTTTGTTTATAATGAAATTTAGGATAGTTAAGTCTGAAAAAATTACTTTAGAGAGAATTAGTTTTATATTAGAAATGTTCATTTAAAAAATGTTAAGACATGAGTTTGTTTTGGTAGTGTGAATTAAAATTGCTTTGGGAATGCGAGAATACTTAAAATCTAGTAAAGCATTATGTTTTGGGTAAATATTTATTTTTTTAACAAAGGCAAAGTGGGACCTTGAACCTAAAATGCATTTTGGGCAGAAGTATCAAAATACTATTTCTACCATAATACTTTGAGGACGCCATATTGCAATTTGGGAATTGCAAGCAAATCAATTTCGCCCACTATAATTAGTTTCATGGTCTTTTAATGCTTTCTGATCCTCTAGAATCATCAATAGTGTAGTTTCTATAATGTCATTACTATCTTACGATTCAGAATAGCAATATATTCCAACATATGAAGAGCTTGTTGTAGACAAGCAAGGATCGAGCATGATTCCTAAGATCCAACTTAATCGGGGTTAATAACCACATTCATTTTTGCCATAATTGATATTCTAGAATCCTGATTAACAAAGTCAAATAAACTATTTTTTGAGTAATGAACTACCGTATAAACATAACTCTAATGTTATTCAGTCTTAGAAACAGAGTTGAGAGAGAAGTTGAGAATTCATGATTGTGTTGATTCTGAAGAATATTCTGATTACAAGAGTTGCTAGTATATTTGCTGTTGTATTTATAATAGGCTGAGAGAGAGAGCGCTAACAGAATTAGTTAGAGCTGACTGTACACCTCATCAGTGACAGCTCAGCTATAGTCATGCTGAAACTAAGATTTCCCCCTCAAAAATGATGGCTGAGAGAGAATCAATCTATCAACTATCAAGCACCTGCGTTTGTTACTAAGATCACTAAAAGTTGATTCAACCAAGGGTTTGTTGAGGCAGTCAGCAATCTGGTCATCAGCAAGAACATAAGTGACAATCAGATTGCCTGCAATAACTTTTTCCCTGAGAAAGCAGAGATCAATTTCCATGTGCTTAGTTCTTGCATGGAGAACAGGATTGTTTGAGAGGTTGACTGTGCTGAGATTGTCACAATAAAGAGTTGGAGGGGGAGATGGAATTTGAAGCTCAAACAAGAGGGATTGTATCCGTAGCACCCCAAACGTAGTATTAGCAAGGCTCCTGTATTCAGCCTCAGTGCTAGAACGGGCAACCAGGGATTGCTTCTTGCACCAGGTTAGGTTCAAGGAAGATGGCAAAGCCAGAGGTGGACCTCCGGTCAGCAAGGTCAGCTGCCAAATTAACATCACAGAAAGCCAAAATGAGGATATAAGAGGCTGTAGGTACAGGCTGAAAATACAGACCAAGGGTGGCGGTGCCCTGGAGATACCTTGAAGTTCTTTTCACTGACTTCAAATGAGAGTTCAAGGGTTGTAAACTGGAGAGCACAAACAATCGAGCTATAGAGGGAAGGGTCATCAAAGTAGTCACTTCCAAAAGAGTTTGAGAGAGCTTGACATAGGAATGGAGATTCCCTTAGCATCTTGCATGTCAACTTTAGTGAGGAGATCACGAATGTACTTGGCTTGAGATATTAGAAGGTGACCATCAGGTAACTTAACAACCTCAATTCCTAGATCATATAGAGGACCAAGTAGCTTTAGAGCAAATGTGGAGTTAAGCTGAGAAATAAGAGTCTGGATGGAAGAGGGTGAGGACCCTATGATGATTATAAGATCAGACACTAGGGGTAATCTAAACAAAGAGTGAGGGATTGCATTTACTTGATTTAAACCTAAATTGGAGAAGAGTGGCAAAGAGTTTATCAAACCAAGCACGAGGAGCTTGCTCGAGGCCATAAAGAGACTTGTGCAGCTTGCAAACAAGGATAGGATTGGAAGACACAAACCTCGAAGGCTGAGTCGTATATACCTCCTTATGAAGGTGACCATTAAGAAAGGCGTTGTTGGCATCCAGTTGTTGAATATCCCAACTATACGTAAGAGCAAGGGTGAGAAGAACTCAGATAGTGATTGGCTTGACACTGGAGAAAATGTTTCACTCTAGTCAAAGTCGGGTTTATGAAACCCTTTGGCCACAAGATGGACCTTGTAACGGCTGATTAAGCCATCAACATGTTCTTTAACAAGATATACCCATTTACATCCAATGCGAACATGATGGAGTGGTAGGGGAACAAGGGACCAGGTATGGTTTTTTAGCAGGGCATCATATTCATCCTAACCACTAAGGACTTGAGAGAGCATCCTAGAGTGTAGTAGGTTTAGTGAGTAAGAAGTAAGGTAGGATTGAGTCTATGATTAACAATGCTAACTTTGGAATGATTTGTTGTAGGATGATGATTAATGGGTCTAGCAGATTGAGAGTTTGCTTCAGGATCAGCAAGGGAAGAAGGAACCAGAGATGAAGGAGATGGAAGGTGGGTTGGTAAGGAAGGAACTATATTGATAGGTTCAGCCATTGTAGGAGGGTTATGCAAAATGGGACGATCAAGTAAAGGTGAAGTAGGAAAATAAAGGGGTGATTGAGGGTGGAAGGGATAGACAAAGATGGAAACGAGGTAGAAAAAGAGGTAACAATTTGGTTCTTGGTGGAGGTGGCAAAAGGAAATTGGTATTCATTGAATAAGACATCTTTGAAAATATAGATGCAGCCAAAATAGGAGAAGCATTTAAAGCCACAGAGTAGCCTAGAAAAGTACACTTGGAGGACCTGAAATCCAACTTATGTCAGTTGTAGGGGCGTATCATAAGGAAGCAGGCACAACCAATTATCTTCAATTGCTTATAATCAAGGAGACGACCATGATTTTGTGAAAGGGATCATCAAAGTTAAGAGAACTTGATGGAAGTCTATTGATGAGATAGACTCATGCAAGAAACACATGATCTCAGAAATGGAAAGGCATGGAGGCTTGAGCAAGTAATGTGAGCCTAAGCTCAACAATATGACGACGCTTGCGCTCAACAGCACCATTTTGATGGTGCGTGTATGGGCAGATAATGTTGTGAAGGATACCAAAATCAGCAAGAGTTTTGGGAAAACTTCAAAATTCCCCACCCTAATCAAATTGAAGGGATTTGATTTTATGACCAAGTTGAAGCTCAACCATCTTGAACTCTAAGAAGCACTGTAAGGCGGCAGATTTAGCCTTTAAAAGGTTAATCATGTATACCTTGTGGAAGCATTCACAAAGGAAATGTAATACCGAAAGCCATAAAAAAAGGCATTGGTTAGGTCCCCACAAGTCAGTGAACACAAGTTCAAGAGGAGTGTTGTAGTGTGTAGTGGAAGGCTTAGATCAAAGCCTATGAATCTTTCCTTGACAACAAGCAGAACAGAAATCATGGACACTTTTATTTGGAAACAAAACATTACAATTCTAATGAACATGTTTTACTACAATGGATTAAGGGTGCCCTCTTCTGTGATGCCACAAGGCATATTGTGAAATATCACTATTAGAAAATACAGAGGAATTAGAACTAGATACAGACATGTCTAAACAAGGTGTTGTAGCAGTAAGAAAGACAGGTTCGAGTGATTGCACCTGATATTCAAAAAGTAGGTGAAGGTTGGGGAATTTGTATGAATGTCCGTTTGATAACCAGCTGTAAAAACAAAATCATCCAACGGTTAATATTGATCTTGCACACAGTTTGAGGTTGGTCAAAATGGACCAACGGATTAGAAAGCTACCTTAGCCAATGGGTTTCCCAACTAGGAACCAAACAGACCCTAAGCCATCCAAACCAACCTTTGTGGAAAACATATTTAATACAGTAGGATGGATGAAATTCAAAGAAAACATGATTGTCTTTAGCAAATTGGCTTACACCAAGTAAGTTACAAGTGATGTGAGGAATATGCAATAAATTGTGTAAATGTAGAGAGTGGTGTGTGGTTGTGCAGGTGAGTGAAAACATGAAGTGCCAATGGATTTAATAGAAAGAGCTTGACCCATATAAAAGGCACTAATGCCATCAAGGTCTACACATTGATCAACAAACTAAGCATTAGGAGTGACATGATGGAAGACTCTCGAATCAAGATACCAATCCAGATGTTTTGGTGCAAATCCGGTAGTATCAGGATGGAATGTGCCAAGTGGACCAACATAATGTTGGTGAATTACAGGGGGTTGGAGTTCACATAGTATGCATGTGGTGGTCGAGGACAAAAGTGTGAAGGGACGTCGTGTGGAGGGTGATATGTTGGAGGTTGGTTGCTATATCCGTATCTGTGCCAAGCGCCAGCAAGTTATGGCATCATGACTTATTTTGTGACAGATGTTACAAAACAAATGGGAGCGATAGCCACCGCGTCCTCGAAAGTGTCCTCCACGGCCATTGCGTCTTATACCAAATGGAGGACGGCTAGTATAGTAGGATCCTTTACCATATTGCATCGATCCAGTAGATTGAACCCAGTTACTGTCAGTTAAAAGCTTCGATTCATCTTGATTTTGAGGAATATGTTGTGGTTAAGCTCCATACTGAGGATACTATGCCACATTAGCTGAAAACAAGTCTGGTATACTCTTTTTGGGTAGATCAAGCCTAACTTCAAATGTGAGAAGCATGTATTCAACATCATCCATTGAATAAGGATCTAATTTACTGATTAGGTTAGTCACAAACACTTCATAATCGTCAGTGAGACCTTCAAGTATTACATCGATATATTCTTGCAATGTAATCGGACATCCAATCAAGCCTAATGAATCAACGATCGTCTTCAATTTTAACAGATACTCCGACACTTTTCCTGAACCTTTCTTCGTGCTTTGAAGTTCCTGTCTAAGTTGTTGCACCTTTACGCGTGTGATTTTCTCCAAATACGAGTGAACCCGATCCAAAAGTTGATTTGATTTCACACAACCAACCACTCGAATGGAGAGAGAATCAGAATGTGAAAATAACAGCCATGAAAATAGTAGTTGATCTTGTTATTCCCACTTTTGAAACTCTTCGTTTACAACATTGTTCAAACGATCTTCTTCAATGGCAAATTTGTGAGGAACAGTAAGATTTACAATATACCTATGCAGTTTGTGATCTTTAATTGCAGATTCAATTTGTTGCTCCTAGATCAAGAAATTCCTATCATCAAGCTTCATAGAAATCAGCTGAGAGAAACTAATCATCGCAGGTGTTGACATGATCGGTTGTTGAGAATTGTGTTTCACTGTGATCATGATTTTTGTTTGTGGGAGAAGTGGAATTCATGATTTAGGGTTTCAAAGAATGTACCAGAGCTTAAAGCTCTACACCATCTTAGAAACAATGAGAGAGAAGAGTTAAGAGAGAATTTGAGAATTTACAATTATATTGATTCTGTAGAATATTCTGATTACAATAGTTAAGAGTTGCTAGTACATTTGCTGTTGCATTTATAACAGGCTGAAAGAGAGAACTAACAGAATTAGTTAGAGCTAACTGTACACCTCATCAGTGACAGCTCAGCTATAGTCATGCTGATAGCATAACTTATGAGCATGCTTGGAAGCACACTACGCAGAAGAAGCTTCTCCAGGGATATACACACTAAGATTCAGCATTAAGCTAGACACAACTATTGCCACTCTTTTGGTAACTGATATGATATGGAACAAAAAGCTAGAACTAGCTCACACCCACTCCCCTCTACATCCCACTATCTCAACCACCCCACTTTGCTCAATTCCACTACACTTTGTCCATTCCTCTCATTTGCAATAATTCAGTTTATCATTGTTATTATTTTAAGTATTTGTGTAATCCTAGAGCACTATAAATAGGTTCCTTGTAAGCTCTCAAACTCATTCAATCAATATCAAATACATAGAGCTCATTTGAGTGTTTCTTTCTTTTCCTTTGCATTCTGTGCCATTTTGGTAATCAGAGCAAGGTTCCCAGAACTTGCTGCGCCTTAGGTTGAGTTAGAGAGAGCGGAAACAGTGAGTGGGTAGTTATTCCCTCACCGGAAAAATTTAGGTCATAACAAAACACTCATTTCCAGTCCGTTTTTGACAAAACCGCCACCGCAGAAGTGTCCGGAAGGTCCCAAAACCTTGGGATACTAAGTTTCGATAAAACGGAACTCATTTGAGGTTAGAACAGCCTCGCCGGAAAATCGAGCTTTGCCGAAAATTCAGAGGTTGAAGACGATACTTTTAACACTGGTTCAACAACCGCTGTTAAAAGTTTGAACAACCGCTGTTAAAAGTTTGGACTTTCTACAACAGTTTTTCATCAAGCTGCTGTCAAAAGTATCCCACACCACATCCTGCCACGTGTACCATTGACTCAGGTTTGACCAGATATTTTTTACACATTAGCTCCTTATATTTCATTGTAGCCTATATCATTCCCAAATTACATATTGGCCCCTATAGTTTTATTAAATTCACCTTTTACCCCTAAATGTTTTGAAGTTACAAACTTACCCCTATCCATCTAAAATTACCATTTTACCCCTAAGCCTTCCAAATTTCTTATTTTCCCTTATTCACTTTCAGAATTACCTTTGTACCCCTAAAAATTATCTTTTCACCTTACCTTCTCAAAATCTCCTATTATCCTTATTCCTTAAAAAAAACTAAAAAAAAATACAAAATGCCACCAAGAAGAAATGTTCCTGAGAATGAAATGGAAGAGCTTAGAAGATTAATCCAACAACTCCAAACCACTGTTACCATGCAACAAGCACAATTGGAGGAGCAAGGGAGATGATTGGATGGAGAATCTGATGCTAGTGATTCCTCTTCCAGCACCAGCCGTCAACCACAACGACAACAATTCTGGAGTGACAACATCAGAGTGGATATTCCTAATTTTGAAGGTAAACTTCAACCCGATGAGTTTGTTGACTAGTTGCAAACCATTAAGCGAATATTTGAGTTGAAGGAAGTTCCTGATGCTCAAAAAGTCAAAATTGTCGCGATAAAGCTCAAAAAACACGCCTCCATATGGTGGGAGAATCTTAAGAAAAGGCGTGAACGGGAAGGAAAAAATAAGATCAAATCTTGGGATAAGATGCGTCACGAGCTATGTTGCCCGGATACTTAGTACGATACGGATACGACACGACACGGATACGGGGATACGGGGCATTTTAAAAAAATCAAGATACGATACGGCCTAGATACGTTTATAGAATTTTTACAAAAAATACATCTGAGATCAATTCTAAGCACTTAGGTTAGAGTTAGACCCAGCACTAGAGCCCCCTTCCCCTCCACCAGTTTCAACCATTTCACTAAACATCAAGCAAACAGCAAACATTTTAAAACAACAATGGGAGGATGGCATTGGCAGCAGCAAACACAACAAAATAAAGACAAAAAATAGCAGCACACACAAAAACAGCAACACATTGGCATTATGAATTAACAATCAGCAACACACACAATAAAATAAAGACAAAAACATTAAAGTGCAGCACACACAAGAAATCAATTCAAATCAAAACTGTAAAAATAAAAATTGTTGAATTAAAAAAAATCATTGAACAAACTTCTGAGCAATGAAGTGTAGAAGCTCTGATAGCAGAACCTTGAAACAGAGATGCAGCTTGAAGACGATGGGATGCTGAAGAAGAAGAACGTTGAGGAAGAAGGCGGGATGCTGAGGAAGAAGAAACATGACGTCGACAACGAGCACACGGAAGAAAAACATTGAGCTCTGCTTTAGAAGCTCACGAAACAGAGCACGACAAGAGGAAGAAGACAGAGCGGAAGAAGCTAGAAGAAGATGAAGGGCAAACGTGACGAAGAGGAAGATGATGGACTTAGTCAAATGATGGAGGAGGAAGGCTCTGGAAGCTTGAACCATCCATCAACGAAGCTGGTGGTCGAACGAAGAATGGGCAGCGCGTCGTGATGGAGGAGAATAGAGCAGCCCTAAATGAAATGCATATTGAATTTGGGTGGAAAGCAAAAAGTCATTCACGTTTTGTGCCATTCAGCAATTAAAGTATTTAATTTTTTAATTGTGTATCGTATCCTCTGTGCGTAAGCCGTATCCCACTTGAGCTTCGCGTATCGGAGCCGTATCCCATGTGTATCTGTTTTTGGGTTTCAATTAAATTATTTTTTTTAATTCCGATACTTTTTGGATACGTATCGGGACGTATCGGTCGCGTATCGGTATTCGATACGTGTCTGATACGGGTACTTCTCCATTTTTGGAGTATCTGGGCTTCACAGGTCACGAGTTAACACGTAAGTTTTTACCTGACCATTATTACCAAGATAATTTTATTCAATTACATAACTTGCGACAGAAATCTCTTTCCGTGGCAGAGTACACCAGCGAATTTGAAAAACTAATGATGAAATGTGATATCCAAGAAAAAGACGAACAAATCATGGCCCGATATCTTGGAGGATTAAATGTAGACATTGTCAATCTAGTCCAGCTACAACAATACTGGACTTTAGAAGATGTAATTCGTCTCTCTATCAGAATAGAGAAACAACTCTCCAAGAAACCGCAACCCCCTTCCTCCTGAAATCCTTTCTACACACAAAAAACACAAACCACACCACCATACACCAAACAAAACCCAAACACAAACCACTCATCCATACACCTCAAATAAATCCCAACAGCCAAACCCTCCAGAGACAACCCCCCAGGACCCCCATCAAAATCCAAAACATCTCTCCAATGTTTCAAATGCAAAGGTTTCGGACATATAGCCTCAGACTGCCCAAGCCGAAGAGTCATCACCATCCTTGAAGGAGAAGCATATGAGCTTTCTAATGAAGAACCTAAAGGAGAAGTTATAGCAGTCGTGTATGATGATGAAGACACGCTCGCAGATCATGGAGAATTGCTAGTTGTCAGGCGAAGTCTACACACGGCGCAGGTTAAAGAAGAACCTTGGCTGAGGCACAACATCTTCCACACCCGATGCACTACTCAAGGTAAAGTATGTGATGTCATCATAGACAGTGGAAGCTGTGAAAATGTCGTCTCTAATTATATGATGGACAAGCTCAAATTGCCGACACAGACTCATCCACATCCCTATAAGTTACAATGGCTTAACAAGGGAAATGAAGTCAAGGTTTCTAAACAATGCCTTGTATCATTCTCGATCGGGCAAAAATACAAAGATGATGTCTGGTGTGATGTCATTCCGATGGATGCATGCCACCTCCTCTTAGGAAGACCATGGCAGTATGACAGACGAGCACAATATGATGGTTATGCCAATACCTATTCCTTTACTAAAGATGGAGTCAAAGTCAAACTAACTCCACTGTTACCAAGTGAATCAAGTTGTGGTGAAAAGAAAACAACTCCAATGGTATCTTTAGTTACTAAAATAACTAAAGGTAGGGCAAGTCATATGAGATTCTTACTATTGGTTGAACAAAATTGTGGAACAAATCTACCACTAGAAATTGTTCGGCTTCTTTCAGAATTCCCAGATGTTGCTCCAAAGGAAATTCCTTCGGGACTACCACCCATGCGCGCCATTCAACATGCCATAGACTTTGTTCCAGGAGCAGTTATTCCAAATAAACCTGCCTACCGCATGAACCCGCAAGAACATGCAGAAGTGCGAAAACAGGTTGAAAGCTTATTGAACAAGGGGTTAATTCAGGAAAGTGTCAGTCCTTGCGCTGTTCTGGTGATATTAGTCCCTAAAAAAGATGGAACATAGAGAATGTGCATGGATAGTCGAACAGTCAACAAAATCACTGTCAAGTATCGATTTCCGATACCTCGACTTGACGACATGTTGGATCAGTTGCATGGTGCTACTATCTTCTCCAAGATTGATCTATGCAGTGGATACAATCAGATTAGGATCCGTCCAGGAGATGAATGGAAGACTGCCTTTAAGATTCGAGATGGACTTTACAAGTGGACGGTCATGCCTTTTGGGCTTTCTAATGCCCCAAGCACCTTTATGCGCCTCATGAACCAGGTACTTTGATCATTCATTGACAAATTTGTAGTAGTATACTTCGATGATATCCAAATCTACAGCAAAAGTAAAGAAGTACATCTAGGGCACATACAGAAGGTTTTAGAAGTTCTTCAAGAGCAAAAACTCTACGTCAACCTGGAAAAATGTTCTTTCCTAACCGAAGAAGTGATTTTTATTGGGTACATTGTTACTGCTAAGGGTATCAAGGTAGATCCAAGCAAAGTCGAGGCAATTCAATCCTGGCCTACTCCTCAGTCTATCCATGATGTCCGAAGTTTCCACGGCTTAGCTTCTTTTTATCGCCGTTTCATCAAGAATTTCAGCACCATAGCAGCATCCCTCACTGACTGCATTAAAGGTGATAAATTTCAATGGATAGAACTAGCACAGAAAAGCTTTGATCAGCTAAAAGAACACCTGACTAAGACACCCGTATTAGCACTTCCAAACTTTGACCAGGTATTTGAAGTCAATTGTGATGCTTCTAACATTGGTATTGGTGCAGTGCTCAATCAGGAAGGACGACCAATTGCTTTCTTCAGTGAGAAGTTAAATGATGTAAAGCTTAAATACTCCACGTACGATAAGGAATTCTATGCCATCGTACGTGCACTACAACATTGGAGTCACTACCTACTTCCAAAAGAATTCATTCTTTATTCTGACCATGAAGCCCTCAAATATCTCAATTCTCAACAAAAGGTCAGCAGCTGGCATGCAGCATGGATCGAATTCCTACAAGCTTATTCAATTTTGATCAAACACAAGGCAGGACGCCATAACTCTGTCGCTGATGCACTCAGTCGACGCCAAGTCTTGCTTTCCACACTGCAAGTGAAGGTTATTGGTTTTGAGACACTCGCTGAATTGTACCAAGATGACCCAAATTTTAGTGTTTTCTGGAAATCAACTGAAGGTCAACATTTTTAGCGTTACCATCGGCATCAAGGGTTCTTATTTAAGGACAATGTCTTATGTGTCCCACGCTGTTCCTTAAGAGAATCCATCATCTGGGAAGCTCATAATGGAGAATTAGCGGGCCACTTTGGTCGAGACAAGACTGTTTCACTCATCAAAGAGAACTTTTATTGGCCCAAGCTTGAAAAGGATGTCAACCGACATATTCAGCGTTGCAGGACTTGTCAAAACACCAGACTATACATGCCCTTACCAGTACCAATTGCTCCATAGGAAGACGTCAACATGGACTTTATTCTTGGACTACCAAAAACTCAAAGGCAAAAGGATTCCATTATGGTAGTTGTGAATTGACTCTCAAAAATGGCTTATTTTGTCCCTTGTCAAAAGACTAATGATGCTGTCCACATCGCTGACTTGTACTTCCGAGAGATTGTCCGGCTGCATGGGATTCCAAGAACCATCACCTCTGATCGGGATGTCAAATTTTTAAGCCATTTTTGGAGAACCTTATGGAAGAAGATGGGCACCAAGTTGCAATTCAGTAGTGCCAGTCATCCCCAAACAGATGGACAAACAGAAGCGATCAACAGAATATTGGGCAACTTGTTGCGAAGCTTTGTTGGCGATAATATTCGCCAATGGGACCTCATCTTCAGCCAAGCTGAGTTCGCTTACAATAACTCATTTAATCAGGCTACTGGAAGGTGTCCATTTGAAGTTGTATATGGTGCGCGACCTCTTAGCCCCTTGGACATGGTTCCAGATTCTACAAAAAATCAATTTAGTGTTGACGCTGACCAGAGAGCCAAGGAAATTAAGAAACTTCATGAGCAAGTTCGAGCAAGGATCGAAAGTCAAATTTTGAAGTATAAAGCCCGAAAAGACAAGCATCGAAAGCAGCAAAGTTTCAAGGAAGGAGATTTGGTATGGATTCACCTTCGAAAGGAAAGGTTTCCAAAACAACCTAATGCCAAGTTACTCCCAAGAGCTAATGGCCCGTTCAAAGTCATTCAAAAGATCAATGACAATGCCTATAAGATCGAATTGCCAGGATCATATGGAGTATCAGCCACATTCAATGTTGCAGATCTATCACCCTTCTTTGATGAAGAAAATAATTTAAGCCTCGAGGACGAGTCTTCTCCAACCCAGGGAGAATGATATGGAACAAAAAGCTAGAACTAGCTCACACCCACTCCCTTCTACATCCCACTCATCTCAACCACCCCACTTTGCTCAATTCCACTACACTTTGTCCATTCCTCTCATTTGCAATAATTCAGTTTATCATTGTTATTATTTTAAGTATTTGTGTAATCCTAGAGCACTATAAATAGGTGCCTTGTAAGCTCTCAAACTCATTCAATCAATATCAAATACATAAAGCTCATTTGAGTGTTTCTTTCTTTTCCTTTGCAGTTTGTGCCAAGATATCAATTGCATATCTTAAGTTTAAAACCTCATTTAATTTCAAATCTTCAACATTAGATATATAAATCACATCACATATAACAAATCCATATGAAAGTTGCCAGCATATAACTTTGAGTTGAAACCATATGTTCACTCAAATGGTCCATATGGACCCAAAACCAGTTTAGGACAAAAGGAAAAGAGAATGGTGAAGATGGATTGGAGGTAACATTCTGAAACAGAGGAAGGCTTAGACTTGGAAGGAAATTCATCTTTTATTCCCTTTCAAATGTCATGCATTGAATTTCCTCCAAGTAAGAGGAAAAAGGAAATGAACATTACCCCCAAGCAATAAGCAGGCCTTTTTAAAGTTAAGTTTTCTTTTGAGAGTTATGGTTTTATGCTAATTATGAATGTTTATTGATGGTAACTGTGCAAGGTTAGGGATTTCATGTTTTGTCTGGACTCGATTTTATCATTCTAATTTTCTCTTCTAAACGTAACACCTTTCAGACAAGTTAATTAGATCCCCAAAAGTATTAATTACCTCTAGTCCTAAAAAAAGTCATTGTGTACAATTTGGTCCTAAAATGCATAAATGTATTCAGATGATTTCTCAGCCTTCTATATCAGCAATTGACACAAGGACTAAATGGTCAGTAAATTTGCACATTCAGGGACCAATTACACAACCAGATTTTCAAAGACTAAATTGTGAACAAGTTTGCACATTTGAGAACTAAATTATACACAAGAATCACTCTTGGAGACCAAAGATAAATAAGGTCACACTTGTAGGGACCGAATTGTAAATTAATTCCATTTCAAACTTTAACCTGTTTGAATGAAGAATTTTAGAATCCTACATATTGTTAAACTAATAAGTAGAGATTATAAAAAGAGTCAATGATGAAAGCAATTGTAAATGGTAATCTAAAATGATTAAACAAAAAAGAGGAATTTTAAAATTCTCTTTTAACATGTTATTGGAAACTCCTCTTATTTGCACTAAAAATTATCAAGTGAGAATTCTGTAGCATTTTTAAAACTCTTTCTTGTCATTCAAGGATATTGTTAATTTCAAAATTCTCCACCTTTATTTGATATTTGAATAATAAAGTTTTTATCAATTTTAAGGTTAGTTTTACTTTTTACTATTCTCTGTAGTGACTCAATATTAGATTGTGAAAGGAAACAACACATCAGACTATAATTCTACTATAAAGAAAAAATAATATTATCTGGCTACTGCTAATTATAAAGATGACAATCAAAACGACCCGCAATGGGTCATGTTGAAGCATTTTGTTAGGACCAACCTCAATATGATAAAGACCATCCCTTTCATTTTTTTCTGTCTGCATTACTCATTTATGCCATTTTACTTGATAACTGATAGTTTTGGCAGAGGGAGGCAGAAGTTCTAAGGCAGCAACTGCAGAATCTACAAGAAAACCATCGGTACAACCTTTTCTATTAAATACTAATTTGTCAAGCAATTTTTTAAAATTCTATAAAGAAAATAAAAGATGTACTGTTTCAGAAGTGCTTCAGCATCAGACATGAAGGTATTACCATACATCAGTTGATCATCTGTGTTATGGCATGATGCATTGAATCCAACAAATTGTTCATGAAATATTATTAGGATTTGATTATCACTCACTCCAAATCCATATATTCCTGAATCAATAGAAATGAAATTATAATCCCTGCTAAAAGAAATAATCTTCTAATCCATTTTGGAGTAGATAAAAATTATATGAAGAAACAATGACGTCAAAATAATTCAAAGTTCCAAAATAAGGCATCCTATATATGAAACCACTTCGGTCATACTCATTTCATATTTCAATTATTTAGTTGGAGCCCTTGGAACTAAGAAAAACAATAAGATTACTATGCCATAAAGTCATACACTACCCTTAAATACCCACTTCACTTGTCTGTTACCCTCTCAATACAACCAAATATAACCTGACGTCTGTATCAATATAAATTTCTGAAATAAAAAGGGGTACCAAATTTTCTTCATTCAAAAAATGATGACAAAGAGTTAAAGGAAATGTAAACAATAAACATTCCTTCTATACTAAGCAAGATTGGTTTTTAGAAGTAAGGGTGGACCAGATTGAAACTATCTGGTACTCTATGAGTGAGTTTTCAGATCACACGGAGATTCACAAGCAGATGCCAAGTTATGAAAGTACAGATTTTTCCACAAAATAAATTACCTGTATGACCTAGTTGGAAGAGATGAAGAGACAGTCTAAAATATTTGAATAATACGCACAATAGTCATAATGCCTTGCTCTGGATCAGTCACACCAATAGATTCTTTTTACTTTTTTTTTTTTAGAAAACAAAAAGCATGAAAAATAGTAAATCCAGAAGCAGGATTCACTTTTCTCTCCGTATTAGACTACTTTCAATAAGCATTAAGGAAGGTTTTGGTAGAAGTGATGGATTCTGTTTTTCAAATAAAGAAAAATAAAAGGCAAACAACACACATCAATCCTAGGATTACATACACACAATAGAATTGAATAAAAATTCTACTATGGAGCAACCAAAATCAATCAAACACTATTTTAATATAAATTTTCTTTGTTTACAAATACTGATAATTAATTAAACACAACAAATTCATGTATCTAGACAACTAACATTTTGAGGACACAGGCAATTGATGGGAGAACAGCTTTACGGTTTGAATGTCAGGAACCTACAAGATCTGGAGAATCAACTGGAAATTAGCCTCCAAGGGGTCCGAATGAAAAAGGTCAAGTGCCTTTTAGATACACTGATAAAAAATGAAGATAAATATGCTTGATTGATTAATTTCATTAAGGACAAAGCCAAACCCTCAAAAGCAATTAACAAGTTTCATAAATTCTGCAGGAACAAATTCTAAGGGACGAAATCCAAGAGCTCAACCGAAAGGTCTTTTTGAGAAGTGACCTTCTCTAATTTTCCTCCTGAAAGTTTTATAACACTGCTGACCATTATATCTTATTTTTCACAAATGCAGGGAAGCCTTATCTATCAGGAAAATGTGGAACTTTGCGAGAAGGTAAACCTCATTCAACAAGAGCACACACAACTATACAAAAAGGTAGCAGAGCTTAGTTAATAAATGTATAGCATCCGAAAATATCACAAGATCACTTATATATTCACTTAGGCCATTAAGTGCAACAATTTTCTAGCACAGATTACTTAACAATAAAGCTTGATGTCCCAGGTCTATGGTACAACAGATATGGCCGTAACAAGCAGAAATGTATTTGTTCCACTTCCATATGGTACACATGCAGGAGGGCATCTACAAGAACTAGTCCAACTTCAGTTATGCCAGCCTGAGCAAGAAGCTTGTGAGACACCAGGCAGTGGCACAAAATGAAGGTCGTGCCTAATTTGATCCAATATCTTAGCAACAAAATTGAAAAAGAAAGATATAATGATATTGCAGCATAATAATCACACATGTCCAAAGAAGTGATGAGCTCTTGTGGATGAATATTACTCACTTCACTCATAGAATCCCAGCAGAGAAGAATGCACTTCCAGAAATTATATGGGATTATTAGATAAAACACTATCAGTAAAAGGTCATTTTTGTAAAACTGCATATGAAAAAATCTTGAATAACATAGCATGGACGTAAAATTTGCCTTCTGTAACCAACAATTCTATGGAGAAAAACTATTAAAAAATTGATATATCCCACACAAATTCTTCTGTCACCCATCATAATACACAAAATATATATAAGAGAAAAACAAAGAGTTGTTATGGTTAATGTAGGAAGAATTCATATACTTTATCAGCTCTATATACTTCAATGCATGCCTGTAAGGAACCTCTTGGATATCAACACAAGAAATCCTTTATAACTATGAAGGTGAATCTACCAGATTTTTTCCAGTCTTTTATTAAAAGCAAAAAACAATTGTCATGTTCAATGAAATCATCATTAATACTTCACCACAGACGGTGTAGATAAGTGACAAGCGCTACTCTTTTGGGGTGTAGATGTAACCTAGGGTATGCCCCGTCGATCACAGTAACTAATCTTTTTGCAGGTTGGTAGCCAGACAAAGATTAAACCCTCGATACTAGGTCAAGGGATAAGTTAAGGAAGGATAAATTTCTTCCGCTCAACCACACCCTGAGTTAACACTAATCTAAGTTGTGTTCTCTAATTTCTACAAATATAATAATGTTAAATCTCAATAGAAAATATTTGGTGCTAACTAGAATCCAAATAGGCATATCAAAATAGACAAAATCATTAATACTTCATTCACGCCACCAATGGTCACTACCTGGTTTCTCGCCTATGTACTAAATAGTAATACAACAATGATTATGATACACTCCGGTATTAATTCCACCTATTTCTAACTCATTCTATTTTTATCTATCTCTTCTTATCACATCATTTAAATATCATCTTTATATTTTTTTTTCATCTCTCACCTTTTTTCACCACCAATCTACTCAAAATGAGGTGTGCAACCAACCTTACCCATAGTAATACTCTTCTACAGACAAATGCAAATTAGTTTGTGCATGCAACCGTCTTCGACAGCTTTAAGCGTACACTTAACAAATGTTAATGCTATATTTATCACCGCTAAAAAATCTAGCTAACAACAATTCATGATGTAAAACACCAAGCAATTACGAGACATGTTGAAGAAAGTAAAAATCAACTGAGATGAGATTTTCCGTAGACAGCGAATATATCAATACCTCTCTGGAGCAAAGCACAATCTGTGTTGTGGATGCAAAAGAAGGTTGAAGGAGAACGAAAGGAAGAAGAGAACAAAATATCTAGAGAATGCGCGGGAGGGGAACAAAATATCTGCCCTTATAATCGTTTCATAAACTAATTAATGATTAATTAGTCAATTATTACACTTACTTCCGCTCATATTTAAATATCGATTCTAAAAATAAAAGTTTTATTTTTATTTAATTATTTATTTAAGATTTTATGAGAATAATAATTATTTATTTAGAATTTTAAGAATGTCTAAATTCTTGATTTTTTTAATATTATCTTCACTGATATTAAAAATAAAAATTTAAAAACAATTAATTATTTCATTAAAATTAACAATTTTAATTATATTTTTAACATGTGTAATTTTTAAAAAATATTAAATAGGAAGTAAAATGAGAAATGATTAAAAGTAATGGTCCCGATAGAAAGAATAACTGGGATACGTTGCGACCCATACTGGGATCCACGTGTATTTCCTGTCAAATACGTTTCCTACTACGTTCTGGTCCGGGTGAAAAGGTTATGGGTGACTAGAATATACACAGTTCCACACCCATGCGTTGAGTTGTTGCATGGGTGTAGTTTTAGGCAGCTATTTGTTTTTTTTTTTAATTAGGTTTCATCAATAAAAAAAATTATGGTTAAATAGAGTTTTAACTGTGTTAAACGTTTCACATGTCTCAAATAATGTGATTGATCAATATTAACCTTTAGATTTTTCATTTTCATAACTCTACTTCCTCAACTACATATCAAAGAGACACTTAATACATTTATATTTATATCATAATAAATATTTACAAAATAAAAAATTATAAATATTTTAATTTTTTTGCCTAGAGTTTTTTTCATAAGAATATTTGTATTTGAGTTTAAAACTTTTTAATAAAAAATTAGAAACATTTACTAAAAGTTTACTGACAATGTTTATACAAGTGTTAGTAATCAAATAAAACCCTAAGAAAACACCTTTTCACAGTAATTTTTCTAAGATTTAAACATTTACTAATACACGTAAGATTCACTTAACATTGCTATAATAGTTTTTTCGTGAATTATTTTTGAAGAATAAATTTAAATAATGAATTTATATGTAAATAAATAATAAATTTTCATAATATATAATTGAAATTTATAAAATTAAACATTACTATCTAACAGAGAAAGTAATGCGAAATCATTTATCATAAATTATTATGTCGAAGTTGTATTGATATGCAAATAGTTGAAAAAATATTTTTCATAAGTAATATGTTCATGATACTAAAAATATATTTAGGTTAAACCCTATGGTACATTTATTTAAGACATCGTTTCTTCAATTTTCATTTTCTAATTTTTAAGAAGTTATTTAAATTTTTTTTTTTTAGAAAAGTATGAAAATGTGTCAAGACACTATATCGATTTTCTAGTTTAAAAAATTTAAAAAATGTATTAAATGCAACCAACTTTTCATTATATTTCTTGTTTTCTCACATTTTGGAAAAAAATTAAATACCGTGTTTTCTATTATTCTCATTTTGAAAAATTTAAAATACTCGCTCCTCTTTACAATGGAAATTTTGCAAAATTATTTTGGATAATTTTTCAAATAGTAGTTGTTTTTTGAAAAAATTTGGAATGTCGCATTTTTCATTCTCCAAGCATTTTCTTTGAAAAATTGAGTGTATAAACATGTTTTCCATTTTCCCGCGTATTCTTAAAATATTTTTGTTATTTTTCCTAAAAAACATACTAACTAAATACACCCTAATAAATTCATTCTTTCATTTTTATGCTTTTAATACAAACTAAATATTTAGTGTATAAATTTTTCTTGTGAAACCTAAAGAGATTTTTTTGGTAAACCAGGAAAAATACAAAAAAAAAAAAAAACAAGTAAAGCCTTACAAAAGTAACACCAGAAAGATCAGTTAATAGAAAAGGGTCCTAGACCCGGATGCGCTGAATTCAACTAAACCAAAAAAGATTCTTGCTCAAACCCCTTCTCAGCCAATAAATCAGCACAGGCATTCTCTTCTCAAAGAATATGTTTCAATTTTCACATCTTCATTCCTAATGAATTAATTTCCTAATGGTGGCAATCAATGCAGCATACAAGCGCGTTCTAGCAACCAACTGAGTGGCATTGCCGAACTTATTTTAATTCAATAAGAGATCTCAATATTATGCCTTGAAGAGGACTCGAATCTCCACGCTCTTTAGCACGAGATTTTGAGTCTCGCGTGTCTACCATTTCACGAACAAAATAATCCCTTGGGAGTACCCTGCTTGCTTTACTAAGCATAACCCGTAAAATAGAGCTAATAATTCAACATAAATGTCATCCTTAGCAGTAACCTTTCCTATGAAACCACCCATTCAGCATCCTTGATTATCCCGAATTAATCCCCTAGCACCTACCATACCCTAAGATTGATGAAAACTAGCATCTACATTCAACTCAACAAAACCAACCAGGTGAAAGGGCCACTGCACCAGCTGCGGGATTATTTAGTTTTGTGAAGTATGATCCACCAGAAGCAAATCATGACTTGCTTTGTTAATGGCGACCTGCAAAGAAATTTGTAGTTGACCAGTTACCTTATAAGCACATGTTGTTCCTATCCAACCACACTTGCCAAATGATCACCAGAAATTTTAGATCACCCAACTCCACAGAGGATTGAACCCACTCCATGCAATTCATGAATACATAAAAACCCGATTTAGCAATATAACCACACATCTGTCATATCTTCTTTACATAGAAGCAGTCCCTTAGGCAATGCATAGATGATTCTTCCTTCAAATTACAGCAAGAACATATAGGAGATTAGGCTAAGTACGGTGAAAACAAAGGGCGTTATAGGGAATCGAGTCATACCTTAATTTCTAGAACAAGAACTTGATCTTCGGGGCGATTTTTAGACTCCAAATCCACAACCATGACCCTTACGAGGCCTTCAAGAAATGATTCCTCAGCCATTGATACCCTTCTCTAAGAAGATAATGCCCCTGAAAGCTTTGACCCCAAACCCAGGCGTCACAGAGTCACAAAGCAGTATAGGAGAATTCACAAAAAAAACCCTTTGATACCGTCAGGAAGAGAAGTATACAGCATGTTGAACTTATGGCATTTCACAAACATCTCACACGCGAAGATAGGAGTCAAAATTATGTACATAAGGGACCTTTCAACAGAGCGATCCATGGTTGGCCCAATCATCATACCAAAGAGAAGCCTCTCTATTTCCCAACCGAAACCGAAATCCTAGCTTCAAAATTCCCAACGTTCCGTCTGTTTAAAAGTTAAAGTAAGGTTTGTAAAATGGAGTTTGAAAAATTAAGATTTTAAAAGTGTAGTTGGAAAACTAAGGTTTTGAAAATAGTGATTTGTGTTTGGAAAGTTTGTGATTAAAATGAGTTGAAAAATAATGATTGTGTTTAGTTGAAAAATGTTTTGACAACCTTAGTTTAAAAATTAGAATTTAAAGGTAAAATTACAAAAAGGATATTAGTTAAAAAGAGTAGTAATGTAGTATATTTTTTGTAAATAATATTAACAATTACATATTAAAATATTCTATTTATAATTTGATCAACAAAATATATTTATTATTAATAATTAATAATAAATATATATTATTATAGATATATATATATATATATATATATATATATCTGGATACCGGTACCTAAAGTATGACGTCAGAGTGACCTCTTAGAGGGGGAACCGGTGTTACAGGAAGACAGTGCCACATCGGTTACCCGTTGTCACCTCATCCGTTCTCACTTCATCGAATGCTTCATTCGTCCTTGCCACGATGTGTATAACCGTTTGCCTCAGGATCACTATGAGATAAGAGTTCATTATAGCTTATCAGCGAAGATACCCTGTATAGCGGGATGCGTCTATGTCAATTATCTCAGAGAGTAAGTACAATTGTCAACGAAATATACGGAAAGGTGATTATCCTCCATCCCTATCACAGGGTCGTACTCTGATAATTGACCTACCCCCTGACACACTCTGAGTACTGAGTCATCTTGATTGACACACTCTACACGCTATCAGAACCAAGGGGCCCACTTACATCCAATGATTCATTTCCTACGTTCAACTATAAATAGCATATTCCAATACACATGCAAGGTTACGTTGTTCTATCTCACACCCTTACTATTGCATTGCTTGAGTATTCATTGAGTTTCATATACTCTTCTAACTTGAGCGTCGGAGAATCTTCGCAGGTGGCACCACCTTTCGCCCCCTTTCAACGCGAAACCCTGGTGTGAAGGATCTCCAGGACAACAAGGCCGGTTTCTCCCACTGAGAGACCGGATTACAATACCGGATACCCACTGTACCGGTGTACAAACCCTAAAACACCTATACTTTTGTGGCTGGTCCCACACCGGATCCTAGACCCCGGTTCAGACCAGTTCATATATATTAACTAAAATTTAATATTATTAAACATATATATTAATTATATATTAAATATATTATTATTAATAATTTATATTATTACATACTAATTGGTAAATTGAGCAAGCACAATCGCATTCCTAATTGAGTCACGAACATTATTCATGCTCGAGGATTAGATTGTGTCAATTTCATCGTTTGTTATATGATCTGTTTGATTTGGATGGTCCACATTGTTCTCATAAATGTCAGGGATGTTATCAAACTCAATGTCAGGCTAAGCACATCTCCGAATGAAGTTGTGGATTACTATTGTGGCACATACTAGCTGCACTTGAGTCTTATACTTGAAACTTGGCATATGACGAATAATGGAAAACCTATTCTTCCACACGCCAAATGTTATTTCTATGGTGCATCTTAAGCTTGAATGAAAATAATTGAAGACTTCATTGTGATTTCTAAAACTACAATTACGCCTAAAGTCAGGGAGATGATATCTTTCACTTTTATACGGCCCCAAGTATCCCATTGGTGTTGGATACCCGTTGTCTACCAAGTAGTATTTACCTAGAAAATAAGAAATATCAGTGTGCAACTTAGTATATTGAGTTGGTAAGCTAATGAATTCACAAATATACAGGGTAAAGGAGTATAAAACCAAACCTAAGGGAGAATGTGGAAAATTGTAAGCCGCATTTGTTAGTGTGTCCCTGAATATGTGTGCGTCATGGGCAGATCCTTCCCAGCTGGCAATACAAATGTGAAACATATATCCCAATCACAAACAGCCATCACATACTGTGTGGTGTGACCTTTCCTACCAATGAACTTGATAGTTTATAAGGATGGAACCACACATGGGATATGGGTCACATCAATTACCCCAATACAATCCTTGAAATACGGCCAATATATGTCATCATCACGTAATTTATGTGGCATATGTACAAATGTTGGATCATTAGGTTTTATAAGGTCCACTGATAACTCCAAACAAGCTCGTAATACACGATGAAAATGTCCGCTAACGGTTTCACCAGAATGCTGGAATCTTTCCTGGATTACTCTATTACCCGCATCGTGGTCAACTGCATGTAAGAACATGGCAACAATTTCATGCACACCCATGTATTTAGAGCTTCTTAAACCTTGGTTTACCAACTTAACGCATAACATTTCAAACACTTGTTTGTTAACCCTAAACATTTCATGACATCTAGTGTCATTTCCACGAAGAATCTCTTGCACCCATGCATGTCTACTTATCTCGCTTGTCCTACATGGTTCCTTGCAACAATATTTTCATGCCCAGTCGCTGACTTCAAAGGTTGCGGCACATGACGAGCTCACAACACATTTATACACTTTAGTGTTTTCATCTGAGGATGAATCATCAGTTGAGGTCGCGACACCATAATTCTCTACCATCCCTGTATTTGAAGGCACGCATTTAAACATTCATACATAGACACACATTTAAATAGTTCATACATAAACAATCAAATAAAAGTTTAAACAGTCAATACAAGACTAATGTCTAAACTAAAGATAAGTGGAAAATAAATTCATGTAAACAAGAACATTGTTTAATGAACCCTAATGTTTCCCTAATGGATATCTGGAATGTTATCCAACAGAAATGCCAACTGCTCAGATTGATCTGTTATCCTGATGAACCATAGATGAGCATCCTTATCCCGAAGTACCCATACATACTTTGCAAAGAAGGCTTTATTAACACATTTGGGCAACTTGTGAAGCATCTTTAGGGCAAGGTCAACGGAGGCGACATCGTTTTGTCTCTTGTTGATAATTGCTAATGCATATGAAGAAACAGTTATGACCATCTGATTCATCGATTTGCTGATTATTAAGGCACTGGAATTTTTACCCTTTTTGCCTTTACCCCTCCCACCGGGCCCCTTTTGCCTCTTCTCGCCACTCCTAGCTGTTTGAGAGGGTTGAGAGCCTTGGTTCAGGTCAATGTTTCCCACTCCTATGCTGCTAATTCCCCCAGTATTTGTTTTAGTATCTGTCTGTTTAGTACCAAAGGTGGCATCCTCACTGTCTCCTGAAACCTCACTTCTATCTTGCACTGGGGAGTCAAACTCTAGGATATATTCATTCCCCATCTTAGGTAGCACCCCTAACGATGGAGCCCAAGCATATTCCCCGGTCGCTACATTGTCCTTGAACATGTATGTTAGCTTAGAAGCATGGGGAGACCCTCATGGCGATACTTCATATACATAGGGTTTTCTTGTATGTTAGCATACGAAGGTGATATTAGTATATATAAATTACAACAATAATTCACCACAAATTTAATTAATTTTTCCGTACCTTTTCCTTTGCATCCCATCAATCGTCATCTGCAATGAACCTATGCAGTTCATTATCCCACCCTAGCCCTGTTGTTTTGCGGAAAAGATTGTACCAGGGCAGACACTCTTTTCGTAGATTGTCCTATTTGTTTTTAAATTGGTCTTTTGTGTACCTCCTACAGTTTTCCTATTTAAATATTGTTCCAACCCTTCCTTGTAAGGGAGGTCCCCGTGCGTTCTCCATTCTTAATTTGTTCCATTGCAACCTTAATGAAGATTCTAACTACAAACCTGTCCCAACTGGATTTACTTGAGTAAGCAGGACTTTTACCCTTATCAACGGGTTGGGATGACATTCTCGGTATATATACTACAATCAAATATAAAAAATTATCAGTTTTGTAACTATAATCAAACTATTAAACTAATGTCTCACATTGTACATTATTTTTTAAAAGATTGAAGTTATTAATATTATTAATATTAATAACCTTTATTAATCTCTTAATTAATAACCCTAAGTTGTTTATTACTAATAATATTAACAACTCAATCCTAATTAATATTAAAATACCATAATTAATTAAATTATACTCATTTTATTGTCATTAATAATATTCTTAACCTAATTAATATCCTAACTAATAACCCTAAGTTATTTGTTTTAATAATATTAATAACCCTAATTAAAATTAAAAATACTCTAACTAGATATAAATTATATTCATTTTATTATTATTAATAATATTCATCACCCTAATTAATATCCTAATTAATAACCCTAATTAATATCCTAATTAATATTAAAATAACCTAACTAGATATAAATTATATTCGTTTTATTGTTATTAATAATATTCATAACCCTAATTGCTATCCTAATTAATAACCCTAAGTTATTTGTTACTAATAATATTAACAACCCTTAGTAATGTCCTAAGTACTATTAAAATACCCTAACTATATATAAATTATATTCATTTTATTGTTATTAATAATATTCATAACCCTAATTAACATCCAAATTAATAACCCTAAGTTGTTTGTTTTTAATCATATTAATAACTCTAAATAATATCCTAATTACTATTACTAACCCTAATTAGTTAAAAGTTAATATCCAATTTTTTAAAAAATTGAACTTATTAATAACATAAATAACCCTAATTAAAATACCATAATTACATATGATCCGGTTTAGATACCAGCGTATGGGCAAAAGGGTAATCTTATCCGTTTTCACTCGACTACCGTTGTGGCAGGTAAACCTCCAGACTATAACCCGTATCAAATACCTTTCTATGCCGAAAAGTCCAGGTCAGCACCACGCACACCGAAAAGCGTTTGTGTCACCCAAAAAATAGTACAAGGTACAGCTGCAGGGGGCAACGTTCGTGAGAGACGCGGAGGCGCCCGCATTGTGTGTTAGATTCTTGCAGAATCGTACTAACACAGTGTATGAATTGCCCCCTAGCCCTAAAGGACTCTTGCACTCTCTATATGCATGCATATAAATACCATCATTTCTACAACATTAGTACGTTATACTCATTCTAAAACTTACGCTCGAGAACCTTGTAATCGATTTTCTGATTGCTGACTTGAGCGTCGGAGAATCTTCATAGGTGACACCACCTTTTGCCTTCATCAACGCGAAAGCTTAGTGAGAAGGATCTCCAGGACTCTAAGTCCCCTATTTCCCCACTAGAGTAGGGGCTATAATACCGGATCCCCACTAGACCATTGTACTAAATAGTTAAACAGAGAGCATTTGTGGCTAATCCCACACCGGATTCTAAACCTCAGACTAGTTCAACGTATAAATTATATTCCTTTTATTATTTGTTATTAATAATATTAATTTTCTATATTACTAAAATGTTACTGCTATTAATTTTATTATTATAAACTTATAAGTGACATCAAATTTCTCAAACAGTTAACAACTTATTGTATTCTTATTATTAATGGTTATATCCCATTTTTTCTTCTATTTTTTATTTCTAAAAATAATATAATTAGCCATTAGTATACAATGTTAAAAAGAATATCTGATGTTAATCTATCTAAACACGTGCGTCAATGTGTCGGTATAAATTAAAAATAATATACGATGTTAATCTATCTAAACGTTATTCGTAGTTGTATATAATGTTTTTTGGTTTCATTTACAACATATAAATCATACCAATTTTCACCTTCATATACATCCTTACAAAAAAAAAACAAAAATAAACCACAACAACATTAAAAAAATTTATTATTTAAAAACAAACAGTTAACATGGTCCTCTACCCGTTGTCCACACCCATGCACCCTATATCCAAATCTATCAAGACCCTTAATTCTTATCTTCTTTACCGTACACCCCATGTCCTTAAGCCCATCCATAGTCCATCATCTAAATCAATCATCCACCACTAAATGACACTCCTTTTATCATACACCTCATACCTTCATCCACACCCATGCACTACCAAACAAACCAATCATCCACTGTTGGATCTTTTTTATGGTACACCCAACCCCTTCATCCCCACCCATACTCTATCTTCCCCAACCCGTACGTCCCATGGCCTCCACTCAAACAGCTCCGACGATATCCACTTCTCCACCCCAAACCACAACCACGTTGTCCCCTCCACCACCGAACATCCAAAATTCCTCCACCACTGGACATCCCCTCCACCACAGTCTCAAAAATTGGCCACCATAAAAAAACAAACAACCCAACCAACCAAACACAAAAAAAACGTGGAGGGGAGAAACGTACCTTGTTGCAGGTTGTTGGAAAACACGAAATCAGGGAGGGGGAGATCAAATATATGCTCCAAAACAGCCAAATCACGAAGTGTAGTTGTTGGAAAACCCAACTATCAATGGATCTGAGGGGGTAAAATGGTAAACGCCTTCAATGCTATCGACTATAGCCAATGAAGTTTTGAAAGATAGAGGTCCACCACACCCACTGCAAAACGACGTTCAAGAACGGAAATGGCATTGTTAAACGGAGACGGAAGACGGAAAGAAGACTGCCAAATGAAACTGTCACGGGAGAGGTTTTATAGATTAAACTTTTACAAATGGAACGACCTTTAAACTTTTAAACACGTAGGTACTTAGTCAAAGCATTTTAGAAATGTAAACCATGCTTGGTGTAACACCCCTAATTTCATTATTTCTTATTTAAAATAAAATTTCAAAGGAATTTGATTATAGTTCTTTAGAACTTTTTGATTGTTATATAATTTATAATTTTTTGGAATTTTTATATTTTTTCATTTTTTGAGAATGACAAAAATACCCTTAACCTTTCATCTAATAACCAAAATACCACTGCCGACATCATCGCTTACATCATCGGTGGTAAATACTTACATCATGAATAGTGACCGATGGGTGAATACTTACATCATGAATAGTGACCGGTGGGTAAATACTTACATCATGAATAGTAAAATCAATAATTAAGTAATCTTAAATAGTAAATTTCTTCCTATAAATAGATGGCTCATTTACAACATTTCCACACCAAAATTAGAGAGAGAATCTAGAGAGATAGTACTTAAGAAATTAGAGGGAAGTAAGTTCTTCTGGTAAAAAGAGATTCTGCCGGAGGTGTAAGGTAATAATATTTTTCTTCTAAATTCTTTTATGATTATTTAGATTATTCTTTTTAGCACTCTTAAATTATTAATATACTATTATTATTATGAATAAGTTACTACGGTAAAAATAAATTACCACTGTGTTATTTTTACTACTTACTGTTACTATTTAAAATTTACCATTTATTGTCACTATTCACAATTTACCATTTATTGTTATTATTCAAATTTATCATTTACCGTTATTATTCAAAATCTATTAGTTGCTGTTACTATTCAAAATTTACTATTTACTGTTACTATTTAAAATTTACTATTTACTGTTACTATTCAAAATTTACTATTTACTGTTATTGTTCATGATTTACCATTTACCACTACTATTCAAAATTTATTATTCATGACTTACTATTTACTATTACTATTAAAAAATTACTATTTACCATTACTATTGATAATTTACTATTTACCGTTACTATTTACTATTACTATGCGTATTTACTATTTATCATTCTGATAGCAATCTTAATTTTCATCTTATGCTCCTACTGAAATAAATTAGTATTAATATTTTGTTAGAACTTGGAGGCGCAGAGCGAATTCACTTTTGGTAGCAAATCAAGGTAAAGGGGGGTGAGATAAGGATATAATATAAAAATACATAAGAATATTGGGAGGAGTTTCCTACTCCTTTTAAACATAACAGTATTATTATTTTAAAATAATAACTTTTAACTTAAAATTTATGTTAATTGTTATTAATAAATTAAGCATCTTGTGTAACTTAATATCTGAAATATTTATTCAAGAACTTGAACTATTATGACCTATGCGGACTGGATTGAACCTATGCAAAGACTTGAACTATTATGGACTTGACTGAACCTATGCAAGGACTTAAACTATTATGGACTTGACTAGACCTATACAAAGACTGGACTATCTTGGATTTACATAGACTTGTGCGAGGAATTGACCATAGAACTTAAAACAAACTTTATTAATTTAAATAATCATTGATTTTTAAATTATCATATTTATAACTGACGTTTAATTATTTGATTTGATTATGATTGTTAATATTTATTTATGCTTTATGATGTTTGATTGTGATTGACAATGTTTGATTATGATTGATAATCTTGTACTGTGGAGTTTGAGCATATAGCAAGCATGACAGAAAAGCTAAAATTCAGTAAGAATTTACTTATCTCCTACTTCTTTATTTACTTATTCATCTTTATTCAAATTACTTTTAAGAAATTTCTTAGATTTCAATAAAACTACATAAGTTTTTAGAAATCTCTTTTTATCTTTTAATATATATGTATATATATTTACTAAAATTTAGATTTTTAGTTAGTTTATTAGAAAGAAAAAGAAAGAGAAATTATTTTATAAAAATAATTTTTTACTAATAATTTTAATATATATATACATATTATTTTCAAAACGTATAAAATATTATACAAAATTTTCAAGTACTAAGGTTTTAAAGATTGATAATTCCGAATTCGAGTTTTTAGAAATTGATTTTGAATTGACCTATAAACTTTCTAAAGAAGGTTGTGAAATATATTTAAGGCTTTGAAACTCAAATTATAAGGAGATTTGATTTGTGATTTGAAAAGGAACTGTACTAAAATTCTATGTGTGTATTTGAGAAGTTGAAAAAGTACAGTTTACTGGGGTGACTATGTCGCAATTCGTAGGCCCTGATAATATAATTGAGTTTCTAAAAGCCTTAACCAACTAAATACGTGAGTAGTTCATGCATCATGAATCATCAAAGAGAAACAAAATGATATTGTCTGGGGACGGATTATAGAAACCGAGGATACATTAGAGGAGGCTTAATTGTGAGCCTTGGGATGAGAGGGCGTGAAAGGGTGCTTCAGGAGACCTGGGGTAGCTCCCTAGTGTCGGGTACTTTCACAATAAAAACCTTCTCAATTTGACTAGTCTCTAAGTATTTCCATGCCAGTTGAGTTGTTCATGTTATTATTATCCGGAATTATAGAACAGTGTAAACTCCTGGTTGGCCCAGTGCAAATTAAAATTTAAGGGGCCCGCATATATAGGTAAGTTATGATGAAGATATTGCATAACATTCAAACATTCATAATTGATTGTGTATGTGATTGTGATTGATATTATTATACTAGTTTGTGAAAACCCTTTATTTCTTATGTCCCATTTGGGAATATTATATTCTGTTTCTCACTCATTTCTCCGTGTTTTGTTTTATATGTTCGAATTGATGGATTGTACAGAGGGAAGGATCGAAGAATCTTGATAGTATATATAGCACGTACTAGAAAGGGAGCTCGGTATGAATACCGTGGTCCAATGAATAAATAATGTCACTAGGCAACTACTCTTGGGCCATGGAGTTTTCTCTCTTTCTAATGATGTTTAATATCCATTTTATTTGGATGAATGTAAATTACTTTATAAATTTTAATGATAATTCATGAGGTATTTCAGAAATATTGTATGTAATTTTACTTTGATAGTTTCTTTTAGCGATTATATTTTTAGTAGAAAAAAAATTTCATGAATTTTTTAGAAATTATTGAGATATAACAGAGGGTGTTATAAAATGGTTTCAGAGCAGTTAATCCTGTAGGCCTGGGGAAAGGTCTATCTTGCTTTGTCTGTAAACTCTGTGTAGGTAATAGAAAATAGAATATCTGACTTGGTAGTAACTGTGATTGATATGACAAGTCTCAGTTACTGTGAAACAGGAAAAGAATGGCCGGAAATGATCTTGCTGGAGTTGTAGAACGCTTTATCGATGCAATGGGAGCACGCGAAGGTCAAGGTAATGATGCCTTGAGAAGGTTAGACCTTTTTGAAAAATGTAATCCACCTCGTTTCAAGGGAGGATACAACCCGGATGGAGCACAAATATGGATTCGAGAGATAGAGAAGATCTTCCGAGCACTGCAATGTACTGAAGGTGATAAAGTAGTCTTCGCTACTTATGCCTTATCTGAGGATGCTGAACATTGGTGGGACAGTATGCGTAGGCAGTTTGAAGTTAACCAAGTGGAGATCACTTAGAATTATTTCAAGGATATGTTTCTAGAGAAATACTTTCCAGCCGATGTTAAAGAGAAAAGACAATTTGAATTCCTGTCACTGACCCAAGGAAATATGACCGTTGGAGAGTACGCATCCAGGTTTGAAGAGCTATCTCGCTTTCATTGTCATTATAATGATGCTACTAATGAAGGTGATCGGTGCGCAAAGTTTGTAAATGGATTGCGGCCAGAAATCAAAGAAGTTATACGAATACAGGAAATCCCTGAATTTTCTGTAGTGGTAAATTGCTGCAGGATCTTCAAAGAGGATCACAAGGACAGAATGACCAAAAGCCGTGAATCCATTCACAAGGTGGGAGAAATGAGAAGTGGAGGACCTCACCATCACCAAAGAAGAGACTTTAGGAGAAAAAGGCCTTACCAAGCGCCATTTCGGTGGTTTGGAATAGCACCTGTTCCTAACAAACCCCAAGCTTCATCTAGAAGCTATATCCAACACCCGCACTAGAATTTAAATGCTTTATCTATGGTGGACCCCATTTGAAAAGGGATTGTCTCAAAAACACTTATATTTGCTTTAAGTGTAACAAACCGGGTCATCACATCAAGGATTGCCCAGAGATAAAGAGGGAGAACCCTGAAGGTGCAAGTACATCCATAAATACTCAAGGTGGCGTACACAGTGCAGTCGGAAGGCCAAAGGCGAAAGAAAAGGTTTTTGCAATTAATGGGGAAGAAGCATCCCATTCTGACTCCATGGTGGAAGGTAAGTGTATCACTAATAAGATTTCTTTAACTGTTATGTATGACTCAGGTGCATCACATTCCTTTATTTCCAATGACTATGTAGAAAAACTAAAATTACTCGTGATAGAATTGCCATTTGATTTATCTGTTCATACTCCTGGGAATAATCCCATTGTCACCTTTAAAGCCTGTTGGGAATGCCCTATTGTCATAGATGGTAGGGACTTTAAGGCTAATCTCTTTTGCTTACCCCTTTCTAGCTTAGAAGTTATTATTGGGCTAGATTGGTTGTCTGACAATCATGTTCTAATAGATTGTCATAACAAAACCATAATGTTTAAAGAACCTGTAAATTTGAATCCAGAGGATTCGAGATTTCTAATCGCCAACCAAGTGAGTACCTCTTTAAAAGGAGGGGCTCAAGGATTCATGCTATTGCTTTCAATGAAAGGAGAGCAAGAACCAAAAATCAAAAATTTGTCGGTCGTGTGCGAATTTCCTGACGTTTTTCCAGAAGATATCCCTGGTTTACCCCTAGAAAGAGATGTGGAATTTGCCATTGATCTAGTACCTGGAGTTGGACCAATTTCAATTGTACCATACTGAATGTCGCCTCTAGAATTTGAAGAACCAACTTGAAGAGATGATAGAGAAGCAGTTTATACGACCCAGTGTATCCCCCTGGGATGCACCAGTGTTATTGGTTAAGAAAAAGGATGGTAACATGAGGTTATGTGTAGATTATCGGCAACTAAACAAGGTGACGATCAAGAACAGATATCCTCTGCCAAGGATTGATGACCTGATGGATCTACTGCGTGGTGCCACGGTGTTCTCCAAGATTGATTTGAGGTCTGGATACCATCAAATAAGGGTGAAGAAAGAAGATGTATCGAAAACTGCTTTTAGAACATGCTATGGCCATTACGAATATCTAGTGATGCCTTTTAGTGTAATAATGCACCAGTCGTATACATGGATTACATGAATCAGATTTTTCATCCTTATCTAGATAAATTTGTAGTGATGTTCATTGATGATATACTAGTATACTCTAAAAGTAGAGAAGAACATGTTCAACACTTGAAGGTTGTGTTGGAAATCCTGAAAAAGAAACAATTGTATGCAAAGCTCTCGAAGTGTGAATTCTGGTTGGAAGAGGTGAACTTTTTAGGACATGTAATTAGTCAAGGAGGAATAGCTGTAGACCCTTCTAAAGTGGAAGCAGTTTTGAAATGGGAGAGACCAACCACAATCACTGAGATCAGAAGTTTCTTGGGCTTGGCTGGATACTATAGGAGATTCATCGAAGGGTTTTCAAAGTTAGCATACCCACTGACCAAGCTAACACATAAAGGACAACCTTTTGTATGGACGACACAATGCGAGACTAGTTTCCAAGAACTAAAAGATCGACTTACTTCTTCGCCGGTGTTAGTACTCCCTGATCCACATCGAAGTTTTAAAGTTTATTGTGATGCATCTAAACAAGGACTAGGAAGTGTACTCTTGCAAGACAAGAAGGTTGTAGCCTATGCGTCGTGCCAATTAAGGCAACATGAGATTAACTATCCTACCCATGACTTAGAATTAGTTGCTGTAGTTTTTGCCTTAAAGATTTGGAGGCATTATCTATACGGTGTAACATTCGATATGTTTAGCGATCATAAGAGTCTCAAGTATTTATTCGACCAAAAGGAGTTAAACATGAGGCAACAGAGATGGATGGAGTTCTTAAAGGACTACGACTTTGAGTTGTAATACCATCCTGGAAAAATGAACGTAGTAGCTGATGCTTTAAGTCGAAAGTCTCTGCATGCGTCCATAATGATGATTAAAGAGCTGGAATTAATAGAGAACTTCAGAGATCTTAACCTAGCAGTAAAGGTTAATGCTAACAACTATAGATTAGGAGCGTTGCAAGTGACAAGTGAATTCCTGAAGCAAGTTTTAGAGGCTCAACGAGAGGACGAATTCCTACAAGAGAAGAAAGAACTCTTAAAACAAGGAAAAGAAGTTGAGTTCAACGTGGGAAACAACCAATTGCTGAGGTATAAGGATCGAGTGTGTATCCCTGACCAAGAGGAGTTGAGGAAAGCAATTCTGGAAGAAGGCTACAAAAGTTATATGAACATTCATCCCAGAGCTACTAAAATGTATCAAGATTTGAAGAAGTTATTTTTGTGGCCTGGAATGAAGAAAGCGGTGGCAGAGTATGTGGCTACATGTCTAATTTGCCAGAAGGTTAAAGTAGAACATCAAAAACCCCTGGAATGCTACAATCAATGGAAATACCAGAATGGAAATGGGATAGCATTACCATGGATTTTGTGACTTCTTTACCTAAAACTCCATTAGGACATGATTCAATATGGGTAATAGTTGATAGATTAACCAAGTCTGCCCACTTTATTCCCATTAATATTCGTTACCCTATGGATAAGCTAGCAAAATTATACATCGAGGAGATTGTGAGATTACATGGAATTCCTTCCAGTATCATTTCTGATCGGGACCCTCATTTTACATCGCAATTCTGGAAGAGCTTACACAAGGCTTTGGGAATAAGACTACGTCTAAGTTCAGCATATCATCCTCAGACAGATGGACAATCAGAAAGAACAATCCAATCTCTAGAGGACTTGTTACGAGCTTGTGTGTTAGAGCATAAAGGAAGTTGGAATCAATTCTTACCATATGTGGAGTTCACCTACAACAACAGTTTCCATGCTAGCATTAACATGGCACCTTTTGAAGCATTATATGGAAGAAAATGTAGGACTCCGCTATGTTGGTTTGAGACTGGTGAAAACTTGATGCTAGGACCAGAGTTGGTACAACAAACCACGGATAAAATCAAAATGGTTCAGGAAAAGATGAAGGCAGCACAAAGCAGGCAGAAAAGTTACTATGACAAAAGAAGAAAGCCGCTCGAATTTCAAGAAGGTGATCATGTATTCTTGAAAGTCACACCTACGACTGGGGTCGATCGAGCAATGAAATCTCAAAAACTAACTCCTAGATTTATTGGTCCATATCAAATAGTTCAGAAAGTTAGTCCTCTTGCTTACCAAATAGCATTACCACATTTTCTTTCTAATATCCATAATGTTTTTCATGTGTCAAATTTACAAAAGTATATATCTGACCCTACACATGTTATTGAACCTGATGTCATACAAGTTAAAGATAATCTTACATATGATGCACCACCTGTCAGAATAGCTGACAGAAGAATAAAAAAGCTAAGGCACAAGGAAGTTCCACTCGTGAAGGTCATTTGGAGTGAAACGAGAGGAGAAGATGCTACATGGGAACTAGAAAATGAGATGAAAGAGTCTCATCCCCAATTGTTTTACTAAAAAGTGTAAATTTTGAGGACGAAATTTTTTTAGGGGAGTAGAGTTGTAACACCTCTAATTTCATTATTTCTTATTTAAAATAAAATTTCAAAGGAATTTGATTATAGTTCTTTAGAACTTTTTGATTGTTATATAATTTATAATTTTTTGGAATTTTTATATTTTTTTCATTTTTTAAGAATGACAAAAATACCCTTAACCTTTCATCTAATAACCAAAATACCACTGCCGGCATCATCGCCTACATCATCGGTGGGTAAATACTTACATCATGAATAGTGACTGGTGGGTGAATACTTACATCATGAATAGTGACCGATGGGTAAATACTTACATCATGAATAGTAAAATCAATAATTAAGTAATCTTAAATAGTAAAATTTTCTTCCTATAAATAGATGGCTCATTTACAACATTTTCACACCAAAATTAGAGAGAGAATCTAGAGAGATAGTACTTAAGGAATTAGAGGGAAGTAAGTTCTTTTGGTAAAAAGAGATTCTGCCGGAGGTGTAAGGTAATAATATTTTTCTTCTAAATTCTTTTATGATTATTTAGATTATTCTTTTTAGCACTCTTAAATTATTAATATACTATTATTATTATGAATAAGTTACTACGGTAAAAATAAATTACCACTGTGTTATTTTTACTACTTACTGTTACTATTCAAAATTTACTATTTATTGTCACTATTCACAATTTACCATTTATTGTTATTATTCAAATTTATCATTTACCGTTATTATTTAAAATTTATTAGTTATTGTTACTATTCAAAATTTACTATTTACCGTTACTATTCAAAATTTACTATTTACTGTTACTATTCAAAATTTACTATTTACTGTTATTGTTCATGATTTACCATTTACCACTACTATTCAAAATTTATTATTCATGACTTACTATTTACTATTACTATTCAAAAATTATTATTTACCATTACTATTGATGATTTACTATTTACTGTTACTATTTACTATTACTATGCGTATTTACTATTTATCATTCTGATAGCAATCTTAATTTTCATCTTATGCTCATACTGAAATAAATTAGTATTAGTATTTTGTTAGAACTTGGAGGCGCAGAGCGAATTCACTTTTGGTAGCAAATCAAGGTAAAGAGGGGTGAGATAAGGATATAATATAAAAATACATAAGAATATTGGGAGGAGTTTCCTACTCCTTTTAAACATAACAGTATTATTATTTTAAAATAATAACTTTTAACTTAAAATTTATGATAATTGTTATTAATAAATTAAGCATCTTGTGTAACTTAATATCTGAAATATTTATTCAAGAACTTGAACTATTATGACCTATGCGGACTGGATTGAACCTATGCAAAGACTTGAACTATTATGGACTTGACTGAACCTATGCAAGGACTTGAACTATTATGGACTTGACTAGACCTATGCAAAGACTGGACTATCTTGGATTTACATAGACCTGTGCGAGGAATTGACCATAGAACTTAAAAACAAACTTTATTAATTTAAATAATCATTGATTTTTAAATTATCATATTTATAACTGATGTTTAATTATTTGATTTGATTATGATTGTTAATATTTATTTATGCTTTATGATGTTTGATTGTGATTGACAATGTTTGATTATGATTGATAATCTTGTACTGTGGAGTTTGAGCATATAGCAAGCATGATGGAAAAGCTAAAATTCAGTAAGAATTTACTTATCTCCTACTTCTTTATTTACTTATTCATCTTTATTCAAATTACTTTTAAAAAATTTCTTAGATTTCAATAAAACTACATAAGTTTTTAGAAATCTCTTTTTATCTTTTAATATATATGTATATATATTTACTAAAATTTAGATTTTTAGTTAGTTTATTAGAAATAAAAAGAAAGAGAAATTATTTTATAAAAATAATTTTTTACTAATAATTTTAATATATATATATATACATATTATTTTCAAAACGTATAAAATATTATACAAAATTTTCAAGTACTAAGGTTTTAAAGATTGATAATTCCGAATTCGAGTTTTTAGAAATTGATTTTGAATTGACCTATAAACTTTCTAAAGAAGGTTGTGAAATATATTTAAGGCTTTGAAACTCAAATTATAAGGAGATTTGATTTGTGATTTGAAAAGGAACTGTACTAAAATTCTATGTGTGTATTTGAGAAGTTGAAAAAGTACAGTTTACTGGGGTGACTATGTCGCGATTCGTAGGCCCTGATAATATAATTGAGTTTCTAAAAGCCTTAACCAACTAAATACGTGAGTAGTTCATGCATCATGAATCATCAAAGAGAAACAAAATGATATTGTCTGGGGACGGATTATAGAAACCGAGGATACATTAGAGGAGGCTTAATTGTGAGCCTTGGGATGAGAGGGCGTGAAAGGGTGCTTCAGGAGACCTGGGGTAGCTCCCTAGTGTCGGGTACTTTCACAATAAAAACCTTCTCAATCTGACTAGTCTCTAAGTGTTTCCATGCCAGTTGAGCTGTTCATGTTATTATTATCCGGAATTATGGAACAGTGTAAACTCCTGGTTGGCCCAGTGCAAATTAAAATTTAAGGGGCGCGCATATATAGGTAAGTTATGATGAAGATATTGCATAACATTCAAACATTCATAATTGATTGTGTATGTGATTGTGATTGATATTATTATACTAGTTTGTGAAAACCCTTTATTGCTTATGTCCCATTTGGGAATATTATATTCTGTTTCTCACTCCTTTCTCCGTGTTTTGTTTTATATGTTCGAATTGATGGATTGTACAGAGGGAAGGATCGAAGAATCTCGATAGTATATATAGCACGTACTAGAAAGGGAGCTCGGTATGAATACCATGGTCCAATGAATAAATAATGTCACTAGGCAACTGCTCTTGGGCCATGGAGTTTCCTCTCTTTCTAATGATATTTAATATCTATTTTATTTGGATGAATGTAAAATTACTTTATAAATTTTAATGATAATTCATGAGGTATTTCAGAAATATTGTATGTAATTTTACTTTGATAGTTTCTTTTAGCGATTATATTTTTAGTAGAAAAAAAAATTTCATGAATTTTTTAGAAATTATTGAGATATAACAGAGGGTGTTATACTTGGCCATCATGTCGAGAAATGATGCAGAAGTATTATAGGTTGCTTTCAGAATCTCCGCCCACAATGTAGGCTTATTCATCACCATACTCCAAATGGCATTTCCCTAACATGGATACGCCACTGTTTGGTTCCCTGTTCCATAAACGAAATATTTCAAACAAAATTTTAATTGTTTCAAATGACGTTAGATTTTTCTATTTTCATAACTTCGTTTCTCTAACTACATATAAAACGAACATATTGCCTAATTCCTAGTCCACCAATGCATTTGGGCTTTGCTGCATTAGCCCAATTCACTAAGTGAAAATCACGCCCCTCATTTCAAGCCCAAAGAAAATTTTTGTTTATGGCATCTAGCTTGTTGTAGATGGAATTTAGCAACCACACATTTTGTATACAATAAATTGACATAGAAAACATAACCAAATTAATAAGTATAAGTGACCACTCTATTGAAAAGATTGAATTTTCAACCTCTCAACTTACTTTGGACCTTATCCAAGATAAATTGGAAATCACTTCTCCTAGCTCACCCCCTAAAGATAGGAAACCCGAGATACCTTCCAATGTCCATGGTGATCCTTATTCTAAAAGTTGAAACAAAAGAAGTAGGGGGACACAGGATCCCATTATCTAATACCCCAAAAGGGAGAAAATGAGGGAAGCCTTTCACCATTCCATAACAATGAGATCAAGGATGTTGTCATATAAAACATTATTAAACTGATTATTCATTCCAAGAATCCAAAATGAACAAGAGTATCCTTAAGAAACACCAATCCACCCTATCATAAGATTTTTCCAAGTCTAGTTTGAAACCAATATCCCCCACCTTACCCTTAGACTTGGACATTTTATGCATAATTTCTTGCAAAATAATTATATTATCAAATGTTCCCATTCCCTGAATAAAACTACTTTGGAGTGGTCCAACAATCTCATAATAAAGGTGTAACATCCCAAAAATTTCATTCTCATGTATAATCTTTTTGATTTAGACCATTAATGATATTATCCATTTTATCTCAACTTTCTACATAAATTTGGTTAGGAAAACATTTTTGTGAACACTTCTTTTGGTCCGGCCCAAATACCAAAGATTTAATGCCAAGCTTAAGCTCGAATGTATCAAGCTTAAGTTTGAGAATTCAAGCTTAAATGACCCCCCTTGGCAGCTCAAGTGGTAATGAACATGTGAGGGTCACCTAAATCAGCAGGGTTCGAGCCCTGCCTCCCTTTTTCCCCTCCCTAGATTGCTTAAATCAAGGATCGGTGGAGTTTCTTTTTAATTAAAAAGCGCCAGATATCCGTTGCCCAAATCAGGGATTAGTTAAGCATTTCCGAGTTTGACTTCGGACCAGTGCTTTTCTCGGAAAGGAATATTCCTGGTCAGTCCTGCACCGGGGTCAAGAGATCCAGTTTCGGGCTGGTCACAGAAGTTGAAGATCGAGTGATGCTAAAGACCGGCTCTGTGAGTATCCGATCTGTGTATCTGGTGTCTCGGACATTACTTCGGATGACCGGTGCAGGAGAGCATTGCATCATATAGTTGCAGGCTGGGTCAGTATCCTGTGATATCGGTTAACCTCTAGGACGGCTAAGACGACCTCTAGGACGGCTAAGACGACCTCTTAACCTTAGGGTCAGTATCCAGACCGGATCATGTATCCCCTGTATGAGATACTTATGAAGTTGACTCATATGAGCTGTACAACCTACGAGAGGTCTGGATGTCGGTATAGCCTTCAATGGTGTTCGGTTTAGTCCTATAATCCGAGTCTTCATTCAGGTGGGAAGTTTCTGAGTGTAACTTTCCCGAGTGGAGTATCTCCGAACGCGACACTTCCAATTGGGATTGCACTGAGTGATACATATCGAGTGAGATCTTTCTGAGTGAGGTATGACCGAGAGAACTCCTGAGTGAAGGAAGGTTAAGATGTTTCTGAGTGAGTCATGACCGAGAGAACCACTTTCGAGTGAAGGGAGTCCTGGCCTCGGAGACATTTCTGAGTGAAGCGTGTCCGAGAGAACCACTTCTGAGTGAAAGGGGCTCTGACTTCAAATGAGCACCTTTCGGGCAAAGACGCTTCCAAGTTCCATACTTCCGGGTGGAGTGTCTCCGAGTGACACATTTCCGAGTGAAACGTCTCCGAGTGAAACGTTTCCGAATGAAACGTCTCCGAGTAAAACGTTTCCAAGTGACTCATTTCCGAATGAATCGTCTCCGAGTGACTCGTTTCCGAATGAAACGTCTTCAAGTGAAACATTTTCGAGTGAAACGTCTCCGAGTAAAACGTTTCCGAGTGAAACGTATCCAAGTGAAACGTTTCCGAGAGAAGTACTTAGCGAACAAAAGCTTTGATTTCGAATGAGTACTTCTCGGGCCGAGATATTCCGAGTGGGGTATCTCCGACTTAAATACAACTTTCCCGAGTGGGGTGTCCTTGAGTGCGACATGTCCATGTGGGATGGTACCGAGTGAGACATTTCCAAGTGGATGACACCAAGTGAGACCTTTCCGATTTCCGTGTGATATGTCACTGATTGAGACTACCGAGTGAGTCATTTCCAGGGGAAGTACTTCTGGAATAGAGAAAGACTTTGACTTCGAACGAATACGTTTTCGGGTGAATAGTTTCCGGGGGAAATTGAATATCTGAGTGGTAGACCCCTTCATTCTATTCATGCTTGGATGTCTTAAAGATTTCCTAGAGCCTGTGCTCGGGCCCATATTCAAAGTTGCCGAGAGCTTGTGCTCGGGTTCGTCTTTGAGATGGTCTTCGACTCCGAGTGATATTCCCGAGTGGAAAGATTTCTGAGAGAGGACTGAACTGCGACTCCGAATGATTCTTTCGGTTGTAAATTTCTGAGTGACGTACTTCCGAGAGAAACACTTTCGAGTGAAGAAAGGCTTTGACTTCGAATAAAGTACTTTTCGGGCAGAAATATATCCAAGTAGAGAATTTCCGAGTGAATCAATTCTGAACAAAAAAATGGCTGATTTTGAACGAGCACTTTTTGGGCATAGATATATCCGAGTGAGATATTTCTAAATGAGGTGTCTCTAAGTGAGACATTTCCGAGTGGGTCACTCACTCAGAAAGAAAAGCTATGACTGAGTATTTCAAGCAGAAACATTTCTGAGCGAATTCCCTTCCGAGTGGAGCAATTCTGAATGAAAAGAGGCTCTGATGAATTCTTCTCGGAAAGAGATATGCCCAAAATACCGAACCAGTGTTAGAATTAATATTTTACTCCAATCATATCATCTTGTACATATTTTAATATATTTACTTCAATCATACAAGCTCCATTATGTAGGCGGCGGAAATGGTCAACAATACAGCTCATTTTCTTATCTAAAACCTCAATTATCACCGTAATTAATGCACCTAACATCCTACTACAATCCAATTATGAAAAAGTTTGTCCCCCACTTGTCTTTTGCATTATTAAATCGACACTACATCTCGTTCCCAAGTCAGAATTCTTAGAACAAACTAAAATTAGTAAAGTCTCTCTCTCATTTCCTTTTCTCTGTCAAGTCACCTTTGATCTGAAGCTAGGACAGTAAGAAGAGAACATTTTTCAACCAAACTAAGATCCTCCATCAAGGTAAGAGGGGATAGGGTTGTGAATAAATATGGAATGGGTAGAATTGTATGCTGTTCTAGGATTTCCAGATTTATTTTCATAGCTTGTTACTTAATTTTGAAGATGAAAATGTGTGAATTCGACTCTGACTTCTTCATCAAAGTTGTAAATCTTTTTGTTATGTGAATTTTGGGACTTGAACCGACTGATTTGGATATGTATAGCATGAGTTATAGTCAAAATACTACAGCATGTCTATTATGGAATATGTACCTTCTATTTTGTGTAAATATTAATATTCTGGGAATTATACATACATATGTAGACTTTGATGTCTTCATAAAATTTGTAGATATTTATGTTATGGATCTATAGAAAGTGGAATTACTTAAAAAGGATTTGATTTGCTCACATTATGGTCACTTTACTAATGTATGTTGCTGTTGTAAATTTCTAAAATTACCTATGATGATTATTATGGATGAAAATGATATTTTCCATGTGGGTAATGATTTATTTATGAATCATTGAGAGATTGTTGATTATTATGGATATTATTGAGTGTCCTATGAATGTCATACAGTATGTTTATCTTTGTGATGAATAATTATGAATGACTAAATTAATGTATACATGAATGCCTTGTGGTTTATTGAGATATGTTGTTGAACTGTAAATCCATGATTTTGAGAATTAATATATGTGATGTGTCCTTTGAGGACTTGTGGTTTTCCAAGTGATAATGGAAGTACTGATATCATGGTATGTTAAATCGATAAAGAGAATTAAAGGCATTCATGCATCATAAGCATTTGGACGCACCATGGAATTTAGGGGTTCCATGATTGCCGGCCCTGGTGGGGGGTTACTCTATGATGAGTTAAAGCCCTATTTTCGCTAAGAGCCATGGAGTGTAGGGATTCATGGTTTATGCTAATTCCTACTTGTGTACTTCGGTACTTGAGAGCCATGAAGTGTAGGGATTCATGGTTTATGCTAATTCCTACTTAAGTGCCATGAAGGGTAGGGATTCATGGTAGATATTAATTCCTACTTGTGTCTCTATGAGACTTTTTACTACAGTATTCCCACCAAACCAAAATGGATCCAGCATGACATCATTTGACTAAATTAAAATTATTAAATGTAAATGACCTTGTTTGGCATATTCATCATATCATTATGGTTTGTTGATTGTGTTTGTGCAATTTTACTTATTTTATACTTATTCTATATCTTATCTCACTCTTACATTATTTTTACAGTGCATGCTTCATAGAATGAAGAGTGGTGCAATTAATGAAGCTTTTATGTTTTATTGCTTGGACTTTGACTTCATTTGAATTTTAATGTATTGTAATAATATTATGTACTATGTACTGCAATTATATTTATCATTTCCGCTATATAAATGTATTATGTTCACGACTAGTATGCATGATAATATTCCGTATTTATCAATTTTTACGTGACCCAGAATTTAAATTACGAATTTCAAAATGATTCTTTAAACGTGAAAAATTATTTCAAAATTTTTGGGCGTCACAAAAGGGTCTCAATCTTAACACCATAACCTTTGTGATAAGCTTATACAGAACATTATAGAGACTTATGGGCCTAAAGTCCTTGAAGGGTTGTCAACTTTGGGAATTAGGACCATCAAAAATATTAGCAATTCCAGGGTTAAATTCCCTATTTTTGAAGGCATTCATAACAAATCGAAAAACATCATCACCTAAAACATCCCAACATGTTTTAAAAAAGATTACTTGAAACCCATCAGGGTTGGGTGCCTTTAAAGATTGCAGAGAGTTTAAAGCCTGGAAAACTTCATCTTTAGTATCTAATCTCTCCAATTGATGTATGGCTCTCTTAGAGAGAATAAGCATGGGAACCCTCTCAATAAGTGAAATATCTACTTCCCATGCATAAAATAGATTTAAAGAAACTCATTGCTACCTATTTAAGGATATCTCCATTAGTGCACCACATCTCATTCTAAATATATAGGCCATTAATTTTATTTTTTCACCTCCCAATGATTATTTGAGCATAGAAGAAAAAGGTATTACGATCACTAAACTTAAACCAATGCTCCCTTGACTTTTTATGCCAAAAGTGTTAGGAAAATTCCTAAATGAACTTTATGGAATTCCAAATAAAACTTAAGAACCATTACATTAGATTATTAATTACAAAGAGTATTATAGAAGTACCTGGATCCATTGAAATTGACTGAAGGTTGCAGCGGAATGGTTTATTGGTGTTATGGTCTTCCTCAATCAAATCACTAAATTCCTTAATAGAACTTGATATTTCTCTTTGATGGGGCAGATAAAAGGTAGTTTTTGATTCAACGTCTTGGGGACCATGACCATTGGTTTGATTATAAACCTGTTAGGATTCCCATTATCCCCTAACAGGCTAAATGCTGGTTTTCACTCATATAAGCCTATATCATTCTTTTTAGGGTAAATATACCCTTTGGTCCTCTATTATACACTAAGGTTTCACCTCGATCCTTTTACTTTTTTTTTTCATGTTGGTCCCCGATGTGGTTTAAAATGTTTCAAGGTGGTCCTTCCATCAAATAATTGTAACAGCATTTTTACTGTTTCCATCGTCTTCTTCATTTTAAATTTAGGGCTCCCCCTCTTCGATGGCTTCTGCCATGTTAAGGTGTCTTTCTCTAAACCACTTGAAAACTCACAAAAATCATAGAAGATGGCATGCTCAAGTGAATCAAGCTTTAGCTATAGAACCAGAGCGCGCGAAGATGAGTCTCCTTTGTGTGAATGCCTAGGGAGACTCAAAGCTGTGATATGAATATCAAAGACACCTGGAAACTATGGATGCAGATTCTAGGGCTGTGTGAAATATACTGTAAATATTGTTTCTTTACAACCATATCTGATTGAGGTTCTAGGTGTGTTAATCTTGAGGTTCATTTTACAGAGTGCCAAGAATGATGAGAGCTGTAATTTCTTCCATTGGGTATGTGATGATGTTGGAGCCCAGAAAGACATGTTGATTCTGAGGCAAAGGAGCCAAATAATAGGTCTACAAAGCATTGAAGAAGGCACAAACATGTCTCAAGTGGCTTGGTGTTGTTTGTTTTCTTTTAGCTTTAGTGATTATTGTAGGGGTTATAATCTGTGTTTGTTAAGGGTTTAAGGCTGGGACCAATGTTAATTTTTGGGGTATGATGTATTTAACAACAAAGAAGTAGTAAGGGAATTGTCATCCTTCATAGTTGGTGTATGTTATGTTGCATTAATGAAAGTCCACTATTTTGCAATGCATTGGTTGTTGTTTTCCCTTATAATGAGTCTAGGTTCATTTACATTGTTATTCATTGAATTGGAAACATAATCGCACAACAGAATTGTAAATTCAAAAAGAATTACATATGCTGAACACAATTGATTTAGAAATATAACTTTAATACTGAACTGGTCTGAACCGGGGTCTAGGATCTGGTGTGGGACCAGCCATAAGAGTGCAAGATTGAATGAGGTTGGAGACCAGCTCTGTGTGTTTCCGGTCTCTGCAATCCGTTGTCCTGGAGATCCTTCACATCGGCCTGAAGCGTTGGTGTGGGCGACAAGTGGTGTCAGCTACGAAGATTCTCCGACGCTCAAGTTAGAAGAGTGTAAGTGAACTCTGTTAATGCTCAAACAGTATAATAGCAAGAGAGAGAGCAAGGACAACCTAACCTGGAACATGTATTGCAACATGTTATTTATAGCTGAGCGTGGAAGATGAATCATTGGGTGTTAGTGGGCCCACTGGTTTTAATAACGTGTATAGAGAGTCAATCCGAGTGGGCCAGCATTCCGAGTGTGTCAGGAGAGTAGGTGAATTATCAGTGTACTTTTCTGTCACATGGATGGAAAGGTAATCACCTTTTCCATAAATCACGCTGGTGATTGTACCTACTCCTGTCGGTGGATGAAAGGGACATACTCCACTGTGCAGAATGCCTTCTTCATTATGATATTGGAGCAGTCAATTATAAGTCACCCGGTGTAGGAGAGTGGATAGGCCACCCGGTATCTTGGATGTCACCTCGGATGACTGGTGTAAGTGAAATTTGCCTAGTGTGTTGCAGACCGGATCGATATCTTTGACACCGGTTGAGCTCTAGGACAGCTATAATGACTTCACTTTAGGTGAGACCGGATCAACATGTTTACCGACCAGATCATTATCCTGGGATACCGGTTGACTTCTAGGAAGGCTGAGTCGGCCTTTTGTCCTTAGAACCGGTATCCAGACCGGATAACCTTGGGGGCCGGTATCCAGACCGGATCATTTGTCCCCTAGCTTATGTGAGGGACCGTTAAGTTGCTTATATAAGCTATACAATCCTGCGAGAGGTCTGGATGCTGGTGCATCCCTCAAGAATACAAGTTATGCTTTTTGCCATATGTGTATTGTGCAATACTGTGATGCCATGAAAAGTAATATAACTTAGATGTTGATATCTTTTCAGTATTCTATGATCCGTTCAGTATGATTAATCTTTGAGGTTGAAAATTAATCAAATCAGTTAAGGCAAATAAGCTTTAGAGCGGAGAAATGTATAAATGAATACTGTCCCCAAGTATATATGTTAAGGGATTGGTACCTCTCAGGGGGCATTACCCTTAATTCTTTTGGGGAGAGAAAGAGTCGATCCGTTGCTCACGACCGCGGTGCTCAGGACGGATGACTAGCAATAATTCGTATTTGATCTCAATCATCAATTCACTGGGTAAGTGATTGAGATTATCCGTTCTGAAAGAAGTATTTCAATCGTTGGAACACAGATTGGGTCTTGATAGACTTTCACCATAAGGATGATGATGAGAGTTGTCCGCGCCAGGAGTTATATCATCAAATCACAGAGTTGGTGACTGAGATCATCCGTCCTAGGGGAATTACATCTCAATCGTAAGAGTACGGATTGAGGCTTCAAAGACTTCTATCATAAGGAAGATAATGGGAATTGTCTGCGCCAAGAGTTACATCATCTTAGAGTTCGGCTTTAATCCGACTAAAAATTTTGGAGCTCGGTTTAGTCTTATAATCCGAGTAAAACTTCTGGGAAGAATATTTCCGATTGACCCTTCCTGTGTGGAAGATTTCCAAGTGATCCTTCAGGTGAAAGATTTCTGAGTGGGGTGTCCCCGAGTGTGACACTTCCGCATGGGATTGCACTGGGTGGAACATTTCCAACCTCCATGTAGCATGGTACCGAGTGAAGTTTTTTTCGAGTGAAACACTTTAAGGACAGAGAAATGCTTCGACTTCGGATGAGTGCGTTTCAGGTAGAGGTTTTCCCGAGTAAATAATTCCTGACTGATACTTCAGAGTGAGGCTTCTTCAGCTTATAGAATTAACGAGTCGGACTTCAATGAGATATTGCCGACTAAAGTATTTAAGAGTATTGCATCGGATTTGAAGTGTTTCCGAGTAAAGAATATTCGATAACGATTGATTCTTCAATAACAACCGACCGATTCCAGAAGTCGTACTCGTAGTTTAATTTAATCCTACAATCCGAGCCTTCATTCGGTGTTGGATTTTACCCATTCACCATTTTCTTCACTCGGTGTTGGATTTTACCCATTCACCGGCCTTCGAATAGGGTTCGGTGCAATCCTACAACCCATTTCCTGAGGTTCAGTTTAATCCTACAACCCAGGTCTTCAATGGCTCGGTTTTATCCTACTAGCCATCTCTTCAATCGGTGTTGGATTTTACCCATTCACCGTTCTTCATACTCGGTGTTGGATTTTACCCATTCACCGGCCTTCACCGACGTTCGGCCAAACCTACTAGTCGTACTCGGAGTTCGGTTCAATCCTACAATCCAAGCCTTCACCGGTGTTCAGCCAAACTTACTAATCGTACCCAGAGTTCGGTTTAATCCTACAATCTGGGTCTTCAAATGGGGTTCGGTGCAATCCTACAACCCATTTCCCCCTCGAGGAGTTACATCGTCAATACACAGAATGGGTGATTGAGATCATCCGTCCTGAGGGTCTTCATTCATCCCTCAAGGAGTTACATCGTCAACTACAGAATGGGTAGTTGAGATCATCCGTCCTGAGGGTCTTCATTCATCCCTCAAGGAGTTACATCGTCAACTACAGAATGGGTAGTTGAGATCATCTGTCCTGAGGGTCTTCATTCATCCCTCAAGGAGTTACATCGTCAACTACAGAATGGGTAGTTGAGATCATTCGTCCTGAGGGTCTTCATTCATCCCTGAAGGAGTTACATCGTCAACTACAAAATGGGTAGTTAAGATCATCCGTCCTGAGGGTCTTCATTCATCCCTCAAGGAGTTACATCGTCAACTACAGAATGGGCAGTTGAGATCATCCGTCCTGAGATGTATAGTATCTTGTCACAACGGAGTTGTGCGTTGAGTAAAATGATGAAGACAACAGGTAAACAGATGGAAAATTTCATTAATTATGAAGTACAATACAAAAGAAAGAAAGAGAGCCAGGTCGAGGTTATGCCTTGTTAAACCTTCTTGGTAAAATCCGATTGGAAAAACCCAAGTAAAGAAAAAGAGTGCATACCGTCTTACCGACTAGCTATAATAGATGGGGGCGTCCTTAGCTTTAATGGCCTGATACTCAGTCAAAGACATCTCGGGGGCCCTGATGTTGTTGGGGCATAACACTTTGCTGTTCATGCTCGCCAATCCGGACTCCCCTTGGCTTTTCTGAAATAGCTTCTTTGAAAAGATACTGTTTAGGTTTACCCTCTCGGATTAGGGCCTCGATAGTATTCTTCAAAGCCTGACATTCGTCTGTTAAATGGCCCTCTTGTTCATGGAATTCACAATACTTCTGAGGGTCTCCATGCTTATGAAGTTGGGGCGGCATCCTGACCCCGTATGCAGCAAGCGTTGGCCATCCGATCTCCCTCAAAATCTGAGAGCGTTTGGAGTTCAACAGAGCATAATTGTCAAATACAAGTATCCGTTCTTCCTGACTCGGAGAAATGGGATTATCAGAGACATTGCCTTGGGACGGCGTCTCCATGCGTTCCGATTGAGGCCAATTCTTATCTCTCCGTTGTTGATATGGCGTTGAAGATTTCCTTTTAGCCGCTGTTGCTTCCAAGTGCATTTCTATGCCCACGTATTTTGAAGCTTTTCTCCGAAACTCCTCCAACATCGTCGGAGGACTCTTTGCCAAAGACAAAGCAAAGGCGGATCCAGGCTATAAGGCTTCGACAATGATGTGAAGCTGAATAGCCTCCGTGAGGTTAGGCACCAAAGCAGCCTCCTTGTAAAATCTCTTCAAAAACTCCTTGAGAGTTTCATGTTCCCCCTGCCTGATATGAGCCAAAGTATGGGAAGTCCTTGGGGTGTCCTTAGATATGATGAAATGACTCTCAAATGAAGTTGCCATTTCTTCCCAAGAATCTATTGACTCCAAGGATAAACTTTTGAACCAACCCAAAGCCTCCCCCGTTAAGGTTCGTGGGAACATCCTACACATCACATCTTCATCAGCTCCCAAGTACATGGACTCGTAAGTGTAAGCATCAAGGTGCTTAATGGGGTTGGTTTCTCCATTATACTTTTTGATGGAAAGTGGCTGAGTCATTTGCAAGTGCTTGGAGATGATCACGTTCATGAGTCTCCTGGAGAAAGGGACGTTGAATCGGTATGGCCCAGAAACCATCGCTGTCTGCCCCCTCTTCCTTGCACCGATCCTGTCCCCAGAATCTTGCGTTTGTCCCCTCCTATCAAAGGTAGGGATCTTAGAATACTGAAGAGTTGTGGATTTTTCTCTCGCAGATGCATGGCGAGTGTCCTCTGCCTGAGACGTCACTCTGTCCCCAGCTCCTACTTTCTCCCTTCGTAGCTCTATCAGCTCCTCCCTGAGTTGCCTGATAATTTCATCTCGAGGATCAGGGATTGCCACTGGTACCATCCTCCTTGAGCGGGTTGCTGGTGATTCGAAAACGTATCCTCCCTCAGCTTGATGATGGGTCACATCTTCCACATGACCATCCATAAAGTCGCATCCATCTCCTTCCATAGTCAACTACTAACTTCTACAGAGAGTGGGAATAACTCTACCGTATCCCACCGGGCGTGCCAATGAACTGGTCTGAACCGGGGTCTAGGATCTGGTGTGGGACCAGCCACAAGAGTGCAAGATTGAATGAGGTTGAAGACTGGCTCTGTGTGTTTCCAGTCTCTGTAATCCGTTGTCCTGGAGATCCTTCACACCGGCCTGACGCGTTGGTGTGGGCGACAGGTGGTGTCACCTGCGAAGATTCTCTGACGCTCAAGTTAGAAGAGTGTAAGTGAACTCTGTTAATGCTCAAACAGTATAATAGCAAGAGAGAGAGCAAGGACAACCTAACCTGGAACATGTATTGCAACATGTTATTTATAGTTGAGCATGGAAGATGAATCATTAGGTGTTAGTGGGCCCACTGGTTCTGATAACGTGTATAGAGAGTCAATCCGAGTGGGCCAGTATTCCGAGTGTGTCAGGAGAGTAGGTGAATTATCAGTGTACTTTTCTGTCACATGGATGGAAAGGTAATCACCTTTTCCATAAATCACGCTAGTAATTATACCTACTCCTGTCGGTGGATGAAAGAGACATACTCCACTGTGCAGAATGCCTTCTTCATTATGATATTGGAGCAGTCAATTATAAGTCACCCGGTGTAGGAGAGCGGATAGGCCACCCGGTATCTTGGATGTCACCTCGGATGACCGGTGTAAGTGAAATTTGCCTAGTGTGTTGCAGACCGGATCGATATCTTTGACACCGGTTGAGCTCTAGGACAGCTATAATGACTTCACTTTAGGTGAGACCGGATCAACATGTTTACCGACCAGATCATTATCTTGGGATACCGGTTGACTTCTAGGAAGGCTGAGTCAGCCTTTTGTCCTTAGAACCGGTATCCAGACCGGATAACCTTGGGGGCCGGTATCCAGACCGGATCAAATACCCATTGCAAAAATATAACATCAAAGTGTCATGTTCCAAAAGGAATTAGTTGCCAAAACAAAATAACATATACTAAAGGCACCGAATTCAAAAGGAACCATAATGTAAGATAAAACAGAATTCCAAACTTCAATCCAAAATAGACAATATCATCACCCTCAACCATTTCAGCCACATCACCTTCACCTACACCATGCTCATCCTCACCCTCAAATACATCTTCCTGATGAACACCCTTATCGTCTGAATCCTTAAACTGTATGTCTAGTGCATTGTCATCCTCAACACTATCTCCTTCATCAGGTTCTTTCTCTTGCATGGCCTTCCCTTTCACATTTACAACCTCTATATATACAGCCTCCTCATGTACAATCTCCACATGAACGCCATCACCTCACCTTCTCAACCCTCAACACCATCACTTTTAGTACCTTCCACCTGAACACCAACTGCTTCAATATCCTCATCTTGAACTTCACCTCCTAGAGCAGGCTCCCCTTGATCACAGACTGATGCTTCTGGGCCACTTAACTTCAAAACAACTTTAGGAATGTCTAGAGGATGTACAATGTACAACTGCACCTTCCCTTGAGAATATGCTACCTTAGCCATCTCCATACAACCCTGATCATCTTCTAACAACTTTAATCCAACATGCAACTCATTTCCCCCTTGATTGTACCACAACTCCTTAACATTTACATAACCCATGTCCTTCAATATTCCTTTAACCTAAAAAAAACTCCACCTATCCTCATCTATATCCCATTCAGATACTTCTCCATCATACGCCACAGGATTCCCATTTTCAATGACAAACCTTCCCCTTGGAAGATCTCAAGCTTAAATCGACAATCCATAACTACCCTAACTACTTAACAAAGACACAAAGAAAAAACTTTAGAATAACAAGCAAAGCACTGCATGAACAAAAATGGAAACACAAAACAAGACAATGAGTCATACATTGGGTGACCCCTGTTTCTGAAGAAAACCTAACCCCAACAAATAAAATAATGAACAATGCATTGCATCAATGAAAAAACACACCTCAACTTTCTTCGCTGTGAACCATAAAATAATGCACTGTAACAATCACATTTGAAAGCTTCCACCTCTATCGTGCGCGTTACTTGGACACAAAGAAATGTTCTTCACGAAGAAGAAACATGAACATAGACCGTTATCTTTTTTCCCTCCCAATTGTGAAAACTACATCATTTTAGTGGGTTGAAACAACAATGAATCACTCATTGACACATGTGTAAAGATAGGCCCAATTGATAACATGTCATACAATAGTTCAAACGTTGTTACAATTATTTGACGAAAGAACCACCTTGAAACATTTTAAACCACATCGGGGACCAACATGAACAAAAAAAAAGTAAAAGGACCGGGGTGAAACTTTAGTGTATAATAGAGGACCAGAGGGTGTATTTACCCTTCTTTTTATTGTTGTTGTTTATAGTCTAATGAGCTCACCATTATCAAATCACTTTATTGAGCCCAATTAAAAATAAATAGCTAATATAAATTCTATAAATAATATATCAACCCATATTAATTATTTGTTAGTATTCCCTTTGAAGCTCGTGTTGGAAAAGCCAAATAAAATGTGATTCCTTTTCTTCCATTTGACGTTATGAAACAAATGCCTAAACACATTCAGACTATAATCTACATATCCATCCCTTACCGCCTCTAAAGCTTAGCCAGCATCACTTGAATATTTCCTTCACTTCTGAAAAACAACCTAGTGATACTCATAATGAGAAAGCCGTATTGCCTTAAATCTAAAAGGTCTTGGTCCAACATTCTCATAAAAACCCCCATATTTGATAAGAATGGAGTTATGATCTAAATTCATGCAAGTAAGATGTTCCACCACCGCTTCAGGCATAACTAATCTCCAATTAATATCTCTATTTTGCGTTATCCAACCACTTGACCATATACTTCACTCTCGTCGACTTACGATGCCATGTAAAGGTTAAACCATAGCATGAATATCCATCATATTACAATCTTGTAATATAATTGTAAAATCCATAACTCGCGAAGAGGAGAAGTAAGAACCCCGCTACTCATGAGCCCTCAAGATCTTATTAAAGTCTCTTATAGCCTCCCATTGAACCAAAATGCATTTCCTGAGATCCACCAAATGACGCCAAAAGACCTCTTTGATTGAGAGGACCAACGGTGTATAAATAGCGCTAAGGGCCCACACACTAACACTTTTTTGAATTTGGAGTGATAACTTAAGCACAAGAATCCAACATCACAAAGCTCACACTAGAGCTAATAGGAGCAAGACACCAAATACTTCCCATATGGCCCTGAGCATTCACCACCGCAACCTTCTTATAACCAATTATCCTTTAAAGTTAGTTACTTGCTTCTAGCTGAATATGAGTTTCCATTAGTACAAGAACATCGGGCTTGATTCTCTGCACTAGGTCAACTAAGAAGCTTCTGCACTCCTTGTCACGTGCTCCCATAATGTTCTAAGCAAAAACCTTAAAAAAATTTCAATACATGAGAAACAAATAAAAAAAGAAGGTTGGTAAAGATCGTGGTTCCTATGTCATGCTCTGTTCCCTTGCGTGACGTTTAAAGTGTTAATATCAACTCTTTTTAGGACTCTGATGGTCGAGGCCAAGGTAAAAAGAATACTTTCATCATAGTGGACAAGGTCTAAACTAGGAAACCTCACCCATGGTAATGTTCTTTCCACCTTTATCGTTGGTGAAGCAAACTGAAAAGACCATGTTTTCACAACAAGACAATGATAAAAAATCATCCAAGGGCCACCTTCCATCACCTTAGTCCTATCCGCTTTAGCATCAAACTGGGCCATAAAGAAGCCATTTCCCACATCAATGATATCAAACCCTTAGTATGGTTTCCATAGCCTATTCAGTCTTTCATTCATCATTGCGTAGCTTAGGGTTTTCCTCAATAACTTGATTACCAAGGTATTCACTTATGGCCTGCATATGTTCTCCATTACTTGATTTGCAAGAGTCACCATCAACTTCTTGAGTGTAACTCCCACGTAGTCAGTTATTACAAGCTTAGCCTCCAATAGGTTCACCTTTGGACGTGGAAACTGTGGCATCACCCCCCTAAAAGTCTATTATGAAATGAGAGGGTTTTTATGGGGTCACAATTTGTCTTTGCATGTTCAATTATTATAGTGTTGCAATCTTTTTTCTCCGGCCTCCAAAACCCTAGAGGAGCCATGAATGACATCCCTCATCCAAAAACAGTTCAAGTTGCTATTACTAATATTATGCTTGCAACTTTGATCCTACGCAATAAACCTAAGGAGATTAATTTCTCAATTTTCTCACTAGTGGAGAAAAGGGATGTAAACACTAGACTTTTAAACATGGTTCCAAAATCGTGTTTGTTCCAGTTGTGGTAGTAGATAAGGTTTTTTAAACATGGTTGCTCTGAACCATGTTTAAAAGTATAGACTTTTGAACACAGTTATTACCATAGCCGTGTTTAAAATGCCATAACTTAGTTTAAATGTAAGGGTTTTTTTTTAAAAAAAAATGCAGGTTTGTTTTGTTGATTTCTCAAACCTACAATGTTACACCACTAAGCACAATATCCTAGACAGTTCAATTCATGCAATAATTAATGAAAATAAGTGAAATAACATTAATATGCTATAAATAACATACTGAAGAAAATGCTTTATGTATAATTAATATTATGTACATGAATGAAATAAAACAAAATCCTAAACTTTAGGTAGAATCTTACACTAGGTATAATGAATAAAAAAATAAAAATCCTATATTATCGAAGTCCTTTCCTCACTTCATGAAAGTATACGACCCATTGCCTTTTACTATCATCTACGTGTGATTGTGGGAAGTATGAAGTTTTGAAAGTACTGCAAACAAGACACAAAACAATTAGTACTAGTGAAGAACAAAAACTTAATTACTATGTGATTAAAAATTTATAGAATGTAGGCAAATGTATACTTATAGTTGTCCATCCATCTACTAGATATTCTTGGACAATGGTTAACATAGTATGCATGACATAATACCCACACTCATAGCTACCCTGTTGCCTATGAGACTATAAGGTACATCAAATAAACAATTGGATAATGTTATTTCAAGTTGTTAAAAGTTAATAAATAATGGATATTTGAAGTACTTACTTTTGAGTTGACCCATTGGAGATTTTTCTTGCTGACACTTCCCTGTAGTCGAGTGAATCCAGCTTGGGTCTAGATGTATACTTGGGTCTCCTCTATGTTGTTCCCACTCCTTTATATGAAAGAAGGCTCTAAGAAACTATAAGTTCCTTGGACACCCAACTCCACACAAAGTTTATGTAGAAACCTAAGAAAATTTACACATGGTTAGTGACAAATAACATGTTAAATGAAATAATTAAATATAGAATGATATACTTACAACTCCAAAAATTGAATAATGAAGATGTTCAGCATCATCCGCCCCATGGTCTCGCACAAGTCACTCCACATGATGTAAAACAGTAGTGGACTTGGGCGGCCGAACACATCTGGCTGCCACGAGACTTCGACAACGTCATCCCCTAACTCAGCCTCGACAGTCCATAGCATCTGGATTAGATCAATGATGGGCTTTGCCTTCCTTGATGCTGGGACTAAAGCTTGCTAAATAGTTAAAACATTAAAATGAATGTGTTATGATACAAAACATAAACTAATAATATAATTAATGTTCGTTTCAGGAACATACCTGGGGAGCAGCAACTTATAGGAGTCTATTAAGCTATATAAGGAAGTGTCCCAGTGCTTGACCGACAATCCACACCTTTACAGGTTCCACTGGCACAGAGGTATCCTCTTCAATGATCTTGACAATAAAGACCTTTGACATACCATCAGACAATGACTAATGGTGAATCAAAGGGCCTAAGTCATACACCATACTAGTGGCAATAGGCTCCTCTGACACATCAATGAACAAGTCATATTGATGGGACTCTCCAGTGTCGACCCCGTCATCGTCACCGTCACCGTCACCGTCAGGTGCAGCACAAGACCTCTTCGTGTTTAGCTGCCTAACATGCATATTTACACAATAAACATAATTTATTCAACGATTAATGAAACTAAATTATAACTAATGAAATAAATAATGTACAATACCACAATTGATCCAACCTGTAGGTCTGTCGTCGGTGTAGCAGGCTCCCTCTAATGGCAAAGTCTGGCCTCTATCCCTCCCTGGAAGCTATACATCTTCTGTTTCAGCTTCCTTATCTCCTTACAACACTCAGCCTTCACTACAGCCATCCAAGACTCAACCCTCTCCTATACCAACTCTTCCATGGCTGGCTTCAGGGCGGGAGCATTGTAAAAGCTCTGGAACCTTATAGAGAAGGAATGATTAGAAACTAATAGCTTAATAAAAAATAAAATGAATAGAAATAATGTTAAACTTATCGTGACCTCAATCAGCAGCACACACCCTTCCAGGGTGCTCTGGTCTCTTGATGGCGGTAGTTAATATGTCCTGCCTACCATGGGCAATGAAAGAGCCTTGGGTTAATTGCTCAACTAAGGAATCCTGAAACCAAACAATAATGAGTGTTGTTAGGAATAGATGAAAAGGTAAAAATCTTAGGACCTTTTAAGAAACTAAATACTTACAAATCGTTGGGTGACCTCTTGAGCTTGCGTGAAAGTGTAGCCCCTACTCTTTCTAATCCTGGCCACCTCCATCTTTCATGGAACGCGAGTGGGGAGGAGGGATCCATAACAGTGGTGTCAGGTTGGCTAACCTGATGCTGGCTAGCCTTCTCTTGGGACATATGATGCTCTAGCAATCTGTAATGCCCACGTGAAAACTTGTGGGGGTACTTATTTTTCGCCCGAATAGCCTGTGTTTTCATGCGTTTGGCTTCTAACAAAAAAGAAAATAGGTTAGAGTTACATTGGAATATTTAATTGACTGAATCATTATTAAATACCAATATACCATAAAGTCCTCGGTGTGCCTAGATGCAACAAATACATGCCAAGTCTATTGATCGATTAATGCATATTTGTCTCCTCAAAACTGTCTCAGCGGCTTCCTGAAGACATACCTGCAAATGACAATAAGCCAAGTAAGGATTGGTAAGATTCTGGTTACTTTAAATCAAGATCATTGACAACCATGCATACTTGGTGGTGAGTATGAACACCTCCGAGTGAAGCAATTCTGAACAGAAAAGGATCCGGTGTCATTTGAATGAATTCAAGCCTCCACACCGAGTGTCGAAGGGTCGATTTTTACACTCGGGCTTTTTATGTATGTAGGCACCTATTTCGATCCGACCGATTACCACCGAGAATGGATACTGACAGCGATCCGGGCCATAAGAAGAATCGGTCCCATGTGACACCATTCGAGGAGTCCGTTTACCCATGCTGACTTGGAATCACACCATCCAAGTTGATCCTCGAATCCTGGGGGGCGGCTGACAACAAACAAAAATGAAAATAATAAAAAATTACTCATCAGCCGCCGTTCCCCATAATTGTCAATGAGCAGGCTGTCTCTCCATTACATACAATCGCACCATCCAAGTTGATTCTCGAATCCTGGGGGGCGGCTGATAACAAACAAAAATGAAAATAATAAATTACTCATCAGCCACTGTTCCCCATAATTGTTGGTGGCTAGGCTGTCTTTGAGCTGTTCAAAGCACTCAGCCAGCACTTGGATTTCTATAAATACCTCAACTGAAGAGGTGCAGGGGGCATCTAAAAATAAAAAAAACCTCTAAATTTTTTTTTTCTACTCCGGTGTCCTGAACCTGAAGTAAAGAAACCTGTCCCCAACCCACACTCCATTGTTTTCTTCGAAACAGAAGCACCAGTCTTGTCCCTGTTTGTTGGACCTCAGAGCCTCCTTACTCCGTCCAAACTCTATACTGCTCATAATACCACTGAATCCTACACCATTTCTCTATCAAAATACATTTTCACCACTAAGTCCTACTCCGACTCCACACTGTACTTTGGTTTATTTCACACTGACTCCAACCTGCAGTCTGATTCCTCCCAGGTCCACACCATACCGGTTCCGTATTGCCTTTTTTTATTATTGTTTATTCTTCTGTTGTTCTTTTGTTTAAGTTTATTCCGTTAAATTTCTTTTATTTTTGCTTTGTAACTAGTAATAACAAAAATAAATAAGTGTCTTCTGTGTGTTCTTTCAAATCCAAAAAAAAATTGTTTTTAGTCAGTGTCGTACAGAAGTACTTCCGTCTACACTATTTTCCTAGAACTTGTACACGTGCGAAGAACTTCGCTTTGTATGGGTCTTTCCCAAGGACATTATCCACCACCAACTTCCTAATTTTTTCCTGAAAGCCATTACAAAGAACTATGTGACCCTGATTTCTCGAAAGCTCGAGAATACGTAGGAGCGGGAAACAGTCCCTGTCGGGCCCATCTTTCTTTATTTAATTTTTATAGTTTCCATTTTTGTCGAGGTTAATTTGGACGAGACGTCCTGTTAATCTCATTTTTTTAAAAAAATAATATCTCTTTAAAAAAAGGAGGAGCGAGGTTAATTTAGACGAGACGTCTTATTAATCTCACATTTTTATGATATTTTCTTAAAAGAAGGATCGAGGTTAATTTGGATGAGACGTCCTGTTAATCTCATGTTTTTTTAAATAATATTTTTTTTAAAGGAGGAGCGAGGTTAATTTGGATGAGACGTCCTGTTAATCTGATTTTTTTTAATATTCGTTTTTTTAAAAAAGGGAGGAGCGAGGTTAATTTGGACGAGACGTCCTGTTAATCTCGTGTTTTTTTAATAATATTCTTTTTTTATTATTTTAAAAAAGAGGAGCGAGGTTAATTTGGACGAGATGTCCTGTTAATCTCATGTTCAAAAAATTCCATGTCTATTTTTGTTTATTTTTGTATGCTTTGTCATTTCGTACTTTTCTTTTCTGAAGAAGTTAAAATAATTTTTTGGGCTAATTATAATGCGCGCTATCATCTTGAGGTAACCATTTTATAATGGACAGTTGTGAGGTGCTATACCTTCATCACCTGTAATTCGACTCCCGAACTTAGAATTTTACTTTCATAACCAGTGTTTTAACGAAAAGTTTTCCCGGTATTTTATCCTTAAAAAATATTGGTGGCGACTCCCTGTTTTTTCTTTTTGAAAGGACTTCGAAACACATTTTAATATTTTTAAGGGTCGGCCTTGCCGCCGCGATCCCGGTCACGACAGATGGCGACTCCACTGGGGAATTAGATAGTCAAGCCAGTCAATTTGATAGCGCATGTTTTAATTAGCATATTAATTATTTAACTTCTTCCTTTATTTTATTTTCTGTCAATATTTGTATATGGTTTCTGTTTTGTTTGTATTCTATCATTTATGTTCTGTTAATGTTTGTGTGATCGTTGAACCCTAGGTTACACGACTTTATTTTGTTGCTCTGTGTTTGTTCTATGTGCAGGATGAGTAAGGTACAGGTATTGAATGCCTCTTTCACACACTATACTCACAATTTGCACACACTTTTGAGTCGGGACCCTATACTCGGGCCCAAATGAAACTTAAGATTGGGGGAGGTTGATAGCGGAGCCATTTGGGATGTACTTCCTATCTGGTTACCGTGAGAATCTCAGCTAGAGTTCAACTTATTCATGGTACCCACACCTAGTAGACTTCCTACTGTTGTGGTCAACATCATGAGTAGGATCTTGGCTCTAGTGACCTTTAGAAGTTTTAGAACAGGACATCTAATGTGAGATATCACTGATAGACAAACCTTAGAACCATTAGGAGACCTTCAAAAAAACCCGACTTAAGGCACAAAGGGGCAAACTTTACTTCTACCTTTTCTCATTCTCACTTTCCCTTCTGATCCAAATTAGGGAACCACTTGCCCGTTTAGTGGATTACTTTTTCCCAAAATGATATACTTTTAACTAGTGATCCTTTAACGGTCAAGTACTCCTTTCCTTTTATGCACAAGTCTTTGGGCCTTGAGTTACGGATGTTTTGAATCAAGAAAAAAAAAAGCAAAAGAAAAAGAACAAAAAATATATCAAAAAAATCAAAAGAAAAAAATCAATTTTTTTTATTGACGATGATTAGAAAATCTGTAGCTCACATGATCCTTGATTTATTGTAAGTTTTGTCAAATCGTAACCTCCCTAAATACAAAAATGTTTTCAAGAAAGTTACTAGGGGAGTATCGATTTGCAAAGCACGTCAATTCCTAATAACTCATTTTCTCTTTTCTTTATGTTCTTGCAGGAAGCTATCAAGAGCTTAGCTAGTACCTCTGAGTGAAAATATGGAAATTAACATGAGATCAGATAGTTGTGGTAAGACTATACCCAAGTTAAAAAAATTACTGCATGTTAAGGCTAGGAAAGTCGATACAACCAGTTTGCAAGCATTAGGGAAGAAATTGGACATGAATCAGAAAATGACCTTCTCAAGGAAATATGGGAGGATTTTAAAGTTGCTAGAAGTGGAGGTACAAGTCGAGGCAATTACTGCTTTGATTCAGTTCTATGACCCACCTCTCTGTTGTTTCACCTTCCGAGACTTTCAATTAGCTCCATCTGTTGAGGAGTTTGAACAGATTCTAGGGATGCCACTAGAAGGACAAATGCCTTACCTCCACCTTGGACGTCATGCGAATATTGTTACCATCGCTAATGTCCTAAGGATTCACCCGGAAGTGTTAAGGAATACGCAACTAAATAGAAACCAGACCCTGGGGTTCGATCGGGAATATTTTGAGAAATATATGCACTTGCTGGCTGAGAAAGGAGATTGGGAAGCCTTCATGGACACCTTGGCTCTCATCATTTATGGTGTGATCTTGTTCCCTAATATTGATAATTACGTGGATTATGATGTTATTGGCATTTTCCTTGCCTGCAAGTTCAAATCTGAAAATCCTATCACTGCTATCTTGGCAAATATGTACTGCACCATGGACTTCTGCTATACACAAGGTGGAAAGAGAATCATTTGCTGTTTACCTTCTTTATATGTGTGGCTTACGTCACATATCTTCCACCAAGTCAGCAAAGTTGAATGTCCTATCTCTGATATGAAGTTATGCAGTTAGTAATAAAGAATGGGCGTGAATGGGCCAATCACCTGATAGGGCTTACGACTGATAAAGTAAGGTGGTATCCGCAGTGGTTGAAGATTGACACCATTATTTACCATTGTGGAAACCACCCGAATGTTCCTCTCATGGGTACTCAGGGATGCATAAATTACAACCCTGTCATAGCCAAACGTCAGCTAGCCTACCCATTACTTGAGCCACCCGATGAAGAATCACTTACTCCTTTTATCGTTTACTACTCAGAAGGAGATTGTACCTCTGTCATTTGGGATATAGCAAATGCATGGAAGAAAGTCCACAGACAAGGGAAAGAACTAGGAACTCGAAGCCACGCCGTGAAGGAGGAATACTACCAATGGATCCTAAATAGGGTTTCCATTGTCAAGCTGCCTTTCAGAAACCCCTTCTATCTCCCAACAAGCACACATGTTACCCCCCTACCCTTGAAGAGGAGGCAATGAGAGCCAAGATAAAAGAGCTAATTGCCAAAAATAAGAAGCTAGAGAAAGACTTGCTGATGTCTCAACAAGAATGTGCCCTTCAGAAAAGGGAGAACTTAGAAAGCAAGAAAGCCATCAAGGAGATTGGAAAAAAGCGGAAAATCGAAAGGGATTACTTAAGGAAGCAAAGTCAATGCCTCCGAACAGCTAATACTCAACTGAGAATGAAGAACAAGCAAAGGGATACCATGTTGACTGACAAGCAACTCTTAAGGGACATGTTGGCAAAAGCCAAAGAGCACGAGCAAAATGCCCTGGTGCAAAGAGAGCTCCTACAATCGCAAGTTAGCCGATTAGAGCATCAGCTTAATGAAGTGGTAGAAGCTTGCCAGCATGAGACAAGTGGCAAGCAACGACGTGCGATAGATACTGAGCAAGACTGTCATGAGGCTATCCGTATTCTGGAAGCTGAAATGACACAACAAGATGAAGTTATTCATTCATGGATGAACCGCTTCGCCCACTTGGCACATTTGGCTAATGGGACTCTGGAAGACCTCCCGCTCCTACTTAAGTAAGCTGAGGGGATGGTTAATCCTCTTACCACCCCAAAAGAAATTGTAACCTTCCTTGATTACTGTAGAGAAAGGATTGGTAAAATGAAGGCCATGATTGCCCGAGCTAGGAATGGTTGATTTACTTTTTCTGCATAAAAAATAGACAGGCAGCAGTAATGTATTATTAGAATTAAGAAAGAGGAATTCTTTTGTCTCCACAACTATCTCATGTTAATTTCCACTTATCACATACTTAGTGCTTTTGAACGTAGTTTTGAGAAACGGTCGGGGGATACTGGCCAAGTTCCGCGATCGCTTCGCACACCATACTATTTGTTTTTCTTTTACTGCTTTTATTTAATGCTTTCTTTTTAACAATTTCTTGTTGACCTCCCAGACATAACGGGTAGGCATCCTTACGTGACTAGGCTTAAGACAAAACTCATGGCTGAAGTAGAACAAGAAAATGAGAGCTTGAGAGCTGAAGTCAGTCAGCTGAAGGAGCAAATGGCAGAGATGGCCAAGCTTCTCGAGAGGAGAGTCACAGAAGGGGATTCTTCAGCAGGTGTTGAAGACACTAGACAACGGCCGCCTACCCCCCGACATACTCAGGGTCCGTCTGGAGGACCAAATTCAAACCCTGCTGCACTTACCCTTACGGTTCTCATTGGTAAGCCGAACCCTGCCAACATCTAGTAGCATACCTTCGTGGATGCAGAGGGTAATGCTATACCTTTTCCGCCATATAGCCTGCCACAGGGTTATTATCCACCACTTCAAGAAGAGCCTGATTATCAGGAGATAATTCTTTATACGGCTCAACCAAATATCCCGCCCGTCCAGGATTTTCAAACAGTTCCGATCCATGCACAAGCCATCCACACACAAGCCCCTCAAACATAAGTCCCTTAAACACAAGCCACCCAAACTGCAGCCAAGCCTCACATGCCAAATGCTAACCCGGCATATGTCTACCAGTCGTTCGAAAATACTAGTCGTCATGCCACAGCGGGTCCAAGTGCCACTGTTGTTACCCAGGAAGGGAGATTAGAATTCCTGGAAAGGCGACTAAGAGAGATGGAAGGAATAAACAGATTCGGGATGGGCAGCGCTGTAGAACTCTGCCTAATTCCCGATGTCTTTATCCCTCCCAAATTCAAAATGCCAGAATTTGATAAATATTAGGGGTTAACCTGTCCTAAGAACCATCTTACCATGTACTGCCGGAAGATGGCTTCACATGCTTCAAATGACCCTCTGTTAATTCATTGTTTCCAGGACAGCCTTGCTGGAGCAGCCCTGACATGGTATAATCATCTTGAACACTCTCGCATACGATGTTGGGAAAATCTAGCAGATGCTTTCATGCAACAGTACAAGTATAATCTGGACATGGCGCCGGATAGGGTACAGTTGCAAAACATGACCAAAAAGGACAATGAGACGTTTAAAGAGTACGCCCAGCAGTGGCGTGAGGTAGCATCACAGGTTGACCCGCCTCTATCAAAAAAGGAAGTAATTTCCATATTCATTGATATGCTCCAGTCACCTTTCTACGATAGGATGATTGGAAGAGTTTCATCCCATTTCTTTGATATCGTCATTATCGAAGAAAGGATAGAAAAAGGCCAGCGGACTGGGAAGATTATTCGAGGCCCATCTGGGGTCGGGGCAGCAAGAAAACCTTCACTTGGAGAAGGTAGGAGAAGAGAGGGAGAGACCAACCTGGTCTCTTATAACCAAAGAAGGAACCAGCCCAAACCACCTACCCCCATCACCTTTCCGCCGACTTATCATAACGCACCACACCCATATGTGGCTGCGATCCCAAATTCAAACCCACCACATTTCCGACCACCTGTTATGCGACCACCTGCACCACCACAAACACCATCCCAACCACCACAAATGAACCCATCTAATCCAAACCTTAGAAGACAGAATAATGATCGCGCTCAAGTGCAGTTTGACCCAATCCCCATGACTTACACTGAGCTTCTTCCCCATCTCATCGAAAACACACTGGTAGTACCCTACCCTCTGAAACCACTTCAGCCACCTTACCCTAGAGGGTATGACCCGAATGCACGGTGCGATTACCACACCGGTGCACCGGGGCATTCCACCGAGAATTTCCTGGCACTTAAGTTTAAAGTAAGAGATCTAATCAGGGCTAATTGGATAAGCTTCAAAGAGGAAAGCCCAAACGTGACAACTAACCCTTTGCTCAACCACGGGAGACCCGGTGTCAATGCTGTAGAGAGGGATGAAGAATGTGTTTCCAAGGTTGATGACATCCAAATGCCATTGGAAATGATTCACTCCCATATGCTTAAGATGGGATTGATAGAAGGCTCATGGGATGAAGGGTGCAACGACATCCAGTCTGCGAAGCGACGGGGCTTCCAAAAAACCCTTCAAGGACTTATGGATAGTCATACTGTAGAAGTTTACAGGCATCGTGAAAGCAGGATAAACATGATACAAGAGCAAAGCCGAGCATGAGCCTCAAAGCCCCTAGTCATATTCTATAACAGGAATGTACTGGTGGCTCCGACTCCTGCTAAAACTGTCATCACGGTGAATGCACCAACCCTGTTTCCTTTCAAGGATTCTCGAGCTGTGTCGTGGAAGTATGGCACTGATGTAGTTGTTACCAGTTCTGAGGCCGTTGGTTATACGCCATCATCCCCTGTCACGAATATTACTGGAATTGGAGGTATCACTCGGAGTGGAAGAATATATGCTCCCCTGGAATCAAAACTTGACAAAGCTGCTGGAGAAGTCAGATCTGGAAAGGGGGAATCCACTGGTGAAGCAAAAAGGGCTGTAACTGAGGAGGAAGCCCAAGAATTTCTGAGATTCATCCGCCATAGTGATTACCAGGGTTGGACCAACTAAACCATACCCCGACAAAAATTTCTTTGTTGTCCTTACTGACGAGTTTCGCACCGCACCGAAACACGTTGATGAAGGTCTTGAGTGAGGCACATGTGAAGCATGACTTGCCCGTAGATAAATTCGAGGGCATAGTGGGACACATAGTGGCTAACAATTATCTGACCTTTACGGATGACGAGATGCCTGTGGAAGGAAGGGGGCACAACAAAGCCCTTCATGTCTCGGTGAAATGCCAAGATCATATCCTGGCAAAGGTGCTTGTCGACAACAGGTCGTCCCTAAATGTGATGCCGAAATCTACATTGGCAAAGTTGCCTTTTGATGGGACACATATGAGACCCAGTTCTATAGTGGTTCGGGCTTTTGACGAAACTCGCCGGGAGGTTATGGGGGAAATTGAACTGTCAATACAGGTTGGACCATACACCTTCCAAATTCTCTTTCAAGTCATAAATATCACGCCCGCATACAGTTGTTTGCTGGGGTGGCCGTGGATCCATTCGGCTGGAATAGTCCCTTCCACTCTACATTAGAAGTTGAAGTTTATCATTGATAACAAGTTGGTGATTGTCTCTGGGGAAGAGGACTTGCTGGTCAGCAAACCTGCCAACACCCCATACATTAAAGCAACCGAGGAGGCCCTTGAAACCTCATTTCAGGCTTTAGAGATAGCCAATGCGACAAGCATTACCAAAACGTCCTTCCAAAATGTGCCTCTAGCGGTTGCAAAAACAATGTTAAGGGAAGGATACAAGCTGGGAAGAGGGTTAGGGCGAGAATTGGAAGGAAGAATCCGACCTGTATGCCTCCCAGAAACAAGGATAGATACGGCATGGGGTACAAGCCCACAACAGTGGACAGGAAAAGGGTAGGGGAAGAAAGAAGGGGGAGAAGAATTGCTCGCCTTACCGGTCAAGAATTCAACACTGCTAGAATCCCTATCTGTGACCTCTATCAAAGCTTCAAAAGCATCGGGATTATGTATCCAGGTCAGGTAGCCATGGTTGGAGATGAGCCTAGCTATGATGCGGAATTGGTGTATGCTTGCTCACCCAGTCGAGAACTGGACAATTGGGAAATCATGGAGTTCCCCACAGCTATCAATCTTCTGTCAAAGTAATCGTTGTTATTTTCAAAACTTGTCGGTCCCTCTGCTATGCCTAAGGCTTTGGGATCCATTTTGTAATAAGGGCAAAAGTTGTTTATTTGTTAAATTAACGAACACAGTCCAATTTCATACCTCATCTTTGTTCAATCTCTTTCTCTTAAGCCTTTCACTTGCTTGTCTTTCTTTTTTCATTCATTATAATATAACCCAAATGCAGATCCGAAATCGATTACTCTAAGAGTAACGAGAACTCGATTTTGTTTCACGACTCTGATAATTTGAATGATTGCGCCTATGAGGAGAGTGAGGAAGACTTTGAACCTTCGCCCGAATTGACAAGATTAATGGAACAGCAAGATAAGGAAATTCAACCTCATCAGGAAAAGATCGAAACAGTTAACCTGGGAGATGAAGGGGAGGTTAAAGAAATTAAGATAGGCACCCTTTTAAGCAAACAACGACAGAATGAATTGATTAAACTGCTCTGGGAATTTCGGGACATTTTTGCATGGTCATATCAAGATATGCTGGGTTTGGATAACAACGTTGTGGAACACAGGTTGCCTTTAAAGCCAGAATATCCACCAATCAAGCAAAAGCTGCGACGAATAAATCCAAAAATGCTTCTTAAGATCAAAGAAGAAGTCAAGAAGTAATTCGAGGCTGGTTTCTTAGCCGTAGCTAAATATCTGTAATGGGTAGCCAACATAGTTCCCGTTCCGAAGAAAGATGGGAAAGTGAGGATGTGTGTGGACTACCGAGATTTGAATTGGGCTAGCCCTAAGGATGATTTTCCTTTACCTCAGATTGACGTACTGGTTAATAACACAGCTCAGCACTCCATCTTCTCATTTATAGATGGATTTTCGGGGTATAATCAGATCAAGATGGCACCGAAAGATATGGAAAAGACCACGTTCATCACTCTATGGGGCACCTTTTGTTACAAAGTAATGTCCTTCGAATTGAAGAACGCGGGAGCCACCTATCAAAGGGCAATGGTGACTCTCTTCCACGACATGATGCACAAGGAAATAGAAGTCTATATGGACGACATAATTGCCAAATCTGGATCTGAGGAATAACACATTACTGATCTGAGAAAACTCTTCGAAAGGTTAAGAAAATTCAAGCTCAGACTGAATCCGGCCAAGTGCACCTTTGGCGCGAAATCCGGTAAAATGTTAGGATTCATCATGAGCGAGAGAGGGATAAAAGTTAATCCTGATAAGGTCAAGGCAATTCTGGAAATGCCTTCTCCTCGTACTGAAAAAGAAGTCCGAGGGTTCCTGGGAAGGTTGAACTACATCGCCTGTTTCATTTCCCAAATGACGGCAACCTGTGAGCCGATTTTCAAATTGCTTCGCAAGAACCAGCCTGGGCAGTGGAATGAGGATTGCCAAACTGTATTTGAAAAGATAAAGCAGTACTTGTTAGAGCCGCCAGTCTTGGTACCACCCGTTCATGGGAAACCACTGATCCTGTATTTGACCGTGTTGAACGAGTCCATGGGATGCGTGTTAGGTCAACATGATGAGACTGGGAGGAAGGAATGTGCCATCTACTACTTGAGTAAGAGATTTACTGAATGCGAGATGAGATACTCATCTCTCGAAAGAACATGTTGTGCATTGGCCTGGGTTACCCAACGCTTACGGCAATACATGCTCAATCATACCACTTGGCTGGTGTCTAAGATGGATCCCATTAAGTATATCTTTGAAAAACCTGCTCTGACTGGGAGGATTGCCCGTTGGCAAGTGTTACTAACAGAATATGACATAAAATATGTCACCCAAAAGGCCATCAAAGGGAGTGCGCTAGGAGATTACTTGGCACACCAACCCATTGAGACTTACCAACCAATGTGGCATGATTTCCCGGATGAGGATATTTTGGCCCTTTTCAAAGAAGAAGATGGTCTGGAAACCAGATAGATCATGAGATTCGATGAGGCTGCCAATGTGCTAGGACACAGAATTGGGGTTATCCTGATCTCTCCTGATAAGGAATTCATCCCTATTTACGCTCGGTTGTGTTTTGATTGCACCAACAATGTTGCGGAATATGAAGCATGTTCTCTAGGGATGCAAACGGCTCTAAACATGGGAATAAAGATCCTGGAGGTTTATAGAGATTCTGCTTTGGTTATCCATCAACTAAAGGATGAGTGCGAAACTAGAGACAGTAAACTAGTTCCTTATCATGCTCACATCAAGAAGATGATCAAAGAGTTCAATGAAATTACCTTCCATCATATCCCACGGGATGACAACCAAATGGCAGATGCTTTAGCCACCCTAGCTGCTATGTTCGAAGTCAGCAATGATTACGAGGTGCCTCTCATTGAAGTAAAGAAACGGCAAGAACCTGCCCATTGCCAGGTCATAGAAGGAGAGCCGGATGGCAAGCCTTGGTATCATGACATCAAAAGGTACCTCCAATGTCAAGAATACCCTGAAAGCATCACGGATAATGACAAACGAACTTTGAGAATGCTAGCTATGGGATACCTGTTGAGTGGTAACGTGCTATACAAGAGGAATTATGATTCCGTTCTCCTCCGGTGTGTTGATACCATCGAGGCAAACCAAATCACGAGGGATATCCACGAAGGATCTTTCGGAACTCACACAAATGGGCATGCTATGTCAAGAAAAATCCTGAGAGCTGGATATTATTGGATGACTATAGAAGCAGATTGTTTTGCTTATGTACGGAGGTGTCATAAATGTCAGATTTATGCTGATCACATTCATGCACCACCTTCATCCCTAAATGTGTTGTCAGCACCATGGCCTTTTTCAATGTGGGGTATGGATGTAATTAGGCCCATTGAGCCAAAAGCCTCAAACAGTCATCGTTTCATTCTGGTGGCCATCAATTATTTCACCAAGTGGGTGGAGGCAGCTTCATATGCCAATGTGACAAAGAATTTTGTGGTCAAATTCATCAAGCGTGAGCTTATATGCCGGTATGGCCTACCAAGCCAAATCATCACAGACAATGGTACAAATTTGAATAACAAAATGATGAAGGAGCTTTGTGAGAGCTTTAAAATCTCCCATCATAACTCCTCTCTGTACCATCCAAAAATGAATGGAACAGTCGAGGCGGCTAACAAAAAATCAAGAAGATAGTGCAAAAGATGGTGGTAACCTACAAAGACTGGAATGAAATGCTCCCTTCGCACTGCACGGATACCGAACCTCGGTGCGAACCTCAACTGGGGCAACCCCATTTTCTTTGGTCTATGGAATTGAAGTTGTATTACCGTTTAAAGTGGAAATCTCATCCCTTAGGGTGATCATGGAAGCCAAATTGGAAGAAGCTGAATGGATCCAGGCCAAATATGACCAACTGAATCTGATTAACGGGAAGAGGTTAACCGCTCTCTGTCGTGGGCAATTGTATCAGAAGCGTATAAAGCGGGCATATGAAAAGAAAATACACCCCCGACAGTTCCAAGAAGGGGATTTGGTCCTCAAGAAGATTTTGCCAATTCAGAAAGATGACCAAGGAAAATAGACACCTAATTACAAAGGACCATATGTTATAAAGAAGGCTTTTTCCAGAAGAGCTCTCATACTCACCAACATGGATGGAGACGACCTGCCAATGCCTGTCAACGCCGATGCAGTTAAAAAATACTTTGCATAAAAACATAAAAAAAAACAAAAAAAAAGAAGAAAAAGAAAAAAGCTCGCTAGGTTGAAAACCTGAAAAGGCGACCTAGGCAAAAGTTAGAGCAGCAAGATGAGCCGAAAACCTGATAAGGCAGCTCAGACGGAATCACAAACTTAACTCTGCAACATAAACCCTTCAAGCCGGAAACAAAGGAAGTCAAAATGGGTATCAGGGTCATTGTCAAATTACGCCCTCAAAAGCAAAATCAGAGGATGAACATGAAGTCGTGATAAAGGGTCAAGATTCTCACTGCTCTCAGAATATCACTAGAGGATATATGAGCCTTCCCCTTTCCACTTGCCTTCAATTCTTTATATCTTATCACATCTCTGTGTTTAACATTATTTTCATCACTAATGTACATACCTGATGTTCGTAAATAAAATTCTCCCTTCTTTCTACATGTGTTTCTACATGTGTTCATGACTAAATTTTATGAATAAACAAGTTTTTGCCTAAAGGAAATTTTTGAAATTGAAAACGATGGAACGCAAAGTTATGGGGAACGAAATGCATCCTAGCGCCAGACTTTGCTTGGTATAAGCATAACCAACTCCACTAAATACGCTCGCCAAAGTCAGAGGGTGTTTCTATTTCATCCATGAGTTACCTTAAAAGGCCAGTCGCCAGGGAAGATTTACCTGTAAGTCTTTTTATACTACTTACTTTCTTGTTAAAGGGGCAACCAAAATCCATCATCCGGAAGCAGGTATTCACCAAAGCTTTCCCCTAGCAAGACCCACCATTCATACCCAAGTGGAACACAGACTGAGGGTCCCTCCCGAGGAAAACCACAAAATGGACTCAGCTCTCCCCAACCAGGATATTTCTTTGATCAGGCTTAGGAAAACTTATCCTTCCCCAATAAGTTCACCATTACCAAACTAGCTCTTCTCACCAAATAGCTCAAACTGGGGCATCTCCTCAGATTTCTCTTCCAGTCAAGGGGCAATACCCCGAATTTCCAAAAAGCTCAAACTGGGGCATCTCCCCAGATTTCTCTTCCAGTTAAGGGGCAGTACCCCGAATTTCCAAAAAGCTCAAACTAGGGCATCTCCCCAGATTACTCTTCCAGTAAAGGGGAAACCCCCTAAAATTCCTTCAACCTTTCCAAAACTGGGGCATCACCCTAGGTTTCTCTCTGTCAAGGGGCAGGACCCCTAACATCTTCAGTGTTTCTAAAAACTGGGGCATCACCCCAGACCTCCTTCTCTCAATCAAGGGGCAATACCCCAAGATTCTTTCAATCATCTCAAACTGGGGCATCACCCTAAAGCTCTAAATCCTGGTTAATTTGGACGGGACGTCCTGTTAACCTCCAGATATGTCAACCGAGAGGCAACACCCTCACCTTTTACTTTTCCTGTCAACCGAGAGGCAACACCCTCACCTTTTACTTTTCCTGTCAACCGAGAGGCAACACCCTCACCTTTACTTTTCTTGTCAACCGAGAGGCAACACCCTCACCTTTTTACTTTTCCTGTCAACCGAGAGGCAACACCCTCACCTTTACTTTCCCTGTCGACTGAGAGGCAACACCCTCACCCTTTATTTTTTCCAGTCAACTGAGAGGCAACACCCTCACCTTTACTTTTCCTGTCAACCGAAAGGCAACACCCTCACCTTTTACTTTCCAGTCAATCGAGGGTCAACCCCAATCCTCTTAATTCTAGTCAACCGAGGATCAATCTCAATCCTTTAAATTCCTGCCAACTTGGGGTATAACCCCCAATCCTTTAAAATCCCTTCAACCCGGGGCGTTACCCTAAGTCTGTTATCTCTTTTAAGCCAGGAACATCATCCCCACCATTTACTTTCCAGTCATGGTCTTAGGAACCTCCTGCCTAGGCAATCTCCTTTGAATCAGGAGCGTACCCCCAATTCATTCATTTTTCTCCAAAAGCTTCGGATGCCCATTTCTAGGCTACTCAAAATGCTAGGGTAATCCTTTATTTCTTTTAAAAAAATAAAAAAATAAAAAACAAAAAAAAAAGCAAAAAAAACAAAAAAAAACAACAAAAAACAACAAAAGAGTAAAAACTTCAAAGTGTTAATTCCTAGGTTTCCCCCCTCATCTGGTTCTCCTGGTTATTGAAGTCGGCATGACTTTGACAATGGTGTTCACGTCTTTACTCCTTTCCCGTTTCAAAAGCAAGAAAAGACTTCATGTTTTTCTCATGGAAAAGAAGTAAAGAGGGGCATCTGTGAACACCTCTTTTGGTCCGGCCCAAAGTGTAAGCTTAAGCGTGAATTAAGAAAAAATGAGAGCATTAGGGGCCTCTCGCTTAAGCGAGACCTCCTCACGCTTGAGAGTGAAAGTTACGTGCTTAAGCGTGCCAATTTTGAAACAGCACTATGAGAAAGTGGAAACACGGGTGCACTACAAGGTCAAAAGCATCAAAAGCATCCGTTACCTAAATCAAGGATCAGTGGAAATTTTAAATTAAAAAAAGCACCAGACATCCATTGCCCAAATTGGGGATCAGTGAAGAATTTTCGAGTCTGACTTTGAATGAGTACTTCTCAGGCAGAGATTTTTTCGGGAGAAGAATTACCGAGTGGGATGTCTCCGAGTGAGGCATTTCCGAGTGGGTTGCTTCCGAGAGATGTACTTCCGAGCGAAGAAAGGCTCTGACCTGGAATGAGCCTCTTTTGGGCAGAGACTCTCTCTAGGTCCATACTTCCGAGTGGGATGTCTCCGAGTGAGGCATTTCCGAGTGGGTTGATTCCGAAGGAAGTACCTCCAAGCGAAAAGAGACTCTGACTTCGAATAAGTACCTCTCGGGTGGAGATACATCCGAGTGGAGAATTCCTGATTAAATCCATTCTGAATGAAAAGTGGCTCTGACTTCGAATGAGTACCTCTCGGGCGGAGATACATCTGAGTGGAGAATTCCCGATTGAAGCCATTCTGAAAGAAAAGTGAGTCTGACTCCGGATGAGTGCTTTTCCTAGGCAAAGATATTTCCGAGTGGATAATTCCCGAGTGAATCGATCCTGAACAAAAAGGGGCCTGACCTGGAATGAGCCTCTTTCGGACAGACTCTCTCAAGTTCCATACTTCCGAGTGAAGTGTCTCCGAGTAAGACATTTCCAAGTGGGTCATTTCAAAGGAATTACTTCCGAGCAAAGGAAAGCTTTGACTTCGAATGAGTATTTCTCGGGTACAGATATTCCCGAATGAATCGATCCTGAACAAAAAGGGGCCTGACCTGGAATGAGCCTCTTTTGGCCAGACTCTCTCAAGTTCCATACTTCCGAGTGAAGTGTCTCCGAGTAAGACATTTCCGAGCAGGTCATTTCAAAGGAATTACTTCCGAGTGAAGGAAAGCTTTGACTTCGAATGAGTATTTCTTGGGTACAGATATTTCCGAGTGGATAATTCTTGAGTGAATCGATCCTGGACAAAAAGGGGCCTGAACTTCGAAGGAGCACTTTTCGGGCAGACATTTCCAAGTTCCATACTTCCGAGTGAGGTGTCTCCGAGTGAGACATTTCCGAGCGGGTCATTTTGAGGGAATTACTTCCGAGCAAAGAAAGGCTCTGACTATGAATGAGTATTTTTCGGGCAAAGATATATCCGAGTAGGATGTCTCCGAGTGAGACATTTTTGAGTGGGTCCCTCGGGGAAAGAAAGATTGACTATGAACGAGTGCTTCAAGCAGAAACACTTCCGAGCGAATCATCTCCGATTGAAGCGATTCAGAACAAAAAGAGGCTCTGATGAATACTTCTCGGAAAGAGATATTCCTAAGTGAGTCGAACTTCGAAAGAGCACTTTTTAAGCAGAGATATATCCGAGACATTTCTGAGTCGGTCACGTTGGAAGGAAGAAAGGCTATGACTAAAGTCTCTCAAGCAGAAGACATTTCCGGCCAAAGCACCTCCGAGTGAAGCAATTCTGAATAGAAAAGGATCCGGTGTCATTGGAATGAATTCAAGCCTCCACACCGAGTGTCGAAGGGTCGATTTTTACACCCGGGCTTTTTATGTATGTAGGCACCTATTTCGATCCGACCGATTGCCACCGAGAATGGATACTGACAGCGATCCGGGCCATAAGAAGAACACCGGTCCCATGTGACACCATTCGAGGAGTCCGTTTGCCCATGCTGACTTGGAATCACACCATCCAAGTTGATCCTCGAATCCTGGGGGGCGGCTGACAACAAACAAAAATGAAAATAATAAAAAAATTACTCATCAGCCGCCGTTCCCCATAATTGTCAATGACCAGGCTGTCTCTCCATTATATACAATCGCACCATCCAAGTTGATTCTCGAATCCTGGGGGGCGGCTGATAACAAACAAAAATGAAAATAATAAATTACTCATCAGCCGCCGTTCCCCATAATTGTTGGTGGCCAGGTTGTCTTTGAGCTGTTCAAAGCACTCAGCCAGCACTTGGATTTCTATAAATACCTCAACTGAAGAGGCGCAGTGGGGATTTAAAAATAAAAAAAAACCTCTAAATTTTTTTTTTCTACTCCGGTGTCCTAAACCTGAAGTAAAGAAACCTGTCCCCAACCCACACTCCATTGTTTTCTTCGAAACAGAAGCACCAGTCTTGTCCCTGTTTGTTGGACCTCAGAGCCTCCTTACTCCGTCCAAACTCTATACTGCTCATAATACCACTGAATCCTACACCGTTTCTCTATCAAAATACATTTTCACCACTAAGTCCTACTCCGACTCCACACTGTACTTCGGTTTATTTCACACCGACTCCAACCTGCAGTCTGATTCCTCCCAGGTCCACACCACATCGGTTCCGTATTGCCTTTTTTTTATTATTGTTTATTCTTCTGTTGTTCTTTTGTTTAAGTTTATTCCGTTAAATTTCTTTTATTTTTGCTTTGTAACTAGTAATAACAAAAAGAAATAAGTGTCTTCTGTGTGTTTTTTCAAATCCAAAAAAGAAATTGTTTTTAGCCAGTGTCGTACAGAAGTACTTCCGTCTACACTATTTTCCTAGAACTTGTACACGTGTGAAGAACTTCGCTTTGTATGGGTCTTTCCCAAGGACATTATCCACCACCAACTTCCTAATTTTTTCCTGAAAGCCATTACAAAGAACTACGTGACCCTGATTTCTCGAAAGCTCGAGAATACGTAGGAGCGGGAAACAGTCCCTGTCGGGCCCATCTTTCTTTATTTAATTTTTATAGTTTCCATTTTTGTCGAGGTTAATTTGGACGAGACGTCCTGTTAATCTCATTTTTTTTAAAAAAATAATATCTCTTTAAAAAAAGGAGGAGCGAGGTTAATTTAGACGAGACGTCTTGTTAATCGCACATTTTTATGATATTTCCTTAAAAGAAGGAGCGAGGTTAATTTGGATGAGACGTCCTGTTAATCTCATTTTTTTAAATAATATTTTTTTTAAAGGAGGAGCGAGGTTAATTTGGATGAGACGTCCTGTTAATCTCATGTTTTTTTAATATTCGTTTTTTTTAAAAAGGGAGGAGCGAGGTTAATTTGGACGAGACGTCCTGTTAATCTCGTGTTTTTTTAATAATATTCTTTTTTTTATTATTTTAAAAAAGAGGAGCGAGGTTAATTTGGACGAGATGTCCTGTTAATCTCATGTTTAAAAAATTCCATGTCTATTTTTGTTTATTTTTGTATGCTTTGTCATTTCGTACTTTTCTTTTCTGAAGAAGTTAAAATAATTTTTTGGGCTAATTATAATGCGCGCTATCATCTTGAGGTAACCGTTTTATAACGGACAGTTGTGAGGTGCTAATACCTTCCTCACCTGTAATTCGACTCCCGAACTTAGAATTTTACTTTCATAACCAGTGCTTTAACGAAAGGTTTTCCCGGTATTTTATCCTTAAAAAATATTGGTGGCGACTCCATGTTTTTTCTTTACGAAAGGACTTCGAAACACGTTTTAATATTTTTAAGGGTCGGCCTTGCCGCCACGATCCCGGTCACGACAGTGAGATAGGCCTTGAATGTTCTCCACCGCTCAGTGACAACTCCAAGGATGCTTCTCCTCAGTGTGTCAATGACAAGTATGTCCCAAGCATCCTACAATTACCAAACTAAGATGATAGAATTTATTATATACAACAAGAAAAAATTCAGTAAAAAAAGTCAACTGATATTTTATTACTAGAATATCAGCCCAAATGTGATTCTTGACCACTTACTCAACACTATCCTAATCAGGGATAATGATGGAAACCTTCGACTGTGCCACAACACCCAAATAACTGATAAACCTGGCAGCATAGTCTCCTGAAGAAACCCCGGTGTTGACATCAATGTCAACATGACACCTTTCTCCCTAATGGTGCCTAAATGCAACATTGGTCATCCGTGTCACACCTCTACTCCTCTTGGCACAGGAATCTATAGCCTGTGACTTAGACCTCATAGGTGGATCCTGATTAGCCATAAGTATCTATTCAAGCAAGAAAAAAAACCTTAATTAATATGACAAAAACATTAGAAAAATAAGTTCAGTTAATATGAGTAAATATTAAATACAATGAATTACATGTTTAGTTAATATTAGCAAACATTAAATACTCTAAATCATAGGCAACCATACCCTATGTTCAATCAAAACTATGAAGTTGGAATATTTTCCCACAAGCCTTTATGATGGTCATGACGACTGGAAACTACATCATCCATGTCATGTTCCATAATAGATGTCGGCATACATGTTGTAAGAGAAGGAATTTCCAAGACATCAAGATTCGGATCTCTAATTTTGTGTCTACCTTAGATAACAATTGACCACTTTTTGTTAGATAGGCTAGTAATGTAAAAAACTTGCTTCACTTGAGTTATCATGATGAAAGGCTCCTCTTGTGACCTATCTTATTGAGGTCTACCAATGTAAATCTAAGATCATCTGTTTTAACACTATTCTTACTATCAACCCATTTGCATTTAAACACAGGAACTATGAAAGGACTATAATCAACCTCTCATATATCTTCAATCACACCAAAATAGTATAACTCAGCCATGACAGGGTTGTTGTCATTTGTAGTTGAGAAATGCATTAATTGAGCCACAATCATAACTCCACTATTCTGCATTGTACTTTTGTCATCTTGTGCCCTTGTATAGAATGAATAGTTATTTATGTCATATCCACAATAGGTGAAGACATCGAAGTTGGGACCCTATGCTAGTCGATGTAATGTCTTAGAAGCAGACGTATCTTTGACAATGGTTATTTTGAACCACTACATGAACGTCTTGTTGTGTTCATTCAACATCCACTTTTTAGTCATTCTAGGGTTGTTTCTTTTGACTAGCTTTTTGTGAATGGTTAAATACGGGAGCACCTCATCCGAGTTGTTCAAAATATATAAGTATGCCTAAAGGACTTCATCATGTGGCATGCTTTTCATTTTTTTACCAATCGTACCTTTCCCATCCAATCGCCCATCATGACGAGTCTTCAGAAAATCGATGCTTTCAGCATATGACATATAATTAGTGCAAAAATCAATTGCTTCCTCTGTAACGTACCTTTCATAATTGATGCTTCAGGGCGGCGTTTGTTCTTCACATAGTCTTTCAATATTTTCATGTATCGCTCAATGAGATATATCCACCTCAAGAATACTGGACCACATAACCGGACCTCCCTCACCAAATGGATGATTAAGTGGAATATTATGTAAAAAAAAAGAAGGCGAGAAATACAATTTTAACTGACATAGTATAAAAGATCCTTCATGTTCCAACACATCTAATTCCGTAAAGGCGATTACTTTGCAACATATGACATTGAAAAACAAACACAACCTTGTTATGACATGTCTCACATTTTTAGGGAGAATGTCATGAATGGCTATGGGTAGAAACTATTGCATCAGCATATGACAATCGTAAGACTTCAACACAACTAACTTCAAATCCTTCATTGAAACACAGGTGTTGATGTTTGAACTATAACCAAACGAAACTTTTACATTATGTAACGATTCATAAAAACTTTGCTTCTCTTTTCTAGACAAGATATGACATGCTAGGGGCAAATATGTTCGTTTGCCCTTAGATTGTGGATGCAACTTCTGCGTATACCCATCAATTCCAAGTCAAGACACGGATTGAGGTCATCCTTAGTTTTTTGGGTATGTTTAGGAGGGTTCCAACCAAACTATCACAGATATTTTTCTCCACATGCATCACATCAATACAATGTCTTGCATCAAGCTCCTTCCAATATGGTAGATCAAAAAATATTAACTTTTTCTTTCAACTATTTTTTAAAGTTGACTATTTTTCAAACTTATCAAAAACCACATTGACGTCTTTCACCTTTTCATATACTTGACAACCAGTTAATAGTGGAGGAGACATTTCAAACTCTTACACACCATTGAAGGACTTCCTTAACCTATGATACGTATGATAAGCTTTAAGAAACTTTTAATGTCAAAGATAAACACTTTTTCTTCCATTATGTAGTCAATCAGAACAGGTTCCTTCCTCATATATAGGACACGCTTTATAACCCTTGACACTATACCTCGATAGGTTACCATATGTTGAGAAATCATTGATCGTGAAGAATAACATGGCACATAATTTCAATAATTGTCCTATAAACCTATCAAACACATTAACCTCGTCTTCAAGTAACATTTTAAGGTCTTCAACTAATGGAGTTAAGTATACATCAATGTCGTTTCCTGGCTGTCGTGGACTAGATATCATCATTGGTAGCATAACATATTTCCGCTTCATGCGTAACCATGGTGGTAAGTTGTAAACAAATAACAAAAAAGGCCATGAACTATGGTTTGTGCTTAGGTTACCATGGGTACATTTCGTTTGTGGCTAGTGCAAGCCTGACATTTCTTGGGTCATTGGAAAAATCCGAAAACAAGGTATCCAATTTCTTCCATTGCAATCCATCTATCGAATGCTTAAGTTTCCCGTCAATAACCCTCTCATCTGCATGTCATCTCACAAGCTTTGCATCATCTGCATTGGCAAACAGAAGCTTTAGTCTTGGAACTATGGGCATATACCATAACACATTCCCAAGAGACCCTTTAGTGTTGACTTGGTCAGAATCCACCTCTTTCTTCTTGTATTGTGACACCCCACACCTAGGACAATGATGCAACAATTCATACTCCCTGTGGTATAATATACAATTATTTAGGCATATGTGTATCTTCCTATACTCCAGACCTATAGGACACAAAACCTTCTTAGCCTTGTAGTTACAACTTGGCAAGGTGTTACCAGCTAGGAGCATTTCTTTAAATAACTTAAGCAACTTAATGAAACTGTTATCAGTTCACTCATTTGCCACCTTCAAATTAAATAATCGTAAAACTGCTGACGACCTCATGAAATTAGCACAGTTTGGATACAAGGGCTTATCAGAATCTTCACACAGAGTCATGCATACGTGAGCTCTCTTAAAACTTTCTATCCCTATATCACGAATCATGTCCTCAAGTCAGTCATCCATGTTGACACCAAGGTTATGCGCAAACCTTCAGCTTTCAGTTTGAAAAATGCTACTTGGCACAATGACATCTTCACCATGCCATATCCAACACGTATAACTAATAAGAAAACCATCATAACAAATGTTCTCGCACCACTTCCAATGCTAGTCGATACATGTTCAAGCATTTAACATAAAAACAAAAATATTTTTCATTCTCAGCATTTCGTACTATGAATTCTATGAATGATTCAACCTGACTCTCATACTCTTTCACTTATGCGTGAAGTAGTTATCCAACATCAATCCATACTAACTGTTTACAATACACATAAACATAACATTGCTATGAATCTCACTTTTTTTATAAAGGTGGTGGTCCTACCCATTCAGGATAAACATTTTTCTATACTTCATCATTATGTATAAGTAAGGACTCTTTTAAAATTTGATAAAATTTCGGCAGCATTTCGCATTAGTCTTTAAGTACATGAAATGAAAATGGTGACATCAAATTCAACCATAATCAAATATGCACTCAAAGAACAATACAAAATGCAAGTAACCGAAACTTGATCAAATTTTAAAATCGTGCTAACTTGTACATAGCAATGGCGTATAAAAAAATTATTCATCCTAAACTGTCTAAACGGATAATTCAAGATTCACGAGGAAATTAATTAATTTAATTATCATTTCTGTCGAATCTCAAATGGGAAACTACAGTTCACTTATGCTAAGTAGAGAAATTTTAAACTACTTGCGGCAATTAAATCAATTAAATCATGATTAAATGCTTTATTTAAAAATTGTTAATAATTTCTTTTAATAAGTTGTCTAACTTATTAAAATAAATAAAAAATTTATATGAGAAGGTATATTAACGTTATAAGATATGTATAGATAGATATTAAAATAAATATAATTTAATATATTAAAACTAATAATTTATTTTATTAACATTTTTTAGATAATAAAATTTCGTATTATTCTAAGATTCTATAATTTCTATTGCTATTATGATGAGCTGATTAATTTACACATGTAAATTCCAAAAAAGTGTATTGGTAGGTTAGATTACAGCCAGACAGAATTAGTTTTCAACTATTTGAATTTATATCTAAATTAATAACTCTATTAAAATTTAGTTAAAAGAGCACCATAGATTATGATAAAAGAGAATATAAACAAAACTGATGTTAATAAAATAAAAGAGAGTATGAACAAAATTGATGTTAACTCATACTTCAAAAGAAAAGAGAAAACTTAAATTTTAAGAGTCAACTTTGTATGAAAAAATGTAAGTTTTTAAAATACAAATTAAAATTTTTGTCATAAGGCTTAGTTATGCACTTAATTCCTTGTTTAGAATCTTTATCATGCCTTACAATAACTTAAATGTATGATGAATGCTTTAAAAGAAACTTAAGTGTGGATTTTAAAAACTTTCAAACTCAAATATGATCTTTTCAATATTTGATACCAAAATATTAGTTTCTCCTAAAGAAAATTTAGGTCTAGTACTTTGTTCAAAGTTTAAACCATCTCATCTATTTTTGTTAGTTACTTTAAAATGGTTAAACATTAGATTCCATTGCTTCCAGCTTTCTTCCACAATTAAACATGAAATAATTGGTACATTATGGTGAAGCATTTTTCATTAGAATAATGAAGCTACAATTTCAGCATACAAATTAACTATTTAATAATTTAGAAAACAAATATTAGTAAAGATTTTTAGTGGTTATGCTAATAGGGGAACACAAGTTATACACAACTGATAAGTCACATATTAGAATAACACTATATATCTCAATATAACTATGAACCAAAAACTAGACTCCATTTTATCAACATCAGACAATATTTGGAACAAAGGCATTATAATGTATATTATGAATCAAAAACGCTATAAACAGATAACAATGTATGCCCTAGTCGCATCATTACAATACATGTTCAACAACCAAAAAGAAATGTGTGAGTGCCTATAATGACTCATGAAGCCTGAGACAGTGGCTTTGGACATCAGTGTGCGCAAAGGGCACTAGAGATAGCACCAGAGAAACTCGAGGGTAGAAAGCCTAGAGAGAAAGAGAGTTTGAATGATAAGGCATGACGTTACGAAAAATTAGTCTAAAATAAAAAGTTATAATAAGGCTATAAACACGGTTAATTAAAAAATCTTGTTTATATAAGACATATAAACAAGGTTATATGGGCAACCATGTTTAAATGTTTAGCAAAATAAATAAATAAATAATCGTAAACCATTTAAACATGGTTGCCCATATAACTGTGTTTATATCTCACAGATTCTAACACGGTTATAAGCAACCATGTTTAAATGTTTAGCAAAATAAATAAACTTTAAACCCTAAACCATATAAACACGGTTGCCCATATAATAATGGTTATATCATAATTTAACCATGGTTCCATATAACCTAGTTTACATTGTTTTCCTTAAATTTTTAAAAATGTCACAGCTTATTTTATTAACTCTCTTACCTTTTAACCATGCTTATATCTCGTGCTTATATTTACATTTGAAACTAGTGGCTAAACATGTATAATATAAATTAATTATTTAATATTGGTACCTCAAATACTATAATAAAATAATTTATATTTCAATGATAAATTTCATCAATCATGAAAAAAAATTTATCAATTAAATAATCATAGTAAAAAAATTTACATTTTATTAATACAAAATAATTGAAATTTAATTTAGATTAAAAGTTGGCATGATAAATTATTGTTTTATTGATAAATTTATTTATACAATATCAATTTTTTTCAATCAGCTCATTATATTTTTGTCAAAGTTTAATTTTCCACCATAAATAAGAAATTATCCAAATAGTATGTGTGTGTATATATAATTAACTATATGTAAGTTGAAAAATTTTATTCTATTATTTTTCATTACAATAATAATAATTTATAATAAAAATACTTGTTATATTATATTAATAACAAAGATTATTATTTTCAATGGAAATTACCTTAATAATTATTTTTATTTTTATATTTAAAATTATTATTTGACACTCATCTATTTTAATTAGTATTAATTTGTTGAAAAATAAGAAAAAATACTATTAAAAATAAGAATAGATATTGAAAGGCTTAAAACGATATTAATTTTAGATAAGATAATTAAAAAGTTAAAAGTTCGTGTGTGGGGGGTCAAGACTCAAATAAGGTATAGAAATAGAGAAAACCAATATAATTAGGTTTTTCTTGGGTGGTTTTTAGTTTCAGTTTTAATTTTTACAGTTTTAAATTTTAAAGAGTTTTTGTAAAACTTTTATTTAATTTCAGCTACATTACAAATAACAATAACAATAATATAATCATGGTGGTGGTGGTGGTGGTGGTGTGGCAATGACGATGGTAGTGGAAGTGGTGGTTTTTGGTTTAGGGTTACGACAGCGATGGTGTTCATGGTGATTGTAGTGGTGGTGACGGTAATGGTGGTGACGATGATAAGGTGTTGGCGGTGGTGGTAGTGGTTTGACAGTGGTGGTTGTCATGGAGATTGTGGTGGTGGGTCGGTGATAACAATGGTGATGGTGATTATAATGACGATGGGATGATATTATAATTGTACTTCCTCATCCATATTCTTCAATTGCTTGTCCAGATGCTTTAAAGATAGCATAAAAGGAAAGTGGTATGTAAAAGGCGGTGTTGATTGACAAATGATGTTCCCAGTGGTTGTGTGGTGCTTATGGAATGATCAGAATGTCTTTACTTTCCATAGACAATGATCTAGTTCAAGCAAGCTTTGGGAGAAAATAAAAATGTATACTATGTTATTGATTGGTAATAAATCCAGGTCCCTTTTAGAGTAAAAAAATTAGAAGCGGATATAACTTGGAAGTGTCTCTCAAAGGATAGGCTAAGCTTAATACCGATGGTTCGATTAATTGAGATCTAGAGAATCACTGTTATGGAGGATTGATTCAGGATAGCTCGAGTTGTTTCTTGAGAAATTTTTCTATGACCCTTGGACAGAATTTTATTCCAACGGTTGAGTTCTAAAAGGGCTCTTCATGGTTTAAGGATGGCTAGGAAGATGAAGATTGAAATTTTTTTTGTGGAAGTTGATTCTCGTAGTGTAGTGGACCTTATTCTCTCCGGAGGCTTCAAATATCACCACTATTAACAAATTTTAAAGGAGACCTTAGAGTTCGTTAGTCTAGATTGGGTTGTGTCTATTTCCAATATTTTTAAAGAAAATAATAAGTGTGTTCATTATTTAACTAGTCTAGATAATTAGACATTAATGTTTTTAGTTTCTTTGATGTTTGTGTCTCTAAACCTTTTTGTGGGAGAGAATAATGTTATTTATGGGTTTGAACTTTTTATTTGTAAAAAAAATCGTTGAAATAATTTGATAAATATACTCTTAAATTGACATGTAGGCCAGTGCATATGGAAATAAAATGCGGAATTTATATTCAAAGTTTTGTTTATTTGTTTTGGGACAGTTATCATCTCCCCATTGACTGGTATTTTAAAAAAGATGAAAAAAATTGACTAGACTATACAGCCACGAGAGGAGGGACCGGCTTTCATGGTTTGGTTCCGGCAATTGTCATTGTCATTGTAACGAACGCGGTAAACAGTGTTACGATAATATCATTATTCCAATAATTAAGAATATTACTTCATTCTCTGGGTTTAGAAAAGGATGGCGAAAAGAAAACAGAAAAACGGCTACATGACTGGCATATTCTTACTTATTTTATATAAAAAAAATTCTTTTTAATGTTTTTTCCTGCATAATGCAAGCATGATTTATTGAAACAGTACTTTAGCAAACTCTCATCCATTTTTCTAATCTTGATCACCATCTGAGTCATTGAAAAGTTGGTGTCGCCTTATGCAAAAGAAAAACAAAAAATCAAAATGTGCAAATATTAGGCTTCCCTCAAAAACTTAAAAAGAGGAATAAAAAAAACGTATACAAAGATTCTTGATGACACTAGCATGTTCTTTTTGTACATGTACATTAACAATATGTACCCCACAACCATACCTCATCAAACATAAGCAATCAAACAAGCCAATACGCTACCCACATTCCAATTTTGCAAACCCATTATCATACATCTTAAACAATTTCATCCCAATCAAGGGTGAGTAACCTTTATATGTCATAATAAATAAATGGTATCAAACATAAACATCATCATATTCCTCCTGAGACCTTCACTGCGAGAAAGGCATTAATGGCATAACCCAAGAATCTGCATCATTCTGCCATTTGGTCATTATAATCCACATAACAAAATTCTTTTGCAGAGCCTCCACTTTACCCCAGAAAAATATGAATATGAGTTAGGCTTGGCATGCTCTATAGTCCGCTGACTACAAAGTGCAAGCAAGCATCATAGGATAAGAGACAAAGGTAACAATCAAGTACTGCTTCATGTTTTTCATTTTGAATCCAACCTATGAAACGCTGCAGCACTACACATAGCACAAACAGAATTGCAGCAATCAAAAGAATACATAGTACAATAATTTAATAAAAAATAAAATCAGTATATATAGCTAGATCCAGTTTCACTGATATTGAAAACATTAAAAAAAAAACCAATATTATGATCAGTGTTTTAAATTGCGATCCATAACTGTAATTGGAAATTGCAACCACAACATCAATATTTTTCAACTCTTCACAACCACATTATGACAGCAATTACGGCCCATCAGCCGCATTCCCCGCAATTGGTCACATTATTAAGAATTTCGGTATCATTGCAATAGCAATTTAAAACACTGATTATGATAAAAAAAAATATATATATGCATATGAATTACATAGAGATAGCATATACAACCTTTAAAATAGATTTTGTACCATATAGTATTGATGGAAAAATATATCAAAAGTTCTTCAAATTTTAAGCATAAACAAGGACTGACAAATTATGTAGAAATCAATGAGTGGAGTAAATTAATCCCACCTAACATCTTGAAACACTTGGGAGAGGCGTCTAGGTTCTTCAAGATGGACACCCTCATCGAAATTCTGGGAGTAGCTAATAGGGTCATATTGAAATGAAACATGTTTGGATCTACACATGATCTTGCTCTCTCTCATGAACCTTCTAATGATGTTCCTCCACCTCCACACCCTCTTGTTGTGGCTGTAATGGATTCGAGAGTACTGAAACTCGTTGTGGATTGGTAAACATGAAGGGGACATCATGCACTCTGAGATGCTGCTGAGATCTTTTTCCATTTGAAATGGGGTTTTATGAGTATGTTCTGCTTTTTTTTTTCCCTTCCTGTTTTTGAGGTGAGTAATGGGTATGCTTCTTTATCTTCTCAATTATTTTCTTTTGCAATGAGTTGGGTGATGATGAGGATCCAAGTGCCAGTTACCATTTGTACCTAGTACCATTCTGTAAAAGGGTAACTATTCTTATTCACAAATTTTCTACTGCTGTGCATTTAATTTGGTGGTTAATAGTTGTTTTTTCATATATGTTTTGTCCATGTTCGGCTTATTTCAGTTAACAACACGGATTCGGAAATAAATAAACATGTTTGTATAAGTGACAAAAGAAAAATAGGTGCGAGGTATACGATCAAATCTGGAAATCAATTAATTGAATTTTTAATTGCAAAACATTATATTATCCCATTACTCTATTTATAGTTATATTTTTATATTTAATAGGGATTACGGACTCAAAACACCAAATACAAATAGAGATAATTCTGGGGAGGAAGCAACCCCAGAAATCCTCCCTAAGGAAGGAATCAAAAAACTAGGGTACGAATTAAGAATAACACAATCAATTTGTTCTGAGTAGTTAAAGTCAATAAGATGATCAACACAATGATTTTTTTTCCTATGTATGCAATTGATTAACTAAAATCAATCACTATGAAGAACCCTATCTCTAATAATAGGATAACAATAGTGTTTTATAGGACGACCCTCTTTAATAAATTTAACAATAATTTGTGAATCCAACTCAATGATGAGTTTATTGATGTTGCTTTCTCTTCACAATAAAGCTATGAATGCACAAAAAACCTAGATAATTATTCTAGGGATTAGAGTGTATTAGCTTTAAAATGTGTCATGGGAGGTTCCGAGTGTAAGAGAAAATGTAAGACTGAGGCGTGTGAGAAGCACACTGGGCTTAAGGGTTTGTTCGCGTAGCGCGTGACCCCCCAGGATACAACAGTCCGTCTGAGTAGAACAGGAGCAGAACTAGCAAAAGATGATTCGTAATTGTGTGTAAACCGGAAAGAAATATATTATTAACATAACATGTATCTGGTAAGATATTCCCTTTAAAAACAAATCGTAACGTTCTTAAAATTAACGCCCCAATAAATGGCTTTCTCAGATAGGCTTTTCAAATTTAAAGAAAAAGAATTTAAAAATAAAAAGGAACGGCGTATATCATCGTGCGCGCAGGGGGGGGCAAATCATCAGATTTGCACACGAAACAGATATTTCAGCCCAAACTCACTTGCGCGCGAGCCCACTTCCTTTCTATCTTGTTTACCACCATAAGTTCTCTTTCTATATATAAAGCCTTAAGAGAAATGTTGTCCAAGCAATGTGGGACTAGAAACTTTTGAAATAAGCAAAATTTCCAACAATCCCCCACATATTTCAAAAGTTTCTTTTATTTTTATTTTTTATTTTTTTAAAAATATATATATATCCGGTTTACATCATGGTGCAAATGCATCAGATCTGGTGTCTTCAGGACTATGAACCAGGCCCTAGACAGATAAACTTAAGTTACAGTAATTTTGGTGAAGCAAAGCTTCTATGAACCAAAATCACTTTAATGTAAGATAGCGGTTTACCCATCACATTTCACTTCTCGACTCTTTTAGCTGTTTTCGCCGTTTTGTGCGAATAGGCCGTACGCGTGCCTGGTAATTCATGAGTGCTTTAGAGATTTGCCTAAATCTCATGCAAGCGGCCTCACTTGACACTCATATAGGTGACTTCATCAAGTGTATCCTACATTTTATACACCACCCATAAGGGATATGAAAATCATTAAAATTTAATAATTAACCCCTCGTTCTTTGTAGCCTAGCACTTCACACATCATAGGAATGGAGGAAGAAATAGTGCTAGAGGATTAACAACGACTTGTTATTACCCATATGAACCTTCTTCATGGGATCTCCAATCACAAAGGTTGGGTTCCCATCATTGTTAATTTTATTGTAGGCTCAAGTCCCATTCCCCTCGATGTTTCATAAACAACCTTTCTTCCCAAAGGTTTTGTCAGAGGATCGGCCAAATTCACTTCTGACTTCACATACTCTATGGATATTATTCCATTATTTAGCAGCTGCTTTACCACATCGTGTCTCAAACGGATGTGTCTGTTCTTACCATTGTAAGATTTATTTTTAGCAATGGCTATCGCCGATTGACTATCACAATGCATAGATATTGAAGGTGTTGGTTTTATTCCTAATGGAATATCTGCTAAGAAGTTTCTTAACCACTCAGCCTCACTACCAGCCAATTCTAGAGCAATAAACTCTGACTCCATAGTAGATCTTGCAATAATATTTTGTTTGACTGATCTCCAAGTAACAGCACCACCACCTAGTGTAAACACATAACCACTAGTGGATTTTGTCTCATCTGAATCTGAGATCTAGTTGGCATCACAGTATCCTTCTAATACTGCGGGATATCCATTATATAATATACCATAATTCATGGTACCTCTCAAATATTTCATTAATCTTGCTAAAGCAACCCAATGCTCATTATTAGGATTATGAGTATATCTACTCAATCTGCCCACAGCATATGCTATGTCAGGTCTCGAATAATTCATTAAATGTAATAGGCTCCCAATAATTTGAGCATATTTGGATTGAGACACAGGTTCTCCTCTATTTTTCTTTAATTGAGTGTTGCCATCATAAGGAGTACTCACTGGTTTTGACTCAAAATATTCAAACTTCCGAAGAAGTTTCTCAATATAATGTTCTTGAGAGAGCATTATATTATTATCCTTCCTTATGATTTTAACACCTAAGATAACACTTGCCTCACCCATGTCTTTCATATCGAAATTGTTAGCAAGAAATTGTTTTGTATTAATTACTATATCATCATTTGTACCAAAAATAAGCATGTCATCCACGTATAAGCATACAATCACACATTCACCATTTTCTACTTTTGTATATACACACTTGTCAACTTCTGAATAAGAGAACTCATTTCTAGTTAATACACTATCAAATTTTTCATGCCACTGTTTTGGTGCTTGTTTTAATCCATATAAAGATTTAAGAAGTTTACAAACCTTAGTTTCTTGACCAGAAACCACACAACCTTCTGGTTGAACCATATAAATTTCTTCTTCTAAATCACCATTTAAAAAAGCAGTTTTTACATCCATTTGATGAATAACAAGTTTATAAATGGATGCTAAAGCGATTAAAACTCTTATAGAAGCAATCCTGGTTACGGGAGCAAAAGTATCAAAATAATCAATATTTTGTTTTTGAGTAAAACCTTTAGCTACTAAACGGGCTTTATATTTATCAACTGATCCATCAGGAAAATATTTTCTTTTAAAAATCCATTTACAGCCAATAGGTTTGGCTCCCAGAGGTAAATCTACTAAAGTCCAGGTTTTATTTTTTAAAATAGAGTCTAATTCAATTTTAATCGCTTCTTTCCAAAATACAGCATCAGAAGAAGAAATTGCTTCATTAAAATTTAATGGTTCATTGTTAACCAGATAGGTATAAAAATCATTTCCAAAAGATGTTTCTTTTCTTTGTCTCTTACTTCTTCTTAAATTTTCATATGGTTTTTCAGAGGCATCACACAAAGGTTCACTAGAAATATTAATAGGTTCATTCATTTGTGAACTAGAAATATTTTCAATATCAACAACAGGTTCACAAGAAACACGATCAATATACATAGGAAATATATGCTCAAAAAACTCAGCATTTTTAGTCTCAATGATAGAATTGCATGCAATAATATCGCTTTTCACAACTAAAAACCGATAGGCAACGCTATTTTGAGCATAACCAATAAACATACAATCACAAGTCTTAGATCCTATCTTTCTCTTTTTAGGATCAGGCAACATTACTTTGGCTAAACACCCCCACACTTTTAGATAATCTAAGTTAGGCTTATAACCTTTCCATAATTCATAAGGTGTTTTACCAGAATGTTTATAAGGAATCCTATTTTGTATATGACATGCAGACAATATAGCTTCTCCCCAAAGATTATTGGGTGCAGATGAAGAGACAAGCAAAGCATTCATCATTTCTTTTAGAGTCCTATTTTTTCTTTCAGCTACACCATTAGACTCAGGTGAATATGGTGGAGTTATTTCATGTATTATCCCTTCTTTTTCACAAAAATCATTAAAAAGAATATACTCACCTCCTCTATCAGACCTTACCCTTTTAATTTTTTTATTTAATTGATTTTCCACTTCGGCTTTATAAATTAAAAACATATCAAAAGCTTCGTCTTTATTTTTAATTAAATAAATCTTAGTGTATCTTGAAAAATCATCAATAAAAGTCACATAATATTTTTTACCACCTCTGATTACAGCTTGTTTTAAATCACCTAAATCGGAATGAATTAACGAAAGTAACTCAGACTCACGGTTCACAGGAAAACATGATTTTTTCATAATTTTTGATTCAACACATATATCACATTTGTTTAAATTCGCATTTTGAAAACCGGAGATCATACCATCATCACGCAATTTTTTCAAATATTTAAAACTAACATGTCCTAGTCTAGCATGCCACAAATCATACGAATCAACAATATACGCAGAAGATGAAACATTATTATTATCGGTAGAAATATTCAAAACAAAGAGTCCATGATCACAATATCCTTTTCCAACAAAAACATCATTTTTGGTCATGATAATCTTATCAGACTCAAAAGAAACCTTAATTCCTACTTTTCCCAAAAGAGCAACAGAAATTAAATTTGCTCTAATACAAGGTACATGAAGCACATCATTAAGTGCCAAGGTCTTTCCAGATGTGAGTTTGAGAAAAACTTTCCCTTTACCAAGGACATCGGCCTTTCGAGAATCACCGAGATACACAAATTCTTCTCCTTCCCCCACAACTTTGTAGGAGGTAAACAAATCACGGTTAGCACATATGTGCTTGGTAGCCCCAGAGTCTACCACCCATTTACTCACATTGGCCACAATTAAGGCTTGAGAAACAACCGCAACAATAACATCATTGTCATCTCCTTCAGCCAAATTAACTCTTGGCTTAGGAGGAATATCGTTTCTCTTCCTGTATCTACATGCCGGAGCATGATGACCTGGCTTACCACACACAAAGCAAAAACCCTTCTTTTTGAAGGCAGTGGGATTAGCAGAATTAAGTTGTCTAGCAGGAAAATGATCAAAGGACTTTTTGTTATCATACCTCTTATTTTTGTTCCTGGCCTGCACCATATTTGCTCTTGCAGCCAGTGCTCTACCTCTTGCTGCCTTTTCTTCTTTGCGGTTGGTGTCCTCAATGATTATGTGGGTAATCAATTCTAAAACAGAGAGCTTACTCACTTTGTGCTTGAGTTGTTGTTTGTAATCCTTCCACGACTCTGGTAATTTTTCAATTAAAAAACCTGCAACTAATTCATCCTGCATAGTAATATTTTCAGACTTGAGGTCCTCCAGCAGCTTATGGTATTCGTTAATTTGGACATTTATGTCCTTGTTATCAGTCATTTCCCAGCGATAAAAATTTCCAACCAGGAAATTTTGTTTCCCAGCATCCTCAGCAGTGTATTTTACTTTAATGGACTCCCAAATGGCCTTTGCTTCCTTGTAAGAACAGTAGACATCGAAAAGCTCGTTAGATAATGTACTAAGAATAGTATGACGACATACCTTGTTAGCATTGACCCATAATTCAAGAGCGTTAGGATCGGTTGGCTTGTCATCAGTGATGGCAAACCCGACCCCGTGTATGTCGAGAACAGAGAAGACCCGTTCCTGCCAACGGCGGTAGCTTTGGCCTCCGAAGACTTCGATTTTGGAGACGTCAGGAAAAGGTTTAGCAAAGGTGACCGGGGCAGGAGGCAACGGTGGGGGAACAATGTTGGCGTTGTTCCCGTTGTCATTCACAGCTTCAGCCATCGCAAACCCTTAAGATTGTAAGAGAAAATGTAAGACTGAGGCGTGTGAGAAGCACACTGGGCTTAAGGGTTTGTTCGCGTAGCGCGTGACCCCCCAGGATACAACAGTCCGTCTGAGTAGAACAGGAGCAGAACTAGCAAAAGATGATTCGTAATTGTGTGTAAACCGGAAAGAAATATATTATTAACATAACATGTACGATTTGTTTTTAATACCATAATCATAACCGATTAATTCCGTGTTAATAAGACGTTACAAAATTCAAATATTAATCATACTCATTAACCGGAAATTAATCAGATAATCTGGTAAGATATTCCCTTTAAAAACAAATCGTAACGTTCTTAAAATTAAACGCCCCAATAAATGGCTTTCTCAGATAGGCTTTTCAAATTTAAAGAAAAAGAATTTAAAAATAAAAAGGAACGGCGTATATCATCGTGCGCGCAGGGGGGGGCAAATCATCAGATTTGCACACGAAACAGATATTTCGGCCCAAACTCACTTGCGCGCGAGCCCACTTCCTTTCTATCTTGTTTACCACCATAAGTTCTCTTTCTATATATATAAAGCCTTAAGAGAAATGTTGTCCAAGCAATGTGGGACTAGAAACTTTTGAAATAAGCAAAATTTCCAACACCGAGATCATATATACAATAAGCATAAAGAAGGAAAAGAGGGGAAGGGGGGGCTGTCATTCAGGCCCAAGAAGGTGGTGGTATAACGATATCTAAATGGAATCGTGGGGGCATGGAGATTCCTTGATGATTATTGGAAATAGGGGAAAGTAGGGGCATGGTGGGACCCTCTCTAGATCCGAGATGGAACACTTTCTTTAGCTAATTTTGAACCATATGAGGGGGACCAAGCTTCTATGCGCACAGAAGAGCATCTACCAATGTTGTAGGTGAATCTTTTACACCATCTCCCTGGACAACATCTAATTAAACATCCATATGTAGTAGGGCCATGAGGCCCTCAACATTACTATCTATGTTAAGTTTTCAGTATCTATCGAGAGGGGTGCCATTTAATATTTATTAGATCCTTCTTCAAGTCTGTGTTAGATTTCTAGTGAATATCAATCTCAGCACAAAGGATCTAGTAGTAGCTCAATATTTCATGCTGGCCAGATTAGTTTTCTGGTTGAAAACTAAGTTATTCTTATATCTCCATAGGAACCAACAAGTAATTAGAAAAAGAATGGACTAATCTAGACCTTTATTAGTAAAACTTTGAGAGAGATTCTTGTGAATCCAATCATCTTGACTCATGCTAAAGAAGATACACCACTTTATATTAGCTATTTTTATGGGGTAAGAAATAAATAGGGGCCATAGAACGAAATTAATTTGTGCAATGCTTATAATGAAAAGAAAAGAAAATCTTAAAGCATAATGACAATCAAAATTGCCAAAATTACTTACTTGCATTTCTTTTCCTTTCTGAAGCATTGCATGCTCGCATGTTGAAAGTTATTGACATATGTAATTAAATTCTTGTTCATGTTATCCTTCATTCTATAAAACTGTCTTGCATTTGTTTTTAACGACTTCTAGGGTACGTAACACTTATGAGTTTTATTCCCTTACACTACATTGAATGACTTATTATATATGGCAGATAACATAACTGGTTCCTAAATTATATTAAAAAAACTTTTATATTTTTCAAATTACAACTTTAACTTTTCTCCTCCCAACAAATCTTAATCAATTCCTGAACATTTCACAGCCTCAGGACCGCACTTTACCTCGTCCTCCTAACACCACACTTTCTGCTACAACTCGTCATGGTCGAACTTCATCACCATTGATATAAGCAATAGATCTAGCTTTGAGGATTCTTGATCTACAACCAACCTTGCAAGCTCAAATTCAACTTTTCTTCCTTAGGTAATGTGTTGGTTGAATTGTATAGATGTCATGGAAGGTGGAAATTTAGGTCAAAAACACACAAAAGTTAAGAGAGAAATGGAGAGATAGAAGGGGGAGGAATGAGAGAGGATGAGGCCACTCAAGTGATGAGATAAGTCATTTGAGATGTTCACCACTTTGGAAGAATCCAAAGATAATACCTAGAGATAAGCTCTAAGCACTCTTAAAATTCTAGAGAGAGAATAAACTCACAATCTCTTGAAAATTCATAAAATGACAAGCTAAGTAATTTATGAAGGAGGCAAGCTTCATATAGCCTTTTTCGTATTACTCCTTAGTGAGTTTGCTAAAGCTTCATCTAAGGCTCAAAACTTAAAGATACACAACTCAAAAGTGACCCAAAACAAGTATATGGTTATACACCCAAATCCATGTCTAAGATTATTAATGAGCCTCTAAAATGAATTACAACACAACTTCTAAGCCCAACTAAAAGAAAATGTTCCTACACTACGGAGGGTTCTCATCATACTCTCTCCCTTAAAAAGGATTTATCCTTAAACCCAAGCTCTTCCTTGAAGGCTCCTAAGACAAGATCAATCATCCCTACGAAACAAAGGAGAAGAATGAGTCCAATTTATGATAAAGGATAAAAGAAACAAATTGATCAAAGTAAATAAAGAATTTATTATGCCATGGGAAAGTCAACCAAGATCAAAGACTAACTTTTTCACCCTTAAAGTGACACTAACAAGAATATCATCATAGAATACAATGAGATTTACATGTAAAGCTATGAGGCATCCCAAGAATCCTAAATATGACCTTATCTATGGAATGCATAATGGGTGAGGTATGAGATATGGATACATGAACATGTGATGTAATACTAAACATGGTATATCATGATTAATCAATGGATATGATAAATGAGGTCATAATGTGCAACCTCTCGTGTAAATGGATGATATCAACATGGTCAAAGGTATTGCATGGTCCTATATAAGTCCTAATGATCATGATATAAGATGCATAAAAATGAAAACCTATGAAAGTTCTAGACTCAAGTAAAACAACAAAAGACATGACTTTCGAGAAGTTCAACTCAGAGGAGTATACATATATCCCTACCCTATAAGGCCCTATAGTACCTATGTACATCCTACATATAATCCTAAGAAAACTATGCACACTCAATGTCTAATCCATCTCATAGTTAATATGAGAAGTTAGAAAAGCTTCTTCATAAGCCCACATATTATCAATGAAGGATTCTCTAAGATCCATATAACATGGTAGTGTAGAAAGAACATTAGTAGACGAACAAATTGAGGGAGAAGGTAACTTTAAGAACTCTTCAAAAGATTGTCTTATCTCACCTTCACTTGTAAGACTACTCTCAAGACACTTCAACTCTTTAATGTTTCTTTGCAAGGAGTAACTCACTATACTAGACTCACTTGCACTGTTCTTTCTATCTTTATTTTTCTTTTAACCTTATTCACTTTTTCCTTCTTAATCTTCATTTATTGTTGATCATTTTTCACTTATTGAGGTGTTAGATGGTAAACAAACTTCTTGTTATTATGTAAAAAGGAATAAGAATTAGTAGCACCATCATAGATAATTCTCTTATTATATTGTCATGGTCTACTAAACAAAAGGTGAGTGGTTTCCATAGGAATGGTCATAAATGACATCATCTTCATAGGTCCCAACAGAAAAATTGAGTTTCACTTGCTAACTTACTTTTAGTCCACCCTCATCATTTAGTCATTAAAGCTTATATGGTTTGGGTGTAGGGTAGTATTAAGGTGGAGTTACTAACCATATGATGGCTAGCATAATTGGCACAACTACCACTATCAATAAATAGTGAACAAAATTTTCCAAGCACTTTGCACATAGTTCTAAGATGGTATTGCTTTGGAAATCATCTAGGTGTAGGGTGTATAAACCTAAGAGCTTCCTAACCATTAAAAAGTCTCACTTTTCCCCAACTATATGCTCACTATCATAACTTTCATTACTAGACTTGCCACTATATAATGAAGAATCCTTTTGGCTTGAGTAATGACCTAGCCCTTTTAGAATCATGGCCTTTTTAGTGGGGTATTGAGAAGCTACATGACTTCTCCCTAAGCACTTAAAGCACTTAATTTTACTAGTCCTAGAACTAGAAGGTTAGGAGGTCAGGTTAGGTGTATTGGATTGTTTGGATTTAGAGGATGAATCCTCTTTGTTCTTATAGTACCCATCACTTTTAAGCTTATGAGAAAAAGTGTCAACTTCCTTCTCTCCATTGCCTTTCCACTTAGGCCTAGAAAGTTTGAAGTCCCTTTTTTTGTAGGATCCTCTATCATTATATTGACTCTCCACTCTTGCACATTGATGGAGGGGCTCTGTATAATCAACATAAGGAAGGAGCTTTACCTTATTTCAAATGTCTCTATTCAAGCCAGGGAGAAACCTATGCATTAGGATCTCCCCATCTTTTTCAACATTAGCCCTAATCAAAGCAATTTATAGGGCTTTGTAGTACTCTTCCACGCTCTAAGTGCCTTGTGTGAGTCTATTGAGCTTTACCAATAACTCACCTCTATAGTAAAAGCGTATTAGGGTCTGGATGCACTAGTTTCTATGTATAGTTGTATGAACCCTTAGGGAGCAAAGCTAGTTTCGATTACATCGAAGAACCACTTGAATTTTGCTTTCAAGGTTGTGGCTTATAACCACAGTGCAACTACCTATCATCAAAACTAACAACTTTTAATTGCATAATTTTAATACCTAAACTATATGATTTGTTAACCTTTGGTCATCTAACTTTGTAATACATGTTACTATTATGCTTCCATTATCCAATGAATCTTGAAAAATATTACTACATGATTAAGAGGTTATTTAAGTAACATGCAATACAATAAAAATGTTTTTTTTTCTTGGGAGGCTTATGTAAGGCACCCTCCCATGCTAGTTTTTGAATGAGATTAAATGGCTTTAGCACGCGACTCTGTCCCATGCAAAATTATAATTTCAAAAGGCGCACTATGTTTTTACATCAGAGGGACATCTCATGCTAAAAAGGAACAACCCATATTTAACATGTCAAAGACAAATGAAAGACTAAGATTTTTAAATATCTTATGTACTCCTAATTGATTACTCACCTATTTCAATTTGTCCTTAAATCCTCTCAATCTCTTACAATTTCATTTGGTTTATTTGAAGTATGGAGGAAACATTTTGATACTCCATTGGTTTCTATGTGTTTGTGGTGCAAAAAAGAAAATTTTCAACTAATTGGAATTTGCTTTAAGTTAAAGGTTAGTAACCTATTTGATTCTTTTAGTTTTATGTTTTAAGGTTCGTTAGGATAGTTAGTAACCTATTTGATATTTGAACTTTAGGATAAATGATTTACTACAAAGTTTATTTATTAAAGTATATTTTACACTTGAGGTCGTTAGGATAAAAATTTAGGGTTTTAGAAATTCAAGCCTTTACAGTTTAAAAAAACACTTTGAAATTAGAATTTTAAACAAAACAACTTTAAATTAGAATTAATAGAAATCTCTAATTAAATTTTAGAAAAATAATAAATTTAGGAATTTTAAATTAGAATTTAGGAAATAACAAATTTAGAAATAATAAATTAAGAAATTTTAAATTAGAATTTAGAAAATAATAATTTATTATAATTTAAAAATTTCAAGAATTTAGAAATAATAAATTAAGAAATTCCAAATTAGAATTTAGAAGATAATAAATTAATAAATTTTAACTTAGAATTTAGAAAATAATAGACTTAGAAATTTCAAATTAGAATTTAGAAATTACAAAATTTAGAAATATATAAATTAAATATGTACTAAATTTACACATAATTAATTTAGGTTAAGCGTGCAACTTTGAATAATACATATATTGTAACTTAGTGATGCATGTGTTGACAATGCAAACTTTGTGATGAGCGTTTATAGATGTATAATAGGCTTTGTTCTCATAAGAGAAGTTTTAAAAGTGAGTTTATTAGAGGGGTTAAGGAGTTTGTTAATAAGGTAATATAACAACCCTATTATTATTTAGAGGGTGACATAAGATATCCATGTGTGAGATGTAGTTGCTGTAAGATTTTTGAACCTAATTATTAGGGTTAAACCGGGTATGGAGATGTGAAATTTAGGAAAGTGGAGGTTTGGTTGGTGGAAAAAGGTCTCATTGTATCCCAAGTTGCATATAACTTTGACCTTTTTAATATTAATGTTGGGCAACAACCTACTAATGTTGCAGAACCACATTATACACAAAATGAGGCAGAGGTAGTCTAAAAAATCTATTATTGTTTTTATTTATTTATTAATGTTTAAAATCTTTTTAGATGGCCGATTGTGATAGTGACCACAGGCATCAGGATGAAATTAGGAAAGAGAAGTTGTCAGTTGTTAGGGGTGGGCTAAGGAGGGTGATTCCACTAGTTTAGTCACGACTCATACATAAATAGGTCTATCTTCATTGTTGATAGGCAAGAACTAGATTTGGATGATGTCGAACCTCGGTTAGACCGAGCCATAGTTAACACTAATAACTCTTCATCATTTAGCTTCGATAAGGATGAGTATGAAGATTACTTCTTGGATGAGGAGATTGAGGTAACCCAGCAGTAGGAAGCTAAGGAGTAGTGAGGGTCGTCCAAGGCTAGCTATCAACCTCAGTATGTACTAGACTGAACAATCAGTTTGTCTTTGAAGAGGAGGTGGGACAACCCCTGCTTTACCCATAACTTTATCATCATGAGCTTCATCCAGCTTAGCCCTCAGTGTCATCCTCATCCCCCTAGTATACCTTTAATCATAACAATAGTTTCCCTACCAGCAGCACAAGCAACATCGCTTACACCACCACACAGGACATCATCCTCGCCTTAAACTCTAATAGTTATTTCTGGTTTTATTCATAGATTTTTTTCTTATTTGTTGAACACTATGAATTTGCATGAGGCTTTGTTTTACGTGGGACGCAACTCCGACGCAAAATGACTTTTGTTTGAGCTAATTTGGTTGTTGCGTAGGACTTCTTCCCATATAAAACACCTTATTTCTTGTAGTGATGGTACAATTTACGTTACATGCACATGTTGGTCTACAACAAAATACTTTAACACGATATGTGTATTATTATTGTTATAAATTAACATTTTCCATTACCATGTTAATGCTTAATGTCCATATTATCAAATGGACGAAAATAGGTAGAAAGACTAAATGTGTCAACAAACCTATAGTTTAAGGATTAAAATCACATGATTAAAAGTTAGAAGACTAAACGTTAACAAATCAAATAGTTTAAAGAACAAAATCATGTGAGTAAAAAATCAAGGATTAAAATTTAACATTTGACAAAATTAAAGGATCAAAACTATAATTAGTTATGATTTTTTTACCGATAAATGTTAATTTATTAGTTTTATTAAAAGTGTTTACGAAGGGATTCAATCCATAGTCCCCTTAAAATTTGTTAAAAAAAGCCCTATGGTGCTTATAATATATAACTAAAGTTGGTTAAATCAATAAAAACCTTTACGCTTGAATGTGTTGACACATTTGTGTGAGCCGGTTAAACCCATTTTATTTTTTGGGTGAAGGTTCTCCTCTCGAGTATCCTTTAAAGCGTAGACTCAAAGTCTAATCCCTAGTCTCAACGGTTAATACATTAAGTGGTATAAGATTTGTCAAATTGTTTGCTACATTCACATATTTAAGAGATGAGATCCTGAACTACTACGTAAAATTAGGAGTATCAAATTGAAAGATTGGATAAAATTTGAATTAAATGTATCATAGGTGGATATAAAATTATCATTAGCCCACTTATGAGTCATTTGAAATTTATTATATCCAACCAATTCATCTATAACTTATTTAATAAAAATCATCTAATCTATCCATTAGTCATCCTTTTAGGGTGAATATTCATCAATCCATTTTAAACAACATATCATTTCTTTTTTTATTTTCTTAACAAAATCACTTTTATTTTTATTATATTTTTTAATTAAATTATATACGTACATGTGTGCGTGTAATATATATATATATATATATATATATATATATATGATTTTTTTATTTAATGATTCATGTGATTAAAAAGTATAAAATGAATGAATCAATACTCATCTAAAGAAAAATTATTACCCAATCTATTTAATTCATTATATCTCAATTTTATAAATTGAATTAACACTCATGAGGTTAATCATGTTGGTTATTTTTGCATTGTATTTAATCCTTCAACGCTGATATAAAAAAATTCCTTCAATTTAATAGGAAAGAAACTTGGTAATTTTAGTTGTACCCGTGAAGTTTATAAGTGCCTAAAAGTAAATTTTGGGGTTAATATTGGATTATATGAATCAGCTAACAATTCGGACAGACGACTTTAAACAGGTCGGGTTTTATCAGATTGCAAGCTACTTAGGGCCGAGTTAAAAAAGGTTCGTATAAATTCGGGCCTTGAAATTAGAGGTCTTAGTCCGGCTCTCAACGGGTTGCGAAATTGGGCGGCCTATTATTTTAAAAAATTATTAAAAAACTAAATTACAAAAAAACTAAACCAACTTAGTAGAATTTGTCAAAAACTATATTTGTAAAAATTTTGTGTTATTGAAATTAATTAATTGTTCCTAGACAAACAATGCTATAAAATCAATAACTTTTCTTGTAAAAAATATATTTGTTTTTCTACTACAATTGAAAATTAAAATGAATGACACATTAGCTACTAAGTTACTAATAATACTAATACATAAATATTATAAAATTAACAAGATTTCTTAAAAAAATCTGTTTGTAAAAAAAAACTAATTAATAAATAGTACTTTTCATATTGCTAGATTAAATAATAAATAGTACTAATTTTTTTTTAAAAAAAAAGACTCGGGCCTCCCCACACTTAGCTCATTTTTTCAAGCTTTTTTGTTATTGGGCTTTTTTTAATTATTAACTTTAAATTTATTTATTTATTTAAATAATATAAATTTATTTTTAAGGTCTACACATTAAGTTTTTTTTATGGCGGTCGTGAATAGGCCCATGTTACCAACTCTACTCATTAGGACGACAACCCAAAGTTTAAAAAAAAAAAAAAGAGATTAAATCAAAGTTTGTCATTATTGTTTAACCATTTCTTAGTGGCTTGACAATGAGAATAGAGTAGGAAATTGAATTGGTCCTAACCGTTAGTTGTAAAAATTGTTAATTGTATCGATCGTAACTATAAAAAAAAACACCTCCAAACACGATTTGATGCAGCATGTGATTCCTATTCCCACAATCACACTAAGCCAAACTGCATTTTATTTTTAAAAATTTTTTACTACTCATATTTTAAAATAGCTCTATAATTTAATTAATGATCATATGTTATAAGTTTATTAAATCTAAAATATATAACAAACTTAACTTTAGTTTTTTACAAGTCTTAGATGTAATTATAAAATAAACTATCCTTACATACAAAATTATTTGTAAAAAGTACATTATTCTTTTATATCCTACAAATTTTAATATTATTTATTATATTAATATTAATATTTAGATATTTAGTATTTAAAATAAAAATTTAAAACTGTTAAATTGAACCCACCCAAACACAATAATTTAGTTTAATTTTTGTATTTTATTTAAAGTAAAATAAACTACATATTCTTTTGTAATAGCAAACCAAATTGCAGCGGGTGAAAGAAGAAGCGGGAAACTGGTTGGAAGAATATTTTTGTAGCCATATAAAGAGAAGAGTAAGAGAGGGTAAAAAAGAAATTGAAACGTTGGGGCATGTGATATATTGGTACAATCAGAGGTGCACAGAGACAGAGTGTGTGGGGACTTGAGAATCTGTCGTGTTTCTACAATCCAGAAAATGGTGAAGCAGAGGGCAATGTCTTTCATCATTCAGACAATTCTTTATCTTACATTGGATACACAGCCTTTAAAACTACCATTTAATTATTGAAATTCAATACCACCAATACGGTAATATCACTGTTAAGAAATGGCTCCTCTTAGTTACCATACTCTTCCCCCTAATGCTTTTAAAATGGGATAGGTTATTAAATCGGAGAAGACATTAATTTAAATAAACAATAACTAAATTAGGATTGAACCAGTAATATTAAAAAATTGACATGAACGAGTCACTTAACCTCATGACAACCGGTTGAACCGATCAAACTGATTTGATTTTCATAACATTGTTTCCAACAATTCCAACTGAAATTTTTTATTATTAAAAATTATATTCAGATAGTTAACAAATCAAGATGAATCAATGTTACTAATAATTTTCAACCGTTACACAACTCATTAGTAGTTAATTAATTGGACTTTCTCCTCATCTCATCTGAAATCTTTAAATATTATTTTTGTTTTATTTTTATTCTTAACTGCACCAATGCATCTTGGTATCAATTAACGTTACTTGAACAATTTATATCATTTTATCAAACTCATTATTTTATTTCTGACTTCTTTCAATCTAACATGATTATAAGATTGATGCTTCCCCTTTTATTTGGAGATCCATCATTATTTTGATTTTATAAAAGATAATTTTATCTTTTTAAAATTATTTATATTTAAAAATTAAATTTTATTATTTTATAAATTTAAAATATTAAATCCTTAAATACAAAATAAAGATAATAAATATTTCTAGTTTTTAATATATTTTAAAAAAGAAACATCATATTTTATTTTAATGGCTTGTAATAGGAATAAAAAAAAGTAAGATAGTGTTGTGGGTCCAGTGAAAATGTGTTGATAAAATAAAATTACTCATCTGAATATGAACTTATTTTATAGATTAAATCGAGGCCTTTGTCTTATAGTTAAACTAATGACAATATTATTTTTAGCAATATAATTATTATTTTATTTTACATGGTTTTAACTTTACGTAAGTGGGTGGTGATCGTTCAAAATTACTTATGTCTAATTTCGTTGATTACTTAAAAAAGAAATTACTTACATCCTGATTCCCTTTTTTATGTGTTATTGTTTACACCCTCCGTAGTGTTTAAATTATTGTTGTTTTTTTTATATATATTATGAAATTATTAAATATGTATTTACTTGAGATGATATAAGTTAAAATATCTTTATTTAATTGTATCGTTCTATTACTTAGGGTTTGTTTAAGGTGTGCCATCTATATAGGATAAGTTTTATTGAAATTTGTATTGAAATTACTTAAAAATCAGTGTAGGTGGGTATTATTAATATTTTTAAATGAAAATTTTTTATTTTGTTGACCTATGTAAAATTATACAAGTTAAATAAACCCTATTAGGAATAGATAATTTCTTAATTTTCTAAATATTATACTTTGAGCAATGCACAAGACATCTTTATGAGATGAATGTTATATATTTTAAATTATAATTATAATTTTATAAATAAATTTTTTAGAATAATTAATAAAACTTATTTTAAACAAGCAAATAAAATTCAAGTTTAAAATTTATTATAATTTCAATTATTTTATAATATATGATCCCCCAATTTTATATATGGGTACTTATCATAAAAGTATTGAAAAACTTGAAAAAAATATATTATAAAGCATAAAAAGTACTATCATATACATTGATATAAACAACTTATAATTAAGAAAAACAACTGACGTCTCTTCAAATTATAGACATGAAGTTTGCTTGTATTAATAATATTATTTTGTGTATCAAATAATATATGATAAAATCATGTATAAATTTTGAATAATAACTTTTTCTTACATTATTAAACCAGTCTCATAAAAGATTTTATCATATTCGTTCCGTTGATTCTAGCTATTTACTTTCCCCCTTGATTTTATCAATTTATGTTTCAAAATTCTGCTGATTTTCATGAATAATAACTTGTTTAACATCAAATCATTTATTTAAATAAAACTTAATTTGAATCATCATAAGGGGTACTTGAATATAGAATATTGAATTTGAAATATATTTGTTTGACTTGCCTTTATTTAACCCCTTAAATAATAACTAATTTTTTTCATATTTTCACATTAAATCCTAATCAAAGTTCCATGTTTTTTAGAATTGAACTTCTTTTTACCTTCAATTATCAATAATAATTAACATTAATTTGAATAATATTTAATTTGAATGCTATAAAAGATTGATTCACTACGTACCCAAATACACTAATTGAAATTTAAATAATAATTGATAGATTTAATTTATTTAAAATAATAAATAAATTTCCATCAATGATTTGATTTTTTTTATATGATGGTTCAGAGTCTAATTTAGAAGGGGATGAATAAATCACAAACTCTTTTTGTAGAAATTCAAACCAAATAAAGAACTTGTAATTAAATGATGCAAAAGAGTGATGAAAGAAGATTAACATAGAGAATTTATACTAATTCACTTCCAACACAGAAGCTACGTTCAGTCCCTTCTAACTGAAGGATTTCCATAATTGTAAAATCTCCTTTACAATAATAACAACAGACCAGTGCCACAAGTATTCTTGACTCCAGCCACTTCTAGCTTAAACTTAAGTATTCTTTCAATAAGTCATTCCTGACTTTAAACCCAAATATTCTTTCTAAAGCTTCTTCAGGCCAACAATGTTTCCTACATTAATAGATTCTGGCAACTCACTAGACTTTACAGTTTGTTTGTGAAAGAAAGAGTAACACACAGAACTTAGTGTATGACAGATATACAAATGAAATTGACATTAAGTTATGACACAAGACCAAGGTCTGCTAGAGGTGGAACAATTAAGGTAGGTCTTTGTCTATAAGAGAAGAATGAATACACAGAGAGAATTTGACTCAAGAGAGATTTTTTATGAAAGCTCGTGAGTTGTATATGTATCTTGAAATTCAATCTTCCTTGGTATAAATAGGTTTTGGAAAAATCACTATTGCTGCCTCTTGAAAGGAGATATATTCATTGGAAATCTTGTGAAGGTTTTTGCCTTAAGCTTTTAGGTACCAAACCTTTGGTGTTTAAACAGGTTTAGGGGTCTGCTAGTAGGCTTCTTCAATCTTTCATAGAATTGGTTTCTCATATATTTTCAATGCATAAAACCATTCTTGTTTCATATCTTAATTGAGCGAAAGATTAGAAGTCAGTGCTGAGAGGCTTTATGAGATACGCTAATATTTTTTTTGAATATACTTAGCTTTTTCTGAATATGCACAAAGGTGGTTGTGCTAACATTGGCTGTTGAGCTTAATTTTGTTCCTTTTATTCTTTGATGATAAGCACGTATGTATGATAAGTGCATAAGTCTTAATGCATTACCAAAATAGAATTAAGAACATTAAAAAGAGATTACGCTCTTGTTTGTGCATGACGTTCAAAATCTAATTAAGGGCTTCTACTAGACTTTTGGTCAGCCTACCAGACTTTTGAATGCTGGGACTCTCCCTTTGTTTCATAGCCTAAGACTTGTATCCTGAAACACTTAGGTACACATATTAGTCATAAGATATACAGACTTCATTTACCAACGAAAGTTCTTGATGTATGATATTGACAAATCTGAAGGTGCAAACACTGAGGTTTGGTCCAAATTATCTTAATAAAATCTTTTTCATCCATACCTTTCTTCAACATTATAGATTTTATCTCATAAATTATAGTCATGATTTTTATATTAATGATAAAATACATTTTCAAGGCCCTTAAGCGAATATAATGAATTTTACAAAAATAAAAATTCTTGCAAGTTTTAATAAATATGCAATAATGTAATCCTTTTATTAGTGAAAATAATCACTTGGAGTGACAATGTTGCAAATGGGCGTGCAGTTCAGTATCGGTAAAATATAATAAATATATGTTGATTATTAAATATTGTAATATATTTTATTATTATAGTCGGATCCACATGCATATACATTAGTATTGTAACATTGAGTAAGGTAAGTTGTAATGTAGTGGATGATGTTATAAGATGTGAGTAGCTATATTTGTTATGTTAAATGACATTGTATGATGATGGATATGAATATGTATATGGTGTGGTGTGACTTGACCGGATAAATGATGATGCATGTATTGTAATCAAATTAATATTTGTCACTTAAGATATAGTTGCTTACCTTTACCATTATTTTGTTTATACAGTGAACTTCACAATCAGTGAAGCTCGATGAGACTTGGAGGAATTTAATGGTGCTAAATGCATCTTTGAGTATTGTATAAAAACTATAGTTTTGATTAGAATGGTAATGTTATGCCTTAGTTGCCACTGTTAGAATTGATAGTTGTATAAGTAACTGTTAGAGCCTTACTGGCTAATTGATGATGTTTATGTATGTGAATTACATAGTGATGCAAAAGTTAATGATGATAATGAAGTGTGTGTGAAAGGAAACCATGGATTGATCCATGTGCATATGTATATGTATAAATGAAAAATGGATTGGTGTAAATCCATATGAACTATGATATATAGGAATTGTATTTGAATGCATTGAAGGAATTAGTGCATTTCATTTAGCAAATGGCTATGATTGATAAGTGGAAATACATGGATAACATGTTAAATTATGCATAATTAGGTGATTATGCATTTTGATGATGAGGATGATATGATGGATTGATTAGATGATGAACAAGTTCCAAATAGGCATAGTGAGGTATGTGTGGTGTGGTTTTGATGCCAAACTTTTCAAATTGTGATTTCACCTGCCATGTAGAATAATCATGTAACACCCTGGAGCCAACTTGCAAATCCCAAAATAATTACCGTCAACATATAAAATTTCTTGGATATCTTATTTTTCTCCTGGTGATTATCAAGTGATTCACAACTTGATTCCAGAGGTTACTGATAAAATATCAGAGTACACAACCTTTTACATAATTAACTTCTTATTATAATACATAACATCAGAGTTCCATATTATATTTTACAACAGGCACCTAGATCTTATAAAATATAAAGACATAAATACTGAAACATAACATACGCACATATAATACAGCAAAAGTAGCTATGCAAACAAGTATCATCGTCCAAAGTCTTCATAGTTCATCCATATCAAGCATCATCCACTTTGTTATATATTTTCTTGATTAACCACTAAAAGGTTGCCACAAGTAACAGAAAGAGTGAGATAAAATATCAAATAAATAGAAATTAAATTAGAACATACACAAACACAAGTAGGATACTATGCGATACAGATGCCAAACAAGTATTTTATATTATACTTATGTTATTATATTCCGTTCTCTTATATGAATGAAAATGCATGATGGATCCATTCTGGTGGGAACATAAGCAGTGATTTCCAACAATAATATTTTTACAGATATCCAACCGATACCGTGCCCCATAATGCAACACCAACATCAGATAAGAATACAATCATATCAATAACAACCTTTAATGACACACTGTTCAGCCCTTAAGACGGCTGTGGTATAAAACCACCGCAGAGATCTGTTGCTTAACAGTGCGCGTTCCTTCACCAGGAACCCCCTCAAAGAACCCACTGCGGATTCTTTGAACGGCCAATGCATATGATGCATGAATGCATTAGATTTAAATTATCAAATTCCTTTATATAACTAATCTTAACGATAAAATTATCATAACAATCAAATAAGCATACTTTATAGATATAATTCAAAGAATATGGAAACACATTTTTCATAATATTTATATCATAATCCAAAAAAATATGGAAACGCATTTTCCATATTATAGTATTTATTTAATATCATACTCTAAAGATTATGGAAAACATATTTTTCATAATATAAAATTATACTACTAAAATAATTTAAAAATAAGAGTTTTCTTCCTTTAAATATGTTTAAATAAACCTCTAAATTTAATTTAATTAAATTATATTTATTTATTTCAAGATAAAGTCTCAAGGATAAAAAAACCCAATAATAATAATAATTCTGATTTTTTTTAAAATCATTAATTTAAGTTTTTAATTATATTTATGAAAATACCACTGGTCTTATTTACGAAAATGGCACTGTTCTAATTTATTTACAAAAATGCCATTGTTCTGTTTTATTTACAAAAATGCCACCATACGTTTTTATATACAAAAATGTCACCGCTTCCAGTTTTTAACACCGCTTGAAAACATCCGCTGTTATAGGGTCTGATTATGTAGAAACGAAAACAACACTCTATTTCTCTCTGTTTTAACATTTTCAATCATTTTAATTCCCATTTAAACATACCAATTGATTCCAATTCAATATACAACATTAGGAACATATCATATATCATATTCGAAACCAATTAACATCAATTTCATAACTTGATTCAAATTAAATCAAAATATAACTATATGAGTTTTTAAACAATTAACAATTAAACAAGCAATTCTAATTTAATTTCTATGTATTTAATATCCCATCTCCTCTTTCTTACCTCAATTGAAGATCCCTAAGCTTTTCTTGAGCTAAACTCCTTTTTATCTTCTCAATTCTTCAAGTGAGTGTGGTTTCTTAATATGCAAAATTGAAAGGCTTTAAGATATGGAAATGGGTATTTAGAAGCTTGAAGAAGGTGATGAAGGGTTAAGGAATTTGTAGTGTTTTTGGTTTGAAGAGATTTGGAAGATTGGAGCCTTATTTATAGGCTTCCAATGGCAGTGAGAAATAGCGGTGGAAGGAAGAAACGCGAAAAGAAAAGAGCCTTTGAGAGTTGGGAGACAGAGAAGATATTTCTTCTCTCTTTTTTATAATAACGGATTCCTTAATAATTCTACGTTATATTGTCGTATTTTATTTCTGTTTAGTCTCACTTTAAAATCCGATTTACAAAATAAAAATATCCTTATAACCAGAATAAAATTTCCTATTTTCTAAAATTTATTTCTTATTTTTCTGGGAAACTTTAATTTTTTACTATTTAATTACCGATTCAAATTTAATTAAAAATTGGGCTGTGACAAATCACTTTTTACTAAAAGCTTTCGATGCATGTAGAATCCAATTAGATAGGTATTTTGGCATAAGACTTGGACCATTGGCTTGGAAATAGCATGCAGATATTGTGTGTCAAGTTTGGTGAAGTTTAGGTAAGGGTAAAATGGGTAATGAATGAGCAAAAGTTGGTGAAAATCTGGTTTTCTACCATTTTGCATAAAGTCATCGATTGTGTAGGGGAATTTTGGGTACCTTATAATCAATTACTAGGTATGTTGTAATTAATTACTATGATTTTGGCCTTAGATGGCAATCGATTACTGCATATGCATAATCAATTACCACTATCTACTCTCAGGTGTAATCAATTACCCTAGTCTGAAATTCCCCTAAGACCCATGTTTCACCTACCTAACCCTATCAAGACCCCATGGGGTATGTTCTTGACACATGTAACCATTAAGAAGAAAGTTTTAATTGCAAAAAAAGGACCCCGAAAGATTTAGGTGTAACAATTTTATTTATATCAGAGTATGGCGATTATTATCGCTTTCGGATGATTTTTAGGTGTTACATTTTATTGGTATCAAAGTGTGGTGATTGTTATCACTTTAGGATGATTTTTAAGAGCTATAATAACGAATTTGTGTTTTTAAAAAAATCATACAAAATATACCATTCTTTGATGTTCAAAGAAGCGGTGCCCATTATTCGATATAAATTGAACAAAATCACTTAATTAATATAAAATAACCAAAAGTCAATCAAATTGAAGCCATAAAAAACTACAGTTTGGATCAGATTTCACATATACCTTTAAAAACTAAACTGAGTTCAACCAAACTACAATCTTCAGTACATCACTCCTATATTTATATTACCTTACTAAATTACATACATGACTTTAACTTAAAGTGAGCCTTAAAAAAACTCTAGGTAGTGATTTATATTTTTTTTGAATTATCCGATATAGGAATAACACTTTTGGTGTCAACATTGGTATCAACTCCTTCAATCTGTTACATTGGTCTAGTGGAGATCCGATATTATACCTCTTGATCCAGTAGGGAGTTAAAAATCTTGGTGTCTGATCTTCAGTTATCACATCGGTCTTATTACATTGATGCGCAAAAGATTGTGTCACCTGTAAGAACGCTCTAACGGTTAAGTCGGTTCAGATACTTAATATCAGAGTTGAGGCATAAATCAGACAGAGTAATGTACCTTAATGAGTTATCAACGAGGAGTACTTATAGAGGTGGGTGGTAGTTGAGTCCTACATGGCGTTATGTTAGTATGGATTTGTAAATTACAAGAAAAGCTAACATCTCCACAAACATTCCTGATACTTTCTACAAGTTAGTTATCAGTGTATCCTTAACAGATTTGCCAGGCTCGTTATAATGTCGGTTTGCAGGGACACCGATCATGGGAACAGAGATCAACTAAATTCTACTGGTATCATAGTTTGTTTCATGTTGAGAGTCCTTATGATCATATATATCATTCTAATGTCACAGTCTCTAGGTCATTGTGTGGCCCAAATTATTTTTTATCATGCTAAAATTTTTTACAATAGTGATTATATTTTTGAAGTAATTATCTTGATTTTATTAAACTGAAATTATATGTCTTGTCTTTGATTTTGTAAAAAAATATAATTAATATAAAATCAAACAAATTGATCTAATCCAAACTACATTTGATCGGATCAGATCGGATGCCATTATATATTCCAACTGAATTGTCTGTTGTGTAGGGGGTACTCCCAATACTCTCACAACCATATAAAATCTCTCAACCTCTCTTTTTTATGCCAATTCAGTGGGAATTTGGTACTATAACTGGTTTAGTGGGAACGTAGTGTCTTCAACTGTAAGGTCCAGAGTCTTCTAAATGTCAGTTCAGGGACAAGTGGTGGTGGTACCTGCAAAGACTCTCTGATACTTAAGTCAGTACTGATTCAAAATATACCAGAGCAAAGCATTAAGAGTAATAAAATAACGTATTTAATTCTTCATAAGTGATGATTATATAGCCTATGTGGATGTCTAACTTGTGATTTGACATATGACAGGTGACCATACCTGTCGAGACCGGGATCGCGGCGGCGCGGCCGACCCTCGAAAATAGAAATAACTCATAACAGGGAGTCGTCACCAACGTTTTTATCCACAGGAAAAACATTGGAAAAAAACTTTAACAAAGCACTAGTTAAAAGAGTGAGATTCAAGTTCGGGAGCTGATTACGAGTGGAGAAGGTATTAGCACCCCACATTGCCTGTTAAAAACAGTACCAAAGTTGAAAATGCGCATCATGAATAGCCTTAAAATTGTTTCTATTTCTTTTTTTCTTGAAAATGAAGGAGACAGACGAAATGAAAAAAAATCTCAGAGTAAGATCAAGAGGACGTCTCGTCCAAATTAATCTTGGCTTTAATGGGAGAAAACATGAAAAAGAGGAAAGGAAACTAACAAGACGTTATGTCTAAATTAGTCATCCTTTCGTCAAGATACCAGATTGGGAAAGAAAAAGGAGGGGTAAACAGGACGTCACGTCCAAGTTAATCCGGGCTTTTAATGGAGGTACGTATGGAAAGGGAGAGAACGCTAACAGGACGTCTCGTCCAGATTAGTCATTTTCCATCAAAAGGCAGGGTCGAACGGTGAAAGGAGTTAACAGGACGTCTCGTCCAAATTAACCTAATTTTTATGGAAAATAATAATGGCCAGGGAAAAGGAAGAAAATCAACAAGACGTCACGTCTAAATTGACTTCCCTGAAGATGGTAAGGGTTAGATTAATTTTTTAAAAGGAAGAATAAGAATGGAAAAGAAGTATGCCCGACAGGAGTGAAGTCTTGTTCCTACGTATTCTCGAGTTTTCAAGAAATCAGGGTTACATAGTTCTTGATGAGGGGTGTTGTAGATGAAGCTAGAGACTTAGTGACGGGTGAAATTCATGGGAAAGGGGCATACAAGGCAAAGTTCTCCGCACGTGTATGGACTTCAGGAATAGCGTAGGCAGAAGTACTTCCGCACGACACTGGCTAAAACAACTTTTACATTGATCAAAATAAATATGAAAAAAATGCTTGCTTTTTTTATTATTATCAGGAGACTGGATAAAAGTGAATTTTAACAACGGAACAAATTTAACCAAGGGAATGAATTAAACAAAAATGACAGACTTGACAAAAGAGTAAATAGTGTAAAAATAACTAATAAAATGAAATAAAAGAGAGATAAAAGTAGAGAGAATTGTAACCAGTGTGGGATGCTGCGAAGGAGCCGGTCCTCAAGTATGAGCCGGTGTGGGCTAGAACAACAGCAGTCGAAATGATAGGATTGAATAGCTACGAGAGCCGGTGTGGAGCTTAGGGGAGAGACGGTATAGGGTTTAATGGAGAACCATGTTAAAGCAGTGGGAGAACCGGTGTGGGATTGAAATAAGGGGGTTTGATGAGGTTCTGGACGGAGTCAAACCTATAGGGGAGAACTTTACTTCAGGGTAAGGGCTGATATCCTAGTAACTGGATTTGGAACTTCAGGGCCAGTTCTGTTCTCGAGACAAAACCAAGAATTGGAGTGATTATCTGAAGGATTTAGGGTTTCGAACACCGAGCAATTTCTCAGGATTCAGAGGTTCAAAGTGCGGACCCTTGTGCCTCTTCAGCTGAGGCATTTATAGGGCCTTCTGGAGCCTGAGTGCTTGGACAGCTCAAGCTCCCCTCACCTATACGCGTAGTGGAGACAGCCTGGCCACTAGCAGTTATGGGGAACAATGGCTGGTGGTGAGTTTTTTATTGTTTTAATTTTTTATTCCCTGTCTGCCATTTCTTGGATTTTAGGATTGAATCTTGTAGTGTGATTCCAAGTCACAGCATAGGTAGCCGGACTCTACAAACAATGTTACAAGGGTCCGGTGTTGGGTTTATGAAAACACTTCCCACCTTGGATAATAATGGACACCGGTCCCTAAATGGACTTAGCAAGACGTTGTCCCTTCCATTGGCCACATCGGTATCTTTCTGACCCAGACCGGTGTTCCTCTTATTTTGGACATTGGACATCGTCTTCTTCCCCAGCCGGTGTCTGACGATGTTTCACTTTATTTTGACATCAGACGGTGTTAAGGACGATGTTGAGTTCGTTTGATTACTATCGGTGTTCACAAAAACTGGCCGGACCGAAATAGGTGTTCACAGATGCCCCTCTTTACTTCTTTTTCACAGGAAAAACATGAAGCTTCTTCATGCTTTTGAAGTGAAAAGGAAGTAAAGACGTGAACACCGATGTCGTAATCGAGTAAACATCGCCCAATGGACATCTACGATGTGACGATGTATGAAGAGCTTTTAGGCCGAAGTGATCTTTTGGATGGACGGTGTTCTTCAACAATTTCAGTGGTGCCTTACACGTGTCACCATCTGATTCGTCATGTTGATTTTGAATTTTCACGCCTTCCCTCCGGAATGTGGAACGTCACAGTGAATGGGCCTATTTCCATGGGTCTGGGCCGGAATATGGAACGTTCTGGAATCGACCCCCCCACTCCCTATAAAAACAGGCACGGGGTCAGTCATTTTCACTTGTTTTTTGTTCCGAAACTCTACTGCTCCGACGTTCAAGACCTCCGGTGTCCATAAAGCATTCTGGCTCACACCAAAAGAACAGCCCGCATCGTCTCAGCAGGTACCTCCATACCTTCCTTCTCCTTTTTCATTTTTAGATAGGGTATGGGGGACAATGGTTCAAGTAATAACTCCGTCGAGGTCCTGTCCGGACCTCATTCAATCACATCCCGGCGTCAGTCGGGAGGAGTCACGAGCCGGGGTCAGCGTTGCCAACGTGAAGTTACTTCTGGGGTTTCACACCGGCCAATAGTTTCAGGACCTAATCGCTTCTCCATATTACCGTTGTGGGAAACGAGGGAGCTAGACACGTCGTCTGGATCCCACACATCGTCCTCTTTTAACTTGGGCTCTAGTGAGCGTGGCAGCAGTGCCAATCTATATTTATCTGACAATGTGGCTTTTTACAGCTGCATACCATTTTTACGCCACACCATCCACATGGCTTCTTCTGGAAACTCTTCCACTAGTGTCCTAATCGTCACAACCAATGCCATTGAGACCAATATTATCGCACACCGGATCGATTGACTTGCTGAGAAGGCCCAGGACCCTTACTTCTGGATTCATGAAGATCCTAGAAATATCGTCTCCCGCTATGCTGAGGATGCTACCGATGTCACAATTGAGGATATCATTGTCCACTCCGGCGAGGAGTATGAAGATGACTTTACCGTTTTTTACCCATTGACTTCAGAACGAATTTGCAACCAGTCAGGGTCAAGATATATTTTTATGTACAAGATGCTGTTTTCCAGGATCAGCATCCGTTTCCCCCTCACGGAGTTCAAAATGGGAGTACTCCGGTTCTTAGACTGCTCCCCTAGCCAGCTTTACCCCAACGACTGGGGCTTGGTGAAATCTTTGGAGGTACTAGGGGAGTACTTCCACTTCGTCCCTACCGTCGCTATCTTCTTCACCTACTGTAGGGTAATGCGCCAAGGTAATGCAGGCGGCGGCCTTGGCTTTATCAATCTCCGGTGTGACGCCAAAGTGGTGAACTTTGAGAGCTACACCGAGTCAGCCAAGACGGACGGAGTCAGCTTCAAACACTCCTATGTCAAGGTCGAGGTTAATACAGGAAGATCGGTGTTCTGGGAGAATTCAAATTTTTTCAGGAAGTTCTATACCGGCTGGACTCACGAGTACTTCCTCTTGACCAGTAATGCTTACTCCATCAGTGAGAGTGTCTTGTCAACTGAGTCCAAGAAGGTGTTGGACGCTCTGAAGGGGTACTCTGTCCTTGCCAAAATTTCCTGCAGAAACCTTCTCGGGGAGAAGTCCCGCCGGGATACTTAGGTAGATTTTTTTTGGTACATTGTCTTTTACCGGTGTTAACAATGGCTCTTTTTTTCGGGTTAAATGGCTTGGGTTGACATTCTGAAGAAGCTTCGGGAGCAAGCCGAGGCCAGGAACGCTGCTGCTGCCGATGTGGAGAACAGGGTGACTCCGAGGCATACAACGGCCAAAGTGGTTAGCATCTCGGCTAACAAGGTTGGGAATTTGGCCCTGGGTCCAGCTGATGAGGCCCAAAATAAAAAACGTACCCACACCGGCCAAAGTTCTAAGGCCAAAAAGCACAAGGCCCAAAGGGCTGAGGCCGGGGTGGAGGCCCAGCGTGAGGAGGAGGCGGCTACCGGTGATGACAATGCCTTGGATCGAACTAAGCCTGCCGATGAGAACGCCCCCTACTGTAACTCCAGCATTTCAGAGTTTTTGCAATGTATCAGGAAGACACCACTATGTGTCCAAATCCCTTTCAAGCTGAAGGACGATCTTCCTGCTCCCAAGATGAGGTGCGCTGTCAAGGGAGCCATCTTCAACTTGATCGAGGTGGCCGGGGTCCTTTAATCCTTGGGTAAATCCTACTACTCTAGTCTCAAGGCTAAATAATGCCTAGACCGGATGAAAGAGGCTGAAGCCCTAAGAGTGGAGGCCTATACTGCCTTGGCTAAGAGTGAGAATGATCTGACCGATCTCACTATGGCATACAACTCAGCTGCTAAGAGCGTGAATGAGGCTAAGGCCAAGCACAAGGCCTCGGAGGATGCTCTTAAAGCTCTTCAGGCTAAGCTAGACGAAGCCTTGACTGGACGGGCTGAGGTGGAAAAGAAGAATGAGGAGCTTGTAGCCGAGGTCGCCGCTATGAAGGAGGCCCAAGTCTGAGAACGACAAGAAAGGGAGGAGGAGATGGCTGAATTCTTAGAATTAGCCGATGTCGCCTTCAGCTCCGCCGTTTGTCAAGTTGTACATCGGAACTCCGCTGTGCAACTTAACTTGAGCGGTATAGGTGTCTATCATGAGTTTCATGGGGGCACCTGTATGCTTTGGACCGGGGTCAGGTAGTGGAACCTGAGGATGTTCCTTATGAACCTCTGCCTCTCCCCAAAGGCCAAAGTATGGAGTTGAGGACGGTGTTAGAAGATTCTGAGAGGACAGCTACTGTCGAGCAGGGCTCCCCCACCGCCGGTGTATAAATTAGTTTCTTTTTCTTACCTTGTTCCGGGTTAGGCTCCAGAATTTTTAAAACTTGTAACGCCGTAGTGCCTCCTCTTTTAATGGAATGACTTTTCATACTTCTGTGTTTCTTCTCAATTCCTTAACTCCTTAATTTTCACAAGTTATTGGACCTTTAACCGATGTGTAACTGATGAAAAATCTAAATAACACCGTCCATATAACATCGTCTGATCACCAATTGAACCTTTGGACGGAGTAACAACAATAACATCATTTTTGGCCTTTTCACATCATCCATCGAAACCATTTGCCCAATCAAGGGAATCGAACTCTTGGACGAAGTAATAATAATAACATCATTTTCACCTTTTCATATCGTCCATCAAAACCATTTATCCAACCAAGGGAATCAAACTCTTGGACGAAGTAATAATAATAACATCATTTTCACATCGTCCACTGAAACCATTTACCAAGCCAAACCAATTAAACCCCTTTTAAGCTTCAGCCGGTGTGGAACTAATTGACAACACCGATCTCCTAGCCTAGCCCAGGATTTGGACTTCTGCTTTGATATGACATTGGTATGGCCTCGTCAGTTTGGAATAAAATCCTCTGAACCGACGTCAACACCGGATCCTTGAAACCCTTTTTTTAAAATTGTGGTGATGTCCCAGTTTCAGCAGGAAACGATTAATCGAGGATCGCCCTTTTTGGCTAATAGGAAAGTAATGGTTGAGGGTGTTGCCTCTCGATTTGATAGGAAAGTAAAAGGTTGAGGGTGTTGCCTCTCGGTTGACAGGAAAGTAAAAGGTTGAGGGTGTTGCCTATCGGTTGGCAGGAAAGTAAAAATTGAGGGTGTTGCCTCTCGGTTGATAGGAAAGTAAAGGTTGAGGGTGTTGCCTCTCGGTTGACAAGAAAGTAAAGGTTGAGGGTGTTGCCTCTCGGTTGATAGGAAAGTAAAGGTTAAGGGTGTTGCCTCTCGGTTGACAGGAAAGTAAATGTTGAGGGTGTTGCCTCTCGGTTGACAGGAAAGTAAATGTTGAGGGTGTTGCCTCTCGGTTGACGGGAAAGTAAAGGTTGAGGGTGTTGCCTATCGGTTGGCAGGAAAGTAAAAATTGAGGGTGTCGCCTCTCGGTTAACAGGAAAGTAAAGGTTGAGGGTGTTGCCTCTCGGTTGACAAGAAAGTAAAGGTTGAGGGTGTTGCCTCTCAGTTGACAGGAAAGTAAAGGTTGAGGGTGTTGCCTCTTGGTTGACAGGAAAGTAAATGTTGAGGGTGTTGCCTCTCGGTTGACAGGAAAGTAAATGTTGAGGGTGTTGCCTCTCGGTTGACGAGAAAGTAAAGGTTGAGGGTGTTGCCTCTCAGTTGATAGGGAAGTAAAGGTTGAGGGTGTTGCCTCTCGGTTAGCAAAAAAGTAAAGAGTTGAGGGTGTTGCCTTAGTTGGAAAGGTTGTAGGAATTCGGGGTACCGCCCCTTGACTGAAAGAGAGATGAAACCTGGGGTGATGCCCCAGTTTAAAAGAAACTTGGGGTACTGCCCCTTGGCTAAAAGAGAGAGACCAGGGATGCTGCCCCAGTTTGATAAAATTGAAAGAATCTTGGGGTACTGCCCTTGGCTAAAAGGGAAAAGACCTGGGGTGATGCCCCAGTTTGGAAAGGTTAAAGGAATTTGGGGTACCACCCCTTGACTGAAAAGAAATGAAGCCTGGGGTGATGCCCTAGTTTGACAAGTTTGGTGTTAGTTTCGGTAATAATGATCTTACCAGGGAAGTTTCACTGGGGAAGAAAGGTGTGGCAGGCCCTCGTCTAATGGCCATTATGGTTTCACTGGAAAGAGGATTCGGTAATTTTGCTTAGGGTGAATTCTGGATTTTTTCTAGGGAAAGGGTTGCGCTTGGCTACTGGACCGTGTTTCCACTGGGGACAAATAAGTTTTCCCAAGTCTGATTAGGAAAGAGTCTTTACTGGAAAAAGATGGGTCCAGCCTGTAGGCTTACTCGAGAGCAGTTCTTAATGTGTGTTTCTCTTGGGATGAGTAATGGATTTACTGGAGAAAGAGCTTTGGTGAACACCCACTTCTAGATCATGGATCTTGGCCACCCCTTAAAAGGAAAGTGAGTAGTACAAAACAAATTGAGACTTTCAGGTGAAACTCCCTGGGGGTCGGCTTCGAAACAACTCATGGATGAAATAGAAATAACTTCTGACTTTGGTGAGCATGTCTAACGAGGTTGGTTACACTTGTCTGAAGCAAGGTCTGGCGCTAGGATGCATTTTGTTCCCCACAACTTCATGTTTCATCGTTTTCATTTTCATAAATTTCTTAGAAAAAGCTTGTTTATTTATAAGACTTAGCCATGAACACATGCAGAAAGAAGGGTAAATTTTATTTATGAACATCAGGCATGTACAGTGGTAATGAAAGTAATGTAAAACAAACAGATGCAACAAGGCATAAAGAATTGAAGATGAGTGGAAAAGGGAAGGCTCATGAATCCTCCAACGATGTCCTGAGAGCGATGAGAACCTTGATCCTCTCTCACGACTTCATGTTCATCTTCTGATTTTTGCTTTTGAGGACGTAATTTGATAATGACTCATATGCCCTGGTTGGGTTTTCTCATTTTCTGCTTGAAGGGTTTGTGCAACTGTGCTGGGATTTTTAGGTTTTGATTTTATCTGAGCCGCCCATTTGGGTTTTTGACTCACCAAGTAGCTCTAACTTTTGCCTAGGCCGCCTTTTTCAGTTTTCAGCCTAGCGAGTTTTTTTTATGCAAAGTATTTCTTCACCGCGTCTGCATTTATAGGCATAGGCAGATCCTCCCCATCCATGTTGGTGAGATTCAAAGCTCCTCCAGAGTAGGCTCTTTTCACAACATAGGGACCCTCATAATTAGGCATCCACTTGCCGCGCTCGTCCCTTTGGATTGGTAAAATCTTTTTGAGGACCAATTCTCCTTCTTGGAAATGTCAAGGTCATACTTTCTTCTCGTACACCCGCTTCACGCGTGTTTGATACAACTGTCCATGGCAGAGAGCGGTTATCCTTTTCCCATCAATTATGTTTAATTGGTCATACTTGGCCTAGATCCACTCAGCTTTCTCTAGCCTGGCCTTCATGATTACCCTGAGGGAGGGGATCTCTACTTCAAAAGGTAGTACTGCTTCCATCCCGTAGACCAAGGAGAATGGGGTTGCCCCAGTCGAGGTCCGCACTGAGGTCCGGTATCCGTGCAGAGCGAAGGGAAGCATTTCGTTTCAATCTTTGTAAGTCACCACCATCTTTTGCACTATCTTCTTGATGTTCTTGTTAGCTGCCTCGACTGCTCCATTCATTTTCGGTCTATATGGAGAGGAGTTAGGGTGAGAGATTCTAAAGCTTTCACAGATTTCTTTCATCATCTTGTTGTTCAAATTCGTACCATTGTCAGTAATGATCTGGCTTGGTAGGCTGTATCGACATATCAGTTCACGTTTGACGAATTTGACCATAACATTCTTTGTTACATTGGTGTATGAAGCTGCCTCCACCCACTTGGTGAAATAATCGATGGCGACTAAAATGAAACAATGACCGTTCAAGTCTTTTGGCTCAATGGGCCCAATAACATCCGTACCCCATATTGAAAAGGGCCACGGTGCCGATAAGACGTTTAGGGATGAAGGGGATGCATGAATGTGATCGGTATACACCTGACATTTATGACACCTCCGCACATAAGCAACACAGTCTATTTCCATGGTCATCCAATAATACCCGGCCCTCAAGATCTTCCTTGACATGGCGTGTCTGTTCGTGTGAGTTCCAAAAGATCCTTCATGGACATCTCTCATGATTTGATTTGCCTCGACGGTGTTAACATAATGGAGGAGCACAGAATCATAATTTCTCTTGTACAGTACGTTGTCATTATCGGTAATGCCTTCAGGGTATTCTTGGCATTGGAGGTACCTTTTGATGTCATGATACCAAGGCTTTCCATCTGGCTCTCCTTCTATAACTTGACAATATACAGGTTCTTGTCATTTTTTCACCTCAATGAGAGGCATCTCGTATTCACTGCTGACCTTGAACATCGCAGCTAGGGTGGCCAAGGCGTCTGCCATTTGGTTGTCGTCCCGTGGAACATGATGGAAAGTAATTTCATCGAACTCTTTGATCATCTCTTTAATGTGAGCGTGATAGGGAACTAGTTTACTGTCTCTAGTTTCCGACTCGTTTCTCAATTAATGGATGACCAAAGCAGAGTCTCCATAAACTCCCAAGGCCTTTATTCCTGCATCCAGAGTAGCTTGTATCCCCAAAGAACAAGCCTCATACTCGACAACATTATTAGTACAATCAAAACATAGCCGGGCACAAATGGGAATGAATTCTTTGTCAGATGAGATTAGGATGACCCCAATTCCATGTCCCAGTGCATTGGAGGCTCCATCAAACCTCATGGTCCACCTGTTCTCCTGACCATCTTCCTCTCAGAAAAGACCTAAAATATCTTCATCCGGGAAGTCATGTTGCATTGGTTGGTAACTGCTAACAGGTGGATGCGCCAAGTAATCTGCTAGCGCACTTCCTTTTACAGCCTTTTAGGTGACATATGTTATGTCATATTCTGTTAGAAGTACTTGCCAATAAGCAATTCTTCCAGTCAAAGCTGGCTTTTCGAAGATGTACTTAATGGGGTCCATCTTGGATACCAACCATGTAGTGTGACTGAGCATATATTGCCGTAAGCGTCAGGCAGCCCAAGCTAATGCATAGCATGTTCTTTTGAGAAAAGAGTATCTCATCTCGCATCCGGTGAATTTCTTGCTTAAGTAATAAATGGCACACTCCTTCTTCCCAGTTTCATCATGTTGACCTAATACGCATTCCATGGATTCGTTCAGTATGGTCAAATACAGGATCAGTGGTCTCCCAGGAATGGGTGGCACCAAGATTGGCGGCTCTAACAAGTACTGTTTTATCTTTTCAAACGCAGTTAGGCAATCCTCATTCCATTGCCCGGGTTGGTTCTTGCGAAGTAACTTGAAAATCGGCTCATAGGTTGCTGTCATTTGGGAAATAAATCGGGCAATATAGTTTAACCTCCCTAGAAACCCTCGGACTTCTTTTTGTGTGTGAGGAGTGTTAGTCCTCAAATTTACAATAAATCTTTTAATAAAAATTTCATAAAAATAATTAAAATTTGGTTAAGTTGTTAGAAAATTAGGGTTTTAATTCAATAAATAGATATTATTGGAAATAATCTGCCTTTGATCAATTTTCTCAAGTTTTGTACTGAAAAAGTAAAGAATTTAAGAGAAAATTGAAGAACTGGAGAAGCTGACGCGTAGCATCAACACCACGCGTAGCGTGGGTACTTCTGATGCTGACGCTACACGTCACAGCCACGCGTAGCGTCAGAGCTGCGTGGACTCCATAGCCAAACTGGTGATGCTAAAATCCTGAGCCATTAACTTGGTGCTAAAAATCTTAGTGAAAACAAAATATGACTCTCGGATTTATACTTTGGCAAGCGCACCAGTCGTTAAAAATGTAGAATATTTGATCGTCCCACAGGGATTGTGGTAAGTACCTCAATCTTGGACTAGTACAAGCTGAACCAATAAAAGACACAGGAATTTCATTCGATTTTTGTTGTTTTAGTGTTTTATAGTTGTTTTTGTATTTCCAGAAACAGAGTTAAAATGAAATGTGAAAGGTGATTAATAGAAAACAGGTCAGGATTGCTTTGGTTCACAAATTCATCAAGAAACATGCGATCACAGTATAATCAAACTTCATAATCCAGAGGACAACCCGCTTGTGGTTATTCCCTAATTCCTTAGGTGAAAAACACTAATCCTTAAGCATCGAACCTTAATTCCTTAAGTACTCAATTAACCTAAGAATCTAATGCGAAATTAGAGGTTAAACTCTAACTATTCACCTAAATTGATTAGGCCTGAACTAGTTAGAAAGCTGGAAGTTACCTAAGCTTCAACCATGATTCCTCACTGGCGAAGTTCTTCATCAGTTCTGGATTTGTCAATCCAGCAATTCTGCTCTACTCCTCAGCTTGTTCGCCTTAGGATCTAGAAGTCGATTTCCTCGCTCACAGCTTCAAGACTCCATTGCTAACCTTCGCAATCCCAACCTTAGGGAATTAGAACTCCATTGACTTCGGTTGCATCGAAGGATTGTGGAACGTCATGGAGGAGAGGATTTAGAGAGAGAAAATGTGTTGTGAGATGTACGAAGTTGTGAATGAATTGTATTCTATGTATCTGTCTCTGTTCTGGTTCTCTCTTACAGAATATGTACAATCTATATATAAGCTTCTACCTAACTAACTAACTTAAATGATAACTTAGGAAACTTAAGTTAACGACTAAACTAACTAATTACATAGTTTACAGAATAATTAACTAATTACAGCTCAACTCTTATCAAGATCCAGCTCATCCTTAGCTAATTTACAGCACAGCACCAACTAATTAACAGCTTACTACTTAAGTTACTAAGGGTGCAGCAGTAGAAGAGAAGGCAGCAAGAAACAACATTGGTGCCGAGTGCCTTCTGGAGGGAACGATCGCTGTTTTAAATATCAGCCTTTTCGCTTGAGCGAACTTAAGATATGTACTACAGCATTGCTTTCTCGCTTAAGCGTGATGAAGAAGCTTGGGCGAATTCACTCGCTTAAACGAACGTTTGACCCTCGCTTGAGCGAATTTAACTCTCGAGTGAGCGAACTTGACTATTCATCCCCAAACTTGAATATTCATCCCCAACTTAACCAAGGTCGGAGTGTGTCCTTAATTGATGCTAGGCACACTCTTCATCCCCAAACTTAGAACTTGCTAGTCCCTAGCAATAAGTAAGACTGAGCAACTCATTAGCAGAACATCCAGGGGTAAATCAGTCGGTTTTTTTCGAGATAAAAAAGCTTGTAATGTTAGGTGAATACACAAAATAAAAGGGTCTCAGGCTCAAACATAATTTTTGGGTCAAAAGATAATTAAATATATTAGGAAGGCTACATTTTGGCCCTGGCTGAATTAACAAAGAAGGCCTTCATCATTTCCGATTGGCTGGCATACAAACAATTAGTAAGTACTGAAGCAAATTCTGTCTCACTAACTAGCATGCAAGTTCACTCGGAAAAGAATAAAACAGGCTCAAAAGCTATGAATATAATAGTTAATCAGCCAGTCATGTCCCCAAACTTAATGTAAGATCATACATTCAGAGCGCTAACTAGCATGCCGAGTAAATAATTAATTAATAATGAAAAAGTTATGGGCAGAGATCCTGAGTTAAACAAAACCGATCAGTTAATTTATCCGACTAAGCTTAAGAATCAGCAACTTTAATTTATTAAGATGGATTTGAAATTAATAAACCTATTTTAGGAATTAATAAGTTAGAATATCAATTAAGGAGTGAGTCGGAAAAATACTTCCCTTTTTACCTGAGTGGCTGTGGATGGGAAACACGTGGTTGGATTGGGATGCATTAATTTACCTATAAAATTGAAAAACAGAATAAAAGGGTCTCAGGCTCAAACATAATTTTTGGGTCAAAAGATAATTAAATATATTAGGAAGGCTACTTTTTGGCCCTGGCTGAATTAACAAAGAAGGCCTTCATCATTTCCGATTGGCTGGCATACAAACAATTCGTAAAGTACTGAAGCAAATTCTGTCTCACTAACTAGCATGCAAGTTCACTCGGAAAAGAATAAAACAGGCTCAAAAGCTATGAATATAATAGTTAACCAGCCAGTCATGTCCCCAAACTTAATGTAAGATCATACATTCAGAGCGCTAACTAGCATGCCGAGTAAATAATTAATTAATGATGAAAAAGTTATGGGCAGAGATCCTGAGTTAAACAAAACCGATCAGTTAATTTATCCGACTAAGCTTAAGAATCAGCAACTTTAATTTATTAAGATGGATTTGAAATTAATAAACCTATTTTAGGAATTAATAAGTCAGAATATCAATTAAGGAGTGAGTCGGAAAAATACTTCCCTTTTTACCTGAGTGGCTGTGGATGGGAAACACGTGGTCGGATTGGGATGCATTAATTTACCGATACAGTCAAAAAACAGAATAAAACAAGTAATTTTAACAAAGAAAGAAAATTTCATTACAACTAAAATAAAAGCGAATTCATTGTTCAGGAAATAGTTAGAATAATGTCAAGTTAATTACATAAAAACATCATAATAACACGTAGCAACAACTCAAGCATCCTGATCTTCATTCTCTTTGTCCTGCTCTGAAGGTGATGAGAGGTCAGCTGCTTGGGATACGTCCTGTGAGGGAATAGCGAATCCAATGGAGGCTAACCACGCATCTCTGTCAGGTGGGGCTCCCATTTCTGCTGTGTGTTCTATCCTCAATTTCGTGGCAATCTTTCTGAGCATGAGATCGTGGTTCACGACCCGATCATAAATTCCAAGTTGCATCTTCTTCATGACCTGTAACTCCTGAAACACCATAGAAATGTCAGAAGAAGAAGAACCGGCTCCTGCAGATTGCCTGGGACGCTCGGACTCTTTGGTTTTAAACTTTATAACATAGTCTTCAGCAGCCTTAACACTTTCAACTTCTGGAAATTCATTCCTCTCATATGCAGGGGATGCATTCCTTTCAGCTTCACTTTGACTGGGTGCATGTTCAGAAGAATTAGATATACTGGATGCATTCCCCGGCAACGGCGCCATTAACTTGATGCTAAAATCCCGAGCCATTAACTTGGTGCTAAAAATCTTAGTAAAAACAAAATATGACTCTCGGATTTATACTTTGGCAAGCGCACCAGTCGTTAAAATTATAGAATATTTGATCGTCCCACAGGGATTGTGGTAAGTACCTCAATCTTGGACTAGTACAAGCTGAACTAACAAAAGACACAGGAATTTCATTCGGTTTTTGTTGTTTTAGTGTTTTATAGTTGTTTTTGTATTTCCAGAAATAGAGTTAAAATGAAATATGAAAGGTGATTAATATAAAACAGGTCAGGATTGCTTCGGTTCACAAATTCATCAAGAAACATGCGATCACAGTATAATCAAACTTCATAATCCAGAGGACAACCCGCTTATGGTTATTCCCTAATTCCTTAGGTGAAAAACACTAATCCTTAAGCATCGAACCTTAATTCCTTAAGTGCTTAATTAACCTAAGAATCTAATGCGAAATTAGAGGTTAAACTCTAACTATTCACCTAAATTGATTAGGCCTGAACTAGTTAGAAAGCTGGAAGTTACCTAAGCTTCAACCATGATTCCTCACTGGCGAAGTTCTTCATCAGTTCTGGATTTGTCAATCCAGTAATTCTGCTCCACTCCTCAGCTTGTTCGCCTCAAGATCTAGAAGTCGATTTCCTTTCTCACAACTTCAAGACTCTATTGCTAACCTTCGCAATCCCAACCTCAGGGAATTAGAACTCCATTGACTTCGGTTCCATCGAAGGATTATGGAACGTCATGGAGGAGAGGATTTAGAGAGAGAAAATGCGTTGTGAGATGTACGAAGTTGTGAATGAATTGTATTCTATGTATCTGTCTCTGTTCTGGTTCTCTCTTACAGAATATGTACAATCTATATATAAGCTTCTACCTAACTAACTAACTTAACTGATAACTTAGGAAACTTAAGTTAATGACTAAACTAACTAATTAAATAGTTTACAGAATAATTAACTAATTACAGCTCAGCTCTTATCAGGATCCAGCTCATCCTTAGCTAATTTACAACACAGCACCAGCTAATTAACAGCTTACTACTTAAGTTACTAAGGGTGCAACAGTAGAAGAGAAGGCAGCAAGAAACAACATTGGTGCCGAGTGCCTTCTGGAGGGAACGATCGCTGTTTTAAATATCAGCCTTTTCGCTTGAGCAAACTTTGTTCTCGCTTGAGCGAACTTAAGATATGTACTGCAGCATTGCTTTCTCGCTTAAGCGTGATGAAGAAGCTTGGGCGAATTCACTCGCTTGAACGAACGTTTGACCCTCGCTTGAGCGAATTTAACTCTCACTTGAGCGAACTTGACTATTCAATCAGCTCTATGCAATTGACGCTCGGGTTCTTCTTCTTATTTCAATCGGTTCCTTGTTCTCTTTTGGAGTCGGTATCTTGGAAGTCTTTGCAGTCAGCCTCTTTGAAGTCTCGCTCAGTCGGTCTTTTGGACTCCTTTCAGTCGGATTTACGAAGACTCAATCGGATTTGTAAATTCTCGCTCGGCTTTATGATTTCTCACTCGGATTTCTGTAATTTTTCCTCGGATTTGTCTTCTTCTCTCGAGTACGCCCTGTTCCTGCACCAATAAACAACTAATTGCCTAGCATTTGTATGTTGGCTGCTTAGTAAATTTATAAATAGTAATAAACTCTTAATTTATTAATGTTGTTAATCGTTTTCTTACAAAAATAAAGCACTTTTGAAATAAATAACTAAAATACAAATTATTAACAAATTATTAAATAATATAGTCAAAACTAAACAATAATTAATAAATTATGTTAAATAAAAGGTGGAATAATTAAGTCTTTTCAAGACTTATCAACTGGCCAAGCACTCACCTAGTGACCTATTATTGGCCACTCCACTCAGCATAAATGACCAAAACGCAGTGGAGACAGGGACACATGGCCAAGCATGATTGAATAAAATATTCCAAGGTGGCCACTACCAGCTACGTTAATGGAAGCTGAGTCAGGAGACTGACGCATAGCGTCAGCACCCTTGCTCAGCCCTATAAATAGGGCCATCCAACACCATTCTAAGCATCCCATTCTCTATATTCAGAGTTCTTTTCTCTCTTATATACTCAAGTTTTGAGTATTTCTTTTAGAGTTTGTAGTTCTAGAATAGTTTTCTAGATACTTGAGAGTGTTATGGTGTATTGTGATCGTTGTATCGTGAAGTTTCTATCGTCTTCGTAATGTCAACATCTGTAAGTGTTGTTTTTACTTTTACCATGTGTAACTAATTTGTTTATGTTGGAATTGGCAAACTAATCTATTGAGTATAATATTGTGAATTCGACCTCTGCATGTTTATGATTCAAGTCCATGTTAGTATTTCAATCTTTTATTAATATGAAAGTCAAACGGGAGAATGATTTTCATGTGTATTGAAACTTGTTTTATTAGTATGAATGTCAAACGGGAGAATGATTATTCATGCTGTATTAAAACTTGTTTTAACAAAAGTAAAAGTTGGAATACCCTTGGTATCTCAATTCTATAGGGGTTGTTAACCATTGTTGCCATAAGGCCAGGACTTAATGCAAGTTTTTACTGAGAAAGCTCACGAGGGATCGGACTTTATGGTGAATTCTTAGAATTTATATCAAGAGGGATTGGTTATAATGAATTTATGCTGCAATGACATGAAACTTGATGATTAAATATGCATGTCTTAAGTTCCTCATTGTTATTCTAGATTAGGGATCCAATTTCCAACATAATTTGTCTATCTGTGTTTATCTCAAGTATCTTACCTATTCTAGATTGCAACTCAACTTTTTAGATAGATTTTTATTTTCTTTTTATCTCATGAACAATTCAACCATGTTATCCTATGAATACTGTATAAATTGTATATAAACCATTCTTTTGTCTATAAGTTTCTTTACATTTACCATAGTGACTAGGAAATTACTGTTGTTATTGGACTTTCAATCCCAGTGAAACAATATCTAAATTTTGAAAACTACAAACGATTGGTGCGCTTGCCAATTAATGACCCGGTAGTAAACACAAATAGTTAAACATAAACAACCATTATTACCGGGTTAACAAGGAGGCGGTATTTCCAAGATTGCCTTGACCTTGTCAGGATTGACCTCTATCCCTCTTTTGCTTACAATGAACCCCAACAGTTTGCCGGATCTCGCACCAAAGGTGCATTTGGCAGGATTCAATCTAAGCTTGAATTTCCTCAGTCGCTCGAAGAGCTTCCTCAGATCAATAATGTGTCCTTCTTCTGACCTGGATTTAGCGATGATATCATCCATGTAAACTTCTATCTCTCTGTGCATCATGTCATGGAAGAGAGTTACCATTGCCCTTTGATAGGTTGCCCCTGTATTTTTCAATCTGAAGGACATCACTTTGTAGCAAAAGGTGCCCCAAAGAGTGACAAACGTGGTTTTCTCCATATCTTTAGGTGCCATCTTGATCTGGTTATAACCTGAAAATCCATCCATGAATGAGAAGATGGAGTGTTGAGCCGTATTATCGACTAGTATGTCAATCTGTGGTAGGGGAAGTCATCCTTAGGGCTAGCCCGATTCAAGTCTCTGTAGTCCACACACATCCTTACTTTTTTGTCTTTCTTCAAAACTGGGACTATGTTTGCTATCCATTGAGGGTATTTAGCCACAGCCAGAAAACCAGTATCAAATTGCTTCTTAACTTCATCTTTGATCTTAAGGAGCATCTCTGGTTTCATTCATCGCAACTTTTATTTGATCGGTGGACATTTCACTTTTAAAGGTAACCTGTGTTCCACAATGCTGTTATCCAAACCCGGTATATCTTGGTAGGACCAAGCGAAAACATCTCGAAACTCCCTAAGTAGCTTAATTAGTTCATCTTGCCGCTCCTTGCTTAAGAAGGTACCAACCTTGACCTCTTTAACCTCTCCTTCGTCCCCCACGTTAATGGTTTCAACCTTTTCTTGATGGGGTTGAATTTTCTTATCCTCCTGTTCCAATAACCTTGTTAATTCGGGCGAAGGTTCAAAGTCTTCCTTAGTTTCCTCGTCAGTGTAATCGTTCAGATAATCAGAATCCTAAAACAAAACCAAGTTCTCATTGCTCTTAGAGGAATCGTTTTCGGATCTGCATTTGGTTGTATTATAGCGAATGAAAAAGAAAACAAGCAAGTGAAAGGCTTAAGAAAAAGGAATCAAGCAAAGACGAGATATTGGAATCAGACAGTGTTCATTAAATCAGATAAATAAACAAGTTTTTTTGCCTTTATTACAAAAGGGGTCCCAAAGCCTTAGGCATAGCAGAAGGACCAACAAGTCATGAAATAATGTGATTACTTTGACAAAACATTCATAGTCATAGGGAACTCCATGATTTCCCAGTTATTCAGCTCCTGACCCGGTGAGCAAGCATACACAAACTCTGCACTATGGCTGGGATGATTTTCAATCATAGTTACTTGATCTGGATATATTATCCCTGCGCTCCGAAAGCTCTGATTGAGGTCACGAATGGGGATTCTCGTGGTGTTGAATTCTTGACCAGTGAGGTGAGCCATCCTTCTTTCCTTCCTTTCCTCCCCGACCCTCTTCCTGTCAGTGGCCGTGGGTTTGTATCCCAAACCATATCTGTCTTTGTTCTCTGGAAGGCACACAGGCTGGACTCTCCCTTCTAGTTCATGCCCCAGTCCTTTTCTTGGCTTGTATCCCTCCCGCAACATTATTTTTGCCATTGCTAGGGGTACGTTTGGAAAGGATGTTCTTGTAATGCTTGTCGCATTGGCTATTTTCAAAGCTTGGAATGAAGTTTCGAGGGCTTCCTCGACTGCTTCGATGTACGGGGTAGTGACAGGCTTGCTAACCAAAAGGTCCTCTTCCCCGGAAACAATCACTAGTTTATTGTCAATGATGAATTTCAACTTCTGATGCAGCATGGAAGGGACCACCCCATCCGAATGGATCCACAACCGTCCTAGTAAACAATTGTAGGTGGGCGTGATGTCCATGACTTAGAAAAGAACTTGAAAGGTACACGGTCTGACCTGTATCGGCAACTCAATCTCTCCCATGACCTCTCGTTGAGTCCCGTTGAAAGCCCGTATGACCATGGAACTAGGCCTTATGTATGTCCCATCGAATGGTAACTTCGCCAATGTGGATTTTGGCATTACATTTAGGGATGATCCATTATCGACAAGTACCTTTTCCAGGATATGATCTTGACTCTTTATAAAAATATGAAGGGCTTTATTATGCCCTATTCCTTCGGCGGGTATTTCGTCATCCGTAAAGGTCAAGTAGTTATTGGCAACAATGTGTCCCACTATACCTCTGAACTTGTCGACAGGTAAGTCATGCTTGACATGAGCCTCGCTTAAAACTTCCATCAATGTATTTCGATGTGGTTTGCAATTCATCAACAGGGACAACAAGAAAATTTTGGCTGGGGTATGGTTTAATTGATCCAGCACCTGATACTCGCTGTGGCGAATAAACTTTAAAAACTCCTGGGCTTCCTCCTCAGTAATAACCTTTTTTGCTTCGCCGGTGGTCCCTTCCTTCCCAACCTTGATCTCTTCAGCAGCTTTATCACGTTTTGATTCTAGAGGTGAATATAGTCTCCCACTCCGAGTCATTCCTCCAACCCCGACAATATTTGTAACAGAGGAGGATGGCGCAGAATCAACTGCCATAGGGTTGGTGATGACCACGTCTGTACTGTATTTCCATGGCACAGCATAGGACTCCTTGAAAGGGGACGGAGTAGGTGCTCACACTAAAATAATAGTTTTGGCAAGAGCTGGAGTTGCTAGTGCGTTTTTGTTGTAGAATATGACCAGGGGTTTTAGAGCCTGTGCCCCGGTCTGTTCTTGTACCATGTTTATTTCGCCTCCATGGCGCCTGCAGATTTCTACAGTGTCGTTATCTATGAGCTCTTGAAGGGCTTTTTGGAAGCCTCATTGCCCCACAGATTGTTCATCATTGTACTCTTCATCCCACGACCCTCCTATCAGTCCCTTTTCAAGTAGGAGCGAGCGAATCACTTCCAAAGGCATTTTTATGTCCTCAACCCTCGAAATACATTTTTCCTCCTCCCCAACAGCATTAACCCCTGACCCTCCGTGGTTGGATAAAGGGTTTGTCGTCACACTTGGGCTCCCCTCCTGAAAACTTATCCAATCGTCCCTGATCAGATCCCTTACCTTGAACTTCAAAGCCAGGCAATTTTCTGTAGAATGCCCCGGTACGCCAGCATGGTAATCACATCTTGTATTCGGGTCATATCCTCTTGGGTAGGGTGGCTGAAGTGGTCTCAAGGGACAGGGAACCACCAATGTATTTTTGATAAGATGAGGGAGAAGCTCGGTATAGGTCATGGGGATGGGATCAAATTGAATCTGGGTGCGGTCATTGTTCTGCCTCCTTGGGTTTGGGTTTGGCAGTTGGTTTATATGCGGCGATTAGTACGACACTTGGGGTGATTGGTATGGTGCTTGTGGCAGGGTTAGTGGTCGGATAACAGGTGGTCAGAAGTGGGGTAGATTTGGGTTTTGAATTGTAGCCACATATGGGTGTGGTGCGTTAGGATAGACTGGTGGAAAGGTGATGGGGGTAGGTGGCATCGGCTGGTTTCTCTTCTGGTTATAAGAGATCGAGTTAGTTTCTCCATCTTTTCTCCTGCCCTCTCCAAGTGTTGGCTTCTTCGTCGTCCCTGCCCCAGATGGGCCTTGGGCAATCTTTCCGGTTCGTAGTCCATTCTCTATTCTTTCTCTAATAGTGACAATATCGGAGAAATAAGATGAAACACTCCCAATCATCCTATCGTAAAAAGGCGACTAGAGCGTATTGATAAACATAGAAACCATTTCTTTTTTAGACAAGGAAGGGTCAACTTATGCCACTACTTCACGCCAATGCTGGGCGTACTCTTTGAAAGTCTCGTTATCTTTCTTTGTCATATTCTATAATTGTACTCTATCTGGTGCTTTGTCCAGATTGTATTTGTACTGTTACATGAAAGCGTCAGCCAGATCTTTCCAGCAGCGTATACAAGACCGCTCAAGATGGTTATACCAAGTGAGGGCCACTCCAGCCAGGCTGTCCTGGAAGCAATGAATCAACATAAAGGTTGTTGGAAGCATGTGATGCCATCTTCCGGAAATACATGGTAAGATGATTCTTCGGGCATGTTAACCCCATGTATTTATCGAATTCCGGTATTTTGAACTTGGGAGGGATAATGACATCAGGAATTAAGCAGAGTTCTGCAACACTTCCCATCCCGAATCCTTCCATTCCTTCCATGGCTCTTAACCTTCTTTCCAAGATTTCTATCCTTCCTTCTTGGGTAGCAGCAGCAACACTTGGACCAGTGGTAACATGATGACTTGTATACCTGAATGGCTGGTGGACGTGTGTCAGGTTATTGTTTAATAGGGTGGTGTGAGGTCTAGCAGTAACCTGGGTCATGTAGACAAGTTGGGTAGACTGTGTCTGGGTAGCTTGTGTTTGGACTTAAGCCATTTGAAATTCCCGGATGGGTGGAATGTTTGGCTGAGTGGTGTAAGGAATCGGTTCTTAGTAGTTAGGCTCTTCTTGGAGCAGGGGAAAATACCCTGGCGGCAAGCCATATAACGGAAAGGTTATAGCATTACCCTCCGCATCCACAAAGGTATACTACTGGATGTCAGCAGGGTTTGGTCTCCTTATGCGGACAGTAAGGGGAGGCGTTGTTGGGTTAGGATTCGATTCTCCAGACGGACCCTGAGGGTGTCGTGGGGTAGACGGCTGTTGCCTGGCGTCTTCAACTCCCGTAGAAGAACCCCCTTTCGTGACCCTCTTCTCTAGAAGCTTGGCCATCTCGGCCATTTATTCCTTTAACTATCTGAGTTCGGCTCTCAAACTCTTATTCTCTTGTTCTATTTTAGCCATGAGTTTCTTTCTGAGCCTAGTCCCGTAGGGGTGCTTCCCCGTAATGTCTAAAGGAACATACATATTTGTTAGAAAAAAAAAAAGTTAAGGGAAATGATAAAACAAAGATAGAAAGATATGCACAGGATACAATTCTGAATTCAGCACGTATCCTCTGACTGTTCCTCAAAATGTCACGTTCAAAAGTACTAGGTAAAGCTGTAAGGCAGAAATTAACATGAGACAACTATGAAGGCAAAATAGTTCATTATTCCATACTTCCAAGAAGATACAATGTTGCTAGAAAGGTTTGAATTACAACATTTCAGCCGTTCCTGGCTTGGGCAATCATAGCCCTCATTTTACAAATTCTTTCTTGACAATAATTCAAAAATGACGAAATCTCTTTTGGGGTGGAGATAGGATTAACCATCCCTTCGGCCTGCTCTAGCATTGATGGAAGATCTTCCAGGACTTCATTGGTTAAGAATGCCAGGTTGGCGAAGCGATCCATCCATGAATGAATGACTTCGTCTTGCCGAGCCAGTTCAACTTCTAAAAGACGTGTGGCCTCTTGGCAACGTTGCTCAATATCAACGGCATTTTATCGTTCATCATTTATTTCCCGTTCACAGACTCTCATTAATTCATCAAGCTGTTGCTCCAATTTGTGGACCTGGGATTGTAGCAACCTTTTTGTACCAAAGTCTCTTTTTCCCTTTCTTTGGATTGTACCAGCAAGTCTTTTAGAAACTGTTTTTCAGCTAGAATGGCGTCACTTTGCTGGCCTTTCATTTTTAGTTGAGAATTGGCTTCACGAAGGCACTGGTCTTGTTTCACCCTGTAGTCTTCTTTAATCTTCTATTTTTTCTGCATTTCATCCATGGCCTGTCTTCCTTCTGAATTTTCTTTCTTCTGAAGAACACATTCTTGTTGACACCTCAAAAGGACTTCTTCTAGGTTTTGATTCTTAGCCATCAACTTCTCTATCTGATCCTTCAAAGCCTGGGTGGCTTTGTCCTCTATGATGAGTGGTGGAGTGAGAATGCTTGTAGACTGGTATGAGGGGCTTTTGAAGGGTAATTTTACAATGGAAACCCTGTTCAAGACCCATTCATGGTATTCTGCCCCCACAGTGTGACTTCGCGCTCCTAATTCCTTTCCTATCTTATGGACTTTCTTCCACGCATTGGCTATGTCCCGAACGGCAGATTTATAGTTTCCTTTCACATAATACAAAATGAAAGGAGTGAGCAGCTTTTCATTTGGTAGCCCATGTAAAAGATAGGCCAACTGCCGCTTGGCTATGGTAGGATTATAGTTGATGCACCCTATTGTGCCAATAAGATGAACATTAAGGTAGCTTCCACAATGATGAATGATTGAATTGACCTCTAGCCATTGAGGATACCATCTGACCTTCTCAGTTGTAAGACCCACAAGATGTTTAGCCTATTCACGCCCATTCTTTATTGCTAACTGACACAATTTCAAATCAGTAACCGGACACTTGGCCTTGCATATTTGATGGAAGGCATGGGATGTAAGCCACACATATAAAATGGGTAAGCAGCAAATGATCCTTTTCCCCCCTTGCGTGTGACAGAAATCCATGGTGCAATATACATTGGCCAACATTGCTGTAACTGGACTCTCAAGCCTGTGTTTACGAGCGGCGAAGACATTGATAGCATCATAATCTACATAGTTATCCAAGTTAGGGAAAAAGCCAACCCCATAGATAGTAAGTGCTAAGGTGTCCATGAAGGCTTCCTATTCTTCCTTATCCGCCAAAACCTGCATGTGTTTCTCAAGAAATTCTCGAGTAAACCCGTGAACTTGATTTCTATTCATTTGTGCGCTTTTTAATGTCTTAGGATGGATTTTCAAAATACGGGAGACAGAAGCAACGGTTACATGATGGTCGAGACAACGATAAGGGATCTGTTCTTCCAACGGCATCCCCATAATCTGTTCATATTCTTCTATAGAAGGTGCCAGTTAAAAGTCTCTAAATGTGAAACAATGGAGGGGTGGGTCATAGAATTGTGCCAAGGCTGTGATTGCTTCAGTTTGCACTTCCACCTCTAAGAGTTTTAGAACCCTTCCATATTTTTGGGTAAAAGCCATCTTTTGAGTTAGGTTTAATCTTTTCCCCATTTCTTGTAGACTACCAGTATCAATCTTTTTGGCCTTAAGATGTAATATCTTCCTCAATTTTGTCACATCTGTACCACAACTATCATGTCCCATGTTAATTTCTATACTTGCTCAGAGATATTGCTAAATTCTGAATAGTTTCCTACGAACACCAAGACAAAGAAGAGGAATCAGTCATCGTCATGTTTTGAAACCGGTATTTCCCCATTGATTTAATGCAAAGCAATTTTTACTTGGGGAAGCAGCGATTACCAAAACTCGTGCAAGTCCAAGTCTAAAGGGTCATAGGTTTTCTAATCGTCATTGATGCCCTAATTGGAGGGAAACAAAATTATTTTTCCATTTTATTTTTAACAACTAGGAGAATTTATGACTCAGGACTTAGAAGTACACGATGAAAAGGGAATTATCCACCCGCCTGAAGATTACTGAGTGTTTCAAAAAAATGAGCCATTATTTCAAAATAAAGTAATCCTTCGACGGGCAGGAAATTCATTCATTTGGATTAAAAGGGAAAGCGAGAATGACATAAGGTAAAGTAGAGTCTGCCCTTTCATGACCTAAGTCGAGTTTTTCTGAAAGTCTTTTCTAGGTCCTACGGCTTGTCTAAAAGTGTCTCCTCACATTAGGTGGCTTGCACTAGACTTCTAAAAGGTTACTAGAGCCAAGATCCTACTCATGATGTGATCACAACAGTAGGGAATCCACTAGGTGTGTACATCATGAAAGGTTGAACTCCAGTTAGGGTTCTTACGATCACCGGATGGGAAGTACATCCCAAACGACACCGCTACCAACCCCTCCTAACTTAAATTTTATTTGGGGCCCGGGTATAGGGCCCCACTCATAAGTGTGTGCAAAAATGTGAGTGTAGTGTATGAAAGGGCATTCAATACCTGTACCTTACCCCATCCTGCACAATGAACAAACACAAAACAACAACAATAAAGTCATGTACCCTAGGGTTCAACAATTATACAGAAAAATAACACAGAGTCACCTACCCTAAGGTTCAATAATCATGCAAAACATTGACAGTACATAAACGACAAAACATAACTGGAATTAAAAGCAAGCATATACAGTTATCAACAAAGATAAAACAAAAGAAGAAATTAAAACAAACAAAAGGCTATATAAGAAAAACATGCACTTTCAACCTAAATAGCCTGACTCTCAAGTATTGGTCCCCAGTGGAGTCACCATCTGTCACGACTGGGATCGCGGCGGCGCGGCCGACCCTTGAAAATAGAAATAACTCATAACAGGGAGTCGCCACCAACGTTTTTATCCATAAAAAAAACATTGGAAAAAAACTTTAACAAAGCACTGGTTAAAAGAGTGAGCCTGTTAAAAACAGTACCAAAGTTGAAAATACGCATCATGAATAGCCTTAAAATTGTTTCTATTTCTTTTTTCTTGAAAATGAAGGAGACAGATGAAATGAAAAAAAAATCTCAGAGTAAGATCAACAGGACGTCTCGTCCAAATTAATCCTAGCTTTAATGGGAGAAAAATGGGAAAAAGAGGAAAGGAAACTAACAAGACGTTATGTCTAAATTAGTCATCCTTTCGTCAAGATACCAGATTGGGAAAGAAAGAAGGGGTTAACAGGATGTCACGTCCAAGTTAATCCGGGCTTTTAATGGAGGTACGTATGGAAAGGGAGAGAACGCTAACAGGACGTCTCGTCCAAATTAACCTGATTTTTATGGAAAATAATAATGGCCAGGGAAAAGAAAGAAAATCAACAAGATGTCACGTCTAAATTGACTTCCCTGAAGATGGTAAGGGTTAGATTAATTTTTTAAAAGGAAGAATAAGAATGGAAAAGAAGTGTGCCCGACAGGAGTTAAGTCATGTTCCTACGTATTCTCGAGTTTTCAAGAAATCAGGGTTACGTAGTTCTTGATGAGGGGTGTTGTAGATGAAGCTAGAGACTTAGTGACGGATGAAATTCATGGGAAAGGGGCATACAAGGTGAAGTTCTCCGCATGTGTATGGACATCAGGAATAGCGTAGGCAGAAGTACTTCCGCACGACACTGGCTAAAACAACTTTTACATTGATTAAAATAAATATGAAAAAAATGCTTTTTTTTATTATTATCAGGAGACTGGATAAAAGTGAATTTTAACAACAGAACAAATTTAACCAAGGGAATGAATTAAACAAAAATGACAGACTTGACAAAAGAGTAAATAGTGTAAAAATAACTAATAAAATGAAATAAAAGAGAGATAAAAGTGGAGAGAATTGTAACCAGTGTGGGATGCTACGAAGGAGCCGGTCCTCAAGTATGACCCGGTGTGGGCTAGAATAACAGCAGTCGAAATGATAGGATTGAATAGCTGCGAGAGCCGGTGTGGAGCTTAGGGCAGAGACGGTATAGGGTTTAATGGAGAACCAGGTTAAAGCAGTGGGAGAACCGGTGTGGGATTGAAATAAGGGGGTTTGATGAGGTTCTGGACGGAGTCGAAGCTATAGGGGAGAACTTTACTTCAGGGTAAGGGCTGATATCCTAGTAACTAGATTTGGAACTTCAGGGCCAGTTCTGTTCTCGAGATAGAACCAAGAATTGGAGTGATTATCTGAAGGATTTAGGGTTTCAAACACCGGAGCAATTTCTCAGGATTCAGAGGTTTAAAGTGCGGACCCTTGTGCCTCTTCAGCTGAGGCATTTATAGGGCCTTCTGGAGCCTGAGTGCTTGGACAGCTCAAACTCCCACTCACCCATACGCATAGTGGAGACAGCCTGGCCACTAGCAGTTGTGGGGAACAGTGGCTAGTGGTGAGTTTTTTATTGTTTTAATTTTTTATTCCCTGTCTGCTATTTCCTGGATTTTAGGATCGAATCTTGTAGTGTGATTTCAAGTCACAGCATGGGTAGCCGGACTCTGCAAACAGTGTTACAAGGGTCCGGTGTTGGGTTTATGAAAACACTTCCCACCTTGGATAATAATGGACACCGGTCTCTGAATGGACTCAGCAAGAAAGTGTCCCTTTCATTGGCCACATCGGTATCTTTCTGACCCAGACCGGTGTTCCTCTTGTTTTGGACATCGGACATCGTCTCCTTCCCCATTCGGTGTCTGACGATGTTTCACTTCATTTTGACATCAGACGGTGTTAAGGACGATGTTGAGTTTGTTTAATTACTACCGGTGTTCACAGAAACTGGCCGGACTGAAATAGGTGTTCACAATACCATTTTTCAGTCAAGTTACATCCTATGTTCAAAGGGTCTGACTTTCTAGCAGACTTTTGACTAGTATCCACTAGTAGGTATATTAGTCATAATGGGTGTCGACCTTATGTCATCTTTTAGGACTAGGGCTTTTTGCCTTGAGTGTCATCCCTAAGTCCAGGGGCCAGTATCTACACCAACCGGATCGAACCATAACTTAATAATGTAAGCAGCTCAGATGATATTTTGTCTATAGATTAAACTAATCCAGACCACATATACCCCTAATTCAAAGCATATACCCATGTGTTAGAGTAAAGTCTGAACTCATGATTAAGTAATCTGAAACCCATGTGATTTGTTAATAATAAACATTAAGACTCTCAACTAAAATGAAGTTTGTACTGTTTGATTGTCTAACAATTTTGTTGAAGTGTGTCAGGAGCCCGTAGTGCTCCATTTGTAAAAGAAAAGGGGAGTCCATAAAAATCAGTTCGCTTCTGAAATGAAGAAGTCCTACTCACTTAAGCTTCACTGGATCAAGTCTCTTTCTGTGTCTTCAGACCACGAGAAGATTTGTGACTCCTCAAGTACTTGAAAAGGATCTTTCCTTTCCAAATATAAAGCTGTATGAACTTTTTCATGTCTTCTCTGAAGCTATCATCAAGAGACAATCAATGAAAAAGTTGAAGACTTTCTCATGCTTATCAAGAAAATTGCCTCGCATGTCTCAAGGTGTCAGAAAAGCTAAACCAGATTAGAACAGATAGCCTAAGGTCAATTGCTATAGAGTATACCTGTTTTCCTAAAGTGCATAAGCAAAAAGGATCTTTTGCTGAAGAATTTTGAAGTTGCCTAGTTAAGGAAACTTCTCTGAAGCATGTGTCTACACTCACTGACAACACAATCTTCAAGAGACCAACATCCTTTGAAGCTAACCAACGGATATTTTCAAAAGAATTATAAATATAAGAAGCCTTTAAATTCAAGGAGGATGCTTGTGATACTAGATACGCTAGTTACGCTCATGATGCTGCTCAAATTGATACTTGAATACTCTCTTATTTTCTCTCTAGAAACCGAAGTCTGAAAGACTTTCCTTAAAAGTTTCTAAGTTCTTATATTCACTACATAAGTCCTCTTTGTAGTTCTGTTTAATGCAGACTGTGACTCATAGTAGTCTGTAGCTTAGTGTACCTTGTAATTATTTCATATCTTTGTATGCTGAGTTATTTGATTGTAACTTCAAATACTTTCTCTACTATCTCTTTGTACATTCTGGTGTGTGCCAGAAACTATTAGTGTTGGAAAACATTGTGGCCTTAAGAGGCTTTTGAAAGAATACTTGGGTTTTGAGCCAAGAGTGGCTAATGTTAAGAATACTTGGGTTTAAGCCAAAAGTGGCTGAAGTCAAGCATACTGTTGCAGTGGGCTAGTGCAAATTGTAAAGGCATTTTAAAATACTAAAAAATCCTTCAGACTAAAGAGACTAGACATAGCTTCTAAGTTAGAAGTGAAGCAGATAAATTTCATTGTGTGCTTCTCTATCCCTTTCTCTAGTCTATTAAAATTAAATATTTCACTAAAGCGATCTGTGGAATTTTCAAAAAACGAGTTTAAGACTTATTCAGAGCTTAAGACTTTAAGACTTCTAAGTCTAACTTAAGACTTTAAGACTTCTAAGTCTAACTTTGTACCATCAATTGGTATCAGAGCTTGTCCTTTTGGGTTGATTACTCTCACGAGTAAAAAGGTACAAGATCCATGGCCTCATATTCTTAAGATCAGCTCATTCCAGAAGGAACATCATCTAACAGACCACCTGCCTTTTTTGTTGAAGATTATTCTTACTGGAAAGACAGAATATAAATGTTCATCATGTCTACTAAGTATGAACAATGGGGAATAATCACAAGAGGTGATAATCCAGAACTTACAGATAAAGAAGGAAACCCAGTTCCTAAAAATAAATGGTCTACTGTAGACACCAAGAAGATGGAGTCAAATGCTAAAGTTAGATACCTTTTAATATGTGCTTTGAGTAAATCAGAATACAATAAGGTGTACAGCTACAGAATGGCAAAAGAAATCTAGGATGCTTTTCAGCGCAACTATGAAGGTACTTCCAATGTTAAGAGGTCCAAGAAAATTCTTGTGACTAAGAAGTACAATAACTTCAAGATAAAAGATCATGAGTCTGTAGACTAGATGTTTGGAAGGTTCTAGACTCTCCTCAACGAGCTTAAAGCACTAGAATCTATGCCTACAACTGAAGACATCAACGTAAAAATTTTGGGTTGTCTGCCAGAAAAGTTTGATGCAAAATGTGTTGCATTGGAGGAAGCTAAAGACCTTAGCATTCTTACTTTAAATGAACTCCTTGGTGTTCTAAGAATTCATGAGCTGAAGCTTAGCCAGAAGGAAGTGTCCAAGCCCTCATCCTCTAAGAACATTGCCCTGAAGTTTGAAGAGACTCCTAGGAGAAGCAAGGAACCAAGAGTTGAAGAATCAACTAGCTCAGACATTGCAAATAATAAAGAAGAGGAGGACACTAATGAAGAATTGGCCCTCATGACTAAAAGATTCCATAGACTTCTAAAGAAGAAGAAAAATAGAGCAGGAAGGTTCAATAGAAGAGAACCTAAAGGTAAAAGTCCATACAAGTTTTTTAAGACTAACAAGTCTGCTATAGAATGTTTCAATTGCAAGAAACTGGGACACATGAAAGCTAAGTATCCTCTTTTGAATAAGGACATAAAAGACAAAAGAAAAGAAGTTTTTCAAGAAACAAAAAGGACTCATCACTTGGGATGATGAAGACTCAACTAGCTCTAGTGAGTCTGAAGAAGAAACTGAGACTACACAGATTGGTCTTATGGCTAACACTGATTCAGAAGTTTAATTATGTTTAGAAAAATTTGAAACTGGAGAGGTAAATCAGTCTGAACTACAAGAAAATTATAACGCTCTTTTTAAATACTTTTCAATTCTTTTGAAAAATTATAAACTGTTGTGAAAGAAGCAGTCTAAAACAATTTCTTTATATTAAGATGGAATATTTGAACTGAAGAAAAAGGATTCAGACCAAGAACTTCTCAAGGAGCTTGAAGAGAAAGAGAGGATGCATCTTGAAGAGATACATAAATTTAAAGAGGAAAATGATTTTCTAAAAACTAAACTCAATAGTTCAGACTCTCGTTGTATCTCACAAGATAAGGAAATCAAGTCTCTTCAATAGGAAGTAAGCTCGCTTACTACAGACCTAGCTAAGTTTGTTAATGGAACTCAAAATTTGTATAAACTTATGGGAAATCAAAAGGAAGTTCCAAAAAGATTAGTCTGGGCTTCGTTGAAGAAATTGATTCTAGAGTAAAGTATACTCCCTCTACATCTTTTCAACCTAAATGTAAGCATGTCAAGTGCAAATATTGCAAGAAACATGGTTATGTTACTAAAGATTGTTTAAAAACACACTTTGTGCCTGAACATAAACATGCTAAATGCAACTATTGCAAAAGACATGGTCATGTGATTCAAGACTGCCCAAAAAGAAAAAGGAAAAATGTTGAGACAACTAACCTTACAGGACCCAAAAAGTTTTAGGTACCAAAGATAATGATTGTTCCCATTTTATATATGCTTAAGGACAAAAGCAAAGTAACACTTCTGGTATCTAGACAGTGGGTGCTTGCATCACATGACGGGAAAAAGGTCTATGTTCCTAAACTTTAAACAGTTTGAAGGAGTAAAAGTTACTTTTGGAGGAAACCAATTCGGACGTATCACTAGGATTGGTAAAGTGGGTAAAATTCTTTCCCCTGTAATTGAGAATGTTTATTTTATTGAAGGTTTCAAACATAACTTACTAAGCATAAGTCAATTTTGCAACAGTGGTTATAAAGTTTCTTTTGATAAAGAAAAGTGTACAATCATCAATGCTGATAGAACTACTCTTTTCTCAGCCAACAGACATAACAACCTTTATAAGGTTAATTTGGGTGAGCTCGACAGTCAAAATGTAACTTGTCTCTTTTCTTCATCTGAAGAAAAATGGATCTGACACAAAAAGCTTGGACATGTTAGCATGAAACATATTTCAAAGATTAATAGAAAAGGGTTAGTCAAGGGACTTCCTAAAATTTCATTCAATGGAACTCAACCGTGCGAAGCATGTCAAAAAGGGAAAGAACACAAAAATTCTTTTAAAAATAAAGATGTTGTTTCAATGACCAGATCTCTTGAGTTATTACATTTAGACTTGTTCGGACCATCCCAAATCCAGACTCTTACTGGAAAAAGATATGGTTTCGTTATTGTTGATGATTTCACCAGAATGACATGGGTTTATTTTCTAGCTCACAAGGATAATCCTGCACAAGTATTTAAAATTTTTTGTAAGAAAATCTAGTCTGAAAAAGGAATCCGTGTTGGTACAATAAGAAGTGACCATGGTAGAAAATTTAAAAATGAAATTTTTGAAATTTTTGTAACAAAACTGGCATCTGTCACATATTTTCTTCTCCAAGAACACCTCAACAAAATGGTGTTGTGGAAAGGAAAAACAAAAGTCTGTTGGAGATGACTAGAACAATGTTTTGTGAAAATGATTTACCAAAATATTTTTAGGCTAAAGCTGTAAGCATTTCCTGTTATATCCAGAATAGAGTCTTTATCAGACCAATATTGAATCAGACTCTTTATGAACTGTGGAAATGAAGAAAACCCAATATTTCATACTTTTATTTATTTGGATGCACATGCTATATCCTAGACATAAGAAATTAACTTGGAAAGTTTGACTCAAAGTGTGATAAAGGTATTTTCATGGCTATTCAAATACATTAAAATCTTACAGAGTTTCTAATACAAGAACTCAAACCATTGAAGAATCAATGCACGTAAGATTTGATGATCTAACAAAGATTGATAAGAAATTGGTAGATCTAGATGGTGATGATGCAGGTATCATACAATCTCTAGAACAACCTAGACCTTCAGACTATGTTGCTCCCCAACAACAAAAACCAGATCAACAGACAGTATATAAAGTAGGGAAACTAAGAGATTGGAAATTCAAGGCTTATCATCCTTCAGACCTTATCATTGAAGATCAAGCTGAAGGAGTCTGAACCAGATCAAGAATCCTGAACCAATCTTCAATGGCATTGGTTTCAGACTTTGAACCTAAGACCATTGAGGAAACTTTGGAGGATCCAGGTTGGATCATTGCCATGCAGGAAGAATTAAACCAGTTTGAAAGAAACAAATTCTAGACTCTGGTTCTAAAATTGAAGAACAAAAGTATCATTGAAACAAGATGGGTGTTCAGAAACAAACTGGATGAAGATGGAAAAGTCGTAAGGAACAAGGCAAGGCTTGTAGCACAAGGTTACAACCAACAAGAAGGTATAGACTTCACTAAAACCTTTGATCCTCTAGCTAGACTTGAAGCTATAAGGATTTTACTTGCCTTTACTGCTTTTAAAGGAATCAAATTATATCAGATGAATGTTAAAAGTGCTTTTCTAAATGATTTTATTGAAGAAGTTTTTATAAAACAACCTCCTGGGTTTGAAGAGAAGTCTTTAGAAAATCATGTTTTTAAACTTAGTAAAGCATTGTATGGTTTGAAACAAGCACCAAGAACTTGGTATGATCGACTCAGTTCTTTTCTCAAATCAAAAGGCTTTACTAGAGGAAAGGTTGATACAATTTTATTTAGAAAAGGTTCAGATAAACACTTTATTATAGTACAAATTTATATAGATGACATTGTTTTTAGTGCTACAAAAGAAAGTTTGTGTAAAGAATTTACGAAAACAATACAGTCTGAATTGGAGATGAGCATGATGGGCAAACTCAAATTCTTTCTTTGTCTGTAGATTAAACAGACTGCTAATGGAATTTTTATTCATCAATAGAAGTACACCAAAGAGTTACTCATAAAATTTAAAACGGCTGATGCCAAACCCATGAGTACTCCAATGCATCCTAATTGTACTATAAATAAAGATGAATCTAGTATATCTGTTGATCAAACTCTATATAGAGGAATGATTGAATCACTGTTGTATTTAACATCCAGTAAACTAGATATAATATTTAGTGTGTGTGTGTGTGTGTATGCCAGATATCAAGCAGACCCCAAGTATTTACACCTATCTATAGTGAAAAGGATTCTAAGGTATCTTGTGGGTACTACTAACCTCGGGTTGTTCTATAAGAGAACAGACTCTTTTTCTCTTTGTGGTTTCTATGATGCAGACTTTGCAGGTGATAGAACAAATAGAAAAAACATAAGTGGTGGATGTCACTTTCTAGGAACTAGCTTAATTTCCTAGAGTAGTAAGAAACTGAATTCCATAACTCTCTCCATGGCTGAAGCAGAATACTTGTCTGCAACTAGTTGTTGTTCACAACTTCTATGGATGAAGTATCAGCTAGAGGACTATTCAATCAAGAAAGAAGAAATTCTAGTATTCTGTGACAACACTAGTGCTATAAACCTTTCAAAGAATCCAATCCATCACTCAAAGGAAAAGCATATTGAAGTGAAGTATCACTTTATATGTGACTACATTCAGAAAGGCATTCTGGATCTGCAACATGTGGATACAGACCACCAATGAATAGATATTCTCACTAAGCCCTTGGTAGAAGTCAGGTTTGCTTTTATCAAGTATAGTCTAAACATACATAATATTGAATGATTAAGGTGTCTGTACATTTTACAGTCTGCATGCTTTGTAACTTAATTATTTTTATTTTATTCTCTCTTATACTGAGAGACGTAGTTTATACCCTCTTTAAATTCTTTTAAATAATCATTTAATTCTTTTTCATGATACGTGACACTCTTTCATATGCTTGGAATGCAACTATTTTCTGAAAACTATTTTTCCCTCTATTATACCACGTTGTCTATAAATTCATTTTGCTTTTACTTTTTTTTTACCTTTTCGAAAAACCCCTCTACAACTCCTCATTTTCTCTGCAAAATTTCTCTCTCTTTTTAAACTTTTCTCAAAAACTTCTTTTTTCCCTAAATCTTTTCATCTTTAAAAACCATTTTCTCTGTAATGGCTGGAATTAACTGCTCAGTAAAAGATGTGATTGAGTCTCTCTACTTCAACACAACACAACATTCAGTTGAAGGAAGGGATGTTACTACTGAAATAAAAGTGATTGGATAGACGAACTTCTGTTTGGATCAAGAACCATTTTCTCCCTTTGTGGCACTTGAGTTCTAGAAAACCGTCACTGTGGATAAAGTGAAGAGTATCTTGGTTGGAACTCTTCGAGGAAAGCAAGTGGAAATATCAAAAGATGTTTTGGTAACAGTTTTGAATTGGTCCCATGCTAGAACAGTGTTTTCTAAAGATTTTGAATTTATAGAGGTTTTTAGTCTTACCATCAATGAGACTCTGTATGGAACCACTCATCTAGATAAGTCTTCATCTGGTCATCTTGTTTCCAAGGCAAAGATGTTGCATGCCCTAATGAGGCAAGTTTTCTGCCCAAGAAAATCAGCTAAGGATACAGTATCTAAGTTAGATAGATTCTGTATGTATCATATGATGATGAAGGAACAGTCAACTTAGCCAACATTCTATTGACGCACATGACCACCTCGGTGGTGAAAAAGCAAAAGAAGATCCCTTACCCAACTGTTTTGATGAAAATCTTCAAGCTGGAGAATGTCAATCTGGATTTTGTAACAAATTGGATAACCAGCGGTCCGATAATCACCAAGCTTCCTATATTTTCTCCATTTTTGGACAAGTCACCTGGTACTGAAGCTGTGAAGATTCCTCTGGAGAGGAAGGTTAAGACAGAACCAGTTGAGAAAGAGTCTAAAGGAAAGAAGCCAAAGATTTAAAAGATTTTTGTTCAGAAGAAGCCTGCTGTAGAACAGACTATTGAACCTATTGTCTTATCTGATGACGATGTGCCAATTAGAAAGGTTCTGAAGAAGAAATAGCCTGCTCAAGGTCCTGCTAAAGTACAGACTGTTGGTAAATCCAAGCATGCAACTCCAACTCCTTCATCCTCTAACTCTTTTGATCCTTATTCAGTTAAGCTTAAGGATTATGTCAAGATTCCTTCTAAACAACGCTATGTGAACTTCATTCGCTTCTACTGCTTCCAGATATCAAAGTCGATAGATGGACCAAGTATGATTGGATTGATATATACAACATGCACTATGATTCATACAAGCTGGACAAGGCCCAACGAGAGAAAGCAAAGAAATAAGCTCGTTTAGGAGCTGAAGCTAAAGCAGTTGTGTCTACTAAAAGGAATAAGTCTGAAGTCTCCAAGGTTTAGAAGCAACAGTCATCTGCAACCCAAGTTCAGACAACCACCAAAGCATGAGTATAGACCCCTAGAGTTACCCCTGCTGCCCCAATTGCTACAAAATATGCACCAACTCCACCTCCATCTCCACCTTCAGAAAATCCATTTCAGATGTTACTTGATCAACCTATACCTTATCAAGAATAATTGGGTTTAAGCCAGAAGTGGCTAGAGCCAAGAATACTATTGCACTGGGTTGGTGCAAATTATAAAGGCATTTTACAATAGTGAAAATTCTTTCAAACTGAAGGGACTAGAAGTAGCTTCTGAGTTAGAAGTGAACCAAGATAAATTCCACTGTGTGTTTCTCTATCCCTTTCTCTAGTCTGTTAAAATTGAATATTTCACTAAAATGGTCTGTAGAATTTTCAAAAAAAGAGTTTAAGACTTATTCAACCCCTTCTAAGTCTAACTTTGTATCATCACCATGGAATTTAATTCTATTTATCAATTAAATGAGATATACAACTTATTGGGATCCGTTACATCTTTCAAAGTACCCTAAGCCTCTTCAATGAAAAGTTGTTGATAATATTTAACATTAATTTAATATCGATCACAAGTAATATAACATGTAATATAAAATATAAAAAAACTATACCAGTATAAACTATATATATATATATATATATATATATATATATATATATATATTATAATTCCATAATTTAAGAGCAATATTAGACCTTCGTATTATCACAAATAAAATCGATTTAGATCACAAATATCCCTAATTTAATTCTATTATCACTGTTGCGACTTTCCTTCTCAAATGTAGTCTACAAAAGTTACACAATGATACAAATATATTCAATGTTTAATGTTATCAACGTTAAAAAATAAATATTATAAAAAAGTTACAGAAACATTTAAAAAACAACTTAAACAATGAGAAGAAATATCATAATATTGCATAAAAAATTAATTTGAAAAAAAAAGAAAATAAGAAAGAATATTAACATGGTTAAAAAAATTAATGTGTTATATATATTCCCTGAGAAGTTATGAGACCAATGGTAGATGCGAATAGATGAACACATGTGTTATGTTATAAATTATAGTCAACAATTTTGTGAAGACATAAATAATATAATATTTTATATCAAATATTAAAATTAATAATCAACGTTCCAAATCAAATTAAATGATATAAAATAATTGTTATCAATCATTACTAATTAACATTACATTTTTATACACAAATTAATATCAATGTTAACTAATTAACTTTTATTCTTTATATATAACAATTTTAGTTTTAATACCTGTAATTTGAGATAAATTTTTCATCAAATAAACAAATTATTAATCAATGTTATTTATTTTATTAGTTTTTTTATAACAATATATAACTTTCAATTTGGAGAGGAAAGTAGTAGTTTACTCGTCTATTGTTATAAATATAAAGACCCTTATTCAAACAAATTGTATATATTAATTTTATGCCTCATGCGTTGAAATAATTAAGAGTGAAAAGTTAATTTGTATATGTCATATAAAGAAAGTATATATATATATATATATATATATATATATATATATATATATATATATATATATATATATATAGACACACACACACATGAAAGGGTGAATTTTTTTTTCAAAAATTATATTAAAATTACCTTAAAAGTTATTAAAAGTTATTAAGTGAGCATTAATAATAATTTTAGATAAGTTCATTTCTAATTTCTGATTTCCTGTACCTTTATTTACTATGAAAATCTCATATTGGTTGGAATTAAAAAAACCACATTCTTTTAAGTAACTTTAGGATTCGTGCATGTAAATGTAACTTACACAATGAAACATCTCGTAAACACACGTACTTAAGGATGAGTAAACGTAGAAAATGAACGTTATTATATATCCTCGATACTTACAAATTTTCAAATTGATTTTGTGTATGGATTTGTTGTCAAGAATCTTAAGCACATGTTGAATTGTTGATTGTGGCCACATGCACGCACCTAGTGACTGGTAAATCCCCATCCCCTGGCCTTGTTTGTTTGCATTGCTATTTGGACAGATGAAAGAGAATTAAATAAAGGATTAAATATGTTTCAGGTTTTGCTTCTCGTAAAATATACCTAACTTATGCTTAAGTGGAAAATTTTGTTTTCGTCTGAATTTAAATTCGTTAAATTTTAATATGATTATCCAAACACTAGTGGAAAAATGGATATAACAACGGGATATATTCACAGGTTGAAGTGGACCAGTGATAAAAACATGCACGGTGGCATTTTTGAAATTATAAAGTGAACGATATAATCAGAGAAAACTATATATCCACGGTTAATATCATAATCGTGATCGTACCCATCAATATATATCCATGGTTGACTGCTCAACCGTGGATATATAGTACCTGAAATATATATCCACGGTTGTCTGCATAACCGTGACTATATATTCATGGGTATGATCATGGTTATGATGTTAACCGTGGATATATATTGATGTCTATAATCACGGTTATATTTCCAACCGTGGATATATAGTTCAGGTTTTAGGGTTTAATCATTGGGTACTATATGTCCACGGTTGTTTCTAAAACTGTGATTATAGATTCAATATTTATCCACGGTTGTGGTCTTAACCGTGGTTATAGAGTTAACATTTATCCACGGGTTTTTGTTGAACCGTGAATATATGTGTAATATATTCACGGTTTCAATGGTAACTGTAATTATATATATTTTTAGAAACTTCAAAAGCCGCGCCTGATAGCTTTTCTTCTTCTCCTTCTTTTGCGCTGGTCTTTCTTTGCTTCCTCCACCTTTCTTTGCCCCGTTGCTCTCGTATTTGCACAGGTTCTCTGCCTCCTTTTGTCCTCTTCTTTCATCGCCCTTATCAGGTAAGTCGTCCCTGTTTTTTGCTTTTTCATTTTATCCTTCTTCGATCGAGCTGTTTCTCATCTTCTCCAGTTATCCCAGTGTGCTCGTTGCTGTTGTCGCCTTCTTCTTGCTCGTTGCTTATCCCATTGTGCTCGTTGCTCATTGCATTGTCCTGTAAGTCGTCCCTGTTTTACTCGTCACTGTTTGTGTTGGTCCCTGTTTGAGTTAAATCTATTTTAAGTTATGTTGATACGTTATATGGGTTTTGTTTTGTGTTGAAAGGGGTTTCTGTCTCTATTTTGCTGGTTCTGTGTATAATGTGCCTGTTCTGTTTTGTTGGTTCTATGTATATCAGCATTTTGTTTTTAGTTATTATAGATGGTAGTTCATAAAATGTCATCTGAAACTAATTGATTGTTATGTATCTTGTGTATATGTATCTTGTGCATTTGATTTAACATATACTATATAATAAAACTTGGAATCTGCTAATTAATTTATATCCCATGGCTGTTTCTTTTTGGTGAGTATACCATGACTCTGTTTGAATGCAAGGCTCACATTCACAGAACGACCAAAAATTATCTACTTTACTAATAGGATACTTAGTGTGAATTTATTAATAAAAATTATAATTATATTGAATGAAGTTTTAACTTTTTTTAGAAAATTTCCCTTAAGCGGATCGGGTTAACAAAGTGGATTGGGATGGGATGATTAAGTTTTTTTTTGTTCTTTGGTTTTTTGATTTGGTGATTGGTGAAAGTGAAGAAGATAAAGATGTTCAATCCGTGTCCAAAGAAAAAGAAGACCTCTGATGTTGATTTGTATGGTTTTTTAAACAAGGTCTAGTGGATTATTGAATCAATTTTTCCTTACTCTTGCCATGCCCAGAATGGAGCTGCTGGAAAATGGGGTCTGGGCTCTTAATTTTTTATTTTATCTTTCTAAAAAGCATGAATAATAAAAGAAGGGAATGGTGTCTACAATAATCCATAATACATAATCCATAATCCATAATCCAACATCCAACACCATACATAAGCTGTAATCCATAAAATGAAAGTTCAAACTTCAAAATTCTCATAATCCATAATCCATCATCCAACACCATAGTTCTACTTGAAAATAATAGAATTTAAAAACATCATACTAATTACTAAATAAAAGTGTAAAGTTTAAAAGTCTTATAAACCAACATCATAATCCATAATCCATAATTCATACTCCAACACCATACTTCTACTTCAAAATAACACAAATTAAAAACATCATACTAATTTAGGAAAAAAGTTAACTAAATTTTTATCCATTTTATTTCTGTTGTTGTTGGTTGCTCTTATATGTTATTTCTATTGATGTTGTATGTGTGTGGTTGTTAATCTTGCAAACTTAGAGGCTCATATACTAGTTAATTAGTATGAAAGTTGTTGTGCATGAGTGAACCGTAGTTCCCCGTTTGAGATTCGACACAAATGGTCATTAAATTAATTAATTTCATCATTTGTGTTGAATCTTGAATTGTCCGTTTGGACAGTTTGGGATGAACAATTATTTTTTATACGTCATTATTAGTATGTACAAGTTAGGAGTTATTTAAAAATTTGATAAACTTTCGGTAACTTGTATTTTGTGTTGTTCTCTGGGTGCATATTTGGTTGTGGTTGAATTTGATTTGACCACTCTCATTTTGTGTACTTAGAGACCAATGCGAAATGCTGCCAAAATTTCATCAAATTTTAAAATAAGTCCTAACCTGTATATATGAATGACGTATAAAAACAATTGTCATCCTGAATGGGTATAGGACCACCACCTTTGTAGAAAAAGTGAGGTTGATCATAGCACCTTGTAAACAGTTGATATGGATCAGAGTCAGATAACTGCATCACGCCTAAGTTTGGAGTACGAGGGGGAAGTTGAATCATTTATAGAATTCATAGCGAGGAATGCAGTGGAGGTGAATGGAAAGTCTTTTTGCCCTTGTGTTAAATGCTTGAACCTGCGTCGGGTAGACTTGGAAGAGGTACGAGAACATCTACTGTGTGACGGTTTTCTACGTAGTTATACACGTTGGATATGGCATGGTGAAGCCAAGTAACAGCTCTCAAACTGAAAATCGAAGCTCGATGCATGAGACCGATGTCGACATGGATGACCGACTCGAGGATATGATCCGTGATGTAGGGGTAGAAGGTTTTAAGAAAGCTCATGTATATGCGACTCTGTGTGAGGATTCTGAGCAGTCGTTGTATCCAAACTGTGTCAATTTCACGAGGTTATCAGCAGTTTTGCGATTGTTTAATTTGAAGGCCATAAACTGGTGGACGGATAAAAGTTTCACTGACTTACTAAAGTTGTTGAAAGAAATGCTCCCAGCTGGAAACACCTTGTCGAATCATAACTATGAGGCCAAAAAGGTGTTGTGTCCTATGGGTTTAGAGTATGAGAAAATACATGCATGCCTAAATGATTGTGTATTATTCCGGGGCGAGTTAGAAATGGTGCATCGATGTCCTAGGTGTGGGGTGTCACGGTATAAGAAGAAAGAGGCGGATTCTGATGAGGTCTGCATTAAGGGGTCTCCTGCAAAGGTGTTATGGTATCTGCCTATAGTTCCAAGACTAAAGCGTCTGTTTGCCAAAGTAGATTATGCAAAACTTATGAGATGGCATGCTGATGAAAGGGTTATTGACGGACTACTTAGGCATCCGGCCGATGGATCGCAATGGAAGAAAATGGATACGATTTTTCTGGATTTTTCCCATGAACCAAGAAATGTTAGGCTTACACTAGCCACAGATGGCATGAACCCGTTTGGGAACCTAAGCATAAACCATAGTTCGTGGCCTGTTTTGTTGTTTGTTTACAACTTGCCGCCATGGTTGTGCATGAAGCGGAAATATGTCATGTTATCAATGATGATTTCTGGTCCACGACAACCAGGGAACGACATTGATGTATATTTAACTCCATTAGTTAAAGACCTCAAAAGGTTGTGGGAAGGCGGGGTTGATGTGTTTGACGGGTTTACCGGCCAGTCATTCAAATTATGTGCCATGCTATTTTGCATGATCAATGACTTTCCAGCGTATGGTAACTTATCCGAGTACAGCGTGAAGGATCATAAAGCTTGTCCAGTATGTGAGGAGGGGACTAGTTCTATGCGGCTACATCATGGTAGGAAAAATGTTTATCTTCGACATCGAAGGTTTCTTAAAGCGAATCATCCGTTTCGAAGGTTGAAGAAGTCGTTTAACGGTGCCCAAGATTTTGAAATGGATCCTCAACCACTATCTGGTCACCAGGCATATGAAAAGGTGAAAGATGTCAACGTGCAGTTTGGTAAGTGTCAAAAACAGCACCCGACACAAAACAACTGGAAGAAAAAGTCAGTGTTTTTTGACCTGACATATTGGAGGGTGCTTGATGTAAGACACTGCATTGATGTAATACATGTGGAGAAAAATGTGTGCGACAGTTTGGTTGGTACACTCTTAAACATACCCGGGAAGACTAAGGATGGCCTTAATTCGCGTATGGACTTGGAGTTGATGGGTATACGTCAGGATTTACGTCCACAATCAAAGGGCAAAAGAACATATTTGCCCCCAGCATGTCATACGTTGTCCAGAAAAGAAAAGCAAAGTCTGTGTGAATCGTTACGAAGTGTGAAAGTTCCATCTGGTTATGGCTCCAACATCAACTCTTGTGTTTCCATGAAAGATTTTTGAAGTTAGTTGGGTTGAAGTCTCACAATTGTCACATGTTGATGTAACAGTTTCTGCCTATCGCCATTCGTGACATTCTTCCTAAAAATATGAAAAATGTCATAACAAGGTTGTGTATGTTTTTCAATGCCATATGTTGCAAGGTAATCGTGCCCGGCAAATTGGATGTGTTGGAATAGGAAGCATCACTTATATTATGTCAGCTTGAAATATATTTTCTGCCTTCTTTTTTTGACATAATGGTCCACTTAATCATCCATTTGGTGAGAGAGGTCCATTTGTGTGGTCCAGTGTTCTTGCGGTGGATGTATCCCATTGAGCGATATATGAAGATATTAAAAGGGTATATGAAGAATCAACATCGTCCCGAAGCTTTAATTATGGTAAGATATATTGCAGAGGAAGCAATTAAGTTTTTCACTGAGTATATGTCACATGCTGCAAGCATTGGTATTCCAACGACTCATCATGAAGGGAGATTGGATGGGAAAGGAACAATTGGAAAAAGAATGAAGAGCATGCCACGTGATGATGTCCTTCAAGCACACTTGTATATTTTAAACAGCACGGACAACGTGTAACCGTATCTAGCCACTCACAAGGAGCTAGTCAAGAGAACCAACCCTAAAATGACTGAAAAGTGATTGTTGAATGAACACAACAAGAGTTTCATGTAATGGTTCAAAAAGACCGTTCTGAAAGATGCATCTGCATCCTCGACATTACATCGACTGGCACAGGGCCCAAACTTTGATGTCCTCACCTTTTGTGGGTATGACATAAACAACTATTCATTTTATACAAGGACACAGGATGAAAAGAGTACAAATCAAAATAGTGGAGTGATGGTTGTGGCTCAGTCAATGCATTTCTCAACTTCAAAGGACAACAACCCTGTCATGGCCAAGTCATGCTACTTTGGTGTGATTGAAGATATATAGGAAGTCGATTACGGTCCCTTCACTGTTCCTGTGTTTAAATGCAAATGGGTTGACAATAAGAACGGTGTCAAAACTGATGATTTAGGAGTTACATTGGTGGACCTCAATAAGATAGGGCATAAGGATGAACCATTCATTATGGCAACACAAGTAAAGCAAGTTTTTTATGTTGCTGACCCAGCTGACAAACGGTGGTCAATTGTTATCCAAGGTAGACATATTGGAGACCCCAATCTTGATATTGTTGAAATTCCATCTACCACAACACGTATTCCAACATCTATCGTGGAACATGATATAGATGATGTAGTTTCCAGTCGTCATGACCACCATGAAGGCTTGTGGGAAAATATTTCATCTTTATAGGGTATTAATCATGTTAATCAATCATTGAATTACATGTTATATTAATTATTCGTTGTATTAAATGTTATATTAAATATTTGACAGTTGTGTTTCCTTGTTTGGACAGATACTCATGGCTGACCAGGATGGACGATCTAGGTCTGACTCACAGGCTACTGATTCCTCTACTCGGAAGAGTAGAGGTGTTACCCGGATGCCAGATATTGCACTTAGGTGACACCGGGGAGAGAGGTTACCTGTTGACATGGATGTCAACACTGGTAGATTTGGAGGACCACATGCCGTAAATTTTAGCAGTTATTTGGGAGTTGTGGCTCGGTCGAAGGTGTCCATTATTATCCCCGACTGGGATAATGTCGAGGAGGTGTTGAAGAACCAGATTTGGAGTGATATTCTGGTAACATATATATCATTTAAGCTTTATTTTAGTGTATCTTTTCATGTAATACATAAAAAGGACTCTTTTATGGACTAACTCTTTTAATGTAGGATTCTTTTGAGATACCAGCACATGACACAACGAGGAGGAAGATCTTCGGTATTATTGCTGAGCGATGGAGGTCATTCAAATCCATACTCACCAGGAGGTATATTTAGACTTTAAATTCTTAATCAACACTTTGCCAAATTATACCAATCCTTAATTTAAAAGTATATGAATTGTAGGTATGTATTCAGGGAGGACCGAGGACAGTTCCCCGGAGAGAAATATGCCTTCATTGATCGGGAGACTTGGGATGCTTACGTTGCATCCAGGCATTCCGAACAGTTTCAGGTACGTTGGTTTTTAAATGCTTAAATTATGTATAATTTTCTTTCTTATTGTAGGTGGTCAGAAAGAAAGCACAGGACATTAGGAAGCTGAATGACTGCCCCTACACACTGTCACGTGGGGGTTACCGTAGGTTGGAGGAGTGGCTGGCCCAGGAGAGGCTGAGTCAGTGTCAGACTAGTCATCCTGACACTGGTATTATGGATCCCCCTTCCCCACCTATACGCCATGATAAATGGAAGCGGTCCAGGATCAAGAAGAGTGGGGAATACACTTCCTCACAAGCTCAGGAGGTCACCTCACGGATAGTAAGTATTCCCCTTATATTAGTGTCTGTTTTTTGGTTTACGTGAAGGAAGTGAATACTAACTTGTTTGGTTTCAGGATTCCTTGGTTGAGCAATCAACCCAAGGGTCTTTCGTAGCCCATGGTAGGCAGGATATTTTGACTACCGCCATCAGCAGGCCAGAGCACCTAGGAAGAGTGCGTGTTGTTGGTCGAGGTGTAGGTAAGTTGTAAATAACTGTATCCTTTCATTTTTTTATCTGTTAAATAATTATGGGCTAATCATTCACATTTCACAAGCCTCCGGAGCTATTACGGTGCTCCCGACCCTGCCCCCTCCTTTGAGAAGTTGGTGGAGTAGAAGGTGGCTGTTGTGAAGGTTGAGTATCAGGAGGAGATATCTAGGCTCCACCAGGAGATGGCCCGATTCAGGGTGGAGATGAAGGCCTCACTCAGCCACCACCAGGAGGCTACTACACCAGCTAGCGACCCACAGGTTAGATTCCTTATTCAATTTCATTGGTATTATTGTTTGTAATCACTTTCTTTCATTGTTGAATAACTTCTGCTTGATGTGTAAATATGTAGGTACGGAGGGTTAGCACTAAGGGGTCGTACACTGCAGCTGACCCTGACGATGATGGGGTCGAGCCTGCAGATACCTATCAATGTGACCTGTTCATTGATGGGTCAGAGGAGCTAGTTGCCACTGGCATGGTCTACAACTTAGGCCCTGTGGTTCACCATCAATCATTACTTGATGGTATGTCCAGGGTCTCTGTTGTGCTCGTCCTCGAGGAGGATGTTGTTGTGCCAGTGGCAACTCCAGAGGTGAAGACCGTCGGTCAGGCGGTGGGCCACTTTCTAATATGGCCCAACAGACTTCTATCGGTTGCTCCTCTACAGGTAAAAAACCGGAAACACTAACTAATTTTGTTATTTTGTCAATTATAGTACAAACTGTGATGGTTGTCAATTGTTCAATAGGAACCGACATTGAAGAAGTCAGACCCCGCCGATGATCCAATCCGGATGCTATGGCAGATCGGGGCTGAGCAAGGAGACGATGCTGTTGAGGTCCTATGGCGGCCACTAGTGTCCAGCCGTCCAAGTTCCCTACCGATTTACATTACACACAGTGACTTATGTGAGATTATAATGGGGACGACGCAGCTGAACATCTCCATCATTCAGCTGTGGGAGCTGTAAGTATATCATTTTATGTCCAATTTTTTCATTATACAAGTTATTTATCGCTAACCATGATGTAACTTGTTTAGGTTTCTGACAAAAATATGTGTGGACTTGGGTTTCGATGGAACTTATGGTTTCTTAGAGCCCTCTTTCATACAGAGGCAAGGAAACTCTACGGGGGACACCCAGGCATACATCCAGAATTGGATGTTTGAGTCTAGGAAGCTTGTATACGTGGGCCCTTATCATAAAGGGTAATATTCTATTCTATAATTATATTGTCATTAATTTTTGCATTTTAAAGTCTCACTTATCACTGGTAACTGCAGCGCTCACTGGACGCTTGTGGTGATCTGTCCTCGGGCTTATCTTGCTCTGTACTTTGATACTTTGCATGGGACAGTTCCACAAGACCTGAAAAGTATAGTAGACGGGTAAGTTAATCCCTAAAAAATAAGTACAAATTCGAAAACATCATTTTTGGACCTATACGGTTCTAACTTATCTTGTGTTTTATTTGACGTAGGGCGTGGTTGGATACAATCGACTGATTGGAATTAAGTCCAGCGGAAGAAAAGTTGCATGGGTGCACCCAAAAGTAAGTCAATCGTATTCATTCAAATCTTCAATATATATTTTTTAAGTTGCGAATTCACTTATTCTATATTTTATGTCCATTGTAGTCTTACAAGTAGGAGGGTACCTTCGAGTGTGGCTATTACGTCATGCATACCATGTTGACCATCGTCCAAGAACATTTAGTAGATGGATGGACAGATGTAAGTCTCATCATTTAGACTACTTTTCTAACAATTTCATCAATTTCATGTAATAAATATAGCTTTTGTTCTAATTGTTTTGTGCATTGTTTGCAGTACTTCAAGGATCGGTCATACTTCTCCAAGACACTTGTAGATAATGTTAGAAAGCAATGGGCCGCATACTTCATTGAAGTGAGGAAAAGACTTAGCTAGATATAGGATCTTTATTCTCTTATATATGTATCTAGTGTAGGATTTAGGGTTTGCATTTTATTAGGTTACATTCATCTGAATTGAATATAGTTTCATTTTTTAGGTTGTTATGAATTCATATCAAAATAATGTTATTTACATACCATTCTTTTTATATATTGTTCCTGGATATGTTGGGATATACTGTATATTGTGCTGGTTGTCTGATTGCAGGTTTAGGAAACAATAAAACAAAAACCATATTAAAAAAAAACCTCACTATTTATTCACGGTTATGGTAACAATCGTGATAATAGACTCTATTTATCCATGGTTACTACCATAACCATGATTATACATAGTCTGTAAGTGAATTTTTTTGACTACATATATTCACGGTTATGCTACACAACCGTGATTATAGATGTTCTTTATCCACGGTTTCTACTATAACCGTGAATATACATAGTCTGTTATACTCACGGTTGTTCGTAACCGTGGTTAGATGTAATTTATAACCACAGTTGTTAACCGTGGTTAAAGGCCCTCATCTACTACCATGGCTGCAACAACCACGGTTCATTGACCATGATTAAAGGCCATTTTTAACAGTGATTATATCCATTTTTTCCACTAGTGAAACTACGTATCAACTTATTTAGATGGATTTTGTAAGTGTAAACAACTATTAATATATGATTTAAAATAAAATTTTTAACAGTTAAAATATTAATTATTTTATTTTATTTTGAAAGGATATAAGACTAGTTGAGTGACTGTGAGAAGAATGGTAGGAGAAAGGGGAGATTGCGGGTTTGAATTCCCCCAAAGAATTTTGACAAAGTAATAACAACTAAATTATAAAAGTTTGATAACTTTATAAAAGTTTGATTTTTATTCTATCTTAAAAAGGTCAACAAACTTATCATAGACACACTAACAAATCTCAAATAGAATAACAATACACGTAAATGTATATTTAGTTATTAATTATATATATAAAAAGTTATTTTAATAATTTTTAAACTTAAACTATATTATAAAACCATAATTATAAATTAGTTCATAAAATTCTATATATTATAACTTAAATAAGTAAGGTTGACAAGTTAAAAATCTTTTTTGAAAAGCTCAAACTTAATCTTTTTAATCAAATAAACGTTTAAAAAACATGAATTTGGTCTTTTATTAAACAAGTGAAGTCAAGCAAGGTTATAACCCTAATAGACTGTCTAACATATTCCTACTCATAGTATTTATTTTATTTGACTTTTTTTTGTTGTTACCATAAAAAAATAAGTTATATTTAAATGTTTCATAAGAGTAAATGAACCACTAGATACCAAAACCACTAGATACTAGTTCTCTGACAGCTAAGGCCCCATTCGGGGTGGTTTTGGGTTTTTAGTTCTAAACTTTTTAAAAACTAAAGCTTGTTTTTAGTTTTCAGTTTCATGTTTTTATTTATATAGTTTTAAATTTTAAAAAGTTGTTGTAAAAATTTTATAATTATGATCAAAACTACTTTACACATAAACAACAACAACAACAACTATAATTTAATAATAATAATAATAATAGTGATAATAAATCTTCAATAATGACAATGGTGACGACTACAAGGGTGGTGGTGACGGTGGCTTAGTGGTGGTCATCATTATGATGACAGTGGTAGTAGCAACGACGACAATGATGATGACAATGACATCGGTGGTGATGATCGCGATCACGATAGTGATGGTGGTGGAAGGGATGCTTACAGTGGAAATGATGATGGGGGTGAGGGTCATTGTGTCGTGATGATGGTGACAACATTTGTGATGGTGGCATGGTGATAGTGGCGATGGAGATGTAACAAAGGTGGTGTTGATGAAAAGGGTGATGAGGGTGGAAACAATCATGAAGGTAGTGGTGGTGGTGACAATGGTGTCGGTAATGGCGCTGGTGGTGGCGACGATGATGGTTGTGGGGGTAGGGTGGTAGTGACAAGGGTTGACAATACAGGCCAACCTTCCCCACTCGCCTTCAACCCACCAAATACGAGATGAGGTGGGTTTGGGCCCCATTTGAAGGCGAGCTAGAATTTTTGGCTCGCCTCGCTTTAATGGCGGATTAGTGGGTGGATGATGATGCATGATTTATCATTAATTCCTTATTTTAAATGTGTATAATTTGCCATTGCTAATTGTGTAATATTATGCATTTTAACACATTTTCATAATTCAAGTTTTATTTAATATTTGATCTTAAAATAAATTAGGGGATAATCTTTAAATGGAAATAATAAATCTTACTTGATTTCCCTTATATTGTAGTGAATAATTGAGGTTGCAATTGGGAAATTATGAAGTTGAGCATCAGGGCTGACGTGTAGCGCCAGTACCACGCGTAGCATGAGACCTCAAGAGCTGACGCGTAGCGTCAAGCCTACGCGCCGCGTCAACAGTGACGAGGATCCCATTAACAGGCTGTGTGCAACTTCAGAAGTAGGGGATTTATTTATATTAAACACATATTGGCCAATCCACTATAGACATACGGCATTATCTCAGTAGGGAACATGCAGCACAAGTGTCTAAGCATTATTGAAGAATTATTGGAGAAAATAATGTATTCTGAGTCAGAAAACCTCACGCGTAGCCTCACAACTACGCGTAGCGTGGAAGCAAATTCGCAACCCTGACGCGTACCTTTGCTTTCACTATAAATAGGACCAATGCCAAAGGCTTCAAACACACCATTCCTCCAGCATATTCATTCGGAGTAACAGAGGTACAAAGCCTCTAGGAGGAAATTCTTCTCTCCTATTCCGGGTTTGATCTTTCTTGTTTTTAGTTTGTTTTAGTTATGGAGGGCTAAAACCCTTAGATTGATTTTCTTGGAGGTTAATGTAATGTTATTTTTGAGGTTTTGATTTTTAATACATTTCCTTGTTATTAATCTCTTCATAATTCTAGCTCAATTATTTAATGTCTATATTGTTTAATTAAGTTGTATGCTTAATCAATTTAATTATACAGTTAGAATTGAATAAGAATTATATTAAGATAGATTAAGAAATATACATGCTTAATGAATGTTTCAAAATCAATCTTGATAGTTGTGGTTTGCTTAATTCCATAACATTGAAGTTAGATTATGTATGTAGGCGATGTTCTATATATGTTCAATAATTCCTAGAATTTAAAATCTTGACTCCTTTTGCTTAATTAGGATGCTTGATTAAAATCTTCATTTTTTATTCGAATGAAAGTAAAGGAATTATGGATTAAAAGACGCTTAGTTGATTAATTCAAATTGAACTAAGAGATCAATAATAAGGAAAATGTATAGAATTCTTTTCAAATCCAAGGATAAAATAAATTGCAATACTCCAAGAAAATCAATCGTTTGTTAATTATTTGTTTCATATTTATTCTATATTCTGTATTCTGTATTAAATCTTTTGTGACAATCAAACAACCCCCCCCCCCATTGTATGTTTGTTGAACTTCTGTCTGTAAAAATAAATTTTGTTTGTTAAATTTTAGTTTCTTAAAAATTAGTTAAAGACTTAATTTTCCTAAATTTTTGTGTTGATCTTCGAGAGAATGACCTAGGTTGACACCCTAGTACTATATTAATTAATTTTAATGTACTAATTTGACGGGGCCACGACAGCCAGTGGTAACGATGACGACGAATTGTGGTGGTTATGGCGGTGGTGAAGGGTGTGGTGGTGGCGGAAGCAATTGTGATGGTGGAGGATGTGTTGATGGTGAGAACGATAGTGATGTTGTAGGGTTGTAATGACGATGATGGTTGTGGTGGTATGGTGGTGGTGTGAAGGGTTGACCATGATGGAAACAATTGTGGAGTTGGTTGTAACAGCAATGACGACAATGGTTGTGATGGTAGGGTCGTGATAATGGTGATGATGGTGGTCATAGTGATGGTGGTGAGGGTGACGATGGTGGCCATGGTAGTGGTGATGGTGGAAGGTGTGGTGATAGTGGGAACGACAATGGTGGTGGGGGATTGTGGTGGTATGGTGGTGATTATGGAGAGTGTGGTGGCGGTGGTGATGATGGTGGTGGTGGCGGTGCATGAGTGTGGGGTGGCGACGATGATGGTGATGGTTATGAAGAACGAAGGTTATAAATTTATAAAACTAAAAACAAAAAATAAGAAACCATTTTTTTATTTTAAAAATAACTAAAAATGATTTTAAAAATAAGTAAAAACTCATTTCAATACCAATTGTACCAAACAAATTTTATTTTCAAATTAACTTTAAAAAAAAAACCAAAAACTCATAACCCCAAACGAGCCCTAAGTTTACTATACAACTAGCTTCAATTTAATTAGTAATCACTTTATTATTTGCTAAAAAAAACTATAAGATATATTAACTAAAAAGTAATCCTTACATTTTAGCATCTTTCAAAATTTATTTGACATTCCCTACCAAACCTAATTGAGAAAACTTGTTAAAATAAGGAATATTTAAACAAAAACTCATCAGATTAAAAAATAAAATTAAAACTAAATTATTTTTCTATAAACATCACCATGTATCATTGATTTTTTTTTTAATTTCAATACCCCTTATACATGATAAATGACAAAGGTGGATTTTATGGTGTGGCGAGCCTGATACCTTAAACTCACATCATATTTTTTTGATAAGTTGACAGATTAACACAATAAATTCAACCTGTTTTAACAAACATATTTTCTTAGCACATGCCTCCAAGCTTCATAAGACTTACTTGTTGGGATAAGTTTATTTATTTATTTACTTATTTATTTATTTATAATATTATTTTGCTAATCACTATTTTTTAAAATAATATATTTAGAAAGCAACGTAAGGAGAAAGCATCTGAAATTAATTCGTTACCTAGGTATTAAAATTATCATATAAATAATTAGGAAAAACTTGATTTTGAATTTTTCTGTTGGAACTGAGGAAGAAATTTTACCCCAGAAATTCATACATAAATTATTTTCACATAATAATAGGATAAAAGTAACAATCAAACCTATTTTATTTCTCATGGTTTTCTGTAAAGTCATGATTCATGGAAAAGAAAAGAAAGAGCGTTTGGTTTTCAAAAAGATGGTTAGAACTTAACTATTTAACTAAAACATTTGGTAGATTTGTATAGTTTTTTTAAAACAAATCGAATAGAATAACGAAAAAAAACTAATTAGCTGACAAATTAAATCAGAAAAAAGTGATCATATGCAATTAATTGCGTGAACGTTAAGAATGAAAATGAATTAGTTTTATTTAATTCTATCTTATATTATAGAAAATATAAACTATCATCAAGCTGGAATAGCTCAGTTGGTTAGAGCGTGTGGCTGTTAACCACAAGGTCGGAGGTTCAAGCCCTCCTTCTAGCGAATGGTTTTAACTATTTAACTATTTCTTTTTTTTTTTGGTGAAAAGAGTAACCTTATTTCTTTTCAAACCGCTTAAATGTTTGTTTTTTTGTCCATCACCTATGTTATTTAGATATCCTTTTGAGCCCAACTTTACCCAGAAAGGGCCCACGAGGTTGAATCTTTTGTATTAAGCCCAAAAGTGAATGGATAACAATTTTTTACCAAAAAATATCTTTTGCAAGTATGATGATGCTCATCATATTATATAGATATAATTCTTACGATGATTGATAATCAGAATATTTATAATTATATTACTAATAACTTTTTTATATTTTTATCTTCGTTACTATTTTAAAATAATGTTTTTTTCCGAAATTTCAAAATTTTATTTATCTGTTCAGCCAAATTTTATTTTTTAAAAAACTTAATTTAAAATAAAATTAAATATGATTTAGATCCTTGTGTTTTAGCCTCTACTTACTTGATCTCTCTATTCCATAAATAAGGATGGGATATTCTCTCTAATCCTATTTTTAGAACAAAAGTATCAAAGATAATGAAAATTTAACCTAATATGTAATCAAAGGCTTAAAGATCAAATCCAATTGTAATATTTACAATCACTTAAAAAAATTCTAATATGCAAATTTTTTTATATTATTTTGTCATAATTTCTATACTTGATAATATTCATATTATATATTTTATTTCTAATCATTGTATTGTTATTATAATATTTTACATAAAAATAGATTATGTAAATAACAATAATTATTTTATTATAAAAATAAATTTTTATTTTATCTAACTTTTCATTATTTTGCTTTCTTGAATGACTTCATAACTACCAAACCATTATAATGATTTCCGAAAATTCTAGTATTTATCATTTTAATATGTCTCTAAAATAATTTTATTTTAATATCTAATGCATGTATATACATTTATTTTTATAATATTGTTTCGATGACATTTTTTAAACTTTCACAATATTTTAATTATTAATTGGTTAATGTACTTATTTTAGTTTTTCATGGACTATTTTATTTTAAAAAATATGACAATGAAATAGTCTTAAAATGTATTTAATTTTTAGTTTTTCAATAATATTTCATAATGTTCGAAATTAAATGTATATAATACTATTAATTTATTTTATATAATTTTAAAATCATCTTAATATAATTAACATATTTTTAATTCGTGGATTGCATCGATAATTTTCTAGTTTAAAATAATAGGTGATAAACAGAGTATTTTTGTTTTGTTTACTTTTAATGTTATGAAGGAAGTGGTAAACTTGCATTATACTTTGAAGAATAATTCCAAGGGAAGGAAGAATAGGTGATTGGTGTGGTGACATATTTTTCGTGGGCTGTGTACAATGGGCCACTCACTACTCCACACTAAAGAAATTATAAGAATAGAATGCAAATGCAAATGCAAATGGCAATGGCAATGCTGGGGTTTTTGTTATCATAAATCTACTCTCACTTCCACATATTCCTATTTTTATTCTCATTCCTTTATACTCGAATTATTGATTGAAGGAAAAACCCAACAAACATTTCAAAGAGGACTTGCTCATGAATCATGTGAGTTAATTACTTACATTACTTTCATTTCACCCAACTAGTCATGACATCAATGATAATAAATTTGTGCTACATTTTGCACCAACTTCTAACATAATTGCTTGCTTTAATTACAATATTCTCATTTCTTTGATTATATACTATGTGACTACCTCGTGTCATGAGTTCTCTTATTTGGGTAACAGCATCAGCAAATATCAAATTGTTACTCCCTTCGTGTTTTTATCTTTTTATCTGACGTAATTTTAAAAAATGTTCTTTTTAATCAGTCGTTTATAGTTTAAGAGAATATTTATTGTTTATTTTCTTATTATATTATTATTCTTTAAATAAATAACTATAATGTAAATGTAAAATAAATAATGAGAGAGAAGTATAAAGCCAAACTAAACAATTAGATGGGAAAATTATATTTTTAAAAAGCATTTAATGATTTTCTTAGTAATATACGTGCTTTTTAAAATTGAGTTGAAGAAATACTTATCCTTTTCACGCATTTTTAGGAGGCTTTGCAAAGTTGAACCAAGGTATACGAAATATATGTTCAAGACAAAGTGCATCAACGTCATCATTCACACACTGGAACACTACCCATAAAGGTGACACCTTTATCGTCTCTTACCTCACTGACTCATGAGGGGTGTCCTCATAATTGGCTAAGAAACTCTCTTAAGAGGGTGCAATTAGAAAATTCTAAAACGTACAATTTCATTCTTGATCTTTTCAAAAACTATGGGTTTTCCAAAACCCATCTTGCAAAGCTTGTGGTGAATTTAAACTGGAATACAATATATTAAATAATTCTTGAGCTCTGGCCAGACCGTTGTCATATAGTAAAGCCTTGAGTTCCTTATACCGGCCTAACGTGTTGGGGGGCGAAAGGGGGTGGTACCTGCAAAGACACTTCAACGCTCAAGTCAGTTCGGATTCTAACATCGGAGCTATATCGGGTCTATGAGATGGGTACCATGAGCTTACCACTTACGAGGGCATTGACTGTATTTATAGTGATGGAGTGTCACTGTAGTGCCTCGTTCTATGTGTCGAGTCTGGTCCATAGACGTGGGCTTACTGCAGATTATGACCGGTGTAGGCTGTTTAGCTCTCTTATGACTCCGGTCGTATAGCCACTCAAAGGGGCTCTAACTACGGTCGAAGTGGGGCTATGCCATACCGGTGTAATTAGGTATTTAGATGGTGTGCTGTCCTCTGAGGGGTCCACATCATTTGAAGTGAAGATTATAGGCTGGTGCCGATCTAGGAGTCTGGGGTTCGGTATTGAGCATAGATATCGACCCCGGATCATTTGCCCCTAGCCTATTGAAGTGACTTGGGAGTTGCTTCCATAGGCTCTGAACTTTTGCATCATGAGGACCAAAATGCCATTATTTGTTAAGTTTCGAGATTCTTACCTCCACCGGTGTCGTAACCGATGTGATGGTTCCTTAGCGGAGACTGGACTGATTCACTATTTAAGCTTTGTTTTGTTTTGTGCTGAAATGGGAATAAATTCAAATTGGATGATGTGACCCTCCTTTGGGCGGTTTGATGGTGTTTAATGAAGATCAGAGGGCTTTTTGGAGTGTCTGGTCCGGTGTGGCTTCTTTAAATCGTAGTTGATGTAGTCGTTCAAGGTGGTGTGAGTATTTACTATACGAAGTGACCTTTATGCTTCAAACAGTGTAACTGTTTTTGGTGGACGGTATGTTCTCTCAACCGGAGTTGCCTTGTTACCTTTGACACGTGTCAGTTCTTGATTTGTTGCGTCGTTTGATATTTTTCACGCCTTTTGGCCGGAATGTAAATCGTCGCAGCTAACGGGCCAAGTCCCATGGGCCTGGGCCGGAATACAAAACATTTTCTGACATGCAACGATTAGAACTCTTCGCCTTCCCTCACCTTGTATAAAAGTAGGTGCGAAGTCCAACCATTTCTCACTTGATTTATACTCCAAAGTTTTGCTGCTCCGATATCCAAAACTTTCGGTGTTACCTCCTGAATTCTTGCTCGCACATGCAAGACAAGTCGTATCGTCTCAACAGGTACCTTCATATCGTCCTCTCTTTACTTTTAAAAATTTGCACAATGGTATAGGGGACGACGGCTCAAGTAGTGACTCTGTCGAGGTGCTGTCTGGGCCTCCATCGATTTAATCCCGGTGTCAGCCGCAGAGGGGGAATTTAAACTGAAATTCTAGCCGCTCTAATGGGGCTACCTCTGGTGCTTTACATCGGTCAAGAAATCGAGGGACTCAGCGTCTTTCTCTAATGCCGTTGTGGGAAATACAAGAGTTTGACATGTCCTCTTGCTCCTCCACATCGTCCCCCACATCGTCTGGCTTTGACGTAGGCTCTACTAGTGAGCCTGATAATAGTGCCAATTTATATCTAACTGACGATATGGCTTTTTATAGCTGTATACCCTTTCTTCAACACGTCATCCATATAATGGCCTCCGATGGAAATTCTGGCACCAACACTCCCGTGGTTGCAACCCATTCTATGGAGACCAACATCGTCGCACATCGGATCAATCCGCTCTCAAAAACGTTAAAGACCCCTATTTTTGGATACATGACGAGCCACTCTCACTTGCCTCTCAATATACCGAAGACACGGACGATGTCACCATCGAGGATGTGGTTGTTCACTCCGGTGAAGACTTCGAAGACTACTTTACTGTTCTCTGCCCCCTAACATCGGAACGCATTTGCTACCAACCGGGGTCATAATTCATTTTTGTGTACGAGATGCTTTTCTCCAAGATCAGAATTTGCTTCCCTTTGACGGAGTTTGAAATGGGGGTACTCTGATTCCTAGACTGTGCCCCAAGCCAACACCCTAATGGTTGGGGTTTGATCAAAGCTCTTGAGGTCCTGGGAGACTACTTCCACTTTGTCCCGATTGTGGCTCTCTTCTTCACTTATTGTGGAGTCATGCGACGTGGCAACCCCGATGGAGGTCTTGGCTTCATCAACCTCTGATGTAACTCGAAGGTTGTCAATTTCAAAAGTTTCACAGAATCGGCCAAGACGGACGGAGTGAGCTTTAAACATTTTCGTCAAATTCAAGTCAATGAAGGGAAACCAATATTCTGGGAGAACTCAGACTTCTCCAAGAAATTCTATACTGGATGGACCCATGAACATTTTCTTTTGACTAGCAACACCTACACCATCAGCAAGATCGTCCTCTTGACGGAGTCAAAAATGGTGTTAGAAGCTTTGAAAGCCTTCTCTGCCTTTTCCAAAATCTCCTATAAGCCTCTGCCGGGGGAGAAATCATGCCAGGATGGCTACCTACGTATGCCAGCTTCCTTTTTTTACCTTTACATCGGTATTCTAACATTTTATTTTTAGGAGAAATGGCCCGGATTAATTTACTGAAGAAGCTAAGAGAGCATGCCAAGGCTTGGAATACCGTTGTTGTCGATGCTGAGAATAGGGTCACCCCCAGACGCACTGCGGCAAAGCTGGTGAGCATATCGACAGACAAGGTCAGCAACTTGACGCTGATCCCAGAAGAAGAAAGAGCCCAGAACAAGGGCAAGAAGCCCCACAACCCTGGCCCCTCGAACCGGGAGGCCAAGAAGAACAAGGGTCAGCAAAATCTAATCGGAGTTGGGGCGAGCCAGGGTCCACAGGAGAAAGGTGTGGCTGCTCCTGCCACTAATATGCTAGATGAGATCCAGCCTGCTGCCGCCATTGCCCCCTATTGTAATTCCAGCATATTAGAATTTCTTCAAGTTATTGGGGAGACTTCGGCCAGATTCCACATCCCCTTCCAACTAAAGGAGAACCTTCTAGCCGCTGAAGCCCGAAGTGCTGCAAAAGGGGTTATCTTCAACTTGATTGAGACTGCCAGGGTAATACACTTTCTGGGGCATTTTTATTATTCTGGTCTTGAGGCTAAGCAATTCCTAGATCGGATGAAAGAGGCTGAAGCCTTAAGAATAAAGGCTCAGATGGCTTTGGCCAAGAAAGAGGAAGACCTGGCCGAGCTCAATGTGGCGTTCACCTCGGAGACCAAGAGGGAAAATGAGGCCGAAGTCAAACAGAAGACTGCGGAGGATGCTCTGAAGGATCTTCAAGCTAAGTATGATGAGGCCGTTGTTGGACGACCCACTACAGAGAAGAAAAATGAAGACCTGAAAGCTGAGGTGGCGTCGCTGAAAGAGGCTCAAATCCAAGAGCTGAAGGAACAAGATGAGGAGATGGCCAAATTCTCGAAGGTGGCCGATTTCGCTTTCAGTGCCACCGTTTGTCAAGTGATCCACCACAACCCGGGTGTTAAACTTAACTTGAACGGTATAGGTGTCTACTACGAACTTTATGGTGGGCATTTATATACGATGGACCGAGGTCAAGTAGTGGAGCCTGAGGATATCCCTTATGAACCTCTACCTCTGCCTGATACTCAGAGCATGGAACTGAGGGTGGTATCTAGAGCTGGCAAAATGGGCTAGCCCGCATGGGCCGGACAAACCCGCCTGAAAAAATATAGTGCGAGGGCCTAAAAATAAAATTTAAAATTAATAAGTAAGAAAAAAAGTCTGACCTTAAAAAAGCCCAAAAAAAGGGCCGAGTGCGGTCCGACCTGTGAGGGCCATAGACTGCCCGAGTATTTTAAAAAAATAAAAATTATAGGGAGTTTTTCTTTTAGTTAGAATTTTTCTTCCTTCCTTTCTACTTCTCATCTCACCGTATATGTGGAATATGGACTTTTGTAGACTTTTGTTATGAACTTTAATAATAAATATTTATGAAACTTTTTTAAAAAATATTACAAATATTCGTATTTGTTCTACAAAAAAAATGTTACGTAGTTTTAATTTTTTTGGATAAAATTTTTATTTTTTATAAATTTATTTTTTTAACTTTCTTAAAGCGGGCCGCCCGAAGTGACCCGCGGCCCCTTGAGGGCCAGGCTAGGGCCTTTAATTTCAAGGCTCGAATTTTTACGGACCTTTTTTGGACTGGCCCTAAATGGCCCACGGGATGATAAAGCCCTGCCCGTTTAAGGCCGCCCACCCGAATTGTCAGCTATAGTGGTATTGGATGAGGACTCCGAGAAAACAGCTGAAGATGCTGACCCAAACTCCCCTGCCACCGTAGTTGTCTAGAGATTTCTTGCTTTATCTAATTTTTGTTGCCTTGTACCGGGATGGGCTCCAGTATTGATAATTTGAATTGTAAGGTCGTGGTGCCTTAATTTTAGAATATGAATTTACTTTTTCATTTGTGCTTTTATTTCGTCTACTTTCTTACAATGCTTTCTTAGCTATACCTGCTCTCATAGTAAACATCAAACAAAATGAACTAAGTAATAAGATTTTTACCGATGTTTGGTCAGTTCTTTGACTTTTTTCGACATCGTCTTCCTGAAGTTACTTCGATCTTATTTATCCTCATCCGGGGTCATTTATAATGGCAATGGGTATTCGCATTCCATACCATCTGTTAAGACATCTAGATTTATGGCTCGAGTTTTGCCTTTAAAGTTTTTGACCATTTTCTAAGTATTTAATTCTTCAATCGAGGTCACATTTTAATCTCCGTCCTAGCGATCACCATTAGTTCAGCTTTATGGGATTTCATCTTTGATTGTGACTCTATCTAGTTCTTGCGACTCCGGCTCATTTCGATATCGTCTATGTCTTGTGAGATACCATCTTATAATTACTAAGAAATGCTTTGACCTTTTCCTGCCTTTAGCAAATTTCAGCTAAGGTAATGATGGACTTGTAACAAAACTTTATCCATTTAGGCTTTCATTTGTAACTATGCACCTACTCCGAGGTTAGGATTTAGAAACCGTATTATGGTTTATCTATTTAGTGTAATGCACATTTGCCCCAAGTTGTTATCCTCACCAGTGTCATTAACTCGGCTTGGATATCATTTCAGGATACGATTTCTAATCACTCCAATGAAGAGTTTCAGCCCTTTTGGGATACGCAACTGATCTGGATCTTACAGTTACCTCGGTGTTACTGATGATAGTGACCGCTCTGGGTATCTTGCCTTACTCCGAATTTATTTACTTAGGAACTTTGGGGTTTAACCACCCTGGGGTATAAGCATAACCTTACTGGGGCCTAGTGGCCGCTCAGGGGTTATTTGCTTTTAGCCTATGGGGTTTAACCACTCCGGGGCATGTAGCCGCTCTGGGGCCTTAGCCACTCCGGGGTTTTTTAGCCTCTCTGGGGTTTAACCACTCTGGGGCATGTAACCGCTCTGGGGTCTTAGTCACTCCGGGGTTAATTTAGCCTCTCTAGGGTCTAACCACTCTGTGGCATGTAACTGCTCTGGGGCCTTGGCTAGAGGTGTCAAAATGGGTTCCAACCTGTGAGCCAACCCGACTCAGAGTGGGTTTTGGATGGGTTGGGTTGAAAAAAATGGCTCATTTTTAAGGCAAATAAACCCGGCCCACTCAACCGGCTCACAGTGGGTTATACCCGTGGTGAGCCGGGTTGGCCCACGGGTTGATGAACAAAAATTTAAAAAAAAGACTACGCGGGGCACACTGACACATATGTTTCAAATTCAGTAACAGGGTCTCAATTGACCCTTTCATTTCTCACAAAGAGCTAGCCCTAATTTCTCACAAAGCCTTTCATTCCTCTTCCGCATGCAACCTTATTCACCCTCCATAGACCCATGACACGACGCGGCCTTCTTCACCCATAATCCCACGACACGACCTTCTTCACCCTCCACACCTCTATGACCTCCTCCGTGATCGTGAGTGAAGCCCACGAACAAGTGTGAAGACCCTCTTAGAGCGAATGTGAAGACCATGACGACTACTCTATGACTGTGAAAACCCTTCTCTGTGATCCATGAACGACCCAACCTTTTCCACTCTGTGATCCACGAACGAGCTCTGTACCACGTTGCTTGCTTGCTGCTACACTGCACAAGTTGATTTTCTTGCTTGCACAGTTAATTGATTTTGATTCCGATAATTGTTGTGAGAGTTAAATTACACCATTACTGATTCTGATTCTTTAGCAATTCTAATTTTGATAGTTGCTATAATTTCTAATTTTGATTCTGATAGTTTCAAGAGTTAATTTTCATCCTTGTTGATTCTGATTCTATAGCAATTCTAATTTTGATAGTTGTTATAATTTCTAATTTTGATTCTGATAGTTTCGAGAGTTAATTTTTCTAACATCCCTGATGTTTTAATAATAGAAAAATAAATTGGAAGCGAGTAAATTATTATTTGGTGTAAAATAAAAAATGGTATGTGAAATATTAAGTAGGAAATGGAGTTTTAAATGAAATTTTAAGGAAATTGGCATCAGGACCGTGACGCGTAGCGTGGCTGGGGCGCGTAGCGTCAGGTGCGAGTTAGTGAACAGGCGCGTAGCGCCAGCGCCGCGACCTGTTCTCTAACAGGGACACACAGAAAAGAACCCGTAAGCTTTTCTCTTATTTTCTTCTCCTTCTCTGATGTGATTTCAACTAGGGCTTGGAGGAGACTTTGATTTTCAAGGGTTTTAGGCAATTGGAGGCTAAGGTAAGTGATGGGGAACCTTCAATTGCATGATCCTCTTCTTTTTGTTCGTTTTCCTTTAAGAGCTAAATCATGCATGTGATGTAGGAAGTTTTGATTCTGAGTTTCAGTGGCTTGTGAAGCTTGGGTAATGAGTTTGGAAGTGTAAGGAAGGTAATGTACTAATTAAATTGATGTTTCAGTGACCGTAGGTACTGGAACGAGCATTAGGCAAGTGATCAACGATGTGGACACCAAAAGCGGAAGAGGAACGGTGAATCCAGCAGCTGTAGGACGCCACCTACCCCTTGAGCAAACTGTCAGAGCTCAGAATAGAGGTAAGAGGGTGTTCGGGTCATAATTAATTAGAATTGATATAAGAACAAAGTACGGAAGTGTAGAATTTGATTCTAAGTTATTAAAAATAATGTAGGTTAGTTAAATATAATTGTTATGATTATGTGGGTACATGTAAGTAAGATTAGACGGTGAAACGATGAAGAAATAGATTGATTGTGTTGATTATGTAAATTGATGATTACTTTGAATGATGAAAGTAACATATATGTGTGTGATATTTCCACCTTGAGATGTATATGCATATTTGAGTATGACTAAGATTGTGGAGTTATGGATTATTGGCGAATTAATATATATGTATATATGTGATGATGTTTGGTGGGCTTGACAAGTCGGTCGCCCTGTATTGTGAGCACATGCCAGTTTCTGGTAGTTGGATATGTTGTTTGTTGATGATATGCCATGTTTATGAGATATGATATATGATTATATGGTAGGGGATGGCCAACGGTATGTATACCCCTCATTTTCTGGCTCCCGCGGTCTTTGTGCCCAGTTGAGCTACCCAGTGGTCAAGTCGGACCCAATGGTTGAGGTGGAGAGCCAAGTCGGGTTTGGTGAACCAAGTCAGGTTCACGGGATGTCAAGTCAGACTCCCAGCTGAAGGCCAGTCCTTTAGTATTCGGATACTAAACGTTGAATTGTATGAGAGTCAGTTGTGATATATATGGATTTGATGATTGATTAATGATTGGAAATGAATTATGAATTTGAAAATGTGATATGGATTAATGAGTGTATGGTTTTGAATGAACTATGGAAATTATAACGAGTTTGTGACATTAAATAAGTTAAAGATTAATAAGTATATGTGTATTTATATTGACACAGACAAGTACAGGAAGCTCAAGAATTCATGTAATGTGAGCTGTAGGTATTAATAAGTTTAATATGTTTCATTCTATATTAATTATGATGTTCCAAACACTCACCCTTGATGTTGTTCAATTTTAGTGATCAGTGACAGGGAGGATGCTAATGTCGCGGAGGTGCGCCAAGAGGAAGGTTGATGCCAAGGAACAAGGATGAATGTAATATATAATGTATGATTATGTGTGTGATAGATAACAAACTATGTGTAATGAATTTATTAGGATTATGTTTTATGTGGTGTGATAAATTAATGATGATTGATGTGAATTGTGGCACAAAGCCACTGACATGTGAATGCTGTATGTATGGGTAGGCTATGCAATGTCGTATGTGATATGTAAAATGATAGATGGATGAATTGATTGATGTTTGGATTGATTTAGGAAGTCATGCAAATAGTTGATTTTATGAATTTAAGGAACTGGGTAGGTGAAATTAAGATCCGACGGGTTTCAGAAACCCCGGAAGGCATGAATAAGTCCATTAGGACATTTAGAATCTATGTACCATGGCCTTAGGCTTTTGGAAACCTATTTAGGGTGTTTAGTGCAATGGTTTTACACTTAATAGGTTTAAATTGCAAATTACGCATAACTTACGCATATGTTGGAATTTTAGTGAACGAACGGCGCCAATAGTTCCAGAATGGGGAAAACATGTGGCCCGTGAAGTTTCGGGGTAATCGGATCTAAAACGGACCAATTGGGTAGGTTAGAAGTTGGTTAAATGGTTTAAACTGTGTAACAGCATCAGGTGCTGTTACTGTTGTTAGTCCTCAAATTTACAATAAAATCTTTAATAAAAATTTTGTAAAAAGAATAAGAATTTGGTGAATTTGTTAGAAATTTAGGTTTTAAATTCAATAAATGGATGTTGTTGGAAATAATCTACCCTTGATCAATTTTTTCTAGTTTTGTAGTAAAAATGTGAAGAATTTAAAGATAAAAATTGAAGAATTGGAGAGTTGACGCGTAGCATCAACACCACGCGTAGCGTGGGAACTTCTGATGCTGACGCTACGTGTCACACCCACGCGTAGCGTCAGGAGCTACGTGGACACCACTGACAGGTGGTCAAACACTCAGCCAATGACCCCTCCATTAACCACAAGTGTCCAAGTCGAATTAGGGGACAAGGCACACCTGTCTGGGCATGATTAATTAAAATAATTATACAATCATGGCCACTTCGAGTTGATTAATGGAAGCTGAGTCAAGGACCTGACGCGTAGCGTTAGGCTGGTGTGTAGCGTCATGACCCTTCCTCAGCCCTATAAATAGGGCCATTCTCCACACTTCTAAGCATCCAATTCTAAAGTTTATCCTTTCTTTTCTCTCTTTTCACTCAAGTTTTAGTGTTCTTCTTTGAGTTTGTAAGGTTAGAGTGATTTCTAGATACTTGAGAGTGTTATAGTGTGAGCTTTTGTATTGTGAAGTGTTTTCAAGTCATCGTAATGGCAAACTCTGTAAGTACTGTTCTTACTTTTATTATGTGTAACTAAATTATTTATGTTGGAATTTGGTGAATCAATCTATTATATGATGTTGTGATTATGACTTATACATATTTATAATTCAAGAACATGTTAGTATTTTAACTCTTTATTAATATGAACATCAAACGGGAGAATGATTTTCATGTGTATTAAAACTTGTTTTATTAGTATGGATATCAAACGGGAGAATGATTATTTCATGCCGAATTAAAATCTGTTTTAATGAAAGTAAAAGTTGAAATACCCTTAATATGCCAATTACTAGGAATAGAATTGGTAATTATTGTTGCCATAAGGTCAGGACTTAATAAAAGTTTTTATTGAGAAAGCTCATGAGGAATCGGACTTTACGATGAATACTTAGAATTTATATCACTAGGAATCAGTTATAATGATTTTAAGCTGCAATAACATGAACTTGATGATTAAGTATGTATGTTGTAATTATTACATTATATTTTAGTGCGAGAATCCTAATTCCAACATAGTTTGTTAATCTTTGTTTTTACCTCAAGTATCTGAATTATTTTGAATTACATCTCACTTTATAGTTAGATTTTATCTTTTCCATCTTTTTACTTTATGAACAAATCAACCATCAAATCCTGTGAATATTGTATAAACTGTTTATAAATTATTCTTTTGTTAATAAACATTGATAAATTTACCATAGTAAATAAGAAATTACTGTGAGTTACTGGACTTTCAATCCCAGTGGAACGATATCTAAATTTGAAAACTACAATCGATTGGTGCGCTTGCCAATTAATAACCCAACAGTAACACAGGGGTTAACAACTGTCATGCCCACGCTACATGTGAGGCTGACACATAGCGTGAGGTGCGTAGCAGAGGGCTGACACTTTTGATTCAAATGGTTTTGAAAACTTATAAATGGATTACTTAAATGAATTCTGGGTACTTTTGATTAAAAATACGTATTTTATAATTAGCGAGTATTTAATTATTTAAACGTGAAAAAATTTATTATGAAAATTATTAAAAGTAATAAAAATAAATGTAAATTGACTCGGGTCGTCACAATTTTCACCCTTGCTGATTCTGATTCTATAGCAATTCTGATTTTGATAGTTGTTATAATTTTTAATTTTGATTCTGATAGTTTCAAGAGTTAATTTTCACCCTTGTTGATTCTGATTCTATAACAATTCTAATTTTGATAGTTGCTACAATTTCTAATTTTGATTCTGATAGTTTCGATAGTTAATTTTCACCCTTGCTGATTCTGATTCTGATTCTTTATCAATTCTGATTTTGATAGTTGCTATAATTTTTAATTCTGATACTTGCTGTGAGAGTTAATTTTCACCCTTGCTTGCTGATTTTGATTTTGATTTTTTACCAATTTTGATTCTGATAGTTGTTGTAATTTCTTAATTTGATTCTGATAGTTGCTGTGATTCTGATTCTGATAGTTGCTGTGAGTTGTATTATTGTATATTAATATAAACATATGTCATAAGAAGAAAGAATTAAATTAAAGTAGCTCCATATAGAACTTAGAAACTAACTAGAATTCTTTCTATAATAAATTAAGCTAAAAATTAATTAACTATATTGCCTTTTAAGTTTTAATATACACCCAATTTATCAGGTTCTTTCTTTTTTTATGTTAATAATATGCAGAATAATGGAATCTAAAGTTGTGCATCAAAGTAACAATTCAAGGAATGATGATGAACAAATTAATAATGAAATTGAGTTGGATAAGAATGATGCTGACCAACGTGAAGTTAGTGATGTGGATCTAAGTAAGAAACCAAATAGAGAGTGTAGGAAAGCTTCTGAAGTTTGGAAATATGTAACAAGAATTAGAATCAAAGATGGTAAAGGAAAGGCAAAATGTAATGGGTGTAGCAAGGAGTACATAGTTGGTGGGTCAAAAATAGGAACTTCTACCTTGTTACATCATATAAGGAATTGTAAACGTCTTCCCAAGTATCATGATGTGGCTGGAATGATAATTGATCATGCAGGAAAGTTAAGGGCAAAATAAATTGATTATAAACGCTTTTGTCAAGTTATTTCAATGTGTATAATAGATCATGGATTTCCTTATCAGTGGGTTGAATATAAGTAGGTTAGGGAGTTGCATTCTATGTTGCATCTCGATGTAAAACACTTTAGTAGCAACAAAACAATGTCTAATGTGTTTAAATTTCATCTTGACCTAAAGGAGAAATTGAAACACAGTATGTTTAAGACTCGTAGTCGTATTTGTTTAACATCTGATTGTTGGACTTCTATTACTCAAGAAGGTTATATATGCTTGACTGCTCATTTTGTTGATAGTAATTGGGTGTTGAATAGTAAAATTCTTGCATTTTGCAAAATGGAACCTCCATATACTGGATTTGATATGGCAAAAAAATGTTTGATTGCTTGAAAGATTGAGGAATAGATAGAAAGATCTTTTCTATTACTTTAGACAATGCTAGTGCCAATGACAATGTACAGGGCATCTTGATTGAACAAATAAGTTTGCAAAATAGTTTGGTGTGTGATGGTGAATTTTTTCATGTGAGGTATAGTGCCCATGTTTTGAACCTTATTGTCAAAGAAGGTTTAAAGGTTGTTGATGATGTCATGGTTAAGATTAGAGAGAGTGTTAAATATGTGAAAGGGTCAGAGGTAAGAATGATAGCATTTAAAGAATGTGTTGAATAAGTGGTATTGATACCAAAGTTGGTTTGAGAGGGGATGTTGTTACTAGATCAAATTCTATATTTCTTATGCTTGAAAGTTCCCTTAGATACCTTCATGCTTTCACTAGTATGAGTTTGCGTAATAGGAACTATAAAGTTTGTCCAACAAATGAAGAGTGGAAGAGGGGTGAGAAAATGTGTGAATTTTTGAGACCATTCAATGTTATGACTGATTTGATTATCGGTACATCTTATCCTATTTCCAATTTGTATTTTATGCAAGTTTGGAAAATTGAATATTTGTTGAGGGAAAATGCTAGAATTGATGACTCCATAATTAAAAGTATGGCTGAAAGGATGCTTGTCAAGTTTAAGAAGTATTGGCATGATTATAGTGTCATTCTTTCCATTGGAGTCATTCTTGTTCCAAGGATGAAATTTGATGCACTTCGATTTTGCAAGTCTAAGCTTGACCCTTCTACTTGTGAAGAAAAGCTTAATTTTGTAAAAGGGAAGATTACCAAGCTTTTTGAAGTGTATGTCAAAGGATCTTCTAATGAATCAAGTAACTCATCTATGATAAATACTTCATCAATGAATCAAGAACATATTCCAATTTCAGGAGATGATCTTGCTATGGATGTATTCCATGTAAGTTAATTAAGTATTACTTTTTCTTATTTTTTGACTACTATTTTTATTTAATGTTTTTTCAAACTTGTTAACTTTTTTTAATTTGTGTAGGAGTATGCCAATTATGTGAGTCAACATAACAATACATTTGGAAGGTTTGAATTAGATCTTCATTTAGATGAGGCAAAGCTTGAACCAATGTACTTTGAGAGGTTGAATGTGTTGGACTATTGGAAAGATCGTAGGCAACGTTATCCAAACCTTTCAAAAATGGCATGTGATGTGTTGAGTATTCCAATCACCATAGTTGCCAGTGAATCTGCATTTAGCATTGGTGCTCGTGTGCTTACAAAATATTGATCTACTCTTCTTCCAGACAATGTTCAAGCATTGATTCTAACTTGTAATTGGTTGAATGGCTATGAACAAATGGGTAAGTGCATATACATTACATTCTATTCTATATTACTTTACTATTATTTTTCTAACAAATTATAATATTCTAATTATATGTTTGTGTTTTGATTTTATAGATGAAAAGGAAATTGATGAACCAAAAGTGAAGGAAGTTGAAATTAATTTGTCAAATCATGATTCAAATGTTCTTATTGGACCACAAAATCAAGCCAATCAAATTTGAGCATTTGAATGTTGAGACTTTAGTATTTTAGTGATATTTAAGTTTAGACTTTGATTTAGTAATTACTATGATTTTTTAATTTGTGTTATTTTGAAGTTAAACTTTGAATTGTTTAGTTTTGGATTATATGGATTATGGATGGATTAATGAATTATGGCATTTTTCTATTTTTGATTGGTATTGGAATGTGAGAAAAATGAAAAATTGGTATTGAAATGTGAGGAAAATATATTTTTTTAAATTTTCCTATTTTTAATCGATTTTTATTTTTTAAAACAGGTGGGCCAACCTACGAGCCAACCCGGCGGGTTGGTGGGTTGGGTTGGGTTGAGAAAACTGACTCACTCAAGAAAGCGAGCCGGGTTGGGTTGGGTTGTAAAATTTTGCAATCCGTGGTGGGCTAACCCGCGTGGGCTGGGTTGGCCCATTTTGACAGCTCTAGCCTTGGCCACTTTGGGGTTACTGTGTCATGCTTTAGTCTAGGCGTGGTCACTGTGCTTCCTTTTTGAATTAGCCTGTTGTCTTGGCCTTTTCTTGTACCTGGCTTATTTTATGGCATCTGATGACCTGTAACCTGTTCTTTAATACTTGATCATCTCAATTATTGTTAATATAAGTAATTTAGATTTTACAGCCGTACTGGGGGTGTGACCCTTAGGTGTAACATGTAATCGCTTTGGTTTGTAAACCAAACTGGGGTTATTTGTTTTCCTTACTAAGCCTCTATCCCCAGGGATGTAAAATTCTACTATCTTATTCATTTTTAAACCATTATAAAGGTTTATTTAAATAACCTGAGGTTGTGTGACCATTTTAAGGTTATTAGTGATAACCACTGTGGCCGCATAACAACTCTGAGTTTTTTCAATTCTTTAAATAACTGACTAGTATTCTAGAATCGAGGACTTACATACAGGGTCATACAATGTATGACCATTTCGGGATAGTGAATCACTGGGGTGTCCTGCATCCATGAGTTGAGCTTTTCGTAGGGTGGTGTTATTCACACTAGACCACTTTGTCCTACTTCTCCAGCGTTGTATCATGCTGGTGTGTATATGTCACTGCTGTATTAGTCCTGGATTCCTATATTTTTCACTTAGCATGAATGACCTCTGCCGATGTGGTCTTGCACACATGAATTTTAATCTGGAGTCGTCTCCAGGAATTTCTTAATCTTGCCATACACACCTCTCACTCCTGCCATCAGCATTATTACTTCAAATCTAAGCCGTTCTTTGCATTACATCCTTTGGGGATATTCATACCGAAGCTTAAGATCACTTTCTGGAGTTGTTAATGGCACTCCTCCTTGAATTTGTATTTTTGGCACTTTGCATAGTAATAATAATAAATGGTCTTTGTCAATCTCTGGTCTGATGTGCCATAAGTTCAATCTGAAGTTACTTTCAATGTCGTCTTCATACTTGCCATATGGGCCTTGCGCATCGGTCATCAGAACTTGACACCTTACTACCTACCCCATTTTTATCTGTATAAGAACCATACTACCTGATAATGGGATGCTCTAGGCTCACGGTAATCATAAGTGACCATTCTTCGGGGTTGCAGTTGTTCTTTTCATACTTACAGGTCTCGATAACAGTAGTAGCCAATACCTTTTCCTCCTTTGATTGTGGTTTCTCTTCGTAAATAACTAATGCTGGGCGATCTGTATTCTTTTCTTATATCATTTCATCGACCGGAATCCAAAGTGATGTCAGGCTCTCAACTCTACATCGCCTTACAAAGTAAGTTATTTTATACTCAGGTTCAATGGGTGTCACGACCGAGATCGTGGTGGCGCGGCCGACCCTCAAAAATAGAAATAACTCAGAACAGGGAGTCGCCACCAACGTTTTTATCCACAGGAAAAACATTGGAAAAAAACTTTAACAAAGCATTGGTTAAAAGAGTGAGATTCAAGTTCGGGAGTCGATTACGAGTGGGGAAGGTATTAGCACCCCACATCGCCTGTTAAAAACAATACCAAAGTTGAAAATGCGCATCATGAATAGCCTTAAAATTGTTTCTATTTCTTTTTTCTTGAAAATGAAGGAGACAAACGAAATGAAAAAAAATCTCGGAGTGAGATCAATAGGACGTCTCGTCCAAATTAATCCTGGCTTTAATGGGAGAAAAACGGGAAAAAGAGGAAAGGAAACTAACAAGACGTTACGTCTAAATTAGTCATCCTTTCGTCAAGATACCAGATTGGGAAAGAAAAAGGAGGGGTTAACAGGACGTTACGTCCAAGTTATTCCGGGCTTTTAATGGAGGTACGTATGGAAAGGGAGAGAACGCTAACAAGACGTCTCGTCCAAATTAGTCATTTTCCATCAAAAGGCAGGGTCAAACGGTGAAAGGAGTTAATAGGACGTCTTGTCCAAAATAACCTAATTTTTATGAAAAATAATAATGGCCAGGGAAAAAGAAGAAAATCAATAAGACGTCATGTCTAAATTGACTTCCCTGAAGATGGTAAGGGTTAGATTAATTTTTTAAAAGGAAGAATAAGAAAGGAAAAGAAGTGGGCCTGACAGGAGTGAAGTCCTGCTCCTACGTATTCTCGAGTTTTCGAGAAATCAGGGTTACACAGTTCTTGATGAGGGGTGTTGTTGATGAAGCTAGAGACTTAGTGACGGGTGAAATTCATAGGAAAAAGGGCATACAAGGCGAATTTCTCTGCACGTGTATGAACTTCAGGAATAGTGTAGACAGAAGTACTTCCGCACGACACTGGCTAAAATAACTTTTACATTGATCAAAATAAACACGAAAAAAATGCTTTTTTTTATTATCAGGAGACAGGATAAAAGTAAATTTTAACAATGGAACAACTTTAACTAAGGGAATGAATTAAACAAAAATGACAGACTTGACAAAAGAGCAAATAGTGTAAAAATAACTAATAAAATGAAATAAAAGAGAGATAAAAGTGGAGAGAATTATAACCGGTGTGGGATGCTGTGAAGGAGCCAGTCCTCGAGTATGAGCCGGTGTGGGCTAGAACAGCAACAGTCAAAATGATAGGATTAAATAGCTGCGAGAGCCGGTGTAGAGCTTAGGGGAGAGACGGTATAGGGTTTAATGGAGAACCAGGTTAAAGTAGTGGGGGAACTGGTGTGGAATTGAAATAAGGGGGTTTGATGAGGTTCTGGACGGAGTCAAAGCTATAAGGGAGAACTTTACTTCAGGGTAAGGGCCGATATCCTAGTGACTAGATTCAGAACTTCGGGGCCAGTTCTGTTCTCGAGACAACCAAGAATTATAGTAACTATCTGAAGGATTTAGGGTTTTGAACATCGGAGCAATTTCTCAGGATTCAGAGGTTCAAAGTGGGGGCCATTGTGCCTCTTCAGCTGAGGTATTTGTAGGGCCTTCTGGAGCCTGAGTACTTGAACAGCTCAAGCTCCCACTCACCCATACGTGTAGTGGAGACAGCCTGGCCACTAACAGTTGTGGGGAACAGTGGCTGGTGGTGAGTTTTTTTATTGTTTTAATTTTTATTTTCTGTCTGCCATTTCCTGGATTTCAAGATCTCTTGTAGTACGATTCCAAGTCACAGCATGGGCAGCCGGTCTTTGCAAACGTTGTTACAAAGGTCCGGTTTTGGGTTTATGAAAATGGACACCGGATAATAACGGACACCGGTCTTTGAATGGACTCAGCAAGATGGTGTCCCTTCCATTGGTCACATCGGTGTCTCTCTGCCCCAGACTGGTGTTCCTCTTGTTTTGGACAATGGACATCGTCTCCTTCCCAAACCGGTGTCTGACGATGTTTCACTTCATTTTAACATCAGACGGTGTTAGGGACGATGTTGAGTTCGTTTAATCACTACCGGTGTTCACAGAAACTAGCCGGACCGAAATACGTGTTCATAGATGCCCCTCTTACTTCTTTTTCACAGGAAAAACATGAAGCTTCTTCATGCTTTTGAAGTGAAAAGGAAATAAAGACGTGAACACTGATGTCGGAATCAAGTAATCATCGCCCAATGGACCCCTACGATGTGAAGATGTTCAAACTTTAGACCGATGTGATCTTTTGGATGGACGGTGTTCTTCAACAATTTCAGTGTTCCTTTACACGTGTCACCATATGATTCGTCATGTTGATTTTGAATTTTTACGCCTTTCCTCTAGAATATGGAACATCACAGTGAATGGGCCTATTTTCATGGGCCTGGGCCAGAATATAGAACGTTATGGAATCAACCCCCCCACTCCCTATAAAAGCAGGCACGGGGGTCAAGTCATTTTCACTTGCTTTTTGTTCTGAAACTCTGCTGCTCTAATGTTTGAATCTTCTAGTGTCCATACAATACCCTAGTTCGCACCAAAAGAACAGCCCGCATCGTCTCAGCAGGTACCTTCATACCTTCCTTCTCTTTTTCCATTCTTAGATAGGGTGTGGGGGACAACGGTTCAAGCAGTGACTTCGTCGAGGCCCTGTCCGGACCTCCTTCAATCACATCCCGGTGTCAGTCGGGAAGAGTCACGAGCCGGGGTCAGCATCGCCAACGTGAAGCTACCTCTGGGGTTTCACACCGGCCAACAGTTTCAGGACCTACTCGTTTCTCAACATTGCCATTGTGGGAAACAAGGGAACTAGACACATCGTCCAGATCCCACATATCGTCCTCTTTTAACTTGGGCTCTAGTGAGCGTAGCAGCAGTGCCGATCTATATTTGTCTGACAATATGGCTTTTTACAGTTGCATACCATTTTTTCGCCATACTGTCCGCATGGCTTCTTCTGGAAACTCTTCCACCGGTGTCCCTATCGTCGCAACCAATGCCACTGAGACCAACGTTATCGCACACCAGATCGATTGGCTTGATGAGAAGGCCAAGGACCCTTACTTCTAGATTCATGAAGATCCCAGAAACATCATCTCCCGCTATGCTGAGGATGCTACCGATGTCACTATCGAGGATGTCATCGTTCACTCCGGTGAAGAGCATGAAGATGACTTCACCGTTTTTTGCCCATTGACCTCGGAACGGATTTGCCACTAGCTGGGGTCTAGATATATTTTCATGTACGAGATGCTGTTTTCCAGGAACGACATCCGTTTCCCTCTCACGGAGTTCGAGATGGGAGTACTCTAGTTCTTGGACTGCTCTCCCAGCCAGCTTCACCCCAACGGCTGGGGCTTGGTGAAGTCTTTGGAGGTACTGGGGGAGTACTTCCACTTCATCCCCATCGTCACTCTCTTCTTCATATACTGTAGGGTGATACGCTGGGGTAACACAGGCGGCGGCCTTGGCTTTATCAATCTCCGGTGTGACGTCAAAGTGGTGAACTTTGAGAGCTACACCGAGTTGGCCAAGACGGACGGAGTCAGCTTCAAACACTCCTATGTCAAGGTCGAGGTTAATGCAGGAAGACCGGTGTTCTGGGAGAATTCAGATTTTTCCAAGAAGTTCTACACCGGCTGGACTCATGAGCACTTCCTCTTGACTAGTAATGCTTACTCCATCAGTGAGAGTGTCTTGTCAACTGAGTCCACGAAGGTGTTAGACGCTCTAAAGGGGTACTCCGTCCTTGCCAAAATTTCCTGCAGAAACCTTCTCGGGGAGAAGTCCCGCTGGGATACTTACTTAGGTAGATTTTTTTTATTTTTTTTATTTTTTTTTGTACATCATCTTTTACCGGTATTAACAATGGCTTTTTTTAGGCAAAATAGCTCAGATTGAGATTCTGAAGAAGCTTCAAGAGCAAGCCGAGGCCAGGAACGCTGCTGCTGCCGATGCGGAGAACAAGGTGACTGTGAGGCGTACAACGGCCAAAGTGGTTAGCATCTCGGCTGACAAGGTTGGGAATTTGGCCCTGGGTCCAGCTGATAGGGCCTAAAATAAAAAACGCACCCACACCGACCAAAGTTCTAAGGCCAAAAAACATAAGGCCCAAAGGGCTGAGGCCGGGGAGGAGGCCCAGTGTGAAGAGGAGGCGGCTATCGGTGATGATAATGCCCTGGACCGGACTCAGCCAGCTGACGAGAACGCCCTCCACTGTAACTCCATCATTTCAGAGTTTTTGCAATGCATCGGGGAGACACCGCCATGTGTCCAAATCCTTTTCAAGCTGAAGGACGATCTTCCTGCTCCCGAGACGAGGTGCGCTGTTAAGGGAGCCATCTTCAACTTGATCGAGGTGGCCGGGGTCCTTCAATCCTTAGGTAAATCTTACTACTCTGGTCTCGAGGCTAAACAATGCCTAGACCAGATGAAAGAGGCTGAAGCCCTAAGAGTGGAGGCCCAGACTGCCTTGGCTAAGAGTGAGAAAGATCTGAGCGATCTCACTACGGCGTACAACTCAGCCGCTAAGAAGGCGAATGAGGCTGAGGCCAAGCACAAGGCCTCGGAGGACACTCTTAAAGCTCTTCAGGCTAAGCTAAACGAAGCCTTGGCTGGATGGGCCGAGGTGGAAAAGAAGAATGAGGAGCTTGTAGCCGAGGTCACCGCTGTGAATGAGGCCCAAGTTTGAGAACGACAAGAAAGGGAGGAGGAGATGGCTGAATTCTCAGAATTAGCCGATGTCGTCTTCAACTCTGCTGTTTGTCAAGTTATACATCAGAACTCCACTGTGCAACTTAACTTGAACGGTATAGGTGTCTATCATGAGTTTTATGGGGGGCATCTGTATGCTATGGACCGGGGTCAGGCAGTGGAACCTGAGGATGTTCCTTATGAACCTCTGCCTCTCCCCGAAGGCTAAAGTATGGAGTTGAGGACAGTGTTAGAAGATTCTGAGAGGACAGTTACTGTCGAGTAGGGCTCCCCCACCGCCGGTGTATAAATTAGTTTCTTTTGCTTGCCTTGTTCCGGGATAGGCTCCAGAATTTTAAAAACTTGTAAGGCTGTAGTGCCTCCCCTTTTTTAATGGAATAACTTCTCATACTTTTGTGTTTCTTCTCAATTCCTTAACTCCTTAATTTTCACAAGTTGTTGGACCTTTAACCGATGTGTAACTGATGAAAACTTGAAATAACACCATCCACACAACATCGTCTAATCACCAATTAAACCTTTGGACGGAGTAACAACAATAACATCGTTTTTGGCCCTTTCACATCGTCCATTGGAACCATTTGCCAAATCAAGGGAATCGAACTCTTGGATGAAGTAATAATAATAACATCATTTTCACCTTTTCACATCGTCCATCGAAACCATTTATCCAACCAAGGGAATCGAACTCTTGGACGAAGTAATAATAATAACATCGTTTTCACATCGTCCACTGAAACCATTTACCAAGCCAAACCAATTAAACCCCTTTTAAGCTTTAGTCGGTGTGGAACTGATTGACAACACTGATCTCCTAGCCTAGCCCGGGATTTGGACTTCTGCTTTGATATAACATTGGTATGGCCTCATCGGTTTAGAATAAAATCCTCTGAACCGACGTCAACACCGGATCATTGAAACCCTTTTTTTTAAGAATTGTGGTGATGTCCCAGTTTTAGCAGGAAACGGTTAATCGAGGATCGCCCTTTTTGGCTAATAGGAAAGTAATGGTTGAGGGTGTTGCCTCTCAATTTGATGGAAAAGTAAAGATTGAGGGTGTTGCCTCTTGGTCGGCAGGAAAGTAAAAGGTTGAGGGTGTTGCCTCTCGGTTGATCGGAAAGTAAAAGGTCGAGGGTGTTACCTCTCGGTTGATAGAAAAGTAAAGATCGAGGGTGTTGCCTCTCGGTTGACAAGGTTGAGGGTGTTGCCTTTCGGTTGACAGGAAAGTAAAGGTTGAGGGTGTTGCCTTTCGATTGACAGAAAAGTAAAGGTTGAGGGTGTTGCCTCTCGGTTGACAAGGTTGAGGGTGTTGCCTCTCGATTGACGGGAAAGTAAAAGGTTAAGGGTGTTGCCTCTCAGTTGATAGAAAAGTAGAGGTTGAGGGTGTTGCCTCTCGGTTGATAGAAAAGTAAAAGGTCCAGGGTGTTGCCTCTCAGTTGACAAGGTTGAGGGTGTTGCCTCTCGATTGATAGGAAAGTAAAAGGTTGAGGGTGTTACCTCTTGATAGAGAGAAATGAAACCCTGGGGTGATGCCCCAGTTTAGGAAAGACTAAAGGAATTTTAGGGTTCTGCCTCTTAACAGAGAGAAATGAAACCCTGGGGTGATACCCCAGTTTAGGGAGGACTGAAGGAATTTGGGGTACTGCCCCTTAACTAAAAGAGAAAGACCTGGGGTGATGCCCCAGTTTAGGAAGGACTGGAGGAATCTTAGGGTGCTGCCCCTTGACAGAGAGAAATGAAACCCTGGGGTGATGCCCAAGTTTTGGCTATTGGATGGGAAAAGTATGATGGGCGTTAGTTTCGGTAATGATGATCTTATTGGGGAAGTTTCACTGGGGAAGAAAGGTATGACAGGCCCTCGCCTAATGGCCCTTATGGTTTCCCTAGAAAGAGGATTCGGTAATTTTGCTTGGGGTGAATTCTAGATTTTTGTAAGGGGAAGGGTTGCGCTTGGCTACTAGACCGTGTTTTCACTGGGGACAAATAAGTTTTCCTAAGTCTGATTAGGAAAGGGTCTTTACTGGAAAAAGATGGGTCCAGTCTGTAGGCTTACTCGGGAGGAGTTCTTAATGTGTGTTTCTCTTAGGATGAGTAATGGATTTACTGGAGAAAGAGCTTTGGCGAACACCCGCTTCTGGATCATGGATCCTGGTGAGTAGTACAAAACAAATTGAGACTTTCAGGTGAAACTCCTTAGGGGTTGGCTTCGAAACAACTCATGGATGAAATAGAAATAACTTTTGACTTTGGTGAGCATGTCTAGCGAGGTTGGTTATGCTTGTCTGAAGCAAGGTCTGGCGTTGGGATGCATTTCATTCCCCACAACTTCATGTTTCGACGTTTTCATTTTCATAAATTTCTTAAAAAAAGCTTGTTCATTTATAAGAAGGGTAAATTTTATTTATGAACATCAGGCATGTACATTGGTAATGAAAGTAATGTAAAACAAACAGATGCAACAAGGCATAAAGAATTGAAGATGAGTGGAAAAGGGAAGGCTCATGAATCCTCCAACGATGTCCCGAGAGCGATGAGAACCTTGATTCTCTCTCACGACTTCATGTTCATCTTTTGATTTTTGCTTCTGAGGACATAATTTGATAATAACTCATATGCCCTGGTTGGGTTTTCTTATTTTCTGCTTGAAGGGTTTGTGCAACCGTGCCAGGATTTTTAGGTTTTGATTTTGTCTGAGCTGCCCGTTTGGGTTTTCGACTCACCAAGTAGCTCTAACTTTTGCCTAGGCCGTCTTTTCCGGTTTTCAACCAAGTGAGTTTTTTTTATGCAAAGTATTTCTTCACCACGTCTGCATTTATAGGCATAGGCAAATCCTCTCCATCCATGTTGGTGAAAGTCAAAGCTCATCCGGAGTAGGCTCTTTTCACAACATAGGGACCCTCATAATTAGGTATCCACTTGCCGCGCTCGTGTTTTTGGATTAGTAAAATCTTTTTGAGGACCAATTCTCCTTCTTGGAAATGTTGAGGTCGCACTTTCTTCTTGTACGCCCGCTTCATGCGTTTTTGATACAACTGTCCATGGCAGAGAGCGATTAGCCTTTTCCCATCAATTAGATTTAATTGGTCATACTTGGCCTGGATCCACTCAGCTTCCTCCAGCCTGGCCTCCATGATTACCCTGAGGGAGGGGATCTCTACTTCAAAAGGCAGTACTGCTTCCATCCCGTAGACCAAGGAGAATGGGGTTGCCCCAGTCGAGGTCCGCACCGAGGTCCGATATCCGTGCAGAGCGAAGGGAAGCATTTCGTTCCAATCTTTGTAAGTTACCACCATCTTTTGCACTATCTTCTTGATGTTCTTGTTAGCCGCCTCGACTGCTCCATTCATTTTAGGCCTATAAGGGGAGGAATTGTGGTGAGAGATTCTGAACCTTTCGCAGAGTTCCTTCATCATCTTGTTGTTCAAATTCGTACCATTGTCAGTAATGATCTGGTTTGGTAGGCCGTATCGGCATATCAGTTCACGCTTGACGAATTTAACCATAACATTATTTGTCACATTGGCGTATAAAGCTGCCTTTACCCACTTGGTGAAACAACCGATAGCGACTAAAATAAAATGATGACCGTTCGAGGCTTTTGGCTCAATGGGCCCAATAACATCCATACCCTACATTGAAAAGGGCCACGGTGCTGATAAGACGTTTAGGGATGAAGGGGGTGCATGAATGTGATCGGCATACACCTGACATTTATGACACCTCCGCATATAAGCAAAACAGTCTGTTTCCATGGTCATCCAATAATACTCGACCCTCAAGATCTTCCTTGACATGGCGTGTCCATTCGTGTGAGTTCCAAAAGATCCTTCATGGACGTCTCTCATGATTTGATTTGCCTCAACGGTGTCAACACAACGGAGGAGGACGGAATCATAATTTCTCTTGTATAGTATGTTGCCACTTAAAAGATAACCCATAGCAAGCCTTCTCAAGGTTCGTTTGTCATTATCGATAATGCCTTCAGGGTATTCTTGGCATTAAAGATACCTTTTGATGTCATGATACCAAGGCTTGCCATCTGGTTCTTCTTTTATGACTTGGCAATATACAGGTTCTTGTCGTTTTTTCACCTCAATGAGAGGCACCTCGTATTCACTGCTGACTTCGAACATCACAGCTAAGGTGGCCAAGGCGTCTGCCATTTGGCTGTCGTCCCGCGGAATATGATGGAAGGTAATTTCATTGAACTCTTTGATCATCTCTTTAATGTGAGCGTGATAAGGAACTAGTTTACTATCTCTAGTTTCCCACTCGTCTCTCAATTGATGGATGACCAAAGCAGAGTCTCCAAAAACTCCCAAGGCCTTTATTCCTGTGTCCAAAGCTGCTTGTATCCCTAAAGAACAAGCCTCATATTCAGCAACATTGTTGGTACAATCAAAACATAGCCAAGCGCAGATGGGTATGAATTCCTTGTTAGGTGAGATTAGGACGACCCCGATCCCATGTCCCAGTGCATTGGAAGCTCCATCAAATCTCATGGTCTACCTGCTTTCCTGACCATTTTCTTCTTTAAAAAGAGCTAAGATATCTTCGTCCGGGAAGTCATGCTGCATTGGTTGGTAACTGCTAACGGGCTGATGTGCCAAGTAATCTGTTAGCGCACTTCCCTTTATGGCCTTTTAGGTGACATACGTTATGTCATATTCTGTTAGAAGTACTTGCCAATGAGCAATTCTTCCAGTCAAAGCTGGCTTTTCAAAGATGTACTTAATGGGATCCATCTTAGATATTAACCATGTAGTGTAGCTGAGCATATATTGTCGTAAGCGTCGGGCAGCCCAAGCTAATGCACAGCATGTTCTTTCGAGGGAAGAGTATCTCATCTCACATTTGGTGAATTTCTTGCTTAGGTAATAAATGGCACACTCCTTCTTCCCAGTTTCATCATGTTGACCTAATACGCATCCCATGGATTCATTCAATACGGTCAAATACAGGATCAGTGGTCTCCCAGGAATGGGTGGCACCAAGATTGGCAGCTCTAACAAGTACTATTTTATCTTTTGAACGCAGTTTGGCAATCCTCATTCCATTGCCCAAATTAGTTTTTGTGAAGTAACTTGAAAATCGGCTCACAGGTTGCTATCATTTGGGAAATAAATCGGGCAATATAGTTTAACCTCCCTAGAAACCCTCAGACTTCTTTTTCTGTGTGAGGAGGCGGCATTTCCAGGATTGCCTTGACCTTGTCAGGATCGACCTCTATCCCTCTTTCGCTTACAATGAACCCCAACAGTTTTCCGGATCTCGCACCAAAGGTGCACTTGGCAGGATTGAATCTAAGCTTAAATTTCCTCAGTCGCTCGAAGAGCTTCCTCAGATCAGTAATGTGTCCTTTTTCTGACCTAGATTTAGTGATGATATCATCCACGTAAACTTCTATCTCTTTGTGCATCATGTCGTGGAAGAGAGTTACCATTGCCCTTTGATAGGTTGCCCCCATATTTTTCAATCTGAAGGACATCACTTTGTAGCAAAAGGTGCCCCAAAGAGTGACAAACGTGGTTTTCTCCATATCTTCAGGTGCCATCTTGACCTGGTTATAACTTGAAAATCCATCCATGAATGAGAAGATGGATTGTTGAGCCGTATTATCGACTAGTATGTCAATCTGTGGTAGGGGAAAGTCATCCTTAGGGCTAGCCTGATTCAAGTCTCTGTAGTCTTCAGAACTGGGACTATGTTTGCTATCCATTGAGGGTATTTAGCCACAACCAAAAAACCGGCATCAAATTGCTTCTTAACTTCGTCTTTGATCTTAAGAAGCATCTCTAGTTTCAATCGTCACAGCTTTTGTTTGATCGGTGGACATTCCGCTTTCAAAGGTAACCTGTGTTCCACAATGCTATTATCCAAACCCGGCATATCTTGGTAGGACCAAGCGAAAACATCTCGAAACTCCCTGAGTATCTTAATCAGTTCATCTTACCGCTCCTTGCTTAAGAAGGTACCAACCTTGACCTCTTTAACCTCTCCTTCGTCCCCCAGGTTAACGATTTCAACCTTTTCTTGATGGGGTTGAATTTTCTTATCCTCCTGTTCTAATAACCTTGTTAATTCAGGCGAAGGTTCAAAGTCTTCCTTACCTTCCTTGTTGGCGTAATCGTTCGGATAATTAGAATCGTGAAACAAAACCAAGTTCTCGTTGCTCTCAGATGAACCGTTTTCGGATCTGCATTTGGTTGTATTATAGCGAATGAAAAAGAAAACAAGCAAGTGAAAGGCTTAAGGAAAAGGAATCAAGCAAAGATGAGATATTAGAATCAGATAATGTTCATTAAATCAGATAAATAAACAAGTTTTTTTTGCCTTTATTACAAAAGGGGTCTCAAAGCCTTAGGCATAGCAGAAGGACCAACAAGTCATGAAATAATGTGATTACTTTGGCAAAACATTCATAGTCGTAAGGAACTCCATGATTTCCCAGTCATTCAGCTCCTGACTGGTGAACAAGCATACACAAACTCCGCACTATGGCTGGGATGATTTTCAATCATGGCCACTTGATCTGGATGCATTATCCCTGTGCTCCGAAAGCTCTGATAGAGGTCACGAATGAGGATTCTCGCGGTGTTGAATTCTTGACCAGTGAGGTGAGCCATCCTTCTTTCCTTCCTTTCCTCCCCAACCCTCTTCTTATCAGTGGCCGTGGGTTTGTATCCCAAACCATATCTGTCTTTATTCTCTGGAAGGCACACAGGTTGGACTCTCCCTTCCAGTTAATGCCCCGGTCCTTTTCCTGGCTTGTATCCCTCCCGCAACATTTTTTTTGCCACTACTAGGGGTACATTTGGAAATGATGTTCTTATAATGCTTGTCGCATTGGCTATTTCCAAAGCCTGGAATGAAGTTTAGAGGGCTTCCTCGGCTGCTTCGATGTACGGGGTAGTGACAGGCTTGCTAACCAAAAGGTCCTCTTCCCCAGAAAGAATCAACTAGTTTGTTGTCAATGATGAATTTCAACTTCTGATGTAGCAGAATCAACTGCCACAGGGTTGGTGATGACCACGTCTATACTGTATTTCCATGGCACGACATGGGAATCCTTAAAAGGGAACGGAGTAAGTGCTCACACTGAAATAATAGTTTTGGTAGAGCTGGAGTTGCTGGTGTGTTTTTGTTGTAGAATATGACCAGGGGTTTTAGAGCCTGCGCCCCGGTCTATTCTTTTACCATGTTTATTTCGCCATCACGGCACCTGCAGATTTCCACAATGTCACTATCTATGAGCTCTTGAAGGGCCTTTTGGAAGCCTCATTGCCCCACAGATTATTCATCATTGTACTCTTCATCCCATGACCCTCTTATCAGTCCCTTTTCAAGTAGGAGGGAGCGAATCACTTCCAAAGGCATTGTTATGTCCTCAACCCTCAAAATACATTCTTCTTCTTCCCCAACAACATTAACCCCTGACCCTCCGTGGTTGGGCAAAGGGTTTGTTGTCACACTTGGGCTCTACTCCCGAAAACTTATCTAATCGGCTCTGATCAGATCCCTTACCTTGAACTTCAAAGCCAGGTAATTTTCTGTAGATTGCCCCGGTGTGCCAGCATGGTAATCACACCTTACATTTGGGTCATATCCTCTTGGGTAAGGTGGCTGAAGTGGCCTCAAAGGACAGGGAACCACCAATGTATTTTTGATAAGATGAGGGAGAAGCTCGGTATAGGTCATGGGGATGGGATCAAATTGAATCTGGGTGCGGTCATTGTTCTGCCTCCTTGGGTTTGGGTTTGGCAGTTGGTTTATGTGCGGTGGTTGGTACGGCACTTGGGGTGGTTGGTGTGGTGCTTGTGGTGGGGTTGGTGGTCGGATAACAGGTGGTCGGAAGTGGGGTGGATTTGGATTCTGAATTGCAGCCACATATAGGTGTGGTGCGTTAGGATAAACCAGTGGAAAGGTGATGGGGGTAGGCGGCATCGACTGGTTTCTCTTCTGGTTATAAGAGATCGAGTTAGTTTCTCCATCTCCTTTCCTGCCCTCTCCGAGTGCTGGCTTTTTTATAGTTCCTGCCCCAGATGGGCTTCGTGCGATCTTTCCAGTTCGTAGTCCATTTTCTATTCTTTCTCCAATAATAACAATATCGGAGAAATGAGATGAAACACTCCCAATCATCCTATCATAGAAAGGTGACTGGAGTGTATCGATAAACATAGAAACCACTTCCTTTTTAGACGAGGGAGGGTTAACTTATGCCTCTACCTCACGCCAACGCTGGGCGTACTCTTTGAATGTCTCGTTGTCTTTCTTTGTCATATTTTGTAATTGTACTCTATCTGGTGCCATATCCAGATTGTATTTATACTGTTGCATGAAAGCGTCTGCCAGATCTTTCCAGCAGCGTATACGAGACCACTCAAGATGGTTATACCAAGTAAGGGCCGCTCCAGCCAGGCTGTCCTGGAAACAATGAATCAACAGAGGGTCATTGGAAGTATGTGATGCCATCTTCCGACAATACATGGTAAGATGATTCTTTGGGCAGGTTAACCCCATGTATTTATCGAATTCCAGCATCTTGAACTTGGGAGGGATAACGACATCGGGAATTAAGCAGAGTTCTACAATACTTCCCATCCCAAATCCTTCCATCCTTTCTATTGCTCTCAACCTTCTTTCCAAGATTTCTATCCTTCCTTCTTGGGTAGTAGCACTATCACTTGGACCAGTGGTAACGTGATGACTTGTATACCCGAATGGCTGGTGGACGTGTGTCGGTCGGTATTTAATAAGGTAACGTGAGGTCTGGTAGTAGCTTGGGTCATGTAGATAGGTTGGGTAGACTGTGTCTGGGTAGCTTGTGTTTGGACTTGAGCCGTTTGAAATTCCCGGATGGGTGGAATGTTTGGCTGAGTGGTGTGAGGAATCGGCTCCTGGTAGTTAGGCTCTTCTTGGAACGGGGGAAAATACCCTGGCGATAAGCCATATAACGGAAAGGGTATAGCATTACCCTCCGCATCCACAAAGGTATGCTGCTGGATGTCAGCAGGGTTTGGTCTCCTTATGCGGACAGTAAGGGGAGGCGCTGTCAGGTTAGGATTCGGTTCTCCAGACGGACCCTGAGGGTGTCGTGGGGTAGGTGGCTGTTGCCTAACGTCTTTAACTCTCGCGGAAGAACCCCCTTCCATGACCCTCTTCTCTAGAAGCTTGGCCATCTCGGCCATTTGTTCCTTCAACTGACTGAGTTCGGCTTTCAAACTCTTACTCTCTTGTTCTATTTCAGCCATGAGTTTCTTTCTGAGCCTAGTCCCGTAGGGATGCTTACCCGTAATGTCTAAAGGAACACAAAGATTTGTTAGAAAAATAAAAAAGAAATTAAGGGAAACAATAAAACAAAGATAGAAAGATATGCACGGGATGCAATTCCGAATTCAACGCGTATCCTCTGACCGTTCCTCAGAACGTCGCGTTCAAAAGTACTAGGTAAAGCAGTAAAGTGGAAATTAACATGAGACAATTGTGGAGGCAAAATACTTCATTATTTCATACTTCCAAAAAGATACAATGTCATCGTAGAGGTTTGAATTACAACATTTCAGTCGTTCCTGGCTTGGGCGATCATAGCCTTCCTTGACAATAATTCAAAAATGACAAAATCTATTTTGGGGTGGAGACAGGATTAACCATCCCTTCGGCCTATTTTAGCATTGATGGAAGATCTTCCAGGACTCCGTTGGCTAAGTATGTCAGGTTGGCAAAGCAATCCATCCATGAATGAATGACTTCGTCTTGCCGAGCCAGTTCAACTTCTAAAAGATGTGTGGCCTCTTGGCAACGTTGCTCAATATCAATGGCATTTTGTCGTTCATCATTTATTTCCCGCTCACCGGCTCTCATTACTTCATCAAGTTGTTGCTCCAATTTGTGGACCTGGGATTGTAGTAGCTCTTTTTGTACCAAAGTCTCCTTTTCCCTTTCTTTGGATTATGCCAGCAAGTCTTTTAGAAACTGTTTTTCAGCTAGAAGGGCGTCACTTTGCTGGCACTTCATTTTAAGTTGAGAATTAGCTGCACGAAGGCACTGGTCTTGTTTCGCCCTGTAGTCTTCTTCAATCTTCCATTTTTTCGTATCTCATCCATGGCCTGTCTTCCTTCTGAGTTTTCTTTCTTCTGAAGAGCACATTCTTGTTGACATCTCAAAAGGTCTTCTTCTAGCTTTTAATTCTTAGTCATCAACTCCTCTATCTGAGCCTTTAAAGCCTGGGTGGCTTTGTCCTCTATGATGAGTGGTGGAGCGAGAATGCTTGTAGACCGGTATGAGGGACTTTTGAAGGGTAATTTTATAATGGAAACCCTGTTCAGGACCCATTCATAGTATTCTGCCCCCAAAGCGTGGCTTCGCGCCCCTAATTCCTTTCCCATCTTGTGGACTTTCTTCCACGTATTGGCTATGTCCCGAACGGCAAATGTATAGTTTCCTTTCGCATAATACAAAACAAAAGGAGTGAGCAGCTCTTCATTTGGTGGCCCAAGCAAAGGATAGGCCAACTGCCGCTTGGCTATGGAAAGATTATAGTTGATGCACCTCATTGTGCCAATAAGAGGAACATGAGGGTAGCTTCTACAATGATGAATGATTGAATTGGCCTTTAGCCATTGAGGATACTATCTGACCTTCTCAGCTGTAAGACCCACAAGATGATTAGCCCATTCACGCCCATTCTTTGTTGCCAACTAACACAATTTTAGGTCAGAAACTGGATACTCGGCCTTACAAATTTGATGGAAGGCGTGAGATGTAAGCCACACATACAAAACGGGTAAGCAGCAAATGATCCTTTTCCCCCTTGTATGTGACAGAAATCCATGGTGTAATATACATTGGCCAGCATTGCTGTAACTGGATTCTCAAGCCTGTGTTTGCGAGCGGCAAAGACATTGATGACATCATAATCTACATAGTTATCCAAGTTAAGGAACAAGACAACCCCGTAGATAGTAAGTGCTAAGGTGTCCATGAAGGCCTCCCATTCTTCCTTATCTGCCAAAACCTGCATGTGCTTCTCAAGAAATTCTCGAGTAAACCTGGGAACTTGATTTCTATTCATTTGTGCGCTTTTTAATATCTCAGGACTAATTTTTAAAATACGGGAGACAGAAGTGACGATTACATGATGGTCGAGACGACGATAAGGGATCTGTCCTTCCAATGACATCCCCATAATTTGTTCATATTCTTCTATAGAAGGTGCCAGTTGAAAGTCTCTAAATATGAAACAACGGGGGGTGGGTCATAGAATTGTGCCAAGGCTGTGATAGCTTTGGTTTGCACTTCCACCTCCAAGAATTTTAGAACCCTTCCATATTTTCAGGTAAAAGCCATTTTTTGAGTCAGGTTTAATTTTTTCCTCATTGCTTGTAGACTACCAGTATCAATCTTCTTGGCCTTAAGATGTAATATCTTCCTCAATTCTGTCACATCTGTACCACAATTGTCATGTCCCATGTTAATTTCCATACTTGCTTAGAGATACTGCTAAATTCTGAATAGTTTCCTGCGAACACCAAGACAAAGAAGAGGAATCAGTCATCGTCATGTTTTGAAACCGGTATTTCCCCATTGATTTAATGCAAAGCAATTTTTACTTGGGGAAGCAGCGATTACCAAAACTTGTGCAAGTCCAAGCCTAAAGGGTCATAGGTTTTCTAATCGTCATTGATGCCCTAGTTGGAGGGAAACAAAATTATTTTTTCATTTTCTTTTTGACGACTAGGAGAATCTATGACTCAGGACTTAGAAGTACACGATGAAAAGGGAATTACCCACCCGCCTGAAGATTATTGAGTATTTCAAAGAATGAGCCATTATTTCAAAATAAAGCAATCCTTCGATGGATAGGCAATTCATTCATTTGGACTAAAAGGGAAAACGAGAATGACATTAGGTAAAGTATAGCCCGCCCTTTCGTGGCCTAAATCGGGTTTTTTTGAAAGTCTTTTCTAGGCCCTACGGCTTGTCTAAGAGTGACTCCTCACATTGGGTGGCTTGCACTAGACTTCTAGAAGGTCACTAGAGCCAAGATCCTACTCATGATGTGGTCACAACAGTAGGGAATCTACTAGGTACGTACATCATGAAAGGTCGAACTCTAGTTAGGGTTCTTACAATCACCGGATGGGAAGTACATCCCAAACGACACCGCTACCAACCCCTCCTAACTTAAGTTTCATTTGAGGTCTGGGTATAGGGCGCCACTCATAAGTGTATGCAAAAATATGAGTGTAGTATGTGAAAGGGCATTCAATACCTGTACCTTACCCCATCCTGCACAGTGAACAAACATAGGACAACAACAACAAAGTCGTCTACCCTAGGGTTTAACAATTATACAGAAAAATAACATAGAGTCACCTACCCTAGGGTTCAATAATCATGTAAAACATTGACAGTACATAAACGACAAAACATAACTGGAATTAAAAGCAAACATATACAATTATCAACAAAGATAAAATAAAAGAAGAAATTAAAACAAACAAAAGGCTGTATAAGAAAAACATGCACTTTCAACCTAAATGGCCTGACTCTCAATTATTTGTCCCCAGCAGAGTCACCATCTGTCGTGATCGAGATCACGGCGGCGCGACCGACCCTCAAAAATAGAAATAACTCAGAACAGAGAGTCGCCACCAACGTTTTTATCCACAAGAAAAACATTGGAAAAAAACTTTAACAAAGCACTGGTTAAAAGAGTGAGATTCAAGTTCGGGAAACGATTACGAGTGGGGAAGGTATTAGCACCCCACATCGCCTGTTAAAAACAATATCAAAGTTGAAAATGCGTATCATGAATAGCCTTAAAATTGTTTCTATTTCTTTTTTCTTGAAAATGAAGGAGACAGACGAAATGAAAAAAAATCTCGGAGTGAGATCAACAGGACGTCTCGTCTAAATTAATCCTGGCTTTAATGGGAGAAAAACGGGAAAAAGAGGAAAGGAAACTAACAAGACGTTACGTCTAAATTAGTCATCATTTCGTCAAGATACCAGATTGGGAAAGAAAAAGGAGGGGTTAACAGGACGTTACGTCCAAGTTAATCCGGGCTTTTAATGGAGGTACATATGGAAAGGGAGAGAACGCTAATAGGACGTCTTGTCCAAATTAGTCATTTTCCATCAAAAGGCAGGGTTGAACGGTGAAAGGAGTTAATAGGACGTCTCGTCCAAATTAACCTAATTTTTATAAAAAATAATAATGGCCAGGGAAAAGGAAGAAAATCAATAAGACGTCACGTCTAAATTGACTTCCCTGAAGATGGTAAGGGTTAGATTAATTTTTTAAAAGGAAGAATAAGAAAGGAAAAGAAGTGGGCCCGATAGGAGTTAAGTCCTGCTCCTACGTATTCTTGAGTTTTTGAGAAATCAGGGTTACGTAGGGGTGTTGTAGATGAAGCTAGAGACTTAGTGACGGGTGAAATTCATAGGAAAGGGGCATACAAGGCGAAGTTCTCCGCACGTGTATGGACTTCAGGAATAATGTAGGCAGAAGTACTTCTGCATGATACTGGCTAAAATAACTTTTACATTGATCAAAATAAACACGAGAAAAATGCTTATTTTTTTATTATTATTATCAGGAGACAGGATAAAAGTGAATTTTAACAACGAAACAAATTTAACCAAGGGAATGAATTAAACAAAAATGACAGACTTGATAAAAGAGCAAATAGTGTAAAAATAAATAATAAAATGAAATAAAAGAGAGATAAAAGTGGAGAGAATTGTAACTGGTGTGGGATGCTGTGAAGGAGCCAGTCCTCGAGTATGAGCCGGTGTGGGCTAGAACAGCAGCAGTCGAAATGATAGGATTGAATAGCTGCGAGAGCCGGTGTGGAGCTTAGGGGAGAGACGGTATAGGGTTTAATGGAGAACCATGTTAAAGCAGTAGGGGAACCGGTGTGGGATTGAAATAAGGGGGTTTGATGAGGTTCTGGATGGAGTCGAAGCTATAGGGGAGAACTTTACTTCAGGGTAAGGGCCGATATCCTAGTGACTGGATTCGAAACTTCGGGGCCAGTTATGTTCTCGAGACAACCAAGAATTGGAGTGATTATCTGAAGGATTTAGGGTTTCGAACACTGGAGCAATTTCTCAGGATTCAGAGGTTTAAAGTGTAGGCCGTTGTGCCTCTTCAGCTAAGGCATTTATAGGGCCTTCTGGAGCCTGAGTGCTTGAATAGCTCAAGCTCTCACTCACTCATACGTGTAGTGGAGACAGCCTGGCCACTAGCAGTTATGGGGAACAGTGGCTGGTGGTGAGTTTTTTATTGTTTTAATTTTTATTCCCTGTCTGCCATTTCCTGGATTTCAGGATCGAATCTTGTAGTGCGATTCCAAGTCACAGCATGGGCAGCCGGTCTTTGCAAACGTTGTTACAAAGGTCCGATGTTGGGTTTATGAAAACAGACACTGGATAATAACGGACACCGGTCTCTGAATGGACTCAGCAAGACGGTGTCCCTTCCATTGGTCATATCGGTGTCTCTCTGCCCCGGACTGGTGTTCCTCTTATTTTGGACAACGGATGTCGTCTCCTTGCTAAATCGGTGTCTGACGATGTTTCACTTCATTTTGACATTAGACGGTGTTAGGGATGATGTTGAGTTTGTTTAATCACTATCGGTGTTCACAGAAACTGGTTGGACCGAAATAGGTGTTCACAATGGGGATCTTAAATTCATTGAGGTAGGCAACTGACGTTAGACCGTTTAGATGTCCCGAGTTCACATCGGTGGTACTCCTGAATTGGAGAAGTGATTTACTCTTCCTCACTTGTTGTATCAATTATGCTTGTAGGGCTAGATGACCCATATCAATAGGGACGATCCTTCGGGATTTCTTTTCTACCGTGATTCATGATTAACCTCTTGTTGTGATATGCGACTCATATTTACGCGATCCCACCAAGCGTACCAATGTTCTGTCCCAGAACTGGGGTCCAAGAGAGAGGACCCGCACTGGGGTCCAAAAATACATATGTCTGGGTTTGTTGGATTGGATGACCTCTGGGATGGACTGTCGTCATATGGTAATGCCTTGAGCTCCTCACACCGGCCTAACGTGTTAGGATGTGAAAGGGGGTGGTACCTGTAAAGACACTCTAACGCTCAAGTCCGTTCGGATTCTAACGTCGGAGCTATATCGGGTCTATGAGATGGGTACTAGGAGCTTACCACTTATGAGGACATTAGTTGTATTTATAGTGATGGAGTGTCACTGTAGTGTCTCGTTCTATGTGTCAAATCTGGTCCATACATGTGGGCTTACTACAGATTATGACTGGTATAGGCTGTTTAGCCCTCTCATGACTCCGGTCGTATGGCCACTCAAAGGGGCTCTGACTACGGCCGAAGTAGGGCTATGCCATACTGGTGCAATTGGGTATTTGGATGGTGTGTTTTCCTCTTAGGGGTCCATATCAATTGAAGTGAAGATTATGGGTTGGAGTCGATCTAAGAGTCTGGGGGCTGGTATCGAGCATGGATATCGACCCCGGATCAAGTTTCTCTTCTATACATGTCTTACCTCTCTATCTTCAAGTGGGTTTTACTGGGTCATCGAAACCATTCATAATGGATTCCAGTGGTCATTTAAGTCATTCAACAACCTGACCCTTTCAAACTTAGTATAAGTTATATGTTGAAGTAGGTGGATGGTGGTAACTTTCTATTCAATGATGAATGAGATTAAGAGAGTGTACGAAGAAGTTTATCTTTTTCCTCTATATGAAGAGTTGATGATTTGCCTTGTTTCTTTTTTCCTAACAAGTAATTACTTCTATTTTTGTTGACACACTCTTTTCTTTTGTAGTTATTTGTTCTAACTTGGGTTGTTTTCAAATGGCACTAACATAGAATCTTTTAGGATACGTTTAGTTACAAAAAATTATTCTAGTTTTATGAGAAAAGTTTTCTGCTTGTTTTCTAAACTTTTCATCTCCAAGAATTCTTGAAAAAACTTTTCCACTTTTGAGTTTTTTTGGAAAACTTCTTTAAAGACTTTTATGTTTTCTTAAAAAAATAGAAAAATTAGTTTTTTAGTTTTCTTTGAATATTTTGTAAACAAACACCTTTTCTATTTTCTTAACTTTTTTAAGAATAGTTTTCCATTTTTCTTAAAAAACTTGCGAACTAAACACAACCTTAATATGCCTTTTAAATTGGTTGTGTTCTCATGTTGTTCATGCATATGTTTAACTACTTCTAACACCAACTCATAATGATGAAATCATGAAAATGTATATGGTTTTAATAAAATATAGAGATAGAAAAATAGAGATAAATGAAAACTATAATTAGTAATTTACATATAATATTTGTGTTGACTATATTAGAGGAATGAAATGAAAAGAAAAAATATTATGAGAAACCTCCTGAACATAACTGACCAAGGAAGAAGGACATAAATTATGGATAACCAAAATTAAGATAGAATGACCTAACAATACTAAATGATTAACACACTTATTACATTCTTGGAAGGTATGACCAATAATAAAGTTATTGTGAAGAGTCCTTCTAATTTCATCCTCAAGACTACAAAGATAATAAGAAGATTTACACCCTTGATGAATCAAACTCAAACATTCTTAAATTCTATTTCAATGATGAGCTTACTCATGCCAAATTGAATAGCCACCATGAGACCATGTCAAACACCTCACAATTCAGCCTTCAAAATGAAACACTTATCGACGTTGTAAGAAAATGATCGCACAAAACTACCATCATGACTTCTAATAATCCTACCATAATAAGTTATTTTAGATCCCACCGAGATCGAAACCATCAATACATTGAATTTATGAAAGCCACTGGGAGGAAATCCCCATAAGTTAAAGCCTCATTCTTCCCCCGTACATTGTGTATCAATAAAGGATACATCAATCTAGATTTTATAAAAGAATCTTAGCCAACAATTTAGGTTCTAATAGAACCAAAATCTAGCATAGTTTTTTTTTTCAAATATGGTTGTTCCTATTCAATCAAAGGAACTATATAGTTACATGAAAGAATATATTCCATCTTATCACTTCAACCATTTTATCATATTATTGCAAATTAAAATTGAGCTAATCATAATTGCCTATACTTAAAAAAAGGGAACCATATATCATTATCCACCAAACCTTCCAAAATATCCAATGTAAGAGAATAATCATGTAGAGCATGAGTGGCATATTTCATATCACCTCCATACCTTAAACAACCAACATCACCTGTTGTTCCTTTACATTTCATCTCCATGTTCGTTGATAGTTTACATTGATATGCCTTCCAGCAAAAAATTATTTTTTGATGGGTCGAGTCACTTCGATAATAGATTAGTAAACTTGTCCTTGTGGGCCAACATTCCCTAATTCTCTAACACAACAAAACTATCCAAAATAATAAACACACCGATAAAGATGAGGCATATATCTCTATGTTCTTACCACTTGAACCATTTAGGACTGTAACAACCACCATCTACTGTTAAATAAAGGCTTCATGAGATGTCCATTCCATCAATCAACTTTAATAAACCATGAGATAGGAAAGTTTCTTTGCCAATCAGGAACTATACCCATGCATGGTAAGTAGAAGGGCCTATATTAGGGATAATATGATCAAGCCAAAAGAGTAAAATGATCATTCCCTTGGGGCCAACATAACTCCTTCAAAAACATATCTCAATAGTGAACAATACCTTACCAAATTATAGATTTTTGGCCATAATGATTAACGGTAGGAATACTAAAGTTGCCATATTGGTATTTATGTCACATTACTTGGACCCATAATATATATGGGTCCTTAATAAGATACAAATTGAGTTTCATTAAGAAAGCCTCATTCATATTTCTAAGGGAGCAAAAACCTAAACCCTTTTTTACCTTGATGACTACAAACCGTGACCTATGTGATCGAATAAACCTTTCTCCTCCTTTAAGTCATGTCCTAAATAAAATTGTGAAAAAATATTCCATTTCATCACACACATCGATTGGAATATGAATGATTTGTATGATAAAATCTGGGATGGACATTATAGCAAACCGAGCTAAAGAAACTCTCTCCCACAAACGATAAAGATTTAATCCTCCAATAATAAGGTTTTTTCTTCACTTTGTTAATAATACAAGAAAACAAACTTTTATCTACATGATCATGTATAATAAATACTTTTAATTAACAAGAATAATAGGCCTCTACTAACAAGATTCACAAGATCACCACCCACCGATTTAGAAAAAAATAAACTAGATATAACTCTAGTAATTTCACGGCTTGGTAGCATGCAAGGCATAACAAGAGCCTTATAAACTACCTCTAATTGCTTCATTGAAACCTTAAAAATAATAAATTAGAAATAACATGCCTTTTTTAACCATATCTAAATGATTTCTAATCACCATTATCAACATAAAACTTAATGATTTAGCTTAGGCATTCCATATCCAAAACAAACATATAAGGAGAAAGATGTTCTCCTTGGTGGATACCTCTCATAGGTGAAAAGGAATCAGAAAATTCATTTCTTAATCACTAAAACTTGATGAGGGGGGAGGTGAGCTCATCATAAAGTCTCCACAATGAAATGTCTATTCATTTTATCATATGCTTTCATCATATTAATCTTTAGCACCATAAACCCCTTGCCATCACTTACAACCTGTGCATCATGGATAATGTCTCGAAGGCCAAGTATATTATATGTCCCATGTCTATCTTGAAGAAAGGACAAGTATAATATATTTCCTATGTTTACCTTGAACAAAGGAGCATTGGTGAAGGTTAACCAATTTGGTCATTAAAGGACAAGGCCTATTAGCATTAATTATGAAAAAAATATGTAACTCTTGGTATAAAGAAAGATCAAGTGAAAATGAGTCGAAGATTCAAGAACATGTATCTTCGAAATCAAAGTGATTGATGTATCATTATCTCTTCCAGTCAAATAAGGATAATTCTAAAGCTCTTGAATAAAACTAATCATCGAATGAAAGATAATATCCCATTTACTTTTGTAAAAAATGGCATAAATTTCATTGGCCTTTGAAGCCTTTAGCAAACCCATCTCAAAGAGAGCATATTTTGTCTCTATATGCCCAGGAACCTTAGGCCCAACCCTAAGGGTAGTCCATAAATACCTATGCATTGGGCCTATAAATTTCAAAAAGTTAGCTTTGATGTTTTTCCTTTTAAAAATTTCTTTTTATATGAGTAACATACTTAACGAGACAACAAATGTGTCGATGATGGAAGATGACATAGGCATTGAAATAATAAAAAATGTATGACATTTTTCTTTCAAAATAACTAATGATATTTGTTATTTTTATGAAATTATTTATGTATTCTTACAAGATACATGTATGCATATTGAAATCAAAATTTAAATACATGAGACCCTTATATATATATATATATATATATTATTTTGTCATGGCTCCACAAAATGTCAAGACTAGCACTAGGGAATCCTATTTAAAGCCCAGACCTTCAAGACTTCTAACTGAAAAAAAACAACATGAATATAGATGATACAAAATAGTAAATTCCCACTTGTAAAGATATTATTCAATAAAGATAAAAAAATATGTCTAATCTTATTCTCATCGTAAAATCACGCAATGACATTTCTAAGAGCTTCAGTTCTTTTATGAGCTCTTCTAATAAGAGTTATTCAATGATAAAAGAATAAACTCACTGGTTGGTCCCTTACTTTGTTAACAACATTATAATAGGTCCCTAAAAAAAATTAAATACCACTATTATTTCTTGATGTCATCATGCCTACAAGTCCTTATCCATAACGTCTCTCTCACCATTATTAATTTAGGTTTATTTATCACATTAAATGTTAGATGTTTCATACATGTGAATCCCATCCATGACATTCTTGTTCAGACTTAATCTTTCCCCCTTTTCTACCTCTTGTTCTCTTCCTTCCTCCTTTCTTCTCCTTCTCCTTCCTTTTCCATCCCTGCTCCAAACCCAACTTCTCATTCTTCCCTCACTCCTATCATGCCTTTATTCTATGTGTGGGTCATGGCAAGAAACTACATAATCTCTAATCACTTTCACCATCAATTACCCAAAGTGTCATTTAGAGATACACAACTTCAAGCATATGATATGATCTACAAGAGAGGTTTTCTTAAAGTGACATGTCCCGCATTGTTGACCTCCCATACAAAATTAGGAGACTTAAGTTTCACTAACTATTTCATCGAGTTAAAAATCCTTTGGGATGAGCTAGAAATTTTCACCTCCACATGTTTGTAGTTGTGCCATTAAATGTCTTGCAATGCTTTTGTCAATATTAAAATCAGGAGAAGGTGGTCAAGTTCCATAGAAGATTAACAATAGCCATTCCACTATAAAATCACAAATCATACTGATTGCCCTAGTGCCAACACTCAACCGTGTCTTCTCCTTATTTGTTCAACAAGAGAGACAAATACTTGGAGACAGTGAAACATTCTAAGATAATGACAGTTGCTGAAGGGGAATAACAAGGGAAATGGTAAAGGACACAACGTTCCTGGTTCTGGAAGAAGTAATATTTCTTAGTTTCGACTCAACTCTAGTTGATCTTGACACTAAAAATGTGTAGTCATTGTGGAAGGCCAAGTCACGTAGAAGACTCTTGTTAACTAAAGGCATAAGTCCCCATCTCATTTCAAGTTCACCAAGCAGAAAAGAGAATATCATGTGATTGTTAGCTTCCTCCAGGTTACATGCGTACATTTCCCTTGATAGATATATCATGCATATAGGGTATACACCATAAAGGCTTAAAATAACCAAATTTCTAGAACAAATGCTTGCTTGTCTAGTTGTTGCTGCTGCCTTTGGAGTGATTACTAGTATAATAAGAATTGCATCAAATTAGCATCCTTGTGAATTCTTTTATTTTCATACGATATTCCAACAGTTATTAACCTCACTTTTATATCATCAGGGAAATGCAACATGTTGGTCACATTATTGCTTCACTAAACCAATGAAACGTGACTGGTTGAGATTTAGCACAGTATCATAGCACTAGAGCTATGAAGTAAGCTAAAAATAAAAAGCTTTGCATAATCTAAAGCCTTTTGCATTTGGATTTATGTTGGGCAAATCTAAGAGCGTGTTTAGTTCGCCCTTGGTTTCTCTGTTCCCCTCCGTTCTCTTGCGTTCCGTCGCGTTGAACGCGGCCCGTCTCCCTCCACGCGTGTTTGGCTGCGACGAAGAGCTCCGTTCCGTCAAGGCGAACGGCAACGCGCTCCGTTGGCCAGAAGGAGCTTCGACCAGCTTCAACCCAACGCCAACGCGATCTGTTGGGAGAAAGTCGAGAGTACCCCTCCCAACGGTCATAACACGTGCCTCCCTCTCGAATCTGAAGCTGCAGGAGCCGCCGCCCACTGAAGGACCTCAGCCACCGTTCTTGAGTCCGCTCAACGCCAATTGTGGAAAGTCTTTCTTACCCCTCATCCTGTTTCTCTTTTCCATCTCTCTCTGTCTCTGCATTTTTTGTTCAGTGGGTGGGATCGGGACAAGGGGGTGGTTGTGGGTTCTGTTGGGTTTGGGTTGGGGGTTGTCGGGTTTCAGTGGGAAGGTTGTTTGGGGTTGGTGGGGGCCATATAGGGCCGTTGGGCTTCTTGGGATGGGTTGTGTGGGGCTGGGCTCGGAGTGGCGTCGGGGCCGGGGTGAGGTTCCCAGGAACGGGGGGTTGATGTGGGCGGTCCTTGGGGAGTAGGATCGGGGTTTGTTGGGTTTTGGGAAGGGGGGTGGTGGGTGGTGGTGGGTCGGGGGCGTCGTTGGGGTTGTTTGGGGTTGGGTTGGGTTGGTGATGGGTCGGGCTTGGGTTGGGCTCGGGCTCGGGTTGTGGGGGGTATGTGGGTTGGGGTGGTGGTGGCCGTGGTCGGTGGTGGTTGCAGGTGGTGGTGGCTGTTGTGATGGTGGCTTGGTGCTGGCTGTTGTGATGGTGGCTTGGTGGACGGTGATGATGCTGAGGAGATGATGGATGGTGCTGGTTGGTGTGGTGTATGGGTGTGCTTCTGTTGGCGGGTGTACCATAACATTTTTTGGTTTTTGATTTTAATTTTTTTTAAAATATAATATGTATTGTTTTGAGGTTTGTGTAATTATTTGTTGTATGATTATTAGGTTAGGTAATTTCATTTAGTTTCGTATTTATTAAATGAATTGTTTATGTTTAATTATAATTTAGGGTTTAAAACATGTTTAAATTAATTAGAGTTAAAGACGCGTAATGAACGACGAATAATGAGCGGCAAAACGTGAGAATCGTAAGCTTTTGCGTATATGCGATAATTTACCCATGATGCGTAAATAACAAGGAGTAATTCGAAAATGTATGTTACATTGTGTAAATAACGAGTTCGTAGCGAGTGGCGGTTAATTATAACCAATTTATTACATGTAATTTATAAACAATTATTTGATAAATTTATTACCTTTAATATAAAAAAATAATAAAAGGTTGTAATTTATTAATTTTACTATAATAAAAATAATAAAATATATTTATAATTTATAATATATAAAAATAATCACATTAATTTATTAAATTTCATACCCTTTTTCTTTAATATTATACATTTAATATTAATATAAACAAATATACACATTCATTATATATATTTAAATTCATACCCTTTTTGGTAATTTTATCCTCAAACCCCATTTCCCTAACCCAATTTCAATACAAACCAAACATAATCACTACAACTCAACTCACTTTAACTCAACTCTCAACTAAACAAAATTTCATTTACAAAACCTCAGTTTTCTAAACTCTATTTATAAAACCCCAGTTTTCTAAACTCTATTTACAAAACCCCAGTTTTCTAAACTCCATCAACTCAACTTTATACCAAACACCGCCTAAATCATTTTTTGCAAGATTAAAATTCTAGAAGAAAAGAATAATGCAAGGAGAAGTGTTTGGTAAAGCAAGACTTGCATTTATAGTACTCTGAAAAGACTAGGGACGGTTCCAATCTAACAAATGAACACCTGTCTTACTCTTAGCTCCAATTTTTTCTCTCTATGCCTTGCTCCATTTGAACTCCTTAAGATTTCTTTTTTGATACTGAACTCCTTAAGATTCATTACTTGTAACTTTTTCTTAAATCATAAAAATGCTATCAATCACTTTCTAAGAGTATGTTTAAATAATCACCGGTTACTATTTAAATTACATTTGCCAGAATCTTTCAAAGAAAATTACATCCATTCAATTTGTAATACAATTTTTTAGAATAAAACAATTTTAGGTTATTAAAATACTTATAAATTAATGAAAGAATTAGTAACCGATAATAAATAACTTCTATTAGACTTACGAAATAAATCCACACTAATGTTATTAAATTCTAAAATACCCCAACGTCATTACCTAATTATAAAAGTGTCATAAATCGCGAGCAAAGTAAACAAAACCAAACTCCACCCAGAAGATTTTTTCATGAACCTGACCCAAAAAATCAAACCATACAGGTAGTGAAAGAGCCTTTATTTTTTCAAAATGAGACGCGGTGTTCTGTTGGGTACCCTTCTTATAGTAAACATGCTCATGGCTACAACACGCCTCACCTTCACTCTCCCTTTTCCTCGTTCATTTCACCCTATTCTAAAACGCACTCCTCGTTCCTTTTTACACGCCAAACAATTCCCTAAATCCCATCCTTGTCCCCTCTGGTCCTCATCCTTCTCCTTCTGCCTTAACACACTTCACAAGTCTACTTCCCATTTCCCCTCTTCTTCTTCGTGTTTTTTCTCTCTATCTTCTCCCTCCATGGCCGCTTCAGCCCTCGGCGACGTCGTCGAAGCCAACCCTCTTCTCCAGGACTTCGAGTTCCCCCCCTTCGATGTTGTCGAACCCAAACACGTGCGACCCGGCATTCGTACCCTCATCAGCAAGCTGGTAACAAGTTCCCACCTTTCTTCCCCTTTTCGATTCTTCCGCTGATTTCGGGTGATGGGTATGTGTTGATTTAGAGTTTGTGGGTTGTTTGGTTGATGGGGTGTTTTTAATTATTTTTTGGTAGGAACGTGATTTGGAGGAACTTGAACGCACCTTGGAACCGTCGTGGCCGAAGTTGGTGGAACCTCTGGAGAAGATCGTGGACAGGTTGTCTGTTGTTTGGGGCGTTGTCAATCATCTCAAGTCTGTTAAGGATAGTTCTGATCTCCGTTCTGCCATTGAAGATGTGCAGGTATTTTTTTTTTAAATAGAAATTTTGAATGTTTTTCCTATGTGCTTTTTTTAGTCTATATGTTGGAATCACCTATTGAGTGGCCAAACCATGGTTTGATATGGATAAAAATCGATTTTACAATGTTTGAGTAAATTTTGGACAATCAATTCTTGTTCCAAAATCATGGTGGAAGGAGGAGTAACTTGGAGTTGCTTTTACTTCTAACCAAATGAATTATACATCATGTACCGTCTCATTTGTAACAGTATGAATTTTCGTCCTTCGCTTATCATTGACAAGATGATGATGTGTATTGTAATTTTGGTAATAATACACTTCAAAAACAATTTTGATCAAGAATAGCCAAACAGCATTATCATTGAAAATCACCTTTTTTATACTAATTTTTTAAAAAACAATTACGTTATTTTGTAGTCAATTTTTACTCCGAATCAATTCTACAAAATCAATTGTACTCATAATTAATAATACCACTGCAGAACTAAACACACACTTATTGGTTACATCTTTTCTTCTATTCATGGGTAGTGTTGTGTTTTTGTATAATTGTTTTTTGTGCATTTGAGAGATGTTGCAAAACTTTACTGGAGCAGGTTTATGACTTTATGTTCTTCACTTTTTTTTAATGCATTAGACATATTACTGGATGTTATTCTCCTATTCAAATGTTTTTCTTGTTTGGTGTTTGGCCATTTCTTGTTGTGTATTTCTCATATTGTTTAAGTGCAGTGGTCTTGGTGTGCTAACAATAGGGGTTACTTCTTTATTTGCAGCCAGAGAAAGTTAAGTTTTATCTTAGATTGGGTCAGAGCAAACCTATTTATAATGCCTTCAAAGCCATTCAAGAGTCTCCTGATTGGCAGACACTTAGTGATGCTCGCAAACGAATTGTTGAAAGTAAGTTACTAAGATACGATATTGCTATGCTGTTTTTCTGATGTGACTTTATTTCAGTATTTGTATGTTATTTTTTTATTACAAAAGTTGCTTGAAATTGCTCTGGGTTGCATCCTGATGCTGCTTCTCAGCTTCTAAATTTATTAGGATAAAATACTATGAGATGCTGGTTGTGTTCTAATTTTTGGTGTTTAATCTGTAACATGGAATATCTGTGTGGCTTTGTCTTACATGTTGTTGAACAAGTTCTATAATTGTATACTTAGTTACAATGTCATGCTAAATCTCCAACTGTTGTTCCATTCCTGACGTCAAACACATTTAATATGTGGGGCTTGTCATTTTACATTTACAAAATAACAATATACTTGTGCCTTTGCAGGCCAAATAAAGGAGGCGGTTCTCAATGGAGTTTCTCTTGAAGATGATAAAAGAGAGCAATTTAACAAAATTGAACAGGTGTGGTGTTTTAACAACTAAAAACAAGCATAAATGGTAGCTATTAGTAATGCACGCTATTTGATTCCCACCATTTATAGTGAATATGTGCTAGGCTTGGGTTGTTTCTTACTATTTCTGATGTCTAGTCTACGCCAGACCTATCTTTTTCTCAGACAAGGGATGGAAAATGAGATCTTAATCACACATACTACTGAAGTGTGTGGAAGAATATCAACTAACAGAATAGGCAACATGAACAGGTTAAATTCTGTTGTGTTTGGAAATAGTGGTATTTGCTGCACTCAAGGAAGTCATAATTAATAGTATCCTTGGAAACAATCCCCCCTAAGTCAATCAAATGTCTCTATATACATCGATGATATACTGAACCTATATACTAACATTCTCTAAGGTATCTCATTCTCTCTAGTCTGTATAGTCTCCCTTTAAATTCAACATATTGAAATTGTTAATTTTGAAAATTGGGAAGGAGCTACATTTAGGACCCCGATTTTATTAGCAGTATATGTGATTGGAGGATCATCCCATCACCAAACTAAACCAAGTAATGAAATTTTGATTTAAATAATGCTTGGCTGGCTCATGCGTAGATTCCAGAAGTAATATATTGAACTTCATAGTTCATATACCTTAACAATATTTGAGGTAATATTGCGCTTTTCTAATTATTTTTATTCTTTTGGCATGATTCATCCATAGGAGCTGGAAAGGTTGTCACAAAAATTTGGGGAGAATGTTCTGGATGCAACAAAGAAGTTTGAAAAGTTAATCACAGATAAGAAGGAAATTGAAGGATTACCTGCTACTGCCCTTGGGTTGGCTGCACAAAATGCTGTGTCCAAGGTATGTCATGTCAACGTTATGTTATTATTTCCTATTTATGACAATCAGCCAGCCTTTTGAGTTTTATTACTTGCTGGGAAAATGCAGGGGCATGAAAATGCAACTGCTGAGAATGGGCCATGGGTAATTACATTAGACGCACCAAGTTATATTGCTGTCATGCAACATGCTCGTAACCGTTCTTTGCGCGAGGAAGTCTACCGGGCATTTGTAACACGTGCATCTAGTGGTGATTTGGATAATACAGAAATAATTGGGCAAATTTTAAAGCTTAGGTTGGAAAAGGCCAAGATTCTCGGCTACAATAGCTATGCAGAGGTATGATTCATTTGCTATAATAACAATATAATCTATTGTAGGTTACTGACGTATATTCTATCAGATTAGCATGGCAACCAAAATGGCAACTGTTGATAAAGCACAAGACCTTCTTGAAAAGCTCCGCAGAGCATCCTGGGATGCTGCAGTGCAAGGTAGTGTGTAAGACATGTTTTTTATTTCATGTCTGTGTTTGGCTTTAAATTGTTTGTAGTTTTTTGTATGATATGTATGGGAAAATGCATTGCATATGTATGATATAAGCTTTCTTGATTCAGCCCTTCATTGTCGTTGAAATTAAATGTTCTAGAATTGGGATTTGGGAAAAATAGATGTCCTTTTGGAAGAATCCCAAATTTCTGGCACTAATATGTCTGACTTATGCCATGTAGATTATATTATTGTCTATTTGGAATTTGTTTTATACATAGGGGTATATGTGTGTCTCCTCCTTTCATCAGGCAATGACTTTGGTGTTGCATCTTTCTTCCTTACAGATATGGAAGACCTTAAGGAATTCTCCAAAAGTCAGGGTGCATTGGAAGCTGGTGACTTGACTCATTGGGACATTAGCTTTTGGAGTGAGAGGCTTCGTGAGTCAAAATATGATATCAATGAGGTTACTCTCTTGCTGTCTCTCTCTATTTCTCTAGCTCTTTATTTGATATGATTGAGTTATACCAATAAGCTTATTGAAATAGGACTATATTTGTGATAAGCTTTTTTGTGACCTTAATCTGTTGGAAAGACTCATGTTTTTGCTGCTGTATCTCGTAGGAAGAGCTGCGTCCCTTTTTCTCTCTACCAAAAGTTATGGATGGACTCTTCAACCTTGCAAAAAAGCTTTTTGGCGTTGAAATTGAATCAGCTGATGGTCTAGCTCCGGTAACTGAATTTCCTTTTGTTCAGCTATGTTCTTGCATGGCAGAGCATCTATGCAACTTACTGACTTGTGATTACTGTTATTCAGGTCTGGAATAGCGATGTCAAGTTTTTTCGTGTCAAGGACTCTTCAGGTAGTCCAATTGCATATTTTTATTTTGATCCTTACAGTCGTCCTGCTGAAAAAAGGCAAGGTGCATGGATGGATGAAGTTGTTGCTCGTAGTCGTGTATTATCACGTGATGGTACTTCTGTGAGGCTTCCTGTTGCACACATGGTGTGCAATCAAATGCCTCCTGTGGGAAAGAAGCCAAGTCTGATGACATTCCATGAGGTAACCTCAATTTCTCTCTCTTTGTGTGTGTGTTTTTGTTTATCTATTTATATTTTTTTAGCTATGAATATGATCATTACTTTAGCTGTGCATGTGTGTGTGTGATGGAAAGAGATGATATAACTACACCTATACTAAAGGGAGCAATCATTGCCTCTGGTTGGGTCTGCATCTACACTTGATATGCTTGAATATTTTAGTCTTGAGTCAAAGACTATGAGCACAATTATGTGCTGGGCACTCATACTTGCATTTATTTTTGTGTTCTGAGCTGCAATATTCGTTTCAAATTTCAGTACATATACATGAATGCTCCCAGCTCCCTCAATATTTTTCCACTTGATTGTATTCTGGGCCATATTTTGAAGTAAAAGAATTTTATGCAAAGCTTAGTAAATGAAGAATTGAAGTTTGCATTTAGAAGTGTGTTTTGATTAACTTATTTCGGAGACAAATGAAGCTATGTTTTCCCCATTAGCTTCCTGAGAGAGATATTGAGAAAAAAAGAAAAAAAAAAGAAGAATGATTTTTCCAAAATAATTGTTTGCCAAACATTGGCTTAGTTTGTGTCTCTGCCTTCCTCCAAAGCTCCAGTTTTTGGGTATAGGTTTGATGTCAGTCTCTTGTGCATGGCTAGAAAAGCCCCTTTAAGGTGTCTATATTCAGTTTGATGTTTGTTTTCAACCACAAGGTAGTTTTTGTAATGGAGTTAGGATTTCTTACATTTTGGTTGGCAATTTGGCCTAATAAATAACAACTGAAATACAGTATGTTAATGACAATTCTTACTGTGTAGAATTAGCTGCATTTACTAATTTATAATTTTGTATTATTGTATACTTATTACAAATTACAAATTCATAATGATTCCCAAAATATCTTTTTAATCTTTTCTTTATTTCTCAGGTTGAGACCGTCTTCCATGAATTTGGCCATGCTCTGCAACATATGCTTACTAAGCAAGATGAGGGTCTGGTTGCTGGTATTAGAGGAATAGAGTGGGATGCTGTTGAATTACCTTCTCAATTCATGGAAAACTGGTGTTATCATAGGTAAGTAAACATGTCCATCGGAGGTTTATTCCCTTGTCTTGGATCAGATGTTACTTTCATCCTTCCTATTGTCATATGCTATCATAACCAGAATGAGGAAGGAAGTTGCTATGTTATGCCCAACCACATATAATTATATGCGTTCTTGTAATATTGATTGAAGTTTGCTGAATAACTCTTGCCTCATGTTTTGGAAAATCAATTCTTAACAACCATCCATAGGTGGTCCAGTGGTTAAGGTTTCGTGAAGGAGAAGGTTGCGGGTTCGACTCCCTCCTTGCTAACAAAAACTAACAATTAACTTTGGCTTATTCAAAAAAAAAAAACCCATCCAGTACTTGTTCTTGGTTCTGTACTCACATTTCAACTTTCCATTGCATCTTTATGGGTACCTCAGCATTATTAAGCTTGTTTGTTTTGAGCGACCTAACTCATTTCGTCCCCTAATAGTAGGCAATGTGTTGCATATTGGTATCCTCTGTTCATAAAAATTATGCATTTTAAACTAGAGAATCATATTTTCAATTTTTTTGTGATTTAGAGAAACTTTAATGGGCATCGCAAAACATTTTGAAACTGGGGAGAGTCTCCCTGAAGATGTATATTTGAAGCTTGTTGCTGCTAGGACTTTTCGAGCTGGCTCTCTAAGTCTTCGACAGGTCAGTAATCAGTATGAATGCATTGGTTAATTAGTCCTTTCTGCATTTTTATTTGAAATTGTGCTTGTTACTCATTAACTTACCAATTTATTTCTTGTCTCGTTCTCAACAGCATCTTATGGGTTTTGTACAATCCAAGCAGAACTATATACTTCATTCAAATTCTGAATTTTATTATGTGATACATGATAACTATTTTCTTCTTATTTGGCAATGTAGGCAGTCTGCATCAGTTTTGGTATTTTGGGGTTCCCTCATCACTTATTTCATTTTCTTTTGCATAAATACATTGCTTGGGAACTTTTCTCTTTCTCTATTGTAAAATCTGAGCAATGCCTATCCCCCATCTTTTTTTCCACACTTTCTGTAGTTGCCTGTATCTGTTGGATGGAATAACATTGATTTATCATGCTATTAGCTCTTTCCAAATTCTGTTCTGATTACTATTCTTCATAAAGGTATCTTTTTGGGTGTAGGTACTATTCTTAAGTGAAACATCAGCAATGCCTTTACTTTTTCTTTATGATGATTTTGACTTTTTTAATTCTTGTATTGTGCAATACTTATGTTTTAACATGTTTCGGCTTCTAATCTATGTTCTTAAACATAATTTGCAGTTAAGATTTGGATTTGTAGATCTGGAACTTCATACAAAATATGTTCCTGGGGGACCTGAGTCCATTTATGATGTTGACCGCAGAGTTTCTGAGAAAACTCAAGTGGTTCCTCCTTTACCAGAGGACAGGTTCCTCTGCAGCTTTAGTCATATATTTGCAGGTTTGCTGTGCCTCCTATTTTCTCTTGGTAATTATGCAAGTGTCTCAACAAAATTAAATTTATTTTTTCTGGGATGTTATTTGTTAGGTGGATATGCAGCTGGATACTATAGCTACAAGGTATATATTCTGCATCATTTTAACCATGATGGACATTTCTTGTGTCTTGTCAGGATCTCTTTAGGATGTGTAGTCCACTTCATTTTTTTTCTTCTGTTGGAAGTCTTACATTGCCTGCCTCATCATATTTCGCATGGTTTAAATACCTGTTGGGCAACTCCAACCATTGCCAATTGGTTTTGGGATGGAACCTTTAACATGGTATCAGAGCCAGAGCATTCTTTCCGGTTCTCATGGGTCAAGAGTTGCCCTTTTATTGTGGGTCAAATGTTACCCTTTGCCTGATCCGGCAGGCTTCGTTGGAGGGGGTGTGTTGGAAGTTCCACATTACCTGCCTCATCATATTTCGCATGGTTTAAATACCTGTTGGGCAACTCTAACCATTGCCAATTGGTTTTGGGATGGAACCTTTAACATCTTTTGTTCCACTTTTACCCTCTACCTTTCCCTATAGAATTCCCCATCCCTCCAACAAAGGGAAAAAAACTATTTTTATCTTATAATGAATTTGTCTGTTATGCAGTGGGCTGAGGTTCTGTCTGCAGATGCTTTCTCTGCATTTGAGGATGTTGGATTGGATAATGACAAGGTATATTTGGCTTTTTTGGAGGGAAGGGGTGGGATACTACTGATATGGATTAACTTTACTGTTTATGGACTTCTCTGTCTTACATCCCCAATTTATGATTGGTTATAATTGAATAAACAGCATAGCTTATCTCCTTATGTTATCTATTACTTTTGTTTTTTTAAGAGTAAACTGCCATTGTTCCTTTCAAGATTGGTTTGACATTGACATGTTCCTTTGAAGGTTGGCAATATCGACTTAGGGTCCGTTTTGGATCCAAACAGGTTTGACCAACCCCAAAAAATATATCCTATGGTCAAATGGAGTTTTGACTGTGTCGAATGACGTGAAGAATCAATATTAATCCTTAAAATTTTTCCATTTCCCCAACTCCGTTTCCCCAGCTGGAAATCAAACGGACCCTTAATCCTCTAAAAAGAATTGACATTAATGTTGTCCCTTGATAATAAAAGTATGACATCAATTCTGTTACTGTGTGGTAGGAAATTGACAAGAATTCCCTCAATAATATTGATAGGAAATGACATCAATTTTGTCCCAAAAGGATTATTTTGATGTTACTTCCCATGATTGGAGAACTAAGTTGATGTCATGTAGGTTTCAATCCTAAGTGGTGTCAATGTAATCTCAAAATAAATGTTTGCTCCTTTTTTGATTTGTTTACTAAACCAATGGCACACTGTTGGAGCAAATGTAGAGGTATGTATGCCATGTATTGCGAAGCACTATAGTGTCATAATAGACAATCACATTTCAATTAAGTTACTACTGATAAATTAGCAGTTTTTATCCTACATTCTTGTGTGGAATATGCAATCAAAATTCAGAGAAATTAATCCGAGCTGTCTTTGTAGTATTGTTGACAGTCTTGGAATTTTGGTTCTTGTGTTCTAGTGGTTTGGTGCTTTTTTCCTGCTATGCCAAAAGGAAAGAAGAAAATGTAAAGATTATTTTGCTCCTTGGAAACTGATACTTAATTTTGTTTAACCTGTCGTGTTACATATTTTTTTTTAATCACATGTAACTGTAACTCGGTATGTGTGTGTATATTCTCTTCCTTCACCTTCTTGCTTCTTTTTCCTCAGTTGGTGATGATCTATTGAGGTAAATTATGGCCTCAACCTGGGCCCTTGTTTGGTTAGATTGATCCTCTCTTGCAGTTTGTTTCATGTTTGATTTTGATCATCATTACATCTTCATACCTACGCAGGCTGTTAAAGAAACGGGACACAAGTTCCGGGAGACAATTCTTGCTCTTGGAGGTGGCAAGGCACCATTGGATGTGAGATAACGCAATCCAACTTAATCTGTTTTCTGCATTGTGTTAGAAGGCAACATGAATATGTTTATCTAATGTGTTGAGCATGTAATGCTGCTGTATGCGCAGGTCTTTGTGCAATTCCGTGGCCGAGAACCAGCACCCGATGCATTGCTTAGGCACAATGGTCTGTTACCGGTTGCAGCTTAGGGATTCAACTTTTTAGAGATACGGTTTTTGTTACATTAATTGCATTTTGCAACCCTATTTATATATGGACTTGAATTAGACAGATCACTTCAAACCACAGAACATTATACAACAAAATTCTCCATTATGTTAATGGAATTTAAGTTTGAAATTAATTATTTTTCTGTTAAGCTTTTAGCTTTTACCACCTAAACCAATACTTTATCTACCTGGAAAGAAAAAAGCAACAGTTTCATTGTACCTAGAGCTAGAATAATTGCCAAAGTACGTTCTAACAACTTTCATTCCGTGCCTTCACGTCTTGCTAACCGGTGGATGGGCTAGAAACCTCCTCTGCATCAATTTTATGACAGAAAGTTCTTGCTTTTCAAGGGGCAACTGATGAAGGGCCAACGTTACTTTTTATCTATAATTGTGCCACTGTTAAGAATGATTTTCTTTTTAACAGAGTAGATATATAATTTAATTTTGCGGAAAATAATGGTCTAATTCTTTAATTTAAGCTTGTTTTTACTCTGGTCCTCTAAATTTACCTTGACCTATTTTGATCTTGTAAGTATTAACAAGGTGCTACTTTATTTCTTTGTGCGTTAGTTTTCATAATTTTAGGTTAGAATTTACATTTCTTTTATAGATTTTTTGTTTTTTTTGTCTTTTAAATAAAACGATGATATTTAACCTATCAAATGATTAAAATTGTATGTTGTTAAATTTAAAGGACTACAGTGAATCAAAGTTAATTTTTTCATTTAGTTTTTGAAAGTAATGTATTATCTTTGGTAATTGAAAATATTGTGTACCATTTGTTAATAAATATGTAAACTTACTAACAATTTTGTTTTCTCCTGCATTTGTATTTGTAAGTTTAGATATTCCAGGACTAAATTATATATAGCGATATTTTTATGGACTGAATTATTGAATACTTGTATTTGTAATTTGCAATTTTGTATACGGTACACAACGATATTTCTGGGAGAAAAGGCAATGGGTCACTTTTAGAAGTCAAGTTGTATATTTGCTAATCTTTGTGAAACAGAAGGGGGATATATAACAAAATTTTGGTATCTTTTATTTATTTTTGTTCCCCCTCGATATGATCTGTCTTTTTTTTTTGGTCAGGGGAGGGGGAGCAGAGTTTAAACCCCTATAAGTTTTTTTGCCACTTGAGCTATATGGTGGGGTCTATATCTCTCTTTAATATCATATAATAGATTAATTTATATCTTAATCTAATAGACCGAAGTCTACCTGATAACTTTTGTATAAAAGCACATGTTATTCACTTATTGTAATCAAGTGACACATTATAGAGATTAATAGACTTAATTCCTAGAAGGATTTTCCTAGGGTTTTGTGCTTAATACTCTTTGTGTGAACAATTTTTATTTTTGAAATTAAAATGAAAAATTATTATGAGTTTAATTAGAATAAGTAAAATACTTGATTTACGTAATGACTGTTCTAGTAAAGTAAATGGTGTATTTAGACTTATGTGTGTATTCTATAATACCAGTCTTCTTGTGTAATGAATACGCGTACTTATAAAAGTGGAATAATGTCATTATTTTTTGGTAAGATACAAGTAAAAACTATCTTCTTGTGACTTTGACTTCTAGTATTGCAAGTACCATACTGATACGAATGTTTATGATATCAATACTAGTGTTTGTCCCGATCAATGATCACATTAAAAATTAAATATATAGTAATTTATAACTAATTTACACTAACATTGCATCACAATTGATTTTTTATATCAAGATTAAAATAAAAATTATTATATTAACTAAGATAGTGGTCGTTGTTATAACGAAAGGCTAACCTTAAATTGATGGTTAAAATCATCTTAGCATTATATTACGTTTCATTTCTTTTGTCTGCCAATCAGGTAACTATGAATGAGTGAGCTGGTATGGTGCTTTCTAATTTCCTGCCATCACCAAAGAAAAAGGGAAAAGAAAAATCCTCCAATCCTTTTAGCTCGTCCCCCAAAAAATATGGAAACTAATATTAAAAAACCTCTCGTAAAATTAAGAAATGAAAAAAATATTTAGCTCAATAATAATAAAATAATAATAATAAAAAAACTGGTAAGTAACCTCTGCACCATAATCTACATAGTGGCATTTACATTGGATCTGGAATTTGCTTGGAAGAAGAAGAAGAAGAAATGGCTCGTGCTGGAGGGATAACAAACGCAGTAAACGTGGGAATAGCAGTTCAAGCTGATTGGGAGAATCGCGAATTCATCTCTCACATTTCCCTCAATGTTCGTCGTCTCTTCGACTTCCTTGTTCAATTCGGTACATACCCCTTTTCCCTTTTTCTCTCTGTCATTGAAACGGCCAACCATGGTGTCCTTTCTTCTATCGACGAAACACTATCTTCAATTTCTCTTTTATGTTATTGGGTATCTCCTGTGTGCTGTAGCACGTTGAATCACTCCAAAAATGCCCCACGTTTGGATTTTTATTCTGCCCCTTTCCCTTCTTTTTGAAATCTTGATGTGTGTTTTTCTGGGGGTTCAGAGGCCACAACGAAGAGCAAGTTGGCGTCTTTGAATGAGAAGCTTGATGTGTTGGAGCGCAGGCTGGAACTACTTGAAGTTCAAGTGGGCAATGCTTCAGCCAACCCTTCTCTTTTTGCCACATGATGTGTGTTGTGTGATACAGTTTTCCAGTAAGCACTCTCCATCCACCTGTAATGTAAAATCTAAACAGAATTCTTGATACGTTAGCCATTTCTAAATCAATAGTGAAGTGTGTTGGATCAGTTTCATACTTTGTTTTGTAATTATAGTTCTTTATTTTGCAATTTGTTGCGTGATCATGTGGATAAATGCACTGCCTTGTTTGCAACTTTGAACTAGCAAAATGGCTCATAAATACAAGGTGTTACAATTCTCAGATTTTTACCCTGTTTGCCATGTGACAATGCTTTTTAACTTAGTCCCTTTCAATGCAGCCATGTGTTTTCACAGCACGTACCTTGTGTTAAACTTACATATAATGTATTCCCTGCTATTGTGCCACCTCTGTTTCATTTGTGACATACTTTCATGCTGGAATCATCACTTAAGGTCCATGATATCATCCAACATAGTTGTAGTAATGGAAAGAATAGAACAATTGATTGAGTATTATTATTCCCTACGGTGCCTTCCATTTTGTAGGAAAAAGGAAGATCAGTTGGCAGAATCTAGATTTCTTACTCTAGACTGAAAATGGATAATTTGATAACATGCTAATTTTGACTATACGTGAGATAAGTCACACTGATTGAAGTACAATTGATACTTTATTCGTGGTTTACCTTCTTGTTCATAACCAGTCTCCCGAGTCTGACATTTTCCTTATACACTGTGAGGAATGTTATTATTGTCCCTATGATATTTTGTGCACATTTTTGACAACATTCTATTTGAATAATGTATTTAAGAATTTGATTTTTGACCGAGTCCAATGATATCATGTGATCCTTGTAGCTGATCTAACCTAAAGTGATAAGGTTATTGTTATTGTGTTGACAACATTCTTTTTAAGCCATTGGATAGCAACTAGGTCAGATTATCTTATGAATGGCTCAGATTCTGCTCAGTCTTATATCCTCTGCATAATTTTCCCCTTCCTTTTTTTTTTGGGTTTGTTCTGATTCTCATTAATTCTTATGCACGCCTCAGATTCTGCGTATTCTCGTTTCTCCCTCCTTTTCTTTTGCTTGTTATCATTCTAGTTCTTATTGAAGTGTTCTTAAGGAGACATAGTTCAACATGCAATGGAAGAAACAGTGTAGTTATGAAGCTGAGTAACTCAGCAGAAAAAAAAATCTCGGTAATTACTCGTTCAATATGATTATGTGGATCAAATTTTTACTGGAGTGAAAAAGTTATTACCACTTTGCTGTACCTGTAGAACTCAAGCCTGCATTTGAATCAGAAATGAATTTCAATGCTAACTTTTAGTCTTTCTACTGCATAACATAGCACATATGCTTTCACTACAATTTCAATTTCAGATCTTTTTCTTTGTTATTATTGTCAATATTAATCCCAAGATGTGGCATGTTAAGGAATGAAAAGGGAGGAAGAGTTTACGGACTGCTTCTATGTTATCATTACTAGTAATTGTCTGCAAATTCCGAAGAGGGTAAAATATTAATTTGAAAATTTTCCCCTTTAATCAGAAATGAAAAAAAAGAAACTTTGAATCAATCGCCATTGAAAATGTCTTATTGCTGTAGTTTATCCCACCCAATCCCGCGTTAGTACTTTTGTTCCCAATATGATTTAATTTGGTCTAGGACATTTTGAAGGTATCTATCTCAAGTCTCTATTAAAAATGAGAAATTCTATTTCTACACGTTTCTTCAACTTTTTCTGCCATGAGATTGGGGGCGTATAAGATGAGCGATGTCATGTGAGATATAAAACGAAAATGAGTCGTAAGAAAATGTTATAAAAATGTATTTTAAGAATAAGTAACTCACCTACGGAAAAAAAGGAAATTTTGAATTAAAGAGAAAATGACAAAGGGAGGTTATAAATTATTATTTTTAAAAATTATTGTTTTTTACATAAATAATAAAAACTACATTATAATTTGTGTATTTTTAATTCTATGTATTTTCTTTCATTCAAAATGTAATATTCATGCTATACTAGACACGTTCTGTGTTGGCCTTAATATGTGAGACGTTTTTAGATGTCAAATACTCGTTCCGTTGATTTTACATGATTAAGTTATAACTTTTTGACAAAATTAGTTAAATTGTGTTAAGTGACTTAAAAGAAATTAGATAACAAAATTTTAATTTGTTGTTTATTCAAAAAGTCAAAGATGGGAAACAAATCATTGGTAGCTAGATTTTGAAAACTAAAAGCTTCCTTGAATGGGTTTTTAAAGTAAATTGCAAACTAAACTTCTAAAAAACAATAAACTATCGTTACCGAACAAGTAAAAAGAAGATCTTAATGGCAGTTACCCTTTAACTTGTAGCATTTCTCGTAAATTTGATTGATGGTCTTGCTTTGTTGAATGCACGGTAGAGGTGTCTTAAATTATTAGATCACAATCAAATTTGTCTGCCCAGTTCTTTATTGGTTAAGTTTGGACTTAGCTGATGATATATATGGCCTTTGAATTCTGCATCATTTTGTTACACTTGAATTTGATCGAATTTATTCTCTTCACCCATAAAAAATGAGGCTGAGCAAGAGAGAGATTTAGTTTGAAGATGCATAGAGTGGATAAAAGTACAATCACGAGTAGTATTTTCTCCTTTGCCATTTTAAATGTATTATGACTAAAGCAGTTATCAAAAACGAATCAAAAGAATTCCATTCATTCATCCCTTTACTATCTCGGCTGTGGGTGGGACAAGGCTTGTGTTGTGATGGTTGATTCTGCTGTTGATGAAGTTGAGGGTAGTACCCTTTTCTCCATCACAATAGAGTAGCGGTTGGATCCTCCAAGACTGTCTATGGACTTCATGTACTCTGATGCATTGTTTTCTATGATGAGAGCATCCTCCAACTCGCGGACAATGTCAACCATGCATGGTCTATATGTTGAGAAGGGTTCAAGACATTGTAGTGCTACTTCCACCACTCTCCACATTGCCTCTGCATGGTATCCACCCTTGATGCCAGGATCCACAATTTCATCCATCTTTGATGCTCTTATGTATGGTATGGCCTGCATGCAATGTTATTTCTTAGTGACTTCAGCTAAATGTGATCGGGGTATTAGTACAATCTAGTAAAGATAAAAAAATTTGGGACTTGGACCATACCCATTCAACCAAGCTCCACTCACTTCGTGGCCGCTTTATGTTGAGAGGTTCTCTACCACTCACAATTTCTAGTAAAACAACTCCAAAGCTGAAGACATCACTCTTTTCGGATAATTGCTGGGTTTTGTAGTACCTGCATAGGGATAGATGTCCACCAGTGTGAAAGTTGGTCAGGTCATAGTTGCATTCTGTAAATGTCAGATTGTTCTTGACAGGGATAAATCGTCCCTTGTAATCTGTAGTTACTGATATATGGAACAGTCTAGTTTTTCTGTGTCTATGAAAATATATACACTTCAGATTGTGGTAACTGGTAAATAATATGAGAGTCTAGGCAATCATTGTCATGTGATTTTTTTGTTTTTTGTGCCGTTTTGTTTCTAGGTGATTGGAAGAAACCTTTATATGGTAGGTGTAATGAATCTTTTGCTCAAAGTGATAAAGTAGAGCAGTATGAGAAGTTCAGGTTAAGAAATGATGCAAGTCCACTTACTCAGGATCCAGGTACCCTGCGGTTCCTCTTACTTCAAGGGAAACATTACTGTCTCCTTCCTGAGGAGCATATTTTGAGAAACCAAAATCAGCAACCTTAGCACACATGCTATGATCCAGAAGTATATTGCTTGATTTTACATCTCGGTGTATTACTGAGCGTCCTGGAAATGTGTGAAGGTATGCCAAACCTGCTCAATCAGGAGATTTGTTAGCATTCTATATTCTGCTACATGTTACCTATGGGAATTGTGGTGAAGTCAGTTAGGTCAGCAACTGGTTAATCTTGTTAAAAGATTTTAAGGTTTATCATGCTATGTTTCTTTTATAAAAAAGTAGATCCATGATGGACCAATACTAGCATTCTCAGATTTTACATGTCAGAGAGCAACAGATGATATTGCTCCTGTCTTGTCCCTTTCAGCCTTCCACCTTATTTCCTTGCAAATCTCACCATGTTCCCTTGATCATTGACTAGAGTGCTAAAATTACTGAGGTTAGATAGCAGTTTTATGCCAGGCTTTGGATTCTGCTGAGAGCTTGCTCTTTTGCTAATGTTGCCAATAAACAAAGAAGCTTATGCTATTTGAGGAACTGTGGACTCAATTTCACAAAATTTAGAGCTTTCTTTTACTTCTTTTGATAATTCTTATGGATTTATAGTCTGACTGTATCTTGTCTTTTTCAAAATTGTCAGTGTTAACTGTTAAGAATTAAGTTGATGTCTGTGTAACCTCATTATGTGTTAGTTACTGTCATTGTTTACTGCATTTAATGTTTTGAAAGATTGACTTCAACACTCAACAGTGTAAATAACACCAAAAACAATATTAAAAACAAATTTAATATTGCTTGAAGAAAATTGAAAAGTGTATCAAAGAGTGAGTGTTGTTAGACTGAAAGTACTATTATGAAGTGCAAGTGATATGTCATATTTTTCCAGTATTCTCTCCCAAATATCTTTTAACCGTCCTCCTACTCATTAGAAATCAACAAGATTGCCCATCATAGTCAATCGATAAAGCCTCACCACTTATGATTTCTTCAATTTTTTTAATTCATTAGAGAATTCAACATGCCTCTTATCTTGTTCTAGTGCCAATGCCTATAGGAATTGTATAAGGTTTCATTTATTCTCCTTCATATAACACAAACTTATGTGTTGATTAGGTATATTTGACTCATTAATAACAATAAAACATTATATCACTTACCTCGAGCTGCACCAAGAGCAATAGAGAGTCTAGTAGGCCAGTCTAATATTTTTCTCTTTGCTGGTTCTCCTGTTGTCAACTTGAATTTTAGAATTACTGAGTACAAAGCAAATCAGCTGAAAGAATTTTGAAATATTTACCATATAGTCTATCTTGCAATGAACCATTGGACATGAAAGGATACACAAGAATTTGTTGATCATTTTCATTGCAGTAACCAAGAAGAGGCACCAGGTTCTCATGCTGTATTGCAGAAAGTAGGTTTAGCTGCAAGATACATCAATGGTTAGATGATACGACATAGAGAGTGGTCATTGTTAAAATTTCAATGAAGAGGGATGGCAAATGTTAGATATTGGGATGTGGTGACATAAGGAGAAGGTTTTATATTCTTTGGCTTTTGTCAGGTTATGCAGACATTAGTTTTTGCATTACTCTATGAGGCCTAAAATTTTTTACTTAGCAACATCTCATGGGAACATCTACTGGACTTAAAAAGCCTAGTATACCTCATTGTCAAATTCTCGAGTTCCCTGAGTAGATGTGGCGGACCTAACTTTCACTGCCACCTCTTGGCTGTCATCTAAAGTGCCGCGATAAACAGAGCCAAAGCCTCCTTCACCTATCAAAGTTTTGTACTTCTCTGTGGCAACCTCTATATCTTCCAAAGTTAATGGTTGAATTGATACGGACTTTATGAAGAAATCATCTTTGCTTGGCAAAGAGAAAATTACATCTGCATGTTTTTTGTATTAAGAATATGTCATGTGTGCACTGTTGATTGAATAAAACCTGCAAGCTAAAATCAGCATTTCTGTTGTACAGAATAAAAAACACGATGATAGCTATGTTCTTCTACACAATATTATCTATCATGATTCATGATCATAATCGTTGTTGTGGTCCTTGACGTTCTTGTTACTAGGCATGTAAAAATATGGAGTGCTGCTATAGTCAGCAGTCGCCATTCATGTGAAAATTTGCACAAGCATGTTGATTTTCTAATATATGTTCCTCTTCATTACTTTCATCATTATATTTGACATTATGTTCAAGTTCTTGACTGAACCATTCTGCAGAACAGTAGAAGCATATTGATACTTATCTTACATGTTTGTAGAAGCCAGTAGAAGTTAAAAACTAAATATCTGTTTGTAAAACCATGACTGTATAATGAAGGCAACATCCTGATTGTTGAGCTTATGATCTGAGATTATCTTTATGGAATGAAGTGAGTATATTTTTTGATTGTTAGTCCGGAAAGCAAATATGTTGTTTTGGAATGCCGAAATGCATAGGATATCAAGGATTAGAAAATATAAGATGCCTACTTGTTGCCATTGGATAGTTCTTTGTACCAAATCCTTCCCATGGAATCAGCTTTCGTCTATAGCGGCAAACAAGAAGGATTCCAATGGCCAAAGTAATCAAAAGTGATCCACATGTAATAGCACCAATAACGAACACTTGTCCAAATCTAGGATCTTTTGATTTGCATTTTCCATCACTGAAATATTAATGTTAAAAAAAGGAAAAAAGAAAGATATCAAGTTGTGCTTTATTCTTTAAAAGAACTATTGTCTTGCTTCAGAGTGTGCAGCATACTCTGTGTTGATTATTGAACTGTTCAAATTTGCTGGATCCTCTTCACTCATCTGTGGGTTGCAACCAAAATACCTGCAAATGAATAAAGTAAAAGTTAAATTTTTGGAAAGTATATTAAAAAGTTCATACTAATCAGAAGTGGCTTCCTGGTATAGGTGAAGTAGAATGCTAACACATAAAACTTACAATGATTTTAAATTTGGCAGTAAGGCAATTGACTTTGGAAGTGGTCCCATAAGATCATTGTAGCTCAGGTCTCTGCTCAATTAGTTCAATCAACATTCGAAGAAACTTCAGTGATAATTTGCTTGATGACACTATTAACCAATGGAAAGTTCCCTATGATTTGAATCTAATTGAAAGAAGAATGGTATAGAGCGATATATGTAACATAACCATGATAATGTCAAAACATATATCTCTGCTCTACCCAAGTATTATTTGTAAGGGACATTGCACACGAATGTTTCTTCACCTACCAGTGTCACAGAGAAAGGCCTTAATTATAAGGGTTAGGGTGCGCATGGATACTACAAAATTGATATTTTCTACCTGATGTTATTGAAGTGAAGTTAGAGTATGCATGGGATAAATGTTAGAGCATGTATATACAGATTACAGAAATATCTATTTGAGTAGAGTTTTACATCCAGTTATGTCTATATCATGTGTACATGACACTGTATACATGCAATAATACTACACAGTTATGCTTTCTTGCACTTAAAAAAAAAGAACAAAGGAAGGTTAGGAACTTGTTTACTAAGTCATGCAAATTGTTGCAATCCATCTAAATCAAATTTCAGGCTTATTTGTTTATGATAACATTGCTATAACTCATACTGTGTCATCTTGAGTTTAAACATGAGAAGGGATAATTACATTGATATCAGCAAGGAGGACAGAGGAAAAGAGGGAATATAACCACTGAAACTGTTGTGGCTCAGGTTTCTGCACATAATAAAATAGTGACATCAATGCATAAAACATAACAACCTAGATTATCCACCCAAAATAAATGCAGAAGCAATTAAACAAGAGTTCTGAAAGCAGTACAGTATTTTTAAGTTAGTCATCTCAGTGACACTAGAAGGAATTGGTCCTTTGAGATTACTTGAGGAAAGGTCCCTGGAACAAAAAAAAATGTAAATAACAAAACGCTTATGAAAAGGGCAATAAGCACATAATATGACTCAAGGTATCTAAAAAACCTGTAGCTTCTGAGCTAAAGATGTTGATTGGTTGTTGTCACTTAAAAGCATGTATCAATGCATTAAAGCCATTTTTCTAGTCTTTGATTATATTCTCTTAGACATAGCTATAAGATTAAGTGCATGTTTTGGAGAGCATCTCTTGGAGGAAAAGTCGGAAAAGTCTGTCTTTTTCCTTCCTAAGTCCTATAACTGACATTGTGGGTAAATTTTTCCTGGCGTCACAGGCTGTGGCCAACCACAGTTTGGTCATTAAGGCCATAATCTGATACTTCTTGCAGTATTTTAGAAAGGATTGATGGACTTACAGCTTAGTCATAACAGATGAATCAGTTGAGCCATCACAGGCTATTCCTTGCCAGGGGAAAAGAATACAAGGGTCGCCTGTCCAACTCTCCAGCAATTTATTGTCTTGGTTTTGCAACAACAATTCTTCTCTTATCTTCTGAATTGCTTGCACTAGAGAAGTAAAATTTGTTTGTGTGTGAGAGAAATTGATTAGAGATTGGTTAAGGAATAAGGATTAAAATCCATCAATATAGCAAATTTAGTGCTCAAATGAATAAGAAAATGGAATGTAAAACAGCTATATGTGACAACCCTACCCAGAAAATAAGGAGAACAGCAACACAGACAACTTACCATCTCTTTGGTTGGTTTCTTCAATCCATGGTCGCACCTGTAGAATTTCATAGGCATTCAAAAGGGGTCCAAACTCAGCCCAAGATGCCTTGACCAAAGTTATATTAAGTGATCCATTAGCTGAAGCATTCAAGACAGTGTATGTAGAGTTGGACCCCCCAGCCAATATGTCAAATCTCTTCTTCTTTATCTCATTGTTAAAATATATGTCAAACACCCTTTGGCCTGCTTTGACAGTGCTATTTAATTCAAGGAAGTAGAGAAACACACGATATCCATAACCACCAGTGTCAAGGACATTGTGGATGAACTCCAATCGCTCAGGGTGGGTAACAGCTGTTTGTAGGACTTGTAGAGGTGGTGTCACATTGGATTTAAGGTCAAAGTTGCTCACATTGGAGGGCAATAGAAGAGCAGATGATGGAATTGAAGTTTCTGTCCAGATTCTATCACTCTGATCAATTGGGAACCTAAAATTTGGTAAATAGCCATATTATATGACCTTTCTGTCTATGTACACAATCCATGTTATCATAGCAACAAAACAAAGTTACAGAGCAAACACTAAGCACAAATCTCTTAACAGAAAACTAAGTATACTCTCCATTATCACCCTTTGCCGTTTGCACTAACTAAAGTATCCAAAATGAAGCGGGAAAAATAATTCATTTGAGTTGCATACTATTATGGTTTGAGTGATAGATTTCTGGCTTCCTGTTGCTTTGTTATTATTTTAATTCAGTTAACATACATGCATCTTACAGTTCTTTCTCTAAAATGAAGCATAGGCTATCTCATGCATTTATAGGTAAGGTTCATGCATCCAGGTCATGCTGCTCAAATTCATTCTGTCTAAAATGTGTTTGAGCTTAACACAAATTGCAATTGTCTATCCCCTAAATATGTTTTTTTTACATCTACTCCATGTATGAATATGTTTCTTCCATAAAAGCCATTAAGTGATAACTACTAAGCCTTGTAGATTTCTAGGGTATGCACTTTCTTTGACAAATGGAGGTAGAAATCATCTCAAAATAAAGTAGACTATATACCTGATGTCATCTTTTGTGCCCCCAAGACTATTTCTGCTTATCAGTTTCAGAACACTGGCAGGCAAATCTTGTAGGTACTCTTCAGGCAATGGCCTTAGTTCAAGCTGAGAAATGAAGGGATTATTAACCTCTCCCTTCACCAAGCAGAAGTCTATGTAGTCTTTGGTTGCACTAAAAACTCCCTCAATTTTCAAGTCCTGGAGTGTGGATGATCTCACTGTTCCTAATTGTGTTACCCCGATTGAAACATTAAAGGAATAATTTACACTGTCGAATGGAAACGTTCCTCGTATCAAATATACTTTATTCTTAATTGTTGGCAAATTGTAACATCTCTTTCCCTCATGTATATCAAAAAGCCGAAATTTTTCATTTCTTCCATGGTCTAACACATTTTCAGTTCTTCTGCAACTCCCTTTATCAGAGAACCATTTGTAGTCTGTTGTGTAATTTAAGGTAGTGAGTGGATCTGTGTAATTTGAATCCGCACAGCATGCTATATTTACAAACCCTGCACAAAAAATTTCACAGATTACATTCATTTTGCAAAAGAAATTTCAGCAACATCAAAACAAGGAAGTGTGAAATGGTTTCAAGTTATCCTGTGTCCTTTAAAAGAATTCATGAAACTACCAGTTCTATTTCTGCATCTTTGCAAAGAAGTATCTCATTTTTCCTCATTATTAACTACAATCATGAGTAATCTTAGAGTTTATATTAAATGTTATTTCTATAATTAGAGGAAAAGAAATCAAGTAAATAGAAATAATGATCTAAAAGAATTATAGTATGTAAATACTAACCTTCAGTTGCAGAAGCTGATCTGATAGATAAATACAGACAGAAAGCACATGCCAAAACCAGTCTTAATATCCAAACAACTGGTAACTCCATCATAATCTTAAAGAGAAGTTACCCCATGGGGTTATCAAACTTATATCCATGCCAATTAACATTTCATCTTCCACATAGTACCATAAAACTCCTTCTGAATTCCATTGCTTTCTCTTCCTTAACAAACCAACCCCCTTCAGTTTCCTTATATGCTCGGACAATTTATTATTATTTTTTAACAAAAGGATACCTTGGTCAATCCTAGAACCTGTCCCTTGTGCAAGAATTTGAAGCCAATTTTCAAAAATGCTTAATTGGATGGAGGGTTAGAAGAAAAAAAGATTCTTGAAATAAGGGTTTGACTTCAAGCCTGGAAACTGCAGGAGGGTAGCTAAGAAAGAGATGGAAGATGAGTAAGAGATTGAATTAGTATAAATCAATAATTAATTATTTTTATAGTTTTATTATTGATGTTAGACATTATTAGTATTCATAATTGGTGGTGGTTACTTGATTATGTTTATATAATATTGAAATGGTTTAAAATAATTGGACAGACCAGTCCTTCGTCTTCTTCTGCTCCCTCATCCCTCTCTCATTTGTAACCATGGATGCAATAATTTGATCAAAACAGGGAGTGGTATCTTGAAACAAATCTGAACTTTTCTGGTATACGTATGCAGCAATTATTTCTGACGTATTGTTTGGTATAGATACTTTCTTAATTGTATTATTATATATTTTTATACCAAGTTTCCATAAATATTGACCAATACTTGAATTAATGGTTGTGACTACTAATCTGAGAGTCCATGCTTTGGATTTTAATTTATGTAATTAGTGAAATAGTAAGGGAAGAAAAGGAATTGTAAAAGGTTTCCAAGTTGTTACTGACATCAATTGTTCCTTTCCACGTTTTATATAATATATTTCTTACCAAAAAAAATTTGAAACCAGTAATTAAAAAACTAAGTGGCTCAAGGAAACCTCAAAAGAGCAGGTAAACCCTTGACATTCTTCTAGTACTAATCCAACTGTTCAGCGTGAACAGACTGAAAACTACTTCACAAATTAAATTAGCATCCATCTACATGATTTTAGCAGAATTTGTGGTCCATATAATTGTTTGCACAATTCCCTACCATACATAGCTTCATAGCAATATAAAAAGAACACTGCAGAATAAATTGAAAAAAAGAAATAGACTCCATGCTTCAGCCTATTCAACCCTTTATTTGTCAACTTAATTTTCATTAATTATTCAGATAGAAATAAGCTCGGATTAGGATCCATTTCCATTTGTGTTTGAGGTTGTCGCTCATAGGAACCTCGAGCACAAATAATCTACCAGTTAAATTTGTTGATTAAAATAATCTACAAGCCTGCGCCAGAAATCATATGGTCAACCGTGCACATAAAATTTTCACTTCATTTGTTTATGTGCAGTGCAGTGATCATATCATGGTAGTATACCTGAAGGTAAATTAGAATGTAGTTTTAAAGGTTTTATTTGCTTAATGAGATCATTGATCTTTGAAGTTCATCTTCTCTATTTCCAAGTGAATGTAGCAATTTTAGTGATTGTTTGATATTTGATTTGCAGTCGAATTACTATTACATATATCATGAGAATAAATGAATGACCATTATTTATTATAATATTTTACTTCTTCCTAACCATGGTTTACATTGAAATAACGTCCAACTAGACGTACTCTTTGTTACGTATAGTATGGGGCAGGGTCTATTGAGTTGTAAACTATATATGAAAGAAAATAAAGTTGTTGAAAACAATGTCCTCAAGCTGCAAGGTTGGAGTGCCTATCACGTCGAGGAAACTCGAAGTGTTATATTTAAGTGGAAATGATGATTATGGATTTAAGAAATTTCTAGTTTGTACTTATCTAATCTAGCATACTAACTAATCCCTTGTTTATTTCAAAAAAACAACCATTGGCAAGTAAAATTTATGATTCATAGTAGATGCATTTTCCTTATTTTTTTAGTCTCTCATTATGCTAATTTTATTACCCTTAGCTAGCCATATAAATCCAGGTTATTGGATGGCATTGTAATTTACAGAAAGATAGACACTTGATAGGTCAATTTCACAGCCCACTTTGAAGCAGTTGAGTTGTTATTATACAAATATAAATTTGTTCTGTTGTGCCTAAAAAATAGAAGTGTTACTTTAGTAGTATTAATCAGTGTAACCAGTTGCATAGAAAATACGATGCCGGAAATTTCAAAGCATTTAGGTTCAAAACCTTGATGCAGTCATGTTTACTAATTACTTTACACCAAGCTAGTCTTGTTTTTTCCCTTGATATACCCAATTTGGTCTCTTGACTGTTATGGAATCATCTATACTTGTATAGAAGCAACGTCTCATACATCTTTATTTTACTGTTTATGTAAGTGCTTTTAATAAATTTGTATTATTTTAATAAAAAATATATTTTTATTACCAACCGTCCGCTTAACGTAATACTCTATTTTTATCAATTTTTTTTTACTGCCACCGTTCGTTTCATTGAAGAGCGTTTTACTTACTTACCAGGATATCAATGTTACTTCATTTTTTTCCGCTTCTTATTATTTTTTCGTTCATTCACTTTTCCTATTTTTATTCTTTTATTATATATATGAGAATAAAGTCAGAAATAATAATAACTGAACATAAAAATAATAAATAATTTATTCAAATAATACAAAATATTCAAATAAATTATTTTAAGAAAAATCATAAAACTTTACGGATCATAAAACAATGCTTTATTAAAGTTTTTATTGCCTATTTCTTTTATTATCAATTTTTTTTCACTTTTACTAATTTATTTTTTCACTTTTCATTGAACAATATTTTTACTACTTTCCATTGAAAGTTGTTTATAATTTTTCTATTTTAATTCTTTTTTACATTCATTCACCTATTCTTTTTCCTTTTCACACATATATATAGTATGAAATGATGACGATAAACGATCTGCATAATAAAAATAAGAAACAATTAATTCAAATAAATAAAAAGAAAACATTCAAAATAATATATTCAATACTAATTAATAACAACATTATTATAACATAAAATTACAAAATACTTTTAAAAAAATATAAAACAAATTTATAATGTAACATCTTGATTTTTAAATATTGACTAGATTAAATTCTTTAAGATTAGACATATTAATTGTTCCAAGTCAGTCAAATTCATTTAACTATACCTATTTTATTTTATTTCTTAACCCTTTCTTTTATTTAATTTAATCTCTTCTTCTAATCACTCTTTTCTATTCTTTTCCCAATTCACTCCTTCACTCTCTCTCTCTCTCTCTCTCTCTCTCTCTCTCTCTCTCCATCTCTTCCCTCTTACTATGCACAACTCTCCCCTCTCGGCAGCTCCCTCTCTCGCACCGTGTTACCCAAGTGGTCTCTAAAGAACTCAAGGTGGGCCAACACCTGCCTACGTCCAGTCCTCAAGCAAACCTTGAGATTTACACTATAACTTTCACAAGTTACAACAACGAAACACTTTCACACATCCGGGATATCTCACTCTTATGTGGAGCCTCCAACCTTGCATGGGCCTCACCCTTGACTTACACTGCTAGGGATGCCTTATCCTAGACTTAATCCCCTTGGGATACCTCACCCAAGATACAAAAGTATTACAACTCACAAGATTGATAATTGAAACTTTCTCAAAGAGTGAATGGACAAATTGAAGTTCTAATGGTTACACTCAAGTAATAAGATGACCTTAGATTATCATAAAGTGTTTCTTAATTAGATTTCTAAAGGATGATAACATGTTTCTCAAAATCCATTTACTTGTCTTATGTAAAGATGGAAAGAATTGTTATATATTTACAAATAAAATGCATCTCTATTTATAGCAATTTAAGAGATGCAATTGATTGATGAAAAGATGCCTTTTGATGTTGAAAAGATGCCTTTTCAAATGAATGTGTTCATTCAAAGGTTTGGGTAAGGGGACATGTCTTTCCATGCAAGAAATAAGGAAGATATGCATCTTTTCATGCATTCTGATGCTGTGGTAATCGATTACCATATTCCTGTAATTGATTACAACATTTTAAATTTTAACCGTATTTATGTAAAATTTACTTTTAACCTAACGATGAAGTTTGTAATCGATTACACCAAACTGGTAATCGATTACATGCTTTCTAATTTTATGAAAATGTTTTTCAAATACATGTTATTAAGGTTTTAATTCATTCCTAAGGCCATACTAATACTTGATTAAAACCTTACATGTGTGCTAAGACCTTTTGGACTTTGATGCTTTATTCTTTTGACTTGTTGGTCTTGCCTTGTTGTTGATTCATTTTTCTTCCAATCTTGACGTTCATGATTGATTCTTTTTAGAGCTTACCATATTTTGTCATTATCAAAACTTTGGTCTTCACACACACCACACACACACACACACACACTCTCTCTCTCTTTCTCTCCCTCCCTCTCTCTCTCTCTCTCTCTCTCTCTCTCTCTCTCTCTCTTTCGTGCTCTCCCTTGATCTTCTTCTCAATCTATTCCATAAACCCATGAAGGTAGTCATGGTAACTCAATTCCCACTCTCTTTCACTTATGCAAGTTGTTAATTTGGGATTTCTTTTCTCTTTCCTTTAATATTGTCGAAGGTTGCCATGGGAGGTGGTGATGACACTTAAAGTCATAATTTCATGATTTTAGAGCTTCCAAGGTAAGGCCAACACCATCCCCTTTTCCTTTTCTCTTTAGGCCTTGGGGAAGCTTAGGCCCATTTTCTCCATTCTCTTAATCACACATGCGTTGGTGTTGGGCAACATCTATATTTTGGTTTTGAAGGGAATCAACAAAGGTTTGAGGTTTTAGAGGCGACCAGAGTATTGTCAAAGTTTTTCGATAAGTCGTCTTACCCCGCAAATGTATTGAACTAGCATTGTTAGCTTCGAAATGCGTAGTTAAGTTGCTTTGAGTTATCAGAATAATTATCATTAATTTTTGGGAATTTTATGATTAGGAAACTTTGAAGTTGGAAGCTAAATCGATGTTCAGAAGGTTGTTTTGGAAAGCCAGATACATCGTAAGGTACGTTTATACGTATGAGGGGAGTTTATCGCTTGAGTAACAAGTAAGATATTAGGTTCCAGGACAGGTTTATGGTTGAGATAATTGACGTTGCTTATGATTTCTATCATAATCTTATATTAAATCTTGAATAATGATGTTGTATACCTTATGTATGTTGTTGTGAACTAAAGCATGGTTATGTAATGTGAATTGATATTGAATGGCCCTAATGGCAAACAATATTAAGTGATTTGATGAATTATGATTGATTGCTCCGTTGAGTGAGGTATGAATGATGAGTTATGTTGAGTTCTGGTATACTTTGTACATGTAAATAAGGATGTCGGTTGTGATTATGTTGGATTGTGTTGATAGGTCCCATATGAATTTAAGAATTTATCAAGTGATGTGTGATGATTGTTGAATCGAGAATAAGAAATGTTTTAGTGAAGCTAGGCTATGATGTCAATTTAAAGTTGATTATATGCGCTAAGATTTGCATCATGTTCATATTTACATTTCATGACATCATATGCATTTTGACGCTACGATTCGCCCGACACTACGATTTACCCATGAGACTACCGTTTATAGTGCTACGATTCACTAAGCAATTCTCAAGTACCAATGAGACTGCCGCTTATAGTGCTACAATTCACTGAGTAGTTCTTGAGTACAACAATTTATAGTGCTATGATTCACTGTGTGGTTACTCAGGGTGCCACTGTTTATAGTGCTATGATTCACTGTGTGGTCACCCGGATACCCCTCGATTATAGTGCTACGATTTACTAAGTGGGTTATCCTTGGTATTATGATTTGTATTGTAAAGTTAGATCTGTATAGCATGCTTTTATGCATTGAAAGAATGATTTTCAAAGTCCATGGCATCTATTGTATCATTTGGAATTTTAGAGTTTTGTTATAGTGATGAAGTTATGGTGGTATGTGTGTAATTAGTGATGATTGATTTTGACCTTCAAGAGCCTAGTGCTCATTGAGTTTGAGGATGGTTGGTTGAAATGATTATATATGTCATTTTGATGTGAGAAATTTTATGCACAATGAGTATATACATATATATATATATATGCAATGCAATGGATTGTTTAGTTGTTACAATGCGTATAGTTAACAAATGTACAATGATGGGTGTTAATCACATGCATTATTTCCTATTTACTGCTTTAAGTGGTACCCACCCTTCTACTTATGGATTTCAATGAACTTTCAGGAGATGCCACTTGGTGATGCTGGAGTGTGAAGCTTAATGTAATGCCATAAGGAAGAACTACATGGTTAATGATTTGTGTATACTTGATGTCATTTTGGTAAAGCCTTGTTATGGCTTGATGCATGGATATATATGTTTTGTGAATGTTGATGATATTAGATGCTTAATATGTTGATATGGTCTGGAGTTATGCTAATAACTATAAAGGCGTATGATTTGTTGTGGTTTAGTCCCATTAGACTAGTGTATTGCTTGCATTCTGTGTATGAAATATGCTTATAATGGTTTGGCCTTATTTGAATGGAAATTAGGTTGGTATTGGTGATCTATATTAGGTTGAAATGGTTCATATGCATGTTTTTTTGCATATCTCATTCACTTTTGAGAATTTTTGAGTGCGGGTAGTCCTAACAAGTCATAAACGATATGAACATCCTTGTGTCAAAATTTGATAACAATTGGAGTAGTTATGAATGAGTTAGAAGACTTAGGATTTCACAAATTTTCCATTTCTACATATCTCGCTTAAGCGAGCCCTCATATGATTAAGTCTTAAGTCTTTGTGTGATTCTTGCCCAAGAAAAGGACTTCTCGCTTAAGCGAGATTTATTGGTATTTCAAATGTTGGTCTATGTGTGATTCTCGCTTAAGCGAGATCTGAAGGTTGAGTTTCTGTGTGTTTCTCTCCCAAGCGAGGATAGTCTCGCTTGAGCGAGCTTGTGTTGGTCAATTTCTATCTGATTCTGTTTGTTTTTCACTCGGGCAAGGGTAGTATCGCTTGAGCAAGAGGATGATGTTTGGATTTTGTTGCTTTCTTACTCAAGCGAGAAGGGTGTCGCTTGAGCGAGGCTCCTTGTTATGGCTTTCTTTAATTTTTCCGCTTTGTTTGTTATGTTTTGGGCCTACTATGGGGATTTTTTTGTGTTATTTTGTTTAACACCACCCTTGAGTTTCCATTGCTTACCTCCGGAAGCATTATACATGAAACATTTACTCTTTTTTACTATACCCCGAGATAAGACTCTGGGAATTATAAGGGGATATTGCATATAAACTAGAATAACATATATGTAATTAGAATACTGTATTGTACTCAGATTTGCTAAATACTATATTATACTCAGATTTGTTGAGAGCACAAGTAAGAAGGAATCTAGCCTTGACATTAATCTCCATCTTTGATTTCCATAGAAGTCCACTCATCTTTAGATTTGGGTTTTCCATCACCATCAACAGGAGTCTCATAGTCACTATTAATTATGACTGTCGATAGACTATACTGGGTGGATTTTATAAACATTTCCATTTTATCCTTCCAGTATGGGTAGTCTTCTCCAAAGAAGGTAAGAGGCATGTTGATTGAAGATCCTTCTACAATCAGTTGATTACTCTGAGAGGCCGCCATAGATCTTTATCCTTTTCACTCAAGGGAGTGATTAACCCAAAGGACAAGCTCTGATACCAATTGATGGTTCAGAGTCTAACTTAGAGGGGGGGTTGAATAAGTCAGGGACGCTTTTCACGAAATAATGAACCAAAGAAAATAAATAACCAATCTTTGTAATGCAGACTTTTAAAGAGTAAGAGAAGGAAATTAACATAGAGAATTTATACTGGTTCGCTTCCAACAGAGGAGCTATGTCCAGTCCCTTTTGACTTGAAGGATTTCCACTATTGTAAATTCTCCTTTACAATAACAGCACCAGACCAGTGCCACAAGTATTCTTAACTCTAGCTACTCCTAGCTTAAACCCAAGTATTCTTTCAATAAGCCACCCCTAGCTCAACCTAAGTATTCTTTCTAAAGCCTCTTCAGGCCACAAAGTGTTTCCCACACTCACAAATGCAGGCAACACACCAAACTTTACAAATTGTTTGTAAGAAATGGAAAGTAACTCATAAAACTTAGTGTATACAATTGAGAGATTGAACACTAAGTTATAAATGATATGAGACCAAGGTTTGCTAGAGGCAGAACGAGTAAGAAAGGTCTTTGTCTAAGAAAGCTTGAATGAATTGTAGAGAAGAATAATTTGACTTAAGAGATTTCTCAATAACTTTTTTTTCTTTTTTTCTTTTTTTCTCTTCTTTGTAATTCAATCTTCTGTAGTATAAATAGGTGCTGGAATATGACCGTTGCTGGAAATCTCATGGTTTTGTTTTTTATGTTCATGCACAGAGTTAGGTATGCTGACTTTGGCTGTTGAGCTTTGTTTGTCTCTTACCTTCTTTAGTGATAAGCGTCATATTTGATAAGGGCATGGAACCTAATGCAATACACAAATAAAATTAAGAACGTTGCAATTGAATCCTTAAGAGATAACATTTTTCTTCTGATGCTCTATAAGTCTTATTGGGTAAGATAAACTTCTTCTATCAAACTCTTGGACATCATCTAAAAGCTGGAATTTAGTTTTTGAGCACAAGGGCTCTCCTTTTATTTTATAGTCTGTGCATTATTTATCCTAAAACACTTGAATACACAAATTAGTTTCTTGATATATAAACTTTATTTTTCAATAGATTCTTGATGAATGTTATTAACAAATCTAAGGTCTGAAGATAAAACAAAATTTGGGGTATGGTTCAGTAAAATTCTATACTTCCTGTTTCAACCAGACTTTTCTTCAACAATATGAATTTTGTACGTATAGGGAATTGAAGACGCAAGCTACGGAAAGAGAAGAGAAGATGTGGAAAGAAAAAGCACACGACAAAGAAAACAATGCAATAGTGTAGTTCCAGTTTTTTCCAATTTCCTAATTCTTGGTTTGAAATTCTTGATGTATTTCCTTTGATTTTGTTGAGCCTCCCATCCATGGAAGGCTAAATCCTTAGATTGATTTTCTTGGAGAACATTATAATTTAATGCTTAAGGTCTTTAGTCTTAATTGCAACCTCTTTCCTTTTTATTAATTTCTTTATGATCATAACCTTCACTTGTTTAATTCCATTTCGATTAATTAAATTAGATGCTTAATCAATTAAATTATGCAACTGGAATTAAATAGAATTTAATTAGGATTTGTTATGACAACATGCATGCTTAATGAGTGTTTTTAGAATTAATCCTAGGATTTGTGTGTGTTTTGCTTAATTCCACACTCTAAGGTTATATAGACGCTTGGTCCTACATAAATTTAATAATTCATAAATTTTATAATCTTGATTTATGGTCCTTAATCGGACTCTTGATTAATATGTTTGTTCAACTTGAACATAAGTAAAGGAATTGCGAATTAAAAGAAGCTTAGTTAATTAATTTGAATTGAATTAAGAATTTGATAATTAGGGAAATATATATCTTTTATAACCTAGGATAAGATTAATTACAATTAATCCAAGGAAATCAGTCATTTATTATTTAATGTTTACAATCCAATTTTAAATCATTCTTTCTTCATTACGATAATCATAAACAACCCCCCATTTGAATGATAATTGTGTTTTGAACCTCCTTGTTTGTTGGTCCTTGAGAAACGACCTAGGTTTGCACCCTAGTATTGTAATATTTTTAATTATTTTAATTTGACCGGTTGCGACATTCGACATTAAATTTTGGTGCCGTTGCCAGGTATCAACAGTTCCTAAGAAGGTTCTTAGTTTATGAAGTAATTGAATAATTTTATTTATTTTATTTTATCTTATTTTATTTTATTCTACACAATTTTTGGATCTGATGATGCATTTCCCTTGATCATGAATGATGTTGTTGCACATTATGTATGACTAGAACAACTTCTAGGCATTTGCATCCAGATGATCTTGAAATAGATAGAACATTTCATAGGTTAGTTAAGGAAATTAGGAATCTTAGTTTAGATAGTAATTGCATTGATAGTGATAGCATTGCACCTAATTGTGTTGAAAGTTTTACTACTGATTTTACTGATATGGCTGGCAACCTCCTCGTGAGAGAACTCTTAGGGAACTGACTACACTTGAATTTACTTACCAAAGTTTGTGTATCCAGTACCCAAAAGAGGATGTCCCTTATGTTCTTAAAACTAGATTGATACACTTGTTGCCAAAGTTTCATGGTCTTGCAGGTGAGGATTCACACAAGCACCTCAAGGAGTTCTACACTGTGTGCTTTATAATGAAGCCTTAAAATGTCCAGGAGGACCATGTTTATCTAAAGGCCTTTCTTCACTCCCTTGAGGGTGTTGCAAAAGATTGGCTTTATTACCTAGCTTCGAGATCAATTACGAACTGGGATAACTTGAAGAGAAAGTTCCTAGAGAATTTCTTTCTTGCCTCTAGGACTATGACAATTCAAAAGGATATATCTGGAATCAGGCAACTCTCTGGGGAAAGCTTTTATGAGTATTGGGAGAGGTTCAAGAAACTATGTGCAAGCTGCTCTCATCATTAGATTTCTGAGCAGCTCCTCCTCTAATACTTTTATGAAGGTTTGAACCATGTTGATCGCAATATTTTAGATGCAACAAGTAAAGGAGCATTGGGAGATATGACCACAGTTGCAACAAGGAACTTGATTGAGAAAATAACATCCAACTTATAATAATTCAGTACAAGAAAAGATGCTATAGTTCCCAAGGGTGTTCATGATATGGGTTCTAATACAACTGAGCAGAAATTGGAAAGCAAGATTGATGCTTTCACCACTTTGGTCACATAATTGGTGGTTAATCAAAAATTCATGAGTGCCAAGTTATGTGGCATTTGCACTTCATAAGAGCATCCTACTGGTTGTTGTCCTTCATTGCAAGAGAAAGTGATGATAACCCCCAAGCCTATACAACCAACATCTATAATAGCAGGCCTTCATAACAGCAGTAGCATAATCATGACCTGTCCTCTAACAAGTACAATCCAGGTTGAAGGAGTTATCTAAATCTGGGATGGGGTAACTCTCTACAGCAAAACTCTCAAGCCCCATTTCATAATCATGTGACATCATTCCAGAAACCTACAACGCCCTCTTTAATCTAACCACAACCACAATCGGTGGCTACACCTACACCTCAGCCCACCACAAGTGGTCCTTCTTTGGAAGATTTGGGAAACAAATGGTTGTGCAAAAATTAAAGTATTAGTAGAGAACCATGGAATATTAGCAATGAAATGATGCAAGCATTCAGAACTTGAGTAATCAGATTGGGTAGTTGGCTTCATCATTGAACCAATTAGAATCTTAGAATTCTGACAAGTTATCATCCTAACCGGTTGTAAATCCAAGGAATGTGAATACGATTCAGTTAAGATTGGGAAAGAATATTGAAGTGCCCATACCTAAAAAACCTGAAAAGCAAGCTCCTATACAAAGGCCTATGCTTGCAACAGCTAAGAATGATACACCTTCTTCAAGCACAAGGATAAGTGAGACACAACCACCACTAATCCCTCTTTCGTTCCCACCCAAGAGCAATCCCAAGTGAACTGGTCTGGACCGGGGTCTAGGATCCGGTGTGGGACCAGCCACAAGGATGCAGGTGTTTTTAGGGTTTGCACTCCGGAACTGTGTATATCCGATGTATTAATCCGGTCTCTCAGTGGGAGAGGCCGATCTTGTTGTCCTGGAGATCCTTTACACCAACGATTCGCGTTGTAGGGGGGCGAAAGGTGGTGCCACCTGCGAAGATTCTCCGACGCTCAAGTTAGAAGAGTGTATGAACTGAATGAATACTCAAGCGTAGTAACAGTAAAGTGTGAGATAGAATAACGATACCCTGCATGTGTGTTGAAAAATGCTACTTATAGTTGTACGTGAGAAAATGAGTCGTTGAATACAGGTGGGTCCCTCAGCTCTGATAGCGTGTATATTGTGTCAATCAAAGTGGCTCGACTTTCCGAATGTGTCAGGAGGGTAGGTCAATTATCAGAGTTCAATCCTCTAGGGAAAGGAGAGGATAATCACCTTTTCCGCATAATCTGCTGACACACCCACTTACTTTCTGAAGCCATTGATGTGACGTATTTTGCTACAAATAGTGTCTTCGTTGATAAGTTATCAAGGGCTCTTCTCTTGCTATGAGGGAAAAGCTAACAATTATATAAACACCCTGTAAAGATGAACTTAGAACCGCTATGGAGAAAATGAATGATGTTGTCGTGGAGCGAGGGCGGGCGGCCAGACAACGGATATCCGGTGTGGCAACATTGAACCAGGACACCGATTATCCTTATATGAGGTCAGTCTGACGTCACAAAGATGGGGGCCGGTATCTAGACCGGATCATCTGTCCCCTAGCTTGTATGAGAGACTGTTAAGTTGCTCATATGAGCTACACAACTCTTAGGAGAAGTCTAGATGCCGGTAGTACATTCTTGTAAGTCTCTGGAAACTCGGTGGCGTCCGCTCTAGCAAACGAGTGACCGCCCTTCTCGCGTTGCATACAACGGATTCAGACAACATAAAATAAGTAATGGAAATCCCAAGAGTCTTTGAAAATCGAAACCCTTGGTATTCGAAAAGTGGTTGGGAGGCATTAAATGCGCACAACATGATTAGACAATAAATGCGTTTTTTATGCAAGAGCCATCATTGCCCAAGAGTGTAACCGTCGATTGAGCTTATTGGGCCTGGATTCAAACTGAGTGGGGGCCCATTAAGCGAAAATGTTTGCTGAAACGTTACTGTTTTCGCGCCCGTTTGTGGTGAAACGACGGAGTCGTTTCAATTTGAAAGGGTTGCGTTTTGAGGCAAGCCTTGTGACCTTCGATGAAACACTGTGTTTCTTCGTTACCTATAAAAGGAACTCTTAGCAGATTTAGGAATCCATCCTTGCTCTCAAACTTAGTGAAACTCTGCTCAAATTTCCTTGGAATTTCCTTGTCGTCTTCAACTTCTCAAAGATCCTCTTCCTTTAGGTAACCTTCCTTCCCTTCAACTCCTTGCAATTTTAATCATTCTATTTCCATCATGCGCCCTAGAGCTGGACACGCTGGTCCTTCAAATAGAGGGAGGTTTGGCTCTCGTGCCCCCCTTAGCCACCGTGGTGGGAGGATTCCAGCGAATCCTCCTATGGCTGGGCGCCATCGCTCAGTTCAGAGTCCGAAACTTGACTAAGGATAAAATTTTGAGGCATTAGCTTCTACTTTTCTTCCTCACGAGCGTCTTCTTCATCTCGTCGCTCTGAGGTTCCCCTTGGTTCGAGGGCTACCAGCCGCTCTGATGAGGGGTCAAGTGCTGAGGGTTATCTCTCTGACGATGTTGCTTTTTATCACAGCACCTACGCATTCCGCCGCGCCTGCACAACCATGGATCTTCCAGGACGTGGAAAAACGCCGTTTCTCCGCTCTGCTGAAGGGTGTGTCAATGTTGTGGCACACCGGCTTGATTGGGAGAAACTCAACAGGGAAAAACCTTATTGCTGGGTGGAAGAGGAGTTCTTAGAGATCCCTTCGCACCATGCAAGTGAGGAGGAGCGCACGGTTTCTTTCCGCTGTAAGATATACTCGGATAAGAAGTACAAAGCACGATACGCTGTGATGGCTCCGCATCCTTCTGAAAGAATATGCCACAACGTCCCTGACGCGAGGTCGGTCTACATGTACGACTTCGTTTTCTTAAAGCTGGGGGTGCGCTTTCCACTGACGGATTTCCAGATGGCCGTCCTGCGTTTCTTAGACTGTGCCCCCTCACAATTACATCCCAACGGTTGGAGTCTTGTCCGGGCTCTGGAAGTCTTGGGGGAGCATTTTGGCTTCTCCGCCACTGTGGCCAAGCTATTTTACTATTGCCAAGTGGTCCGCCGAGCTAATAAGAAGGGCGGCCTTGGGTTCATTACACTCCGTAGTGACTCAAGGGTTGTAAATTTCAAGTCTTATACGGAATCCGCAAAGGTAGATGGGCGCTCCTTCAAGCACTACTACACGCGGGTCCGGATTCAACCAAATAAGCCGGTCTTCTGGCGAAATAAAGAGGGGTTTACCAAGTTTCCCCTTAGCTGGACGCACGAGCATTTTCTCCTTATGAGCCGTGCTTATTATACAGATGAGAGTGAACTTTCCCCTCATTCTGTTAAGGTCTTGAGCGCCCTGCAGACGGCCTCAAAGACCCTCAAAGGGTTTTCCAGCCGTCTTCTCTTGGCCGAGGAAGACATCAAAAACACCTACCTCCGTAATATTCGCTCTTATTCTCCTTGTGTTGTATGGTTATAACGTTCTAGTTATTTTCCTTCTTGTATGCTTATTCAACTCTTTTTGTTTTGCAGAACAAATTGAAAAGGCCTGCCCAGAAATGTTGTCGCTAAGGTCCATGATGGCTGACGATGACTCCTCTTCTGAAGAAAATGAAATCCAGGCGAAGAGGAACGCCCCCAAAACTCCCCTCATTCCTCTGACTTCTGCAGTAGGAGATGAGGTTCCTCTCTTCGAGGAGGAGGAGACCGAAGAAGCATCTGAGGCCGCTGGAGCGGGTGGCGAAGAGGCCGTCCCAGAGAAAAAGAGGAAGAAGAGGCATCTTGTAAAGAAGGCCAATCAAGAGAAGCCCTCCTCTGATGACCCTGCGAAGAAGCGTCAGAGGACGGCCAAAGACGCTGAATTGAAAAAGGACAAGGGAAAGAAACCCGTTCCTGAGTCTTCTGCCCCTTCTTCTCATAATGCTTCGGAACCGGACTCTGGGAATGGTCCTCCTCCAGCATTCGATCCTCCACGTGACTCCTTCCTTTCTCCTTACTTGTGGTTTCAAGGATCCATGCCTCCTACTCTCCCAAAAGAACGGTATTGCCTCCGCCCTTCCCTCGACGCTGCTGGAGTCCGAGGTGCTTGTAAGGCTGGCCGTTGGCAACTTGATGAACTGTCCGGCCTGCTTGAGTCCCTGAGCGAGAAAGCTGACTATATGGATCAGGTTGAAAAACTTGAGACCGAACTCGCAGTGAAGGAGAAATGGGCGGCCAAGCAAGCTGAAGTTCACAGGGGAGTGGAATCGGAATTGGAAAAAACTAAAGAAACACTCCAGAGGAAAACTGAAGAGGCAAGCAAAGTTCATTTTGCGAATAAGGCCCTAGAACGGGAAGTTGCCGACCTCCAAAATAAGAACAAATCCATACCCCTCCTTGAAGAAGAATTACAACTGGAAAAGAAGAGATCGGCTAAGCTTGCTGACGATCTCAAAGTTATGGAGGATGGTCGCAACAAGGACCTTGGGGAGTGGGAGTCTATTCGGAAGGAGATGCAAGCCCAAATTGATGAACTCAAAAAGGGTGGTGCGAGTGCTGGGCCTTCAGAAGAGGATTACGCCAAGGTTCAAAGAAGGCTAGCTGCTGCAAAGGCCAAGGCTGCCAAAGCCTTGGATATATGCAAAAATGTGGCGTATGAATCTTTCGGCCTGGCCCTTCGTCAAGTCTACTATCGTAACCCTGGAATAAAGCTGAATTTGTACGGATTAGATCCGTTCTTTGAGTTCCATGGGGGAAGACTTGTAGAAGTTCACAAGGACGGATCGCACCATGAACCCAATGCATCTCTATACGAACTGCCTCCCCTCCCAGAAGGTCAAAGTATGGAGCCTACATCGTCCACTGCTGCCTCTGGAGCTAAAGCACAAGAAGGTGCCCAAACTGGGGCGGAGGACCAAACGGAGAAGGCGGGAGTATCCACTGTGGAGGATCAAGCACCGACCTCTTAATTTTATGCTTTCACTCATAGCCGTGTTCTGGGATCGGCTCCAGCTTTAAAACATTTTGTAACCTGCATATTTCCTTATTTTTGAAAATAAGATTCATTATTACTTTTCCTCAACTGTTTGCATCGAATGTGTGAGTGCTGAATAACTTGGTGTTATACAAAACACTTTATTATTTCCAATGCTTTGCGAATCCGTTCTGCGTGGTTACTTAGTTACTTAAAGCGTGCTCATCACACTGGATTAAGATAACAAATTGTAATGAATAAATAACAATTAAGTTAAAGCACGCCCTGTCCCCAAGTGTAAGTTCATTGGGAAGGGAGAGTTTATCTCAAAGATTACCTTTTAAATTCTCAAAAGATAGAAATGCTTATCTGTCCTCGAAGATGTAGAGCGGGTACATTAGCTTTCAACCGCTCTGGGATGGATATTCCACAATTGAGGACGGATATTGCCTTTGAATTTTGTATAGCTTTGGCAAGGATAAGCTTTATGCCTTTCTCTTGAGGTTCGGTTTGGTCCTACACCTCAAGTCTTCACACGGTGTTCGGTTCGATCCTACTAACCGTACTTGGAGTTCGGTGCAATCCTACAATCCAAGCCTTCAACACGGGGTTCGGATCAGGGCTAATCCTGAACCTACTACGCCCGTTACTCGGGGTTCAGCGCGGTTTTCTCTGTGAACCGGCCTACTGCGCCCAAGCCTTCGCATGGGATTCGGTTTGTGGCCTTGAAAAAGGACCAGCCCTACAACCCATGTTGTCTTCGAATGGGGTTTGGTTTGTGGCCTTGAGAAAGGACCAGCCCTACAACCCATGTATTCTTCGAATGGGGTTCGGTTTGTGGCCTTGAGAAAGGACCAGCCCTACAACCCATGTAGTCTTCGAATGGGGTTCGGTTTGTGGCCTTGAGAAAGGACCAGCCCTACAACCCATGTAGTCTTCGAATGGGGTTCGGTTTGTGGCCTTGAGAAAGGACCAGCCCTACAACCCATGTAGTCTTCGAATGGGGTTCGGTTTGTGGCCTTGAGGAAGGACCAGCCCTACAACCCATGTAGTCTTTGAATGGGGTTCGGTTTGTGGCCTTGAGAAAGGACCAGCCCTACAACCCATGTAGTCTTCGAATGGGGTTCGGTTTGTGGCCTTGAGAAAGGACCAGCCCTACAACCCATGTAGTCTTCGAATGGGGTTCGGTTTGTGGCCTTGAGAAAGGACCAGCCCTACAACCCATTCCACCTCAAGGAGTTACATCGTCAAAACACACGATGTGTGATTAAGATCATCCATCCTGAGGGGTCTTCATCAGTTCCTCGAGGAGTTATATCATCAACTACAGAATTGGTAGTTGAGTTCATCCGTCCTGAGGTGTATGCGTATTAAACTACGGCTATAAATCATAACACATAAGAAACGTGAGAATGATAGGGCGGTTAAAATGTATTCTCATTAAAATTGAAAGTACATTACATGAAAAGCGTAGTTGGGGTCATGCCTCGTTAAAACCTTCTTGAGAAAACCCAATGGGAAAAAACTCAAGTAAGGAAAAAGAGTACACGCCGTCTTACCAACTAGCTGTAATAGACACGTAAGTTCTGAGTGTTCCATTTGTTGCGGATTGGAGTTCCATCAAGTTCTTCCAATCGGTATGACCCTTTTCCAGTCACTTCCGAAACTCTATAAGGTCCTTCCCACGTCGGTGCTAGCTTTCCTTGGTGAGCGAACTTATTCCCCACACTGGCCTTTCTCAAAACGAGGTCTCCGGTGTTAAAAGCTCTGTACTGGACACGTTTATTATACCGGAGCGCAGCCTTTGTTTTTATTGCCTGATCTCTGACGAAAGCCTTTTCCCTTAACTCTTGGAGGACGTCCAGCTCTGATGCTAAGTTGGCGTTGTTATCTTCTGCTGAAAAATACTCCACACGAGCCGATCTTGTTTGTAACTCCACTGGGATCATCGCCTCGACCCCGTATACCAACCGGTATGGGGATTCGTTGGTTGAAGAATGAGGCGTAGTGCGGTATGCCCATAGAACATTACATAGCTGGTCAGTCCATCCTCCCTTCGCTTCTCCCAAACGCTTCTTTAACCCCTTCAGTATTTCTCGGTTAGCTACCTCTGCTTGCCCATTGGTTTGGGGATGTTCAACGGATGAGAATATCTGGATTATCCCCAGTCCTTCAAGTAAATCTGTGAACTTTTTGTCTGTAAACTGGGTGCCGTTATCAGTCACAATCCGCCCTGGCACCCCGAACCGAGCTATGATATTTTCGTACATGAAACGTCTTGTACGTGCAGAAGTGATATGCATTACTGGTTCTGCCTCGATCCACTTGGTGAAGTAGTCTACCCCCACGATCAAGTATTTGATTCCTCCTGGCGCAGTGGGAAACGGACCCAAAATATCAAGGCCCCATTGGTAGAATGGCCAAGGCACAGCAGATGAAGATAACTCTTGGGCTGGTGTATGGTGGAGATTGGAGAATTTTTGGCAAGCGTCGCACTTTCTCACGAAGTCTGCGGAATCCTGCTTCACAGTGGGCCACCAGTATCCAGCCCTGAGGACTTTTCTCATTAAGCTTCGGCCTCCAGCGTGGTGCCCACATTGCCCCTCGTGTACCTCAGTTAAGACCGCTTGAACTTCGTCTTCTCTTAAACATGAAAGATACGGGACAGAGAATCCCCTTCTGTAGAGAACACCATCGACCATAGTAAAATATGGCAACTCCCTCTTTACTCGTCTTCTTTCCTTCTCGTCAGTAGGAAGTTGACCATCAGCCAGATAACGAATATAGGGAATGACCCAAGAATCCTCATATGGATAACTCACCATGACAGCATTCAGAGAAGGATACAGAGGTATACTGGGTGATGTCAAAGTGCTCTGAACCACCGTTGTTGTGCTACCAGGCTGCTTTGTACTTGCCAATCTTGACAAGATATCTGCTCTGGTATTTTCTTCCCTGGGCACATGCTTGAACTCTAAAACTTCAAATCTTCCCTTCAGCTCATTAACACAATTCAAGTACAATTGAAGTTGTGGTTCCTTCGCCTGGTACTCTCCCTGGATTTGCGAAATCACCAGCTGAGAATCACTGCAGAGTGTAACTGCTGATGCTCCGATGTCAATCGCCGCACGGAGGCCTGCCAAACATGCTTCGTATTCAGCTTGATTGTTGGAGGTCTTGAAATTGAATCGGAGGGAAATTTCTAAGTGTACGCCGTCATCACTTTCTACCACCACACCTGCTCCACAACCTTTGCTGTTCGACGAACCATCGACGTAGATGGTCCAATGCGCTCGAGGGGTGGCCGGGTCTGCCCCAGTCATTTCCACTACAAAATCAGCCAACACTTGCGCCTTGATGGCTCCTCGAGGCTCATATGAAATTTCAAATTCAGATAGCTCAATAGACCATTTTATCATCCTTCCAGCGAGGTCTGGTTTGCTGAGCACTGAACGGAGTGGCAAATCCGTTCTCACCAATACTGGGTGCGCATGGAAATAAGGCCTCAGCCGTCGTGACGCCCACACAACTGCCAGGGCGGCTTTCTCAATCTTCTGATACCTTCCTTCCGCCCCCTGAAACGTTTTACTAGTAAAGTACACCGGTCTCTGCCCTTCAGGGGTTTCTTTCACCAGGGCTACACCTAGAGCTTCGTCGGATATTGCCAAGTATAAGATTAACGTTTCGCCTGGATCAGGCTTAACAAGAATTAATGGACTCGAGAGAACGACCTTGAGCTGCTGGAAGGCTTGCTCTTGTTCCTCTCCCCATTCAAAACTCTTGTGTTTCTTCAACGCCTTATACAAGGGAAGGGACCTGTGTGCCATCTTAGGCATGAAACGAGCTAAAGCGGCCACTTTCCCATTCAATGACTGGACCTCCCTCAAACATTTAGGACTCTGCATGTCCAGTATTGCTTGACATTTCCCGGGGTTAGCCTCAATGCCTCGTTGAGTCAACATGAATCCCAAGAATTTTCCTGCTGGAACGGCGAAGGTGCACTTTAAAGGATTTAACCTCATGTTGTATTGCCGAAGCCTAGTGAAAACTTGGCGTAGATCTTCAATGTGGTCTCCTCCAGCGGGCGTTTTGGCTATGATATCATCAATATAAACTTCGACCAGCCTTGTATGCATCCCTTCAAAGACTTTGTTAATCATGCGCTGGTAGGTAGCGCCGGCGTTCTTTAGTCCAAAAGGCATGACGGTATAGCAGAAAACACCGCGGTCATTAATAAAGGCAGTTTTCTCCTGGTCTCCCTCCCACATCGGAATCTGGTTGTACCCCGAATAGGCGTCCATGAAACTGAGATATTGGTAACCAGATGAATCGTCCACCATGCGATCGATGTTGGGCAGGGGATATGGATCTTTAGGGCAGCAACGGTTAAGATCCACATAATCTGTACACATCCTCCATTTGCCGTTAGCCTTCTGCACCATGACTACATTAGAAAGCCAAGATGAATAACGTATCTCCCTTATAAAACCTGCTTTCAACAACTCCTCTGTTTGCTCACAAGCTGCCCTCTGCTTCTCCGGTCCCAACCTCCTCTTCTTCTGAGCCACCGGTCTGGTTTCAGGATACACTGCAAGTTTGTGACAACAGAAATCAGGATCCATCCCCGGCATGTCTGCTGCTGTCCATGCGAAAAGGTCTTTGAATTCCTGCAAAAGGGTTAATAAGCGTTGCTCCATAGCAGACTCCAACTTATCGTTGATGTGCGTGACCTTCTCTGGGGAATCTCCCAATACGACATCCCTGGAACCACCATCTGGTGTGGGCTTAGATGGATTGAGTGGATCAATCTTCAATTCCGCTCTGGGGTCTAGGTCAATAAGACTGACAGACCCTGCCGCTGTTCCTCCGTCGTTCAACTTCCTCTTCTTGTTGAATACATCCAACTTAACCATGTTGAGGCTCAGATTATAACAATATCGAGCCATCTCCTGATCTCCGCAGAGTGAGGACACAGCGTTGTCCTTGTCGATAAATTTGATCAAGAGATGAGGGGTGGATACAATTGCTTCCATAGCGTTCAATGTTGGACGGCCTATGATACCGTTGTACGGGGATTCCACATCAATCACCAGAATTCTTGACTTGACTGTTCTTGCACCGGGCTCCCCTTCAAAAGAAATCAAAGTGTCGAGGTATCCCTTAGTGGGTTGCTTGGCTCCGTTAAACGCTGTGAGTTCTTGTGTGTATGGTTGTAAATCTGCATCACTGAAACCCATTCGTTTGAAACAATTATAAAAGATAACATCACAAGAATTTCCCTGATCGACGAGGATCCTCTTGACGTCCTTATTGGCTATGACGGCCACAATCACTACTGCATCATCACCTCCTGGAATTGTTGGGCCGAAGTCATCATCTGTAAACGACACCGTCGGGGCTGTCACTCCGTCCCTGAAAGGGCGGTTATCCCTCGGTTTACCCTGGACTGACAGAATCATCCTATGGTGGTTCTTTCGTGCTGTGATTGATGTTCCTCCTCCCGCAAATCCTCTAGCTATCATCTCAATCACTTCTCGTCTGCCCTGTCTCTGCTGCTGGGGCATATTACTTTGTTGGGCACCTTCAGCAATCACTACCCCTTTCTGCTTCTCAGCCGCAGTGAACTTCCTTGCTGGGTTGCGTGTATTATCATCTTCATCATCAGGATCTCTATTCCTTTTCTCCATCCTGTGAGGCTCATCCATAGATTTCTCCTTAAACAAATACTGCTTCAGCTTTCCTTCCCGAATGAGAGTTTCCACCGTATTCTTTAACGCCTTACACTCATCAGTGTTGTGCCCTGTCTGCTCATGGAAAGTGCAGTATTTACGCGGGTTACCACCCCTCTTGGCTGGGGCTGGCTTCCTTATACCAAAGACGTTCAGAGTTGGCCAACCAACCTCCCTCATGATTTGTGAGTGCCTGGTGTTCAACGGAGCATAGTGATCGAACGATGATACGCGCCTATCTCGTGGATGCTGACGAGCATTCACAAAGTCTTCTCTAAAGGCATGCTTCTCGGGCCTCGCTCTCTCCTTTTCTCTCCGTGGCTACTGAGCGGGTGCAGAAGGCTTTACTCTTGCTGCAGTTGCCTCTAGATGCATCTCTATGCCCACATATTTGGAAGCTTTCCTTCGAAACTCCTCGAAGGTTGTAGGTGGGCTCTTTGCCAAAGATAGGGCAAAGGCTGAACCTGGCTGAAGAGCTTCCACTACAATATGGAGTTGTATGGCCTCAGTGAGGTTAGGGACCAACGCAGCCTCCTTGTAAAACCTTTTCAGGAACTCCTTAAGAGTCTCAGTTTCTCCCTGTCTTATCTGGGCCAGGGTGTGAGAAGTTCTTGGGATATCCCGGGAGATGACGAAATGGCTTTCGAATGCAGCAGCCATTTCCTCCCAAGAGTCTATAGATCCTGAAGGCAAACCTTTAAACCAGCTGAGAGCTTCCTCCGTCAACGTCCTTGGGAACATTCTGCACATGACATCTTCGTCTGCTCCCAGATACATAGCTTCATAAACATAAGCATCCAAATGCTTAGTGGGGTCGGTCTCTCCATTATACTTCCCAATCGACAATGGCTGAGTTGTTTGCAAATGTTTTGGAATGACAATACTCATCAACCTTCTTGAGAAAGGGACACTAAGCTTGTATGTCCCTGAAGTTACCACCGCCTGCTCCCTTCTCCTGATACTAACTCTATCACCAGAGTCCTGCGTCTGCTCCCTCTCTTCATATGTGGGGATCTTCGAATACTGGAGGGGGGTAGATCTATCCCTCGCTGATGCATGGTGAGCCTCCTCTGCATGAGACACTACTCTGTCCCCAGCTCCTCCTCTCTCTCGCCTCAGCTCCATCAGCTCCTCCTTCAGTTGCCTGATAACCTCATCGCGAGGGTCAGGCGTCTGGACTTGTACCATCCTCCGGGTTTGAGTTGCAGGGGATTCGAAGACGAGTCTCCTCCCAGCCTGTTGATGGGTCACATCCTCCACGTGACCTTCCACGAAATCTCTCCCATCACCTTCCATTGTAACCACTTAACTTCTGCGAAAATGGGAATAACTCTATTGAGTCCCACCGGGCGTGCCAATGAACTGGTCTGGACCGGGGTCTAGGATCCGGTGTGGGACCAGCCACAAGGATGCAGGTGTTTTTAGGGTTTGCACTCCGGAACTGTGTATATCCGATGTATTAATCCGGTCTCTCAGTGGGAGAGGCCGATCTTGTTGTCCTGGAGATCCTTTACACCAACGATTCGCGTTGTAGGGGGGCGAAAGGTGGTGCCACCTGCGAAGATTCTCCGACGCTCAAGTTAGAAGAGTGTATGAACTGAATGAATACTCAAGCGTAGTAACAGTAAAGTGTGAGATAGAATAACGATACCCTGCATGTGTGTTGAAAAATGCTACTTATAGTTGTACGTGAGAAAATGAGTCGTTGAATACAGGTGGGTCCCTCAGCTCTGATAGCGTGTATATTGTGTCAATCAAAGTGGCTCGACTTTCCGAATGTGTCAGGAGGGTAGGTCAATTATCAGAGTTCAATCCTCTAGGGAAAGGAGAGGATAATCACCTTTTCCGCATAATCTGCTGACACACCCACTTACTTTCTGAAGCCATTGATGTGACGTATTTTGCTACAAATAGTGTCTTCGTTGATAAGTTATCAAGGGCTCTTCTCTTGCTATGAGGGAAAAGCTAACAATTATATAAACACCCTGTAAAGATGAACTTAGAACCGCTATGGAGAAAATGAATGATGTTGTCGTGGAGCGAGGGCGGGCGGCCAGACAACGGATATCCGGTGTGGCAACATTGAACCAGGACACCGGTTATCCTTATATGAGGTCAGTCTGACGTCACAAAGATGGGGCCGGTATCTAGACCGGATCACCAAGCAAGAAGGCAGACGAGGTAGATAAAGAAAGTTTCGACACTTTTAGGAGAGTGAAGGTGAATATACCTCTTCTTGACACCATAAAATAGATCCCTAAGTATGTCGAATTTCTAAAAGAGTTGTACATTCACAAGAGGAGACTCAAAGGCAATGAGAGGATCAATATAGGAAGGAACGTATCCATACTAATTGGTAAGGAAATTCCTTATATTCCTAAAAATGTAACGATCCAGGTACGTTTATTATACCTTGCATCATAGGTAATAGTAAATTTGAAAATTTCATGTTAGATTTAGGAGCTTCAATAAATGTGATGCCTATGTCTATTTTCAATTCTCTTTCCCTTGGACTTTTACAACCAACGGGTATGGTGATGTAATTAGCAAATAGAAGCGCCATTCACCCCACTAGTTTAATAAAGGATGTTTTGGTTCGGGTAAATGAACTTATTTTTAGTTGATTTTTTTCATATTTGATATGGAAGAAGAGGTGTCCAATACTCCTGTTCTAATTATTTTAAGAAGATTATTTTTAAAAATAGCCTGAACCAAGATAGATGCCCATGTTGGAACACTCTCTATGGAATTTAGTGACACTATGGTTAGCTTTAGTATTCTTGATGCTATGAAGCACCCATCTGAGGACCACTCTGTTTTTCATATGGATATATTTGATGAGTTAATTGATGAGCATCTATCTAATTTCTTTAAAACTGCTAATTTTCAATGCATAGAAAACTCACACTTGTTTTGCATGCAATGATTATGAAATGTATGTTCGTGTTGAGATTGATAGATATATGCATGCTGAATAAAAAAATTTAGATGCACCTACCGACTATATAGAGTTGGAATGTACTAACCTGAGTGCAAGTTTTGTGGAGGACTCTGACATATTTATTGAAGTGCAATCAGCGGAATCTAAATCTGCTAGCTTAGTTCCATCTGTTTTGCAAGCACCTAAATTGGAGTTGAAACCTTTACCTGAGAACCTCAAGTATGCATAGTTGGGGGATGATGAAAAGCTTCTGGTATTAGTCTCCACTTCCCTTGATGAAAGGCAAGAAGAGAAGTTGTTGTAGGTCTTGAAAAAGCACAAGAAAGCTATAGGGTGGACACTAGCAGACATTCTTGGTGTAACATCCTATTTTCTACTCAAATAGAAAATAGATATTAATATCTCTTTAATGAGAAAACACTTACTTTTAGTTAGTTGATTTTTAACTAATTAATATTTTTATAAATTTTTGGTACTTATATTTAATTATTTTTTTAAAAAATAATAAAATAATAATAAAATAAAAATATATATATTGAACGAAGATTTTAAAATGACTTAATTAGTATTCACTAATTAAGAAAATTATATTAAGAATTTTCAATATCTTTATTATTCATAATTTTTATTTTATGTTCTTATATTTATGTTTTTACATATTTAAGATTTAACTCTTATTAGAATTTTAAAATAAAAATTTGAAGGAATAAGAATATGGTTCTTTAGAACTTTTTGATCTATGCATTATTTATGATTTTTTGGAATTTTTTAAAATTTTAATATTTGAGAAAATGATGAAAATACCCTTAACCTTTTATCTAATAACCAAAACGTCATTCCCGACATCATCGCTTACCTATTGCTTACATCATCGGTTAGGTAATTATTTATATCATGAATAGTCATCGGTTAGGTAAATACTTATATCATAAATAGTAAAATAAATAATAAAATAATCTTAAATAGTAAACTTTTCTTCCTATAAATAGGTGATTCATTTACAACATTTACATACCAAAACTAGAGAGAGAATCTAGAGAGATAGTGCTTAAGAAATTAGTGGGAAGTAAATTTTTTAGTAAAAAGAGACTCTGCCAAAGGTGTAAGGTAATAATATCTTTCTTCTATATTCTTTTTATGATTATTTAGTTTATTTTTTTAGCACTCTTAAACTATTAATATACTATTACTATTATGAATAAGTTACTATGGTAAAAATAAATTACCACTATAGGTTATTTTTACGAATTACTGTTACTATTCACTATTTATTGTTACTATTCATAATTTACCATTTACTGTTATTATTTAAAATTTATTATTTACTGTTATTATTTAAAATTTATTAGTTACTGTTACTATTTAAAATTTACCATTTATCATTACTATTTAAAATTTACTATTTACCATTACTATTCAAAATTTACTATTTACTATTACTATTTATGATTTACTATTTACTGTTACTATTTACAATTTATTATTTACCGTTATTATTCAAAATTTACTATTTACTATTACTATTCAAAATTTACTATTTATCATTACTATTCATGATTTACTATTTACAATTTATTATTTACTATTCAAAATTTACTATTTACTATTTACTATTACTATTCATGATTTACTATTTACTATTTCTAGTCATGATTTATTATTTACCATCACTATTCAAAAATTACTATTTACTATTACTATTGATGATTTATTATTTACCGTTACTATTTTCTATTACTATACATAATTACTATTTATCATTTCTGATAGCAATCTTAATTTTTATCTTATGCTTATACTGAAATAAATTAGTATTAATATTTTTTAGAACTTGGAGGCACAGAGCGAATTCACTTTTTGTAGTAATTTTAGGTAAGGGGAAGTGGGATAAGAATATAATATGAAAAGACATCAGAATAATAGGAGGAGTCCCCTACTCCTTTTAAATTTAATAATATTATTATTTTAAAAACTTGCAACTTAAAATTAACAAGAAATTTAGTATCTTGTGTAACTTATTCTGAAATACTTATGCATGGATCTGGACTATTATAACCTATATGGACTAGACTAAACCTGTGCAACCTGTGCAAGGATCTGGATTTTTATAACTTATACGGATTGGACTAAACCTATGCAAGGACTTGGAGTATTATGATCTATATGGACTTACATAGACCTATGCGAGGAATAAACTATAAGGACTTGGAATTAAGTTTATTAACTTAAATAACTATTAAAATTTGAATTATGATATTTATGAATGATAATTAATTTATTTGATTTGATTATGATTGATAAATTGATTGTGATTGATAATATTTGATTGTGAGTGATGGTATTTAATTGTGATTGACAATATTTGGTTGTGATTGATGATATTGTGATATGGAGTTTGAGCATATAACAAGCATGACAGAAAGTTAGAACTCAGTAAGAATGTTCTTACCTTATTCTTTAAATTTTTATTCTAAGAAAAAGTATTTTATAATTATTTAAGTCTTTTATTTCTTCTTAGAAATTATTTTCATTAACTTTACTTTTAATCTTTAGAATAAAACCTAGTATTTATTTTAGAAAGAAGCTACTTTATAATAATTAATTGATAAAAAGTTTGAGATAAATAATTCTTGAATTAAAGAAAATTTTTATAATTGAAAGTATTCTTAGTTAATGATTTTAAAAATTATTTTCTTTTAGTAATCAGAAGTTTAAAGTAAATTATTTTGGTTTCCCTAACGAAACAACTAAAGGATATTTTGTTATAGTCTAGATTTTTAAACTTAATCTAGTTAAGATTCAATTTGAGAAAGATTATGTAAATATGTGAAGTTTTCTAAGAGAAAGTTTTGAGATATTTAAGGCTTGGAAACTCAATGTTAGTGAGATTTGAATTCGAAGACTGTACTAAATTTATTTCTGTATAACAGAAGTTCAAAGAAGAACTTATGGGAATGTACAGTTTATTAAGATGATTTGTGAACCTTTATGGTATTTAATAATTGAGTTTCTAAAAGTCTTAGCCAACTAAATATGCGAGTAGTTCATGCATCATAAATCATTAAAGAGAAATGAGATATGATGTTGCTTGGGGACGAATTATAGAAATCGAGGATACATTAGAGGAGGTTCAAATGCGAAACTTGGGATGAGAGGGCGTGACAGGGTGCTTCAGGTGACCTGGGGTCGCTCCCTAGTGTCGAGTACTTTCACAATAAAAACTTTCTCAGTCTGACTAGTCTCTAAGTGTTTCCATACCAGTTGAGTTGTTCATATGCCACAAAGGCATTTATATTATTATCCGGAATTATGGAACAGTGTAAACTCCTGGTTGGCTCAGTGCAAAAATTAAAACTTTAAGGGAAATGAGATAGTAGCATTAACAACATTACATAACATTCATGTGATTGTGACATTCTATGTGGGTGGTTGTGAATGAAAATATAATTGTTATGTATGTGGAAACCCTATATTCATAATTGATTATGTATGAGATTATGACTGATATTATTATATTAGTTTGTGAAAACCCTTATGTTTATGTCTTATCTGTAAAATATTATATTTTGTTTCTCACTCCTTCTTGTTTGAATTTCTGTATCCAAAATAAATGCTATGTGATATATAGCTAGCAGTCCAAGATGAAAGGATGTAATTACAAGAGGGTAAAGTGGTCTATCCTCAATCGGATAGGTGAAGAGATATAGCAAGAGTAGGATTCCAAAAACCTGTGGTTCGAGGGTTAGGAAATGATTGATCACAATTGTAATAGAGGTATAATTTAATTTTAGCTCACCTTATTACAATACCAAGTTGGATGATTGTAACAAGGTGAATGTTAAACTTTGATACTGTAATCTTTTATCACTTATAATTTCTATAAATTTATTTTGTCATTATGGACAAATATTGAAAGACAACATTTTTTTTACTTTCAAAATTTTAAAGAAAATCAGATGTATATACGTCCTTGTATACGCGAGATAAGAAATGATATATATATATATATATATATATATATATATTTCTAAAGTTTTTAAAAGCAATAAGAATATACATATCTCGTGTATATGAGAGGGTGTTACAAAGTGGTATCAGAGCAGTTCAATCCAAATCGGCTTGGGGTATGGTCTTACTAGTCTGTTATGTACTCTGATGGTTAAGTTAGTCAAAAGATTCTATGCTTGATAGAGGAGGAAATTTTATAATTGGAGTAGATGACAAGAAGCAAGTTAGAGATAAAGAAGGAACTAGTTTTTAAGTTCATAAGAAGTATAAGTTAGAACTCTATAGCCTATTACTTGAAAAATGTTATTTTAGGGATTTCCAGAGACTGGCCATTCTGAAGTCTTTCTTGACATTATTTAAGTATGGGCGTTAATGTATGATGGAATAATAAGGTAATATAGTTATTTCCTTTTATTCCAGATGTGATCTATGGTGTTTGATTCTTTAGTTGATATGTGATAATGAAATATACAACATTTTCCTCTTTTTACAATATGGTATGGGACATATTGTCCATAAAGAGACAAGGTGTCTGATATTTGTTAGTCTTAACATTTATTAATGAAAGAAGTTAAACAAGTTGTGTGCGCATGTTTTATCTGTTTACATGTAGGGACAATAAGGGAGATAAGACAATAAAAGATCTTTAATAACATATATTTTCATATAAGAATTAAAAGTTAAGCTTTAGGAAAAAGTCTTAGGAATATTTGGATATGAATTTTAGACTGGAGCTGTCATGACTTTAACTACTTAGCTATAAATTGTCGAGACTGATCACCCCGAATGATTTACACTAAGTAGTAAAAGACATGTCAAATAAAGGATGTTAAGATCAACGAATTTAACCCTAGCTTAATGTGGTATGTGGAGAAGTGGAGACAAACGCAATAAATCCTATTAGGATATTCCTTGCCATGTCCTTGAGTTTGTATAGATACTTATGTGAATTAGAAATTCTAATGGGTAAATAATTGTTGTAATCCGAAACTAATATAACAAATTGTCTAAGATAGGATCATATTTTTCCTTTGATGAGATATTTTGAATCTAAAAACAAAGTATGGATGTATGTTTATGAAAGGAATATGGTAGTTTGTTCACTAACTTGTTTGGTGTGACAAGTAATCGTACTAGGAATTATATCTTTGACTATTTGTATTGATTCTTCTTTTGTATGACATATAAGATATGTTAATTATTGTTTGATTTGATGAAGTTTTCCTTTATGTGCCTTCGATTGAATAATATATGTGATGGTTATATATAACTATATGAATTAATGAAACTTTTATGGTTATGACATTGAATGTAATCAACCATATATTGAACTTTCTAAGTATTTTATTGTGGTAAATATGTTAATAAATGATCTAAAATAAGTACTATAGATCTTTAGAAAATATTGATATTGGTTTAATATTGGAAAATTTTATCATAAAATATTTTTTTATGATTTATAACAATTTGATACATGTTTAATAAATTATTTTCTTTTAGTCATCAATTTTGTCTAAAGAATATACATACCTTATATAAATAATTGTTATGTAATGATAGACTTAAAATAAAGAAATTTGTTAGTGAACTGTGGGTAAATAGATATGAACCTTACTTATTAATTTAGCGTAGTTCCTATGAAGTAGGTTACATAAATCTTAGCTACCCATAACAAAAATTTAAGTGAGTATTTCTAAGTCAATGTAGTGATTTGTGATCATTTAAGATTAGGGAGTTTATCAAATCTATGTAATGATTGTAGTTTGATGGAATATGCAATCAATTAGTTAAGAAATATTTAATCCATTACATAGGACAATATTGATTACATACCCTGGATTGTCATAAAGCAAAGAACATAAGGATTTAATTAGATAAACAAGTACAACTCGGACTAAGACATATTTATCCTTTCCACTAGGAAAATTTATTATACACGATTACATTAAGGAAAATAAAGTAGATTATCTAGTACATTATAGTTAAATGATAAGTAACCACTTATTTTTCTAACAATTATTGGAGACTCATAATAATTAAAGGCCTAAGAGTCTTGGCAATACATAAAACACCCAAACTAGAGAAATCAAAATAGTGATTATGAAAAGTGAGCAAGTTGTTACCAAGAATTGTAGTTCATCTCGTCTTCGCTCTTCATCACTTCTAGGAAGATTGGCTATCGAACAATATGATATTACTTGAGAAAAAAGATTGAAGAAATTAGATAGAAGAGAGAACTAGGAAACCTTAAAGTTGTGATAGGAAGTGAGAATGGATTGGAAATTTATAAGCAAGCAAAGGAGAGTGAGCAATGGTCATAAACGGCTAGTTGCTAACGACTAGTTGTCCAGTGATTAATTCTTAACAGTCCATTTTAATATGCTACGAGTAGGAATTTTAATTTATAGATATTACGAATTATATTAAGTGATGTTTTGATGGATTAAGAAATGTAATTATTGAAGTGTTTAGAGTTAATCATCAGTTTAAGATAAACATAGTTAACAAAATTAAAAGGGTGATATTTTTGAGTTGAGGAGAAAATATCTGATAAGATTAAAAGAAAGTAAATGGCAACATCAAGGAAAAGATACGTAATTATCGATAAAACTAGAAAACATATTAGGATAGTTCACTTAGTTTATCCTTGGTAAGATTTATTAACAATATCAAATTTCGAGGATGAAATTTCTTTTAGGGGAGTAGAGTTATAACATCCTATTTTCTACTGAAATAGAAAATAGATATTAATATATCTTTAATGAGGAAACACTTACTCTTAGTTAGTTAATTTTTAACTAATTAATATTTTTATAAAATTTTGGTAATAAAATAAAAATATATATATTGAACGAAGATTTTAAAATAACTTAATTAGTATTCACTAATTAAGAAAATTATATTAAGAATTTTTAATATCTTTATTATTCACAATTTTTATTTTATGTTCTTATATTTATGTTTTTACATATTTAAGATTTAACTCTTATTAGAATTTTAAAATAAAAATTTGAAGGAATTAGAATATCGTTCTTTAGAACTTTTTGATCTATGCATTATTTATGATTTTCTGGAATTTTTTGAAATTTTAATATTTGAGAAAATGACCAAAATACCCTTAACATTTTATCTAATAACCAAAATGTCATTGCCGACATCATCGCTTACTTATTGCTTACATCATTAGTTAGGTAATTGTTTATATCATGAATAGTCATTGGTTAAGTAAATACTTACATCATGAATAGTAAAATAAATAATAAAATAATCTTAAATAGTAAATTTTTCTTCCTATAAATAAATGGTTTATTTACAACATTTACATACCAAAACTAGAGAGAGAATCTGGAGAGATAGTGCTTAAGAAATTAGTGGGAAGTAAATTTTTTGGTAAAAAGAGATTCTGCCAGAGGTGTAAGGTAATAATATCTTTCTTCTATATTCCTTTTATGATTATTTAGTTTATTTTTTTTAGCACTCTTAAATTATTAATATACTATTACTATTATAAATAAGTTACTATAGTAAAAATAAATTACCACTATACATTATTTTTACGATTTACTGTTACTATTCACAATTTACCATTTACTGTTATTATTTAAAATTTATTATTTACTATTATTATTCAAAATTTATTAGTTACTATTACTATTCAAAATTTACTATTTACCGTTATTATTCAAAATTTACTATTTACTATTACTATTCAAAATTTACTATTTATCATTACTATTCATGGTTTACTCATTACTATTTATGATTTATTATTTACCGTTACTATTTAAAATTTACTATTTACCATTACTATTTAAAATTTACTATTTACCATTACTATTCAAAATTTACTATTTACCATTACTATTCATAATTTACTATTTACTGTTACTATTTATAATTTATTATTGACTGTTACTATTCAAAATTTACTATTTCCTATTTACCGTTACTATTCATGATTTACTATTTACTCTTACTACTCATGATTTATTATTTACTATTACTATTCAAAAATTACTATTTACTGTTACTATGCATAATTACTATTTATCATTTCTGATAGCAATCTTAATTTTCATCTTATGCCTATACTGAAATAAATTAATATTAATATTTTTTAGAACTTGGAAACACAAAGCGAATTCACTTTTGGTAGCAATTCCAGGTAAGGGGGAATGAGATAAAAATATAATTTGAAAAGACATAAGAATAATAGGAGGAGTCCCTTACTCCTTTTAAATTTAATAATATTATTATTTTAAAAACTTTCAACTTAAAATTAACAAGAAATTTAGTATCTTGTGTAACTTTTTCTAAAATACTTATGCATGAATTTGGACTATTATAACTTATATGGACTGGACTAAACCTTTACAAGGATCTGGATTTTTATAACTTATACAGATTAGACTAAACCTATGCAAGGACTTGGAGTATTATGACCTATATAAACTTACATAGACCTATGCGAGGAATGGACTATAAGGACTTGGAATTAAGTTTATTAACTTAAATAACTATTAAACTTTGAATTATGATATTTATGAATGATAATTAATTTATTTGATTTGATTATGAATGATAAATTAATTATGACTGACAATATTTGATTTTGAGTGATGGTATTTAATTGTGATTGATAATATTTAGTTGTGATTGATGACCCTGTGATATGGAGTTTGAGCATATAGCAAACATGTGGAAAGTTAGAAATCAGTAAGAATGTTCTTACCTTATTCTTTAAATTTTTATTCTAAGAAAAAGTATTTTTTAATTATTTAAGTCTTTTATTTCTTCTTAGAAATTATTTTCATTAACTTTACTTTTAATCTTTAGAATAAAATCTAGTATTTATTTTAGAAAGAAGCTACTTTATAAAATTAAATAAAATCTAGTATTTATTTTAGAAAGAAGCTACTTTATAAAATTAATTTATAAAAAGGTTGAGATAATTAATTCTTGAATTAAAGAAAATTTTTATAATTTTAAGTATTCTTAATTAATGATTTTAAAAATTATTTTCTTTTGGTAATCAGAAGTTTAAAGTAAATTATTTTGGTTTTCCTCAACGAAACAACTAAAAGATATTTTGTTATAATCTAGATTTCTAAACTTAATCTAGTTAAGATTCAATTTGAGAAAAATTATGTAAATATGTGAAGTTTTCTAAGAGAAAGTTTTGAGATATTTAAGGTTTGAAAACTCAATTTTGGTGAGATTTGAATTCGAAGACTGTACTAAATTTATTTCTGTATAACAAAAGTTCAAAGAAGAACTTATGGGAATGTACAGTTTATTGAGATGATTTATAAACCTTTATGGTATTTAATAATTGAGTTTCTAAAAGTCTTAACCAACTAAATATGTGAGTAGTTCTTGCATCATGAATCATTAAAGAGAAATAAGATGTGATGTTGCCTGGGGACGGATTATAGAAACCGAGGATACATTAGAGGAGGTTCAAATGCGAACCTTGGGATGAGAAGGTGTGAAAGGGTGCTTCAGGTGACCTGGGGTCGCTCCCTAGTGTCGGGTACTTTCATAATAAAAACCTTCTCAATCTGACTAATCTCTAAGTGTTTTCATGCCAGTTGAGCTGTTCATATGCCACGAAGACTTTTATGTTATTATCCGGAATTATGGAACAGTGTAAATTCCTAGTTGGCCCAGTGCAAAAATTAAAACTTTAAGGGCCCACATGCATAAACTGAATGAGATAGTAGCATTAACAACATTACATAACATTACATAGTAGCATTAATAACATTACATAACATTCATGTGATTGTGACATTCTATGTGGGTGGTTGTGAATGAAAATATAATTGTTATGTATGTGGAAACCCTATATTCATAATTGATTATGTATGAGATTATGACTGATATTATTATATTAGTTTGTGAAAACCCTTATGCTTATGTCTTATCTGTAAAATATTATATTTTGTTTCTCACTCCTTCTTGTTTGAATTTCTATGTCTAAAATAAATGCTATGTGATATATAGCTAGCAGTCCAAGATGAAAGGATGTAATTACAATAGGGTAAAGTGGTCTATCCTCAATCGGATGGGTGAAGAGATATGGAAAGAGTAGGATTCCAAAAACCTATAGTTCGAGGACTAGGAAATGATTAATCACAGTCGTAGTAGAGGTATAATTTAATTTTAGTTCACCTTATTACAATATCAAGTTGGATAATTGTAACAAGGTGAATGTTAAACTTTAATATTGTAATCTTTTATCACTTATGATTTCTATAAATTTATTTTGTCATTATGGACAAATATTGAAAGACAACATTTTTTTTACTTTCAAAATTTCAAAGAAAATCAGATGTATATATATATATATATATATATATATTTCTAAAGTTTTTAAAAGCAATAAGAATATACATATCTCGTGTATATAAGGGGGTGTTACACTTGGTATTAACCTGTCTATGTATATGGATAGGATATTCTTGGAAGATGGTGCTAAACTAGTGAGACAGCCCCAGAGAAGGCTCAACCCAGTAATCCTTGATGTTGTTAAGAAAAAGATTACTAAGCTTCTAGGTTGGAATCATTTATCCTATCTTTGACAGCCATTGGGTAAGCCCAGTACAAGTGGTTCCTAAGAAAATAGGGATTACGGTGGTGAAAAACGAGAAAGATGAATTGATCCCCACTAGGGTACATGATAGTTGGAGGGTCTGTATTGATTACAAGAGGCTAAATCAAACAACTAAGAAGGACCATTGCCCTTTTCCTTTCATCGATCAAATGCTTGAAAGTCTCGCAAGTAAGTATCACTACTATTTTCTTGATGGATTCTTTGGTTACTTTCAAATTCATATTTCTCCTGAGGATCAAGAAAAGACTACATTTACTTACCCCTTTGGCACTTTGGCCTATGCAATGCCTCTGGTACTTTCTAACAATGCATGATTAGTATTTTCCATGATTTCAATGAAAATTGCATAGAGGTGTGTATGGATAATTTTACTATTTATGGATCTTCTTTTGATGCATGTTTAGATACCCTAGATAGAGTTTTACATAGGTATATTAAGACTAACATTGTCTTAAATTATGAAAAATGTCACTTTATGGTAGAACAAGGAATATTTTTAGACCATGTAATCTCTAGTAAGGGCATAAAAGTAGATCCTGCTAAGATAGAAGTTATATCACACTTGCCTTACCCCTCTTACGTGCGAGAGGTTTATTCTTTTCTTGGTCATGTGGGTTTTTACAAGAGATTTATACAAGATTTCAGCAAGAAGGCCCAACCACTATCCAATCTACTACAGAAGGATGGTATTTGAGTTTGATGGTAAGTGTAAGAAGGCTTTTGATTGCCTCAAAAGTGCATTAAATAGTACCCCTATAATCCAAGCATTTGATTAGACAACTCCATTTGAGTTGATGTGTGATGCCTCTAATTATGCATTGGGGACTGTCCTTGCTCAGAAAATTGACAAACTTCCTAGAGTTATCTATTATGCATCCAGAACTTTGGATGTTGCTCAGGTAAATTACACCACTACAAAGAAAAAGCTTTTGCTATTATTTTTGCATTGGATAAGTTTAGGTCATATCTATCTACTCGGTTCTCGGGTAGTTGTTTTTACTGACCATGCAGCTCTAAAGTACTTATTGAAGAAGGCTGAATCTAAGTTAAGGTTGATTTGGTGGATGCTTTTTCTCCAAGAATTTGACTTGGAGATCCGTGATAAGAGTGAAGCATAAAACTTGGTGGCAGACCATCTAAGTAGAATTAAGAAAGCTCCAGATTTTGTACCTATTCGGGACCACTTTCCCGATGAGCAACTCATGAGTATTTCTAACTATTCTTTTAAACCTTGATTTGCTAATATTGTTAATTATATTATTGCTTGTATGACCTCACCATTTACATCCAGAGCCCAAATTGCTAAACTCAAAAGTGATGCAAAGTATTATGTATGGGATGACCCCTGTTAGTGGAAGTTGTGTAGTGACCAGGTTATTTAAAGATATATTCTAGATCAGGAGATAGGATCGGTGCTCTGATTCTGCCATGGTTCGCTGGTTGGTGGACATCTGGGTCCACAAAGAATAATTAGGAAGGTGCTAGATTCTGGTTCGTATTGGCCTACCATCTTTAGGGATGCATGGAGGACTTGCAACACTTGTGAAAAATGTCAAAAAGCAGGTGGTGCTTTCACTTGGCGACAACAAATTCCTCAATAACCTAAGGGAAAACTGAAGTTTCAAACAAAAATCAAGAGGATCTTAGAGAAGATGGTGTAACCTAATAGAAAGGATTAGAGCAGGAAACTAGATGACGCTCTTTGGGTACATAGAATAGCTCACAAAGCACCCATAGGAATGTCCCCCTATAGGGTTGTCTTTGGGAAGCCTGTCATTTTCCAGTGGAGATTGAGCATCATGCATATTGGGCTGTAAAAACTTACAACTTAGCCCTTGATCAAGCCAAAGAGGAAAGGAAATTACAATTGAGCAAGATTGATGAGATTCACTTGGCGGCTTATGAAAACTCTAAGTTTTATAAGGAGAAAACAAGGAAATTCCATGATAGCTTGATATCTAGAAAGGAATTTCTTGTTAGGCAGAAGGTTCTATTGTTTAATTCACGGATGAAACTCATGGCCGGGAAACTTCGCTCTAAATGGGATGGACCTTTCATAGTTACCAATGTATTTCCCTATGGAGCTGTAGAGATAAAAAGTGAAACCTCCAACAAGAGCTTTAAAGTTAATGGGCAGCGCCTGAAACAATTCCATGAAAATCTCTCACTTATGGATGTCATAATTGAGGAGCTTGTTTTGGAGGAACCACACCTTGGTTTGTTATTGGTTGCTTTTGTTTGTTTGTTTTATTTTGAAAAAATAAAAAAAATCTTTGGCATGTTTTTCATTGATTTTTAGGTTGTGTATGAGTTGTGGGCAAAGTTTCTTTCATGCTTGGATATAAGTGTCATGATATGTTATGTTTTTGAATCCATGCATTCTAGTATGTTAAGTTTGTCTTAAGAATTGAGAGGTAATCATACGTGATGGAATTGTACCCTGTGATATTTTAGGCCTTGAAAATTTGATGAATTGCTTTCTCTCTCTCTCTTTCTCTCTCTCTCTCTCTCTCTCTCTCTCTCTCTTTATATATATATATATATATATATATATATATATATCATCTTAATCCTTTCATGTGTGATTTCACTCCTGAATGCTTGCACCCAGAATTTATCCTATTTATTGTTGATACTTAAAACTCACATGTATGTATTTGAAATGATATATGCATGTTTTTTTCTTCAAATAAGCCACTAGCCATATGAGCCTACCTTGAATAAATCATCCTTTGACAACCCCTTTAAGCCTATTTGATCCTTTCTTTGTTCTTAGCTCAATGCAAGCCATAAGCAAAAGACCATAAATGTCCTAACCTTAGGGACTTTTGGAGCTTGGGGACCAATTCTGGAATGGGTATTCAAATAAGTATGAGGGTATGCTTAAAATTCAAATCTTGATTTTGCCTTATTGTTGAAAAAAAGTGAAAAAAATGATGAAAAAAATATAAAGTGGCATAAGAGAAAGAAAAATATGAAAAGAAAGTTAGTGTGAAAAAAAAGATAGGAATTGAAGGTTGTAAAGGTTTACTCTCATGTTTGCCTTAGACTTATTCCCTATTACTCCTTTATTCCTTTTGGTATTAGCCACTCATCCCATATTTAATCATCCACCTAGTCCTTGGTCATGTTACAACCTTGAAAGGACCTATTGATCTATATATGCATGTGTGCTAGTTGTGGATTCAAGAAACATGTCAAATCTATGGTAGTGTTTATTTTTAGGAGTGCGTTGACTATATACACAAGCCTAGACACTTAAGAGCAAAGAGAATATCTTGTGAGGATCTGTCACTTATGATTTCCCTCTTGGTTTGATTGGTTTCTTGCATGCTTGAGTGTTTGGGTGATTTTCATGGATGTCTTAATGCTCAGTATCTTGTATGCTATAGGTTGTCTGCCTCTCTGCATTTCCTAGGATTCTATATGAAGCATGTTAGTTTTATGATTATCACATGATTTTTACTTTGATGCTTAAAATAAGTAAATAAAATTAGTAACATTGTTTTCATTTTGATTTTTCCCAGGAGTGCAAAAAGGTGAGTGTGGAGGTGTTTGATGATGCATAATTTACCCTTATTTTCTCACCTTATTACACTCATTTTATTGAAAATAGATTCCTAATTAATTTCCTCCTAGCATGTTTGATTAAATTAAGTTTTATTTGGTGTCTGATCCTAAATTGAGCTTATTAGATTAAATAACTTAACTTAATTAAATTCATGTGCATGCTATTGAGGAATGATTGGTATTAAAGATTTAAAAGGAGCATGCTATTGGAGACGCAAGTTGCGGAAATAGAAGAGAAGATGCGGAAAGAAAAAGCACGGGAAAGAGAAAACAACGCAACAATGTAGTTCCAGTTTTTTACAATTTCCTAATTCCTGGTTTGAAATTCTTGATGTATTTCCTTTGATTTTGTTAAACTTTCCATTCATGGGAGGCTAAATCCTTAGATTAGTTTTCTTGGAGAACCTTATAATTTAATTCTTAAGGTTTTTAGTCTTAATTACAACCCCTTTCTTTTTTATTAATTTCTTTATAATCATATCCTTAATTTGTTTCCATTTCATTTAATTATAAATTGAATGCTTAATCAATTAAATTATTGAACTAGAATTAAATAGGATTTAATTAGGATTTGTTATGACAACATGCATGCTTAATGAGTGTTTTTAGAATTAATCCTAGGATTTGTGTGTGTTTTGCTTAATTTCACACTCTAAGGTTAGGTTGTGTATATAGACGCTTGATCCTACATAAATTCAATAATTCCAAAATTTTATAAGCTTGATTTATGATGCTTAATCAAACTCTTGATTAATATGTTTGTTCAGCTTGAACATAAGTAAAGGAATTACGAATTAAAAGACGCTTAGTTAATTAATTCGTATTGAATTAGGAATTTGATAATTAAGGAAACGTATATCCTTTGTTACCAAGGATAGGTCAATTGCAATTAATCCAAGGAAATCAGTTATTCATTATTCATTGTTTACAATCTAATTTTATATCATTCTTTCTTATTGTGATAATCATAAACAACCCTTGTAACGTCCTTCGTCATTTTACATTTATTTATATTTGTTTAGTTTAATATTCATAATAAATTTTTCACATTTAACAATAATTAATTAAGCCCTAAATCAAAATAGCATTCATTTTTCGCTAACATGATCAAATAACACCATCTCGTTCTCTAATAGTACAATCGACTATCCCCTGCTTAATCAAGGCTTTAAAGGACTGGGAATAATCGATTACAATGCCCTATTCGATTACCAAGCAAATGGTAATCGATTACCGACTTCCTGGAATGGTACATTGGATCAGATGCATTACCTAATCGATTACAGGACCTTAGATAATCGATTACCTGGTTTCTGTTGGACACATAATCAATTACTATACTACTCATAATCGATTAGCAGGCTGCTGGAAATTATGTAATGCATCAGGTGTTTCCCCTAATCGATTACCACTCAAAATATAATCGATTACATTGGTTCTGGATGACCTATAATCGATTACGTCCTGATGCCTAATCGATTATCTTAAAGACAGAGTCCTTGTAATCGATTACACCTTGGAGGTTGTCATTCTGCAGAAATTATGTAGATTTTGCATAAAAATAAACTTCTTCACTACCAAAACCCATGCAAACGATATCGGGATGCCATCAAATTTTAACACAAGCTCAAACACATGATTTGTGACGTGTGACAACTGGCCGCACTCAAAAATTCCTAAAAACGAGTAACTTATATGCATAAACACATTTATCTCATTTTAAGGCATTTTGGGGTAACCAAGGAGTCCAATTTTGGCAAAATGGATCCGTTCCATTTCCCACAAACCATAATTAACTTACTTAAGCTAGTGCATTCCTTCCATTACACCAAAACCTCATAAATCATCATTTGACCATACTAGTTCCTAGCTCATGTATAAGACAACTATACAAAATCTCAAAACACACATTCTAAAGGGATATAATTCACAACTCTCAACATCCATTCTTCACAAAATAAGCAAACCTGCCATAAATATATATGTATCTAATTCATGAAACTTATCATATCCATGAACATCTCATTATCTACTCATCAAGAATGCATCTTCTCATCAACCAACTTGCAATTTTTATCCATTACTTATCACAAACATTCATAACCACCTTGATCACATCTAAATTAGTCCAACACACATAGGGAATATATAAACATAACATACATATAACTCAATACACATTGCACACATCCTTTCACTCATAATTTCCTCTGCTCCTTGGCATCAATTCTCCGCTTGACGCATCTCCGGGGCTTCAACCTCTTCCCTGTCACTGGTTACTAAAATTAAGAAAAACAACAGCAAGGGTGAGTGTTTGGTATCATAATTAATATAGAATGGCAATTCAATAATAAGATACATATTCACTATTTTTAGTTTGAACCACTTATCTTACCTCTTGCCCTCAATCTCCATTTACCAATCAAAGTTCGATTCTAATTCCTTTATTCCCAACTTGCCAATCACAATCAATAATTATCATGAAACACATTCATATCATCATACAATGCTTAACAATGCATCAAATAACACAACTGACTCTCATATTAAATCGACGCCTAGTATCCAGATACTAAAAGGATCGGCCTTCAGCTGGGGGTCCTACTTGACACCCCGTGAACCCTGCTTGGTCCACTGAGTCCTACTTGACTCTCCACCTAAACCACTGGGTCCTACTTGACCACTGGGTAGCTCAACTGGGCATAAACACCGCGGGAGCCAGAAACGAGGGGCTGCACATACCGTCGGCCATCCTACACCACATAATCACACATGTATATTTATACTTCATATATATCATAATGCAAGTGGCCATCACAAAACGCATACTCATCAATTGGGCGACCTACTTGTCAAGCCCGTCATCACAATGCCACTATACTCATCAACTCTTCACCATTCAATTTACATTGTACTCATAATCATCACAATCATACACAACTTTCATTCATACACATACACTTATCATTATTTATATATTCTCATTAATTCCATATTTAATTCACTTACTCAATTTAATTACATTTACCTATTCTAATTAATTACAACCCGAACACCCCCTTACCTCGATTCCGAGCTCCGACGAATCATTCTTGATGCGATTGGCGTTCCCTCGACGCTATATCCAACGTTCTATGTCCGAAATCAACACCCACTTCACCGTTCGATCCTCCGACGACTGTTTCGTCACCTACGAAGGTCGAAACGCAAAACCCATCAATGTTAAACCGTTCTCATTACTCTAAAAGCCATTTTTCAAGCTTCTACACACTAGAGGAGTAGGAAACCAAAGCTTACCCCTTCATGCACGACTCTTTGGTTTAACAGAGATAACGAAAGAGATGCGAAAACTTAATTTAAAGGGGTCATTAAACTCACCTCGAAGCCACGGTCTCTAAAACGTAGTTACCTCGAAGTTTCGACGCGAAACGAGCCTTCCCTTGAGGCATGCAACATACGGCAATGAGGGAGAAGAAGAAGAGGAAGAAGACGCTGGCGTGAAGTGAGGGAGAAGAAGGTGAATTTTCATTAATTAAAACTCAGGGGCAAAATGGTCATTTTCTTATTTCTTTTATAATTTCTTTAAGATTTTAATTAAGTCTTTACCTTTCACCCCATCGGTAACTTCTAAATTTACCTTCTTCTAATTACCTTTATTTAATCTTTTTGTAATTAATCGCTAAATAATTTTATTTATTTCCACAACATTTAATTATTTACAATTGTATTTTAATAATAATACCCAAAATCTCAATAATTCTAGTTGGGCAATTATTAATACTTTCCGTCAATTAAAATTTTTCTAAAATATTAGGGATGTTACAACCCTTATTTGAATGATAAGTGTGTTCTGAATCTCCTAGTTTGTTGGTCCTTGAGAGACAACCTAGGTTTACACCCTAGTAATTATTTTTCATTATTTTAATTTGACTGGTCGTGACAGTCGACGTCAGCTACCCCTTATGGTGTGCATTGTATGGAAAATTTCCTGAACAATAATTATATTATCCAAACTTTAGCACCCCGAAACAAAGCTATATTGGTAAAGGGACACTAGGTCTCCATACTTCCTCTCATGTGGCTAACAATTGATCCGGTACCGGTCTAAGGGTAAGAGTGTAATTTCACACGCTTTCAGTCATATATCGGTGTCACAGGTGAAACTTCAGATTCATATATCGATATAAGCTATTCTCTCTATACCGAAAGTCCAGGCCATCACCATTGCACACCGGAAAGTAACCTGCCAAATCGACAAATAGTACAAGGTACAGTCATTGGGAGAGACGTTTGTTGGAGACGCGGAGGCACCTGCGTCGTGTGTCAGCTTTTTACAGAGTTGTACTGACACATGGTACGGAATGTCCCCTAACCCTAAGGGACTCTTACGTCCCTTGCATGCATATAAATACCAAAGAATCCACAACAATGGTATGTTTTTTCTCATTCTCTAACTTACGCTCGAGCTTACTGCATTCGGTATCTATTTGCTGACTTGAGCGTTGGAGTGCCTTTACAGATAGCACCGCCTTTCACCCCATAATACGAGAGCTTGGTGTGTTGATTCTCTAGGACTCTAAGTCACCTAATTCCCCACTGGAATAAGGGCCATAATACCGGATCCCCACTGGACCAATGTACAAATCTTACAGAGAAGAACATTTGTAGTTGGTTCCCACACTAGATCACTAACCTTGGTTTAGACCAATTCAACAATAATCTTGGTTACAGTCTTATAAATCACACCGCACAAGATAAAAGGGCAAAACTATATCACTTTATCAAGATTGTCCACCGTTGGGATCGGGACAATAGATATATCATTCACCATTCTGACATGGATGGTTAGGGTTTGCAAAAATGGACTTTACTAGCACATACATCGACATCCTTACTACATCCCACCGAGACTGGAAGAAAATTAGGTGGAGTCTATCTTCCCAGGGCTTTAAAAGAACCCATACCAAAATCTGTTTCTTTAATTTTGCAATCTCAAGGCATTTCCTAGATTTACTCCACTATATCACGCTGGAAAGGAAAAAAATAACCCCTCATTGGCTAGTTCTCAAAACTGCCTCTAGTTGCAAAAAGATCCCGAAAGTAATCCATGATCATACCTTTAATTACCTTAATATTAGTATGTAGTATTCTCATGCCACCCATTAAAGCACCTACAGTATTTTGCCTTCATCTTGTCATTATGAAGAGGTAGAGAAATCTTAAGTTGCAGTCCCCAAACCTTACCTAGTCAATTATGTCTTTCTGGTACCTAAGTAAGTCTTCTTAGAGTAAAATCTTTTCATATTGGATCCACAAGTTCCTTAAGAATTTTTCAAGCCCTGGGTTGGTTCCATTAGCTAGCTTCCTATTGATACCCTTTATTCTTGCCATAATTTGATGCTTTCTAAAGAATAAGTTCCTGAAGTGGTTACAATTCCTTTGGAGCCACATCCTAAATATTAGAAACCCAAGCCTCATGCACGACATTTTTGAAAGATGGATTTAAGAGTCATCTTTCCATGAATTTGAACCCATTGGATCTTTTATGTATATCGTTCCTTCCATCAACATTAAGAATGAGGGGTGTGTGATCCTACGACATAAACGTAATATGGAGGACCAAAGCTTCTTGAAATCTTACCCTCCACCTAACATTACAAACACCCTTGTCAATTCTCTTATTGAAACCTCTACCTTGCCACATGTTGCATCCCACAAACCTCCAAGTACTTATTAAATATATTTATAGATGCCAAGTTGCACGAAGCCCAACCTTGTTTCTCATTTGCGTGAAGATAAGCATCGAATTCACTAATCATGAACTAATCCTTAATGACACCCTTGACACCTTTACTAAGCTTCTTCAATCCTTTCCATAACTTTTCCCTAGATAAGCCTTGAGGACTTCTGTAACATCCCTAATATTTTAGAAAAATTTTAATTGACGGAAAGTATTAATAATTGCCCAACTAGAATTATTGAGATTTTGGGTATTATTATTAAAATACAATTATAAATAATTAAATGTTGTGGAAATAAATAAAATTATTTAGCGATTAATTACAGAAAGATTAAATGAAGGTAATTAGAAGAAGGTAAATTTAGAAGTTACCGATGGGGTGAAAGGTAAAGACTTAATTAAAATCTTAAAGAAATTATAAAAGAAATGAGAAAATGACCATTTTGCCCCTGAGTTTTAATTAATGAAAATTCACCTTCTTCTCCCTCACTTCACGCCAGCGTCTTCTTCCTCTTCTTCTTCTCCCTCATTGCCGTATGTTGTATGCCTCAAGGGAAGGCTCGTTTCGCGTCGAAACTTCAAGGTAACTACGTTTTAGAGACCGTGGCTTCGAGGTGAGTTTAATGACCCCTTTAAATTAAGTTTTCGCATCTCTTTCGTTTTCTCCGTTAAACCAAAGAGTCGTGCATGGAGGGGTAAGCTTTGGTTTCCTACTCCTCTAGTGTGTAGAAGCTTGAAAAATGGCTTTTAGAGTAATGAGAACGGTTTAACATTGATGAGTTTTGCGTTTCGACCTCCGTAGGTGACGAAACAGTCGTCGGAGGATCGAACGGTGAAGTGGGTGTTGATTTCGGACATAGAACGTTGGATATAGCGTCGAGGGAACGCCAATCGCATCAAGAATGATTCGTCGGAGCTCGGAATCAAGGTAAGGGGGTGTTCGGGTCGTAATTAATTAGAATAGGTAAATGTAATTAAATTGAGTAAGTGAATTAAATACGGAATTAATGAGAATATATAAATAATGATAAGTGTATATGTATGAATAAAAGTTGTGTATGATTGTGATGATTATGAGTACAATGTAAATTGAATGGTGAAGAGTTGATGAGTATAGTGGCATTGTGATGACGGGCTTGACAAGTAGGTCGCCCAATTGATGAGTATGCGTTTTGTGATGGCCACTTACATTATGATATATATGAAGTATGAATATACATGTGTGATTATGTGGTGTAGGACGGCCGATGGTATGTGCAGCCCCTCGTTTCTGGCTCCCGCGGTGTTTATGCCCAGTTGAGCTACCCAGTGGTCAAGTAGGACCCAGTGGTTGAGGTGGAGAGTCAAGTAGGACTCAGTGGACCAAGCAGGGTTCACGGGGTGTCAAGTAGGACCCCCAGCTGAAGGCCGATCCTTTTAGTATCCGGATACTAGGCGTCGATTTAATATGAGAGTCAGTTATGTTATTTGATGCATTGTTAGCATTGTATGATGATATGAATGTGTTTCATGATAATTGTTGATTGTGATTGGCAAATTGAGGATAAAGGGATTGGAATCAAATTTTGATTGGTAAATGGAGATTTAGGACAAGAGGTAAGATAAATGGTACAAACTAAAAATAGTGAATATGTATTTTGTTATTGAATTGCCATTCTATATTAATTATGATATCAAACACTCACCCTTGCTGTTGTTTCTTTAATTTAGTAACCAGTGACAGGGAAGAGGTTGAAGCCCCGGAGATGCGTCAAGTGGAGAATTGCTGCCAAGGAGCTAAGGGAATTTATGAAAGGAACTATGTGTGTAATGTGTGTTGTGAATTATGTATGCTGTGCTTGGATGTTGTGTATGCATGGTGAGTTAATTTGGATTGTATTGAGTCAATTTAGAATACTGTTATCGTAGTCATGAATGTGATGAATAGCAAATAGAAAACTGAATGTTGTTGATGTATATTGGCATGGAGCCAATGGTAGTGTATTTGATGCATGAATATAAACAGGTCTTGCTTATTTGGTGAAGAATGAATGTTGGGAGTTGTGAATTATAGCTCCTTAGGATGTGTGTTTTAAGATTTTGGATAGTTGTTTTATGCATGAACTAGGAACTAGCATAGTCAAATGATGATTTATGTGGTTTTGATGTAATGGAAGGAATGCAATAGCTTAAATATGTTAATTGTGGTTTGTGAAGAATGGAATGGATCCATTTTGCCAAAAATGGACTCATTGACCACCCTAAAATGCCTTAAAATGGGATAAACACATTTAGGCGCATAAATCACTCATTCTTAGGAATTTTTGAGTGCGGTCAGCTGTCACACGTCACAATTAATGTGTTTTGGCTTGTGTTAAAATTTGGTGGCATTCCGACATCGTTTACATGATCTTTGGTAGTCAAGAAGTTCATTTTGGGTGCAAAATCTGCATAATGACAGGGTGTAATCGATTAGCCTCTAAGGTGTAATCGATTACAAGGCCTTTGTCTGTAGTATAATCGATTAGACATCAGTGGGTAATCGATTACGGGTCACCCAGGACCCTTGTAATCGATTATGCCCTGAGGTGCAATCGATTAGAGGACGCACCTGATACATTATATGAGTTCCAGCAGCTTACTAATCGATTATGGGTAGTATAGTAATCGATTACGTGTCTAACAGAAACCTTGTAATCGATTAGCCAAGGTTCTGTAATCGATTGTGAACCCAACAGAACCATGGTAATCGATTAGGTCACTGATATAATCGATTAAGTACTGCCCCTGATCCAATGAACCATTCCAGGAAGCTGGTAATCGATTACTCTTTGCTTGGTAATCGATTAGGAAATTGTAATTAACTATTTTCAGTCCTTTCAAGCCTTGATTAAGCAAAGGGATATCCGAATACGTTATTTGAGTAAAAGAGGTAATGTTCTTTGAACATGTTAGTGAAAAATGAATGCTATTTTGATTTAGGACTTAATTAATTATTGTTAAATATGAAAAAATTTATTATGAATATTAAACTAAACAAATATAAATAAATAAAAAATGACGAAGGACATTACAGGTGGTATCAGAGCGGTTCTTTCTAGAGCCGGGTGAATGGGCAGTGTTAGAGGATAGTTTAAGTCCCATGTCAGACTATTTTTACATTGTATTGCAATTGTTTGTGTGTAAATTGAGTTGTAACAGGTTAACTTGGCATCATTCCCTTGGCACTCTGGCGGCGTTGTGTTTTATATGTGTATGAGGTAAATATCCTATTCCCTGGTAGATCATTGGTTAATACTGGTGATGTGTTTGGTTATCATAGAATCATTTTATGACTGGTGGAGAAGATGACCTCTTCTCAAAATTTTCTCAAATAGTGAGTAGGACTGAATTTAGTCCACACTATAAATATTAGACAAGGTGGGACAGAGATGAAACACACGAGTGACAGATTGAAATGGAAATGATATTTAAAGTAAGTATATATATATATATATATATGTATGTGCGCATCTTGAAGTGGACATCTATAAATGGTATAATGCAAAAAGGTTAAATCTTGTAGTGAAATGAGAATAATAAGTGTATTGGTGGTATGTTAATAACGTTGAGTAAGCAACAAAAGATGTAAAAGTGTTGGTGGTATGAGTAAATAGAAGGGGCTTATGAATAAATCGAGAGATGATGGTTGGACATAGTTTAAGAGATTATTAAGATGTGATTAAAGAATGTTGATTTTATGAAGCTGGAAGATAAAAGATTGAATGGATGAATGATAAGTAATAGGAATTAGCAACGTTGTGGTAAGATTAACTTTTTAGGGGGGGTGAACCTCCTATATTGTTTTTTTATTTAATGAAGCAGATTTAATTAAGTGCTATCGGTATGTCATATTCATATTGTTAGATGATTGATTAATGGATATTAAGAGAGATTATGAGTAATTGATGAATGACGGTATAAGAATGCCTGTACAAGTTGAAGGTAATAGAAGAAGAGTGACCAGTAATAATTTTTAGTGATATAATTGGCGAGGTGACATTTTACTCAGGAAAGGACTAGAAGGATGTATTATATGAATGATGATCAAGTGAAGTATATGTACACCGGACTGTTACGTACATGATAAGAGAAGTAGTGATTGGATGACACTAAAAGGATGTGATTAAAAGGTAATTAAGCAGATAGATAATGAGAATGAAGAGAAGTTTTACCTAGTCGTTTGGGCTTTACATTGATATTAGTGTTACATGGGAATCATAGCGGCTGGCCACCGTGGGTTTCTTTTAACACTAATTCAATATAGAGTTGCCAATAGATATAGGGAAATGCATTATGATGTGAACAGTTTGCATATCAATCGATGATGTGAATAGTTGGATTATATACCCGACTTTCACATGACTTAACTACAGAGTGTTAAACTCCTGAGACTGATCACCTCAGGTAGTTGCACTGGTAGTCGAGATCGTGTGGAGTCGAGGAGACAGACATATTGTAGCCAATCTTGGGTGATCAGATTTAGAAAAGAGAAATGTATGGTTCATATTTCTGAAATTGGTAAATGATTAGAAATGAGGAACAAATAGAGATGAGGTTTGGTAACTGACGAAAAATGAGTATAGAAAAGTAAATATTATGGCATGGTAATTATTATGAATTATGGCTAGATTTCTTTTAAAGAAAAGAGGACCTTAAAAGGAAATTGGATAGCTCGAGTCCCTCCTAAGGTACACTTAGTGAGGAATTGATGAAGTATCGATAGGAATTAAGGAAATAAGATAAACCAAAGGAGAGTCCGGTTGTGTGGCCGAGAAAATGCGAATTAGGTTTCCAAACTGTGAAGCAATGCTTGACTTCTGCACTGGTACTTACACTACTTAATATGATGAAGGAGTTTATAGTATATTGTGAAGCATCTAAGTTTGGTTTAGGATGTGTGCTGATGCTGGATGACAGATAGATTGCCTATGCTTTAAGACAATTGAGACCACATGAACAGAATCACCCCACTCATGAATTGGAGCTTGCAGTAGTGGTATTTACATTAAAAATCTGACGTCATTATTTATAGGGTTCTTGTTTTGTGGTATTTAGTAACCCTAAGAGTTGAAATACTTATTCGATTAGAAAGAGTTAAACATGAGACAGAGGAGATGAATGGAATATCTAAAAGAGTATGATTTTGATTTGAAGTACCATCTTGGGAAAGAAAATATTGTGACTGATGCCTTAAGTAGGAATGTATTACATGTAGCCTTCTTGATGGGTAAAGAACAAGAATTGTTGGGAAAATTTTGTGATATGAATATTGGGGGTTGTTATGAATGCCCCAGATCAAATGATAGTTGGAATGCTGAAGATCTCCAATGAGCCTTTGGAATGTTTAGCTGTAGCACAAGAGGACGATATAGAGTTACTGGAATTGCTTGACACTCAAGCAAAAGGCAAGGATATGAAATTAACCAGAGGCAATAATGGAATTTGGTGGTTCAGAAACCGAGCTATGGTGCCTACAAAAAGTGATTTTAGGCGAGCCGTGTTATCAGACGCACATAAAAGTTCTTTAAGCATTTATCCTGGTGTTACAAGAAAGAATTCTGGTGGCTAGGAATGAAGAAAGCAATAATTGAATATGTAAGATCTTGTGTGATATGTCGGAAGTGTAAGGTCGAACACTAGAGACCCCCAGGTTTACTTCAGCCTCCGGAGATTCCAATGTAGAAATGGGAAAGCATTACTATGGAGTTCGTATCCGGGTTACCCCGTACCCGTTCTGGTTGTAATGCAATATGGGTAATTGTGGATAGGCTAACAAAGAGTGCTCACTTCTTAGTTATGAACATGAAATGGTCATTGCACTGGTTGGCTAGATTATACATTGCAGAGATTGTAAGATTGCATGGTGTACCTGCGAGTATTATTTCAGATTGTGATCCTCGGTTTACTTTCAGATTTTGGGGAAGTTTACAACAGGAATTGGGTGCTGAACTGAGGTTGAGTTCTGCTTATCATCCTCAGACTGATGGCCCGTTTGAGCATACAATCCAAACCTTGGAAGATATGCTCAGGACTTGTGTACTGGAGCAAGGTGGCTCATGGGAGAGATATCTACCATTGGTGGAAATTGCTTATAATAACAACTATTATAGTAGCATTGGAATGGCTCCTTATGAAGCCTTATACGGAAGACGGTGTCATACGCCTTTATATTGGTATGAACAGAGAGATGCAAAATATTTGGGACCCGAGTTAATTTAAGAAATGAGGGATCAGGTGGAAATAATTCGTGAAAAGATAAAAAAAAAAATTATGCAAAAACAGTCAGAAGAGTTACTATGACAATCGTCATAGACCACTTGAGTTTCAGGTGAGAGATGGGGTATTCTTGAAAGTATCACCTACTAAAAATGTAGGCCATGTGATGAAGAGTCAGAAACTTAATCCAAAGTATATTGGACCCTATCAGATATTGGAACGAATTAGTGAAGTAGCTTACAGATTAAATCTTCCCCGTGCATTGACAAATATTCATAATGTATTCCATGTTTCACAATTGAGGGCGTATGTTCCATGTGATTCGATGATTGTACCTGAAGATTCTATTGAGCTGAAAGAAGATTTGGCTGTGGAGGTGGCACCTATTTGTATTGAAGGATATCAAGCTAAACGATTGAGAAACAAAGGAGTACCATTGGTAAAAGTCAGGTGGCAGAATATAAATAGAGTAACTTATACATGGGAGTTGGAATCAGACATGAGGCGGTTGTACCCCGATCTTTTTCAATGAGGTATGTTGATTTCGGGGACGAAATCCCTTTTTAGGGGGGGTGGATGTAACATCCCTAATATTTTAGAAAAATTTTAATTGACGGAAAGTATTAATAATTGCCCAACTAGAATTATTGAGATTTTGGGTATTATTATTAAAATACAATTGTAAATAATTAAATGTTGTGGAAATAAATAAAATTATTTAGCGATTAATTACAGAAAGATTAAATGAAGGCAATTAGAAGGAGGTAAATTTAGAAGTTATCGATGGGGTGAAAGGTAAAGACTTAATTAAAATCTTAAAGAAATTATAAAAGAAATGAGAAAATGACCATTTTGCCCCTGAGTTTTAATTAATGAAAATTCACCTTCTTCTCCCTCACTTCACGCCAGTGTCTTCTTCCTCTTCTTCTTCTCCCTCATTGCCGTATGTTGCATGCCTCAAGGGAAGGCTCGTTTCGCGTCGAAACTTCGAGGTAACTACGTTTTAGAGACCGTGGCTTCGAGGTGAGTTTAATGACCCCTTTAAATTAAGTTTTCGCATCTCTTTCGTTTTCTCCGTTAAACCAAAGAGTCGTGCATGGAGGGGTAAGCTTTGGTTTCCTACTCCTCTAGTGTGTAGAAGCTTGAAAAATGGCTTTTAGAGTAATGAGAACGGTTTAACATTGATGGGTTTTGCGTTTCGACCTCCGTAGGTGACGAAACAGTCGTCGGAGGATCGAACTGTGAAGTGGGTGTTGATTTCGGACATAGAACGTTGGATATAGCGTCGAGGGAACGCCAATCGCATCAAGAATGATTCGTCGGAGCTCGAAATCGAGGTAAGGGGGGTGTTCGGGTCGTAATTAATTAGAATAGGTAAATGTAATTAAATTGAGTAAGTGAATTAAATACGGAATTAATGAGAATATATAAATAATGATAAGTGTAAGTGTATGAATGAAAGTTGTGTATGATTGTGATGATTATGAGTATAATGTAAATTGAATGGTGAAGAGTTGATGAGTATAGTGGCATTGTGATGACGGGCTTGACAAGTAGGTCGCCTAATTGATGAGTATGCGTTTTGTGATGGCCACTTACATTATGATATATATGAAGTATGAATATACATGTGTGATTATGTGGTGTAGGACGGCCGACGGTATGTGCAGCCCCTCGTTTCTGGCTCCCGCGGTGTTTATGCCCAGTTGAGCTACCCAGTGGTCAAGTAGGACCCAGTGGTTGAGGTGGAGAGTCAAGTAGGACTCAGTGGACCAAGCAGGGTTCACGGGGTGTCAAGTAGGACCCCCAGCTGAAGGCCGATCCTTTTAGTATCCGGATACTAGGCGTCGATTTAATACGAGAGTCAGTTGTGTTATTTGATGCATTGTTAGCATTGTATGATGATATGAATGTGTTTCATGATAATTGTTGATTGTGATTGGCAAATTGAGGATAAAGGGATTGGAATCAAATTTTGATTGGTAAATGGAGATTTAGGACAAGAGGTAAGATAAATGGTACAAACTAAAATATAGTGAATATGTATTTTGTTATTGAATTGCCATTCTATATTAATTATGATACCAAACACTCACCCTTGCTGTTGTTTCTTTAATTTAGTAACCAGTGACAGGGAAGAGGTTGAAGCCCCGGAGATGCGTCAAGCGGAGAATTGATGCCAAGGAGCTAAGGGAATTTATGAAATGAACTATGTGTGTAATGTGTGTTGTGAATTATGTATGTTGTGCTTGGATGTTGTGTATGCATGGTGAGTTAATTTGGATTGTATTGAGTCAATTTAGAATACTGTTATCGTAGTCATGAATGTGATGAATAGCAAATAGAAAACTGAATGTTGTTGATGTATATTGGCATGGAGCCAATGGTAGTGTATTTGATGCTTGAATATAAACAGGTCTTGCTTATTTGGTGAAGAATGGATGTTGGGAGTTGTGAATTATAGCTCCTTAGGATGTGTGTTTTAAGATTTTGGATAGTTGTTTTATGCATGAACTAGGAACTAGCATAGTCAAATGATGATTTATGTGGTTTTGATGTAATGGAAGGAATGCAATAGCTTAAATATGTTAATTGTGGTTTGTGAAGAATGGAATGGATCCATTTTGCCAAAAATGGACTCATTGACCACCCTAAAATGCCTTAAAATGGGATAAACGCATTTAGGTGCATAAATCACTCATTCTTAGGAATTTTTGAGTACGGTCAGCTGTCACACGTCACAATTAATGTGTTTTGGCTTGTGTTAAAATTTGGTGGCATTCCGACATCGTTTACATGATCTTTGGTAGTCAAGAAGTTCATTTTGGGTGCAAAATCTGCATAATTTCTGCATAATGACAGGGTGTAATCGATTAGCCTCTAAGGTGTAATCGATTACAAGGCCTTTGTCTGTAGTATAATCGATTAGACATCAGTGGGTAATCGATTACGGGTCACCCAGGACCCTTGTAATCGATTATGCCCTGAGGTGCAATCGATTAGAGGACGCACCTGATACATTATATGAGTTCCAGCAGCTTACTAATCGATTATGGGTAGTATAGTAATTGATTACGTGTCTAACAGAAACCTTGTAATCGATTAGCCAAGGTTCTGTAATCAATTGTGAACCCAACAGAACCATGGTAATCGATTAGGTCACTGATATAATCGATTAAGTACTGCCCCTGATCCAATGAACCATTCCAGGAAGCTGGTAATCGATTACTCTTTGCTTGGTAATCGATTAGGACATTGTAATTAACTATTTTCAGTCCTTTCAAGCCTTGATTAAGCAAAGGGATATCCGAATACGTTATTTGAGTAAAAGAGGTAATGTTCTTTGAACATGTTAGTGAAAAATGAATGCTATTTTGATTTAGGACTTAATTAATTATTGTTAAATGTGAAAAAAATTTATTATGAATATTAAACTAAACAAATATAAATAAATGAAAAATGACGAAGGACGTTACAACTTCTAATAAACACATGTTAGTAACCAAGGCTCACCCGTCAAAGTATCTTCCACCAACACATGCATATTCTGATTATGTGCCTCTAAGTCATTAAATTTTACTTTCCTGTCATCCCATAAAATCCAAATACCACCTACGAAACCTCTTGATATCATGCGAAAACAACCACCCCAAAACTCAACTTCTTACGAACTTCCTCATCCCTTCTACCACTAATTCGTGGCTCAAGAACAATACAAATACCCACACCATGTTGAGCCTTACGAACTTCCTACATTAACATTGGAATCACCCTACCCTTAGCACCCTTAACATTCCATAAAAGAACTATCATATAAACTAATGCAAGATAAGGTGGAAGCACAACTTCAGGGTCTAGGAGGTACCTCCACTCCCCTCACATATTCCATTAGTATTACACCTTCCTCATCACTCACGGAAGCTGGAGGTAACCCACATTATAAGGTCCCCCGCTTATTTACCTTAAACTTTAAGCATTTAAATAAAATCCCAATACATTTTTTTCATAAAATAATTAGTTGAAAATTAATTAATCCTCTTAAAAAAACTCATGACATTAAATAACATCAACACAACATTCTAGTACCTAAGTTTTAGTTACGAACAACAAAACAAGCTTGGCAAAAAATGGGGCCTAATGCTATGCGTCAAGCCAATTTTTTGCACCTGATGCGTAGCGCCAGGCATTTTTATGCATTAGCCATGACAGTAACAGCAATGCTGCTGTCATGGATTTTGGGTCATTTTGCCAACTTTTGACCTACCCAAATAGCCCGTTTAGATCCGATTGCTATGAAACTTTATGGACTATGTGTTTTCGTCATTTCAAAACTGTTGGCATCATCTCTTTACTAAAATTCCATCATATGCTCAAGACATGCGGAAAAATGCATTTAAGTCAAAAGTAATGCAAACCAATGCACCAAACCTATCAAATGGACTTCAAACTAGGTGAGACCTATATGTATAAGTCCTAAATGAGGTAGGAAACTTATAGGTCTTTTCCGGGGGTCCTAAAACCCTTCGGATCCCAAAATCACCTATTCAGTTCCTAATTTCCACATTTTCGCCTATTCTTACTATTATGCATAATATGTTCTATTTCATCATCACATCAAACATTCTCCCACATTCACACTACCATACAATTTATACACATAAAACAATATCTGTCCATTTTAAGTTCATCAATCAAATAGCCCCATGCCATGACTCCACATAATATTATAACATCATATGCCTAGTAAATGCATTCAATTCATAAATTCATAACAAACATCCTTTCCTATCATCATCAATCCCTCATATATACAAACATTAACATTGTCATCACACCGCAATCAATTCAAGAAATCTCACAGAACTACAAACTTAGTCATCGTATATCCCAAAACACATAAATCAACATTAAAGCAGTTCATCACTAAACTATTACACAATTTCTACTTCCACAGCTTTCTTGGCATCAACTTCTCACTTGGCATTTTCCTCCAGGGCATCTGTACCTTTCCTGTCACTGGTTACTAAAAGAAATACAAAACTACAACAAGGGTGAGTGTTTGGAAACAAAATCATAATTAATGTAAAATGGTAAACATAATGTAAAAGTGACAGATTCAACACTTTACCATTCAGTTTCCCAAATTCATTACATGCTCACATATACATCATACTATACGAATCACCATATATATATATATATATATATATATATATATATATATCACTTTACCAATGAATAATCATACATCATCACAATCACATTTAGAAACATCACTGACTCTCAACATGCAAATGACGCTTAGTATCCGGATACTAAAAGAATCGGTCTTTAGCTGGGGTCCTACTTGACACCCCGTGAACCCAACTCAGTCCACCGAGCCCGACTTGGCTCTCCACCTCAACCAGTGGGTCTTACTTGACCATTGAGTAGCTTAATTAGATCTCAAAGGACCACAGAAGCCAAAAATGAGGGGCGAAACATAGTGTCGGCCATCCTACACCATAAAATCACATACATGTATCTCAAATCACATATCCGTGTGTCAATAATCAATAATCACCAATCACCTAGGGTGGTCACACAGACCCAGCCCTTAAACATATCGCCTCAATGCATATTAATTCCTTATTATTCATCAAATTCACCAACATACGCCCATTAAATTCATAATTCAAGTCCAACCAATCAAATGCAACCACATACACATATATCCTGCCATTCAAACTCAATTTATCATACATAACTGTATACCCACAATCCTCAAATAATTACACACAATCCATACAATTATTTACTAATTAATCACACATTCTCATCGTCATGCATATACATATTTATCATTTTAGTACATTTCTATATCCTCTCACTTATCACAAACATTACATTCTTCTCGATTTTAATTATACATTAACTAATTTTAATTAATTATGACCCGAAGACTCCCCTTACCTCGATTCTAAGCTTCAATGATTTGTTCCCGCTGTCAGTTACGACCCACGGTCAAATTGTTCGCCGCTCTGCCTCTGGTTCCAATACCCGCTTCACTGGACAATCCTTCGACACTCGTTTTGACACCTACGAATGCTGAAACACAAAACCCATTAGCATTTCCTCATACCCATCATCCTAGAAGCAATATCCAAGCATCCCATTGCCATAAAACGCGAAATCAAAACCTCCCTTCATATATGCACTCCGCGGGTTGAGAGAGAAATAGAAAAAGAGGGAGAAAGCTTAAAATTGGGGGTACCCAAGGACTTACCTCGAAGCCACGGTCCCAAAAATGTAATCAATTTGAAGTTCCATCGTGAAATGAGCCGCCAATTAGGAGCTAGAAGCTCACGATAATGAGAAAGAAGAAGAGGTTCACGCGTGAAAATGGAGGAGAAACAAAGAAAGGAATGTGAAATTTTATGGTTCCAAGGGTGAAATGGTCATTTATCCATTTCTTTTACATTTTCTTTTAAAATTTAATTAACTTTTACTTTTAACCCTTGGTAACTTCTAAATTTACTATTACTTATTTAAACTTTATCTAAATTTTAATAATCCACCAATCAAATAATTTTATTTAAAATCATAACATCTAATTATTTAAAATTATATTTATGTTAATTAATAATAATTTTTAAAAATCTAAAATTAATTTGATGACAATTATTAATATTTTTTTATCAATCATAAAATTTTAAATTAATTAACCAGGATGTTACACAAACACCCTAAAACTCCCAACCTCATACCTTTTCTCAAGATTTTGACACGATAGATTTTGGCATTTAATTCAAACGTAAGCACGAGAACCTAGATAATATTTACCTCCACACATAGTCATGTGTCTTCTTTGTCACTCTTTTCCCTTCTCTTCCATTTCCCTCAATATTCTAGTGTCTATTTGATCATCTGATGGAAAAAATTTCAATGTAATCATTGCACCACCAAGAAGTCACCAAAAACCACCCAGATCCTCGTTTGAAAACGAATTTCCAATCAGTTGCATCACTAATTCGGATAGGATAATAATCATCTCTAAGTCAATTAATTCCATTGTTCCATTAGGTTGCCACATACGTATTAACCTTACCCACATCGCATGCATGCCCAAACATTTACCCAAGAGTTTGATCACAATGGAACCTTTCCAGGGTTGACAAACCCTTTTTAACTCCACCTCCTCATTCGATATTGGCTTCATTATGTTTTCCTTTTCCCCTGAATCTTCTTCTCATCCTTACTTAGGTTAGTATCAGAGCAAGAATAGTAAGTCAAAGTTCCATTGATACTTAAACACACGTCCTTGTATGAAACCAAACATCTTTGCAAAGCCATCCTTCTTGCAGTTTCAAGTGTACCCTTGTGCATGTTTCCTACATTCTCCAGCTTATCCTCACCCATCTCATCATTTGCATCAATTTCCTCCACTAGCAAATCCATATTAGGATCAGCGTCCGTAACCTTTGGTTTCTTTTTTGCTATGCTGTACTGTAGTTGGTCCCTCTCTTCACGGGTTAATTCACCCACCTTCACCATTTTGCCCTTATAAGGAAAAGCACAAAGATCACAGTCAAACAAACAACAAAACAGAAGTGTTCCCCACTACACTTGGTTTAAACAACGGTAGGAAACTCCCATGTCAAGCCAATAGAAATTGATGAGTCTCCAGAGAAGAAGCCGACATCATAATTAGACATTAGAGGAAAAACCCTAGCAGAGGCAAAAATCAATATGAATGTTATTCTAAATGCCATATAACATATTTACTTTATTCTAAATAGAGTCCATATAATGTGTATAATGAGTTATTCTATATCCAAAATTTTCTCCTTTTTATATAATAGATAAAAAATCGAACAAGTTTAATGCCAAAACTTTTGGGTTTAGCAAATAATTCCTTGTACGAAGGTTAAAAACTTAATATAAGTTAAATGATGAAATTATTTAATTTGTCAAAAAAAATGATGAAATTATTTTAACAGAAGTAATCCATGTGCTGATGTAAAAATCATTTAGAGGAAGTATGTAACATGGTTTGACATGAGGAACCAATTTTCTGTATCTTCAATTTGTTAGAGACCTAACCAAAAAATATCCAAAATTTAGGTACATATTTAATCCAAAACAATAAAAAGCCATTTAAATTATTCTGACATTTATTAGAACTAAACCTAACCAAAAAATGAAAATATTAAAATCAATTTTAGGCATCATCACATAAATCAAAAATGCATTTTTTTTGGTAATACATAAATCAAAAATACATTTTACCTTATGAAATACTCAATAGAAAAACTATATCAATTTATTAGAAATTCCCATATGTACAGGGACCTTCAGAGGTTGCTACCTTACCAACCATTACAAAAGTTTTGTTGCAATAATAATAGACGTGAGCTGAATGGAGTTTTTTTTTTTTTATGAAAGAAGTTTTAGTTATCACGATTTATGCCATCTATGTTGATTATAAAATCAATATTAACAATTATAAATTTCTCATTTCCACAACTTTATTTCATCAGCTAATTACTAAATACACCCTAAATCAAATTTAATGGAACTGTTGTAGTGCGGAGGAAGTTTGTTTATGGAAGACTCTAGGGACATACAATCCAAAGTTCCCAGACCCAAACACAAGTTTATCAGTAAAGTTTGTATTCTTAATTATTATTCCAAAAAAAATCAATTAAAAAATAAAATAATGCACATTAAATTAATTAATGCAATTCATTTTCTGATACTTAGAATGATCCCAATTTTTTAAATGCTAGCTAATCCATGATGACATATAATAATAAAATCGTCTTGGAAAATCTCTCGCTAAATTGTCCTTCTCAGTATAATTAAAGGTCTCTTCATTGTTTATTATATATTTTGGCCAAATCTTTAAAATGTTATTTGATAATGATAATGATAAAGTCAAGTTGGCTTGCCTATACCTGACAAAGCAAATTTGATGCTTCCAATGGGTTTATTGGCATATTCCTCTGTTAAGCTTTGTCAATGTCAGTTAATAATATAATAGATATGGCCAAAACCTTTATTATAAAGCCAAACTTGACCTCTCCATATAAACAAAAAAAATCATCGAACGATAGCACTTGGCATCATAACTATTTGGAAATAGAATAATTTTATATTATGATAATCATCTAATAAACGATCGCATAAGTCAATCTAATCGGATTTCTCTACTCAACATTTTATTAATATTGTGTCAACGTACGGAAAATCCTAAGGTTTTGAAATTTAGAATTATATATAATCGTTTTCCCTCATTTTTATGGATTTGAAAATGCCAAATTTTAGTTTCATTTGTGATGCTAAATTTTTTGTGTCAACATGGCTCAGATTACATAAAAAGACTTTAGCTGCGACTGGAAAATTTTGTATACCTGCATAGTATGATCCACTGATTTGATCAAAATTAAATTCTACTATCAAATATTTTTTTGAAAACCCAACCTAGTAACATTTTCAGCACTGAATTGAATTAGGAATTTCACATATGGGCTCAAACTCTTTTAAGGTTTGCCTTTATGTTTCAGAAAAAATAACAGTAAAACTTGATCCTTGAACCTATAAATTTAAGATGATTACTCATATCCCTAGCACTAGGTTGATCTTTTAAGATTTCTTTGATGGAAACCATAGAACAAAGATTTTAACCAATGTTTAGAGATTTTAATGGAGGATTATTCCAACCAAAAACTTCCATATTTAGAAGATTAATTTCTCAAAATAACATTCATTTTATCTTATTTTATCTCTTAAATTATTGAACCAGATTAATTAAGTAATTAATTTTTTGGCTTTTTCCCCAGTCTCCCTGTGGAACGAGAACGACTGTATAGTTACTGTGTGTAGTCACTGCTGTGTCGTCACCATGTTAAAGAAACCACTGTTATATATATCTATCTCATGGCACATAGTTCTGCTATATCTATATCAGCACCATTTTTCCTTGAATGAAGCCAGGTCGCTAATAAGTCCATATTTTTATGTATTTTTTGCAAATAACAAATTCAATCACTAGAACTGTGATTTATCAAAAAGATTTCCCTTTCCTTTTTGCTAATAAATCTATATTGAAGGATTCATAACACATATACTGCTCAACCAACTAATCTAGATATCTTAATTAGTCTCTTTGAGGCCATCAAGTTTGTAATACATAATTTATAATAAGCAATACAATGAAGCAACAGATTATAGCACCTCCAGCATAAAACAATATGTTTGCAGTGCAAAACAAATCAAATGGTTAACTTAATTTGTCAAACACTTTCCGTTGGACATGTTTGGATTGGTGTTGAGATGAATTAATAGTGCTTATTGGGATGTGAAAGCTACTCTTAAGATTTTGGAATGGATCCACACCCAACCCCATCCAAACTCATATCCAAGCATGCATATGCGTATATATAGTTCACTAGGACCTCTTATTCTTTGATGCAAAACGAAGGACTAAGTAAAACAAAATCCTATACAGCACAGCCCAACCAAACATTATAAGCACAATTGTCCTCTTCCTACTTGGATGAGTGTCAATATGAAGACTATGCAAGATACTGAAACCGGTAACATTCGAACCACCAATGTAGGCAAAGGTAAAATTGTTCTGGTACTGGTTCATCAAGAGCCCCTCATAAGGGTATGTCATGGTTGAAACCTTGTTCATCCAACGCCAATAAATGGGAATATCATGGCTACTCAAGAAGTAACCACAGAACAAGAAGAACAAGGCAGTGAAAGCAATGACAGCAGCATAGCCCAAGATGTAGTTAGGAACCACAGAGCTAACAAACACAACAAAGGAGTTTGTGGACAAGAGAGAGACAAATAGCACAAGCAAGAAGTAAAAGAAAGGGCCATCAAGCTCGAGAGCAAACCAAACAATGGCAGCATATGCAGTTGCTTGGAGTGCAAGAAAAGGCATGTGAGTGATTAAACCTGCAATGGTGTAAGAGGAGGCTCTGTAGGCATTGTGGGAAGTTTCTCTGATGAAGATGAACCTTTCTTGGATGAAGGCCGGGACGGCGTCGTTGGAGGAGAAGAAGAAGAGGCAGACGGTGAAGATGAAGAAACTGAGGCGATTGGTGATTCCCTGTGAGGAGACTTTTGGGTGGAGGAACATGGTGGCCATCATCATGCCCATGAAGGTGAGGACCATTAGTCTTGAGAGGAAAAGTTCGGGGGTGCGCCTTATGTTTATGAAGTTGCGGCGCATGAGGATCCATGTCTCTCTTAGGTAGGAGTTTGCAAACTTCGGGCCAAGGTGCTCTCTTGTGCCTTTTTGGGGAGTGAGGTAGTCGTTCTCGTTCACTGTGTAGTCACTGCTGTGTGGTGTTGGAGTTGCTTGCAGGATTTCATTCGAGTCTAGGTAGTAGCCAGGGGAAGCATGGCTGCGCATCACACAACAAAAGTATACAATCACTTATAAAACACTCATTTGTCATCATATATATACATACATACATATATATATATATATATATATATATATATATATATATATATATATTCTCACTGCTGCAAAATACATTATAACACAGCAGAGGTTTACCTGGTGGGATTCCGCGGCTTCTGATCAGTCCTAAGCCGTGAAGGAGTGAACTTCAAAAATGCTGCACTATTACCGGTACTCCAGGACATGGAAGTGTGGTTGTTATAAGGACTCCTCAGACTGTGATCAAAATCATTAGCAATAGCAAGCCTCCTACTCACATGTGACGATTGAGAGAACTCTCGAGACACGTCAACAGAAGAGAGAGAGAGCTGGTCCAAATCAGAGAGAGGAGGGGGTTTGACTCCGGTGCGGGCAAACTCAGCGAGCACCTCAACACCAGGCTCAGACTGGTCATACTCCTGAATGACATCAATGAGGTGCTCGATGGGGTTCTCTCCTTTGGGGAGCTTTCGGGGCATGCGGGAGAGGTGGAGGGTGACGTCGTTGGGGGAGCCTTGGAACATGAGCTGGCCTCGTGCGAGGATGATGAGGTGGTCGAGGAGGAGTTGGATTCTTGAAGAGGGTTGGTGGATGGTGAGAATGACGGTGCTGCCGCTGCGTGCGATGTGGTGAACCTTCTCGATGACGCTGTGGGCGCTGGTCGAGTCAAGGCCGGAGGTTGGTTCGTCGAGGAAGAGAAGGGATGGTCCGTGGATTATGTCCACGCCTATTGACACCCGACGACGCTCTCCACCTGACACTCCTCTTGTTCCTTCGTCTCCTATGTACGTGTTCCGTGATGACTATCATCCACACCATCGCTTACATGTCAGTTTTATTTATAACAATATCATATGCATGAACCTATTACATCAGATACCACGGTACATATAAATTATGTAAATTTTTGTATTTATAAATTCGAATTCTAAATATAAAAAAAAATTGAATGAAATTTTTTACTCCGGTAAAATTATACTTTTTTAATATAATTAAATATTTGTTTATTAAATATGTTCTAATTATATATATTTTTAAGATTATTAATTCTCTATGTAATAAATGATATTAAAGACATTTTAGAAATCTAAATCAAATATACGAGAATATCAATGTAAATAAGTACTTTCAACTACTATTTTTAATATATATAAAATTAGGTACTTCGTTTATGTTTGAAACCAGAGATAATAAATAGTATTAATTTGATAGAAAAAACACGTAAAATATAAATCATGTAACTATATTTCTTTTTCTTAATTAAATGAATGAATGTCATCCTACAATAAAGAATTAAAGTCAAATGTTGAAAAACTACTTGATAATAATTTAGAAGTTTGTAAAAAGTTGTATAAAAAGATAGTGATAAGGAGGAAAAGGAGGAAGAAAATACCAAATTAAAAAATAATAAAAGATAATACATAACAACTTTTTAAATTTTATTAAAAGATAATATACCATTTTTTAATTAAAATATATTATTATTTTTAATTTAAACTAATCATATTATTTAATTTTATATAAATAATCATATCACACTTGGTTATGTATGGGACATTTTAATCTTAAAAGATTTTGAAAACCGTAACTCAATTAACTTACTGATAAGCCAAGCTGGTCAATCAACTTATCTACCCTCTGTCTTTTATCAGCAGGTGAAAGAGGTCCAAGGCGGAAATCAGCAGCAAACATCAAAGTCTCATAGACAGTGAGCATTGGAAAAAGCCTATCTTCCTGCATGATATATGCAGAAGTCCTTTTGATCAAGCTTGCACTCACAGCAGTCCCATCCAATGACACCCTCCCTTTGAGGCTCCCACTTGCAATCCTCCCAGCAAGCCCATCCAAAAAAGTGGACTTTCCAGCCCCACTTGGGCCCATCACTGCCGTTATGCTACCCTTTGGTGCATACCCAGTGATATCATGCAGCAAGTCCACCTCTTCCTTTGACCACTTTCCCTCAACCTTCTTCCTCTTTGTCACTGTGTATGTAAGGCATTCAAACTCAAGACCCCCTGTGAAACTCACTGGTTTGTTCTTTATGTCTATCACTGTTTCAACTCGGTGGCCGTTGGCTTGATGATGATGATGATGATGATGATGATGATGATGATGATGATTATGGCTCATGTTTGATTGAGAGGTTAATTGTAATTAAGATGTTTATATTGAAAACATATATGGTGGGATTAATTTAGACTTAAGAGCCTGTTTAGATTGGCTCCGAAACTGAGGGGATGGAGGGTTGAAGATGTATTAAAAGGACTTTGTGGAGGTGCTTCCAAAGTTTATCACAGCTAGTGTTGTTGTATCTTCATTGAAGAATCCATTTCAGGTTGTTTCAATCGAAAATGTGAAAATGGCTTCTTGTTTTCATCTAATTAATTTGGTTTTTCTATATTCTTCTAGATATCAAGCATGCATACGTGAAAAGCTAGCCTGCTGGCAATGGACCATAATTTTTTGGATTTACACATGTGGCATTATCTTATTTTATTTTTTTTCAATATATCCTATTTGTGTTCACATTGTGTGTAATTACTGCAGATTATAGATAGTAAAGTTCTTAACAAAACCATATTTTCTACTGTGGCGTAGCAACATTGGGAGGGGCTTGACCCAATCAACTTTTTTCCTATTTTAAAAAAAAATATATTAAACATTAAAAAATTATTTACACTAAAAATTATTAAAATTAAGTTCAGAAACAAATTAGACAATGAATTTTTAGAATATTTTTGACACGTTACTTTATTGTAAGTACTAGTAGATTTAATTATAGATATAATAGTATAGATTTTAGAATAAAATATTATAAGATTTAATTACTTTTAATTTATCTTGTATTTTATTTTATCGGTATCTTATTTTTATTTTATTGGTATTTAATATAAATAAGTTTTTTATCCTTATAAAAAAAGGATTCTCTTTATATTGGTCCTTATGAAATAATATTTTTCTATTACATCCATTTTATGCTATTTTGTTTGAACATGAATATTCGTTAATTGTTGGCATGAGTAACTAAATTATACGTTAGCTTATTTAACCGTTAGCATGTGGCTCAGAAGGTTAAATATCCAACTTGTAGTTTTTACATATTCAACTAATTGTTAACATGTGGCTTGGATGGTTAAATACAAATTTTGTTATAAAAAATCTTAACAATTTTATTTTTTTGACAATTTTTAAAGTAACATTTAACTAGTAAAACTATGAGCTCGTTTGTTTAAGCTTATTTAAAGTATTTTTTAAAAAACATTTTCTTTTTTTTCACAAAAAACATTTTCTTTATAAGTGCTTTTTTAATAAGAAAATCAGAGTTACTTCTTAAAATAAGTTGAAATCAGTTTATTTTCATCTTCTGCTTATTTTTAAATCTTTATACACACATCAAAATTTAAAATAAATGTTTTTTTAATTAAAAAGTACTTAACTCTTAAAATAAATTTAAACAAACGAGCCATATATATTAACCTATCAGAGTTACCTATTAACATTTGATTAGACAAGTCAAAAGTTAGACTCATAAGAAAAAAAAACATAACTTATAATTTAGTTACTCATTCAACAATTAACAAATTCAAATTTATAATAAAGACTAAAAATAAAATCTTCCAGAGATATAAAAGAAACTTTGTTTTATAGAATCCAAAACCTAAAACTTTTATTTTATAAACAATAAAAACATATTTAACTCATTAGTATTTTATCTTTTATAATAACTTTATTTAATAATAAAGTGTATATTTAGTCTCAATCATTCAAATCAAAATATTTTCATATATAACCCGTCTTAACCTTAATACCTCTACCCCTGATTTCCCGAGGCATAAACTTAATATTATGTATGCACATGCAGCCAATTCTACCAACTAATTTACCCGTTGATGTTCTGTTAGCTGATTTTTGGCATTGTGTTTTATTATTATTATATTATTATTAAATGTACGTATAACATTCAACGAACCTACAAATATGAACACCTTTAGATTAAAAAAATTGGTTATGTTATGAAATAACTAAAATTTAAAATGATGGAAGAAAAAATATGAAGAAGAAAGCAGGTAAGGGAATATAGAGAGAGAATGGAACTCTTAGCAAAATTTTGGGCACCTTTCATGAAGGGAGAAAGTCCTTTTTTATAAAGTTAAGAGGGACATCCACCTCATTAAAATATTCATAATACTCCCCCTTGGATGTCCCTATTTTAGAATATGTCTCGTTAAAACCTTACTAGGAAAAACCCAGTGGGATAAAAACCTAGTGAAGGAAAAAAAGTATAACATTCTTTACAAAATAAATTCAAAAAATAAATAGTTAAATTACAAGTATTTAATTCTCCCCCTCATTAGAACATCCATGTCTAAGGTGTCGAAGACCGATCTTTTGTATTAACTGCTCGAAGACTTTAGTTGGTAATGATTTTGTAAAAATATCTGCTAGATTCTCATATGATAGGACTTACTGGAGATTTATTTCACCATTCTTTATAAGATCATGAGTAAAGAAAATTTTTGGTGAAATATGCTTTGTCCTATCTCCTTTGAGATAACCCTCCTTTAACTGAGAAATACAAGCTGTATTATCTTCACATAAGATTGTTGGTGGTAGTTTTTCATCATGTAAGCCACAAGTTTCTTGAATATGTTGAATCATAGACCTCAACCAAACACATTCTCGACTTGCTTCATGTAATGCTAAAATTTTAGCATGATCAGATGATGTTGCTGTGATCGTTTGTTTTATGGATCTCCATGAAATTATTGTACCACCACATGTGAATAAATATCCTGTCTGTTATCGTCCATTATGAGGATTAGACGCATTTGCATAACCAATTAGGTTTGCCTTTGATACATATGGGAAAAATAAGCCCATGTCTATTGTACCTTTAAGGTAGCGGAATATGTGCTTAATCTCTTTCCAATACCTTTTTATCGGTGAAGAACTATGTCTTGCTAACAAATTGACAGTAAATGATATATCAGGTCGTGTATGACTAGCAAGATAAATTAATGTATTAATTGCACTGAGATATGGTACTCTAGGACCAAGTAGTTCTTCATTTTTCTCTTGAGATCGAAAAGGATCTTTGCCCACTTCAAGTGACCTTACAACCATTGGACTGTTCAATGGGTGTGACTTGCCCATATAGAACTACTTTAGCACCTTTTTTGTATAAGTTTTTTTGGTGCATTAAAATTCCTTCCTTTAAAGATTCTAATTGTAATTCAAGACAAAACTTTGTTTTTCCTTTCATCTCAAATTCCTTTTTCAAACAATTTACAGCCTTTTGAAAGCTCTTCAGGAGTTCCGATGATATTTAAATCATCTACATAAATAGCAATTATTACGAACTCTTTTCCGAATCTTTTCATAAAAACACACGGACAAATCAGGTCATTTTTTATACCCTTCTTTCAATAAAATATTCACTGAGACAATTATACCACATACGTCCAGATTGCTTTAGTCCATAAAAGGATTTATTCAATTTAATTGAATAATTTTCTCGAGAATTTGTCTTGTATGCTTCAGGCAAATTAAATCCTTCAGGGAGTTTCATATAGATGTCATTTTGCTTCAGGAAAATTAAATCTCTCAGGGAATTTCATATAGATGTCATTTTTAAGTGAGCCATATAAATATGTTGCAACAACATCCATTAGGCGTAAATCAAGTTTTTCACAAATTGTCAAACTAATCAAGTATCGAAAAGTACTTGCATTCATCACTGGTGAATATGTTTCATCGAAATCAATACCAGGTCTTTGTGAGAAACCTTGTGCAACAAGCCTTGCTTTATATCGTATAATTTTACCATTTTCATTTCTTTTTCTCATAAAGACCCATTTGAACCCAACTGGTTTTACACCCTCAGGTGTTTAGACTACAGGTCTAAAAACTTTTTATTTGCAAGTGAATTTAACTCTTCTTGCATTGCATCTTTCCACATTGGCCAATCATTTCTTTGTGCACATTCCTTAATAGATTTTGGCTCATGATTTTTATCATCATTTATAATATCAAGAGCTACTTTGAATGTAAATTTTTATCAACATCAACTTCATGTCGATTCCATTGTATTCCATCCATGACATAATTTATAGAGATCTCTTTATTTTTATCAATTTTAGGTACCTTGGTTTCTTCTAGATTTAAAACCTTGATTATGTCTGGAGACTCTTCTGGAGTCTTTATATCCTCGATTCGACCATCCTTTTTATTTACTTTTCTTTTTCAAGGATTTTTATCTTTAGAACCAACAGGTCTGTCATGTTTTACTTTGGCTTTAGACTCATTTGTAATTTTAGATTGTCCTACAGGGACATCAATCTTTATTAGAGTATTAACAGTTGGTATGTGTGACTTAGTCACTCCTTTTGGATCAGAAAATACATTTAGCAATTAGTTTACTAAATTTTGTAAACTAATTATTTTTTGAACTTCTAGTTCACATTGCTTTGTTTGAGGATCAAGATGAGATACAAATATCTCATTCCAACTAATCCTTTTATCCAACTGTTTATTTTCTCCCCCCTAATGGTGGGAAAACAGATTCATCATAATGACAATCAACAAAATAAGTTGTAAATAAATTACCTGTTAAAGGTTCAAGATATTTTATTATGGATGGACTTTCATATCCAACATATATTCCTAACCTTCTTTGAGGTCCCATCTTAATGCGTTGTGGAGGATAAATAGGAACATATACCGCACTTCCAAAGATTCTTAGATGGAAAATATTTGGTTCTTTACCATGAACCAATTGTAAAGGGGAATACTCATAATAACTTATAGGCCTGATGCGAATAAGTGTTTCCGCATGCAAGATTGCATGCCCCAAGTTAAAATTAGGGGTTTTGATCTCATTAACAATGGTCTTGCTATCAATTTTAAACATTTAATTAATGTTTCAGTAAGTCCATTTTGTGTATTAACATGTGTTACAGGATGTTCAACATCAATTCCAATGGACATACAATAATCATTAAAAGATTGAGATGTGAATTTACCAGCGTTATCAAGGTGTATTTTCTTAATTGGATAATCAGGAAAATGAGCTCTCAAATGAATTAATTGAGCTAGTAATCTCGCAAACGCCTGGTTGCGAGTTAACAATAAGCAAACATGTGACCATCTAATTGATGCATCAATCAAAACCATAAAATATCTAAATGGTCCATATGAAGGGTATATTGGTCCATAAATATCACCTTGTATACGCTCTAAAAATATGAGTGATTCACTCCCAATTTTCATTAGTGATGGTCGAATGATCAATTTTCCCTTTGATCAAGGAGCACATGATAAATTATTAGTTTGGAGAATTTGTCTACTGGACAAACAATGATCATTTGAGTTTTCAACTATTTTTCACATTATTATTGTTCCAGGATGACCTAGTCGTTCATGCCAAATAACAAAGTCATTCTTATTTGTAAACTTCTGGTTTACAATAACATTTGTTTCAACTGTATTAATATAGGTATAGTACAAACCAGAGAAAAATGAAGGCAATTTTCCAATATACATTTCTTAGAGAAATTAACTTTATGATATAAAGATATTCATCCTTTCTTCATTTGTGGTCTCAATATGGTATCCATTTCTGCGGATATCCTTAAAAATCAATAAATTTCTTTGAGACTTTGTAGAATATAATACATTTTCAATATGCAATTTTATTCCTCTAGGTAACAATATACTGGCTCTGCTGGAGCCTTCAATTATATTTATACTACCAGATATAGTATTAGCATTGACTTTTTGTTTTAGTATATGGTAAAAAGATTTCTCTTTCTTGAGAATAGTATAAGTTGTTGCACTGTCTACGATACATATATATTCATCATTCATATAAGTATTCATTCTTTATTAAATAATAATAAATAAATCATGAGTGAAAAATATAATTAACAACAATAAATATTTAACATAAAAATTTAAAGACTAAAATTCATAACAAAATCAAATTATATGAAACATAAAATAATTTATTTAGGGGCATCCCCCTCTCCAACCGAGTGGTTAATGTCAAGACTAAGGAAATCATCAACATCAAAGTGAGTATAAACATCATTTATACCAGTAAAATTTGTTTATATTATTTTCCTTTTATTCTTAAAGGATTTTTGGTATAGATCGATCAGATATTTTGGTGTGCAACAAACTCAAGACCAGTGGCCTTGGCTACCACAACGATAGCAAATATTTTTAGTTTGTTTGCTTCTTTGAACGTCTTTTCCTTTTTCCGTACGTTCTTTATTCTTCCATACAAATGATGATTTATTATCATTTCGACCACAACCACGACCATAAGTATAATGATCATGTATTGCTACATTTACTTCTGGGAATGGAGTAGTGTCAGTTGGAAGAGACTCATGATTTTGCATAAGTAATTCATTATTTTATTTAGCCACAAAAAGACAAGTATAAATAAAATTCCACATAAGTAACCCTGTAGTAAAATTTAAAAGTTTTCAAAAAATATCATTCAAGTACGAGAGGCCTACTGGTAGAGTGATAATTTATCATTGAACAAACATGAGTTCGATTCATTATTAATGCGTATATTATTTGTTAACCCCTTTATTTATAAAATATATTAATTATAAATTCTAATGCAAAATAATTAATTGTAATTATGAGTCAACAAAAACATCTAAGTAGTAACAGGTCCATGGAAATCATATATAAAGTAATTGTAATAATTGTAGCAATTATTGGCATAGGCACAATGGACAATGGATCAGTAGCATATATAATCACACACAATTCTTAGTGATATATAATAGTGCAAAAGCAATTAGATAAAGTGATAAACCACGGTGCTATATAATATAAAGTGATATATAATATTGCAATTCTCAGTGCTATATAATATAAATAAATTAATTGTTTCACCTGAAACAGGTAGTGCAATTGAATTCACATGAAATAGGTATATAACAATCTAATAATTAGTATATAACATGTAGTGCACTAAGCAAAGCCAAACGGAAAGACAAAGTAGTTTCAATATATATATTTTGGGCTGGTGCATGAATTATTAGACAATTGAATTATGTTATGAAGCTACAGGGCTAGAAAAGCAAAGCAAGCTAATTAGCAGGGCGTGAAGCACATAAGGTAGTATACAACTATATAGTAAATAATTAGTGCCAATAGTATACAATTATATAAATGCTATACAGGAATAGAATTAGTGAAGAACCGTGAATAAGGTATTATTTTATATATATATATATATATATATATATATATTTGAATATATATATCTAGATTGTTATAGTTCTTCAGGAACTATTGATAAATATTTTCAAAATTCTTCAATAACTCCGACTATTAATTTTATACATCCTGTAAAGATGTTTATGAATAAGTTCTTTAGGAACCTATTTTTCATGATATAGGAATAATCTTATACATCCTTCTGATATGTTTAAAATATAAGTTTTTCGGGAACTTTTATAATATGTACATAAATAACATAAGGTATATGAATTAAAATTATCTTGAATAATAATAATAATAATAATAATAATAATAATAATAATAATAATAATAATAATAATAATAATAATAATAATGTATTACCTCTCGTAGTCTTACTAGATACCAGTTGATCAGAACCTCGTGCTGATAACGTGTTATGAAATAACTGAAATTTAAAATGATGGAAGAAAGAATATGAAGAAGAAATGCACAACAGAGAAGGGAATGCAGAGAGAGAATGGAACTCTTAGCAAAACTTTGGGCACCTTTCATGAAGGGAGTAAGTCCCCTTTTATAAGGCTAAGGGGGACATCCACCCCATTAAATTATTCATAATAGGTTACTTATTATAGCATCATCTTTTCACGAATGGGTATTGAGTCGTTATGCTTTAAAATTCCGCATATAAGATCCTTATCCATCTGTACCATTAGCTGTAAAATATATTTTCAAGGAATATAAAAGGTGATCGAGACTAGGTATAATGGTACATTCGCACTAAACTTATAAGTCTATTCTGAACTAGGACCCAAGAAAGAAAGGTTATTGAAGTCGTCCTACATCATGAATACCGGGATATTTACCCTCTGATATAAGCACTTTAGACATCAGCTCGATATGTTACGTCATTGATATACCTTGACAACTTTAAAAAAAGGGTCTGACAAGTGACTTCCTCTAACAACACTAAAGGCTATAAATACCTTAAGCATTACTTCATTCCTAACCCTTATCTACAATTATTTATTGCTCTAACATTACCTAATCGTATACTAACTTAGGCATCGAAGAAACCTTAAGGGACACGCCTTCTTTTGGTCCTTTGGGCTTTTTTGTAAGTACTAAAATCAACACCAATGTTTCACATCGAATCTCAGCATTTAAGATCAGACACGACCATCTAGCACACTTGGTGGGACTCGTTAAAGGAATTCCAACTCCATGAACCAAGACTAGTAACAAGAATCTCACCCTCTAACAACAAAAATGGCATGTGGAGATAGTCTAGACCTCTACATCCCGTAGACTTGTCATCGAGCACCGCCTTTAAGTTAATTCAAAGATGACTCACCATGGCTGAACCTCCTCGTCCTTTACTTTTAGATGAGAAGTACACAATTATCAAGGACCTACAACGACAACTAGTCGTCGCTACTAGAAGAGTGTACACCTGTGATGAGCGCGATGCTAGGGTATTGATCCGGTCTGGATACCGGCCCCGATCTTGTGACGTCAGAGTGACCTCATATAAGGAAAACCGGTGTCCTGGTTCAACATTACCACACCGGATATCCGATGTCTGGCCTTCCGTTCTCATCTCACAACCGCCCCACTTATTTTCTCTATAACGGATCATTGTTCATTTTCACAGAACATTTATATAACTGTTAGTTTCTCAGTCACAACGAGATAAGAGCCCCTAATAACTTATCAGCGAAGATACTGAATGTAGCAAAATATGTCACGTCAATGGCCTCAGAAAGTAAGTACATGTGTCAGCAGATTATGCGAAAAGGTGATTATCCTCTCTTCTTCCTATGGGATCGTACTCTGATAATTGACCTACCCCCCTGACATACTCTGAGTACTGAGCCACTTTGATTGACACACTTCACACGCTATCAGAACCAAGGGGCCCACTTGCACCCAACGATTCATTTCCTACGTTCAACTATAAATAGCTTATTTCAAGACACATGCAAGGTTATGTTGTTCTAACTTACACTTTACTATTACATCGCTTGAGCATTCACTGTGTTCTTACACTCTTCTAACTTGAGCGTCGGAGAATCTTCACAGGTGGCACCACCTTTCGCCCCCCTGCAACGCGAAACGCTGGTGTGAAGGATCTCCAGGACAACAAGACCGGCTTCTCCCACTGAGAGACTGGATTAATACACCGGATACTCATTGTTCCGGTGTGCAAACCCTAAAAACACCTATATTCTTGTGGCTGGTCCCACACCGGATCCTAGACCTCGGTTCAGACCAGTTCATTGGCACGCCCAGTGGGACCCGTTAGAGTTATTCCCATTTTCGCAGAAGTTTGGTTGTCACGATGGAAGGTGATGGGAGAGATTTCGTTGATGGTCACGTGGAGGATGTGACCCATCAACAGACTGGAAGGAGACTTGTCTTCGAGTCCCCTGTAACTCAAACCCGGAGGATGGTGCAAGTGCAAACGCCTGACCCTCGCGATGAGGTTATCAGGCAACTCAGGGAGGAGCTGATGGAGTTGAAGCGGGAGAGAGGAGAAGCTGGGGACAGGGTAACGTCCCATGCAGAAGAGACTCACCACGCATCAGCGAGGGGCAGGTCTACAGCCCTCCAGTATTCGAAGATCCCCATGTATGAAGAGAGAGAGCAGACTCAAGACTCTGGTGATAGAGTCAGTACGAGGAGAAGGGAGCAGGCGGTGGTGACTTCAGGGACGTACAAGCTCAGTGTCCCTTTCTCAAGAAGGCTGATGAGCATTGCCATCCCGAAACATTTGTAAACAACTCAGCCACTGTCGATAGGGAAGTATAATGGAGAAACCGATCCCACTAAGCATTTGGATGCTTATGTGTATGAAGCTATGTATTTGGGAGCAGATGAAGATGTTATGTGTAGGATGTTCCCAAGAACACTAACGGAGGAGGCTCTCAGCTGGTTTAAAAGCTTACCCTCAGGATCTATAGACTCTTGGGAGGAAATGGCCGCTGCATTTGAAAGCCATTTTGTCATCTCTAGGGATATCCCAAGAACTTCTCACACCCTGGCCCAGATAAGGCAGTGAGAAACTGAAACTTTTAAGGAGTTCTTGAAAAGGTTTTATAAGGAGGCAGCTTTGGTCCTCAACCTCACGGACGCCATACAACTTCATATTGTAGTGGAAGCTCTTCAGCCTGGTTCAGCCTTTGCCCTATCTTTGGCAAAGAGCCCCCCAACAACCTTCGAGGAGTTTCGAAGGAAAGCTTCCAAATACGTGGGCATAGAGATGCATCTGGAGGCAACCGCAACAAGAATGAAGCCTTCAGCACCTACTCAGCAGCCACGGAGAGAAAAGGAGAGAGTGAGACCTGAGAAGCATGCCTTTAGAGAAGACTTTGTAAACGCTCGCCCGTATCCACGAGATAGGCGTGTACCATCGTTCAACAACTATGCTCCGTTGAACACCAGGCACTCCCAAATCATGAGGGAGGTTGGTTGGCCAACGTTGAACGTCTTTGGTATAAGGAAACCATCCCCAGTCAAGAGGGGTGGTAACCCACGCAAGTATTGCACTTTCCATGAACAGACAGGACACAATACTGATGAGTGCAAGGCATTAAAGAATACGGTGGAAACTCTCATTCGAGAAGGAAAGCTGAAGCAGTATTTGTTCATCACATCAAACATTCTCCCACATTCACACTACCATACAATTTATACACATAAAACAATATCTGTCCATTTTAAGTTCATCAATCAAATAGCCCCATGCCATGACTCCACATAATATTATAACATCATATGCCTAGTAAATGCATTCAATTCATAAATTCATAACAAACATCCTTTCCTATCATCATCAATCCCTCATATATACAAACATTAACATTGTCATCACACCGCAATCAATTCAAGAAATCTCACAGAACTACAAACTTAGTCATCGTATATCCCAAAACACATAAATCAACATTAAAGCAGTTCATCACTAAACTATTACACAATTTCTACTTCCACAGCTTTCTTGGCATCAACTTCTCACTTGGCATTTTCCTCCAGGGCATCTGTACCTTTCCTGTCACTGGTTACTAAAAGAAATACAAAACTACAACAAGGGTGAGTGTTTGGAAACAAAATCATAATTAATGTAAAATGGTAAACATAATGTAAAAGTGACAGATTCAACACTTTACCATTCAGTTTCCCAAATTCATTACATGCTCACATATACATCATACTATACGAATCACCATATATATATATATATATATATATATATATATATATCACTTTACCAATGAATAATCATACATCATCACAATCACATTTAGAAACATCACTGACTCTCAACATGCAAATGACGCTTAGTATCCGGATACTAAAAGAATCGGTCTTTAGCTGGGGTCCTACTTGACACCCCGTGAACCCAACTCAGTCCACCGAGCCCGACTTGGCTCTCCACCTCAACCAGTGGGTCTTACTTGACCATTGAGTAGCTTAATTAGATCTCAAAGGACCACAGAAGCCAAAAATGAGGGGCGAAACATAGTGTCGGCCATCCTACACCATAAAATCACATACATGTATCTCAAATCACATATCCGTGTGTCAATAATCAATAATCACCAATCACCTAGGGTGGTCACACAGACCCAGCCCTTAAACATATCGCCTCAATGCATATTAATTCCTTATTATTCATCAAATTCACCAACATACGCCCATTAAATTCATAATTCAAGTCCAACCAATCAAATGCAACCACATACACATATATCCTGCCATTCAAACTCAATTTATCATACATAACTGTATACCCACAATCCTCAAATAATTACACACAATCCATACAATTATTTACTAATTAATCACACATTCTCATCGTCATGCATATACATATTTATCATTTTAGTACATTTCTATATCCTCTCACTTATCACAAACATTACATTCTTCTCGATTTTAATTATACATTAACTAATTTTAATTAATTATGACCGAAGACTCCCCTTACCTCGATTCTAAGCTTCAATGATTTGTTCCCGCTGTCAGTTACGACCCACGGTCAAATTGTTCGCCGCTCTGCCTCTGGTTCCAATACCCGCTTCACTGGACAATCCTTCGACACTCGTTTTGACACCTACGAATGCTGAAACACAAAACCCATTAGCATTTCCTCATACCCATCATCCTAGAAGCAATATCCAAGCATCCCATTGCCATAAAACGCGAAATCAAAACCTCCCTTCATATATGCACTCCGCGGGTTGAGAGAGAAATAGAAAAAGAGGGAGAAAGCTTAAAATTGGGGGTACCCAAGGACTTACCTCGAAGCCACGGTCCCAAAAATGTAATCAATTTGAAGTTCCATCGTGAAATGAGCCGCCAATTAGGAGCTAGAAGCTCACGATAATGAGAAAGAAGAAGAGGTTCACGCGTGAAAATGGAGGAGAAACAAAGAAAGGAATGTGAAATTTTATGGTTCCAAGGGTGAAATGGTCATTTATCCATTTCTTTTACATTTTCTTTTAAAATTTAATTAACTTTTACTTTTAACCCTTGGTAACTTCTAAATTTACTATTACTTATTTAAACTTTATCTAAATTTTAATAATCCACCAATCAAATAATTTTATTTAAAATCATAACATCTAATTATTTAAAATTATATTTATGTTAATTAATAATAATTTTTAAAATCTAAAATTAATTTGATGACAATTATTAATATTTTTTTATCAATCATAAAATTTTAAATTAATTAACCAGGATGTTACACAAACACCCTAAAACTCCCAACCTCATACCTTTTCTCAAGATTTTGACACGATAGATTTTGGCATTTAATTCAAACGTAAGCACGAGAACCTAGATAATATTTACCTCCACACATAGTCATGTGTCTTCTTTGTCACTCTTTTCCCTTCTCTTCCATTTCCCTCAATATTCTAGTGTCTATTTGATCATCTGATGGAAAAAATTTCAATGTAATCATTGCACCACCAAGAAGTCACCAAAAACCACCCAGATCCTCGTTTGAAAACGAATTTCCAATCAGTTGCATCACTAATTCGGATAGGATAATAATCATCTCTAAGTCAATTAATTCCATTGTTCCATTAGGTTGCCACATACGTATTAACCTTACCCACATCGCATGCATGCCCAAACATTTACCCAAGAGTTTGATCACAATGGAACCTTTCCAGGGTTGACAAACCCTTTTTAACTCCACCTCCTCATTCGATATTGGCTTCATTATGTTTTCCTTTTCCCCTGAATCTTCTTCTCATCCTTACTTAGGTTAGTATCAGAGCAAGAATAGTAAGTCAAAGTTCCATTGATACTTAAACACACGTCCTTGTATGAAACCAAACATCTTTGCAAAGCCATCCTTCTTGCAGTTTCAAGTGTACCCTTGTGCATGTTTCCTACATTCTCCAGCTTATCCTCACCCATCTCATCATTTGCATCAATTTCCTCCACTAGCAAATCCATATTAGGATCAGCGTCCGTAACCTTTGGTTTCTTTTTTGCTATGCTGTACTGTAGTTGGTCCCTCTCTTCACGGGTTAATTCACCCACCTTCACCATTTTGCCCTTATAAGGAAAAGCACAAAGATCACAGTCAAACAAACAACAAAACAGAAGTGTTCCCCACTACACTTGGTTTAAACAACGGTAGGAAACTCCCATGTCAAGCCAATAGAAATTGATGAGTCTCCAGAGAAGAAGCCGACATCATAATTAGACATTAGAGGAAAAACCCTAGCAGAGGCAAAAATCAATATGAATGTTATTCTAAATGCCATATAACATATTTACTTTATTCTAAATAGAGTCCATATAATGTGTATAATGAGTTATTCTATATCCAAAATTTTCTCCTTTTTATATAATAGATAAAAAATCGAACAAGTTTAATGCCAAAACTTTTGGGTTTAGCAAATAATTCCTTGTACGAAGGTTAAAAACTTAATATAAGTTAAATGATGAAATTATTTAATTTGTCAAAAAAAATGATGAAATTATTTTAACAGAAGTAATCCATGTGCTGATGTAAAAATCATTTAGAGGAAGTATGTAACATGGTTTGACATGAGGAACCAATTTTCTGTATCTTCAATTTGTTAGAGACCTAACCAAAAAATATCCAAAATTTAGGTACATATTTAATCCAAAACAATAAAAAGCCATTTAAATTATTCTGACATTTATTAGAACTAAACCTAACCAAAAAATGAAAATATTAAAATCAATTTTAGGCATCATCACATAAATCAAAAATGCATTTTTTTTGGTAATACATAAATCAAAAATACATTTTACCTTATGAAATACTCAATAGAAAAACTATATCAATTTATTAGAAATTCCCATATGTACAGGGACCTTCAGAGGTTGCTACCTTACCAACCATTACAAAAGTTTTGTTGCAATAATAATAGACGTGAGCTGAATGGAGTTTTTTTTTTTTTATGAAAGAAGTTTTAGTTATCACGATTTATGCCATCTATGTTGATTATAAAATCAATATTAACAATTATAAATTTCTCATTTCCACAACTTTATTTCATCAGCTAATTACTAAATACACCCTAAATCAAATTTAATGGAACTGTTGTAGTGCGGAGGAAGTTTGTTTATGGAAGACTCTAGGGACATACAATCCAAAGTTCCCAGACCCAAACACAAGTTTATCAGTAAAGTTTGTATTCTTAATTATTATTCCAAAAAAAATCAATTAAAAAATAAAATAATGCACATTAAATTAATTAATGCAATTCATTTTCTGATACTTAGAATGATCCCAATTTTTTAAATGCTAGCTAATCCATGATGACATATAATAATAAAATCGTCTTGGAAAATCTCTCGCTAAATTGTCCTTCTCAGTATAATTAAAGGTCTCTTCATTGTTTATTATATATTTTGGCCAAATCTTTAAAATGTTATTTGATAATGATAATGATAAAGTCAAGTTGGCTTGCCTATACCTGACAAAGCAAATTTGATGCTTCCAATGGGTTTATTGGCATATTCCTCTGTTAAGCTTTGTCAATGTCAGTTAATAATATAATAGATATGGCCAAAACCTTTATTATAAAGCCAAACTTGACCTCTCCATATAAACAAAAAAAATCATCGAACGATAGCACTTGGCATCATAACTATTTGGAAATAGAATAATTTTATATTATGATAATCATCTAATAAACGATCGCATAAGTCAATCTAATCGGATTTCTCTACTCAACATTTTATTAATATTGTGTCAACGTACGGAAAATCCTAAGGTTTTGAAATTTAGAATTATATATAATCGTTTTCCCTCATTTTTATGGATTTGAAAATGCCAAATTTTAGTTTCATTTGTGATGCTAAATTTTTTGTGTCAACATGGCTCAGATTACATAAAAAGACTTTAGCTGCGACTGGAAAATTTTGTATACCTGCATAGTATGATCCACTGATTTGATCAAAATTAAATTCTACTATCAAATATTTTTTTGAAAACCCAACCTAGTAACATTTTCAGCACTGAATTGAATTAGGAATTTCACATATGGGCTCAAACTCTTTTAAGGTTTGCCTTTATGTTTCAGAAAAAATAACAGTAAAACTTGATCCTTGAACCTATAAATTTAAGATGATTACTCATATCCCTAGCACTAGGTTGATCTTTTAAGATTTCTTTGATGGAAACCATAGAACAAAGATTTTAACCAATGTTTAGAGATTTTAATGGAGGATTATTCCAACCAAAAACTTCCATATTTAGAAGATTAATTTCTCAAAATAACATTCATTTTATCTTATTTTATCTCTTAAATTATTGAACCAGATTAATTAAGTAATTAATTTTTTGGCTTTTTCCCCAGTCTCCCTGTGGAACGAGAACGACTGTATAGTTACTGTGTGTAGTCACTGCTGTGTCGTCACCATGTTAAAGAAACCACTGTTATATATATCTATCTCATGGCACATAGTTCTGCTATATCTATATCAGCACCATTTTTCCTTGAATGAAGCCAGGTCGCTAATAAGTCCATATTTTTATGTATTTTTTGCAAATAACAAATTCAATCACTAGAACTGTGATTTATCAAAAAGATTTCCCTTTCCTTTTTGCTAATAAATCTATATTGAAGGATTCATAACACATATACTGCTCAACCAACTAATCTAGATATCTTAATTAGTCTCTTTGAGGCCATCAAGTTTGTAATACATAATTTATAATAAGCAATACAATGAAGCAACAGATTATAGCACCTCCAGCATAAAACAATATGTTTGCAGTGCAAAACAAATCAAATGGTTAACTTAATTTGTCAAACACTTTCCGTTGGACATGTTTGGATTGGTGTTGAGATGAATTAATAGTGCTTATTGGGATGTGAAAGCTACTCTTAAGATTTTGGAATGGATCCACACCCAACCCCATCCAAACTCATATCCAAGCATGCATATGCGTATATATAGTTCACTAGGACCTCTTATTCTTTGATGCAAAACGAAGGACTAAGTAAAACAAAATCCTATACAGCACAGCCCAACCAAACATTATAAGCACAATTGTCCTCTTCCTACTTGGATGAGTGTCAATATGAAGACTATGCAAGATACTGAAACCGGTAACATTCGAACCACCAATGTAGGCAAAGGTAAAATTGTTCTGGTACTGGTTCATCAAGAGCCCCTCATAAGGGTATGTCATGGTTGAAACCTTGTTCATCCAACGCCAATAAATGGGAATATCATGGCTACTCAAGAAGTAACCACAGAACAAGAAGAACAAGGCAGTGAAAGCAATGACAGCAGCATAGCCCAAGATGTAGTTAGGAACCACAGAGCTAACAAACACAACAAAGGAGTTTGTGGACAAGAGAGAGACAAATAGCACAAGCAAGAAGTAAAAGAAAGGGCCATCAAGCTCGAGAGCAAACCAAACAATGGCAGCATATGCAGTTGCTTGGAGTGCAAGAAAAGGCATGTGAGTGATTAAACCTGCAATGGTGTAAGAGGAGGCTCTGTAGGCATTGTGGGAAGTTTCTCTGATGAAGATGAACCTTTCTTGGATGAAGGCCGGGACGGCGTCGTTGGAGGAGAAGAAGAAGAGGCAGACGGTGAAGATGAAGAAACTGAGGCGATTGGTGATTCCCTGTGAGGAGACTTTTGGGTGGAGGAACATGGTGGCCATCATCATGCCCATGAAGGTGAGGACCATTAGTCTTGAGAGGAAAAGTTCGGGGGTGCGCCTTATGTTTATGAAGTTGCGGCGCATGAGGATCCATGTCTCTCTTAGGTAGGAGTTTGCAAACTTCGGGCCAAGGTGCTCTCTTGTGCCTTTTTGGGGAGTGAGGTAGTCGTTCTCGTTCACTGTGTAGTCACTGCTGTGTGGTGTTGGAGTTGCTTGCAGGATTTCATTCGAGTCTAGGTAGTAGCCAGGGGAAGCATGGCTGCGCATCACACAACAAAAGTATACAATCACTTATAAAACACTCATTTGTCATCATATATATACATACATACATATATATATATATATATATATATATATATATATATATTCTCACTGCTGCAAAATACATTATAACACAGCAGAGGTTTACCTGGTGGGATTCCGCGGCTTCTGATCAGTCCTAAGCCGTGAAGGAGTGAACTTCAAAAATGCTGCACTATTACCGGTACTCCAGGACATGGAAGTGTGGTTGTTATAAGGACTCCTCAGACTGTGATCAAAATCATTAGCAATAGCAAGCCTCCTACTCACATGTGACGATTGAGAGAACTCTCGAGACACGTCAACAGAAGAGAGAGAGAGCTGGTCCAAATCAGAGAGAGGAGGGGGTTTGACTCCGGTGCGGGCAAACTCAGCGAGCACCTCAACACCAGGCTCAGACTGGTCATACTCCTGAATGACATCAATGAGGTGCTCGATGGGGTTCTCTCCTTTGGGGAGCTTTCGGGGCATGCGGGAGAGGTGGAGGGTGACGTCGTTGGGGGAGCCTTGGAACATGAGCTGGCCTCGTGCGAGGATGATGAGGTGGTCGAGGAGGAGTTGGATTCTTGAAGAGGGTTGGTGGATGGTGAGAATGACGGTGCTGCCGCTGCGTGCGATGTGGTGAACCTTCTCGATGACGCTGTGGGCGCTGGTCGAGTCAAGGCCGGAGGTTGGTTCGTCGAGGAAGAGAAGGGATGGTCCGTGGATTATGTCCACGCCTATTGACACCCGACGACGCTCTCCACCTGACACTCCTCTTGTTCCTTCGTCTCCTATGTACGTGTTCCGTGATGACTATCATCCACACCATCGCTTACATGTCAGTTTTATTTATAACAATATCATATGCATGAACCTATTACATCAGATACCACGGTACATATAAATTATGTAAATTTTTGTATTTATAAATTCGAATTCTAAATATAAAAAAAAATTGAATGAAATTTTTTACTCCGGTAAAATTATACTTTTTTAATATAATTAAATATTTGTTTATTAAATATGTTCTAATTATATATATTTTTAAGATTATTAATTCTCTATGTAATAAATGATATTAAAGACATTTTAGAAATCTAAATCAAATATACGTGAATATCAATGTAAATAAGTACTTTCAACTACTATTTTTAATATATATAAAATTAGGTACTTCGTTTATGTTTGAAACCAGAGATAATAAATAGTATTAATTTGATAGAAAAAACACGTAAAATATAAATCATGTAACTATATTTCTTTTTCTTAATTAAATGAATGAATGTCATCCTACAATAAAGAATTAAAGTCAAATGTTGAAAAACTACTTGATAATAATTTAGAAGTTTGTAAAAAGTTGTATAAAAAGATAGTGATAAGGAGGAAAAGGAGGAAGAAAATACCAAATTAAAAAATAATAAAAGATAATACATAACAACTTTTTAAATTTTATTAAAAGATAATATACCATTTTTTAATTAAAATATATTATTATTTTTAATTTAAACTAATCATATTATTTAATTTTATATAAATAATCATATCACACTTGGTTATGTATGGGACATTTTAATCTTAAAAGATTTTGAAAACCGTAACTCAATTAACTTACTGATAAGCCAAGCTGGTCAATCAACTTATCTACCCTCTGTCTTTTATCAGCAGGTGAAAGAGGTCCAAGGCGGAAATCAGCAGCAAACATCAAAGTCTCATAGACAGTGAGCATTGGAAAAAGCCTATCTTCCTGCATGATATATGCAGAAGTCCTTTTGATCAAGCTTGCACTCACAGCAGTCCCATCCAATGACACCCTCCCTTTGAGGCTCCCACTTGCAATCCTCCCAGCAAGCCCATCCAAAAAAGTGGACTTTCCAGCCCCACTTGGGCCCATCACTGCCGTTATGCTACCCTTTGGTGCATACCCAGTGATATCATGCAGCAAGTCCACCTCTTCCTTTGACCACTTTCCCTCAACCTTCTTCCTCTTTGTCACTGTGTATGTAAGGCATTCAAACTCAAGACCCCCTGTGAAACTCACTGGTTTGTTCTTTATGTCTATCACTGTTTCAACTCGGTGGCCGTTGGCTTGATGATGATGATGATGATGATGATGATGATGATGATGATGATTATGGCTCATGTTTGATTGAGAGGTTAATTGTAATTAAGATGTTTATATTGAAAACATATATGGTGGGATTAATTTAGACTTAAGAGCCTGTTTAGATTGGCTCCGAAACTGAGGGGATGGAGGGTTGAAGATGTATTAAAAGGACTTTGTGGAGGTGCTTCCAAAGTTTATCACAGCTAGTGTTGTTGTATCTTCATTGAAGAATCCATTTCAGGTTGTTTCAATCGAAAATGTGAAAATGGCTTCTTGTTTTCATCTAATTAATTTGGTTTTTCTATATTCTTCTAGATATCAAGCATGCATACGTGAAAAGCTAGCCTGCTGGCAATGGACCATAATTTTTTGGATTTACACATGTGGCATTATCTTATTTTATTTTTTTTCAATATATCCTATTTGTGTTCACATTGTGTGTAATTACTGCAGATTATAGATAGTAAAGTTCTTAACAAAACCATATTTTCTACTGTGGCGTAGCAACATTGGGAGGGGCATGACCCAATCAACTTTTTTCCTATTTTAAAAAAAAATATATTAAACATTAAAAAATTATTTACACTAAAAATTATTAAAATTAAGTTCAGAAACAAATTAGACAATGAATTTTTAGAATATTTTTGACACGTTACTTTATTGTAAGTACTAGTAGATTTAATTATAGATATAATAGTATAGATTTTAGAATAAAATATTATAAGATTTAATTACTTTTAATTTATCTTGTATTTTATTTTATCGGTATCTTATTTTTATTTTATTGGTATTTAATATAAATAAGTTTTTTATCCTTATAAAAAAAGGATTCTCTTTATATTGGTCCTTATGAAATAATATTTTTCTATTACATCCATTTTATGCTATTTTGTTTGAACATGAATATTCGTTAATTGTTGGCATGAGTAACTAAATTATACGTTAGCTTATTTAACCGTTAGCATGTGGCTCAGAAGGTTAAATATCCAACTTGTAGTTTTTACATATTCAACTAATTGTTAACATGTGGCTTGGATGGTTAAATACAAATTTTGTTATAAAAAATCTTAACAATTTTATTTTTTTGACAATTTTTAAAGTAACATTTAACTAGTAAAACTATGAGCTCGTTTGTTTAAGCTTATTTAAAGTATTTTTTAAAAAACATTTTCTTTTTTTTCACAAAAAACATTTTCTTTATAAGTGCTTTTTTAATAAGAAAATCAGAGTTACTTCTTAAAATAAGTTGAAATCAGTTTATTTTCATCTTCTGCTTATTTTTAAATCTTTATACACACATCAAAATTTAAAATAAATGTTTTTTTAATTAAAAAGTACTTAACTCTTAAAATAAATTTAAACAAACGAGCCATATATATTAACCTATCAGAGTTACCTATTAACATTTGATTAGACAAGTCAAAAGTTAGACTCATAAGAAAAAAAAACATAACTTATAATTTAGTTACTCATTCAACAATTAACAAATTCAAATTTATAATAAAGACTAAAAATAAAATCTTCCAGAGATATAAAAGAAACTTTGTTTTATAGAATCCAAAACCTAAAACTTTTATTTTATAAACAATAAAAACATATTTAACTCATTAGTATTTTATCTTTTATAATAACTTTATTTAATAATAAAGTGTATATTTAGTCTCAATCATTCAAATCAAAATATTTTCATATATAACCCGTCTTAACCTTAATACCTCTACCCCTGATTTCCCGAGGCATAAACTTAATATTATGTATGCACATGCAGCCAATTCTACCAACTAATTTACCCGTTGATGTTCTGTTAGCTGATTTTTGGCATTGTGTTTTATTATTATTATATTATTATTAAATGTACGTATAACATTCAACGAACCTACAAATATGAACACCTTTAGATTAAAAAAATTGGTTATGTTATGAAATAACTAAAATTTAAAATGATGGAAGAAAAAATATGAAGAAGAAAGCAGGTAAGGGAATATAGAGAGAGAATGGAACTCTTAGCAAAATTTTGGGCACCTTTCATGAAGGGAGAAAGTCCTTTTTTATAAAGTTAAGAGGGACATCCACCTCATTAAAATATTCATAATACTCCCCCTTGGATGTCCCTATTTTAGAATATGTCTCGTTAAAACCTTACTAGGAAAAACCCAGTGGGATAAAAACCTAGTGAAGGAAAAAAAGTATAACATTCTTTACAAAATAAATTCAAAAAATAAATAGTTAAATTACAAGTATTTAATTCTCCCCCTCATTAGAACATCCATGTCTAAGGTGTCGAAGACCGATCTTTTGTATTAACTGCTCGAAGACTTTAGTTGGTAATGATTTTGTAAAAATATCTGCTAGATTCTCATATGATAGGACTTACTGGAGATTTATTTCACCATTCTTTATAAGATCATGAGTAAAGAAAATTTTTGGTGAAATATGCTTTGTCCTATCTCCTTTGAGATAACCCTCCTTTAACTGAGAAATACAAGCTGTATTATCTTCACATAAGATTGTTGGTGGTAGTTTTTCATCATGTAAGCCACAAGTTTCTTGAATATGTTGAATCATAGACCTCAACCAAACACATTCTCGACTTGCTTCATGTAATGCTAAAATTTTAGCATGATCAGATGATGTTGCTGTGATCGTTTGTTTTATGGATCTCCATGAAATTATTGTACCACCACATGTGAATAAATATCCTGTCTGTTATCGTCCATTATGAGGATTAGACGCATTTGCATAACCAATTAGGTTTGCCTTTGATACATATGGGAAAAATAAGCCCATGTCTATTGTACCTTTAAGGTAGCGGAATATGTGCTTAATCTCATTCCAATACCTTTTTATCGGTGAAGAACTATGTCTTGCTAACAAATTGACAGTAAATGATATATCAGGTCGTGTATGACTAGCAAGATAAATTAATGCATTAATTGCACTGAGATATGGTACTCTAGGACCAAGTAGTTCTTCATTTTTCTCTTGAGATCGAAAAGGATCTTTGCTCACTTCAAGTGACCTTACAACCATTGGACTGTTCAATGGGTGTGACTTGCCCATATAGAACTACTTTAGCACCTTTTTTGTATAAGTTTTTTTGGTGCATTAAAATTCCTTCCTTTAAAGATTCTAATTGTAATTCAAGACAAAACTTTGTTTTTCCTTTCATCTCAAATTCCTTTTTCAAACAATTTACAGCCTTTTGAAAGCTCTTCAGGAGTTCCGATGATATTTAAATCATCTACATAAATAGCAATTATTACGAACTCTTTTCCGAATCTTTTCATAAAAACACACGGACAAATCAGGTCATTTTTTATACCCTTCTTTCAATAAAATATTCACTGAGACAATTATACCACATACGTCCAGATTGCTTTAGTCCATAAAAGGATTTATTCAATTTAATTGAATAATTTTCTCGAGAATTTGTCTTGTATGCTTCAGGCAAATTAAATCCTTCAGGGAGTTTCATATAGATGTCATTTTGCTTCAGGAAAATTAAATCTCTCAGGGAATTTCATATAGATGTCATTTTTAAGTAAGCCATATAAATATGTTGCAACAACATCCATTAGGCGTAAATCAAGTTTTTCACAAATTGTCAAACTAATCAAGTATCGAAAAGTACTTGCATTCATCACTGGTGAATATGTTTCATCGAAATCAATACCAGGTCTTTGTGAGAAACCTTGTGCAACAAGCCTTGCTTTATATCGTATAATTTTACCATTTTCATTTCTTTTTCTCATAAAGACCCATTTGAACCCAACTGGTTTTACACCCTCAGGTGTTTAGACTACAGGTCTAAAAACTTTTTATTTGCAAGTGAATTTAACTCTTCTTGCATTGCATCTTTCCACATTGGCCAATCATTTCTTTGTGCACATTCCTTAATAGATTTTGGCTCATGATTTTTATCATCATTTATAATATCAAGAGCTACTTTGAATGTAAATTTTTATCAACATCAACTTCATGTTGATTCCATTGTATTCCATCCATGACATAATTTATAGAGATCTCTTTATTTTTATCAATTTTAGGTACCTTGGTTTCTTCTAGATTTAAAACCTTGATTATGTCTGGAGACTCTTCTGGAGTCTTTATATCCTCGATTCGACCATCCTTTTTATTTACTTTTCTTTTTCAAGGATTTTTATCTTTAGAACCAACAGGTCTGTCATGTTTTACTTTGGCTTTAGACTCATTTGTAATTTTAGATTGTCCTACAGGGACATCAATCTTTATTAGAGTATTAACAGTTGGTATGTGTGACTTAGTCACTCCTTTTGGATCAGAAAATACATTTAGCAATTAGTTTACTAAATTTTGTAAACTAATTATTTTTTGAACTTCTAGTTCACATTGCTTTGTTTGAGGATCAAGATGAGATACAAATATCTCATTCCAACTAATCCTTTTATCCAACTGTTTATTTTCTCCCCCCTAATGGTGGGAAAACAGATTCATCATAATGACAATCAACAAAATAAGTTGTAAATAAATTACCTGTTAAAGGTTCAAGATATTTTATTATGGATGGACTTTCATATCCAACATATATTCCTAACCTTCTTTGAGGTCCCATCTTAATGCGTTGTGGAGGATAAATAGGAACATATACCGCACTTCCAAAGATTCTTAGATGGAAAATATTTGGTTCTTTACCATGAACCAATTGTAAAGGGGAATACTCATAATAACTTATAGGCCTGATGCGAATAAGTGTTTCCGCATGCAAGATTGCATGCCCCAAGTTAAAATTAGGGGTTTTGATCTCATTAACAATGGTCTTGCTATCAATTTTAAACATTTAATTAATGATTCAGTAAGTCCATTTTGTGTATTAACATGTGTTACAGGATGTTCAACATCAATTCCAATGGACATACAATAATCATTAAAAGATTGAGATGTGAATTTACCAGCGTTATCAAGGTGTATTTTCTTAATTGGATAATCAGGAAAATGAGCTCTCAAATGAATTAATTGAGCTAGTAATCTCGCAAACGCCTGGTTGCGAGTTAACAATAAGCAAACATGTGACCATCTAATTGATGCATCAATCAAAACCATAAAATATCTAAATGGTCCATATGAAGGGTATATTGGTCCATAAATATCACCTTGTATACGCTCTAAAAATATGAGTGATTCACTCCCAATTTTCATTAGTGATGGTCGAATGATCAATTTTCCCTTTGATCAAGGAGCACGTGATAAATTATTAGTTTGGAGAATTTGTCTACTGGACAAACAATGATCATTTGAGTTTTCAACTATTTTTCACATTATTATTGTTCCAGGATGACCTAGTCGTTCATGCCAAATAACAAAGTCATTCTTATTTGTAAACTTCTGGTTTACAATAACATTTGTTTCAACTGTATTAATATAGGTATAGTACAAACCAGAGAAAAATGAAGGCAATTTTCCAATATACATTTCTTAGAGAAATTAACTTTATGATATAAAGATATTCATCCTTTCTTCATTTGTGGTCTCAATATGGTATCCATTTCTGCGGATATCCTTAAAAATCAATAAATTTCTTTGAGACTTTGTAGAATATAATACATTTTCAATATGCAATTTTATTCCTCTAGGTAACAATATACTGGCTCTGCTGGAGCCTTCAATTATATTTATACTACCAGATATAGTATTAGCATTGACTTTTTGTTTTAGTATATGGTAAAAAGATTTCTCTTTCTTGAGAATAGTATAAGTTGTTGCACTGTCTACGATACATATATATTCATCATTCATATAAGTATTCATTCTTTATTAAATAATAATAAATAAATCATGAGTGAAAAATATAATTAACAACAATAAATATTTAACATAAAAATTTAAAGACTAAAATTCATAACAAAATCAAATTATATGAAACATAAAATAATTTATTTAGGGGCATCCCCCTCTCCAACCGAGTGGTTAATGTCAAGACTAAGGAAATCATCAACATCAAAGTGAGTATAAACATCATTTATACCAGTAAAATTTGTTTATATTATTTTCCTTTTATTCTTAAAGGATTTTTGGTATAGATCGATCAGATATTTTGGTGTGCAACAAACTCAAGACCAGTGGCCTTGGCTACCACAACGATAGCAAATATTTTTAGTTTGTTTGCTTCTTTGAACGTCTTTTCCTTTTTCCGTACGTTCTTTATTCTTCCATACAAATGATGATTTATTATCATTTCGACCACAACCACGACCATAAGTATAATGATCATGTATTGCTACATTTACTTCTGGGAATGGAGTAGTGTCAGTTGGAAGAGACTCATGATTTTGCATAAGTAATTCATTATTTTATTTAGCCACAAAAAGACAAGTATAAATAAAATTCCACATAAGTAACCCTGTAGTAAAATTTAAAAGTTTTCAAAAAATATCATTCAAGTACGAGAGGCCTACTGGTAGAGTGATAATTTATCATTGAACAAACATGAGTTCGATTCATTATTAATGCGTATATTATTTGTTAACCCCTTTATTTATAAAATATATTAATTATAAATTCTAATGCAAAATAATTAATTGTAATTATGAGTCAACAAAAACATCTAAGTAGTAACAGGTCCATGGAAATCATATATAAAGTAATTGTAATAATTGTAGCAATTATTGGCATAGGCACAATGGACAATGGATCAGTAGCATATATAATCACACACAATTCTTAGTGATATATAATAGTGCAAAAGCAATTAGATAAAGTGATAAACCACGGTGCTATATAATATAAAGTGATATATAATATTGCAATTCTCAGTGCTATATAATATAAATAAATTAATTGTTTCACCTGAAACAGGTAGTGCAATTGAATTCACATGAAATAGGTATATAACAATCTAATAATTAGTATATAACATGTAGTGCACTAAGCAAAGCCAAACGGAAAGACAAAGTAGTTTCAATATATATATTTTGGGCTGGTGCATGAATTATTAGACAATTGAATTATGTTATGAAGCTACAGGGCTAGAAAAGCAAAGCAAGCTAATTAGCAGGGCGTGAAGCACATAAGGTAGTATACAACTATATAGTAAATAATTAGTGCCAATAGTATACAATTATATAAATGCTATACAGGAATAGAATTAGTGCAGAACCGTGAATAAGGTATTATTTTATATATATATATATATATATATATATATATATATATTTGAATATATATATCTAGATTGTTATAGTTCTTCAGGAACTATTGATAAATATTTTCAAAATTCTTCAATAACTCCGACTATTAATTTTATACATCCTGTAAAGATGTTTATGAATAAGTTCTTTAGGAACCTATTTTTCATGATATAGGAATAATCTTATACATCCTTCTGATATGTTTAAAATATAAGTTTTTCGGGAACTTTTATAATATGTACATAAATAACATAAGGTATATGAATTAAAATTATCTTGAATAATAATAATAATAATAATAATAATAATAATAATAATAATAATAATGTATTACCTCTCGTAGTCTTACTAGATACCAGTTGATCAGAACCTCGTGCTGATAACGTGTTATGAAATAACTGAAATTTAAAATGATGGAAGAAAGAATATGAAGAAGAAATGCACAACAGAGAAGGGAATGCAGAGAGAGAATGGAACTCTTAGCAAAACTTTGGGCACCTTTCATGAAGGGAGTAAGTCCCCTTTTATAAGGCTAAGGGGGACATCCACCCCATTAAATTATTCATAATAGGTTACTTATTATAGCATCATCTTTTCACGAATGGGTATTGAGTCGTTATGCTTTAAAATTCCGCATATAAGATCCTTATCCATCTGTACCATTAGCTGTAAAATATATTTTCAAGGAATATAAAAGGTGATCGAGACTAGGTATAATGGTACATTCGCACTAAACTTATAAGTCTATTCTGAACTAGGACCCAAGAAAGAAAGGTTATTGAAGTCGTCCTACATCATGAATACCGGGATATTTACCCTCTGATATAAGCACTTTAGACATCAGCTCGATATGTTACGTCATTGATATACCTTGACAACTTTAAAAAAAGGGTCTGACAAGTGACTTCCTCTAACAACACTAAAGGCTATAAATACCTTAAGCATTACTTCATTCCTAACCCTTATCTACAATTATTTATTGCTCTAACATTACCTAATCGTATACTAACTTAGGCATCGAAGAAACCTTAAGGGACACGCCTTCTTTTGGTCCTTTGGGCTTTTTTGTAAGTACTAAAATCAACACCAATGTTTCACATCGAATCTCAGCATTTAAGATCAGACACGACCATCTAGCACACTTGGTGGGACTCGTTAAAGGAATTCCAACTCCATGAACCAAGACTAGTAACAAGAATCTCACCCTCTAACAACAAAAATGGCATGTGGAGATAGTCTAGACCTCTACATCCCGTAGACTTGTCATCGAGCACCGCCTTCAAGTTAATTCAAAGATGACTCACCATGGCTGAACCTCCTCGTCCTTTACTTTTAGATGAGAAGTACACAATTATCAAGGACCTACAACGACAACTAGTCGTCGCTACTAGAAGAGTGTACACCTGTGATGAGCGCGATGCTAGGGTATTGATCCGGTCTGGATACCGGCCCCGATCTTGTGACGTCAGAGTGACCTCATATAAGGAAAACCGGTGTCCTGGTTCAACATTACCACACCGGATATCCGATGTCTGGCCTTCCGTTCTCATCTCACAACCGCCCCACTTATTTTCTCTATAACGGATCATTGTTCATTTTCACAGAACATTTATATAACTGTTAGTTTCTCAGTCACAACGAGATAAGAGCCCCTAATAACTTATCAGCGAAGATACTGAATGTAGCAAAATATGTCACGTCAATGGCCTCAGAAAGCAAGTACATGTGTCAGCAGATTATGCGAAAAGGTGATTATCCTCTCTTCTTCCTATGGGATCGTACTCTGATAATTGACCTACCCCCCTGACATACTCTGAGTACTGAGCCACTTTGATTGACACACTTCACACGCTATCAGAACCAAGGGGCCCACTTGCACCCAACGATTCATTTCCTACGTTCAACTATAAATAGCTTATTTCAAGACACATGCAAGGTTATGTTGTTCTAACTTACACTTTACTATTACATCGCTTGAGCATTCACTGTGTTCTTACACTCTTCTAACTTGAGCGTCGGAGAATCTTCACAGGTGGCACCACCTTTCGCCCCCCTGCAACGCGAAACGCTGGTGTGAAGGATCTCCAGGACAACAAGACCGGCTTCTCCCACTGAGAGACTGGATTAATACACCGGATACTCACTGTTCCGGTGTGCAAACCCTAAAAACACCTATATTCTTGTGGCTGGTCCCACACCGGATCCTAGACCTCGGTTCAGACCAGTTCATTGGCACGCCCAGTGGGACCCGTTAGAGTTATTCCCATTTTCGCAGAAGTTTGGTTGTCACGATGGAAGGTGATAGGAGAGATTTCGTTGATGGTCACGTGGAGGATGTGACCCATCAACAGACTGGAAGGAGACTTGTCTTCGAGTCCCCTGTAACTCAAACCCGGAGGATGGTGCAAGTGCAAACGCCTGACCCTCGCGATGAGGTTATCAGGCAACTCAGGGAGGAGCTGATGGAGTTGAAGCGGGAGAGAGGAGAAGCTGGGGACAGGGTAACGTCCCATGCAGAAGAGACTCACCACGCATCAGTGAGGGGCAGGTCTACAGCCCTCCAGTATTCGAAGATCCCCATGTATGAAGAGAGAGAGCAGACTCAAGACTCTGGTGATAGAGTCAGTACGAGGAGAAGGGAGCAGGCGGTGGTGACTTCAGGGACGTACAAGCTCAGTGTCCCTTTCTCAAGAAGGCTGATGAGCATTGCCATCCCGAAACATTTGTAAACAACTCAGCCACAGTCGATAGGGAAGTATAATGGAGAAACCGATCCCACTAAGCATTTGGATGCTTATGTGTATGAAGCTATGTATTTGGGAGCAGATGAAGATGTTATGTGTAGGATGTTCCCAAGAACACTAACGGAGGAGGCTCTCAGCTGGTTTAAAAGCTTACCCTCAGGATCTATAGACTCTTGGGAGGAAATGGCCGCTGCATTTGAAAGCCATTTTGTCATCTCTAGGGATATCCCAAGAACTTCTCACACCCTGGCCCAGATAAGGCAGTGAGAAACTGAAACTTTTAAGGAGTTCTTGAAAAGGTTTTATAAGGAGGCAGCTTTGGTCCTCAACCTCACGGACGCCATACAACTTCATATTGTAGTGGAAGCTCTTCAGCCTGGTTCAGCCTTTGCCCTATCTTTGGCAAAGAGCCCCCCAACAACCTTCGAGGAGTTTCGAAGGAAAGCTTCCAAATACGTGGGCATAGAGATGCATCTGGAGGCAACCGCAACAAGAATGAAGCCTTCAGCACCTACTCAGCAGCCACGGAGAGAAAAGGAGAGAGTGAGACCTGAGAAGCATGCCTTTAGAGAAGACTTTGTAAACGCTCGCCCGTATCCACGAGATAGGCGTGTACCATCGTTCAACAACTATGCTCCGTTGAACACCAGGCACTCCCAAATCATGAGGGAGGTTGGTTGGCCAACGTTGAACGTCTTTGGTATAAGGAAACCATCCCCAGTCAAGAGGGGTGGTAACCCACGCAAGTATTGCACTTTCCATGAACAGACAGGACACAATACTGATGAGTGCAAGGCATTAAAGAATACGGTGGAAACTCTCATTCGAGAAGGAAAGCTGAAGCAGTATTTGTTCATCACATCAAACATTCTCCCACATTCACACTACCATACAATTTATACACATAAAACAATATCTGTCCATTTTAAGTTCATCAATCAAATAGCCCCATGCCATGACTCCACATAATATTATAACATCATATGCCTAGTAAATGCATTCAATTCATAAATTCATAACAAACATCCTTTCCTATCATCATCAATCCCTCATATATACAAACATTAACATTGTCATCACACCGCAATCAATTCAAGAAATCTCACAGAACTACAAACTTAGTCATCGTATATCCCAAAACACATAAATCAACATTAAAGCAGTTCATCACTAAACTATTACACAATTTCTACTTCCACAGCTTTCTTGGCATCAACTTCTCACTTGGCATTTTCCTCCAGGGCATCTGTACCTTTCCTGTCACTGGTTACTAAAAGAAATACAAAACTACAACAAGGGTGAGTGTTTGGAAACAAAATCATAATTAATGTAAAATGGTAAACATAATGTAAAAGTGACAGATTCAACACTTTACCATTCAGTTTCCCAAATTCATTACATGCTCACATATACATCATACTATACGAATCACCATATATATATATATATATATCACTTTACCAATGAATAATCATACATCATCACAATCACATTTAGAAACATCACTGACTCTCAACATGCAAATGACGCTTAGTATCCGGATACTAAAAGAATCGGTCTTTAGCTGGGGTCCTACTTGACACCCCGTGAACCCAACTCAGTCCACCGAGCCCGACTTGGCTCTCCACCTCAACCAGTGGGTCTTACTTGACCATTGAGTAGCTTAATTAGATCTCAAAGGACCACAGAAGCCAAAAATGAGGGGCGAAACATAGTGTCGGCCATCCTACACCATAAAATCACATACATGTATCTCAAATCACATATCCGTGTGTCAATAATCAATAATCACCAATCACCTAGGGTGGTCACACAGATCCAGCCCTTAAACATATCGCCTCAATGCATATTAATTCCTTATTATTCATCAAATTCACCAACATACGCCCATTAAATTCATAATTCAAGTCCAACCAATCAAATGCAACCACATACACATATATCCTGCCATTCAAACTCAATTTATCATACATAACTGTATACCCACAATCCTCAAATAATTACACACAATCCATACAATTATTTACTAATTAATCACACATTCTCATCGTCATGCATATACATATTTATCATTTTAGTACATTTCTATATCCTCTCACTTATCACAAACATTACATTCTTCTCGATTTTAATTATACATTAACTAATTTTAATTAATTATGACCCGAAGACTCCCCTTACCTCGATTCTAAGCTTCAATGATTTGTTCCCGCTGTCAGTTACGACCCACGGTCAAATTGTTCGCCGCTCTGCCTCTGGTTCCAATACCCGCTTCACTGGACAATCCTTCGACACTCGTTTTGACACCTACGAATGCTGAAACACAAAACCCATTAGCATTTCCTCATACCCATCATCCTAGAAGCAATATCCAAGCATCCCATTGCCATAAAACGCGAAATCAAAACCTCCCTTCATATATGCACTCCGCGGGTTGAGAGAGAAATAGAAAAAGAGGGAGAAAGCTTAAAATTGGGGGTACCCAAGGACTTACCTCGAAGCCACGGTCCCAAAAATGTAATCAATTTGAAGTTCCATCGTGAAATGAGCCGCCAATTAGGAGCTAGAAGCTCACGATAATGAGAAAGAAGAAGAGGTTCACGCGTGAAAATGGAGGAGAAACAAAGAAAGGAATGTGAAATTTTATGGTTCCAAGGGTGAAATGGTCATTTATCCATTTCTTTTACATTTTCTTTTAAAATTTAATTAACTTTTACTTTTAACCCTTGGTAACTTCTAAATTTACTATTACTTATTTAAACTTTATCTAAATTTTAATAATCCACCAATCAAATAATTTTATTTAAAATTATAACATCTAATTATTTAAAATTATATTTATGTTAATTAATAATAATTTTTAAAAATCTAAAATTAATTTGATGACAATTATTAATATTTTTTTATCAATCATAAAATTTTAAATTAATTAACCAGGATGTTACACAAACACCCTAAAACTCCCAACCTCATACCTTTTCTCAAGATTTTGACACGATAGATTTTGGCATTTAATTCAAACGTAAGCACGAGAACCTAGATAATATTTACCTCCACACATAGTCATGTGTCTTCTTTGTCACTCTTTTCCCTTCTCTTCCATTTCCCTCAATATTCTAGTGTCTATTTGATCATCTGATGGAAAAAATTTCAATGTAATCATTGCACCACCAAGAAGTCACCAAAAACCACCCAGATCCTCGTTTGAAAACGAATTTCCAATCAGTTGCATCACTAATTCGGATAGGATAATAATCATCTCTAAGTCAATTAATTCCATTGTTCCATTAGGTTGCCACATACGTATTAACCTTACCCACATCGCATGCATGCCCAAACATTTACCCAAGAGTTTGATCACAATGGAACCTTTCCAGGGTTGACAAACCCTTTTTAACTCCACCTCCTCATTCGATATTGGCTTCATTATGTTTTCCTTTTCCCCTGAATCTTCTTCTCATCCTTACTTAGGTTAGTATCAGAGCAAGAATAGTAAGTCAAAGTTCCATTGATACTTAAACACACGTCCTTGTATGAAACCAAACATCTTTGCAAAGCCATCCTTCTTGCAGTTTCAAGTGTACCCTTGTGCATGTTTCCTACATTCTCCAGCTTATCCTCACCCATCTCATCATTTGCATCAATTTCCTCCACTAGCAAATCCATATTAGGATCAGCGTCCGTAACCTTTGGTTTCTTTTTTGCTATGCTGTACTGTAGTTGGTCCCTCTCTTCACGGGTTAATTCACCCACCTTCACCATTTTGCCCTTATAAGGAAAAGCACAAAGATCACAGTCAAACAAACAACAAAACAGAAGTGTTCCCCACTACACTTGGTTTAAACAACGGTAGGAAACTCCCATGTCAAGCCAATAGAAATTGATGAGTCTCCAGAGAAGAAGCCGACATCATAATTAGACATTAGAGGAAAAACCCTAGCAGAGGCAAAAATCAATATGAATGTTATTCTAAATGCCATATAACATATTTACTTTATTCTAAATAGAGTCCATATAATGTGTATAATGAGTTATTCTATATCCAAAATTTTCTCCTTTTTATATAATAGATAAAAAATCGAACAAGTTTAATGCCAAAACTTTTGGGTTTAGCAAATAATTCCTTGTACGAAGGTTAAAAACTTAATATAAGTTAAATGATGAAATTATTTAATTTGTCAAAAAAAATGATGAAATTATTTTAACAGAAGTAATCCATGTGCTGATGTAAAAATCATTTAGAGGAAGTATGTAACATGGTTTGACATGAGGAACCAATTTTCTGTATCTTCAATTTGTTAGAGACCTAACCAAAAAATATCCAAAATTTAGGTACATATTTAATCCAAAACAATAAAAAGCCATTTAAATTATTCTGACATTTATTAGAACTAAACCTAACCAAAAAATGAAAATATTAAAATCAATTTTAGGCATCATCACATAAATCAAAAATGCATTTTTTTTGGTAATACATAAATCAAAAATACATTTTACCTTATGAAATACTCAATAGAAAAACTATATCAATTTATTAGAAATTCCCATATGTACAGGGACCTTCAGAGGTTGCTACCTTACCAACCATTACAAAAGTTTTGTTGCAATAATAATAGACGTGAGCTGAATGGAGTTTTTTTTTTTTTATGAAAGAAGTTTTAGTTATCACGATTTATGCCATCTATGTTGATTATAAAATCAATATTAACAATTATAAATTTCTCATTTCCACAACTTTATTTCATCAGCTAATTACTAAATACACCCTAAATCAAATTTAATGGAACTGTTGTAGTGCGGAGGAAGTTTGTTTATGGAAGACTCTAGGGACATACAATCCAAAGTTCCCAGACCCAAACACAAGTTTATCAGTAAAGTTTGTATTCTTAATTATTATTCCAAAAAAAATCAATTAAAAAATAAAATAATGCACATTAAATTAATTAATGCAATTCATTTTCTGATACTTAGAATGATCCCAATTTTTTAAATGCTAGCTAATCCATGATGACATATAATAATAAAATCGTCTTGGAAAATCTCTCGCTAAATTGTCCTTCTCAGTATAATTAAAGGTCTCTTCATTGTTTATTATATATTTTGGCCAAATCTTTAAAATGTTATTTGATAATGATAATGATAAAGTCAAGTTGGCTTGCCTATACCTGACAAAGCAAATTTGATGCTTCCAATGGGTTTATTGGCATATTCCTCTGTTAAGCTTTGTCAATGTCAGTTAATAATATAATAGATATGGCCAAAACCTTTATTATAAAGCCAAACTTGACCTCTCCATATAAACAAAAAAAATCATCGAACGATAGCACTTGGCATCATAACTATTTGGAAATAGAATAATTTTATATTATGATAATCATCTAATAAACGATCGCATAAGTCAATCTAATCGGATTTCTCTACTCAACATTTTATTAATATTGTGTCAACGTACGGAAAATCCTAAGGTTTTGAAATTTAGAATTATATATAATCGTTTTCCCTCATTTTTATGGATTTGAAAATGCCAAATTTTAGTTTCATTTGTGATGCTAAATTTTTTGTGTCAACATGGCTCAGATTACATAAAAAGACTTTAGCTGCGACTGGAAAATTTTGTATACCTGCATAGTATGATCCACTGATTTGATCAAAATTAAATTCTACTATCAAATATTTTTTTGAAAACCCAACCTAGTAACATTTTCAGCACTGAATTGAATTAGGAATTTCACATATGGGCTCAAACTCTTTTAAGGTTTGCCTTTATGTTTCAGAAAAAATAACAGTAAAACTTGATCCTTGAACCTATAAATTTAAGATGATTACTCATATCCCTAGCACTAGGTTGATCTTTTAAGATTTCTTTGATGGAAACCATAGAACAAAGATTTTAACCAATGTTTAGAGATTTTAATGGAGGATTATTCCAACCAAAAACTTCCATATTTAGAAGATTAATTTCTCAAAATAACATTCATTTTATCTTATTTTATCTCTTAAATTATTGAACCAGATTAATTAAGTAATTAATTTTTTGGCTTTTTCCCCAGTCTCCCTGTGGAACGAGAACGACTGTATAGTTACTGTGTGTAGTCACTGCTGTGTCGTCACCATGTTAAAGAAACCACTGTTATATATATCTATCTCATGGCACATAGTTCTGCTATATCTATATCAGCACCATTTTTCCTTGAATGAAGCCAGGTCGCTAATAAGTCCATATTTTTATGTATTTTTTGCAAATAACAAATTCAATCACTAGAACTGTGATTTATCAAAAAGATTTCCCTTTCCTTTTTGCTAATAAATCTATATTGAAGGATTCATAACACATATACTGCTCAACCAACTAATCTAGATATCTTAATTAGTCTCTTTGAGGCCATCAAGTTTGTAATACATAATTTATAATAAGCAATACAATGAAGCAACAGATTATAGCACCTCCAGCATAAAACAATATGTTTGCAGTGCAAAACAAATCAAATGGTTAACTTAATTTGTCAAACACTTTCCGTTGGACATGTTTGGATTGGTGTTGAGATGAATTAATAGTGCTTATTGGGATGTGAAAGCTACTCTTAAGATTTTGGAATGGATCCACACCCAACCCCATCCAAACTCATATCCAAGCATGCATATGCGTATATATAGTTCACTAGGACCTCTTATTCTTTGATGCAAAACGAAGGACTAAGTAAAACAAAATCCTATACAGCACAGCCCAACCAAACATTATAAGCACAATTGTCCTCTTCCTACTTGGATGAGTGTCAATATGAAGACTATGCAAGATACTGAAACCGGTAACATTCGAACCACCAATGTAGGCAAAGGTAAAATTGTTCTGGTACTGGTTCATCAAGAGCCCCTCATAAGGGTATGTCATGGTTGAAACCTTGTTCATCCAACGCCAATAAATGGGAATATCATGGCTACTCAAGAAGTAACCACAGAACAAGAAGAACAAGGCAGTGAAAGCAATGACAGCAGCATAGCCCAAGATGTAGTTAGGAACCACAGAGCTAACAAACACAACAAAGGAGTTTGTGGACAAGAGAGAGACAAATAGCACAAGCAAGAAGTAAAAGAAAGGGCCATCAAGCTCGAGAGCAAACCAAACAATGGCAGCATATGCAGTTGCTTGGAGTGCAAGAAAAGGCATGTGAGTGATTAAACCTGCAATGGTGTAAGAGGAGGCTCTGTAGGCATTGTGGGAAGTTTCTCTGATGAAGATGAACCTTTCTTGGATGAAGGCCGGGACGGCGTCGTTGGAGGAGAAGAAGAAGAGGCAGACGGTGAAGATGAAGAAACTGAGGCGATTGGTGATTCCCTGTGAGGAGACTTTTGGGTGGAGGAACATGGTGGCCATCATCATGCCCATGAAGGTGAGGACCATTAGTCTTGAGAGGAAAAGTTCGGGGGTGCGCCTTATGTTTATGAAGTTGCGGCGCATGAGGATCCATGTCTCTCTTAGGTAGGAGTTTGCAAACTTCGGGCCAAGGTGCTCTCTTGTGCCTTTTTGGGGAGTGAGGTAGTCGTTCTCGTTCACTGTGTAGTCACTGCTGTGTGGTGTTGGAGTTGCTTGCAGGATTTCATTCGAGTCTAGGTAGTAGCCAGGGGAAGCATGGCTGCGCATCACACAACAAAAGTATACAATCACTTATAAAACACTCATTTGTCATCATATATATACATACATACATATATATATATATATATATATATATATATATATATATATATTCTCACTGCTGCAAAATACATTATAACACAGCAGAGGTTTACCTGGTGGGATTCCGCGGCTTCTGATCAGTCCTAAGCCGTGAAGGAGTGAACTTCAAAAATGCTGCACTATTACCGGTACTCCAGGACATGGAAGTGTGGTTGTTATAAGGACTCCTCAGACTGTGATCAAAATCATTAGCAATAGCAAGCCTCCTACTCACATGTGACGATTGAGAGAACTCTCGAGACACGTCAACAGAAGAGAGAGAGAGCTGGTCCAAATCAGAGAGAGGAGGGGGTTTGACTCCGGTGCGGGCAAACTCAGCGAGCACCTCAACACCAGGCTCAGACTGGTCATACTCCTGAATGACATCAATGAGGTGCTCGATGGGGTTCTCTCCTTTGGGGAGCTTTCGGGGCATGCGGGAGAGGTGGAGGGTGACGTCGTTGGGGGAGCCTTGGAACATGAGCTGGCCTCGTGCGAGGATGATGAGGTGGTCGAGGAGGAGTTGGATTCTTGAAGAGGGTTGGTGGATGGTGAGAATGACGGTGCTGCCGCTGCGTGCGATGTGGTGAACCTTCTCGATGACGCTGTGGGCGCTGGTCGAGTCAAGGCCGGAGGTTGGTTCGTCGAGGAAGAGAAGGGATGGTCCGTGGATTATGTCCACGCCTATTGACACCCGACGACGCTCTCCACCTGACACTCCTCTTGTTCCTTCGTCTCCTATGTACGTGTTCCGTGATGACTATCATCCACACCATCGCTTACATGTCAGTTTTATTTATAACAATATCATATGCATGAACCTATTACATCAGATACCACGGTACATATAAATTATGTAAATTTTTGTATTTATAAATTCGAATTCTAAATATAAAAAAAAATTGAATGAAATTTTTTACTCCGGTAAAATTATACTTTTTTAATATAATTAAATATTTGTTTATTAAATATGTTCTAATTATATATATTTTTAAGATTATTAATTCTCTATGTAATAAATGATATTAAAGACATTTTAGAAATCTAAATCAAATATACGAGAATATCAATGTAAATAAGTACTTTCAACTACTATTTTAAATATATATAAAATTAGGTACTTCGTTTATGTTTGAAACCAGAGATAATAAATAGTATTAATTTGATAGAAAAAACACGTAAAATATAAATCATGTAACTATATTTCTTTTTCTTAATTAAATGAATGAATGTCATCCTACAATAAAGAATTAAAGTCAAATGTTGAAAAACTACTTGATAATAATTTAGAAGTTTGTAAAAAGTTGTATAAAAAGATAGTGATAAGGAGGAAAAGGAGGAAGAAAATACCAAATTAAAAAATAATAAAAGATAATACATAACAACTTTTTAAATTTTATTAAAAGATAATATACCATTTTTTAATTAAAATATATTATTATTTTTAATTTAAACTAATCATATTATTTAATTTTATATAAATAATCATATCACACTTGGTTATGTATGGGACATTTTAATCTTAAAAGATTTTGAAAACCGTAACTCAATTAACTTACTGATAAGCCAAGCTGGTCAATCAACTTATCTACCCTCTGTCTTTTATCAGCAGGTGAAAGAGGTCCAAGGCGGAAATCAGCAGCAAACATCAAAGTCTCATAGACAGTGAGCATTGGAAAAAGCCTATCTTCCTGCATGATATATGCAGAAGTCCTTTTGATCAAGCTTGCACTCACAGCAGTCCCATCCAATGACACCCTCCCTTTGAGGCTCCCACTTGCAATCCTCCCAGCAAGCCCATCCAAAAAAGTGGACTTTCCAGCCCCACTTGGGCCCATCACTGCCGTTATGCTACCCTTTGGTGCATACCCAGTGATATCATGCAGCAAGTCCACCTCTTCCTTTGACCACTTTCCCTCAACCTTCTTCCTCTTTGTCACTGTGTATGTAAGGCATTCAAACTCAAGACCCCCTGTGAAACTCACTGGTTTGTTCTTTATGTCTATCACTGTTTCAACTCGGTGGCCGTTGGCTTGATGATGATGATGATGATGATTATGGCTCATGTTTGATTGAGAGGTTAATTGTAATTAAGATGTTTATATTGAAAACATATATGGTGGGATTAATTTAGACTTAAGAGCCTGTTTAGATTGGCTCCGAAACTGAGGGGATGGAGGGTTGAAGATGTATTAAAAGGACTTTGTGGAGGTGCTTCCAAAGTTTATCACAGCTAGTGTTGTTGTATCTTCATTGAAGAATCCATTTCAGGTTGTTTCAATCGAAAATGTGAAAATGGCTTCTTGTTTTCATCTAATTAATTTGGTTTTTCTATATTCTTCTAGATATCAAGCATGCATACGTGAAAAGCTAGCCTGCTGGCAATGGACCATAATTTTTTGGATTTACACATGTGGCATTATCTTATTTTATTTTTTTTCAATATATCCTATTTGTGTTCACATTGTGTGTAATTACTGCAGATTATAGATAGTAAAGTTCTTAACAAAACCATATTTTCTACTGTGGCGTAGCAACATTGGGAGGGGCATGACCCAATCAACTTTTTTCCTATTTTAAAAAAAAATATATTAAACATTAAAAAATTATTTACACTAAAAATTATTAAAATTAAGTTCAGAAACAAATTAGACAATGAATTTTTAGAATATTTTTGACACGTTACTTTATTGTAAGTACTAGTAGATTTAATTATAGATATAATAGTATAGATTTTAGAATAAAATATTATAAGATTTAATTACTTTTAATTTATCTTGTATTTTATTTTATCGGTATCTTATTTTTATTTTATTGGTATTTAATATAAATAAGTTTTTTATCCTTATAAAAAAAGGATTCTCTTTATATTGGTCCTTATGAAATAATATTTTTCTATTACATCCATTTTATGCTATTTTGTTTGAACATGAATATTCGTTAATTGTTGGCATGAGTAACTAAATTATACGTTAGCTTATTTAACCGTTAGCATGTGGCTCAGAAGGTTAAATATCCAACTTGTAGTTTTTACATATTCAACTAATTGTTAACATGTGGCTTGGATGGTTAAATACAAATTTTGTTATAAAAAATCTTAACAATTTTATTTTTTTGACAATTTTTAAAGTAACATTTAACTAGTAAAACTATGAGCTCGTTTGTTTAAGCTTATTTAAAGTATTTTTTAAAAAACATTTTCTTTTTTTTCACAAAAAACATTTTCTTTATAAGTGCTTTTTTAATAAGAAAATCAGAGTTACTTCTTAAAATAAGTTGAAATCAGTTTATTTTCATCTTCTGCTTATTTTTAAATCTTTATACACACATCAAAATTTAAAATAAATGTTTTTTTAATTAAAAAGTACTTAACTCTTAAAATAAATTTAAACAAACGAGCCATATATATTAACCTATCAGAGTTACCTATTAACATTTGATTAGACAAGTCAAAAGTTAGACTCATAAGAAAAAAAAACATAACTTATAATTTAGTTACTCATTCAACAATTAACAAATTCAAATTTATAATAAAGACTAAAAATAAAATCTTCCAGAGATATAAAAGAAACTTTGTTTTATAGAATCCAAAACCTAAAACTTTTATTTTATAAACAATAAAAACATATTTAACTCATTAGTATTTTATCTTTTATAATAACTTTATTTAATAATAAAGTGTATATTTAGTCTCAATCATTCAAATCAAAATATTTTCATATATAACCCGTCTTAACCTTAATACCTCTACCCCTGATTTCCCGAGGCATAAACTTAATATTATGTATGCACATGCAGCCAATTCTACCAACTAATTTACCCGTTGATGTTCTGTTAGCTGATTTTTGGCATTGTGTTTTATTATTATTATATTATTATTAAATGTACGTATAACATTCAACGAACCTACAAATATGAACACCTTTAGATTAAAAAAATTGGTTATGTTATGAAATAACTAAAATTTAAAATGATGGAAGAAAAAATATGAAGAAGAAAGCAGGTAAGGGAATATAGAGAGAGAATGGAACTCTTAGCAAAATTTTGGGCACCTTTCATGAAGGGAGAAAGTCCTTTTTTATAAAGTTAAGAGGGACATCCACCTCATTAAAATATTCATAATACTCCCCCTTGGATGTCCCTATTTTAGAATATGTCTCGTTAAAACCTTACTAGGAAAAACCCAGTGGGATAAAAACCTAGTGAAGGAAAAAAAGTATAACATTCTTTACAAAATAAATTCAAAAAATAAATAGTTAAATTACAAGTATTTAATTCTCCCCCTCATTAGAACATCCATGTCTAAGGTGTCGAAGACCGATCTTTTGTATTAACTGCTCGAAGACTTTAGTTGGTAATGATTTTGTAAAAATATCTGCTAGATTCTCATATGATAGGACTTACTGGAGATTTATTCCACCATTCTTTATAAGATCATGAGTAAAGAAAATTTTTGGTGAAATATGCTTTGTCCTATCTCCTTTGAGATAACCCTCCTTTAACTGAGAAATACAAGCTGTATTATCTTCACATAAGATTGTTGGTGGTAGTTTTTCATCATGTAAGCCACAAGTTTCTTGAATATGTTGAATCATAGACCTCAACCAAACACATTCTCGACTTGCTTCATGTAATGCTAAAATTTTAGCATGATCAGATGATGTTGCTGTGATCGTTTGTTTTATGGATCTCTATGAAATTATTGTACCACCACATGTGAATAAATATCCTGTCTGTTATCGTCCATTATGAGGATTAGACGCATTTGCATAACCAATTAGGTTTGCCTTTGATACATATGGGAAAAATAAGCCCATGTCTATTGTACCTTTAAGGTAGCGGAATATGTGCTTAATCTCATTCCAATACCTTTTTATCGGTGAAGAACTATGTCTTGCTAACAAATTGACAGTAAATGATATATCAGGTCGTGTATGACTAGCAAGATAAATTAATGCATTAATTGCACTGAGATATGGTACTCTAGGACCAAGTAGTTCTTCATTTTTCTCTTGAGATCGAAAAGGATCTTTGCTCACTTCAAGTGACCTTACAACTATTGGACTGTTCAATGGGTGTGACTTGCCCATATAGAACTACTTTAGCACCTTTTTTGTATAAGTTTTTTTGGTGCATTAAAATTCCTTCCTTTAAAGATTCTAATTGTAATTCAAGACAAAACTTTGTTTTTCCTTTCATCTCAAATTCCTTTTTCAAACAATTTACAGCCTTTTGAAAGCTCTTCAGGAGTTCCGATGATATTTAAATCATCTACATAAATAGCAATTATTACGAACTCTTTTCCGAATCTTTTCATAAAAACACACGGACAAATCAGGTCATTTTTTATACCCTTCTTTCAATAAAATATTCACTGAGACAATTATACCACATACGTCCAGATTGCTTTAGTCCATAAAAGGATTTATTCAATTTAATTGAATAATTTTCTCGAGAATTTGTCTTGTATGCTTCAGGCAAATTAAATCCTTCAGGGAGTTTCATATAGATGTCATTTTGCTTCAGGAAAATTAAATCTCTCAGGGAATTTCATATAGATGTCATTTTTAAGTGAGCCATATAAATATGTTGCAACAACATCCATTAGGCGTAAATCAAGTTTTTCACAAATTGTCAAACTAATCAAGTATCGAAAAGTACTTGCATTCATCACTGGTGAATATGTTTCATCGAAATCAATACCAGGTCTTTGTGAGAAACCTTGTGCAACAAGCCTTGCTTTATATCGTATAATTTTACCATTTTCATTTCTTTTTCTCATAAAGACCCATTTGAACCCAACTGGTTTTACACCCTCAGGTGTTTAGACTACAGGTCTAAAAACTTTTTATTTGCAAGTGAATTTAACTCTTCTTGCATTGCATCTTTCCACATTGGCCAATCATTTCTTTGTGCACATTCCTTAATAGATTTTGGCTCATGATTTTTATCATCATTTATAATATCAAGAGCTACTTTGAATGTAAATTTTTATCAACATCAACTTCATATCGATTCCATTGTATTCCATCCATGACATAATTTATAGAGATCTCTTTATTTTTATCAATTTTAGGTACCTTGGTTTCTTCTAGATTTAAAACCTTGATTATGTCTGGAGACTCTTCTGGAGTCTTTATATCCTCGATTCGACCATCCTTTTTATTTACTTTTCTTTTTCAAGAATTTTTATCTTTAGAACCAACAGGTCTGTCATGTTTTACTTTGGCTTTAGACTCATTTGTAATTTTAGATTGTCCTACAGGGACATCAATCTTTATTAGAGTATTAACAGTTGGTATGTGTGACTTAGTCACTCCTTTTGGATCAGAAAATACATTTAGCAATTAGTTTACTAAATTTTGTAAACTAATTATTTTTTGAACTTCTAGTTCACATTGCTTTGTTTGAGGATCAAGATGAGATACAAATATCTCATTCCAACTAATCCTTTTATCCAACTGTTTATTTTCTCCCCCCTAATGGTGGGAAAACAGATTCATCATAATGACAATCAACAAAATAAGTTGTAAATAAATTACCTGTTAAAGGTTCAAGATATTTTATTATGGATGGACTTTCATATCCAACATATATTCCTAACCTTCTTTGAGGTCCCATCTTAATGCGTTGTGGAGGATAAATAGGAACATATACCGCACTTCCAAAGATTCTTAGATGGAAAATATTTGGTTCTTTACCATGAACCAATTGTAAAGGGGAATACTCATAATAACTTATAGGCCTGATGCGAATAAGTGTTTCCGCATGCAAGATTGCATGCCCCAAGTTAAAATTAGGGGTTTTGATCTCATTAACAATGGTCTTGCTATCAATTTTAAACATTTAATTAATGATTCAGTAAGTCCATTTTGTGTATTAACATGTGTTACAGGATGTTCAACATCAATTCCAATGGACATACAATAATCATTAAAAGATTGAGATGTGAATTTACCAGCGTTATCAAGGTGTATTTTCTTAATTGGATAATCAGGAAAATGAGCTCTCAAATGAATTAATTGAGCTAGTAATCTCGCAAACGCCTGGTTGCGAGTTAACAATAAGCAAACATGTGACCATCTAATTGATGCATCAATCAAAACCATAAAATATCTAAATGGTCCATATGAAGGGTATATTGGTCCATAAATATCACCTTGTATACGCTCTAAAAATATGAGTGATTCACTCCCAATTTTCATTAGTGATGGTCGAATGATCAATTTTCCCTTTGATCAAGGAGCACGTGATAAATTATTAGTTTGGAGAATTTGTCTACTGGACAAACAATGATCATTTGAGTTTTCAACTATTTTTCACATTATTATTGTTCCAGGATGACCTAGTCGTTCATGCCAAATAACAAAGTCATTCTTATTTGTAAACTTCTGGTTTACAATAACATTTGTTTCAACTGTATTAATATAGGTATAGTACAAACCAGAGAAAAATGAAGGCAATTTTCCAATATACATTTCTTAGAGAAATTAACTTTATGATATAAAGATATTCATCCTTTCTTCATTTGTGGTCTCAATATGGTATCCATTTCTGCGGATATCCTTAAAAATCAATAAATTTCTTTGAGACTTTGTAGAATATAATACATTTTCAATATGCAATTTTATTCCTCTAGGTAACAATATACTGGCTCTGCTGGAGCCTTCAATTATATTTATACTACCAGATATAGTATTAGCATTGACTTTTTGTTTTAGTATATGGTAAAAAGATTTCTCTTTCTTGAGAATAGTATAAGTTGTTGCACTGTCTACGATACATATATATTCATCATTCATATAAGTATTCATTCTTTATTAAATAATAATAAATAAATCATGAGTGAAAAATATAATTAACAACAATAAATATTTAACATAAAAATTTAAAGACTAAAATTCATAACAAAATCAAATTATATGAAACATAAAATAATTTATTTAGGGGCATCCCCCTCTCCAACCGAGTGGTTAATGTCAAGACTAAGGAAATCATCAACATCAAAGTGAGTATAAACATCATTTATACCAGTAAAATTTGTTTATATTATTTTCCTTTTATTCTTAAAGGATTTTTGGTATAGATCGATCAGATATTTTGGTGTGCAACAAACTCAAGACCAGTGGCCTTGGCTACCACAACGATAGCAAATATTTTTAGTTTGTTTGCTTCTTTGAACGTCTTTTCCTTTTTCCGTACGTTCTTTATTCTTCCATACAAATGATGATTTATTATCATTTCGACCACAACCACGACCATAAGTATAATGATCATGTATTGCTACATTTACTTCTGGGAATGGAGTAGTGTCAGTTGGAAGAGACTCATGATTTTGCATAAGTAATTCATTATTTTATTTAGCCACAAAAAGACAAGTATAAATAAAATTCCACATAAGTAACCCTGTAGTAAAATTTAAAAGTTTTCAAAAAATATCATTCAAGTACGAGAGGCCTACTGGTAGAGTGATAATTTATCATTGAACAAACATGAGTTCGATTCATTATTAATGCGTATATTATTTGTTAACCCCTTTATTTATAAAATATATTAATTATAAATTCTAATGCAAAATAATTAATTGTAATTATGAGTCAACAAAAACATCTAAGTAGTAACAGGTCCATGGAAATCATATATAAAGTAATTGTAATAATTGTAGCAATTATTGGCATAGGCACAATGGACAATGGATCAGTAGCATATATAATCACACACAATTCTTAGTGATATATAATAGTGCAAAAGCAATTAGATAAAGTGATAAACCACGGTGCTATATAATATAAAGTGATATATAATATTGCAATTCTCAGTGCTATATAATATAAATAAATTAATTGTTTCACCTGAAACAGGTAGTGCAATTGAATTCACATGAAATAGGTATATAACAATCTAATAATTAGTATATAACATGTAGTGCACTAAGCAAAGCCAAACGGAAAGACAAAGTAGTTTCAATATATATATTTTGGGCTGGTGCATGAATTATTAGACAATTGAATTATGTTATGAAGCTACAGGGCTAGAAAAGCAAAGCAAGCTAATTAGCAGGGCGTGAAGCACATAAGGTAGTATACAACTATATAGTAAATAATTAGTGCCAATAGTATACAATTATATAAATGCTATACAGGAATAGAATTAGTGCAGAACCGTGAATAAGGTATTATTTTATATATATATATATATATATATATATATATATTTGAATATATATATCTAGATTGTTATAGTTCTTCAGGAACTATTGATAAATATTTTCAAAATTCTTCAATAACTCCGACTATTAATTTTATACATCCTGTAAAGATGTTTATGAATAAGTTCTTTAGGAACCTATTTTTCATGATATAGGAATAATCTTATACATCCTTCTGATATGTTTAAAATATAAGTTTTTCGGGAACTTTTATAATATGTACATAAATAACATAAGGTATATGAATTAAAATTATCTTGAATAATAATAATAATAATAATAATAATAATAATAATAATAATAATAATAATAATAATAATAATAATAATAATAATAATGTATTACCTCTCGTAGTCTTACTAGATACCAGTTGATCAGAACCTCGTGCTGATAACGTGTTATGAAATAACTGAAATTTAAAATGATGGAAGAAAGAATATGAAGAAGAAATGCACAACAGAGAAGGGAATGCAGAGAGAGAATGGAACTCTTAGCAAAACTTTGGGCACCTTTCATGAAGGGAGTAAGTCCCCTTTTATAAGGCTAAGGGGGACATCCACCCCATTAAATTATTCATAATAGGTTACTTATTATAGCATCATCTTTTCACGAATGGGTATTGAGTCGTTATGCTTTAAAATTCCGCATATAAGATCCTTATCCATCTGTACCATTAGCTGTAAAATATATTTTCAAGGAATATAAAAGGTGATCGAGACTAGGTATAATGGTACATTCGCACTAAACTTATAAGTCTATTCTGAACTAGGACCCAAGAAAGAAAGGTTATTGAAGTCGTCCTACATCATGAATACCGGGATATTTACCCTCTGATATAAGCACTTTAGACATCAGCTCGATATGTTACGTCATTGATATACCTTGACAACTTTAAAAAAAGGGTCTGACAAGTGACTTCCTCTAACAACACTAAAGGCTATAAATACCTTAAGCATTACTTCATTCCTAACCCTTATCTACAATTATTTATTGCTCTAACATTACCTAATCGTATACTAACTTAGGCATCGAAGAAACCTTAAGGGACACGCCTTCTTTTGGTCCTTTGGGCTTTTTTGTAAGTACTAAAATCAACACCAATGTTTCACATCGAATCTCAGCATTTAAGATCAGACACGACCATCTAGCACACTTGGTGGGACTCGTTAAAGGAATTCCAACTCCATGAACCAAGACTAGTAACAAGAATCTCACCCTCTAACAACAAAAATGGCATGTGGAGATAGTCTAGACCTCTACATCCCGTAGACTTGTCATCGAGCACCGCCTTCAAGTTAATTCAAAGATGACTCACCATGGCTGAACCTCCTCGTCCTTTACTTTTAGATGAGAAGTACACAATTATCAAGGACCTACAACGACAACTAGTCGTCGCTACTAGAAGAGTGTACACCTGTGATGAGCGCGATGCTAGGGTATTGATCCGGTCTGGATACCGGCCCCGATCTTGTGACGTCAGAGTGACCTCATATAAGGAAAACCGGTGTCCTGGTTCAACATTACCACACCGGATATCCGATGTCTGGCCTTCCGTTCTCATCTCACAACCGCCCCACTTATTTTCTCTATAACGGATCATTGTTCATTTTCACAGAACATTTATATAACTGTTAGTTTCTCAGTCACAACGAGATAAGAGCCCCTAATAACTTATCAGCGAAGATACTGAATGTAGCAAAATATGTCACGTCAATGGCCTCAGAAAGCAAGTACATGTGTCAGCAGATTATGCGAAAAGGTGATTATCCTCTCTTCTTCCTATGGGATCGTACTCTGATAATTGACCTACCCCCCTGACATACTCTGAGTACTGAGCCACTTTGATTGACACACTTCACACGCTATCAGAACCAAGGGGCCCACTTGCACCCAACGATTCATTTCCTACGTTCAACTATAAATAGCTTATTTCAAGACACATGCAAGGTTATGTTGTTCTAACTTACACTTTACTATTACATCGCTTGAGCATTCACTGTGTTCTTACACTCTTCTAACTTGAGCGTCGGAGAATCTTCACAGGTGGCACCACCTTTCGCCCCCCTGCAACGCGAAACGCTGGTGTGAAGGATCTCCAGGACAACAAGACCGGCTTCTCCCACTGAGAGACTGGATTAATACACCGGATACTCACTGTTCCGGTGTACAAACCCTAAAAACACCTATATTCTTGTGGCTGGTCCCACACCGGATCCTAGACCTCGGTTCAGACCAGTTCATTGGCACGCCCAGTGGGACCCGTTAGAGTTATTCCCATTTTCGTAGAAGTTTGGTTGTCACGATGGAAGGTGATGGGAGAGATTTCGTTGATGGTCATGTGGAGGATGTGACCCATCAACAGACTGGAAGGAGACTTGTCTTCGAGTCCCCTGTAACTCAAACCCGGAGGATGGTGCAAGTGCAAACGCCTGACCCTCGCGATGAGGTTATCAGGCAACTCAGGGAGGAGCTGATGGAGTTGAAGCGGGAGAGAGGAGAAGCTGGGGACAGGGTAACGTCCCATGCAGAAGAGACTCACCACGCATCAGCGAGGGGCAGGTCTACAGCCCTCCAGTATTCGAAGATCCCCATGTATGAAGAGAGAGAGCAGACTCAAGACTCTGGTGATAGAGTCAGTACGAGGAGAAGGGAGCAGGCGGTGGTGACTTCAGGGACGTACAAGCTCAGTGTCCCTTTCTCAAGAAGGCTGATGAGCATTGCCATCCCGAAACATTTGTAAACAACTCAGCCACTGTCGATAGGGAAGTATAATGGAGAAACCGATCCCACTAAGCATTTGGATGCTTATGTGTATGAAGCTATGTATTTGGGAGCAGATGAAGATGTTATGTGTAGGATGTTCCCAAGAACACTAACGGAGGAGGCTCTCAGCTGGTTTAAAAGCTTACCCTCAGGATCTATAGACTCTTGGGAGGAAATGGCCGCTGCATTTGAAAGCCATTTTGTCATCTCTAGGGATATCCCAAGAACTTCTCACACCCTGGCCCAGATAAGGCAGTGAGAAACTGAAACTTTTAAGGAGTTCTTGAAAAGGTTTTATAAGGAGGCAGCTTTGGTCCTCAACCTCACGGACGCCATACAACTTCATATTGTAGTGGAAGCTCTTCAGCCTGGTTCAGCCTTTGCCCTATCTTTGGCAAAGAGCCCCCCAACAACCTTCGAGGAGTTTCGAAGGAAAGCTTCCAAATACGTGGGCATAGAGATGCATCTGGAGGCAACCGCAACAAGAATGAAGCCTTCAGCACCTACTCAGCAGCCACGGAGAGAAAAGGAGAGAGTGAGACCTGAGAAGCATGCCTTTAGAGAAGACTTTGTAAACGCTCGCCCGTATCCACGAGATAGGCGTGTACCATCGTTCAACAACTATGCTCCGTTGAACACCAGGCACTCCCAAATCATGAGGGAGGTTGGTTGGCCAACGTTGAACGTCTTTGGTATAAGGAAACCATCCCCAGTCAAGAGGGGTGGTAACCCACGCAAGTATTGCACTTTCCATGAACAGACAGGACACAATACTGATGAGTGCAAGGCATTAAAGAATACGGTGGAAACTCTCATTCGAGAAGGAAAGCTGAAGCAGTATTTGTTCAAGGAGAAATCTATAGACGAGCCTCAGAGGATGGAAAAAAGGAGTAGAGATCCTGATGACGAAGATGATAATACACATAATCCAACAAGGAAGTTCACTGCAGCTGAAAAGCAGAAGGGAGTAGTGATTGCTGGAGGTGTCCAACAAAATAACATGCCCCAGCAGCAGAGGCAGGGCAGACGGGAAGTGATTGAGATGATAGCTGGAGGATTTGCGGGAGGAGGAGCGTCAATCACAGCACGAAAGAATCACCACAGGATGATTCTGTCTGTCCAGGGCAAACCAAGGGATAACCGCCCTTTCAGGGACGGTATGGCAGCTCCGACGGTGTCATTTACTGATGATGACTTTGGCCCAACAATTCCAGGAGGTGATGATGCAGTAGTTATCGTGGCAGTCATAGCCAACAAGGATGTCAAGAGGATCCTCGTCGATCAGGGAAGTTCTTGTGATGTTATCTTTTATAATTGTTTCAAACGAATGGGTTTCAATGATGCAGATTTACAACCTTACACGCAAGAACTCACAGCGTTTAATGGAGCCAAGCAACCCACCAAGGGGTATCTTGACACTCTGATTTCTTTTGAAGGAGAGCCTGGAGCGAGAACAGTCAAGTCAAGAATTCTGGTGATTGATATGGAATCCCCATACAACGGTATCATAGGCCGTCCTACACTGAATACGATGGAAGCAATTGTATCCATTCCTCACCTCTTGATCAAATTCATTGACAAGGACAACGGTGTGTCCTCTCTCCGTGGTGATCAAGAGATGGCTCGATATTGTTATAACCTGAGCCTCAACATGGTAAAGTTGGAAGCATTCAACAAGAAGAGGAAGCTGAACGACGGAGGAACAGCGGCAGGGTCTGTCAGTCTAATTGACCTGGACCCCAGAGCGGAATTGAAGATTGATCCACTCAATCCCTCTAAGCCCACACCGGATGGTGGTTCCAGGGATATTGTCTTAGGGGATTCCCCAGAGAAGGTCACGCACATCAATGATAAGCTGGAGTTTGCTATGGAACAACGCTTATTAGCCCTTCTGCAGGAGTTCAAGGATCTTTTCGCATGGACAGCAGCAGACATGCCTGGGATGGACCCTGATTTCTGTTGCCACAAGCTTGCTGTGTACCCTGAAACAAGACCGGTGGCCCAGAAGAAGAGGAGGTTGGGACCGGAGAAGCAGAGGGCAGCTTGTGAGCAGACAGAGGAGTTGTTGAAAGCGGGCTTTATAAGAGAGATACGCTACTCTTCTTGGCTTTCTAATGTAGTTATGGTGCAGAAAGCTAATGGCAAATGGAGAATGTGCACAGATTATGTGGATCTTAACCGTTGCTGCCTCAAGGATCTATATCCCTTGCCCAACATTGATCGCATGATGGATGATTCATCTGGTTACCAATACCTCAGTTTCATGGATGCTTATTCGGGGTATAACCAGATTCCGATGTGGGAGGGAGACCAAGAAAAAACTGCCTTTATCAATGACTGCGGTGTTTTCTGCTACACCGTCATGCCTTTTGGATTGAAGAACGTCGGCGCTACCTATCAGCGCATGATTAACAAAGTCTTTGAAGGGATGCACACCAGGCTGGTCGAAGTTTATATAGATGATATTATAGCCAAAACGCCCGCTGGAGGAGACCACATTGACGATCTGCGCCAAGTTTTCACTAGGCTTCGACAGTACAACATGAGGTTAAACCCCTTAAAATGCACCTTTGCCGTTCCAGCTGGGAAATTCTTGGGATTCATGTTGACCCAGAGAGGCATTGAGGCTAACCCTGGGAAGTGTCAAGCAATCTTGGATATGCAGAGCCCCAAGAGCCTAAGGGAAGTCCAATCATTGAATGGGAAGGTGGCCGCTCTGGCTCGTTTCATGCCCAAAATGGCACACAGATCCCTTCCCCTGTATAAGGCGTTGAAGAAACACAAGAATTTTGAATGGGGAGAGGAGCAAGAACAAGCCTTCCAGCAACTCAAGGCCGTTCTCTCGAGTCCACCAATTTTAGTTAAGCCAGACCGTGGTGAGACTTTGATCTTGTATTTAGCAATCTCTGATGAAGCCCTGGGCGTGGCCTTCGTTAAAGAAACCCCTGAAGGGCAGAGGTCGGTGTACTTTACTAGTAAGACGTTTCAGGGGGCGGAAGGAAGGTATCAGAAGATTGAGAAAGCTGCTCTAGCAGTCGTGTGGGCATCACGACGGTTGAGGCCTTATTTCCACGCGCACCCAGTACTGGTGAGAATGGATTTACCTCTCCGTTCAGTGCTTAGCAAGCCAGACCTCGCCAGAAGGATGATAAAATGGTCTATCGAGTTGTCCGAATTTGAAATTTCGTATGAGCCTCGAGGAGCCATCAAGGCGCAAGTGTTGGCTGATTTTGTTGTGGAGATGACTGGGGCAGACCCTGCCACCCCTCGAGCGCATTGGACCATTTACGTTGATGGAACGTCGAATAGCAAAGGTTGTGGAGCAGGTGTTGTGGTAGAAAGTGATGATGGTGTACACCTAGAAATTTCCCTCCGATTCAATTTTAAGACCTCTAACAACCAGGCTGAATACGAAGCATGCTTGGTCGGTCTCCGTACGGCGATTGAAATTGGAGCATCAGCAGTCACACTGTGTAGTGATTCTCAATTGGTGATTTCGCAGATCCAGGGGGAGTACCAAGCGAAGGAGCCACAACTTCAATTGTACTTGAATTATGTTAATGAGTTGAAGGGAAGATTTGAAGTTTTAGAGTTCAAGCATGTGCCCAGAGAGGAAAACACCAGAGCGGATATCTTGTCAAGACTTGCAAGTACAAAGCAGCCCGGCAGTACAACAACGGTGGTTCAAAGCACTTTGACATCACCTAGCATACCTCTGTACCCTTCTCTAAATGTTGTCATAGTGAACTATCCATATGAGGATTCTTGGGTCATCCCCTATATTCGCTATCTGGCTGATGGTCAACTTCCCACTGATGAGAAGGAGAGGAGACGAGTGAAGAGGGAGTTACCATATTTTACTATGGTTGATGGTGTTCTCTACAAAAGGGGATTCTCTGTCCCATATCTTTTGTGTTTGAGAGAGGATGAGGTTCAAGCGGTTTTGGAGGAAGTGCACGAGGGGCAGTGCGGGCACCATGCTGGGGGTCGAAGCCTAATGAGAAAGGTCCTCAGGGCTGGATATTGGTGGCCCACCGTGAAGCAAGACTCTGCAAATTTTCTAAAGAAATGCGACGCTTGTCAAAGATTTTCCAACCTCCACCATACACCGGCATAAGAGCTTTCCTCGTCCGCTGTGCCTTAGCCGTTTTACCAGTGGGGCCTTGACATTTTGGGCCCGTTCCCCACTGCGCCAGGAGGTATCAAATATTTGATCGTGGGAGTGGATTACTTCACCAAATGGATTGAAGCTGAGCCCGTAGTGCACATTACTTCTGCGCGAACAAGGCGTTTCGTGTATGAAAACATCATAGCTCGATTCGGGGTGCCAGGGCGGATTGTGACTGACAACGGCACCCAGTTCACAGACAAGAAGTTCACAGATTTGCTTGAAGGACTGGGGACAATCCAGATATTTTCGTCTGTCGAACACCCTCAGACCAATGGCCAAGCGGAGGTAGCCAATCGAGAAGTGTTAAAGGGGTTGAAGAAACGTCTGGGAGAAGCGAAGGAAGGATGGACTGACCAGCTATGTCATGTTTTATGGGCATACCGCACCACGCCTCATTCTTCAACTAACAAATCCCCATACCGGTTGACGTACGGGGTTGAGGCGATGATTCCAGTGGAGCTACAAACAAGATCGGCTCGTGTGGAGTATTTTTCAGCTGAAGATAACAACGCCAATTTGGCATCAGAACTGGACATCCTCCAGGAGTTAAGGGAAAAGGCTTTTGTCAGAGATCAGGCAGTAAAAGCAAAGGCAGCACTCCGGTATAATAAACGTGTCCAGTATAGAGCTTTCAACACCGGAGATCTTGTTTTGAGAAAGGCGAGTGTGGGGAATAAATTCGCTCACCAAGGAAAGCTAGCACCGACGTGGGAAGGTCCTTATAGAGTTTCTGAAGTGACTAGAAAAGGGTCATACCAGTTGGAAGAACTTGATGGAACTCCAATCCGCAACAAATGGAACACCCAGAACTTACGTGTTTATTACAGCTAGTTGGTAAGACGGCGTGTACTCTTTTTCCTTACTTGAGTTTTTTCCCATTGGGTTTTCTCAAGAAGGTTTTAACGAGGCATGACCCCAACTACGCTCTCTTTGTAATGTACTTTCAATCTTAATGAGAATACAGTTTAACTGCCCTATCATTCTCACTTTTCTTATGTGTTGCAATTTATAGCCGTAGCTTAATACGCATACACCTCAGGACGGAGGAATCTAACTACCAATTCTGTAGTTGATGATGTAACTCCTCGAGGGACTGATGAAGACCCCTCAGGACGGATGATCTCAATCACACATCGTGTGTTTTGACGATGTAACTCCTTGAGGTGGAATGGGTTGTAGGGCTGGTCCTTCCTCAAGGCCACAAACCGAACCCCATTCGAAGACCACATGGGTTGTAGGGCTGGTCCTTCCTCAAGGCCACAAACCGAACCCCATTTAAAGACCACATGGGTTGTAGGGCAGGTCCTTTCTCAAGGCCACAAACCGAACCCCATTCGAAGACCACATGGGTTGTAGGGCTGGTCCTTCCTCAAGGCCACAAACCGAACCCCATTCGAAGACCACATGGGTTGTAGGGCTGGTCCTTTCTCAAGGCCACAAACCGAACCCCATTCGAAGACCAAATGGGTTGTAGGTCTGGTCCTTTTTCAAGGCCACAAACCGAACCCCATTTGAAGACAACATGGGTTGTAGGGTTGGTCCTTCCTCAAGGCCACAAACCGAACCCCATGCGAAGGCTTGGGCGCAGTAGGCTGGTTCATACAGAAAACCACGCTGAACCCCGAGTAACGGGCGTAGTAGGTTCAGGATTAGCCCTGATCCGAACCCCGTGTTGAAGGCTTGGATTGTAGGATTGCACCGAACTCCAAGTACGGTTAGTAGGATCGAACCGAACACCGTGTGAAGACTTGAGATGTAGGACCAAACCGAACCTCAAGAGAAAGGCGTAAAGCTTACCCTTGTCAAAGTTGTACCAAAATTCAAAGGCAATGTCCGTCCTCAATTATGGAATATCCACCACAGAGCGGTTGAACGCTAACGTACCCGCTCTACATCTTCGAGGACAGATGAGCATTTCTATCTTTTTAAGAAGTTAAAAGGTAATTCTTGAGATAAAATTTCCCTTCCCAATGTACTTATACTTGGGGACAGGGCATGCTTTAACTTAATTGTCGCTTCTTTGTTACAATTTGTTATCTTAATCCGGTGTGATAAGTATGCTCTAAGCAGCTAGGTAACCACACAGAACGGATTCACAAAGCATTGAAAACAATAAAATGTTTTGTATAGCACTAAGTTATCCAGCAATTATACATTCGACGCAAGCAGTTGAAGAGAAGCAACAGTAAATTTTATTTCCAAAAATAAGAAATTATGCAAGTCACAAAGTAGTTAAAGACTGGAGCTGATCCCAGTACACAGCTATGAATAAAGCATAAATTAAGAGGCCGGTGCCTGATCCTCCACAGTGGGCACTCCTGTCCTCTCCTTTTTGTCCTCTGCTCCAGCTTAGGCACCTTCTTGCGTTTCAGCTCCAGAGGCAGCGGTGGACGTTGTTGGCTTGCCTCCTCAGTTTTCCTCTGGAGCGTCTCCTTGGTTTTCTTCAATTCCGACTCCACGCCTCTCTGAACTTCAGCTTGTTTGGCCGCCCATGTCTCCTTCACCGCGAGTTCGGTTTCAAGTTTTTCAACCTGCTCCATATAATCTACCTTCTCGCTCAGGGAATCAAGGAGGTCGGACAGTTCATCCAGCTGCCAACGCCCAGCCTTACAAGCACCTCGAACCCCAGCAGCGTCGAGGGAGGGGCGGAGGCAATACCTTGCTTTTGGAAGAGTGGGGGGCATGGATCCTTGAAACCATAAGTATGGGGAGAGGAAGGAATCGCGTGGAGGGTCAAACGTTGGAGGAGGACCATTCCCGGAGTCCGGCTCTGAAGCATTCTATGAAGAAGGGGTAGAGGATTCAGGAATGGGCTTCTTTCCCTTATCCTTCTTCAATCCAGTTTCTTCGAGCGTTTTCTGACGCTTCTTCACAGGGTCATCAGATGAGGGCTTTTCTTGATCTGCCTTTTTAACAAGGTGCCTCTTTTTCTTCTTCTTCTCTGGGATGGCCTCCTCGTCGCCCGCTTCAGTGGCCTCAGCTTGTTTTTCTGTTTCCTCCTCATCAAAGAGAGGAACTTCTTCACCTACTACCGAGGTCAGGGGAATGAGTGGAGTTTTGGTGGCCTTCCTCTTCGCCTGGATCTCATTCTCCTCAGAGGAGGAATCACCGTCAGCCATCATGGTCTTTAACGACAACATCTCTGGGCAGGCTTTTTCAATTTGTTCTGCAAAACAAGAAAGGTTGAGTTAGCACATAAGAAGAAAAAATAATCAGAACGGAATAACTATACAACACAAATAGAGTAAGAGCGGATATTACGGAGGTAGGTGTTTCGTATGTCATCCTCTGCCAAGAGGAGCCTGCTGGAAAATCCTTTGAGGGTCTTCGAGGCAGTCTGCATGGCGCTCAAGACCTCAACAGAATGAGAGGAGAGTTCACTCTCATCTGTGTAATAAGCACGGCTCATGAGGAGAAAATGCTCGTGCGTCCAGCTAAGAGGAAACTTGGTAAATCCCTCCTTGTTTCGCCAGAAGACCGGCTTATTCGGTTGAATACGGACCCGCGTGTAGTAATGCTTGAAGGAGCGTCCATCCACCTTCGCGGATTCTGTATAAGATTTGAAATTTATCACCCTTGAGTCACTACGGAGGGTAATGAACCCAAGGCCGCCCTTCTTATTAGTACGGCGGACCACTTGGCAATAGTGGAACAGTTTGGCCACAGTGGTGGAGAAGTTGAAATGCTCCCCCAGAATCTCCAGAGCCCGGACCAGACCCCAACCGTTGGGATGCAGTTGTGTAGGGGCGCAGTCTAAGAAGCGTAGAACGGCCATCTGGAATTTCGTCATGGGGAAGCGTACCCCCAATTTCAAGAAGACGAAGTCGTACATGTAGACCGACCTCTCATCAGGGACTCTGTGGCATACTCTCTCAGAGGGACGTGGTGCCAGCACAGCGTATCGTGCTTTGTATTTCTTGTCTGAGTATATTTTGCAGCGGAAAGAGACCGTGCATTCTTCCTCACTCGCATGGTGTGAAGGGATCTCTAGGAATTCCTCTTCCACCCAACAGTAGGGTTTCTCCCTGTTGAGCTTTTCCCAGTCAAGCCGGTGTGCCACAACGTTGACACATCCTTCAGCAGAGTGGAGAACTGGTGTTTTTCCACGTCCAGGAAGATCCATAGTTGTGCAGGCACGGTGGAACGCGTACGTGCTGTGGTAAAAAGCAACATCGTCAGAGAGATAACCTTCAGCACTTGACCCTTCATCAGAGCGGCTGGTAGCCCTCGAGTCAAGGAGAACCTCAGAGCGGCGTTGGGAAGAGGACGCTCGTGAGGAAGAAGCTTCAGCTCTCTCTGAGCGACGAGGCCCAGCCACAGGAGGATTCACTGGAATCCTCCCATCACGGTGGCTAAGGGGGGCACGAGAGCCAAAACTCCCCCTATTTGAAGGACCAGCGTTGCCTGCTCCAGGGCGCATGGTGGAAACAAAATGAACAAAAATTGCAAGGAGTTGAAGGAAAGGGAGGTTACCTAAAGGAAGAAGATCTTTGAGAAGTTTGAAGACGGTAGAGAACTTTCCAAGAAATTTGAGCAGAGGTTCACTAAGCTTGAAAACAAGAGTGGATTCCAAAATCTGCTAAGAGCCCCTTTTATAGGTAACGAGGAGGCATAGTGTTCCGTCGAAGGTCACAAAGCTTGCCTCAAAACGCAACCTTTCAAATTGAAACGACTCCGTCGTTTCGTCACGTACGAGCGCGAAAATGGTAACATTTCAGTAAACGTTTTGGCAAAATGGGCCCCTCTTTCAGTTTGAATCCAGGCCCAATAAGCCCAATCGACGGTTACACTCTTGGATAATGATGGCTCGTGCGTAAAAAATGCATTTAATGTCCAATCATGCCATGCGCATTTAATGCCTTTCAACCACTTTTCGAATACCAAGGGTTTTGATTCTCAAAGACTCTTGGGATTTCTACCATTTATTTTACGCTGTCTGAATCCGTTGTACGCAGCGCAAGAAGAGCGGTCACTCGTTTATTAAAGCAGATGCAACAGAGCTTCTAGAGACCTTCTGGAATGTACCACCGGCATCCAGACTTCTCTAGAGTTATGTAGCTCATATGAGCAACTTAACAGTCCCTCATACAAGCTAGGGGACAGATGATCCGGTCTGGATACCGGCCCCGATCTTGTGACGTCAGAGTGACCTCATATAAGGAAAACTGGTGTCCTGGTTCAACATTACCACACCGGATATCTGATGTCTGGCCTTCCGTTCTCATCTCACAACCGCCCCACTTATTTTCTCTATAACGGATCATTGTTCATTTTCACAGAACATTTATATAACTGTTAGTTTTTCAGTCACAGCGAGATAAGAGCCCCTAATAACTTATCAGCGAAGATACTGAATGTAGCAAAATATGTCACGTCAATGGCCTCAGAAAGCAAGTACATGTGTCAGCAGATTATGCGGAAAGGTGATTATCCTCTCTTCTTCCTATGGGATCGTACTCTGATAATTGACCTACCCCCCTGACACACTCTGAGTACTGAGCCACTTTGATTGACACACTTCACACGCTATCAGAACCAAGGGGCCCACTTGCACCCAACGATTCATTTCCTACGTTCAACTATAAATAGCTCATTTCAAGACACATGCAAGGTTATGTTGTTCTAACTTACACTTTACTATTACATCGCTTGAGCATTCACTGAGTTCTTACACTCTTCTAACTTAAGCGTCAGAGAATCTTCGCAGGTGGCACCACCTTTCGCCCCCCTGCAACGCGAAACGCTAGTGTGAAGGATCTCCAGGACAACAAGACCGGCTTCTCCCATTGAGAGACCGGATTAATACACCGGATACTCACTGTTCCGTTGTGCAAACCCTAAAAACACCTATATTCTTGTGGCTGGTCCCACACCGGATCCTAGACCCCGGTTCAGACCAGTTCAGGTATTATAGGCAAATGTGCCTTTCCAAGCTTGGGGAGATGGATCTTCTTCTCTAGCTTTTTCTAGAACCAAGCAAGTCTTCAAACATAGAGGTAAATGCTCATGTTTATGGTATAGTGTAGGTGCTGGCCGAATTATTTAGTGATGGAAAATGGAGGAATTAAAGTGATTAAACCTAGATCTAACCTTGGAAACTAAGAGAAATGGAAGAAATGATGAAGAGGCAAGAAGATGAAGTGTGTTCTGCCACTCTCACAAGCAAGGGAGAGATAAGGATTGAAGGTCATCACCTTTGGGAGGAAACCAAAGGATAAGACTAGAGAAAGGAGCCTAGAGCTTCTACTTTCTAGAGAGAAAGGAGAGTTTCTCACTCTAAAGATACTTAACATTCAACTTATGAGCTAATTACAAAGGAGAGGGGTTTAAATACCCTCTTGAATTTTTGGTCACCTAGAGCTAATCATGGGCCTTGGATTATTTCCTAAGGCCCAATCTTAAAACCTATATAAAATTGACCCAATACAAGCCCAAATACAAAAACTACTAACTACAAGGCCCAAAAGTAGGCCAAATTCAATGGTTATACAAAGCCTAAACTAAACCCTAAACCCTAAACCCTAAACCCTAAAAATAATATCCTAACATAGTCCTAAAAATAATATCCTAACATAGTCCTAAAAATACTAAAATGGAGAATATATACAAAAATGGTCTTGCCCAATAAAAAGGCCCAAACCATAAAAGCAAGCCCATTACCCTTCTATAGAGCAAGAGAAAAGGGTAAGGATCTTCAAGTGCTCCTCCTTGGGCTTGATCCTAATCATGGTGTCCATGGAAGAAGCTAAATGGTTTTGGAGTGCCTCTCTAGCTTTCTTGGCCCTTGACCTAGTCACAGAGCCCCTAAAACTATCAAAGATAACCTCCAAAGTCTGTGAAGGGTATGTGGCTTCCTCTTGGGTAATGGCCATGTCATAGGGTGTATTATACCCCCTTCAAACTATGATGAAAGTTTTAACCCTACATACGAGCTTTCCAAGGAGGCCACATCATATTACAACAAGCCAGTTCAAGGGCAAATACATTTGAGAAATGTCCTATGTTGACCTCTGACAGTTGTGACCTAGCACCCTTCAAACCCCACCAACATGATCAGCCCCCACCCATATACCAGCCCTGAATCCGATAACTCCCCTATTACCCCTCCCAACCTATAACAATTGCCTAACATAAGTCGCACTTACCTTAATACATACATCCAAACCCACCTTTCACACCATATGCTCCAATAGCTCAGATTACCCCTTGAACTGGTCTGAACCGGGGTCTAGGATCCGGTGTGGGACCAGCCACAAGAATATAGGTGTTTTTAGGGTTTGCACACCGGAACAGTGAGTATCTGGTGTATTAATCCGGTCTCTCAGTGGGAGAAGCCGGTCTTGTTGTCCTGGAGATCCTTCACACCAGCGTTTCGCGTTGCAGGGGGGCGAAAGGTGGTGCCACCTGCGAAGATTCTCCGACGCTCAAGTTAGAAGAGTGTAAGAACTCAGTGAATGCTCAAGCGATGTAATAGTAAAGTGTGAGTTAGAACAACATAACCTTGCATGTGTATTAAAATGAGCTATTTATAGTTGAACGTAGGAAATGAATCGTTGGGTGCAAGTGGGCCACTTGGTTCTGATAGCGTGTGAAGTGTGTCAATCAAAGTGGCTCAGTACTCAGAGTGTGTCAGGGGGGTAGGTCAATTATCAGAGTACGATCCTATAGGAAGAAGAGAGGATAATCACCTTTCCGCATAATCTGCTGACACATGTACTTGCTTTCTAAGGCCATTGACGTGACATATTTTGCTACATACAGTATCTTCGCTGATAAGTTATTAGGGGCTCTTATCTCGCTGTGACTGAGAAACTAACAGTTATATAAGTGTTCTGTGAAAATGAACAATGATCCGTTATAGAGAAAATAAGTGGGGCGGTTGTGAGATGAGAATGGAAGGCCAGACATCGGATATCCGGTGTGGTAATGTTGAACCAGGACACCGGTTTTCCTTACATGAGGTCACTCTGACGTCACAAGATCGGGGCCGGTATCCAGACCGGATCATCTGTCCCCTAGCTTGTATGAGGGACTGTTAAGTTGCTCATATGAGCTACACAACTCTAGAGAAGTCTGGATGCCGGTGGTATATTCTGGAAGGTCTCTGGAAGCTCTGTTGCATCCGCTCTAATAAACGAGTGACCGCTCTTCTTGCACTGCGTACAACGGATTCAGACAACGTAAAATAAATGATGGAAATCCCAAGAGTCTTTGAGAATCAAAACCCTTAGTATTCGAAAAGTGGTTGAAAGGCATTAAATGCGCATGGCATGATTGGACATTAAATGCATTTTTTATGCACGAGCCATCATTACCCAAGAGTGTAACCGTCGATTGGGCTTATTGGGCCTGGATTCAAACTGAAAGGGGGGCCCATTTTGCCAAAACGTTTACTGAAACGTTACCATTTTTGCGCTCGTACGTGACGAAACGACGGAGTCGTTTCAATTTGAAAGGTTGCATTTTGAGGCAAGCATTGTGACCTTCGACGGAACACTATGTCTTCTCGTTACCTATAAAAGGGGCTCTTAGCAGATTTTGGAATCCACTCTTGTTTTCAAGCTTAGTGAACCTCTGCTCAAATTTCTTGGAAATTTCTCTGCCGCCTTCAAACTTCTCAAAGATCTTCTTCCTTTAGGTAACCTCCCTTTCCTTCAACTCCTTGCAATTTTTGTTCATTCTGTTTCCACCATGCGCCCAGGAGCAGGCAACGTTGGTCCTTCAAACAGGGGGAGTTTTGGCTCTCGTGCCCCCCTTAGCCACCGTGGTGGGAGGATTCCAGTGAATCCTCCTGTGGCTGGGCCTCGTCGCTCAGAGAGAGCTGAAGCTTCTTCCTCAGAGCGTCCTCTTCCCAACGCCGCTCTGAGGTTCCCCTTGACTCGAGGGCTACCAGCCGCTCTGATGAAGGGTCAAGTGCTAAAGGTTATCTCTCTGACGATGTTGCTTTTTACCACAGCACGTACACGTTCCACCGTGCCTGCACAACTATGGATCTTCCGGGACGTGGAAAAACACCAGTTCTCCGCTCTGCTGAAGGATGTGTCAATGTTGTGGCACACCGGCTTGACTGGGAAAAGCTCAATAGGGAGAAACCCTACTGCTGGTTGGAAGAGGAATTCCTAGAGATCCCTTCGCACCATGCGAGTGAGGAAGAATGCACGGTCTCTTTCCGCTGCAAAATATACTCAGACAAGAAATACAAAGCACGATACGCTGTGCTGGCACCACGTCCCTCTGAGAGAGTATGCCACAGAGTCCCTGATGAGAGGTCGGTCTACATGTACGACTTCGTCTTCTTGAAATTGGGGGTACGCTTCCCCATGACGGAATTCCAGATGGCCGTCCTACGCTTCTTAGACTGCGCCCCTACACAACTACATCCCAACGGTTGGGGTCTAGTCCGGGCTCTGGAGATTCTAGGGGAGCATTTCAACTTCTCCGCCACTGTGGCCAAACTGTTCTACTATTGCCAAGTGGTCCGCCGTGCTAATAAGAAGGGCGGCCTTGGGTTCATTACCCTCCGTAGTGACTCAAGGGTGGTAAATTTCAAATCTTATACGGAATCCACGAAGGTGGATGGATGCTCCTTCAAGCATTACTACACGCGGGTCCGTATTCAACCGAATAAGCCGGTCTTCTGGCGAAACAAGGAGGGATTTACCAAGTTTCCTCTTAGCTGGACGCACGAGCATTTTCTCCTCATGAGCCGTGCTTATTACACAGATGAGAGTGAATTCTCCTCTCATTCTGTTGAGGTCTTGAGCGCCATGCAGACGGCCTCGAAGACCCTCAAAGGATTTTCCAGCAGGCTCCTCTTGGCAGAGGATGACATCCGAAACACCTACCTCCGTAATATCCGCTCTTACTCTATTTGTGTTGTATAGTTATTCCACTCTGATTATTTTTTCTTCTTATGTGCTAACTCTACCTTTCTTGTTTTGCAGAACAAATTGAAAAAGCCTGCCCAGAGATGTTGTCGTTAAAGACCATGATGGCTGACGGTGATTCCTCCTCTGAGGAGAATGAGATCCAGGCGAAGAGGAACGCCACCAAAACTCCCCTCATTCCCCTGACCTCTGCAGTAGGTGAAGAGGTTCCTCTCTTTGATGAAGAGGAAATAGAAAAACAAGCTGAGGCCACTGAAGCAGGCGACGAGGAGGCCGTCCCAGAGAAGAAGAAGAAAAAGAGGCACCTTGTTAAAAAGGCAGATCAAGAAAAGCCCTCCTCTGATGACCCTGTGAAGAAGCGTCAGAAAACGCTCGAAGAAACTGGATTGAAGAAGGATAAGGGAAAGAAGCCCGTTCCTGAATCCTCTACCCCTTCTTCATAAAATGCTTCAGAGCCGGACTCCGGGAATGGTCCTCTTCCAGCGTTTGACCCTCCACGCGATTCCTTCCTCTCCCCATACTTATGGTTTCAAGGGTCCATGCCCCCCACTCTTCCAAAAGCAAGGTATTGCCTTCGCCTCTCCCTCGACGCTGCTGGGGTTCGAGGTGCTTGTAAGGCCGGGCGTTGGCAACTGGATGAACTGTCTGGCCTCCTTGATTCCCTGAGCGAGAAGGCAGATTATATGGAGCAGGTTGAAAAACTTGAAACCGAACTCGCGGTGAAGGAGACATGGGCGGCCAAACAAGCTGAAGTTCAAAGAGGCGTGGAGTCGGAATTGAAGAAAACCAAGGAGACGCTCCAGAGGAAAACTGAGGAGGCAAGCCAAGTTCATTTTGCCAACAAGGCTCTAGAGCGGGAAGTTACCGACCTTCAGAAACAGAACAAATCCATACCCCTCCTCGAAGAAGAATTACAACTGGAGAAGAAGAGATCGGCTAAGCTTGCTGACGATCTCAAAATTATGGAGGACGGTCGCAACAAAGACCTTGGGGAGTGGGAGAGCCTTCGGAAGAAGATGCAAGCCCAAATTGAAGAACTCAAGAAGGGTGGTGCGAGTGGTTGGCCTTCAGAAGAGGATTTTGCCAAGGTTCAAAGAAGATTAACTGCTGCGAAGGCCAAGGCTGCCAAAGCCTTGGAGATATGCAAAAATGTGGCGTATGAATCCTTCGGCCTGGCCCTCCGTCAAGTTTATTATCGTAACCCTGGAGTGAAGCTGAATCTGTACGGATTGGATCCGTTCTTTGAATTCCATGGGGGAAAACTTGTCGAAGTACATAAGGACGGCTCGCACCATGAACCCCGTGCATCTCTGTATGAACTGCCTCCCCTTCTAGAAGGTCAAAGTATGGAGCCAACAACGTCCACCGCTGCCTCTGGAGCTGAAACGCAAGAAGGTGCCCAAGCTGGAGCAGAGGACAACAATGAGAGGACAGGAGTGCCCACTGCGGAGGATCAGGCACCGGCCTCTTAATTTATGCTTTATTCATAGCTGTGTACTGGGATCAGCTCCAGTCTTTAACTACTTTGTGACTTGCATAATTTCTTATTTTTGGAAATAAAATTTACTGTTGCTTCTCTTCAACTGCTTGCGTCGAATGTATGATTGCTGGATAACTTAATGCTATACAAAACACTTTATTGTTTTCAATGCTTTGTGAATCCGTTCTGTGTGGTTACCTAGCTGCTTAAAACGTACTTATCACACCGGATTAAGATAACAAATTGTAACAAAGAAGCGACAATTAAGTTAAAGCATGCCCTGTCCCCAAGTATAAGTACATTGGGAAGGGAAATTTTATCTCAAGAATTACCTTTTAACTTCTTAAAAAGATAGAAATGCTCATCTGTCCTCGAAGATGTAGAGCGGGTACGTTAGCGTTCAACCGCTCTATGGTGGATATTCCATAATTGAGGACGGACATTGCCTTTGAATTTTGGTACAGCTTTGACAAGGGTAAGCTTTACGCCTTTCTCTTGAGGTTCGGTTTGGTCCTACATCTCAAGTCTTCACACGGTGTTCGGTTCGATCCTTCTAACCGTACTTGGAGTTCGGTGCAATCCTACAATCCAAGCCTTCAACACGGGGTTCGGATCAGGGCTAATCCTGAACCTACTACGCCCGTTACTCGGGGTTCAGCGTGGTTTTCTGTATGAACCAGCCTACTGCGCCCAAGCCTTCGCATGGTTTTCGGTTTGTGGCCTTGAGGAAGGACCAGCCCTACAACCCATGTTGTCTTCAAATGGGGTTCGGTTTGTGGCCTTGAAAAAGGATGAGCCCTACAACCCATTTGGTCTTCGAATGGGGTTCGGTTTGTGGCCTTGAAAAAGGACCAGCCCTACAACCCATTTGGTCTTCGAATGGGGTTCGGTTTGTGGCCTTGAGAAAGGACTAGCCCTACAACCCATTTGTTCTTCGAATGGGGTTCGGTTTGTGGCCTTGAAAAAGGACCAGCCCTACAACCCATTCCACCTCAAGGAGTTACATCGTCAAAACACACAATGTGTGATTGAGATCATCCGTCCTGAGGGGTCTTCATCAGTCCCTCGAGGAGTTACATCATCAACTACAGAATTGGTAGTTAGATTCCTCCGTCCTGAGGAGTATGCGTGTTAAGCTACGGCTATAAATTGCAACACATAAGAAAAGTGAGAATGATAGGGCGGTTAAAATGTATTCTCATTAAGATTGAAAGTACATTACATGGAGAGCGTAGTTGGGGTCATGCCTCGTTAAAACCTTCTTGAGAAAACCCAATGGGAAAAAACTCAAGTAAGGAAAAAGAGTACACGCCGTCTTACCAACTAGCTGTAATAAACACGTAAGTTCTGAGTGTTCCATTTGTTGCGGATTGGAGTTCCATCAAGTTCTTCCAACCGGTATGACCCTTTTCCAGTCACTTCAGAAACTCTATAAGGACCTTTCCACGTCGGTGCTAGCTTTCCTTGGTGAGCGAATTTATTCCCCACACTCGCCTTTCTCAAAACAAGATCTCCGGTGTTGAAAGCTCTGTACTGGACACGTTTATTATACCGGAGTGCTGCCTTTGCTTTTACTGCCTGATCTCTGACAAAAGCCTTTTCCCTTAACTCCTGGAGGACGTCCAGTTCTGATGCCAAATTGGCGTTGTTATCTTCAACTGAAAAATACTCCGCACGAGCTGATCTTGTTTGTAGCTCCACTGGAATCATCGCCTCAACCCCGTACGTCAACCGGTATGGGGATTCGTTAATTGAAGAATGAGGCGTGGTGCGGTATGCCCATAAAACATGACATAGCTGGTCAGTCCATCCTCCCTTCGCTTCTCCCAGACGTTTCTTCAACCCCTTTAACACTTCTCGATTGGCTACCTCCGCTTGGCCATTGGTCTGAGGGTGTTCGACAGACGAAAATATCTGGATTGTCCCCAGTCCTTCAAGCAAATCTGTGAACTTCTTGTCTGTGAACTGGGTGCCGTTGTCAGTCACAATCCGCCCTGGCACCCCGAATCGAGCTATGATGTTTTCATACACGAAACGCCTTGTTTGCGCAGAAGTAATGTGCACTACGGGCTCAGCTTCAATCCATTTGGTGAAGTAATCCACTCCCACGATCAAATATTTGATACCTCCTGGCGCAGTTGGGAACGGGCCCAAAATGTCAAGGCCCCACTGGTAAAACGGCCAAGGCACAGCGGACGAGGAAAGCTCTTGTGCCGGTGTATGGTGGAGGTTGGAAAATCTTTGACAAGCATCGCATTTCTTTACAAAATCTGCAGAGTCTTGCTTCACGGTGGGCCACCAATATCCAGCCCTGAGGAATTTTCTCATTAAGCTCCGACCCCCAGCATGGTGCCCACATTACCCCTCGTGCACTTCCTCCAAAACCGCTTGAACCTCATCCTCTCTCAAACACAAAAGATATGGGACAGAGAATCCCCTTTTGTAGAGAACACCATCAACTATAGTAAAATATGGTAACTCCCTCTTCACTCGTCTCCTCTCCTTCTCATCAGTGGGAAGTTGACCATCAGCCAGATAGCGAATATAGAGAATGACCCAAGAATCCTCGTATGGATAGCTCGCCATGACAGCACTCAGAGAAGGGTACAGAGGTATGCTAGGTGATGCCAAAGTGCTTTGAACCACCGTTGTTGTGCTGCCGGGCTGCTTTATACTTGCAAGTCTTGACAAGATGTCTGCTCTGGTGTTTTCCTCTCTGGGCACATGCTTGAACTCTAAAACTTCAAATCTTCCCTTCAACTCATTAACACAATTCAAGTATAATTGAAGTTGCGGCTCCTTCGCTTGGTACTCCCCCTGGATCTGCGAAATCACCAATTGAGAATCACTACACAGTGTGACTGCTGATGCTCCGATGTCAATCGCCGTACGGAGACCGGCCAAGCATGCTTCGTATTCAGCCTGGTTGTTGGAGGTCTTGAAATTGAATCGGAGGGAAATTTCAAGGTGCACACCATCATCACTTTCTACCACAACACCTGCTCCACAACCTTTGCCATTCGACGATCCATCAACATAAATGGTCCAATGCGCTCGAGGGGTGGCAGGGTCCGCCCCAGTCATCTCCACAACAAAATCAGCCAACACTTGCGCCTTGATGGCTCCTCGAGGCTCATACGAAATTTCAAATTCGGACAACTCGATAGACCATTTTATCATCCTTCCGGCGAGGTCTGGCTTGCTAAGCACTGAACGGAGAGGTAAATCCGTTCTCACCAGTACTGGGTGCGCGTGGAAATAAGGCCTCAACCGTCGTGATGCCCACACGACTGCTAGAGCAGCTTTCTCAATCTTCTGATACCTTCCTTCCGCCCCCTGAAACGTCTTACTAGTAAAGTACACCGGCCTCTGCCCTTCAGGGGTTTCTTTAACCAAGGCCACGCCCAGGGCTTCATCAGAGATTGCTAAATACAAGATCAAAGTCTCACCAAGGTCAGGCTTAACTAAAATTGGTGGACTCGAGAGAACGGCCTTGAGTTGCTGGAAGGCTTGTTCTTGCTCCTCTCCCCATTCAAAATTCTTGTGTTTCTTCAACGCCTTATACAGGGAAAGGGATCTGTGTGCCATTTTGGGCATGAAACGAGCCAGAGCGGCCACCTTCCCATTCAATGATTGGACTTCCCTTAGGCTCTTGGGGCTCTGCATATCCAAGATTGCTTGACACTTCCCAGGGTTAGCCTCAATGCCTCTTTGGGTCAACATGAATCCCAAGAATTTCCCAGCTGGAACGGCAAAGGTGCATTTTAAGGGGTTTAACCTCATGTTGTACTGTCGAAGCCTAGTGAAAACTTGGCGCAGATCTTCAATGTGGTCTCCTCCAGCGGGCGTTTTGGCTATAATATCATCTATATAAACTTCGACCAGCCTGGTGTGCATCCCTTCAAAGACTTTGTTAATCATGCGCTGATAGGTAGCACCGGCGTTCTTCAATCCAAAAGGCATGACGGTGTAGCAGAAAACACCGCGGTCATTGATAAAGGTAGTTTTCTCTTGGTCTCCCTCCCACATCGGAATCTGGTTATACCCCGAATAAGCATCCATGAAACTGAGGTACTGGTAACCAGATGAATCATCCACCATGTGATCAATGTTGGGCAGGGGATATGGATCCTTGGGGCAGCAACGGTTAAGATCCATATAATCTATGCACATTCTCCATTTGCCATTAGCTTTCTGCACCATAACTACATTAGAAAGCCAAGAAGAGTAGCATATCTCCCTTATAAAGCCCGCTTTCAACAACTCCTCCGTCTGCTCACAAGCTGCCCTCTGCTTCTCCGGTCCCAACCTCCTCTTCTTCTGGGCCACCGGTCTTGTTTCAGGGTACACAGCAAGCTTGTGGCAACAGAAATCAAGGTCCATCCCAGGCATGTCTGCTGCTGTCCATGCGAAAAGATCCTTGAACTCCTATAGAAGGGCTAATAAGCGTTGTTCCATAGCAAACTCCAGCTTATCATTGATGTGCGTGACCTTCTCTGGGGAATCCCCTAAGACAACATCCCTGGAACCACCATCCGGTGTGGGCTTAGAGGGATTGAGTGGATCAATCTTCAATTCCACTCTGGGGTCCAGATCAATTAGACTGACAGACCCTGCCGCTATTCCTCCGTCATTCAGCTTCCTCTTCTTGTTAAATGCTTCCAACTTGACCATGTTGAGGCTCAGGTTATAACAATATCGAGCCATCTCTTGATCACCACGGAGAGAGGACACACCGTTTTCCTTGTCAATGAATTTGATCAAGAGGTGAGGAGTGGATACAATTGCTTCCATCGCATTCAGTGTAGGACGGCCTATGATACCGTTGTATGGGGATTCTACATCATTCACCAGAATTCTTGACTTGACTGTTCTCGTTCCAGGCTCTCCTTCAAAAGAAATCAGAGTGTCAAGATACCCCTTGGTGGGTTGCTTGGCTCCATTAAACACTGTGAGTTCTTGCGTGTAAGGTTGTAAATCTGTATCATTGAAACCCATTCGTTTGAAACAATTATAAAAGATAACATCACAAGAACTTCCCTGATCGACGAGGATCCTCTTGACATCCTTGTTGGCTATGACTGCCACGATAACTACTGCATCATCACCTCCTGGAATTGTTGGGCCAAAGTCATCATCAGTAAATGACACCGTCGGAGCTGCCATACCGTCCCTGAAAGGGCGGTTATCCCTTGGTTTTCCCTGGACAGACAGAATCATCCTGTGGTGATTCTTTCGTGCTGTGATTGACGCTCCTCCTCCCGCAAATCCTCCAGCTATCATCTCAATCACTTCCCGTCTGCCCTGCCTTTGCTGCTGAGGCATGTTATTTTGTTGGGCACCTCCAGCAATCACTACTCCCTTCTGCTTTTCAGCTGCAGTGAACTTTCTTGCTGGATTACGTGTATTATCATCTTCGTCATCAGGATCTCTACTCCTTTTTTCCATCCTCTGAGGCTCGTCTACAGATTTCTCCTTGAACAAATACTGCTTCAGCTTTCCTTCTCGAATAAGAGTTTCCACCGTATTCTTTAATGCCTTGCACTCATCAGTATTGTGTCCTGTCTGTTCATGGAAAGTGCAATACTTGCGTGGGTTACCACCCCTCTTGACTGGGGATGGTTTCCTTATACCAAAGATGTTCAACGGAGCATAGTTGTTGAACGATGATACACGCCTATCTCGTGGATGCGGGCGAGCGTTTACAAAGTCTTCTCTAAAGGCATGCTTCTCAGTTCTCACTCTCTCTTTTTCTCTCCGTGGCTGCTGAGTAGGTGCTGAAGGCTTCATTCTTGTTGTGGTTGCCTCCAGATGCATCTCTATGCCCACCTATTTGGAAGCTTTCCTTCGAAACTCCTCGAAGGTTGTTGGGGGGCTCTTTGCCAAAGATAGGGCAAAGGCTGAACCAGGCTGAAGAGCTTCCACTACAATATGAAGTTGTATGGCCTCCGTCAGGTTGGGGACCAAAGCTGCCTCCTTATAAAACCTTTTCAAGAACTCCTTAAGAGTTTCAGTTTCTCCCTGCCTTATCTGGGCCAGGGTGTGAGAAGTTCTTGGGATATCCCTAGAGATGACAAAATGGCTTTCAAATGCAGCGGCCATTTCCTCCCAAGAGTCTATAGATCCTGAGGGTAAGCTTTTAAACCAGCTGAGAGCCTCCTCCGTTAGTGTTCTTGGGAACATCCTACACATAACATCTTCATCTGCTCCCAAATACATAGCTTCATACACATAAGCATCCAAATGCTTAGTGGGATCGGTTTCTCCATTATACTTCCCTATCAACAGTGGCTGAGTTGTTTGCAAATGTTTCGGGATGGCAATGCTCATCAGCCTTCTTGAGAAAAGAACACTGAGCTTGTACGTCCCTGAAGTCACCACCGTCTGCTCCCTTCTCCTGGTACTGACTCTATCACCAGAGTCTTGAGTCTGCTCTCTCTCTTCATACGTGGGGATCTTCGAATACTGGAGGGCTGTAGACCTGACCCTCGCTGATGCGTGGTGAGTCTCTTCTGCATGGGACGTTACCCTGTCCCCAACTCCTCCTCTCTCCCGCTTCAACTCCATCAGCTCCTCCCTGAGTTGCCTGATAACCTCATCGTGAGGGTCAGGCGTTTGCACTTGCACCATCCTCCGGGTTTGAGTTACAGGGGACTCGAAGACAAGTCTCCTTCCAGTCTGTTGATGGGTCACATCCTCCACGTGACCATCAATGAAATCTCTCCCATCACCTTCCATCGTGACAACCAAACTTTTGCAAAAATGGGAATAACTCTAACGAGTCCCACTGGGCGTGCCAATGAACTGGTCTGAACCGGGGTCTAGGATCCGGTGTGGGACCAGCCACAAGAATATAGGTGTTTTTAGGGTTTGCACACCGGAACAGTGAGTATCCGGTGTATTAATCCGGTCTCTCAGTGGGAGAAGCCGGTCTTGTTGTCCTGGAGATCCTTCACACCAGCGTTTCGCGTTGCAGGGGGGCGAAAGGTGGTGCCACCTGCAAAGATTCTTCGACGCTCAAGTTAGAAGAGTGTAAGAACTCAGTGGATGCTCAAGCGATGTAATAGTAAAGTGTGAGTTAGAACAACATAACCTTGCATGTGTATTGAAATGAGCTATTTATAGTTGAACGTAGGAAATGAATCGTTGGGTGCAAGTGGGCCCCTTGGTTCTGATAGCGTGTGAAGTGTGTCAATCAAAGTGGCTCAGTACTCAGAGTGTGTCAGGGGGGTAGGTCAATTATCAGAGTACGATCCTATAGGAAGAAGAGAGGATAATCACCTTTCCACATAATCTGCTGACACATGTACTTGCTTTCTGAGGCCATTGACGTGACATATTTTGCTACATACAGTATCTTCGCTGATAAGTTATTAGGGGCTCTTATCTCGCTGTGACTGAGAAACTAACAGTTATATAAGTGTTCTGTGAAAATGAACAATGATCTGTTATAGAGAAAATAAGTGGGGCGGTTGTGAGATGAGAACGGAAGGCCAGACATCGGATATCCGGTGTGGTAATGTTGAACCAGGACACCGGTTTTCCTTACATGAGGTCACTCTGACGTCACAAGATCGGGGCCGGTATCCAGACCGGATCACCCCTGATTACACACCTTGGCCTTAACCTCAACCTATCATCACATATGCCTCAACCCCAACTTTAGTCTATTTCTACTCCTCAACTGCAACAGGCATACCAACCTACTAAATCATCCTAATTCTCTCATCTCGTCATAGTTAGGCTAGCCCTCATACTTATCCCAGGTGCATTGAGAACAGTATTGTCATTGTCAATTGACTCATAGGACGTAACCACAAACCTAGAGAAACACCTAGATCTTCCTCAACGAGATGTTGTAAATATGAGTTATTGATAATGTAACTTGTAAGGTCTTTTCTTATACCCTAAAGGGTGAGGCTTTGAGATAGTTTAAATCCTTGCCTCCATTATCTATTGACAATTAGGCCACTCTCTATGCCATTTTCACTTGACACATATAACACACATAATCCCAAGTAAAGCAGAAGCCAAACGAATCTTTAGGTGAATTTTTGACAATGTTAAGTAAAGAGGTTGACTTCATGCCCGACCTCACGAAGGCTACCCAATTGCATAATATCATAGAGGTTGTTCAACCCAATACCTCATTTTTTCTTATTATTGGCATACAATCAACCTTGAATCCTTGACAACTTTAGAGCCAGAGCTTATAAATATATCAACAAAGAGATCCATCAGAGGGCAGCTACTACAAAAGATACCCCAAAAATTATTGAATGACCTAAAGAGAAATCCTTCAAAGATAAGTCCCCGCTCAAACCTAAAAAGGAGAAGGTATTTTACATTGATTATGTGATATTTCCTAGAGCCCATAACAAATCTTCAAAGAGATTAATCATCCAAGTTTTATTGATGCTAGTGTCCCAAAACCTTTCCCCTCTAAGAAGACTGATGGTACCAGGTTTTATTGCGAGTACACAAGTGTTACAACCATTCAACTAATAAATATCATCAACTGAAGAACGATGTTGAAACCCTAGTTCAAGACGAGAGGTTGAAGAGCTATTTGAAGAGAGATAAGTCCTATGATGAGAACCCAAAAAATAAAGGAACACGACATAATCGCTCGTCAGATGAAAATGGTAGTAAAAGTCAAAAGAGACAAATGGTCCATCAGACCATTGCAGCGGAGAAGGGAAGCCTAAACACCGATATATCAAAAGAAGAAACAAAGATTAAGAATCATGTCAATTCAGTTGTGATGGATATGATCATAAGGGGATTTGTAGGAGGCGATGACACCCTCACAACCCATAAAAAAAACACTTGAGGTCTTCAAAGCCCAAATACGTCAACCAAGATGGCCTCTTAAGTAGAGGTCTTTTAACCACAGTTATCAAATTCACCGATGAGGATTATGGAAATATTGATCGGCCTCACAATGATGCCATGGTCATTCAAGCCATTTTATGCAACAAGATGGTCAAACACCTTCTTGTTGATCAGGGTAGCTCAATTGATGTCATTTATTTTAAAGCATTCAACATAATAGGGTTTCATGAGAGTGATTTGTTACCCTTTCATCAAGACTTAGTTTGTTTCAATGGCTCCAAGACCTATACGAGGGGATATTTTGAAGCCTTAGTCATATTTGAAGGCTCCAAAGGCTCAAAAATAGTCAAGACAAAGTCCTTAGTAGTTGACACGACCTCTCCTTTCAACAACATCCTTGTCCATCCTTTATTGCCCAAGCTCAATGTATTCGTATCCACTATACACCTTACCATGAAGTTTGTTGAGGACATAGCTAATATATTCATCGTTAAGGGTGATCAAGAGGTGGCAAAGGCGTTGTACAACCTGAGCTTGGATACCAAAAGGTTGGAGGATTCCAACAAGAAATACAAGTTAAATGAGCACAACCCTATCATTGTGACTTGTGATATGACGGGTGTTAGTCATTTGGTAAGTGTACCAAATCGACTGTAGTTTTGACAAGTATTAGAGTTATCATATTCATAAGAACTTACATGATATTCAACAATAAAACAATAGTTGCTCGTAATTCAAAATGAATATATGTACATTATGTTCAAGGTTTTGTTCATGAGTTATTTGTTTGAAATTAGTTGAGTTTCAAGAGTAAAAAATGATAAAACAAAGTTAACTATTAGCAAAAAGTGTTGGGATTGGACTTTCTCATTCTATTCATTCCTTTGAGATCCTATTATGTATGGTTATGCATTAAATCAAGTTAATATGGTATAAAACTCACTAAACATAATCCCTTAGTGAATAGATTCTAAACCATAACATTAACTCTTAATCCGTTGACAATCTAATGTTAAAATTTGATCCGGTCTAGATACCGGCCCCCATTCTTATGACGTCAGGCTGACCTCATTTAAGGAAAACCGGTGTCCTGGTTCAACGTTACCACACCGGATATCCGTTGTCTGGCCGTCCGTTCTCACTCCACGACAGCATCATTCATTTTCTCCATAACGGTTCTATGTTCATTTTTTACAGGACATTTATATAACTGTTGGCTTTTCAGTTACAGCAAGAGAAGAGTCCCTGATAACTTATCAACGAAGACACTATTTGTAGCAAAATACGTCACATCAATGGCTTCAGAAAGTAAGTGGACGTGTCAGCAGATTATGCAGAAAAGGTGATTATCCTCTCCTCTCCCTAGAGGATCGTACTCTGATAATTGACCTACCCTCCTGACACATTCTGAAAGTCGAGCCACTTTGATTGACACAATATACACGCAATCAGAGCTAAGGGACCCACCTGCATCCAACGACTCATTTCTCTTACGTTCAACTATAAGAAGTCCATATCAATACACATGCATGGTATCGTTGTTCTATCTCATAATCTACTATTACTTCGCTTAAGTATTCACTGAGCTCATATACTCTTCTAACTTGAGCGTCGGAGTATCTTCGCAGGTGGCACCACCTTTCGCCCCCCTTCAACGCAAAACATTGGTGTGAAGGATCTCCAGGACAACAAGACCGGCCTCTCCCACTGAGAGACCGGATTAATACATCGGATATACACTGTTCGGGTGTGCAAACCCTAAAAACACCTGCACTCTTGTGGCTGGTCCCACACCGGATCCTAGACACCGGTCCAGACCAGTTCAAAATTAATCTAATGTTAAATTACACATCTGTTAAACAAAAAGGGATGAAACATACATTATGTTCTGATATACAAGATGTATTCTACACAATCTAAAACTCAACCTAAATAAAAAATAAGTTGAATACAGACAAGCTTACTCTCATAAACATTAAATCATATTGGTTTAGATTGTGAGTCAACTCTTGTTAACCTACTTAGAGAAATAACATCCGCCCGCTACTACCATATATTGTGGTGAGTTTTACAATTCTACTACTACTACTACTACTACTACTACTACTACTACTACTACTACTACTACTACTACTATTACTACTACTACTACTACTACTACTACTACTACTACCCATCTAAAGTAGAGTAACAATAGTATCATTTATTTCTTTTTCTTTTTTTTCTTTTTTTACAAGATGCATGCAACTATTTGAGACATATGTATGTATGGACAACCTTTAATTTGTCATGTGTATTGGTGTATTAATTATGAGTACATGGTATGTCTTAGTTCCTCATTTGGCACTTATGTAGTTTGAATTTACTTTCTTAGGATATCCATAGTGACATCTACAATGACTTTTACTTTATTAAAGATGGATATGGACTTTTTATCCTTAATACATCTTTTTGTATCATCATGTTGTATCACTTTAATATTAATCCACTATATTAATTATGCTTAAAATTTCCCTGCACTAAATTTATTAAATAATATTTTCTTTGCATTAAAATAGTTTATGAATAACATAATTACATCAACATAAAGTAATTAAGCAACATATACATCAATGTCTAGTTTGAAGTATTTGAATTAATATTGGGGATTGATATGATGTGATTACTAATACATTAAAGACTTCTTTGATATAAATCACAATGGATGAAGAACTAATATGATAGTTTTTTTAAGATGGGGTAAAGACCAATTTGATGTAAGATTATGCATATTAGGGACCAAATTGATGTAATATTATATGCATTAGGGACCAAATTGATGTATTTCTTCATTGAAGATTTGAAATATCCATACCAGCCTAAAACGTGACCATGTACCTGTCACATGATAATTTATATGACACTTAACATGCCACGTGACACTTTGACTGATGCGTCCAACAATCATTGACGACAAAGACCAACTTGATGGATAGTTTACATTATAATGTTATTTTGATATAGATTATAGATTAACTTGATTGATCGCTCATAGTTAGAGATAACTTTGAGGTTTTACTCAAAGTCAAGGGCTAAGGTTTCCTTAAACCAAGTCAAAGTAAATGAGGTTTTTCAATCAAAATCAAAATATGCATGGATTGTAGTACCACAAGCTTAGGTTTAATTGTCATCCCTAAAATTATTTAATATAACTTTAAAAGTTTAGGTAATACTTCTGTGGATCCTTTTTAAATTATTTAATTCAAGAGTTAAATTGGTAAAATTTACATTTTATAAAAAGTTATAGTCTTTGTTACTTTTTATACTATCCTATTACATTATTTACAAAGATTAAGAAATCTAGTTATTGTAAGTGTATTCATTTGTTAATTATTCTTATTATATATATATTAACTATATCTTCTCTCTTGATATTAATAATTTTTTTAAAATTTGTTTTCTCTTCATTAATATGAAGAATAATTTTGGAAGTATATATATATATATATATATATATATATATGATCACATAAAAAAGATCTAGAGATGAGTATTTGGATATGTAAGTATACAAGTCTAGCATGTTGTATCAGGGTTATATATATATAATCTCTGTCTCTTGGATAAAAGTTGATAAAGGCCAATTTTTTTTTGTCTATTTTTAGTCATTCCCCAATCATAAACAAATTTAACTTCGTATATGAAAGGGGTTCTATCTTAGAATTCATTATAGTGTAATTGTTATCACATGATATCCATGTTCGTCGCTCTTGAAAAAAAGATAATATACTAACTATCAAAATGTCTAAGGTTTCATATTCATCTATTGTATAAATTAAGATGAACGAAACCGTATAAGATGAAGACTATATTAATGGACGGGAAAGGATAAGAAAAAATATAATACTTGCATGCAACCTTATTTTTATCAGGTTTCAAGCAACAATTAGCTCATCCATGGCCTAGCATTTTGTTAATGATGCTTTTATTTCTTATATAGGAATTTTAAAAAGTAATTAATGCAGTTTAAAAATTTTACTTAATTAAATTATGTATTAGTCCTTATAAAAAAATTGTTAGATTTTTGTTCTTATCTTTTTTATAAATGTTGAGAATTTTCGATTCCTACTATTAATAGAGGACCGTGATAGGTCCATACTTCTAGGTCCAACTAGATGAAATTATATGTCACTAGTCAATTAGATTAATATGACAGCTTAGTTAAATTAATATATGATGATTAGATTAATATGCTAGTTTTTTGTGAGACTATTGTTAGTCCTCAAATTTTCAATAAAAACTTTAATAAAAATTTCATAAAAATTATAAAAATTAGTTTAATTTGTTAGAAAATTAGGCTTTAAATTCAATAAATGGATGTTGTTAGAAATAATCTGCCCTTGATCAATTGTCTCTAGTTTTGTAGTGAAAAAATTAAGAAATCAAGAGAAAATTACACTAGAGGAGCTGACGCGTAGCCTCACCCCACGCGTAGCATGAACAGCTATTTTTGATGCTGACGCTACGCGTCACAGCCATGCGTAGCGTCAGTGCTGCGTGGTCTCCACCTCCAACTTGGCCAACCACTCCACTTGGACCCAATAATGGGTACTCCACTCAGCACCAAGGGCCACCCCACTAAGCACAAATGGCCAAAACACAGTGGAGACACGTCCAAGTGGCCAAGCATGATCGAATTTAATAATTTAAAGTGGCCATTATCAGCTGTTTAATGGAAGCTGAGTCAGGGGTCTGACGCCTAGCGTCAGCACCCTTGCTCAGCCCTATAAATAGGGCCATCCAACACATTCAACATATCCCATTCTCTATTTTCAGAGTTCTTTCCTCTCTTCAATACTCGAGTTTTGAGTATTTCTTTTAGAGTTTGTAGTTCTAGAATAGTTTTCTAGATACTTGAGAGTGTTGTGGTGTATTGTGATCGTTGTATCGTGAAGTTTCCATCGTCTTCGTAATGTCAAACTCTGTAAGTGTTGTTTCTACTTTTACCATGTGTAACTAATTTGTTTATGTTGGAATTGGTAAACTAATCTATTGAGTATAATGTTGTGAATTCGACCTCTGCATGTTTATGATTCAAGTCCATGTTAGTATTTTAATCTTTTATTAATATGAACGTCAAATGGGAGAATGATTTTCATGTGTATTGAAACTTCTTTTATTAGTATGAATGTCAAACGGGAGAATGATTATTCATGCCGTATTGAAACTTGTTTTGACGAAAGTAAAAGTTGGAATACCCTTGGTATCTCAATTCTATAGGGGTTGTTAACCATTGTTGTCATAAGGCCAGGTCTTAATGCAAGTTTTTACTGAGAAAGCTCACGAGGGATCGGACTTTACGGTGAATTCTTAGAATTTATATCACGAGGGATCGGTTATAATGATTTTAAGCTGCAATGACATGAAACTTGATGATTAAATATGCATGTCTTGAGTTCCTCATTGTTATTCTAGATTAGGGATCCAATTTCCAACATAATTTGTTTATCTGTGTTTATCTCAAGTATCTTACCTATTCTAGATTGCAACTTAACTTTTTAGATAGATTTTTATTTTCTTTTTATCTCATGAATAACTCAACCATGCTATCTTGTGAATATTATATAAATTGTATATAAATCATTCTTTTGTCTATAATTTTCTTCACATTTACCATAGTAAATAGAAAATTACTGTTGTTATTGGACTTTCAATCCCAATGGAACGATATCTAAATTTTGAAAACTACAAACGATTGGTGCGCTTGCCAATTAACAACCCGGTGGTGGAAACGAACGGATCTGACGCTATCACCGGGTTAACAACTATATGATAATTTATTTGGTGATTTATATTCCAAGCTTTATTTGGCGCCCTATTATGTTTAGGCCCAATCAATATTCATAGTTGGTTCATCCGATTAGAAACAAACTTCTACATGGTAATCTAAAGCTAACATTCAATCATGCGGTCCATCCCAATTTTCCCTTTTTTCCTTCGTCATCTAATTTAGAACAACCTCTCTCCTTTTCACATGACATCTATTAGGCCATTAGATCATAAATGACTAAGTGAGACTTCATCAGTGCTAGTAATTCAAAATGACATAAGGAGACCTTTGTCCCTTCTCGGGCATAGAGCTAGCAAATCTAAGCTGCCCATGCAAAACGAGCTAGGGATTCCAATTACACTCCTGTGTGATTGGCACCAGCTGCGCACAACTATCAGATCTACTAGTGCTCCCTAAGGACATATCACATATGTGCACAATTTATGTGCTTGTACTTGATTGACCAACATCTACCCAATTGTTAGATGTCTTTCTCTTAATACCTGCAGGCTACATCGTTGATGACATTTGGGCACAAGTTTTTTGGAGATGAGCATTAGATTCTTAAGCACAATTTTTTTTGGACATAATAATTAAGCATAATTTGTATTGAGCTTTTTTTAGGGGCTTTCAATGTATACTTGTACTGGGTCTAGCTTAAGTTCTCTTTAGACTTATATTTGTCCATTAAGATTGAGTTCATTGAGTCTTTAGGATGTTTTTTTTTATGGTCAAAGTCTTTAGGATGTTTGATTCATATTAGTTTTAGTTGGGACGTGATTAGGCCTTTTAGGCATCTTATGTTCACTTTAACTTTTCTTATAAGCTTAGGCTTAGTTTGCTTCTTTTGGAAGCTTAATTGCCTATATATAGGACTTAGGTTAGAAACATGTAACAACTTTTGTCATAATTGATTTGTGAATCAAAGAGCTTTGACTCACTTTCTCTCAATTGTTATTAGTAAAACATTGACTTGAATCTTATCTATGGATCTCATTCATTATGGTGATTAACACTTTGACATATCTAATCTTGTTGGTGCGGTGCCTTTCATTTCTACCTTCTTCCACTTTTTCTTTTCAAATCTCTTTTTGATTTCCTATTAGAAAACCTTAGAAAATCTTTAAAGAGTTTCATGGTTTAATGATGATTTTGGAGCTTGAATGTTTACATAATTGGACTAGATCTTAAAGAATCCTACTTTGAAGATTTGGCTTTAGAATACTCCATCTAGTCATAAAGTGGTATTAAGCGCTTTGACTCCAAGAGATATTTCTTAGATTTACTCCATATCCTTTTTCATTTTTGAAATCCGATTGTAGATTATTCTTCTCCATCACATTTTGCATCTAGATCAATTTTCAAACTACGTTTTGGAGCAAGTTTAATTTTGGCACCATTTTTTAGGTTTCTTAGGTTCAAAATTTTGATTATGTGATTTGTTGTTTTGATCTATGTTTCATTATTTTTTATTTGCTCGTGAGATATTTGTGAGTTGTTTAATTGATTTAGAATTGAAAAATCATGTTTAGATTGGTTAAATTGTGTCAATTTTCGGTCTCTTGTTCATTCCTCCATTGTTGAATTTTAGAGCTTTTGATTTTGTGATTCCTAGTGTTTTGTGTTGTTCTTTGATTAAATTATGTTCTATCAGTCCATTTGAGTCCTACCACTTCAACTCCAATTGACTTTGGTTTAGGATAGCAATTTGTTGCTTTGCTAAAGTTTTTTAGAAAAATAAAGTTTAAGCCTCATCCTACTCAATTCAATTTTTTCGTGATTCAATTTGTATTTCATGTGTTTGTTGATTCCAATGTTTTCGTCTTCAAAAATTATTTAGAAAATAGTTTTTTCCCATCGACTTTGGTGATTTTTTGCACTTGAATCAAGCGAATTTTAGTGCTTCATTTTTCTAGTGTTCTTTATGTTTTTCACTTGTCTTAGTGAAGAAAATGACTAAAACCTTGATTTGATCCATATGAATTTTTGAGTTTTTAAGTAACATATTTTTCTTGTACTTGTTGGAAGTGTACATTATACTTTTCAAAGTCACAATGCCTAATTCTTTGTGGATTTTAAGTTATTGCTTGAAAAGTCAAGAGACTAATTCATTTTGAAATGTGTAAAATTAAGTTCTAGAATTTTTTGTTTTGCTTGAAATTTTATATTTGAGCCTTCATTAAGTGTTAGAAGCCACTTCCAAAGGAAAAAAGAAAAAATACTAATAAAATGGAGAAATTTTATAGGGACTAATATGAAATTTCTAAAATTTTATTTTTGTCATTTCTGCAATTTCTAGATTGTACTAGGAAAGATTTGTAACTCCGAGATATCATAGAGAAAGAAAGAAAGAAAGAAAGAAAAAATAACAAAAAAAGGTTTGGTTATTTTTCCCTTAATTTTTCATTTTGTAACTTTGTTCTAGTTTGATTACATTTCTCTAGAGTGTCTAGGATTTTGATTTTGAGTGCTTACCTTTCTTTGAGTGCCTTAATTGTTTGCTTGTCTTTATTGATTCTTGTTTGTTACATTATTGTTACATTTGAGTTTAGCATCCTTATTTGTCCTTTTCTAGTTTTGGGTCTTTAAATTTCTCTTGTCATATAACTACCCATATTTAAGTGTGCTTATTTCTTATGATTGTATCTTTTTAGTTTGTCTCTAGCATTCTTTGGTTTTATCAAAGTTTTCTTTCCTTAGCATTCCATTTGGATAGCTTTTATGTTGTTGTCACATTAGTAGCATCTTTGGGTGATTAGTTGGGACAAGACCCTGTTTCTACCTTGGATACCTTTGACAATTGAGCTTGAGTGAGAAAAGATAGATATGCACATCATAGAAAAAGTCTTGAAGAGATACACAAGTGGCTTGAAACACTTGAGTGTATATAAGCGAGGGTGAGGCATTAGTGAGATCCAAAGTATTCATTCAAGTTCTACTTAAAGTTTCTGAACTGGTCTGGACCGGGGTCTAGGATCCGGTATGGAACCAGCCACAAGAGTGCAGGTGTTTTTAGGGTTTGCACACCGGAACAGTGTATATCCGATATACTAATCCGGTCTCTCAGTGGGAGAGGCCGGTCTTGTTGTCCTGGAGATCCTTCACACCAACGTTTCGCGTTGTAGGGGGCGAAAGGTGGTGCCACCTGCGAAGATTCTCCGACGCTCAAGTTAGAAGAGTGTAAGAACTCAGTGAATGCTCAAGCAAAGTAATAGTAGAGTGTAAGTTAGAACAACGATACCATGCATGTGTATTGAAATGTGCTACTTATAGTTGTACGTCAGAAAATGAGTCGTTGGATACAGGTGGGTCCCTTAGCTCTGATAGCGTGTACATTGTGTCAATCAGGGTGGCTCAACTATTAGAATGTGTCAGAAGGGTATGTTAATTATCAGAGTACGATCCTCTAAGAAGAGGAGAGGATAATCACCTTTTCCGCATAATCTGCTGACACATCCATTTGCTTTCTGAGGCCATTGACGTGACGTATTTTGCTACATACAGTGTCTTCGCTGATAAGTTATTAGGAGCTCTTATCTTGCTGTGACTGAAAAGCTAACAGTTATATAAATGTCCTGTGAAAATGAACAAAGAACCGTTATAGAGAAAATAAGTGGGGCAGTTATGAGATGAGGACGGATGGCCAGACATCGGATATCCGGTGTGGTAACGTTGAACCAGGACACCGGTTTTCCTTATATGAGGTCACTCTGACGTCACAAGAGTGGGGGCCGGTATCCAGACCGGATCATCTGTCCCTTAGCTTGTATGAGGGACTGTTAAGTTGCTCATATGAGCTACACAACTCTAGAGAAGTCTGGATGCCGGTAGTACATTCTGGAAGGTCTCTGGAGCTCTGTGACATCTGCTCTAATAGACAGGTGACCGCTCTTCTTGCGTTGTGTATAACGGATTCAGACAGCATAAATAAGTAGTGAAAAATCCCAAGAGTCTTTGAGAATCGAAACCCTTGATATTCGAAAGTGGTTGAGATGCATTAAATGCGCGTGGCATGATTGGACAGTAAATGCATTTTTTACGCACGAGCCATCATTACCCAAGAGTGTAACCGTCGATTGGGCTTATTGGGCCTGGATTCAAACTGAATGGGGCCCATTTTGCCAAAATGTTTACTGAAACGTTACCATTTTCGCACCCGTACGTGACGAAACGACGGAGTCGTTTCAATTTGAAGCGGTTGCGTTTTGATGCAAGCCTTGTGACCTTCGACGAAACACTGTGTCTCTTCGTTACCTATAAAAGGAACTCTTAGTAGATTTTGGAATCCATTCTTGTTTTCAAGCTTAGTGAACCTCTTCTCAAATTTCTTTGGAATTTCTCTGTCGTCTTCAAACTTCTCAAAGATCTTCTTCCTTTAGGTAACCTCCCTTTCCTTCAACTCCTTGCAATTTTTGTCATTCTATTTCCATCATGCGTCCTAGAGCAGGCCACGCTGGTCCTTCAAACAGGGGAAGGTTTGGCTCTCGTGCCCCCCTTAGCCACCATGGTGGGAAGATTCCAACGAATCCTCCTGTGGCTGGGCCCCATCGCTCAGAGAGAGCCGAAGCCTCTTCCTCACGAGCGTCTTCTTCCCAACATCGCTCTGAGGCTCCCCTTGACTCGAGGGCTACCAGCCGCTCTGATGAGGGGTCAAGTGCTGAAGGTTACCTCTCTGACGATGTTGCTTTTTACCATAGTACCTACGCGTTCCACCGCGCCTGCACAACCATGGACCTTCCAGGACGTGGAAAAACGCCGTTTCTCCGATCTGCTGAAGGGTGTGTCAACGTTGTGGCACACCGGCTTGACTGGGAGAAACTCAACAGGGAAAAACCCTATTGCTGGGTGGAGGAGGAATTCCTAGAGATCCCTTCGCACCATGCAAGTGAGGGGGAGTGCACGGTTTCTTTCCGCTGCAAGATTTATTCAGATAAAAAGTACAAGGCCCGATACGCTGTGATGGCACCACATCCCTCTGAAAGAATATGCCACGGCGTCCCTGATGCGAGGTCGGTCTACATGTACGACTTCGTCTTCTTAAAACTAGGAGTACGCTTCCCCCTGACGGAGTTCCAGATGGCCGTCCTGCGTTTCCTAGACTGCGCCCCCTCACAACTGCATCCCAATGGTTGGGGTCTTGTCCGGGCTCTGGAAGTTCTGGGGGAGCATTTCAACTTCTCCGCCACTGTGGCCAAGCTATTTTACTATTGCCAAGTGGTCCGCCGAGCTAATAAGAAGGGCGGCCTTGGGTTCATTACTCTCCGTAGTGACTCAAGGGTTGTAAATTTCAAGTCTTATACAGAATCCGCGAAGGTGGATGGACGCTCCTTCAAACACTACTATACTCGGGTCCAGATTCAACCAAATAAGCCGGTCTTCTGGCGGAACAAGGAGGGGTTTACCAAGTTTCCCCTCAGCTGGACGCACGAGCATTTTCTCCTTATGAGCCGTGCTTATTATACAGATGAGAGTGAACTCTCCCCTCACTCGGTTGAAGTCTTGAGTGCCATGCAGACGGCCTCTAAGACCCTCAAGGGATTTTCCAGCAGGCTCCTTTTGGCCGAGGATGGCATCAAAAATGCCTACCTCCGTAATATCCGCTCTTAATCTCTTTCTGTTGTATAGTTATTCCGCTCTAGTTATTTTTTCTTCTTGTATGCTTATTCAACTTTTCTTGTTTTGCAGAACAAATCGAAAAAGCCTGCCCAGAGATGTTGTCGTTAAGGACCATGATGGCTGACGATGACTCCTCCTCTGAGGAAAATGAAATCCAGGCGAAGAGGAACGCCACCAAAACTCCCCTCATTCCTCTGACTTCTGCGGTAGGAGATGAGGTTCCTCTCTTCGATGAGGAGAAAACCGAAGAAGCAGCTGAGGCCACTGGAGCGGGTGACGAGGAGGCCGTCCCAGAGAAGAAGAGGAAGAAGAGGCACCTTGTAAAGAAGGCAAATCAAGAGAAGCCCTCCTCTGATGACCCTATGAAGAAACGTCAGAGGACGGCCGAAGAAGTTGAATTGAAAAAGGACAAGGGAAAGAAACCCGTTCTTGAGTCCTCTGTCCCTTCTTCACAGAATGCTTCAGAACCGGACTCTGGGAATGGTCCTCCTCCGGCGTTCGATCCTCCGCGTGACTCCTTCCTTTCTCCTTACTTGTGGTTCCAGGGGTCTATGCCTCCCAGTCTTCCGAAGGCAAGATATTGCCTCCGCCCTTCCCTCGACGCCGCTGGGGTCCGAGGTGCTTGCAAGGCTGGACGTTGACAGCTTGATGAACTGTCCGGCCTACTTGAGTCCCTGAGCAAGAAAGCTGATTATATGGACCAAGTTGAAAAACTTGAGGCCGAACTCGCGGTGAAGGAGAAATGGGCAACCAAGCAAGCTGAAGTTCACAGGGGTGTGGAATCAGAATTGAAGAAAACTAAAGAAACGCTCCAGAGGAAAACTGAAGAGGCAAGCCAAGTTCATTTTGTGAACAAGGCCCTAGAGCGGGAAGTTGCCGACCTCCAGAATAAGAACAAGTCCATACCCCTCCTTGAAGAAGAATTACAACTGGAGAAGAAGAGATCGGCCAAGCTTGCTGACGATCTCAAAGTTATGGAGGACGTCGCAATAAAGACCTTGGGGAGTGGGAGACCGTTCGGAAGGAGATGCAAGCACAAATTGATGAACTCAAGAAGGGTGGTGCGAGTGCTGGGCCTTCAGAAGAGGATTATGCCAAGGTTCAAAGGAGATTAGCTGCTGCAAAGGCCAAAGCTGCCAAAGCCTTGGAGATATGCAAAAATGTGGCATATGAATCCTTCGGCCTAGCCCTTCGTCAAGTCTACTATCGTAACCCTGGAGTGAAGCTGAATTTGTACGGATTAGATCCGTTCTTCGAATTCCATGGGGGAAGACTTGTCGAAGTTCATAAGGACGACTCGCACCATGAACCCCATGCATCTCTGTATGAATTGCCTCCCCTTCCAGAAGGTCAGAGTATGGAACCCACAACGTCCACCGCTGCCTCTGGAGCCGAAGCATAAGAAGGTGCCCAAACTGGAGTGGAGGACAAGACGGAAAAGGCAGGAGTGTCCACTGCGGAGGATCAAATGCCGGCCTCTTAATTTTATGCTTTCATTCATAGCCGTGTTCTGGGATTGACTCCAGCTTTAAAACACTTTGTAACCTGCACATTTTCTTATTGAATATAAAATTCACTATTGCTTTTCTTCAACTGCTTGCGTCGAATGTGTGATTGTTGAATAACTTAGTGTTATACAAAACACTTTATTGTCTTCAATGCTTTACAAATCCGTTCTGCGTGGTTACCTAGCTGCTTAGAGCGTACTTATCACACCGGATTAAAATAACAAATTGTAACGGATAATTGATAATTAAGTTAAAGCATGCCCTGTCCCCAAGTGTAAGTTCATTGGGAAGGGAAAGTTTATCTCAAGGATTACTTTTTAACTTCGTAAAAAGATAGAAATGCTTATCTGTCCTCGAAGATGTAGAGCGGGTACGTTAGCGTTCAACCGCTTCGGGGTGGATGTTCCACAACTGAGGACAGACATTGTCTTTGAATTTTAGTATAGCTTTGACAAGGGTAAGCTTTTACGCCTTTCTCTTGAGGTTCGGTTTGGTTTTACTCCTCAAGCCTTCACACGGTGTTCGGTTCGATCCTACTAACCGTACTTGGAGTTCGGTGCAATCCTACAATCCAAGCCTTCAACACGGGGTTCAGATCAGGGTTAATCCTGAACCTACTGCGCCCGTTACTCGGGGTTCAGCACGGTTTTCTGTATGAACCGGCCTACTGCGCCCAAGCCTTCGCATGGGGTTCGATTTGTGGCCTTGAAAAAGGACCAGCCCTACAACCCATGTAGTCTTCGAATGGGGTTCGGTTTGTGGCCTTGAAAAAAGACCAGCCCTACAACCCATGTAGTCTTCGAATGGGGTTCGGTTTGTGGCCTTGAAAAAGGACCAGCCCTACAACCCATGTAGTCTTCGAATGGGGTTCGGTTTGTGGCCTTGAAAAAGGACCAGCCCTACAACCTATGTAGTCTTCGAATGGGGTTCGGTTTGTGGCCTTGAAAAAGGACCAGCCCTACAACCCATGTAGTCTTCGAATGGGGTTCGGTTTGTGGCCTTGAAAAAGGACCAGCCCTACAACCCATTCCACCTCAAGGAGTTACATCGTCAAAACACACGATGTATGGTTGAGATCATCCGTCCCGAGGGGTCTTCATCCGTTCCTCGAGGAATTATCTCATCAACTACAGAATTGGCAGTTGCGTTCATCTGTCCTGAGGTGTATGCGTATTAAACTATGGCTATAAATCACAACACATAAGAAAAGTGAGAATGATAGGGCGGTTAAGATGTATTCTCATTAAAATTGAAAGTACATTACACGAAGAGCGTAGTTGGGGCCATGCCTCGTTAAAACCTTCTTGAGAAAACCCAATGGGAAAAAACTCAAGTAAGGAAAAAGAGTACACGCCGTCATACCAACTAGCTGTAATAAACTCGTAAGTTCTGAGTGTTCCATTTGTTGCGGATTGGAGTTCCATCAAGTTCCTCCAACCGGTATGACCCTCTTCCAGTCACTTCAGAAACTCTATAAGGACCTTCCCACGTCGGTGCTAGCTTTCCTTGGTGAGCAAATTTATTCCCCACACTTGCCTTTCTCAAAACAAGATCTCCAGTGTTGAAAGCTCTGTACTGGACACGTTTATTATACCGGAGTGCTGCCTTTGCTTTTATTGCCTGATCTCTGACGAAAGCCTTTTCTCTTAGCTCCTGGAGGACGTCCAGTTCTGATGCCAAGTTGGCGTTGTTATCTTTAGCTGAAAAATACTCCACACGAGCTGATCTTGTTTGTAACTCCACTGGAATCATCGCCTCAACCCCGTACGTCAGCTGGTATGGGGATTCATTAGTTGAAGAATGAGGCGTAGTGCGGTATGCCCATAAAACATGACATAGCTGGTCAGTCCATCCTCCCTTCGCTTCTCCCAGACGCTTCTTCAACCCCTTTAGCACTTCTCGGTTAGCTACCTCTGCTTGCCCATTGGTTTGGGGGTGTTCAACAGATGAGAATATCTGGATTATCCCCAGTCCTTCAAGCAAATCCGTGAACTTTTTGTCTGTAAACTGGGTGCCGTTGTCGGTCACAATCCGCCCTGGCACCCCGAACCGAGCTATGATATTTTCGTACACGAAACGTCTTGTTCGTGCAGAAGTGATATGCACTACTGGTTCTGCCTCGATCCACTTGGTGAAGTAATCTACCCCCACGATCAAGTATTTGATACCTCCTAGCGCAGTGGGAAACGGACCCAAAATATCAAGGCCCCATTGGTAGAACGGCCAAGGCACAACAGATGAAGATAGCTCTTGGGCCGGTGTATGGTGGAGATTGGAGAATTTTTGACAAGCGTCGCACTTCCTCACGAAATCTGCGGAATCCTGCTTCACAGTGGGCCACCAATATCTAGCCCTGAGGACTTTTCTCATTAGGCTTCGGCCTCCAGCATGGTGCCCACATTGCCCCTCGTGCACCTCAACCAAAACCGCTTGAACTTTGTCTTCTCTTAAACATGAAAGATATGGGACAGAGAATCCCCTTTTGTAGAGAACACCATCGACCATAGTAAAATATGGCAGCTCCCTCTTCACTCGTCTCCTTTCCTTCTCATCAGTGGGAAGTTGACCATCAGCCAGATAGCGAATATAGGGAATGACCCAAGAATCCTCATATGGATAGCTCACCATGACAGCATTCAGAGAAGGATACAGAGGTATGCTGGGCGATGTCAAAGTGCTTTGAACCACCGTTGTTGTGCTGCCGGGCTGCTTTGTACTTGCCAATCTAGATAAGATGTCCGCTCTGGTGTTTTCTTCTCTGGGCACATGCTTGAATTCTAAAACTTCAAATCTTCCCTTCAACTCATTAACACAATTCAAGTACAATTGAAGTTGTGGTTCCTTCGCCTGGTACTCCCCCTGGATCTGCGAAATCACCAGTTGAGAATCACTGCAGAGTGTAACTGCTGATGCTCCAATATCAATCGCCGCACGGAGACCGGCCAAGCATGCTTCGTATTCAGCTTGGTTATTGGATGTTTTGAAATTGAATCGGAGGGAAATTTCTAGGTGCACACCATCATCACTTTCTACCACCACACCTGCTCCGCAACCTTTGCTGTTCGACGATCCATCAACGTAAATGGTCTAATGCGCTCGAGGAGTGGCCGGGTCCGCCCCAGTCATTTCCACAACAAAATCGGCCAACACTTGCGCCTTGATGGCTCCTCGAGGCTCATATGAAATTTCAAACTCAGACAACTCGATAGACCATTTTATCATCCTCCCGGCTAGGTCGGGCTTGCTAAGCACTGAGCGGAGAGGCAGATCCGTTCTCACCAGTACTGGGTGCGCATGGAAATAGGGACTCAACCGTCGCGACGCCCACACAACTGCCAGGGCAGCTTTCTCAATCTTCTGATACCTTCCTTCCGTCCCCTGAAACGTCTTACTAGTAAAGTACACCGGTCTCTGCCCTTCAGGGGTTTCTTTAACCAAGGCCACACCTAGAGCTTCGTCAGAGATTGCTAAGTATAAGATTAACGTCTCGCCAGGGTCAGGCTTAACCAGAATTGGTGGACTCGAGAGAACGGCCTTGAGCTGCTGGAAGGCTTGCTCTTGTTCCTCTCCCCATTCAAAACTCTTGTGTTTCTTCAACGCCTTATACAAGGGGAGGGACCTGTGCGCCATCTTAGGCATGAAACGAGCTAGAGCGGCCACTTTCCCATTCAACGATTGGACCTCCCTCAGACACTTAGGGCTCTGCATGTCCAGGATTGCTTGACATTTCCCAGGGTTAGCCTCAATGCCTCGTTGGGTCAACATAAATCCCAAGAATTTCCCTGCTGGAACGGCAAAGGTGCACTTTAAAGGGTTTAACCTCATGTTGTACTGCCGAAGCCTAGTGAAGACTTGGCGTAAATCTTCAATGTGGTCTCCTCCAGTGGGCGTTTTGGCGATAATATCATCAATATAGACTTCGACCAGCCTTGTATGCATCCCTTCAAAGACTTTGTTAATCATGCGCTGATATGTAGCGCCGGCGTTCTTCAATCCAAAAGGCATGACGGTGTAGCAGAAAACACCGTGGTCATTGATAAAGGCAGTTTTCTCCTGGTCTCCCTCCCACATCGGAATCTGGTTATACCCCGAATAGGCATCCATGAAACTGAGGTATTGGTAACCAGATGAATCATCCACCATGCGATCAATGTTGGGCAGGGGATATGGATCTTTGGGGCAGCAACGGTTAAGATCCACATAATCTGTACACATTCTCCATTTGCCATTAGCCTTCTGCACCATGACCACATTAGAAAGCCAAGATGAATAGCGTATCTCCCTTATAAAACCTGCTTTCAACAACTCCTCTGTCTGCTCGCAGGCCGCCCTCTGCTTCTCCGGTCCCAACCTCCTCTTCTTCTGGGCCACCGGTCTTGTTTCAGGATACACTGCAAGCTTGTGGCAACAGAAATCAGGGTCCATCCCAGGCATGTCCGCTGCTGTCCACGCGAAAAGATCTTTGAACTCCTCCAAAAGGGTTAATAAGCGTTGCTCCATAGCAAACTCTAGCTTATCGTTGATGTGCGTGACCTTCTCTGGGGAATCTCCCAATACAACATCCTTGGAACCACCATCTGGTGTGGGCTTAGATGGATTGAGTGGATCAATCTTCAATTCCGCTCTGGGGTCCAGGTCAATGAGACTGACAGACCCTTCCGCTGTTCCTCCATCGTTCAACTTCCTCTTCTTGTTGAATGCTTCCAACTTAACCATGTTGAGGCTCAAGTTATAACAATATCGAGCCATCTCCTGATCACCACGGAGAGAGGACACACCGTTGTCCTTGTCAATGAATTTGATCAAGAGGTGAGGAGTGGATACAATTGTTTCCATCGCGTTCAGTGTTGGACGGCCTATGATACCATTGTATGGGGATTCCACGTCAATCACCAGAATTCTTGACTTGACCGTTCTCGTGCCGGGCTCGCCTTCAAAAGAAATCAAAGTGTCAAGGTATCCCTTGGTGGGTTGCTTAGCTCCATTAAACGCTGTGAGTTCTTGTGTGTAGGGTTGTAAATCTGCATCACTGAAACCCATTCGTTTGAAACAATTATAAAAGATAACGTCACAAGAACTTCCCTGATCGACGAGGATCCTCTTGACATCCTTGTTGGCTATGACTGCCACGATAACTACCGCATCATCACCCCCTGGAATTGTTGGGCCAAAGTCATCATCAGTAAATAACACCGTCGAGGCTGCCATACCGTCCCTGAAAGGGCGGTTATCCCTCGGTTTGCCCTGGACTGACAGAATCATCCTGTGGTGATTCTTCCGTGCTGTGATTGATGTTCCTCCCCCCGCAAATCCTCCAGCTATCATCTCAATCACTTCTCGTCTGCCCTGCCTCTGCTGCTGGGGCATGTTACTTTGTTGGGCACCTTCAGCAATCACTACTCCCTTCTGCTTCTCAGCTGCAGTGAACTTCCTTGCTGGGTTACGTGTATTATCATCCTCGTCATCAGGATCTCTATTCCTTTTCTCCATCCTCTGAGGCTCGTCCACAGATTTCTCCTTAAACAAATACTGCTTCAGCTTTCCCTCCCGAAGGAGAGTTTCCACCGTATTTTTCAACGCCTTGCACTCATCAGTGTTGTGCCCTGTCTGTTCATAGAAAGTGCAGTACTTACGCGGGTTACCACCCCTCTTGACTGGGGCTGGTTTTCTTATCCCAAAGACGTTCAAAGTTGGCCAACCAACCTCCCTCATAATTTGTGAATGCCTAGTGTTCAACGGAGCATAGTTGTCGAACGATGATACACGCCTATCTCGTGGATACGGACGAGCGTTCATAAAGTCTTCTCTAAAGGCATGCTTCTCAGGTCTCACCCTCTCCTTTTCTCTCCGCGGCTGCTGAGTGGGTGCAGAAGGCTTCACTCTTGTTGCAGTTGTCTCTAGATGCATCTCTATGCCCACGTACTTGGAAGCTTTCCTTCGAAACTCCTCGAAGGTTGTAGGTGGGCTCTTTGCCAAAGATAGGGCAAAGGCTGAACCAGGCTGAAGAGCTTCCACTACAATATGGAGTTGTATGGCCTCCGTGAGGTTAGGGACCAAAGCAGCCTCCTTGTAAAACCTTCTCAGGAACTCCTTAAGAGTTTCAGTTTCTCCCTGCCTTATCTGGGCCAGGGTGTGAGAAGTTCTTGGGATATCCCTAGAGATGACAAAATGGCTTTCGAACGTCGCGGCCATTTCCTCCCAAGAGTCTATAGATCCTGAGGGTAAGCTTTTAAACCAGCTGAGAGCTTCCTCCGTCAACGTCCTTGGGAACATCCTGCACATAACATCTTCATCCGCTCCCAAATACATAGCTTCGTACACGTAAGCATCCAAATGCTTAGTGGGGTCAGTCTCTCCATTATACCTCCCGATCGACAATGGCTGAGTTGTTTGCAAATGTTTTGGGATGGTAATGCTCATCAACCTTCTTGAGAAAGGGACACTGAGCTTGTACGTCCCCGAAGTCACCATCGCCTGATCCCTTCTCCTGATACTGACTCTATCACCAGAGTCCTGCGTCTGCTCCCTTTCCTCATACGTGGGGATCTTCAAATACTGGAGGGTTGTAGATCTATCCCTCGCTGATGCATGATGAGCATCCTCCGCATGAGATGCTACTCTGTCCCCAGCTCCTCCTCTCTCTCGCTTCAACTCCATCAGCTCCTCCCTGAGTTGCCTGATAACCTCATCGCGAGGGTCAGGCGTCTGCACTTGCACCATCCTCCGGGTTTGAGTTATAGGGGACTCAAAGACGAGTCTCCTTCCAGCCTGTTGATGGGTCACATCCTCCACGTGACCATCCACGAAATCTCTCCCATCACCTTCCATTGTGACAACCAAACTTCTGCGAAAATGGGAATAACTCTAACGAGTCCCACTGGGCGTGCCAATGAACTGGTCTGGACCGGGGTCTAGGATCCGGTATGGAACCAGCCACAAGAGTGCAGGTGTTTTTAGGGTTTGCACACCGAAACAGTGTATATCCGATATACTAATCCGGTCTCTCAGTGGGAGAGGCCGATCTTGTTGTCCTGGAGATCCTTCACACCAACGTTTCGCGTTGTAGGGGGCGAAAGGTGGTGCCACCTGCGAAGATTCTCCGACGCTCAAGTTAGAAGAGTGTAAGAACTCAGTGAATGCTCAAGCGAAGTAATAGTAGAGTGTAAGTTAGAACAACGATACCATGCATGTGTATTGAAATGTGCTACTTATAGTTGTACGTCAGAAAATGAGTCGTTGGATACAGGTGGGTCCCTTAGCTCTGATAGCGTGTACATTGTGTCAATCAGGGTGGCTCAACTTTCAGAATGTGTCAGAAGGGTAGGTCAATTATCAGAGTACGATCCTCTAAGAAGAGGAGAGGATAATCACCTTTTCCGCATAATCTGCTGACACATCTATTTGCTTTCTGAGGCCATTGACGTGACGTATTTTGCTACATACAGTGTCTTCGCTGATAAGTTATTAGGAGCTCTTATCTTGCTGTGACTGAAAAGCTAACAGTTATATAAATGTCCTGTAAAAATGAACAAAGAACCGTTATAGAGAAAATAAGTGGGGCAGTCATGAGATGAGGACGGATGGCCAGACATCGGATATCCGGTGTGGTAACGTTGAACCAGGACACCGGTTTTCCTTATATGAGGTCACTCTGACGTCACAAGAGTGGGGGCCGGTATCCAGACCGGATCAGTTTCAATTATATTTTCTTTTCTTCTTGTATTTTGAGAGACTTAGTGTAGTTGTTATTTTAATTTTGTAGAGAAAATTGTAGTAGCTTCTTGACCTCCTTGTACTTGGAGATTGGACATTGAGAATTGCCTTTAAAATTCTTAGAAAAAAATATTTTTCTAGTGAAATTGTACCCGTTCAAATTTCCTTGTAATTAAAGTTTGTGACTTTCTTTTTAGAAATTACCTGGGTGGTTATTTTGGAAATTACTTAGACACTTTTATTTTTGGTCACATTCAAGTTTGGAGAAAGATTTTGTACCTTTCTTTCCTTTCATTCTTTCTTGTTTATCACTTTAGCTTAGAAAAGATAAAACAAAAAAAGGGAAGTGGTAGAAATGGTGAGGAAACACCTTCTCCATCTTTCATGGTGCAAATAATGGAATGATTAAATGCCCTCAATACTAAAATGGATTCTTATGAGTTGAGTGATGATAGGGAAGATGATAGAAGATGAGATAGGCATATAGTCTAGAGACAACAAAAATAAAGGAAGAAATAAAAGTAAAACAAAAGAAAGAAGGGGAAGAAAGCATAAAGAGAAAAAGTTGAAAGAAGATAGGACTATGGTGTCACCTTCTTGTGGAAAGAGTGATATTGAAACTGATCTGGTCCTGATACCGGCACTTGGGCAAGGGCGTCATTCCATCCATTCTTGCCAGTTCAACGGTGTCGCAGGCAAAACCTCTAGACTGTTTATCCGTATCGGACATTCTTATATACCGGGTTGTCCAGGTCAGCGCCTCGTACACCAGAAAACTTCCATGTCACCTGACAAAAAGTACAAGGTGCGGGGAAACGTTCGTAAGAGACGCAGAGCCACCCGCGTCGTGTATCAGAATCGTACATTGCACAGTGTACTATTGGTCCCTAACCTATAGACTCTTCATTTTCCATACACGTATATAAATACCAACATTCTCACTACTCTTTTACGTTAGACTCATTCTAAAACTTACGCTCGATAACCTTGAATCCTTTTCTGATTACTGACTTGAGCGTCGGAGAGTCTTTACAGGTGACACCACCTTTCGCCCTTCGTCAACGCGAAAGCTTAGTGTGAAGGATCTCCAGGACATTGAGACCGGTATCTCCCACTGAGATATCAGATAGAATATTGGGTACCCACTGTACCAGTGTATTAATCACTCTTATCAATTGACTTTTTGTGCCTAGTCCCATACCGGATCGTTGACCCCGGTTTAGACTAGTTCAAGAACTTACTTAGAATGAATAATGGAGATAAAGAAAAAGATCTCACTATAGAAAACTTGTAAGAGTGAATAAATTATGACAAGAAATGAAAAAATTATGATTATACCTATAATGAGTCAAGTGTGTCTTTAATGTCAACTTTCTCTTAGTAGATGATATTTTATCTATAAAAAAGACTATGAAGTATATATATTTACAATCTATGTTTTAATTAACTAACTAGATTTTCTACCCATATGTTGTATAAGTTTTTAAAATAAGTAATGTTTTATTTTATTATATTTATTACTTATATTTATGTTATATACATTCTTTCAATTAATCTTAAGTATAAATTTAAATAAATCATTTTTCTTGAATTATTTGAAGTAAATTATTGAAATAAAAATATGATATTAAACTTGTTATTTAAAATTTTATTATTTAAAATAAATTTAAAAACAAAAATATAATAATAACAATAATAACATATACATATGCTATATGCTAGTATGTGTATATATTAAAAATAACATTGTTTTTTATTTTTCCGGTATGAGATAGAACATCTTGTATGAGTACTGAGAAATTTTCTCTCACAATCTGTTACACCGGTCTAGTGAGGATTTGATATTATATCTCTCAAACCAACGGGGGACGAGAGTCTTGTCGTCACATCGTCCAAACAATATATTGGTATCTCACATTGTAGGATGAAATATAATGTCACATGCAAAGATTTCGATGCTCAAATCAATCAAATTTGGAGCTCAAGTGAAGGTTGGTGAACATGCCTTGATGAGGAGTATGGTATATATAGATTTGGGTGGAGAGGTCGCCCTACATGGCGTGTGTCAGTAAAGAATTCAAAAAATGCAGATAAAGGTGTTATAGTCACAGAGATTTCTGATATCCTCTTTAGGTTAACCGCTAGTGTGCTCCCAACGAATCTGTTGGGCTCTCCTTGACTCTAGTCCTTAAAGACTCTGGTCAAGGGTTGGAATCATGCGAGAATTGTCAGTGCTTGTAAACGATTGTGGGAGACATCTGAGCGTCGCAGGACACCATTATGATGTCTATATCTTTTGGGCTGATATCTGGCGTGATCAATTTCTTTATTGGAGGCTAAAATATTAAAAATAGAAAAAAAATTATTTTTTAAAGAAGTGAAGATATTTTTTGTTGGATAAAATAAAAAATGTCCTAATAAAACAACTAAAGTGTTAAAAACATTTACTTTTACTTTTTAGAAGTTAATTAATAAATGAAGAGGCTTGCTAATTAGACCCACTTGATTTTTCATAATTTTAGAAGGAGAATCTCTGCTTTGTTCGTGAAACGGATAAGATTATAATGCAAATAAGAAAGTTTTAGGCGAAGTTGGCTTTGTAGTCCTCTGAAGAGTGAAGAGTGAAATCCTTTGGCGTTTGCAGCTGAAGGAACAACCTTAAAATATGAAGGGGTACAAGGCTTGGACCTCTACCTTAAACACTACCACCCCCTTCTTCCCCTTCAATGATAATCTCTCTCCCATCATTCCTACTGCTTCAAAGTGCTCCATATCCTTCCAAAACCACAGAACAAAACTTGTTCCTCAGAATTTCAAACCCCATATTCTCCTATGCGCCTCTCTGCCTAGTGAGTAGTTTCTTATCTTCTCCTTTTATCATTTTTGTTATTTCTTGATACGCTGTTTTTTTTTTGTGTGTCCTTGGCACGGGTTTATGAAGAAGTTTAAATCTTGGTCTTTCTCTTGAAGTGATAAGGGTGTAATGAGAGATGGGTTGTAATATAATATGAAAGAGAGAGCAGACCTGCGAATTTCACACTAGAAATTACATAACATGTTCCTTTTAGCTTTTTTATATTATATTATGTTTTATCCATCTTGATGGATTGATTTTTGTTCTAGTTGAAGTTTACTGAATTGTTGACAGTGTGAGGAATTTAGAATGTTGCTGATTTTTATCCTGTTGTGCTAGCAAATTTTTCATTTTTGATATCCTTATGGTATCTTGTTCTTGATGGTTCTTATAACTAATTTCTAGGTGTAATTTTTTGTGTTTAACTGAAAAGAATGAAATTCCTTTTAGGTCCACAGGCTAGCTCTACTTCCACAGCTCAAGTGGAGGAGCAAGGAGAGGTTGAAATTGCAAAGGGTTACACTATGACTCAATTTTGTGACAAAATGATAGATCTTTTTTTGAATGAGAAAACCAAATCAAAGGAATGGAGGAAGTACCTGGTATTTAGGGAGGAATGGAAAAAATACAGGGATAGATTCTACACTAGGTGCCAAAGTAGGGCAGACATGGAGAATGACCTAACTATGAAGGAAAAATTTATTTCGTTGGGGAGAAAGGTGAAGAAGGTAACATGCTATTACTTTTTTGTTCTTTACAACCGCACCTTTGCAATGTTGTCTTAGAAATACTCTTTATGTTATCGATTGAAAGTTGGAACGAGTGAAAGCCTTTTTTCTTTTTAATTATTGTTTTATGACTTTTTTGGCTCAGTATATATTGGTAAAAAAAAAACTCATCCAGATTTTGTTCTGTTGAATGGTTTAGTACATTATCCTGCTGAACTAGTAATAAGATAACATTTTGTGTTTTGTTAATTAATTACTTTTGCTAGAGAGTCAAAATCAATAAATCAAATTTTACCCTCATATCTAGGCTCTTGCTTGGCTTTAGAGCTCTGTCCTTGGTTTTGTTTGATCAGGAGTAAGCATTGCAGATTGATGATGAAATGGAAGGACACTGTGAACTTCTCAAGGAGATTCAAGATAGCCCAACTGACCTTAATGCCTTAATCACACGAAGGCGCAAAGATTTCACAGGGGAATTCTTCCGCTACCTCTCCCTTATATCAGACACATATGACAGCTTGGAAGATCGTGATGGTAATTACATGGAAATGCAATATAATTGCTTTATTTGGGCCTTTTTATCTGGATGATTATTAATTCTAAAGCCAATAATTACTAGAAAGAAAGAGACCAAATTTGATCGTTAAGAATGTTCATTGTTGTAACTGATCTTGATAAAATTACCCTGTTGATTCTTGATACTTTGCTTGAACTAAGATAGAAATGTGAGAATTCTTTTGTTAAGGAAGATCTTGAAAATTTAAAAGATGTACAACAATGACAGCAACAACAATAAAGCCTTATCTTATTAAGTGAGTAGAATATTTCAAAGATATCTGGTGAAAATTTTATAGAATTAAGCTTTGTTCATTTATTGTTAGTCAGTCCCACATGTAAAAATCCATAATTGACCCCCCCCCCCCCCCAAAAAAAAAAAAGGAGTTGATATTTGTATATGTCCCCTAATTTGTCTCTTATGATTGGCATTGGTATATTTGTTGAACAGGGATTGCCAGGCTGGCATCTAGATGCTTGTCTGCTGTTAGTGCATATGATAATACTCTTGAAAATATTGAGACATTTGATGCTGCCCAGGCCAAATTTGATGATATTCTCAATTCTCCTTCTATTGATGTGGCTTGTCAGAAGATCAAAAGCCTTGCAAAGGCAAAGGAACTTGATTCTTCATTGGTATTGCTGATAAGTAGTGCTTGGGCTAATGCGAAAGAATCTACAACAATGAAGAATGAGGTATAACTTTGAAATATGAAGCTTAATGATATCATAACATTCTTCTCTCCTCTTTGAAGGGAGACTTATAGATGCTTCTACTTTACCTTGACAATATTTGATGAGCACAAAGAAAATAGAACAGAATTGAAAAGATGAAACTGAAGTTTATATAGATAATTTGAGACAACGTAGATTTTCGAGAGCCTGTCTCTCCACAGTTTAAATTCTTCCTAATTTTTTTGTCCATTTCCTAATCTGGTTTACTTTTATTTATACTGCATCTAACATCTGTTCCTAATTGACACAATTATTCAGAATAGTTGTGACTGTTCCCATTTGTCACTGCTCCAAATCTGATATTATTTGACTCCAAGGGTTGCACCCTTTCTCCACCAGTTGCACCCTCCTGGGTTGCACTTCCTGGTCTTGCACCCCTTGGGTGTTGTGCGCCTTGCTGCTGGTGGTCCAGGGTTGTAACTTCTTTTGCTCGCTGCTTGCGGTTGTACACCCTGGTGATGGGTGGCTTACGCATATCAATATTAATCAGGCTGTATAATACTTAAAACCCACTAGAATGTGTTGCTCTGGTGGGGTTATATATATGTAATTTATTTTTATGTTGCTTTGCTATCCACCTCTCTGCCTATTCTAAGATTTTCATGGTGGCTCATTCTTATTTTTCATATTTAAATATACATGACTTGAGAGAAAATCTTGGTAGATGTTAATATGTTAACTATAGCAGCTAGTCAAAAGGAGAATCAAGTCACATGCTCTTTGGCTTGTAAAATCCACTTCATAAAAATTCCATTTTCATGCATCTAGGTAACTACTAGACAAGGACACTTCATAGAATAGTCAGACTGCACTCCTTTATGTTGATGCAACATTTCCTACTGACAAGGAAAACCAACGCCAATGTTTCCTAACATCAGATTCACATCATTAGCTTCTTATGGATGGAAAGTTCATACTAGTTTATTATAACTATAGTTGGTGTTTTAGATGCCTAAAAACAATAGTAGGTAGGACTTATCATTGATACTGAGACAGACATCCAAAGTATAAATGTTTGAAACTGTCTCGAGACATAAAAGAAACAAATTGAATTGATTGTTCTGATTTTGAAATTTATCTGTACAAATCTGAAAAGCTTCCTCCATTTTTCTTCTATGAAAGAATCCACGGAATGAACCTTAATTTTGTCTGTTCATTGCTCAAGCTTAGAAGATATGATAAGACTGCATTCTGCATACTCAACAAAAAACATGCTCTATATTGTGCAGGTAAAAGATATAATGTATCAATTGTACAAGGCTACCAAGAGCAGCTTAAGGAGTATTACTCCAAAAGAAATAAAGCTACTGAAACACTTGTTAAACATTGTAGATCCGGAGGAGCGATTTTCTGCCTTGGCAACAGCTTTCTCCCCTGGTGATGAACACAAAACCAAGGACCCTGATGCTTTATACACGTGAGAGAATTTCCTACTGGTTCAATCTAAGGTGTTATATACAGGGACAGGATCATTTGACGCTAGGCTAGGTGTCAAATTTAGCAAACCTACACCTTTAATAACATTTTAAAATGTTGAGTTTTATTAATCTGACCAAAGTTTCCATGAAGTAGATCAAGTTGACAATTTGTTTTTTCAAAAGTTAATCACAATACTGTATTTTAACTTATGCTATTTGAAATATCAATAAATTTTTGCATTTAGATGTTATATATTTATAAAGTTTAAACAATTTTAAATTTGTATACATGACCATTAGGATAATCTCATATGACTCGGGGTTGAATTGATAAAAGGACAACATTTAGGTGCAATTCCTTATGTACAGTTGGTGCTATTCTCCAATAGTATCATTTCAGCAACTCATAAGATAAAGGTTGCCATTTATTGTTGACTTGGTTAATGAGGTGAAACTTTGATCAAAGAATAACACCAAAAGAACCTAAAGAAATACACCTGAATTTTGTCAATGATAAAATCTAGTGTTTATAGTTGTTATTAAAGGTGTAAATTTTCCTTGTTAGACACTGATTGATGGATATTGTCACCTGTATATATGTATATATATTTGTGAGTGATTGTTCTGATGTACTCTAATTTTGATGTGGTTAAGCAGTACCCCAAAGGAGCTGCACAAATGGATTAAGATCATGCTTGATGCTTTTCATCTGAACAAGGAAGAAACAGATCTGAGAGAAGCCAGACAGATGAGTGATCCTATAGTAATTTCGAGGTTGTTTATTCTCAAGGATACTATTGAACAAGAGTACATGGATAATGGTACAAGTCAAAAGTCTGAGGCGGAAGATGAATCTAAATCAGAAGTGTTTTAAGGTGTTTAAGTATGCATTCTTGCTCCAATGTTTCCTGCTATTGGATTTTTGGAATCAAGAGGGGGTGAAGCAGGATTGGAGTGGAGAAAACGACATGTGAGAAACTGAAAGTGGCTACCCTTTCAATGTTTTGTAAACTGTAGTGTATCGTTTCCCTAGAAGTTTTTATTGCAAAGTTTACTTTTCTAGATGTAATGAAACATCCACCATAGCAAGGTGGTTGACAACACAAACCATTTCGAGCAGGAGTAGAATAGAACCAATATTAACACACCCACAACGCTCAAGAGGATAAGTCAATCCAAAAGATTAATTCATTGAGTGAAAGAGCCCCATTGCCACCCTTTAGAAATGAATGTTCAAAAGACTAGTTCATTAAATGAGAGTGTTTTATTATCGTCAATCCTTAGGAGACATTCAACGTCTAGGACAACTTCATTTTATTGATACTAACTTGATAGTGGTTCTTTACTCTAGTGAAGCACGAAAATGTGAAGGAGATGGTTATCTCTGTCTTGAAAAACGTTTTCAAAATCCAAAATTTGGGAATGTCTCGAAACTAGTTTTAACCTAACAACACGAAGGTGACGTATCTTGTCTCATTCTTGTGTCTGTATTTGTTTTTGTACAACATAGTTTTTTTTAATTACTTTTGTGGTGGTTTCACTCATTTAGTAGTATTCAACAATTTTTTGTCATTTTAATCTAGCTGATAGGTAATAAGTAGTTCTTTTTACAAATTGACTTTATATGAAAGTATCAATTATTATGGCTCAAGCATGAGAAAAAGCTTTATCTAAAATACTAATCTACTAGGCGAAGGGTTTTCAAAAGTTTAAATACCACATCTAAAGTAAAGATAAAGAATAAGATGAGCCTAAATGATGGAGGTGTTGGGTTAGGCCTAACTACTATTAGACAAGAAAAAGAAATACCACTTTTTATCTTCCTCAAAAAAGATTCACAAAGCTCAAATACTATTAAAAAGAAGGAAATAAAGCAAGACAAAACAACTGGCCTAAAACATTTTAAACAAAATACCGTTATCCAAAAAAAAAAACAAAATACCCAAAAAAATTAAATAAAATCTTCCATCTTCGTTTTTTGGTAAAAAAATCCTCCATCTAGACTAGAGTTTTTGCTTCTTTTGGACCTCTCTACGTTTTGGGCCTGGTGTGATGATAATAAATATTTAGGTTTGAAACTTACTAGTACTTTTCACATCAAAATCCTGGTTTACTCTTTTCATATAGGAAAACCATATTTTACACTTTTCAATTTGGCGGAGTCAAGAAAAGGGTAGAAGGAAAACTGTAGTGAAAGCATGCAAAGGCTTATATAAAGCTTGAAGCAGCCAAACTGAAAACGAAGCAATTTTATTCGGTTGCATAGTTTTGTTGGGGTCTGGCTAACATCCTCACAAGCCAGATCTTTGACCAAAATATTTTATTAAACCTGCACACTTTTTGGGTTGTTGATGTGATCCAACGGACATGGTTGATTTTGAGGCACAAAACACGAAACGCGTTAACAGGTTAGTAGGTGTTTGGCAACCCGTAACAACCATTGACAATTTTATGAATAAATATTGATTAAAGGTTATTTCGGTATTTGAGGTTCTCCCCTGTACCACGTTCTCAATTTGAGATATTTACTCAGAGTTATCAATTTCTCATATTTGCCATTCCACGCTTAAGCTTGCGCTGAAGAGAGTAACATTATAAACCACGCTTAAGCGAAGAATTTTCTCGCCTAAGCGTGGTCGGGCTGGATCATGACCAATTGAAGCAATCACGCTTGAGCGTGATTAAATTGAGCTTAAGCGTGAGCAGTTCAGCTTGAGCGTGGTTTATAATTGCTGTTCAGCTTGAGCGTGGTTTATAATTGCTGTTGGTCAATTTGTTCAGTGCAATTGAATTGTTCCAATTCTTTTAGTTAGTATAATTGTTGTTCACATCACTGTTACACGTTTCTGGCTCAATTTCCTACACCACTGTACGCGTTACATTTGGTTTCCATTCGAAATTTTTAATTTATCAATTGTTCAAATTGGTTTAAATTGCAACTTGTAAAAACAAAAAAAAAAACAATTATAAATAACTATATATACTATATATGGATGATACAGCTTGGGGAGCCAACATGGAGAGTGCCAATATTTCAATTCTAATCGGATTTGCGCAATGTGCTTTATTTAAGGACTATATCTACAACGAAATTCGTTTAAACTGCAGGACAGTAAACTACTGACAACTAGCGGGTAATTAAGGAAAATCGTTTTACACGAAATTGAATTTATTATATAATTATACAATGTATTATGCGTACATAATGCATGTTTCATGAACCAAGAAACGTGTTCAGTATATGTTTGTTTTGTTGGATATACGTTAGTTAAAGTTGTATATAGTTATATATATTGGTTATTTACGGTTAGAGATATGAGGTATGCATTATGAGTTAATATTTGTTTATTGTATTATTTTATTTTATTAATAAAATAAGCACGCTGATTTTATTTCTTTCGGTCTTAAAGCTCAGTCAGGTCACGCTGAAGCGCCCTTATTCACGTTCAAGCTTGTTTTGTTCACGCTCAAGCGTGATGGCAATTGATGCTACCGTACAACATTTCCTGTGCATGTCAAATCTATCTACCGTGTGAAATTTCCTACACTTGGACAATTACTTCTATGTCCTCATATACAAGTTAACCGGTCAAACAAGTTACCCATTCATCATCTCAGCCGTCCATTTGATCAATGCACTATAACCAGTACTTACGGTCCCCTCTTCCGTCAAACATCAAACTTTGAGGGGATGTTAGAATTTTCCGTTTTGTTGCGATATAAATATCAATATATTATTACAAACTGAACGCGTCATGGGTACACGAAATAAGAAAAGAGCCAATAAGGCCAAATTAATAACCAGCACAACTTTCGTGTTGAGTAAAGAAACAGTGACACGCCTTCTAGTGCCTTGCAATGACAAATTCACTTAGCTGGGATCTTTCCTTTGAAAACAGAAATGATGGATATTTATGGATATCTATAAATATCTATATAATTATTGAAAAAATATCGAAAAGAATCATTAAAAGATAAAATTTGGAGAACATGTTTCTATCAGCAAAAATAAATAAATTTGGCTACGTAATTTATCACAATTCATAGTGGAGAAGGCAACATAGTGTATAATAGAAGCAACAACACCTGGTGAGGGTTAGGGCTAATTCATCTTTTATATAATTAAGGATATAAGTACATTTCCATATCAGATATTTACAGTACGTACTGCTCATTCTTTGCCACGTTCCAGTTTAAGAACCGCCATAAAAAAAACAACCCAATCTCTCTTGGGTTTTTTTTTTTTAAAACTGTAAGTACTACCCCAACGTATGGATAGTTTTGTATCTCGAAAGTTTGACAAACTTTTGATTCAGAACATGATTTTTTCTTTTTTCTTTCTTGAGGTACGATTACAAGGGGTCTCATAATAAATTAAACAAAAATTTCATTGTGAAATAAAAAAGTTATATAATTTAAATAATAGTATTTATATTACTTTAAATTAAATTTAAAGCTTTTAAACATATGTCTAATTACAAACTTCAAGGTGTAACGACAATAATGGTATTATTACAAATCACTAGAAATGTAGTAATAATTGTTACAATATTACCAGCAAAATCATTCCTTAATCTCTTTCTTTAAGTTATTTCTTCCTTCTTCCTTCTATTTATTCTTTCTAGGAATTTGATTGAGAAACTCAGCATTAAGGATGGGAACAGGTAGTGTCGAGCTAAGTTTTTACACAGTTTAAGCTTAATCTGACACTTAATTGTAAAGTTTAAATCTATCTCATTATTTGACATGGATAATATATTTAGAACTCTATTTAGAAGCTTGAAGCTTCATTTACATTTAAAAGTTATCAACAAATAAATATTAAATATCAATGAACTCACCATAAACAAATGAGCGTATAAAAAGTTAACTACCTATATAAAATATATATATATATATATATAATTCTACATATTAAAATTAATTTTAACATATTTTAATCTTATAAATTTAATTTTATATATAGAAAATATCATGTGTACGTTATAAATTATAGTATATCTTAAATTATAATTATTTTATAAAATCAAATAAGAGTTGCAAACTTTGAAAATGTATTTTTTTAAGACTTCTCAAAAAGTCCTAACATAATCTTATTACTAAAACTAAACCTTAAATAAATTAGGTTTTAGGCTCCCAATGGATAGTATGACCTATTCTTACCTGTAATAAGTGTCATGATAAGCATTAATTTAACAAAAATTCTATTGTTTTATTTCAAATACATAATTTCTGAAATTAGGCTCCTCCGCCCTCAGGGTTGGTCCCATTCTTAATCATAAGTTATAATATATGTTTGGTCCTTTTGTGTTATTTTAGGCCTTGATTCGGTCTTAAATTTTTTTTCTCCATTTGGTCTCTTACTCTTACATTATAAAATAATTTTAAATGGTTATTTCAATTAAAAAAGTTAATAGAAACTTGTCATTTTAAATCGGTTATTGTAGAACCAACTTAAATTATATTTTTAAATTGGTTTATTGAGAATTGATTAAAAAATCATATTTTAAATCAAACATTTTACATTGGTGTAGCAAATTCAATTTTAAAAGTATATTTTGAATCAATTTTTCAATAACTGGTTTAAAAAACAAGCATTTGTTAGTTTTTTTTAATGGAAATGACCATTTTAAAATTGTTTTAAAATGTAAGGGAATAAATTGAAACCAAAAAAATGCAAGGAACCAAACATACGTTTTAGCGTTAATATATCTATCGAACCAAATTAACTTTCAGCTATTGAATATTAATAAAAATACTACCTTCGTCCTTGGATATAAGCAATAGCAAGAAGTAATTTTGTCCTATAGTATAAGTAAATTTAAGCATCACTAGTTCATTAAGTGTAGAAGTATTCCTAAAATATCCCTATTTAATACATAGTTTAATTTTTAATAGAGAGGCTAAACTTCCTTTGTAACATCCTAAAAATTTTATTCTCATGTATAATCATTTTGATTTAGACTATCAATGATATTATCCATTTTATCTCAACTTTCTACATAAATTTTTGGTTAGGACAACATCTTCAATTTAACCTTTTACCATGGTAAATAATTTTAACTTTATACCTTTGGTAAAAGTTAATCAAATAATTTATTACCTATTTCCTTAGTTATTAATTTCCTTGGCTTTTCCAATTACTCTCATCAAATTGCCACATACTCTACTCAAAATGCGTCATCTTGTACACATCTTAATTATTAGTTAGAGTCCGAATTTGGAAATGTGTCCAACTACAAAGTTGTTTCTCTTTTTCTTATCTTTCTAACAAGACCAAATTTGTTAAATTCCATTAAGATATGAGAGAGATATGTCCAAAATACCGAAACAGTGTCAGAATTGATATTTTATTTCAATCATATCATCTTGTACATATTTTAATACCTTGTTAGAGTCCGAATTTGAAAAAGTCGTAAACTACAAAGTTGTTCCTCGTTGTCTTAGCTTTCCAACAAGACCACATTTGTTAAAATCCATTAAGATATGAGAGAGATATGCCTAAAATACCAAAACAGTGTCAGAATTGATATTTACTTCAATCAAACAAACTACATTATGTAGGCTGCGGAAATGGTCAACAATCCAGCTCATTTTTCTCACCTAAAACCTCCATTATCACCATAATTCATGCACCTAACATCCCACTACAATCCCATTATGAAAATCTTGTCCCCCACTTGTCATTTACATCATTAAATCAACACTACATCTTGTTCCCAAGTCTGAATTCTTAGAACAAGCTAAAGTTAGTGAAGTCTCTCTCTTATTTTCTTTCACTTTCTCCATCAATTTCACTCTTGATCTGAAGCTAGGACAATAATACAACACTTTCAACCACTTTAGGAACCTCCATTAAGGTAAGAGGGGACAGGGTTGTGAATATTTGTGAAATGGGTAGAATTGTATGCTGATTCTAGGATTCCAGAATTTATTCGTAACTTGTTGCTCATTTTTGATATTGAAAACGTGTGAATTTGACTCTGACTTCTTCATGAAAGTTGTAGATCTTTCTGATATCTGAATTTTGAGACCTGAATCAAGTAATTTGAATAAGTATAGCAAAAGTTATAGCCAAAATACTACAGCATGTTCGTGTGAAAGATTTATCCTTTGTTTTGTGTATATATTGATTTACTGGGAACTGTACGTGCATAATCAGCCTTGGATGTCTTCATGAAAGTTGTAGATAACTAAGTTGTGGATCTTTAGAAAATGGTTTCACATTAAAATAATTTTTGTAGCTCAAGTTATGCTCATAATACTGAAGTATGTACAAGCTGTAAATCTGTAAACTTGAAATCCGTAACTTATTGTTAAAATTGGACATTTTGTAGTAAGAATTAGTGATCAGTGTCTTCATGAAAGTTGTAAATCTTTTTGTTATGTGAATTTTGAGACCTGAACCGATTGATTTGAGTATGTGTAGCAAAAGTTATAGCCAAAATACTACTGTATGTCCGAGTGAAAGATTTGCTTCATGTTTAGTGTATATTTTGATATGCTGGGAATTATACATGCATAATCAGCCTTGGATGTCTTCATGAAAGTTGTAGATAATTAAGTTGTGGATTTTTAGAAAGTGGTTTCACATCAAAATAATTTTTGTAGTTCAAGTTATGCTCAAATTACTGAAGTATGTGCAAGCTGAAATTCTGAAATTCTGGAATTTTGGAAATCCGAATTTGTTTTCAATACTGGGAATTTTGTGGTATGAATTAGTTGTTTGAGTCTTCATAAAAGTTGTAGATAATTATGTTAGGAGTATTTTAGAACTGGTTTCATGCAAAAATCATTTTTGTAACTCCAGAAACACTGAAATTACTAATATATGTACGTTTTGAAAAACTCACCTTGAGGCAGTATGGTATTTCATGAATAAGTAATATTTCTGTTCGGAATTTGAAACTGTGTTCTTCATGAAAGTTGTAGATAATTGTATTATTGAGCTATAGAAAGTGGAATCACCTAAAAAGGAGTTGATTTGCCCATGTTATGACTGTTTTGCTAATGTATGTTGCTGTTGGGGATGCTGAAAGTCAACTAGAATGGCTATTTTGAAAGAAAATGATATTTTCTCTATGTATAAAAATTATTTATTAAATTATTGAGTGATTATGAATTATTATAAATGTTGTTGAGTATCACACAGTTTGTATATTGTGATGGTGAATAATTATGAATGACATAATTAATATATATGTACATGAATGCCTTGTGGTTATTGACATATGTGGTTGAAACAGTAAATCCATGATTTTGTGAATTATTATATGTATTGTGTTCCTTGAGGACTTGTAGTATCCAAGAGGTTTTGGAAATGTGGATATCATGGTATGTTAAAAGAATTAAAGGCATTCATGCATCATAAGCATTCGGACGCACCATGGAATTTAGGGGTTCCATGATTGCCTACCCTGGTGGGGGGTTACTCTATGATGAGTTAAGCCCTATTATGTTGTGTGCCATGGAGTGTAGGGATTCATGGTTTATGCAGAAGTCCTACTTATGATATTGTGTACTTCGGTACTTAAGCGCCATGAAGTATAGGGATTCATGGTATATGCTAAAGCCCTATTTGTGTCTCTATGAGACTTTTACTGCAGTATTCCCACCAAGACCAAATGGATCCAGCATGACATCATTTGACTAATTAAAGATCTATTAATGGACTTGTTTGGCATATTCATCATATCATTATGAATTGTTGATTGTGTTTGTGCAATTTTATCTATTTTATATTTATTCTATATTCTGTCTCACTCTTACATTAATTTTTACAGTGAATGACACGCAGAATGCAAAGTGATGCCATGATGGATGTCTATTTGTTTTATTACCTGAACTTTGAATTTATGGGTTGTAATAAATATAATATGTCATGTACCATTATCTTCACAATCGTTTCAGCTACTTAAATATTTTCTTGAATTTAATTATTCACGACTAGTATGTATGATAATTTTTCCGCTGTTATTAATTGTTATATAAACTCTGAATTAAATTTATAATTTTTAAAATGATCTTTCGAAAAAGCGAAAAATTTACTCGAAAATTTTAATCCACGTTTTGGGGCGTTACATCCTTAACAAGTATTATAGTAAAAAAAAACATTTTTTAGATGAATTAAATAACATTAAATAAAGTTAACTATTTTTTTAAAAAAGTGTGAAGATAATTATTTTACTTATATTCAAGTACAAAGATATAGTATATTTAATGTCAAGAAGCACGAGTTAATTCTGTTGTTATTTGTTTTTTTAACTTATAGTTATGAGTATACTACCTCCGTCCCTTGATATAAGAACCTCTTTTACTAATTTTAGTTTTTAAAGGATGGAAGTAGTATACTAGTATTTTTCATATATATATATATATATATATATATATATACACACACACACACACATACACGCACACACACTAATTTTTGACACTCATGCAATGCATAGACTATATAGAGAAAATTATTTTAAACTAATTAATATAATTGTGGAGTTTTTTTAATAAGAACTTCAACATATGACAATCAAATGCTTAAAAAAATAATTATGTTGTATAAAAAATATATGAGAATTGTAGCGTCCCGCCTAAATTCCCAGAATTGATCCTTGGGGTTTACTAAAGTTAGAGAAATTTTTTTAACGATTGACACAACATCCCGGTGAACTAACCTTTAAGAACATAAGTGACACGACTTAATAACACACACAAAGGAAGACACAAGCTATAAGCCCTAACAAGCTTAATATTGGATCTACAGGTCCCTTACAATGGACAATATATCCTTCCTTTCCTATATATGGAGATATGAGTCGGGAACCACAGAATACCGACCTCAGGGTATTACTTAAATAACTTAAGTACATATCAATTCACCATTATATTAGTCTAAAATTCATGCATGGAGGACTAAGTCTTTAACATAAAAACCATGACAATATAAACCTCTAGTGAGGTATCAGTTACTTATATCTTCTAACAATTAGACAACTATAACTTATATATCGTCATACATACTAAGTGATGACATCAAGCCTCACATGCCTAAATATTTAACAACTTAAGCCAACTGAAGGACCATACCACAGAACTGATATATCAATATATATAGTTATCAGATCTTAATATTGGGTAGTATATACATGTGTACGTCAGTCTGAGCCAACCAAATGGCTATATGAGACTTCATATAACAAATAATTCTAGACAAATCAAGGGGCTATATCATCATTTCATATATAGATCAAACACACACCACAACAAAATGGTTAAATACCAAATTTGTCTTCAGCATTGCATTGCATCCGCCTCCGAGCTCACATTACGGTATCATCACCCTGAAAAAATCACTAAAATAAAAATTGAGAATTGGTACCACTCCAAGCAGTAAATAGTAATCTGACATATAAAGAACATTCACTCATTGGGTCATATCATAGTCTCGACAAACCGAAGTGCCATATCGTAACATAAATATCATAGTCTCTTTACTTATCCATTCAACAACATTCACAAAAGTCATCAACATTACATAATCAACACAACAGGTTTTCCACAACATAAGGCGCCACCACTGGGCATAACCAATAACATGACAATAGACTTAATATCAAATAATCATCAACAATATTAAGCACTAGACTTTACTTTGCAAACATTAACTCATGGCATAAAAATCCCATTTTATAGCATCATCAACATCAATATAACTTTTTACCAACAATACATGCCAACACATCAATACCAGAAATAACATAATCATCAATTATGTTATCAACAATAAACCATCAACAACATAACATCAATGTATCAGGCTTTAATCATATAATACCACAACAAGACATAACCAATAATTTTCCACTAGGAACCATATCAAATAATGATCAACAATACCAAGTATTAAGCATCACTTCATGAATACCCTTTTATAGTATAAATTTAACTTTCACAACATTATCCATATCAGTATAGGTCATTCATTAGCAGCACATATCAAGTAATATTTTCAATCATGTTTCACGAATTAAATTCTTATAATATCAAAAGTCAAACTCTTATTTATAAATAACACCTTTTAACACAATAATAATTATATTTTTATTTTATAAAAATAATATTTTTCGGGCGTTGATATTTAAAGTAACTTAAAAACCCGCCCTAACATTAAAATCATTACTCACTACTCAAACGATAAACCCCTCGTGTGTTAACATGTACCTTAGGGCATTATTTGACTTTCCAAAATAAAGTGTCGACTCCCAATTTAGCTTCGAACGTCAAAATCTGAGGGTTACGAAACTAGTGGATGATATGTCGAAACTACCCTGGAGCTTCGAAATCCAATCGACGTCTTTTCGATAGTAATAGTCAAGCCACGTTAATTCCAGACCGATCAAAGATCAAAAACCTACGCTCTGGCTACCGATCGAGCCTCCAATTGACCTTAACAAAACCTCCGAGGACTATGACAATGACGACCACACATGCGAGGGTGCCTGAGAGAGGAAGAAAGAAAAAGGATGGTGGTTATTTTGACCTTGAAGAGAAAAAGAATGGTGATGGTAGCTCAATGATGGTGTGCTTAGTGGTGGACTTATAATGGTAAATGGTGGATGATGGCTCGGGTTAATGAAGTGGATGGTGCAAAGAGGGAAATGAACAAGATAATGAAAACATGAAAGAGAATGAGGAACGAGAGGTATGGGTGAAGTTGTGGTTTCGGTGACATAGTGACGAGAATTAAAGCGAATGGAAGTGGAAAGCTAAGTTATGAAGGGAGGTGGTGACGTGAATAGGTGAAGAGAAAGCATGAAGTGCATAGAGGGGTACACTTTTCACGAAATAGAGAGGGTATGTGGCAAGCTTATGTGGTAAGGTGACATGGTGTAAGGGAGTAAGGTGGCAAGGTGATGGTGACATGGCGTAAAGGTGGTGATAAGGGGAAGTGGAACAAAACAATTAAGGTGTTAGGTTATGGTTACAAGCAATGAAAAACTAGGTATTTAGAATAAAATCTTGAATGAAATAGGGTACAAGATTATGATTATGGGTCATAGGTCTTTTAGAAAAGAATTTAAGAGTTTTAGGCCTAATTGGCAGAAAATAATACAAACAACGAGTTTTTGATGTTTTTCGATGACAACGTCAGAAAATAGAATTCATTCAAAGAATCTTATTGATTAACAAATTTTTTCGATTTAATTCAACCCCAAATTGGTTGTTCGGACCCATCCAGAGGTATCTAAACCTCACAGAACACATTATGACCCCATCATTGACTCAGTTCTACATAAAACTCAGTATGAAACTTCATTTTCATGCCTTTCTCGTCAACCAGAATCTAAGGCACATTCTAACCCAATTATAACTCATTCATACATATCAACAGTTCCTGCCCATCATATTCATACTACGCATCAATCTCATAAACACAATTCTTGGGCATATAAGCATCACCTATATATATGGTAGGACCATCCATGGTCACCACAACCAACATCATCATCAATATCTATGTCATCATTGCATCATCATATACATAACCAAAATAAATCTAGGCTTCCAGTTGAAGCCATCAGATACTTAGATCCACTAAGCAGTTATATATACATCAATCCCAAAATGGTTATACACAGGAGCCGGCCAAGGCTACCTCAAAATACTATCTACAACATAAACAATATATACAATGCTCCTCACTTAACATGGTGACATCTCACCCGTCACCATCGCAACCCAAATCCCCTGAAATATAGCCACATAATAGGGGTGGGCACAATACATGTTAAACAACAGTTAGTGAACTGGATCAACCTATCTAATTCCAATTCTCAATCATATAGCACAATATCACATATCAATATCATTCACTGCCATTTAACATAATTCACTCATATCAAATATTCTCAATATCATATACACAGGCTATACCATTCATGTTATTCTCAATAACAGTGCAACAATGCATATGCATGCAGATCTGACTTAACCATGATTTCAACTATAGATTCCATCATGGCCTTACTCCATTAGCCCTTCCCGCATGATACCGGTCACCTCGTGACATCTCGAGACTTAACTCTAGCTCCTATGGTAATCACGGGCTCTCATAGGACCTAGCCCAAGAATCTGTAACTTATAATCACCAACACAGGGTTCCTGGCCTTCCACGGGTCACCCTTACCATCTATGCCATATTTGCAATTCACACAAGCATCTCATGCTACCAAAAATGATACCAAATCATTTACTCAATTGTACATCATGTAACATCTCAATTTCATCCATATCATTCTATTACATCTCATGCATAGAACCTAATTCATCAATTCATTACATCACATGTAATATATCACATCAATCTCATTTACCATTTACATCTCATGCAACTCAACATTATATTATGGACGACAAACATTATAAACATTGATAATTCTCAATTATCACACAAGCGGGGTATATTCACAACATTTCACAATTACAAATCAATCATAACTGTCCACACACATTATTCATACTCAATATATATCAATATACCCCGAGCCCGTCCATAAACTATACATTTAAAATGTAACAGCTCTCCCTACTTGGAATAAGTAATCCAGAAGCTTACAAGCGATCTGAGCGTTAATCGATCGTTCTTCGATCATATTTTTCCAATCAAACAACTTCCTAAAAATAATGATAATACATTAACACCATAATGACCATTAAAATTGTAGTTTAAGCTAAAACCCATTAATCATAATTATCTTGATAAGTATTAACTTACTGACAATGCGGTTACCCCTGATTCACTTCCAATCACAAAATCGCTCACCGATTCATAATCCAATAATCCCTATAATTACCAATAATGTACTTTAATATCACACATGTTATTTATTTCACATTTCGAAGCCGAAACAATCCATCAATAAGTATTTTATCAATTAACGGCTTACCGATTCAAGCCAACGACTCCGAAACGACTCCAAAATGCTATTCCGGAAGAACCTCAACGTTGCTCGTTACTTGAATCACCTCCGAAATGGTTCCTAAATTATCATTAATTCAATTAATACCTGAATTTCACAAAACGGAGTCAAAACAAACCAATAGGTATCAAACAACTTACTTGAACTTGAGATTTTCCAAAATCCTAATGGTTCCTAAGCTGAAATCAAGCTCCGATAATACTTTTAAATTCAAGAAAATAAAAGGGTTAAGGAACGGACTCCACGAACCACTCAAAACCGAAATTGGGAGGGTCCAAAACCATGAGATTTTACCTCAATTATTCAAGATGGAAGCTTTCCCAAGGACACCCATTTGCTGCCGTGAGAGAGAGAAAAAAGGAAGAAGAGTTTGAATATGGCCCCCAATTTGAAGAATTAGAGAGTAAGAAGATGAAGTGGAGATGACGAGGTTGAGTTCGCGGAAGAGAAGGAAAGTGGAGACCCAATTTCTTCAGCCTTGCATGCATTAGAATAAAGAAAAAGAAGTTTCAATTCCACTTCTTTTCTCCCAGCAAAGCATGCGTGAAATAAAAGAGAATTGGCAAGCATTGCTGTAACACCCCCTTATATACATGAGATAAAAAAAACTTTTAGAAAGATATACATATTTATCACTCTTTATCTCGTGTATACAAGGACGTATATACATCTGATTTCCTTTGAATATTGAAAGTAAAAAAAAAATTGTCTTTCAATATTTGTCCATAATGACAAAATAATTTATAGAAATCATAAGTGATAAATCATTACAATATTATATCCGAATGAAAGAGTTTATCAAAGTTTAACCTTTACCTTGTTACAATTATCTACTTGATATTGTAATAAGGCAAAATAAAACTAAACTATACCTCTACTACAAATGTGAACAAATATTTCCTAGTCCTTGAACCATCGAATTTTTGAATCCTACTCTTGTCATATCTCTTCATCTAATCGATTAAGGATGAGACCACTTTATCCTCTTGTAATTACATATCCTTCCATCTTGGACTGCTAGCTATATATCATATAACATATATTTTGGACACAAAAATTCAAACAAGAAGGAGTGAGAAACAAAATATAATATATTACAGATAAGACATAAGCATAAGGGTTTTCACAAACTAATATAGTAATATCAGTCATAATCTCATATACAATCAATTATGAATATAGGGTTTCCACATACATAACACTTATATTTTCATTCATAACCATCCATATAGAATGTCACAATCACATGAATGTTATGTAATGCTTATGCTACTATCTCATTCAGTTTATGCATGTAGGCCCTTAAAGTTTTAGTTTGCACTGGGCCAACCAGGAGTTTACACTGTTTCATAAATTCTGGATAATAATAACATAAATGCCTTCATGGCATATGAACAGCTCAACTGGCGTGGAAACACTTAGAGACTAGTCAGACTGAGAAAGTTTTTATTGTGAAAGTACCCGACACTAGGGAGCGACCCCAGGTCACCTGAAGCACCCTTTCACACTCTTTCATCCCAAGGCTCGCAATTAAGCCTCCTCTAATGTATCCTCGGTTTCTATAATCCGTCCCCAGGCAATATCACATCTCATTTCTCTTTAATGATTCATGATGCATGAACTACTCGCATATTTAGTTGGTTAAGGCTTTTAGAAACTCAATTATTAAATACCATAAAGGTTCACAAAATCATCACAATAAACTGTACATTTCCATAAGTTCTTCTTTGAACTTCTGTTATACTGAAATAATTTAGTATAGTCTTCAAATTCAGATCTTACCAAAATTGAGTTTCCAAGCCTTAAATATCTCAAAGCTTTCTCTTAAAAATCTTCACATATTTACATAATCTTTCTCAATTTGAATCTTAACTAGATTGAGTTTTTGAAATCTCCATAAAATATTCTTTAGTTATTTCGTTGGGGAAAACCAAAATAATTTACTTTAAACTTCTAATTTCTAAGAAAATAATTTAAAATCATTAACTAAGAATACTTAAAACTATAAAAATTTTCTTTAATTCAAGAATTAATTATCTCAACCTCTGATTTTCATAAAATAGCTTATTTCTAATACTAGATTTTATTATAGAGATTAAAAATAAAGTTAATAAAAATTATTTCTAAGAAGAAATAAAAGACTAAAATAATTATAAAATACTTTCTCTTGGAATAAAAATTTAAAGAGTAAGGTAAGAAAATTCTTACTGAGTTTTAACTTTCCGTCATGCTTGCTATATGCTCAAACTTCATATCACAAGGTCATCAATCATTCATCAACCACAATCAAGTATAGTAATCTCATCAATCACAATCAAATATCATCAATCATAATTACATATTATTAATCACAGTCTAATATTATAAATCATAATATCATTAATCGAAATCAAATATAATTAATTATAATCAAGTCAAATCAACTAAATATCGCTTATAAATATAATTCAAATTTTTTAATGGTTATTTAAATTAGTAGATTTGATTTTGAGTCCTTATAGTCCATTCCTCGCACAGGTCTATATAAGTCCATATATCCAGTCTTCGCATAGGTATAGTTCAGTCTAGACAGGTCATAATAGTCCAAGTCCTTGCATAGGTTTAGTTCGATCCATATAGGATATAAAAATCCAAGTCCTTGCATAGGTTTAGTCCAGTCCGTATAAGTTATAATAATTCAGATCCATGTATAGATATTTCAGAATAAGTTACACAATATATTAAATTTATTATAAATTTTAAGTTGAGAAGTTATTACTTTAAAATAATAATATTATTAAATTTAAAAGGAGTAGGGGACTCCTCCCTTTATTCTTATGTCTTTCATATTATATTCTTATCTCACTCCCCCTTACCTCTTGTATACCGATTCGTTATTGAAAATCCATGCGCGCCTCGTCTCCGAGTTCTAAAACATACCAATTTCATTTTAATATAATTACAAGATAAAAATTAAGATTACAACTTAAAATAAAAAAAATGGTAAATTTTGAATAGTGAATAGTGAATAGTGAATAGTAACAGTAAATAGTAATAGTAAATAGTAAAACGTGAATAGTAACAGTAAATAGTAAATCGTAAATAGTAACGGTAAATAGTAAATCGTGAATAGTAATAGTAAATAGTAAAACGTGAATAGTAAAGGTAAATAGTAACAGTAAAGGTAAATAGTAACAGTAAATAGTAATTTACTATTTGAATAGTAATTTACTATTGAAATAGTAATTTACTATTGAAATAGTGTTACTATGCAGAATAGTAACTTAAAATAATATTATTTCCAGTATAATAACAGATTTCTAAAAACGATATGAAAATAACCCAAAAAATATAAAAGTGAGGTATTCGTACCTTAGAATTTTAGCAGAACCTTCTTCCAAAAAAAATTATTTCTCTCTCTCACTTCCACCACTATCTCACTAGCACTACTATATTAAGAAAACTTAATCTGAAATTGTGAATTCTAAAGAAGAAATCCTTCGGTATTTATAGGAAAAAAATTTACTATGCATTCCATTATTTTAATATACAAGTACTATGCATTTTTGAATTTTTTATTCTTGGTTACTGTGCATCTTTTGAAAATTTCATACATGCATAGTGTTTTGCATAGTAACTGTCGGCAAAATTATTAAGTCAAATAGTAATCCTTCACTCGGTATATTTTAAATATTCAAAATGAGTCCTTTTTGAAATTTAGCGATATTATATCAGTCCTCACTAATTTTATAATAAGTAATATAAAGCTGAAATTTTAAAAATCTAAAATTTTCTGTTAATAAAAATTTATTGATACGTTTCTAATTTTTTAACGATTAGAAAAAATCAAGATTTTTCTCAAACCGATAATTTTTAGATAAGTCTACTTGAAATGGATTTTAGAAAATTTTCTTATAATTTAACTTTACATTCTTATAAATATTTTTAATTTTAAGCAACTTTATATGAATTTAAAATTATTTAAAATATATTATTTTATTAAAATAATTCAAAATTTTCAAAAAATTCCAGAAAATCATAAATATTATATAGATCAAAAAGTTCAAAAGAACCATAGTCTAATTCCTTCAAATTTTATTTTAAAATTCTAATAAGAGTTAAATCTTAAATATGTAAAAAAAATAAAAATATAACAACATAAAATAAAAATGGTGAATAATAAGGATATTAAAAATTCTTAATATAATTTTCTTAATTAGTGAATACTAATTAAGTCACTTTAAAATTCTCATTCAGAAATATTTTCATTTTTTTATTATTATTATTTTAAAAAAAACAAATAATAAAAATATAAATACCAAAATTTCAAAAAAAATGATAATAATAAACTAACTTATAGTAAGTATTTCTCAAGAAATATATATTAATATCTATTTCCTATTTGTGATGAAAATAAGATGTTACAACTCTACTCCCCTAAAAGAAATTTCGTCCTCGAAATTTAATATTGTTAATAAATCTTACCATAGATAAACTAACTGAACTATTCTAAAATATATTTTTAGTTTCCTTGACAATTGTGTACATTTTCCTTAACATTGCCATTTATCTCTTTTTTTTTAATCTTATCAGTATTTTTTTTCCTTAACTCACAAATATTACTCGTCTTAATTTCGTCAACCATGCTCATCATAAATTGATGGTTAACTCTAAACACTTCAATAATTACGTTTCTCAATCTATTAAAATCTTATTTAACATAATCTATAACATCTATTAATTAAAATTTCTACTCGTAACATAGTAAAATGGACTGCTAAGAATTAATTACTGGACAACTAGCCGTTAGTTGTGACGACCCGTGTAATTTTCTGAATAAATTTTTCGTGTTTTTGAAATATCAATTTAAAATTCATAAATTAAACTCAGAGTTCACATAAAATTCGATAATTGCGGAATATTATCATGCATACTAGTCGTGATTAATAAAATTCATGAAATATTTGCATAGTGGAAACGATTTAGAATGATAACAGTACATGATACGTTATATTTATTACAACCCATTAAATATAAATAAAAATCAAAGTCCAAGTAGTAATTCATATAGGCATCAATCAGGGCATCACTCTTCATTCTGCGTAGCATTCACTGTAAAATTTAATGTAAGAGTGAGACAGAATATAGAATAAATACAAAATAAATAAAATTGCACAAACACAATCAACAAAACATAATGATATGAATATGCCAAACAAGTTCAATTTTAATTATTAAGTCTTTAATTAGTCAAATGATGTCATGCTGGATCCATTTGGTTTAGTGGGAATACTGCAGTAAAAGGTCTCATAGAGACATCGGTAGGAATTAATACAGTCATGGATCTCTACAGCCCCATGACCAACACATCGGTAGGAATTTATACAGTCATGGATCCCTACAGCCCCATGACCAACACATCGCAAAAATAGGGTTTTAACTCATCATAGAGTAACCCCCCACCAGGGTAGGCAATCATGGAACCCCTAAAATTCCATGGTGCGTCCAAATGCTTATGATGCATGAATGCCTTTAATTCTCTTTATCATTTAACATACCATGATATTAATATTTCCAAAACCACTTGGAAAACCACAAGTCCCCAAAGGACACATCACATATAATAATTTTCAGAATCATGGATTTACTGTTTCAACCACATGTAACAATAACCACAAGGCATTCATGTACATATATATTAATTATGTCATTCATAATTATTCACCACCAAAATATACAACTGTATGATACTCATTAAAACGTAACAACATCAATAATAAATCATAATCACTCAAGAGTTTAATAATAAATTGTTACTCATAGAGAAAATATCATTTTCGTTCATAATAACCATTATAATTAACTTTCAGTATTTCCAACAGCAACATACTCTAGTAAAACAATCATAACATGAGCAAATCATAACCTTTTCATGTGATTCCACTTTCTATAGCTTAATAATACAATTATCTACAACTTTCATGAAGAACACAATTTCAAATTCCAAACAGAATTACCACTTATTCACGAAATACCACACTGCCTCAAGGTGAGTTTTCTAAAACGTACATATATTAGTAATTTGAACGTTTCTGGAGCTACAAAAATGATTTTGGCATGAAACCAGTTCTAAATTATACTTAACACAAATATCTACAACTTTCATGAAGGCACCAACCACTAATTCTCACCACAAAATTCCCAGTTTTAAAAATAATATTCGGATTTCATAGTTAACAGATTTTCATCATGAACATACTTCTGTATTTTGAGTATATCTAGAGCTACAAGCATCTTTTTAACTCAAAACCACTTTCTATAGATTTCTAACATAAATATCTATAACTTTCATGAAGACATCAAAGTCTAAAAACGTATGTATAATTCCCAGAATATTCATATATGCACAAAACACAAGATAAGTATTTCAATCAGACATGCTGTAGTATTTTGATCATAACTCATGCTATACATATCCAATTCAGTCGGTTCAGGTCTTAAAATTCACATAACAAGAAGATTTATAACTTTTATAAAGACACCGATCACTAATTCTCACCACAAAGTTCTCAGTTTTAAAAATAAAATACGTATCTCAAGTTAATAGATTTACAGCTTGGACATACTTCAGTAATTTAGGCATAACTCGAGCTACAAAAATCATTTTGACTTGAAACCACTTTCTATAGATTCATAACACAAATATCTACAACTTTAATGAATACATCAAAGGCTGATTATACATGTATAAGTCCCAGAATTTTAATATATACACAAAACATAGGATAAATATTCCACTCGGACATGCTGTAGTATTTTGGCTATAACTTTTAATAGCATATCCAAATCAATTGATTCAAGTCGCAGAATTCACATAACAAAAAGATCTACAACTTTGATGAAGAAGTCAGAATCAAATTCATACATTTTCAGCTTCATAATTGAGCAACAAGATACGAAAATAAAACTGGAATCATAGGACAACATACAATTCTACCCATTTCATAATCATTCACAACCCTGTCCCCTCTTACCTTAAGGAAGGTTCCTAAAGTAGTTGAAAGTGTTGTATTATTGTCCTAGCTTCAGATCAAGAGTGAACTTGATGGAGAAAGTGAAAGAAAATAAGAGAGACTTCACTAACTTTAGCTTGTTCTAAGAATTCAGACTTGGGAACAAGATGTAGTGTTGATTTAATGATGCAAATGACAAGTGGGGGACAAGATTTTCATAATGGGATTGTAGTGGGATGTTAGATGCATGAATTATGGTGATAATGGAGGTTTTAGGTGAGAAAAATGAGCTGGATTGTTGACCATTTCCGCAGCCTACATAATGTAGCTTGTATGATTGAAGTAAATATCAACTTTGACACTGTTTCGGTATTTTAGGTATATCTCTCTCATATCTTAATGGATTTTAACAAATTTGGTCTTGTTGGAAAGCTAAGACAACGTGGAACAACTTTTTAGTTTACCACTTTTTCAAATTCGGACTCTAACAAGGTATTACAATATGTACAAGATGATATGATTGAAGTAAAATATCAATTCTGACACTGTTTCGGTATTTTGGGCATATCTCTCTCATATCTTAATGGATTTTAACAAATTTGGTCTTGTTGGAAAGATAAGAAAACGAGGAACAACTTTTTAATTGACCACATTTCCAAATTCAGACTTTAACTAACAATTAAAATGTGTACAAGATGATTAATTTTGAGTGGAGTATGTGGCAATTTGATGAGAGTAATTGAAAAAGCCAAGGAAATTAATAACTAAGGAAATAGGTAATAAATTATTTGATTAACTTTTACCGAAGGTATAAAGTTAAAATTATTTACCATGGTAAAAGGTTAAATTGAAGATGTTGTCCTAACCAAAAATTTATGTAGAAAGTTGAGATAAAATGGATAATATCATTGATGGTCTAAATCAAAATGATTATACATGAGAATAAAATTTTTAGGATGTTACAATTCTCCCACCCTAATAAAAATTTCGTCCTCGAAATTTAACATAACGCACTCCTCAGTGAAACAATTCTGGGTATTGCGTCTTCATAGCATCCTCACGCTCCCAAGTCAGAGTTATATCATTCCCTTGTTTCCATGCAACCTTCACTAATGGTACGTTCTTGTTTCTCAGGTGTTTAATCGACCTTTCTATGATCTGTGTGGGTTCTGTAGGGATGGTCAGATTTTCTCTAACTTCAACATCATCATTAGCAATCACATGAGTGGGGTCTTGTACATACTTCCTCAATTGTGATATATGAAACACATTGTGCAAATTTGCAAGATGAGGAGGAAGTGCAATCTGATACGCCACTGTACCAATCCTCTTTAGAATTTCATATGGTCCAATAAACCTTGGACTCAACTTTTTACTTTTCAATGCTCGGCCAATCCCCTTATGAGGTGAAACCTTCAAAAATACATGATCACCAACTTGGAATTCAAGTGGTTTCCTCCTTTTATCATAATAGTGCTTCTGTCTATCTTGGGATGTCTTCATCTTCTCTCTGATTACTTCTATTTGTTCAGTAGTCTGCTGCACAATTTCAGGTCCTAACGCCAAACTTTCACCAGTTTCTAACCAACAAAGGGGCGTTCGACACTTTCTACCATACAATGCTTCAAATGGAGCCATACCAATACTGCTATGGTAACTGTTGTTATACGTGAATTCAATCAGTGAAAGAAATTGCTCCCAACTACCACCATGCTCAAGTACACAAGATCGCAGTAAGTCTTCCAAACTTTGTATGGTACGCTCTGACTGTCCATCTGTTTGAGGATGATAAGATGAACTTAATCGGAGTCTTGAACCCAACTCTTGATGCAAGCTTCCCCAGAATCGGGAAGTGAACCTCGGATCTCTATCTGACACAATACTGGATGGTACACCATGAAGTCTCACGATCTCTTTCACATATAATTGTGCCAACTTTTGTAGAGAATTCTTCATATTCATCGGAAGGAAGTGAGCAGACTTAGTCAATCTGTCTACAATAACCTAGATTACATCATTTTCTGAACGTGTTCTTGGTAATCCTGACACAAAGTCCATTGAAATGTCATCCCATTTCCAGACAGGAATCTCCAATGGTTGTAGTTCACCAGATGGCTTCTGATGTTCCACTTTGGCTTTTTGACACACCAGACATGAAGACACATATTTAGGTATTTCTTTCTTCATCCTTGGCCACCAAAAGCTTTTCTTCAGATCTTGATACATCTTAGTTGATCCAGGATGAATACTCAATATACTTTTATGCGCTTCTTCTAGAATTGTCCTTCTCAGATCAACATCATCTGGTACACAAATTCTATTTCTGATCCTCCAAATTCCATCTGATCCTTCTTGTAATCCCATATCCTTTCCATTTGCCTGCAACTCTTTCAACTCCTGTAATTGCAAGTCCTTTGTCTGTCTTTCACCTAACAGCTTCAGGAAATCATTGGTTATCTTCAAAGTTCCCAAGGTCATACTCCTTGAAGATTTCATTTCCACACCCAAGTTCATATCTCTGAACCGTTCTATCATTTCCATCTCTTTTATCATCAAAGATGCCATATGAATGGACTTTCGGCTAAGTGCATCTGCCACCACATTTGCTTTTCCTGGATGGTACTTCAAATCAAAATCATAATCTTTAAGAAACTCCATCCATCTTCGCTGCCTCATGTTCAATTCCTTTTGATCGAACAAATACTTCAAGCTCTTGTGGTCACTGAACACTTCAAACTTGACTCCATACAAATGGTGTCTCCAGATTTTCAGAGCAAATACCACTGCTGCCAATTCTAGATCATGCGTTGGATAGTTCATTTCATGTGGTCTCAACTGCCTAGAAGCATAGGCAACCACTCTTCGTTGCTGCATCAAGACACAACCTAAGCCCATCTTAGAAGCATCACAATAAACCACAAAGTCTTCTTGTGGGTCAGGCAAGGTTAAGACTGGAGCAGATGTAAGCTTCATTTTTAGTTCCTGGAAACTTCTCTCACATTCTGGCGTCCAATCAAAAGGTTAATTCTTCCGGGTTAGACGAGTCATTGGTAGGGCAATTTGAGAAAACCCCTCAATGAATCTCCGATAATAACCAGCTAATCCCAGAAAGCTTCGTATCTCAGTGACTGAAGTAGGTCTCTCCCAGTTCGTTACAGCTTCAATTTTAGAAGGGTCCACAGACACTCCTTCGCTTGAGATTACGTGACCTAGAAACTTTACCTCCTTCAACCAGAATTCACATTTAGACAACTTGGCATACAACTGCTTCTCTTTTAGAATCTGTAATACCACTCGAAGATGCTTTTCATGTTCCTCCCACGTCTTAGAATAAATCAGAATGTCATCAATGAAGATAATAACAAACTGATCTAAGTATGAATGGAACACTCAATTCATGTAATCCATGAATACAGCTGGGGCATTGGTTACTCCGAAGGGCATCACAAGATACTCGTAATGACCATAGCGTGTTCTAAATGCCGTCTTTGGAATATCCTCAGACTTGACACGAATCTGATGATAACCTGATCGTAGATCAATTTTAGAAAATACTGTAGCACCTCTCAATTGATCTATCAAATCATCAATTCTGGGCAAAGGATATCTATTCTTCACCATCAATTTGTTCAACTGACGATAATCTACACATAATCTCATGCTTCCATCTTTCTTCTTGACAAGTAATACTGACGCTCCCCATGGTGACACACTAGGCCTAATGAAATGTTTCTCCAACAACTCCTCAATTTGCTTCTTTAGTTCTGCCAGTTCAATAGGTGACATACGATATGGGGCCTTAGATACTGGTTCTGCTCCTGGAATTAAATCAATTGAGAATTCTATCTCGCGTTCTGGAGGTAAACTTGAGACATCCTCGGGAAATACTTCAGGGAATTCAGAAACAACTGGCATTTCGATTGTTTTAGATTCATCATCTCCTTGTGGAAGAGTAAACAAGGCAAATAATTGGCTTTCACCTTGTAAAGCAAAGAGTTTAAAATTGTCGGAAGTAAGATTTTCTTCTGAAGGAAATATCACAGTTTTGTTATGACAGTCCACCAAGACTCGATTTGCCGATAACCAGTCCATCCCTAGGATTACTTCCAGATCCTTCAAAGGTAAACAAACAAGATCTACTAGAAAGTTTTTACCTTCTATGAGCATAGAACATTCGTTACACACCTTAGTAGTCCTAAGTTGTGTACTGGTGGGAGTGGAAACAATCAGATCATATCTCATAGGATTCACAGGTAATTGAAGACGTCCAACACACTCATTAGAAATAAATGAATGTGTAGCACCAGAATCAAATAACACAGATAAGATTGTACCATTGATCTCACACTTACTTTGCACGAGGTCATCAGCTTGGTCTGCCTCTGAACCGCTGATGGTAAAGACTCTTCCAGTTGTTGGTTGTAACCTCTGGTCTGTTGACTCACTGTTCTGTCTTGGAGGTTGAGCAGCACGCGTGTTTCCTCCATGACCTCCCTGATAGTTAGAGCCTCTCTGATTATTCATAGTGTTACTGTCGTTGTTTTGACGGTTCTGCGGACAATTTGGACTGATGTGTCCTTTCTGATTACAACGATAGCAAGTAACATCTCCTAGGTGTCGGGTGCAATCGCGTATATGATGATTACCTCCGCAATTATGACACCTGATATTCGTATGATTGCTGCGTCTTTGAGAAGATGATGATCCTCCCTTGAAATGATTTGGATAGTGCGTCCCTCTCCTTTTGAAATCAACTGACTGAGGTTTCAGTTGTCTATTGGCCTTTTCTTGTGCCAGTCTAGCTTGGTGATTTTCTTCAAAAATTCAGCATTTGTTGATCAGAATAGGAAAACTCCAAATTTCTTGGTACCCTATCGCCTCTTTGATTTCCAGATTCAGCCCGTTCTCAAATTTAACACATTTTGATTCTTCAGCACCAGCCTGTTGAAAAGGAGGGTAAAAGAGAGATAGTTCTTCAAACTTTGCAGCATATTCTCCAACAGACATTGAGCCTTGTTTCAGCTCCATAAATTCCAGCTCTTTACAGCTTTTTACACTTGCTGGAAAATATTTCTCTAGGAAACAGTCTTTGAAGTTGACCCAGTTCAAGGGTCTGTCAGTTTCAATCATACGAGTTCTGGCATGTATCCACCAGTTTTCTGCTTCCTCAACCATCATATAAGTGGCATACTCTACCTTTTCGAATTCTGTGCAGGGCAAGGCTCGGAAGATGTGCTCCATTTCCTTAACCATAGGTATGCTACCTCCGGATTATAACCTCCTTTGAATTATGATGGCTTCCTTTTTAGGAAGTGATCTAACCCGTGAAGTCCTCCAGTACTTTTGGGTTGATTTTGTCTTTCTATGGCTTCAACCAAGCGGTTGAAAGCAGCTGCCATATCGTTGTTGTTGTTTCTTGCCATCCTACATTCGTAGTTTGGTTTATACTAATTCTAAGGGAAAATATATTGTATTATAACATAACTATAAGTATTCTACAGTTTATCAGTTAAGCAATAAATTGTATAACACATTTATCATATTATCAAGCAGTAATCAAACAAATCATTTTATCAGTTAGGCACAAGTCATATAGCACATACTTATCATATTTTCAAACAAATAATCAAACAATTCACATAGTATATCAAGAATCAATACATGTCATAGCAATTGGTCCTGAATTTTTGAAAATGCTCTGATACCACCAATGGGACGACCCGTGTAATTTTCTGAATAAATTTTTCGTGTTTTTGAAATATCAATTTAAAATTCATAAATTAAACTCAGAGTTCACATAAAATTCGATAATTGTGGAATATTATCATGCATACTAGTCGTGATTAATAAAATTCATGAAATATTTGCATAGCGGAAACGATTTAGAATGATAACAGTACATGATACGTTATATTTATTACAACCCATTAAATATAAATAAAAATCAAAGTCCAAGTAGTAATTCATATAGGCATCAATCAGGGCATCACTCTTCATTCTGCGTAGCATTCACTGTAAAATTTAATGTAAGAGTGAGACAGAATATAGAATAAATACAAAATAAATAAAATTGCACAAACACAATCAACAAAACATAATGATATGAATATGCCAAACAAGTTCAATTTTAATTATTAAGTCTTTAATTAGTCAAATGATGTAATGCTGGATCCATTTGGTTTAGTGGGAATACTGCAGTAAAAGGTCTTATAGAGACATCGGTAGGAATTAATACAGTCATGGATCTCTACAGCCCCATGACCAACACATCGGTAGGAATTTATACAGTCATGGATCCCTACAGCCCCATGAGCAACACATCGTAAAAATAGGGCTTTAACTCATCATAGAGTAACCCCCCACCAGGGTAGGCAATCATGGAACCCCTAAAATTCCATGGTGCGTCCAAATACTTATGATGCATGAATGCCTTTAATTCTCTTTATCATTTAACATACCATGATATTAATATTTCCAAAACCACTTGGAAAACCACAAGTCCCCAAAGGACACATCACATATAATAATTTTCAGAATCATGGATTTACTGTTTCAACCACATGTAACAATAACCACAAGGCATTCATGTACATATATATTAATTATGTCATTCATAATTATTCACCACCAAAATATACAACTGTATGATACTCATTAAAACGTAACAACATCAATAATAAATCATAATCACTCAAGAGTTTAATAATAAATTGTTACTCATAGAGAAAATATCATTTTCATTCATAATAACCATTATAATTAACTTTCAGTATTTTCAACATCAACATACTCTAGTAAAACAATCATAACATGAGCCAATCATAACCTTTTCATGTGATTCCACTTTCTATAGCTTAATAATACAATTATCTACAACTTTCATGAAGAACACAATTTCAAATTCCAAACAGAATTACCACTTATTCACGAAATACCACACTGCCTCAAGGTGAGTTTTCCAAAACATACATATATTAGTAATTTGAACGTTTCTGGAGCTACAAAAATGATTTTGGCATGAAACCAGTTCTAAATTATACTTAACACAAATATCTACAACTTTCATGAAGGCGCCAACCACTAATTCTCACCACAAAATTCCCAGTTTTAAAAATAAGATTCGGATTTCATAGTTAACAGATTTTCATCATGAACATACTTCTGTATTTTGAGCATATCTAGAGCTACAAGCATCTTTTTAACTCAAAACCACTTTCTATAGATTTTTAACATAAATATCTATAACTTTCATGAAGACATCAAAGTCTAAAAACGTATGTATAATTCCCAGAATATTCATATATGCACAAAACACAAGATAAGTATTTCAATCGGACATACTGTAGTATTTTGATCATAACTCATGTTATACATATCCAATTCAGTCGGTTCAGGTCTTAAAATTCACATAACAAGAAGATCTACAACTTTGATGAAGACACCGATCACTAATTCTCACCACAAAGTTCTCAGTTTTAAAAATAAAATACGTATCTCAAGTTAACAGATTTACAGCTTGGACATACTTCAGTAATTTAGGCATAACGCGAGCTACAAAAATCATTTTGACTTGAAAACACTTTCTACAGATCCATAACACAAATATCTACAACTTTCATGAAGACATCAAAGGCTGATTATACATGTATAAGTCCCAGAATTTTAATATATACACAAAACATAGGATAAATATTCCACTCAGACATGCTGTAGTAGTTTGGCTATAACTTTTGATAGACATATCCAAATCAATTGATTCAAGTCGAATAATTCACATAACAAAAAGATCTACAACTTTGATGAAGAAGTCAGAATCAAATTCATACGTTTTCAGTTTCACAATTGAGCAACAAGATACAAAAATAAAATTGGAATCCTAGGACAGCATACAATTCTACCCATTTCATAATCATTCACAACCCTGTCCCCTCTTACCTTAATGAAGGTTCCTAAAGTAGTTGAAAGTGTTGTATTATTGTCCTAGCTTCAGATCAAGAGTGAACTTGATGGAGAAAGTGAAAGAAAATAAGAGAGACTTCACTAACTTTAGCTTGTTCTAAGAATTCAGACTTGGGAACAAGATGTAGTGTTGATTTAATGATGCAAATGACAAGTGGGGGACAAGATTTTCATAATGGGATTGTAGTGGGATGTTAGATGCATGAATTATGGTGATAATAGAGGTTTTAGGTGAGAAAAATAAGCTGTATTGTTGACCATTTCCGCAGCCTACATAATGTAGCTTGTATGATTGAAGTAAATATCAACTTTGACACTGTTTCGGTATTTTAGGTATATCTCTCTCATATATTAATGGATTTTAACAAATTTGGTCTAGTTGGATATCTAAGACAATGGGGAACAACTTTGTAGTTTACCACTTTTTCAAATTCGGACTCTAACAAGGTATTACAATATGTACAAGATGATATGATTGAAGTAAAATATCAATTCTGACACTGTTTCGGTATTTTGGGCATATCTCTCTCATATCTTAATGGATTTTAACAAATTTGGTCTTGTTGGAAAGATAAGAAAACGAGGAACAACTTTTTAGTTGACCACATTTCCAAATTCGGACTCTAACTAACAATTAAAATGTGTACAAAATGATGAATTTTGAGTGGAGTATGTGGCAATTTGATGAGAGTAATTGAAAAAGCCAAGGAAATTAATAACTAAGGAAATAGGTAATAAATTATTTGATTAACTTTTATCGAAGGTATAAAGTTAAAATTATTTACCATGGTAAAAGGTTAAATTGAAGATGTTGTCCTAACCAAAAATTTATGTAGAAAGTTGAGATAAAATGGATAATATCATTGATGGTCTAAATCAAAATGATTATACATGAGAATAAAATTTTTAGAATGTTACATTAGTAACTAGCCGTTGGATTAGCCGTTGGACTAGCCGTTTATGACCGTTGTAACTCTCCCTCCCTTGCTTGCTTATAAATTCTTATTCCATTCTCACTTCCTATCACAACTTCAAGGTTTCTTAGTTTCTCTCTTCTATCTAATTTCTTCAATCTTTTTCTCAAGTACTATCATACTATTCGATGGCTAACCTTCCTAGAAGTAAGGAAGAACGAAGTCGGGATGGACTACAGGTTGTGGTAACAAGTGCCTCACTTCTTATAATCGTTATGATTATTTCTCTAGTTTGGATAATTTTTGTATTGCCAAGACTCTTAGACCTCTATCTATGATATACTAGATGTTCTATTTTATTTTCCTTAATGTAATCGTGTATAATAAATTATCCTAGTGAGAAAGGATAAATATGTCTTAGTCCATGTTGTACTTGTTTATCTAGTTAAATCCTTGTGGTCTTTGCTTCATGATAATCCAGGGTATGTAATCATTTCTTATTGTCTTCTATAATGAATTAAATATTCCTTAACTAAGTGATTGCACATTCCATTATAATTGACTACAACCATTACATATATTTGATAAATTCTCCAATCTTAAATGATCACAAATCACTACGTTGACTTAGAAATACTCACTTGAATTTTTTTTTTATGGGTAACTAAGACTTATGTAATTCTCTTTATAGGAAAATCAATAAGTAAAGGTTCATATATACTTCCTCATGGTTTACTAACACATTTCTTTATTTTAAATCTACAATGGTCATTACATAACAATGATTTATATCAGGTATGTATATTCGTCGAACAAAATCGATGACTAAAAGAAAATAACTTGATAAACATGTATCATATTGTTAGGAATCACAAATATATTTTATGTCACAATTTCTAAATATTAAACCAATATCGATGTCTTCCAAAGATCTATAATGCTTATTTTAGGTCATTCATTGATATATTTATCACAATAAATCAATTTAAAAAAAATTCAAAAATATATGGTTAATTACATTCGATGTCACAATCATAAAAGTTTCATTAATTCATATATTTACACACATAACCATCATATATATTATTCAATCGTAGACATCATAAATGAAAACTTCATCAAATCAAACAATAATTAACATATTTTATATGTTATACAAAAGAAGAATCAACACAAATAGCCAGAGATACAATTCCTAATATGATTATTTGTTATATCAAACAAGTTATAAATTATCATATTTCTTTCATGAAGCATACATCCACACATTTTTCTTTTCAAAATATATCACCAAAGGACAAAACTATGATTCTATCTTAACAATTTATTATACTAGTTTGAGATTACAACAGTTATCTACCCATTGGAATTCTAATTCACACAAGTATCTCTACAACTTCAAGGACATGGTAAGGAATATCCTAATAGAATTTATTGAGTTTATCTCCATTTCTCCATATACCACATTAACCCAAGGTTAAATTCGTTGATCTTAACATCCTTCTTTTGACATGTCTTTCACTACTTAGTGCAAATCATTCGGGGTGATCAGTCCCGATAGTTTATAACTAAGTAGTCAAAGTCACGACAGCTCCAGTCTAGAATTCATACCAAAATATTTCTAAGAATTTTCTATTGTCTTATCTCCCTTGTTGTCTCATACCATATTGTAAAACAGGAAAATGTTAGAATATTTCACTATCACATATTAATCAGAGAATCAAACACCATACAATATATTTGGAATAAAAGGAAATAACTGCATTAGTTAATTTACCTTATCATTCCACCATACATTAAGGCCCATACTTAAACAATGTCAAGAAAGACTTCAGAATGGCCAGTTTCTGATAATCCCTGCAATAACATTTTTCAAGTAACAGGCTATAAAGTTCTAACTTATACTTCTTATGAACTTAAAATTAGTTCCTTCTTTCTATACTCCTAATTTTTCTTCACTTACTTCTTACCATTTACTCTAATAAAATTTCCTCTTTTCTCAACCATAAAATCTCTTGTCAAACTTAACTATCAGAGTACACTAACACGCTAGTAAGACCATACCACAAGCCGGTTTGGATTGAACTGCTCTGATACCACTTTGTAACACCCCCTTATATACACGAGATAAAAAAAACTTTTAGAAAGATATACATATTTATCACTCTTTATCTCGTGTATACAAGGACGTATATACATCTGATTTCCTTTGAATATTGAAAGTAAAAAAAAATTATCTTTCAATATTTGTCCATAATGACAAAATAATTTATAGAAATCATAAGTGATAAATCATTACAATATTATATCTGAATGAAAGAGTTTATCAAAGTTTAACCTTTACCTTGTTACAATTATCTACTTGATATTGTAATAAGGCAAAATAAAACTAAACTATACCTCTACTACAAATGTGAACAAACATTTCCTAGTCCTTGAACCATCGAGTTTTTGAATCCTACTCTTGTCATATCTCTTCATCTAATCGATTGAGGATGAGACCACTTTATCCTCTTGTAATTACATATCCTTCCATCTTGGACTGCTAGCTATATATCATATAACATATATTTTGGACACAAAAATTCAAACAAGAAGGAGTGAGAAACAAAATATAATATATTACAGATAAGACATAAGCATAAGGGTTTTCACAAACTAATATAGTAATATCAATCATAATCTCATATACAATCAATTATGAATATAGGGTTTCCACATACATAACACTTATATTTTCATTCATAACCATCCATATAGAATGTCACAATCACATGAATGTTATGTAATGCTTATGCTACTATCTCATTCAGTTTATGCATGTGGGCCCTTAAAGTTTTAGTTTGCACTGGGCCAACCAGGAGTTTACACTGTTTCATAAATTCTGGATAATAATAACATAAATGCCTTCATGGCATATGAACAGCTCAACTGGCGTGGAAACACTTAGAGACTAGTCAGACTGAGAAAGTTTTTATTGTGAAAGTACCCGACACTAGGGAGCGACCCCAGGTCACCTGAAGCACCCTTTCACACTCTCTCATCCCAAGGCTCGCAATTAAGCCTCCTCTAATGTATCCTCGGTTTCTATAATCCGTCCCCAGGCAATATCACATCTCATTTCTCTTTAATGATTCATGATGCATGAACTACTCGCATATTTAGTTGGTTAAGGCTTTTAGAAACTCAATTATTAAATACCATAAAGGTTCACAAAATCATCACAATAAACTGTACATTTCCATAAGTTCTTCTTTGAACTTCTGTTATACTGAAATAATTTAGTATAGTCTTCAAATTCAGATCTTACCAAAATTGAGTTTCCAAGCCTTAAATATCTCAAAGCTTTCTCTTAAAAATCTTCACATATTTACATAATCTTTCTCAATTTGAATCTTAACTAGATTGAGTTTTTGAAATCTCCACAAAATATTCTTTAGTTATTTCATTGGGGAAAACCAAAATAATTTACTTTAAACTTCTAATTTCTAAGAAAATAATTTAAAATCATTAACTAAGAATACTTAAAACTATAAAAATTTTCTTTAATTCAAGAATTAATTATCTCAACCTCTGATTTTCATAAAATAGCTTATTTCTAATACTAGATTTTATTATAGAGATTAAAAATAAAGTTAATAAAAATTATTTCTAAGAAGAAATAAAAGACTAAAATAATTATAAAATACTTTCTCTTGGAATAAAAATTTAAAGAGTAAGGTAAGAAAATTCTTACTGAGTTTTAACTTTCCGTCATGCTTGCTATATGCTCAAACTTCATATCACAAGGTCATCAATCATTCATCAACCACAATCAAGTATAGTAATCTCATCAATCACAATCAAATATCATCAATCATAATTACATATTATTAATCACAGTCTAATATTATAAATCACAATATCATTAATCGAAATCAAATATAATTAATTATAATCAAGTCAAATCAACTAAATATCGCTTATAAATATAATTCAAATTTTTTAATGGTTATTTAAATTAGTAGATTTGATTTTGAGTTCTTATAGTCCATTCCTCGCACAGGTCTATATAAGTCCATATATCCAGTCTTCGCATAGGTATAGTTCAGTCTAGACAGGTCATAATAGTCCAAGTCCTTGCATAGGTTTAGTTCGATCCATATAGGATATAAAAATCCAAGTCCTTGCATAGGTTTAGTCCAGTCCGTATAAGTTATAATAATTCAGATCCATGTATAGATATTTCAGAATAAGTTACACAATATATTAAATTTATTATAAATTTTAAGTTGAGAAGTTATTACTTTAAAATAATAATATTATTAAATTTAAAAGTAGGGGACTCCTCCCTTTATTCTTATGTCTTTCATATTATATTCTTATCTCACTCCCCCTTACCTCTTGTATACCGATTCGTTATTGAAAATCCATGCGCGCCTCGTCTCCGAGTTCTAAAACATACCAATTTCATTTTAATATAATTACAAGATAAAAATTAAGATTACAACTTAAAATAAAAAAAAAATGGTAAATTTTGAATAGTGAATAGTAACAGTAAATAGTAATAGTAAATAGTAAAACGTGAATAGTAACAGTAAATAGTAAATCGTAAATAGTAATGGTAAATAGTAAATCGTGAATAGTAACGGTAAATAGTAAAACGTGAATAGTAAAGGTAAATAGTAACAGTAAAGGTAAATAGTAATAGTAAATAGTAATTTACTATGTGAATAGTAATTTACTATTGAAATAGTAATTTACTATTGAAATAGTATTACTATGCAGAATAGTAACTTAAAATAATATTATTTCCAGTATAATAACAGATTTCTAAAAACGATATGAAAATAACCCAAAAAATATAAAAGTGAGGTATTCGTACCTTAGAATTTTAGCAGAACCTTCTTCCAAAAAAAATTATTTCTCTCTCTCACTTCCACCACTATCTCACTAGCACTACTATATTAAGAAAACTTAATCTGAAATTGTGAATTCTAAAGAAGAAATCCTTCGGTATTTATAGGAAAAAAATTTACTATGCATTCCATTATTTTAATATACAAGTACTATGCATTTTTGAATTTTTTATTCCTGGTTACTGTGCATCTTTTGAAAATTTCATACATGCATAGTGTTTTGCATAGTAACTGTCGGCAAAATTATTAAGTCAAATAGTAACCCTTCACTCGGTATATTTTAAATATTCAAAATGAGTCCTTTTTGAAATTTAGCGATATTATATCAGTCCTCACTAATTTTATAATAAGTAATATAAAGCTGAAATTTTAAAAATCTAAAATTTTCTGTTAATAAAAATTTATTGATACGTTTCTAATTTTTTAACGATTAGAAAAAATCAAGATTTTTCTCAAACCGATAATTTTTAGATAAGTCTACTTGAAATGGATTTTAGAAAATTTTCTTATAATTTAACTTTACATTCTTATAAATATTTTTAATTTTAAGCAACTTTATATGAATTTAAAATTATTTAAAATATATTATTTTATTAAAATAATTCAAAATTTTCAAAAAATTCCAGAAAATCATAAATATTATGTAGATCAAAAAGTTCAAAAGAACCATAGTCTAATTCCTTCAAATTTTATTTTAAAATTCTAATAAGAGTTAAATCTTAAATATGTAAAAAAAACAAAAATATAACAACATAAAATAAAAATGGTGAATAATAAGGATATTAAAAATTCTTAATATAATTTTCTTAATTAGTGAATACTAATTAAGTCACTTTAAAATTCTCATTCAGAAATATTTTCATTTTTTTATTATTATTATTTTAAAAAAAACAAATAATAAAAATATAAATACCAAAATTTCAAAAAAAATGATAATAATAAACTAACTTATAGTAAGTATTTTTCAAGAAATATATATTAATATCTATTTCCTATTTGTGATGAAAATAGGATGTTACAATTGCAAGTAATAACTTAGGGGTATTTAGGTAGTTTCCTACGTCCAGTTAATTTTTAAACCAACTGAGTAATTAACAGTTACCCAAATCTCACCCCAGTAAATCTTAAAAATTAACTTAACCGCCTAGGTATAATTAACTTATTCAATTAATTATTTGGCCAATTTAAATTATCCAAAAATTAATTTTAGGGATGTTACAGAATTAACTGTTTAAAGGTTAATTTTTAAAATCAAAATTGAAACTTCAAAAGAATCTTTAGTGTATTTCAAATTTAAATTGCAAAAAATAATTTAAAATATGGTGTGGAAAGCTAAAACTTATGCTACAAAAAATACTTTTTAAGAATAGTTTCCTAAATTTAACTTAATTATTTTTTATTCCATTTTTAACTTGTGCTACAAAAGATAATATCATCTACTTTTATTTGTCGCTCAATTTATTGTTTCCCTGATAGATATTTTGATTGTCTAATTTTATCTATCTCTCGATTTATTATTTGTCACTTTTATCAACGACCAAACAAGTGTTATGTTTGATATAAATAAATGAAGAAATTATGTTATAATATAAATTAATAAAAGAAAAAAATATGTACTCATTAAGGAACCTCAATTTTTTCATTAAGGAACCTTAATTTTTTTCCTTAAAAAAATAAAAAGAAGTGCATATACATACATATATATATATATTAATGAGGGTGAAATCATATTGAAGACAACAATTTTTACAAAGATAATATTAAAAAGAATGAAATTACCTACTAATAAATTTAGATTATAATTCTCATCACATAGAATAGATAAATATATGAAAAACAATAATAAAATTTACCTACTAACAAATTTACATCATAACTAATCACATGTAGGACTCGTTTGGTTCCCGTTTTGTATTATTAGCCAAACAGAGACGTAGAAGACAAATATTACAAAAGAATGAGCCAAAAATCGACATAAATGGTTGATGTTGGAATTTTCTATCTCATGCCTCCGACATCAGCCCAGGTAATTTTTATTTTAGCCCCAACACCAAAAACATCTACAAAAAGTTAAAAAAAAAGAGCTATACGAGGGTGAAATCATATTGAAGCAAACAACAAAATTACCTATTAACAAATTTGGATTACAACTCTCATCACATATAGTAGACAAATATAACAAATAAGTGTTATATTTGACATAAATAAAAGGAGAAATTATGTTATAATTGATATCAATTAATAAAAGCAAAGTATGTATTCATCCACAACAAAGTCTCAAGGAACCTATCTTTTCCTTGACACCACCATCAATACAAATTTCTTTTTATAAAATCTTATTAAAGGCAACAATTTTTCAAAAATAAGATGAAAAATAATGAAATTACCTACTAACAAATTTATATCATAACTCTTATCATATATAATAGACAAATATATGGAAATACAATAATAAAATTAGCTACAGACAAATTTGGATAATAACTCCTATCATATATAATAGACAAAGATAGTAAAAGAACAGGCAAAAAATTAGCATATATGGTTAATGTTGCCGTTTTCTATCTCATGTAGTAACCCCCTTGATTTTTAGGGCAAGTCTCTAAGGCCCTGAACTTGTGAAGGCAGTTGTGTGTTTTTGTGGAAGTGTAAGCTCTGCCCAGACCTGTACCTAGGATTGTGTATAGCAGAATCCTGTATATTAAATATTATGAGTGGCGAGGGTCTGTATTTTGGTTTTTGTGAGAGGCAATGATAAATTGAGACTTCCTAAAGATAAGATAACCCTGTAGAAAGTTGTTTGGATAGAAATTAAGTAAATGTCACCAAGCAGGAAGAGTTCTGCCAATAATACGAAGTTCAACATACAATCGCTTTCAAGTTACTAGACTTCTGCCTTTAGTCTGGAACCAAACTCTTCCCAAGTCACCTCTGATTCTAAATATTTTCCCCAACACTTTCAATATTGATTAAATTTGTTAATCAACAGATTCTGCAGATTTAATTGTGTTTTGACATTTGTCATCGAAAAATGTTGAAAGATGTAAATTAATTTTCGTTTGTTCACATGTTGTATTAATACTCTGTATTTGGGCTTGAAATTGAGCGCTGAGAATTTCCAAAGACCCTAGGTAACAGGGAAGGCTATAAGGTTAAAACTATTAGTCAAAATCCACTGTCTAATTAATTCCCTAAGACTTGTCAAAATCTTGGCTCTGTTTTCCTTGGTCTTGTTTATTCCAAGTGCAAAAAATTTTACGCATGTACCATTGTTTCCAACATAACTTAGCCTCCCGATATCGGATTCAAGTGATTTTTGTCTTGAAATCTTTGTAACAAAATTTTGCACAATTCCTATAAAGACCTCGAAGTCCAATTTTGAACACACAACTCCTAGTTTTTATTTTAAGATTCCAGACAAGGAACTCACGTAACAAATGCATACCTTTCAATGTTTTACATATAACTTTCTCTATGGTTATCGGAATTAAGTATTTCTTATCTTAAAATTCTCGTAACGAAATTCTCTATAATTCTTATGAAGATCCCAAAGGCTAATTCTAAACCCATGATTCCCAGTTTTTATTTTTCACCACTTTTTCAAGATTTCACGTCCCACCTGAACACATTTTAGTATTTTGAGCATAACTTTTATTATAGTTGTTGAAATTAGGTGATTTTTAGCTCGTTGGAAAGAGAAAAAGATAAAAAACAACTTTGATGTTCATTATTTTACCCAGTTCACGAAGAATAATACTTAAAATGTCATGGAAAAAGAAGCACGTGAATTGCCACCACACAGCCCATGTGTCTTCACTCCATGCACTAATGATTCCATGCTCATCTAGCCCTTGTCACCTTGCTTTCCACTCACCCAGCACCATTCATAATCATTACTACCTTGGTGGAACAATCAAGAATCATAATTATGTTTGCCACCAAGAGACAATGTCACATGATTATCTTATTGTTCATCAAATTTTAGCAATAAACCTTATCATGTATTTATATATTGCATTGTCATTGTTGTGTGTGACTTGTTCCCATCTAGCATCCAGACATCTCACATGTAAAATTATGTATTTTTCTTATCCACCAAGCCATTTGAATTAGGCCATAAGCTACCTAATATATATATTTCAATTACATGGGCATAATGCTTTGCTTCATATTTCTCTTCAACATGCCATATTCTTTCTCTACACTTCATGCTTCAACACTTCACTCCTTCAAATTCTCCTTATCATCATTAAGAAAACAAGAGAAGTCAAGGGTAGAAATGGCATCACGATGGGAGAAAGAAGATGGATGAAGCATGAAGTAAAATAGGAATAGAAGATGAAATGGTGGCACGAGGTGGAGGTTACGGTGGTGTATGGTGGCTGTTTGAAGGAGTGAATTTGGCGATGATGAGGAGAATTTACCATAAAACCGCCACCATACACCACCGTAACCTGCACCTCGTGCCACCACTTCATCTTCCACTCCTATTTCACTTCATGCTTCATCCATCTCCTACATCCCACCATGACATCATTTCCACCCTTGGGCTTCTCTTATTTTCTCAATGATGATAAGGAAAATTTAAAGAGTGAAGTGCTAAAGATTGAAGTATGGAGAAAGAATATGGCATGTTGAAGAGAAATGTGAAGCAAAACATTATGACCATGTAATTGAAATATATATATATATATATATATTAGGTAGCTTATAGCCTAATTCAAATGGCTTGGTGGATAAGGAAAATGCACAATTTTACATGTCAGATGACTGAATGCTGGATAGGAATAAGTCACACGGCAATGACAATGCAATATATAAATACATGATAAAGTTTATTACTAAAACTTGATGAACAAGAAGATAATCATGTGACATTGTCTCTTGGTGGAAAGCATAATTATGATTTTGGATTATTCCAACAAGGTGGCAATGATTATGAATGGTGTTGGGTGAGTGGAAAGCAAGATGGCAAGGGTTGAATGAGCATGGAGTCATGAGTGCATGGACTAAAGACACATGGGTTGTATGGTGTTAATTCACGTGCTTCTTTTTCCATGAAATTTGGAGCATTATTTGTGATGAATTGGGCAAAATAATAACATCAAAGTTGTTTCTTATCTTCTTCTCTTTCCAACGAGCCAAAGATCATCTAATTCCAACAACTATAACAAAAGTTATGCTCAAAATGCTAAAAGGTGTTCAGGTGGGACACGAAATCTTGAAACAGTGGTGAAAAATAAAAACTGGGAATCATGGGTTCAGAATTAGCCTTCAGGGTCTTCATAAGAATTGTAGGGAATTTCGTTGCAAGAATTTCAAGATAAGAATTACTCAATTCTAATAACTATAGAGAAAGTTATGCGTAAAACACTAGAAGGTGTGCATTTGTTATGCAAATTCCTTGTCTTGAATCTTAAAATAAAAACTGGGAGTTATGTGTTCGGAATTGGACTTTGAAGTCTTCATAGGAATTGTGGGGAATTTTGTTACGAAGATTTCAAAACAAGAATCACTTAATCCAATATTGGGAGGCTAAGCTTACGTTGGAAAAAATGGCACATGGACAAAAATTTCTACACTTGGAACAAATGGGACCAAGGAAAACAGTCAAGATTTTGACAAGTCTTAGAGAATTAATTAGATAGCAGGTTTTGCCTAATAGGTTTAACCCTATAGCCTTCCCTGTCACTCAGGGTCTTCAAAAATTCTTGGCGCTTAATTTTGAGCTAAAATACAGAGTGTCAATACAACACGTGAACAAACAAAAGTTAATTTACATCTTTCGACGACAAAAGTAAGAACATAAAATTAAATTTGCAAAATCTGTTGACTAACAAATTTAATCAATATCAAGAGTGTTGGGAAAATATTTAGAATCAGAGGTCACTCAGGCTTCAAAGTTTGGTTCCAGACTCAAGGCAAAAGTCTATTGACTTGAAAGCAATCGTATATCAAACTTCGTATTATTGGCAGAATTCCTCCTGCTTGGTGACAGTTACGTAATTTCTACCCAAGTAACTTTCTATAGGGTGATATTACCTTTAGGGAGTCTTAGTTCATCTCTGCCTCTCATAAAAACCAAAATACAAAACCCCGCCACTCACAATATTCAATATACAAGATTTTGTCATACACAAAATCCTAGGTACAAGTCTGGGCGAAGCCTACACTTCCATAGAAACACAACAATACCTGCCTTCATAGGTTTAGGACCTTAGATTTCTCTAAAAATCACGAATGTTACACATGCCTTCCACATCAAGGACATTAATTTCTCTTTTAGCTCCAACACCTAAAACATCCACAAATTTTAAAAATTGAAATAAAAAAAAATAAAATTACCTACTAACAAATTTAGATCACTATGACTAAAGAATAAATTCATCAGAGACCGAAATAGATAGTTAATGCCACCATTTGCTACCTCATGTCATATTTGTCCCAAATAAATGTTATATTTGATATAAATAAAAGAAGAAATTATGTAATAATTGATATAAATTAATAAAAGCAAAAAATATATACTCATTTACAACAAGTCTCAAGAAGCCTTATCTTTTCCTTTACACCATCAGCAACAACATAAATGTCTCTTTTGGCTCCAACGCCCAAAACATCTACCAAAAATAATAAAGGTTGGAAATATATGATCATGAAATCATATTGAAGGCAACAAGTTTTTTAAAAAATAATATGAAAAATAATGAAATTACCTACTAACAAATTTAGATCACGACTCATCACATATCACATGCAATGGACAAATATATGAAAAACAATAATAAAATTAGTTACTAGCAAATTTGGATCACAACTCTCATCACGTAACAAAAAATATAGGTCGGAAATCAGCGTAGATGGTTGATGCTGGCATATTCTATCTCATGTCTTCAACCTCAGAATTTCTCTTTCGCCTCCAACACCTAAAACATCTAAAAAAATAAAAAATAAAAAAGATGCATATGAGGGTGAAATTATATTGAAGGCAATTTTTTTAAAATAATATTAAAAAAACAATAAAATTACCTACTATCAAATTTGGACATAATAACCAAAGACGATAAAGGATTGGGATCATCAGAGATCAAAATAGATGATTAATGCTGACATTTGATATTCGGAGTCTCTGGATTTCCAACTTTTAAAGACTGGTATATATTATTAAGCATAGGTTTCCTAATTATCTCATGCCTTGTTTGTTCATTTAATCGTTAATCCAATGTTTTCTAAGCTATGAATTAGACAATTGTCATGGAAATGAGTAATTATGACAATAGTAACAACTGGTAAAGAGTAATTACTCACATAACAAACGTCATATATATTAATTATTTGAAGGGAAAGAATAACAGTATTATAATAAATAACACTTGTATACACTTATTTTTTTTATTAAATTGGTTCATATTTAAAAGATTTGACCAATTAATTAATCCAATATTAACAGTTTTTGTTTGTCATGGACTGTGAGAAAAATATATAATAATGTATAATTAATTAATTAATACTATATAATATATTAGAATATTTAATATATAAGAAACTTTTTTTAAAATGGAGATACTATATAATATATTAGAATTTTTAATTGATAGGAAACTGAATTGATTTCGCGTAATAGTTAGAGTCGAAAGTAACATTTAGTTATATTTCTTTATAATATATGACCAATTAATTAATCAATATCAATTCATAACAAAAACCTATGAATAATTAATATACATTTAATTAATTAACGTATTGTTTCTCTCGAAGCGTGAGAAAAGTATATAATAAAATATAATTTATTAATTAAATGTATACTATATTAGAATATTTTATATATAAGAAACTGAATTTATTTTGTTTTTGTAAACGGAGATACTATATAATATATTAGAATTTTTAATAGATAAGAAAATGAATATATTTTGAGTAACATCTAGAGTCGAAAGTAACATTTAGATATGTTTATTTAAAATATTTGACCAATAATTAATTAATTCATTCATAACAAAATGTATAGACAATACGTGTGTGTGTGTATATATATATATATATATATATATATATATATATATATATATATATATATATATATATATAATTAATTTACTAATTCATATCTTCTTTTGTCAATTTCATATTTTCTTTTATTCTAGTTGCTATGAATGAAACCTTCTATGGAGATTTGCTCATTAATTGGCTCCTCAACAATAACCATTATTCATAATAATTAATATCCCAAGCATGACAACAAATTTTTCTAGTATGCAAATTATAGTTAAAGGAAAAAAAAAACAAATGAATAGTTGAGATATGATATTATAGTTAGTCTGTTGTAAGTATTATTTGTGTGGCTCATTTTTATAAATTGATATTATTGATTTTAACTTAAAAAATTATTTTATTGAGAAACTTATATTATTAATAAATTATATAAATATTAATTTATCAAAAATTAGAATATAATCCATGTATATATTTACACACATAAAATGTATATTATTGATCTTTAAATTTAATTAAATATTAAAATTTTTAATTTAATTAAATATTTTAATTTTTAATTTTTAACTTTAATTTCATATTATGCACATACATAGTAATTAGTTTATTTTTTAAGATTACAATAACTAAGGTTTGTGAATGAGATTGATGTTTCTGTAAAATGGATAACTGATGCATGACCTACATTTGATAATTTTATATCATTTTTAGTGTTACATTATTTTTTGTACTAATTACAATTGGTTCAATGGTAAGATGTTTGATTAACCTCTTGAACCTTACGTTTTTGTTTTCTTAATTTAATTTTTTTAATAAAAATTTTAAAATTGCATACTCACTTTAAAAGTCACATACTTGAATATGTCACATTTTATAATCACCATCCTCTTTTGGTACATGATTTTCCATTACAAAAATTGGTGGCTCAAACTTTACCTTTGAAAAGAAAAATCAAGTTATTTCTTACGAGCATCATGAATTGGTCGATCAATATATGACCTTATACTACAATTTAATAACTGTACAAGAACAGTTTCTAAATGGGCCTTGAAAAAGTAAATTTTTTATATAAATATAAAAAAAAATTTACCGTGATAAAATATAACAATTTTCAATATTTTTCTTTTTATTCCTTAACCATTCTCTGAAGTCACCCCTTAAGATATCTCAAATTTCAAATATGAAGTAATGATTGCTTTCATCTTCACAATTAGCCAAAATATTTCCTTTATGTACTCTGTAAAATTGTTTCTAGGCACAAGACAAGTTTGTGGTCCTTGTGAATAGAGTAGTTGGTTGTACATGTACTACTCGGATCATTGGTACTAGTTTCAGATGCAGTACAACTGTACAAGTTTATAACTATATAAATGTCTGTTACATTATTGTCCCAGAAAAGCTTATTCTGATACGGATCCGAATTTTGAGCAATTTCGGTGTCAGCACCTACACCTCTGCTACTCTTTCTGTGGAAGCAGGTAATCCCTGTGTTCTCTTCTCTTTCTGTTGTACTGATGATGCAAAGTTTGCGAACAATGGACTTTTTCTGGTCTACGTAGTAGATGGTTGTGATGTATATTTTCTTGTTCTGAGCTTCTTTCTCTTTTGCTGGTATTTGTGTCGTTGAACCTGTTCATAGGATTTTTTTCCCCTTCTTTTCTTATCATATATGTTCTTATAGGTGTGTAGACTTTTTTCTTTTTTCTTAAGATTTTATTTTGGAAGATAAAAAATATTATTAATTAAGCCTTTAAACAAGATGTAAAAAGGCCAAAGAATACAAAACAAGATTTTCTTTTTCTTTTTCTTAAGATAAAAGACTTTTTTATTTTCTGATATAATATTCCTTTAGAAAACTGCGGAGAACATGAAATGGGAAAAAATGATATTGCCAAGATTCTAATTTTGTTTAGTATGTTTTCTTATTGGTGAATTTTTCATTTTGAATGTGAGAATTGGGACAAGTATCCCCAAGAGGCATTTTAATTCATGCCAAGAAATTTCTGAAAGATTGCAGTTTTCTTCAGGTTAAACTGAGAGATGGAACCACAACAAGAAATAGAGTGGAGTGAAGCTCAAAAGATTCCAATTAGCGTTGACCTTGTAGCCGTGGCTAAGAAGCAGCTTCAGTTCCTTGCAGCCGTTGATAGGAACCGTCACCTCTACGAGGGTCCTGCCCTTGAGAGGGCTATATATAGGTACTTTTAACATTCTAAGAAGTGTTTATTGCATTTGATGCTCATAGAGTTTTTTGCTTGGATGGTCTTAAAGAAGGATTTTTACATTCCTGCATTATTGATTATAATAAAGAAGGGAAATCATCTATATGAGTTCTCTGGATGAAAGGCCAGATTAGCCCCACCACTGCACAGAAATGTCATTAGTTTTGTCCCATGTAATTTTTGAAGTGTCATGTCTTCCACCTATCTGCAGTATTTCCCATGACATTGACAACATTGCAATGTAGGTGTCATGGATTTTCTCTTTTTTATATATTAAAAATGTTTATTTAACTTTTGACACTTTCTATAAAATAAGAAATTAAAAAATGAGAAAGTTTTGCTAATAATTATATTAGTCTTGTATTGAAAATCGAAAAATTGTATTTATGTAAATTTTAAATGATTTTTTTTATTTTTAATTTCTTATCTTATATACAATTATATGCAGATTAGATAAATTCATATTGAACAACCTCTTAATTTACAACAATGAAAGTGTGTAATCAGGTACAACGCTTGTTGGCTTCCCTTGCTTGCTAAACATTCCAAGTCTCGGATTTTTGAAGGGCCGTTGATAGTTCCTCTTGACTGTGAATGGGTTTGGCACTGTCACAGGCTCAATCCGGTAGGCTTCAGACTAGGAAATATTTGTGTACCCCTGATTATTGGAAGTCCTGTTGTTTGTTGAGATTGTTATTATACAGGTAAGGTACAAATCTGACTGTGAGGAACTCTATGGAAGGATACTTGACAACTTTGATGTTGTCTCTACTGTTGAAGGAATTTGTGGCAAGCAGACTGAAGAAATCTGGAATGAACAGTATCCTGATGAGCCCTACAATGCTGATTTGATTAATGTTTTCCCAGAGGATGTCTCTAAAAGGATTGCGGGGCTTGAAAAGTACACCAAATATGACCTGATTTCAGCTGCTAAGAGGCAGAGTCCTTTTTATTATCAGGTAAAGGAGTGTTTGTTCAGTTGTCCTATTTCACGTTGCACGACCAATTAAGTTGATACTTGCTGAAGACCTGATTTCAATGTTAGCATGATCAAGGTTGTGTTTAACCTGACTAGTCTTTGGTTTTATCAATGTGATTGGCTATATTTTGCATGGTTGCCAATAGATCCATGTGATTTCAAAATACCTTATTTTGAAGAATCTTAAGTTCAATTCTAAAAACATCCTAAATCGTATGACAGGATCTTTAAATGACATTAATATAATACATGGTGATATATGAATGCGCTGTTCAGTTACTGGTCTGATTGATTTAGTTGGATGACAAACAATGGTAGTATATAATGCTGTATCTACTAAATTGATTCTACATCTATTGTCTTTATGATAGGTATCAAGACCCCAAATGAAAAATGATCTCTTTATTGAAGAAGCTGTGACCAGATATAAAGGCTTTCTGTATCTTATCAAGAGAAACAAGGAGAAGGGGATAAAACGCTTTTGTGTTCCAACATATGACATTGACCTAATCTGGCACTCTCACCAGTTATATCCAGTTGATTATTGTAAAGACCTCAATGAAGCACTTGGAAAAGTATTGGAACATGATGATACAGACTCAGACAGAACTAAAGGAAAGAAACTGGATGTTGGTTTTTCTGGAACCACCAAACAGTGGGAAGACACATTTGGTACAAGATATTGGAAGGCTGGAGCAATGTATAGGGGTAACGCACCGTCTCGTATCACAATTAAACCTTTTTCATCTAGCATGATTTGCAAGAAGGTTGTTTCTTCCAATGGCCACCTACAAGAAATTTCACTACAAGATCACAAAGTTGTGGAGGTAGTTATCTCCTCTAATGTGCCATATATTACATATTTTAAGCTCTAGCTCTGAATTATGTGCATTCCATGCAACATTTACTGAGCCATGTACATATCATGAGAAATTTGTATTACTAAGTTGTTTCATGGGATCAATAGTAGGCAGGCAGTGTATCCATTCGAATCCTTCAAATAGTTGAGTGGTTAGCAGAGCTTTATCATAACAAGGATACTCTTTGAATTAACGACTGTTGGAAAATAGTCTGTAAAGGCTCTCTAACATGGGTTAAGATATAATAAGAAGCAAGCTGGGCATATTATATTGTATTGCAATAACGGATTGACTTTTGTGCTGCTACTAATGTAACTTAGTAACTAAATATTTTGTGTGCATTTGTTGTGTAGAGTAATGACAATCTTTCTTGATTTTGGAGAACTTAAGAGTATCATTTTTTTTAAATCAGCATCTTGCCACATTGTACACTTCTACATGTATATAGTCATAAGCAGATCATAAAATTAAAGAGCTATCATTAAAACAACTTCTGTTTATGTGAGATAGTTGTAATTTCCTCCTGCATCCAACCAGGTTCTCTTGGAGTTTGTTGGAGTTAAAAACTTACCAGAGGGACAAGAAGGAGATCTCTGTGTTTCATTTTCCAAATCACAGCCTGATGCATTCTTTGGTGCAAAAAGGAGACTAAGAATTTTGTCAGAGTCCCGAGAGAAACAAGTTGCATTTATCACATGCGAACCTACAGGAGAGCTGCAGTTTGAACTCGTGTCCCATTATTCTTCCAAGTTATCAATAAGAAGGTCAACAAAGATGCTGGGTTCTGCTTCATTCTCTATGCAAGACTATCTTGACCCAGTTTCAAAACTCTATGTAGAGAAATGGCTGGAGTTATTGCCAAGTGCTGGTACTATAAGCTCAAAGCCAATCTTGTTACGAGTAGCCATCTCGTTTACTGCCCCGGTTCCTGCTCCATATACACTCGAAATGACTCGTTCTCGTCCATTTTCAAAAAATACATGTCTCTTCAACCTTCCTGTTAGGCCTCAACATGCTAAGAGCTGGACACATGTCACAGATGAAAATGGCACCAGAATCATCAGCCTCCAAATGAGGTATAGTCTTTGCACTTTATGACTGATATTAATCAGAAGCTCCCTGTCAAAATGCTTGCATCATTTTCTTATAAGCATGTTGAGGACTGGTTTATTGATGATTTACGGTTTTTCCAATGTAAGCCCCATATGATACATTTTAAGAAATTAAAAAGTGAAAGTCTTTTTTTCATAATTATGTTGGATCAGCCTTGGAAATTAATTACAGAGAGATTGTATTAAACACAATTTTCAATACAGACTTTCCACCTTTGATTTTTTAAAATGTGCCCTGCAGCGCACATTAGAGAAACCTTCAATGGCATTTGAATAATGTTCAAATTCAAACTACCAAGTGCTTGCAGGCACCTAATTCCTAGATTATCAATTGTGTAGTTCAGTCTAAAAAAATGTGTAAATTGAAAGTTGATTTCAATTGTCACTATAGCTGCACCTTTCTCTATGTAGATGTTTGAGGTTCACCATTCTGTCCTAGTTTGTTGTAATAAACAGTTGAGAGATGTTTAGTCCTAATGGATATAAGTCACAGTTTCTTGATACCCTTTTCAATACAAATTTTTGCCTTCAATCATATTTATGCAAAATCTTCAGTCTGTAGGAGGTCCTTGAGCATAAATTTATTTAGGCACAGATATATTAGATGTTAAAAAAATGGTAGATAAATAAATACCCATAGAAGAGAGAGAGAGGATACTTACACAAAGATCACTTGAGATTTCAATTGAACCAATTGAGCTTAATTATCGTCTTACATCTAACTTTCTGTATGTTGCTTTATAATTTAGCAAGGGAATGAAGATCTGATTTGTCATTCATGTTTGAATTCCATATATTCTGTCTTCCATATAGGTAATCCAGAATTACTGCCACTCATGATCAGCTTTTATTGATTAATTGAGCTCAATAATGGTCTGTCCTATCTCTGATTACATTTTAGGAGTTTGAACAATGCCAAGAACAAAGGAAACCCAGGAAAGGAGGTTGTTGGCCTTATGAAATCTGGTGAAACTTGCATTCTTGCTGAATTTATTGGAAATGGGTGGTCTATTTTGGAGAATACCTGGTTGTTTCGTCTTCCAAACAAATGCACAAATGAAGGCCATCTCTTTGAGCTTATCGGTACAAAGACGGTATGCATTGATTCTAAATTATTCTGTTTTAAAAGTATCTGAGAATTCTCTTGGATCTTCATTGCATGCCAGTCACAACTGGTTCTTCATTTGATTGTTCAAAAATCCCTAGTGACCTGTACATTTTTCCAGCGGCACAGAGTGCATTAGCTGCTCAATGTAAGATTGTTGAAGATGAAACAGTTGGGAAATGGGATGGATTCAAATTTCTAACATTAAATTCTTGTGGTTTTTATTACAGGTGAAAATTTTCGAGGGAAGAAAGCTTGACTATGAACTGAGACACCATGGGAAACAGGGAAATGAAATGGACTTCTTAACAGCAGTTGAGTTCTCCACGGAAGAACCATATGGCAAAGCAGTGGCATTGCTTGACTTGAAATCTAGACTTGTCACGGTACTGCCTTACTTTCTTGCTAATCAAACAATAAATATTCATTGAACTTAGAAGATTCAATCATTTCCTTAATCCTTGTGCATAACTTTAAACGATTAAGAAAAAAGTGGAGGGAGTAATAAACATCTTTAGGGTCATATTTTTGTTTAATAATTTATATTATTAGTTAATTTGCTTTCCGCTCTTTTTTAGGCCAAGGAAAAGTGGATGGTGTTGCCGGGAATCATTTTGGGTTTTATTGCTTCCAATACGATGAAAAGGGAAGGAAATGAAGGAATCATAGCTAAAAGTGAAGATTTTACGGTGAATGGCCCAAATGAGGATAATGAAAAGACGATCTTGAATGGAGTTGGGTTAAGCAGTAATGTGTATTGTGGAGATGATGGGATAACCAAAATATCTGGACTTAGTGGAGGATGTGGTAGTGGTTGTGGCAGTGGTTGTGGTAGTGGCTGTGGCAGTACAGTGAAAAGTGGTGGCTGTGGGGGCTGTGGAGCTGGTTGTGGTGGAGGGTGTGGAAATATGAAGAGTGGCAATTGCGGTGGTTGTGGTGGTGGTGGTTGTGGTGGAGGGTGCGGAAGTATGGTGAAGAGTGGTGGGTGTGGTGGATGCGGGGGAGGATGTGGAGGCTGTGGTGGAGGCTGTGGGAGTGTTCTTATGGATAGTAAACATGGTATTGGTGAACATTTGAATGAGGAATCAAACTATGTGAATGTAGAAGCAGTGGTTGCATGAAGCATGTTTCTATGATTATGTGTATTACCATTGTATATATGAACGTGTGTCTATGAAAGCTTCTTTTCTCTCCTATAGTCCTATTAAGGTCTTGAACGAAAAGTGCAAAAATAAATATGCTTAATATGTAACATGCTTCTCTCCTTTGTGCTTGCCCCGTATGCAAGGAAATTATGATATTTTAATGTGCTTAAATTCTACATGTGTTGCTGTCAAAAAAACCAATTCCACTTTGTTGCAAAATTTTTCTAATCTGAAAGCGTTCAGTTTTTATCCAAATCTCATTTACACTCATTTAATTTATTTTCTTAAAACTATCACATTACATAGTAAAGATTAAATATTTTATTCTTTTATATGTTTGAATTACCTAATTAACACATTAAAATATTTAGTTATTATAGTTACATGTATTAAATTTTCTAATTACTTTAATCATAGTTTTAAATTTATTGTTAATATTAACAAAGAAAGGAAACTGAACTTTTTTTAAAATAGAAAACTAAACTTCTTACTCCTCTTAAATATAAGTAAAAAAAAATTGTTCATATTTAGGGCCCAGGTCCAGGGAAATATATACAGGTATCCACATAGTTTAATTAATAGGTACATGTATTTAAAATAGCAATAAATTAAAACCATTATTATATAAAAGAATAAGAAATAATCTAAAAGTAGTCTTATAAAAAAGATTGAAGAGAATGATATATTTAAAAATACAATATTACAAGTAACTACACTAAATTTTGTACTGCAAATTCCCGTTGACAACTTTGTTTTGATTTGAGAAAATATTTTTTATTTTTTAATTATCAAATTATCATATTATTTTTAAGAAAAAAGTTTGTAAAAGAACAGTAGGAACATAAAAGAAAATTTGTTTTAAATATTTTCTGTAAAAAATTTTAAAATAGAAAATAAATTAATAGCTTTATAATTAAAAGAAAATAGAAAATAAAAACGAAGATTATATATCCTCAAATCAAACTGTCCCGTGTGAATTGACTTGTTGATTTAATGAAGAAAGACCATGATCATAGCTTTCAATAGTGAAATTCTCATAACTTGTTTTTGATATATTCTATATGTGTGTGTGTGGAACACGAATAAAACTTTGCCAATAATACACAATGTGATAAAAAAGAGCATAAAAAATTTGTATATATTACGAGCATTTCTTATCCTACTATTGATAATTTTCTTTCTTCTCGGCGTTGTCACCTTTAATACTTATTTCTCTGAAAAGACTATGTTTCTTGAATTGTATGCAACATATATTTGACTATGAAACAAAGACCTGTATGTTATAAAAGTTTATTTCATTTAATTTTTATTTAGGGGTGAGTAACAAAGAATCAAATTTGATTTTACTTGCTATGTTCTCCGCTTGCTTAAACTCAAAGTAATTTTAAGGGTAATTCAACTCACATAAAGATTAATTTTCTTTTTTTATTGATTTTAAAGATTAAACAAGTTATTAATTATGATGAAGAGAGAATTAGTAAAGAAAAGAATGAGTGAGAAAAAAATAGTATTCCTAATTATCTTATGAGTAATTTGGAAAATTACCTTTAATTTTAGACAAAGTTAATGATTTTAACTAAATTAATTAACTTTTTAAAAACTTATGAATTAGGTAAAAGGTCTTATATTTAGGGATGAATGTAGTATATAATTACTAGAGTAAAAGAATTACGATTTTAGTATATAACACTACTTGAGAATGAATCTCATCGCATTTAAGCGAGAATAAAGCAATTATTATAAGAAATGGTTGGTATAATCTATGCAACCATCAAAAAATTGATGCAACATCTGCAATTGTATCGGAGTTGGGGTTTCAAACAAAATCCTTTCATGTAATAGTTGCGTTGAAGGAGGGGATCTAACGAAATGTTTTCTAGGAACAGATTCAATGCAATAGATAATTTTTTAATTTTAGAGCTATCCTTGGGCTTAAAACCAATGCAACAACCATAGTTGTGTCGGAGGAAGAGGCCTGACTACAAGAAATGGTTGATATAACCTACGCAACAATCATAATTGTATCAGAGTTAGGGTCTTAAATAATATCCTTCCATGTAACAGTTGCATTGGGGGAGGGGATCCAACGCAATGTTTTCTAAGAAGGGGTCCAATGGAATAAGTAATTTTTTTTATTTAAGAGCTATCATTGGGCTTAAAACCAACGCAACAACCATAGTTATGTCGGAGGATAGGGCCCGACGCAACAATCCATCTTTTCAACCCCTCCTAACATTACCTATAAAGGGGTTTGACACAATAGCCCTTTTTTCCCCCAGTGACTCCCTTTCCCCTTTTTTCCCTTATTTTTTACTTAATTATACTCTCTTATCCACCTTCTTCACTTATTGAATTCAAACTAACATCAGATGTTGTCCCACGTAACGACCAAAACCTCTAACGCAATGCCTAATAGTTTTAAAAGAAATCACCCAAGTTGTTGCATGTTCTTCTCTTATTATTTCTCTTATTTTCTACTTAATTATACTCTTTTGTTCATCTTTTTCTCTTATTAAATTCAAACCGGTGTCGTATGTTGTCTCATGTGTTTGGTCTACAGTTAAGACCTCTGTTTATTTTCTCAACCTTTGTTCCCTTCACTATGTTTATGTTTGGCTCCACCATACCTCCTTTCAAATTTTGACAACTTTTGTCCCCTTTGCCAAACTCTGTTCAATTGTGGTAAGGTCACACTTCCCTCAAGCCAACTCTATTCTACTGTTTCAAGTTAAGAGGTGGCCATTTACCACCTTACCTTCACCTTTTCCTCTCTCACTTGTTTTTTTTTTGTATTTTTAAGATGATGGGTTTTGTTAAAGATGGTGGGTGATGGTGCATGGCCATGGGAGGTTGATGTTAGGGGGTCGCGAATGAGAAGGAGAAAAAGGGGAAATAGTGATGGGTTTGGTGTGTGGTGATGGGATTGTGATATGGTGTGTGGTGATGGGGTTTTTGTGACGTCCTAGGTCAATTTACATTTATTTTTATTCATTCTAGTAAATTTTACAATAAATTTTTCACATTTAACAATAATTAATTAAGCCCTAAATCAAAATAGCATTCATTTCTCCCTAACATGTTCAAAGGACATTATCTCTTTTACTCAAATAGCGTAATCGTATATCCCTTTGATTAATCAAGGCTTGGACGGACTGAAAATAGTTAATTACAATGTCCTAATCGATTACCAAGCAACGAGTAATCGATTACCAGCTTCCTGGAATGGTTCATAGGATCAGGGGCAGTATTTAATCGATTACCTCAGCTACCTAATCGATTACCATGGTTTTGTTGAGTTCACAATCGATTACAGAACCTTGGCTAATCGATTACAAGGTTTCTGTTTGACACGTAATCGATTACCCACTGAGGCATAATCGATTATGTTGCAGACAGAGGCCTTGTAATCGATTACACCTTAGAGGCTAATCGATTACACCCTGTCATTATGCAGAAATTATGCAGATTTTGCATCCCAAGTGAACTTCTTAACTACCAAAGATTATGTAAACGATGTCGGAATGCCACCAAATTTTAACACAAGTCAAAACACATTAATTGTGACGTGTGACAGCTGACCGCACTCAAAAATTCCTAAAAATGAGAGATTTATGCGCCTAAATGCGTTTATCCCATTTTAAGGCATTTTAGGGTAGTCAATGAGTCCATTTTTGGCAAAATGGGTCCATTCCATTCTTCACAAACCACAATTAACATATCTAAGCCATTGCATCCCTTCCACTACATCAAAACCACACATATCATCCTTTGACCATGCTAGTTCCTAGCTCATGCATAAAACAACTATCCAAAAGCTTAAAACACACCACCTAAGGAGCTATAATTCACACTCCCAACATTCATTCTCCATCAAACAAGCAAAACCTGCCCATAAACATTTATGTCTAATTTATGAAGCTTATAATGAATTCTCTTTTCCATCACCAACATACAATCTCTATCTAATACTTATTACAAACCTTCATAACTACATTAATCACACTTAAATTAGTCTAACACACATGGAAGGCATATATCAACATAACACACATAAAGCACAACACACACACATCCTTCAATTCATAATTCTCTATACTCCTTGGCATCAACTCTCCACTTGGCGCGTCTCTGGGGCTTCAACCTCTTCCCTATCATTGGTTACTAAAATTAAAGAAACAACAGCAAGGGTGAGTGTTTGGTATCATAATTAATATAGAATGGCAATTCAATAACAAGATACATATTCACTAGTTGTAGTTTCTGCCATTTATCTTACCTCTTGTCCTCAATTCCCACTTACCAATCAAATTTGATTCCAATCTCTTGATCCACCATTTGCCAATCACAATCAACAATTATCATGAAACACATTCATATCATTCTACAATGCTAACAATACATCAAATAACACAACTGACTCTCATATTAAATCGACGCCTAGTATCCGGATACTAAAAGGATCGGCCTTCAGCTGGGGGTCCTACTTGACACCCCGTGAACCCTGCTTGGTCCACCGAGTCCTACTTGACTCTCCACCTCAACCACTGGGTCCTACTTGACCACTGGCTAGCTCAACTGGGCATAAACACCACGGGAGCCAGAAACGAGGGGCTGTACATACCGTCGGCCGTCCTACACCACATAATTACACATGTAAATTCATATTTCTCATATCATACTGCAAGTGGCCAACAACAAAACACATACTCATCAATTGGGCGACCTACTTGTCAAGCCCATCACCACAATGCCACCATACTCATCAACTCATCACTATTCAATCCACATTGTACTCATAATCATCACAAATCATACACAATTTACATTCATACACATACAATTATCATTTTCTTGTAAGTTCTCGTTAGTTCCGCATTTAATTCACTTACTCAATTCAATTACATTTACCTATTCTAATTAATTATAACCCGAACACCCCCCTTACCTTGGTTCCGAGTTCCGACGACTCGTTCTTGATGAGATTGGCGTTCCCTCGACGTTATGTCCGACGTTCCACGTCCGAAATCAACACCCACTTCTCCGTTCGATCCTCCGACGACTGTTTTGTCACCTACGGAGGTCGAGACGTAAAACCCATCAATGTTAAACCATTCTCGTTACTCTAAAAGCCATTTTTCAAGCTTCTACACACTAGAGGAGTGGGAAACCAAAGCTTAGTCCTCCATGCACGACCATTTGGTTTAACGGAGAAAACGAAAGAGACGCGAAAGCTCAATTTGAAGGGGTTATTGAACTCACCTCAAAGCCACGATCTCAAAAACGTAGTTATCTCGAAGTTTCGGCGCAATATTGAGCCTCCCTTGAAGCATGCAATCACGGCTATGGTGAGAAGGAGAAATGGAAGAAGACCCGCGTGAAGAAGATGAAGGAAAGAGTGAATTTTTATTATTTAAGACCCAGGGGCAAAATGGTCTTTTTTCCCTTTTTCTTTTATATTTTTCTTTAAAAGTTTTAATTAAGCTTTTACCTTTACCTTTCACCCTTCACCTTTTACCCCAAGGTAACTTCAAGTTTATTTTCTTCTATTCACCTTCATTTAATCTCTTATAATTAACTAATCAAATAAATTTTATTTATTTCCACAACATTTAATTATTTGCAATTACATCTTTAATAATAATAATTCCCAAAAATCTCAATAAATTCAATTGGGTAATTATTAATATTTTTCGTCAATTAAAACTTTTCTAAAATATTAGGGATGTTACAGTTTTGGTGTTGGTGGGTGCATGGTTGTGGATAATGGGGAGTCGTGGGGGTGGTTTTGGGTGGATGATGAGGGGGCTGTAAGGTGGTTATAGGATAGTTGTGGGTTTGGTGTGGTGGTCATGTGGGTGGGGTGGTGTATGATGGATGATGGTTTTGGTGTTGATAGGTGGTTATGGATGATGAGGGGCCGTAGTGGTGGTAGAGCATGAGTGTGGATGATGGGGTGGATGGTGGATCATGGATATGAATCATGGGTTTTTTTTGTTTTTTTTTTGTTAATTTTTTAATTATTGTTGTTAAATTTATGTTTCTATATGATTTCTATGTGATCTTGGTACTGGGTTTTTGCTGTAATCTTGCTTTTGTATATTGAATTGTTGATGAGAATTGTTAGTTTTCTATATCTTTAATTAAAACATGATGATTGATTCAGATATAAGAGTTGTAATTATATATTGAGGATTAAACAATATATTTTGAAGTATTAAATATTTTTATTACGGTTAGAAATACCTTTGTAATTAAGAAATTTTTAATAAATTACATGTATTAAAAACTATAATGGCAATTAGTAAAAATTAAAATTACAATAAATATAATAGTTTAATCACTTGTTTCGACTGTTACTCATTTTGGTAATCTTTTCATTTAAATACTATTTTTCTTAATCATGTTTATCAACCTTATTCCAATCAAACATAAATCATTACTTTTTAACTGACTTTTATAATTATATATCCAAATACAAATCACACTTTTCAAAACACTAATTTTTCCAACCAAGTTTTCAAACCTTCAATCTTCCCAACTAAATTATGGTCTGTTTGCTTTATGATTGTGGGAACGGAACGGAGGTTGGGGGAAGGATGATTTTTTATCCTTTTGCTCAACTTCCATTTTATCATTTAAAAAAAATGTGAAAAATCAATATTTACATCAGATTTTAACTAAGTTTAATAGTTGGAGGCAAGTAGGGAGTAGACATTACTATGTAGAAACATTAGTTCATAGCAAAAGGTTAAAATGCACACACAGCTTCGGATATAGTCACATTATTCAAATTGACGTCATACCCAAGTTATACTTTCCAGTTTCCACATTCCAAACCCAAATCCAATTCAAAATTCAAAATGATGAGACACACGACAAAGACAATTGAGGAACAGATGGACCCAATTGAATTCACAAAGAGTTGCTTGTCTTCCAACAGAACCACACAACAAAACAAGTCGGAAAATGGAATCCAGGTTAATTCAAAACACAGAGAAAAATATCTAGACAAAGTAAAAGCTATTAACTACACATCTAGCTGAATCCCACTTGAATCATCTTCTATTTGTTGCTTCTTTATTTTTATTTTTCTACTTGCAGCACCCTTTCAAATCACTATCAGCATATAAATATGATTGAAGGATCACAACAGCACTCATCCACTAGGAAGCAACAACATAGAGCTGCAAGACTGAAAGAAGAAGGGGGAAAAGTGTCAATAACACAAATTAAGAAAAGTTGACACAATTGTTTTTGGGTACAAAAGTTTACACAAAATTGAAAACAAAATTACTTCAAAAGAATATATCTTTTTGGTTCCTTAAAAATGGGTAATTGAAGAAGATAAAGAAATGATGTGAATGGAAAGTTGGGAACAGACCATCCCTCAAGAAATCCAGTCTGTCTTCTGGGTGGTGGAGCAGCATATGCATATTGGGGTGGTGCCATCACAGGAGGACCTTGATAATACCCTGCCACCCACAAAAGAAAGAAAAAACAAATGCATAAAGAAAGAACACAGATCTAAATATGGGGAAAAAAGAGGGGGGAAATGCAATTTTTTATGCCAGAAAAGTAAAGGCCCAGTTCTCTTCAACCTCAAGAATAGTAATATGATAGAAGATCTAGTTCTTTACTTTATTTAAATTTTTTTAAAAATACATGGTAGTAGAAAATCAAGATATGCTCTGAACAATTTGTTTGATGATGAACAAGGCCTAGTTAGTGTGTTTGTGTAAAGGAAAGAAAGAGAAGAAAAACGTTACCTTGAGGAGGGTATGGATATGCATACTTGGGGTCACTCATTTCTGGCACAAAGAATGAAACACAATCTATCTGGTTTGCACTTGTATCTCTGTATTTGCTACCTTGTAATATGTACTAAGCACAAGGGACACGGTTTTTGACGTCGGTTACTTCACGCGTATAATTGATCACCAAACCCGCACCTTTGCCAAATTTGGATATGCAGACTTTTCTTTATCACTCTTTTTATTAGGCTTAGGAAGACGGTTTTTCTCTTTTGGAATGAAATTGTTGTGGTAAGATGGGTTTCAAAAAATAAACAAAAGGACGTTTGATATATAATTGGGGAGAAAATGTTTAGAAAAAGAAAAAATTAATGATTAATATTCATCTTTCACATCGTTTGAGATAATCAAAATTCGATTTAATCGTCTTTTTCCTTTCATCCAACTCCGTTCCTTTGGAGGCAACAACAGACCAAACATGCTTCAAGTCAATAATGCATATCTACAATGTTTGCTTACAAATTATTTTCACATCGATAATTTTTTACAAATTCAATTCTTAATTAATTAATATTTGTCAATTGAAAAAAAGGTTAGGAATAAATAATATATATATATATATATATATATATATATATATGTTTACTGTGAAAATTATATTTGTTGAAATCATGGTCAATAATTCGTGTATGTTTGTTCTCGTAGAACGTTTTTGATACCAAACTCTCTTTTATCAAAATTTATAAAACCCCTTTCAAACGAATTATAAGCAAATATTAAGAAATTTATTTTTGTCTCAAACATAAATAAAATAATTTTTAATATCATTAAAAATTTATATATTAAATATTTTTTTTAAATATATTTTTAAAACAACTAAGTACTTTATATAACAATAAGATTAAAAATATTTTAAAAAAATATATCAAATATTTTATAACATTAATATAAATAATAAAGTAATGATTATTTGTTGAACAAATTTCACAAAGATCCTAGACTTGTGGGGTTGTTGCCCATACTTCTAGACGTTATTCATTAATTGTTGGTGCTTATCTTCGTGACTTCATGCTAGAAGGTTTCGTGCTTAAAATAAAGGACATTTTTGCTAAATATTTAACCATTTTTTTTTATTCTAAACGAATAATTATACACAAAGTTGAGATGATAAGTTTTTTTTTTTTGGTAAAAGATGATAATGTTTGAAAACGGCTATATAACACAAAAAGTTTGACATGATACCCACCAATTTGCTTTAAACTAATTGCCCAAAAGAGGCTAAACCTTAAATCCTATAAAAAAAATTATCATTTTTTTTGCATAAAAAATATTTTTCTGTCAAAAGACTATTAATTTCTTAAGCAAAAGTATTATTGAAGTAAATATGATCTCTTCCGACGTAACATTTCCCATATACAGTTACGAATAGAATTTTTGTTGACAAACTCAATCATCTCAACGTTGTTAAAGGCTATTGGTTATAATAATTTTCTTTTAATATTTAAATATAAGCAACAAAGTAATAATTAATTTACATTGAGCTATAATTCTTTAATTAACTTGATTATTAATTACTAAAAAAACTATTTCTCTCTATCTTAAAAATTGGTCATGTAATTCATCTTCATTAATATAAAGGGTATTTTAAGAAGTATATCATTAAATAAAGTCCGAGTAGTTAAAACTTGTTTATATTTTAAACCAATATATTTTAAATTTTAGTTGCTTATAATTAAGACCGGGTGATATGTGTGTGTATATATATATATACCCCCAAAGAAAAGCGTTATGCTTAAGTTTTGTTTTCAGCCAGATAGGCACTGACAAAGATTGGAACGCAAAATTCAAATTTTGCCAATGATTTGATTTCCATCTCCCTCAATAATAATGTTTCCAAGTTTTTGTCCGATCCATATTTATACCTATAAATTTTTCAAATATTTCTAACTTCATTTTAAATAATATTTGACATGGGTAAACGTCAGATGAATTATAATTTTATTTATTTCTCTTTCTCTATCTCATGATAAAAATTGGTGTTAAATATGTTTTTGATGTTTATGTTTTGACTAATTTTAGTTATGCTCCCTAATTATTTTTCTATTGATTTTAATCCCTATATAATTTAATATATTAAAATTAGACCAAAAATGTAACATTATTAACAAATTTACCAATGAAAATGTTACTTGGTCCACTTCATGTTTAGTTTCTCTAACTTATTTTACCTTTTAACTTCTTAAAATGGAATTTATATTCTCTTTATAATGCCTTTAGAGACTAATTTTAACAAAATAAATAATATAAAGACCAAAATCAATGAAAAAAATTGAGGGGCCAAAAAACATTAGTCAAGGGACTAAAACCATATTAGCCCCTAAAAATCATTTTCAAATCAAATTAGAATATTGATTGCTTTCACAATCAAATCCTCATGTAAACATATTCTTTGATCACCTTTAAAGTGTCAATCCTTATATATGCTATCACAATTAAGAAAAATTAAACAATTTATTTTTAAATCAAATTAAAATATTAATTGTCATCACAATCAAATCCCTATTTAAACATTTTTTGTGATCATCTTTGTAACATCCTTGATCTTTTAGTAAAACTCTGAGTATCGAAAAATATTAATAAATGTTTTAGAGATTTATTTGATGTTTTTATGAATTATTATTAAAATAAATGCAATTATAAATAATTAAATGTTGTGAAAATAAATAAAATTATTTGATTGATTAATTACAAACAAGTTAAATGAGGTGGAATTAGAAGAAGGTAAAAGTTTAATTAAAACTTTTAATGAAAATATAAAAGAAATAAGGAAAAGACAGTTTTGCCCCTGAGCTTTAAATAATAAAGATCTCCTTTCTTCTTCCTCATTATCCACGCGAGCCTTCTTCTCCTTCTGCTTTTTCTTCTTCGTTTTCTCCTCACGCTGCCAGCTGCATGCTCTGAGGGAAGGCTTCTTCCGTGTCAAAACTTCGAACGAACCTCATTTCCGTGACCGTGGTTCCGAGGTGAGTCCAATGAACCATTTAAATTGAGTTATCTCTTCCCTTTTCATTTTCTCCTTTGGGCCGAATGGTCATGCATGGCGGGGTAAGGTTCTGTTTTCCACTCCTCCAGTGTATGTGAGCTTAAAAATGGTCTTTAGAGCAGAGGGTGGTATGACGTTAATGAGTTTTGCATTCCGACCCCCGTAGGTAGCAAAACGAACATTGAAGGACTGAGTGACGAAGCTGGGGTTGGATTCGGAGGTGAAACCGTGAACCCAGCGCTTAGAGGACGTAATCAGCATCAAGAGAAGATCGTTGAAGCTTGGAATCGAGGTAAGGGGGTGTTCGGGTTGTAATTAATTAGAATAGGTGCGTATTTTGGGTTCGGGTCGCCGAACTAAGTATTGAAATGGTAAGAAAGATTATGGATAATGATTGCATGTGTATGTATGTATGAATGTGAATTGTGTATGGTTTATGATGAGTGTGAGATTAAAGTATTTTGCATTGTGATGATTCGATGTGTATAGTGGCGTTGTGATGACGGGCTTGACAAGTAGGTTGCCCAGTGGCAATATGATGGCAGACTTGACAAGTAGGTCACCCATTTGATGAGTATGTGCTGTTGTTGATGGCCACTTGTTATATAATATGATGAATGTGAATGATATATGTATGATTATGTGGTGTGGGACGGCCGACGGTATGTATAGCCCCTCGTTTCCGGTTCCCGTGGTTTTTGTGCCCAGTTGAGCTACCCAGTGGTCAAGTAGAACCCAGTGGTTGAGGTGGAGAGTCAAGCAGGACTCGGTGAACCAAGCAGGGTTCACGGGGTATCAAGTAGGACCCCCAGCTGAAGGCCGATTCTTTAGTATCCGGATACTAGGCGTCAATTTTGTCTGAGAGTCAGTGGTGACAATTGATGAATTATCAGTATTATGATGATGTGTATGTACTTGGCTATATTTGTCGAGTGTGATTTGCTATAGTTGCCGAGTGTGATTTGCAATTTGAGGATAAAGCAATCGGATGGAATTTATACATATGTATCTTGTTATTTAATTTCCGTTCTAGATTAATTATGATGCCAAACACTCACCCTTGCTGTGGTTTTCAATTTAGTAACCAGTGACAGGGAAGAGATCAGAGCCTTGGAGGTGCGCCAAGCGGAGGATTGATGCCAAGGAACCGAGTGATTGTGAAATGAATTGTGTGTAATGTATAATGAATTTTCCGAGTATGTGATGCCATACTATGTTGCTTGTGTATGTTGACTAATGTGCATATGAATTATGTTGCTATATGATCGGTATTGATTTTCATAATTGAATTTGCGTTGTTGTAGCAAAGTCGATTACCGGACGAATCTCGCCGAGCGGATTCAGTCTTGTCCGAGCGAGGGCCGGGGAAATTTGATCCTGTGCCTATTTCGCTCAGGCGAGTATCCCTCACCCCCTTCCGAGTGGTTAGAATATTTTCCAAGTGAGGAATGCCCGAGAGATCCACTTCCGAGTGAAGTAAGATTAGAATGTTTCCGAGTGAGATATGGCCGAGAGATCCACTTCCGAGTGTAGACAGATTAGAATGTTTTCGAGTGAAATATGACCGAGAGAACTCTTTCTGAGTGAAGGTTAGGACGTTTTCGAGTGAGGCATGACTGAGAGAATCACTTCCGAGTGAAGGTTAAGATGTTCCCGAGTGAAATACAACCGAGAGGACCATTTCCGAGTAAAAGACTTGTTAATTTTCCTTGTAGGTCCCGTTGTTCGCTTAGGTTTAAAGTGTAGAATTCGCCCAAGCGAGTCGGAACTCGCCTAAGCGACCTTCACGGGTTTCTTTTAAGCGAATCGGGGTCTCGCTCAGGCGAATGACCCCTGTCTTCATTTTGTTCTTCCGCTGATTGTAATTAATTTCATTTTTATTAATTGATTTATTCACTATTATCTATTATTTTGAGTATGCTTAAGAAAAATAAATATTATTTTATATTATGACCTAATTAATTTTCATTAAACACAAAAAATTTATGGTGAAAAATGATTAAATGAAGATAAATAAATGTAATATTGACGCGGGTCGTCACAGGTGGTATCAGAGCGGTTCTTTCTAGAGCCGGGTACATGGGTGAACCCAATAATTTATGTGAGTCCTATACTGGACTGTTTTTGTATTCTATTGCATTGTGCTTGTGGTTGTTTGTGTAGCTTGGCATCATTCCCTTGGCACTCCGACGGTGTTGTATTTTATATGAGTATGAGGTAAATATTCGACTCCCTGGTGGATCATTGGTTATTAATGGTGATGTGTTTGTTTATTGTAGAATTACATTATAGCTAAGGGAACTAGTTCTGGTGGAGGAGATGACTTCTTCTCAAAATTTTCCCAATTGATGAGTAGGACTAATCTGGTCCTACTCTTGACAAATTCCTGAAAAGAATCCCCCTGCTTATAAAGGAGGGCATGATTACGATAGGGCATAAGGGAAATGGAACAAGCTTTTGAGTATTTCGAGTGCTTGGAGGAGCAGAAGGTGTAGTTTGCAACTTACCAGTTGAAGGACGAGGCTAGGATATGGTGGTCTAGGACCAAGGTACAAATGAATACGGTGAGTGAACTGCTGGTGTGGGCGAATTTTCGTAGGAGGTTTCTTGTCAAATACTTTCTTGATAATTACAAAATCCGTAAGGAGATGGAGTTTTTGAGATTGGAACAAGGCCGAATGTCAGTGGCCGAGTATACTACCAAGTTTGATGAGTTGTGTGACTTCTATCACCTTTTCTCTTTGGAAGGAACCAAGGGTAGTAAATGTGCTAAGTATGAAGCTGGATTACGAATTGAACTTCGCAGTGTGATTGTGCTGATGGAGATTCAGGATTATCCGACTTTGGTGAATAAGGCTAGGCTGACTGAGGAAGTGCAATTACAGAGGACATTTCAGCCAAAAGATAAGAGACCGTTGAAGGCAAGAGGATTCAGCTTCAAGAAAATGGGTCAGTTCTTTCATGGCGGCAAGTCTTCCGCTACGTCTTCTTCCTCTTCTGGTCGGGGTTCTACTGGCCGATCGAGTAGCCAGTCGAGTAGCCGCGCATGCTATAATTGTGGCCAGGAGGGCCATATTACGAAACATTATCCAACTAGTCAAATCGTTTGTTTCCAATGTGGATAACTGGGACACCTTAGGCCCGATTGCCCACAGAGGCAGCATCTGAGCAGACATGGTAACCGAGCCAATACTTCTGGGACTCGGGTGCTAATTTTCCGAGAGGAGGTAGAAGCGGTGGTGGTCGTGGAGGCCAACACTCGGGGAGGTCTGATGCTCAATCCAGTGGCACTCAAAATGTTATGGTCGGGCGAGTATTTGCCTTTGATGCTTCAGAAGTTGCAAGGACCGATAACTTGGTGCAGGGTAAGTGCCTTATTCATGGCCATCTAGTAAATGTAATTTATGATTTGGGTGCAACCCATTCTTTTATCTCTGAGAGTTGTGTACGATGGCTTGGTTTGCCGGTTGTGTTAATGGAGAATGCTCTTAGTGTCTCCACTCCTACTGGCTCTACTTTCCGTGCAACCACTATGTATGGGGAATTGCCGATGCAAGTTGAAGATCATACCTTTCTGGTGAATCTGATTTGTATGCCATTGAAGAACCTAGATGTTATCTTAGGTCTCAATTGGTTAGCTGCTAACCATGTTATGGTGGACTATTATCGGAAGACCATCGTTTTCTCCCAGGAACTTGACATAAAGAACGTGGTGAGTGATATCTCCGCAACTTACGTTATTCTATTTACTTCGGAGGGTCGGTATAATCTTATGCCGAGTGATATTCCGGTAGTGTGCGATTTCCCTGATGTATTTCCGAGAGAAATTCCGGAGTTGCCTCCCAATCGGGAGATTGATTTTTCCATTGATTTGATTCCCGGGGCTGAGCCTGTGTCCTGTGCGCCTTATAGGATGTCTTCTGTAGAATTGACTGAAGTGAAGAAACAAGTGAACGAGATGTTAGAGAAGGGATTTATCCGACTGAGTGCTTCACCGTGGGGTGCTCCAATACTATTGGTGAAAAAGAAGGACGGTAGTATGCGGATGGGTATCGACTACCGACAGTTGAATAAGTTGACGGTTAAGAATAAATATCCGTTGCCATGGATCGACGATTTGTTGGATCAGTTGCGAGGCGTTGTAGTATTTCCAAAATCGACTTAAGGTCGGGATATCACCAAATACGAGTGAAGTCGGAAGATATTCCAAAGACGACATTTCAGACTTGGTATGGACACTTCGAGTATGTTGTAATTCCTTTTGGAGTGACAAATGCTCTTGCCATCTTTATGGACTACATGAACCGGAACTTTCAACCGTACTTGGATCAATTTGTGGTAGTGTTCATCGATGACATATTAGTGTATTCGAAGTCGGTTGAGGAGCATGCACAACATCTTTGAGTTGTTCTGCAGATATTACGTGAGAAAAAGTTGTACGCTAAGTTATCTAAATGTGATTTCTAGGAAGGAAGTGTACAATTCTTGGGGCATGTGATTTCCCGAGAGGGCGTATCTGTTGATCCATCTAAGATTGAAGCAATTATGGCTTAGGAAAGGCCTAGGTCGGTGACTGAAATTAGGAGTTTCCTCGGATTGGCCGGGTATTATCGTCGCTTCATTGAAGGATTTTCGCGTATTGCGCTTCCTTTGACTCGGCTGACGAGAAAGAAGAGTCCATTTGTATGGTCGGAAAAGTGTGAATTGAGTTTCCAAACTCTTAAGCAGTGTTTGACTACTGCCCCTGTACTTGCACTACCCAATGTGACGAAGGAATTTGTGGTGTATTGTGACGCATCAAAGTTTGGTTTGGGATGTGTGCTGATGTAGGATAACCGGGTAATTGCCTATGCCTCAAGGCAATTGAGACCACATGAACAGAATTATCCGACTCATGACCTTGAGCTTGCGACAGTGGTGTTTGCGTTAAAGATCTGGCGCCATTATTTGTATGGGTCTCGCTTTGTGGTATTTAGTGACCACAAGAGCTTGAAATACTTATTTGATCAGAAGGAACTAAACATGAGACAAAGAAGATGGGTGGAGTACCTAAAGGATTATGATTTCGATTTGAGGTACCACCCGGGTAAAGCAAATGTTGTTGCCGATGGGCTGAGTAGAAAAGTATTACATGCAGCTTTCTTGATGGGCAAAGAGCAAGAATTGTTGGAAAGCTTTCGTGACATGAACATTGGGGTTGTTATGAACGCTCCAAATCAAATGACAGTTGGGATGCTGAAGATTTCCAATGAATTTCTGGAATCTTTAGCTGTGGCCCAAAAGGACGATGAAGAGTTGCTGGAACTGCTTGACACTCAAGCAAGAGGTAAAGATATGGAATTAACCAAAGGTAACGATGAAATTTGGAGATTCCGAGACCGAGTGGTGGTGCCTTCAAAAGGTGATTTCAGGCAAGCTGTGTTAGCTGAAGCACATAGGAGTTCTTTAAGCATTCATCCCGGTGTTACCAAGATGTACCACGATTTGAAGAAGGAATTCTGGTGGTCGGGAATGAAGAAAGCAATAACTGAGTATGTGAAGTCTTGTGTGATATGTCAAAAATGTAAGGTTGAACACCAGAGACCCCCTGGATTGCTCCAACCACCGGAGATTCTGATTTGGAAGTGGGAGAGTATTACTATGGATTTCGTATCCGAGTTACCTCGTACCCAATCCGGGTGTAATGCAATCTGGGTGATTGTAGACCAATTGACCAAGAGTGCTCACTTTCTGGCTATGAACATAAAATGGTCATTGGACCGACTGGCTAGGTTGTACATTACTGAAATTGTACGATTGCATGGCGTACCTTCAAGTATTATTTCCGATCGGGATCCTCGATTTACTTCCAGATTTTGGGGAAGCCTGCAACAGGAATTGGGTACTGAACTAAGACTGAGTTCAGCTTATCATCCGCAGACTGATGGTCAGTCGGAACGGACTATATATAACTTAGAGGATATGCTTAGAGCCTGTGTATTGGAGCAAGGTGGCTCATGGGAAAGATACTTGCCATTAGTGGAGTTTGCGTATAACAACAGCTATCATAGTAGCATCGGTATGGCTCCATATGAAGCTCTATATGGTCAGAGGTGTCATACACCTTTGTGTTGGAATGAAAATGGTGATGCCATTCATTTGGGACCCGAGTTAATCCAGGAAATGAATGAACAGGTTACTTTGATTCGAGAGAAAATGAAGATTACCCAAGACTGACAGAAAAGTTACTATGACAATTGGCATAGACCACTTGAGTTTCAGGTGGGAGATTGGGTATTTCTGAAGGTTTCACCGACCAAAGGTGTAGGTCGGATACTGAAGAGTCATAAGCTTAACCCGAGATACATCGGGCCATATCAGATTTTGGAGAGGATCGGTGATGTAGCTTACCGACTGGATCTTCCCCAGTCGTTGACTCATATCCACAATGTATTTCATGTGTCACAACTCCGAGCGTACATTCCTTATGATTCCATGATTATGCCGAGTGATTCTATCGAATTGAAGGAAGACCTGACGGTGGAAGTTACACCGATCGGTATTGAAGAATACCAGACTAAACGGTTAAGAAACAAAGAGGTACCATTGGTAAAGGTGAAGTGGCAAAATTTAAATGGGATAACCTACACGTGGGAGTTGGAGTCGGACATAAGACAGGTGTACCCCGATCTTTTTCAGTAAGGTGCGTTGATTTCGGGGACGAAATCCCTTTTTAGGGGGGGTGGATGTAACATCCCTGATCTTTTAGTAAAATTCTGAGTATCGAAAAATATTAATAAATGTTTTAGAGATTTATTTGATGTTTTTATGAATTATTATTAAAATAAATGCAATTATAAATAATTAAATGTTGTGAAAATAAATAAAATTATTTGATTGATTAATTACAAACAGGTTAAATGAGGTGGAATTAGAAGAAGGTAAAAGTTTAATTAAAACTTTTAATGAAAATATAAAAGAAATGGGGAAAAGACATTTTTACCCCTGAGCTTTAAATAATAAAGATCTCCTTTCTTCTTTCTTCTTCCTCATTATCCACGTGAGCCTTCTTCTCCTTCTGCTTCTTCTTCTTTGTTTTCTCCTCATGCTGCCGAGCTGCATGCTCTGAGGGAAGGCTTCTTCCGTGTCAAAACCTCGAACGAACCCCATTTCCGAGACTGTGGTTTCGAGGTGAGTCCAATGAACCGTTTAAATTGAGTTATCTCTTCCCTTTTCATTTTCTCCTTTGGGCCGAATGGTCATGCATGGTGGGGTAAGGTTCTGTTTTCCACTCCTCTAGTGTGTGTGAGCTTGAAAATGGTCTTTAGAGCAGAGGGTGGTATGACGTTAATGAGTTTTACATTCCGACCCCTGTAGGTAGCAAAACAAAGCTGGGGTTGGATTCAGAGGTGAAACCATGAACCCGGCGCTTAGAGGACGTAATCGGCATCAAGAGCAGATCGTTGAAGCTTGGAATCGAGGTAAGGGGGTGTTCGGGTTGTAATTAATTAGAATAGGTGCGTATTTTGGGTTCAGGTCGCCGAACTAAGTATTGAAATGGTAAGAAAGATTATGGATAATGATTGCATGTGTATGTATGTATGAATGTGAATTGTGTATGGTTTATGATGAGTGTAAGATTAAAGTGTTTTGCATTGTGATGATTCAATGTGTATAGTGGCGTTGTGATGACGGGCTTGACAAGTAGGTCGCCCAGTGGCAATATGATGGCAGGCTTGACAAGTAGGTCGCCCATTTGATGAGTATGTGCTGTTGTTGATGGCCACTTGTTATATAATATGATGAATGTGAATGATATATGTATGATTATGTGGTGTGGGACGGCCGACGGTATGTATAGCCCCTCGTTTCCGGCTCCCGTGGTTTTTGTGCCCAGTTAGCTACCCAGTGGTCAAGTAGGACCTAGTGGTTGAGGTGGAGAGTCAAGCAGGACTCGGTGAACCAAGCAGGGTTCACGGGGTGTCAAGTAGGACCCCCAGCTGAAGGCCGATCCTTTAGTATCCGGATACTAGGCGTCAATTTTGTCTGAGAGTCAGTGGTGACAATTGATGAATTATTAGTATTATGATGATGTGTATGTACTTGGCTATATTTGCCGAGTGTGATTTGCTACAGTTGCCGAGTGTGATTTGCAATTTGAGGATAAAGCAATCGGATGGAATTTATACACATGTATCTTGTTATTTAATTTCCGTTCTAGATTAATTATGATGCCAAACACTCACACTTGTTGTGGTTTTCAATTTAGTAACTAGTGACAGGGAAGAGGTCGGAGCCCTGGAGGTGCGCCAAGCGGAGGATTGATGCCAAGGAACCGAGTGATTGTGAAATGAATTGTGTGGAATGTATAATGAATTTTCTGAGTATGTGATGCCATAATATGTTGCTTGTGTATGTTGACTAATGTGCATATGAATTATATTGCTATGTGATCGGTATTGATTTTCATGAGTGAATTTGCGTTGTTGTAGTAAAGTCGATTACCGGACGAATCTCGCCGAGCGGATTCAGTCTTGTCCGAGCGAGGGCCGGGGAAATTTGATCCTGTGCCTATTTCGCTCAAGCGAGTATCCCTCGCCCCCTTCCGAGTGGTTAGAATGTTTTCCGAGTGAGGAATGCCCGAGAGATCCACTTCCGAGTGAAGTAAGATTAGAATGTTTCCGAGTGAGGTATGGCCAAGAGATCCACTTCCGAGTGTAGACAGATTAGAATGTTTCCGAGTGAAATATGACCGAGAGAACTCTTTCTGAGTGAAGGTTAGGACGTTTTCGAGTGAGGCATGACTGAGAGAATCACTTCCGAGTGAAGGTTAAGATGTTCCCGAGTGAAATACAACCGAGAGGACCATTTCCGAGTAAAAAACTTGTTAATTTTCCTTGTAGGTCCCGTTGTTTGCTCAGGTTTAAAGTGTAGAATTCGCCCAAGCGAGTCGGAACTCGCCTAAGCGACCTTCACGGGTTTCGTTTAAGCAAATCGGGGTCTCGTTCAGGCGAATGACCTCTGTCTTCATTTTGTTCTTCCGCTGATTGTAATTAATTTCATTTTTATTAATTGATTTATTCTCTATTATCTATTATTTTGAGTATGCTTAAGAAAAATAAATATTATTTTATATTAGGACCTAATTAATTTTCATTAAACGTGAAAAATTTATGGTGAAAAATGATTAATTGGAGATAAATAAATGTAATATTGACGCGGGTCGTCACAATCTTTTAGGAATCAAATTCTTAGGAATCAATTAAATTCTTAACACCACCCACTCCTGGCTCATTGAGTATTCTTTTACAACACCCACTCCTGGGGAAGACCCAATTATTCTTTCACAAGCCACTCATGGCTTAAACCCAAGTGTTCTTTCAAAAGCCTCTTCAGGCCACAGTGTTTCCCGACAGGTTTACCAGACCTGTGTTTACAATAAATAGAAAAAATTAAAACAAACAAAATAAGCCTTCTAACTTAACCTAGCTAAGTGTTAACCTGATAACCAGGTTTGTAAAGAAAGAGAATGACTTATTTTAAAATAAGACTTAGTACATGTACAAGATAAGAGGTACAACCTACATGTACTAAGTCTGAAAGCTTGATCAGAAATAATATGCCCATGGAAGGTGTTGAGATGTGAAAAGCATGTTTCTGATTTGGATTGCTAATGCTTTTGAAATAAGAATGGATTGCACGTAACCAGCTTTCATTTTCTTCATGGCAATATTCCTTGGTCTTGAATCTTCTTCTTAAGTAGATTGTCATTTCTTCTTTTTCTTGGGCTCTTGGATGCAAATGTCTGAAGCTTATTTTCATTTCTCTCTATCTTGATCACACTATCTTTTGTGTGATTTTCCCATCTTAATTTTTCTTTTTCTTTTTCTTTCTCTCGTAAGCTCTCTCTCTTTCTCTTTCTTTTTATCTCATAACCTCTATGTTTCTTGCTCTCTCATATTTCTTCACTTTTGTTCATACTTCTTCCTGTGTGTCTTCACACTTTGTTTTTGGAGAAAACAACTTCTATATATAAGATTTCCTTGTCGAGTCCTGAGAGAGAGGATGTCAGTTAAATGACTGTTGAGAGAAGATACAACTGTTGAGAGGATTATTTACACAAAGGACAAAATATTCTAGTCAGAGAAAGACGTTTTGAGCAAGTAATATAGGTCAGAGAGCTTTGAGACTTGTGTAATCATACGTAGAGTAGGAGTAGCATGAGCTTTCATGTAATAAGAAGGTTTTTATACAGAGGTCCTTCAAATAGATGAAGGCTTGATGCTTCTTAGAATAAAAACAAGGTCTGCCTAGCTTGGTCAGTCTTTTCATGAATCTTCTTTGTGACATGATCCAGACCAACAATGTTCTTTGTACCAGAATTGTACACGACCGTTCTTTGAAGATGTTTCAGGGTCTGGTGATTCATAAGGTGTTGATGATGAGACTCATAAGGAGCAGTAGAATTCTCGTTGAAGGATTTGCAAGATGATTGTAGCAGCTTCTGGGATTGGAGTCTGGTTGAAGAAGGTTGCCTATAGTGGGAGACTCTTCCATATTCTTAGAGCTTGCAGAATAACTTAACAAGTCTGGATTTGGTGTGAGTTCAAATAATCTTGTTGAAGATTATTTCTTGATTTCTTCTTTACTTCATCTTGCAGACTTGTGTTGTGCAAAGAGCTCCCTTTTTGTTTTATAGCCTATGCTTCTTATTCTGAAACACTTAGAAAAGCTATCAAATAATAACAAATCATGACTTTGATTAAATTAGAGTACTTAATGTTGGTTATCAACAAATCTTTAATTTCTTTAGAAGTCTTCTTTGGTTCTAATAATCTCCCCCTATTTGTTGATAACAAAAATTGAGTCTTTTAATTTAAGCGAAGTCTTGATAATTTCAATAAGGCTTCATAAGTTATCGTTTGAGAAATACTTACAGTGGTTGCAATAGAATATCTAGTTTCAAGTTATCCCTGGCTAAAGTTTTTAGAAAAATTCTTTTGCAGATAAGAAGTTAGAATATAATGATAAATACAATAAATAATCATAAGGCAATCAGAGAGGCAATTGATAACTAAAAATATTATGGATTTAAGAAAATCTATAAACACCTTAAAGGACATGGAAATAGAACAAAAACAACTAAACATTTTGCAATTTTGAAAGAATTTTGAAAGACTTGACCTCAGACTCTATGATTTTTCTCCCCCTTTTGATATCAACAAAATAAGATATAAAGGTTGAGAGTTTTGGGCCATGGGGGAAGTTAGAGAGACTGGTAAGACAAATCATGACTGACTCGAACTATTAGAGCTGGAACTAGCTTTTCCTATCATCCATAGGATGTGATTCCACATGTGGCGAGCATCTTACTCAGTGTTGCGATCAGATTGTAAGAGTTTAGATATTTCTTCATCAGAAAGTCTATGAGGTCTGGGGTCATCCCGTGTTGGTACGTATGGTTGAACCAAGTCTAAAACAGGTTCTTTTCTTTTCTTAGAAGAATGAGGCTTAGGAATGGAATGAAGCCTTTTTAGAGCAATAAGAATCCTGGTTGAAGAAAGGATGAATGTAGACTTTGCTCTTCCACTGGTAATTGCAGTTAGGGATTTTCCTTGTTGTATGTCTATCAAAATGACTTTTTGTTCCTTCTTGAGCTTATAGTACATAGCAGCATCAGATGCAAAGTGCAAATTGCCATCATGAAGTATATCTTGTACAGGCAGAGAAGGAGTAAATGTGAGAGAGGGTGATATGGATGGTAGAGTGATCCCTGTTAACTACAATCTAGATTCTGGGTGAGCAATAGGCACAGAGGTGAAGACGGATGTGTGAGTTTGTAATGTTTGATCTTGAGCAGGGGCAATAAATGAAATCTCCTAATTAGGTAGAGGTTGATCCAGAATCATCTGAGATGAAGTATCTATAGATAGAGGAGATGGTATAGTTTCTGGTTCAGGTAAGGTAGATTTATAGTCTGAAGTGTCAAATATCAAGGGATTAGCAACAGAGGATCCTTCTGAGGTTATTTTTCTTATGGAGATATTTTTCATCAAACCCCTTGTGATTCTTCTAGAAGTTCTGACTAAGGTAGAGGTTTTGGATGACTTCAAAGCAGGTGTTGAATGGCCAGACTTTGACTTGGAGGAGGGGCCAGACTTTGCAACTTTTGGAGAGGCACCAAAAAATACCTTAGCTTTTTTCTTGGGAAGGCCAGACTCTTAGTTTGAGTCTGATGAGAGCTTTCCACTCAATGATTTTGAATCATCATTCAGAGGTCCTTCAGTAGTTCTTTGTTGAGGGGCTTCATCAGTGAAAGTATGAAAATGATCATCCCTGAACAGGAAAAGGAAACAGAGCCATTCTTCTTCTCCTCACCGTGAATGCTATTTTTTTTCCTTTCATCATCTTCTTCAATCTCTTGCATACGAAGACAAGTTTCAAGCTCCATTCTTTCTCCTTCTCAAGCAGTTGTTGGGGTTAAGAGTTCTTCCAATGTTCATTCTCGAAGAGCTATGTGGAACCATCCCCATGTGTGAGTAGCGCTAGGTTAAGTGGGGTTCTCGATTTTCTTTGTTTTGGTAAGTTTTGAAAACTCCTATCGCTTTTCGTAACTTTGTCCCTTGAATTCAAACCTTAATCTTGTAATGCCCATAGCATGGGGGGCCTTTCAGAGTTAGTTCAACTCATAGGCAACGTCGAAACTCGGGGTTTTGCATTGGAATTGATTTCAAGAGTCATCGACATTGATCGGTAAGTTGAACTTATCGAAATTACTATGAATTGGTATTTTAGCTCTGATATAGGTAATTGGTAGTGAAATAGACATTAAAGTATTATTGTTGAATTTTAGGGTTCTTGGCATTGGAAATTGGTAATCGAAAAGGATTAGAAAGCGTTAGATAGTATTTGAGCTATCAGAATCATCAATTCTAGGTAGGAGGATCATTTATATTTTAAATGTATGGTTTATGGACGTATATGAGTATACTTGCATATTTATCATTGATGGATTATGATGTTTATGATGAATTGTTGTTATTAATGATGATGTGAATTATGTGGTTAATGATTTGATTGGCATTATACCCCTTAGTGTGATATCTTATGAATTGATGAATTATTAATGATTCTAAGTTCCTTCCATTGTGATATGTTGATAATAGCATGAGGTTGATTGATAATTATGTTGCAATGATGATGAAAAAATTAAGAATATTAATTAAGCTTGAGATAGCTTAGAAAATGATATAATTGATTTTGAAATGATTAATTGTTGCATGCTATGCGATGTTGTGAAATAGAAATGAAAATCCCTTGGTGATGATAACCAAGTAGTGGCCTCTAGTGATGGTAATTAGGTGGTCTGAGGATGATTTGATGTTGTATGGCATACCATTTGCATATTTGGACGCTCACGTGACTGTAGAGGGTCTGTGATGACGGCTCAAATGGGAGAGAGACCTTTGGATAAGCACAAACCTTGTGTGGTTTCCTTCAGGATCCACAGCCGCCTTGGATTGGGTTCAAGGCCGGCCCGTAACACCTCATTGAGTTGCCGTTGTCACTGAGATTGACTAGTGTTACATTATAGACAAGCTTTTCGGTATCGGTAAAACAAGATTGATGATATATGTTGTGAAAATTTATACATTACAGTGTAATCCCATCATTGGATTCAGATTCACATGCATATGCATTTGCATATTGTATTTGAGTGGTTTGAGCTTTGGATAACTCATGAGATATAATTGATATGTTGGTTATATTTTGGATTATAAATTATGTTAAGTGATGGTGAACTATGTTAATGTGATATGTAGGATTGGATAGGTTGAAATCCGATTCAGTAGCTGCCATTTAATATATAATATGTTCACCCCTATATTGTGGTTATCGTTTTCGTGGATTTGGATCGAGATGGTGAATGATGAGGAGTCACCAAGCATGTGGGAGTTATTATACATAGATGTATATTACATGATGTATAACTTTTGGTAGTATAGACTTGGTCGGCTTATTGTATATAGTCCTATTTTGATGATATTGTATATACTATGTAGTGGATTCTAGGTAGCTGACGACTTCACTGGAATTCTAGATTGTATTTTGGATACTTGGATGTGGTTGACCATGGATGGTCCCATACAGTTGTATTTGATGCATTATATCCAAGAATTGAGTTTTGGTATTTTGATGTATTTGCATGATTGATATAGGCAGGAACCATTCATGTATTACATTTGGATGAATTATGCATTGAAATATGGATTGATGAAGTGAGGTTGGAATATAATGGTTTTAAGTGGATTTTAGCAATAAAAAGGAACTAGATAGGCCATAGCTAAGAGTAAAATTCGAGAAAAAGAACCGATTGTATGGGAAATACTTCAAGAAGTTATGCAGGGGCATCCCGTATTACTAAATAGAGCGCCTACTCTGCATAGATTAGGCATACAAGCATTCCAACCCATTTTAGTAGAAGGGCGTGCTATTTGTTTACATCCTTTAGTTTGTAAGGGATTCAATGCAGACTTTGATGGGGATCAAATGGCTGTTCATGTGCCTTTATCTTTGGAGGCTCAAGCAGAAGCTCGTTTACTTATGTTTTCTTATACGAACCTATTATCTCCGTAAAAAAAAAGAGTACCCGAATTTAATAGAAAATGTAATTAATTATGAAGTCTAATTCTAAGAAATTTTCATTCTAATGAATTTCGAATCGAATATCGAATATAGTAAACTAATTTCAATTAGAAAGTGTACCATTACTCTTAAAAAAAGGTAGGAAATATTATATATATATATATAAACTAAGTGGATCTGAAGGGCTGTTTCACAAAATGTACTTTTAAGTAATTGCTCTATAGATCCTATGTTTGGATACCTCCGGGTGGTTCTAATATATCATATTCATGATTTAGGACTTATATGATTTGGAATGGACCAAATCCATTGAGAAATGAAGCTTATGTTACATGTTATAGTTTAGAAATTATAAAATTGCAATTTTGTGCATATCTTAGTTATATGTTAGAATTTTGGCAAACGGACTACGCCAACAGCTCCAGAATGGGGAAAACGGGCAAAATAGGTAGGTTGAAAGTTGATTTTATGGGTTATGTGCTAAAATTTCCGCTCAAGCGAGCCAATTCTCGCTTGAACAAGCTTGTGTATGAGTTTGATGGTGTTTTCTGGACAAATCTTTCTCAAGCGAGGATATTCTCACTCAAGAGGATGCTAAATGGATGGTTTCTGCCAAATTTTCACTCAAGCAAAAGTATTTTCACTTGAGCTAGATGATCAGGTGCTGTTTCTGTTGAATTCTCGCTCAAGCTCTCAAGTGAGCTAATTTTTGCTCAAGCAAGACTAATTGAGTTTTTGCTTCCTTCATGGAAGTTGTAGATAATTTCATCACAGTCGTTTTTCCACCAAAATTGAGTCAATAAGAGGTCAATAGCGCGAGTTATGCCTAAAATACTACATGGTGTTCATGTTGAAAATTTCAGTTGGGCTGATTCTAAAATTTCATGAATTAGGCAGTCTTAGGGGCATAATTGGCCATCAACTTATTCATAACATTTGTAGGCATTTATGTTGTAGAGGTGTACCAATTGGATTCATCTCGATTAGAGTTGTGTAACTCTGATTTGACGTAAATTACTAAGTAGTGTGTAGGGAACCGACGTGTTAAAAGATTTTCTTTAAGAAATTTTGCAACTTTCGAGCCTAGGATATGTTATTAGGTACCCGTAGAGTGATATGAGGACATCCTAGGACAAATGTGAATGTTTTTGGAAAAAAAATTCCCCTGTATTTTCATCAATTAGTGTTACAAATATTCTAAGAATACAATGGAAATGAAAAATGTGTTCAAACTCCTAATTTTTCAAAGAAAATTCTTAGAAAATGGAAAACGTGGTATTTGAAATTTTTCTAGAAACGACTATTATTTAGAAAACTATCCAAAATAATTTTCCAAATTTTGAAAGAAAATCAAGACATAAATGAAAAAATTGATTGTATTTAAATACATTTTCTAGTTTTTCAAACTAAAAAATCAATACAATGTCTTTTTGGTTACTTTGGGAATCAAACTTTTGTCACGAGTTCACAACAACTCACACACTTTACTAACCAACTGAGTTAGTCCAATGTTTGAACACATTTTCATAATTTTTCATACTTTTTCAAAAAAAATGAAAACTTAGAAAACTTATTGAAAACTGGAAAATGAAAACTGGAGAAATGATGTCTCCATTAAACACACCCTAAGACTAACTTTTTCCATGAGTTGTTCTTTTCTTTACCATGTTTGGGTTTTTAAATATGATATTGTTTATGGAATTTTTATTTATATATATTTTATATTTTTACTAGTTTTCCTCATTCAGCTTTGTAGGGAATGAAAATAGGTTATGTAAGATGCTAAAATATGGGAAAAGTATCTTAAGGCTGTGCATTTCAACACATGAAAAATCATCCAATGCTAATTCATTACAATTTTTTTATATTTATTTGTGTATTACCTTGTCTTTAATACAAGGCTTTAGTAGATTCTAAAATAATATATTGAGATTATAAAAAGTATTGATAGATTTTTTGTAATTTTAATATTTGCAAACATTATATTGCTCGATCTAAAGTATTCATTGCACAATAACAATACTGTTAAGAAATTCAAATACAATTTAAAATTATCATATCTTTTATCTTTTATATGTATAATAGAATATACACTTTGAATTGATTAAATATCAAATATATACTGTCAAAAATATATTTAACTCAAATTAAATATCATGCTTAATTAATTGAAGTTTATTTTATATCCTTATTTAAATGTTATATGTAACATCCTAAATTTTAAATTAAGAACTAAGTGGTGGTAAATGAGTAATGAAAAAAAATTAGTTAAGTATAAGCTAAAGGGTAAATAAAATACATAAGATTTAATAAATTGGTTAAATTAGGATTAAATTAAGGTTATCTGGGTAAGGTTCCTAAACTATATTTAACCACCTACAAACTAAATTAATTCTCCGTTCTCCCTTTCCTACCCGTATAACCCTTTCCCCTCACCATAATCATTCCCTTCCATTTCCACCGTGACCTCCCCTTCTTTATTTCCATCTTCTCTTTACTCCAATTCAAGGTAAAGGCAAGCTTCTCCTTTATTTTCTTCTCTTAGTCGCACGACACCACCATCCACCATTACCTTCTCCTCCAAATTCTAAGCAAGGAAGCAAGCTTCTATCTTTATCCCTCTTATCCTTCTCACATGCATGTCAACGAGTGTAAGAAGGTGGTTCCAATTTCCCTCTAAAGCCTAAGGTATGTAGGTAACATCAGAATGATATGTAGGAAGTGAGTAGAGTTTGTGGGTAGCGCCAGAAGCTTCAATCCACTTTGAAACCTCGTTCGGCTTTGATTCGGTGAATCAAAACCCTCTGAAACTAACTCGTTCCAACAATTAGGGTTAATTCCTAGTTAATTATACTTTAGGTAGCTAGGCTAAGTTTAATTAGTGGGTTTTAGAGCTAAATCATGATTATTGAATAATATGTAGGTCAATAGTTAATTTTGGATGGAACATTATCTTCAGGAACATCGTCAGTCCAAGTATGGAAGAGGGACATGACTTGAGTATGTGGGTATTGAAAATAGTACCTACACACTACTATTTGTATAAATTTGAATTTGTTATATGAATAATAGTAGTGTATGAAATATTGCATGATGTTATGATAACTGACAATGAATTTATGATTCATGTTAATGATTATATCTTGGAATGTGATGTTGATGATTAAATTATGATTGATGATGATAACTGGAATTGGAATAGAATGATGAAATTTTATGTGGATTGATGACAGAATGATGATGACATTGATGCTATGGCTTGATGATATTGAATGATTATCATGATGCATGATAAAGAGGATGAAATTGATGAGATAATGACCTCTTAGTGAGGGAAATTACCAAGGAATGTAAGATGTGCACTTGGGTTGCATAGTGATCAGATTATATTTTAGCATCATGCATCATATGCATCATATGCATTTAGCCACATAAGGAGATGCAGGGATCCCTTGTTGCCAATTTTGGTGGAGGGTGGCTTTGTGAATGAGCAAGAAAGCCTTGTGGGTCAAGAAGGATCCGATAGCTCTAGGTCAACATATCCTAAGGCCAACCCACAACACCATATTCATCATGAGCCACGTCAGTAAGGGTGACAAGTGTTGCAAGATGGGTGGCGGTATGGAATTTTGGGAAATTATTTGAGATATATAACCATCTATTGTAATACTATAGTATAACCCTCTGTAGTTGGATCCACATGGCATATTTGTGCATTAGTGAGATGAGAAGGGAAACATGACATAATACATGCATTATATGTGGATTGATTAACATTGTTGATGATGTTGATCATATGGTATTGATTGATGATGGTGTTGATGATATTGATATGTGTGTGTTGGTTTGATTGTGTGAATTATGAATTGTGTAACTAGTATATTATTGCATTATTTTCTACTTTGAGTTATGCTCATTCTTCCACCATTTTTAGTGATTTTACGGAATGATGACGTGTGGTGAACTCCAAAGGAGGAATGGATTAACAATATCGAGTTTTGGGACCCTCTCGAGTAGTTGACTTATAAGTAATTCTTTAAAAATTCCATATTTTAGGATTTTTTTATATTTGTATCTATGTTGTGATGATTATGTTATTTTGAGGATAATTTTGTGTGACAAATGGTAAATAGCTAGGTAATGATGTTTGGTGAATGCCATGTATAGCAATAATTATTATCCTTAGCATGGAGTCAAGTTTGATGATGATATGTTGATTTTGATCATTAAACTACCATGGGCGGGAATTGTGTAGTTTGAATGTATTGAATCATGATGGTAAGGTTAGTTGAAAAGATGAACTGATATGGTATTTATGCATAGATTAGGTGAATGTGTAAAATAATGCATAGAATGAAGAATTGCGTGAATGAGTTGATGGTCAAGTTGCAAATAGGTGTATTGATGTGTGTGTGATAGGGTTTTCATGCCAAACCCTTCCAATTTGGATTCCACCTACCTTGTAAAATGCTCGTTTTTGCCTAAAATCTCCCGGTTCACATGAAATCAAAATGGTTAGGTGTCTCGACACGAGACTTGGACCAATAACTTAGAAATTACATGTATGTACTGGTCAAGCTTGAGGAAGTTTAGATAAGGGTAAAAGGGGTATTAGATGTGTGGAAGTTGGTAAAATTCTAGTTTTAGATACTTCTGAGTAAAATAATCAATTACCAGGAGCTTGGTAATCGATTACTGATCCTCTATCTAAAATCAGGGGGTTTTGCAATTTCTGTAATCAATTACAAGGTATGTCGTAATCTATTACTGAGGTCGCAATCAATTACCAGGGGTCTAGTAATTGATTACTAGGTCTCTGTCTAAAAGTTGGGAATTTTGGGATTATAGTAACTGATTACCCTCATCTTGATAATTGATTACTATGCCCTGTTTTGCCTAAAACCACCCCTTTAACCTTGTATATCATTCTAATGGTTTCTTCAACTTATGCAACACACACACACACACACACTGAATGGCATAACATACATGTGCGGGGCATGTAACGGAATGAGTTGCAATACGATAGTTAGTATCTGAACAATACCTTTGAGCCCAGGTTTGGAATTTTTGGATTTGTATTTTTTGGTGCTACACTATATATTCAATTAAAAACCATATTTAAGTAATTCGAGTTATCTTTCACTTTTTAAATTCAAATACAATAGCTATTTTTAATTTGATATTAATCACTATATCATTTATCAATTAGAAAAATAAATATAGTAAAACTAAATTTTACATACAAGGTCTTTGATAATGAAGATATTTATTTCATTTTATATATAAAATAATAAGAATTGAATATAAATGTTAAAAATATATTTAATTAAAGTTGATGTACGTAATTTAACATGACTCTCAATTCAATTAAAGTAAATACAAATATATAATATGTGTGGTAAATTTCACATATCTATATTTTTATCTATCTATCTATCTATCTATCTATCTATCTATCTATCTATCTATCTATCTATCTATCTATCTATCTATCTATCTATCTATCTATCTATCTATCTATCTATCTCTCTCTCTCTCTCTCTCTCTCTCTATATATATATATATATATATATATATATATATACACACACACACACATTTATCAAACATTTGATAAGTTATTTTTTGCAACATATATTTATACATTTATCAAACATTTGATAAATTATTTTTGGCAATTTTGGCTACTTGTCAACTTCTCATGTAGTTTGGTCTCATTTGTTTCCCTTTCCACATGATTGATTTACTTATAAATATGATCAATTATAAAATATATATTATTTTTGGAAGAAATTATTTGCAATTTTTAGTTACATTACTATTTTTTATTACCCTAATTATTATATTTTTTATTCCCCCTTTCTTATGATACCTAAAATTTAAATCTCAAACCTCAACATAAATACTCCAGAATAAGATTTCTTTAGATAATTTTTGCTTTTCTTTTCTTTCGTGTGGAATGTCCATGTCAAGATCGGAACTCAAATTCTAAATGTCAAAGAACATAATCACATTCAAGAAATAATCCATACACATTTATATACATGTAGTAAAATATTCACATATTCATTAATTGTTGAGTAAAATCTTAATTATGGTAAAAATTTCATGGCGATGTAGCAACTGTAGTGAAAATTAAATCACACGACAGTGACGGTATAACTATACAACAACAGGAAACAACAATTATGCAGCAAACAACAATAGCGACAATTAAAATTATGCAGAAATAGTAGCTGATCAAGTATCAATATCTGCCCCCAATGTAAGAGATATCGGTAGGGGAAAAAATTTGGGTCCTATAAGAAGCCCTGACCAGAGTTTAAGAGAAAACCGATGTGCTTATTGGATGGACCCCGGTCTAAAGCCTGCCAACGAGTCAAAGTTTCAGAACCAAGTGGGCAATTTGCCAGTAAAAGAGTTCAGAACCTATCAAATGTCAAATCAAGAGTTGGACCTCCGTAAAACAATAAATACCATCATTCATTATGAGTCAAGTAAGTTATTCTTTCACTCTTAATACTCTGTTTATCTTGGATCATTACTGACTCATCAGAGACTCTTTGCAGGTCCAATCACCACATGTCCCAGCATCAACGGTCCGAGGTACCAAGATTCTAGAGTAGAAGGCACGGTTATCCCACTGAGCCTGTGTTTTATAATATCGGATTCTTATTGAGCCGGTGTAAAAAGAAGAGCGACCAAGAGATTCCATATCAGTTGCGAGAGTACCTGTATACCCCCCTCCCCGCATATCGGCCATTTCAGTAACCATCAATAACAAATGACAAAAACGATTATGCAACAACAATAAACAACAAAGACAATTATGCAGTGGCGGGGAATTTATACAGTAACAGCAAAAAAATACCCATTTATACAAACAAATTCAATTTATGATGATTCAAAACTCATTCAAATGTTATTCAAATTGCACCAAATTTTGACACCATTTAAACCACGTCAATACAAACCTATTGCTACAAATCTCAATAAAAAAATTCATTTGAACGTAAAATATACGTGCACCAGAAGTTTTGGACCGAAAATCACACTTTTGGTTAATTCTAAAAAATTAGCAAAAATCATTCTTGTAACTCATAAACCATTAAAACACTAGAATCGGAGCCAGAATACTAAATTGATTGAGTTTCAAAAAGCATTTTACTTATAAAAAGTTATAAAACTTGCTGACGGGGTGTTAAAACTACCTCGAAGCTCCAAAATCTTTTTGACAAACTTCGAAAGCAAATCCCAACCACTTTTCAATGATTAGACAAAGTAAACAACTAGAAGCAAGAAAGTGGTTTACAATTTTATCATTGAAAAAAAAGTCAAAGACGAAGTAAGCTAGGGTCCTTACCTCAGGGCTTCGAAAGTGGAGTTTTTAAGAGTCAATCCTCACATTCTCTTCAAAGAAGTCGCAACCAAGCTAGAGAGAAAAGGAGGATACCCAAAATTAATACATGCAAAGGAAATGAGAGATGGAGCCATACATGCAAAAGAGAGATCATACATACAACTAGGAAAGAAAATAGGGAATGAAACCATACATGCAAGAGAACAGAATGATGGATCCATACATGTGAGGGAAAAGAAGATGGAAATGAAATCATGTATACCAAAAGGAAAGGAATTAAAGAAAGAAGCCATCATGCAAGATGAAATGGAACAAGATGCATGCAAAGTGAGATGGATGAAAGAAAAGGAACATACATGTATAAACTTACCTTTGTGGAGCAAGAACAAAAAGGACAAAGAATGGAGGAAAAGGCATATAGTTTGATTGGTGGTGGTGAAGAAAAGAAGATGGTGATAGTGGAGGGAGTGTGGCACAACTTGATGGTATGGTGGAGGATAAGAAGATAATGATGATGGAGTGAGGGAGTGGCACGAGTTTGATGATGATGAAGAAAAAAGAAAGAGAAAGTGGCGTGGTGGTGAAGGGGAGAAAGAAAGATGGTGAAAAGGGAGGATGTGGCACTAGAGTTGTCAAAATAGGCCAACCTGACCCATACGGGTTAGCCCATCATGGGTTGAAAAATTTTGCAACTCAACCCATCCCAACTCACTTTCTTGAGTGAGTCAATTTTCTCAACCCAACCCACCAACCCACTAGGTGGCTTGCGGGTTGGCCCACCTTTTTTAAAAACAAAAATATGAAAATGTCAAAAAAAAAATATTTTTCTCACATTCTAACACCAATTTTTTTTCACATTCCAAATACCAATCAAAAATAGAAAAATGTTGTCATAATTCATTAATCCATAATCCATATAAAACAAAACTAAAATAAAAGTTTAAACTTCAAAATCTCATAATCCAACACCAGAATCCATAATCCAACATCATAGTTCAACTTTAAAATAACACAAATTAAAAACATCATACTAATTACTAAATAAAAGTCCAAACTTAAATACCACTAAAATACTAAAGTCTCAACATTTAAATGCTCAAATTTGATTAGCTTGATTTTATTGTCCAAGAACAACATTTGAAGCATGATTTGACATATTAATTTTAACTTCCTCCACTTTTGGTTCTTCAATTTCATTCTCATCTACAAAATCAAAACAAAAAAATATAATCAGAATATTATAATTTGTTAGAAAATAATAATAAAGTAATATAGAATAGAATGTAATATGTGCAGTTACCAATTGGTTCATAGTTATTCAACTAATTGCGGGTCAGGATCAATGCTTGAACATTGTCTGGAAGAAGAGTAAATTGATATTTGGTAAGCACACGAGCACCAATGTTAAATGCAAATTCACTAGCAACTGTGGTGATTGGAATACTCAAGACATAACATGCCATTTTTGAAAGGTTTGGATAACGTTCCCTACGATTTTTCCAATAGTCCAACACATTCAACTTCTCAAAGTACCTTGCTTCAAGCTTTGCCTTATCTAAATAAAGATCCAATTCAAACCTTCCAGATGCATTGTTATATTGACTCATATAATTGGCATACTCCCAAATAGAGCCGTCGAAACGGGTCAACCCGGCCCATACGGGTTGACCCACCATGGGTTGAAAATTTTTATAACCCAACTCAACTCGGCTCGCTTTCTTGAGTAAGCTAGTTTTCTCAACCCGGACCAACCCACTGGGTGACTCACGGGTTGACCCACCTTTTTAAAAAAATAAAAAATAAATAAAAAATAAGAAAATGTTAATTTTTTTACTTTCCTCATGTTCCAATACCCAATTTTTTATTTTCCTCACATTCCAATACCAATAAAAATAGGAAAATGCCATAATTCATATAATTCATAATCCATAAAACAAAACTAAATACATTCCATAGTTCAACTTCAAAATAATACAAATTAAAAACATCATACACAAGTGCTGCCATTTTTTATTTTTTATTCACAAAACCCATGGGCCAACCTGGCTCACCACGGGTTTAGTGATAAATCAATTTTAATACACTTCTAATAGTTTTACACTTGGGGTTTATTATATAATTACTATGTTTAATAATAGTATTTTAATTAAGTTTTATGTTGTTTAGTTAAATTGAAGTATTATGTATATATGTTTCAATTTTCGTTTTTTGTATGTATCTTGAGTATCTTGCCTTATTTTAGCCATAACTTGGGCTTTTGTGATCCAAATGGGCTAATCTTGGAGCCCATGGAAAGCTAAGACAGAGGGCTACATCATGATGATCAGATTTGGTTATTTTACATTTAAAAAAATAAAGATCTGGAGCTTGAATCAATCAGCCCTCATGTGTCCCACTAACATTGACATAGTTCACTAAAATACACATATCTGGAGCTGTAGATGTCCAAATGACCTCATTCTTGCGCCAAATTCTCAATAAGACAGAGATCTACAACTTTCATGTTGAAGGTTTTGCAAAATTTGGCCATCTAGAAGGTCATATTGGACACGCAAGGTGGAGAAGATAAAGAGGAGAATGAATTTCCACACCTACCATTATCTTCTTTTGAATTATTGTAATTTCAAGCCCACCAATGTTGAAAAAATGCATTAATAATCAGAAAATGAATGTATAGTATCATCATATCTTGCCTATAAATAGATGCTTGAATTTGTAAGGAAGATACACAAGAAATACATAAGAAATACATGCTTTAGTCTTTATTACATTTCTATATCTTTGCTTTAGTTTCTTAAGTTTTAGTTCTTTCTCTTGCTTTATTTCCTTGTTCTATATTCAATCCCTCAAGTTATGGTTTTCATTTCCCTTCCTCAATATCAAGTAAGTTAATTTTATTATTTGTTATTTACTTTTATAATCAAAGTTATAGTTAATTTAATATTAGCTTTCATTGTTAAAACTTATCATGGAAGCTTAATCTTTTAAAATCAACTCAAGGAATTTAATTTTTCTTTATATTAACTTTGAGTTCTTGCTCTTAATATTTTGATTGAAGATAATTACTTTTCTTTGTTTCTCAAATATTTATGATGGTAGATTATTTAAGTGTATAACCGATTGGTATATAATTAAACAATCTATAATCTAAACTGATGTTGGTTGGTTAATCAATAATCAATTTGAGAACAAAAGATTAAGTCACTAAATAAGAGATTTCTATTTAGTTTCTTAACTCAATCAAACTATGGTTTTAAAGTTATTTTAGTAATTAATAAGAATATATCGATTGATTATTCCTATTAGTTCATTAATTTGATTCTAGAAGATTTTCTAGAATATAATCATTTAGGGATTCCAAATGATTCAAGATTGAGAAATTAATTATATTTAATCATATTTGTGATCAATGATTAGTTAAGTAAAGATTTATTAATTCCTTGGGTTGGTTCTTTCTAAATTTGATTATTTTCACTCATAAATTTACTTTTTACAATATTATATAATTACTTAATTTTCCTTTCAATCTCAACACAAATCCCCCCCTTTATTATAACTAAATTGAGTGTAACTAATTAAACTAAGGTCCTCGAGAGACGACTAAGGTTGTTCACCTTATACTATATTAATTTAACTTTTTATTTGACCCGACAACGACAGCGTGTCATTTAGCCCACCGTGAGCTAGGTTTAATGGGTTGAGTCAGAGAAAGCTTTGCTTCAAAAATGAGCTATTTTTTTAACCCGGTCACCTAAAACCTACCTCCAGCCGGGTTAGTTCACGGGTTACAACCCATTTTGACGCCTCTACTCCGACACAAATTTAGAAAAGGTTAACAAGTTAGAAAAACATTAAATAAAAATAGTAGTTAAAAATAAGAAGAAAAGTAACTTGATTAACTTACATGGAATACATCCATAGCAAGATCATCTCCTGAAATTAGAATAGGCACTTGATTCATTGATGAAGTATTTGTCATAGATGAGCTACTTGATTCATTTTGTTGTCTTTTGACATACACTTTAAAAAGCTTGGTAATCTTCCCTTTTATAAAATTCAATTTTTCTTCACAAGTAGAAGGGTTAAGCTTAGAATAACAAAATCGAAGTGCATCAATTTCATCCTTGGATCAAGAATGGCTCCAATAAAAAGAATGACATTGTAATCATGCCAATACTTCTCAAATTTAACAAGCATCCTTTCACCCATACTTTTAATTATGGAGTCATCACTTCTAGCATTTTCCCTTAACAAACATTCAATTTTCCAAACTTGCATAAAATACAAATTGGAAGTAGGATAAGATGTGCCGGAAATCAAATATGTCATCACACTGAATGGTCTAAAAAATTCACACATTTTCTCACCCCTCTTCCACTCCTCATTTATTGGAAAAACTTCACAGTTCTTGTCATGCAAACTCATACTAGTGAAAGCACGACAATATCTTAGGGCACTTTCAAGCATAAGAAATGTAGAATTTCACCTAGTAGCAACATCCCCTCTTAAACCAACTTTGGTATCAATACCCCCCACTTGTTCAACATATTCTTTGAATGTTATCATTCTTACCTCTGACCCTTTCACATATTTAACATTCTCCGTAATCTTAACCACGACATCATCAACAACCTTTAAACCTTCTTTCATAATAAGGTTCAAAACATAGGCACTACACCTCACATGAAAAAATTCACCATTACACAAAAAACTATTTTGCAAGCTCATTTGTTCAATCAAGATATCTTACATATTGTCATTGGCACTAGCATTATCTAAAGTAATAGAAAAGATCTTTCTATCTATTCCCCAATCTTTCAAGCAATCAAACATTTTTTTTCCTTATTAGATCCAATATATGGAGTTACATTTTGCAAAATGCAAGAATTTTACTATTTAACACCCAATTACTATCAACAAAGTGAATATAACCTTCTTGAGTGATAAAAGTACAACAATCAGATGTCAAACAAACACGATTACGAGTCTTAAGCATACTTTGTTTCAATTTCTCCTTTAGCTTAAGATGAAATTTGAAAACATCAGATATTGTTACGCTCTTACTATAATGTTTTACATTCGGATGCAACATAGAATGCAACTCCCTAACCCACTTATATTCAACAAATTGATAAGACAATCCATAATCTATTATACATATTGAAATAACTTGACGAAAACGTTTATAATCAATTTCTTTTGCCCTTAACTTTCCTGCATGATCAATTATCATTCCAGCCACATCATGATACTTGGGAAGACGTTTACAATTCCTTATATGACGTAACACGGTAGAAGTTCCTATTTGGAACCCACCAACTATGTACTCCTTGTTACACCCATTACATTTTGCCTTTTCTTTACCATCTTTGATTCCAATTCTTGTTACATATTTCCAAACTTCAAAAGTTCTCCTACACTCTCTCTTTGGTTTCTTACTTAGACCCACATCACTAATTTCACGTGGGTCAACATCAATCTCATCAATTTCATCCAACTTATTTACATTATTAATTTCTTCATCATCATTCCTTGAATTGTTACTTTGATGCACAGTTTCAAATTCCATTCTTCTGCATAAATGTATATTAAAATTAAATAAATTTGAGTGTATATTAAAACATAAAAGTTAATATAGTTTAATTAATTTTTAGCTTAAATTTATTATAGAAAGAAAAATGTATCTTTCTAGTTTCTAATTCCTATATAGAGCTCCTTTAATTTAATTGTTTTTTCTTATGACAATGTTATATATATAGAATAATGCAATTTGCAAAGCTAGTTAGCCTAGTTCAATTTAATATTTGCAAAGCTAGAGTATCAAATATCAGACCATTAATCAATATTCATCAATATTTAGCAATATTCAACAACTACATTAAGCAACTACATTAAACAACATTCAATAATATTTAGCAATATTTTTCAGCAAGGGACAACAATATTCAAATTCTCAAAGAAATTATTTTTTTAGAAAAATCTATAGCAGTAACTTAGCAGGGGACAACAACTGTAGGGTCACATCATAGGGAACAGTAGCCTTCGTCATTTTACACAACAACCTCTTCACATGAGAATAGCAGCCTCTGTTGTCCTCTTTATATGTGCGAAACAATGTTACATGTAGCAGGGATGAGAGAATAAGAGAAGGAAAAAGGAAGCCAAGCCGAGAGAACAGCAGGGACCTCATCGTGTAGTAAGAATGAGGGAACATGGAAGAAGAAAGCCGAGACAAGAACGAAAGAACGTGGTGGTGAACGTGTGAGATGAGAATGATGAGAGAACGAGAAATTAGGGTCGGCTAGTTATTGTGCGAAAATGTTAAAAATTAGTGTACCCCCTTGCCTTTCTCAATACCACGTGTGCCTTTTTTAATTCATCAACTCATGGGGCAACCCGACTCACCACAGGCTTAGCCCACCATGAGACAGGTTCAGTGGGTCGAGCCACAAAATGCTTTGCCTTGAAAATGAGCCTTTTTCTGTAACCCGACTCACCTAAAACCCACCTCGAGCTGGGTTGGCTCACGGGTTGCAACCATTTTGACGCCTCTATATGGCACGGTGTGGTAGTGATGGAGGAAGGGAGAAAGAAAATAGTGGTTTGATGGAGAGAGAAATGAGAGAGAAAGAGAGAGAGAGAGTGAGAGAGATAGAAAAGGAAATGAAGGGTAGAAAGTGAGGAAGAGAGAAGATGATAATTGTGGGTGAAGGAGTGGAAAGAAAGAGAGAAAAGAAAATAGGAGAAAATTAGTTAGTTAATTAGTTTAGGTTGGTTAAGGGTAGTTTGGTTCTTTAACCCTTTTGGTTACGGGTAGTTTGGTTCTTTAACCCTTCGATTTAATTTCTAAAAACCAACCCGATTGATTCCTCAATTTAATGGGTTGCTTTAAAATTTTAAATTTATCGACCCTTGAATAATTAATTAATTAATTTTGAGTAATTGAAATTCACCCAATCAATGAAAATAAGGATGTTACACATTTTGTAATTATTGACTTTTTAGATTAATTAATTTTAGTCATGGTAAAAACAATTAATGGATGCTGAATTTATATATATATATATATATATATCATCACAATATTTTTTTCTTAATGTTTTTATTATTATTAAGTACTCTTTTAATATGAATATATTTAATTATTGTTTATATTATATAGTAATTAGCATTGTTGTAAATTATATTCAATATAATTACATTATCAAATATATAATTAAAAAAATTGTGTCAATAATATAGTAACTTCAAAATATTAATTCATTTATAAATTGCAATCATTATTTTGTATATAGTAACAATGTGTGTATATATATAATTATGTAGTGATAGAGTTGTTTATATCAATGATTTATCATAATTATGGTAGTAGTTATAACACTTATTTAATAAAAATATGGAATTTTTTTTTGATTTTACGAACTCGATTTGACCATTCAAATACCCTAAAACACTAGTTACATTAACTTAAAAAGGCTAAGCAGAAGCTGGATAAAATTAAATAGTTTATAGTGACTAAGCAACTATGTAATCAATTACGCAATCAGTGTAATCGGTTATGTAATCGATTACTCATAAGTAACCAGTAGGAAATCAGTCCAAGCTCTCTAGTAATCAATTATGTAATCGATTACTAGACAGTATAAAATTATGCAGAATTTTAGTCTGAGATAACTTTCATACACCCTAACTTATTTGTTTGACCTTTGAATGCCACCAAATTTTAACAAAAATAACTATACTTCATTTATGATCCTTTGGTCTTGTTCGCACATAAAAATTCCCAAAAATGAAGGAGATATGCGGAAAAAAATACATTTAAGTCATTTTAGGCCATTTCTATCCACTAAACCATTCAAATTTCATCCAAATTCAACCAAACTAATTCTAGCATGATTCAATTTCTATATATAGGCTATAAAACCTATTTGAAGTTTTCAAACCATCACAAATCAAAATATAGCATATCTAGTTCTTAATTTATGCATAATTTCTAACTAAATATCATGTTAACTATTTCAATTTCAAGACTATAGTGCATTCACCATTTCTTACTTGTTAATGATCAAATTGAAGGCTACATGCCATTTCATAAACCTGTCCATCTCACATATAAGTCACTATATAAGTCTTTAAACAATTCTTGTTCATACATATCACTAATTTATCATCATTGTGCATATAGGTTACTAAATCATTATCTGAAGAAAAATTTTCTTTATTATGAACATACAATTCATAACACAATTTTAACACACATCATGACAACAAAGTTTTTGATTGAGGGCGTACCTAAAGATAAGTGATCCATGAATACCAATAGTGAGCGTGTACTACTCTTACTCTGAGTGCCTTATGTCCAGTGTGTTACTGACTCTCTATGTAATAATCACCTAATGGGATAATGATTATATAGGCAACCATAGATAAGAGCAGGAACCTCTCACTGGGCACATAGAATGGGCAACCCATCACGGTCCATCCAAACAAAAGCCCAATAGCTAAATCTATATATATACATAATATTTACATATCATATAATTAATCACACAATATAGATATAATGATTTAATGATGCTAATCCATCAAATTAATATAATATATATTAATAAGAAAATCTAACATTTCTCCCATTTGAATAACATTATTAAATTATTAAGTACAAAATCTATATTATTATGACAAGTTATTAATTATCACTAAGAAATATAATAATTTCACAATAGCATACAATCATATCCGATAGGGATATATATTATACACTACAATAGTTTATATTTCAGTCACGGTATAGATAAGGAAATATGAATTTCATTTCCACATGTTCCAAGCATCCAAAATGCAACAAAAAAATATGTCAATAAAATGACGTCAATAATAACATATCCAAAATAGAAAACTAGTTTCAATAAACAGATTACAAAATAAAACTCTCACTAATCCAAAATATCAAAAGACTTGACTAAACCCATATGGGTTACATGATTCTGAAAAACTTCAATGGTCAAGCCTTTGGTCAGTGGATCTGCCAACATGCTCTGAGTAGCAATGTGCTCAATTCGAGTCTGAAACTCAAGTACTTTCTCTCTAACAAACAAGTACTTCACATCGAAGTGCTTCGAACGAATAGATCTCTTATTATTTTGAGAGAGGAGTACAGCAGCAGTATTATCACAATAAATTACAAGTGGCCTTGAAATACTTTCAACAATGCGGAAGCCAGAAATCAAATTCTTTAGCCGCATAGCTTGGGGGGTAGCCTCATAACAAGCAACATACCCTGCCTCCATAGTAGAAGTAGCTGTGATTGTTTGTTTAACACTCTTCCAGGATACAGCTCCTCCTGCCATTATAAAAATGAAGCCTGAAGTAGACTTACGGTCATCAGGGCAACCTGCAAAATCAGAATCTGAATAACCTATGACTTCAAGTTGATCAGACTTTTTATAGGTCAACATATAATCCTTGGTTCCCTGTAAATATCTCAAGACCTTCTTCACAGCTTTCTAATGACCCAAACCTGGGTTGCTCAAGTATCTGCCCAAAGCATTAACAGCGAAAGCAATATCGGGACGAGTGCAGACTTGAGCATACATCAAGCTCCCAACAGCGGAAGCGTATGGAACTTTCTCCATTTTAAACAACTCTTTGTCGTTTTGAGGACACTAAGAATTAGAGAGTTTCTCACCCTTTTGAACAGGCGTGACACATGGGGAGCAAGAGTACATATTAAACCTTCTGAGAATTCTATCAATGTACCCTTTCTGAGACAATCCAAGAGTACCACGAGACCTATCATGACATATCTGGATGCCCAAGACAACAGAAGCATCACCAAGGTCTTTCATATCAAAATGGCTACTCAACATTTTCTTTGTCTCATTCAAAACATCAATGCAGCTGCTAGCAAGAAGAATATCATCAACATATAAAACAAGGATGATAAAATTACTCTCACTCATCTTCAGGTAAATGCACTGATCTGAGGCATTTTCCTTGAAGCCAAAAGAAGTGACCACGTGGTCAAATTTTAAGTAACATTGTCTAGAAGCCTGTTTCAAACCATAAAGGGATTTTTTCAACCTGTAAAACTAAATTTTCTTTGCCATTTTCAGCAAAGCCATCAGGTTGAACCATGTAGACATCTTCAACAAGATCACCATTTAGAAAAGTTGTTTTGACATCCATCTGGTGCAATTCCAGATCAAAATGAGCCACCATAGCCATAACAACTCAAAAAGAATCCTTTGTGGAGACCGGCGAGAAAGTTTCTTTAAAATCAATGCCTTCCCTCTGACTGTACCCTTTCGCCACCAATCTAGCTTTGTATCTTTTAACTTCACCAGATGGTGTACGCTTAGTTTTGAAAACCCATTTGCAGCCAACTGGTTTGCAACCAGGCGGCAAAGAAACAAGCTCCCAAACATTATTGTGAGTCATAGAAGCTAACTCATCATGCATGGCATTCACCTATTCAGAAGCATGAGAGCTAGAGATAGCTTGCTCAAAACTAATAGGGTCATCATCATCACAGACATCAAACTCATGCTCCTGAAGATACACAATATAATCATCTAGTATGGATGACTTACGTGTTCATTGAGATCTTCTCACCATAGCCTCAACAGGAACAGGTGCAGGTACAATTTCATTATTTAAAGGGGTATGGTCAATGGCAACGTCAGGATCTTGATAAGTTGCCATAGGTGCTGCGACAGCCTCATCAACGATAGGAACATGTTCATTATTAGGTATGAAAGGAGTTGGATCGATTTCCAAAATAGGAAATTGAGGTACAGGGACTTCAACTTTATCTTCTTCAAAGATAACTGGTCGTGAGGCAATGCTCCCACTACCCAAATCATCCTCAAAGAATACTGCAAGATCAGACTCTATTACTCATGTAGAGTGAGAATGACAATAGAATCTGCTACCTCTTGAACCCACACAATAACCAATGAAGAAGCCACTAACAGTCTTCAGATCAAGCTTCTTCATCGCAGGGTTATAGGGTCTGACTTTTGCCTTACATCCCCAAACACGCAAGTGTTTCAAACTTGGTTTCTTTCTAGTTATCAGTTCATAAGAAGTTTTTGGTACAGACTTGCTAGGCACTTGATTAAGAACGTAAACAGCGGTTCTCAAGGCATCTCCCCAAAGAAAGTCGGGTGAGCAAGATGGACCCATCATAGATCTCACCATCTCCATAAGCGTGCAATTTCTCCTTTCTGCCACTCTATTTTGTTCAGGTGTACCTGGCTTCATGTATTGAGTTTCGATGCCACATTCTTGCAGGTATCTAGCAAAAGGTCCTGGATTTCTTCTGGTTTCATTATATCTGCCATAATATTCTCATCCTCTATCAGATCGAACACATTTTATCTTCTTGCTACTTTTTAATTCAGCAGCAGCCTTAAACGATTTAAAAGCATCCAAGGAACATGATTTCTGTTGAAGAAGATCTATCCAGCCAAAACGAGAGTAATCATCTATGAATGTAATGAAATACCTATATCCACCCATAGCAGTGGGTGTAATAGGCCCACACATGTCAGTGTGAATCAACTCTAACATGGCATCACGACGACTCCCAGACTTGTTCCTGGGTTTAGCAGTAAGCTTACCTTTAATGCAAGCCACATAAGCGTCAAAATCAGAGAAATCTAAATTGGGCAAAATCTCATGCTTAATGAGTTTCTCAATACGAGGCCTTGAAATATGCCCTAAGCGTCTATGCCATAACATGGAAGAATTCTCATCAACCCTGCCACGCTTATGCCCAACAACAGAATTAACGCTCATATCGGAAAAAGTCAACATATAAAGATTATCACAAAGAGCTCCATGACCAATAACAGAAGATGCAAAAAAGATCTCCAATTTTCTATTGCCAAACACAAAAGAATAACCACACTTGCCAAAGCGGAAACAGAAATCAGGTTTCTACGAATAGAAGGAACATAAACAACGTCTTTTGTAATATCCCGATTTAATAATTATTTACCGAATGAATCTAAATTGCTAAAATAGTAATTCCAGAAGTAGAAAATCATTTGTTAATTATATTCAGTTTAACTTGAGAAATAGTGACAAATTAAATAAGCTTAATTGGTAAGGGGTGGCTGTTTGCGATTGGTGAGTCCGTCCACGATTTCCCACCCCACTCTCCTCTTCCTCGCGCACGCGCATGCCTTTACATATATGTACCTTGGGTCATTAAAGTTATGCATTTTCCTTCAGATTTCTCTTCTTCTCTTCTTCGCTCTTCGCTCTCCTTCTCCTCTTCTTCTTTCTCTACTCGCTGTTCCTGCGAGCTCGCAACAATGGTGGCTGAGGATCGGGGTCCTCCTTCTTCACTCAACGAGCCAGAGAGAGTGCAGGTGTGCCTTCCTCCTGCAAGCAACCTGTCTCCTTCCTTGTTCCCTCATTCCTTCGTCGACTTCCTCTTCTTACTCGAAACTGCCAAGCCCCAGTGGAGATCTGCACTGCAAGGAGCTTCAAGGGGGTCGGAGTGTTCACAGCATTGCTATGGAGCCCTTCTAGGGAGCGAGCCGAGAGCAGGACGTCTTGGGCCTCCCCTGCTCTTGCATGCAGCTGTTATGGGTGATTCAGTGTTCCTCTGGAATTGAATGTCACGTTGACCGACTGAGAGCTTCAGTCCAGGTAGGGGGAGTATCTTCCATCTTAAATGCATGGGTTATGAACAGGTTCCGAGTGCTGATGCTTGCTACATCCGTGATCTGATTGTGTGTTATGTTGCATGCGAGTGTGTACAGCCCAGTTGCATGACGAGTGAAAGATGAGTGTTGCATGTTAGCATCTTCCTTAGAAATGCATGCGTTGTTGAGCCTCGTTACCATGGAACCCGATTGCATGTTGTGTTGTGTTGATGAGAATGCTTTATTGAATCTGTGCATGTTCTTAGGAATGCATGTGTTGATTAAGTTCTGGTACTGTCATATACTGATTGCATGTTGTATCATGATTGATTGGAATGCTTGCATGAGCCTGTCATTCTTAGTATAAATACCTGCGCTGATTAAGTCTTGATGCTGCTGTGAACCGAATGCATGTTAACTTGAAGTTGATGTAAATGCTCACATGGGAGCTGTGTGTGTTGAATTAACAGGCGGAGTCCTGATGATATGTATTACCGACTGCATGTGAAAGATGTGTGATTGAATAAGAGGATGTGTGCATGAGTTAAATGCTGTGTGTGGAGTACTGTTGATGTCCAGCATTGATTGCATGAGATGCATGTGCCATTTGAATGCTGATGATGTATGATGCCGATTACATGAGATGCATATATGGCTGTGTATATGAATTCTGTGTGTGTGATGAATCCGCGTGTGGCGCATGTGATGCGTTTGTGTTGTGAGCACGTAGTGTGTGACACTACCTTCGGTTATCCAGCGTGTGACGCTGTAAAATCCTTGAGTGTGACTCAAGGTAGCCCTTGAGTGGACTCGGGCTATCTGTGAACACCGCCGTTGGCGCTGTGAGCGTTGGTGTCACCTGTGGACAAACGGTTGGGTACCTGTAAAACGGCCAAGCAGCTGAGAGCTGATTTGATAGCTGAGAGCTATGTGTAAAAAGGCTGAGAGCCTACGTTGCAACGTCTAAACCGATACACACGAATGCGGAACCGAGTGAAATAATATGTGTTTATTAACTGTTGACAATGTTGGAATTGGTTGCGCATGCGAAGTGTTAGTGAGATGATGAATGTGTATGTCCGAGTGAATTACTCCGTGTGAACCTGCCTTGGATGCTAAGTGAATCCTGTTTCATGAAAATATATATATATATATATATCAGTGTTACTGAAATGTTAGGTGTGTAGCCGAGTAAAAATTATTGAATTCTGATTGAGAAATATTTAACATATGCGTTCTGATCCATGGGTATTGTTATTAAGTCATTGATTATCGTATGTTAATGTTGTTGATTGATGCTACTCTGACTATAACTGTTGCCATGGATAATTGTATGTATATATATGTATTGTCGTATAATTGTGAGGCACCCTGAGTCGGTATCTGTCATTTAAAATTTAAGATGCTCACCCCTGCACCATTTTTCAGTAAGTATGCAGGTTGGATTCTGAAGTGATGATAAGGTCTCAGGTCCGAGTGAGGGGTACTCCACCGCAAGTGTTTATTTTGTATGTGTTATGTTCGTCAGTTATAGCCTTGGCCGGCTCGTAATAACAGTGTGGTGTAATGAACATGAATATATATATATATATATGCGTATAGGTAATTGTGTCATTGTAAACCGAGTGCATGTTCATATATATATACAGGTATTATGTTGATAACAGGGGAATGAAGGACATATTCCGAGTGCATGATTAGGTACGTTCAATAGGTTGTATCCGATTGAGAATTACCTTGTGTTTGTGTTGGAGGGGCGTTGTGTTGACCTCGCTTAGGCGGTGTCATACCTCGCCCAAGTGGCTAAGATGGTTCGCCCAAGCACGTGGAACCATGTCGAAGCGAGCAGATATCAACGTGATACTCCGCCTATGTACCTCCTTCTTCCGTTGTCACATTATCATGTCTCACTGGGCGGTGTTGGACATCGCCTGAGTGAGTGGGCGTTGTGATGTAGTCCGTCCAGGCGTTGTTGTGCCTTCCTGAACTGGACAACGGTGTAATTACTTCCTCCTTCTGTGGTTGCACTATCATGCTTCGCTCAGGCGGCGTCGGACCTCGTCTGAGTGAGCCAGTTATCTTAGTCTTCGCCCAGGCACTGTTGTGAGGACTCGCACTGGAGCGAGTGGTTGTTAGAATGGGACATCGTTCAATTACCTTTCCTCTCCGTCGTGATGCTAATGCAATCCAGACACTGGTGTTGACCCCTGATTTGGGCGTTGTGGTTGAGTTCGCCCAGGCGTTGTCATAATTAGCTAATTTGGGCGTTGAGGTTGAGTCCGCCCAGGCGTTGTCATAAATAGCTGAGTTGGGCGGAATAGGTTCTGGCCCCCTTCCTCCATAAATTACTCCTGCATATGTACATCTCCCTTCTTCGTCCCTTGCCTGTCCTCCGAAGCTGAACGCCCAGCGTTCTTTGAGAAAGGGTCATTCCGTAGGAACGAATAGACGCTAATGTAAGGTTTACTTGAAGAGTTTCACATCTGATGTTGCAGTGTCACATATCGTTTAGGCGGTGTGAGACAGCGGTTGAGCGGGTCACCTCGCCCTGGAGTCCGCCCAGGATAAACATACCCCGCCTAGCCAGGTAGGATGATTCGAACTCCGCCCTTCTATGAGTGCTACGCGTGTGAATGTATTAACATCTTCCCCCTTATCTATTGTTGTTCAAGTGGCCTCAATACTCAAGAGGGGGGGTGAATTGAGTTTTAAAACTTTTGATTGGAATACCTTTGAAATTGATTTTTATAACCAAGATTGTGAGATTATGCAAGTGAAATAGAATGGAGGATAACAAGCAATGCACTACAATGAGAAATATTGCTGAAGTAATTTATCAAACACTTGGTGTGCAATATTAGAGGTATAACAAATTAAGCAAGTTCAAGTGAGCTCTTCTCAACCAATCAATACCAATCAACAAATATGCAGTAAATGAAAGTAAAAGAGTAAGGAAGAGAAGCTTGCAAACCGATATAACGAGTTCCACCCAATCCGGTGTACGTCTTGCCTTTAAGCAACCCACTTAGAGGATTTTCCACTATTGTAGACTAGAGATACAACTTTGAGCAATTGTGGCTTCCTAGTGTCCCACACTCAAGAACCCAATCCTCACAAGTATAAGGGCAACCCACCCAATCTCTCAATCTCACAATATCCCAAAGATTGAATCCTCAACCTTTGTAACCACTCAACCTAGAGTGAACAACCACTCAACCTAGAGTGAACAACCACTCAACCTAGAGTGAACAACTTGTGTTTGGAGTTTGTGTTTACAATCAATATACTCTCTTAATAGAGCAGATATACAAATGAAAAGCTCTCCCAAATTCTAATCTCTCAAGATGAGAGGATATACAAGTGAAAGTACAATATGCAAGAAATAGGCTTACAAAGCACAAAATAGAGCTATGAATTGTTGCTACTTGGTTGTGTCTTTGTGCTTGTGTTCCTCTTCAATTTATAGAGCCAAGATAGCTGTTGAGGAGTGCCCTAGTTCATCATAGCCGTTGCACTTAGTGGAAATTTGAAGAATGGTGGAGACATGACCTGGTTTCCCACTTAAATCTGTTTTTCCACTAGAGTAATCGATTACACCCTCGCGTTGTAATCGATTAGCTTCAAGTCAGAGAGTCACTAATCGATTATTTCATTTCCTCTAATCGATTAGCATCTATACCTGATGCATTTAATTTGTTTACGCAGCACCCTAATCGATTAGTATGTCTTGCAATCGATTACCTTAAATCCAGTGACTCACTAATCGATTATATGGTTCCCTTAATCGATTAGCTTTCATACCTGATGCATTTTGTCCCATTTCTGATTGTTGTAATCGATTAGTCTCTGGTGTATAATCGATTACCTTAATTCCAGTGAGTACCTAATCGATTGTTCAGCTCCCTAATCGATTAGCTTTCATACCTGATGCAATTTTCTTCCAAAACAGAAAGCTCCTAATCGATTAGCATCTATGGCCTAATCGATTAGCTTCGCTGTTACTTCAATTCTGATTTCATGTCTTTGTTTTTGCATCGGTTTCTTCAAGAGTGCTTGTCATTATCAAAATCTTTGCACATCTTTGGACCTGTTAACATATTCAAACACATTCTCCCCCTTTTTGATGATGACAACTATGTTCATCTCTTGAGGGTTGTTAGTTTAAGTAATATAGACTTATCTTTTATCTTTTTGCAAAAACAACTCTGCTACATTATCTCTTTTTCAAATAGCAGATGACCAATTTTAAAAATCAGAGTAATCACATTCAGCAGCCAATGTCTTATCTCATTTTATCTATTGTCTATTATCTCTTATCTATAACTCTCCCCCTATCAAAAGGAATTTAATAACCAGATAAAATTATTCAAATTTTAAACAAGAGATAAGCAAGATGTGAACACATATCAGATCATATATCAGAGCATCTAACACATTTAAGCAAGATATGAACACATGATATTTTTCTCCCCCTTTGTAATCATCAAAAATAATTAGAGCAGTGAAGAGAAATAATATGAACTGAAATGAGAAACTTTTATTGAATTTAAAAAAATGGGAAATACAAGAGGCAAAATTATTCAAAATTCAGAAAATAACATAAGCACTCTCAACAAGAGCATAACTAAGGTTCTAATTATCCGGGTTGAAGAAGCGAATTTCTACAATTTGGTGAGCCAGCTCTTCATATCGCTGCTGCATCATCTCAAAATGTTGCTGTTCGGTCATTGAAAACTCTTGAAGGGAGTTTTCAAGGCGATCGAAGCGGTGGTCAAGATGGGCGTAGAGAGATACAAATGGGTCAGCTTGTGGTGCAGATGAAGAGGCTGATGGTGCAGCTTGTGGTTGAGGTGGAGGAGGAGCAGCAGGTTCAGCAAAGGGGTTGGCACCATGTTCTCGGTCACTCCTTAGAATCCACATTCCAGCAATGTTGACCATGCCCATTTTATTAAGGTGGGAAGTGCCAATGCAAGCTCTTGGGGGCACTTTCTCAGATAGTTCCCCTGCCAAGTCAACACCACAGAATTTAAAAATTTTGGTGAGGAGGATACCATAAGGGAGCTTTTGCTGGTCCTTGGCATGGCGCATGTGGAATTTGATCAACTGAACCCAGTTGATCTCTTTGTGGTTCAGCATGGCCCACATTAAGAGGACATCATCCTCTTCAACCAGAGCATAGTTCCCACCACGGGGAACAATCATCTTGACCAAGAAGAAGTGGAGCAGGCGGTTGTTCATGGTCAAGTGGCCAACTAGTTTGTGGTTGCTCATGGGAGGATCCGGCTTCCACAAAGAACGGCGGGCAGTGATGGGATTAAAACCCCATTCATCCTCGGGTTCGCCTCCATCAAAGTCAGCATTGTTGAGGGGCAGTTTGGAAATTTCTGCAAATTGGGCATTGGACAGCTTGATGGTTGTGTTTTTGACCTTGGATTCAACCATCCCATTTACAAGGCGGAGGTTACAATAGAATACCCTCATGAGTTCAGGGTAGTATTCTTCTTCTTTGAGGGAGAGGAAGGGGAAAAGGTTGTAGTGGTGGAGACTTTGGGTGAAGGTGAGGCTTGGGTTGTCAAAAGTGTCGGCAATGGTGTAGTGAGGAGTCATGATTTCCCTTTCAGAAAAGTTCTTCATGAAGTGTTGAAGATCTCTAGGGGAGGAGAAGAACCTTGAAAAATAAAGGGGGTTATGGGCTTGAGCAGTAGAGGACCTAGCTCTCTTGACATTTCTTGAGGTAGACATGGTTAGAAAAGGCAAAGAGGAAGATGAAGAGAGATGAGTGGTAGAGAGTTTTTGAGAGGTTTGAGAGGAAGGAGGTAGTGTGAGATGAGAAGGTGAATGAAGGGGTATTTATAGTTGAAAATTAGGTTTAGGAAGGAGGAAAGAGAGTTTAGAAAGGAGTGAAGTAAGTTAAGAGAGGGAGTTATTCGAGTGAGCCTAGGAAATTGGAGCTTTGACTCATCAGAACGCGTGATAATCGATTACGAGACAGCTGGTAATCGATTAGATCAATGTTTCTGGGGAATTTTAAACGTTTCAAACAGGGGGTAATCGATTAGAGGCTTAGGGTAATCGATTAGTTTAGAAACAGAATAGTCCTAATCGATTGGAGCAAGGTGGTAATCGATTATGAAGAAGAGGAAACGTTTTGAACCTGAAACAGAAGCTTTGTAATCGATTGTGGATCAATGATAATCGATTATCTTAGAAACAGAATGATTGTAATCGATTATGGGTAGGTGCTAATCGATTATCTTAGAAACAGAATGATAGTAATCGATTGTGAGTAGCCATGTAACCGATTATTGAGTCAAAAACTTCAAATTTTACATACAGCAAAGTTCCAATCATGAAATGTGATATATACCATGCATCATGCCATTCAACATAGTTCTTATCAAGATATCCTATCATTCAAACATAACTGGACATATCAAGAATGTCTAACTCTCTTCTTATGTGAATGAATTGTTCTCTAGCCAAGGGTTTTGTGAAAATATCAGCTAGTTGCCTAGAAGTTTCTACATGTTCAAGTACACAATCCCCTTTTAACACATGATCTCTAATAAAGTGATGCCTAATCTCAATGTGTTTGGTCCTAGAGTGCATTACTGGATTCTTGGAGATGTTAATGGCACTAGTATTATCGTATTTAAGAGGCACATGGTTTAATACAATTCCAAAATCTAGAAGTTGTTGTCTCATCCAAAGGATTTGAGCACAACAACTGCCAGCTGCAACATATTCTGCCTCAGCTGTTGATAGCGCAACACTTACTTGTTTCTTGCTATGCCAAGAAACAAGAGAACTACCAAGCAAGTGACATGTTCCGCTAGTACTTTTCCTATCAAGCTTACATCCTGCAAAGTCCGAATCAGAGTAACCAACTAAAGTACATTCAGCCCCTTTGGGGTACCATAAACCAACATCTTGAGTTCCAACTAGATATTTCATTATCCTTTTTATTGCAGTGAGATGAGATTCCTTAGGACAAGCTTAGTATCTAGCACACATACACACAACAAACATGATATCCGGTCTACTAGCGGTTAAGTAAAGTAAGGATCCTATCATACCTCTATATTTTGTGAGTTCAGCATCCTTACCTTTCTCATCCTTATCCAAATAGCATGAAGTGCCCATGGGTGTGGCTATATCATTTGCTTTATCCATATTGAATTTTCTGAGTAGTTCTTTGCAGTATTTAGATTGGTTTATGAATGTGCCTTCATTGGTTTGCTTGATTTGTAGTCCAAGGAAGAAAGTGAGTTCCCCCATCATGGACATTTCAAATTCTTCCTGCATAAGCTTGGCAAACTCCTTGCACATTGAATCATTAACGGCACCAAAAATTATATCATCAACATAAATTTGTACCAATAGTATGTTATTCTTTTTGTGCTTTATGAATAGGGTTGTATCAACCTTCCCTCTTTCAAAATGATTTTCTAAAAGAAATTTGCTTAACCTTTCGTACCAAGCTCTTGGAGCTTGTTTCAAACCATACAAGGCTTTCTTTAATTTGAAAACATGATTTGGAAATTGATGGTTTTCAAAACCTGGAGGTTGATCAACGTATACTTCCTCTTGAATGTATCCATTCAAGAAAGCACTTTTAACATCCATTTGATATAATTTGAAATCCCTACAACATGCGAAGGCTAATAGTAGTCTAATTGCTTCTAATCTAGCTACGGGTGCATACGTCTCTTCATAATCAATGCCTTCTTCTTGATTATATCCTTTAGCTACTAGCCTAGCTTTGTTTCTAGTAATTATTCCATTTTCATCCAATTTATTCCTAAAAACCCATTTGGTTCCTATTATTTGGTGATCATTGGGTCTTGGCACAAGCTCCCAAACTTCATTTCTTTCAAATTGATTTAGCTCTTCTTGCATGGCCAACATCCAATGTTCATCAATAATAGCCTCTTCTATGTTCTTGGGTTCTATTTGTGATACAAAAGCTAGATGATTACAAGTATTTCTGATAGCATTTCTAGTACTTACACCTCGAGTCATTTCACCTATGACTTTGTCTAAGGGATGATCCTTCAAAGTTACCCATTCTTGTTGTCTCTCAATTTGTGCTGCACCTCCATCATTGTTGACTTCTTCTTCTTTGTCTTGCAAGTTCATTTCTTGAAAAGTACCTACAAGATCATCAACATCTTCCTTTCTCGGAGGGTTATGGCTATTTTCATCAAATTTAACATGAATAGATTCCTCAATGGTATTAGTTTGTTTGTTGAAAATTCTATAAGATTTACTTGATTGAGAATATCCTAGGAATATTGCCTTATTAGATTTTGCATCAAACTTTCCTAGATTATTCTTTCCATTGTTGAGCACAAAACATTTACATCCAAAAATATGAAAATATGCAATGTTGGGTTTTCTACCTTTGTAAAGCTCATAGGGGGTTTTCTTTAAAATAGGCCTTATCAAACATCTATTCATAACATAACACGCGGTGTTTACCGCATCGGCCCAAAAATGTTTTGCAATATTGTTTTCATTTAGCATGGTTCTAGCAAGCTCCACTAAAGATCTATTCTTTCTTTCAACTACTCCATTTTGTTGTGGAGTTCTAGGAGCTGAAAAGTTGTGATTAATACCATGTTTTTCGCAAAACTTTTCAAAAGATTGATTTTCAAATTCTCCCCCATGATCGGTTCTAATGGATGCAATTTTTGAATTTTGCTCATTTTGGATAATCTTTGCAAGTTTCTTGAATGCATGATATGCTTCATTTTTATGAGCAAGAAACAATGTCCATGTATATCTAGAATAGTCATCTACTATAACTAGACCATAGTAATTTCCTCCAAAGCATTTGATTTTGGATGGTCCAAATAAATCCATGTGCAAAAGTTGTAAAGGCTTTTGAGTAGAAACAATGTTTTTGGATTGAAAAGATGCCTTTACTTGTTTTCCTTTTTGATATGCATCACAAAATCTATTTTCAAATTTAAGCTTTGGTAGACCAATTACTAAATCTTTAGAAACAAGTTTGTTCAAGTGGTCTACATGTATATGAGCTATTCTTCTATGCCATAGCCATGTTTCATCCTCTTTTGAAATGAAGCATTGTTCATCATTTGTAGACACACTATCCATATCAATCATGTAAATATTATCAATTCTTTGGCCTACAAACTTAATTTCCTTATTAGTCTTATGCTCAATTATGCAACAATTTGATTCAAATAACACTCTATATCCTTTGTCACATAATTGACTTATGCTAAGTAGATTATGTTTGAGGCCTTCAACATACAATACGTCACTTATGGAGGTGGAAAAATTCTTACCTATATTTCCAATGCCTAGGATTCTTCCTTTAGTGTTGTCTCCGTAGGTGACACTTCCTTTCCTTTTGGGAGTGAATGATGTAAATTTGGTTATGTCTCCCGTCATATGCTTTGAACACCCGCTATCCAAGTACCAATGGGTGTTGCTTGCCTTGAAGCATACCTACAAAACAAAATCATTTTAGAGAACTAGGTACCCATTTTATGTTGGGTCCTTTTAGGTTAGCTTGTGGGAATGTTCCTTTGGGGACCCACACCTTTCTTAAGACTTTTGGTCCTAGTTTCCTAACACTACACTTATAAGCACTATGTCCTTTGGAACCACAATGATTGCATTTCATGAACGGTGAGGAGGATTTGCTTGGTGGTGCAAAGAAACTTTCATAGTGTTTCTCCATTTTATGGTTACTATGTTCTTGGTCATATCCTAAACCGGTTTTACTAAACATGCATTTTTGTTGCCCAAGTAGGATATTCAAATTATCTCTTCCATTTGTGAATTTCTCTAGTGTCCTATTTAGGTCTTCAACCTTGGTTTCTAATACAATGCACCTTTTTGCAAAATCACATGGTTTATCCTTAGAGCATGTTTGAACTTTCTCTAGTTCTTCTTTTAAGCTCTCATTTTCTTTACATACTTCCATGAGATGCAATTCAAGGGTATCACTAGTTTTCCTAGATGCTTTGAGTTTACTAGAGATTTTTGTAAATTTATCATATAATTCTTCAAATGCATCTAACAGCTCATTTTTATCTAAGTCAAGAAGATTTACCTCATTATCTTCTTCTTGATGATTTGCCATTAAGCAAAGATTGGCTTGCTCATCTTCCGAGTCGTCGGAGCTGCTCACATCGTTCTCATCCCAAGCAATATAGGCTCTTCTTCTTCTTTGTTTGTCCTTGCCCTTCTTTTTGAGGTTTGGACAATCGGCTTTGAAGTGCCCTTCCTTGCCACATTCAAAACAACTTGGTGAAGAGGAAGTTTCATTAGAGGTAGGTTTCTTACCTTGGGGCTTAACGTTCTTTTGGAACTTTTTGTTCTTCATGAATCTTCCAAATCTTTTTACGAATAGCCCAAACTCTTCTTCTTCATCTAAGTCACTGCATGATTCTTCCTCATGCATGGAGGTGGCTTTGAGGGCTAGCCCTTTCTTCTTGGTGGATTTCTCCTCTTCCTCGGCTAGCTTCAATGCTTTAAGTTCTTGCTCTTGTTCTTGCAATTTTCCAAAGAGTGTTGCAAGAGACATTTCATTGATGCTAGGAGATTGTTTTATTGCTGTGACAAGAGGTTGCCATTCCCTGCTAAGACTTTTCAAAATTTTGTGCACAAGCTCTTTGTTAGTATATACTTTGCCAAGAGTAATAAGATGGTTGATAATAAGTGTAAACCTTTTCTGCATATCTACAATAGATTCTCCTGAATTTATCCTAAAGCATTCATATTGGCTAGTCAAGGTACTAATTTTGGAGTCCTTTACATCATTAGTACCTTCATGGGTTACTTGAAGAGTATCCCACATTTCTTTAGCAGTTTGGCATGTCATTATCCTAAAAAATTCATCTTGACCTAAAGACATAGTAATGAGATTTTTGGCCTTGTAGCCATATTGGACTTTCTTTTCTTCCTCGCTTGTCCATTCATCTATAGGTTTTTCAACATTCTTGCTATCTATAGTATGCATTGGTATATAAGGACCATTTTCAATGGTATTCCATATTCTCAAGTCAATTGATTGAATGAAGATTTTCATTCTCTCTTTCCAAAAGGCATACCCTTCCCCATTGAAAGCGGGAGGTATCGCACCACCCTCGGGAAAAACATTTTGAGAACTTGAGGCCATTTAATCTCTTGAAGCTGTTAAGCTTGATCTACCAAGAGTCAAGCTCTGATACCACTTGTTGTTCAAGTGGCCTCAATACTCAAGAGGGGGGGTGAATTGAGTTTTAAAACTTTTGATTGGAATACCTTTGAAATTGATTTTTATAACCAAGATTGTGAGATTATGCAAGTGAAATAGAATGGAGGATAACAAGCAATGCACTACAATGAGAAATATTGCTGAAGCAATTTATCAAACACTTGGTGTGCAATATTAGAGGTATAACAAATTAAGCAAGTTCAAGTGACCTCTTCTCAACCAATCAATACCAATCAACAAATATGCAGTAAACGAAAGTAAAAGAGTAAGGAAGAGAAGCTTGCAAATCGATATAACGAGTTCCACCCAATCCGGTGTACGTCTCGCCTCTAAGCAACCCACTTAGAGGATTTTCCACTATTGTAGACTAGAGATACAACTTTGAGCAATTGCGGCTTCCTAGTGTCCCACACTCAAGAACCCAATCCTCACAAGTATAAGGGCAACCCACCCAATCTCTCAATCTCACAATATCCTAAAGATTGAATCCTCAACCTTTGTAACCACTCAACCTAGAGTGAACAACCACTCAACCTAGAGTGAACAACCACTCAACCTAGAGTGAACAACCACTCAACCTAGAGTGAACAACTTGTGTTTGGAGTTTGTGTTTACAATCAATATACTCTCTTAATAGAGCAGATATACAAATGAAAAGCTCTCCCAAATTCTAATCTCTCAAGATGAGAGGATATACAAGTAAAAGTACAATATGCAAGAAATAGGCTTACAAAGCACAAAATAGAGCTATGAATTGTTGCTACTTGGTTGTGTCTTTGTGCTTGTGTTCCTCTTCAATTTATAGAGCCAAGATAGCTGTTGAGGAGTGCCCTAGTTCATCATAGCCGTTGCACTTAGTGGAAATTTGAAGAATGGTGGAGACATGACCTGGTTTCCCACTTAAATCTGTTTTTCCACTAGAGTAATCGATTACACCCTCGCGTTGTAATCGATTAGCTTCAAGTCAGAGAGTCACTAATCGATTATTTCATTTCCTCTAATCGATTAGCATCTGTACCTGATGCATTTAATTTGTTTTCGCAGCACCCTAATCGATTAGCATGTCTTGCAATCGATTACCTTAAATCCAGTGACTCACTAATCGATTATATGGTTCCCTTAATCGATTAGCTTTCATACCTGATGCATTTTGTCCCATTTTTGATTGTTGTAATCGATTAGTTTCTGGTGTATAATCGATTACCTTAATTCTAGTGAGTACCTAATCGATTGTTCAGCTCCCTAATCGATTAGCTTTCATACCTGATGCAATTTTCTTCCAAAACAGAAAGCTCCTAATCGATTAGCATCTATGGCCTAATCGATTAGCTTCGCTGTTACTTCAATTCTGATTTCATGTCTTTGTTTTTGCATCGGTTTCTTCAAGAGTGCTTGTCATTATCAAAATCTTTGCACATCTTTGGACCTGTTAACATATTCAAACACATCTATTTCCTCCTATTGAGTGACCAGTGTTACTCGAGGGAAAGCTTTCCTTGTGAAACTCCCTCCATCCGCTGCTGCATTACCATACTCCGCCCAGGCGGTATCAGACCTCGGTGTTGCGTAATCCGCCCAGGTGCTGGTGTGTTACGATAAACCCAATGAGCCGGTTCCAGTCTTAGCCTTCTGTTGTTGCCTTATGCGTGTGGATGATCTCTCATTTCCCTTGTTCTTCCTTGCACTCCGCCCTTTGTGTTATCCGGTTGCCTTATAGTCGTTGGTTACTTATTTTTGGAAAAATTTTCCCCGTATTGGTTTTTAGTTATTTTATTAAATTAGGATGTTACATTTTGGTATCAGAGCAGACCAAAAGGTCCATGGCCAAGGTTTACCTACTGTTTGTGGGCGGTTGAATATATTATGCCAGTATGTCCTAGATTGCTTATGATATTCTATTGTATGTTGATACCTGTCCAATTATGACTCGGGTGAGGATATATGTTATGATTCTCTATTAAAACTGGTATATGCTGACTGTGAATGGTGTGGTTGTACGCTTGTGCCTTGTTGAGAAACGTGAACGTGTGATAAATGAATGATACATGAAGTATGTGATTTGCAGTATAAGGGATGGGTTGTAGTTCCTAGGTTGAAAATCTAGGTGTGTAATAAGTGAGTGAAGGTGAGGTCGGATATATGATAAAATTGGGGTTGCGTCTCAGTGGTGATTGAGGAAACCAAGTGAGTGATGACTAAATGCTAGACCAATAGGAACAATGACCCCTTAGGGATTCTAATTCTGATAGTTTATTAACCTTGTGAGTTGTTGAGCCGAGTAGAACAATTGCGTAGTAGCTCATTGAGGTTTGAATGATTAACATGTGATGTGTTGTGTGTGAGATGTGTTGGTAGCTACACTATGATTGCGTAATGATGCATGCGACTCTTAGATTGTGGCGTTGTAAACTGTTTAGTGATTGTACGATTCCGTCCATGAATGCATGCTAATAATTCTATGAATACTGACTGAATACTTGTAAATAGGAGTGTCACCATTGCTGCCGAATGCTAATTGTGACGGATATTTTGTAACCTAGCACATGAACCTTGCGTGATATATGATATAGGTGATTAGGTGTGAACCCTGATTGAATAACTAGATCATGATAGAGTCTTGATTCCTGGTCTATGATAACTAAGTGAATGATTGATGGATATATTTATCTTGGATAGATTCTGGGTGAAGTGCTTTTATGTATTGCTCCATATTCGAAATATGATAGTTGTTGATGATTGAAATATGTGATCTGTGTGTGATTGCTTGGTGATGCATGCAACACCCGGATAGTATGATAGCCATTAATTGTAAATCGTTGTGATGATACCCCGTCTGAAAGATATGTATATATATGTATATGTTAATGAGAATGTCGAGTGGCTTATGCCGCGAGTCGGCAAATAAGAGCTGTGTGTGATCTATAATAAAATGCAGTAAGCATTGAATGTCTTTCAGAGTGGGCAATCAGATGAATGTGAGGGGTATTGAGGATTCTGAGATTAATCCTAAAAGACCTCCGAATTAGACTCGAGGCCATGCTTGGAGCATGAGCATTGGATGCTTAATGGAAGTCCTTGGGTTGGACCCAAGGCAAACGCCATGTGCATTGGAGTTGGACTCCTGGTGAACACATCGTATACATCTAATTCGCCGACTGGATGAATGCATGTTATAAGTACAATTTCTGATTGAATGATTGTGTGTACACTTATGAAAATAAATGAGCTCAGTGTGAACTATGTGAATGTGTGAATATGATATTGTGAATAAAACCCTTAATGTAGTTGGAATTGATTTGGGTAAATCTGATTGGATGGGCGTATGTATATGTCAAGTGCAATGTGTGTTATGATTATGATGTATGCTGTAGTAAACCATGATATAACCATGAATAATTGGTGTGACATCTGATTGAGTGTCTGTATGAACATCAGTGCTGTTGCTGAAGCTCGTGGTATGTGATTGTGAATTGCTTAAACCTGAATGAATTGCATGAACCCGAGTGAGTGATGTCATCACATTACTGGGGATTGAGGATTTAATCCGAGCCATGATTTTGTGTTGAATAGGATTAGAGGAAATAATTACTCGGTATTGGCTAGGAGCCGATTGTTGTAATGCCATCAACTGTTTTACAGAAGTGATGAATAATTTCCATGATTATTGATACGTGATGTTAGAGTGGGTGTATTACTTATATATGTGAACTGCCATTAACTACCGCGTGAATTTATATTAGTTGGGTGAAGTCCGGTTCGTGTGAGGTATGCTGCTCTGAGATGACTCTTCCTGCCATAGGTAATGTGGCAGCGTACACGTTGCAGTGACCATGTAACTATTGTAACCCTATAGGAATGAGACGTCATCCTATAAGTTGGATGCAGCAATTCATGAGTCAGGCAGGTGAAGCTGTAACTACTTATGGTGATGGTGAGTCTTTCAGGCGGTCCCGAGTGATTGTGAGAATTATGTTAAACGAGTGTTATACGGTTATGTATCAGAATGAAGATAGGGAGTTGTTTGACCTTAGTATGTCTGCCTCCGAGCGGATTAGAGGTCGTCAGGTACTGATTAGCTACTAAACGGAGTGATTAATTATTGGAATAAGAAGGGTGATCGAATCTGTCACTGGAAGTGTAAGTTTTATAAGATTAACCGAGTGGTATAGTAAGCCTAAAGAGCAAAACAGATTTTCTTTTTTAAAAACCAAACTACATTACAAAGTGAGGATTTGCTTGGGAAGGGAATTAGTGTATTCCGAGAGTGTAAAGGTGGGGATAATTCCGCGTGAAGTCTTATGAGGAAGCATTGCTGAGTGAGGACTAGAGTGTTCCGAGTATAACCTCATAGAGAGTGCCATTACTAAGTTAAGAGGATAGTATCCGAGCGAAACATTCTGAGTAAGGGGAGATTCGAGTGGTGTCTCAGAGTGAATCACTTCCGTGTAGAATGAAACCATGTGGGATGACTCTACGAAGAAAGATGCCGAGTGTAGAATTCTTAATGCCCTTGTCCAACCAAGTGATCTTCCCAGAGGAAAGTCCTTCTGGACGAAAATGAGACTCCGAGTGAGTGAGTTTAGCCAAAAGCATGGGTAGGAACCTAAGATTTCCACGCCGAGCGTGGTGCCTGTGTGAATTAAACCCTAGCAAATGGTACTGACTGGAGCACATGGAAGCCTTTTGAGCGTTCATTCTGGTGTAAGGAAGAAATCCTGTGGTCAGAATTTAAAAACCTGAGTGTTTAAACCGAGAGGAATTGGTCAGGAGTGGGTATTTTTGGGGGTCGGTGATGTTGTTTACCTATTAGATTACTCTCAACTAAATGATTAACCCCCCATCGCGTATACATGTGATACAATTTTGGGTTTGTACCCTGTGTGAGTTGTAGTTGTACCAAATGACTCATGTGAGTCTGGGAAACCGAGGGTGTAAATACACCAACCGGTGTTGAGAGCACGGGGCTGAGCGGCCAAGTAATTAGGAAGTGCCTACTAGTAATGAATTAGCTGAGTTGAAATGGAATAAATTATACGTTTTAATTTAAATTCCCAATTATAATAAGTCCTCTAATGAAGTTGTAATCAGGTAGGACCTGACTTTTTGTGTTACCGACTGAGAATTGTGGTGCGGTCAGTAAACCGCTTGAGTGGTAAATCTTCTCCGAGTGAAAATTGTGGTTCAGTCGGTGACTGCTTGTGGAAACACAGCCGCGTAGTAAGTAAACAGCAATCTTCTGAGTTAGGCATTGTGGTAAGTTACCGATTGAATTTCGAGGACGAAATTCTTTTGAGAGGGGGAGAACTGTAATATCCCGATTTAATAATTATTTACCGAATGAATCTAAATTGCTAAAATAGTAATTCGAGAAGTAGAAAATCATTTGTTAATTATATTCAGTTTAACTTGAGAAATAGTGACAAATTAAATAAGCTTAATTGGTAAGGGGTGGCTGTTTGCGATTGGTGAGTCCGTCCACGATTTCCCACCCCACTCTCCTCTTCCTCGCGCACGCGCATGCCTTTACATATATGTACCTTGGGTCATTAAAGTTATGCATTTTCCTTCAGATTTCTCTTCTTCTCTTCTTCGCTCTTCGCTCTCCTTCTCCTCTTCTTCTTTCTCTACTCATTGTTCCTGCGAGCTCGCAACAATGGTGGCTGAGGATCGGGGTCCTCCTTCTTCACTCAACGAGCCAGAGAGAGTGCAGGTGTGCCTTCCTCCTGCAAGCAACCTGTCTCCTTCCTTGTTCCCTCATTCCTTCGTCGACTTCCTTTTCTTACTCGAAACTGCCAAGCCCCAGTGGAGATCTGCACTGCAAGGAGCTTCAAGGGGGTCGGAGTGTTCACAGCATTGCTATGGAGCCCTTCTAGGGAGCGAGCCGAGAGCAGGACGTCTTGGGCCTCCCCTGCTCTTGCATGCAGCTGTTATGGGTGATTCAGTGTTCCTCTGGAATTGAATGTCACGTTGACCGACTGAGAGCTTCAGTCCAGGTAGGGGGAGTATCTTCCATCTTAAATGCATGGGTTATGAACAGGTTCCGAGTGCTGATGCTTGCTACATCCGTGATCTGATTGTGTGTTATGTTGCATGCGAGTGTGTACAGCCCAGTTGCATGACGAGTGAAAGATGAGTGTTGCATGTTAGCATCTTCCTTAGAAATGCATGTGTTGTTGAGCCTCGTTACCATGGAACCCGATTGCATGTTGTGTTGTGTTGATGAGAATGCTTTATTGAATCTGTGCATGTTCTTAGGAATGCATGTGTTGATTAAGTTCTGGTACTGTCATATACTGATTGCATGTTGTATCATGATTGATTGGAATGCTTGCATGAGCCTGTCATTCTTAGTATAAATACCTGCGCTGATTAAGTCTTGATGCTGCTGTGAACCGAATGCATGTTAACTTGAAGTTGATGTAAATGCTCACATGGGAGCTGTGTGTGTTGAATTAACAGGCGGAGTCCTGATGATATGTATTACCGACTGCATGTGAAAGATGTGTGATTGAATAAGAGGATGTGTGCATGAGTTAAATGCTGTGTGTGGAGTACTGTTGATGTCCAGCATTGATTGCATGAGATGCATGTGCCATTTGAATGCTGATGATGTATGATGCCGATTGCATGAGATGCATATATGGCTGTGTATATGAATTCTGTGTGTGTAATGAATCCGCGTGTGGCGCATGTGATGCGTTTGTGCTGTGAGCACGTAGTGTGTGACACTACCTTCGGTCATCCAGCGTGTGACGCTGTAAAATCCTTGAGTGTGACTCAAGGTAGCCCTTGAGTGGACTCGGGCTGTCTGTGAACACCGCCGTTGGCGCTGTGAGCGTTGGTGTCACCTGTGGACAAACGGTTGGGTACCTGTAAAACGGCTAAGCAGCTGAGAGCTGATTTGATAGCTGAGAGCTATATGTAAAAAGGCTGAGAGCCTACGTTGCAACGTCTAAACCGATACACACGAATGCGGAACCGAGTGAAATAATATGTGTTTATTAACTGTTGACAATGTTGGAATTGGTTGCGCATGCGAAGTGTTAGTGAGATGATGAATGTGTATGTCCGAGTGAATTACTCCGTGTGAACCTGCCTTGGATGCTAAGTGAATCCTGTTTCATGAAAATATATATATATATCAGTGTTACTGAAATGTTAGGTGTGTAGCCGAGTAAAAATTGTTGAATTCTGATTGAGAAATATTTAACATATGCGTTCTGATCCATGGGTATTGTTATTAAGTCATTGATTATCGTATGTTAATGTTGTTGATTGATGCTACTCTGACTATAACTGTTGCCATGGATAATTGTGTGTATATATATGTATTGTCGTATAATTGTGAGGCACCCTGAGTCGGTATCTGTCATTTAAAATTTAAGATGCTCACCCCTGCACCATTTTTCAGTAAGTATGCAGGTTGGATTCTGAAGTGATGATAAGGTCTTAGGTCCGAGTGAGGGGTACTCCGCCGCAAGTGTTTATTTTGTATGTGTTATGTTCATCAGTTATAGCCTTGGCCGGCTCGTAATAACAGTGTGGTGTAATGAACATGAATATATATATATATGCGTATAGGTAATTGTGTCATTGTAAACCTAGTGCATGTTCATATATATATACAGGTATTATGTTGATAACAGGGGAATGAAGGACGTATTCCGAGTGCATGATTAGGTACGTTCAATAGGTTGTATCCGATTGAGAATTACCTTGTGTTTGTGTTGGAGGGGCGTTGTGTTGACCTCGCTTAGGCGGTGTCATACCTCGCCCAAGTGGCTAAGATGGTTCACCCAAGCACGTGGAACCATGTCGAAGCGAGCAGATATCAACGTGATACTCCGCCTATGTACCTCCTTCTTCCGTTGTCACATTATCATGTCTCACTGGGTGGTGTTGGACATCGCCTGAGTGAGTGGGCGTTGTGATATAGTCCGTCCAGGCGTTGTTGTGCCTTCCTGAACTGGACGACGGTGTAATTACTTCCTCTTTCCGTGGTTGCACTATCATGCTTCGCTCAGGCGGCGTCGGACCTCGTCTGAGTGAGCCAGTTATCTTAGTCTTCGCCCAGGCGCTGTTGTGAGGACTCGCACTGGAGCGAGTGGTTGTTAGAATGGGACATCGTTCAATTACCTTTCCTCTCCGTCGTGATGCTAATGCAATCCAGACACTGGTGTTGACCCCTGATTTGGGCGTTGTGGTTGAGTCCGCCCAGGCGTTGTCATAATTAGCTAATTTGGGCGTTGAGGTTGAGTCCGCCCAGGCGTTGTCATAAATAGCTGAGTTGGGCGGAATAGGTTCTGGCCCCCTTCCTCCATAAATTACTCCTGCATATGTACATCTCCCTTCTTCGTCCCTTGCCTGTCCTCCGAAGCTGAACGCCCAGCGTTCTTTGAGAAAGGGTCATTCCGTAGGAACGAATAGACGCTAATGTAAGGTTTACTTGAAGAGTTTCACATCTGATGTTGTAGTGTCACATATCGTTTAGGCGGTGTGAGACAGCGGTTGAGCAGGTCACCTCGCCCTGGAGTCCGCCCAGGACAAACATACCCCGCCTAGCCAGGTAGGATGATTCAAACTCCGCCCTTCTATGAGTGCTACGCGTGTGAATGTATTAACATCTTCCCCCTTATCTATTTCCTCCTATTGAGTGACCAGTGTTACTCGAGGGAAAGCTTTCCTTGTGAAACTCCCTCCATCCGCTGCTGCATTACCATACTCCGTGTGTTTGAATATGTTAACAGGTCCAACAGATGTGCAAGGATTTTGATAATGACAAGTACTCTTGAAGAAACCGATGCAAAAACAAAGACATGAAATCAGAATTGAAGTAATAGCGAAGCTAATCGATTAGGCCATAGATGATAATCGATTAGGAGCTTTCTGTCTTGGAAGAAATTGCATCAGGGTTGAAGATAATCGATTAGTGAAGCCACACAATCGATTAGATACTCACTGGAATTAAGATAATCGATTGCACACTTGAGACTAATCGATTACAGCAATCAAAAATGGAATTAAATGCATCAGGTACACATGCTAATCGATTAAGGGAGCCATATAATCGATTAGGAAGCCACTGGAATTTAAGGTAATCGATTGCAAGACATGCTAATCGATTAGGATGCTGCGAAAACAAATTAAATGCATCAGGTATAGATGCTAATCGATTACAGGCAATGAGACAATCGATTAGTGACTCTCTGACTTGAAGCTAATCGATTACAACGCGAGGGTGTAATCGATTAGGCTAGTGGAAAAACAGATTTAAGTGGGAAAACAGATCATGTCTCCACTATCCTTCAAATTTCCACTAAGTGCAACGGCTATGATGAACTAGGGCACTCCTCAACAGCTATCTTGGCTCTATAAATTGCAGAGGAACACAAGCACAAAGGAGCAACCAAGGGAAACCAAGAATCAATAAGTTTTTTACTCTATTCTGTGCTTTGTAAGCCTATTTCATATAAACCTTGTACTTCACTTGTATATCCTCTCATCTTGAGAGTTAGAATTGGTTAGAGCTTTCATTTGTACATCTACTCTATTAAGAGAGTATATTGATTGTAAACAAACACCAAACACAAGCTATTTCACTCTAGGTTGAGTGGTTGTTCACTCTAGGTTGAGTGGTTACAAAGGTTGTGGACTCAACCTTTGGGATATTGTGAGATTGAGAGATTGGGTGGGTTGCCCTTGTACTTGTGAGGATTGGGTTCTTGAGTGTGGGACACTAGGAAGCCGCAATTGCTCAAAGTTGTATCTCTAGTCTACAATAGTGGAAAATCCTCTAAGTGGGTTGCTTAGAGGCGAGACGTACACCGGATTGGGTGGAACTCGTTACATCGGTTTGCAAGCTTCTCTTCCTTACTCTTTTACTTCCATACATTGCATATTTGTTGATTGGTATTGTTTGGTTGAGAAGAATATACTTGAACTTGCTTAATTTGCTATACTTTAGACATTGCACACCAAGTGTTTGCTAAATTGCCTCAGCAATACTTACCTTTTGTAGTGCATTGCATATCATTGTTACTTGCTTTCACTTGCATAATCTCATAAACTTGGTTATAGAAATCAATTTCAAAGGTATTCCAAGCAAAAGTTTTATAACTCAATTCACCCCCCCTCTTGAGTATTGAGGCCACTTGAACAACAAGTGGTATCAGAGCTTGACTCTTGGTAGATCAAGCTTAACAGCTTCAAGAGAATTAAATGGCCTCAAGTTCTCAAAATATTTTTCCCGAGGGTGGTGCGATAAATAGACCTCCCGCTTTCAATGGGGAAGGGTATGCGTTTTGGAAAGAAAGAATGAAAATCTTCATTCAATCAATTGACTTGAGAATATGGAATACCATTGAAAATGGTCCCTATATACCGATGCATACTATAGATAGCAAGAATGTTGAAAAACCTATAGATGAATGGACAAGCGAGGAAGAAAAGAAAGTCCAATATGGCTACAAGGCCAAAAATCTCATCACTATGTCTTTAGGTCAAGATGAATTTTTTAGGATAATGACATGCCAAACTGCTAAAGAAATGTGGGATACTCTTCAAGTAACCCATGAAGGCACTAATGATGTAAAGGACTCAAAGATTAGTACTCTTACTAGTCAATATGAATGCTTTAGATTAAACTCTCATGAATCGATTGTTGATATGCAAAAAAGATTTACTCTCATCATTAATCAACTCATTACACTTGGAAAGACTTACACTAACAAAGAACTCATTCATAAAGTGTTGAAAAGTCTTAACAGAGAATGGCAACCGCTAGTTACCGCCATCAAACAATCTCCTAGAATAAACGAAATGTCTCTCGCCACTCTATTTGGTAAGTTGCAGGAATAAGAACAAGAGCTGAAAGAATTAAAGATGGCGGAAGAGGAAGAAAAATCTTCCAAGAAAAAAGGTCTTGCTCTCAAGGCTACTTCCACAAATGAAGAAGAAGAATCCGGAAGTGAACTTGATGAAGAAGAAGAATTTGGACTATTTGTGAAACGCTTCGGGAAATTCATGAAAGGCAAACGCTTTCAAAGAAGCTTCAAAAACTCAGGTAAGAAACCTATCACTAAAGAAAACTCTCCCTCACCCAACTGTTTTGAATGTGGCAAGGAAGGGCACTTCAAAGCTGATTGTCCAAACCTCAAAAAGAAGGGCAAGGACAAACAAAGAAGAAGAAGAGCCTATATTGCTTGGGATGAGAATGATGTGAGCAGCTCCGACGACTCAGAAGATGAGCAAGCCAATCTTTGCTTAATGGCAAATCATCAAGAAGAAGATAATGAGGTAAATCTTCTTGACTTAGATAAAAATGAGCTGTTAGAAGCATTTGAAGAATTATATGATAAATTCACAAAAATCTCTAGTAAACTCAAAGCATCTAGGAAAACTAGTGACACTCTAGAGATGCACCTTATGGAAGTTTGCAAAGAGAATGAATGTTTAAAAGAAGAATTGAAAAATGCTCAAGTATGTTCCATTAGTAAACCTTGTAATTTTGCTAAGAAATGTGTTGATCTAGAAAATAAAGTCCTAGATCTAAACAAAACCTTAGAGAAATTCACTAATGGAAGAGATAATTTGAATATCCTTCTTGGGCAACAAAAATGCATGTTTAGTAAAACCGGCTTAGGATATGATCAAGAACATAGTAATCATAAAATGGAGAAGCACTATAAAAACTTCTTTGCACCACCAAGCAAATCCTCCTCACCTTTTATGAAATGCAATCACTGTGGTACCAAAGGACATAGTGCATATAAGTGTAGTGTTAAGAAACTAGGACCAAAGGTCTTAAGAAAGGTGTGGGTTCCCAAAGGAACGTTCCCACAAGCTAACCTTAAAGGACCCAACATAAAATGGGTACCTAGTTCTCTAAAATGATTTTGTTTTGTAGGTATGCTTCAAGGCAAGCAACACCCATTGGTACTTGGATAGCGGGTGTTCGAAGCATATGACGGGAGATATAACCAAATTTACATCATTCACTCCCAAACGAAAAGGAAGCGTCACCTATGGAGACAACACTAAGGGAAGAATCCTAGGCATTGGAAATATTGGTAAGAACTCTTCCACATCCATAAGTGATGTATTGTATGTTGAAGGCCTCAAACATAATTTACTAAGCATAAGTCAATTATGTGACAAAGGATATAGAGTTTTATTTGAATCAAATTGTTGCATAATTGAGCATAAGACCAATAAGGAAATTAAGTTTGTAGGCCAAAGAATTGATAATATTTACATGATTGATATGGATAGTTTGTCTACAAATGATGAACAATGCTTCATTTCAAAAGAGGATGAAACATGGCTATGGCATAGAAGAATAGCTCATATACATGTAGACCACTTGAACAAACTTGTCTCTAAAGATTTAGTAATTGGTCTACCAAAGCTTAAATTTGAAAATAGATTTTGTGATGCATGTCAAAAAGGAAAACAAGTAAAGGCATCTTTTCAATCCAAAAACATTGTTTCTACTCAAAGGCCTTTACAACTTTTGCACATGGACTTATTTGGACCATCCAAAATCAAAAGCTTTGGAGGTAATTACTATGGTCTAGTTATAGTAGATGACTATTCAAGATATACATGGACATTGTTTCTTGCTCATAAAAATGAAGCATATCATGCATTCAAGAAACTTGCAAAGATTATCCAAAATGAGCAAAACTCAAAAATCGCATGCATTAGAACCGATCATGGGGGAGAATTTGAAAATCAATCTTTTGAAAAGTTTTGCGAAAAACATGGTATTAATCACAACTTTTCAGCTCCTAGAACTCCACAACAAAATGGAGTAGTTGAAAGAAAGAATAGATCTTTAGTGGAGCTTGCTAGAACCATGCTAAATGAAAACAATATTGCAAAACATTTTTGGGCCGATGCGGTAAACACCGCGTGTTATGTTATGAATAGATGTTTGATAAGGCCTATTTTAAAGAAAACCCCCTATGAGCTTTACAAGGGTAGAAAACCAAACATTGCATACTTTCATATTTTTGGATGTAAATGTTTTGTGCTCAACAATGGAAAGGATAATCTAGGAAAGTTTGATGCAAAATCTGATGAGGCAATCTTCCTAGGATATTCTCAATCAAGTAAATCTTATAGAATTTTCAACAAACAAACAAATACCATTGAGGAATCTATTCATGTCAAATTTGATGAAAATAGCCATAACCCTCCGAGAAAGGAAGATGTTGATGATCTTGTAGGTACCTTCCAAGAAATGAACTTGCAAGACAAAGAAGAAGAAGTCAACAATGATGAAAGTGCAACACAAATTGAGAGACAACAAGATTGGGTAACTTTGAAGGATCATCCCTTGGACAAAATCATTGGAGAAATAACCAAAGGGGTAAGTACTCGAAACGCCATTAGAAATGCATGCAATCACTTGGCTTTTGTATCCCAAATAGAACCCAAAAATATTGACGAAGCCATTATTGATGAACATTGGATGTTGGCCATGCAAGAAGAGTTAAACCAATTTGAAAGAAATGAAGTTTGGGAACTTGTGCCAAGACCCAATAATCATCTAATAATAGGCACCAAATGGGTTTTTAGAAATAAGCTAGATGAAAATGGTATAATAACTAGAAACAAAGCTAGACTAGTTGCAAAGGGATACAACCAAGAAGAAGGAATAGACTATGAAGAAACATATGCTCCCGTAGCTAGGTTAGAAGCCATTAGATTATTGCTAGCTTTTGCATGTTGTATGGATTTCAAATTGTATCAAATGGATGTCAAAAGTGCGTTCTTAAACGGCTACATTCAAGAAGAAGTTTATGTAGATCAACCTCCCGGTTTCGAAAATCATATATTTCCAAACCATGTTTTCAAATTGAGAAAAGCCTTATATGGTTTGAAGCAAGCTCCAAGAGCTTGGTATGAAAGATTAAGCAAATTCCTTTTAGAACACAACTTTGAAAGAGGAAAGGTTGATACTACATTGTTTATAAAACGCAAACAAAATGACATCCTCTTGGTACAGATTTATGTAGATGACATAATATTCGGTGCTACTAATGAAAATCTTTGTCAAGAATTTGCCAAGATTATGCAGAATGAGTTTGAAATGTCCTTGATGGGAGAACTCACCTTCTTCCTTGGACTACAAATAAAACAAGCCATTAATGGAACGTTCATTAGCCAAACCAAATACTGTAAGGAACTACTTAAAAGGTTTGGAATGGACAAGGCAAACGAGATAGCTACACCCATGAGCACATCCTGCTATCTAGACAAAGACGAAAAGGGTAAGGACATTGAGATCACCAAATATCGAGGTATGATTGGATCCTTACTGTATTTGACTGCGAGTAGACCTGATATTATGTTTGCGGTATGTATGTGTGCTAGATATCAAGCATGTCCTAAAGAATCACATTTGACTGCCGTAAAAAGAATTTTGAAATATCTTGTGGGTACTCAAAATGTTGGTTTATGGTATCCCAAAGGCGTTGAATGTAATCTTTTAGGATATTCTGATTCCGACTTTGCGGGGTGTAAGCTTGATAGAAAAAGCACTAGTGGTACATGCCATTTGCTTGGTAGTTCCCTTGTTTCTTGGCATAGCAAGAAACAAGCAAGTGTTGCATTGTCAACAGCTGAGGCAGAATATGTAGCAGCTGGTAGTTGTTGTGCTCAAATTCTTTGGATGAGACAACAACTTCTTGATTTTAGTATTACCTTGAATAAATTCCCCATTAAATGTGATAATAAAAGTGCCATTAACATCTCCAAGAATCCAGTAATGCACTCTAGAACCAAACACATTGAGATTAGGCATCACTTTATTAGAGATCATGTGTTAAAAGGGGATTGTGTACTTGAACATGTAGAAACCTCTAGGCAACTAGCGGATATTTTCACAAAACCCTTGGCTAAAGAGCAATTCATTCACATAAGAAGAGAATTAGGCATTCTTGACATGTCCAGTTGTGTTTGAATCTTTTGATAAGAACCTTGTTGAATGGCATAATGCATGGCATATATCACATTTTATGTTTGGAACCTTGCTGTTTGATATGCTTGAAGTTTTTGACTCCATAATCGATTACATTGTTAATCCCAATCGATTACTAAGCTTCTGTTTCTAAGCTAATCGATTATAGCTCACCCATAATCGATTACAATCATTCTGTTACAAAGATAATCGATTATCCTTGATCCATAATCGATTACGAAGCTTCTGTTTCAAGTTCAAAACGTTTCCTCTTCTTCATAATCGATTACTACATTGCTCCAATCGATTAGGACGATTCTGTTTCTAAACTAATCAATTACCCTAAGCCTATAATCGATTACCCTCTGTATGAAACGTTTGAAATTCCCCAGAAACAGTGAGCTAATCGATTACCACCTGACACGTAATCGATTAGTATGCGTTCTGATGAGTCAAAACTCCAATTTCCTAGGCTCACTCGAACAACTCCCTCTCTTAACTCACTTCACTCCTTTCAAAACTCTCTTTCCTCCTTCCTAAACCTAATTTTCAACTATAAATACCCCCTCATTCACCTTCTCATCTCACACTACCTCCTTTCTCCCAAACCTCTCTAAAACTCTCTAGCACTCATCTCTCTTCATCTCCTCTTTTAGCATTTTTCACCATGTCTACCTCAAGGAATGTCAAAAGGGCTAGGTCCTCTGCTGCTCAAGCTCATAATCCCCTTGACTTCTCAAGGTTTTTCTCTTCTCCTAGAGATCTTCAGAATTTTATGAAGAATTTTTCTGAAAAGGAGATTATGACCCCTCATTATACCGTTGCTGACACCTTTGACAACCCAAGCCTTACCTTCACCCAAAGCCTCAACCACTACAACCTCTTCCCCTTCCTATCCCTCAAAGAAGAAGAATACTATCCTGAGCTTATGAGAGTATTCTACTGCAACCTCCGCCTTGTCAATGGGATGGTTGAATCCAAGGTAAAAAACACCACCATCAAACTCTCCAATGCCCAGTTTGCAGAGATTTCCAAACTGCCCCTCAACAACGCTGACTTTGATGGAGGCGAACCTGAGGATGAATGGGGCTTCAATGCTCTTACTGCTCGCCAATCTTTATGGAAAGCTGACCGTCCTAGGAGCAACCACAAACTAGTTAGCCATTTGACCATGAACAACCGCCTGCTCCACTTCTTCTTGGTCAAGATGATTGTTCCCCGTGGTGGGAACTATGCTCTAGTTGAAAAGGATGATGTCCTCTTAATGTGGGCCATGCTGAACCACAAAGAGATCAACTGGGTTCAGTTGATCAAATTCCACATGCGCCATGCCAAGGACCAGCAAAAGCTCCCTTATGGTATCCTCCTCACCAAAATTTTCAAATTCTGTGGAGTAGATTTAGCAGGGGAACTCTCTGAGAAAGTGCCCCCTAGAGCTTGCATTGGCACCCATCACCTCACCAAAATGGGTCTTGTTTTCTCAAATGGAGCATGGTACTCACGAATGGAGGGCGTTTATGCCAACATTCCCTTCCAAGCTCCTGCTGAAGAAGCACCTGCTCCTCCTCCTCCTCCACCTCAACCACAAGCTGCAGCCTCTTCATCTACCCCACAAGCTGACCCTTTTGCATCTCTCTACGCCCATCTTGATCGCCGCTTCGATCGACTTGAAAACTCCCTCCAAGAGTTTTCAATGACCGAGCAACAACATTTTGAGATGATGCAGCAGCGATATGAAGAACTGGCTCACCAAATTGCAGAAATCCACTTCTTCAACCCGGACAATTAGACTTTTTAGTTATATTTTGCTGTTGGTTTCTGTTTGTTGTTTTTCTGCATTTTGAATAATTTTACTTCTTGTATTTCCCATTTTTATTAATTCAATAAAAGTATCTTATTTCAGTATATATTGTTTCTCTTCAATGCTCTAATTATTTTTGATGATTACAAAGGGGGAGAAGAATATATGTTCATATGTTGGATAATACTCTGATACAAATATGGATAATATTAATAACATGCTCTGACTACAATTTTGAATATGCTCTTTTATTAAGAATATGGATAATAGATGCTCTGTTTGAAAAATCTTATCTGTTTGTTAAATTCTCTTTGATAGGGGGAGAATTATAGATAAGAGATAATAAACAATAGATAAAATGAGATAAGACATTGGCTGCTGAATTGATTTTTGAAATTGGTCATCTGCTATTTGAAAAAGAGATAATGTAGCAGAGTTGTTTTTGCAAAAGATTAAGTCTATATTATTTAAACTAACAACCCTCAAGAGATGAACATAGTTGTCATCATCAAAAAGGGGGAGAATGTGTTTGAATATGTTAACAGGTCCAACAGATGTGCAAGGATTTTGATAATGACAAGTACTCTTGAAGAAACCGATGCAAAAACAAAGACATGAAATCAGAATTGAAGTAATAGCGAAGCTAATCGATTAGGCCATAGATGATAATCGATTAGGAGCTTTCTGTCTTGGAAGAAATTGCATCAGGGTTGAAGATAATCGATTAGTGAAGCCACACAATCGATTAGATACTCACTGGAATTAAGATAATCGATTGCACACTTGAGACTAATCGATTACAGCAATCAAAAATGGAATTAAATGCATCAGGTACACATGCTAATCGATTAAGGGAGCCATATAATCGATTAGGAAGCCACTGGAATTTAAGGTAATCGATTGCAAGACATGCTAATCGATTAGGATGCTGCGAAAACAAATTAAATGCATCAGGTATAGATGCTAATCGATTACAGGTAATGAGACAATCGATTAGTGACTCTCTGACTTGAAGCTAATCGATTACAACGCGAGGGTGTAATCGATTAGGCTAGTGGAAAAACAGATTTAAGTGGGAAAACAGATCATGTCTCCACTATCCTTCAAATTTCCACTAAGTGAAACGGCTATGATGAACTAGGGCACTCCTCAACAGCTATCTTGGCTCTATAAATTGCAGAGGAACACAAGCACAAAGGAGCAACCAAGGGAAACCAAGAATCAATAAGTTCTTTACTCTATTCTGTGCTTTGTAAGCCTATTTCATATATACCTTGTACTTCACTTGTATATCCTCTCATCTTGAGAGTTAGAATTGGTTAGAGCTTTCATTTGTACATCTACTCTATTAAGAGAGTATATTGATTGTAAACAAACACCAAACACAAGCTATTTCACTCTAGGTTGAGTGGTTGTTCACTCTAGGTTGAGTGGTTACAAAGGTTGTGGACTCAACCTTTGGGATATTGTGAGATTGAGAGATTGGGTGGGTTGCCCTTATACTTGTGAGGATTGGGTTCTTGAGTGTGGGACACTAGGAAGCCGCAATTGCTCAAAGTTGTATCTCTAGTCTACAATAGTGGAAAATCCTCTAAGTGGGTTGCTTAGAGGCGAGACGTACACCGGATTGGGTGGAACTCGTTACATCGGTTTGCAAGCTTCTCTTCCTTACTCTTTTACTTCCATACATTGCATATTTGTTGATTGGTATTGTTTGGTTGAGAAGAATATACTTGAACTTGCTTAATTTGCTATACTTTAGACATTGCACACCAAGTGTTTGCTAAATTGCCTCAGCAATACTTACCTCTTGTAGTGCATTGCATATCATTGTTACTTGCTTTCACTTGCATAATCTCATAAACTTGGTTATAGAAATCAATTTCAAAGGTATTCCAAGCAAAAGTTTTATAACTCAATTCACCTCCCCTCTTGAGTATTGAGGCCACTTGAACAACACTCCGCCCAGGCGGTATCAGACCTCGGTGTTGCGTAATCCGCCCAGGTGCTGGTGTGTTACGATAAACCCAATGAGCCGGTTCCAGTCTTAGCCTTCTGTTGTTGCCTTATGCGTGTGGATGATCTCTCATTTCCCTTGTTCTTCCTTGCACTCCGCCCTTTGTGTTATCCGGTTGCCTTATAGTCGTTGGTTACTTATTTTTGGAAAAATTTTCCCCGTATTGGTTTTTAGTTATTTTATTAAATTAGGATGTTACATCTTTCAGAAGCAAAACATGACCAGAGGGCAAACACAAAGAAACAACCCCTATATCTTCAAAAGGAACTCTAGCTCCATCTCCTACTACGATCTTTGATTCAAAATCACTTGGTTTGCTCAGGCTTTTGAACCCCTGTAAAGAATTCACCACATGAATAGTTGCGCCCGAATCAAACCACCAAGTATTAGGAGGAACATCAACAACATTGGATTCAAAACAAGCTAGAGCAAGAGGTGTACCTTCCCTATGATTCTTCTTCTTTAGGATATAGCAATCCTTCAGCATATGTCCGAACTTCTTGCAATACTTGCATTCTCCTTTGAAAAATTTTCTGTTGGGACCAAGATTAGGAACCATCTTCTTTGTTTTCTTGTCATTATGATTTTTGTGAACAGATTTGGACTTTGAAGTAGAATCAACAGACTTATTCTTGTGAGGTTTGTCAGCAAACTGAATAACTCCAGGCTTTCCCTTTTTCATAGCTTCCTCCTCCTGAGTAACAATGGCAATAGTCTGATCAACAGTCCACTTATAGTTTTGAGTATTATAAGAAGTCCTCAAAACATTAAACTGGGAAGGGAGTGATTCTAGAATTTTCCAAATCAAGTAACTGTCGTCAATCTCAAGCTGCATCCCCCTTAGTTTGTTACGATAGTGCACCATTTTCAGCATGTGCTCACGAACTCCACTAACACCATCATACCTGGCTCTATCAAAGAGTGAGGAATAATGACTCTTCTCAGCTTTGTCAAAGGTCTTAAATTTCTCTCCAATGGATTTCAAAAAAGTTGCAGCGTTATCATTTTCAACAATGCTCTGTCTGATTGACTTCTCCATAGTGAACTTTATCACAATCAAACACACTCGATTCGAATGATCCCATTTTGCACAATAAGCCTTTTGATCATTAGTTGACTCAGTAGTAAGAGCACTTGGCTCATCTTCCCGCAAAGCTAAGTCAATATTGGCCATAGCCAAATACAAATCTAAAGACTCCTTCTAGTCCTTATAATTCGTCCCGTTCAACGTTTTAACCGAAGTGGGCATTGATACTGATATACGAGAAATTAATCAATATGCATATTAAATCATGCAAAATATAGTGTGCCCATCATAAAATTTCTTATTAATTATAATCCCGCCTAAGGGTCTCAAGTTGTAATAAATAAAAATATTCATGAAAGAATACAATGCATAAAAAATTTCATGTCATCAAATCCTAACACCGATAGAGCATTAGTACAAAATTGACATAAATAAAAACACAAGTGCATAGTATTCAACAAATCACATTAACAATAACACATCGATAGGATATAATTATTATTAATGTAATATAATATTTAGATATATATTTATTTTATTTTCCTAAGTCCTACATAAATGGTCTCACGATAGGTGAGATGACATTTGTACAGAATAATTTAAAATTTTATACATATTAACATTTTGCCACATAGAATTAAAATTACACAATTAAAAAAAATTATGTAATGCCACATGAAATTAATATACTGCCAATTCATATATAATGATACACAAGTATAATACTAACAGGTAAGATCACAGTGGCATATAAATATAATTTTAATTTTTCCAAAATTTTAAAAATATATCTGAAACAAAATCTCAAAGATATAATATATATATATATATATATATATATATATATATGATTGATAGCATGCTGCAACAATATAACATGGCGCGTTTAACGGCAACATATCTAATAGTTTGAAATGAAAAACACATAGCATATTGGCATGCGGAACGAAAATTAAAGACAAGCTAAAAGGGATATTGTTTGAATTTATTATAGCATATAATGGCATATGAATATAATACATATATATTAGTGGCATGCGGAACTGCATCAGTTACACTTTAAAATGCAATCAAATATATAATATAATAAAATGGCAAGTGACCGTCTTAGTGTTGTTACAATCTATTATATATAATATAATGGCATGTAGAACGATATGACAACATGGACATAATATATATATATATATACAATTTTTTTAATTGTGCCAAAAATTTAAAAAACAAACCATATCTGCAACACCATTACGGAAGTTACAGACATATTTTGCGGAAAAAGAAACTTCCTATACCGCAGATGTTAAATTCTTTATTGAGCAAGAGAGAAAAAAAACACACAACACCATTGCAGAAAAAATAATTACTGAAACTTAAACGTAATGGGGAAACAAAATTCTACAATTAATATTTAACATTCATGATACGTGTTAAACCTTGCTCTGATACCAATTGAAGAAAAATTTTCTTTATTATGAACATACAATTCATAACACAATTTTAACACACATCATGACAACAAAGTTTTTGATTGAGGGCGTACCTGAAGACAAGCGATCCATGAATACCAATAGTGAGCGTGTACTACTCTTAATCTGAGTGCCTTATGTCCAGTGTGTTACTGACTCTCTGTGTAATAATCACCTAATGGGATAGTGATTATATAGGCAACCACAGATGAGAGCAGGAACCTCTCACCAGGCACATAGAATGGGCCAACCCATCACGGTCCATCCAAACAAAAGCCCAATAGCTAAATCTATCTATATACATAATATTTACATATCATATAATTAATCAACACAATATAGATATAATGATTTAGTGATGCTAATCCATCAAATTAATATAATATATATTAATAAGAAAATCTAACATTATCAACATTCACATTTAGGTATCAAAACATATACTAAACCTCCAATAAATGTATCATATACCTAATCTACTATATAAATATATACATCAACTATCAAAAGAGCCAACCAAGGCGTATGACATCAAAACTATACAATCACATATATATTAATCCTTCTCAAGGATTATCATAACATCCACAATGGTAATTCACTATTCTTCTTCTCGATCTAGATTTACTAAAATAGAAATGTTTAAGGGGTGGGCATATATATATGTTAAATGATAAATACAGAATTGAATTTACCCTACAATATATCTATATTATCATCCAGCTCACAAATCATATTACATGATCATACTTAATCACTATTCATCATAAGTCATCAACAATTCGTCAAATACCATTTAACATATTCATATGTCATCATATCAACACCAATGTGTCAATCACAATCATAATCATCATCAATGGCTGCCCAGTAGCATTTTTATCACAATCACTATATGCTAATGCATTTGCATGCAAATCCAACTTTACTGGTGGGATAAATATTGTAGTATTAAAATTTTCTCAACATATATCATATAGATCTTTCTATCATTACAAAACTGGTCGCCCATTTACAACACCAGTCACTCTAAGTGCCAATGGCACCTTAACTTAGGTGTCGCGGGTCGGCTTAGAGTCTCACTCTAAAGTGGCTGTGGAATCTGGAAAGACCACCACAAGGTTTGTGCCTTACTATCAGGTCACTCTCCCATCTGAGCCGGCATCACAGGCCCCTTGTGTAACACCCTTGGTTAACTAGGACGAGGTTCTCCATCGGGATGTCATAATTAATTAATATGTTACTTAATTTTTATAAAATTAAGAATTGAAGATTTTTTTGGAAACAGTGGTGGATCAAGAACTTCAAAAGAGAACATTTTATACATCATATGGTCCTCAACATAAACTTACTCTGAATGGCAAGTAGGGGTATTCATCAACTAATCCGAACCACGATAAACCGCTCAACCGATCTAAAAAAAACTGAAACCGATCAAATCAAAAACCAAAAAAACCAAAACCGCAAAAAAATTACATTTTACAAGCGGTTCAGTTCGATTTTTGGTTCTACCTATGAGAATCGAACCGAACCGATCCATAGGTTCTGTGTTCAGGGTTCTTATTTCATTGTTCATGGAAAATAAGGCCCAGCCCATTCAAAATCTTGCCCTTTCTGAAACCAAACCTAAACGCGTAAAGGAAAGAAACCCGTGAAACCAAACCTAAGAAGGAGCCCTTCTCTTCTCTCGTTCTTACGACGGCGCGACAACACTGGTTACAAATGTCACAACAGCGACACTCTCTCCCCACATCCCCGTTTCTTCGACCACTGTGTAGTCTACCTTCCTCGCGCCCCTCTGTTTCTTTGACTGTACAACCACCGTTACACACCATTGCACTATAAAAGTCTTTGGCAACCATAAGGGTCAGACCTTGACACCGCCACCACCCGGTCAGGCTCACCAGCAAGCATCACGATGGCACTACCATTAGGTCCTTTGAATTCTCTAAATATTCAATTGCTAGGCAAGGCTACGGATCTTACCCTTTGCCAGTCAGTCACAACTTCTGGTTAAGAGGGCTTCAGGTATGTGTATGTCTGTTTAAGTGTGAATTATGAATGTTATAATCACTGTGATGATGGATATGCATAATTAGCCTTGTGAAGTTGTGATATTGATGATGACTAATTGAATGGAATTGTTTCCATCATAAGGGGTTAGAAATTAAAATAAATTTGGTTAACAATCTGAGCTATTGATTTTGAGAGTTGGGTTACTGATTAATTAGAACTCAGAACACCTAGGTGAACTATTTTCATTTTTTATAATAAAATTACTTAACAAACTGAGCTATTTGAACATTAATAATAATATTCCCTCTTAATACAACTCGAAGTTTTGAAAGAATTGGCAACTTTCCAAAGTTCATATGGCAATAATTCTATAATATTAAACATAATAAATCTGTTCTTAGAAAGAAGCTGATAACCAAACATAATGAAATTTATAATGAGTCAATAATGTTTTATAATCCAATTTATATGCATATCACACATGCACATCAGCACGTGATCATGATAAGTAGAAGAAAGAAAAATAGATTAATTCATTTTTATACGGGGTTCATTTATCAAGTTTCATACTTTCTGAATCAATTATTAACTAAATATGATAACTGATTACTAGAGCAGATACTAACCCTACGTTTAATGATTACTAACAAGTATAAATAATCAGTCTTTAATTTTAATTCTACTAACCATTGCACTGTTAACCTGCACTATATATTCTTTCATAATAAATTATTCAATAATCCTGCATAAAATGTTCACATTATTCTTAAAATATTAAAGAAGAAAATGTTCTAATTTTAATTAACACTAAAATGAATGACTTGTATGTCTTGTTGTCCTTCATATTGTTGATTTTAATTAATTGTTGGTGTTAATTTTAATTAATTGCTAGTATTAATTGATTTTTTATTTTATTATGTTACATTTGTATCTGCTGAGTACTAACTGCTATAGCTGTTGGAAACAGTTTAATACAATGTTGGAGGTAATATTAAACATATTTCATTAATATTATATACTTAAGTTAGGAATTTTTTTAAACTCATTTTTGTAATTTACTGAATTATTTTTTAAAATTGGATGTAGTCTGGAAATTCTGCACCTGGAAATAATCCTTCTACACCCGTTGAAACTAAAACTGGTCAGACCTTAAGTCAAAGCAACAAGCCACAAAAAGCTCCAACTGCTGATAAAAAGAGAAAGACCCAAGACAATGAAGATTTTTTATCTCAACAAGGGGAATTAGGTAAGAGACCTACCAAACCTAGATCATGGATATGGGATCATTTCACTAAGGTAAAGGTTACTAACTCAGATAAACTTAGAGCTAAATGCAATTGGTGTGATGCTTCTTATGCTACTGATTCACATAGGAATGGGATAACTAATTTAAAGAATCACTTGTTAAATTAATGTAAAAAGTTCCCCAAAGAGTTGAGTGATCCTTCTTAAATAGTTTGAAGTATCTAACAATTGAAAAAGGAAGATGGGAAAGGAGTTGGTAATACCTTAGCTGTTGTTTCATTTGATGTTGATGCATGTAGACAGACAATTGCTAGAATGATTATTATGGATGAGCTGCCCTTTAAATTTGTTGAGGGGGTGGGGTTCAAATTTTTAATGAGTATTGTGCAACCTAAATTAAATCTTCCTGGGAGAATAACTGTTGCTAGAGACTGTTGGGATTTGTATATCAATGAGAAAAACAAGTTGAAAAATATGTTTAACGGTTTAAATCAAAGTTTTTGCCTAACAACTGATTGCTGGAGTTCTATTCAGAACATGAATTATTTGTGTCTTACTGCCCATTTCATTGATAAGGATTGGAAATTACAAAAAAGGATTTTAAATTTTTGTTTGATAAAAAATCACAAGGGTGAAACTATTGGCAGGACAATAGAGAAATGTCCTTTGGGTTGGGGTATTTCAAGAGTTTTTAGCATAACTGTTGACAATGCTAGTTCAAATGATGTTGCTATATCTTGAGAAATAGAATGGAGGATTAGAATTCTCATCCATTGAAAGGTGAACATTTGCATGTTAGGTGTTGCGCATATATATTAAATCTTGTTGTTAATGATGGGTTGAAAGACATGCATCAATTAGTAAGATTAGGAACTCTGTTAGATTTGTGCGTGCTTCTCCGGGTCATTTGGATAGATTTAGAAACTTTATCAAGGATTATAGGATACAAGAAAGTTGTATGGTACAACTAGATGTTCCTACTAGGTGGAACTCGACCTATCTTATGCTTGAAAGTGCTTTGAAATTTCAAAAAACATTTAAAAGGTTAAGGGATAGAGATTCAGAATATGGCATGATGCAAGGTAGTATTCCAAAGAATGATGATTGGGATAATGCATATTAAGTTTTTGAAAATATTTTATGATGTCACTCTTAAAGTATCAGGTTCTTCATATGTGACATCATCTCAATATTTTGATGAGTATTGTTTGATAGTAAGTACTTTGAAGTCATGGGCTGGAAGTTTAGATCCGCTACTTGGGAGCATGGCTGAAAAAATGATATCAAAGCATGACAAGTACTGGGGAAACATGAAAAATATTAACATGATGATATTTATGGTTGTTGTACTTGATCCCCGATACAAGCTTAGATTTGTGGAATGGAGCTTTGAAAAGCTTTATGAAAAGAGAGATGTTGATTTTTTGAGCCAAGGAGTATAGGAGACCTTTAACAAGATGTTTAACAGTTATAGGTTGTTTATAGGGAATGGGCAATTAAATCAATCAACAAACAATGCTAATGGGGTGGAAAATACTGATATTGTTGTTGAAAATGACACATTTGCTTTAGAGTTTGAGAAAGATGTCATCTTGAGTGAGAGGTTAAACAAAAATGAGGTTGACCTTTATCTCATGGAAACATTGGAGAAGAGAACATCAAATTTTGATATATTGAATTGGTGGAAGGTTAATTCTAGTAAGTTTCCTATTCTTGGTCAAATAGCTAAAGATGTTTTAGCTATGCCAGTGTCTACAGTTGACTCAGAATCTTCATTCAGCACCGGGGGTAGAGTTCTTAACCAGTATAGGAGTTCTCTATGTCCAAAAATAGTAGAAGCTCTTGTTTGTGCACAAAATTGGTTTTGTTCTACTCCAATTGCAACTGATATTAAAGAGCTCTTAGTAGATCTTGAAAAGTTAGAACAAGGTAAATATATATTATTACATTTGTTGCTATAATTAAATTTCTATATTATAAATTCAAATTCATACCTAGTGACTAACTATTTTTTTTTCAATTTAATTTTCATAGAACTTTTACCAGCCCCACATCCAAGTGAGGAATCTGATATTGATTTTAATTGTGTTCACTATGCATGTTCTATAAGCTAGAATCTGTCTAGTATATATCTTTATTGCTTTATTAGTTTGCTTAATTTGGTCTCTATATTTTATTTTGTAATTTTATATAAACTGTATGATAACACTAATTTTTTTAAAATTTATCCAGGTTAGAGGAAGAATAAGAAGACTTAAATCTCAGCAGCAAGACTTTTAATATTTTTATTGTTTTACATTGAAACTTATTTAAGTTTTATTTAAATAGTACTTTATTTATTTTATGTTTGGATTTTAATTGTTGAAAACTTGTTTTGTTTTACTTATTAATGATTCTCCCATCGTTTAGAACTTAAACTATTATTTTGAATTTTCTATAAGTATAATGTTCATTTGATTTTATAAAAAATATAAAGTGAGAAAAAAACGCATAAACTGATCCAATCTGAATCGTATTTGATCAAATTGGATCAGATGGTATCATTCATTTCAACCGAATCAAACCACAATTTAATAAAGTGATTGGATCAAATGATTTTTTATCATAAAACCGAACCGATCCGGACCGTGAACACCCCTAATGGAAAGGGCATACAGGCTCCCATAAATTACAAACATGAATTAGCCTAGTCGCTACTTTATAGAGATGGGAGTCCAATCGCTTCCACTACGCAACTCTAACAAGATCTCCCACCCCTTTTTGAATTCGTCCTTTGAAGACCTAGAGTGTATATATATAGATATACACAACATACCATGAAACAAGATGGGTGAGTTTATCTCACTCCAGCCTTGTTGGAAAAAATGTAAAAGTGCACTGTCATACTTAACGGATTTCACATATAAAGGAAAATCATCGGGTAAATCTTACCTACCACAGATTCATACCATTCCCTTACTTTAAGTGTCCTCAATATTTATTCCATCAACAAATTATGATTCCACCATAATAATCCAATCTGTCTCTAATTAAGCTAGCATATGATTATGTTCAATAGTCAATCATATCCTTTCCATATTTATTTTGTCACCTAGTTATAACTCCATCATGACAATCCACCTATCATTCAGACCTTTATTATTTACCCAAACCCAATATGTGTCCTTATATGGCATACAGAAATAATTAACTATCATTCGTTATGATGCACGACCTTACAATCTCCTAGTGAACTAGCACACTATCATTATCACATATCCTAAAGGTCTCTAACCATTTCGACTAACACTTAACCCACTCGATATCAGTTACAGTATATCATACAGAGATCAATTATTTTCATGCAACACAATAATCAGTTATCATACCAAGAGCATGTTATACAATCACATTAATCAAATACAGACATTCTCTGCATCACGCAGTTCACAACCATAACCACAATGTTGTTAGTCATTTTAGATGTTATTCATGAGTTAGGTGTATTATGATTATCTCATTATTAAGTGTTTCATGAATGTGAATGAGGGCCCTTACAATATCATACTTATAACAGCCTAATTTTTAATTAAATTTAAAGCGGTAATTAAACAGTGAAAAAATTAAAATTTCTCAGAAAAATAAGAAATGAATCCTAGAAAATAGGAAATTGAATTTTGAATATAAGGATATTTTTAGTTTGACTTAAAACAAAATTAAACAAAAATGGAACGTAGAATAAAATAAAATAATAAATAAAATAAAAATCTTCCACAGTAAAATGCTAAAGTATTTGCTACAGTAAATTGCTACAGTATCTGTCACATGAAAAATCTTGCAACTTCACGAGAATTCTTCCTCCTTCGCACTGCCTCATGTCACTTCGATCTGCTACAGTGATTTGCTACAGTATCTGCTACAGTGATTTGCTATAGTAACCGCCATTGAAAGCCTATAAATATGGCTCCAACCTTCTAATTTTCTTCAAAAACCAAAAACATTACCAATTCCACAACCTTTCATCTCCCTCTTCAAGCTTTCAAAACCTTCATTTGCCATACTCAAACTCTTTAATTTTGCATAAGAAGAAACTACACAAACTTAAAGATTTGAGGAAATACAAGGGAGTTTAGCATAAGGAAAGCTTAGGGATCTTTAATTGAGATAAGAAAGAGGAGATAGGATATTAAATACATAGAAATTAAGTTAGAATTGCTTGCTTAATTGTTTGGAAACTCTTTTAGCTAGATTTTAATTTAATTTGAATTAAATTGTGAAATTGATGCCAAATAGTTTGGAATATGATATATGATATGTTTCTAATGTTGTATGATGATTTGGAACCAATTGGCATATTTAATTTGCAATTGAAATCATTAAAATAGCAAAAACAGAGGGAAACAGAGTGTTGTCTTCATATATGGATTATACTTGTAAATATGATGAAATGTCATATCTTCTTGAATTTTACCATAAATTCTTATTGTTAAATTATGAATAAATTTAATAATATAAATTTACTGCATTCATACATCATATGCATTGGTCGTTCAAAGAATCTGCAGGTTCTTTGAGGGGGTTCCTGGTGGGGGAACGCGCTCTGTTGAGCAACAGACCTCTGCGATAGTTTTATACCACGGCCGTCTTAAGGGCTAAGCAGTGTGTCCTTAAAGGGGGTCCCGCAACACTTGTTATAGATATGATTGTATTGTTATCCGATGTTGGTGTTGCATTATGGGGCGCGGTATCGGTTGGATATCCGTAAAAATATTATTGCTGAAAAATTACTGCAGATGTTCCCACCAGAATGGATCCATCATGCATTTTCATTCATATAGAGAATGGAATATTAATATAAATATAATACAAAATACGTGTTTGGCATCCACATCGCATAGCATCATACTTGTGATTGTGTATGTTCTAATCTAATTTCTATTTATTTGATATTTTATCTCACTCTTTCTGTTACTTGTGGCAACCCTTTAGTGGTTAACCAGGAAGACATGTGACAAAGTGAATGTTGCTGAATATGGATAAATTATGAAGCCTTTTGATGATGATGCTTGCTTGCATGACTACTATTGCTGTATTATGTATATGCTATGTTTTGGTACTTTACATCTTTATATTTTATAAGATCTAGGTGCCTGTTGTAAAATATAATATGTATAAAACTCTGATGTTATGTATAATAATAAGAAGTCAATTATGAAAAGGTTGCGCACTCTGATATTGTATTAGTAACCTCTGGAATCAGGTTGTGAATCTCTTGATAATTACCAGGTGAAAAATAAGTTATCCATGAGATTTTATATGGTGACGGTAATTATCTTGGGATTTGCAAGTTGACTCCAGGGCGTTACAATACTCATTAGAGTCGTCCTGCCTCAGTCTTATACTAAGCACAATGTTTTCTGTACTAGAGTGACCAGAGCTTATTAAGTTTGTCGAAACATATATAGGTAAAGGACACACAGGTCCAAAGTTTCATAAATGTGATCACACTCTGAAGAATAACCGTAGCTTGGTTCTACACGGCCATAGGTGCACTAATCCTCATCAGGGTAAACCTGGTTGGCCTGTGAACTGCCTAGCTTTGGACACGACTCCAAGCCATCTGGGGCCCCGACCTGGTTATACCACCAAGATCTAACTAGGGATCTATGTATCACTCTCGGTTAACTAAGATAATCCATTCTAGTAGATTATCTCGGTTAACTAAGAGGTTACTAATTTTAGAAAAATGTGGAAGTTTTTTAAGGTAACACATGGTGGAACAAAAGCATAATATATACATATATATGTGACCATAGCATACATACATAAAGTGGTCTCATCAGATTTGTACAACTGAAATAAGAAAGGAGCACACAGGCACCCTATACAAAACATCACTACAAAACATCAAAATAACATAAACTAACCCTAACCATTAGTCTCGGTCCCCTGTGAAGCTTTTGTCCGACCAAGTTGACTCTGGCTGAGCTGAAGTAGATGCGATCTGAGTCAGGTCAGGTTAGTGAGATAGCCCGTAGGATTTGGGCTAGACAATGGTTAATCGGTGGGTAGTTAGATCTGCTAGTATGGAAGTAAACCTCATAAGCCTTGACTAGAAGACTCTGAGTCTTGATCGATATATGTTCATAGATCTCCATCTTTCTATATTTGAAGCTTCTAAATATGTGGTGAAGAAATCCTCTGGAATGATCCCATTGACGTCGAGCTAGATAATACTCCATCGAGGACATGATGAAGACTTCGGATCGTACCTCCAATAGACCTCATGGTACATGGGGTGTTGGAGGCTGAGAAGAGAAAAGCTGCTGAGGTGTAACTAGAGGGATAACTAGGTCCACTAGATCTACAAATAACGGCTTCATCGGTATGTCGAAGGGAATCTTCTCTAGGTTCCTGTGACCTGCCTGGTCCTCCTAACGAATTACACTCCTGATACGGTACCCGTGCCTGGCCAGAGGTCTGGGAAATAACTGTAAAGGTGAGTCTTCACCTCCACAACAATCGGGGAGTGTCATCCTTAACACCCACCCCACACAATACAATTATCCAGAATCGGGTCACTCTCACTCTCTTTGGGGTCCTTAAGTTACATTCTAAGTTATCTCACCCCTCTTGGTCTCACTGACCATTTCTAATTTCCTATTCACCCTTCAAGGTTATTAAGATTTATACAATCATACTTAAACAACAAATAGTCATAATCTCAATACAATGATGCAATGCATGAATTCGTTTTGTTATTTTCATTCTCTTTATTAGTCATCATGATGCATGTGGGCCCATCTCCTCCTCCTCAATCTCAGTCAGTACCAATTCCTCCTTATCCTTCCTGTCCACTAGAGCAACCAGAGCTCTCTTCATCTGTTCCCAAAAAGGTAAGGATATGCAGTCCCATAATCAATCATGGATCCAAAACAAGCCAGACGGGCACTCCACGGCCATAGAAACTCCTGTCTCTCGTTAAAGTATATTAGAGTTGCCATGGTCATCCGGTGTCGGGCGTGAATCTGAGCCATTAGAGGGCCGAATCTGATATACTCCCAAGACCTCCCTCAGGGGATCGAGGTACAGTTGTTTCTTCACTATACCCCTCACTGTTATATTCTAGGGAGTTTCTCGTCCATCACCCTTATCCTCTATGTATGATGCATAATTTAAAAATTTATTTTTTATTCATTGGTCCTCGGCAGGGTCCCCTCAATGACTCTCTTTCATTCCTAATGTCAAGTTTCTTTTTCTTTATCCGATATAAAATCAAATTTTCTCTTGTTCTTTATTTTAGTAATCTTACCCGAAACTTAGGAATGAAATGAGATTTCACACTTTCTCAACAATCAGGGGTACATTGGCGCTATAACACCCACAATTCATCTCAGATCTGAGTCTCACACATTTTCATATTTTAATCATTTCAGAACCCCTGCCAATACTATTTTCCATATCTTTTATTTACCAATTTTCTTATCTAGTTATCCATGCATCATACAACATCCATCAGCATAATATGTTTATGAGATACTCCCCTTAATTAACACGTTCATAATCATATCACATCAATAACCATTTAATAGTATCACATCATCCCAGACAACACATATTCCTAATGCTTACCCATGTAATGTGTACAAATAACATACTCATCGGCATTAAATTCAGGCGCCATCTATGCATTAATTCATCACTATAACGTTCACACTTCTTATCTAGTCGGGTCACCTTACGAGTTGATCGGGTTTTTGTACGCCACTGGGTCATTCATCTATTGATTTAATTATATATGGTTACTCTCTCTTTGACATTAAATTTTCTAATGTTCAGTTATGAATCCTTTAGTCATTATCAAGCGGTCTCTATTGTCGACTTTCTTTTATTAATCTAAATCAGGCTCTATTAGTCAGATACTTATTCCCTTGGTTACTAAACGGGTCACCAGTTCCTTATGTATAGTTGTCAATTTAGTAATATTCTTTCTAAATTTATAGTTATTAACTTTATACATTTCCTTTACTCCCTCTATTCCTAATTATATTAACGGACTTGTTTCCTTAGTTGTACTTTTCTTAGTCAACTAAAGCTTACTTTCCATATGACGTCAATTTATTGCTAGGGATCTAGAATCCACTCAAATATTATGAACTTAATCAAATATTACTTAGCCACTATTTAATTTATAAATCTTTCTACTTCCTTTCATTACCTAGCTCAAGTCCAAATTTTAATTCCTTTCTACATTCTTTATCTTTACAAATGATTAGTACTCTATAACTTAAATTTTTATTTCATGTATATCAGGTCCTAAAATTATGCTTACTTAGTCAATTATTTATGTCACGCAATATATAAATATTCTCTAAGTTTCTTTTTGCTATTCTATTGATTACTAAAAAAATTAACTCTTAACATTTATTTCTTTATTTGAGTGCCTAAGTATCTCATTTTTTCCTTCTTTATGCACTTTTCTCTAATATTAACTTATTAAAATCCCCTTTTTCTAATTCATTTCAATTAGTCACTAGATTTAGTCACTAAATTTAGTCACAAAATTTTTCAAATTCTAGCATTCATTTTTGGTACCTTTCAAAGAATTTTCTTTGTCTAAGTTTACGAAACGTGTTGGGCCTAACCTTGTCATTTGTTGATAAAACCCTTTCATGTAAAATTTTCCACTTCTCAAAATCAACTTTTTTATTTAATCATCTTTTATAAAACTTTATAATATTAAAAACAATTCCACTTTTAGGACTTAGTAAAATAAAACATCATAACTGTCCGGTCGATAAATCTTTCTTAAAAGCGTGATGTCGTCAAAATACTCCCGACGATACGTGGCGATAAATTAATTTCTAATAGCAGGGCTTACCAAAAACAAATTACAACTTCATATTAACATTATAAAACTTAAAAAAAATAATACAACCATATCGAATCAATCGTGCCCACCCAACGTTAATTTCTCTAAGTTTTTCGTTCTAACACCGATTGCGATAAAACTTTCTTCCGAGTATGACATTATCGAGATATACTTATTAGTTTATTAAAAATTCTTTTAAGTGACATATTTCATTAAAGTTAGCCATCGCTGACGAAAAAGTACGTAACTCGAAATCTAACCGTTGGGTCACGGTGAAATTTAAAACAGAGGTTCCCGGGTATACAAGCAATATTATGGAACAGTTTAAAACAAGTTTAAACAAGGTAAGACCCCCTTACCTTGCCAGACAACAGCTATCCCAGAGGAAGAAAAATGGTGGGCTTGTTGAAAAATTCGTCAAACGCTCTGAAATGCCTACCGATCATCCCCGAAATGCTTAAAAAGCTAACATGTAAAATTTTCAAGCCACTAAGGGGTTATGGCCAGCAACAACAAAATCATGATAAGGATGCATTTATTTAATTAAAAGGAATTAGTTACCAAAACTTCATCATTTACTCTAGATCCTTCATCGTTTCGTCGTCGATCGTCGCCTACGGTTCCCGATCCTAAGAAAATAGCACATGCAATCAAAAATGGACAAGAGGAGTCACGGTTTTGGGGTCCAAAAACAACAAATAAACAGCCCAACAATGCATGTATGGTTGCTGAAAAATTTAAGGAAAAGAGGTGGACAAGATTCAAGGGATAAAGTTTCGAAACCTTACCTTGATGGTTTGGGATGGCTTACGGTTTTGAAGCCCCATGAACAAGGGGATAAGATCAATTCTTAAGGTCCATTGCATGCAAGAAAGTCATAAGGAGAAGGGCTGCTTTAGTGGAGAATGGTCACAGGTTGGAAAAGACAAAAGAAGGAGGAAGGATTTTGTAGTGGTGGATGGTGGTAGCCCTTGGTGTGGCCGTGATTGTGGGCAGTTTAGGGAAAGTTTTTGGTGGCTGTTTTGGACTTAGGAAGGAGAGGAGATGAATAGGAGAAGAGAGAATATTGCTTCCGTGAATGGGAGAAGGGAGTTGGAATGGGATGGCTGAATGGAATGACAGAGATTTTGAGTGAAGTGATGTTGGTTAGGCTTGCATGAAGTGTGATTGGTGGAAATGGGAGGTGGGAGGCTGAGTGAAGAAGAGTGGGCAGAGGTTAACACCTCTTTAGTGAGGTGGCATGATTTGGAGAGGTGTGGAGGGCAAGTGTCACATGATGGCGATGTCGGAAAATTAATTTGTCGGGTAAGAAACTAAAGCGTGAAGAATTTTTACGAACCGAAAAAATAAGGACGTTAAAAAATAAATATGGGTTAATTCGTGGATGAGAATCTCAAAAAATAATCAACATGAAGTTTTTATATCTTATTTTTCTCTTTAATTTGATAAATCATACGTGACGATCAGAGATCGGTAGCCAGAGATATACTCGATTTACTACAGGATGCTCCAGAAGCTCTCGAATCAGATATGGCTTCAGAAATAAATTCACCATTTATTCTCCTTTGATAATTTAGTTTTGTAACCTTCATGAAAATTGTATATATCTTTAATACAAATCTATATCAAAAAGAACGAAATAATTCAAGTACCGAACAAGGGAGATATGTGAATTTTACCGAAGACTGCCAGCATGGTATTGAGACAGCTAAAGGGTTGCAAAGATTTATTAAACTGTACCGATATAGAGAGATTTGGCCTTCAATGTCTTCTCAAAAAACGTATATAATTTTGTTACAAACATTTTGACACCAAGTTTACATAAATCAAAGGTATTATGAAAGAGTTATGAAGTTTTTTCTGAACCATGCGCAGGGAAAAAGTCCAAATGGTGGAATTTTGAGGCGAACATACTTAATCTTTGATTTTGGGGTTGACAGGGTAGAAATCGGAGTTCGGGGATAGAAACAGAGGTTGAAGATCTTTTCAAAACAAAAAGATTCAAATCAAAATTGTTCGATTCGAAGATCGTATGCAAAGGTTGGATAAAAAACATTGAAGGTATTCGGGGTTTTAAAACGATTTATGAAGAAATTGAGTCATGGAAAAACGAGGGTGATAGAGTTTGAACCGGGCTTTGGTCTCTTCAAGAAAAGTTCCTAAAATGTTGAAACGAGTCACCAGGGACTAATCGTGCTACCATCGGATATCCCGAGGTAAATGAATAGTCAAACGTAAGAGACGTTAAGGGTTTTGATTGGGTCGGTCAGGCTAAGTCAGACACTCTTGATCCTTTATGAAACGATCCTAACAGGGCTAGTTTTCCTACTAGATCACTAGTCTCAGGTTGAACGGTCAGAGTCCGACCTCAGGTTAGGCCCCACAGTTCAAATCTAAGGAACCGGGTGACATTTATTATTAAAATATTAATAATAACTAATTAATTCTTAACTAAACTTTATTATAAATAAACCCTCATATTTTAAACCTATCATTAATAATATTAGGCACTAAAATAAGTATTATCTAATCATTTCATTTTATCTTAATTAATTAAAATTATTAATAGTAAAATTCATTAACCAGTCAATATCAAAATAAGGTATTATCTACTAATCACCATTATTAAAGGGGTTAATTAGCATCTTATGAAATCTTGGGCTCTAATAATTATATAACCTTAAAATTTAACTTGATACTTAAATAAGTCTAAATATTCTCAATCAGTTATGGTCACTATTAACAGATAATTGACTAACATCATCTATAAATTACAAAGATTAAACATCATTAATAAATCATTATTTCTAGCATCAATAACAAGAATATATATATATACATCTTATTAATAGTCCTAATGTTAAATCGAACATAATTATCTCTTCACATAAATCACTACCTAGTCAACAAATTCCTCTAAAATTCACTATTTCACATAGCCTCTCTCGCTCACTTATTTCATTTGAGTGGGCTATTCCCTACTTATATTCTTTTGGGTCTCTCTTCCTCATGCTCAGCATAATCTAAGGGTTTGCTCAACTCTCCCAAAGGACTTAGTAAGGCACTTCTCGAAGGTCCGGGAGTCTGGATTCCTATTCTAAAAAATTAGGGTTGTTACAATATAAGCTTTCATACCCTCTAGTGTACCCCTCACTGCATGCTCTAGTATTGAGTCCCAAATCACAAATTCTCAATGCAGATTATGCATGTGTAATGCATATTCTCAATACCTCATTGTTTACTAATCCCCATCATTGTCACCGGGTAAGGTCCTACCTCGATATGTCCTTTGTCCTTAACGCCAAATTCAAAAACCTTTTTTTTTCAAAATGAATTTATATAAATACGATAAACCTTAGTTGACTGACATTTCTCATAAGTCAAACCTTTAAAATATTTAATTGTATATATACTCATTCTCAAGTCCCCAATCCTCATTATGAGCGTACACTACTCGAAGTTGGGGTTTGAGATCTAGAGATATTAATAGATTACCATTTTATCCTTGAATCACTATTACAAACTCTATTCTGTAGCATTGATTGCTATGAAACTTTGTTCCTCGATTCTAAAGATTAAGATTTTTGAACTTATTTATACTTTGAAATACTAATCCAAAATTTACTTATTTTCAAGGTACTTCTTAAATTTCAAGGGTAATATTTACCTAAAACTCTTTTCCTGTAAAAAAATCATTTGTTTAGTCGAAACTTTATAAACGTTACTACTTCAGAAAATCGGGGACTTGATTAATTTAGAAATCTAACTTAAGCATTCTTCCATTTTCTATTCACTAGTACAAAAGAATTTCTTTTACTTAAAATGCCAACGCATGATTCCCAATTGGGTTATTCTTAATCTTTTTTTATTTGATGATTAAGGACAAAGTCTTACGATTCCACAAATCTTAATCATCATTAAACTTCACATGGGTACTTCCACATCAATATAAATACTCGTATATGTCTTACATATTGTCATTCTCATCGTTCCCACTTTCATTTGTCTTACAGACCCTACCGGGACTTGAATTAGATTTCATATGTATATAATCACATAATAATCAGCTTACATTATCAATCGTGTCTTCTCGTCATATTTAGATGGCAAAGATTCCTTAAGAAGATTCATGCACAACCAGTCTATTTCACATACCATTACCTAATTTTACATAATTACTATTTTATATTACATAGTATCAAATACTCGTGCAACCACAAATTGTTCACAATCACGAAATGTCATACGGCTCATTACAATACATTCACAAGTATAACATATTCGCAGTTACCTAAGTTAACACATACACATTTAAATACATTTTTAGACTTAGTCATTGAGTGCAGTCACTTAAAGAGAGAATGGAAGGGATTGAGATTGAATTAAAGACATTAAGTGCAAAATGGTCATTTTACCCATTCGATTAACTTCTAAAACTAATATGTCACGGAATGTCATATGCTCATTACAATACATTCACAAGTATAACACATTCACAGTTACTCAAGTTAACACATACACATAAAAATACATTTTCAGACTTAGTCATTGAGCGCAATCACTTAAAGAAAGAATGAAAAGGATTGAGATTGAATTAACGGCATTAAGGGAAAAATGGTCATTTTACCCTTTCTATTAACTTTTAAAACTAATATGGTAACTTTAAGTTACCTAAAACTTAACCACAAAAACTAACACATCTCTTTTTAATTAAATTTAACATTCATAATTAATTATTCGATTAATAAAAATTAATCAATAATTAAAAATTAGGATGTTAAAGTAGTAGTAATAATAATATATTGCTAAAAGTAAATATAGCATATTTATTTAAAATCAATTAATTTCAATCAATAAAATATCCTAACATTTAAAATAAGGTGTCTAAAACCCAAATAATTTTTTTGCGAATTAATTCCAATTTCAAAAGAGGGTCTTGGGGCCATACAACAACACTATCTATCATAATTCATCTCAATCATCACACACCTTCTAATTCAACTACACACATGAACAATTCCTGCCCATTTATGCAATGCAACAGTTTCTTGGTCATCATATGCAATGCACCATAAGCTCATGGATCCATCCATGGCATTCAACAAACAATATCACTCAATTATAGTTCCTGACCATATCACAGCATCATATATATATATATATATATATATATATATATATATATATATAGTGGGACCATCCATGGTCACCACAACCAAACATCATCAACATCTATATCATCATTACATCATCAACCAAAATAAATCTAGACTTCCAGTTGAAGTCGTCAGCTACCAAAAATCCACTATATACACATCTACTAAAATAGCTATCTACAAGAGCCGGCCAAGGCTACCACCAAAATACTATACAATATAGACAATATATACTATTTGTCTTCCTCACAAGCATGGTGACATCTCACCAATCATCATCATTACCCAAATCCACTGAAAATATAGCCACAAAGTAGGGGTGAGCAATATACATGTTAAATGATAGTTATTGAATTGGATCCACTTATCCAATTCTCTATCATGCAATATGATATCTCAATCAAACAACAATACATACTACCATTCAACATAATCACTCACATAACATCATTTCATCACAATTCACATAACTTATTCAAGGCTATATCGTTCATGTTATTCTTAATAACATACACACACATGGCCATACAAATCACATTGTTTTCAATAATATTTATCAATGCATATACATATTCATTCAATTGGATCTAATTATTCATTATTAAATTTTGTGTTACAACACAGGCTCTCAGCCATATATTCAGCTCTTAGCTGATCTAGTCATTTTATTGGTACCAAACCGTTTGCCCTATCACGTAACATAATCACTCTCAGTGACAATGGTAGTGTTACGGGCAGCCCTGAGTCTCACTCAATAGGCTTGCCTTGAGTCCCACTCAAGGTCTTGTTGTGGAATCCTCGAAACCACAATTAGCATAGCATTTCATTTCATTTTATATGAATATATCATCATCAAGCATCTCTCGCTATATCACATTATTCAGTTTGCATCTCATGCAATAATTCACATCATCAAATCAAGTAGCCTACTACATCTCATGCATAGGAATCATCTACTCGATTAATTTAACACATCTCATGTTATTCATCAACATTATATTATCACATCTCATGTAATGTATCATAACAACTACTCACAATTCAACATCCTAATACATCTCATGCACACATAATTAGCAATTTAATCTCTAACAATATCTCATACAGTTTAATAAGTATATTATGGACGGATACTACCATAATCATTAAAAATTCTCAATCGTCATATAAATGGGGTATATTGCTAACATCTCACAATTTAACAACTAAATCATCATTTTCACCAACATATAATTCACAATAAATTAATATACCCCTAAGCAATCCATAAACTATACATTTAAAATGTAAAAGCTTCCCCTACCTGGAATAAGTGATTCTAGAAGCTCTTCAAGCTATCAAACGCTATCTGATCGCTAATCACAAGCTCTAATAATTCCGACAAGCTCAATCAACACCGGTTCTCGCTTCCGGTTATTCCCGAAGCTCCGAAATGCTTCCAAAACGCTTCCTAAATTATAATTAACTTCATAAATATTCAAACTTCATAAAACGGAGCTAGAACCGACTGTCGATAATTATCTAATTAATCAACGAATCACCGATTCAAGTCGCTGACCTCCTAAACCACCTTCGAATGAAACCCCAAGCTACTCTGCTTGCCAAAACGCTCTGAAATGCCTCTGAACAACTTTCTAAATTAGAATTAATTCCATTAACGATCATACTTCATATAATAGGGATTAAACCACCAAAGAGGGTTTACCATGGAGCTTACCGAAAGCAAGAAAATGAAAAACCCCGAGGTTTCAAGCTGCCCCACTTCAAACCAAACTTTACAAATGCCCTAAAATTCAAGAATTGCAAGAATTAGAAGATGGGGTTTAGGAATTTCACAAGCCAAGAGTTGGGCTCTATTAATTACCTCCGATTTGTCAACAAATGAAGCTTTCCCTCTTAAGCCTAAGCTGTCACGTGAAAGAGGAGTAGAGAGGATGAAGAAATTGAAGAACAATGGTGGAGAGTGGTGATGGAATCCACGAGAGAGAGAGGAAGAAGAAATGGAACCCAAATTTCTTTAACCCTGCATGTGTGAGGAAGTTGAGAGGAGTGAGTGAAGTTTCAGTTTTTCTTTCTCTACTTCAACGTGAAACTGAGAGTGAGGGGAAGAAAGAATTTGCAAACTGGCACTTAGTACAAAAGGGCAAATTGGTAACTTCCATCCACTTTTAGTTTAATACTTATTTAATCTAATTTGCCCATTAATTTATTAATCAGGATGTTACAATCAAGATAAAAGAAATTGTTACCAAATCGACAGAGACTAAAAAAAAAGTCAATATTCATTTTTATTCTTAATGTGGATTTAATTTAATTGATTAGTTTTTAATATATGAATATATTTAATTTTATAGATAATTATTCAATTATATATTATTTTAAAAAATATATGCATGATGTAGTATAATTTACAATAACTGTATAGAAAATTTCTAATATTCGTCAAATAAACATTAACTTAAATAACTATGGACTATATTCTTGAACACATCAAAGTAAGTAAAAATTATATTTCGTATCTATTTCGAAGGATAAAAAGAACTAATTATTTGATAAAACTATGGTTGATTTCATTTTATAACAACGACCTCACAATAGAATAAAAGATTAATAAGTCTATATAAGTTTACACAACGTATAATTTAAATAGTAAGGTAAAAGTTAATAAAAATATCACAAAATCTTTAAATATGAAAATAAATATAATAATAAAATATATTTGAATAATTTAAAATAATAATAAATTAAATCAATAAAAATGAATACAAAAATATATTTTTACAAATTTTTATAATTATAATTTTAAAAATAGACACATGCATTATATACTAACATGTTATTAAAAATTCCATAAGTTGTTAACAAATGATTAATTTCTTTAACATTTTGTTTTTAAATCAATCCCTTAAAGCTAATGACCATAAAATACAAATATAATAGAATATCATGATTTAGCTGAATTTTTAAATTTAAATTTGGAATTTGAATTGAATTTATTTTTTATTCAAGCTTACCATAAAATATTCTATTATTACTTGTAGTCAATTGTACCTATAATATATCTACATAGTTTTGTTAGTCTTTTATATGATAAAATTACTAGTATTTAAATTGATTATATTTTTATTAATCGATTATGATTTAGTTCACGACGCAAAATGAAATTGTGTGAAGAACTATGACTAAACCCAAAGAGGTTGTGTTTACTGAAAATAAAAACTTTTGAGGGTAATAGTTTTAAAACAAAGAAAGTGTCTAAAGGAATTATTATTATTATTATTATTTTAGAAAATCTTAATTTTATTGAATATAGACATAATTATTTCCCTATTTATTTTTAGAACAAAGGAACCTTCTTTGGCTTATCAAATATTTTTCTTAATAAGTTTTTGTAGTTAAAACTAATATGTCAAAGAAATACACAAAGCCGAATGAAATGACACTTGCATTTTCAAATTGGAACAAATGCTAATGTTTGGTGATTACTGTTAGACGAAAACCACCAAATAGCATAACGACGATATGGGAAATGGGTTAGTTGGCACTTAAACAACTACATGATTGAAAACCCATTCAAAATCGAAGAGGACGCTAAAAGTGTATTCTTTTTATTATAATAGCAAAGAGTTGGGTCCGTTAAATTATTTTTTCCTGATGGTTTTTTTTTAATTTTTTAACATGGATAAACATCATACATTTTAAATAATACAATAAAAGAAATATTTTATTTAAAATTGTTATTAGACTTATATTAAAATTAATAAAGAACTACATAACTTTAAATAAAAATTTCCAATTTACTATTCTTTAAAATGCGTCAAACGCAACGTTAGTCGTTACTTTAAAATGCTAATTTTTTATTATTATTTATGGTTATCATATCTTATTTGAAATGTCATCTAGTTAGATTAAATTAAAATATATCATAATTCTATGATGACCTTTAATTAAAAAAAAGTCTTTATTTTATATAAATCATTATTTCTCTGCTCTATTGATATAATGATTTAAAATTGAAATAAACACATCAAAAATACAATGTATTTTAATTTCAATTTGACCACAATAACCATAAATAGTAATAATTAAATAAAACCTTATAATCACATTCTTTCTTTAACATACTCTCACAGCTTGTTTGGCGCATTAAAGTGAACGGAGATTTCTCCGTTAAGGAGAATTAACTTTTTGATCCTAAGGGTCAACAGAGTTTTGATTGTTTCGAACGGCGTGGAAAATTAATATCAACCTTTAAATTTTTCACTTCAACTCAACTTCGTTTCCCCAACTGCAAACCAAACACCCCCTCTAGTTTCCTAGAATTCTCCCCTTTTACCTATGCGAGTTCGTTCAGCCAAAAGGATAATATATTTCAAGGGATATCAAATTTAAAATATCAAATTGTTAATGATTTAATTTTAAGTTAAAAATATATTTTAAATTAGATAAATAATATCATATCAAATAAGAGATATCAAATTAAATAAATGATATATAATTACTTAAGATAGAATGCGGTATAGTACGTGATAATAATTTTAGTTTAAATTAATCTTATATTTTAATTTGATCTAGATGATCTTAATTAGTTGTTCTTATTTTTTACCACTTTATTCTCATTAGATATTCTCTCTCTCTGTTTCTCTCTCTCTCTCTCTCTCTCTCTATATATATATATATATATATATATATATATATATGTTACTTTGAATCTTGAAATTCTTAGGTAATTTTAGTTTTTAAGAAAAATTAGTTAATATAGTTAAAATTTAATTCATCTCTAAATTGTATTGATTTTTTAAAAGTACCCTCTTATTTTTATTAAGACTTGCCAATCTTATACCCTTTCTACTACTACTCAATTAATGTTTATTTTATTAATAACTAATAAAAATATTTTAATAAAAAATTAATTAATGTTATTGACTTTTTGATGATATTCTTAATTAAATAAATCTTTAAAGAAGTTCTTGGATAAAGGTATTTTTTTTTCAACTAATAGTCTAAACTAGTTTTCTTGCATAAGGGATTTATTACTAAACCACTAGTCGATTTTGTTTCCTTTTCACAATCTTTGTAATGCCTGTTTTTTGGAATTAAATACTTTTATCGTTGTTATTTATAAGGCCAAAAACATATTTTAGAGGTCTTATTTATAAGATAAAATTTATTTATTTAACAATATTTAATATTTTTTCTCATTGTATCTTTATTTTATAAAATATTACTATTAACATTAAGATAAAATTTAAATTTACATAAGGATAAAATTAAAAAAATTATCATATTTTTCTATAAAAATTAATACATTAATATGTTTTATTACTTTGTGTATTTTAGTCTTACTTCTATTAAAAATAGAGACAGAACGTGTAACTTTTTTCCATATAATGTTTAATTTAAATATTTAAGCAGATGTAAACTTTATCCACATTAATGGAGTTGTGGTCACCAGCTCCTCAAAGTCAAATTGCATAATTAATTAATGCCTTTTAGGCCTTTTGGGATTGCTTACTTTTTAAACGAGGGATACAAAGAAATTTAAAGAAAAAAGTTTATATAAAAAATTAGACCAAGTTACCATTTTGATCCTAAATTTTAGGTAAATTTTAGTTTGGTCATGTAAATTTCTTACATTGCACAAAGGATTTTTGGTTAATGTTGATGATGTACTATTTATTAGATGACATTGTTTTGTTATTTGGAGGGGAAAACATAATTTTCATCTTTCCTTGTATCAAAGGTATTGGGAAAGTGAAGAGCTTGTGGCGACTTTTGTGTAAATGTGAAGCTACCTAGATTAATTTTTAGTAATTTTTAAGTGAGATGAAGTCATACAAATGAAACAATGTTAGAAACAGTGATAACTACAATTGTACAAGTAATTTTGTTAGGTATATACTTGTCATTAATATTGATGCATAGAAATGAGAGAAAGATATTGGTTTTAATGGTTATTGTGAAGGATTAAATTGAAATTTGTTTAAATATACAAAATTGAACAAAATCTATTAACAAACCTAAAAAAATTAAGTTGAAACTTTTTATACATACTATTGAGCTGAAACCATTAACAAACATAAATGACTAAATTAAAGCTTTTTAAACACATAAGACTAAACCGAAACCTCTCCAAAGTATACAGAGACAAAATGATAATTTAATCTAACATTTATGATGAAACAAACTTAAAAATTATCATGAGACTAATTTTAATTTTAAATGTAAAATTTTTATTTTATATTGTATACATTTAGATGTACATCTAGGAATAACAAAAGAGCATGATAGGTATTCGTAATATGCTAACGATACCTGTACCTACGAGTAAAAAATAGACAACAAATACTAAGAATAGAGGAATGGATTCCAAGTATTTATCAATGTTTAACATTTTTCTAAATAATAATAAGGTAAACATATAGTATATATACAATATTATTTTAGATGATATAATATAAACTAATATTATATAATACATTATAACTTCATATAATAAAAATATTTTCATAAAAAATATGTTAATAAAATTTATCTCTTACAAAATAATAAAATACCTAAATATTTATATTTTAAAAATAAACAATAATAACTATGTGATACCCAGGAATGAATATTATATCCACTCATTTAATAAATATATAGGTTATAACCTTATATTATTCACTTATATCGGTTTTTTATCACCCGTGCACACATGTGGGAAAAAACCTAACGAGTAATGACCAGCTGCCATAGTCTTAAATGCGTGAACACAAATAATGTGAGATGAGAGCTCGTACCTTAATTGATAATTGTCAATGTTAATCACACGTTGAACTATTCCATGTTCTCGAGGTGATAGTTTCTTTTACATCCCTTCCTTTTTAATTTCTTGCTTAATTTATTTTTAACTTCACTATGTTTTTAAGCTTGGTAAAAATAAGTTTTTTTTTTTAATTTTGATTTCTATAAAATAATATTGGTTAAAATACATTCTCAGCCCTCTTAAAGTTTAAGGTTTAAAAAAAACCCCTTTTAAAAAAATGACCATTTTTAACCTTTGTAAAATTTAGGGTTTACCAAAAACAAGGATATGTTAAAATTTGTTGTTAAATGCTAAGGTGGATAATGTCTATGTCACCTTAACAGTGACACATCTCATAATACATGGCTAGTAGTAGTTAAATAATGTATTTAATAATTAATTTAGTCATTAGCTTGCTTAAATAAATAATTAAGGTAATTAAATGATTTGCCAAAATGTGCGTTTAATAGAAACCCAAAAACTATCTTCTCCCACTCTCACTTTGGCACTTCCCTCTTCACTTTCACTCTTATTCAACTTCTGAAATCTCGTGACTATATAAGCTCATGTGGGACACCATCAACCAAAAGAGAATGTGGGAAAATGTTTTGAGTGAACACCTATACTTTTTAGCTGTTTTGTAATCAAAACCCTAGCCTTTTTAAACTTGTTAGGAATCTATGTTTTTGGGGTGGGTGTAGAACGGGGACCATATGTTTCTTGTCTTTTGTGGGTGTATTACATGAAACTTCATTAAATATGGATATTGTAGTGTCGTTTTTATGAGTGGGTGTGTACATTGTATGTAGGATTTTAGGTTTTATTTACTGCTTTTGTTTGGTTTATGTATGAGTTTTACACTTGCCATTCATCATAGAGGAAAATTTGAAGAAGGTCCACCGATTATGTACGTGGATAAAGATATGCATGTCATTAACAATGTTGACTTGGATAGATGGTCATATGTTGAGGCAGTGTCATTGGTCCAAGAGCTAGGGTATAAAGGCGATTTCAAATTGTGGTGGAAGAAAGTAGGGGAGTCTGAGTACAAGAGTCTGACATGAGACTCACATGCATTGGAGATAAATGAATATGCAATTAATAACAACTATGAGGTGGATATGTATGTTGAGCATAGCCTAGATGAGTCTGAGGCCATTGTTGTTGTAGCTGACCATTCCATTACATAGGTGAAAAATGTAATGGCCCAAGAATCAATGGCCTAAGAATTAGTGGCCCAAGAAGGTATAAAGCAAGGAGGTCTGCAATAAGAGATAGTGGCCCAAAAAGGTATGACATAAAACAAACAACCCACCAAAAGTGGAAGAACAAAATATAGGCCTACTCACAAGCCATGTGCGAGTCCTAAAAAAGTTGTAACTAGGAAAAAAGATTATAAAAATGAGTTGTAGAGGTTGAGAAGTTTGCCAAGTGAGGATAGTAATGAGGTTCCTAAGACTCCTAGTGTGGAGAATGCATTTAAAGATGTAGGGAATGTGTCTACTGAAATCAATGAATGTAGTTTAAACACTGAGAAAGTTAAGATCCCTAAGGTAAGTGAAGTGTCTGATGCTGACTCAAATCCTAATGTTGAAGCAAGTCTAGGAGTTAATACAAATTCTAAAGAACAAGAAAAGCTTGAAGTTGAAGCAAGTGCAGAAGTTAACACTGGTGATGAAGAGAAGTGTAGGACATATTTCAAACATAAAGATCTACATGGTCTCAAGGTTGATGAATATGGAGATATTGATGATAGCTATGACACGAATGAGATGAAAACTAATGTGGAATCAGATGAGGAGTATAGAGGTGCATCTGGGGCATTTGATGAAGAAAAATAGGGGAAAACTATCAGTTAAGGGTTGGTATGGAGTTCTAGTCTACGGCGCAGTTTAGGCAAGTCATAAAGTATAATTTATACAAAGGAAGGCAAGGAAAGTTTGAAAAAAATGAATTTGAAAGGTTCCGTATGAGATGTATCCACAAAGACTATAGTTGGAAGGTATTTGGGAGTAAAGTTGGCAGGATAAACGTGATTATACTGAAGGACTCCGAACCTGAACAACGTCTAAGAGTGTTTGATAACAAAAATTAAAATGCAAAATGGGTTGGAAAATCATTTTAAACCAGTTAAGGGTAAATCCCAAAATAATGAAGAAGATCATTGACCTATTCAGAATACAACATGTAATGCAATTATCTAAGTGGAATGCCTTCAATGGGAAGAGAATTACATGAGAGATTTTAGAGGGTGAGACTACTAAGCAGTATAATCCCTTATGGAGGTATAGTGCTGAATTGAAATGGGTGTCAAATGGGACTACATGTAAGTTACAACTAGTAAACCCTAATGAAGGTCTTCAACCACGATTTGGTTCCTTTTACATGTGTATTGAGGCTTGCAATGAGGGTTTCATGAATGGTTGTAGACCATTCATTGGTGTAGATGGGTTTCATTTAAAGAATAAGTATGGGGGTCAACTTTTAACTGTGGTTGGAAGGGATGCCAATGACCAATACTTCTCATTGGCAGTGGAAATGATAGAGGTTAAAAAAAAAATAAAGTTGGAAGTGGTTTTTGAGCCTATTGTTTAAGGACATTAGTGACATGAGAAGCAAGAAAATGTGTTCATTTCTTACCAGCAGAAGGTATTATTCTAAACTTCTGCTTGTGTAATTGCATTAAGGGTGAGACATGACATTTACTGAGTGTTAGGAAACCATATATAAATCAGGTAAAGTCTGTTGAGGGTAAGTCTGGTGCAACTGAAAATCTATTAGGCAAAGTCTGTTGCAACTAAAAGTCTGTTAGGCTAAGTCAATAGTAACTGTAGGCAAAGTTTCTTTTCCCTTGTGTATATAAAAGTGTCTTTTCTTTTCTTTTTGTTTCCAATTGAGATCTTTTTCCTTCTAACTGCTTCCTAACACTGAGGTTTGTGTGATTGCAGGGTCTATTATAGGTTTTCAAGGAGATATTAGATGGTGTGAAGCACAGATATTGTGTGAGACATTTGTACAGAAATCTCAAGAAGTATGGTGGAGGAGCTATACTTAAACAATTCATGTTGGGTGCAAGCAAGGCAACGTATGTGCAAGGCTGGGAGGCTAAGATGCAACAAATCAAGGATTTAGATAGGAGGGCATATGAGTGGCTCATGGCAATTCCAAAGAAGACTTGGTGTAAGCATGAATTCTCCTATTATCCTAAATGTGATGTTGTTATGAACAGCAATTGTGAAGCTTTCAAATTCAATAATATTTCCATCTAGAGACAAACCAATAATTACAATGCTTGAATGGGTTAGGTAATATTTGTTAGGTAGGTTTGCCAAGATGAGATCTAAGGTATGGACACTAGAGGGGGATATTATACCAAGACCCTGTAGAAGGTTGTTTAGAGAGGTAGATTTTAGTGTAAATTGGGCAAGAGATATGTTATTTGAGTTAAGACATACCCAAGCTGAAAATAGGTTTGTAATTGATTTGGGCAGAAGCAAGTGTAGTCGTAATTGGTAGGAGTTGAATGACATTCCTTGTAGGCATGCCATATCTGCTATGAAATTCAAGGGTGACAAACCAGAAAACTATGTGTCATCATGGTACTTGAAAAGTACTTATGCAAAAATGTTATGCTAGAATAATACAACCAATTAATGGGCAAGGTATGTGGCTAACTGTTGATGGACCTGAGGTCTTCCCCCTTACACAAGAGTGGTCTTGGAAGACTAAAAAAGCTAAGGAAGAGACACCCATATGAAAAGGATAACCCAACATGATGTAAAAGGTTTACATGCCAATACCATTACACAAACTATGATGTACCTAGACATAATAGATCAACATATCCAAATCCCCATGTTACAATGGTAATCTCCAATCACACATGAATTTTTTATTCATACATCATTATTACAAAAACCTAACAACTATGTTCCTGCTATGAAATTCAGGATGCAGGGAATATAGAGGCTACACATGGTGCTCATGACCCAGCACCTTCACAATCTAATGCACCTGTAGAAGCTGATACGACAACAACAGGAAGAAACAGACCTAAGGGAAGAGGAAGAGGAAGAGGTAGAGGTAAAGGGTAAGGAAGAGGTACAAGATCTAGAAGAGTTAAAGTCCCTATCCAACAAGAGACCCTAACTATGCCTAATGACTTCCCAAGCACTCAATAGAGTGTCAACAACTGAATGTATATAAAGACTGAAAGGGATATGCAACTGTTGAATATTTTCTCATTTATTTTGTTGACAAGATACTAGTAATGTATAGAGGGGAACCTGACCAAAAGGTCCTTATATGTTATGTGAATCTTTTTTGTTAACTAAGGTTGTTAATTATGTTGGAATAATTCAAGTGACAATAATTTGTTTATGTTATGAGTTTGTTGATTTATGTGAAAAGGGTTTAATTGTTGAGTTTGTGAATTTAGTAGATGAATAAGTTCGAATGAATGAGTCTATGATTTGTTGGCTTAAGTTTGCATGGCAGACTCTGATTTCGTATAGCAAACTCTGATTTCATTTTTGTATTATGTGTCTTGAGTATTGAATTTGAGACCCAGACTTTGGTTTGATTACTTGGAACTAAGATGTTCTGGATGATGTGTAGTGATGAAGAAGAAAAATGTTGAACCCTTAAGTCTGGAATGATTTATAGCTCATGGTTTGTGTAGATATTTCCTATATAGCAAACTATAATTTCATGTTGTACAGACTCTAATTTCCTATATGTTGCATGAAAAGCTTGTATACTAGTTATATTGTTTTGACTTCTTGGTTTGATATTTTGAGTCTAAAAAAGTCTTTTAACATGGTCTCTTGAACCCCAAACTTTAGATACCTGAAGAGCTTGAGCAGACTTTCAAATAAAATGAAAATGACTTAATTAAATTAAAGTTTGCAATATGTGTTATCACAAGTTTTAGGTTACAAAAGTTCTTCAAATAGACTTGGTTTTAACAGATTCTATTAGAATAATTCTTGATTACAAAGTGGACATAAACATTAAAAAACAATACACACTCATAAGAACTACTCTAATCATTAGAAACCCTACAAACAGTAGGGGCTATTTTCTCTAAACCTTTAATATTATAGGGGCTTTTTCCTAAAACCTAAATGTTATAAGGTCTTTTTACAAACCAACAAACAACAAACAACAAACGGAAACCTCATTCCAATCGAATCCAACCCCCATTAACCCATTTCTCCTCAATGGTTGGTAGCTACATAAAACAACATACTAAATGTAATGTCCCAGGAAACAATGGTAACCATAACCAACACTGAAGATTTGCTTTTCTCAATCACCAACTTAGTTTTCATTTTTGAATTTTTTTGTCTAAAATTTCTCATGCATCTTCTCTAAATTCCACTTACAGGTATAACCATGACTCTCTTCAATATGAGTAGTAGGAGCCCACTTAAAAAACCCATAATCATCATTGCTCTAAGTTAAAAGAAGACACACTATCAAAAAATACTCGAGGTATGAAAATGATAAACGAAAACAATGGCATTCTTCAACACTTACCAAGAAAAATGGATACCTGGCCCTTCCATTGTTCTTCTTTGTTTTTAAAACAAGAAGCACAGGGTGCTCGCCACACCTATATCGACTGTGTTGCATCTCCATGGATGATGAAGATTCGATTGAAACATTTGACCCTACCATGTGTGTTTGCTTAGTGGTTTAAAGGTTGAAAAGATGTTGACCACTACGTAAAAGAGGTTAAAGGTCCCTAATGGTCCCATTCCTATTAATTAGGATTTTTTAATTTGGGGAAGAAAACCTCTTGACATATGTTGTGCAATCTGGATAATGGTCCCATTAAATTAATAATATAATATGGCATGTGTCACTGTTGAGGTGGCACATACGATATCCACCTCAACAGTTAACAACAAATTTTAACAGATCCTCATTTTTGGTAAATTATATAAGGGCTAAAATAATCATTTTTAAAGGGTTTTTTTCTAAACCCTAAACTTTAATAAGGCTGAGAATGTATTTTAGCCTATAATATTTTTCTTCCGCATCAAATGTATATCAAGTATTTTAATTTTAGTATCAATTGTTACCTCGGATTCATTAAATATTGACGTGATTGAATAAATTACATATTAGTTTGTTTATATGATTTTAGCTTTACGACAACCTCAACAAGTTTACCTTTTGATAGTTGTGCGAGTAATTTTAACTACTAAAAATTATATTTTAATCGTCAGAGTCGTATGTCAACAGTCAATTATACATACGAGAACTCATCTCATATGTAATTTAATTAGTCATGTTATCATTTAACGAATTCAAGTTTAAAATATGAAACAAAAACAAAATATTCAGTATAAGTTTAATACAAAAGAAAAACAATATTTTATAAGGACTAAAACAAAAAAAAACCTATTTTGTAAGGACTAAAAATATTTTCAAGCCTTTGTTTTTTTAGAAAAAGACCATACAACTAGGATAATCCCATAACCATGTGACTTGAATCGTCTTCTAAAAGATTACACGTTCCTAGGATTTGCCAATAATGGTCATAATTTGTGACGATTAGTGATCATTGTATCTTGTTTAAAATCTTGTTTGTTCATTTTGAAATTAAAATATATTATAACTCAACAGTATCGCTTGATTGAAAAAAATAGTCTTTATTCAATCTCAAATCCTATTCAATGAAAAGAAGAAATAATGGTTTGTTGATTTGAGATAAAAGTAGAGACTGATTTTTCAATCGAGAGACATTGAGTTATAACATACTTTAATTTCAAAATGAACGGACAAGATCTCAAACAAAATACAACGACACCAATTTGTGACCATTACCGCCAAATCCTATCCACATTCTTACTAATGTTATTAGAATCAGCCAATCTAACCAATTCAATTATGAACCAATTTTTTTATAGGCACGGTTATGGGAGAAGACTTTAATGGTCCATTCAGTTTGTGATCATTCGTGATTAGTTGTCTTGTTTAAAATCTTGTCTGTTTAATTTGAAATTAAAGTATATTACAATTATATGGTATCCCTAAATTGAAAAATCAATTTATATCTCAGTCTCAAATCAATGATTCAAGAAAAAAAAGAAGAAAACATGATTCGTTGATTTGAGACTGGTGTAATTATTGATTTTCCAGTTTATGGGCATTGTGTGGTTACAGTATATTTTAATTTCAAATTAAATGAACGGTTTATTAAATAGGACACAATAACCATACATAGTAATGAAAGCCTTTTACACAATTGTAAACTAGTTAGTTTGCTTATAAGATTGGATATGTTGTTCAACTGATACCGATGTCATTAAACCGTTCATAACTCATAATGAAACAGTTGGGTAGATGAAAAATTGGATTGAGAACCTGTTTGGTTTCCCATTGGGGTTGGTCAAATTAAGGTTTGACCAACCTCAAAAAAAGATCCTATGTCAAACAAAGTCTTGATGGTCTCGAACGACGTAAAGGATCAATATTGACCTTTAAATTTTTCTATTTTCATAATTCTATTTTCCCAATTACATACCAAACAGACATTGAATCAATTGAACACATTGATAAAAAGAAAATGCAAGACACTTGGATGAAATTGAATTTTGTGTTGGGAAGTGTCAATTCCCCTTGAAAATTTATCTAACAAGTAATAAAATACATAGAAAACAAACATTATATAAAAATTTAACGTGAAAAACTTTTCAATAAGATAAAAACTATAACCTTTATCTAAAACAACCAAAAATTAACATTAAGTGAAAATTTTAAATTACATAAATTTTTTTTCTCAATTACCTCATAATCTTAATACACTCACTCTCCAAAACAAAACTTACAACAATCAATATAGAAAACAAAAGGAGGCTAAGAGATGATTTGGTTTGACAAAATATTTTTATTTTTACCTTTATTTACAAAATTATCACATCCTATTTTCAAAATTTTATATTAGAAATTTTGAAAACAATTTTGAAAATAAAACAAAACAACAGTTTTATAATTAAAACTAAAAAAATAAAATGAGAAGTACAAAATATTTTCGTAAATCAAATCCTCTCAAGGGTACATTTGGTTTGTGGTATCTTGTTATATTCTTGGGTGTGTTTTATTCTAAAAAATAAGATTTTTAGGTAAGTTTTAAAGTATGTTTAATCGTCACTTAAGTTTTTTGAGAATAAATTTTTATTCTTATTATAATTTTATTTTCATATTTTATTTTAAGTAGAATATTTAGAAGAATATAAAATAAATTTCTATATTTATTCTCGGTAACAAGACTTTACAAAAGTTAAAAAGTTAATTTTAAAAGATATTTTTAAAAATCTTTTATTTTCAAAAATAATTTTATTACCTTCTACTAAACATGTAAATCTTTTATTCCCATCAAATTGACTCAGGAATGTAAAAAACAAATACCTTTTATATTTTAAGTGAAGTTGATTTTGAAAATTTACTTCTTATTATTAAGAATAGTCTACTTAATATGAAAAATAAAATTATGATGAGAATAAAAATTTATTCACAAGAAACTTAAGTGATAATCATATATATATATGGTGAAAATAAAATATTTTTAAAACTTACTCAGAAATCTTATTTTTTATCATGCTAAGGAATAAAACTTATCCAAAAATACCGTATACCAATCCCCTTTTCTGGATTTTCCATTAATGCTCGTGAAGTAAAGATTCACCTTTGTCCTCGATGAGCGTGCACTCAAGCTCATGATGAGCACAAGCTCTTTAATTTCAAGAACTAACATGCAAATAATTTACCGGTGGTTTCCCTTTTACATCCTCTATTCTTTTGCTTCACTTCCAAAATTCTACATCATTCTCAACCACTTCTTAAACAGAGAGACTCTTACCATTTTATTAGCTCAAATCTGATTAAATTATATATATAACCAATATTTGTAAATAATTCAATAATCCAAGTATTTAACAGATAATAATTCAAGACACCCAATTATTTGGGTTGAACTTCATTGGACTAAATTAACCTAAAACTATGTATTCTCCAAAAGAGAAAAGAAATTAGATTAATCTTAATAATTGAAAAATTAGATTATTTTCCTCTTTTCTGAGAGATGAAGCCTTGTGAATATACACTCCCAAGAAAATGACATGTTAACATCATGATTCTTATTTTTTCTTGATTGAAGAATTTAGCTTAAAAAAAGTAAGCTACTTTGCACCTTATTAAGTTTAGAGGACCTTACAAACAACGAAAATAGCTCACGACTCTCTTAAATTATTTTTAATTTATTTTGATAAATCATTTAAATCTAACTTATCAAAATAAAATATTTTCAATTTATTTTACCAAGTTTTACAATTAAATTTATAATATAAACTCTTCTTTAAAAATAATTTATTGTATAAACTCTTGATTAAATTTATCCAAATGTGTCCTTAGATACTTTTTCCAGTATATTATTAGTATATTATTGAGTCTTACCATTCGTCCTACACTCCACCTTAAAATGTTCATATTTGATTAACCCTAGATGAGGTCCAACTGGTAACCTAAAAGCCTCTAAAATGTAAATTAGAGTTCATAAGTCATGTATATATCCCTGTCACAGGTTTTAGATCATTAGGACTAGTGACTATGCCCTTGAAATGGAACAATCTCTTCATTTTACATTGAAATAAATTAACATGACAACTGCAATGCAAGTGTTATAGACAAATACATGACTGGAATCTTGGGTTCCCAATGAGCCGTATACCAGGCAAACATATACATCATAAATATAGAGTATCATTATTTATTTATTTGTTTTTTTTTTTAAAATGCCAACCCGTCTAGAAATTGCACAGTTGACATTTTACAAGCAATCAATAAATTTCAATTGAAACATTATGCTCTACATCACCTACGCTTAAAGTGTGGAGGCCCAGGGGCAGTATTCTTTTTCCTTGCTCATCTGCAAAGCTCAAGTGTTCACAAGGATCCACCAAAATACTAGTTTCAGCAGATTTGTTAGAACTAGTATGTATACGACTGAATCCAACCAGTTGGGTTTCAGGAGAGCTTTCTATAACTTTTGGCCATCTAGAGAACAGTATTATAACATGGCTTGCATCCAAATTACCAAGGTTCATAACAGAAATAAGCACTGAGAAACTCAATGAGTTGCAATTTTGCAACTCATCAACTTGAACATAATCAGCTCCATACACCTCTTGCTCTACCTGATATAATAATTTTTTTCTAGAACCATCTTTTATGATTCTAGACAAACTAATTTTACTAGGAGCTGATAAGAACTTGTATGAAAAATCACTATAACTTAGGCCATGTCCAAATCCATATATTCTACTTCCAGTATAAAACCGGTAGGTCCTTCCCGGATAACCACGTGAAGGATCAGCTCGCATGCTCATGTCATTCATGGGAACATTAGTAAATGCCTCAGGGTACCAAGTCATTGGCAGCCTTCCAGCTGCATCAAAACCAACTTCAACGGTTAAAACTCAGCTTGGGAACCTCCCCACACCAAATCTCAATTCATGTCTCTCATACAGCTGGTACTTCTTCATAAGAAATGCAGATAGTAGTAGTACAACTTAAAAAAATGATGCTACTACTAAGAAGCCGTTTGAATTGTGAAAATGTTTTCTGATTTTATTTCCTGTTTTGCAGTTTTAATTATAAAATTGTCATCTTGTTTCTTGTTTTCAAAATTTTATATAAGAAACATTGAAAACAACTTTTTTTTTATTTCCTGTTCTCATTTCTTATTTTTATTTTTTTCAATACAGATTTTTGAAACATGAAACGTGATGGTGATTTTGTAATTAAAATTGAAAACAAGAAATGAAAATAAAAAACGTTTCTAGAATCCAAACGGACCCTAAAGTTGTTGTGTTTCTTTATACCAATGTAGTAGGGTTTAATTTCTAAAAAAATTCTTATTCAATCAATTTTTAATTTTTTTAATTTAGACTACAAGAGAAAAAAAACATTCACATGATTTTAATTAATAACCATCATGCATCATGGCACACACTGCACATACACACAAAATGCAAAAACTTCACCATATGTCAAATAAACCATTTAGACACTAACCTATTTGTTGTCATTATTTGCTGACAAGGTAAAGCAATTAGAGAAACAATAACAATGTACGAAGGTGAGCTAGGAGAACGGAAATTAGCACCCAAATTAGCCTCCACTTAAGTATAGCAGAACCTGTCATAAAATATTGTTTCATCTCCATTTTTATTATAGCCCAATATCAGGTTGCTTTTTAAATTTTCATCATCATCTGATACCGATATTCATTGTCAGCATTAAACTTATCCAAAACTGGTACAACTGCAGACTAATGGAATAGTAGTTGACACTTGACAGTTAAGGAACAAGTAACAATGAACAGTATAGGGAGAGAGAGAAAGAGATAAAAAACATCAATGTTTAAAACATCATAAGTACCCCTTGAGCAGTATGTGTGCTCTCATTTCAAGATATCAGAAATCCATGACAACCTTAAATTATTTGATTGGATTGTTGAGAGAAAGAAAATTGAGATTGTACAGAATTATAAAATATACAACTACCCGAATTAAGGCTAATTTTACATAAATATATAATCAATCTAATTAATCCTATTATATGTGGTTATTCTATTTACATAAATCTAACATTTTTCCTCAAGTTGGAGCATATAGGTCATATGCATCAAGCTTGTTATATATATAGTCAATCCGAGAACCCTTTAGTGACTTAGTGAATATATCCGCTTTTTGGTCATTGGATCTGACCAAACTAGTAGATATATAACAGGACTTTCTCTCTAATAGAGTGACAATCAACTTCAATATACTTCATCCATTCATGGAATATCGGATTCGAGGTAATATGCATGACAACTTGATTATCACGGATAAGTGACATTTGTGTAACCTCCCAAAACTTGAGTTCCTAAAGTAACTGTTTAAGCTATATGAGCTCCTTACTAGCTATAACTATAGCGCGGTAATCTGCTTGCACACTAGATTTGACTATGACACTTTGCTTCTTACTTTTCCAAGAGATAAGATTATCCCCGACAAAGATACAATACCCAAAAGTAGACCTTCTATCAATGGGAGAGTCTGCCCATTCAGCATTTGAATATCGCATAACTCGAGTGTGTCTTCATACAAAAGACCTTTTCCTAAAATCCTTTTGACATATTGAACAATGCGAGTCACCGCATCTCAATGTTCCTTACAAGGAGAGTTGAAGAATTGACTTACAACACTCACTACGAATGAGATATCTGGACAAGTAATAATAAGGTAGTTTAACTTGGCAACTATGCATCTGTATCTTTCAGGATTCGGAAGAGGCTACCACTGATTTAGCAGGAGCTTGACATTGGGATCTATGGGAATGTCGACTAACTTGGAATTCAGCATTTCTATTTCTTCTAAAATATCCATTACATACTTCTTTTGGGATATGACAATTTCATTTTGGACTGTGCTACTTCTAGCCCCAATAAATATTTGAGTTTGCTAAGATTCTTCGCCTGAAAGTGTTTGAAGAGATGTTGCTTCAGCTGTGCAATTTCAAGATGATCACTGCTTGTGGCAATAGAAGACAAAATGATCAACCTCACTCCAAGTCATACCAAACTCTTGAATCATAATACGGAATCAACCGAACCATGCCCCGGGGGACTGCTTGAGACCATGTAGAGATTTTCATAGTCGATAGACAAGTCCAAGAGACTCCACCTAAGCAAGAAAGCAAAGAGGTTGCTCTATGTAAACTTCATAAAGGAGATCACCATGTAAAAATGCATTCTTGATATCCAACTAATGAAGAGGCCAATGACAAATGACAACAATCGATAAGAAGAGTTGCATAGAAGGAATTTCGGTAACAGGAAAAAAGGTGTCCCCATAATCTAGACCGGAGATCTAAGTATAGCCTTTTGCGACGAGACAAGCCTTAAGGCGGTCAACCTTTCCGTTAGAACCAACCTTCATCGTATACACCCATCGATAGCCAGCAACAGACTTCCATGGTGGAAGAGGAACAAGGCCCAAAGTCCCACTACTTTGTAATGCACACATCTCATATGTCATAGCTTGTTTCCGTCCTAGATGAGCAACAACATCTCTCGCATTCTTAAGAATAGAAACTGATCCAGTCTTGAGACCAGCCCCTGGACTTAAAGATAATTTGACCAAAATCCATCCTCTGGAACCGGTGTGACATGATGATCAGTATGAGTCATTCTCTCAACGTTGGCATCCCACGTAATGGAATGATTTAACGCCGGTATCTGTTATCACACGAAAGGTCTCCAAACTGACCACGTTGCAAGTTATTCACTCAATACCGGAGGGTTAGAGTTGACCTTCGCCCTAGCGTGCTGAATAAGTAGCCTGCAAAGTGACTGAAGGGCAGGTAGAGCCGCTGCGAAACGTCTCCATCACAAGTCTACTGCAGAAGAGCAAAGTAAATACTGGAAGACTTGGAAAGCAAAAAGGCTTTTTCACTCCCTCCAGGTATAAATACCCATGCATCAACGTAGCATGGTAAGAACATCCTCTCAAAAACTTACACTTGAGCTCTAAATTCCCTTGAACTTTCACTGACTTGAGCGTCGGAGTGTCCTTGCAGGTGACACCCCTTTTCGCCTCATAACGTGTAAGGCAGGTGTTGTTGGTACGAAAATCACTCCAAGACCTTTATCCCCCATTGGAATTGATAATATAATACCGGATCCCCATTGGACCGGTGTAAAACTTACATCTAAATCATCATTTTAAGGACTGTCGCGAGGCTAGATCTAGCACCTCGACCCAGACCCGTTTAGAAACAGAGGACAAAGAAGAGAGACAAGAACAATAGGAAGGGGAGATGCGATAATAACTCAAAGCAGTATAGTGAGGAAAAAGATTACAAGTATAGCGTATACCTTTTCGAAAAACAATGGGAATATCAGACTCAAAAGGCGGGATCATAGGATGTGACGGAGGAGTTGGCTTCGAAGGTAAGTTTGTAGTGCTATTGGTGGGAGTACAAGACAAGGACAACGTTGATAGACCTGCAAAGGCGCACGAGAGATGGAGACACCTTTGGAGGACAAAAAAGGATGAAAGTAGGTGCGATCACGGGAGAAGTCTTATATGGTGTGCTCCAACCCCAAAAAATGGAATAGTTTCAAAGAAAGTGACATCAGTAGAGATGAAATACATGAGAATAGTAGGGGAGTAACACTTGTACCCTTTTTCGGATCATGGGTACCTGATGAAAACACACTTATCGGACCGAGCAAAGAGTTTGTCAATGTCAGAACCAAGGGCATAAGTAAAACAGGTAGAACTAAAGATACGAAGAGGTAAAGGGTTAAGAGAGTGATGAGGATATAAAACTTGATGAGAGATTTTATCCTGATCGTAAGATCGCATATTTTTTTTGTGATTTTCACAATGGGTTCCGAGTCAGTTTCTACTCGGAATCGGTTTATGAGAGGCACGCATGAAATCGACGTCTTGGACCGTGGACGCTTGCAAACTCGGACGAAGCTAAAAGCCTCAAGCGATGGATTTTGCTATTTTTATTTCCAGAATCGCCAGTTTTTCTGCTGTTTTCCCCATATTCCGGGTTTTCAAGTTGGTGGGTTCACTTTTTAGAGAACCTCTTTTTAATTTAAAGCCACATAAGGAATACGTTTCTTGCTTCACTCACAATCATCTCTATCCCAAACGGTGCTGTTTTTTCATCTTTTCCCTCTCCTACTCGTTGAAAGATTTTTCTACACTTCTACTATTTCTTCTTCACATAGAGATAAAACAGGCATGTATACCTCTTGTCGTCTCCCTCTCACTGTTTCTTCTATCAACCGCCCATCTACACTTCTCAGACAGATATAAGAGAGATAGGGAAAAATGACCTTTCTCCCTCATAATTGTTTCCCTATGTATAGTTTTTTGTAAAAGTTTTATTTTTTGTTTTAATTTTTTTTTTATTCAACATTGTTTAGTTTTAGTTTTAGTCTTTTTGGTTATACACTATCTGATAATAATATGATTTTCAAACGATGAATAAGATATTTTCATTATTCTAATGCAATTAGATATGGTTAAATTTAATTTTATATTCCTAATAGAATCTTACGATCCGTATTACGATTCTACGAGCTACGATTTTTTACTAGTCATTTCGAGTTTATATAAAATCTCAATTTTGACAACCTTGATTTTACCTTTAAAAACGGAGGAAGGCATGCGATTGATGAGGTAACAGGCAGTATGTTTGCGTAACTTAGAAAGGCCAGGAACCATTAACTTTAATGTATCAAAACCTAGATGTCCTAACTGAGCAAGAATGAGAAGTCAAGATACCACCGTCAGTCCAATGTAAGTGGGCCTATTAAATTGATAGAGGTCATAAGACTCACATTGAAAACCAACCCTCCGCCCCGTGCTCCGGTCCTACAAAGAAACAAAATCTTTAGTAAAAGAAATTACTCACAAGAGACACTATCATTGGTCTAATATGAGTGGGCATATTTAGTTGATAGAGGCCGTGAGACTTACATTCAAAACTAATTGTCCGCTCTGTGCTCCAGTCCGTTAAAGAAATAGAATCTTTGGTAAAAGAAATTACACACAAGAGATCGTGTAAGTTGGCTGATGGACAATAAATTAAAGGGAGCGTTAGGGACATAAAGAACATTCTGAATAGAAAGAGAAGGGAGAGGATAGACAATACCAGCACCTCAGGACTTTGTTTGAGAACCATTTGCCATAGTGACAAAAGGTAAATAACCAGAAGTAGAAAGAGAAGAAAAAAATAATTTATTACTAGTGATATGATCGGTGGCCCCAGAATCAAAGACCCAAGGGCCCAAAGAATGAGTGATGCCAGCAAAAGAATTACCAGTGTGTTGCAACAACAGCAATTAGCGGTGGAACTTGAGGTCTGACAGTCTTCATACCACTTCAGAAAGTCATTGTAGAAAGGCGATGGAGTCGGATTCATAGGCAATGGCAAAGCGGAAGCCAAAGAGTAGTACTTACCATCCAATTGCTCAAAGAGAGCGATGCAATGACATGATTGGCAAAAGTCAGAATATCATGCTTCAGAGAGTTGTGGGCAGCCATGGATCAACAAGAGGAGAGAGAAAATACCCATCAACTGCACAAAAAGGACAAACGGGACAAATAAGTGTCCACACACCAAACCAAGGGCAGATTCAGGTAGAGGAACTTAGGGCGAGCAAAACCTAAGAAGCAGGGTCTAAATCGGCCGCTAGACGCGCCACTACGCGCAACTAGAAGGGGCAACACGTGGGGAAAATGTTGAAAAAGGTGGCACTAGGGAGCGCTGACGGGGATTAGACCAGTGGGGTTCAGTTGATCTTGAGGAGGCACTTCCAACAGTGTGGTGATCGGTCGCAAACAACCAGCAACAGTAGCAGGCAGCGGCAAATAGACCAGAGGAAAACTGGTCAGAGAAGCTCAAAACCTAGAGAAGAATAGGGTTTTGAAAGAAAAATTTTACATGGTGAGAGGTGGGCTCATCGGAGAGTCACGGAAAAGAATGTTTCTCATTAGGCTTTAGATACCATCTTGAAAGGGAGAAAACTGAAAGAACATGTTATGAATTCCGTATGTTTAGAGTACAACAGAGCTATTGAATTTATAGGAGACATAATTACATAATATACAATTATTCTTAATTAAGGCTAATTACATAAATATATATAATCAATCTAATTAATGCTATTATACACAGTTACTCTATTTACATAAATCTAATAGGATTAAAGACTAAAGTTGGCATGAAGCTTTTGGTTTAACAAATACAATTGATATCATGTTGTTATTAATTTGGGATTTGGATCCTCATACGTTCTACATGGAACAGCACGTGCTGTTGCACCATTTAGCAAAGTATTGCTCATTCATTCATGAATTGTCTTTTCTTCTTTAAAGGTGTAATTTGTCTATAGAATGGATAACCAATTTACGGAAGAGGCAATCTAACTCACAAACAGACAATACTTCAGTAGAAGGTGCACTTTGGTGCAATGGGAAGGAAGAATATACAATCTAATTCATTCTGATGCATGAATACTGCTAAAGTTAGCAAGTACATGCTGGGTACACAATGGGTATGCATAAATGTCTAGTAGTGCATGTTGGGTATGTACTTAGTATGTACCTGAAACTTTTTTAAAGAAAAAAGGTTGGGTACTACTAGCACCCATTAAACTGTCATTTTGATCAATTTTTTTAGAAAAGCTCTTAAACATCTAAATAAGCACATTCACAAGATTCATTCATCTTTTGGAATCCTAGTCACATATTTCCCTCCTAAACAGTAACTGAGTTGCATCGCTCATCAAATCTCACTGGCTACCACCATCATCAGAGAAGTTTGTTGTACAACTATTATAGAAGCTCATTGTCAAGAGATCAGCATCTAGTCGAACCAGAAGCTTGGTAGACCACCATCTCTTCGATGTAGGATCATCATCTTGTCGGAATTGGGATTTTTTTTTATTGCATTTTGTTTAATTTTATACACATGTATCCATACCCTAGAATTTGGAAAAAAATTTGTATCCGTATCCATACTAAGAATTCATACCTGTGCAACACAGCTAATTCATGAACGAACGATGCTTGTTAAAAGGTGCAATAGCACATGTGTTGTTCCATGTGGAACAACAGAGGATCTAAATCCTATAAGTTGACCTCATTTCAGACAATCCAAACCCTAAACTTATTCTTTTCTCATCAATCAAACAAACTATAAAGTTGCAATTTTTTAACCTATGCTAATTTAATAATTAGATTTCAATTAAGCCATAATCTGGTTAACTAATTTTAATAGTAATAAAACAAAATTGCCTATTTACACCCTCTACTAACTAATACTTATTGGAATTTCCAAAATTGTGTTCAATTATATAGTTTTTCTTATTTTTAGTCAAACCTCAAATAGATTCCTATTTATCTATTAAGGTTTAATTAAGGATAATTTAGAAAAAAAAACTCACTAAACAGCAGTTGTAATTAACAACTAGGGCTCTAGGGGACTCATGCCCTCATCCTGATTTCATCATTTCATATTTTCACAATGTAAAAAGATACCCTTGTTTAACAGCATATTCATTTATAATTATACATACCTGGATTGAACTCTCCAAAGATAATTTCAGCCAGAGCTTTTCCGCCAGCTTCACCAGGGTATCCCACCCAAAGAATACTTGCAATTTGTGGATTTCTTTCAGCAAACAAGACATCAAGGGGTCCTCCACCAGTTAGTACTAGAATAACTGGTCTTTTACTAGCAACAGCAACAGAGGATACAAGGTCCATCTGTTTACCAGGTAAGAGAAGACTATCTCGGTCATGATCCTCTGTCTCTTGTGTTGTATCAAGCCCAGTAAGTATAACAACAAAATCAGCTTGCTTTGCAGTCTCAATAGCCTCAGCAAAACCATCATCAGAATCACATGATACATCACGGCAACCAAAAGCATATGATATCCTCTTTGTGAACTCTCTAAATCCCTCATATAAGCTTGTTGAGTTGCAAGGAATTCCTACATTATTAGGTACAAAATCATATGGTTCAGCATTTGGAGTTAGTGGAGTCTTCTATAAAATTTGTAGAATGACAAATAATTTGTAAATAATAATTTGCTAAAACAACAATTATTTCAGTAGAGGAAGGAGTTGTATATTTGGTATTTAGGCTTGAATGTCAAGTGTGCATCTACCATTGGCATTTAAGGGAAAGGTTTTATAAAAGGGATAACCAGAGTCTGACCAAGGGTATCTATGGCAAGCATAATCAAATGAAACAATTAAATGAAGATGAATAAATTACAATATTCCAATATGAAAACCATACCTGAGTAGCCACCACCTAATTTGTTTGTAGCTGCCATTGGGCCAATGACAGCTAAGGAGGCATCAATGTTCCTATTCAAGGGAAGGAACTTCTTGTCATTCTTCAGCAGTACAATCCCCTGTCTTGCACCTTCAAGTGCCAGTGTTCTGTGTTCGAAGGTGCAAATGTTCTCTGTTCCCAATTTGCCAAACTTGCCTTTTATGGGATCCCCATCAAATAGTCCAAGGCGCAGTTGAACAGAAACAAGGTTGAAAAGAGCTCTATCTAAATCTTCCTCTCGTACCTTTCCTTGTTCAATGGCAGATTCAGTATTTCGAAGCATAAACGTTCCACAATTAATATCCACACCTAAAAATCAGCTGATGAATTGAAAAAATCTCCAGAACAATCCAATCCATATAAAGTTGCAGCATCGTATTCAACGAAACCATGCATTTAAATAGACATATAAGCACCTGCTTTGAGAACATCAGCAACAGCATCCTCCTGGGATTTTGCATATTTCTGATACTCATAGACCGTGGCCACAGCATCACAGTCTGAAGTTATGTACCTATACTCAAAACCACCAATCCTAGTAATCAACAAAAGATCCTTGTCTAATCTTTTTATTAAATGACATGAATTCCAAACCCCTCAAATCCCTACCCTTTAAACCCCCACTTGCTTCTAGCCAGTCCCAAGAGATCCTCACTAGCACAAGCAGGAACACCATTAACCTCATTGTAGGAACACATCAAGCAGCTTGCCTTCCCTTGCTCAATGCAACCCCGAAATGGGGGCTGATAAGTGTCTTCCAAATCCTGCTGTGATACCTACAAACACATCCAATTGACACCAACCGAAACCAATTTCACTCAACACCATGCCAATCAATCCCAGAACCAAAAAATAAAAACATAAACCCACTGTTACATTGATTTTTATATATTCAGATATTAAATGCATTTATGTTATTATTTAATTCTTCTAAATAAACTACTAGTCTCGTTTCTTTCTATTTGTATACTTCTAAAAAATGATTTTGCTTTTATTTTTATGTCTACTAAAAGCTCAAGAAAATATTAGTTATTATCTTTTTATTACATCTCTATTTATAATTAATTCTTAGCTGCTTTATGCACTTAGCATACACAATAGATAGAGATGTAATATTGATCTCGAGTTCAAGTGTTAGAATTGCAGTTACATGAAATCTAGTAGAAGTAACTGTCATTCATAATAATTCTTTAGCACATATCCTAATAGAGTACACTGAACAAAATAAATAGATAAATAGTCATGAGCATAAGTAAAAAAGAATGTTAAAACAAACAACTTGTTTTGGTTTAATCACATGTATAGTACGTAAATTAGAGACAATCTTAGTTAAAGCTCTTTTCCCCAATTATGTTTAAGAAGGATTGAAGTTGAACTTGGAGCTCTTCTTACCATTTCAGTGTGTTATTCGCAAACAAACAACTAAGTTAACTACATTCGTAAACGTACGAGATATCTTGCAAAGCACACAAACAAGAAGAAATTAAAGGAGCTTTAATAAAGAGAGAAAAAAAGAAACTCACCACGGCGTTGAAGTTATACCTAGAGAACTGTCTCCACATATCCAAATCATAAGCGGTGAAGTGCTTGCAACAAGCAGACACCATAAGAGGGGTATTATCATCATTTTCATGAACAGCGTTTTTGATTCCGCTCGTCCCTTGAAGGCCCTTAACATACTCAACAGCATAAGCAGAAGCGAGCATGGGGTCTTCACCGGGAGTCTCCTGGCCGCGGCCCCACCTGGGGTCTCTAAAGAGGTTGATATTGGGGGCCCAGAAGGTCAACCCGGCCTGGCCCAAATTGAACATGGACCGGGCCTCCAATGCGATGGCGGAGCCCGTCAAGAACCAGAGGGAGCGGTTGAAGGAGGCCGCGGAGAGGATCACTTGGGGAAAGTCGGTGGCGGAAGAGACGGTGCCGTTGAAGGAGACGCCGGGGCCGTTGAGGGCGATGCCGTGGAGGGACTCGGACCACCACTGGTAGGCGGGGATGCCGAGGCGCGGAACGGAGGAGGCGTTGCTGGAGAGGAGTGTGATCTTCTCCGGGAGGGTGAGGAGGGAGACAAGGTGGTGTGCACGAATTGGAATGGGAAGGGAAGTGTCGCAGAATGGGTAGGAAGAGTTGTGAGGTGGTTTGCAAGCAAAATCAGTGTTGGTGGCTGCTAGTTGAAGAAGAAGGGAAAGGAAGAAGCAGAAGATGGAACTCCGTTGCCATTGCTTTGACATCGCCCTTCCTCTCTCTCACTGTTTCACTTCGATGAGATAGCAAACCTGGATTGGACGAGTTTTTTTTTTAAAAAAATAAGCCTGCTTTAAAAAATAATTTAAAAATTGGGGTAGTTGTAAAAATATTTCCATGTTTAGGTAAAAAGTGTCAAATCAAGCTTTGCAATTCCTACGGTGAGTCCACTAAATGTTTGCATGAACGCCATGTGACCTGACGGATTGGACGAAGTGTCAGTCAACCCTTATTTCGTAAGTCAACTATGCGAAATAGGGGAGAAGCTGCCACGTGGAAATTCGTCCAACTAGTGTGCGAAACTTCATTGATAATTCGTGAAGTGACCCTTCGAAATGACGTGGCCTTTCGCATACTTAGTATGCGAATTTGCTTGAATTGGTATCCGAAATCAAGCCTATAAATTGCAACATTGGGAACCATTTTGCCAAGTTTGTATCTATTTGACTCATTGTAACTACCTCATAATTTTTTTACGTAATGGCATCTCAAATTATGGTTATTCTATACACGAATGGGCGAAAATATGAAGGTGTAGATGGTATTTCATTTGATGGAAAAACCAGGTTGATGTAGATTAAACACGATACGACATTTGCGCAGCTTAAAGAGAAGATTTCTAATAAGTTGAATCTTAAAGTTAATCAAGTGATAACGAAATTAACTAGTAAGTTAATTATTGATAAAAGGAAAAAATCAGCTTTTCAAACAAACGACGATGAATAGATTGATGTGCTATTAAGATTTTTTGAGTTATAATCAGATATGACTGCACTTAAGACATTTGTTGATGTTGATGTTTTGGGGTGTTCGTTACGTCACACACAAGGAGGTTCTTCACAATGTATCACACATACAGGAAGTAAGTATTATTGTAAACTTTTTAAAGTAATTTTTATTGTTGTGTATGTAATAAAATTTTAACATTTTGTTGTTGAAAGATGAAATGGATGTTAGGTTAGCAAATGATGAAGATCTGAATTTCAATATCCAGCTGAAGCGTGAAAGTAGTGACGACGAAGGGGCAATTAATGGTAAATATATCTATGACCAATTCTCGTCTTGTTTCCCTTTTTATGTTATGCCATGTAGATGTTCAAGTTGACGAGGCGATGATAGTATATGTTGTTGCATGTCGAATTGCCCATGACACGGTTTGGTTAATGTCACTTCACTATGTTTGTACATAATAATGGAACTACCGCTCTCCACCTATCCTTGTAGGCAAATGGACGGTAATGTCTGCAACACTTCTTCAGTGTATGGAGTCCAAACAATCCATTCAACCATAATTGTTATATGTCAAACCAATTTAAATTTATAGACATTTACAATACTACTTACATCATTCAGTTTCATTTGATCAAAGGCATATCGGTAGAGGTTTATCCCCTGCCTAACCACCTTGAAGCTGTTACCCCTAATCACATATAATTGACAAAATCATTAGGAATACATCACTAAAACCCTGACTTTACAATAGACAAATTATTTACCTTGTAGCGTATGGTGTGCCCGGTAGTCTACCATTGTGTGGGGGTTCGGAGCAACCCCAGGAAACATATCCCACGCCTAGGCTCGCACTAGCAAAAGAAGGCCAAAGATTGAGACGCGCTCATACTTAGTTGCTAAACACTACTAACGGTACAAATAACTGAGTGTTGCAGATCCCCAGCCATATTGGCCACACATATCAATGTCTTCAACCAATGATAAATACTTTAATGAAATCCTGTTACTAGATTAATCAGGAAATACAACACCACCAATCAATCACATGATATATGCTCTTGTGAACCTCAAAAGTTACACCTCACTGCCTAGGTGATCTTTAACGTTGGATAAGTTATCAAGCAACCATTTCATTTTTAGGCAACCAACATGAAATGCATCATTTGGAGGGTATATGCCAAACAGATTCTGAACCATTACTTTCCAATCACGGGGAGATGTGTCTGTTATGAGGGGCACACCATTCACATGTAGTCTAACCTAGATCATAATATCTTGAAGTGTAATTATGCATTCACCAGGTGGCATATGAAACGTATGTGTCTCAAGCCTCCATCTTTCGACAAGGGTAATGATTAGGGTAACCTCTACCGAAAAATGTAGTTATGCAATACCGAGAAATTCCACCCTCTGTAGAAGTTGTATAATTTGTTATGGGACACCTGCTCTATGGAAAACCAATGCAGCCTAAATGTTAAAATCTGATTAAGTCGTCCGTTCTAAACAGTCTCTAACACATGGACACTCTAGAATTTCAATAACGAAGGATCTTCCAGACGGGTTCACTTCATAGGACGTAGACATTGACGAAGACGATAAATCCATCCTACAATTAAAAATATATTTTTAAAAAAATCATGAAGACGTAAAAATAATGCATAACACAAAATAATAACATATAATATTTTCACAATCTTTATAATTGTTAAAATTTAACCAACTTAAAATAACTACACAAAATGATAACATATAATATTTTCTCATCAATTTTTATAATGTTTTAAAAAATTAAACAATTTTTGAAATTATTATCTTACATTATATTAACACAATAAAAAATGATGAGAAAATATAGTGATTTTGAAAATTTTAGCGATTTTGAAAATTTTAACAAAACATTTTTATTCATCGTGATGTTTCAAATCATAATAATAACCAAATAACAAAATAGAAAATAAAATAATTATAAAAATAAAATAATGAAAAAATAAGAAAATAGAAAATTAAATAATGACAACTAAAATAACAAAAAAATAGAAATCCTAAACATAGTAAACTAATGTATTACTATAATTTATAACAACATACCTACACATTTACAACGAACACTAACATACTATATTATTAAAAAAAATAAAATGAAGTTTAGAACATACCTTTCAACACTTGTTGATAAAAATATCTTCAAAACAATTCAACAAAACTTACAAACTAAAAATTTGGTAAATGAGAGAGTAAGAATGAGGAAATGAATTTGCAATGAGGCACACGGTTCCACTTCAACGATTATAAGGATGAAAAATATACATTTTTTATTTTTTAATTATCTTACACGCATCAGCTCCCCGCATAATTCGCATATCAGGTTCACGAAAAGCAAAGCACGACCACTATATGTACGCCACGTGTCAGCCTTGGAGCCATTTTCGCATGCTGACCAGCGAATTACAGATCCGCGCCACTCACTACCATGTCGTCAAGTTACTTTGAGAAAACCATGCACTCACTTTGCGAAAAGTTAGTCTCGTTAGGCCATGTGTTGTTCCCCCATCGTTTCGTAGTGTGGACTTACGAAATGGTTGCCACGTGCGTCCTTGCAGGCATTTCATGGACTCACCATGCGAATTACAAAGCTTGACTTGACACTTTTTGCCATGACATGGAAATATTTCTACAACTACCTCATTTTAAAATTTTTTAAAATAGGCTTATTTTAAAAAAACCTAGATTGGACTTTGGTAGTTCATATCTCACTTTTTTTACATGTTTTTAGAATCTTCAAAGTGAATGCTTTTTTTCATACTAATTACATGAATGGGTCATTTGGGGATTTTACATATATGGGGTTGGTTTTATTTTTTTACTTGGGTAAGTCGCAATAATTTCCTATAGCATATTAATGTGTCGCCCCAAATAAGTACGACTCTAATGGTCATAGTTTTAAAAACCGGACTGAACTGGACCGTCTGGTTGGACCGGTTGAATCGGGAATCAGTCAAGGTACCGGTCCGGACAAGGGGAAAATTGGGGCATCTCAGAACTGATCAAAACCAGTATTGAAAATTGATTGAGCCAGTTAGATTTCTAATCTTTTTTTTGTTTTTTTAAAAATCTATTAAAAAATATTTTTAAATAAATAAAAAACTTATATATAATATTTACATAATTTTTTATTTATTATATTTTTTTAATCCTATAAAACATGTAATATAATCCTTAGTTAACTTAGTTTTTATATAATTTATTGTTAATACATCAAGAATTATATCAAAAATATATTTTATTATGACTGGTTCGACCATGGTTAAATCGATGAACCGTGAACTAGTACCTTCACCGGTTTGATTACCGGTTCAGGTTTTAAAACCTTTCTAATGATCCTTATTTTAAACCTACTTTGTCCCTTCCTACCGGTATAGTGTAATTTTCTTTAGGGAGAAAAGGTGTTTTACAATCGGGCAGTGTGATAACATGGTCCCTATATCCAGCTTTTCATTTTAAAAGTAAGATTTTAGTTATATTATGATATTTTTTCACTTTGAAATATGTACTTAACCGGTGTCTTCTTTTATGTTCTGAGTATATTTTTCTAGTTTGTTTTTTTATAAAATTAGTTTAATTCTTGTCATTTATGATATAAATGTGATTTTTTTATATTTGAAAATATTTACGACAATACTTACGCATGTGATGATTCTATTTTTTTTGTATAATTGATTGTTTTGTACCTTTTATATTGTTATTTAAAAAATTTTCTTTCCAATATTTTTTAGTTTATTTACTTATGTGTTAAACTTAATTTAAAATTGTAGTAGCTAAAAAAGTATAGACCAAACAAACACCTTAGAATTTAACTAGAGAACATTGGACATTCGTATCTAATTAGGAAATTAATATAAGAAGAAAATGTCATTACACCTTATTTTTCACTTTTCTATACTTTTTAAGTTTCTCTTCAAGGCAAACAAACCTTCATTGTTAGATCAAAATATCAATGTGTGCCAAAGGGTTATAGTAGTAAGGAGCCTTTTGCCTTCACGTTAGATAACATCAGGAAAAAGATAAAATATATTAATGTCAATGAATGAAGAAGAGAGAATCACTGAAGCACGAACCTATGCTCGTCTACCTACAAAATAGGCACTCGATTTGGAAGTGAACTTAGATATGTTAGGTAGTTGTGTAGAACGTAACGTAAAGGGTTACAACGTAGACAACAACAAAAAAGGACAAACAATTCATTATAACACCCATGCCCTCTAAACAATAAGGACATTACTTTGTTCTCAATAAACTATAGCCTCTCCATATCCAACCTATTACTTTCCCTCTTAACCTGTAGCAACCAATGAACATCAATGAATACCTCCACTAATAAATGTTATAAGATGTCCCACATTTCTTCATAAATATTGGCAGCAATTTCTAAGATGGGTAACATTCTAGCTAGCCTTCCTCATCATACATACCTTCATCACCATTACAAACGTGTACCAAATTTGTACAGTAGCAAGTGCATGCCACATCAACGTAAAAAATCAAATCACCAGTAAAGATATTCATGCCATATGTGAAACAAATGATGACCCTAATAGGACCCTCGCACCAAGTATTAGGACCTAAGATGGGTAGTTTGTCCGGATCTGGTTTACAATTATTTGGTAGACAGGCTATTTCAGGGTTAAACTTGAACACGATTGCATTAGCTAGTGCTCATAATGTACAATAACCTACTGAATATGTGGATGATACATGGGTTGAGGAACAAGTGGAGTTTGTTAGGCACAAACAACCTAGGGCAAATTATGATGTACGAAGGTCGTGTTTACATCACCCGATGGGCACCTAAGATGTTGATAGTTTCTTTTTCCAATTTTTATTATCATGTTTTTTATGTTCATGTTTATTTATTTGGTGCGCATTATGAAAATTATTGTTATGTTAATGTTTTTATTTTTTATTTAAATTGCTTGTCATCATTTAGAGTGTTAAAGAAACATACATTAAGCTTAAACTAAGAACAAATAGACACTAACCAACAACTACAAGTGTTCATCAAGCACACATTAACCTTGAATGTTACACAATATTTCAAGACTCGAGACCACTTTAACTAGGTCCACCTTCAATCAATGTAGGACAATTCAACCTATTAAGGTCTGATTGTCGACACAAACCACATTTTTGACAGGGTTGAGGTTTAACCCAATCCATCTCATTCCTTATTCTAGTAAACTTTAGTCGCCCCTTTGCACGTAACATATCTTCATTTGGAACAACAATCCAATGTTGATCATTAGGTGGGATAGAATCATCACCAACTAGGTATCATTGACCTACATAAGCCTTTTCTATGTTCTATAATGAGTAAACTACATCAATATATTGTAAAAAATTAACATTAATGGTGTTGCAAGCAATAGTAATATGCATGCATAAGTACTTGAATGCTTGGAACCGTTTTCATTGACACCATCCTTGGTTAAGATTTAAAACCCACACAAAATCACCCTTTTGTGATGTTGGATTGAATCTCTTCTCCACCTCAAATCTAGTGGATTCAGTGTCATATCTCCACACAACTATTGAACACGTTTGTGCTTGATACGTGGTTAACTTCTTAATAACTTCAGAGCAATACATTTGGTTTGTGGTCATTTCAGCTCTAACATGTTCACCACGTTCAACGAAATATTCCATAAACCAAGCATAAATGCACTTTACTAATGCTATTATTGGAAAATTTCTTGCCCTTTTAATACCTTATTGATAGCTTCATACAAGTTAGTTGTCATGTGGCCATATCTATGACCATCTTCATGGTATGCCAATGACCATTTTCCTTTCAAGATGTCATTCAATCCATGTTATGATTTCAGGGCTTTATTCATGGAATTTCTTAAAATTCTAATCAAAAGAATACTTTCTTAGATTGTATCCTACACAAAGTATAATATTTTTGTTAGCAAAAAAAATAAATTTATATTATTAAAATGGCATAAGTTTAGGAAATACCCAATTTTAAAAGTTCCTTCTTGTACTTTTGATTGTTGGATTTGAGATTGAAGTTTATGGTAATATGTTGTATACAAGACTTATGATAACACACATATGGTGTTCATCCCAATATAAGGTTACAAATGGCATGTTTCCTACCATAAAGTAAGTTGTCTCCAACTTATATGTTGAACCTTCAGCAACTTGTTGCATACACTTCAACCAATTTGGTAAAAAGGCATATGACTCCTCTCAATCTCCAAACACTTTAACAATGGCTTTTCGTTTGGCTCTCCATGCTTTTTGATAAGAGATAGTGAATCCAAATTCCCTTTTAATTCTTTATTGTATTAAGGAGATTGACACAAATACTTCCTTCTTAACTATGCTTATAAAAAAATCATTATCAAAGGCAAAAATTAAAGATAAAAGAACCGATAAATTATTTCATATTACCTAGTATCACTAAACAAATTAGATCAAAGTCAAGCTTTTTTGTAATCATATGAAAGGGTTGCATTCATGCAACTATGTGGGCAACTTTGTTGAATAATAACCCACTTGTTTGATTTTCTAAAAGTTTTCATCGTTTTCTAGCCATATCTATTGACTTGGTTTGGACACTTCACAACCAACTTTATTAGTTTTGACTTGGCAATAACATAGATTTGATGCAACTTCATAAAATACTATTTAAGTGTATTTTGTATTTCATTTTTGCTTTCAAACTTTAACCCTACAAATAACTCACCCTCCACATTCCAACCATTACTTTCCTTAAATTCCATTTCTTGATTTGGGTGATCCCAGTTAACATTTTGAAAATGGGCTGAATCATTCTAGAATGGAGCTTAATGAATACCTACATCGTGTTCAACACAAGATGACCACGCAAAATTATTATTGAGCAAAAATTATACTAAACAACCCAACACAATTTAAACGGGTTTGTAGGTTGGCATCACTGTCATTATCTAAATCTGCCATTGACAATTATAAGTCATTGTTGTCTACTTTAGACAACAAACTATAATAAGAATCCTCATTCGACATGTAACTTATTTTAAAACAAATAATCAAATAAAATCTTGTTAGAAATAATGATATTTCGATACAAAAAGGGAAGCTCTTTGTAGATTCTTTTACATTTAAAAAATCAACCAAAATGGTCTTATTTATAATTAGTTTTTATGTTTTTTTCTTTAAAATGACAAAGGGCGTCACATTAAAATAATGTGACACTTTGGAAATGTCATCTGAAATTAAGATGACTTTAATATGAGGTTGTATGGCATAAATATGACACAGGTACTTCATCTCAAACTTGGATGACTCTCTTGGCTATGTCGTCTAAACTTGTAGTGATATAGAGGCTTTAAATTTGACTAAAAATTCATCATTGGAGAAAATCAGCCCATTCCCTTAGAGAAATCTGATAAAACTTCAGGGCCCACCGTACAATGCCTTTTTAAGCTTGGCTGAAAAACATGCAAAAATTCAACCGCTCGGTTATGTCATATTTTTGTGGGCATTAGCCTTCAAATTTGGCTAAAAACTCATTGTTAGAGAAAATCTGCCCCTTCCCTTGGAGAAATATGATGAAATTTCAAGGACAACCTTACAATGCTTTTCTAAGTAAGACCACAAAAAGTCATACAAAATTCAACCGCTCGGTTTTGTCATATCGCAGGCCTCAAATTTGGCTAAAAATTCATCGTTGGAGAAAATCTACCTATTTCCTTAGAGAAATCTGATGAAACTTCAGGAACAACCCTATAATGCCTTTCTAAGCATGACCACAAAAAATCATGTAAAAATACAACCACTCAACTTTGTCATATTTTCATAGTCTATGCCATCAAATTTAGCTAAAAATTCATCATTGGACACAATCTACCCCTTACCTTGGAGAAATCTGATGAAACTTTAGAGACAACCTTAAAATGCCTTTCTAACCATGGCTACAAAAATTCAACCACTCATATTTGTCATAGCATCTAAATTTGGCTAAAAATTCACCGTTAGAAAAAATCTGCCCCTTCCTTTGGAGAAATATAATAAAACTTCAGGGACAACCTTACAATGCCTTTTTAAGCATGACCGCAAAAAATCATGAAAAATATCAACCCGATTTTCTCATATTTTTATGGGCATTAGCCTTCAAATTTAGCTAAAAATTCATCGTTGGAGAAAATTTTCCCCTTCCTTTGGAGAAATCTGATGAAACTTTAGGGACAACCTTACAATTTCTTTCTAAACCCGACCATAAAAAATCATGCAAAAATTCAACCGCTCGGTTTTCTCATATTTTTGAAGGCATTAGCCTCCAAATTTGGTTACAAATTCATTGTTGGAGAAAATCTACCCTTTCCCTTGGAGAAATTTGATGAAACTTCAGGGACAACCTTACAATTTTTTTTAAGCATGGAAGAATCAAGTAAAAAGTCAACCGCTCAGTTTTGTCATATTTTCATGGCCATTAGTCTTCAAATGTGGCTAAATATTCATCGTTGGAGAGAATCTGCCCATTCCCTTGGAAAAATCTGATGAAACTTGATGGACAACCTTATAATGCCTTTCAAAGCATTGGCTAAAAAAATCATGTAAAAATTCAACCGCTCGGTTATGTTATATTTTTGTAGGCATTAGCCGTCAAATTTGGCTAAAAACTCATCGTTAGAGAAACTTTACCCTTTCTCTTGGACAAATCTGACAAAACTTCAAAGACAACCTTATAATGTTTTTCTAAACACGGCCGTAAAAAATTATGCAAAAATTCAACTGCTTGGTTTTGGCATATTTACGTGGGTATTACTGCCTCGGGGGACCACAAGATCTATCACATCATCAAGCTGTGGCAGAGTATAATTAGTTGAAAATCATCTCAGACAAATAAATTTTAGGAATTCACTTGCCTTGAGCAAATCTGGAATTTCTTCTCTTGATGTCACAAGCACAATAAGTCTGTCACCAACTTTATCTGGAATAACTGAAGTAATGACCTGCAATAATTTGTAGAAACTAAAGATGAAAACATATTTATATACTAAAACTACGGCAAAGAAAAAAATAGAAAATTCTGATTTGTTTTAACCAGGTAAATGGACAACCTGAACAATAAAATACACAAACCTGAACAATAAAATGCACAAGTGTGTAATTAAGGTACGTCGAATTTTAACATGCTTCATACCAACTATACCAGATTTTGATGTTATAATTGATAGATCTACTTACCAATAACCAAAAGTTAAAAAAATTACCATTAAACCAGAAATTATAAACAGCTCTGAACTTGTGACCTTTCTCCAATATTGCTAGATCTACTTACCGTTAAACAAAAAGTTGTTACTAATGACCAAGGAACAACTTTATTTAAAAAGGTCACAGGGATTGGAGTCATTATAAGCATCATGGACTAGCTTGTTAAGTCCATTAAATTCAGCTAAAGTTGATCCAAGAAAGGAAACAATATTTTGTATGTAATGAGACATAACATGATAGGATAGTGTCCCTTTTCACCTCAATCATACTTAACAAAGAAAAACAATTCAACTGTCGCTCCTTAAAGAAACTTAACCAAAGCCCGTTTGGTAACTTGCATATGAGAGCATAGAAAATCACATTTATCTAGTGTTGGATACAAGTTTCACTCATATACCACAAAACAAAGTAGAGCTCTTCCCTTGCATAGCAACATGAAAGGCACCATACCAGTTTCCTTACTAATAATTTCAATTCTGTTTCACAGTGGCAGACTTGACGATTTCAATGAACTCCACCTAGTTACAGAAAAGCACAAAACTCAGTTCCATGGAAAGCATAGCAACTAGCAAGAAACAAACTAAGCCAAACTAACATAAACACCAACACAATTATAATAGTTGACTAAATCACCTTCAAAGGAGCCAACATAAAGACAACGCATAAAAATACCAAACATACAGGGTTTTATCGAATAAAAAAACTAAGGAATCAATATATCAGATAGATTTTGTCCAAGTATTCATAAGTTCCTGGCTCCTTAATACGCTGCAAGGTCTGTATGCCTGCGGTCATGGCCAAAGGATTCCCACTCAAGGTCCCAGCCTGATATATTGCCACCATCTCCATAATATCCCTCCTCCCACCATAAGCACCTATAGGCAGACCCCCACTAATAATCTTTCCTAGAGTCATTAAATCGGGTGTTATGCCAAAATACTCTTGAGCACTACCATAGGACAATCAAAATCCAGTCGTAACTTCATCAAAGACAAGAAGGGTATTATTCTCCTTGGTAATCTTGCGCAAGAAACTAAGAAACTCAGGTTTAGGAACAATGAAACCAGCATTTCCAACAACAAGTTCGAGGAAGACAGCAACAATATCTCCTTTGTTAGCCTCAAAGAGCTTTTCAACGGCGGCTAAGTCACCACAAACTCAATCGCCAAGTGCCTGGTCCTTTCCTCCAAAGCTTCCGCCTCCGCGACCTGCAACATGGCCCCAACCACATCCACAATCTGCCGACGGAGAAACCATGGCTCGATGCCAACAAATTCAATCAAAAGCTCAATTGGGCAACGACAGCGATGCATACATCAGAGGAAGTGGAGGAGTGGAGGCAGCGGAGAAAGACGGAGTGGAGGTTGGGCCAGGAAATAGAGTCGTCACGGAGAAGAGAAAGACTAGGGCTTTAAGGGAGAAGAGAAAGATGAGGGCTTCGAGGGAGAGAGAGACAGTGCCTTCGAGGGAGAGAGAGACAGGGCCTTCGAGGGAGAAGAGAGACACGATGGTTTTGAGGGAGAAGGAGACGATGGCTTCGAGGGGGAGGGGGAGGCAGAGGCGGAGGCGGACACGAAGAGCCTTGAGAGGATGAGTCATGCAAAAGAGAACTTCCAGGGGCTAGGGCTTTCGAGAGGGGAGAAAGAGGAAGTGAAATAAAAGGTTTTCTCACCGGTCCTAAATGGAAGACCGGTACAAATTTTGTTATTTCTCACCGGTCCAAAAATTAGCCCGGTACAAACTTTGTTATTTCTCACCGGTCCAAATGTTAGACCGGTATAAACTATATTTTTCTCGCCGATCCTACTTACCAACCGGTATAAAGTTATATATTATTTACAAAATTACCACCGCCTTATTTTTTACACCGGTCACATTACAACCGGTGTAAAGCCCCGATGTAAAAGGCTTATTTTCCATTAGTGAAAAAAGCATGCAAAAATTCAACCGCTTTGTTTTTTCATATTTTCGTAGGCATTAACCTTTAAATTTGGCTAAAAATTCATCATTGGAGAAAATTTACCCCTTCCCTTGGAGAAATCTGATGAAACCTCAGGAATAACCTTACAATGCCTTTCTAAGAATGGTGGTAAAAAATCATGTAAAAATTCAACCGCTCGATTTTGTCATATTTTCGTGGACTAATATCCTTCAAATTTGGCTAAAAATTCATCGTTGGACAAAATTTGTGCCTTTCCTTGGAGAAATATCATTAAACTTTAGGCACAACCTTACAATACCTTTGTGAGAATGGCCGTAAAATATCATGCAAAAATTTAACTGCTCAAATTTTGTCATATTTTGGTGGCCATTAGCCTTCAAATTTGGCTAAAAATTCATCGTTGGAGAAAATCTACCCTTCAATTGGAGAAATCTGATGAAACTTCAGGAACAAACATACAATGCCTTTTTAAGCATGACTATGTAAAGATTTCATCGCTCGGTTTTATCATATTTTTGTAAGCTAATGTCTTCAAATTTGGCTAAAAATTCATCATTGGAGAAAATTTACAACTTACCTTAGAGAAATTTGATGAAACTTCAGGGACAACCTTACAATGCCTTTCTAAGCATGGCCGTAAAAAACATGTAGAAATTCAACCATTCTATTTTGTCTTATTTTCGTTGGTATTAACCTTTAAATTTGACTAAAAATTCATTATTAGAGAAAACCTACCTCTTCCCTTCAAGAAATCTGATGAATTTTCAGGGACAACTTTACAATACCCTTCTAAGCATAGCCATAAAGAAGCATGTAAAAATCCAACCGCACGGTTTTGTCATACTTTCATGGGCATTACCCTTTAAATTTGGTTAAAAATTTATTCTTGGATAAAATCTTCCCCTTTCCATGGAGAAATCTAATGAAATTTCAGGGACAGTCTTACAAGGCCTTTCTAAGCAAGGCCATAAAAGATATTGCAAAAGTTCAACCGCCCTGTCTTGTCAAATTTTTTAGGGCATTAGCCTTCAATTTTGGCTAAAAATTCATCGTTGGAGAAAATCTACCCCTTCCCTTGTAGAAACCTGATGAAACTTCAGGGACAACCTTACAAAGTTTCTAGCATGGCCGTAAAAAATCATGTAAAAATTCAACTGTTGGGTTTTGTCATATTACCGAGGGCAGCTTTAAATTTGGCCAAAACTTCATCGTTGGAAAAAATCTGCCATTTCCCATAGTGAAATCTGATGAAACTTCAAGGACAAGCTTACAATGTCTTTCTAAGGATGACCATAAAAAATAAAGTAAAAATTCAACCGCTTAGTTTTGTCATATTTTTATGGGCATTTGACTTCAAATTTGGCTAAAAATTCATCGTTAGAGAAAAGATGTCCATTCCCTTACAAAAATCTGATGAAACTTCAAGGACAACCTTACAATGCCTTTCTAAACATGACAGTAAAAAATCATGCAAAAATTTAACCCCGTGATTTTGTCATACTTTTGTGGGATTTAGCCTTTAGATTTGACTAAAAATTCATCGTTGGAGAAAATCTGCTCCATCCCTTAGAGAAATCTAAAGAAACTTCAGGGATAACCTTACTATAACCGTTTAACCATGGCCGTACAAAGGTGTAAAAAATTTCAAACGCTCGGTTTGTTATCTTTTCCTAGGCATTAGCCTTCAAATTTGGGTAAAAATTCATCAATGGAGAAAATCTGCACCTTTTCTTGAAGAAATCTTATGAAACTTGTAACATCCTAGGTTATTTTTGCATTTATTTTTTATTCAAACAATTACCTCTTACGATAAATTTTTCCTTTTCTTGAAAATTAATCGATATTTAGTGAAAAAGCATTTATTTTTACTGACTTATTAAAGTGACAGCAGTCACAGTTAGATTAATTAAATGAGGTCTAGAAAAGAAAAGCAAGTTAATTTAAACACAACGGATGGGAGAAAGGGAAATCAGGGTTTCTCGCTTGAGCGAGGCCCCTACTCGTCTAAGTGAGATTCCGGACTCTCGCTTAAACGAGGTTCTATTCGCTTGAGCGAATACCTTTCACACATCGGATTATACAAAACATGCAACCAGACTCCCAAAATTTTACCCTAAAAAAATGGTTCTGTGAACCCAAAGAGTTATCATAGCTACCATGAAAGCATATGCAAATAACAGTGATGTATTTTAAAATATAGGTTTACATCCGGTCCGGTCTTAATTAAACACAACTAATAATAATACTAAGAAGTTCTTATACACACATATGACTCTATAGAGAGTCACTCAAAGTCACTCGGACCCTGGCACCGTTCTCCCCCTTGGCGCGACTCCATGGCTCCTTCCCCCTCCCTGTCTCTGGTTACTAAAAAAAAAGGCAAGGGTGAGTGTTTGGCATTGTAATTAATATAGAATGGAACCTAAAAAATATACATGCATATTTATACATACACATAAAGCACCACTTGTAAGTAAGCATACCGAAACATAGTGTATTACATACAGTAACTATATTAAACCAACTACACAATTCCATCACATTCATCACGATCACAACTGACTCTCATACAATCTGACTCCTAGTATCCGGATACTAAAGGATTGGCCTTCAGCTGGGGGTCCTACTTGACACCCCGTGAACCCTGCTTGGTTCACCGAGTCCTGCTTGACTCTCCACCTCGACCACTGGGTCCTACTTGACCACTGGGTAGCTCAACTGGGCACGAAAACCACGGGAGCCGGAAATGAGGGGCTATCATATACTGTATTTGCATGTGATAACAGGTTTTGATAATGACAATGGAAACAAGCAATGGGAAGTCTTCAATCAAAAACAATTAGAGATTTCATATAAAAGAGGTAAATGATCTCACAAAGGTTCAAGAGATAAAGAAACCAATGAATCAAACAAAAGGAAAGCAACCATGCATCATTAGATTCAAATGGATGACCAACAGGCATGAGAAAATGTCAAAATGAAGAGCCTGAATCGATTCAAGCACGAGTGAATCGATTCACAGCCCTGAAGGTCATAAAAATGAGAAACAGAATGGGTTGAATCGATTCACCATGACCCTGAATCGATTCACAGCCCTGGAAGTCACTAAGATTGCAAACAGCATGTCCTGAATCGATTCACAAGGACCCTGAATCGATTCACACGATGCTGACAGACCAGGAACCCAAAACAGAATGCTCTGAATCGATTCAAACAAGTCTCGAATCGATTCATTCGACTCTGGAACTTCAAAATGCATAAAACAGAATACTCTGAATCGATTCAAGGATCTACGAATCGATTCACATAGTGGGAAACACCACTAAATAGACAGACTTAAGTGGAAAACAAGCACTCAAATCCCACTATACGCAGAGCCATCATCTTGCAACGGCTAGGGGACTCCTCAACAGCTATCTTGGCTCTATAAATACAAGAAGAACACAAGCACAACTTACACCCAACAAGAACCAAGAAGCAACAAATCCTTAGCTCTACTTTTGTGCTTTGTAAGCCTATTTCTTGAATCTTATACTTCACTTGTATATCCTCTCATCTTGAGAGTTAGAATTTGGGAGAGCTTTTCATCTGTATATTTGCTCTATTGAGAGAGTGTATTGATTGTAAACAAACACCAAACACACAAATTATTCACTCTAGGTTGAGTGGTTGTTCACTCTAGGTTGAGTGGTTACAAAGGTTGTGGACTCAACCTTTGGGATATTGTGAGATTGAGAGATTGGGTGGGTTGCCCTTATACTTGTGAGGATTGGGTTCTTGAGTGTGGGACACTAGGAAGCCGCAATTACTCAAAGTTGTATCTCTAGTCTACAATAGTGGAAAATCCTCTAAGTGGGTTACTTAGAGGCGAGACGTACACCGGATTGGGTGGAACTCGTTACATCAGTTTGCAAGCTTCTCTTCCTTACTCTTTTACTTTCATACATCTCATATTTGTTGATTGGTATTGTTTGGTTGAGAAGAACATATTTGAACTTGCTTAATTTGCTATACCTTAGACATTGCACACCAAGTGTTTGCTAAATTACCTCAGCAATATTTACCTCTTGTAGTGCATTGCATATCATTGTCACTTGCATAATCTCATAAACTTGGTTATAGAAATCATTTTTAAAGGTATTCCAAGCAAAAGTTTTATAACTCAATTCACCCCCCCTCTTGAGTATTGAGGCCACTTGAACAACAAGTGGTATCAGAGCTTGACTCTTGGTAGATCAAGCTTAACAGCTTCAAGAGATTAAATGGCCTCAAGTTCTCAAAATGTTTTTCCCGAGGGTGGTGCGATAAATAGACCTCCCGCTTTCAATGGGGAAGGGTATGCGTTTTGGAAAGAAAGAATGAAAATCTTCATTCAATCAATTGACTTGAGAATATGGAATACCATTGAAAATGGTCCCTATATACCGATGCATACTATAGATAGCAAGAATGTTGAAAAACCTATAGATGAATGGACAAGCGAGGAAGAAAAGAAAGTCCAATATGGCTACAAGGCCAAAAATCTTATTACTATGTCTTTAGGTCAAGATGAATTTTTTAGGATAATGACATGCCAAACTGCTAAGGAAATGTGGGATACTCTTCAAGTAACCCATGAAGGCACTAATGATGTAAAGGACTCAAAGATTAGTACTCTTACTAGTCAATATGAATGCTTTAGATTAAACTCTCATGAATCGATTGTTGATATGCAAAAAAGATTTACTCTCATCATTAATCAACTCATTACACTTGGAAAGACTTACACTAACAAAGAACTCATTCATAAAGTGTTGAAAAGTCTTAACAGAGAATGGCAACCGCTAGTTACCGCCATCAAACAATCTCCTAGCATAAACGAAATGTCTCTCGCCACTTTATTTGGTAAGTTGCAGGAACAAGAACAAGAGCTGAAAGAATTAAAGATGGCGGAAGAGGAAGAAAAATCTTCCAAGAAAAAGGGTCTTGCTCTCAAGGCTACTTCCACAAATGAAGAAGAAGAATCTGGAAGTGAACTTGATGAAGAAGAAGAATTTGGACTATTTGTGAAGCGCTTCGGGAAATTCATGAAAGGCAAACGCTTCCAAAGAAGCTTCAAAAGCTCAGGTAAGAAACCTATCACTAAAGAAAACTCTCCCTCACCCAACTGTTTTGAATGTGGCAAGGAAGGGCACTTCAAAGCCGATTGTCCAAACCTCAAAAAGAAGGGCAAGGACAAACAAAGAAGAAGAAGAGCCTATATTGCTTGGGATGAGAATGATGTGAGCAGCTCCGACGACTCGGAAGATGAGTAAGCCAATCTTTGCTTAATGGCAAATCATCAAGAAGAAGATAACGAGGTAAATCTTCTCGACTTAGATAAAAATGAGCTGTTAGAAGCATTTGAAGAATTGTATGATAAATTCACAAAAATCTCTAGTAAACTCAAAGCATCTAGGAAAACTAGTGACACTCTAGAGATGCACCTTATGGAAGTTTGCAAAGAGAATGAATGTTTAAAAGAAGAATTGAAAAATGCTCAAATATGTTCCATTAGTAGACCTTGTAATTTTGCTAAGAAATGTGTTGATCTAGAAAATAAAGTCCTAGATCTAAACAAAACCTTAGAGAAATTCACTAATGGAAGAGATAATTTGAATATCCTTCTTGGGCAACAAAAATGCATGTTTAGTAAAATCGGCTTAGGATATGATCAAGAACATAGTAATCATAAAATGGAGAAGCACTATAAAAACTTCTTTGCATCACCAAGCAAATCCTCCTCACCTTTTATGAAATGCAATCATTGTGGTACCAAAGGACATAGTGCTTATAAGTGTAGTGTTAGGAAACTAGGACCAAAGGTCTTAAGAAAGGTGTGGGTTCCCAAAGGAACATCTCCACAAGCTAACCTTAAAGGACCCAACATAAAATGGGTACCTAGTTCTCTAAAATGATTTTGTTTTGTAGGTATGCTTCAAGGCAAGCAACACCCATTGGTACTTGGATAGTGGGTGTTCCAAACATATGACGGGAGACAAAAATAAGTTCATATCACTTACTCCACGAAGCAAAGGATTTGTCACTTATGGAGATAACACAAAGGGAAGAATACTTGGAATCGGAAATGTCGGTAAAAACTCTTCCACCTCCATAAATGATGTTTTATATGTTGAAGGACTAAAACATAACTTGCTTAGCATTAGTCAATTATGTGACAAGGGCTATAAAATTGTTTTTGAATCAAATGGTTGCATAATTGAAAATAAACTAAACAAGGAGATAAAATTTGTTGGTCAAAGAGTAGATAACATTTACATGATTAATCTAGATTGTCTTGCTTCAAATGATGTACAATGCTTTATAACTAAAGAGGATGAATCATGGCTTTGGCATAGAAGAATCGCTCACATTCATGTAGACCATTTAAATAAACTTGTTTCAAAAGATTTAGTCATTGGTTTACCAAAACTGAAATTTGAAAATAAATTCTGTGACACTTGTCAAAAAGGAAAACAAGTAAAGGCTTCTTTTCAAGCAAAAAATATTGTTTCAACAACAAGACCTTTACAGCTTTTACATATGGATTTGTTTGGACCTTCGAAAATCAAAAGTTTTGGTGGAAACTATTATGGTCTAGTGATTGTGGATGATTACTCTAGATATACATGGACATTGTTTCTTACTCATAAACATGAAGCATATCAAGCATTTAAGAAACTTGCCAAGGTTATCCAAAATGAACAAAACTTAAAAATAGCATCCATACGAACGGATCATGGGGGAGAATTTGAAAACCAATCTTTTGAAAAATTTTGTGAAAAGTTTGGCATTGAACATAATTTTTCGGCTCCAAGAACTCCACAACAAAATGGAGTAGTTGAAAGGAAAAATCGATCTTTAGCGGAGCTTGCAAGAACTATGTTGAATGAAGCAAATATTTCAAAACAGTTTTGGGCCGATGCCGTGAACACCGCGTGTCATGTTATGAATCGTTGTTTGATAAGGCCTATATTAAAGAAAACCCCCTATGAACTTTACAAAGGACGAAAACCAAATATTTCCTACTTTCACATTTTTGGATGCAAATGCTTTGTCTTGAACAATGGAAAGGAAAATCTTGGCAAATTTGATGCAAAATCTGATGAAGCAATTTTTCTAGGTTATTCATCTACTAGTAAAGCATATAGACTCTTTAACAAACGGACTTACACAATTGAAGAGTCCATACATGTTAAATTTGATGAACTTAACCAAAATCCTCCGAGAAAGGAAGTTGATGATCTTGTAAGTACCTTCCAAGAAATGAACTTACAAGACAAAGAAGAAGAAGTCAACAATGATGGAGGTGCAACACAAATAGAGACACAACAAGATTAGGTAACATTGAAGGATCATCCCTTGGACAAGATTATTGGAGAAATAACCAAAGGGGTAAGTACTCGAAACGCCATTAGAAATGCATGCAATCACTTGGCTTTTGTATCCCAAATAGAACCCAAAAATATTGATGAAGCCATTATTGATGAACATTGGATGTTGGCCATGCAAGAAGAGTTAAACCAATTTGAAAGAAATGAAGTTTGGGAACTTGTGCCAAGACCCAATGATCATCTAATAATAGGTACCAAATGGGTGTTTAGAAATAAGCTAGATGAAAATGGTATAATAACTAGGAACAAAGCTAGACTAGTTGCAAAGGGATACAACCAAGAAGAAGGAATAGACTATGAAGAAACATATGCTCCCGTAGCTAGGTTAGAAGCCATTAGATTATTGCTAGCTTTTGCATGTTGTATGGATTTCAAATTATATCAAATGGATGTCAAAAGTGCGTTCTTAAACGGCTACATTCAAGAAGAGGTTTATGTAGATCAACCTCCCGGTTTTGAAAATCATATATTTCCAAACCATGTCTTCAAATTGAGAAAAGCCTTATATGGTTTGAAGCAAGCTCCAAGAGCTTGGTATGAAAGATTAAGCAAATTCCTTTTAGAACACAACTTTGAAAGAGGAAAGGTTGATACTACATTATTTATAAAACGCAAACATAATGACATCCTCTTAGTACAGATTTATGTAGATGACATAATATTTGGTGCTACTAATGAAAATCTTTGTCAAGAATTTGCCAAGATTATGCAGAATGAGTTTGAAATGTCCTTGATGGGAGAACTCACCTTCTTCCTTGGACTACAAATAAAACAAGCCATTGATGGAACGTTCATTAGCCAAACCAAATACTGTAAGGAACTACTTAAAAGGTTTGGAATGGACAAGCCAAACGAGATAGCTACACCCATGAGCACATCCTGCTATCTGGACAAAGATGAAAAGGGTAAGGACATTGAAATCACCAAGTATCGAGGTATGATTGGATCCTTACTATATTTAACTGCGAGTAGACCTGATATTATGTTTGCGGTATGCATGTGTGCTAGATATCAAGCATGTCCTAAAGAATCATATTTGACTGCCGTAAAAAGAATTTTGAAATATCTTGTGGGTACTCAAAATGTTGGTTTATGGTATCCCAAAGGTGTTGAATGTAATCTTTTAGGATATTCTGATTCCGACTTTGCGGGGTGTAAGCTTGATAGAAAAAGTACTAGTGGTACATGCCATTTGCTTGGTAGTTCTCTTGTCTCTTGGCATAGCAAGAAACAAGCAAGTGTTGCATTATCAACAGCTGAGGCAGAATATGTAGCAGCTGGTAGTTGTTGTGCTCAAATTCTTTGGATGAGACAACAACTTCTTGATTTTGGTATTACCATGAATAAAGTCCCCATTAAATGTGATAACACTAGTGCCATTAATATCTCGAAAAATCCAGTAATGCACTCTAGGACCAAACACATTGAGATTAGGCATCACTTTATTAGAGATCATGTGTTAAAAGGGGACTGTGTGCTTGAACATGTTGAAACCTCTAGGCAACTAGCAGATATTTTCACAAAACCCTTGGCTAGAGAGCAATTTATTTACATTAGAAGAGAATTGGGTATTCTTGATATGACAAATTGTGTTTAAGTGATCACTTCATCTTGTGTATTGGTTGCATGACACCTTTACTAGTGATTAATGCAAAAGAACCCCATGGAAATGGAGATTTAATGATCCTATATGGAATTCCTCATGCCTTGAATATATTGGAATGGAAAGAAATGAATTTTGAGTGAAACAGCCCTTCGAATCGATTCAGCACCCCCTCGAATCGATTCACAGACCTGTTGGTTCAAAAATCCTCAAAACAGTATCGTTTGAAACGATTCACACTCCCCTTGAATCGATTCAAACACCTGATGGTCCATATTCCCTCAAACAGAGAGGTTCGAATCGATTCACAGCATTCCTCGAATCGATTCACGCGTCAGTTACTGCATATTCACGCTGATAAATTCACACACTCCCTCATTTAACTCTTCCACTATCTCCCACTCTCTCTTCTCAAAATTCTCAACTTCTAATCTCTTCAACTTCTTCTCCAAACCTTCCACTCAAATCCTTCATCTTCCATGGCTTCCTCCTCTCAACCTCGCAAGAAACAACGTGCAAACACCGCTGCAGCCTCCATGCCTCAACACTCTGATTTATCTAGATTATTCACTACCCAAAAGGATCTTGAAAGGTACCAATCTTCATTCTCTGAGAAACATCTCATTTCTCCCCATTGGCTTGATCTCCCATTCTTTGAAGCATCTGGGCTTCCTCTACTCACCACCTTACATCAACAAGAGCTAGTTGGCTTCATGGCTCTTGAGGAAGTAGCAATCTACCCCGAACTCATTCGTGTATTCTACTCCACTTTACGCCTTCAAGATGCTCGCTATATTGCCCGAGTGAAAGGTAAGACTATCATTCTTGATAATGAGGTAATGAATCAAGTTGGCTTACTCCCTCTTAGCAACGCTTCCTTCCATGGCAAAGAACCTCCTCTTGCATGGAATTATAATCCGTTGGAGGCAAGAGCTTTCTTTAATCTTGCAGGTCCCTCGAGCACGGTTGGCACCTTAAGTCTCCATCACCGCCTCTTGCACTTTGTCCTTGTCAAAATTCTCCTCCCCTCCGGTGGAAATTATGCAAGGCTAAATAAGGCCCAAATCTTGCTGCTCTGGGCAATTGTCAATGAGAAAGACATAAATTGGATTGACTTGGTTAGGCATCACATGGTTGAAGCCCAAAACCTCGCCCATCTTCCATATGCCATACTCATTACCAAATTGCTCCACCATTTTAAAGTGGACTTGAAAAATGAGATCAAGGAAGTGGTCGGTCCCAAGGCACCTATTGGCAAATCTCATCTCACTAAGATGAATATTGTGGAATACCAAGGCAGGTGGCAATTTCTTAGGCGTCCCCGACATGAAGTTAAAGATGAAGCTCCTCCTCCTCCTCCTCCTCCACCCACTGCTACTGATGATCTTTTCACAAGACTCACTGCTCACCTGGATCAGCGCCTCAACTCCATGGAAGCGAACATCCACACTCGACTGGACAGGATTGAAGCCAACATGGAAGAGCGATACACGGAGCTTGCCACCCAGATATCCAGCATTCACTTCCCGCATCCATGACTGATCTTTACTTTTCTTTATTCCTCTTATTTTTCACTTTCAGACTTGGTTGTTTACTTTGGTTTCTGTTTTGGTCAATTATTTGCACAACTATCTCGTCTTAGTTTCTTACTTTACTATGTCGGTTGAACAATTACCTCGTTTGGTTAATTATTTTGGTTTATCTCAATTGCATTTGCCTGTGATTACTACTCGATTTACTGCGTACTTCCAACTTTTGTTTTTGATAATGACAAAGGGGGAGAGATGGAGAGATAGAGAGCTACACGTGCGATACATGTGCGATATGATATATTTATGTGCGATATATGCGAATATGATACATATATATGAATGTGATACAGGTGTGACATTATTTCAACGCTTGAGATCATTTGATGGTTTTATTGAAAAACAAAGGGGGAGACCTACTTTCTTAAAAGAAATAATTGCTTAAAACAAACAGAGACATTAGTTTTCATGACTTGTTATTGGCTAATAAACACCCCAAGAGATGGCCATTGGTTGTCATCATCAAAAAGGGGGAGAATGTATTTGCATGTGATAACAGGTTTTGATAATGACAATGGAAACAAGCAATGGGAAGTCTTCAATCAAAAACAATTAGAGATTTCATATAAAAGAGGTAAATGATCTCACAAAGGTTCAAGAGATGAAGAAACTAATGAATCAAACAAAAGGAAAGCAACCATGCATCATTAGATTCAAATGGATGACCAACAGGCATGAGAAAATGTCAAAATGAAGAGCCTGAATCGATTCAAGCACGAGTGAATCGATTCACAGCCCTGAAGGTCATAAAAATGAGAAACAGAATGGGTTGAATCGATTCACCATGACCCTGAATCGATTCACAGCCCTGGAAGTCACTAAGATTGCAAACAGCATGTCCTGAATCGATTCACAAGGACCCTGAATCGATTCACACGATGCTGACAGACCAGGAACCCAAAACAGAATGCTCTGAATCGATTCAAACAAGTCTCGAATCGATTCATTCGACTCTGGAACTTCAAAATGCATAAAACAGAATACTCTGAATCGATTCAAGGATCTACGAATCGATTCACATAGTGGGAAACACCACTAAATAGACAGACTTAAGTGGAAAACAAGCACTCAAATCCCACTATACGCAGAGCCATCATCTTGCAACGGCTAGGGGACTCCTCAACAGCTATCTTGGCTCTATAAATACAAGAAGAACACAAGCACAACTTGCACCCAACAAGAACCAAGAAGCAACAAATCCTTAGCTCTATTTTTGTGCTTTGTAAGCCTATTTCTTGAATCTTATACTTCACTTGTATATCCTCTCATCTTGAGAGTTAGAATTTGGGAGAGCTTTTCATCTGTATATTTGCTCTATTGAGAGAGTGTATTGATTGTAAACAAACACCAAACACACAAATTATTCACTCTAGGTTGAGTGGTTGTTCACTCTAGGTTGAGTGGTTACAAAGGTTGTGGACTCAACCTTTGGGATATTGTGAGATTGAGAGATTGGGTGGGTTGCCCTTATACTTGTGAGGATTGGGTTCTTGAGTGTGGGACACTAGGAAGCCGCAATTGCTCAAAGTTGTATCTCTAGTCTACAATAGTGGAAAATCCTCTAAGTGGGTTACTTAGAGGCGAGACGTACACCGGATTGGGTGGAACTCGTTACATCGGTTTGCAAGCTTCTCTTCCTTACTCTTTTACTTTCATACATCTCATATTTGTTGATTGGTATTGTTTGGTTGAGAAGAACATATTTGAACTTGCTTAATTTGCTATACCTTAGACATTGCACACCAAGTGTTTGCTAAATTGCCTCAGCAATATTTACCTCTTGTAGTGCATTGCATATCATTGTCACTTGCATAATCTCATAAACTTGGTTATAGAAATCATTTTTAAAGGTATTCCAAGCAAAAGTTTTATAACTCAATTCACCCCCCCTCTTGAGTATTGAGGCCACTTGAACAACATATACCGTCGGCCATCCCACACCATATAGTCATTCAACAATTTACCTTTCACATAATAATATCAATTCCCCATCACTCGGGTAGCCTGCTTGCTAACCCGATGTCACATAACACTGATCATTTCACATTAGATATCACAAGATCATACATGATAAACTCATCCACACCCGATCCTCCACTAATTAATGTACTCAGTCACACATGCACAAGCATAAACACACAACTACGTTTAGCAACATTTTCCTTAACCTGTTTACGTTACTTCAATGACCTGTATAAGAAGCGAGTCCTATTCTAATTAATTATAACCCGAACACCCCCTTACTTTGGTTCCACGCTTCAATGATCTGTTCTCTGTGTCGATTTCTTCCTCTGAGCACTGGTTTCGCAGTCTCAACTCCGTCACTCAGTCTTCCGTTGCTTAGCCTACTATCTACGGATCATAAAGTACAGCTCGTCACTTCAACGCCCTTAGTTCATGGACTGCATTTGGGCTCACACTCACCGGAGGAGTGGAGAACAGTCACGAATATAGCCATGCATGGCTTTAAACCGCTAAAGAATAAAAGGAATAAGGGAATCACAATTGGAACGGATCAGTAGACTCACCTTGAAGCCTCGATCACAGGAATGGGAATAAATTGAAGTTTGGACACAAATGGAGTCCCTCTCCAGCGCATGCAACTCAGCGTTAAGAGAGGAGAAAAACGAAAGTGAAGGAACAGACCAACAGCAAAGGTAGCTTGTAAATAATGAAGAGGGAAGGAAGAGAATTCCTTATATATGTATATAGCTCATGGGCAAGATCGTCTTTTCCTTTATTTTATTTGTATTCTTACTAAATTTAATCAATTTCACTATATTAAACTATTGCATAGTTATCAAATCAATTACACGTATTTATTCCCTCAACGTTTAATTATTCAAAATTCTCTAATACTTCGCAAGAGTATAGGCCCAATATAAATATCAGCCCCCGGTGTCCTAACTTAGTGTTCATACCTCGGAAATCCGAGCTACAACCTGAGAGGTCAGATATCTCATCCGTGCTCACCTCTTGGTTACCTACACCCGTTGTTTCAGTCATTATAAGGTTAATCCGGGCTATGACTTCGTGTGAGGCGCTCTCCTCACAACGGTTCGGACCAAACCTCCTGGCCCTGTCCGCTCTTCTCTCACACTCCCAATCTTTAACTCCGCCTGACCGCTCTCCTGATCTCGACACCGGCTTTTCCAGTCTTTGGCTCGGACAGAACAAATATTAAATAAAACTTCTAAAATATTTACTAACATTTCCCATTTCTTATAATTCTCATTAAAACATCAGGGATGTTACATCCACCCGCCCTAAAAGGAGATTTCGTCCCCGAAGTCAGTGTTCCGGTTGAAAAAGATGAGGGTACATTCGTCTCATATTGGATTCTAACTCCCAAGTGTAGTTTATCCAATGTAAATTCTGCCACTTCACCTTCACCAGCGGTACCTCCTTGTTCCTTAACCGTTTGGTTTGATGCTCTTCAATGCCGATCGGTACCGCCTCCACCGTCAAGTTCTCCTTCACTTCAATGGAGTCACTCGGTACAATCATGGTATCACACGGAATGTAAGCTCGAAGTTGCGATACGTGGAACACGTTGTGAATGTTAGTCAACGATTGGGGAAGATCCAGTCGATAAGCGACTTCACCAATCCGTTCTAGTATTTGGTATGGTCCAATATACTTCGGATTAAGCTTTTGGCTCTTCAAAATTCGACCTACACCCTTAGTCGGTGAAATCCTTAGGAACACCCAATCACCCACTTGGAATTCAAGGGGTCTATGCCGATTGTCATAATAGCTCTTTTGCCGGTCTTGAGCAATTTTTATCTTCTCTCGGATTAAAATGATTTGCTCATTCATCTCTTGAATCATCTCAGGCCCCAGATGAAGGGCATCGCCGTTCTCATTCCAACATAATGGAGTACGACATTTCCGACCATAAAGAGCTTCATATGGAGCCATCCCAATGCTGCTATGGTAACTGTTATTATATGCAAACTCTACCAAGGGCAAGTATTTCTCCCATGATCCGCCCTGTTCCAGTACACATGCCCTTAACATATCTTCAAGAGTCTGTATAGTCCGTTCTGATTGGCCATCGGTCTGGGGATGGTAGGCTGAGCTCAATTTGAGCTCAGTACCCAGTTGTTGTTGCAAACTCCCCCAAAACCTTGAAGTGAATCGGGGATCCCGATCGGAGATAATGCTTGAGGGTACACCATGCAGTCGTACGACCTCAGCAATGTACAACTTAGCTAATCGATCTAGCGACCACTTCATATTTATTGCCAGAAAATGCGCACTTTTGGTTAGTCGATCAACAATCACCCAAATCGCGTTGTATCCGGTTTGAGTGCGGGGTAGTCCGGACACGAAGTCCATGGTGATACCTTCCCACTTCCAGATCGGAATTTCTGGAGGTCGAAGCAAACCTGGAGGTCGTTGGTGCTCAACTTTGCACTTCTGGCATATCACACAGGATTTCACATACTCGATTATTGCCTTCTTCATGCTTGGCCACCAGAATTCCTTTTTTAAGTTATGATACATTTTTGTCACTCCCGGATTATACTCAAAGAGCTCTTGTGTGCTTCTGATAGCACCGCCTGCCTGAAGCCTCCATGTGCAGGCACCACCACTCGGTTCCTGAATCTCTATATACCATCGTTACCCTTAGTTATCTCCACATTTTTGCCTTGGGTCTGAGTATCAATCAGCCTCAGTAACTCTTTATCATCTTTCTGTGCAGCTACCATCGACTCCAGAAATTCGTTGGAGATTTTTAACATTCCGATTGTCATTCGATTTGGTGCGTCCATAACAATTCCAACATTCATATCTCTAAAGCTTTCCAGCAATTCCTGTTCTCTACCCATCAGGTAAGCCACGTGTAATACCTTCCTGCTTAGTGCATCTGCCACAACATTCGCTTTGCCCGGGTGATACTTTAAATCGAAGTCGTAATCCTTTAAATACTCCACCCATCTCCTCTGTCTCATATTTAGCTCCTTTTGATCAAACAAGTATTTTAGGCTCTTGTGATCACTGAATACTACAAAGCGAGCCCCATACAGATAATGACGCCAAATCTTCAGTGCGTGCACCACTGCTGCAAGTTCCAGATCATGAGTCGGGTAATTCTCCTCATGTGGCCTCAATTGCCTCGAAGCATAAGCAATTGCCCGATCAGCTTGCATCAACACACACCCTAATCCAAATTTGGATGCATCACAATATACTTTAAATTCCTGTGTTACATCGGGCAGTGCAAGCACAGGGGCAGTTGTTAAACATCGCTTAAGAGTTTGGAAGCTTAATTCACACTTTTCTGACCACACGAAGGGGTTTCCTTTCCTTGTTAACCGAGTCAGAGGAAGTGCTATCCGAGAGAACCCCTCAATGAAATGTCGATAGTATCCAGCTAATCCGAGGAAACTCCTGATTTCAGTTATTGACTTCGGCCTCTCCCAAGCCATAACCGCCTCAATTTTTGTCGGATCAACTGAGATTCCCTCTTGGGAAATTATATGCCCCAAGAATTATACACTACTCCCCCAGAAATCACACTTAGATAGTTTAGCGTACAACTTCTTCTCCCGAAGTACTTGTAAAACAAGTCGAAGATGTTGAGCATGCTCCTCGTCCGACCTCGAATATACCAAAATATCATCAATGAATACTACCACAAACTGGTCCAAGTACGGTTGAAAAGTCCGATTCATATAATCCATAAAAATGGCAGGAGCGTTCGTTACTCCAAAGGGCATTACTATGTACTCGAAGTGCCCATATCGAGTCCGAAATGCTGTCTTTGGGATATCCTCCGACCTCACTCGGATCTGGTGGTATCCCGACCTCAAGTCGATCTTAGAGAACACAGCGGCGCCTCGCAACTGGTCCAGTAAATCGTCAATCCGAGGTAGTGGATATTTATTTTTGATTGTCAGTTTGTTCAGCTGTCGGTAATCAATGCACATTCGCATACTACCGTCCTTCTTCTTTACCAATAACACCGGAGCGCCCCAGGGTGAGGCACTGGGTCGGATAAAGCCCTTTTCTAGTAATTCGTTTACTTGTTTCTTCACTTCGGTCAATTCCACTGAAGACATTCTATATGGCGCTCGGGACACAGGTTCTGCCCCGGGAATCAAGTCAATAGAGAAATCAATCTCCCGACTGGGAGGTAGCTCCGGAATTTCTTCCGGAAAAACGTCAGGATATTCACAAACAATCGGAATATCACTAAGCAGGAGGTTATGCCGACCCTCCGAAGCGAATAAAACAACATACGTGGTTAGGACATCGCTCACCCCATTCTTCATATCAAGTTCCTGAGAGAAAACAATATTCTTCCGATAACAGTCGACTAACACATGATTAGCAGCAAGCCAATCGAGACCCAGAATAACATCTAAGTCCTTCAATGGCATACAGATAAAATTTACTCGAAAAGTACGGGCTTCGATTTACATCGGCAGTTCTCTACACATTGTAGTTGCACGGAAAGTGGAACCAGTTGGAGTGGAAACAATAAGAGCGTTCTCCATTAAACTGATTGGCAGACCAAGCCGTCGCACACAACTTTTCGAAATAAAGGAATGGGTGGCACCTGAATCATAAATTACATCAACCAGATAACCACAGATGAGGCACTTACCCTGTACCAAATTGTCATTCTTCGTAGCTTCTGAAGCATCAAACGCAAATACACGCCCGGTCATGGCGTTCTGGGCATCGCTAGATTGGGCATCATATCTTCCCGATTATTGGTTCCCTCTACCAGCTCCATTCCGGCCTCTCCTCGAAAAGTTGGAACCCCGAGTCCCAGAAGAGTTAGTTCGGTTATCCGTCCTGCCCTGCTGTTGCCTCTGAGGGCAATCGGGCCTGAGGTGCCCTGGTTGTCCGCACTGGAAGCACACAATCTGATTGGCTTGGCAATGTTTGGCAATATGACCTTCCTGACCACAATTGTAGCATGTACGATTACCAGAAGGATTACCCGATCGACCAGTGGAACCCCGACCAGAAGAGGATGAGGAGGTAGCAGAAGACTTGCCACCTCGGAAGAATTGACTCATCCTCTTGAAGTTGAATCCTTTTGCCTTCAGTGGCTTTTTATCTCTCGGCTGGGACGTCCTTTGTAACTGCACCTCTTCAGTCAGTCTTGCTTTGTTCACCAGGGTTGGGTAGTCCCTAATCTCCATCGGTACGATTACACTACAAAGCTTAATCCGTAGTCCAGCTTCGTATTTGGCGCACTTGCTACCTTCAGTCCCTTCTAACGAGAAAGGGTGGTAAAAATCACACAGCTCGTCAAACTTGCTGGTGTACTCAGCTACAGACATCCGGTCTTGCTCCAACTTCAGGAATTCTATTTCTTTCCGGATTTTATAGTTGTCCGGGAAGTATTTAACAAGGAACCTCCTTCGGAAATTCACCCATACCAACGGCTCATTGGCTGCGTTCATCTGCACCTTCACTCGGGACCACCATACTCTAGTTTCTTCTTTTAGTTGGTAAGTAGCAAATAAAACCTTTTACTCTTCTGAGCACTCAAAATATTCAAACACCTGCTCGATATCCCTGATCCAGATATATGCCCCGTCATAATCGTGTCCCCCTTTGTAAGTCGGAGGATTCCTTTTCAGGAATTTATCCAGAGTGGGACCGGACTCGGTCCTACTCATAAGCTGAGTAAATCTAGAGAAGAAATCATCTCTTCCCCCAGAACTAGTCTCTCCGGCCATTTAGTAATTCTACAATGAGCAAACACATCACCATTAATAACCAAGATCAGTCAGGGGATCGTAAATTTACCTTATATTCATAGAATACTACGCCAGTGGAGTGCCAAGGGAACGATGCCAGACCACACACCATCTCAATACAACGAAATACAATCAATATTCATAAGACTATCATAATCACTAGATCGGCCCATACACCGGCTCTAGAAAGAACCGCTCTGATACCAAGTGTAACATCCTAGGTTATTTTTGCATTTATTTTTTATTCAAACAATTACCTCTTATGATAAATTTTTCCTTTTCTTGAAAATTAATCGATATTTAGTGAAAAAGCATTTATTTTTACTGACTTATTCAAGTGACAGCAGTCACAGTTAGATTAATTAAATGAGGTCTAGAAAAGAAAAGCAAGTTAATTTAAACACAACAGATGGGAGAAAGGGAAATCAGGGTTTCTCGCTTGAGCGAGGCCCCTACTCGTCTAAGTGAGATTCCGGACTCTCGCTTAAACAAGGTTCTATTCGCTTGAGCGAATACCTTTCACACATCGGATTATACAAAACATGCAACCGGACTCCCAAAATTTTACCCTAAAAAAATGGTTCTGTGAACCCAAAGAGTTATCATAGCTACCATGAAAGCATATGCAAATAACAGTGATATATTTTAAAATATAGGTTTACATCCGGTCCGGTCTTAATTAAACACAACTAATAATAATACTAAGAAGTTCTTATACACACATATGACTCTATAGAGAGTCACTCAAAGTCACTCGGACCCTGGCACCGTTCTCCCCCTTGGCGCGACTCCATGGCTCCTTCCCCCTCCCTGTCTCTGGTTACTAAAAAAAAAGGCAAGGGTGAGTGTTTGGCATTGTAATTAATATAGAATGGAACCTAAAAAATATACATGCATATTTATACATACACATAAAGCACCACTTGTAAGTAAGCATACCGAAACATAGTGTATTACATACAGTAACTATATTAAACCAACTACACAATTCCATCACATTCATCACGATCACAACTGACTCTCATACAATCTGACTCCTAGTATCCGGATACTAAAGGATTGGCCTTCAGCTGGGGGTCCTACTTGACACCCCGTGAACCCTGCTTGGTTCACCGAGTCCTGCTTGACTCTCCACCTCGACCACTGGGTCCTACTTGACCACTGGGTAGCTCAACTGGGCACGAAAACCACGGGAGCCGGAAATGAGGGGCTATCATATACCATCGGCCATCCCACACCACATAGTCATTCAACAATTTACCTTTCACATAATAATATCAATTCCCCATCACTCGGGTAGCCTACTTGCTAACCCGACGTCACATAACACTGATCATTTCACATTAGATATCACAAGATCATACATGATAAACTCATCCACACCCGATCCTCCACTAATTAATGTACTCAGTCACACATGCACAAGCATAAACACACAACTACATTTAGCAACATTTTCCTTAACCTGTTTACGTTACTTCAATGACCTGTATAAGAAGTGAGTCCTATTCTAATTAATTATAACCCGAACACCCCCTTACTTTGGTTCCACGCTTCGATGATTTGTTCTCTGTGTTGATTTCTTCCTCTGAGCACTGGTTTCGCAGTCTCAACTCCGTCACTCAGTCTTCCGTTGCTTAGCCTACTACCTACGGATCATAAAGTACAGCTCGTCACTTCAACGCCCTTAGTTCATGGACTGCATTTGGGCTCACACTCACCGGAGGAGTGGAGAACAGCCACGAATATAGCCATGCATGGCTTTAAACCGCTAAAGAATAAAAGGAATAAGGGAATCACAATTGGAACGGATCAGTAGACTCACCTTGAAGCCTCGATCACAGGAATGGGAATAAATTGAAGTTTGGACACAAATGGAGTCCCTCTCCAGCGCATGCAACTCAGCGTTAAGAGAGGAGAAAAACGAAAGTGAAGGAACAAACCAACAGCAAAGGTAGCTTGTAAATAATGAAGAGGGAAGGAAGAGAATTCCTTATATATATATATATAGCTCATGGGCAAGATCGTCTTTTCCTTTATTTTATTTGTATTCTTACTAAATTTAATCAATTTCACTATATTAAACTATTGCATAGTTATCAAATCAATTACACGTATTTATTCCCTCAACGTTTAATTATTCAAAATTCTCTAATACTTCGCAAGAGTATAGGTCCAATATAAATATCAGCCCCCGGTGTCCTAACTTAGTGTTCATACCTCGGAAATCCGAGCTACAACCTGAGAGGTCGGATATCTCATCCGTGCTCACCTCTTGGTTACCTACACCCGTTGTTTCAGTCATTATGAGGTTAATCCGGGCTATGACTTCGTGTGAGGCGCTCTCCTCACAACGGTTCGGACCAAACCTCCTGGCCCTGTCCGCTCTTCTCTTACACTCCCAATCTTTAACTCCGCCTGACCGCTCTCTTGATCTCGATACCGGCTTTTCCAGTCTCTGGCTCGGACAGAACAAATATTAAATAAAACTTCTAAAACATTTACTAACATTTCCCATTTCTTATAATTCTCATTAAAACATCAGGGATGTTATAAAACTTCACAGACAACCTTATATTGCCTTTCTAAGCATGGCCACAAAATATCATGGAAAAATTCAGCCTCTCGGTTTTGTCATATTCATGGGCTACCTTTAAATTTGGCTAAAAATTCATCGTTGGACAAAATTTTTGCCTTCCCTTGTAAAAATCTAATGAAACTTCACAGACAACCTTACAAAACCTTTCTAAGCATGGCCGCAAAATATCATGTAAAATTTAAATCACTAGGTTTTTTCATAAATGCCTTTAAATTTGGCTAAAAATTATCATTGGAGAAAATCTGCCCTTCCCTTAGAGAAATATAATGAAACTTCAGGGATAACCTTACAATTCCTTTTAAAGCACGGCTGTAAAAAAAGGTTCAAAAATTCAAATGCTTAGTTTTGTCATATTTTCCTGGGCATGAGCCTTCAAATTTGGATAAAAATTCATCATTGGAGAAAATCTGCACCTTCCGTTGGAGAAATCTGATGAAACTTCAAGGACACCCTCACAATGCCTTTTCAAGCATGGCTGTAAAAAAATCATAAAAAAATTCAATCGCTCGGTTTTGTCATACTTTCGTGGGCAAGCCTTGAAATTTGGCTAAAAAATCATCATTGAAGAAAATCAGTCATTTCCCTTGGATAAATCTGATAAACTTTAGGGACAACCTTATAATGCTTTTCTAAGCATGGCTGAAAAATATCATGCAAAAATTCAACTGCTAGGTTTTGTCATATTTTTGTAGGTTTTAGTGTTCAAATTTGGCTAAACAATCATCGTTGGAGAAAATCTTCCCCTTCCCTTGGAGAAAGCTGATGAAACTTCAAGGACAACCTAACAACGCCTTTCTATGCATGGCCGCAAAAAAGAATACAAAATTTAACCGCTCAGTTTTGTCAGTTTTTCGTGGGCATTAACCTTCAAATTTTACTAAAAATTCATCGTTGGTGAAAATCTGCCTCTTCCCTTGGAGAAATGTAATGAAACTTTAGGGAAAACCTTATAAGGCCTTTCTAAGCATGACCGTAAAAAAATGCAAAATTTAACTGCTCGGTTTTATCATATATTTTATGGGCATTATTAGCCTTTAAATTTGGCTAAAAATTCATCGTTGGAGAAAATCCACCCCTTTCCTGGGAGAAATATGATGAAGCTTCAGAGACAACCTTGCAATGACTTTCTAAACATGGCTATAAAAAATCATGTAAAAATTCAACCACTTGATTTTGTCAAATTTTCAAGTGCATTAGCCTTCAAATTTGGCTAAAAATTAATCGTTAGAGAAAATCTACCATTCCCTTAGAAAAATCTGATGAAACTTCAAGGTTAACCTTACAAAGTCTTTCTAAGCATGGTCATAAATATTCATGCAAAAATTTAACTGTAACAGCCTCAGTTTTTGAGAGTAGATTGACAGACTCTTAGAGTTCCTGGGAGTGCTTAATGAGCTTTTAATAGAAAGCTTAGGGTTTTTGGCCTGTTCCTTGACAGTAGATATACGAGGAGAAATTTAGTCTAAGAAAATATTAAGGACTGGAAGAAGGATAAAGGATGTGTTAGTGATAAAAAAAAAGGACCAAGATAAATTGATAACAGAAAGAGAGGGTTATTTAGATCTAGTGTGAATGACTGATATTATTTTCTACTTCTAATAATTGTGATTAAAAGTGGACAATGATGATTGATGGTGATTGTGGCATGAATTGAGTGATGATTTGTTTAAGTGTTTGATTTACATCTTAAATATTTACGTAGCTTGATTTGAAAGATGATTGATCCTCTCTTTCTCTCTCTCTCTCTCTCTCTCTCTCTCTCTCTCTATATATATATATATATATATAAGTGCATAAACATCTGTGAACATTTAGTTGTCTGATGATTAGGAATACTTAGTAAATTGTTAGATTGATTATTTAATTGTTATTAGTAATCATTTACTTATTAATTAATTATTGCATGGTGAACAGTTGCTTAAATATTAGCTATTTGACTAATAATCAACCCATAATTAATTATTTTATAAATGATTAATTAATCAATAATTACTTGGTAGATGTTTATTTATTTAATCCTCTAAAATTTCTGATTTATAAATTTTGTAATTTATTAGTACATAATTTCTAGTCAAATTAAAGAAAAAAGTAAATATTGACGGGGCCCCTGATGTAGATTGTGGGACCTGGTAGACGATTCGACCCTGATATTGTTAGTCTTAGATTAACAATCCAATAGACAGATTAATTCTGTCTGGGCCTTTTTGTAATGAATCAGGAGATGTTAGACCAAGCCTGACCGGTCCGGTCTAAACCTTAATGATTCCTTATGCTCGATAGCGGGTATACTTTAGGATGCCCGATAGTGACGTAATCAGTCCTAGCAACTCATTATAATAAAATAAAATTCATCATGAAGAAACCAATCCCAACTCGGACCTCCTCAACTTTGTTCCTCAAAGAAACAATTAATTCAAGTTAGATTTAAAATCTCAATCTAGACACCTTTTGGTGTTTTGGGCCTACCTTTTTACGTATGAACTTGGAATCAAACAATTCTAGTCCTAAATTCTTCGTTGTAAAAATGATCTACGATCTCTATTTCTAGCCCGGAACTTAAATTCTCGCTCTATCACCTCAAAATCGAGAGCCTAGTATTTATTCTCTTAAAACTGCTATTTTATCTCCTTTTCTATGCATGGTTCCTTTAGAAATTCATAATTTATTCATACAACCTCGGATTCATGCAAGCTTGGTCTCAAAATCTCCATAACAAAATTCTATACGACTTTTGTGAAGACCTCGAAGGCTAGATCCTTACCAATCGGTACAGTTTTTACAATCTTTGTGAACCTATTTTGTTCTCGGGTCAACACTACACACTTTTAGAAAAAAATTCGTATCTCCTTCATACAATATTGGAATGACTCTTTTCTTTTTTCTATGACTTCTTATCAAGGAAATCTGCAAACTTCATGAAGGGCACAAAAGCTAATTCTTTACCCATTTTCCCCAACAAATTTATTTTCATCATAGGCTGAAGCAGTTTTCGTATTTTAGGCATATCCCCCTCGTCCGATGTCAGATTTTCACATACTATACCTAGTTTTAAAGAGAAAACAAATATATACAAGTTTCATTTGACCATTTTCCTAAATTCCTACTCTAAAAATTATCATCCATTTATTTTGGTCACCCTAAATTCAGGCCGCTCAATTCAGCCTTGTCTAAGTCAAACCAACATGACATCATACCTAGCCATACCTTTACTCACCTCACTTCATCATCATTCTGCCTTATTTCACCTCACTACTTCAGCAGCTAATTAGATTACATGCAATGTTTTCTCACCTTACCTAGCATCATGTCTCTCCATCATTCAAGACCAAAGCTTCCATAACCCAACATTATACTTTGAAAATTTAGCTTCTCTTCTTTTCCCTTCATGCAACATTATTTATTTTCTTTTTCTCATCATGTAAGAACATATTCCAGTAACTTGATCCTCCTTGGTCTCATCTTCTAGCTGTGGAACTCTCTTGAACCAAGAAGGTAGGATCTTTGTACTTAACCCTTCATTTCTTGTTTCTTGCTTTTCTTTAATTTTTCAGCAGCCATGCATGTAAACTTGAGCCTTTCTTTTTCTATTTTAGGTCTAAAAATCATGCTCCCTATGACTATTTTTAGGGTTGCATGGTTGATCTTAGGTTCCGTGGAGCGGTCGATAGAAATTGGCATCGAAGTGGTGAAGGATTCAGAGGCAAATGGTAAGTAAAATGATAAAATTATCCCATTAATTTAGATAATTCCTTGGCTATTTGGTGGTTGTCCATGACCCCTCTAAGTGACCAAAATTCTTACATGTCATATTTTAGTGACGTAAGGACGATCTGCGGTGATCAACAAAGAGTTTAGCGATCAGAAAATTTTTCGGGCAAGCCACTCCTTTTTCCTTTCTCTAGCCATGAGCAAAACCATGAGGTAAGGGGGTTTTTCTCGATTTGGTTCGATTTTAATTTCGCTATATTAATCCTTAGATATTCGAAAGCCGTTATTTTAAGTTTCGTTGTGATCTGACAGTTAGATTAAGAGTTACGCGATTTTTGTTACCGTTGAAATTTTTTGATTATATTTTGTGTAATTACTCGATCTAATAACTCTTAAAAAACGTGTAGAAAGATTGTTGACTTGCTAAGAGCCACTCCTTTTTCCTCTCTCTAGCCATGAGCAAAACCATGAGGTAAGGGGGTTTCGTCTCAATTTGGTTCGATTTTAATTCCACTATATTAATCCTTAGATATTCGAAAGCTGTTATTTCGAGTTTTGTTGCGATCCGACGGTTAGATTAGGAGTTACACAATTTTTGTTACCGCTGAAATTTTTTTATTATATTTCATGCAATTACTCGATCTGATAACTCTCAAAAAATGCGTAGAAAGATTGTTGACTTGCTAAGATAAAATTGTCAAAATAAAATTTTTACACGAAGTTGTTGAATGTTAGAAAGTGATGTGGGCACGATAAAAATATTCGATATGGTTGTATATAAATATATTTATTTGTAACTTGATGTAATTTGTATAGTTATCCAATAAGTCCCACTAGATTTAGGAGAAATGAATCGACTAGTATATTGCAAAACAAATGAGCTAAATGTATTTAGTAAAATAATTCCGACTTAATATCACTAATCTTCATGTTAAAAATTTTTCTAACATCACCAATTACTCAAGAAATTATCAAAAGGATTTTCTTTATGATTAACAAAAATATTTATAAATGAATGTAGTTAGTTCAATGATTTATTTTTGAGTCATAAGTTTCCTTGTAGAAAAGAAAAAGAAGAATTTTAGAGGAAGTAACTAAATTAAAAATGATATTTCTAATTATTAGAGAAAAAGAGATCTTTTTTTAAAGAAAGAAAGAACTTCTTTTCTCAAAAAGAAATTAGTAGCTCTATAATTTATAATAAAAAGAATGAGTAGTTACCATAAGAATAAATTAGAAATTTAAGGATATGGAAGATTTTGTTTTAGTATGATATAAGTTAAATGGCGCTAAGAAGTAGTATTAAAACTCAAGAAAGATTAAAGTGGAACAAGTTATGAATAAGAAAAATTTATAGGCAAATATGACATTAGCATTAAATAAAAGAAGAATTAAGGAAATCTTATTGGTTAATAGTAATATGAACTAGAAGTAAATGAAGAACTAAAAGGATATTACTAAGGATATATATAAAAGGAAGTGTATTAGAAACTAATTGATAATTATTTGATGTAAAGAGAATAAAGGCAAGTTACTTAACTAGTGGAACTAATTTAGTTAGTTAAGGAAGAAAGATGATAACTTACTTAGTAAAACGTAGGAGTAGGAATTTTAGGCAGTTAGAATTAGAGTAATACATGGATGCATAAATGGGTAATAAGTACTTGAAAAATATACAATTGAGAGGCGCATAAAAATTAAATCAATTGATAATGTACTTTTAATAATAAGCTAGATTAAGGAAAATGTGTAATTATGTGTACTAGATTAATGGTAGAGTAAAAATATATGGACTAGTATGTAGAATTATAATGTGAGTGCTTACATCTAGTTGTTTATATAAGTTTGATTTTAAGTGAAATTAGAATGTGTGATAATTGATAAGACGTGGTAGATAATGAATATTATGTGGTGTTGCCTAATGATTGTTGTGTGATGACTGTTTTCTAATGGTGAATGTTGTTATGTATATATGAAAGGTGTGATGGATATAAAATGAATTATCTGATGAATATGGATTGATGACCCGTGTGATTTGATAAGTGTGAAAAATCCTATGGATTAATAAGATTTATAATATAAGGAAAATATGAATAAATGGTTTCTTGATTGAGGATCGATTGGAAAAGAATATGAATGAGTAAGGTGGATCTCGGTAAGGTCCTTAAGTGATGGATTTACAAAAATAATGAGAATGGATCTGATATAATGATACGCATTTCGGTGCCATATACCCCGTGATTTTGTGAACAGTCTGGATTCATTTCATTCTTAATTACCAGGAGCCATATGAGACGAATCATATGAAGAAATGGATATATGAAAAGAAATCATTTTAAAAAGAGAGTGCCGATATTAAGAATGAAATGGAGTCACTGAAAGAACCTTACCGAGGGCTAATGAAAATGAATTGTGTGTTGCATACATCTTGCATGGAGGATAAGGGTGGATGGAAGAGTAACTCCTTAGAGCATAACAGTGATGGGGTACATTGGGGAACCTCGGCGTTCCAAGCCTGCGGGAGGTCTCGGGAGTATACCGGAGCGGGAATCTAATGGTTCGAGGTCACGCCCGAGACCAGATAGTCTGTAGCAACTCTGGTATACTTCGAACCAGAGCGAAGGTTACCATTATCGTGGAGTGCCCGTTCTGACCTGCTTTAGACCTATGATTGATTATAGGGCTGCGTGTCCTTACGCTTTTTGGGAAACAAACGAGGCAAACTCTGGTCGCTCTAGTGGACATATCGAATAAGGTAGGAATTTGGGTATATGGATCTGAGGAAGAAATGGGCCTACATGCATCATGATAATTTAAAAGATTATAGTAATGAAATTAAACTCATGCATTGCATTATGACTTATGTAGAATGGTTGTGACTGTTTGTGTTGGATTACAATCTATTTGTAAATTAATTTATGATGAAAAGGTAGAGAGTGAGGAATTAGGGTGTGATGTCCTACGTCAATTTATATTTATTTCTAGTCATTTAATAAATTTCACAATAAATTTTTCACATTTGAATAAATAATTAAATTACATCATAATAAAAAATATGTATTTTCAATAATAGTACCTAAATATAAATTAAATAATAAATTTATAAACTTTAAAATCATTTAGGTTGAAAGAAAACCAAAAACCTGAAACAAGGGTCTGGCGTTACCCGCCAACCCCACACATATCGTTAGCCCAAGCTGCGTACCTCACGCATAGCATGGGCATTACAGTAGCAGCAATAGATGCTGATACACATTTTAGGCTAAATGACCAACTTTTAACCCACCCAATTGGCCCGTTTTAGGTCCGATTGCCATGAAACTTCACAGGCCATATGTTTTCCCTATTTTGGAACTGTTGGCATCGTCCGTTCACCAAAATTCCACTGTATGCACAAGTTATGCATAGTTTGTAGTTTAAACCATTTAAATGCAAAACCTTTGCACCAAACACCCTAAATGGGTTCCAATTGGCCTAAGGCCAATACACCCAGATCCTAAATGCCCTAGGGAACCTATTGGTACTTTTCGGGGGTCCCAAAAGCCACCGGGTCTCATTTCCAACTATCCAGTTCCTTAAATCCCTAAATTAGCTATATGCATAATATTCCTAAATCAATCCAAACATCAATCACATAGCACACATATCATTCATGCATACAATAGATCCTTCCCATATCATTCATTATTCACCCATCATTGGCTCTGTGCCATAATTCATCATCGTCATCAACAATTTATCACATCACCTCAAGCATAATCATAATAAGTTCATCACACATGATTTGTTATCTACCACACACATAATTATACATTACATATATTACATTCATCCATTCATTCTTGGCACCAATCTTCCGCTTGGCGTATCTCTACGGCATTAGCATCATCCCTGTCACTAGTCACTAAAATGAAACAACAACAAGGGTGAGTGTTTGGAATATCATAATTAATTTAGGACACAATAACAAATCTAACGATACCTACAATTCGTATTGTTAATTAACTTCCACCGTCCTGCACTTTTACACATTCATGAATACATATACATATGTATCTATCTCAACCTTTTATATTTTCTACATAAACTCAAGTCATATACAATTACACTCAAATCCATCACACAAATGGTTTATCATATGTCATCCAACTCATATAAACATCAACGTACATCATCGAGTCACATTTCATCATCATGCATGAATCACTAATTCATATAGTCCACAACTGACTCACATGTATCAGACTCTCTAGTATCTGGATACCTAAGGATCGACCTTCAGCTGGGGGTCCTACTTGACACCCCGTGAACCCTACTTGGTCCATCGAGTCCTGCTTGACTCTCCATCTCAACCACTGGGTCATACTTGACCACTGGGTAGCTCAACTGGGCATAAAGACCATGAGAGCCAGAAACGAGGGGCTACACATACCGTCGGCTGTCCCACACCATATAATCACATAGCAAATCATATCATCATGGCATATCATTAATATATAACATATACAACAATGTCAGAAACTAATATGTATGCATTTCTCGGGTGACCTACTTGTCAAGCCCATCATCATAAGCCATGCCATACAATCATATACTCAACATCTCATTTATTCACAACATTTTTATCAAATCATATACAACAACATCACCAATTATCATGCCGCACATCGCTAACATCATTAGACTTCACAATCTATCAGATGTTACTCATTTCTAAAATTTTACATGTTCATTTCTTTACTTTTTCACTTATACTTATTTAAATTAGCTTACTTTCTTATCAAACAATAACTAAATTATAATCCACATGTGTGTAAAAATTATATTAATCATATTTAACTACTCTACATCATCTACAATATTTTTCTAAATATTTCTAAACCTCCAGAAGTTATCATATATTTGAATCCTAATTAATTACGACCCGAACACCCCCTTACCTTAATTCCAAGCTTCCATAATTTGCTCGAGGTGTCGATTGTGTCCTTCGGGTACTTGATTCGCTGCTCCTCTTTCAAATTCGACACTCGCTTCACCGCTCGTTTGACCAACGTTTGTTCCGGCACCTACGATTACTGAAACACTAAACCAATTAATACATTTCCTTCCTCACACTTCCAAACTCATTACCCAAGCCTTTCAACTAACTAAAACTCAGAATCAAAACCCCAATCATCACATGCATATTCGGATTCATGAGAGGGAGGGGAAGAAGCTAGAGATTAGAGGTCCCAAATGTCATACCTTGGTTCCAATCCCCCAAAACCCCAAGGAATTAGGCCTCCTTTAAGCTTCCAAGCAGAATCACACCAGAAGAAGAGGAAATAGAGAAGAAATAAGCTCTCCAATTCTGTTTTGCATGCCTTCATTTAAAACTGATCGCGACGCTGATGCTATGCGTCAACTCATTAATTCGCACCTGACGCTATACGTCCCAGCCACGCCACACGTCAAGATCCTGATTCCATTTTCTATAAAATTCAATTTTAAACTCTTATTTCTCTTTTTTATTATTATTCTATATCACTTTATCTTTTATTTATCATTTAATATAAAAAACATTAGGGATGTTACATGGGGTATGATGGTTAGTTTAGATCAAGAGAAGTGAGACAACTTAGAGGAAACTTACTAGGGACCCCAAAGAGAATAAGAGGTTCCGATTCTATACTATTTGTATTGTGAGGGGTAGGTGTCGGCACGACACCTTCCTGATTGTTGTGGAGGTGGGAGCTCACTCTTACAACTAATTTTTCAGATTCCCAGTTAGACGCGCTTATAAGATGAGAAGTTCCCTCCATAGACAGCACCAACCTGGTCCTAACCAGACGAGATTCCAGTAGAGTTACCTCCCAGGCACCCACTAAAGCTAGAGAGACCTTATAATCGGGATCTTGAGGTCATCAAGAGTATAGTTCATTGTATAGAGACCCTTCACGTTCTCTCAGTATGGAAGAGTTAGAGGAGATTGACGGGAGAGGAGCAGCCTCATAGCAGAGCCCCAGAGTTTTCACCCATTATCAGAGCCACTTGTGGTACCTAGATCCCTCCCACCGGATGAGGCACTTCTCGTTCAGGGAAACGAGGGGGAATGGCTCCCAAGATCACTGACTCTGGAGTACGTGCCATGGCTGATCGACGACGACGATGAGGAGGATCCTGAGGAGTTCCCCTTCGAGGAGCCTATGGATCAAGTGATGACAGACCTAGCCCCTCTCTTAAGGATACCCCAGTAGGTCCTGCCGGTAGAGCCCCTAGCAATTTACACACCTAAGGGCCTAGTGGATGTTCTAGTATGTCCAAGAGTAATGGTAAGGACTCCCATGGAGTGATACTTAACACGATGTCGATGGGATTATTCTCGAGGATTCCTTTGCCACGTGTTCAGAAGTTACATGTATGGGGAGACAGAGACCTTTAAGGATATGTCGGCAGATGCTTAGAGCTTATTGGTGGAGGCTTATGAGGCTTGCAGTAGTCACGTACATAAGCCAATTCAATCAGATAGTGACCAGCCGCCCATGAGTTTGGTTCCCTCTGAATCATCATACCCTCCGGACATATCTCAGCTAGCTGCCATGTTAGAGGTTCCCGAGTCTCCTTGGTCAAATGAGGACTTCATGGGAGGAGGAGACTAGCTTGGTTATGTTCACTCTGGTTTATGTATTTACTTTTCATATTTTATGTTGGGAGCCCACGTGCCCATTTTATTTCAGATGTATGGACCTGTTGGAACTATCCTATATGTATATGACTCTGTTATATATATGTATGCTATTGCTGATTGTCAAGTTAGTGAATGCAAGAAACAAATCAATAATTACTATGTTGGAGGATGTTAGAACATATATGATGGTTCACATGGAAATAGCAAATAGAAACTGAGTAATCATGTTAGAAAATTACCCATTATTCAATAAAGTAGACTTGAAAAAGAAAAAAACAATAAATGGGTTATGGTTAGGTCAAGTGGGTTATTTGATATAGATCAATAACCATTACATAATTTAATAAAGAAGATACCAATATAGTTGAAGGTTTATTTCATTTGTAAGGGATGATGATGACAAGTATGAAGTTCATGAATGGCCAACCAAGGTTAATATTCATATTTGTAAAAATGAGTGTACTTATAGGAAGTGTAAACTTACTAATATGATTATCTGATTCAGAAGGACCAAGTAATATGATTTTTAATATGATAGGAATCAATTAAAATTTTTTGTTTTTTTATGTAACAAGTATGTCATGTGCCCATGCTTATGCTGTTATTGCCTATAAGGGGAAAATGAGAGTACTGTTGCCATGTTTAGTTGACAATGGCCTTATAGAATGCTACCTACCTATTGGTAAAAAGCAAAGGAGAAAGATATGAGAATGTAAAAGCCAAAGAAGTCAGAAGGAAGCTACCTCAAAATAGCTTGACAAACAACGATCATCATTATATAGAGGAAGGCAAAGTGAAGAGAAAACTCAAGGCTTTTAGATGTAGATAGTATGAGCAAAAGAGGCATAAGCAAACATGCCTAATAACAAAGAAAAAAATAACAAAAAATTTTAACAAAGTAACTACATCAATTCTTGTAACTAGTGGCTCAAAGAGTGTTGAGAATATATATACAACAACCTACACTATCTCAACTACCCATTAACAACCAAGGTTAGTTTGTTACATTCTTAACACTTTCCATAACTATTATATAATAAAACCATTAACAAAATTTATCCATTGTTATGCAACCACCCTTACAAGGGTTGAAAAGACTTACATCCCCTAGGCAGCTGCATAATAAGTTGATTGCACCCTTCAACTGATCCAAAGAAAGAGATAAACTCCTGAACAACCTATAAGAAGAAGTCCAAGGAATATCAGGGGACCAACATCCTCACCACCAACTCAACTTATTGAAGAAGAAAGACAAAAATTAAACATTCGAAAGAGAGAGTCAATAGAATTCATGCCTACCCCAAGACTCAACAAGAAGATCTAAAACTATGAATTTAACTTTGATTATTGTTGTTAGACTTATATGTAAATCCATATCTTATCTATGATTGTTAACAAATTCTTGATAAGTATATTTGATGGTGAAGACTTGATGAGTGTTTTGGTATGGAGGGGTCTTATAGTTTGTATAATATGAAATATTCATGCCAAGTTTAACACGAAAGTTGTAGTAATAGAAAGATGTCGTTCCATAGAAGGGTGATTATCTTTGAAATCTGGACATATGAATTCATTAGACTAAAGATTTTCATTGGTTTTTGAATAAGTTGACAATGAAAGTAATCAAATTGGAAATAACTGATTTTACTAACAGAAGTAGCAAAAATTAGAAATCAAATATGTAAATCTGGGATTGGTTTCATCTATCTCACCTTTTATACACTGTAAAAATCTACATGTATGGAATTTGAAATAATAGTTTTTATGTCACAATCAAAGTCATTTGCATCGATCCCTCAACTACAAAATTCATAAGAGTGATGACAAACCGTTGATCCCTCAATCACTTTAAAATCACTCCAGCATTAACGCTCGATTGTTTAGACGTTTGTTATACTAGATACCATCCCTAGCAGCTAGTGCAACAAGTATTTGATTCAGATCTATTTTCCAAAGTTATTTTCCAATACACTTAAGAAATCCAAAATCAAGAAAATAGTGATCAAGTATTCTCAAGCATGAAGCATAGAATAAAACACAAAAACCATTAATTCTCATTGCCATACATGTAAAAATACAACAACAGTATGTTGGGTTTGAATCGATTACCACCAACCCCAATGAAGAGTTTAGCTACTCATGACTTGCATGTTCCACAAATCAGATTCCTTCAAAGCAAAATAAGAAAGAATGAATATTTTTAGTGAAAAGTATAAGACATAATGTATTGCTACCTTGATGCCTCAATGCCTTGAAATCTTGGAGATCTTTGCTTCTTATAATGAAAATCTCGCTTAAGCTCATCCTAAATTCGCTTAAGCGAGACCCCACTTGGTGATAGTGACATGCAGGAGTGGTAAAAAACATGTAAAGATGGATGTGCTGGGATCGCACCATTGGTCAATAATTTGGTGAATGGCCCATTCTCTCTTGCTCACGCTCAAGCTTAAGGTATTCTAGCTTGAGCGTGTTCACGCTCAAGCATCTGGTTGCCACGCTCAAGTGTGGATGACCCTGATGCTTCTATTTCCATTTCGCTTGGGTTCACGCTCAAGCTCTTCAAGCTTATGCTCAAGCATCTCAATTCCACGCTCAAGCGTTGGGGCCTGATGCTTTCTGTTTCCCTTTACGCTTGAGCGTATAGCTCACGCTCAAGCTTCTAAGATCCACGCTCAAGGTTCTTGTGATCACGCTTGAGCGTGAGGGGGTCCCGATGCTCTAACTTCAATGCACTTGAGCACATATCTCAAGCTCAAGCTCAAGCTTCTTCATACCACGCTTAGGCTTCCAAAAGTCACGCTCAAGTGTGGTGGCTTTGTCCTCTTCAATTCCAAGTTGAAGTTTTTCTTTACTTTTCTGAAACTTTCTAAGATGTTAATAACCATTTTTCATGCATTCAGCATATTTATCACACTTTCAAGATTATTGTTTCATTCCTTCAATTATTAATCAATTTAATTAAATTTTCTAAAAAAAATAGCTCAAATGGTAACATGAAATCAATTCTTAATAACACTTATCAATGATGCACAAAAAATGCTCCATTTGTTTTATGTTGTGCTTAAGTTGAACAACTAAGTATAGTTAATTTTGTAGGTTGTGTTAATAATGTTAGACAATTTAACTTATGAATGATTGTTATATATCATGGGAATGTTTATTTCATCCTTCATATTTTTCTCAAATAATTAAAAATATTACTTTTTATTGATATTGATAAAGAATCAGGAAATTACATAAACATTAAATAAGCATTAGGAGACCACACATGCCATAAATCATAAAGACATTAACCTAAAAGTTGCCTAATACCTTACATATAATAAAGGTCCCTTACCTAAAAAAAAACACTAAGTCCTAAAAAGGTTAATTCCCAATCATGAGAAAAACAAAAGTTGCAATTAAAATTCATTGCATGTGGATTTTCTTCTTCATCTTCTTCATACCCCTCTCAAAGCAAATCCTCAAAGTCCTCATTCAACTTCCATGGTGTAGGCTCACCTTTTTAACTGTATCTCCATAACATACTGGAGTTTTTTTACTTCATCCTTGAAAGCATCTAGATTTTTTTTCAACTTATCCCTCGCCAATGAGTTTAACCTCCTCAACTTCATTTCCAGTTAATCAAATTTAGTATTAACCATTGCTCTCCTTTGGGATTCCCCATCTTCTTCCAAGGAAATATCTTGTTCAGGGTCAAACCAGACAAAAAAATACATGGTAGGGCATCCTACTACATGAAAACATGGAGGCTCATAGCTTTGGGCCATGTATAGTTAAGTTTACACTTCAAAAAGAAAAGAAAAAGGAAAAGGTTCATTTAGCCCTTAAATGTGAACAACTCAAAAACAGTCAACTAGGATTTGTAGAGGTACGAGAAACCCTCAATAGAGCATAATATCCATATTTGTAATACTTCTTTACCTTTTCACCCATGGGAACACCATTCCTTGCTTGTGAGGAAAGATTATTATTGTTCGTTCCTTCCATTTTGTCGTACACATAAGATAAGGGTTAGGGTTCTGAAACTTTGGGACTTGACAATGGCAGATGACAAAGCGAAAAAGAAGCTTTGAATAAGGGTTAAGGATTTCAAGGGTTAAAAGGTGGACATTTTTAAATGTTACACATGGTCATAGAAATAGGTGCATTTTGTGTTAATTGTGGCTCCGAGATGGCTTAACACATGCCACTTAACATAACACATAAGCCCAAGTTAACATCTTTGTGACTTAGTTAACTGTTGGGGACATAATGACCCGAAGGAATCAAGATACGGGGAATGACAATTTAATTTTTGAAGACTTTTTAAAGTAAGAAAAAATGATTCCAAGCGATTGACTTAATTACCTAACTTGTTGATTAAGAAATATAGTTATTTAAATTAAATGTTTAGACTAGTCATCTATAAATATTATTGTTTTAAAATTATTGTTAATATTCATGAAGAAAGAGAAGTAAATTTATTATAGTTCAGGAAATGTTTGGAATGCATGTGAAAAAAATTTATTTTCATAAGTATATATTTGAATAATCCATTATTGAAATAATCAATTGTGACCAAATCCATGTGAATGTTTGGATTTTTGAAAAAAATCATTTGAATGATTTGCTTTGTTTAGATTCTGTTAGAATTTTTTTGAAGTTTAAAATTACTAAAATAAAAAAAAGAGCAAAATGAAGATGGTGGTAAAGAAGAGATGCATGGGGTATACTTAGAAAAAGAAGGAAAAATACAAGATTGTTTAAATTAGATTCAAGTAGAATCTAAAAAAAATAGATCCTGATTATAATTATATTTTCCTTATAAAAATAATCTTGTTGATTACACTATAGTTTTTAAAAGAAAACTCAAACATAAATGAATAGTGAAAAAGTACTTTTCCTGAACACTAAAAATATAAATTATAATTTAAACAACACGCAATCATTAATATGAAGAGGAAATTTAAGTAATAAGGGTATGCGTTTGAAAAAATGATAAATGCACATTGTAAATTAAAAATGACCTTATAAAAAAAATAAAATACTTAAAAAAGGTCATATAAAAGAGAAAAATGGGGTATTATGAAAAGGTTATCTTAAGCTTAATTATTATAGTTGAGTTTACGTGATCTAAAGTTGTAAATTTTTATAAGAATACATATAATCACTTCGTCACATAAATAAAAGTATATGAATAAATTTAGCACTATCTAGGGATTACACCCACCTGAGTTTAGTAGGGATGTCAACGGGGCGGGGCGGGCACGAGTACCTCTTTCCCGCTACCCGTGCCCGCGGATAAAAATAAAATCCGTGCCCGCCCGTTACCCGCACGGGTACCCGTTTTACGGGTTTTTTCGGTAGTTACTACCCACAGGTATCCACGGATATTCACGGGTACCTAATTAAAATAAAAAAATCAAAAATAAAAATATAAAAACATTAAAATAAATTACAAATTAAATATCTAGCCTTAGGAAATACCAAAAAGGCCCACTAAATATAATTATATATTAATAATAATAAAGGGTATTAATATAAATTTTTATATATGGGTACCCGCGGGTACGGATATCATTATATCCGTACCCGTGCCCGTTTCTTAACGGATAGTACAAAACCCGCACTTCTTCCTCCACGGGTACCCATACCCGCGGGTTTTTATACCCGTGACGGGTTTTTATCCACGGGTACCCGCGGGTGTGGATATTTTTGACCTCCCTAGAGTTTAGGCAAGGTACTTGTGTTTTAAAAAATTACTTATACATGTCTCTATACCTCTATGCGTAACAACTTCGATCTTTAACCACATATCTTTTAGGTACCTAAATAGTTATACCCGTACCCATTACCTGCATCTTAATTAAATAAAGTCATTACTTCATATGATTATTTTAAAATATAATTGGTGAAATAGTTAAATCCAAACATAACTAAATTCAAATAAATTCAAATAATATTGTAAAACATAGTATTTTAATTAAATCCAAACACAACTAAATCCAAATACCATTATTGTAAAACAAAGTCTTCTCGTTAAATTCAAATAAACCATTGATAACTTAGTATACAGATTATCAACCTCCTTAACCAATCTGTATATGTATGTATAAAAGTCAATATTGCTTAACTTAAACCGCTGAAAAATAAACCTTTAGTGGTTTTTAACTGTAAAAAATTTATGTCCTACCATAGTTAGAAAGCTTGTTTTAGTGGTAATTTAAATTAGCAATAATTGCCACTATAGGTTATTACCTTTTGCAGCCCATTACCTGGGCCTTTACCGATACTCTTTACAATTGTCAAGATTCATACTTTCATTGAACCTATATTCAACAACTATTTTCACCAAAAAAAAAAACCAACTATTGATCAGTTGTTGGTAAAACATTTTGTGGCCATATTTAAGGCTACAAAAGCCTTAATAATTTCCATTAAAAAAATCTTTTTGTAGTAGTTACGTTATCAGAATACAAATTTCTGAACTAATCCATATTACTATTTTCGGAGGTGATCAAATTATAATTTCCAGTTTCACATTGTGTTATTTTAGCAAAGAAAAAATTAAGGATGGATGGTGCAGGGAGGAAAAAAAAAAACATGAAAGGAAAATGCCAGGAAGAAAAAATCCTATTTTTGGCCCAAACTTTAAATTTTATACTTCAATTTGGGCTTAAAGCAACCGTGAGAGAATGTGGTTACGCGGCCCAACCACTAGAGCCATAGTAGGCGCAACCAGCCACGATCACCTACCATAATTATGGTGAGCATGTTGACCAAAAATAAATAAAGAATTGTGAGTTGCTGAAAAAAAAAATCTAAAAATTAATATTAATTTTTTATCTACACAATTAAAACTAAAAACCAAACACCCCTAAATTACAGTTTGCGGGGACTCAGTCGACATTCAAAGTAAAGAGCCTTGTCTTAATCTCTGTCTTTTCTTTCCCCTTGGGATACCGATAAACATGTTTTTGTCGCTGTTGGGTATATGAATAAGGTACTATGCTATGATATGAAGTTGGAATATATTCTCACATTATTCTAAAATAAAAAACAAACTGCAATGAGTTTAGATTCTTTAATCTCTACCAATGGAAACCACATTTCACATATATTAATGGCCATGGAAAATTTATGAGTAAGGTTTCATTTGGGTGGCCCCTATCTTTTTTGGATGCATCCAGCGAGGTTCTTAATTTAGTGTTTGTCCTAGAATCTTTCATATAGTTTATGTTTGATGCTCACCCTACGTACCCTATCTGAGCAGAAGAAACAAATTATGTGCCTATTGATGGAATTGGAAACCCTATTACTGGTTCTTCAAGAAACCACAATAACAAATTAGAATCGAGTCAAAGATGATTCTTCAATTAACTGAGAAAGTCTAGATCACATTTCTCGTTGTTAAGCATATCATATGAGTTGACAATGCATATAGACTTTAAAATTTAAAACAAAAAAATAACATGGTTTTTCAGTTTGGGTACGTCTGTGTACTCTTAGGACATTATTATTGAAAATAACGTTGAATTGCCCTAAAACCAGAAACGAACTGCGCGCCACTGATATTTTTTAATGGAAAATTGCATTTCTAAATTATTAATCAACTGAAAAATGTTTGGAAGACACTTCTTAGCTAAAGTACTTCTCGATAGATAGATAGATATAGAGGACTCATAAGTAAGAGATGCAATACAGTATATATAGGATTAAAAAAATAATAGCAGTTGATTTCATTCCTTAATCATATATATATATATATATATATATATATATATATATATATATATATATATATGTGTGTGGATTTGATTCTTGTTATTAGGAATGGAGCCATATTCCGTAATTATTTACAACTGTTTAGTAGAAATTGAATTTTTAGATATTAGTCATTATTTCCAGTGTAGTTAAAATCCCGATTTTGATCGCAAAAATCGCGATTCTACGATTTTGGAGGAGGAAAACGATTCGAATCGTCCCTAGAATCGTAAATGTGCATGAATCGCACTAGAATCGCGATTCTGGTCCCTAAAATCGTGAAAAATCGCGACTTGCGATTCTAAAGGAGGCCCATTTTGCCCTAACCCGGTTTTAAAAATTGGGCCTGACCCGCGTACCTGGAAGTGACCCGCGAAGCTTCTGAGGAAAAACTGCATTGCCTTCACCTTCTTAGGCCACGCAGATCCTTTCCCTGGCCGCACATCATCTTCTCCGTCGAGCAGCCACCGTGTCGTCCTCTTCCCTTACCGTGCGACATCTTCTTCTCCGTCGAACACTGAGGCGTCGGTCTTCTTCTCCGTCGAACTCTGAGGGAGGCCACGCGACGCGATTTCCTCTCTGTTTTCGCGATTCTTCTTCCTTCACACTCCATTTCGTGCTCTGTTTTAGGTAGGCTTCTGATTTTTCGCACTCCAGTAGCAAGCCTCCTCCTGATTTTGTGCTCTGTTTCTCGCATTCCATAGCAGGCCTTTCGTGCTCTGTTTTTCATTGGTTTCTCTGTTTTTTCAGTTTTGTTTTCAGTGTGTGGTGGTTCAGGCAGCAACTCTGATTTAGTTGTTTGTTGAACAATGGTGGGTGGCAGCAGCTCTGGTGGCACTGGTGGTGGTAATGCAGGCAGCGGCAGCGGCAGCAGCACTGGTGGTGGTTCAGGCACTGGTGCTCCTCCTGCTGCCTCTACAACTGTGGCTTCCGCAAAAGGCAAAGGAGCAAGGACGGATCCAGCTTGGAAGCACGCTGTTGCAATTCCGGGAAGCACAAAAATTAAGTGCAAATACTGTGAGAAGGATTACTCGGGGGGGGGGGGGTTTCGGATGAAGCATCACTTGGCTCAAACGAGACAAAATGTTGAGCCTTGCATAGCTATGCCTGATGATGTGAAAATGGACATGTTGCAGCTTGTGAGTGCATCTCAAGCAAGGTTGTTGAAAAAAACCGCAATGGTCATGGATGTTGATGATAACATCATTGAACTAGCTACCGGTAAAAGAAAGATCATTGAGGAAGTGGAAGATAACAAGGTACTTTTCAAGAGAGGGGCAGCCCAAACAACCATTAATGCAATTTTTAAGAAGAGTTTGAAGGAAGATGCGCACCAGGCGATTGCTCAATTTTTCTACAATAATGTAATTCCGTTCAATGCGGTAAGGAGTAAAGAATTTACTAATATGTGTACGCTAATTGCACAACATGGGAAGAACTTCGCTGCCCCTTCCTATCATGATATTAGAGTTAAGTATTTGAAAAAAGAAGTGAAGGCGACAATGGATGTTATTGATCAACATAGACATGTTTGGAAGGAAGTTGGGTGCACAATAATGACTGATGGGTGGACAGATAAACGAAGGAGAACATTGCTGAATTTTTTGGTAAACAGCCCCAAGGGAACTGTGTTTTTAAAGTCCATTGATGCTTCTCACCTGACCAAGACAGCTGATGCCATATTTGAGATGATTGATGAGGTGGTGGAGGAGGTTGGTGAGGACAATGTGATTCAAGTTGTGACTGATAATGCAGCAAACTACAAAGCTGCTGGAGCATTTTTGATGGACAAAAGGAAGAAGTTATATTCGACTCCGTGTGCCGCACATTGCATTGATTTGATGTTGGAGGATTTTGAGAAGAAGATACAGTTGCATTCAGAGACAATTCCAAGGGGGAGAAAGATCACAACCTTTATCTATTCAAGAAGTTCTCTTATTTCCTTGTTGCAAACCTTCACGAAAGGTCGAGAATTGGTGAGACCTGGTTTAACTAGATTTGCTACATCCTATTTAACTTTGGGGTGTCTTCTTGAACGTAAGAGTGATTTGATGAGAATGTTCACATCACAAGAATGGAAGGATAGCAAGTTTGCCAAAACAAGAGATGGTCATCTTGTGGAGGAAACTGTGTTGGATAGGTCATTTTGGAAGGATGTCGCAACTTGTTTGAAGGGTGCATATCCATTAGTGAAGGTTCTTCGCTTGGTTGATTCTGATGAAAAGCCGACAATGGGATTCATTTATGAAGCGATGGACCAAGCTAAAGAGAAGATTCAAGAAGCTTTCAAGGGTGTTAAGAAGAAGTAAGTAAATTCAACATTCATTTAAATTGGATAGATAGCTATATATGAAAACTAATTCAATGAATTATTTTTTTTAGTTACCAACCTTTGTGGGATATCATTGATGAAAGGTGGGATAAACAGCTTCATAGACCTTTACATGCTGCTGGCTATTTTCTTAACCCTCAAATGCAACATAGTGATGGATTTAAGGCTGATTTAGAAGTGAAACGTGGCTTATTTGATTGCTTGGCAAGGATGGTGCCGGATATTGAAGAACAAGCCAAAATTGATCTTCAGATTGATTCATTTAGGAAAAAGGAAGGGAGATTTGGTTGTTCTTTAGCTAGAATAAATTTGTTAAAGAAGACTCCAACGGATTGGTGGAATACATATGGAGATGAGTATCCAGAGTTGATGCAGTTTGCCATTCGCGTATTAAGCTTGACATGTAGTTCTTTAGGATGTGAGCGTAACTGGAGTGCCTTCGAGATGGTAATCTTTCTAAACATACTACATGTTTTTTATAATTAACAAGTAGCTTATAAGATGAGAATTTATTTGCTTGTGTTTAGGTCCACACAAAGAGGAGAAACCGATTGGCTCAAAAAACAATGAATGATCTTGTTTTTGTCATGGCCAATTCAAAATTAGCCAAAAGGAAGAAACCTAAGAATGCATCCACATCATTAACTATACATGAAGTTTCGTCAGATGATGAGTGGATTATGGAAGATGATGGGAGACCAATGGTGGATGTAGATGATTTAGAGTTGCCTGATGAAGAAGCAAACGTGGCTGAAGAGAACCAAGACCAATTTGGACAGAATTTGGAAGATGAAGTTGATGGACCTGAAGATGAAAATGAATATCTGGATCCTCTTGATCATGATGATTTTGTGCTGAATTTGTTGGATTAGATTATTATTATGTTTAAATTCATGGATGTTTATGTTTGTTTTATGGATATTTGTGTTTTATGGATGTTTATGACAATATAATTATGAATTCACTTGCATTTGTGGGAATTTTTATGCATATATATGAATACATATTATTTTTTATTTATATATAGGAATCTTTAAAATCTTACGATACGATTTACGATTTTACGATTTACGATTTTTTGGACCCCCAACGATTCAACCTAGAATCCCGATTTTAACTACCTTGATTATTTCTATGATGGATACCTAGAGAAATAATAATAATAAAAATAATAAGATAAACTAGAAATATGAGAGTGTTAAATTAATTCCGTTTTCTATATGAATTCCTATTTCTTTTTAATATGTGTATATCATGAAAAAACCTACTTGCGCTGACGATGAAGGCATAATTATAAGATGCATATGAATTCTATGCACACTTCAAAATCTAATGCTTGCCACTGCTGCTGCAATTAATTGAAACACTATGTTTGGGCCATATAGAAAACAATGAAAATGTCAACTAATTTCACATGTGGCTTAATCCACCTCTCGTTTTGTGAATATATGACTGTGAACAGAAAATTACAGTTGCACATATATAATTTGTTTTCTTGATACAAATGCAAGTAAGATGCAGGAATCTAAAATCACGCACGATCTCATTTTTTGGAATTTAGTTAATGGAGCATCCCATTTTACAAACATTCTATGGAAAATAATCTGCCATGTGAGTTTTGACAAACCTTATAGCTAGCAGCGATGTCTAAGATTTGATTTTAAGTTAGGTATCTAACTTATATCGGTTAGTTAGAAGTAAATTCTAATTTATTAATTAAATAAAATCTAAAAATATTTTTAATAGTATGCTAAATTAATACTGTAATTGGATGACCAGTTAGTCAAATCTTATTTTCGGAATTGAATTGCCAAAGACATACATAACAGACTCACGTGAAAAAATAAACAAGGTAAAAGGCACAGATTAAACTTTCAATAAATAAAGGAGCGATGTAAATAGTTGTAGCCTTGAAAATGTCTCCACTCCACATGAAGCTATATTTATAGCTATGAGCCTATAAAGTTTCAGACCATGAGTATTATTAGATGCTGACAAGGATAGGAGATTTCTTCCAGTTGTAATATCACCATGCAGCAAAGAAAACAAATAGAAATGATAGCTAAATACAAAATCTGAATTGGGGTATAAGCAAAGTCATGTGTGTGGAGTGGTTTATCACCGAGGAACAATTTTTCAATCAGCATTAAAGTCCTAACTAAATCCAAGCTAATTGGATGCAACTATTAGCTAACTAGGCCATGCATGATGATCATTAGCCCAGTTTAGGAGCACTTGCAAGAGTTTCTAGTGGTAGATTATTCAGCTCTTTTCCACACAAAAAGGAATTACACTAGGTGGAAATAACAGGGGTTTAACATTGACTTTTATGAAGTTCAGTGAATACAATTACACATTAATTAACATGTTTAGCCTTGACTTCAATTAATTAACTAATGGCGAGTTGTTCAACTCTTTACCCCTTTTGGTTTAGCAGTCACCTCAATATGATGATTTTATATGTAGAAATTTACTCAGATATTACTCTCATCATTAGCTAGCATGGTAGGCTTTTCATATAATATTCTCTCTGATACTATATATCTTTGACATTTCATTATAATTGCCATTTATATATGTAGCCAACTTTAGTTTGCTGCCATCGCTTTTTTGTTAACCTTTTTAATTGTTTTTCATATGATTGTAGCCATGAATTTGAGTGTTGCTAGTTGCAATCACTTGTTTATGCTCTTAATTAAAAGTTATATGTAGTCTCTGGGTAATTTAAATCCTACATGGAATTGATAGCATATGTAAGCAAGTGTGCATTAAGAGGGTCGGGTTTCAAACATATAGTTTATTTTGAGTATACTAATCAAATGTATAGTTTATTTTTACCCTTAGGAGAAAAATGATTTAGGCCATTCTCAATTGTGGCAGTAGTAGCCCAAAAAAATGCATATTGACATTAAAAAATATTCAAAAACAATTTAAAAAGATAAATGTATAAATTTACAGTTGAATTTCCTTAATTCGATTAAAATAAATATAAAACCAAACTTGATTATACTTAACCAAACTAAATTATTTTTAACTTGATAATCCCCCCAAATCTAACCATATACCTTTTTTTTATTCGTTTTTTCGACTCTGAGTCGGTTTGGACCAAAAGTTGTTGTAGCCATGATTTGAGTGTTTAAAGTTGCAATCAACTATGTGTGCTCCTATTAACTAGCTTGGGTTATTTAAATCTAATGTTGCGCATGTATGATTGATAGCATATAAGCGTGCATTGCTTTTGATTTTCGTTTATTTATGTTTCGCATGCATTTCTGACATTTTTTCTACCAAAACAATATATTATTTGAAAGCAACTAGGAGAAAAGTATATCTCTTTTCATTCATTTGAGTTTATCATATAGAATGTATACACATTGAATATATCATAATAATAATAGGAAAGTAACTAATTAAGGAAACAAAGAAAAAAAATTCCTATAACCTTGCAATTTACAGCTGTGTTAACACTCTCTCTCAAGTTAGGGAGTAAATATCTTTAATCCTTAACTTGTTAATGTAACATCCCGGATAATTATAGAAAATTTTGTGAAGTGGAAATGTTTAAAAAATTATTTTTAAGAATTTATTGGATATTTTAAAGAATTATTGGTTTAGTATGAAAGGTGTGATTAGAAGAAGAGAGGTTTAATTAAAATCATTAAAGAAATTGTAAAGGAAATGGAGAAATGACCGGTTAAAGAGGTCACCGGTTGGAAGTGACCGGTTGAGAAGGTAACCGGTTGCCATGAGTTTAAATAGAGGTTTCTCTCTCTCTCAATCATTCATTTCTACGAGAACCTTCTTCTTCTTCTTCATCTGTTTCTCTTCTTCCTTTCCTTCCTTCATTGTTGCGAGCTGCATGCTTTGAAGGGAGGCCCCTTTTGCATCAAACCTTGAAATAGTTACATAGTCGTGACAGTGGTTTCAAGGTGAGTTCTTTGGACCGTTTAAGTTTATTATCTTATCCCTTTCATTTCTTTTCTGGACCGAATGGTCATGCATGTGGAGGTACTGTTCCGATCTCTACTCCTCTTGGCTGTGAGCCTTAAAGTGGCCCTTTAACTGTGTGAGTGGTGGTGCGATGTAACGTGTTTCATGTTCCAAACCCGTAGGTGGTGGAACAAACACTGTGGAACGCTTAAAGAAGTTGTTGCTGGAATGGAGGTGGAACTGTGAACCCAGAAATTGTTGAAGCATGGAACAGAGGTAAGGGGGGTGTTCGGGTTATAATTAATTAGAATAGGACATGTTGTGAGTCCGAGTCATTAAATTGATTGTGAAAATGGTAAGAAAATATTACTGAACGAAAATGGTATGTGTATGTGTATGCATGTGAGTATGGACACCGATTGGTTGAGGATCGTGTGTGGCTTGATTGAGTTTGAAATACATGTTGAGATAAATTGAAGTATATAGTGGCTTGTGTTGATGGGTTGGCAAGTAGGCCGCCCGACTGGTGATCATATGTCAGTTCTAACATTTGTGCATGAAATTGATAACGTTTTAATTATATTGAGTTATATATATTATGCCTGAGATACTCTGTATACTGTTGAGGGCGAGGAGTGGTCGCCGGTGCGTTGCACGAGCAAGGAGCGGCTCCTGACAGGCTTCCAGTAAAAGGATGGTATGATTATGTTATGTGATTGACTGTGTGATGGATGAGCTTGACAAGTCGGTCGCCCTGTATTGTGAGCACATACCAGTTTCTGGTGGTTGCATCTGTTTTGTTGATGATATGTGATTATCTGGTGTGGGACGGCCGACGGTATGTATTACCCTATTTTTGGCTTCAGTGGTCAAGTCGGACCCAGTTAAGCTACTCAGAGGTCTTTGACCCAGTGGTTGAGGGGGAGCCAAGTCGGGCTCGGTGAACCAAGTCGGGTTCACGAGATGTCAAGTCGGACTCCCAGCTGAAGGCCAATCCTTTAGTATCCGGATACTAGGCGTCAACTTTTATCTGAGAGTCAGTTGTGATAATTGATGAATTATTAGTTATGATGTGTAGATTTGCCGAGTGAAATTTGTTATATTTGCCGAGTGAAATTTGTTATATTTGCCGAGTGAAATTTGTTATATTTACCGAGTGAAATTTGTTATATTTGCCGAGTGAAATTTGTTATATTTGACGAGTGAAATTTGCTATATTTGCCGAATAAAATTTGTTATATTTGACGAGTGAAATTTGTTATATTTGCCGAGTGAAATTTGTTATATTTGCCGAGTGAAATTTGTTATATTTGCCGAGTGAAATTTGTTATATTTGTCGAGTGAAATTTGTTATATTGGCCGAGTGTGGATTATTATGTTTACCGAGTATGATGTGCTGTATCTGCCGAGTGTGAAATGTTTTACTCGTCGAGTGCGAAATATTGTAACTGCCGGTGTGAATTAATTACCGAGTATGATGTATTATAATTGCCGAGTGTGATTTGCAAAGTGATGAAAATGTAATCGGACGAGACTTATATATATATAATTTGTTAATTTCCGTTCTAGATTAATTATGATGCCAAACACTCACCCTTGCTGTTGCTTTTAATTTAGTAACCAGTGACAGGGAGGAGGTCGGAGCCCTGGAGACGCGCCAAGCGGGAGATCGATGCCAAGGCCCGAGTGGTTTTGAATAAATTGTGTAATATACACACACATATATATATATATATATATATATATATATATATATATCTAATGAGTTTTCCGAGTGTGTGATGCTATATGTTGTGTGTGGAACTAAGTGTGAATCGGTTTGCTATTGAACGAATGTGAATTTATGTTGTTAGATGATTGGTATTAATTTTCACGAGTGCTTGCTGTAGCAGAGTCCATTACCGGGCGAATCTTGCCCGAGCTGATTTATTCTTGCCCGAGCGAGGAACGAGGGGAATGTTCCGAGTGAAGAAAGAGTAGACGTTTCTGAGTGAAGAAAGAGTAGAGTTCTTCCGAGTGAAGGTGAAAATGTTTCTGAGTGACTTATGCCTGGGAGAGCCTCTTCTGAGTAAAGTTAGAGTATGTTCCGAGTGAGGATACCCGAGGGAACCCTTTCCGAGTGAAGAAAGGTTAGATTGTTCCCGAGTGAGCTATGACCGAGCTAACTATTCCTGAGTAAAGGTTAGAAATGAGTCAAGTGTGGTATACCCGAGTGGCTGAAAGTAGAGAGTTTTCCGAGTGAACCTTTTCCGAGAGATGTGAGGTTAAGCTGTTACCGAGTGAGGGATAACCGAGTGGACCTATTTCCGAGTGAAACCCGACTTGTTGGCTTTCTTTGTATGTCTGTTTCACTCGGGTTTAATGTGTGGCATTCGCTCAAGCGAGTCGGCGCTCGCTTAAGCGACCCTCTCGGATTTCGCCTAGCCGATCAGGGTCTCGCTCAGGCGAATGACCTTCATGCCTTCGTTTCTCTTCCGTTGTTTCTAATCAACTCTATCTTATTAATGTATTTATTTCCGATCGGATATTATTTTGTGTACGCTCTTATTATTCTGAATGTACTTAAGTGAATACTATTTTATATTAGGACCGTGATGAATCATTTCCGATCGGTTATTATTTTTGGTATGTTTAAGAAAAGTAAACATTATTTTATATTAAGGCCTAGATTTTTATTAAACGTGAAAAATTAGTTTGAGAAATGATTAAACGATTGTATTAAATGGTAAATCGACTTGGGATGTCACAGTTAAGAGAGCTGTCGAATCCTCTAGATACAACCTTGGTCATTATGTCACCAAGTTCTGGAAAACTGATAATCTTGTCATATGGGTTCTGCTTGATGACATTTCTGTCCGCATCAACATGCTTCGTTTGCTCATGTTGTGTGGGATTTTTTGATATTTCAATGGCCAATTGATTATCAGAATGTAGCTTAATGGTTGTGTTTGCTTTGTACCCTAATTCTGTCAGTAATCTTCTAAGCCATAAATAGTTCACACATCCCATGCCTCTCCATTCTACTCCAATGCTTGTTATCCAAAAAAAAAAAACTCCAATGCTTGATCTTGAGACTTTCTTTTGCTTCAAGCTCCTCCAAGTTATTAAATTCCCACCCACTAGAGTGAGATACCCAGTTGTGGACTTTTTATCTGGTTTTGTCTCAGCCCAATCTGTAACGCTAGTATTAAAAATCTTAGAGTAAAGTTTTCGTATTTTTAAGATTTAAATTATCCATTAAAAAGTCTAAAAATAATAAAATAATAAAATAATAAGGATAATTAAAATAAATAATTTAATATTTCCCCATTAAATAAAATATATAATTATTAAAATAAACATCACATATTAAAATTAATGTTAATAATAATATCATTAATCAACCTACAAATAATAAATAGAGGCAAAACAATAACGATAAAAGAAATGATAATTTGAATTAATACAATTAAATAATTAAATAATATAACATTTCCATTTTATAATAAAAAATAACTAATTAATCACACATCATGTATCAATATTATCAATAGTGTTATTAATAAGACAAGAAATAAAATATCAAACAAATAATAATTAAGCAAAGAAAAGCAAATAAACAATTAATAAAAATAAAAATAAAAAAAGAAGGAAGAAAGGTGATTTCACATACGCGTACAGTGACAAGAGATTAATGGTCCAGGATTTTTTACAGCGGACTAAAACCGGTGTGGAAAGCCGTTCGGTGTTGAAAGAGTGCTAAAAACAAAGGGATTAGAGGGACCTTTTACACCTGTTGTGTAACAAGGTGTAGAAGCCTGATACAACAGGTGTTGAAACTATTTCCTAACAGCACCTATTTTATGTAGATTTTTCATAAAAATTGAACTTCTTACCCCCAAAAACAATGCAAATAACCTCTAAATGCCACTACCTAAAACACATTATTTATGGCGTGTAGGAACAATCCACACATCAAAATTCTGAGATTTGATCGACTTATGCACAAAACGCGTTTTTACCATTAAGAGCCTAAAACTATGCATTTGGCTAGTCAAATCAACTCGGATTGAGCTATTCTAGTTCTTATGCGTTTCAAATCATAATTACTAACCAGTGACCTATCTGAGGGTCCCAACCATAGATTGCAATATGGCCTATCTAGTTCCCTATTTCAGCCTAAAATCGCCATTACTCACAACCTTACTCATGATTTACAAACTGTCATATTTCCATCGACTCAACCATATCATTCATCATCCTATCATCATCATACATGTACATTAATTCGTCACAGAACCTGCCCATATTACTCACACGGCCATGCAATGCAACAATTCCCTGGTTATCAAATGCAATGCACCATAAGCACATGGATCCATCCATGGTATTCAACATACAACATCATCATCTATATACAACCTAGGAAGCAATAGTTCATACATCAAAGATTATACAGGTCTACTAACATATATACATACATCAGCTACATCAAAATAGACATATATACAACTCACATACACACGGATGAGCCAACCAAAGCTTACTACATCAAAATACTACATACGAATGTATAAATGTACAGCTCCTCGCCCAACAACTCCTCAATATTCATCAACTTTGTCTAAATCCACTAAAAAACAACAACAATTATAGAGGTGAACATGCTATATGTTAAATGACAGCTACTGGACCGTATCCCATCCTACCTAATCCACATATTACATATCATTCCATTTCATAATTTAAGTTTCATACCATATAACACTGTCATTCAACATGATTCACATATAACCAAATGTTCACAATATCAAGCAATCATATAAGCTATCTCAAGCTATACAACATGCAGGTATCATATACCAAAGAATATAAGCTTACGGATCTGATTAAACATGAATAATATCACATTGTTACTACATAGAGACTCTCAGCCATAGATCCATCATTGTTAGATCTCAGCTGATCTGGTCATTTTACAGGTACTAAACTGTTTGCCCATACATAGAAAGCTACCACTCTTAGTGACAATGGTAGTGTTGCGGGCTAACCTTGAGTCCCACTCAAAAGGCTTGCCTTGAATCCCACCCAAAGTCTTTCATAGCATTTATGCATGTAATTATCAATGAATGGTTAAATTCTCATCTAATCATCATAATTATTTCTCAGATAATAAACATCTCATGCTAAAGTTTCAAATACCAACTTACTCACCTTTTAATCATTGGTTTGCATTTCATGCAATCTAATGAAACAACTATAATGGACAGGCTTACCACTAAAATTATCAGTTCATAGCATAACGCATAAAGGTATATCATTACACATCAGCAATCATATAACACAATCATCACAATTCATGTTAAATCGTATTAATTCACCATACCGTAATTCATTCACATATCAATATGCCTCTAACCCATCCATAAACCATAAATTTAAAATTTAAATGCTCTCCCTACCTGGATTCCTACGCCTGAGGAGTCACGGAACATAATCCAACATTATCCAATCACCTCTAATCATAAAACCGCCCACTGAATCACAATCTAACGATTACTATAATTACCATTTATGCAATTTAATATCATACTCGTTACTAACTTTGCATTTCAGAGCAAGGCTCACTAACACATAATTATTTTGATAGTTTCCAATTTACCAAATATCTCTGACACTCTCTGATTACAAGTTCAATCAAGAAGTCCCAAATCCAATAATTCCTAATTTAACAATAATACCAATTTTTAATACTTACAATGCCATCGATTCTTAACTTCAGAGCCTAAACAATTAATCCATGATTAATTCAATAATTTTTGACTCACCAAATCAAGTCGCTGCTTGTTGTAACCTTACTCCGCAATAGCCCCAAATCTGCCTGACTTCGTAACAACACCGAAACTGCCCCAAAACATCACATAGTCATAGGATTCAAAGGATTTTAGCTTGATTTTGGAAAATGGGACCAATCACAGCATTGGGTGTTAACTTCCACTTACTTGAATGAAGAGAAATGAAAACCCCAAGATCAGCCAAGCTAACCCCAATGTGAAATGGCTTCCAAAGCTTCTAAATTCATAAATTATAGAAATTAGCAAGCGAGGATGAAGAGGAGCTAAAATCAAAGTTTGGGCTCATGAACCTACCTTGAGATTGAGGAGAATGGAGCTCCCTTCAACCTGTCAATGGCTACCGTGGGAATGGTGAGGAAGAAGGAGACTAAAGCTTGGTTTGATTTGAAGAAATTGATGAGGATGATGAATGGAGAAAGAGATGGAGCACGCAGGTGGAAATGGCATAATGACTTTATTTTTGCTTTACATATGCACGGAAGAGAGTGTTTGTGAGAGAATGAATTTTGCGGTTAAGGAAATAATAATAACAAGTTTTGTTCCCTTTCTTCTTAACCATTAATTAGCAATGATATCAATTAAAAAATTAAAATGGGATGTTACACAATCAAAGTTTAAGTAACTTTATACTTCTAGATGGTCATTCTTAAAATATAGTAACCCTTTTTCCTGGTGAAGACTTCAAATACTGTAACATCCTAAGTTTTAGGAATTTAGATATAATTAATTCATATTAAATGGGAAAAATAGACCAAATAAAAGAGTATCCAAAATTCTAAAATTTTCCCCCAAATTACCCATTTAGTTAACTTATAAATTTTCCCCTTTCTCATCCTCTTTTGTGCGTGAAACAGACCTTGGCAGCTTTGTGTTCTTCTTCTTCCCCTTCAATTTCCCTCCACCATACCATACCCCCTATCCGCCTACCAAGGTCGAATTCTATTCCAAGGTTTGTGCATGTGAATTACTACTCTATCTTTCTTGATTTTATATGCGTATGTGTTGATGGATGGGCTTTCTTTCTCTCTTAGTATTCAGACCCAAGGTAGCCATTGAAGGAGACACCTAAGCTCGGATGGTCCATTATGACTCCTATCCGACAGTTTAAGGTAAGACCCAAAACTTAACTCCCATCTCCTTCTTCTCTTGGACATAGCGGTTTATTTCATGCAAGTTAGGTGTTAAAAATCCATTTAATCATAGTTGGGCAGCTTGTAAGAATTTAATTTTGGAAGTCAACAATCATGTTTTTGAGTCAAGACACCGATATATGAGGATGTAAGGTAAGGATCCATGTTCCATAAAATTTTCAGCATCGAGATAACTTTCCCAATGTGCTTAGCTGCTGAATTTCTATGCATTGGTTAGGGAACAACTTTTGAAGAGTTTGGTTTCTTCTAAAAACCAGCCTTTTGAATCATTGGTCCTGGACCCAAGTATGCTAGTCTATTGCAATTCTTTTAGCAAAGGAAACTTTTCTACCTAGTGTATATCTGGTTTTTTTAATTCTTATAAAATCTGTTGGAACACAGGAGGTGTTTGTGCAGGTAGATCAAGTTTCTAAGATTAAGTGGCTGTAGTAAATGCAGACTTTTACCTTATCTAAAGAAAACTTGGAAGAAGATCTAACTCTAATATGTTGAAAATTGATAGGCCAACTTCTGAACTTGGAGGTTATGCTTCATAATATATTAAGATTTTTTTTATATATAGACCTGTATTAAAAGTTGTATGGTAGTTATTTTTCTATTAATTTCCTATAAAGTTACAAGTCTATTTGAATGTGAGTGTCATAGTCATCTATAGGCAGTGTTATAGACTTTTAAAAGAAATAGTGTTAGATTGTTATTCGTTGTGTTTTGGAGGAAATTCCTTGTTAAGGAGAAATCTAGTGTTTGTAAGCATTTAAATATGGTCTAAAAACCATAACCATATTGTTCCTATTTTAGTTAAGAATTCAGTGTGGTTATTGCTTGAGTTCAATAAAAACCTTATCAAAATTTAAAGAAAATTGAAGTTTTTCTAGTCTCATGAATATATTTTGATTGGGCAACCTGGGCTCTGTTGGTGTGCGTATTGATCAAATGCATGTGAGTGTTGTGTTTTATTGATAGTCAACCGCAAGCGCACGAGGTATCGAAGTAATAAAAAGATATCGTTCCCACAAGGATTGTGCCCAAGTACTAGTTATAACGGTGGTTCAATTATCTAGTAAATCGATTAAAATGAATTACTCAAACGATTTTAAACAGTAAATCATAAAATAGGAAATTCAACCTCTTTTGTAAAAGAAAATCAGAGCAAGTTTGGGAAATTGAATCAAAGGTAAATCTTGGGGTATTAAGAGTTCATATGTTAGTATCAAAATTAAAGGTTACTCGCCTATCTAATTATATGATTTCGTTCCTAAGGCAAATTCCCCTAAGTTAATTAATACCTTTCTCTCAAAAGCCTATTAACGTGCCTAATTCCCAAAGAACCGCGTTTAATTTGTTAATTAGACCCTTTACGTTCTATGGAAATTTGATTAACCCTCAAACAATTTTGCTTACCGTCGTAAATCAAAATCATAGGTTCAATTTAGGTATTTTTGAATTACATGTCAATCTCTCGATTACCCATATAATTTGTGATCATCTACGCTTATCTCTAAGTCTTGCAGAAGCATTAGGTATACATAAATTGAATAGAGATTGAAATCACATAAATTAGAATGTGAAGAATAATTAATTATAACACATAGGCATACTACATCCTTAGCCTCAAGAAAAGAGTTTAGTGTGCCATAAGGATTGTTGTCATCATGTCACATATCACAAAATCAATGCCAAGCATAAAAGATATCAAAAGTGTAAACTAGGGATTCAGAAATTACAAATTAGTTCTCACTAGGATTCCTAATTCTTCCTCCCAAATCTACATATTTGATTTCCCTTGATGGATTTGACTCTTAATTCCCAATGAAAGCTTCCCAAAAGGTTCTTCAAAATCTCCCAAAAGGTGTCTCTAAAACTGTCTCTGTAGAACTCTCTTTTATATCCCTTAGAGTGCCCAACAAAAACCCTAAACAATTTAGAGATTTGGGCCTCGTAGGGGACAACCACGGCCAGTGGTGGATAACCACGACCAGTGGTTCGAGTCCTGTTCCTTTTTAAACATAAATTCATAACTTTTTGTAATAAACAGAGCCAACCACAGCCAGTGGTGGCTTCTGACTTGCATTTCCTCTTTTCCAGTGCTAACCATGGCCAGTGGTTTGCCACTACTAGCAGTGGTTTCCTTTAACCTTGCCAAAATACACTCCTAAAAGTCTCTTCTTTCATCCACTTTGCCATTTTTCATCAAAAGAGACCTAGAACATCATTGATCTGGAAAAAATAGGGACAACCAAGTAATATGTGTGGAAAAGAATCAAAATTAAGGGAATCGGGCATGAAACAATATGTAAAAACCCTAAAAACTAGACCTAAAAACAACCAAAAACAACACACAATGCATACTTATCAAAATACCTCAAACTAAAACATTGCTTGTCCTCATGAAATTACTGAATCCATACAAGCATATAATGAAAAACCAACATACCCAAGCAAACTTAAGGAATCTTGTGTTTATTTATTTATTTTTATTTTTGTGTTTTTAAGTGATTGCATAAACTACCAGAATATATCACAACCAACAGTCAAACCATATTCACTTAGATTAAACTTAGGGTACTCTTTCTCACTTTCCACTCTGTGTATGTGCTTGTGTTTCAATCCACTCAGACCACAATATTCTAAACACTACCATAGGCTTGGTAATTGACCACAGACTCCACAGTTATCAAGAAAATATGCATTGGTCAAAAGGTCTTTTAAAGGGTTGTAATGGGGCCAGGAGATTCATAACATGGGAATGGAAATAAAGAAAAGGGAATGCAAAGGGCTTAATTCTGTAAGAAGAGCAATATCACAAAAAGGCAAGCAAACCTCAATTCAATAACTCTTTATACCTTCAAACCATAAAGGGTATGATTCATTTTTCTTTTTCTCTTCTTTTAATTTTAAGATCAAACTCCTCATCTTTCCTTTTCTTTGAATTATATACCCCAAATTATCATGGTTTTTGTTTTTTAATTTAACCACTTTTAGTTAGCTTACCATTTTTGCCTCTTCTATATGTGAATCAGAAACCATTATGTTAAAAAAGGTTTTGAAAGAAAATAATCATATTATTTCATGGCTCAAAAGGGACAACTAATGGATTAAGCTTTCAATAATTTTGAGGTTAAAGAAAACAAAACCTAAAGTGCCTTTTTATTCCAAGCATGCATTCACAACTTTTTTGAATTAGTCAAAAGCCAAGTTCTAGAGTGCCATAAAAATGTACGAATCACTCAGTCAAAGAATCATGGGTCATTTACAATTTAATGCACTAAACACCCTATTGGCTCAAAAGTTCACATTGGTAATTGGCCTAATCAAAGAAACACAGTCATCACGTAGAGTGATTATTCTAGCAAGAATAGCAATAAAAAACTTTATATATATATATATATTATATTTTTTTATTTTACAAGATTTACTCAAGTAATGCTTAAGATCCAACCAATCTACATCACATGTCATACAGATAACAATAATTGCAATCAGTAATCAATGCTAGCCTAAGGCATATAAGCAGACATACAATCATGCAAATGAACTAGAATATAAGCATACAATCATGCAAATGAACTAAAAAATAAAAATAAACAAAAGTAAAAGGAATAAAGTAAGAACGAGCTAAACTTTGTGTACCCATCACCCTAAACTAAAATAGGACATTGTCCCCAATGTCCATATCAAGGGGGCCAAAAAGGGCCGTAATTGAGGAACTAGGGGTAAAAGGACACAAAAGTTCAACTGATACCTGTCATGGAGAAGGGAGGTGGAAGTGACCCTGCTGGGTGTCCCAATCATACATGGCATCTACCCGGTCAGAAATCTAATCAATGCGGGCCCGTTGACGAGTTTGCTCAGTGGACATCTGCTGAAGCAAGGTATACATCTGTTGCATGGAAAAAGGTGGCTCCTCACGGGTGTGAGAAGGCTCACCCTACTCTGAAGGCGTAGTAGGTAGTGGCATCTCAGTAGAAAGTGGAGTATGGTCATCCTTATCCGTAAAAAGAAAAAATGTCTTGCCTTCCAAACTAGTAAAAGTAGGATCGGGAAAGGGGTGAAGATAGGAAATCCAGATATTACCAAATAATATACATCATGTTATTTAACAATCATCCCCATATTAATTAGTTCAGCCATGTCAACCCTCTTGGGTTGATGGAGGAGATTATCTTGGTCCAAATCTATGCCTATATACCTAGCAATGGGGTTTATGTAACTAGCCATAACAATCTTACTAGTGGTGGCATTGCCGACCCGAGATAACTGGCTACATAACCACTTGGTAGAATCGATGTGAGTATTATGAAGCATAGAGTAGAGAAAGAATACCTCTCACTAGCGTATAGTACCTGCACTATCATACCACCCAAAGATGGATTGGGCCATGAAACGTTGCAGGTAATGAAAAACTGGGTGATGGATGGTGGAGGCCTTGGAAGTAGAAGCATCATAACGGCCTTTATGGGAGATAAGATTCCAAAAGTACCTAAAATTAAACTCCTTTAGGATGCTATCAACACCCCCTAGAGGGAAATTATAAATAGTAGCCACTTCATCCAAAGGCAACCTATAGTTGGTATTATTAAGTCAGAAAGTGAGCTCCCACCCGGGTCCAGATTGTCACCTATTGACCTCTACAGAACTTAGGAATTCTAAAGAAGTACACTCATACACAGGTTCAAATAATTCAATAAAGGAATCCTACCCCATATTTTGACATAAGCGTAAGGTATCTTTAAAAATTTCCAATTCCTTTAAAGTATCTTTGTAGAAAAATCTAGAGGGAATAAGCTCTCTACTTAATAAAGATTCCAACTTCATCTTTTGTCCCTCTGATGAGCATTCAATATCATTCAGATCAGAGTAGTTAGAAGACTTACCTTTGGTCTTTCTTTTCTTGGAGGGAATCTTGGGTGCCATGGAGTTGAATATAGAACTTGGAGATGACTTAATAAAACCATACAAAAAGGGTTAAAAAGCATTCTAATTCAAAGCTCCAAAGTTTTTGCATCATGACAAGAGACAACACCTATATAATCTCATATATTCATGGCATGTAATAGAGAAATGGACATATATGAATAATTAAATACCATGAGAGATGAACTAGACCAAATGCATATTCAAATCATGCAACAATTTATGAATTTTGTCTCTTTGGTATTTTATCAAACACTTGGTGTGCACTAAGTAAATGAGTTCCAAATGCAACATTTAAGAGCAATGCTTCCACTCATTAAGTTCAATAGCCACAATAACCAACCAATTTCAGAATTTAAACACCAATCAAACATTCAATCACCACCAAAGATCAAAGTTTACACAGAAACATAAATGGGGTACATGAAAAGGTATGAACAGTAGATAAAGTTCACGAAGATTTAGTGTTACCCATTTGGTTTTACAACATTCAAATCCATCACAAGGCAATTAGGGATAACTTATATGAATCAATTTTAAGAATTTCATGCTAAATCCCCAAAATTTTAGAAACCCCCAAAAACCAAATGAGAAACCCCAAACTAATGAGAAAGAATAGAATGCTTACTTGATTTAGAGATGAGAAGAAATGATTTAAGTGGCAAGATGATGATGATGTGAAAGGATTATTGAGAGGAGTTGGAGTTTCTCAAGTAGTTTGGTTGGTATTTTCAAAAGAGATGAGTGAAGGAACTAACAAGGCAATGCTTAAAAAGGGATACAAGGGCATGAAGTGTTTAAAAATGTAGAATCCCACACACTGGGCCGAACCACGACCAGTGGTTATAAACCACGGCCCGTGGTGTGTTCTATTTGGGCCCAGATTTTCAAAAAACACTTTTGCCATGTACCTGATGGCAACTATAACATCCTTGATGTTTTAATATTAGAAAATAAATGGGAAATAAATAAAAGTATTATTTGGATTAAAATTATAATAATATATGAGAAATTAAGTGGAAAATAGAATTTTAAGAAAAATGGCATCAGGACCCTGACGCGTAGCGTGGCTGGGACGCGTAGTGTCAGGTGCGGATTAATGAGCTGACGTGTAGTGTAATGCTAGCGCGTAGCATCAGCGTCGCGATCAGCTTAAAATAGAGGCATGTAAAACAGAATCGCAGAACTCTTACTTCTCTATTTTCTTCTCCTCTGAGGCGATTCTGCTTGGATCTTGTTGGGAGCTTCAATTCCTTGTATTTTTGGGCATTGGGAGGCAAGGTATAGCACTTGACAACCTCCATTTCAGGTTTCCCCTTCTCTTCCCCCTTTCCTCTTTCCCCATCCGAATTTGCATGTGTTAGGGGTGGTTTTGATTCTGTAATTTAATAAGTTTAGAAGCTTGAATGATGAGTTTGGAGGCATGAGGACGGAAATGTACTAATTAGTTTGGTGTTTCGGTAACCGTAGGTGCCAAAACAAGCGGCAAAGCGGGCGTCAAATTTGAAAGAGGAGCAGCGAATCAAGTACCTGAAGGACGCAACTGACACCTCAAGCAGATTGTGGAAGCTTGGAATCGAGGTAAGGGGGTGTTTGGGTCGTAATTAATTAGGATTCGAATATATGATAACTTCGGGAGGCTTAGAAATTATTTAGAAAATATCGTAGATGATGTAGGGTGGTTGAATATAATTAATATAATTTTTATAAGTATGTTTGGGTATGACAAAATTGTTTTTTAATAAAGAACTATATCGATTAAGAAAATATGAGTTAGGAAATAAGGAAAATAAATATACAAATGGTATATGTGAATAACATTGAATAAATTATGAAATTTGATGGATTTTAATGATGTGTGGTATGATATTTGTTGATGTTACTAAGTGTGGATTGATGAAATTGATGAGATTAAATGACATGATGCTTATGTGCCTATATAACATGGCTTGTGATGATGAGTTTGATAAGTAAGTCGCCCGAGTGATGAGTACATGTCAGTTTCTGACATTGTATATGTGATGTATTGATGATATGCCATGATGATGTGATATGCTATGTGATTATATGGTGTGGGACGGCCGACGATATGTGTAGCCCCTCGTTTCTGGCTCTCGTGGTCTTTGTGCCCAGTTGAGCTACCCAGTGGTCAAGTAGGACCCAGTGGTTGAGGTGGAGAGTCAAGTAGGACTCGGTGGACCAAGTAGGGTTCACGGGGTGTCAAGTAGGGTTCACGGGGTGTCAAGTATAACCCCCAGTTAAAGGCCGATCCTTAGGTATCCGGATACTAGAGAGTCTGATACATGTGAGTCAGTTGTAAACTATGTGAATTAATGATTCATGTATGGTGATGGAATGTGAATCGATAATGAATGTTGATGTTTATATGAACTGGATGATATATGATAAATCATTTGTATGATGGATTTGAGTGTGGTTGTATATGACTTGAGTTTAGGAAGAAAAGATAAAAAGGCTGAGATAGATGCATATGTATTTGTATCCCCGAATATGTAAAAGTGCAGGAAGGTGAAAGTTAATTAATTATGCAAGTTGTAGGTATTGTTAGATTTAGTATTCTGTCCTAGATTAATTATGATATGCCAAATACTCACCCTTGCTGTTGTTTCATTTTAGTGACCAGTGACAGGGACGATGCTAATGCCGTGGAGGTGCGTCAAGTGGAAGATTGATGCCAAGGATGAATGAGTTGATGTAATATATAAGTATATGTGTAGTAAATAGTAAACCATGTGTGGTGGAGTAATAGATTGTTAGGTATATGTGATGATGATGGATATGATGTATGATTTGATGAACTGTGGAACAGAGCCAACTTGTGTGAATACTGAATGATATGGGTAGGTTCTGTCATATGCATGATTGATGCGTGTATGTGATATGATTGATGTTTGATTGATGATTTGATTAAATTAGGAAGTTGTGCATATAGTGAATAACTAAGGGATTTAAGGAACTGAATAGGTGATTTAGAGATGCGGTAGGTTTCGGGACCCTGGAAAGGTACCAATAGGCTCCCTAGGACGTTTAGGATTTGTGTGTATTGGCCTTGGGCCAATTGGAATCCATTTAGGATGTTTGGTGCAAGGGTTTTACACCTAATTGAGTCAAACTGTATTCTGCGCATAACTTGCGCATACGTTAGAATTTTGGCGAAGGATGGCGCCAACCGTTCTGAAATGGGGAAAACATATTACCCGTGAAGTTTCATGGCAATCAGACCTAAAACGGGCCAATTGGGTAGGTTAAAAGTTGGCCGTTTGACCTAAAATGTGTATCAGCACCCGTTGCTGCTACTGTCATGCCCACGGGCTGACGCTACGCGTGGGGTTGGCGTGCAACGTTAGACCCTTGTTCCAGATTTTGATTTCCTTTAAGATTAATTGGGTTTTAAAGTTTAGATCGTAGTTGGTAGGCTCACATGTTACTATATATACTGACCATTCTGCCATCAAGTATCTTTTACATAAAAAGAAGTAAAGCCTAGGCTAATTAGGTGGATTTTGATTTTGCAAGAATTTGACTTAGAAATAAAAGATAAAAAGGGTACCGAGAACCTTGTTACAGACCATTTGTCTAGGTTGTCATTCAAAAAGATGAGATGGGTGATGTTGTTCCTATCAACGAGTCTTTTCCAGATGAATAACTACTGAGTCTTAGTGTCCAACAAGTGTCTTAGTATGCAGATTTTGTTAATTTTCTTGCATGTGGTATTGTACCTCCTGACCTTGGTTTTCAACAGAAAAAAAAGTTTTTAGCAGATGTTAGGTACTATTATTGGGACGAGCCTCTTCTTTTCAAACAGTGTACCGATGGCATCATAAAGAGATGTGTACCAGGAGAGGAAGTGCAACAAATCTTGGACCATTGCCATTCCTTATCCTATAGAGGCCACATGAGCACCTCCAAAATAGCTTCAAAGGTTTTGCAAGCGGGTTTCTACTGGCCACATATTTTTAAGGACGTTCGTAAGTATGTCCTCACATGCGACTCATGTCAAAGGTCAGGTAATATTTCTAAACGACATAAAATGCCGCTTAATAACATTTTTGAAGTTGAACTTTTTGATGTTTGGGGTGTAGGCTTCATGGGACTATTCCCAGCATCCTATGGAAATAAATTCACTTTAGTAGTAGTCGACTATGTATCTAAATGGGTAGAAGCCATTGCTTCACCTCATTCAAATGTTAAGATTGTTACAAAGCTTTTTAAAAAGATCATATTTCCATTGGAGTCCCGCGATGCATAATCAGTGATGGAGGGTCACACTTTATTGAAAAATCTTTTCAAACCCTCCTCAAGAAGTATGGAGTGAGTCATAAGGTTGCTACACCTTATCACCTTCAAACTAGTGGCCAAGTTGAGGTATCCAATAGAGAGATTAAAAATATTCTTCAAAAAGTGGTTAATATATCCCGTAAGGATTGGTCTATTAAATTATACGATTCCTTATGGGTGTATTGAACTGCTTATAAAACTCCTATTGGAACCACACCTTTTAAGCTAGTATATGGGAAGCCTTGCTATTTACTTGTAGAGCTTGAATATAAATCCTTTTGGGCAGTTAAAATGCTTAATCTTGATCATAAGGTTACAGGTGAGGCTATTAGAGTTAAATGAGCTTGAGGAGCTCTGTTTGGATGCTTATGAGAATGCCCGCATTTACAAAGAAAAAACTAAGCAATGGCATAATCGTCACATCCTCCGGAGGTCTTTCAAACCAGGTGATATGGTCTTACTCTTCAACTCTCGATTAAAGATTTTCCCTGGTAAGCTGAGGTCCCGGTGCTCGAGGCCATTTAAGGTAATGAAGGTTTTTCCCTTTGGAGCCGTTGAGCTATGAAGTGAGAAGTCTGGTTCATTTAAGGTAAATGGACAAAGACTTAAGCACTACTTAACAGGAGAACCAATACAACAAGCAAGTGTCTTGGACTTGTTTGAGGTATCAAACTCTTAAATCCAAATGGTGTAAAACGTTTGGCTGAAGACATTAAAATTAGCACTTGTTATTCTTAAATGGTGTAAAACCCCATATGTTATTCTTTAAGTATTCTGCTTATCATTCATATAAAGTTTATTTGTTTTATTTAAATAAGTCCAAATTAGTATGCTACATGTTTGTTATTCATTAATAAATAAGGATAAATAGTCCCAATACATTGCATGATTGTTCTTCTTTTGTTTTGTTACCTATTTCTCTTTTCAATTTACTCATTTTGGAGGCATACAAGTGTTGGCATAGGTAAGTTTCATAAATAAGAGGAAGCCTTTATGCATAATTGAAGGATTGAAGTGTTAGAAATAGTGAGATCCATTGGTAGTGGAATCCTTTGACTTTGATTGAAAGACATTTTTTTTGGGCAGAACAACGAACTCCACTGGTAGTGGGAATTCCCACTGGCCGTCCATTTTTTTGACTAATTTTTGGATTTAAAATGTAGGATTTTGGAGGAGCCAGGCAGCAAGTTCCACTGGCAGTAGAATTTCCCACTGCCAGTGGGTTTCCAACAGGTAAAAGGAAATGTTTTAGAGGATCCAAGTTAGAGAACTCCATAGGCCATGGGAAATCCCACTGGCCGTGGGTTCTCAACAGGTAAGGAGATGAGTTTTTTTTTTGCAAATCAAGGGGCAGAGAACTCCACGAGTCGTGGGAATTCCCACTGGCTGTGGGTTCTCAACAAGGGCCATGCGTTAAAGTACAACAAATAAAATGGGCCAAGGGACAGCACGATCCACGAGCCATGGATTTTTCCACTGGTCGTGGAGTGCAAAAGACCCCCTCTTTTTTTATTTTAAACGCATGCACCAATAGTTATCCCACTCCCTCTTGCATTTCATTTCCATTTCTTCACTCACTCATATCTTGAAAAAAAAATCTCTTGAGATCCATTCTCACCACAAGTTTCTTTCACCATTCATCATACTCACATCATCTCTTTCTCCCATTACAAGTAAGAAACACCATCTCTTTGCTTTAATTTAGGGTTTTTCTAAACTCTTAGGGTTCATTCAAATTGGGTATTTCCTTGCTTATTCTTGCAAGGTTATGTTTATAAACTTTAATGGTTGACTAATGATGCTTGTATGTCACATGAAATACAATGGGTATGCTTGGAACCAAATGCACCCCAACGTATGCATTCTTTTATGATTCATGAACCCTATTTGTCCTACTTCCCATAGATCTTATTTTTTTTGGTACTTTGAATATTGATCTTGTCTTTTGGTTGTATTCTTGGTTGTTTATACACAAATGGGAACTATTGGATAGTAAGGTTTTTGCTATGCCATGTTTAAAATATGAGTGCATACCAAGTGTTTGACAAAATGCATACCTAAAGTCATGACATTTTCCATATGCTTGTTTAAAGTTTTTAATGGGCATGTCTTGAAATGTTTGAATTGCTCTTTGCCTCCATTCTTAATTCTTCACTCCTATTTATTTTTTTTCTTGATTTGTGCTTCATGGTGTTGTATATCTTTTGATAATTATACATTGTTGGACACTTATTGAGGCTGTTGCAATTGTTTGGACATCATAAGGGATGTTGAAGATTCTAGTTTGGGGTTGGTAATATATGGATTGATTTGATGGATTTGGAGTCACTTTGTAAGGCTTGTTCATGAATTTTTTATTGAAAATTTTTGTTCAAAAGTGTTTGTAAAGGTTCATGATTAGACATTCTCCATCTTCATTTGGCGTGACTCTTTAGTTTATTTTATGACCTTATGTTAGTGCACCATATTTTCTTGGTTGTGGACTTCTATTTGGCTTGATTGACATTACCCCCTGTGTGCCTAATTTCTTCACCAACTTGTGTTTTTAAGCAACGCATAATGTCTTCCGTAAGAACAAAGACAGTGGGCAAAAAGCAAAAAACAAAAGTTAAGTCATCTAACTATGCTAATATTGATGACATTAAGTGTACCTCGGATGAGTAGAGAATTCGGCTTGCTTCTTTGTTCGTAAGGGATATTATTCCCTCCTGGTTTTTCTACAAAGAATCCTTGCCTGAGCTTGGCCTTTACCATGATACTTTAAAACTATGCAACAATGTAAGGTGGGGTGATTTCATTGAGTTATATGAACCTTGCTATGAACGTACTACTTTAGAGTTCCTTAGCTCAATTGATATCAAACTATGTGAAAATGACTCAGGTTGGGAGATTACTTTTAGGCTAAATAACACTGATTATAGAATGGATTTGGCGGATATGGATATCATTTATGGTTTTCCCTCCATGACTGGTACTCCTTTAGCCCGTGTGAATACTGCTCATATTCCAAGGGACTTTCGAGGTCAATCTTTTTGGTCCCAAATTTCTGGGGCTATAGAGCAGTGCGATCCATCATCCACCAAAGCCTCCTCTATACATCATCCTATTTTTAAATACCTCTAAAGGTTCATTGCCCGTTCCATCTTTGGGTAATTCGACAGTTCGGGTACTATTTGGGCTGCTGAATTATACTTTCTTTATGCCATGATCCATCAAATACCGATCCACTCAACTAAATGGCTTTTTAGTCAATTTACTCGAGTTGGTCGGGCTACCTATGGCAGGATAGTTATAGCCAGGTATATCAATCCACTTGCTCGCTATGTTGGCATTGACCTGGAACAGGATACTCTGTTATGTCAACCCAAAAGGGTAAACATGGATGAAATGATTAATATGGGTATGATAGTACTTCATAGGGGTATTTATAGTTTGATTATTCCTAGACTTTCTATGCCTCACCCCTTGCCCGATCCTAGCTTTACTAGCCTGAAAGGCAAGAGTACTTTCTTATTTATAGGTACAAGTGATGCTGAGGAAGATCATATGGATACTGATATGCCACATCCCCTGGAGCACTTCGCTGGCCAATCCCAATCCACTTCTGGCTCTGGTTTCTCCATGGAGCATATGTACTCCCTAATGAAAGGCATAAACAGTCGCATGGACTCCATGTCCCTACAGATGGAATCTATGTCCAGAGAGCAGGAGAGGCAAGGAGCCCAGCTCACCCATATCTCCCACAGAGTTGATGCCATGTATGATTGGCACTCCCAGTAGGGCCATTTCCCACCCCCTTCTCCGTGACATGTATCAGTTAAACTTTTATGTCCTTTTACCCCTGGTTCCTCAATTACGAACCTCTTTGGTCCCCTTGATATGGACATTGGGGACAATGTCCAGTTTTAGTTTGGGGTGATGGGTACATAAAAGCTTAGTTTGTTCTTAAGTTATTCTTTATTATTTTTGTTTATTTTTATTTTCTAGTTCATTTGCATGATTGTATGTTTATGTTCTAGTTCATTTGCATAATTGTATGTCTGTTCATATGCCTTGGGCTAGCTTTGATTACTGATTATAATTATTATTATCTGTATGACATATGATGTAGATTGGTTAGATCTTAAGCATTGCCTGGGTGAATCTTGAATATATATATATAAAAGAAAATATATAAATAAAAAGTTTTTGATTGCTATTTTTGCCAGAATAATCACTCTGCATAATGACTGTGTTTCTTTGATTAGGCCAAATACCAATGTGAGCTTTTGAGCCAATAGGGTATTCAGTGCATATAATTTACTTACCCAGGTTTCTTACTTTGAGTGATTCACACATTTGATGGCACTCTAGAACTTGGCTTTTGACCAATTCAAAACGGTTTGTGAATGCATGCTTGGAATGAAAAAGGTAAATTAGGTTTTTTTTCTTTAACCTCAAAATTTGTTAAATGCATAATCCACTAGTTGCCTCTTTTGAGCCATGAAATGAAATGTTCTTTCAAAGCCTTTGATATAATGTTTCTCATTAATATATATATATATATATATATATATATATATAGGAGGAAAGAGGTAAGGTAAACTAAAGGAGGTTTGAGAAATAAATTGTGATGGTTTGGTGTTTGATATTCAAAATTAAAAAAAAGAGGGGAAAAAGAGAAAAAAGAATAAAGAGTTGAGTTTGGAAAATGAAAATGAAAATGAAATATACATGAACCACATTCCTTATAGTTTGAATTTGCAAAGAGTTATTGAATTGAGGTTTATCTCCTTATGACATTACTCTTCATATGTTATCAACCCTTTGTAATTTCCTTTTTCTTGGTTTCCATTCCCATGCTATAAACCCCCTGGCCACATTACAACCACATGAAAGACCTTTTGACTAATTCATTTTTTTCTTGATAACTGTGGAGTTTGTGGTCATTTGCCAAGCTTATGATTGTGTTTACAATATAGTGATTTGAGTGATTGAAACACAAACACTGAGTGAATAGTGAGAGAAAATGCCCTTAATCAAATCTTAGTTTACATGGTTTGATTGGTAGTTGTGGTATATTCTGGTAGTTTATGCAATCAATAAAATAAAAAATGAAGAATAATAACACACAAGACACATAAATAAACACAAGGTTCCTCAGGTTTATTTGGGTCTGTTGGTCTTTCATTGTATGTTGTATGGATACAGTGATTGCTTGAGGACAAACAATACTTTAGTTTGGGGTATTTTGATATGAGTTTAGTTTGCATTAGTTTTAGGGTTCATTTAGTTTTAATTTTAGTTTATTTTCATCTTATTTTTCCCTAATTGCCATGGTATTTCTTCTATTTCCACACATGCTACTTGGGTAGTTGTCTTTTCTAGAAACCTTCATGAGATAAATCTATTAGCAAAAGGATTTGGAAGATTTTGAATGGGATGATGCAAATAGGAAGAGTTTGAGTTTGTAGAAGACCCAAGATCAAAGCCAGCCTAACAATGGAAGAAGAACGTACCAAAGAAAGTACTACGGAACCTAAAAACACCCTCAAAAAGCACATTTGCCAAGGTTCGGAGAAATCCACTACTAGTGGGAAAAAACACTGGCCGTGGATTACACTGGATGAATAGGAATTTTGAGTAAGAAAAATCCACTACTAATGGGAAAAAACACTGGCTGTGGATTACACTGGATGAATAGGAATTTTGAGTCAGAAAAATCCACTGGCCGTGGAATCCTCTACCAAAAAAGCCATTGGCCGTGGATTTTCCCACTACTAGTGGTTTCTGCTCAGTTTTCTTAATGCAATGCGTTTGGGTGTCACACAGTGCGATCCACTGCTAGTGGATTTCACACGTTGCAGCAGTTACTTTTAGATTTTGCCAAGTTTTAAAGGAAAAAAAGAGGCACAAGAGAAGGGTATGATAGAAGACAGTTTTTGGGTGAAAAATTAAGGGTTTCTTCTTGAAGATCTTGAGAAAAAACACAAGAAGGAAGATCAAGGGTTCAAGCTTGGAGAAAGAGATTAGAAGCTTAGGGAGAACATTTCTTCTACTTTTAATCCTCTATTTTTGTAACTCTTATTTTCTGAATAATGGGATCAATTCTTGTAACTTATGGATTTGTAACCTCTTCCATGAGGAACTAATTTCTCATCCTTGGGATTTAGGGGAAAATATGTGTGTGTATCAAATTAGGTTACTCTGATTTTCTTTATTATTGGGTTTCTGTTTTCTATTCATTTTCATGAGATCATAATGCTTCTAATGGCTTAGAAATAAGGTTAGATGGATTTAAACAATATGGATGATCGAAAGATTGGCATATCGTTAGAACGCATGAAACTGAACCTAGGGATTTGTGTAACATCTCATTTTCAACACAAATAGAAAATAGATATTAATATATCTTTCTTGATAAATACTTACTATAAGTTAGTTTATTATTATCATTTTTTTTGAAATTTTGGTATTTATTTTAATTATTTGTTTTTTTAAAATAATAATAATAAAAAAATGAAAATATTTCTAAATAAGAATTTTAAAATGACTTAATTAGTATTCACTAATTAAGAAAATTATATTAAGAATTTTTAATATCTTTATTATTCAGCATTTTTATTTTATGTTGTTATATTTATGTTTTTACATATTTAAGATTTAACTCTTATTAGAATTTTAAAATAAAATTTTGAAGGAATTAGACTATGGTTCTTTAGAACTTTTTGATCTACATAATATTTATGATTTTCTGGAATTTTTTGAAAATTTTGAAATATTTTAATAAAATAATATATTTTAAATAATTTTAAATTCATATAAAGTTACTTAAAATTAAAAATATTTACAAGAATGTAAAGTTAAATTATAAGAAAATTTTTTAAAATCCATTTCAAGTAGACTTATCTAAAAATTATCGGTTTGAGTAAAATCTTGATTTTTACCAATTGTAAAAAATTAAAAACGTACTAATAAATTTTTATTAACAGAAAATTTTAGATTTTTAAAATTTAAACTTTATATTACTTATCATAAAATTAGTGAGAACTGATATAATATCGCTAAATTTCAAAAAGGATTAATTTTGAATATTTAAAATATACCGAGTGAAAGGTTACTATTTGACTTAATAATTCTACCGACATTTACTATGCAAAACACTGTGCATGTATGAAATTTTCAAAAGGTGCACAGTAACTAGGTTTTAAATTTCAAAAAAATGCACAGTACTTTTATATTAAAATAATAGAATGCATAGTAAATTTTTTTCCTATAAATACCGAAGGAATTCTTCTTTAGAATTCACAATTTCAGATTAAGTTTTCTTAATATAGTAGTGCTAGTGAAATAGTGGTGGAAGTAAGAGAGAGAAATAAATTTTTTTAGAAGGTTATGCTAAAATTCTAAGGTACGAATACATCTCTTTTATATTTTTTAGGGTTATTTTTATATCGTTTTTAGAAATCTATTATTATACTGGAAATAATATTATTTTAAGTTACTATTCTGTATAGTAAAACACTATTTCATTAGTAAATTACTATTTCAATAGTAAATTACTATTCAAATAGTAAATTACTATTTATTATTACTATTTACCTTTACTGTTACTATTTATCTTTACTATTCATGTTTTACTATTTATCGTTACTATTTATGATTTACTATTTATTGTTACTATTCACGATTTATTATTTACTATTACTATTTATATTTTACTATTTACTGTTACTATTTACTATTCACTATTTACTATTTATTATTCACTATTCACTATTCAAAATTTACCATTTTTATTTTAAGTAGTAATCTTAATTTTCATCTTGTAATTATATTAAAATGAAATTGGTATGTTTTAGAACTCGGAGACGAGGCGCGCACGGATTTTCAATAACGAATCAGTATACAAGAGGTAAGGGGGAGTGAGATAAGAATATAATATGAAAGACATAAGAATAATGGAAGGAGTCCCCTACTCCTTTTAAATTTAATAATATTATTATTTTAAAATAATAACTTCTCAACTTAAAATTAATAATAAATTTAATATATTGTGTAACTTATTCTGAAATATCTATGCATGGATCTGAATTATTATAACTTATACGGACTAGACTAAACCTATGCAAGGACTTGGACTTTTATATCCTATATGGATCGAACTAAACTTATGTAAGGACTTAGACTATTATGACCTGTCTAGACTGAACTATAGCTATGCGAAGATTGGATTATATATATGGACTTATATAGACCTGTGTGAGGAATGGACTATAAGGACTCAAAATCAAATCTACTAATTTAAATAACCATTAAAATTTGAATTATATTTATAAGCGATATTTAGTTGATTTGACTTGATTATAATTAATTATATTTGATTTCGATTAATGATATTGTGATTTATAATATTAGACTGTGATTAATAATATGCAATTATGATTGATGATATTTAATTGTGATTGATGAGATTACGATACTTGATTGTGGTTGATGAATGATTGATGACCTTGTGATATGAAGTTTGAGCATATAGCAAGCATGACGGAAAGTTAAAACTCAGTAAGAATTTTCTTACCTTACTCTTTAAATTTTTATTCCAAGAGAAAGTATTTTATAATTATTTTAGTCTTTTATTTCTTCTTAGAAATAATTTTCACTAACTTTATTTTTAATCTCTATAATAAAATCTAGTATTAGAAAGAAGCTATTTTATGAAAATCAGAGGTTGAGATAATTAATTGTTGAATTAAAGAAAATTTTTATAGTTTTAAGTATTCTTAGTTAATGATTTTAAATTATTTTCTTTAGAAATTAGAAGTTTAAAGTAAATTATTTTGGTTTTTCCCAACGAAATAACTAAAGAATATTTTGTCGAGATTTCTAAAACTCAATCTGGTTAAGATTCAAATTGAGAAAAATTATGTAAATATATGAAGATTTTTAAGAGAAAGTTTTGAGATATTTAAGGCTTGGAAACTTAATTTTGGTAAGATCTGAATTTAAAGACTGTACTAAATTATTTCAGTATAACAGAAGTTCAAAGAAGAACTTATGGGAATGTACAGTTTATTGTGATGATTTTGTGAACCTTTATGGTATTTAATAATTGAGTTTCTAAAAGTCTTAACCAACTAAATATGCGAGTAGTTCATGCATCATGAATCATTAAAGAGAAATGAGATGTGATATTGCCTGGGGACGGATTATAGAAATCGAGGATACATTAGAGGAGGCTTAATTGCGAGCCTTGGGATGAGAGGGTATGAAAGGGTGCTTCAGGTGACCTGGGGTCGCTCCCTAGTATCGGGTACTTTCACAATAAAAACTTTCTCAGTATGACTAGTCTCTAAGTATTTCCACGCCAGTTGAGCTGTTCATATGCCATGAAGGCATTTATGTTATTATTATCCGGAATTTATGGAACAGTGTAAACTCCTGGTTGGCCCAATGCAAACTAAAACTTTAAGGGCCCACACGCATAGAATGAATGAGATGATAGTATTAAAAACATTGCATGACATTCATGTGATTGTGACATTCTATCTAGGTGGTTGTGAATGAAAATATAATTGTTATGTTATAAAAACTCTGCATTCATAATTGATTATGTATATGATTGTGATTGAAATTATTATATTAGATTGTGAAAACCCTTATGCTTATGTCTTATCTGTAAAGTATTATATTCTATTTCTCACTCCTTCTTGTTTGAATTTTGTGTCCAAAATATATGTTATATGATATATAGCTAGCAGTTCAAGATGAAAGGATGAAATTACAAGAGGGTAAATTGGTATCATCCTCAATCGGATAGGAGAAGAGATGTGACAAGAATAGGATTCAAAATCACATGGTTTGAAGATAAGGAAATAATTGGTTACAGTCGAAGTAGAGGTATTAAATTTTTAGTTTTAGTTTACCTTAATACAATATTAAGTTGGATGATTGTAAATCAATGTAAAGGTTAAACTTTAATAAACCTTATTCTTTGGATATGATACTGTAATCTTTGATCACTTATGATTTTCTGAAAGTTTATTTTATCATTATGAATAATTTGAAACTTTTTACTTTCAAAATTCAAAGAAAATCATATGTATATACGTCCTTGTATACACGAGATAAGAAGTGATAAATATGTATATCTTTCTTAAAAAAAAGAGAGCAAGAAGAATAGATATATGTCTTGTGTATATAAGGGGGTGTTACAATTTGGGTTACGAAAGTAAGCAAAGCTCTTTGAGGAATAATGGGATTTTCATAGAGCGTAAAGGACCTAATTAACAAATTGAACGTTATTCTTTGGTAATTAGGTACGTTAGTGGAGTTTTGAAAGAAATACACTAATTAGCTAAGGGAAATCCGCCTTAGGAATAGAAATTGAATAACGGAGAAAGGAGTAATTTTAAATTTGGTACATTGCATATGAACTTACCGATTCCCAAGAGCCTTTTTCATCTTGATTCTAAAAAAGGGATTTCGATTTGAGTTTTTTGTCAATAGCTTTTAGTTCTTAATTAATTTTATTGTACTTTTTACTTTGAAACAAATTGTCTGGATAATTAAATCACTGTGAACAGGTACTTGGGCACAATCCTTGTGGGAATGATAACTTTTTATTACGCGATACCCCGTGCGCTTGCGGTTGGCTATCAACCACTTTTTGCATTTTTGGATTTAGTCTCCTAAGTGGTTCTACTGTGGGCCTACTCTTATCCTCTATGGTTATCCTATGCATGCAAAAGGAATGACTAATCCCCTTTATATCATCCATTGTATAACCAATAACTTTCCTATACAACCTAAGTTGTTTCAAAAGCTTCTCGGTTTCACATGGATTCAAGTCAGCATTTACAATGATAGGATACGTAGAGTTGGGTCCAAGAAATTCATACCTCAATGAAGTCGGTAAAGGCTTTAATTCAATAGTTGAGCTTACCACTTTCTCACACATGACTTCAGTATCATGTTTAAGTGAGGCATTCTCTTCCAGACAATCTGATGTTCCTGCAGGCTTAATTAATAAAGAAAATTCAAGTGGACCCGTAGGAAGAATTTCCTCATTCACCACCTGGTTAATAAAATCCACATAACAATCATCATCAAAAGGTTTCTTTAAAGCATCCTTTAAACTAAAATCTACCTTTTGGTCTCCAACAGTCAGGGACAATTTTCCATTTTTAACATCTATTACCCACCCGCGGTTGCCAAAAATGGCCTGCCTAGAATAATAAGGACCATAGAATCCTCATCTATTTCCAAAACAACAAAGTCGGCAGGAATGAAAAATTTACCTACTTTAATAGGTACATCTTCTAAAATACCCACAGGATATTTAACAGACCTATCCGCTAATTGCAATGACATCCTAGTAGGTTTCAATTCACCCAATCCCAATTTCTCAGCAATAGACAATGGCATTAAGCTAACGCTAGCTCTTAAGTCATATAACGCTCTATTAATAGCCATGTCACCAATCACACAAGGGATAGAAAAACTACCTGGGTCATTAAGCTTGGGTGGTAGCTTCCTTTGGATCAAAGCACTGCACTCTTCAGTGAGTACTACTGTACCATCCTCCTCTAATTTTCTTTTATTAGATAAGATGTCCTTCAAGAACTTCGCATATGTTGACATTTGCTGCAAGGCATCTGTAAAAGGAACATTAACATAAAGCTTCTTAAGAACTTCAAGAAACTTACCAAACTATTTGTCAAGCTTGGCCTTGGCCAAGCGCTGAGGATATGGAACTGGAGGCTGATATGGTTTCACCTCCTCCTTCTTTTCACTTTATTTCTCTTCCTCGATTACTAGATGAGAATGAGATTCTTTTCCCTTCTTCTCTTTCTTGGCCCCCTCTTTAGTCAAATTGACTAGACCATCATACTGTGTACCACTCCTAAGAGTGATAGCCATGGTGTGATCAGATGGTCCCATTTTGGGCTTTCCAAGAAAGGTTCCTGGCATTCTCTGAGCAATCTGGTTCTCCAACATTTTATTATGGGAGGCAAGAGTGTCCATCTTGGAAATCAGCTTCTTAATAGCATCGAAGAACTTATCATTTTGTCTTAACTAGGTGGTCATAAAGGTCTCCATCAAGGACTCCAACTTAGATTTTTGAGGAATATAGGGTCCTTGTGGTTGTCGAAAATTACTCGGATTGCCTTGATAGGGAAGTGGTCAGCTTTAGAAACCAGATGGTCCTTGTGGTTATCTGAAATTACTTCCATAATTTCCACCATAATTCTAAATAGCGTCCACCTGATACATTTCTAGCTCAACATTCTGAGTCATTCCAAGCTAACATCTTGAAACATTATGACCTGGAACACCACACAGCTCACAAACAAGATTAAAAGTACCTATTCCTAATTTATCAATTTTAACAGATAATGCTTCTACTTTAGCAGTTAATAAAGAGAGAACATCAACAGAGTACTTACGTAGAGTTCTTGGTAAACTCCTTTCTGAAGACCCTGGTATGTGTTTTGGGCAACCTCCTCAATGAAATTGTAACCTTCCTTATGTTCTTACTTATGAAGGCACCACCAGCTGTGGCATCTAAGGTTACCTTCTGGTTCAGAGTGAGTCCATTATAGAAAATGTGCACTGTTAACCAACGTTCAATAACATGGTGTGGGCATTCCCAGAGCATTTCTTTGTACCTCTCCCAGGCATCATAAAGAGTTTCATCATCTTTCTGAGCGAAAGTGATGATTTGCTTCCTCAACTGGTCTGTTTTGATCCTTGGATAATATTTGTTGAGGAAGGCATAAGACAGCTGCTCCCATGTAGTGATTAACCCCTTCAAAAGTACATACAACCAAGCTCTGGCCTTGTCCCTTAAAGAAAATGGGAAAAGCCTTAGCCGAATTGCATCGTTTAAGACCCCATTTACGTTGAGCGTGTCGCAATACTCAAGGAAAATCTAAAGATGCAGATTGGGATCCTCGGATGGCAATCCTCCAAACTGACTTTTTTGAACCATCGAGAGAAAGGATGGCTTCAACTCAAAATTATTTGCCTCAATGTTGGGTCTAGTGATGTTAGACCTTCAGCCCATCGCATTAGGAGCTGCAAAATCACAGAGTGCTCTGTTGTCTTGATTTTCCATTTGTGTTTTGCTTGTTGAACTTGAAGGTTGGTGCCTATTTTATTCATTGCGTGTCCTAAGAAGTCTGATCTTTCGAAGGGTTCTTTCAATCTCAGGATTAAATATATGCTCAAAGCTGTCACTTTTTCACATAAAAGGGCCTGAACAAATTTATAGACAACAAAGAAAAACAAGCGTAATTCTACAGAAAAATTGAAATAAAACTAAAAATGCAAAAGAAAATGCACACTAGTCTAATCAAAGACCGCTTAGCCAATATTAAGGGAAAACACAATCCCCGGCAACGGCGCCAACAACTTGATATCCAACCGCAAGCGCACGGGGTATCGAAGTAATAAAAAGATATCATTCCCACAAGGATTGTGCCCAAGTACTAGTTATAACGGTGGTTCAATTATCTAGTGAATTGATTAAAATGAATTACTCAAACGATTTTAAATAGTAAATCAGAAAATAGGAAATTCCATGTCTTTTGTAAAAGAAAATCGGAGCAAGTTTGGGAAATTAAAGGTAAATCTTAGGGTATTAATCTTGGGGTAAATCTTGAGGTATTAAGGGTTCATATGCTTGTATCAAAATTAAAGGTAACTCGCCTATCCAATTATATGATTTCGTTCCTAAGGCAGATTCCCCTAAGTTAATTAATACCTTTCTCTCGAAAGCCTATTAACGTGCCTAATTCCCAAAGAACCGCGTTCAATTTGTTAATTAGACCCTTTACGTTCTATGGAAATCTGATTTACCCTCAAACAATTTTGCTTACCGTCGTAAATCAAAATCATAGGTTTAATTTAGGTATTTTTGAATTACATGTCAATCTCTCAATTACCCATATAATTTATGATCATCTACGCTTATCTCTAAGTTTTGCAAAAGCATTAGGCATACATAAATTGAATAGAGATTGAAATCACATAAATTGCAATGCGAAGAATAATTAATTGTAACACATAGGCATACTACATCCTTAGCCCCCAAGAAAAGAGTTTAGTGTGCATAAGGATTGTTGTCATCATGTCACATATCATAAAATCAATGCCAAGCATAAAATATATCAAAAGTGTAAACTAGGAATTCAGAAATTACAAATTAGTTCTCACTAGGATTCCTAATTCTTCCTCCAAAATCTGTAGATTTGATTTCCCTTGATGGATTTGACTTTTGATTCCTAATGAAAGCTTCCAAAAAGGTTCTTTAAAATCTCCCAAAAGATATTTTTAAAATTGTCTCTGCAGAACTCTCTTTCATATCCCCCAGAGTGCCTAACAAAAACCCTAAACAATTCAGAGATTTAGGCCTCATAGGGGACAACCACGTCCAGTGGTGGATAACCATGGCCAGTGGTTTGAGTCCCGTTCCTTTTTAAACATAAATTCATAACTTTTTGTATCAAATAGAGCCAACCACGGCCAGTGGTGGCTTCTAACTTTCTTTTCTTTGCTCCACAGTGCCCACCACGACCAATGGTGGATAACCACGGCCGGTGGTGGCTTTTAACTTGCTTTTCCTATTTTCCTGTGTTAACCACGGCCAGTGGTTTGCCACCACTGACAGTGGTTTCCTCCAACCTTGCCAAAATGCACTCCTAAAGGCCTCAAAGGTCTCTTCTTTCATCCGCTTTGCCATTTTTCCTCAAAAGAGACCTAGAACATCATTGATCCTATAAAAATAGGAACAACCAAGTAATATGTGTGGAAAAGAATCAAAATCAAGGGAATCGGACATGAAACAATATGCAAAAACCCTAAAAACTAGACATAAAAACAACAAAAAAAACAACACACAATGCACACTTATCATTTATGGAGGATTCTCTACCTATGTTTTACTTGAAAAATGCAAATAAAGTTTTTTCCTTTTGGTATAAGGTTGTAATTCACTACCTGTGAAATTGTGTTAGTGAAATCATGTATAGTTTAACAAAAGAAAGGTTGAAATTAAATTCAATTTTTAAGTTGAGATATACATGAAATTAATGTAAATAAATAAGTCATGTGATTTCACATTATGTGTATTTGCTTTAATGAAATGGTCTGCACCTTGTAATTGATAAAGGTAATGCAGAAAAGCTTGAAAATCTGATGTTGATATCAGTGTGATCACGCCCCAGGTAGGCTCCCCTGCGCTGCCTGCTACCCCTCCATTTTTTGTATGTGTGCATAGGAGCGTTCCCTAGCGTGTGTACGTTGGGGTGTCAACTGGGATCCTGATGCTTTTAGTCCATATCCTGTATGCCTTGCAATGTGTCTGTCCCGCATGGTGCGTGTTAAAATGTTACAGGTGGCGTAATCATGCCCATGCATCCTGGTCCCATAGTGAGTGAGTGAATTGGGCATATGTTGTGACCTGTTGACAACATACTTCCACGCCACATGCTTGCCTTGCTGACTCTCTCTTTTATGCTCACTAATGCTGTTGGGCATAGCCATGAATTCTTCAATGTCCCATATTCCCTTCCACGTGGTATAGGCACAAATGTATGGCCAATTGACATTCCATAATAATAATAATAATAATAATGATAATAATAATAAAATACCGGAATAGTGAATGAATAAATTAACTAAGTACGATATATTTATCCTTAAAATTTATGAGTTTTGTACTTAGCAATTAGGACATCAATTTAAGAGTTTATGCTTAGCAGAAAGTGAATGAAATTTTAGTTATTTAAATTGGCTAATACTTAATTCAGATTATAAAAATTGTAATCTTGAACACGAAAAGAAAATTCTAATTAGATTTCCTGACTAAGGAGATATTGAAATGAAATTATTGAGTTGTGTAGGAAATATTAAATCTATTTATGGATCTAACAAATTCCATAATATTCTCATCATTACCTCCATATTTTCCTTCCTTGGATTTTGCTTATGTTGGCTGATCAAATTCACTATGTGTGTTATATCCAATTTTGTATATGAAGATAAATTAGCTTTTTTATTAATATCTGATATTCCTCTTAGTTTGCTGGTATAGGGTCATTAGTCTCCATAAAGTTTAGATTTGGAGAATAGGTGTCTCTGTTGGTTTGTAATCCAATATTCCAACCTCAAAGAGAAGATCTAACACATATTTCCTTCTTGTGATCTTGTAACCTCTATTTCAAGAAAGTATTTTAATTCCCTAAGTTTCTTTATTTCAAATTCAGTATTAAGCTTTTCTTGAATTCTAATAATTTCTTCAAATCATCTCCTATGATTATTATGTCATCTACATAGATGATAAGAGTCATGAACTTTCCTTTCTTTTCCTTTTCTTCAAAAGTAGTGTATAATCGACATTACTTTGTTTGTACTTATACTTCTTCGTAGCTAGACTAAATCTCTCAAACCATGCCTAAGGAGATTGTTTCAACCTGTATAGAGCTTCTACAGCTTGATACTAATTTTCCCTCCATTGTGGCATTCCCAGGTGGTATATCCATGTATACTTCTTCTTTTAAGCTTCCATGCAAAAAAGCATTTTTCACATCTGGTGACTTCTTTCATTTCTCCGTGTCTTTAATGGTGGGTTCCTCCAAAGTGACTTGGACAAGAATCTTCAAGTTTCTTGCCTTCTTGGTGCTAACAAGTTTGGAGAGCAGGTCTACTCTCTCATTTTCTATCATGGGGACATGTATTATCTTGAATAATTAAAACTCTAGTATTAATTCTTTTACCCGAGAGAGGTATTTTGCAAGGGTCAGGTCCTTAGCTTGGTATGCCCTTTCCACCTATTGTGTTACCAACTATGAGTCAGTTTTCACCTGTATGCATCGGGATCCCAGGTCCAACAGGTATACTAACTTGGCTTAGACCTACCCCACTTATACCAACTTTACGGATTCCACGGGTTAGGGATATTCATGCTCTCTCCACCCCTAGGATCGAACCCTGTTTCGATGTCCTCTTCCACAAATTTTCCCTAGGCGGGAGACTTTTATGGTAACACTCCTAAGCGATCTCTGGGTTGGAATGAACAACTCCAATACATCCATCTCCAAGCAAAAATTTCATGGTGAGATGAAAGGTTAAAATAATCGCTGAGTACATTGAGCATTAGACACCCTAGAATGGCATTGTAAGAGCTAGGGATGTCAACAACTAGGTACTTAACCATGACTGCCTTGTTATCTGCTCCCAATCCAAAGATCATTTTCAACTCCACATAGCCTATTACCTGAACTGAGTCTCATGTGAAACTGAGCAGTGCTCCATCATATCTTCTAAGCCATTTGGGAGATAATTGAAGTAATCCTTCCAATGGAGAATATCTATGGAATTCCCCTGGTACATCAGCCCTCTTCCCATGATACATTATGCAAGATCCATTATGACTACCATTGGTTCATCCTTATTTGGAACTCCCCTGGGAAGGTATGAGCTATCGAAGGTGATGGCTTCAACATACGGGAGACAGTATATGCCCCGATGTCAGTTATGCTTCTAGTAAAGCCTTAAGCAATAGTATGAATGATTCTCTTTCCATCGTCTCTCAAGTTGTTTGGTCTTCAGGATCAGGAATGTTCACGCTCCTGTCGGGAGTGATTATACAGTTGTGGTTCCATCTGTCTGGGGGATTCTCATTCTCTCTTTTGCCTGAATTCTTGTGGCGTTTCTCCTTTTTGATTAATAAACTTCTCTAAATACCCTTGATGTATCAGGTGCTTAATTTGGTTTTTGAGCAACCAGTAATCCTTCGTGCCATGGCCAAAGGTTCAGTGGAACTCACAAAATTTGGTCCTATCTGAGCCCTTTGGCTATTCTCCGAGTGGGGGAGCTTAAGCAGCCCGATGTTGTTGACTTCATGCATGGTTTTGTCCCTCCTAATGTTCAGGGGGAGAATGTGTTGTACTTGGGGTTGGGATAGGCCATGCTTTTTTGTTCTTTACTCGGTCTAGAACTCCTCTTTCACGATTCTTCCCTGATAGCGTTGTGCTAAAAATTTCCTACCTGATCGGCTTCGCGCTCTTTCATGTTGAGGTATCGAGCCACCCGTTGGCTAAAATCATCCATATTTAAAGATGGTTTATTAGCTAAAGAATCAAAGAATTTACCATGGTGTAACCCTATTGGATTACATGAAAAACTACTTATGAGCTTAGGTCTTAGTTTTAGATGGCCTGTTCGTTAAAGCAAGCCATAAAGTGTTTAAGCATCTCCTCTCTGCCTGCTTCAAATTGACCAAGCTACGCAAGGTCTATTACACCGATCAATTAGATGTGAATTAAGTTAGGAATTTTTTTGTTAGCTCTGTGAAGCAGTGCGAAGCAAGATACACTCCTCAGAGGAATGTGTGAGAACCAACGAAGGGAAGATTTGGTTAGGGTTATGGGGAATGTCCTGTAGAGTAAGACGTTAGATGCTCCCATGATCAACAAGTTGGTGGTGAACATGGTTTTAGGTGTTCCTTTGGGTCACCCCTTCCGTCATATTTCTCCATCATTAGAGGTTTATAGTGCGTTGGTGTTGGGGCTGCCCTTATTTCTTTTGTGAACGGGTGAGTAGTGTAAGGAACCAAAGGCTCGGGCTTGTCTGCCCCTTGTCTTATGGTTTGGGTGTTGTTGTAACTGGAGATCTCCCTCTCCTTCGATCTATGGTTACATAAGTCCTCATTCTCTTTTCGTAATTCCTCCACTATATGTTGAAATGTCTTAAAGAGAGTCAACACCTCCTGTAGTTGGTCGTCCCTATCTTGTTGTCCCTCATTCTGATCCTGGTGATTGCCATCTTTGTGGTGGCTGGGATTGCTACGCTTAGCTACCATTTTCATCTCCCTTAGAGCTAGTCTCTTTTGGTTTTTGTGGGAATTGTTTCAATGGGCCCCACGGTGGGCCCCAAAATATTCACTCTGAGATTGTAACACACAAAACTTAAAGAATTACTCTAGGAGAATTAGGGTTCTCATTGCTCAAAATGTCACTTGAATTATAAAGGGTTCATAAGGTTATATTTATACAATGGTAAAGAAAAAAAGAAATGAGGGCTTTCGATCTAGGCCAAACTCGCAGGGAGATAATTGTATTCTACCAAGATTATAGGGAATCAGAATCTCCATCATGTTCTCCAAAAATAGGGGAGAAAAAGGGGCTCGGAGGGCCCCCTTCTGATCTAGGGGGAATAATGTAATTTATAGCTATGCTAACAGAAAGTAATAATTGTCTATTAAGGTTGGTTGTATACACTGTGCAACTCTAATAGAAACATCTCACAAAAGTAAGAGATACGACATACTATAAGGATTTAGATTCTCTTCATCACATTCTCTCTCTAACACAATATAAAGCATTGACATGATTACATAATGAAATTTATTGATTATTTTTATATCAATTTATTACACCAGTTATTTTTATAACTGTGAACACCATTATTTTAAAAAATAATAAAAATAAATAGAATAATAATTTTCTTCCCCCTCATTCCAGAAATTCCGTTCGGAATCCAGAATTTGTCTCCTCAACCGCTCTACATCATCTTGATCCTCTTCTTATCCATGAGGAACACATCAGAAAACAACCCCTCTGCATCATCTTCTTCCTCTCTCAATCTATCATACCCATACCCTTTCCAAAAACCAAAAAATCAGAAAAAAATCAAAGAGACCATCAACCCATATCATCTTCCATCAACCACTCAATAACCACAAAAACTAAAAAAACACCAACAAAAAAAGAAAAAAAAATAGCAACAACCCATCTTCATCACCTTCATCCTCCTCATCACCATCAACAACCATAAACACCCACCACCCAAGAAACGGAACCAAAAAAGGCAAAAAAAAAAAAACAAAAACAAAGAAGAAGAAAACCGCCACTAGAACCACCATCACCACCCAGATCACAAACTCCGTTGGTCCCTTTCTCTCTCTCATTTTCCGGTTCATTTTCTCTCTCCTATGATGTTTTCTCTCTCTTCCTTCCTTGCTTATTCTTCATGGCTGCGGCACTACACTCCTTAGCAATGTCTAAATTTTAGGTTATAATGTTGTGGTTATGGGCCTTGTGATTACGCCTAACTTTTTTTAAGAAATAATAGAAGCAGATAACTAAGTTCATGTATTTTTGTAACTAAAAATCATCAATAGAGTATGATAGCTCAACTAGTAAACTTGTGCCATCTTCTAGTAAGAAGGGAAGGGTTCGAAACCCAGGTGCCTCATTTCATGCGTTTTTTTAAAAAAATTTAAAGTTGGAACTTGTATGTTTGGTTATAAGTAGTCTATTTGTTTCTTTAACAATGTGATAGTGGTAACCTAGTGGTAAAGTCCAAGTTTCTAAGATAAAAAGGGAACAGGTTCAAGTCCTAGTTCCCTTTTTTTTATTTTTTATTTATTTAAAACTTTCTTTTTCTTTCTTTTTCTTTTTTCTTCCTTTTATTTATTCATGATTTAAAAAAAACACACAAATATTCAAAAATATATTTCTTTAGATTAAAATCAAAGTTTGAATTTTTTTTGATATCCTTAATTAATTATAAAGAACTACGTGACCCTGATTTCTCGAAAGCTCGAGAATACGTAGGAGCGGGAAGTAGTTCCTGTCGGGCTCATCTTTCTTTGTTTAATTTTTAGAGTTTCCATTTTTATCTTGTTATTAAAAGGAGGAGCGAGGTTAATTTGGACGAGACGTCCTGTTAATCTCATGTTTTTTTTAATAATATCTCTTTTTAAAAAAGGAGGAGCGAGGTTAATTTAGACGAGACGTCTTGTTAGCCTCACATTTTTGTAGTATTTCTTTAAAAGAAGGAGCGAGATTAATTTAGACGAGACGTCCTGTTAATCTCATATTTTTTTTAATAATATTTCTTTTAAAAAAGGATGAGCGAGGTTAATTTGGATGAGACGTCCTGTTAATCTTATGTTAAAAAAAATTCTGTGTCTATTTTTTGTTTATTTTCGTATGCTTTGTCATTTCGTACATTCCTTTTCTGAAGAAGTTAAAATAATTTTTGGGCTAATTATAATGCGCGTTATCATCTTGAGGTAACCGTTTTATAACAGAAAGTTGTGAGGTGCTAATACCTTCCTCACCTGTAATTAGACTCCCAAACTTGGAATTTCATTTTTATGACCAATGCTTTAACAAAGGGTTTTTTGGTATTTTACCCTTAAAAATATTGGTGGCGACTCCCTGTTTTCTTTTCAAAAGGATTTCGAAACTCGTTGTATTTTTAAGGGTCGGCCGTCCCGTCACGATCCCGATCGCGACAGATGGCGACTCCACTGGGGATTTAGAGAGTCAAGCTAGTCAATTTGATAGTGCATGTTTTAAATAGCATATTAAATATTTAACTTTTTCCTTTATTTTATTTTCTGTAAATGTTTGTATGTGGTTTCTGTTTTGTTTGTATTCTATCATTTACGTTTTGTTAATGTCTGTGTGATTGTTGAACCCTAGGGTAGACGACTTTATTTTGTTGCTCTGTGTTTGTTCTATGTGCAGGATGAGTAAGGTACAAGTGTTGAATGCCTCTTTCACACACTACACTCATAATTTGCACACACTTTTGAGTGGGACCCTATACCCGGGCCCAAATAAAACTTAAGATTAGGGGAGGTTGATAGCGGAGCCATTTGGGATGTACTTCTTGTCTGGTTACCGTGAGAATCTCAGCTAGAGTTTAACTTATTCATGGCCCACACCTAGTAGACTTCCTACTGTTATGGTCAATATCATGAGTAGGTTCTTGGCTCTAGTGACCTTTAGAAGTTTTAGAACAAGCCACCTAATGCGAGATATCACTGATAGACAAACCTTAGAACCATTAGGAGACCTTCAGAATAACCCGACTTAAGGCACAAAGGGGCAAACTTTACTTCTACCTTTTCTCATTCTCACTTTCCCTTCTGATCCAAATTAGAGGACCACTTGCCCGTTTAGTGGATTAATTTTTCCTAAAATGACATACTTTTAACTAGTGATCCTTTAACGGGCAAGTAGTCCTTTCCTTTTATCCACAAGTCTTTGGGCCTTGAGTTACGGATGTTTCGAATCATAAAAAAAAAGAAGTAAAAGAAAAAGAACAAAAAAATATATATCAAAAAAATAAAAGAAAAAATCAATTTTTTTTGTATTGACGATGATTAGAAAATCCACAGCTCACATAACCCTTGATTTGTCGCAAGTTTTCTCAAATTGAAACCTCCTTAAATACAAAAATGTTTTCAAGAAAGTTACTAGGGGAGTATCGATTTGCAAAGCACGTCAGTTTCCAATGACTGATTTTCTCATTTCTTTATGTTCTTGCAAGAAGCTATTAGGAGATTAGCCAGTACCTCTGAGTAAAAATATAGAAATTAACATGAGATCAGATAGTTGTGGTACAAATATACCCGAGTTAAGAAAATTACTGCATGTTAAGGCTAGGAAAGTCGATACAACCAGTTTGCAAGCATTAGGCAAGAAATTAGATATGAATCAGAAAATGACCTTCTCAAGGAAATATGGAAGGATTTTAAAGCTGCTAGAAGTGGAGGTACAAGTCGAGGCAGTTACTTCTTTGATTCAGTTCTATGACCCACCTCTTCGTTGTTTCACTTTCCAAGACTTTCAGTTGGCTCCGTCTGTTGAAGAGTTCGAACGGATTCTGGGGATGCCACTAGAAGGCAAATGCCTTACCGCCACCTTGGACGTCATGCGAATATTGTTACCATCGCTAATGTCCTAAGGATCCACCCAGAAGTTAGACCCTGGGGTTCAATCGGGAGTACTTTGAGAAACATATGCACTTGCTGGCTGAGAAGGGAGATTGGGAAGCCTTCATGGATACCTTGGCCCTCACTATTTATGGTGTCATCTTGTTCCCCAATATTGACAATTACGTGGACTATGATACTATTGGCATTTTCCTTGCGCGTAAGTTCAAATCTGAAAATCCTGTCACTGTTATCTTGGCAAATATATACTGCACCATGGACTTCTGCTATACACAAGGTGGAAAGAGAATCATTTGTTGTTTACTTACTCTATATATGTGGCTTACGTCGCATGTCTTCCACCAAGTTGGCAAAGTTGAATGTCCTATTTTTGATCTGAAGTTATGCCAGTTAGTAACAAAGAATGGGCGTGAATAGGCTAATCACTTGATAGGGCTCACGGCTGATAAAGTAAGGTGGTATCCGCAGTGGTTGAAGGTTGACACCATTATTCACCATTGTGGAAGACACCCAAATATTCCTCTCATGGTCACTTAGGGATGCATTAATTACAACACTGTCATAGCCAAACGTCAGCTAGCCTACCCATTACTTGGGCCGCCCGATGAAGAATCACTTATTCCTTTTACCGTTTACTACTCAGAAGGAGATTATACCTCTATCATTCGGGATATAGCAAATGCATGGAAGAAAGTCAACAAATAAGGGAAAGAACTAAGAGCTCGAAGCCACGCCATGAAGGAAGAATACTACCAATGGATCTTGAATAGGGTTTCCATTGTCAATCTGCCTTTCAGAAGTCCCTCCTATCTCCCAACAAGCACACCTGTTCCCCCACCTACCTTTGAAGAAGAGGTAATGAGAGCCAAGATAGAGGAGCTAGTTGCCAAAAATAAGAAGCTAGAGAAAGATTTGCTGACGTCTCAACAAGAATGTGCCTTTCAGAAAAGGGAGAACTTAGAAAGTAAGTGAACCATCATGGAGATTAGAAAAAAGCGGAAAATCGAAAGGGATTACTTGAGAAAGCAAAGTCAATGCCTCCGAACAGCTAATACTGAACTGAGAATAAAGAGCAAGCAAAGGGACACCATGTTGGCTGACAAGCAACTCTTGAGGGACATGTTGGAAAAAGCCAAAGAGCACGAGAAAAATGCCCTGGTGCAAAAAGAGCTCCTACAATCTCAAGTTAGCCAATTAGAGAATCAACTTAATATAGTGGTAAAAGTTTTCCAACATGAGATAAATGGCGAGCGACGACGCGTGATGGATATCGAGCAAGACTGTGGTGAGGCTATCCATATCTTGGAAGCTGAAATGACACAGCAAGATGAAATCATTCATTCATGGATGAATCGTTTTGCCCACTTGGCACATTTGGCTAATGGGACTCTAGAAGACCTCCCGCTCCTACTTAAGCAAGCTTAGGGAATGGATAATCCCCTTACCACCCCAGAAGAAATTGTAACCTTCCTTGATTACTATAAAGAAAGGATTTGTAAAATGAGGTCCATGATTGCCCGAGCTAGGAATGGCTGATATACTTTTTCTGCATAAAAAAATAGACTGGCAACGGCAATGTATTTTTATGGAATTTAGAAAGAAGGATTCTTTTGTCTCTACAACTATCTCATGTTAATTTCCATTTATCATATACTTAGTACTTTTGAACGTGACATTTTGAGAAACGGTCGGAGGATACTGGCCGAGTTCCGTGATCGCTTCACGTACAATGCTATTTATTTTTCTTTTACTGCTTTTACTTAATGCTTTCTTTTAATAATTTCCTATTTTGACTTCCATTAGACATTACCGGTAAGCATCCTTACTAGAACCGACTCCAAAAAAGACTCACGGCCAAAGCAGAAATCAGGGACGAAGATTTAGAAATGAGTTCAACCAGCTAAAGGAACAGGTAGCCGAGTTGACCAAGCTTCTGGAAAAGAGAATCACAGAAGGGGGATCCTCTACAGGTATTGAGGACGCCCAACAAAAGCCTACCACCCCGCTACATCCCCCAGGTTTTGGTCTGACAAGGACTCAATTTCCCAATCCAACGGCTCCTCCTCTCACTATCAATGTTGGAAGGCCTAACCCTGCTGCTGATCCCCAACCACACTATGGCATGTCCTATACACAACAACATATATTTGTTGGCCCAGACGGTAACCCGGTATCTTTTTTGCCTTACAGCTTACCACCGGGATACTTTCCCCCACTGCTTACTAACCCACAAGACACCCATGACCACCAAGCAGCAAATCCCCAAACCTCGCACCCCACTCAGCCCACTATACCACCACCGTCTAAGCCATCACCAACAAACCCATAAACACCATCTTCTTCCATTACATTACGGGTAAGCATCCTTACCAGACCCGACTCCAAAAGAGACTCATGGCTAAAGCAGAAATCAGGGATAAAGATTTCAGAAACGAGTTTAACCAGCTAAAGGAACAGGTAGCCAAGTTGACCAAGCTTCTAGAAAAAAGAATCACAGAAGGGGGCTCCTCTGCAGGTATTAAGGACGCCCAACAACATCCTACCACCCCGCTACATCCCCCAGGTTTTGGTCCGACAAGGACTCAATTTCCCAATCTAACGGCTCCTCCTCTCACTATCAATATCGGAAGGCCTAACCCTGCTGCTGATCCCCAACCACACTACAACATGTCCTATGCGCAACAACATACATTTGTTGGCCCAGACAGTAACCCGGTACCTTTTCCGCCTTATGGCTTACCACCAGGATACTTTCCCCCACTGCTTACTAACCCACAAGACACCCACGACTACCCAGTAGCAAATCCCCACACCTCACACCCCGCTCAGCCCACTATACCACCACTTCATGAGCCACAAATCGCCCAAGCTCAAGCTACCCCAGCCCAAGTCACCCAAATAGCCCATCCAGTTTATACTACACAACCTACAGGCCAACCCCAGGGTCCTCCACTAAAAATTGGCCCGACAAACCAGCCTCATACATCTACACCTTTCCACCAGCTTTACGGCTATCCATACGGGTATATGAACCCCTATACTGCCAATCCGCAAGGCATGACCCAAACGGTAAACCCAGCTGTCGACCCTAGAACAATCGATGTCTCCCAGAAAGGAAAGATAGAGATCTTGGAGGAGCGCTTAAGGGTTGTGGAAGGTGTGGAAGGTTTTGGATTGATTGATGCCTCCGAACTCTGTCTAGTCCCAGATGTCATTATTCCCCCTAAGTTCAAAATACCAGATTTTGACAAATATCGAGGAATGACTTGTCTAAGAAATCATCTCACAATATACTGCCGAAAGATAACGTCTCATTCATCCGATGACAAGCTGTTAATCCACTGTTTCCAAGATAGTCTAGCTGGGGCTGCCCTCACCTAGTACGCCCACTTGGAACGAACTCGTATTCACTGCTGGAAGGACTTGGCGGACGCTTTCATGAAACAGTACAAATACAATTTAGACATGGAGCCTGACAGAGTGCAGCTACAAAACATGACAAAAAAGGATAATGAGACATTTAAGGAGTACGCTCAACAGTGGCGTAAAACTACTACATAGGTTGACCCCTCGCTGTCAGAGAAATAAGTAGTAGCGATGTTCATCGATACGCTTTAGTCGCCCTTCTATGACAGAATGATTGGCAGTGTTTCCTCGAATTTCTCTGATATTGTGACTATCGGTGAGAGAATAGAAAATGGGGTGTGAACAGGGAAGATTATCTGGGGCCCATCTGGGGCATCCAATGTGAAAAGACCGGTGCCAGGCGATGGTAGAAGGAGAGATGGGGAGACCAACTTCGTCTCTTATGATCAGAGAAGGGACCAACCAAGACCATTCACCCCCACCATTTTTCAAGCCTTCAATTCTTATGCAACAAATCCATATGTGGCCGCTGCCATCCATAACCCAACCTCTTATCCTCCTCATTTCCGTCCACCCATTGTCAGAGCACCTATACCGCAACCTATGCCATATCGTCCTCCACAACAAACAATTCAGCCACCCAACCCTAATTAGAATGCAAGGAAACCTAACAATGACCGCACACCTATGTAATTTGATCCCATCCCAATGACATACACTGAACTTTTGCCTCTCCTCATTCACAATGGTTTAGTGGCGCCCTGCCCTTTAAAGCCAGTAGAACCCCCTTACCCCAAGGGGTATGATCTCAACACCCGGTGTGATTATCACGCTGGAGCACCCATTAAGTATAAAGTAAAGGATCTGATTAAAGTTGACTGGATTAACTTTAAGGAAGGCAGCCCAAATGTGGCCACGAATCCCCCACCTAACCATGGAAATTCAGGGGTCAACGCCATGGAAAATGATGAGGAATACGTTTAGAATGTTGCTGACATAAGAGTGTCGTTAAGGGTAGTTCATTCTCTTTTGCTTGAAAGGGGATTAATTAAAGGGACTGGAGTATGGAACATGATTACGAGAAGACTATCGAACACCAAGGCTTCTGTGAGGTCCTGTAGAGCCTCATGAACAGCCATATTGTGTAGGTCTGTAAGCGCCATGGAGGTGAGGTCAACATGGTCCAGGAGCAGATAGAGGCACGAGTCCCTAAGCCCTTGATAATTTTCTATAGCAGGAACCCTCCAGCGGCTCCTGTTTCTGTACAACTAATGATCACTGTTCAAGCACCTACCCCATTCACATTCAAAGATTCTTAGGCCGTCCCTTGGAAGTACAACATAGATGTGATTGTTGCAAGCTCGACAACAAGTGACCCATCTCCGTCGTCTGTCACAAATATTGTTGGGGTAGGAGGTGTAACCCGGAGCGGAAGAGTATACGCCCCTCCAGAGCCAAAGAAGGATCAAATTGCCGAGAAAGCCAAGGTAGGCGGAGAAGAAGCTAGTGGTGAAACCAAAAGGTCTGTGACTGATGAAGAAACCCATGAATTCTTAAAGTTTATTCGCCAGAGTGAATATCAAGTGCTTGACCAACTAACCCATACTCTTGTAAAAATCTCTCTGTTATCATTGCTGATGAGCTCTGAGCCACATCGAAAGATGTTGATGAAGGTCCTGAACGAGGCCCATGTCAGTCATGACATTCCCATTGATAAGTTTCAGGGAATAGTGGGGCATATTATTGCAGACAACTATCTAACCTTCACGGATGATGAAATATCGACGGAGGGAATAGGGCACAACAAAGCTCTTCGTATCTCCATGAAGTGACAAGATCACATCTTAGCAAAAGTTCTTGTTGACAATGGGTCGTCCCTCAACGTCATGCCAAAATCTACATTGGCCAAGTTACTATTCGATGGGACTTATATGAAGCCGAGTGCCATGGTAGTATGAGCTTTCAATGGAACTCAGAGGAAGGTCATGGGCAGGATTGAGCTACCCATACAGGTTGGGCTATGTACGTTCCAGATCCTTTTTCAAGTCATGGATATCTCACCTTCCTACAGGTGTTTATTAGGTCGGTCATGGATCCATTCTGCTAGAGTAGTCCCCTCTACCCTGCACCAAAAACTAAAGTTCATAATTGACAACAAACTGATAATTGTTTCTGGTGAAGAGGACCTTCTGGTTAGCAAACCTCTGACAACCCCTTACATCGAGGCAGCGGAAGAGGCCCTTGAAACCTCTTTCCAAGCATTGGAGATAGCAAACGCCACCTATGTAGGGGAAGGAGCCACAATGGTAAAGGCTTACATGCCAAGTACATCTTTAGTGATGGCAAAGATAATGCTGCATGAGGGGTATAAACCTGGAAGAGGGATAGGACGTGCTTTGAATGGAGAAGTGGAACCTATACGCTTTCTTAAAAATAGAAATGGTTTTAGATTGGGATACCGACCCACAGCCACCGATAGAAAAAGGTGGAAGAAGAAAAGAGAGAAAGAATGGCTGCTCGTCTTGCTGGTAGGGAGCCTCATATCATGAGAGTCCCCATCTGTGATCTCTACAAAAGCTTTCGGAGCACTGGACTAATTCCTCCAGACCAAGTGGCCGTCATTGAAGAAAGTCTCTGTGATAGTGCTGATTTTGTGATTGCTTGTCCACCGGGCTAAGAACTTCATAACTGGGAGGCCGTCGAGCTTCCCACGACTTTGAATGTTTCACTAAAGCAATTTGTTTATGCTTTAAGTATTTGTTCGTCCCTTTGCTCTGCCTAAAGTTTTGGGACTCTTCCATGTAATAAGGGTGAAAAAACTTGTTTTTATCATTTTCATCAATAAACGTGTATCGAAATCCAAAAAAAAAACTCTTCTTGTTTCATTTATCCTTGCTTTGAATCCTTCTCTTTACTCGCTTGTTCCTTTTTTTTTCATTTTTCATAACACTCTAAATTATAGATCCAAAAATGACTCTCTTGAGAATAGTGAGGTCGCAATCCCGTTTCACGACTTCGATCACCCAGTTGATTACACTGATGAGGAAGATGGGGAAGATTGTGAGCCACTGCCTGAGCTGACAAGGTTGTTAGAGCAAGAGGACGAAGGGATTCAACCCTACCTAGACATAGTTGAGGTCGTCAATTTGGGGAATAAGAAGAATAGGAAGGAAGTCAAGATCGGCACTGCCCTGAGCAGAGAACAGAGAGAAGATTTAATCAAGCTGTTAATGGAATTCCGTGATGTCTTTGCCTGGTCTTATCAAGATATGCTTGGACTCGATGCTAGCATTGTCGAGCATAAACTACCCTTAAAACCTGAGTACCCTCTAATATAGCAAAAACTACACCGAATGAAGCCAGAAATGCTCCTAAAGATCAAAGAGGAGGTTAAGAAGCAGTTCGACGTTGGGTTTCTAGTTGTGGCAAAGTACCCTCAGTGGGTGGCCAACATTGTCCCTGTCCCAAAGAATGATAAAAAGGTACGGATGTGTGTGGACTATCGGGATTTGAATCAAGCTAGTCCTAAAGATAATTTTCCCTTACCACAGATTGATGTTCTGGTTGACAATACAGCTCAGCATTCTATTTTCTCATTCATGGATGGTTTCTCGGGGTATAATCAGATCAAGATGGCACCTGAAGATATGGAGAAAACCATATTTATTACCCTATGGGGCACATTTTGCTACAAGGTGATGTCCTTTGGGTTGAAGAATGCTGGGGTGACTTACCAAAGGGCGATGGTAACTCTCTTCCATGACATGATGCATAAAGAGATAGAAGTCTATGTGGATGACATCATTGCCAAATCTAGGACAGATTAAGGGCACATCATTAATTTGCGGAAGCTTTTTGAAAGATTAAGGAAGTTTAAGCTCAGGTTAAATCCATCCAAGTGTACTTTTGGCACAAGGACAGGTAAATTGTTAGGTTTTATAGTAAGCGAAAGAGGGATAGAGGTTGATCCCAACAAAGTCAAGGTGATTCTCGAGATGCCTCCTCCCCGTAAAGAAAAAGAAGTTCGAGGATTCTTGGGAAGGCTGAATTATATTGCCCGATTTATTTCACAATTGACAGCGGCTTATGAACCGATCTTTAAGTTACTCCGTAAGAACCAACCAGGGCAATGGGATGAGGACTGTCAAGCAGCTTTTGAAAAGATTAAGCAGTACCTGCAAGAACCACCAATTTTGGTAATTCCAACCCCAGGAAGGCCACTTATCTTGTATCTGACTGTATTGAATGAATCCATGGGTTGTGTGTTGGGACAACACGATGAAACTGGAAAGAAGGAACATACTATCTACTACTTAAGCAAGAAGTTCACTGATTATGAAATGAGATACTTCGCTTTAGAGCGAACTTGTTATGCGTTAGCATGGGCTGCTAAGCGCCTAAGGAAATACATGTTGAGTCACACCACTTGGCTAGTTTCTAAGATGGACCCCGTCAAGTACATTTTGGAAAACCTGCTTTGATCGGAAGGATCGCTCATTGGCAAGTGCTATTAACTGAGTATAACATAATATATGTCCCTCAAAAGGCCATAAGAGGAAGTGCTCTGGCAGATTACTTGGCACACCAACCCATCAATGATTATCAACCTATGCAGTTTAATTTCCCGGATGAAGATATCCTGGCACTATTGAATGAGGAAGGTGGTTAAAAAGATAAATGGACTTTGAGATTTGACGAAGCTTCTAATGCACTGGGGAATGGAATTGGGGCCATCCTGATCTCGCCCGATAAGGAGTTTATCTCTATCTATGCCAGATTTTGTTTCGACTGTACCAATAACATTGCTGAATATGAGGCATGCTCGTTAGGGATACAAGCAGCGTTGGACGCAAAAGTAAAATTGTTGGAAGTTTATGGGGACTCCGCTTTGGTCATCCACCAATTGAAAGGCGAGTGAAAGACTAGGGATAACAAGTTGATTCCTTATCATGATCATATTAAGGAAATGATCAAAGAGTTTGATAAGATCTCTTTTCATCACGTTCTCCAGGATGACAATCAGATGGCTGATGCCTTGGTTACCCTTGCCTCAATGTTCGAAGTAAGTAATGACTACGATATGCCTCTCATCGAAGTAAATAAGCATTGTGAGCTCGTATACTGTCAAATGATGGAAAAGAAGTCAGATGGGAAACCATGGTACCACAATATCAAGAGGTATTTACAGAGTCAAGAATACCCCGTGGGTGCTACAGAGAATAATAAGAAGACCCTAAGACGACTCGCCATGGGTTTCTTCTTAAATGGGGATGTGCTTTACAAAAGAAACTATGACTCTGTCCTTCTTCATTGTGTTGATGCTGTTGAGGCAAAAGAAATCATGAGGGATGTTCATGAAGGATATTTTGGGACTCACGCTAATGGACATGCCATGTCAAGAAAGATCTTAAGGGCTAGTTATTACTAGATGACCATGGAAGCGGACTGCTTTGCTTATGTTCGAAAATGTCACAAATGTCAGATATACGCTGACCATATTCATGCACCCCCATCATCCCTGAATGTCTTATCAGCACCATGGCTCTTCTCAATGTGGGGCATGGATGTCATTGGGCCCATCGAGCCAAAAGCCTTGAACGGTCATCGTTTCATCTTGGTCGTCATCGATTATTTCACCAAATGGGTAGAAGCTGCTTCATATGCCAATGTAACAAGGAATGTTGTAGTCAAATTCATCAAGCGAGAACTGATATGTCGATACGGCCTACCAAGTCAGATCATTACTGACAATGGTACGAATTTGAACAACAAAATGATGAAGGAACTCTGTGAAAGCTTCAAAATTCACCATCACAATTCCTCTCCTTATCAGCCTAAGATGAATGGGGTAGTTGAGGCGGCCAACAAGAACATGAAGAAAATAGAACAGAAAATGGTAGTCACCTATAGAGATTGGAGCGAGATGCTTCCTTTTGCTCTACATGGGTATCGCACCTCGGTCCGAACCTCAACAGGGGCAACCCCGTTCTATCTCGTATATGGCATGGAAACCGTCTTGCCTTTTGAAGTATAAATTCCATCCCTCCGGGTGTTCATGGAAGAAAAATTGGAAGAAGCTGAATGGGTTCAGGCTCGACATGACCAACTAAACCTAATTGATGGAAAAAGACTAACTGTCCTCTGTCATGGTCAGTTGTATCAAAGACGTATGAAATAAGCATTCGATAAGAAAGTGCGACCTCGATAGTTCCAAGAAGGAGACCTGGTCCTCAAGAAAATTTTATCAATTCGAAAGGACAATCAGGGTAAATGGACTCCTAATTATGAAGGACCGTATGTCATGAAGAGGGCTTTTTCTGGAGGAGCCTTAATACTCACTAATATGGATGGCAAGGACCTGTCGATGCCTATAAATGTAGACGCGATGAAGAAATACTTTGCGTAAGAAAGGAATGTCAGAAACAAACAAAAAAACAAAAGAGAAAAACAAAGAAAAAAAGGAAAAAAGAAAAATAAAAATGATGCTCGCTAGGCTGAAAACCTGAAAGGGCGGCCTAGGAAAAAGTTAGAGCGACCCGGTGAGTCAAAAACCTGAAATGGCGGCTCAGGCAAAAGTTAGGGTCAAATTTCTGGTAATACGAATAAGGCCTTTGACTCAAAAAGTGCAAGTCCGAGCTGGGGCATGTGAATCATCATCGAACTTACCTTCTCAAAAGCAAGGTCGAAGGGTGAACATGAAGTCATGTTGGGGATTAAGATTCTCGCTAGTCTCAGAGATTCACTGGAGGATCTATGAACCCTCCCTGTTTCACCTGTCCTTGACCTGTTCTATGTGACCTTATTCATTTTATTTACTTTCCTTGTTCTCCTTTCTCTGTACTTGTTTGACATACATGAATAAAATTCACCCTCTTCGATATGTGTTATGAATTTCGTTGATCTGATAAAACATGTGTTTTAATAAAATAAATGGAAGAATGGTAAACATTTAAAGTTGTGAGGGACAAGATGCTCCTACTACTCGACCTTATCTTGGGCGATCATCACAGAGACTCGGCCAGGCACGCGCTCTGAGTTTATGGTTGCCTCGTTCTTTTTGCTTCGTCCATGAGTCATCTCAAAGGTCACGGTTTTATGGAATTTACCCGATTTTCAATTGTATCTCTACACTACTTCTTTTTTTTTTCTTTTGCGGGTTATTGTAGCAGACAACATGTCAAATATCGACACCTCAATCAAGTCCTTTTCCTCAATGGAACCATAATCGCCAAAGCTGGCACTTCTTAAATTCTCTTCCCCAATGGAACCGTAATCACCAAAGCTGGCACTTCTCAAAGTTTTTTCCTCAAACCGCCAAAGTTGGTACCTTCAAAACCTCCAAAGCTGGTACCTTCAAAACCTCCAAAGCTGGTACCTTCGAAAACGCCAAAGCTGGAACCTCTAAAAGCCATTCCTCAATCGCCAAAGCTAGCACCTGCAAAGTCTCCTCCCCAACTGCCAAAGTCGGCATCTTTCTAGTTTCTCCTCCCTAGTGGAATCGATCGCCAAAGCCGACACTTCAAAAAGTTTCCTCCTCAATCGCCAAAGCATGTTTTTCTCAAGTATCTTTTCATAAATTGTCAAAGCTGGTATCTTTTAATGAATTGCCAAAGTCGGCATCTTTTAATGAATTGCCAAAGTCGGCGTCTTTCAAGTTTCTTTCCCTAAAACTGGTATACAAAGCTTCCGCTTCAATTTCCAAAATTGGCATGTTGTTCATTTTTCCCAATTGCCAATGATGGCATCGTGTTTGTTTTCCAATCGCCAAACAAGGCACCTTTTACCTTCCAGTCGCCGAACGAGGCACCTCTACTTTCTAGTCACCAAACAAGGCACCATTCTTGTCAAAAAGCCTCAGGAACCTACTCTTAGGCTATCCCATTTCTTAATTTGAGCCAGGGGCATCCCCCAAGTCATTTATTTCCTGTAAAAGCCTCAGGAACCCACTCTTAAGCTATCCCATTTCTCAATTTGAGCCAGGGGCATCCCCCAAGTCATTTATTTCCTGTCAAAGCCTCAGGAACCTACTCCTAGGCTATCTCATTCCTCAATTTGATCTAGGGGCATCCCCCCAAGTCATTTAGTTTAAGCCAGGGGCATTCCCCTAAGTCATTTATTTTCTGTCAAAAAGCTTTAGGCGTCCTTCCCTAGGTTGTTTTAATCAAAACCAATCAGGGGCATTCCCCCAAGTCATTTATTTTCTGTCAAAAGGCCTCATGTATTCCCTTTAGGCTATTCTATTTCTTCATTAGAACCAGGGGCATCCCCCCAAGTCATTTATTTTCTGTCAAATAGCTTCAGGAACCCATTCTTAGGCTATCATATTTCTCAATTTAAGCCAGGGGCATCCCCCCAAGTCATTTATTTTTTGTCAAATAGCTTCAAGAACCCACTCCTAGGCTATCACATTTCTCAACTTGAGTTAGGGGCATCTCCTCTAAGTCATTTATTTTCTGTCAAAAAGCCTTAGGCGTCCTTCGCTAGGCTGTTTTAATCAAAACCAATCAGGGGCATTCCCCCAACTCATTTATTTTCTGTCAAAAGGCCTCAGGTATTCCCCCTAGGCTATTCCATTTCTCAATTTAAGTTAGGGGCATCCCTCAAATCATTTGTTTTTTATCAAAAGCCTCAGGAACCCACTCCTAGGCTATTCCATTTCTCAATTTGAGCTAGGGGCATCCCCTTAGTCATTTGTTTTCTATCAAAAAGCTTCAAGTACCCATTCCTAGGCTGTATCCTTCGACCCAAACGTGTTGGGACAATCCCCTGTGTCATTCATTTCTCTTCAAAGCTTTAAGTATCCCTCTCTAGGCTACCCCATTTTCAATATCAAGGAAATATCCTCTGATTTGTTCATTTTTCAAGACAAAGATCTAACTTCCATCGTCAAACTTGGAATCTTGTTCATCTTTCCCAATTGTTAAAGTTGGCAACTCTTCAAGTTTCTCTAGGACTTTTGGGATTTTCAGTGTCGAAGTTGACACTCCAAAAAGTTTCCATAACACATTTTAGGTTTTCTTATTCCCAAAATTGACACCTCTTCAAGTCTTCATCACACCTCTTAAGCTTTCTATTTGCCAAAGTTGGCTCTTCTTAAAGTCATCATCGCCAAAGTTGGTATTTTTAAGTCCTTCTTATTGCCAAAACTGGCATTATTTGAGTCTTTTATTTGTCAAAATAGTTACCTCTTTGAGGTTGTTAGTATCAAGACAGTGTTCAAGTCTTTACTTCCTTTTCACGATATGAATGAATCATTCATATTATCGTGAAAAGAAAGTAAAGAGGGGCAGCTGTGAACACCATTATTTAAAAAAATAATAAAAAATAAATAGAATAATAATTTTCTTCCCCCCATTCCAGAAATTCCGTTCAGAATCCGGAATTTGTCTCCTAAACCCCTCTACATCATCTTGATCCTCTTCTCATCCATGAGGAACACATCAAAAAACAACCCCTCTGCATCATCTTCTTCCTCTCTCAATCTACCATACCCATACCCTTTTCCAAAAACCAAAAAATCAGAAAAAATCAAAGAGACCATCAACCCATATCATCTTCCATCAACCACTCAATAACCACAAAAACTAAAAAAAACACCAACAAAAAAAGAAAAGAAAAAAACAGCAACAACCCATCTTCATCACCTTCATCCTCCTCATCACTATCAACAACCATAAACACCCACCACCCAAGAAACGGAACCAAAAAAGGCAAAAAAAAACAAAAAAAAGAAGAAGAAAACCGCCACTAGAACCACCACCACCACCCAGATCGCAAACTCCGTTGGTCCCTTTCTCTCTCTCATTTTCTGGTTCACTTTCTCTCTCCTATGATGTTTTCTCTCTCTTCCTTCCTTGCTTATTCTTCATGGCTGCCGCACTACACTCCTTAGCAATGTCTAAATTTTAGGTTATAATGTTGTGGTTATGGGCCTTGTGATTAGGCCTAAATTTTTTTAAAAAAATAGAAGCAGATAGCTAAGTTCATGTATTTTTGTAACTAAAAATCATCAACAGAGCGTGATAGCTCAACTGGTAAACCTGTGCCATCTTCCAACAAGAAGGGAAGGGTTTGAAACCTAGGTGCCTTATTTCATGCGTTTTTTCTTAAATTTAAAGTTGAAACTTGTATGTTTGGTTATAAGTAGTCTGTTTGTTTCTTTAACAATGTGATAGTGGTAACCTAGTGGTAAAGGCCAAGTTTCTAGGATAAAAAGGGAATAGGTCCAAGTCCTAGTTCCCTATTTTTTTTTTTATTTAAAACTTTCTTTTTCTTTCTTCTTCTTTTTTCTTCCTTTTATTTATTCATGATTTAAAAAAAACACAAATATTCAAAAATATATTTCTTTAGATCAAAATCAAAGTTTGAATTTTTTTTAATATCCTGAATTAATTACAAAGAACTACGTGACCTTGATTTCTCGAAAGCTCGAGAATACGTAAGAGCGGAAGTAGTTCCTGTCGGACCCATCTTTCTTTGTTTAATTTTTAGAGTTTCCATTTTTGTCTTGTTATTAAAAGGAGGAGCGAGGTTAATTTGGATGAGACGTGTAACACCCTCTGTTACACCTTAATAAATTCTATGAAAATTCGTAATTTTTTTTTAAAAGATATGATTGTTAAAAGAAAACTATCAGAATAAATTAAATACATCATTTCTGAAATACCTCATAAGTATTATTAAAACTTTATAAAGTAATTTTACATTCATTCGAAGAAATAAACATTAAACATTTTAAGAAAGAGAGGAAACTCCATGGCCCAGAAGCAGTTACTTAATAACTTTATTTATTCATTGGACCACGGTATTCATACAGAGCTCTCTTTCTAGAACGTGCTATATTCACTGTCGAGGTTCTTCGATTCTTCCCTCTGAACCATCAATTTAAAACATATAAAACAAAAACACGAAGAAAGGAGTGAGAAACAGAATATAATATTCCCAAATGGGACATAAGCAATAAAGGGTTTTCATAAACTAGTATAATAATATCAATCATAATCACATGCACAATCAATCTATGAATGTATGAATGATATGTCATATCATAACTTATCTATATATGTGGGCCCCTTAAATTTTAATTTGTACTGGGCCAACCAGGAGTTTACACTGTTCCATAATTCCGGATAATAATAACATGAACAGCTCAACTGGCATGGAAACACTTAGAGACTAGTCAGATTGAGAAGGTTTTTTATTGTGAAAGTACCCGACACTAGGAAGCTACCCCAGGTCCCCTGAAGCACCCTTTCACACCCTCTCATCCCAAGGCTCACAATTAAGCCTCCTCTAATGTATCCTCGGTTTCTATAATCCGTCCCAGACGATATCATTTTGTTTCTCTTCGATGATTCATGATGCATGAACTACTCACGTATTTAATTGGTTAAGGCTTTTAGAAACTCAATTATATTATCAGGGCCTATGAATCACGACATAGCCACCCCAGTAAACTGTACTTTTTCAACTTCTCAAATACGCACATAGAATTTTAGTACAGTTCTTTTTCAAATCACAAATCAAATCTCCTTATAAATTTGAGTTTCAAAGCCTTAAATATATTTCACAACCTTCTTTAGAAAAGTTTATAGGTCAATTCAAAATCAATTTCTAAAAACTCAAATTTGGAATTATCAATCTTTAAAACCTTAGTACTTAAAAATTTTGTATAATATTCTTATACATTTAAATATTATGTATATATATGTATATATTAAAATATTAGTAAAAAAATTTATTTTTATAAAATAATTTCTCTTTCTTTTTCTTTTTGATAAACTAATTAAAAAAATCTAAATTTTAGTAAAGATATACATATATATTAAAATATAAAAAGAGATTTCTAAAAACTTATGTAGTTTTATTGAAATCTAAGAAATTTCTTAAAAGTAATTTAAATAAAGATGAATAACTAAATAAAGAAGTAGGAGATAAGTAAATTCTTACTGAATTTTAGCTTTCCGTCATGCTTGCTATATGCTTAAACTCCACAGTATAGGATTATCAATCATAACTAAACATTGTCAATCACAATCAAACATCATAAAACATAAATAAATATTAACAATCATAATCAAATCAAATAATTAAACATCAGTTATAAATATGATAGTTTAAAAATTTAATGATTATTTAAATTAATAAATTTTGTTTTAAGTTCTATGGTCAATTCCTCGCACAGGTCTATGTAAATCCAAGATAGTCCAATCCTTGCATAGGTCTAGTTCAGTCCATATATGTCATAACAATCCAAATCTTTGCATAGGTTCAGTCAAGTTCATAATAGTTCAAGTCCTTGCATAGGTTCAATCCAGTCCGCATAGGTCATAATAGTTCAAGTTCTTAAATATTTTAGATATAACAATTATTATAAATTTTAAGTTAAAAATTATTATTTTAAAATAATAATATTGTTATGTTTAAAAGGAGTAGGGGACTCCTCCCAATATTCTTATGTATTTTCATATTATATCCTTAATCTCACCCCCCCCCTTACCTTGATTTGCTACCAAAAGTGAATTCGCTTTACGCCTCCAAGTTCTAACAAAATATTAATACTAATTTATTTCAGTATAAGCTTAAGATAAAAATTAAGATTGCTATCAGAATAATAAATAGTAAATGTACATAGTAATAATAAATAGTAACGGTAAATGGTAAGTCATTAATAGTAATGGTAAATAGTAATTTTTTGAATAGTAATAGTAAATCGTGAATAGTAATTTTTTGAATAGTAGTGGTAAATGGTAAATCATGAACAATAACAGTAAATAGTAAATTTTGAATAGTAACGGTAAATAGTAAATTTTGAATAGTAATGGTAAATAGTAAATTTTGAATAATAACAACAACTAATAAATTTTGAATAATAACGGTAAATGATAAATTTGAATAATAACAGTAAATGGTAAATTGTGAATACTGATAATAAATAGTAAATTTTGAATAGTAACTGTAAATAGTAAAAATAACACAGTGGTAATTTATTTTTACTATAGTAACTTATTCATAATAGTACTAGTATATTAATGGTTTAAGAGTGCCAAAAAAATAAACTAAAATTATAAAAAGAATATAGAAGAAAGTTATTACCTTACACCTCCGACAGAACTTCTTTTTACCAAAAGAATTTACTCTCTACTAATTTCTTACGCACTATCTCTCTACATTCTCTCTCTAATTTTTGGTGTGGAAATGTTGTGAATGAGCCATCTATTTATAGGAAGAAAATTTTACTATTTAAGATTATTTAATTATTTATTTTACTATTCATGATGTAAGCGATGATGTAAGCTATGATGTAAGCGATGATGTAAGTGATGATGTAAGCTATGATGTAAGCGATGATGTAAGTGATGATGTCGGCAGTGGCATTTTGGTTATTAGATGAAAGGTTAAGGGTATTTTTGTCATTCTCAAAAAAAATAAAAATAAAAAAAATTCTAAAAAAACTATAAATTATATAACAATCAAAAAGTTTTAAAGAACTATAATCAAATTCCTTTGAAATTTTATTTTAAATAAGAAATAATGAAATTAGGGGTGTTATAACTCTACTCCCCTAAAAAAATTTCGTTCTCGAAATTTACACTTTTTTAGTAAAACAATTGGGGATGAGACTCTTTCATCTCATTTTCTAGTTCCCATGTAGCATCTTCCCCTCTCGTTTCACTCCAAATGACCTTCACGAGTGGAATTTCCTTGTCCCTTAGCTTCTTTATTCTTCTGTCAGCTATTCTGATAGGTGGTGTATCATATGTAAGATTATCTTTAACTTGTATGACATCAGGTTCAACAACATGTGTAGGATCAAATATATACTTTCGTAAGTTTGACACATGAAAAACATTATAGATATTAGAAAGAAAAGGTGGTAATGCTATTTGGTAGGCAAGAGGACTAACTTTATGAATTATTTGATATGGACCAATAAATCTAGGAGTTAGTTTTCGAGATTTCATTGCCCGACCGACCCCAGTCATAGGTGTGACTTTCAAGAATACATGATCGCCTTCTTGAAATTCGAGCGGCTTTCTTCTTCTGTCATAGTAACTTTTCTGCCTGCTCTGTGTTGTCTTCATCTTTTCCTGAACTATTTTGATTTTATCCGTGGTTTGTTGTACCAACTCTGGTCCTAGCATCAAGTTTTCACCAGTCTCAAACCAACATAGCGGGGTCCTACATTTTCTTCCATATAATGCTTCAAAAGGTGCCATGCCAATGCTAGCATGGAAACTGTTGTTGTAGGTAAACTCCACATATGGTAAGAATTGATTCTAATTTCCTTTATGCTCTAACACACAAGCTCGTAACAAGTCCTCTAGAGATTGGATTGTTCTTTCTGATTGTCTATCCGTTTGAGGATGATATGCTGAACTCAGACACAGTCTTGTTCCCAAAACCTTGTACAAGCTCTTCTAGAATTATGATGTAAAATGAGGGTCCCGATCAGAAATGATACTTGAAGAAATTCCATGCAATCTCACAATCTCCTCGATGTATAATTTTGCCAGCTTCTCCATAGAGTAACGAATATTGATGGGAATAAAGTGGGCAGACTTTGTTAGTCTATCAACTATTACCCATATTGAATCATGTCCTAATGGAGTGTTGGGTAAAGAAGTCACAAAATCCATGGTAATGCTATCCCATTTCCATTCTGGTATTTCCATTGATTGTAGCATTCCAGGGGGTTTTTGATGTTCCACTTTAACCTTTTGGAAAATTAGACATGCAGCCACGTACTCTGCCATTGTTTTCTTCATTCCAGGCCACCAAAATAACTTCTTCAAATCTTGATACATTTTAGTAGCTCCGGGATGAATGCTCATATAACTTTTGTGGCTTTCTTCCAGAATTGCTTTCCTCAACTCCTCTTGATCAGGGATACACACTCGGTCCTTGTACTTCAATAATTGGTTATTTCCCACATTGAACTCGACTTCTTTTCCTTGTTTCAGGAGTTCTTTCTTCTCTTGCAGGAATTCATCTTTTCGTTGAGCTTCTAAGACTTGCCTCAGGAATTCATTTGTCACTTGCAACGCTCCTAATCTGTAGCTGTTATCATTAATCTTTACTGCTAGGTTAAGATCTCTAAAGTTCTCTATCAATTCCAGCTCTTTAATCATCATTGTGGACGCATGTAAAGACTTTCGACTCAAAGCATCAACTACTACATTCACTTTTCCAGGATGGTAACTCAAAGTCGTAATCCTTTAAGAACTCCATCCATCTCCGTTGCCTCATGTTTAACTCCTTTTGGTCAAATAAATACTTGAGACTCTTATGATCGCTAAACACATTGAATGTTGCACTGTATAGATAATGCCTCCAAATCTTTAAGGCAAAAACTACAGCGGCTAACTCTAAGTCATGGGTAGGGTAGTTAATCTCATGTTGCCTTAATTGACGCGACGCATAGGCTACAACCTTCTTGTCTTGCATGAGTACACTTCCTAGTCCTTGTTTAGACGCATCACAATAAACCTCAAAACTTCGATGTGGATCGGGGAGTACTAACACCGGCGCAGAAGTAAGTCGATCTTTCAGCTCTTGAAAACTATTCTCGCATTGTGTCGTCCACACAAAAGGTTCTCCTTTCCGTGTTAGCTTGGTCAGTGGGTATCCTAACTTTGAAAATCCTTCAATGAATCTCCTATAGTATCCAGCCAAATCCAAGAAACTTCTAATCTCAGTGATCGTGGTTGGTCTCTCCCATTTTAAAACTGCCTCCACCTTGGAAGGGTCTACAGCTATTCCTCCTTGACTAATTACATGTCCTAAAAAGTTCACTTCTTCCAACCAGAATTCACACTTCGACAGCTTTGCATACAGTTATTTCTTTTTCAGGATTTCTAACACAACCTTCAAGTGTTCAACATGTTCTTCTCTGCTTTTAGAGTACACTAATATATCATCAATGAACACCACTACAAATTTATCTAGATATGGATGAAAAATCCTATTCATGTAATCCATGAATACGGCTGGTGCATTAGTTACACCAAAAGGCATTACTAGATATTCGTAATGGCCATAGCGTGTTCTAAAAGCAGTTTTTGGTACATCTTCTTTCTTCACCCTTATCTGATGGTATCCAGACCTCAAATTAATTTTGGAGAACACCGTGGCACCACGCAGCTGATCCATCAAGTCGTCAATCCTTGGCAGAGGATATCTGTTCTTGATCGTCACCTTGTTTAGTTGTCGATAATCTACACACAACCTCATGCTACCATCCTTCTTCTTAACCAACAACACTGGTGCACCCCAGGGGGATACACTGGGTCGTATAAACTGCTTCTCTATCATCTCTTCAAGTTGTTTCTTCAACTCTGCTAATTCTAGAGGTGATATTCGGTATGGTGTAATTGAAATGGGTCCAACTCCAGGTACTAGATCAATGACAAATTCCATATCTCTTTCTGGGGGTAAACCAGGGATATCCTTAGGAAAAACGTCAGGAAATTCACACATAACCGGAAGATTTTTGATTTTTGATTCTTGCTCTCCTTTCATTGAAAGCAATAGCATGAATCCTTGAGCCCCTCCTTTTAAAGAGGCACTCACTTGGTTGGCGGTTAGAAATCTTGAATCTTCAGGATTCAAATTCACTGGTTCTTTAAACATTATGGTTTTATTATGACAATCTATTAGAACATGATTGTCAGACAACCAATCTAGCCCAATAATAACTTCTAAGCCAGAAAGGGGTAAACAGAAAAGATTAGCCTTAAAGTCCCTACCATTTATGACAATAGGGCATTTCCAACAGGCTTTAGAAGTGACAATGGGATATTTTCCAGGAGTATGTACAGATAAGTCAAATGGCAGTTCTATCACAGGTAATTTTAGTTTTTCTACACAGTCATTGGCAATAAATGAATGTGATGCACCTGAGTCATACATAACAGTTAAAGGAATCTTATTAATGATACACTTACCTTCCACCATAGAATCAGAATGAGATGCTTCTTCTCCAGTGATTGCAAAAACCTTTCCTTTTGCCTTCGGCCTTTTGAATGCACTGTGTACGCCTCCTTGAGTATTTATGCTTGTACTTGCACCTTTAGGGTTTTCCCTCTTCATCTCTGGACAATCCTTGATGTGATGACCTGGTTTGTTACACTTAAAGCAAACATAAGTGTTTTTAGGACAATCCCTTTTCAAATGGGGTCCTCCACAGATAAAACATTTAAAATTTAGTGCAGATGTTGGGTAATAGCTTCCAGTTGAAGCTTGGGGTCTGTTAGGAACAGATGCTGCTCCAAACTGACGAAATGGCGCTTGGTAAGGCTTATTTCTCCTGAAGTCTCTTCTTTGGTGATGGTGAGGTCCTCCACTTCTCATTTCTCCTGCCTTGTGAATGGGCTCACGACTTTTGGTCATTTTATCCTTATGATCTTCTTCAAAGATCCTGTAGCGATTTACCAATATAGAAAATTCACAGATTTCCTACATTCGTATAGCTTCCTTAATTTCTGGCCACAATCCATTTACAAACTTTGCACACCGATCTCTTTCATTAGTAGCATCATTATAATGAGAATGAAAACGAGATAGCTCTTCAAACCTGGATGCGTACTCTCCAACGGTCATATTTCCTTGGGTCAGCGACAGGAATTCAAATTGTCTTTTCTCTTTAACATCAGTTGGAAAGTATTTCTCCAAAAACATATCCTTGAAATAATCCCAAGTGATCTCCACGTCGTTGACTTTGAATTGTCTACGCATGCTATCCCACCAATGTTCGGCATCCTCAGATAAGGCATAAGTAGCGAAGACTACCTTATCAGCTTCATTACATTGCAATGCTCGAAAGATCTTCTCTATATCTCGAATCTAGATTTATGCTCCATCAGGGTTATATCCTCCCTTGAAACGAGGTGGATTGCGCTTTTCGAATAGGTCCAGCCTTCTCAAGGCATCATTACCTTGACCTTCACGTGCTCCTATTGCATTGATTAAGCATTCTACAACTCCAGCAAGATCGTTTCCAGCCATTAGTTTCCTATTTCACAGTAACTGAGATTTATCACATCAATCACAGTTACTACCAAGTCAGATATTCTATTCTCTATCACCTATACAGAGTTTACAGACAAAGCAAGATAGACCTTTTCCCCAGGCCTATTGGATTAACTGCTCTGATACCACTTTGTAACACCCTCTGTTACACCTTAATAAATTCTATGAAAATTCGTAAATTTTTTTTTAAAGATATGATTGTTAAAAGGAAACTATCAGAATAAATTAAATACATCATTTCTGAAATACCTCATAAGTATTATTAAAACTTTATAAAGTAATTTTACATTCATCCGAAGAAATAAACATTAAACATTTTAAGAAAGAGAGGAAACTTCATGGCCCAGAAGCAGTTACTTAATAACTTTATTTATTCATTGGACCACGGTATTCATACCGAGCTCCCTTTCTAGAATGTGCTATATTCACTCCCGAGGTTCTTCGATTCTTCCCTCTGAACCATCAATTTAAAACATATAAAACAAAAACATGAAGAAATGAGTGAGAAACAGAATATAATATTCCCAAATGGGACATAAGCAATAAAGGGTTTTCATAAACTAGTATTGAACTGTTCTTTACAGGGGGTGTAGAAGTATGCTTGTAGAATAACTCAAAATATACATATAAATGTGTTTTTGATACAAAGCAATGTGCGTATAAATGTAAATACGGAGAGTCTTTGTATGCTGAGGCGGTGTCACAGTCCGCCTGACGGGATCTACGTTGCCTTGACCCGATTGGGGGTGGTACCTGCAATCGTTCTCCGACGCTCAAGTCAGTATTTCAGAATACTTAGAGACTTAGAAAGACAGTTAGAGAGAATTATGCAAGTAAGAGAGTGTAAGGTTCAGAGAATGGGAAAAAGATCCCTTATACCTTTTCAAGAGAGGTTTATATACCTGTTACTGGTGTTCCATTATTGGTAGGACCCACTCCTTGTCTTCAGGCATAATGCTGAAAAGGTAGTGGGTCCTTGCGCCGTTTACATGCACCATTATTGTAGTAGGTATCACCACTTGTCTGGAAAGCGTTAGTACTTTAATATTTTATTGTTATTTCCCTTTATGTGTGACAGCGTGATTCCCATTATTAACCTCTCAAGACAGAGTCAATCTCGTGTCGGGGTTGTGAGTATGGGCTCGCTACGCAGTGTGGGAAATTCAATATTCCGTCTGTGTTGAGCCTATGGCTTGGCGGAGTAATATGCATTCTGGCGGCGTTACCTGCCTAGGCGGGGTTACTTCCCTTGGCGGAGTATCTCGCCTTGGCGGAGTAACTTGCCTTGGCGGAGTTATGACCCTTGGCAAGGTAACATGCCTAGGCGGAGTATCGTGCCTTGGCGGAGTTACTTGCCCTGGTCGTATGTATTCCGTATAGAAGTGATTATAATGTGCTCAATCGCGTACTCCTCTTGTTCAAAATGCTGATCTGGCAAAGCATTAAAGCCATGCTCTTGGGGGCCGGTGTTAGGATCGGATCATATGCCCCCTAGCTTGTTATAGTGACTGGCGGAGTCACTTTAATGAGCTATAACACTTTAAGTTTAGCTTTTGTAGGCATGGGTTTAGGCGGCATTTGCTAGTTCAGGATTTGTGGGCAAGTGTTTTCATGCATTTATTGGCTTGTCATTACTTGACACGCCTGTCATTAATGCGCCTCGAAACCACGTTTTTTTATTCTTCAGTCTCCCATTGCCACGTATGCCCTCGTAACGATTGCCATTCCAATGATGGGACATAAATGCGCGTGATGGCAATTGAGAACCGTTTTCGAGGTTATTACCGTGGGCCTTGGATTTTGAAAACGTGGCCCATGAAATATCTGCCCTTAGATATATCTATTGGTTTCAGCAAAAAAGGAACCGTCAGTGAGACAAATCCAACGGTTGTAAACGCATATTTCAATTTTAGAACCGTTGATGAGATTTATCTAACGGCTGCAAACACATCTTCAAGATTTCTGAGGATTCGCTTATTTCCCCCCAAGCCATGCCTATAAATAGGTAAACTCTCAGAAGGGAAATGTTTTGCTTCATCTCTCACTTCGTATTTGTTCGCTGAAAGTATTTTTGCTACTCTCTTGCGAGTTTATTGGTGTTTGGAGTTCTTCTATCTTTTAGAAGCTTAAGGTACTTGCTTCTTCCTCTTCTTTGCTTCTTCATTTCCATTGGGTTAGCTTTAGTTTTCCTTTTTATGTGTTCGTAAAAAGGAAGATGAGAGGAAAGAGGTCAGAGTCTCATTCTAGGGTTTCTGTTCGTCCCATGTTTTCTGATATTGAGAGTGAAGATGAGGCGTTTTATACTGGGAGGGACTCGACATTTTACAGCAGTGTGGAGTACTTTAGTAATACTGTACATTCGTTTGTGTCAGGAGGTGTTTTCCATACCCAAGTGTTGACAATGGCAGAGTGTCAAAACGTCGTGTTGCATGGACTGGACTGGGAGAAGACGCTCGAGATTGATCCTTATTGTTGGGTTGAAGAGGATGTTAAGGGTACTTCCTCTCGCCATGCAACAACTAGTGGCGGTGTAGTGGAGCTATCTGTGCCTATCTGGAAAAATGAACGTATGAAGATAGGTTCATTGTTTGCTCTCCTAAGACATTCGAAAGGATTTGCCATCGTCCTCATAATAATCGTACAATATATATGTACGATATTCTGTTCACTCAGCTGGGAGTGTGTTTCCCCTTGAACAAATTCCAGATGGGTGTGCTGAGGTTCTTGGATTGTGCTCCTTCTCAGCTGCACCCAAATGGTTGGGGAATAGTTTGAAGCTTTGAGGTGATGGCGGAGCATCTGGAGTTTACGCCTACTGTGGCGTTGTTCTTTTCTTTCTGCCGCATCATGAGGAGGGTGAACGTAAAAACAGGCGGCATGGGCCTTGTTACTCTTCGGGCGGAGCCAAAGATTTTAAACTTCAAGTCATTTGCGGACTCCGCCAAGGAAGGCGGACTCCACTTCAGAAAAAGTTTTGTAAAGGTTTCTGTGAAGGAGGGGGAGTCCATCTTCTGGCGGAATAAGGAGGGAATTGATCGATTCCCAGTTGCGTGGACACATGAGCACTTTCTCTTAACCAAGCGAGCGTATGAAGTTGAAGAGGGTGCTCTATCGGCGGCGTCTGTGGAAGTACTCCGGATGTTGAAGGAGTACAACTCTGTCCACAAGCTGATCCTTTGTCGAAGGCTGCTTGGGCGGGATGCTCAGGGATACTTGAGTAATATTACTAACAATCGCAATGTTGATTGAGTATTGCTGTTATCTTGCATCTTCTAATCATATTCTCGTTTTGTTATTTCGCAGGAGAAATCGCTGAGTTCCCTGGGATGGAGCGTATCAAGCGGATCCGAATGAGCCGCAGGGAAATTAACGCGGAGAACAATGTGCAGCCCAGGAGGAATCTGACTGCTGCTCTTACAACAGCTCTTCCCTTCCCTGCCTCCACCAACATAATAAATTTTGAAGGTGGTGCAGGATCTTCAGCAGCTACTGTTGAAAGGCGTTCTAAAAAACACCAAGAACCAGAAGCTACTGAAGAGGAAGAAGAGGAAGTAGATCTTCATGCCTTGCAAAGGAGGAGGACTAAGGGCAAGAGGAGGGCTGAGGAAGGGACATCAATCGATGTTGCCATTGACTTGGAGGAGACTCAGGAGGTACCTGTTATGGGTACTTCTGCTGATAGGGGCGGTGTTGAAGGCATCCCCGAAGAAGATGTCGCGGGGGAGCAAGCGGAGGGATTCCAAGCCTCTTCTGACCAAGATACGGGGGACGAGGCAGGGAGAGTTCAAGTTTCCCCAGTCCGCCCATCTGAGGATCCCGCCCTGAGCCTGACCACTCGAGGGACAGCAGTTTTCCCCATTGATGTGCCAGGGGAATCATCCAGGCGGTTTGTCTCTTTGCCCCAGGCGGGGTCTCGCTTGAATCCCTTTTTGTACTTTGCAAATACGGGATCCCGCCAGTCAGAGAGGCGTGATCCAGAATTCATCCTCCGCCCCGACATCGACTTTGAGGAGATTCCGGAGGCTGCTGCAGCTGCGAGGTGGCACCTTGCAGAGATAGATGGTTTCTTGGCCTCTGTCCCCTGGATAGCTGACGTTGCTGCCGAGGCCAACATGTTTCAGGCGTCTTACCACGAGTCTGTGGAAAAAATTCGTAGCTTGGAACATGACAATGAGCAGCTGTCCGAGGTGATCAAGGACAAGGACAAACATCTTGACACCGCCGACTCCGACATCAAGAAATTGACGGAGGAGTTGGCTAAGGTGAAGGCTGAGAAGGTCCTGCTAGAACAACAGAATAAAAAGCTAGGCGAGGAGGTGAGTGGACTTTCCCAGGTCAAGGCTGATAATGTTCTGCTGAAGCAACAAGTTTCAAATTTAGATCAGCAGAACCAAATTTTGGGCGGAGACGTGAGCATTCTTCAGCAGAGGCTGGTCTCCATAGAAATAAATAAAGCCATAGCTGAAGATGCCTGGGCGGCGGAGTTGGGCGAAGCAGCAACCGTATATGGAAATCTTGAAGTGCAGGTTCAAGAGTTGCAAGCTGAGAAGACTGCCTCAGATGCTACCAGTGAGAGGCTCGACAAGGAATTACAATCTGCCTTGGATGCAGCTGAGGCAGCGATTGATGATGCTTTCAGCATGGCTGTTCGCCAACTCTGCTATCGCAACCCAGGTGTTACTCTCTCCACCATAGGCATTCATCCCTATTACGAATTTATCAATGGAGAATTGATGGTGCCTGTGCAAGGAGGTCATATGCCTGCACCCAATGATGAATATGTTCTGGCAGACTTGCCTCCTTCCCAAAGTTTGACCAGGCCAGGAGAAAATCAGCTCACCTCCACTCAGCAAGAAGGGAAGCCGTCTGACCCTTAAAGATCAGCTTCTCAGTCTCCTCCTCAGTCTCTTTGCAAGTCTTGTTTTTATTTATAACGTCGCCTTGTTCCAGGATAGGCTCTGGATTTTACCAGTTTGGCAATATTGAATAAAGCATATTTTCTGCAAATGTATACTTGTTCATATAAGCAGTGTTCGAGTCCGTCGTATTTATGCCTTGTAAAATGATATCGAAAAGGCGGAATATTCTTCTGAGGACTTAATGAAATATGACTAAGCATAACGAGGCGGGATAGCCTTTTTGCAATTTCGGTGAAGTAAAATTCAGTAAGGAGGCGAAGTAGCCTCTTTGAGAATTTAACTGAAGTAATTTTAATAACGAGGCGTAGTAACCTCTTGAGAATTTCATTGAAATGATTTTAATAGTGAGGCGTAGTAGCCTCTTAGGAATTTCAATGAAGTTGGATTCCGTATGTAGGCGGAGTAGCCTCTTAGGAATTTAAAAGGAATTGGATTCCGTAAGGAGGCGGAGTAGCCTCTTAGGAATTTCAAAGAAGTTGGATTCCGTAAGAAGGCGGAGTAGCCTCTTAGGAATTTAAAAGGAGTTGGATTCCGTAAGGAGGCGGGGTAGCCTCTTAGGAATTTCAAAGGAATTGGATTCCGTAAGGAGGCGGAGTAGCCTCTTAGGAATTTTAAAGAAGTTGGATTTCGTAAGAAGGCAGAGTATCCTGTAAGGAATTTAAAAGGAATTGGATTCTGTAAGGAGGCAGAGTAGCCTCTTAGGAATTTTAATGAAGCTGGATTCTATAAGAAGGCGGAGTAGCCTCCTAGGAATTTTAAAAGGAGTTGGATTCCGTAAGAAGGCGGGGTAGCCTCTTAGGAATTTCAAAGGAATTGGATTCCGTAAGGAGGCGGAGTAGCCTCTTAGGAATTTCAAAGAAGTTGGATTCCGTAAGAAGGCGGAGTAGCCTGTGAGGAATTTAAAAAGGAGTTGGATTCCGTAAGAAGACGGGGTAGCCTCTTAGGAATTTCAAAGGAATTGGATTCCGTAAGGAGGCGGAGTAGCCTCTTAGGAATTTCAAAGAAGTTGGATTCCGTAAGAAGGCGGAGTAGCCTATGAGGAATTTAAAATGAATTGGATTCCGTAAGGAGGCGGAGTAGCCTCTTAGGAATTTTAATGAAGCTGGATTCCGTAAGAAGGCGGAGTAGCCTCCTAGGAATTTTAATGAAGCACAATTTTACAAGTGTTGAACTTACTTGAACTTGTTGGGTAGTGCTTGAGTTTGTTGCTCATGTACTCCGTAAAACGTTGGGAGTTAGGCAGAGTCAAGTTTTGGATGGAATGTTCATCCTTTTGCATTTTGATTGGAGTGCGACTCCTGATCGAATGAAAATTATCAAGTCCGGATTGCTATGGTGCAACATATAGCTGTGACACCAATTTATCCTGCAAGAAATTGGTTAAACCTTCGAGGCGGTATGGTGCAGCATATAGCTGTGACACCAATTCATCCTGCAAGAATTTGGTTGGATTTTGGGGTTAGCGTGGTGCAGCATATAGCTGTGACACCAGCTCTTCCCACAAGAAGCCTGCAGGACCTTGGGGGCGAATTAGTGCAGCATATAGCTGTGACACTAGTTCTTTCCATAGGCGGCCTGTAGGACCTTAGGGTCGGTATGGTGCAGCATATAGCTGAGACACCAATCCTTTCCCCCCAAGGAGTTTTCTGTACCTTAGGGTCGGTATGGTGCAGCATATAGCTGAGACACCAATCCTTTCCCCCTAAGGAGTTTTCTGTACCTTAGGGTCGGTATGGTGCAGCATATAGCTGAGACACCAATCCTTTCCCCCCAAGGAGTTTTCTGTACCTTAGGGTCAGTATGGTGCAGCATATAGCTGAGACACCAATTCCCCAAGGAGTTTTTGTTGACTCCGTTTGTGAAGCGGCATTGCATGTTGGTTGATCTTTATGGAATAAAGAGTTATGCGTTTGTGCTTCAGTTTTAGAGTCGTTGTTTTATCTGCATGGGAACAAATTCTGCCATGGATAATCAATTCAAAGTTAGAGTGAAGATTAAATACAGGAAGGCATTTCATTGAGAATGGAACTACATAAAGGATTGAGTTGGGATATATCTTTTCGAAACCTTTTCAAGGAAAGCATACAGACGAAGATCCTTGAGTTAGGAAGAAAAGATCATACCGTATTACCCAACTAACTGTAATATATGCGTAAATTTAAAATGTTCCATTTATTTCTGACCGGAGTGCCATCCAAGTTTTCTAGGCGGTATGTACCCTTGCCCAAAACCTCGATGACTCGGTATGGACCTTCCCAATTTGGTGCCAATTTGCCTTGGTGCGCAAATTTGTTGCCAATGTTGGCCCTTGTCAGGACCAAATCTCCCTCTTTGAAACGGCGTTCGCACATGCGTGCATTATACCATTTGGCGGCCTTTGCTTTGACAGCTTGATCTCTCACAAAGGATTCCTCTCTCAACTCCGCCAAAACCTCCAATTCGTGTGCGAGGTTCTGTTGATTGGCTTCCTCATTGAAATGGAGGACTCGAGCTGAAGGGGCCGTTAATTCAATGGGAATGACAGCCTCGACTCCATATGTCAGCCGATACGGAGATTCATTCGTGGTGGAGTGTGGGGTGGTTCTATATGCCCATAAAACATGGCATAACTGATTTGCCCAATCTCCCTTTGCCTCACCAAGGCGTTTTTTGAGGCCCTTCAAGATTTCTCTGTTGGCGACCTCTGCTTGTCCATTGGTTTGAGGGTGTTCCACGGAAGAGAAAATCTGCGTGATGCTGAGATTTTCTAGGAGTTCAGTGAACTTGCGATCTGTGAACTGGGTGCCATTATCAGTGACTATGCGTTCAGGGACTCCGAAACGTGCAATGATATTCTCATAAACGAATCTTCGAGTCCTGGCTGACGTTATGTGCACCACTGCCTCTGCCTCAATCCACTTGGTGAAATAATCAACACCAACTATCAAGTATTTGATACCGCCGGGCGCAGTTGGGAATGGACCTAGAATATCCATGCCCCATTGATAGAAAGGCCAGGGCGTTATTGATGATGACATTTCCTCGGCTGGAGTATGGTGAAAATTTGCGAATCGTTGACATTGATCGCATTTTTGAACATATGAGGCAGCGTCTTGCTTCATAGTGGGCCACCAATACCCCGCCCTGAGTATTTTTCTCACTAAACTCCGTGCCCCTGGATGATGTCCACACTGCCCTTCATGGACTTCTTCCAAAACAGTAGGCACCTCGTTTTCATTTATGCAAATTAAGTATGGGACAGAAATTCCTCGGCGGTATAGCTGCCCATCCAGGAGTGTATAATAGGGTGCCTCCTTCCTTAGCTTCTTTCGCTCAAGATCATCCGTGGGTAATTGTCCATTAACAAGATAACGAACTATTGGTGTTACCCAAGAGTTGTCATCAACGGGGCGGCCTTTAATCATATGAATTGAAGAAGGAAGGGATATACTTGGCTCCGCCAGAGTACTCTGTACAACCGTGGTTGTGCATCCCGCCTTCTTTGTGCTGGCTAACCTGGACAGGATATCAGCACGTGTATTTTCTTCGCGAGGTACATGCTTGAAAGTTACTTCATCGAAGCGTTGTTTCAACTCATTGACACAGTCCATATATTGTTGCAGCAGAGGTTCTTTAGCCTGATACTCACCAAGAATTTGTGAGATGACTAGTTAAGAATCACTGCATAGAGTAACAGTTTTGGCCCCAATATCTTGAGCGGCTCTGAGTCCGGCTAAGCAGGCTTCATACTCCGCCTGATTGTTAGACGTAGTGAAGGTAAAGTGCAATGAAATTTCAAGATGTACCCCGTCATCACTTTCTATAACGATTCCTGCCCCACATCCTTTGCTGTTCGAAGACCCATCGACGTATATTGTCCAGTGTGAATGATCTGTATCCGGGCTGGAGCCTGTTAATTCGACTACGAAATCTGCTAGGACTTGTGCCTTAATAGCAGTTCTTGGTTCGTAGGATATGTCGAATTCAGAGAGCTCTATGGCCCATTTGATCATCCTTCCTGCCAAGTCTGGCTTGAACAATATAGTACGAAGTGGCAAATCTGTGCGAATCAGGATGGGATGTGCATGGAAATATGGTCTTAGACGTCGTGAGGCCCAAACAACTGCAAGTGCTGCCTTTTCAATCTTCTGATAACGACACTCTGCGCCATGCAATGTTTTACCAGTGAAGTACACCGGTCGTTGACCTTCGACTGTTTCTTTGACCAGGGCCACTGCCAGCGCTTCATCTGAAACAGACAAATAAACGATGAGTTGCTCACCTGGGCTTGGTTTTACCAGGATTGGAGGGCTGGCTAAGACATTTTTCAAGCTCTGGAAGGCCGCCTCTTGCTCTGGGCCCCAATTGAATTTCTTATCCTTCTTCAGCATCTTGTATAAGGGGAGAGAGCGATGAGCCATTTTTGGCATGAATCGTGCTAGAGCAGCGATTTTGCCATTGAGGGATTGTACCTCTTTCAGTGTTTTGGGGCTCTGCAACTCTTGTATCACACGACACTTGTCAGGATTAGCTTCTATGCCTCTTTGTGTTAACATGAAACCCAAAAATCTCCCCCCAGGCACAGCAAATGTACATTTTAGTGGGTTGAGTCTCATGTTGTATTGCCGCAGGCGTTGAAAAATGAGGCGTAGGTCTTCAACATGGTCTCCTCCTTCTGGAGTTTTGGCGATGATATCGTTAATATAAACTTCCACCAGCTTTGTGTGCATGCCCTCAAAGACTTTGTTGATCATGCGCTGGTAGGTGGCCCCAGCGTTCTTCAGCCCGAATGGCATGACATTGTAGCAAAAGACTCCTCTGTTGTTGATAAATGCTGTTTTCTCCTGGTCATCCTCGCACATTGGAATTTGGTTGTATCCGGAGTAAGCATCCATGAAGGATAGATACTTGTATCCTGATGAATCGTCAACCAGTCTGTCAATGTTGGGGAGAGGATAAGGATCTTTGGGACAACATTTATTCAAATCAACGTAGTCTATGCACATGCGCCATTTGCCATTGGCTTTCTGTACCATAACCACGTTGGACAGCCAAGAAGAGTAACGGAGTTCCCTGATGAACCCCGCCTTAAGGAGTTCTTCAGTTTGCTCACAAGCAGCCTTCTGCTTAGCAGGACCCATACGCCGTTTCTTTTGCGCCACTGGCTTAGTTTCAGGATACACCGCCAGGCGGTGGCAACAAAAGTTAGGATCCATACCAGGCATGTCTGCAGCTGTCCAGGCAAAAATTTCCTTGTACTCATGGAGGAGTGCAATCAGCCTTGCCTCCTCGTTAGGCTCCAGTTTGTCATTGATGTTAGTGATTTGCTCCGGGGTGCTGCCCAGAATAATAGGCTTGGAACCACCATCAGGAGTTGGTTTTAAAGGGTTCAGTGGGTCTATAGAAGACTCCGCCCTGGGATCAAGATCCACCAAGTTGACGGATGCCGCCGCACTGTTTCCTTCATTCAATTTTCTTTTCTTAGACATGGTTTCAAGCTTCACCATGTTAAGACTTAAATTGTAACAATAACGAGCCATCTCCTGGTCACCCCTGACAGATGAGACTTGATTATCTTTATCGATGAACTTAATTAACAAGTGGGGGGTTGAAACGATGGCTTCCATGGCATTCAGAGTAGGCCGCCCAATGATGCCATTGTATGGGGATTTAACATCAATGACAAGAACCCTGGATTTCACAGTCCTTGCTCCAGGTTCACCATCGAAGGTAATCCTTGTGTCCAAGTAGCCTTTTGTAGGCTGTTTGGCGCCATTAAAAGCTGTAAGGTCCTGTGTGTAAGGCTGTAAATCAGCGTCAGTCAGTCCCATACGTTTAAAACAGTCATAAAAAATAACGTCGCAGGAACTTCCCTGATCAACTAGGATGCGTTTTACATCCATATTAGCGATCACCGCAATGATCACTACCGCATCATCTCCCTCAGGAATGGTTGGGCCAAAATCATCATCTGTGAAAGTTATAGGCGGAGTCTGAACTCCGTCCCTGAATGGGCGATATTCTTTGTTCTTGCCCTGCACAGATAAGATCATACGATGATGATTTTTCCGGGCGGTGTTTGAGGGTCCGCCTCCTGCGAAGCCTCCAACAATCATGTCCACCACCTGCCTTTTACCTCGTGATCTAGGTTCAGGGCTCGGTTCTCGTTGGGCGGACTCCAGAACAATGCCTTTTTGTTTCTCTGACACCGCCGCACGTTTTGGTTCCCGAGTACTATCAGGATCCGGAGAACGATCACGATGTCGCTTTTCAAACTTCTCAGGCTCATCATGAGATTTGCCTTTGAACAGGTAATGTTTCAGTTTACCTTCACGAATGAGCACCTCAATGGTATTTTTGAGTTGCTTACATTCTTCTGTGGCGTGGCCAACTGATTCATGGAATTCACAATATTTCTTTGGGTTTCCACCGCGCCTGATTGGGGGTGGACGTTGAATTCCATAAACATTGAGGGTGGTCCATCCTATTTCACGCAAGATTTGCTCGCAAGTTGTGTTCAGTGGTGCATAGTGAGCAAAATTGAACACGCGTCTGTCTTGCTGTTTGAAAGGTTAGTTCCCTACTTTGTCCCTTTGGTGGGACTTGTCATTCTTCAACGACTTCTCTTTCCCTTTGTCATGAGGTGGAGTTGCAGGGGGTGGTTTACTGCGAGATGCAGTGGCTTCCAAATGCATCTCAATACCCACGTACTTGGACGCCTTCCTGCGAAATTCCTCCATCGTGGTTGGAGGTCCCTTTGCCAAAGACAAAGCGAAAGGTGACTTTGGTTGCATAGCTTCTATGAGAATATGCAACTGGATTGCCTCAGTCAGATCGGGGACCATGGCTGCCTCCTTGTAAAATCTCTTAAGGAAATCCTTCAGAGATTCTTTGTCGCCTTGTTTGATCTGAGCCAAGGTATGAGAGGTTCTAGGTGCATCCCTGGAGATCACGAAGTGGCTTCCAAAAGCTGAGGCCAGCTCCTCCCACGAATCAATGGAACCTGAAGGTAAGCTCTTAAACCAACTAAGAGCTTAGCCTGTAAGGGTTCTAGGGAACATTCTGCACATGACATCCTCCTCAACTCCTAGAAACATGGCCTCGTAGATATAAGCATCTAAATGCTTAGAGGGATCTGTTTCCCCAGTATATTTCCCTATAGAAATGGGCTGCATAGTTTACAAATGTCTAGGTACATGTGCATTCATGAGCCTTTTAGAAAATGGGATGCTCATCTTATATCCTAAGGGGGATGCGTTTGAGCCTGCTCTCCTTCCTTCTTGATGCTGAGCATTCACGAGTGGGAGGCTTCGCTGCTCCTCCATGTATGTAGGAATACGAGAGTAGTGAGGAGTACTTGATTCCTCCTGCATATGTGGTTCATGATGTGGCTGTCTTGCGGGACCAGCTTTCTCATGCATTGGGTTTGCTTTTTCACGACGAAGTTCCGTAAGTTCTTCTCTCAACATTCGAATCATGTCATCTCTTGGATCTGGAGAATCAGCTTGCGTTGCTTTTTTCTGAGCATCATCATCGAAGTTAAGACGTCTGGGATTGCGTGGAGGAGAATCCTCGTTCTGCATCTCTGGTCCTTGTCTCTCCATTGATGATAAAGATTGATCAAAGATTGTGGGATTACCAAGTTTACAGGTCCCACCGGGCGTGCCAATGAACTGTTCTTTACAGGGGGTGTAGAAGTATGCTTGTAGAACAACTCAAAATATACATATAAATGTGTTTTTGATACAAAGCAATGTGCGTATAAATGTAAATACGGAGAGTCTTTGTATGCTGAGGCGGTGTCACAGTCCGCCTGACGGGATCTACGTTGCCTTGACCCGATTGGGGGTGGTACCTGCAATCGTTCTCCGACGCTCAAGTCAGTATTTCAGAATACTTAGAGACTTAGAAAGACAGTCAGAGAGAATTATGCAAGTAAGAGAGTGTAAGGTTCAGAGAATGGGAAAAAGATCCCTTATACCTTTTCGAGAGAGGTTTATATACCTGTTACTGGTGCTCCATTATTGGTAGGACCCGCTCCTTGTCTTCAGGCATAATGCTGAAAAGGTAGTGGGTCCTTGCGCCGTTTACATGCACCATTATTGTAGTAGGTATCACCACTTGTCTGGAAAGCGTTAGTGCTTTAATATTTTATTGTTATTTCCCTTTATGCGTGACAGCGTGATTCCCATTATTAACCTCTCAAGACAGAGTCAATCTCGTGCCGGGGTTGTGAGTATGGGCTCGCTACGCAGTGTGGGAAATTCAATATTCCGTCTGTGTTGAGCCTATGGCTTGGCGGAGTAATATGCATTCTGGCGGCGTTACCTGCCTAGGCGGGGTTACTTCCCTTAGCGGAGTATCTCGCCTTGGCGGAGTAACTTGCCTTGGCGGAGTTATGACCCTTGGCAAGGTAACATGCCTAGGCGGAGTATCGTGCCTTGGCGGAGTTACTTGCCCTGGTCGTATGTATTCCGTATAGAAGTGATTATAATGTGCTCAATCGCGTACTCCTCTTGTTCAAAATGCTGATCTGGCAAAGCATTAAAGCCATGCTCTTGGGGGCCGGTGTTAGGATCGGATCAAGTATAATAATATCAATCACAATCACATGCACAATCAATCTATGAATGTATGAATGATATGCCATATCATAACTTATCTATATATTTGGGCCCCTTAAATTTAAATTTGTACTGGGCCAACCAGGAGTTTACACTGTTCCATAATTCCAGATAATAATAACATGAACAGCTCAACTGGCATGGAAACACTTAGAGACTAGTCAGATTGAGAAGGTTTTTTATTGTGAAAGTACCCGACACTAGGAAGCTACCCTAGGTCCCCTAAAGCACCCTTTCACACCCTCTCATCCCAAGGCTCACAATTAAGCCTCCTCTAATGTATCCTCGGTTTCTATAATCCGTCCCCAGATAATATCATTTTGTTTCTCTTCGATGATTCATGATGCATGAACTACTCACGTATTTAATTGGTTAAGGCTTTTAGAAACTCAATTATATTATCAGGGCCTATGAATCACGACATAGCCACCCCAGTAAACTATACTTTTTCAACTTCTCAAATACGCACATAGAATTTTAGTACAGTTCTTTTTCAAATTACAAATCAAATCTCCTTATAAATTTGAGTTTCAAAGCCTTAAATATATTTCACAACCTTCTTTAGAAAAGTTTATAGGTCAATTCAAAATCAATTTCTAAAAACTCAAATTTGGAATTATCAATCTTTAAAACCTTAGTACTTGAAAATTTTGTATAATATTCTTATACATTTAAAGATTATGTATATATATGTATATATTAAAATATTAGTAAAAAAATTTATTTTTATAAAATAATTTCTCTTTCTTTTTCTTTTTGATAAACTAATTAAAAAAATCTAAATTTTAGTAAAGATATATACATATATATGAAAATATAAAAAGAGATTTCTAAAAACTTATGTAGTTTTATTGAAATCTAAGAAATTTCTTAAAAGTAATTTAAATAAAGATGAATAACTAAATAAAGAAGTAGGAGATAAGTAAATTCTTTAGCTTTCTGTCATGCTTGCTATATGCTTAAACTCCAGAGTATAGGATTATCAATCATAATTAAACATTGTCAATCACAATCAAACATCATAAAATATAAATAAATATTAACAATCATAATCAAATCAAATAATTAAATATCAGTTATAAATATGATAGTTTAAAAATTTAATGATTATTGAAATTAATAAATTTTGGTTTAAGTTCTATGGTCAATTCCTCGCACAGGTCTATGTAAATCCAAGATAGTCCAATCCTTGCATAGGTCTAGTTCAGTCCATATATGTCATAAAAGTCCAAATCCTTGCATAGGTTCAGTCAAGTTTATAATAGTTCAAGTCCTTGCATAGGTTCAATCCAGTCCGCATAGGTCATAATAGTTCAAGTTCTTAAATATTTTAGATATAACAATTATTATAAATTTTAAGTTAAAAGTTATTATTTTAAAATAATAATATTGTTATATTTAAAAGGAGTAGGGGACTCCTCCCAATATTCTTATGTATTTTCATATTATATCCTTAATCTCACCCCCCTTACCTTGATTTGCTATCAAAAGTGAATTCGCTCTGCGCCTCCAAGTTCTAACAAAATATTAATACTAATTTATTTCAGTATAAGCTTAAGATAAAAATTAAGATTGCTATCAGAATGATAAATAGTAAATGTGCATAGTAATAATAAATAGTAACGGTAAATGGTAAGTCATCAATAGTAATGGTAAATAGTAATTTTTTGAATAGTAATAGTAAATAGTAAATAGTAAATCGTGAATAGTAATTTTTTGAATAGTAGTGGTAAATGGTAAATCATGAACAATAACCGTAAATAGTAAATTTTGAATAGTAACGGTAAATAGTAAATTTTGAATAGTAATGGTAAATAGTAAATTTTGAATAATAACAACTAATAAATTTTTAATAATAATGGTAAATGATAAATTTGAATAATAACAGTAAATGGTAAATTGTGAATAGTGATAATAAATAGTAAATTTTGAATAGTAACTGTAAATAGTAAAAATAACACAGTGGTAATTTATTTTTACTATAGTAACTTATTCATAATAGTACTAGTATATTAATGGTTTAAGAGTGCCAAAAAAATAAACTAAAATTATAAAAAGAATATAGAAGAAAGTTATTACCTTACACCTCCGACAGAACTTCTTTTTACCAAAAGAATTTACTCTCTACTAATTTCTTACGCACTATCTCTCTACATTCTCTCTCTAATTTTTGGTATGGAAATGTTGTAAATGAGCCATCTATTTATAGGAAGAAAATTTTACTATTTAAGATTATTTAATTATTTATTTTACTATTCATGATGTAAGCGATGATGTAAGCTATGATGTAAGCGATGATGTAAGCGATGATGTCGGCAGTGGCATTTTGGTTATTAGATGAAAAGTTAAGGGTATTTTTGTCATTCTTAAAAAAAATAAAAATAAAAAAAATAAAAAAATTCTAAAAAAATTCTAAATTATATAACAATCAAAAAGTTTTAAAGAACTATAATCAAATTCCTTTGAAATTTTATTTTAAATAAGAAATAACAAAATTAGAGGTGTTACAAGACGTCCTGTTAATCTCATATTTTTTTAATAATATCTCTTTTTAAAAAAGGAGGAGCGAGGTTAATTTAGACGTCTTGTTAGCCTCACATTTTTGTAGTATTTCTTTAAAAGAAGGAGCGAGATTAATTTGGACGAGACGTCCTGTTAATCTTATGTTTTTTTAATAATATCTCTTTTAAAAAAGGAGGAGCGAGGTTAATTTGGACAAGACGTCCTGTTAATCTCATGTTAAAAAAAAATTCGTGTCCATTTTTTTGTTTATTTTTGTATGCTTTGTCATTTCGTACGTTCCTTTTCTGAAGAAGTTAAAATAATTTTTGGGCTAATTATAATGGGCGCTATCATCTTGAGGTAACCGTTTTATAACGGACAGTTGTGAGGTGCTAATACCTTCCTCACCTGTAATTAGACTCCCAAACTTAGAATTTCTTTTTTATGACCAATGCTTTAACAAAGGTTTTTCCGGTATTTTACCCTTAAAAATATTGGTGGTGACTCCCTGTTTTCTTTTCGAAAGGATTTTAAAACTCGTTTTATTTTTAAGGGTCGGCCGTCCCGTCGCGATCCTGGTCGCGACAATAACTGATGTAAAAAATGATACTTTTTACATCAATTATTAACATAATCGATCTAATAAATATTTTTTACACTAATTACTTTTATAACCAATGTAAAAAAGGTGATGGAGAAGATTCAAATTCAATCCAATGATCTATATTATACTGGAGAAGGAATGTGATAGAGAGGATTCAAATCTTACATAAGAAAAGTAGTCACTTCAAAATATGTTAATTTCCTTCACTTAAAAATTGCGATTGAAGTAATAAAATTTTGATATGAGTTTGTGTTGATGTAATAAAAGGCATGAATCATGTTAAATATGTTTGTGATGTCTTTTTTTTATTTATTTTTCATCTTTTTGTTAGTGGATATTTCTACTAGCCAGTACGGGTCCAGAAGAATTTTTTCCGTGTGACCTAATCATGGTATCAGTTTAAGGTTTGACCAAAGGATAAAACGAATTAAAAAAAAAAGGAGGTAATGGGTCTTGGAGGATCATAACACGATGAAGATTGAAAGAAGAGTTGTTGTGAAAGTGAAAAAAATGTGACATATTAGATGAACGGGGGATATGTTGTGCAAAGGAAAGTGACTATTCATGTAAGTCTCGTATTGAGTAATGTAAAAAGTGAGATAAAAGACTTTTTATATATATATATATATATATATATATATATATATATATATATATATATATATATATATATGAGTTTAGTTTTATTACCACAACACACTGTTCCTAAGTTAACTGTGTATTATGGGAGGGTTTGGTAGAAAACTCATAAATATTTATGCACTTGTATCAATTGCTACTGGGAATTTATTGTAAAAAAACTATGAATTGCATACATTTTAAATTTACAATCCAAAGAATTACATTACCGACCAAACATACTCGCGTTCATGCATTATAGTTGCAGACCGACCAGGCAAGACCTCGTAACTTTGCGCCGTCCGCAAATTCTGCTAAGGAAAATTGAATAGACACGCTCTTGTCCCCATCTGTTTGTTTCTACTATATTCAATTATAGAGTATAGAACAACCATTATTGACCGCTAAATCTGCATGCATTTTTTTATTTTTTATTTACTACTTTCCTTTTTCATATTCTCCAAGACTGTAATTTTTCCTGATATAAAAACAGGGCGGCGACAAATGTTTTAGTTTACTTATCTAGATTCTAGTTGGAAAATGAGAAATTCTTCTTTATCAAATCTTAGTTTACTTAATCACATTTTTAGTATTCGAATTTGATGTTACCAATTAAGTTAGAATCATATCCTATTATCTCAGCCCAGTCAACGGTAGCCAATTTAATCGTTCATGATTATGAAATTGCAAGCTAGCTCTTGGACTTGCAGTATACAGAAAAAGGCCAAAAGCAAAAAACATCATATACATATATACATACATATATACATATATATCCTGGCTACTAAAAGGTAAATATATGATACTACTATTGAATTGATAGGTGAGTAAAATAAAATGGGAGCTAGTGAGAATTAGGGGTAGGAAGGGAGCAGAGGAAAATGTTTGAAGAGTGAGGGCAATGTTAGTTAAAATTCTCGTCTTTTTATGGCACTTTTTGGCTTCATTATTTGGGGGTCACGTTGGTGAAGATAATAGATAAGACCCCATATCACTGGACAACCTGATCAGTTTCTCTACCCCACTTTTCGTCTCAATCTTATATGTATGCTAAGATACAATGCCAAAAGTACCTTCTCTGATCCTTCCACAAACAGCCCCTCCTCCGTGACTGCAACTCATACGATCATGCCCATGGAAGATGGAACCAAACGCCATTCATATTTCATATCCTTTCAAACATTATTTTAATTATGTGTTTACTTTCGCTCTTTTCTGCCTTTTCAAAATGATAAATCACATTCATTGCAAACCAATACCAATCACGATGAATCACACACATTAAAATCTGAAAGGTTTTACTCCATTTACGTTTATAACAATTGGTTTGCCTAGTTAACTTCAAAATTTCATAAGGGAACTTTATATTAATGCTACATATTTATTTACTTGTGTGATTAAACCATATAATATTTTCTCTTTTACATGGCAATTTTATATTAATGATAATTCTAAATGATAACATTCCCCATTTCATTTATGATCATGTGTAAGATTACACATATTTGATCAATGCAATGTGAAATTAAACATACACCCACACTTCTTAATTAGTGCATATAAGAAATCAACAAAATTAGCTTTAATTGTACATTTAAATTAATGCTGATTTTTTAATTAATGTAACTTAATTTAAACTAATTTTAGTAAAAATTTATTGGATTAGTTAAGTATTTAGTCCCTTTAAAATTTGGATTTAGTTTTTTATATATTAAAAATTATATGGTTAGAATTTGTTTCCAAACTTTATTTTACTGTCTATTTTTAGTCATTGTTTACTCTACTAACGGATCTTGTAATTGTCATGAGTGTTGCTCTATTAATTGCTAAAGTGACGATGAAGAAAATTAAAGAAAAAATACGTCGGCAATACATAGTACTAGGGATTATGCCAGTGCGTTGCTTGAGTTTGTTTTATATTTATATATTTAAAGAGAATTTGAAAAATATATAAAATGGTTCCGATTTTATATGTAGTACTTAAAAATTAAATTAAAAATATACTTATCTTAAATATATAATCGTTATCAACATTTTATGTATATATTGATTAAATTATTTTTAAAAGAAAACTAATTTTATTTGTATAATTTAAGATTAGCTATATTTAGTATTTATTTAAATTTTCATTATAAAATATTCATCCTAAGTTTTATATATAAGTAAATTTTTATCTCAAAATAACCAAATTTATAAATAAAATATTTTGTTATTAAAATTTAATTTTTTTAATAGTAGTAGAGGTTTTAGAATATGAGAATTTTTAATTTTAATATAATTAAAAAAGATATCCTCATAAATAATTTTTAACTATAAAAAATTCTTTTTTATTAGGAACTGTAAAAGATTCTAAGTGTATCTTATATTATATAACTGATGAAATATAATATTGTATTGTTAACTCATGCATATATAAGAATAGATTATGACATAAATTTAAACTTTAAATAAAAATGAAGAAAAATCATATGAATTTTACTATAGGCATTGGATTTTCAAATATAATTACATCAAGAAAATTGTTGAAAAACTTCATTATACACTACATATTTTTGTGTAGTTTGTATATATATCATCATCTTCTATAATGAGAATTTTTAATTTTTTATGAAGTAACTCTCAACAATGCTACATATAAATATAGGTTTTGACAAATATATAAGTCAACATACTTCACTGATATGTTTCGTGAATTTTATTTATTATCATTATATAACACACTTCTATTGGAACTCTTGCTTAGGTTTCAAGTTGACAATCTAACTTGAATTTCATTCAATTGGTCCTTTTAAGTTCTAAAAGTGTCCACAATTGATGTGTTAAATTTCAGATTTTTGTTTAGTATAATTAAATGAAAAATCATTTTGCTTGAAATAAAATAAAAGAAACATAAATGTAAAGAATAAATTAACTCAGATTTGGATTGATAAAATCATAAAATTAACTATCAAAATAAGTAAAAATTTAGTTAAATTCCAAATTGTCCCAAGTTTATTTATATTTTAACCAAATAATAAAAATCATGAAAATTAACTAACCAAATAAGTAAAGTTGTTCATAAAGATCAATTATAAAATGCAAAAATAAATATTATAAGAGTCATATATCAAGTTTCAAACACATATATATTTATATTAAATTAAGTAAAATAATATGTATATATCAAATTATTACTAATTATTAACTTTTGAGATATAAATCTTAAATGTCAATATTCTATTTAATTTACGATACTTTATATATAACATTACACATTAATCTGAAAACTATAAATTAAAATGTGTAAAATAACGCATTATTTTATTTTAGTATTCATAGATTAAGTAACAATTTATTAATAAATTATTTTACATATAATTCTGAAATTTCAATTAAAAAATAGTTAGATTAAATTAAATAAGATGATTTAATATTTTAACCATATTACAAATATTTATTTGATTTAATATGTATAGCACATTAAATAAAATTAATTTATTAGATCAAATTATTTTGATAACTGAAATTGGGATATCAATATGATATGATTTAAAATGATGTTGTACTTTATTTGTAAAAACTAATTAAATAAAGTTGAATATTTTATAATAAATAAATTGTTATCCGTTATTAAAATTAATGATATATCATATAGTAATTTATTTTGTAACATCCTAAATTAGGATTATTGGGCAATTAAAAATTAATGGGGATTAATTAATTAAAATGGGAGGAGACATATTGCCTTTGATACTAAAATGATAAAATTCAATTTTTCTTTCTTCCAGCTCTCACTCTCACGAATATTGCATGTTGCTGGAAAAGGGAACCCTTGCCATTTGCTTCTTCTCCCATGGCTTTAACCTCTACTTCACCCATCTTCTTCTTCCAAATTCATTCAAGTTAGGACAAGATTTCATCTTCTTCTCCTCCTTCTTCACGTTGGCAGCTTGGGCTTGAGAGGGAAAGCTTCATTTGTTGGAAAATTGGAGGTAATCAATAGAACCCAATTCTTTGCTTGTGAAATTCCTAAACTCCATCTTCTAATTCTTGCAAATTCTTGAATTTTAGAGTAATTATAAAGTTGGTTTGAGGTGGGGCAGCTTGTGAATCTTTGGGGTTTCAAATCCTCCAAGTATAGGTAAGTTAGAATTGAAAACCATGGCCTCTAGATTACCATTCCTATAAGATTGGAGCTTAACAATTGTTGTTTCCATGGAATAAGGTGGTTTCGAAGTTACTCGGAGCTTAGAGCTTAATAAGAATCAAAGTTCGGTGGTCGTCAGCTTGAATTGGTAAGTCGTCAATTGATTAAATAGCTATTGGTAGGTTGTTTCGATTTTGACATTGAAATAAATAACAAATATGGTATTAAAATCGATTATCATAATTTTTAGGGAATCGTTTGATTGTGGGAAAGTACGATGGGAGTTTATGATTAGTGAACGGATATCATTGATAGCTCGAAGAGCTTCTGGAATTCTCTATTCCAGGCAGGGGGAGCTTTACATTTTAAATGTATAGTTTATGGATGGGTTCAGGGTTAAATTGTTATGCTAAATGTTATATGTTATGAATTATTAGTATAAAACCCTAGTTATATGATATATGCGATATATCTTGCGTTGCGATGTCTTTCGTTCATATCATTGGTATTGAAATGGCATGATATGCGATTGTGTTCTTGAAATCATTGAGATATATGTATGTATAAAATGTAAAAGATTAATTTTATAGTTCATATGCATGAGATGTAGTAGGATACTTGATTGTTGGTGTGAATTATTGTATGAGATACAATTAATAAATGCTAAGATCATATGGCGTGAGACGCTTATTAATTGAAATGAATTGATAATAATTATATGCATAAGATGCTACAAAAGACCTTGAGTGAGACTCAAGGCAAGCCTATTGAGTGGGACGTAGGGCTGCCCGTAACATTACCGTTGTCGCTGAGAGTGATTGTGTTACATGAGAGGGCAAACGGTTTGGTACCAGTAAAATGACCGGATTAGTTGAAAGCTAAATATATGGCTGAGAGCCTATGTTACAACATAAAAACTAATGATATATAATTGGATCCAATTAAATGAGAAATGTATGTGCGCATGTGTATGTTATTGAGAATAACAGGATGATATAGCCTTACAAATAGTTATTATGAGTAAGTTGATGATAATTGATATATGAATTTTGATGAGAATGCAAGTGGTGAGTGAACCATGTTGAGTGACAGTTTATATTATTGTGTGATTATGATAACATATTGTATGATAGAAAATTAGATGATTGATCCGATTCAATAACTACCATTTAACATGTATATTGCTCACCCCTATTTGTGGCTACATTTTCAGTGGATTTAGGTTGTGATGGAGATTAGTGAGAGGTCACTAAGCTTGTGCGAGGAGCATCTGTAAAGATGTAGTGTATAGACTTGTATATAGTAGTGGTAGTAGCCTTGGCCGGCTCCTGTGCATACTTATTTTGATGTATATATGTTTAATGGATTTAGCTATCTAATGGTTTCAACTGGAAACCTAGACTCATTTTGGATACATGTGTGTGATGTGATGAATGATAAGATATAATGATGATATATGTCTATTGATGATGTTTTGAGTGTGGAGACCATGGATGGTCCTACCCAATGGATATGAATATCTATGCTGCATGATTTCCAGGAATTGTGAGTATGCAGTTGGTGCATTGTATGTGTGTGAAATAACCAAGAACTGCCCATGTGTGATAGTTGATATGATTTATGCGTTAGAATGTTGAGTAAATGAGAATTGCATGATAAAGATAAAGTTTTACTTGACTTTAATGCAAAATAGGCCAATTGATAGAGTCAAATAGAAAATTATAAGGTCTGGATAACATAGGATAGTCCCAATGGCATATATATATATGATTTTTGGGTTGTAGAAACTGGAATAGGTCAAATTCGGTAGGAATTGACCCTTGTATTGCTCAAAAATACCTTAAAATGGACCAAACATGTTTTTTCACATAAGTTCCTCGTTTTTTAATATTTTTGAGTACAGCCAGTGTCTACACGTCATAAATGGTGTATATTAGGCGATGTCAAAGTTTGGTAGTGATTGGAATTGATATGAGAAAGTTAGGGGCCTTAGAAGTTGGATTTTTCAGATTTTTGGGCCCAAATCTGCATAATTGTTGTCATGAATCGATTCATGGCATGTGTTAATCGATTCATAAGCTACTGTTTCACCAAAAATTAATTCCAGAATCTCATGAATCGATTCATGGGAGGCCCGAATCAATTCATGACTTGTTGGAATGTGAAAATGGGCCATCCTCCTCATGGGAATCGATTCAAGTACTTCGGGAATCGATTCCTAAGCCTCTGGTTTATGGTTTTTCGCCCCTGATTTGCATGAATCAATTCATGCGAATGCTTGAATCGATTCATGCCCTGATATTTACCAAATTTCTTGAATTTGAGACTTGTTTGGCATGGGTTGAGTTTTGACTTATTTCCCCCTTTTCCTTTGTGCAATTTTCCAATTTCTTTGGCTCTTAAATCCACCAAACTGATACCTAATGCACCTTTATGACGGATATTGCATTGTATGTCCCTAAACCCTTGTTTCAAAACTAAATTAAATCGTAAAAAAATTTCTTGGGTTTTTGGGCTTGCTTATATTAAGTTAGGATGTTTTATATTTAGTCCAATAATAATGTTTTGTCACAAAGAATGAATATAAAAAATAATGTTATTAATATTAATAAAAAATATAATAAAGGGTGCATTAATTTAGAAATAGAAACTATAATAATCAAATTAAATTTAGTAAACAAAAAAGAAATGTATATCGCAGTAATAATTCCAAATACTATACGCATGAAAAATGTATTTGAAGTGAAACTATTAAGCCTAATTTTTTAAACCTTCAATTGTTTTCATTTGTTAAACATTCAATTGTTTTCATCATCATCAATTTACAAGTCAAAAATGGAAATTAAGATAGAAATCATTATCTAATTTAACAAAATATGATTTTAGATATATCATATGAATTATATATAATATCTCAATCTCTTCTTTTAATGAGTAAATCTAGTGTATCAATAGTTGGATACCCTTTGGAGGATTATCAGTTATAAATTATTTTTGTTTGTTTTGGGACTTATATTTTTCATCTTGTCATCCTTCTCAAACTATAAAAGATTGTTCAATCGCAATACTTCATAATTTATCACAAAACTTATGATTGGTGATGAAATTTTAACATAATTTATATAGTTATTACCTTTGTGACGTCCCGACCTAAATTCCTAAAATTTATCTCAGCGTTTAGAGAAAATTTTTTGCATTGAGAGTGCCCTTGACAATAAACTCTAATAACCTAAGCGGTACATGACTCAGAACAAATCAAAGATCCCTCTTTTCACTATGGTAATCGATTACAAAATCCCTATAATCGATTACAGGTAATTGATTATCCGTGAGCAACTTATGCAAGGTTTCAGGATATGCCCTCTGGTAATCGATTACATAATCGATTAGCAACGTAATTCATTACTAGCAGACCAGATTTATAGAATTATGTAGATTTTGACCACCAGGTCAACTTTTGCGCCCCCTAACTTGCTCGTTTTAACTCTGATTGATACGAAAGTTTATGTACACTATTTATGACTTATTTTAGACTTGTTGTTGTAGTCCATACTAAAAAATTCCTCCAGATCGTGGAGTTATGAAGAAAAATGCAATTTACTCCTTTTAAAACAACTCACATACCAAAACAACACCAGAAGTCATTCAATTGACAATCTTTTTTCATACACATGTTCTAAATGTGTCTAGGGTTATATTGACGCTTTCCAGGGACCTTGAATCTCACTGGAACTCAAAATCTCATGTTTAGTTGGCTTAATTAGTCATTTTTCTCTTGCAAAACATACTCTTCAACTATTGCATCTATTAATTCTCAATTATGCACTTATATACTTATACCATCATGATCATCAATGTAACTCATAATGCCTACATTCATCAAGTTCTCAACTAAGTTTACAACACTTATAAGCAATACGTAAATTATAAGCACACTGCTCAACATCATCAAACCTTCAATTCCAACTATCATTATCACTTCTAATATCGCCATTGATATATACACCATACTATACTACCACATACATACCATACTATAGTACCACAATCATTTTCCCATAATCACACAATTAAAAATTTAATGGCTCAGTGTCATTCCACAGTTCCTAGTCATCAACCACTTTACTCATCATCAATAGCATATCAGCATTCACTCAAACATACTCAAGTGTATCCATCTACCATATGGCAATAAAATTTATCAAGCATTGTCCTCAGTACTCATAAAGTCTCAAAATATAAATCATCATCAATTATGGCCCATCACAGACATAAGTCACATATCTATATATACACATTGAATATTGTATACTACTAAGTGATCAAACATAATGATATACATATCATAATTGTATTCTTCCTTGGCATTGCTCCACCTGATTCATCTAGTACTAATCTTCGTGGCATCAGTAGGGTCCTTATATTCAGTCACTAAATCATAAGTAAGGGTGAGTGACTCATAATATAAATCAATGCAAATAATTCATAATTTATAGGAAAAACATAAAAATAGCTAAGTTCTTATTCAATTACATATTCTATAAATTTATTCTCACTCAATTTGAATATAACTCAGTCATCAATTTCATCAACTTCACAATTAGCAAACCAAATTCTCATCATAACATTCAATTAATCAGATATCATAATCAATTCAAATAATTACGCAATTGACTCTTAGTCAACATAATATAAGTCTTTCTAGTATCAAGATACTAAACTGGATTGGATGTCAGCTAGGGGTCCTACCTGACCACCCATGAACCCTACCTGGTCAATCGAGCTCTGCCTGGCTCTCCACCTCCTCACTGGTTCAAACTAACCTTTGGCTAGCTTAACTGGGCCACACTCGACCAATGAAGCCAAAATGAAGGGTAACTATACTGATTGACCATTCACACCATACAATATGCACATATATCAATTATATCATTTGATTGTTCAGAGTCAGACGTAGAAGAGGTTAAATAAGTATGTTCACTTTTTTAAACCAAAAAGTGATATTCAAGTACAACAACAATTCGCACAGCGGACCAGACTTTTGCTTATACAGAGAGCGTAATACTTTGATTGAGTGAACGTAATTTTTCCAGACTTTTACTATCAAATATAACAATAATAATGCACCAGACTTTTGATAGTAAAGAGTAAGAGGGAAAGAGATAATACACAAGCAATTTATACTGGTTCACCTCCAACTCAAAGACTACATCCAGTACCTTCAAATCTGAAGGATTTCCACTATATAAAGAATCATTTACATAAGTAACCCAGATCGAGCTTATGAGTACTATTGACTTCAGCCACTCCTGGCTTAAGCACCACCTGTGCTTCTGAGTATTCTTTTGCAAGCACCCACTCTTGGGGCAAACCCAAGTATTCTTTCATGCGTCACTCCTGGCTCAAATCCAAGTATTCTTTCCAAAGCCTCTTCAGGCCAAAATATTTCCTAAGGGCTTAATCAGACTAACGTTTACTAAGGATTTGAAATATTGATACAAAATCATTTGGGCATGTGTTCTTCAAACTTTCTTTCGTAAGATATTCCCATCCTCATTTTCTCGATTTATCTTCACAAGCTCTCTCTCTTTTTCATTTTTCTTTTTATGCTCTCTAGTATTTCTTTTTAACCTCAACTCTTAGTAATAGATTTTTCTCTCCTCATGTTTTCTTCTATGTTTTTCAAGAGGCTACCCTGGAGAAGAGATTGATTCTGTTTATATAGAATCATCTTCACTAGTGTAAAAAAATGGATACAAACACAGGACTATGAGCACGGTTCTAAGAAAACCGTTTTTGAAAAAGACGCTGAACTAGTCTAATCCGGGGTCAAAGATCCGGAGTGGGGACCAGCCTCAAAAGTCAATGATATGAGTGTTTATACACCAATATCGGTATCGGTATCGAGACCGGATCAGACACGGTGGAATTTTTACAATTATGAGCAAGATTTATGAACATAAAAACACGATTGAAAAGGAACCCTGTTTTATTTTTCTAATTTTTAAATAAACCTATAAACACGATGCACAAGGAATCGTGTTTGTATCTTCTCATAAAATGCAGATAAAAATACGGTTGAAAAGGAACCCTTTTTAAATGTTAAACAAAGAATAAATATTTAATCCAAAAAATTAATAAACACGGTTGTAATAGAAATCGTGTTTATAGCTGTAGGTTAAAACTGTGTTTATAGCAGTAGAAACCATGTTTATTAATTTTTAAAATTAAATATTTATTTTTAACTAACCTTTAAATAGGGTTCCTTTTCAACTGTGTTCGTATGTCCAAGATATAAACGCGGTGAGCTGTGAACATGTTACCTAGAAACACGGTTCTTTCTCTAACCGTGCTTAAATTTGTATCCCGTGTAAACTTAAATCACTTTTCAGGCAACTCTAGCTCATTTTCTCTTATAATCTTTGTGTCTTCTTCCTTCTCTCCCTACTGCACACATAACTCCTTCACTTTTCTGCAAGTTCGTGTTCACTGACTGCGTGAACAGACCAATTGAAGACTTCTTCTTTGCTCGACTGCACAGACGGAGGCTCAGAAGCTTGTATCTTCTTCCCTAGTTGCTCGACTGCACCATTTGTCCTTTTCTCTCGACTGTGCACTCCCAGGTACATAGTTGTGACAAACCCCATTTTCGAATGCAATGTTGGTGGTCTGTGTAACTTGTGGTTGCTTGTCAGTGTCACGAATGAGACTAGTTAGGTTGTATTTTGTTTTCATTATGCACCCTATTTGTTATATTTTCTGGTGAAAATATTGTTGCTGCTACCATTGTTTGTCAATGAAATATGGTAGTTGTTAGCTATTTGGCCTGAAACTACTATTGTTTCTGTGTAAGAATTTTGTGAAGGTTTGGGATTCAGAATGGCATTGCTTTTGAATCAAATTGAAATTAATTATAGATCTATTTTTGTTGATGGTCATTATTGGTGAAAATATTGTTGTTGCTGCCATTGCTTGTGAATGAAATTAAAGTTGTTAGCTTTTGGGCCTGAAATTGCTTCTGCAAATGAATTTGGTGTAGCTGTTGGGATTTTAATTTATGCTTGATTGCTTGTTGTAGGTTGATGAACCCCCACAACTCATGTTAATTTTTAATTATAAAAAAAATATGTATAGTATATAATTTAAATATTATAAAATAATTAAATAGCAAAATTAAAGCGTAACACATATGTATCATGAAATGTTAAAAAGTTATTGTAAGTTATAAGTTATCATAAAAAGGTTTGGGAATATTTGGACGACGAAATAAATAGTTATAGGTTAATTATTTGCTTATACCAACCTTCATAAATCACAATAATTTAAATTTTACCTAAGCTTGAAAGACCTTAGGAAAGCATAAATTGTTAAGCTAAAATTGGAAGACAAGATGCTAATTGGAACAACAGAGATAAAAAATATCATAACACTAAAGTAGATAAATCTTGACAGTTAAAAAAGCAAAACACTAAAAATCTATATGCTGCGAGAAGGAATGGAGAGGCTACGAATTCTGAAATAGAAAATTTTTTTCCAAGTCAACGAGTCCAGATGAGAAGATGCGATAGTGAAAACATGAAACGACTCATTCAGAGAAAATGAAGGCCAAACATAATACCTACAATATAATGCTTAGAGCATAATACTTAGAGAGCATAATCCCTTGTTTAACGTTGTGTTATTTGAATTGTAATTTGGTTTAGTTTAATTTTTAATTATTATAGTTTTGGTTCCTGATAAGTTTTTTTGGTCCTTTACAAATGACGGTTATTTTTTAAATTACATGAGTGAACCGTAGTTTCTTTTTTGAGGTTCGACACAAATGGAAATTAAATTAATTGATTCCATCGTTTGTGTTGACTCTTGAATTGTCCCTTTGGACAGTTTGGGATGAATAATTTTTTATGCATCACTGTTATGTACAAGTTAGGACTTATTTTAAAATGTGATAAAGTTTTGGTTAGTTACATTTTCTATTGTTCTCTGGGTGCATACTTGACTGTGGTTGAATTTGATGTCACCACTTTCATTTTGTGTACTTAGAGACCAATGTGAAATGCTATCGAAATTTTTTCAAATTTAAAAATAATTCGTAACTTGTACATAGTTATAAAGTATAGAAAAATGTTCATCCTGAATGGGTAGGACTACCACCTTTATAAAGAAAGTGAGATTCATGGCACCCATAAATTTATGTGTATTGTAAACAGTGATTATGGATCGAAGTTAGATAACTGCATCACGTATAAGTGCACAATATGAAGGTGGAGTTGAAACATTTATAGAGTTCATGATACGAAATGCCGAGGAGATGAATGTAAAGTATATTTGTCCTTGTGTTAACTACTTGAACATGCATCGACTAGACTTGGAAGAGGTACGGAAACATCTCCTGTATGATGGTTTTATTTAAACTTATACCGTTGGATATGGCACGGTGAACATATTGAGGTACCAACTAGCAGTTTACAATCACAAAACCTAAGCTCTGTGTATGAAGCTGATGTCGACATGGATGACTGACTCAAGGATATGATTCGTGATGTGGGGGTAGAAAGTTTTAAGAAAGCTCACATATATGTGACTCTATCTGAGGATTCTAAGATGTCGTTGTATCCAAACTACACAAATTTCACGAGGTTGTCGGTAGTGTTGTTTAATTTAAAGGTGATAAATGGGTGGATGGATAAAAGTTTCACTGACTTGCTTAATTTGTTGAAAGAAATGCTCCCAGCTGGTAACACATTGCAAAATCATAATTATGAGGCTAAAAAGGTGTTGTGTCCTATGGGTTTGGAGTATACGAAGATACATGCATGTCCAAATGATCGTGTGTTATACCGTGGTGAGTATGACATGTTGCATCGATGTCCTAGGTGTGGCATGTCATGATATAAGAAGAAAGATATTAATTTTGATGAAGTCTGCAATAAAGGGTCTCCTGCAAAGGTGTTGTGGTATCTGCCCATAGTTCTAAGACTAAAGTACCTGTTTGCCAATGCAGATGATGCGAAGCTTATGAGATGGCATGCTGATGAAAGGGTTATAGACAGATTACTTAGGTATCTAACAAGAAGTGGTCATTTGTTGCCCAAGGTGGATATTGTGTTGGGGATCCTAGTCTTGATGGTTTTGAAATTCCTTCTCTGTCAACACGTATACCGACATCTACTATGGATGCTAACATAGATGATGTAGTAGTCACTCGTCATGACCACCATGAAGGCTTGTGGGAAAACATTCAAACTTCTTAGTTCTGATTTAACATAGGGTATGTTATCCATGATCCACTGTATGTCATTATATTTAATTATTAGTTATGATTTTCCTTTTGTTTATGATTTGCCTCTTCTTAGTTCTTAATTATAATTTGCCTCTTGTTTAAACAAATACTTATGGCGGACCAGGATTCAGGAGCTAGGTCTGAGTCACAGGTTACAAATTTCTCTATTAAGAGGAGTAGAGGTGTAACACGGATGACCAGAGTTGCAGTTGGGCACCAACAGGGACAGAGGTGCCATGTTGACATTAATGTCAACACTAGGATTACTACCAGAGACCAAACTGCCAGGTTTCAGAGTCACCTGGGTGTTCTAGCTAGGTCAAAGGCTTTTATTCTTATCCCCGACCAGGATCATGTTGAAGAGGTGGTGAAGAATGATACTGGGGCTGATACTCTGGTAAGAAAGTATAATTTTAGTTTGTTATTTATTGAGGTAGATGTTTTTATTGTTGTTTCTGATAAATACTTTGTAAACAAACTTGCTTCTGTATAGGCTGCTTGGGACATACCCAATGTTGACACATTGAGGAGGGAGGTCCTCACTGAGGTTGCTGAGCGGTGGAGGTCATTCAAGGGGGTCCTCACTAGGAAGTATAAATGGTGTTTTAATTCTCAATTTAAATAAACAAAAATCAAACAAATCCTTATTTGACTTATTGTGTAGTGTAGGTATGTCTTCGGATGGACGAGGGTGCATTTCCAGGAGACAAATACACGTCTATAGATCAGGAGACCTGGGATGCATTCGTTGCATCCAGGCACACCGGGGAGTTTCAGGTACGTTGTTATTTAATATAATTCATTCATTTAAAATTCCAATTGAGTTTTAACCCTTTGATTTTTTAAACAAAGGTGAAGCGCATGAAAGCTTAGGCTATTCATACGAAGCAAGAGTGGCCCCAAGGGTTATCACATGGGGATTGCAAACTATTGGAGGAGAAGATGATCCAGTAGAAGGCTATTCAACGTAAGGGTAGCACAGCTGACACTATTGTGGATCCCCCCTACTCGTACGCCATGAAAAATGGAAGCGGGTCAGGCTTAGGAAGACTGGGGAGTACACTTCAGCGCAGACTGGTGAGATCGCCCAACGAATTGTAAGTATCCATCATCTTAAAAGGTTTTAACATATTTTAACTATCCATCCAACAGTAACAGTTGTCATGGCACTTTCAATGCAGGATTCCTTGGTTGAGCAATCAACCCAATGGTCTTTCGTTGCGCATGGTAGGCAGGACACACTCACCACCGCCATCGGCCAACCAGAGCACCCTGGACGAGTGCATGTTATTGGTCGAGGTTATGGTGTGTTTAACACAATTTCATTTCATTTTGTTTTATAACATGCAATTAGTTTGTAATCATTTGTTCTTTGCAGGCCTCTGAAGCTTCTTTGGGAACGTTCCACGATCACTTGACGACTTGCTCGAGGCAAAGCTGCAGTCGAGGGTCACTGCAGTGGAGGAGCACTACGAGTAGAAGATGCAGCGGATGCTGCTGGAGGAGATGGCTAGGTTACAGGCTGAGCTAAAAGCTAAGATCTATCATCAGTGGGAGCCTATTGCACTGGTCGTGTCCCCACAGGTTGGATTGTAACATATTTAATTTCATTAGCTATAATTTGGTGTCTATAATTAAGAATATAACTTATGTTTGCTATGTACATAAGCAGGTTAGGCGGGTCAACACAAAGAGGTCTTGTGTTGCACCTGACGGAGATGACGACGATGGTGTTGATGCTGGGGATGGTCGTCATTATTATTTGTTCGTTGACGGGATGGAGGAGCCAGTTGTTGCTGGTTCAGTGTACAGGTTAGCCCCTTTGGTTCACCACACGCCATTGCCTGATGGTGTGTCGAGGGTCACTATCACTGGGGTCATTGAGGAGGCTTCACTCGTGCCCATGCCCACTGTTGAGGTGCGAGTTATCGACGATGCGCGAAGCCATTTCCTTATGTGGCCAGATAGACTTTTGGCATTGTCTTCTTCCCAGGTATGCTACAAAAATAAAAATAAATTATATTATAAGGTTACGGTTTGTATCATGACACATTAATTTAACGTTTTAATTGTCCTATTAAGATCCTCCCCCAGCATCTAGGAGGCCACAACCCGCTATTAATCCAATCCAACAGCTATGGACTGTGGCGGCTTGGATAGCTGACGATACTATTCAGGTCCCATGGTAGAGAGATGTGATAGGCCGTGATATGCCATTTTCACTTTACATTACATATCCTGACTTTTGTGAGATCTTGATAGGGACGACGATGCTGAACATTTCTATCATTCAGTGTTGGGTGATGTAAGTATATTGTTCTTTATTTAGTTTTTCCATTTATATTGTAGTTGTCACTAACTAATTATGTGTAATTTTTTTTAAGGTTTCTAGCTAAACTTTGTATGGAGATAGGTGTCCAGGACACTTACAGTTTCTTAGAGCCCTCTGCCATACAAAGTTAGGGGAACACCAGGGAGGAGATTTAGGCATACATACAGAATTGGATACATGAGTCGTGGGGGAGTGTATACCTTGCCCCATATCATAGAGAATAAGAGTCTTTTTATTATAATTACTATCTATAATTTAATCATATATCTTGAATCCTCACTTAGCATTTATTTTTAAGGATTGCAGCCTTCACTGGACACTAATGGTTATTTGCCCCAAGGATGGTATCGTTGCATACTTTGATTCCTTGCATGGCACTGCTCCTGTAGATTTGAAGCAAATAGTAAAGGCGTAAGTTCATTCAAAAAAATAAAACAACTTTACATATTCAAATTATGTCTTTCTATTCTTGGTTGGATTCTAACCGCGTGTTTTATTCTTACACAAGGTTGTAGCTGGATACACTCGACTACAGGGAACCGTTAGTGGGAAGAAACTCCATTAGGTCAACCCAAAAGTAAGTACTTCAAATAAAAGGCATTGTTAGTTTTTAACTTCTGAAAACTTATAATAATTAATTACTAATGAATTATGAATTTTATCTATGTACCTTGTTGTTTCATAGGCAGCATGGTAGTTATGAGTGCGAATATTACATGATGAAGACCATACACACCATTTCTCCTTAACTTTCATAAAAATTTCTTTGGTTCTAGAACACCAATTATTTTGAAAACGTTGTGCTTAAAAAATTCCTAATTCATTTAAGGCCTTTCAAAACTCAATAATTAAATGTCTTTATAAAACTCTTTAATAATTTAATTTTAACTTTGTTAGCCCATATTTAATTTGTAAAACTCCTCTTAGGCACAAGAAAATTATTCACTTGAAAGGTTCATTATAAATTTTGTTAAAATTTAGCTTTTAACTTCTAAGAGATTTTACACTTAACACTTCTTAAAAATTCTGTTTTTAACACCATTAAAGTCTGACTTTTTACACATGTTGGAAATTTTAAGTTTTTAATTCTTAAAATCACAACTTTTAACACCGCCTATTTCAGAGCTTTTAACACCTATTGATTTAATTTTAACACCACTGTTTTCAGCATATAACACCAGAAAATTTTTGACTTTTTAACACCTTTAATTTCAACTTTTAACACCATAAATTTTCAGACTTTTAACACCATCATATTTTGTACTTCTTATAACTCTTCAAAATCCCATTTTGGACACTCCAATCACTTCATGCACACTATAATATTTACGAACACAATATCAAGCATTCCACAAAATTTCTAAATGATTCAAGAATTTCATATAAACCATTTAACATCTATTTTTAACAACAAACAACCATACATTTGTCAAGCTTTCATTTTTAAGGCATTTATTATTTTTGCAAGTACATGATCAAGGTTTTAAGTGTAGCATCCCCTTAATAGCTCTCATAATTTACCCCCGGGGTAGAACAAAAATATGGGTAAATTTTTCACGGTTGTCGCCCTCGATAGCAAACTATGGAAACTCCAAAGCGGTGCCAAATATAACAACACAAAACACATACACATGGGCCCTAAAATAATGTATAATAAGTGAAGAAATCTAGAAAATAGCTAAAATAGGACCCCTCGCTTAAGCAGATCCAGTCGCTTGAGCGAGTAAACCCTTATATCAGGTGTCGAGCTCTTGCTCAAGCGAGGTACCACTCGTTCAAGCGAAAAATGTCCAGAGATCAAGTATGACTCCTCGCTCAAGCGACACTCTGCCCGCTCTAGCAAGAATTCCACAAAGAACAGAGGTGGCATTTTCGCTCAAATGAGACCTTTCTTGTTTAAGCGAAAAAGGGACAGGGAGTAGCCAAGATCATCTCACTCAAGCGAGGCCATACTCGCTTAAGCGAGAAACGAACAGTACCTAACAATGCCTTCCTTGCTCAAGCGAGAAACTCACAGAATCAACATTACTGAATTGGCGAAGGCTTGCTTGAGCGGAGATACTCTTGCTCAAGTGAGAAATATAAAATGGTCAAGTTTTACGATCTATAAGTATCGTGACAGGGATTGTGACGGGACGGTCGACCCTTAATAATAAAACGAGTTTTAAAATCCTTTCGAAAAATAGGGAGTCGCCAGCAATATTTTTAAGGGTAAAATACCGAAAAAAACCTTTGTTAAAGCATTGGTCATAAAAATGAAATTCCAAATTCGGGAGTCTAATTACAGGTGAGGAAGGTATTAGCACCTCATAACTGCCCGTTATAAAATTGTTACCTCAAGATGATAGCGCACATTATAATTAGCCCAAAAATTATTTTAACTTCTCCAAAAAAGGAACGTACAAAATGACAAAGCATACAAAAATAGACAAAAAATAGACATAGAATTTTTAAACATGAGATTAACAGGACGTGTCATCCAAATTAACCTCGCTCCTCCTTTTTTAAAAGAGATATTATTAAAAAAACATAAGATTAACAGGACGTCTCATCAAAATTAACCTCGCTCCTTCTTTTTTAAAAAGAGATATTATTAAAAAAACATGAGATTAATAGGACGTCTCGTCCAAATTAACTTTGCTCCTTCTTTTAAAGAAATACTACAAAAATGTAGGATTAACAAGACGTCTCGTCTAAATTAACCTCGCTCCTCCTTTTTTAAAAAGAGATATTATAAAAAAAATGAAATTAACAGGATGTCTCGTCCAAATTAACCTCGCTCCTTCTTTTAAAGAAATACTACAAAAATGTGAGATTAACAAGACGTCTTGTCTAAATTAACCTCGCTCCTCTTTTTTTAAAAAGAGATATTATAAAAAAAGTATGAGATTAACAGGACGTCTTGTCCAAATTAACCTCGCTCCTCCTTTTAGTAACAAGACAAAAATGGAGACTCTAAAAATTAAACAAAGAAAGATGGGCCCGACAGGAACTACTTCCCGCTCCTACGTATTCTCGAGCTTTCAAGAAATCAGGGTCACGTAGTTCTTTGGAAATTAAAATTATTTAAAAATATTTGAGTTATTTTTAATTGGTTTGATTTTTTTTATAATGAAAGGAAGTTTATGAAGAAGGAAAAACATAAGGCAATTACAACATTGTTATAAGATTTTTTGTGACATTTATTCTAAAAAAATATTTATATTTTTTGTTTATAAAAATAATCTTGTATTTATTTTTTAGAAAGGAAATAAAATTTCAAAATTAGACTAAGAATCTATTTTACTTATTTGTTTATTACTAACATATTTTTAAGCTAACAAGCAAAAGGGAACAAAATATATTTAAAAGATGCTAAAATAAATAACCAAAAATAAGTAAGAATAATTAAACAAATAAATAAAACTTTAATACAACTAAAAGGGACAAATTTTTCTTATGCATGAACAAATAATAACAAAAACAAAGAGAAAAGAAAGAAAAAAAATGCAATGGGTGGGTTTTGAACCCAAATCCCTTGAATAAGAAGTACCACTTACAACAAGCCATACCACCAAGACAATTGCACTTTTGTTGAAAAAAAGTATTAATTCCTATATTTAAATAAATGCCTTTTGACTATCAGAAAATAACATAAACGCAAGGGGTGGGTTTCGAACCAGTGCCCCCTACGTGAAACAGGACTGAGCTTACCACTGGGACAGCCTTGAGCGAAAATTAAAAGGAAATATGTGTGAACCCATGCCATCTAAATGAAAATACTCCACCTTACCATCAAACCAACTACCAAACTATTACTTATTTGACACACAACCATATATATATGAACAGCATAAGGTCCCTCTTCTTTTTAAAAAAAAGAGTGGGTCTCAGCCCTTAAGGCATCAGTACCCTTTTTTCCAGAATCCTCTCAGCGTGAAAACAGAGAAAAGGCACAAAGGTGAGCACAATTGAAGAAGAAAACAGAGGATAAAAAAAAAGAAAGGAAAGGAAGAAAGAATAAATAAATAGGAAGAGGAATACCAGTGGAGAAATTGTTCTTGGAGTTTGATGATGGATTTAGAGGGTAATATTTTTTTTTGTGTTTTTTGCCTTTTTTTTTCTTCTTTTGAGCCTAAGTTTTTTTTTCGATTCTAATCTTCTTCTCTTTTTTATTCTTCTCTCTGTTTCTATTTCCTCTTTGGGTGTGGTTTTGTTTTTATTTTTTTGGCTGTTCTGTTGTTGGGGGAGGGGGAATTCTTTGTTGTTGGCTTTTTATGATGAGGATGAAGAGGATTATGAGAGGAAGAAGATGAAGCTAGTGGAGGAGTATTGGGGACAGGTTCCGGATTCCGAACGGGTTTTCCGGAATGGTGGGCGAATGAAAAGAAAAAATAAATTATTATTTATTTTTTAATAATTAAAAAATAAAAAAGGATAAAATATGGTGTTTACAATAAGATACCTAACTTTTCCGTTTGGGCATCGATTGACGCCAAACATCCTAGACACCATGTTTTATTATTTCAGAGTTATTAGCGAAGTCTGTTTGCCAAAATTTAGTCATATAAGAGAGTTATGCAATATAATGCAATTAGGATATTTTGGGCTCAAAAGAGGGCATGAAAGTGGCTAAATGCGATATGAACTAGGCAGGGCATAAACATATACACTTAGTAACCCTATTCTAATATATAGAAACTGTCTAGGGAGTCCAAACTCCACCCATGACCAATATGGCATATCCAAATCCATGCAAACACCTTATAAATACGTAGGCTTAAGCATTCTCTTAATCAATGATATTGTCACCATACGATCAAAACATATACGATTAATTCAACCAATTATACTTGTAACCTATCTATATCTCAATTACATTAAACAATAACCTGCCAATATCAATCACCATTCAAGAGTAATAGTGGCTCAGTGCCAAGCTTAACCAAAACACAAGTTTTATATATATATATATAATCCACTTATGCCACACTCCACATGACTCAAGCCATAAAATTAGTGACATATGCGAACATCATAGGCTAATCATCCATAGTAAGATCATAGCAACAGATCAAGATCATCCAAAACTTCAAACCACTCTATATACATTACATATATATATAAACAACTATAACCGCGTCCACTATGGCTTGCAATGCAACTTCCATTTTGAATCAGTTAACGTACTCATCTCCTTACGAGCTTACTGAAAGTCCACAGGTCAGGAGGGTGAGTACCATTTGAATAATAAGTAAAAAAATTATAATCTATAATTCACATATACACAAGGCAATTGTAGAATCAATCATATTATCAATTACGCATTAAGGAGCTACGAATATATCCGATCATTCATCTGACAATCATACACACATTAGATGCAAATGGTATGCCATAACTTTTAAAATCTCATCTTCCAATTATGCATAAAATCATGCAATATGGATCTGACTTATCAATATAGAGAAAGTGTCAAGATAACCCACCCAGTGAACTAAAACACTATAATCGAGGGGCATCTGGGTAACCATACAGTGAACCAAAGCATTATAATCGGTGGTATTTGAGGACAACTAGTGAACCATAGCATTATAATAGCCTCAAAAGCAGCATGCTACAAACTATATAGTGAACCATAGCACTATAATACGACAGCCTCCTCAGCAAACCAAAGTGTTGGAAATGCATATGATGTCATGAACTATATCTATGCTGGAAATGCCAACTAAAGCGCCCAAGAGTACAATTTCAATATGATTTATAACCACAATGCCACTATCAGAAATCCAGTTAAAGAACTATACATAACTATCCATAACATCACATGACGTGTCCAATATAAAAAGATAACCAATTCATATAGAATCAAGGTATACCAATAATTGGCAACACAATACATATAAACATATAAGTCTAAATGCACTAGGCATCTCAATCACACAACTCAAAGCATAGTCTAAATTGTTTCCCTCACGCAAGTAAAATTTCAAAACTACACAGAACGTAAACGGGGACCTAATTTCTTCCTATTACTCAAACGATAAACCCCTCGTACGTGTAGAATGTACCTAAAAGTAGTTTGTTATCTCAATTTCCATTTTCAATCTACAACCCGACCACCACGTAGGTCCTAAGATAATATACCAACACCTTAAATATTTTTTAGAGCTTCTAAATGCTAATTTCATAATTTATAAAATCTTTAAACATGGTTCAATTTATCAAAACTTACTAGAACCAAGTAAATACGCTAATTCTTACTGCAATTATTTTTTGACATGCTTCGATACTCAAAACTCTCTTTTCGATTCACTCTGAAACTACTCCGAAATCGTTGTTCGTCAACTATTAAGTGAGAATCCGCATAATAGCTTACATGGGTCAAGGCATACCACTTTCAAAAAGAAGGGAAAAGAAGTGAAGTCATGAGGGTCTTACCAAAGCTTCTAAGAGAAGAGGTGTGATGGCCCTCCCAACCTTATGTACCCACGTCAATGGCTGCCATGTTTTCAAAACTAGAAGAAGGAGAAGAAGGTTCCAATCAATGACATGCATCACAAAAACTCCATGGAAGAAGGAAAAGGAAATGGACCCAATCATCACCCATTGCACACACCTTATAACAAAAATGAAGGGGGACGGGAGGAAGAAAATGAAGCTCGCATGCATCTATTTGCTTAAGGAGAAACCTAAAATTGGTAGGGTTTGAGGTGAAAATGAGGGCATAGTGGGGAAAAAGAAGAAGAAACATGGCCCTACACAATGTGAAATGCATGCACGATAGGGAGAGAAAAGGCAATGGAGAAAGAGAACAAAAATTAATACTTAACCTTAACCTAATTTGGAAAAGAAAATAAATGAATTAGGATTTAGGAAATAAAATAAAATAATTAGATTTAACTAATTAAGTTTCTGATTTAAGCGAAGCAATTTATTTAATCTTCGGCTTCCTAATTCATCCCATGAATTAAATTTTTAAGATGTTACATTAAGGCAAGGAAAAACATTATGCATGCATGTAGGGAGCTCACAACCATAACCAACCAACATGCATTCATTGTTTCAAGTCCCAAAATGCCTAAAACACACATGCATGCACTTAAACTCTCCTAGATTATACTTTAAAATCAACATGCAAAGAAGAGAGAATAAGCTTACAGAGATGGATGGAAAAAGAAGGTGCTGCACGAAAGGGATTGAGCCACGGGAGAAAGAGCTTACGGAAGAGGGAGCAAAAGGAAAAAAGTTTAAAGATATAGAGATGCTGTTGAGGGGGGAAATGAGAGGTATAGTGAGACCAAGTGAGATTGAGAGAGCGTGAGAGATTGAGGGAGAGAGTAAGAGCATGAGACGAGGGAAAGATGGGAACCGAAAGAGAGATGAGAGTATGAAACGGAAATAAAAAAACAAAGAGGGCCCATATGCAGAGAAATGAAAGATTGTGTGAGATATTGAGAGATAGAGGGAGTGGTCAAAGAGAGTGTGAGAGGCTTACAGGGAAAGAAAAGAAATAAAAAAATAAAAGAAAGAAAGAGAGATGAGTGAATAAAACTAAATAAAATGGGGTCAAATATTGAGCTAGAGTGCTTAAAAAAGAAAGAGTGAGAATTTTAAAAAAATAAAAGAGGGGTCCGCATGCATAGAGAATGATTGAGGCAAAGGAAAAAAAAAAGAAAATAGATGTTACATTAATATTCAATATCATTTAATTTATCTTATATGAATTTAATAACAAAGATCATCCTTCACTTTTGTAATCAAAAATTTTATTCATTGTGAAACTGCCTTACGCAACTATAATAAACATGTGAAAAACATATAATTTTTAACAGCGCAGGCAATTTTAAAACATCATAATCTCCCTGTAAGAAACAAATGAAAAAAAAATTATTATTTTAAATATATATATATATATTTATATATAACACAATTAGGTTTAGCAAATAAGAAAAACTCAATTTAACATAATACATTAATTTACCTTTTCAAGTGCAATTGTGAGGTCACGTAATACATTAGTGTAAGATCAAGATTAATATTTTGAAATAATTTTTTAAGGATAATAAGATGAGATGATAACTGATCCGGTCTGGATACCGGCCCCGATCTTGTGACGTCAGAGTGACCTCATATAAGGAAAACCGGTGTCCTGGTTCAACATTACCACACCGGATATCCAATGTCTGGCCTTCCGTTCTCATCTCACAACCGCCCCACTTATTTTCTCTATAACGGATCATTGTTCATTTTCACAGAACATTTATATAACTGTTAGTTTCTCAGTCACAGCGAGATAAGAGCCCCTAATAACTTATCAGCGAAGATACTGTATGTAGCAAAATATGTCATGTCAATGGCCTCAGAAAGTAAGTACATGTGTCAGCAGATTATGCGGAAAGGTGATTATCCTCTCTTCTTCCTATGGGATCGTACTCTGATAATTGACCTACCCCCCTGACACACTCTGAGTACTGAGCCACTTTGATTGACACACTTCACACGCTATCAGAACCAAGGGGCCCACTTGCACCCAACGATTCATTTTCTACGTTCAACTATAAATAGCTCATTTTAATACACATGCAAGGTTACGTTGTTCTAACTTACACTTTACTATTACATCGCTTGAGCATTCACTGAGTTCTTACACTCTTCTAACTTGAGCGTCGGAGAATCTTCGCAGGTGGCACCACCTTTCGCCCCCCTGCAACGCGAAACGCTGGTGTGAAGGATCTCCAGGACAACAAGACCGGCTTCTCCCATTTAGAGACCGGATTAATACACCGGATACTCACTGTTCCGGTGTACAAACCCTAAAAACACCTATATTCTTGTGGCTGGTCCCACACCGGATCCTAGACCTCGGTTCAGACCAGTTCATTGGCACACCCGGTGGGACTCGTTAGAGTTATTCCCATTTTTGCAGAAGTTTGGTTGTCACGATGGAAGGTGATGGGAGAGATTTCGTTGATGGTCACGTGGAGGATGTGACCCATCAACAGACTGGAAGGAGACTTGTCTTCGAGTCCCTTGTAACTCAAACCCGGAGGATGGTGCAAGTGCAAACGCCTGACCCTCACGATGAGGTTATCAGGCAACTCAGGGAGGAGCTGATGGAGTTGAAGCGGGAGAGAGGAGGAGCTGGGGACAGGGTAACGTCCCATGTAGAAGAGACTCACCACGCATCAGCGAGGGGCAGGTCTACAGCCCTCTAGTATTCGAAGATCCCCACGTATGAAGAGAGAGAGGAGACTCAAGACTCTGATGATAAAGTCAGTACCAGGAGAAGGGAGCAGGCGGTGGTGACTTCAGGGACGTACAAGCTCAGTGTCCCTTTCTCAAGAAGGCTGATGAACATTGCCATCCCGAAACATTTGCAAACAACTCAGCCACTGTCGATAGGGAAGTATAATGGAGAAACCGATCCCACTAAGCATTTGGATGCTTATGTGTATGAAGCTATGTATTTGGGAGCAGATGAAGATGTTATGTGTAGGATGTTCCCAAGAACACTAACGGAGGAGGCTCTCAGCTAGTTTAAAAGCTTACCCTCAGGATCTATAGACTCTTGGGAGGAAATGGCCGCTGCATTTGAAAGCCATTTTGTCATCTCTAGGGATATCCCAAGAACTTCTCACACCCTGGTCCAGATAAGGCAGGGAGAAACTGAAACTCTTAAGGAGTTCTTGAAAAGGTTTTATAAGGAGGCAGCTTTGGTCCCCAACCTCACGGAGACCATACAACTTCATATTGTAGTGGAAGCTCTTCAGCCTGGTTCAGCCTTTGCCCTATCTTTGGCAAATAGCCCCCCAACAACCTTCGAGGAGTTTCGAAGGAAAGCTTCCAAATACGTGGGCATAGAGATGCATCTGGAGGCAACCGTAACAAGAATGAAGCCTTCAGCACCTACTCAGCAGCCACGGAGAGAAAAGGAGAGAGTGAGACCTGAGAAGCATGCCTTTAAAGAAGACTTTGTAAACGCTCGCCCGCATCCACGAGATAGGCGTGTATCATCGTTCAACAACTATGCTCCGTTGAACACCAGGCACTCCCAAATCATGAGGGAGGTTGGTTGGCCAACGTTGAACGTCTTTGGTATAAGGAAACCATCCCCAGTCAAGAGGGGTGGTAACCCACGCAAGTATTGCACTTTCCATGAACAGACAGGACACAATACTGATGAGTGCAAGGCATTAAAGAATACGGTGGAAACTCTCATTCGAGAAGGAAAACTGAAGCAGTATTTGTTCAAGGAGAAATCTGTAGACGAGCCTCAGAGGATGGAAAAAAGGAGTAGAGATCCTGATGACGAAGATGATAACACACGTAATCCAGCAAGGAAGTTCACTGCAGCTGAAAAGCAGAAGGGAGTAGTGATTGCTGGAGGTGCCCAACAAAATAACATGCCCCAGCAGCAGAGGCAGGGCAGACGGGAAGTGATTGAGATGATAGCTGGAGGATTTGCGGGAGGAGGAGCGTCAATCACAGCACGAAAGAATCACCACAGGATGATTCTGTCTGTCCAGGGTAAACCAAGGGATAACCGCCCTTTCAGGGACGGTATGGCAGCTCCGATGGTGTCATTTACTGATGATGACTTTGGCCCAACAATTCCAGGAGGTGATGATGCAGTAGTTATCGTGGCAGTCATAGCCAACAAGGATGTCAAGAGGATCCTCATCAATCAGGGAAGTTCTTGTGATGTTATCTTTTATAATTGTTTCAAACGAATGGGTTTCAATGATGCAGATTTACAACCTTACACGCAAGAACTCACAGCGTTTAATGGAGCCAAGCAACCCACCAAGGGGTATCTTGACACTCTGATTTCTTTTGAAGGAGAGCCTGGAGCGAGAACAGTCAAGTCAAGAATTCTGGTGATTGATGTGGAATCCCCATACAACAGTATCATAGGCCGTCCTACACTGAATGCGATGGAAGCAATTGTATCCACTCCTCACCTCTTGATCAAATTCATTGACAAGGACAACGGTGTGTCCTTTCTCCATGGTGATCAGGAGATGGCTCGATATTGTTATAACCTGAGCCTCAACATGGTCAAGTTGGAAGCATTCAACAAGAAGAGGAAGCTGAACGACGGAGGAACAGTGGCAGGGTCTGTCAGTCTAATTGATCTGGACCCCAGAGCGGAATTGAAGATTGATCCACTCAATCCCTCTAAGCCCACACCGTATGGTGGTTCCAGGGATGTTGTCTTAGGGGATTCCCCAGAGAAGGTCACGCACATCAATGATAAGCTGGAGTTTGCTATGGAACAACGCTTATTAGCCCTTCTACAGGAGTTCAAGGATCTTTTCGCATGGACAGCAGCAGACATGCCTGGGATGGACCTTGATTTCTGTTGCCACAAGCTTGCTGTGTACCCTGAAACAAGACCGGTGACCCAGAAGAAGAGGAGGTTGGGACCGGAGAAGCAGAGGGCAGCTTATGAGCAGATAGAGGAGTTGTTGAAAGCGGGCTTTATAAGGGAGATACGCTACTCTTCTTGGCTTTCTAATGTAGTTATGGTGCAGAAAGCTAATGGCAAATGGAGAATGTGCACAGATTATGTGGATCTTAACCGTTGCTGCCCCAAGGGTCCATATCCCCTGCCCAACATTGATCGCATGGTGGATGATTCATCTAGTTACCAGTACCTCAGTTTCATGGATGCTTATTCGGGGTATAACCAGATTCCGATGTGGGAGGGAGACCAAGAGAAAACTGCCTTTATCAATGACCACGGTGTTTTCTGCTACACCGTCATGCCTTTTGGATATAAGAACGCCGGCGCTACCTATCAGCGCATGATTAACAAAGTCTTTGAAGGGATGCACACCAGGCTGGTCAAAGTATATAGATGATATTATAGCCAAAACGCCCGCTGGAGGAGACCACATTGAAGATCTGCGCCAAGTTTTCACTAGGCTTCGACAGTACAACATGAGGTTAAACCCCTTAAAATGCACCTTTGCCGTTCCAGTTGGGAAATTCTTGGGATTCATGTTGACCCAGCGAGGTATTGAGGCTAACCCTGGGAAGTGTCAAGCAATCTTGGATATGCAGAGCCCAAGAGCCTAAGGGAAGTCCAATCATTGAATGGGAAGGTAGCCGCTCTGGCTTGTTTCATGCCCAAAATGGCACACAGATCCCTTCCCCTGTATAAGGCGTTGAAGAAACACAAGAATTTTGAATGGGGAGAGGAGCAAGAACAAGCCTTCCAGCAACTCAAGGCCGTTCTCTCGAGTCCACCAATTTTAGTTAAGCCTGACCCTGGTGAGACTTTGATCTTGTATTTAGCAATCTCTAATGAAGCCCTAGGCGTGGCCTTGGTTAAAGAAACCCCTGAAGGGCAGAGGCCGGTGTACTTTACTAGTAAGACGCTTCAGGAGGCGGAAGGAAGGTATCAGAAGATTGAGAAAGCTGCTCTAGCAGTCGTGTGGGCATCACGACAGTTGAGGCCCTATTTCCACGCGCACCCAGTACTGGTGAGAACGGATTTGCCTCTCCGTTCAGTGCTTAGCAAGCCAGACCTCGCCGAAAGGATGATAAAATGGTCTATCGAGTTGTCTGAATTTGAAATTTTGTATGAGCCTCGAGGAGCCATCAAGGCGCAAGTGTTGGCTGATTTTGTTGTGGAGATGACTAGGGCGGACCCTGCCACCCCTCGAGCGCATTGGACCATTTACGTTGATGGATCGTCGAATGGCAAAGGTTGTGGAGCAGGTGTTGTGGTAGAAAGTGATGATGGTGTGCACCTTGAAATTTCCCTCCGATTCAATTTCAAGACCTCCAACAACCAGGCTGAATACGAAGCACGTTTGGCCGGTCTCCGTGCGGCGATTGACATCGGAGCATCAGCAGTCACACTGTGTAGTGATTCTCAATTGGTGATTTCGCAGATCCAGGGGGAGTACCAAACGAAGGAGCCGTAACTTCAATTGTACTTGAATTGTGTTAATGAGTTGAAGGGAAGATTTGAAGTTTTAGAGTTCAAGCATGTGCCCAGAGAGGAAAACACCAGAGCGGACATCTTGTCAAGACTTGCAAGTACAAAGCAGCCCGGCAGCACAACAACGGTGGTTCAAAGCACTTTGGCATCACCTAGCATACCTCTGTACCCTTCTCTGAATGCTGTCATGGTGAGCTATCCATATGAGGATTCTTGGGTCATCCCCTATATTCGCTATCTGGTTGATGGTCAACTTCCCACTGATGAGAAGGAGAGGAGACGAGTGAAGAGGGAGCTACCATATTTTACTATGGTTGATGGTGTTCTCTATAAAAGGGGATTCTCTATCCCATATCTTTTGTGTTTGAGAGAGGATGAGGTTCAAGCGGTTTTGGAGGAATTGCACGAGGGGCAGTGCGGGCACCATGCTGGGGGTCGAAGCCTAATGAGAAAGGTCCTCAGGGCTGGATATTGGTGGCCCACCGTGAAGCAAGACTCTGCAGATTTTGTAAAGAAATGCGACGCTTGTCAAAGATTTTCCAACCTCCACCATACACCAGCGCAAGAGCTTTCCTCGTCCGCTGTGCCTTGGCCGTTTTACCAGTGGGGCCTTGACATTTTGGGCCCGTTCCCCACTGCGCCAGGAGGTATCAAATATTTGATCATGGGAGTGGATTACTTCACCAAATGGATTGAAGCTGAGCCCGTAGTGCACATTACTTCTGCGCGAACAAGGCGTTTCATGTATGAAAACATCATAGCTCGATTCGGGGTGCCAGGGCGGATTGTGACTGACAACGGCACCCAGTTCACAGACAAGAAATTCACAGATTTGCTTGAAGGACTGGGGACAATCCAGATATTTTTGTCTGTCGAACACCCTCAGACCAATGGCCAAGCGGAGGTAGCCAATCGAGAAATGTTAAATGGGTTGAAGAAACGTCTGGGAGAAGCGAAGGGAGGATGGACTGACCAGCTATGTCATGTTTTATGGGCATACCGCACCACGCCTCATTCTTCAACTAACGAATCCCTATACCGGTTGACGTACGGGGTTGAGGCGATGATTCCAGTGGAGCTACAAACAAGATCGGCTCGTGTGGAGTATTTTTCAGCTGAAGATAACAACGCCAATTTGGCATCAGAACTGGACGTCCTCCAAGAGTTAAGGGAAAAGGCTTTTGTCAGAGATCAGGCAGTAAAAGCAAAGGCAGCACTCCGGTATAATAAACGTGTCCAGTACAGAGCTTTCAACACCGGAGATCTTGTTTTGAGAAAGGCGAGTGTGGGGAATAAATTCGCTCATCAAGGAAAGCTAGCACCGACGTGGGAAGGTCCTTATAGAGTTTCTGAAGTGACTGGAAAAGGGTCATACCGGTTGGAAGAACTTGATGGAACTCCAATCCGCAACAAATGGAACACTCAGAACTTACGTGTTTATTACAGCTAGTTGGTAAGACGGCGTGTACTCTTTTTCCTTACTTGAGTTTTTTCCCATTGGGTTTTCTAAAGAAGGTTTTAACGAGGCATGACCCCAACTACGCTCTCCATGTAATGTACTTTCAATCTTAATGAGAATACATTTTAACCGCCCTATCATTCTCACTTTTCTTATGTGTTGCAATTTATAGCTGTAGCTTAACACGCATACACCTCAGGACGGAGGAATCTAACTACCAATTCTGTAGTTGATGATGTAACTCCTCGAGGGACTGATGAAGACCCCTTAGGATGGATGATCTCAATCACACATCGTGTGTTTTGACGATGTAACTCCTTGAGGTGGAATGGGTTGTAGGGCTGGTCCTTTCTCAAGGCCACAAACCGAACCCCATTTGAAGACCAAATGGGTTGTAGGGCTGGTCCTTTTTCAAGGCCACAAACCGAACCCCATTCGAAGACCAAATGGGTTGTAGGGCTGGTCCTTTTTCAAGGCCACAAACCGAACCCCATTCGAAGACAACATGGGTTGTAGGGCTGGTCCTTTCTCAAGGCCACAAACCGAACCCCATTCGAAGACAACATGGGTTGTAGGGTTGGTCCTTTCTCAAGGCCACAAACTGAACCCCATTCGAAGACCAAATGGGTTGTAGGGCTGGTCCTTTTTCAAGGCCACAAACCGAACCCCATTCGAAGACAACATGGGTTGTAGGGCTGGTCCTTCCTCAAGGCCACAAACCGAACCCCATGCGAAGGCTTGGGCGCAGTAGGCTGGTTCATACAGAAAACCACGCTGAACCCCGAGTAACGGGCGCAGTAGGTTCAGGATTAGCCCTGATCCGAACCCCGTGTTGAAGGCTTGGATTGTAGGATTGCACCGAACTCCAAGTACGGTTAGTAGGATCGAACCGAACACCGTGTGAAGACTTGAGATGTAGGACCAAACCGAACCTCAAGAGAAAGGCGTAAAGCTTACCCTTGTCAAAGCTGTACCAAAATTCAAAGGCAATGTCTGTCCTCAATTATGGAATATCCACCACAGAGCGGTTGAACGCTAACGTACCCGCTCTACATCTTCGAGGACAGATGAGCATTTCTATCTTTTTAAGAAGTTAAAAGGTAATTCTTGAGATAAAATTTCCCTTCCCAATGTACTTATACTTGGGGACAGGGCATGCTTTAACTTAATTGTCGCTTCTTTGTTACAATTTGTTATCTTAATCTGGTGTGATAAGTACGCTTTAAGCAGCTAGGTAACCACACAGAACGGATTCACAAAGCATTGAAAACAATCAAGTGTTTTGTATAGCACTAAGTTATCCAGTAATCATACATTCGACGCAAGCAGTTGAAGAGAAGCAACAGTAAATTTTATTTCCAAAAATAAGAAATTATGCAGGTCACAAAGTAGTTAAAGACTGGAGCTGATCCCAGTACACAGCTATGAATAAAGCATAAATTAAGAGGCCGGTGCCTGATCCTCCGCAGTAGGCACTCCTGTCCTCTCCTTTTTGTCCTCTGCTCCAGCTTGGGCACCTTCTTGCGTTTCATCTCCAGAGGCAGCGGTGGACGTTGTTGGCTCCATACTGTGACCTTCTGGAAGGGGAGGCAGTTCATACAGAGATGCACGGGGTTCATGGTGCGAGCCGTCCTTATGTACTTTGACAAGTTTTCCCCCATGGAATTCGAAGAACGGATCCAATCCGTACAGATTCAGCTTCACTCCTGGGTTACGATAATAAACTTCACGGAGGGCCAGGCCGAAGGATTCATACGCCACATTTTTGCATATCTCCAAGGCTTTGGTAGCCTTGGCCTTCGCAGCAGTTAATCTTCTTTGAACCTTGGCAAAATCCTCTTCTGAAGGCCCAACACTCGCACCACCCTTCTTGAGTTCTTCAATTTGGGCTTGCATCTCCTTCCGAAGGCTCTCCCACTCCCCAAGGTCTTTGTTGCGACCGTCCTCCATAATTTTGAGATCGTCAGCAAGCTTAGCCGATCTCTTCTTCTCCAGTTGTAATTCTTCTTCGAGGAGGGGTATGGATTTGTTCTGTTTCTGAAGGTCGGCAACTTCCCGCTCTAGAGCCTTGTTGGCAAAATGAACTTGGCTTGCCTCCTCAATTTTCCTCTGGAGCGTTTCCTTGGTTTTCTTTAATTCCGACTCTACGCCTCTATGAACTTCAGCTTGTTTGGCTGCCCACACCTCTTTCACAGCAATTTCGGCTTCAAGCTTTTCAACCTGCTCCATATAAGTGGCCTTCTCGCTGAGGGACTCAAGGAGACCAGACAGTTCATCCAACTGCCAACGGCCCGCCCTGCAAGCACCTCGAACCCCAGCAGCGTCGAGGGAAGGGCAGAGGCAATATCGTGCCTTTGGAAGAGTGGGAGGCATGGACCCCTGAAACCACAAGTAAGGAGTGAGGAAGGAGTCACGCAGAGGATCAAACGCCGGAGGAGGACCATTCCTAGAGTCCGGCTCTGAAGCATTCTGTGAAGAAGGGGTAGAGGATTCAGGAACGGGCTTCTTTCCCTTATCCTTCTTCAATCCAGTTTCTTCGAGCGTTTTCTGACGCTTCTTCACAGGGTCATCAGAGGAGGGCTTTTCTTGATCTGCCTCTTTAGCAAGGTGCCTCTTTAGCAAGGTGCCTCTTTTTCTTTTTCTTCTCTGGGACGGCCTCCTCGTCGCCCGCTCCAGTGGCCTCAGCTTGTTTTTCTGTTTCCTTCTCATCAAAGAGAGGAACTTCTTCACCTACTGCCGAGGTCAAGGGAATGAGTGGAGCTTTGGTGGCGTTCCTTTTCGCCTGAATCTCATTCTCCTCGGAGGAAGAGTCATCATCAGCCATCATGGTCCTTAAGGACAACATTTCGGGGCAGGCTTTTTCAATTTGTTCTGCAAAACAAGAAAAGTGGAGTTACCACGTGAGAAGAAGATAATCAAAACAGAATAACTATACAACACAAATAGAGTAAGAGCGGATATTACAGAGGTAGGTGTTTCGGATGTCATCCTCTGCCAAGAGGAGCCTGCTGGAAAATCCTTTGAGGGTCTTCGAGGCCGTCTGCATGGTGCTCAAGACCTCAACAGAATAAGAGGAGAGTTCACTCTTATCTGTGTAATAAGCACGGCTCATGAGGAGAAAATACTCGTGCGTCCAGCAAAGAGGAAACTTGGTAAATCCCTCTTTGTTTCGCCAGAAGACCGGCTTATTCGGTTGAATACGGACCCGCGTGTAGTAATGCTTGAAGGAGCGTCCATCCACCTTCGTGGATTCCGTATAAGATTTAAAGTTTATCACCCTTGAGTCACTACGGAGGGTAATGAACCCAAGGCCGCCCTTCTTATTAGCACGGCGGACCACTTGGCAATAGTAGAACAGTTTGGCCACAGTGGCGGAGAAGTTGAAATACTCCCCCAGAATCTCCAGAGCCCGGACCAGACCCCAACCGTTGGGATGCAGTTGTGTAGGGGCGCAGTCTAAGAAGCGTAGAACGGCCATCTGGAATTCCGTCATGGGGAAGCGTACCCCCAATTTCAAGAAGACGAAGTCGTACATGTAGACCGACCTCTCATCAGGGACTCTATGGCATACTCTCTCAGAGGGACGTGGTGCCAGCACAGCGTATCGCGCTTTGTATTTCTTGTCTGAGTATATTTTACAGCGGAAAGAGACCGTGCATTCTTCCTCACTCGCATGGTGCGAAGGGATCTCTAGGAATTCCTCTTCCACCCAGCAATAGGGTTTCTCCCTGTTGAGCTTTTCCCAGTCAAGCCGGTGTGCCACAACGTTGACACATCCTTCAACAGAGCGGAGAACTGGTTTTTTTCCACGTCCCGGAAGATCCGTAGTTGTGCAGGCACGGTGGAACGCGTACGTGCTGTGGTAAAAAGCAACATCGTCAGAGAGATAACCTTCAGCACTTGACCCTTCATCAGAGCGGCTGGTAGCCCTCGAGTCAAGGGGAACCTCAGAGCGGCGTTGGGAAGAGGACGCTCGTGAGGAAGAAGCTTCAGCTCTCTCTGAGCGACGAGGCCCAGCCACAGGAAGATTCACTGGAATCCTCCCACCACGGTGGCTAAGGGGGCACGAGAGCCAAAACTCCCCCTGTTTGAAGGACCAGCGTTGCCTGCTCTAGGGCGCATGGTGGAAACAGAATGAACAAAAATTGCAAGGAGTTGAAGGAAAGGGAGGTTACCTAAAGGAAGAAGATCTTTGAGAAGTTTGAAGACGGCAGAGAAATTTCCAAGAAATTTGAGCAGAGGTTCACTAAGCTTGAAAACAAGAGTGGATTCCAAAATCTGCTAAGAGCCCCTTTTATAGGTAACGAGGAGGCATAGTGTTCCGTCAAAGGTCACAATGCTTGCCTCAAAACGCAACCTTTCAAATTGAAACGACTCCGTCGTTTCGTCATGTACGAGCGTGAAAATGGTAACGTTTCAGTAAACGTTTTGGCAAAATGGGCCCCCTTTTCAGTTTGAATCCAGGCCCAATAAGCCCAATCGACGGTTACACTCTTGGATAATGATGGTTCGTGCGTAAAAAATGCATTTAATGTCCAATCATGCCATGCGCATTTAATGCCTTTCAACCACTTTTCGAATACCAAGGGTTTTGATTCTCAAAGACTCTTGGGATTTCCATCATTTATTTTACGCTGTCTGAATCTGTTATACGCAGCGCGAGAAGAGCGGTCACTCGTTTATTAGAGCGGATGCCACAGAGCTTCCAGAGACCTTCTAGAATGTACCACCGGCATTCAGACTTCTCCAGAGTTGTGTAGCTCATATGAGCAACTTAACAGTCCCTCATACAAGCTAGGGGATAGATGATCCGGTCTGGATACCGGCCCCGATCTTGTGACGTCAGAGTGACCTCATATAAGGAAAACCGGTGTCCTGGTTCAACATTACCACACCGGATATCCGATGTCTGGCCTTCTGTTCTCATCTCACAACCGCCCCACTTATTTTCTCTATAACGGATCATTGTTCATTTTCACAGAACATTTATATAACTGTTAGTTTCTCAGTCACAGTGAGATAAGAGCCCCTAATAACTTATCAGTGAAGATACTGTATGTAGCAAAATATGTCACGTCAATGGCCTCAGAAAGCAAGTACATGTGTCAGCAGATTATGCGGAAAGGTGATTATCCTCTCTTCTTCCTATGGGATCGTACTCTGATAATTGACCTACCCCCCTGACACACTCTGAGTACTGAGCCACTTTGATTGACACACTTCACACGCTATCAGAACCAAGGGGCCCACTTGCACCCAACGATTCATTTCCTACGTTCAACTATAAATAGCTCATTTCAATACACATGCAAGGTTACGTTGTTCTAACTTACACTTTACTATTACATCGCTTGAGCATTCACTGAGTTCTTACACTCTTCTAACTTGAGCGTCGGAGAATCTTCGCAGGTGGCACCACCTTTCGCCCCCTGCAACGCGAAACGCTGGTGTGAAGGATCTCCAGGACAACAAGACCGGCTTTTCCCATTTAGAGACCGGATTAATACACCGGATACTCACTGTTCCGGTGTACAAACCCTAAAAACACCTATATTCTTGTGGCTGGTCCCACACCGGATCCTAGACCCCGCGTTCAGACCAGTTCAATAACTATATTGCTAAAATGTACCCTTTTATTATACCATATTAGTACTAATTAAATCTTTTTATGATTTATATTTAGAGTATCATGCATGCAAGTTATTCAAACTTTTATTTTCGGTCATCGTTATTAAAATTGAGGCCATCTAGATAAATGAATTGTGTTTCAACAACAATTTTTTTCTTGACAAATTAATTCATATAACAAATAAAGTAAGCATTTTGTTATAAAATATTAAATAAAAGATCATAATGACATACTTGTAAGAGCAATTAGTTAATATACCCATAGTTTACACAGTAAATTTATAAATAAAAGTATAATGTAATTTATTATTTTGTGTTATATATCATAGGAAAAATATTAACAGTTAAATATTTTTATGAAATCAACCCTATAATAAATATTTTAATTTAATTAAATAGAATATTAAAAATAAAAATATTATTTTTTCATTTTATTCTCATTTTAATTTTAATTTTTCTATTTTATATTTTTTAACCAAACAACAAATTAGAGAAAACTCTCAATAAAATTGTAATAAATAAAGTTACTGATCTGTCCTGAACCGGGGTCTAGAGATCCGGACTCAAGTCAGTCACAAATAGTATGCAAATACCGTATAGGAGACCGGATGTATGAGTATCCGGTGTAGGTATCCGTTGTCCTTGAGCGGAGAGAGCGGACTGGGCGTCCTGGAGGTCCTTCACACCGACCTAACGCGTTGAAGTGGGCGAATGGTGGTGTCACCTGCAATGATTCTCCGACGCTCAAGTCAGTGATAATATTCCAAGTAAGGAATGTATTTTAGAGAGTAATCGTGCATGAAAATTAGTGGAAGATCCCTCACTTCATTATTGAAATGAGTTCATATACCTGATTGGCTCATTTTTCGAGGACTCGTTAGTGGGGAACCACTAACTCCCATTAGCATTATTATATTGCGCACTTACCAGCATGATTGGGTCAAGTGGCTATTTTATATTGAGCATAGAGAATATAGACTAGGATTAGGGAACAAGTTGACCATTCCCGTGAGCAGAATTTGGCTCGTAGTGCAGGGAATTATTGATCGATCCCTGTAGCAATTATCCTTGTATTTAGCAGAGTGACGTGGGTATTGTCCGATGTCATGGTGTTATCCTGAACAACCGGTATAGGGAGAACGCCTGATACGGAATTACAGTCCGGATGTATACCGATGACACCGGTTACACGTTGATGTCTTGACAAAGACGTTGAAATATGCCTTGCAGGTCGGATACCGGTATTGAGACCGGATCATATGTCCCCTAGCTTGTGTGAGGGACTGAGCGGTTGTTCACATAAGCTACCTAACCGGCGAGAGGTCTGAATACCGGTGAACTTATGCGTTAAATCGTTCCTTAGCATTTATTCATAAAGGACCGTTCTCAGATTAAGAGATATGATCTGTCGATGTCGTTACAACGGATTCAGACAAAGATTCGTTGTACGAGAATCTCAAGAGTTTATTGGAATTGAAAGCTCTTGAAGTTCGTGTAACAGCTGTAAAGCGCGAATTGCGTTGCATGATTAGACATTAATGCTTTTAATCACGTGGGCAAGCAATTATTGCGCCTGAGGTGGAAATCTCATTAACTGTCGTTTTGGGTTTAATGGGCCTAAAATTTTTGAAACTTTTGGGCCCAGTAGATAGGCCCTTTGTCGAATTGCTATTGTTTTGGCGCCCATGAATTTGGAACGGTTGTGTCGTTTCGTTTGTGAAGCAATGCGTTTAATCGAGAACGACACAACTTCCAGAGTGAGTAACCGAACCTCTTCGTTTCTTATAAAAGAAACACTTAGTGGATTCTGAGTTTCACTCGCTTCTGTTTTCTCAACGAAACTCTGCAGAAATTTTGCAAGGAAGTTTGCTGCCTACATTACGAGGGTTTCTTCGTTCCTCATATTCATCGTTGTCATCTGAGGTAACTATTTCTTCCTTGTTGCTCTCGTCTTGCTTTGGTTTGCTACTCTTAGTTAAAGAAAGTAGGCTTTATTTAGGGGAGAGATCAGTTTCTCGCAACCCTAATAGTCATGGGGAAGAATCCTTGTGATTCTTCCTAAGACTGAGTCGTGTCGCTCAGAAAGGGGATCTTACTCACTGTGGAAAGTGATCTTTCCCTTCTCAGAGTCGTCCTCTGATTGTAGTTGCTTTTAAAATACAGTGAGTAATGATTACAACTTTCTGACGACATATTATTTCTTATCATAGATTAAGGAGTTCGGTTTAGACAATCCAAATGGCCACTGGGGAAGGAACTTCTGGAGATATTGCTATTTCGAAGACAACCGAAGGTCTCTATAGCGTTGTTGCTTCGAGGCTGAATTGGGAGGAGCTTCAGGCTAAATGGCCTTTCTGTTGGGTGTCCAGTGAATTTAAGGATTTGGCCTCCCGTCATGCGGATGAGGAAGGATCCCGGATTCAGCCGAGGTTCACTCTCAATGTGGAAGAAGAGACAAAGAAGTGGTATAGGGTTTACGCACCACTTCCGACAGAGCGGATATGCCATGTCGTCCCCAACGATCGTTCATTGTACATGTATGACTTTATCTTTCATTATTTGGGTGTCCGCTTCCCATTAACCGAACTCCAGATAGGTGTTTTGAGGTTTCTGAACTGTGCACCCTCCCAACTTCATCCCAACGGTTGGGGCCTCATCCGCGCTTTGGAGGTCTTGGGTGAACATTTTAATTTCACGCCAACTGTAGCGATGCTGTTTTACTACACCCAGGTAGTTCGAAAGGCGAATAAGCAGGGCGGAGTTGGTCTGGTGACACTCCGGACTCTCTGTTCTTTTGTGAACTTTGAGTCTTATACTGATTCGGCCAAGGTTGATGGGAAGTCGTTTAAGACCTACTTCACTCGCATCTCCATTAAGAAGGGCAAACCAATATTTTGGAAGGATGAAGAGGGCATCGATAAATTTCCATTGAGTTGGACCCATAAGCATTTTCCCTTGAGCTCCCACGCGTACTACACTGATCAATCCGATCTGTCTCGTGATACGTCGAGAGTGTTGTTCGCACTTGAATCACACACTACACGTCGTCACGTCTTTTTGTGTAGGCGTTTGCTAAGTAGCTCAAGCGGAGTCCGGGAGGAATATTTGCGTATTTCTCGTTTTATTTCACCTTTTCTCCTTTACCAAATATATATAAAATATTTATAGTTGCTAACATCTTGTGTTTGTTCATGTAGGTGAAATAGAACAAGAAACTCCAAAGATGGACAAGTTAAAGAAATTCAAGGCGGCGGGTAAGTCCGTTGCTCGTGAGAACGAGGTTAAGCCCAGGCCCTCAACTAAGGATCGTCTTGAATTAATAATATTGACCTCGGATGGTGAAGGGGACGTTCCGTTGGTTGAGGGCGGTTCCTCTGCCGCGGATGTAGCCACAGGTCATCCTCAAGTTTCTGAGAGGAGAAGAAAGATTCAGAATGACCCTGTAAGGCGTCTGTCCAAGAAGCATAGAACTTCAGAGGATAGAGCTGTTGAAACCTCGGAAGCAGCTGGTGCTTCCTCTAGTCTTAATAAAGAAACTGCTGCTGGGGCTTCCGGGTCAAATCTGACCTCCTTCCCAACTACCTCGTTTCTCACCCCCTTCCTCTCCTATGAGGGTTCTACTCCAGCCACTCTTCCACCACCGATGTACAAACTCCGGCCTACGCTCAGCGCTAAAGAAATTAAAGGAGCGTGTGAGACCGGAAGGTGGCAGTTAGCCGAACTCGCTGGAATGCTTTCCTCAGTCAGCGAGTTGGCTGACAATGTCGATAAGGTTGAAGAGTTGAGTGACAAATTAGAAGAACTCAACCTTTCGTCGGGGAAAGACAAAGCCACCATAAAGCTGATGGAAGATCGTCTTGCCAAGTCTAAGGAGTTCGGAGATATCATGACTAAGGAGAATCTCAAGCTTAAAGGCGACCTCAAAGGCTTGGAAGGCAAAGTGGCAGAGAAGGAGGAAGAACTCCGTAGCAGCCAGGATAAAAATAAAGCTACTGCTGAGGAGTGGTCTCAAAGGGAGAAGAAGCTCCTTCTTGAGATAGAGGGACTAAAGGCTAGGAAAGTGGAGTCCGAAGTATCTAGTGAGGAGCTGTCCAAGTTGCGGGGAGAATTGGCTACAGCAAAAGCTGAGAGAGAAGAAGCTGTTGACATATACAGCTGGGCTGTCGAAGAATCCTTCGGCCTAGCTATACGCCAAGTTTTCTACCGCAACCCCACTGCGAAACTTAACCTTTATGGAATGGATCCGTTCTATGAATTCCATGGGGGAAAGTTAGTCGCAGTGGTGGATGGTCGTCACGAAGATCCACCGACGTCCCTGTATGGTTTGCCTCCTCTTCCTGAGGGTCAAACCATGGGACCGGATTACGTCTTTCCTGTGTCCGAGGTTCCCTCTTCTAAAGAAAGGGCTGAGGCTCCTGGAGGTGAGACTCCTGTGGAGGTTCCAAAGGAAGGAGCACAAGAGCCTGGTGCTGAGGAGGCACAGAAAACTGAAGAGCAGATTCCTCCTCTATAGTTTTGTTTTCCTTTGTATGTATAGTTGTGTGCCGAGATCAACTCCGGCTTTTAACCATTATATGTAATCTCAATTCAATGAATGAATTTCATTTAAGAAATTTGTCTTCATCGTTTCATGTATATTTAAATTGTTGCTAATCCGTTTTGTATGATTAACCTTGAGGTCGGATTGAAACAACCGTCTCGGAAGATTAAACAACAAATAAAATTTAGAACGGATAAATATATACATGTCCCCAAGTGCGTATTAAGAAGAAGGTGCCTGTCTTTGGGGCATGATCCTTAATTCTTTTGGGGAAAGATGGGTCGATCCGCTGTTTAGTAGAGTAGTGTAACAGGACGGATGACTGTATTTTATTCACGTTATTCTCACTGGAGAAAACTATGTCGTTTATTGTAAGAATATTGTTCCAAGTTTGGGGAACTGCAAAGGTATAAGAAAGTGGTGTTTTGAGTCCTCCACCATAAGGACAATGATGGAAGTTTTTCTACGCCAGGAGTTATGTCATTGTATCACAGAATAGGTGATAAAGAATATCCGTCTTGGGAGAATACCACTTGAGAGTGAAAGTGCGGATTGACTTTCAGAGATTTCCATCATATGAATGATTATGGGAATTGTTCGTACCAGGAGTTTTATCGTCGAATCACTTCATAGGTCATTGAGATCATCCGTCTTGGGGATGTGTACGACACCAGGAATTACATCGTCAGGTCACATAGTAGGTGATTGAGATCATCCGTCCTTGAGGTGTGTATGGCGCCAGGAGTTACATCGTCAGATCACAGAATGGGTGATTGAGATCATCCGTCCTGGGCAAGTACACAACGTCAGGAGTTACATCGTCAGATCACATAGTGGGTGACTGAGGATATCCGTTCTGGAAAAGTACACTGCCAAGAGTTACATCGTCAGATCACAGATTAAGTGATTTAGATAATCCGTCCTGGAGACGTTTTTCAATCGTAGGAGTACGGATTGAATGAATAATTCCCAGTTGAAGCTTTCATCATAAAAATGATGATGAGAATTGTTCACACCAGGAGTTACATCATCGAATCACAGAATAGGTGATTGAGATCATCCATCCTGGAATGATTCACACCAGGAGTTACATCATCGAATCACAGAATAGGTGATTGAGATCATCCGTCCTGGAATGATTCACACCAAGAGTTACATCATCGAATCACAGAATAGGTGATTGAGATCATCCGTCCTGGAATGATTATTGGAATTCTTCATACCAGGAGTTATATCATCGAATCACAGAATAAGTGATTGAGATTATCCGTCCTGGTGAAGTTTTTTAATCATGGAGTACGGATTGAACAAATTTTCGAATCCAAAATCCGAGTAATACCTCTACTCCCAGGAGTTACATCATCGAATCACAGAATAGGTGATTGAGATCATCCGTCCTGGAATGATTCACACCAGGAGTTACATCATCGAATCACAGAATAGGTGATTGAGATCATCCGTCCTGGAGTGATGATTGGAATTGTTTGTACCAGGAGTTGCATCATCGAATCACAGAATAGGTGATTGAGATCATCCGTCCTAGGGACATTTTTCCAATCATAGGAGTACGGATTGAGGTGGATGCTTCTTAATCATAAGGATTCAATTTTCGTATCCGAAATCAGAGACCATCAGTATTCTACTAGCCCCCTAGCTTATGTGAGGAATTAGTAGATTTGCTCATATGAGCTATATCGATCGTAGTACGTCTGGATTTCGGAATCGTACCGATGTGTAAATATCCGCTCTGAGGACAAGGTTCCGTTGTAATGGATCGCTTGAGGGCGGATTAGGACAATGAGAATCTCAGAAGTTTATTAAATTTCGCAACCCTTGGTATTCGGGTAATGGTGGCCACGTTCCCCATGATTGGACATTTAATGTCTTTATTCACGTGGGCGAGCCATTATTGCGTTAAATGCGCATGTCTTAATAACCGTCACTTAGGGGCTTGTTGGGCCTAGAATTTGGATTTAATAGGCCCATTTAGAAAGCTCTGTGATGAAACGATGGCATTTTGGCGCCTTTGGGTTAAAAACTACAATTTTAACCCATTAAAGAGGGAGTCGTTTAGGGTTAAACGACAGGTCGCCTTGAGTCTGTATTTGAATGTTCATGCCCTGAAAAAGGCATATTTGGCAATCTCAGTTACCATTTCTCCTAATTCTCTTGACGAACCTCTGCAAAAGTTTCGAGAAGATTATCGTGTCTGCCTCTGTGAATCTTAATTCACTATCCTCATCCATACTTAGGTAACCACTTTCTTTCCATACTTTGTGTCTCCTTTCAATATCTGAAAATGTCTAGGAAAGGTGTTAGTTTTAGTGGTATTAGCCCTAGAGGAAGAGGAGGAAGGGCCTTCAATCGAAACCCTACAGTTCATGGTGGGAGGATTCCAGTGGTCTTCCAATCGAAGCCATTAAGTGCAGAGAGGGAGGCATCGCCGTATCAGAGGCGAAGGGCGATTATACCCTCTTCAGAATCCTCCTCTAGTGAGAGTGCTGAGAGTGGTGACCTGTATGTTTCTGACGATGTGGATTTTTACCGCAGTGTAAAAGCTTTCACAATGGTGGTGAAGAAAGCGACTGGGGGAAAATCGTCTGGAGGGGAAGCACCCTCTCAGCAGTATATATTGAAGACAGCCTCCGGGCTGTGTAACGTGGTTGCACACCGGATTGACTGGGTGAAATTCCAAAAGAAACGCCCATTCAGCTGGGTGGCTGAGGAATTCCGTGAAACGGAATCAGTCCACGCTCGAGAGGATGGAGCGGAGTTGGAACCGCGTTTTACGGTCTTCAAGAAGGATAAATACAGAAGATGCTTTATGGTGTTAGCTCCGCTGCCATCGGATCGAATTTGTCATACTTCGGACGATAGGTCCCTGTATATGTATGACTTTTTATTTATGAATCTTGGCGTGCGCTTTCCCCTCACAAAGTTTCAGATGGGGGTTTTGAGATTCTTAGACTGCGCCCCTTCGCAGCTTCACCCTAACGGATGGGGGTTAGTCCGTTCTCTTGAAGTGCTTGGGGAGCACTTCAACTTCAAACCGACGGTGGCCATGCTTTTCTACTTTGCTCAAGTGGTCCGTCGTGTAAATAAAGAGAAGGGGGGAGTGAGCTTGATATCCCTCCGGACTCTCTCCAAGATCATCAACTTCGAGGCGTACACTGACTCCGCCAAAGTTGATAGACGTTCATTCAAATCTTATTTCATGAAGATCAGCGTTCATCCTGATGAGCCAATTTTTTGGTTAACTGTAGATGGGATTCCGAAGTTCCCAGTGGCTTGGACGCATGAGCACTTTTTGTTGACCTCCCAGGCGTACTACACTGAGGAGGATGAACTAAGCCCGTCTTCAGTTTCTGTTCTTTCCGCCCTTCAATCCTACACCGCCTCGCACCAATTTTTCTCTTACAGGCGTTTGTTAGGATCGTGGTCCACCCGCGAGGAATATCTGCGTAATTTTCCTGCTATTTTTCATGTTTTATCGTATCATGCCTTGAAGTCTCTGATTTCTAACCATGTTGTTTGGTTTTGCAGTTGAAATTGAAACTGTGTCACCAAAGATGGAGAAGCTGAAAGGGCTCAAAGCTGGAGTGAATTCCATAGCAGCTGAAAACGACATCCAAGCGAAACGGAATTCGAAGAAAGCTACAACTGAGACTATCATTTTAACCTCATCTGCTGGTGACGATATCCCCTTGCTTGAGGGCGGATCTAAGGGGGTTGCGGTTGAGAAGGTCGGAGAGAAGAAGAAAAGGACAAAACGCGGTTCCTCCAAGACCTCGGATCGTCAACCTTCTCCCAAGAAACAAAAAATTTCAAGTGGGGGTGCTGATCCGGAGCTTTCAAAGGGAAAGATAGTGGAAGGGTCCTCTCTGGATGTAGGATCCATTCCGGATGCCCCAGGCGACGGGATCACTTATGGTGCAAAGCCAATAACAACTTACTTTGCACCCAAAGTTACTTGCCCTCTTCAAAGTAACTTCGGTCTTGCACAATATTTGGTATACGAGGGTTCTGTTCCTGAGGGCGTTCCTGAAACTCCGTACAAGCTGAAGCCCTCATTGAAGAGCGATGAAGTAACCAAAGCTTGCGATGCCGGACAGAAGCACCTGGCAGAGTTATCCGGGCTCTTGAGATCGGTTCGCAAGCTTTCAGAAGAGAATGAGAGGCTCAGCTTGTTAGTTGGCAAGGTTAATGATCTTAGCGTTGCTGCTGCTAAGGACAAGGCGACCATCCTCCGTCTAGAAGGTAAATTAGAAGCTTCCAAAGAGGAAGGACATAAGAAGGATGAAGAAATTGCCAGATTGAAGTACCTTGCCAAGGAGTTGGAGGCCCAGGTAGCTGACCAAAAGAAAATCAATTCTGACCTCCATTCCGGTCTTTGTACGGAGAAGGAACGCTCTTTAAAGCTGGAAGAGGAGCTTAAGGAAGTTAAAATTGTTTATTCTCGAGGAACCGAAGATTGGTCGAGTAAGGAGAAGGAGCTGCTCTCAAAATTAGCGGACACGAAAGCAGAATTTGACGAAGCTATAGATATATGTGATCAAGCAGTCAAGGAATCCTTCGGGTTGGCTGTTCGTCAAGTTCAATACCGGAATCCCAAGGTGAAACTTAATTTGAATGGTATTGATCCGTTCTATGAGTTTCATCAAGGGAAACTGGTGGCCATTGTTAATAACCGTCATGAGAGTCCGCCAGACACGCCATACGAGTTTACTCCTTTACCTGAAGGCCAATCAATGGGACCTTCTCTTCTTAAGCTCATAAGTACAGGAACGGACCCCAGTGCGGATAAAGGCAAGACCGGGGGTAAAGGCAAAGGGAAGGAAGGAGATACAAGCCGCAAAAACTAGTGCCTTCCTTTTTTCTTTTTTCTTTTTATTGATTTAAATTCGCTGTGTTCCGGGATCAGCTCCGGATTATTGGACGAATTCCTTCATGTAATATTCATTTAATCAATAAAAGAACGATTTGCCTTTATATGCATGTGTATCGAGTCATTCCGGATTTAAGTAATGAATATCGGATAATATAATATCATCGTTCTGGATTTGTACATGCGAGATGAAGAACGGATAGGAGTATATAACTATCGTTTTTCATGTATAGGTGTTTTGATAGCCAAAGACTTGATTTGACAGGAGAGATAGAGCATCTTTTTGTCAAATGTGAGTAATAAAAGCCTGGTAGAAATCATATTTTGTTTTTCAAAGGTCAGGCCTTTTGGTCGTAAATACCATGATAAAGAATAGCCGTTGTGGGTAAACATGTTATTGTCATGAGAACAGCTTGTAATGTTAATCTTGAGGGGAAGTGATAATGAGATCGTTTCAGTAAGAGTTCATTCCCCAAGATATTCGTTTGACTATTAATACTGTCCCCTAGTATTATTGGGTGAGCAGTACTTTGCACAAACTCTGAGTGATGTTTCCACGTGAGAGTTTTTTGCGAGTGAGGATTTCGAGTAGAGATTCCTCTGCTTGACGATTGCGAATATAAATATTTCCGACTGAAAGGTTTTGGGTGAATATGCCTCAGATTGTGGCATACCCGAATGAATTATTTTTGGGTCGGAGTTTGCGAGTCAGACTTTAATTGAAGAATTGATGACTCAGAGTTTAAAGCTATAAAACTTCCAAATAAGGAACTTCAAGAGAGAGTATTAATTTCGAGTTCAGTATAACTTACTTGTTGCGTTTGGAGTTCGGTTTGGTCCTACAATCCATATCGTATTTGGTGTTCGGTTTAATCCTACTAACCGTTCTTCAATGGGTTTTTTGGTTTTACCCAATGACAATTCTTCACCGACGTTCGGTCAATCCTACTAGTCGTACTCAGAGTTCGGTTTAATCCTACAATCCGAGCCTTCAACATGGGGTTCGGATCAGGGCTAATCCTAAACCTACTGCGCCCGTTACTTGGGGTTCAGCGTGGTCTTGAAGAAGAACCAGCTTACTGCGCCCAAGCCTTCAATACGGTGTTAGGTTCTACCCTTTTACCGCTCTTAGAATGGGGTTCGGTTCAATCCTACAACCCATTTCCTGAGGTTTGGTTTAATCCTACAGCCCAGGTCTTCACCGGTGTTCAGCCAAACTTACTAACCGTACCCAGAGTTCGGTTTAATCCTACAATCCGGGCCTTCAGTTACTTAGACACACTCGAGGAGTTACATTGTCAATTACAGAATGGTAATTGAGATCATCCGTCCTGAGTATGCTCTCGTGCGCTGCACATATTCGAGGAGTTACATCGTCAACCACAGAATAAGTAGTTGAGATCATCCGTCCTGAATATGTTTTTGTACGCCGGATAAACTGAAAATCACAGCATGAGAAAAACTCGAAAGAGTTAAATTGTTGTGAGAGATTCTTATTAAATCAAAAATAAGAATTACAATGAAAGCGTAGCTAGGAAAATAATTTCTCCAGTATTCAATCAAAAATGAGGATAGGAGAATGTGTATTGCTCCACCAGCTAGCTATAGTAGATGCGTAAGTTTTGGGTGTTCCACTTATTCCGGATTGGAGTGCCATCAAGGTTCTCAAGGCGGTAAGAGCCTTTGCCAGTAACCTCGGATACCCTGTATGGGCCTTCCCAGTTTGGGGCTAGTTTGCCTTGATGAGCAAATTTGTTCCCTATACTTGCTTTTCTCAAAACCAAATCTCCGACGTTGAAAGTCCTTGATTGAACTCGCTTGTTGTATCGGAGAGCAACTTTGGCTTTGATAGCTTGGTCCCTGACAAATGCATCTTCTCTGAGTTCTTGTATGACATCTATTTCTGTCGCCAAATTAGCATTATTAGACGCTTCAGAGAAGTATTTGACCCTTGTGGAAGCAATCTGTAGTTCCACGGGTATCATTGCCTCTACCCCGTATGTCAGGCGATATGGGGATTTGTTAGTAGATGAATGAGGCGTTGTCCGGTATGCCCACAGGACGTGGCATAGCTGGTCTGTCCATCCGCCCTTGGCTTCACCAAGGCGTTTCTTTAGTCCTTTCAGCACTTCCCTGTTGGCCACTTCAGCTTGGCCGTTAGTTTGGGGATGTTCAACGGATGAGAATATCTGGGTTATTCCTAACCCTTCAAGTAAATCTGTGAATTTTCTATCCGTGAACTGGGTGCCATTATCTGTGACAATCCGTGCTGGGACCCCGAACCGTGTTATAATGTTTTCATACATGAAACGACGAGTTCGGGCTGAAGTAATATGTACCACCGGCTCTGCTTCTATCCACTTAGTGAAATAGTCGACCCCTACAATGAGATATTTGATGCCCCCAGGAGCAGTTGGAAAGGGGCCCAGAATATCCAATCCCCATTGGTAGAAGGGCCATGGAACAGCGGATGTGAAGAGTTCTTCCGCCGGTGTGTGGTGAAGGTTGGAGAATTTTTGGCAAGCATCGCATTTTTTAACGAAGTCAATGGAGTCCTGCTTCATCGTGGGCCACCAGTATCCAGCCTTGAGGATTTTTCGCATTAAGCTTCTTCCTCCGGCATGATGTCCACATTGTCCTCCATGCACTTCCTCCATTACGTCTTGCACCTCATTCTCCTTGAGACAAATCAAATAGGGCACAGAGAGCGCCCTTCTGTAAAGATTACCATCAATCATAGTAAAGTATGGTAATTCCCTCCTTATCCTCGTCTTTTCCTTCTCATCCGTAGGCAGCTGTCCATCGGCCAAATAACGGATGTAGGGGGCCATCCATGTATCTCCGTAAAGAGAGTTTGTCATTATGGCATTTAGAGAAGGGAAAAGAGGAATGCTGGGCGACGTTAGTGTGCTTTGAACCAGCGTAGTTGTGCTACCTGGTCGTTTGGTGCTTGCTAATCTGGAGAGTATATCCGCTCTAGTATTCTCTTCGCGTGGAACATGCTTAAATTCCATTTTCGAGAATTTCTCTCTTAACTCGTTGACACAGTTCAAGTATAATTGGAGTTGAGGTTCACGAGCCTGATAATCTCCTAAGATTTGTGAAATCACCAGTTGTGAATCGCTGTAGAGCGTCGCCTCAGAAGCTCCGATGTCAATTGCAGCTCTCAGTCCGGCCAAACAAGCTTCGTACTCAGCTTGGTTGTTGGATGTTTTGAAATTAAAGCGAAGGGAGATTTCCAGGTGTACTCCGTCATCACTTTCTAGAACTACACCTGCTCCAGAGCCTCTTTGGTTCGATGAACCATCAACGTAAATCGTCCAATGGACACAAGGGGAATCTGGATCAGTCCCTGTCATTTCCACAATAAAATCAGCCAGGACTTGAGCTTTAATGGCGCTTCGGGGTTCGTAGGATATATCAAACTCAGAGAGTTCGATAGACCATTTGATCATCCTCTCAGCGAGGTCGGGCTTAATCAAAACAGAGCGGAGTGGTAAATCCGTTCTCACTATGATTGGATGGGCGTGAAAGTACGGACGCAGCCGCCGAGAGGCCCAAACAACAGCGAGGGCGGCCTTTTCAATTTTTTGATACCGAATTTCAGCACCTTGTAAGGTTTTGCTAGTGAAATAGACTGGTCTCTGTCCGTCGGGAGTTTCTTTTATCAAGGCAACGCCCAAAGCTTCATCTGAAATAGCCAAGTATAGGATGAGTGTGTCTTCGGGGTCAGGCTTTGTGAGAATGGGAGGCTTGGACAACACCTCCTTAAGCTCTTGGAATGCTTTCTCTTGTTCCTGTCCCCACTCGAATTTCTTGGACTTTTTCAGAATCTTATACAGAGGGAGGGATCTATGAGCCATCTTTGGCATGAATCGTGCCAAAGCTGCCACTTTGCCATTCAGGGATTGGACTTCTCTGAGATTCTTTGGACTTTGCATGTCTAGAATCGTTTGGCATTTCCCTGGATTGGCTTCAATACCGCGTTGAGTTAACATGAAACCCAAGAACTTCCCAGCAGGGACAGCGAAGGTGCATTTCATCGGGTTTAGCCTCATGTTAAATTCTCTTAAACGGGTGAATACTTGGCGTAGGTCTTCAATATGATCACCTCCAACCGGTGTCTTGGCTATTATATCATCGATGTAGACTTCAACAAGTTTGGTATGCATACCTTCGAAAACCTTGTTGATCATACGCTGATATGTTGCCCCAGCATTTTTCAGGCCAAAGGGCATAACTGTATAGCAAAAGACACCGCGATCATTTATAAAGGCTGTCTTTTCTTGATCCTCCTCGCACATCGGAATCTGGTTGTAACCCGAATAAGCATCCATGAAGCTTAGGTATTGATAACCAGAAGAATCATCTACCATCCGATCTATATTAGGAAGAGGATAAGGGTCCTTTGGACAGCAGCGGTTGAGGTCCACATAATCAACGCACATTCTCCATTTGCCATTGGACTTATGGACCATCACCACATTCGAGAGCCAAGAGGAATAACGGATCTCTTTGATAAATCCGGCCTTCAGCAATTCCTCAGTTTGCTGGCAAGCTGCCTTCTGTTTCTCTGGGCCCAATCTCCTTTTCTTCTGGGCTACCGGTTTCGTCTCTGGATAGACGGATAATTTATGACAGCAGAAAGCAGGATCTATACCAGGCATATCGGCTGCAGTCCATGCAAAGAGGTCTTTAAATTCTTGCAGGAGTGTTAGTAGTCGCTGCTCCATCTCTGTATCTAGCTTGTCATTGATATGGGTGATCTTTTCCGGAGAATCTCCCAAGACGATGTCCCTGGAACTTCCATCCGGTGTGGGCTTTAATGGGTTGGACGGATCAATATTCAAATCCGCCCTAGGGTCCAGGTCGACAAGGCTTACAGATCCAGCAGCTGCTTCAGCATCATTGAGTTTCCTCTTCTTATTGGAGGCATCCAGCTTTGTCATGTTGAGGCTAAGGTTGTAACAGTACCTAGCCATTTCTTGATCACCCCGGATAGATGAAACAGAATTATCCTTGTCAATGAACTTGATAAGGAGATGTGGAGTTGATACAATTGCCTCCATTGCATTTAGTGTGGGGCGGCCTATGATGCCATTAAATGGTGATTTGACATCAATCACTAGCACTCGGGACTTAACCGTCCTGGCCCCTGGTTCGCCTTCAAACGAAATAAGGGTGTCAAGATACCCTTTGGTCAACTGCTTTGCTCCGTTGAAAGCTGTTAGTTCCTGCTATAAGGCTGTAAGTCTGAGTCTTTAAAACCCATTCTTTCAAAGCAATTATAGAAAATAACATCGCAGGAACTTCCCTGGTCAACAAGGATCCTTCGGACGTCCTTGTTGGCTATCACTGCTGTGATCACAACAGCATCATCACCACCCGGATGGTCGGGCCAAAATCCTCATCGGAGAAAGAGATTGTTAGAACCTCAATCCCACCTCTGAATGGGTGATAGTCTTTGACTTTGCCCTGCACAGATAGAATCATTCTATGATGATTCTTACGAGCTGTAATTGAAGCCCCTCCTCCGGCGAATCCTCCAGCAATCATGTCAATGACTTCACGCCGACCTTGACGCTGTTGCTGAGGCATACCGTCCTTGTGCGGTATTTCGTCCGTCATCACTCCCTTTTGTTTCTCCGAGGCGGAGAACTTCCTGACCGGATTACGATTATTGTCATCCCCGTCATCTGGATCCCTTTCTCTTTTCTCATTCCGATCAACCCTGTCAAAAGATTTCTCTTTGAACAGGTATTGTTTTAACTTGCCTTCTCTAATTAGCGTCTCAACCGCGTTCTTTAGAGCTTGACATTCATCAGTGGAATGACCGTTCTGTTCGTGAAAATCGCAGTATTTGCGGGGATTTCCTGGCCTTTTCATGGGAGCTGGCCTTCTGATGCCGTATATGCTGAAAGCTGGCCATCCAACCTCTCTCAAAATCTGAGATGGTTTGGCAGATAGTTGTGCATAATGGCTGAAGGAGTTAACATGCCTTTCTCGAGGTCGAGGAGAGTGGTTATTGACTCTGGGATTGGTGAATGGTCTCTCCATGCGTTCTGACCTCGTTTTTTCCTTACCCTTTTGGGCTTGGGAAGGTGGTGCTGATGGCTTCTTCTTTGCAGCTATGGCCTCCAAGTGCATCTCTATACTCACGTATTTGGAGGCTTTTTTCCTGAACTCCTCAAAAGTTACAGGAGGGCTTTTCGCTAAAGAGAGAGCAAAAGCTGATCCTGGCTGCAACGCCTCAATAACGATATGCAGCTTAATAGACTCCGTGAGGTTAGGAACCAGGGCTACTTCCCTATAGAACCTCTTCAAGAAGTCTTTTAAGCCTTCGTTTTCACCTTGCTTAATCTGAGCCAAGGTATGAGACGTCCTGGGCACATCTCTGGAGATGACAAAGTGAGTTTCAAAAGTAGCTGCCATCTCAGCCCAAGAATCTATGGATCCAGAAGGTAAACCTTTAAACCACCCGAGGGCCTCCTCAGATAATGTTCGAGGGAACATTCAGCACATCACATCTTCATCAGCCCCCAAGTACATGGCTTCAAATACGTAAGCATCAAGGTGCTTAGTGGGATCAGTTTCTCCATTGTATTTTCCAATGGAAAGTGGCTGAGTAGTTTGAAGGTGCTTGGGGATGTGGATGCTCATAAGTCTCCTTGAAAAAGGAACTTTTAGCTTGTAAGACACTGGAGGTGCTGCCGTTGACTCCCTCTTCCTTCGGGAAGCCTCATCTTCAGAATCACGAGTTTGTTCTCCCTCGTCAAACGTAGGGATCTTTGAGTATTGGAGAGTGGTGGATTTTTCACCATCAGTTGTACGGGGGGTGTTTCGCGTGCGGGATGATTCTTTATCCTCGCTTTGCCTTCTTTCTCTTCGTAATTCAGCGAGTTCCCTCTGAAGTTGGCTGATCAGCTCATCACGAGGATCAGGATTAGACACTGTTACTATTTTCTTTGAGTTGCCCCCATGAGAATCAAAGTTGAGCTTCCTGAAGACGTTGGGGTTAGTTCTGTCTTCAGGCTGATTCTCTACGAAATCATATGCTTCGCCTTCCATGGTGGATTACTTGCTCTTTTCAATAGATATGGGAATAACTTTATCGTGTCCCACCGGGCGTGCCAATGATCTGTCCTGAACCAGGGTCTAGAGATCCGGACTCAAGTCAGTCACAAATAGTATGCAAATACCGTATAGGAGACCGGATGTATGAGTATCCGGTGTAGGTATCCGTTGTCCTTGAGCGGAGAGAGCAGACTGGGCGTCCTGGAGGTCCTTCACACCGACCTAACGCGTTGAAGTGGGCGAATGGTGGTGTCACCTGCAATGATTCTCCGACGCTCAAGTCAGTGATAATATTCCAAGTAAGGAATGTATTTTAGAGAGTAATCGTGCATGAAAATTAGTGGAAGATCCCTCACTTCATTATTGAAATGAGTTCATATACCTGATTGGCTCGTTTTTCGAGGACTCGTTAGTGGGGAACCATTAACTCCCATTAGCATTATTATATTGCGCACTTACCAGCATGATTGGGTCAAGTGGCTATTTTATATTGAGCATAGAGAATATAGACTAGGATTAGGGAACAAGTTGACCATTCCCGTGAGCAGAATTTGGCTCGTAGTGTAGGGAATTATTGATCGATCCCTGTAGCAATTATCCTTGTATTTAGCAGAGTGACGTGGGTATTGTCTGATGTCATGGTGTTATCCTGAACAACCGGTATAGGGAGAACGTCTGATACGGAATTACAGTCCGGATGTATACCGATGACACCGGTTACACGTTGATGTCTTGACAAAGACGTTGAAATATGCCTTGCAGGTCGGATACCGGTATTGAGACCGGATCAGTTACTAACTAATGTTGAGTTTAATAAATAGATATATAAAATAAATATTAATATGTAAATGACTAAAAATATATATATTGCAAAAGAAAAAATGAATAGATAGTTTTTATGATCATATTTGATATATACAAAGTATAATTAGAAAAGTTTGTACATAAATAGAAGAGTTGAAGGTTAGCCTAGTGAATACAAAAGGAGTTTAAAGAGGTAAGGTGAAAAGGTTGTTCGAGGTTTGAATATCTTCATCTTATATTTTTAACACATTTATCATTAAATGAACAGAATTTTGAGCAGGAAAGCTGCAAGCTATTTTTATAGTCATATATTAATTTAGTTAATTTTATGTATATTTTTATATTTATAATCACAATAGCTAAGAATATTCTATAGTTAATTTTATGCATATTTCTTTATTTATAATTATAGCAACTAAGAATAAAAGTCTAGTATATATTTCAATTCCAATTGGCTTTTAATGAACTTTGATTTTTTAAATATTATATAAGTTTAATGAATTTTGAAATTCAATTGTAATTAATATTAAATTTCAAAAAATTATTATATTATATATTTAAAATAAATAGTTACAATATATTTTTTATTTTATAATATTTTAAAAATCAAAATATTAAATAATTATAAATTAAATTATTACATATAGTATATATTTGAATTAAAAAGTTAATAATGGTATATATTTGATATTTGATTGTTTATAATATTTAGAATACGATTTTAATGTATTGTGTGATTAATAAAAAAATATTGTAATTTTGAATTGAATAACTATAGTATATAATATTTAATGCATTATGTGGATAATTTTACATATATATATATATATATAATTATAGACATATGGTGAGCAGTTAAATTGACAATATTAATAGTAGAGACTAAAGTTAGATAATAAAATAAAGTCATAGATCAAATTCTAACCATTTTTATAGGGCTAAATCTAAATTTTGAAAATTTTATAAGGACTAAACGCTATAATTTGATATACTTTGACTTGTGGAGAAAATGGATAAAAATAGATCTTTGTAAAGGTATGTTAATTAATTTTAACTTATATTAAAATTTCATTTAATATTACTTATTTTAATTTTCTTATAAACATTTATTAAATATTGAAGTTAAATTAGCACCAATACTACTAATAGAAACTAGTGAGTATAGTTTCGTTTTTTTTTTCTTGTTTCAAATGTTTGCTATTTGGACGAAAGTATACATGTAGATTTACCAATGTTTTTAAAACCGGACCGGTCATTAAACCGGTAAAGACACCGGTTCATAAAAACCGTGCTAAAATCGGGGTTCAACCGTGATTAAACTGGTAATATTAAAGAATTGACCCGAACCGGTCACCTTAACGGTTCAAGGTTTAACCGGTCGAACCGGTCAAACCGGTTCGATTTTGATAACAATGAGATTTACTATTGTTTGAGCATATTGAGGTAAGCAAATTGCATACATGTGAAAATGTTGTAAGCACCAAGTCTTCAGTAATGAATTGAAGAGTTAAATGCGAGTGGCCCATACCCTTTGCGTCTGGCTCGTAATTTGATTACCCAAATTCCAGGGAAATAATTTCAGTATGTTCTTTTCTTTTTTGGCACGTTAAATGTATCCCAATTATATATTTATTATGTTCGTTTGGCAACGTCATTTTTGTTTTACATCCTTATAAAATGCTAAGGGAAGAAGAAACTGTTCTTCAATAGGCGTACAAAATTAACGTAAAATAATTATGATTTATTATATGAACATAACTTTTAAGATGTCTTAAGAGAGCCCTCAGTAACACTAATTTGAAAGAAAGTGAAAGGCCAAAGTTTAATTGCATATGGTATATATGATAAGTATTAAGGATCTATTATACTGAATGGGGCTAAAAGCCCTATATTACATGTTATTAAAGCATATGAGCCAAAATTTATGATGTAAGCTACATCCTGAATGAATCTGGATCCTTTATTGCTGTAACTCTCTGCAGTAAAGTTTTGTACATTAGTTATTTTAATAATCCAGATAAAAAAATATTATTTTAAATTGGTCCATCAATAAACTGTAAAAACCATTTTTATTACAAGTTATTAAAATAATTGAGGTAAAGAAACTTTGTTGCAGAGAGATCCAAATTTCATCCTGAATTTGTTCTCTCATCATATTTGTCGGTTGGTTGACGTCGAGTGTTAAATTAGACCAAACAAATCAACCAATTAAAATAAATATGAAAATAATCTCGAGTTGAATTCTTATTTAACATTTTAGAAGAGATATATAAAACTTAACTGTTGCTAAATGTGGAGCGTGATTGTTTCTCTTTATACAAAGATAAAGATGGTTAACATAAAAAAGACCAAATTAAGAAAATTTTACACAATGAATACATAATTAGATATTTTAAAAGATGTATAATTTGTTAAAAATTAATTTACGTATATAGGCGAATTTGGACATGCATAAAATAAAAAAGAATATGGAGAACATATTGCATGCAAAAGTAGAGACGTGTCGAAAGAGTAGTGTACACTGATCTGCAAAAACGAAGGTGGGGCCATAAATCATAGGAAATGGACAAAAAATGGCGGTTTTGAAGGGGATATTGAATATTGTGGGCGCTGCTGATTTGTGTTATGTTATGTGAACTACGTATGCATCACTCAGGTCACGTCCATTTTCCATCAGCATCGTCTCCTTTTAGCCATAGTTAATTTCCCACCTTCAACAATTTTCATTTATCCATATCCATCACATCTAATAGACACAATATCTCAATAATTGAGATCTTGCACGCTTAAAATTGTTTAAAGCTATAGAACCATCCCTGATCATTACTTTTTAATCCCCCTTTTACACCATTTATCTTCTTTTACTTACCTTTCAAGTTTGAAATTTTGTTATCAGCATATTCATTGTGGTTCATATATGGTAACTAATCCGTCAACTGTTTTATAACACTTTTTACCTTTCAATATTTGATCATTTGTTGGAATTTATGAGCATGTTTGTTTCTTCCTTCTGCTCTCAAAACGGAGGTTTGTAAAAGGTGATCAGTTTTAAATCTTACGATTAAATAAAATTTTGATTGTTTTAAGTGGCTTGAGCATCAATATTAATTTTTAAATTTTTTATTTTCATTACCTTGTTTTTTCAACTGCATACCACAACATCATTTTTCTTATTCTACCAAAATATTTCTTAATCGACCAACCTGTTTTAATGGATCCATTTATTTAATTGTTTATGAATTATGATTGTGTCATAAAATAAAGTTACCATATATGTCACATCGAGATTATGAGTGTCAATAAGTTTAGTTATGTTTTCCAAGGTCTTAGATGTGTCATATCTCATGCATCTAACGGTTTCTTGGATTTACAATATGGATCGTGTCATGTGAGATGACATAAGCTATTCGGATTGAACCAACAAAAAGATTTAATTTAAACTCAAACTCAAACCTACCTAAAAATTACGACTAAAATTGCTATCAAATCTAATTGTAATTTTATAAACTAGAAAGTAGTATGTGTAATTATAAATTAATTTAATTTTAAAATTATATGATCTTAAAAAGTTCAATTGAATATATTAAAAAGTTATTCTGAACAACTTAAACTTAACTTTTTAAGTAAATAAGTTTTTTGAAAAGCTTTAATCCAACTCTATAGATTTAAAAAAAATCAAAAGCTTAAATATAGCTTCTTTAAGAAAATAGACTTTTTGAAAAGTCTTAACCTGATTTTTATTAAATAGATTAAGATAAACTATAAAATAGATTATGTCATAAGGCCCCGATGATCGACTTAGTTTATTCTCATCCTTAATCAAGATCAAGTTAGTTCTATCTATATATCATATTTGAGTCTAGTTGAAAATGTTGTGTTAAATTTGAGTTAAGAGAATTTTATCATTTGTAATGGTGTTATCACTTTAATTTTGAGTAAAGTATGCTAAAAAAAAGTTATATTTACCTTCTCTCTATATTTAATAATGCACGATGGTAAATTAAAAATAGAATGTTAATGTTTTCTTCTAATATATGAGACATCCCTTAGTCAATTTAATCATTTTTCGCAATAAATTTTTCACATTTAATAAACAATCCACTCGGCCTTGATGTAAAATAATATTTACTTTTCTTAATTACATTCCAAATAATGAATCATACTTAGAATAACTAAAACCGATCGAAAATAAATCCTTTAATAAAAGTATATGTATATATAAAAATATAATGAAAACGTTCATAGAACACCATCCGATCGGAAGTACGTTCATTGATAAGGTGGAGTTAAAAATAGCGGAAGAAGAAGAAGAATAAGACAGGGGTGCACTCGCCTGAGCGAGAGCCCAACGTTCCCAGGCGAAATCCGAGGGTCGCTTAAGCGAGTGCCGACTCGCTTGAGCGAATGCCACACATTAAACCTGAGCGAACAAGACGTACACGGGAAACTCAAGTCGGGGTTTTACTCAGGAATAAGCCCATTCGGTTATATATCACTCGGTGACAGCTTAACCTCACATCACTCAAAAAGAGTTCACTCGGAAAACTCTCAATTTCCATTCACTCGGGCATACCACGTTTGACTCATTCCTACTCTTCACTCAGGAATAGTTCGCTCGGTCACAGATCACTCGGGGATAATCTAACCTCCTTCACTCGGTAACACTCAAATTTTTACTCGGAAACATTCTACTCTTCCTTTACTCGGAAACATCATACTCCTTCTTCGCTCGGAATCATTATACTCTTTCTTCACTTGGAAAGGGGACGAGGGATTCCCACAGAAACAAAACAGACACCAAACCGACTGGCCCTCGCTCGGACGGGAATGAATCCACTCGGACATGATTCACTCGGTAACAGACTGCTACAATAAACATGTGAAAATAAATACCAATCATAATATAGCATAAATTCACATCCTATTCAAGTTAATTCAGCATATATGTAATATCACACACTCGAAAAACTTATTATACACACACACACACACACACACACACACATATATATATATATATATATATATATATATATATATATTACAATCATTCAAAATCACTCGGGCCTTGGCATCGATCTCCCGTTTGGCGCGACTCCAGGGCTCCGACCTCCTCCCTGTCACTGGTTACTAAATTGAAAACAACAGCAAGGGTGAGTGTTTGGCATTATAATTAATCTAGAACAGAATTTGAATAACAAAAGGAGTATAAACTCCGTCCAATTGCTTTATCATCAGAATACGAGTCTCACCTGGCAGTTAACTCACACTTGTTGTATATAACAATTTACATGCACATAATTTCTGTTCCAATTCTTCATTAATAAATTACAAATCACACTCTAAAATTTACTTCCGCTCGGCAAGCATAATAATTTACTCGTTAAACTTAACAAATGCATCCAGCACATATAGCATCTCAATCAGTGAATACATTGAATTGCATTCAGCAAAGGTATCAATTCATAATCAGTGAATATGTCAAATTTCAGTCGGTAATTTATCAAGTCACACTCGAAAAATGTAGCACATTGCACACGGTAAACATACCAACTCAAACTTAGCAATTATATTAAATTCATCAATAGTCACCACTGACTCTCATACAAAATTGACGCCTAGTATCCGGATACTAAAAGGATCGACCTTCAGCTGGGTGTCCGACTTGACATCCCGTGAACCCGACTTGGTTCAACGAGCCTGACTTGGCTCCCCCTCAACCACTGGGTCAAAGACCTCTGGGTAGCTTAACTGGGTCCGACTTGACCACTGAAGCCAAAAACAGGGTAATTCATACCGTTGGTCGTCCTCTACCACATAATCACATATTCCATTATATAAACATAGGCATATCATTACGATCATCATTTACAACTGTCAGAAACTGACCTGTGCTCACAACATAGGGCGACCGACTTGTCAAGCCCAGCATCACATTGCTACAACACCGATTATCACACATCAAATATTTCAACTCATAATTACCTCAAGCCACACATACGATCCTCAACCGATCGGTGTCCATACTCACATACATACACGTACAATTCTCATTCAGTAATATCGACTTACCATTTTCACAATTAACTTAATATCTCAGATTCACAGTATGTCCTATTCTAATTAATTATCACCCGAACACCCCCTTACCTCGGTTCCAAGCTTCTATAATCTGCTCCTGGTGTCGGTTACACCCTTTTAGCACTGGGTTCACAGTCTCAGCTCCGTCAATCCGCCTCTCGTTATTCAATCTACTACCTACGGGGTCAGAATGCAGAAACCCGTTAGCTTTACGCCCTCCTTAGTTCTAAGGACCACTTTCAAGCTCACACTCACCAGAGGAGTGGAGAACAAACCCATTCACAGCCATGCATGGCCACTCGGTTAACAGAGAAACGAAAAAGACAAGGAACCACAATTGAAAACGGATCAGTGGACTCACCTTGAGGCCACGGTCACGGAAATGAGCTTGTTAATCGGTTTTGATGCAACCAGAGTCCTCTCCTAGAGCATGCAACTCAGTGATGGAGGAGGAAGAAGATGAACAGGAACAGAAGTAAACAAAGAAGAAGGGAGGGAAGCAGTAGCTCGCGCATGTGAGTGATAAATGAGAGAGAGAAAGGAAAAAGAAACCTTTTAAAGTCTAGGGGTAACCGGTAACCTTCCCAACCGGTTACCACCTCACCTTCCTTCACCCATTCGCTCAAGCGTTTTTCCTTTTGAACTCTTCTTTCCCTTAATTCGGCCCTCACCTTAGTATTAACTAATCAATTAATTTTATTTATATTCTCCACATTTAATTATTCATAATTGCTTAATAATTCATAAAAATACCGATTAAATTTCAAAAACAATTAATAATATTTTTAGCTACACTTAATGTTTCCTAAATTGTCAGGGATGTTACATCCACCCCCCCTAAAAGGGGATTTCATCCCCGAAATCAATGTACCGACTGATAGAGACTGGGGTACATCCGCCTCATGTTCAATTCTAATTCCCAAGTGTAAGTTATCCAATCCAGATTCTGTCATTTTACCTTCACTAATGGCACCTCCTTGTTCCTTAGCCGTTTGATTTGATACTCCTCAATACTGATCGGTATAGCTTCCACCGTCAGGTCCTCCTTCAATTCAATTGAGTCACTCGGCACAATCATCGTATCGCACGGAATATAGGCTCGGAGTTGTGATACGTGAAACACATTGTGGATGTTGGTCAACGACTGGGGAAGATCCAGTCAGTAAGCAATATCACAGATCCTTTCCAGTATTTGATACGGTCTGATGTATCTCGGATTAAGCTTTTGGTTCTTCAATATCCGACCCACACCTTTGGTCGGTGAAACCTTCAAGAATACCCAGTCGCCCACCTGAAATTCGAGCGGTCGATGTCGGTTGTCATAATAACTCTTCTGTCGGTCTTGGGCAGTCTTTATCTTCTCTCGGATTAGAGTAACTTGTTCGTTCATCTCTTGAATTAACTCGGGCCCCAGATGAATGGCATCGCCATTCTCATTCCAACATAATAGGGTACGAAACTTCCGACCATAAAGAGCTTCACATGGAGCCATTCCGATGTTGCTATGATAGCTGTTATTGAAGGCAAACTCCACTAAGGGTAAATATCTTTCCCATGATCCGCCCTACTCCAATACACATGCCCTCAGCATATCCTCAAAAGTCTGTATAGTCTGTTCCGATTGACCATCGGTCTGCGGATGATAAGCCGAGCTCAATCTTAGCTTGATCCCCAATTCCTGCTGCAGGCTTCCCCAAAATCTAGAGTTGAAACGAGGATCTCGATCAGAGATAATACTTGAGGGTACACCGTGCAGTCATACAATTTCAGCAATATACAGCCTAGCCAATCGGTCCAATGACCATTTCATATTCATCGCCAGGAAGTGGGCACTCTTGGTCAGTCGGTCAACAATTACCCAGATTACGTTGCACCCAGATCGGGTACGTGGTAACCCAGATACGAAGTCCATGGTAATGCTCTCCCATTTCCATATTGGAATTTCTGAAGGTTGAAGCAAACCTGGGGGTCTCTGATGTTCAACTTTGCACTTCTGGTATATCACACAGGATTTTATGTACTCGATTATTGCCTTCTTCATGCCCGGCCACCAGAACTCCTTCTTCAAGTCGTGATACATATTTGTCACACCGGGATGAATACTCAGAGAGCTCCTGTGTGCTTCAGCTAGCACGGTTTGCCTGAAATCACCAATTGCAGGTACCACCACTCGGCCTTGGAATCTCCATATTCCATCGTCGCCCCGAGTTAACTCCATATCCTTGCCTCGTGCCTGAGTGTCAATCAGTTTCAGCAACTCCTCATTGTCTTTTTGGGCAACAGTAATAGATTCCAGAAAATCCTTAGAGATTCAGCATTTCGACTGTCATTCGGTTTAGAGCGTTCATAACCACTCCGATGTTCATATCCCGAAAGCTCTCCAACAGTTCCTGCTCTCTGCCCATCAAGTAAGCCGCGTGCGATACCTTTCTGCTCAGCGCATTGGCAACAACATTCGCCTTGCCCAGGTGGTACCTAAAATCGAAGTCATAGTCCTTCAGGTACTCCACCTATCTCTTTTGCCTCATATTTAGCTCCTTCTGATCGAACAGATACTTCAAGCTTTTGTGGTCACTAAACACTACAAAGCGGGACCCATATAGATAATGGCGCCAAATCTTCAAGGCATACACCACAGCTGCCAGTTCCAGATCATGAGTCGGGTAGTTCAATTCATGTGGCCTCAATTGCCTTGAGGCATAGGCAATTTCCCGGTCGGATTGCATCAGCACACATCCCAAACCGAACTTGGATGCATCACAATAAACTACAAATTCCTTTGTTACATCAGGCAACGCAAGCACAGGGGCAGTCGTCAAACACCGTTTAAGAGTCTGAAAACTCAATTCGTATTTTTCCGACCACACAAATGGGCTCTCTTTTCTTGTCAACCGAGTCAGAGGAAGTGCTATCCGAGAAAATCCTTCAATAAAGCGCCGATAGTACCCAGCTAATCCGAGGAAACTCCTGATTTTAGTTACCGACCTCAGCCTCTCCCAAGCCATAACCGCCTCAATTTTAGTCGGATCAACCGAGACGCCTTCTCGGGAAATTACATGCCCCAAGAATTGTATGCTACTTTCCCAGAAATCACACTTGGATAGCTTAGCATACAACTTCTTTTCTCAGAGTATCTGTAAAACAATTTGGAGGTGTTGAGCATGCTCTTCAACCGACTTCGAGTATACCAATATGTCATTGATGAATACCACCACAAACTGGTCCAAGTACGGTTTGAAAATCTGATTCATATAGTCCATGAAGATGGCAGGGGCATTCGTTACTCCAAAGGGCATTACAATGTACTCGAAGTGCCCATACCGAGTCTGAAATGCTGTCTTCGGAATATCTTTCGACTTCACTCGGATTTGGCGATATCCCGACCTCAAGTCGATTTTAGAAAACATAACAGCGCCCCGCAACTGGTCCAGCAAATCATCAATCCGAGGCAATGGATACTTATTTTTAATCGTCAATTTATTTAACTGTCGGTAATCGATGCACATTCTCATGCTACTGTCCTTCTTCTTTACCAACAGTACAGGAGCGCCCCACGATGAAGCACTCGGTCGGATAAAGCCCTTTTCGAGCATCTCATTCACTTGCTTCTTTCGGCCAATTCCACCGAAGACATCCTATATGGCGTACGGGACACAGGTTCTGCCCCGGGAATCAAGTTAATAGAGAAATCAATCTCCCGACTGGGAGGAAACTTCAGAATTTCTTCTAGAAATACATCAGAGAATTCACATACAACCGGAATGTCACTCGGCATAAGGTTATACCGACCCTTTGAGGCGAATAAAATGACATAGGTGGCGAAGACATCACTCACCACATTCTTCGTGTCGAATTCCTGGGAGAAAATAATACTCTTCCGATAGCAGTCGACCATCACATGATTAGCAGCTAGCCAATCGAGACCTAAGATAACATCTAGGTTCTTCAACGACATGCAAATAAGATTCACTCAGAAAATACAGTCTTCAACTTGCATCGGCAATTCTCTACACACGGTGGTTGCACGGAAAGTGGAACCGGTAGGAGTGGAGATAATAAAAGCGTTCTCCATTAACCCGATCGGCAAACCAAGCCGTCGCACCCGAATCATAAATTACATCAACAAGATAGCCATGGATGAGGCACTTACCCTATACCAAATTGTCATTCCTTGTGGCTTCCGAGGCATCAAAAGCGAATACCTGCCCGGTCATGACATTCTGGGCGCCACTGGACTGGGCATCAGATCTTCCCGATTGTTGGCCTCCCCGACCAGCACCATGCCTGCCTCCTCTTGGAAAATTGGCACCCCGAGTCCCAAAAGTGTTGGCTCGGTTACCCTGCCCTCTCGATTGCTGCCTTTGTGGGTAGTCGGGCCTGAGGTGTCCCGGCTATCCACATTAAAAGCAAACGACCTGGTTGGCCGGACAGTGTTTCAAGATATGGCCCTCCTGGCCACAATTGTAGCATGCACGGCTACCAGACTGGCTACCCGAACGACCAGTAGAACCCCGACCGGAAGCGGATAAAGATGTAGCGGAAGACTTGCCGCCCCGAAAGAATTGGCCCATCCTCTTAAAGCTGAATCCCTTTGCCTTCAGTGGATTCTTGTCTCTCGGTTGAGATACCCTCTGTATCTGCACCTCTTCTGTCAGCCTAGCCATGTTCACAAGAGTCGGGTAATCCCGAATCTCCATCGGTACAATTACACTATAGAGTTCAATCCGTAGTCCTGCCTCGTATTTGGCACACTTGCTGCCCTCAGTTCCTTCCAACGAGAAAGGATGGTAAAAATCACACAGCTCATCGAACTTGTTGGTGTACTCGGCCACAGACAGCCGGCCCTGTTCCAACTTCAGGAACTCCATTTCCTTTCGGATTTTGTAGTTATCCGGGAAGTACTTGATTAGAAACCTCTTTCAGAAATTTGCCCATACCAGTGGTTCACCGGCTGCGTTCATCTGTATATTTGCCCGAGACCACCATACTCTAGCCTCATCTTTTAATTGATAAGTGGCAAACAGAACCTTTTGCTCTTCTGAGCACTCAAAATATTCAAAGACCTGTTCAATGTCCCTGATCTAAATATATGCCCCGTCATAATCGTGCCCTCCTTTGTAGGTTGGGGGATTCCTTTTCAGGAATTTATCCAGAGTAGGACCAGACTCGATCCTACTCATCAGCTGAGTAAATTTGGAGAAGAAATCGTCTTCTCCACCGGAACTGGTTCCTTTGGCCATAATGTAATTCTACAATGAGCAAACACATTACCATTAATAACCAATGCTAACCAAGGAGTCAGAAATTTACCTCATACACATAAAATACAACGCCGCTGGAGTGCCAAGGGAACGATGCCAAGCTGCACAAACAACTACAAGCACAGTACAATAAAATGCAGACAGCCTAGTATAGGACTCACACAATCACTGAGTTGACCCATGCACCCGGCTCTAGAAAGAACCGCTCTGATACCAACTGAGACATCCCTTAGTCAATTTAATCATTTTTCGCAATAAATTTTTCACATTTAATAAACAATCCACTCGGCCTTGATGTAAAATAATATTTACTTTTCTTAATTACATTCCAAATAATGAATCATACTTAGAATAACTAAAACCGATCGAAAATAAATCCTTTAATAAAAGTATATGTATATATAGAAATATAAAGAAAACGTTCGTAGAACACCATCCGATCGGAAGTACGTTCATTGATAAGGTGGAGTTAAAAATAGCGGAAGAAGAAGAAGAATAAGACAGGGGTGCACTCACCTGAGCGAGAGCCCAACGTTCCCAGGCGAAATCCGAGGGTCGCTTAAGCGAGTGCCGACTCGCTTGAGCGAATGCCACACATTAAACCTGAGCGAACAAGACGTACACGGGAAACTCAAGTCGGGGTTTTACTCAGGAATAAGCCCATTCGGTTATATATCACTCGGTGACAGCTTAACCTCACATCACTCAAAAAGGGTTCACTCAGAAAACTCTCAATTTCCATTCACTCGGGCATACCACGTTTGACTCATTCCTACTCTTCATCAGGAATAGTTCGCTGGGTCACAGCTCACTCGGGGATAATCTAACCTCCTTTACTCGGAAACACTGAAATTTTCACTCAGAAACATTCTACTCTTCCTTTACTCAGAAACATCATACTCCTTCTTCACTCGGAATCATTATACTCTTTCTTCACTTGGAAAGGGGACGAGCGATTCCCACAGAAACAAAACAGACACCAAACCGACTGGCCTTCGCTCGGACGGGAATGAATCCACTCGGACATGATTCACTCGGTAATAGACTGCTACAGTAAACATGTGAAAATAAATACCAATCATAATATAGCATAAATTCACATCTTATTCAAGTTAATTCAGCATATATGTAATATCACACACTCGGAAAACTTATTATACACACATATATATATATATATATTACAATCACTCAAAATCACTCGGGCCTTGGCATCGATCTCCCGTTTGGCGCGACTCCAGGGCTCCGACCTCCTCCCTGTCACTGGTTACTAAATTAAAAACAACAGCAAGGGTGAGTGTTTGGCATCATAATTAATCTAGAACAGAATTTGAATAACAAAAGGAGTATAAACTCCGTCCGATTGCTTTATCATCAGAATACGAGTCTCACCTGGCAGTTAACTCACACTCGTTGTATATAACAATTTACATGCACATAATTTCTGTTCCAATTCTTCATTAATAAATTACAAATCACACTCTGAAATTTACTTCCGCTCAGTAAGCATAATAATTTACTCGTTAAACTTAACAAATGCATCCAGCACATATAGCATCTCAATCAGTGAATATATTGAATTGCATTCAGCAAAGGTATCAATTCATAATCAGTGAATATGTCAAATTTCACTCGGCAATTTATGAAGTCACACTCGGAAAATGTAGCACATTGCACACGGTAAACATACCAACTCAAACTTAGCAATTATATTAAATTCATCAATAGTCACCACTGACTCTCATACAAAATTGACGCCTAGTATCCGGATACTAAAAGGATCGACCTTCAGCTGGGTGTCCGACTTGACATCCCGTGAACCCGACTTGGTTCACCGAGCCCGACTTGGCTCCCCCTCAACCACTGGGTCAAAGACCTCTGGGTAGCTTAACTGGGTCCGACTTGACCACTGAAGCCAAAAACAGGGTAATTCATACCGTTGGTCATCCTCTACCACATAATCACATATTCCATTATATAAACATAGGCATATCATTACAATCATCATTTACAACTGTCAGAAACTGACCTGTACTCACAATGTAGGGCGACCGACTTCTCAAGCCCAACATCACATTGCTACAACACCGATTATCACACATCAAATATTTCAACTCATAATTACCTCAAGCCACACACACGATCCTCAACCGATCAGTGTCCATACTCACATACATACACATACACATACAATTCTCATTCAGTAATATCGACTTACCATTTTCACAATTAACTTAATATCTCAGATTCACAATATGTCCTATTCTAATTAATTATCACCCGAACACCCCCTTACCTCGGTTCCAAGCTTCTATAATCTGCTCCTAGTGTCGGTTACACCCTTTTAGCACTGGGTTCACAGTCTCAGCTCCGTCAATCCGCCTCTCGTTGTTCAATCTACTACCTACGGGGTCGGAATGCAGTAACCCGTTAGCTTTACGCCCTCCTCAGTTCTAAGGACCACTTTCAAGCTCACACTCACCAGAGGAGTGGAGAACAGACCCATTCACAGCCATGCATGGCCACTCGATTAACAGAGAAACGAAAAAGACAAGGAACCACAATTGAAAACGGATCAGTGGACTCACCTTGATGCCAAGGTCACGGAAATGAGCTTGTTACTCAGTTTTGATGCAACCAGAGTCCTCTCCTAGAGCATACAACTCAGTGATGGAGGAGGAAGAAGATAAACAGGAACAGAAGTAAACGAAGAAGAAGGGAGGGAAGCAGTAGCTCGTGCATGTAAGTGATAAATGAGAGAGAGAAAGGAAAAAGAAACCTTTTAAAGTCCAGGGGTAACCGGTAACCTTCCCAACTGGTTACCACCTCACCTTCCTTCACCCATTCGCTCAAGCGTTTTTCCTTTCGAACTCTTCTTTCCCTTAATTCGGCCCTCGCCTTAGTATTAACTAATCAATTAATTTTATTTATATTCTCCACATTTAATTATTCACAATTGCTTAATAATTCATAAAAATACCGATTAAATTTCAAAAATAATTAATAATATTTTTAGCTACACTTAATGTTTCCTAAATTGTCAGGGATGTTACAATATAAATGTTAATATGTAGAAAGAGAAATAAAAATATGGTATATTGAACAGGGTCTACAACTGCAAGAGTAGAAATAATGGTAAAAAATTTGATGGACAAAAAGAGATTGAGGTCTTGGGTATGTCAGAAACTAGCGAGTTCCTACAGATATGTCATGAATGTTTATGTTTGTGTCAGTTTTTTCAATATTTTCTAAAAGAGTATTGATATGCATCATCGTAAAAGATCACCTCTTGACTTCTATAGATATCATTCATTTATTACATTTAAGGTACATTTTAATTTACGTTAACGTTTGAGCTCTGGTGTTGCATATTGTATTGACTAGAAAATATCTTTTTAGTTGACATTTTATTTCGCCTCACAACATGAGATATCAGTGTGGATTGGATGGTAAAGTGCAAGACCTTGGGATTCTCTTTGGACTTAAAGAGATAATATCATATAAGTAGTACTTGATTATCACAAATTCGCTTAAGTGTAGATTCATGATTTGTATAAGGTTTTTAATCTATGAAATCATTTGATATAAAATAGGCAATAAATTCAACTAAGACACATTGACCAAAAGGTCAAGGATGTCATTACCTGAATTGGAGGTCTATTGCTTGATGTACAAAACATTCACAAAAAAATATGGGCAACGATCATAAGAATTCTAGTAATGACAGGACAAAAGGAAAAGAAATTAGTCCTGTCGGTATAGGCATCAAAAAATACTTCATAAAATCTTATATAAAGGGGGAGGTGCAACATTGTCATATATGGGCATTTTTTGTGTCATCTTGGTCATGATTTTCCTTATTTTTCTCACTATTCAAGATGGTTTCTTCCTCACCAGGTTCTTTCTCCTCTAACATCGACTAAAGTTCCATAGATTGACTACAAGGTAAGGGTAAAAACGTAAAAAGGTTTCTAATGGGTGCTAACCAACTTCTTGAGAAATCTGGGGTGATATTATGATAAACCACGTCATCAAATAATCTATTTGTAAATGGCTCAGATGACGTATCCGGGGTCTAAAACTCATGACAACCACGGTTCTAAGAGAAATTACCCCGGATTTAATCTGACAGTCAGACAATGAATCAGAGGAGGTATGGGTAGTCTGACCTTGCGGACACTGTAGCAATAGTAAGTTGGGAAAATAGTCAAATCACTTCCTAAATTAAGGTAAAATTTATAAATACCATTCATTTATTACTGAAGAGGATCTGATCTAATTCTAGTGAGTTACCTCCGTAATACCCTATCTTGTGTTAATCACTATACTGACTTAGGCATCGGAGAATCTTTTGCAGGTACCCCTCCGGTGTGGTTTGTTGGACATCGGCTTGACTAGGAACATCAATTCCAACCTAAACTTGAAGAACCTAGGATTCCTACTAAATCTAGGTGTATGATACCGTACTCCACTGAGACGGTGTAAAATCAATAGTTAGAGAGGCAATTACGGTCAAGGTCATTAACCCTTGACCCCGGTCAAGATACTAGACTCTTGACCCCGGTCACAGAATAGAACATTGGCACGCCCAGTGGGACCGTGTAAATTTGAGTCCCAGATCACACGAAGCAGAAGTCATGGAGCGCCCTAGAGGAGACGAGACTCTGAAGGGACATGTCCAGAATGTGGAAAGAACATTGGATTATAACGAAGGAATAGTAGAAACCCTTGGGATAGAGTTGAAAGCTCAAGCCGTCATACGCTTGGATCCCAGGGATGAAGTTATAAGACAGTTACGCCAGGAGATACAAGCGCTACGAAGAGAGAATCGAGGTGGTGACCAGAGGCAACCAGAAATTCCTTATCAGTAGGAGAGGCCTTTGACATATGTGTATGATGAGCAAGAGTCTACGCGTATGACTGAAGAAATCAGTAGTCAAAGGAGGGAATGAGTCACAACAGAGGAGGAGAATACCGGTTCAAAATTCCGTTCACTAGAAGGTTGATGAGTGTCCCAATTCCAAGGCACCTCCAAACCCCACAGCCGTTGTCCGTCGGGAAGTACACTGGGGAGTCAGACCCTGGTAACCACCTGGATGCCTATGTGAATGAGTCTCTATTCCTAGGTGCTGAGGAGGGCGTTATGTACAGGATGTTTCCAAGAACGTTGTCCGCTGAAGCTTTGGGATGGTTCAAGAGCTTGCCTATTGGGTCGATAGATTCCTGGGATGACATGGCCCATGTATTCTTACAACATTTCGTGGTGTCCAGAGATGTGCCTAGGACATCATATACACTGGCACAAATTAGGCAAGGAGCAGAGGAAAGTTTGAAGGATTTTTTAAAGAGGTTCTATAAGGAAGCTGCGCTACTTCCGGGGTTGACAGAAGAGATACAAATGTATATCGTGGTAGAAGCTTTGCAACCACGGTCACTTTTTGCACTATCCTTAGCAAAAGGACCACCTCGGACAATGGATGAATTTAGAAACAAGGCAGCAAAGTATGTAGGGAGAGAGATGCACTTGGCGGCTGCCAAGCAAAGGAGTACGGAGACGGAAGTTAGAAAAAAAGACAGGAAAGAAGTCAGGCTGGAAAGAAAAGGAACCTTTAGGGACACGTTCCTAAGGCCACGAGAAGGAAGGGGCATCAATGCATTGCAATACACCCCATTGGCCATACGACCTAGCCAAATCCTACGGGAGGTCAGGTTGAGAGGGATAATGGTGTACGGGGTGAGGAAACCAATTCTAATGAAGAGATCTGGAAACTCTAATAAGTATTACGAGTTCCATGAATAAGCCAGACATAATACTGATGAATGTCGTCAACTGAAGGAAGCCATTGAAAGGCTGATAAGAGAGGGAAAGTTGAAGCAATACCTGTTTAGGCAAAGGATGAATCCAGAGCCTGAGACGGCGGCACCAATAAGAAGAGAGGTGGATCCGGTTGAGGAAGAAGACGCCCGAAGTTCAAAGAAGCCTATGTTGGATAAAGGAAAGGCCATGGTGGATAACATTGACGATGACGATGAATCTTGGATAAAACGTGTAACACCCCTATTTTTATTTTTATATTAAAATTTTGAAGGAATTAAATTATGGTCCTTTAGAACTTTTTAATCTATGTATTATTTATGATTTTTTGGAATTTTTTGGAATTTTTGAATTATTTTAATAAAATAATATATTTTAAATAATTTTAAATTCATATAAAGTGACTTAAAATTAAAAATATTTATAAGAAAGTGAACTTAAATTATAAGAAAATTTTCTAAAATCCATTTCAAGTAAACTTATCTAAAAATTATCGATTTGAGAAAAATCTTAATTTTTTCCAATCGTTAAAAAATTAGGAACGTATCAATAAATTTTTATTAACAGAAAATTTTAGATTTTTAAAATTTAAACTTTATATTACTTATTATAAAATTAGTGAGGACTGATATAATATCGTTAAATTTTAAAAGGACTCATTTTGAATATTTAAATATACCGAGTGAAAGGTTACTATTTGGCTTAATAATTCAGCCGACATTTACTATGCAAAACACTGTACATGTATGAAATTTTCAAAAGATGTACAGTAATCAGGATTTAAATTTCAAAAAATGTATAATACTTTTACATTAAAATAATGAAATGCATAGTAATTTTCCTTCCTATAAATACCGAAGGAATTCTTCTTTAGAATTCACAGTTTCAGATTAAGTTTTCTTAATATAGTAGTGCTAGTGAGATAGTGGTGGAAGTAAGAGAGAGAAATAAATTTTTTGGAAGAAGGTTCTGCTAAAATCCTAAGGTAAGAATACCTCTCTTTTATATTTTTTTAGGGTTATTTTTATATCGTTTTTAGAAATCTATTATTATACTGTAAATAATATTATTTTAAGTTACTAATCTGAATAGTAAAATACTATTTCAATAGTAAATTACTATTTCAATAGTAAATTACTATTTACTGTTATTATTTATCTTTACTATTTACCGTTACTATTCATGATTTACTATTTACTGTTACTATTCATGTTTTACTATTTACTGTTACTATTCATGATTTACTATTCACTATTCACTATTCAAAATTTACCATTTCTGCTTTAAGTAGTAATCTTAATTTTCATCTTGTAACTATATTAAAATAAATTGGTATGTTTTAGAACTCGGAGACGAGGCGTGCACGGATTTACAATAACGAATCAGTGTACAAGAGGTAAGAGGGAGTGAGATAAGAATATAATATAAAAAGACATAAGAATAATGGGAGGAGTCCCCTACTCCTTTTAAATTTAATAATATTATTATTTTAAAATATTAACTCTTTAACTTAAAATTTATAATAAATTTTAAATTAAATATCTGATGTAACTAACTCTAACATACCTATGTAAGGACCTGTACTTTTATAACCTATATGAATTAGACTATACCTATGCAAAGACTTGGACCACTATGACCATATGGACTGAACTATACCTATGCAAGGGCTGGATTATATGGACTTACATAGACCTATGTAAGGAATTGACCAAAAGAATTGAAAATCAACTATATTAATAACCATTTAAATTTTGAATTATGATATGTATTAATGATATTTAATTTAATTGATTTGATTATGATTGATTATATTTATGATTGATGATGTTTAACTGTAATTGACATTTTTGATTATGATTGATGATCTTGTGATATAAAGTTGAGCATACAGCAAGCATGACGAAAAGCTAAAACTCAGTAAGAATTTTCTTACCTTACTCTTTAAATTTTTTTATCTTTTATTTCTTTTACTTTTAATATTTAGAATAAATTTTTTTAGAAGAAGTCATTTTCTGAAAATTAATTTATAAAAAGGTTGAGATAATTAAATTTTGAATTAAAGAAAGATTTTATAATTTTAAGTATTTTTGGTTAATGATTTAAAGATTATTCTCTTTTAATAAAATAAAATTTTCAAAATTTTTCCAACTTAATAACTAAAGATATTTGGAAATAATCAAAATTTCTAAATTCAATCTTGTTAAGATTCAATTTAAGAAAGATTATGTAAAGTTTTATATGAAAGTTTTGAGATATTTAAGGCTTAGAAACTCAATTTCGGTGAGATTTAAAAACTGTACTAAATTTATTTCTGTGGGACAGAAATTTAGAGAATTGAGAAAATGTACAGTTTATTGAAATGATGTTGTAAACCTTTAAGGTATTTAATAATTGAGTTTCTAAAAGCTTTAACCAATTAAATACGCAAGTAGTTCATGCATCATAAATCATTAAAGTGAAACAAAATGATATTGTCTGGGGACGGGTTATAGAAACCGAGGATACATTAGAGGAGACTTAATTACGAGCCTTGGGATGAGAGGGTGTGAAAGGGTGCTTCAGGGGACCTGGGGTAGCTCCCTAGTGTCGGGTACTTTCACAATAAAAACTTTCTCAATCTGACTAGTCTCTAAGTGTTTTCATGCCAGTTGAGCTATTCATATTATTATTATCTGGACTTATGGAACAGTGTAAACTCCTGGTTGGCCCAGTGCAAATTAAAATTTAAGGGCCCACATATATAAGTAAGTTATGATAAAGATATTGCATAACATCCATGCATTCATAATTGATTATGTATGTGATTGTGATTGTGATTGATATTATTATATATTAGTTTATGAAAATCCTTTATTGCTTATGCCCTATTTGGGAATATTATATTCTATTTCTCACTCATTTCTCTGTGTTTTTGTTTCATATGTTTTAAATTGATGGTTCAAAGGGAAGGATCGAAGAATCTCGGTAGTAAATATAGTACGTTCTAGAAAGGGAGCTCGGTATGAATCCCGTGGTCCAATGAATAAATAAAGTTATTAAGTAACTGCTTCTGGGCCATGGAGTTTCCTCTCTTTCTTATAATGTTTAATATTTATTTTCTTCGGATGAATGTAAAATTACTTTATAAAGTTTTAATAATATTTATGTGGTATTTCAGAAATGATGCATATAATTTATTCCAATAGTTTTCTTTTAACGATCATTTCTTTAAAAAAATTATGAATTTTTCTAGTATTTATTAAGGTGTAACAGAGGGTGTTACAAAGTGGTATCAGAGCAGTTAATCCAATAGGCCTAGGGAAAAGGTCTATCTTGCTTTATTTGTAAAATCTGTGTAGGTAATAGAAAATAGAATATCTGACTTAGTAGTAACTGTGATTGATGTGATAAATCTTAGTTACTGTAAAACAGGAAACTAATGGCCGGAAATGATCTTGCTGGAGTTATAGAATGCTTAATCAATGTAATAGGAGCACGTGAAGGTCAAGGTAATGATGCCTTGAGAAGGTTGGACGTTTTCGAAAAGCGCAATCCACCTCGTTTCAAGGGAGGATATAACCCTGATGGAGCACAAACCTGGATTCGAGAGATAGAAAAGATTTTTCGAGCATTACAATGTAATGAAGCTGATAAGGTCGTCTTTGCTACTTATGCCTTATCTGAGGATGCCAAACATTAGTGGGATAACATGCGTAGACAATTCGAAGTCAACGACATGGAGATCACTTGGGATCATTTCAAGGATATGTTTCTGGAGAAATACTTTCTAGTTGATGTTAAAGAGAAAAGACAATTCGAATTCCTGTCGCTGACCCAAGGAAATATGACCATTGGAGAGTACGCATCTAGGTTTGAAGAGCTATCTCATTCATTCTCATTATAATGATGCTACTAATGAAGGTGATCGGTGTGCAAAGTTTGTAAATGGATTGCGGCCAGAAATTAAGGAAGCTGTACGAATGTAGGAAATCCGTGAATTTTCTGTATTGGTAAATCGCTGTAGGATCTTTGAAGAGGATCATAAGGATAGAATGACCAAAAGTCGTGAACCCATTCATAAGACGGGAGAAATGAGAAGTGGAGGACCTCACCATCACCAAAGAAGAGACTTCAGGAGAAATAAGCCTTACCAAGCGCCATTTCGCCAGTTTGGAGCAGCATCTATTCCTAACAGACCCTAAGCTTTAACTGGAAGCTATTACCCAACATCTGCACCAAATTTTAAATGTTTTATCTATGGAGGACCCCATTTAAAAAGGGATTCTCCTAAAAACACTTATGTTCATTAAGTGTAACAAACCAAGTCATCACATCAAGGATTGCCCAGAGATGAAGAGAGAAAACCCTGAAGGTGCGAGTACAAACATAAATACTCAAGGAGGCGTGCACAGTGCAGTCAGAAGGCCGAATGTGAAAGGAAAGGTTTTTGCAATCACTGGAGAAGAAGCATCTCATTTTGATTCCATGGTGGAAGGTAAATGTATCATTAATAAGATTCCTTTAACTATTATGTATGACTCAGGTGCATCACATTCCTTTATTGCCAATGACTGTGTAGAAAAACTAAAATTACCTGTGATAGAATTGCCATTTGACTTATCTGTACATACTCCTGGAAACAATCCCATTGTCACTTCTACATCCTGTTGGAAATGCCCTATTGTCATAGATGGTAGGGACTTTAAGGCTAATCTTTTCTGTTTACCCCTTTCTGGCTTAGAACTTATTATTGGGCTAGATTGGTTGTCTGACAATCATGTTCTAATAGATTGTCATAATAAAACCATAATGTTTAAAGAACCAGTGAATTTGAATCCTGAGGATTCGAGATTTCTAACCGCCAACCAAGTGAGTGCCTCTTTAAAAGGAGGGGCTCAAGGATTCATGCTATTGCTTTGAACGAAAGGAAAGCAAGAATCAAAAATCAAAAATCTACCGGTTGTGTGTAAATTTCTTAACGTTTTTCCTGAAGATATCCCTAATTTACCCCCAGAAAAAGATGTGGAATTCACCATTGATCTAGTACCTGGAGTTGGACCCATTTCAATTGCACCATACCGAATGTCACCTCTAGAATTAGCAGAGTTGAAGAAACAACTTGAAGATATGATAGAGAAGCAATTTATACGACCCAGTGTATCCCCCTGGGGTGCACCAGTGTTGTTGGTTAAGAAAAAGGATGGTAGCATAAGGTTGTGTGTAGATTATCGGTAACTGAACAAGGTGACGATCAAGAACAGATATCCTCTGCCAAGGATTGACAACTTGATGGATCAGCTATGTGGTGCCACGGTGTTCTCCAAAATTGATTTGAGGTCTGGATACCATCAAATAAGGGTGAAGAAAAAAGATGTACCAAAAACTGCTTTTAGAACACGCTATGACCATTACGAATATCTAGTAATGCCTTTTGGTGTAACTAATGCACCAGCCGTATTCATGGATTACATGAATATGATTTTTCATCCATATCTAGATAAATTTGTAGTGGTGTTCATTGATGATATATTAGTGTACTCTAAAAGCAAAGAAGAACATATTGACCACTTGAAGATTGTGTTGGAAATCCTGAAAAAGAAACAATTGTATGCAAAGTTATTGAAGTGTGAATTATGGTTGGAAGAAGTGAACTTTTTAGGACATGTAATTAGTCAAAGAGGAATAGCTGTAGACTCTTTCAAGGTGGAAGTAGTTTTGAAATGGGAGAGACTAACCACAATCACTGAGATCAGAAGTTTCTTGGGCTTAGTTGGATACTATAGGAGATTCATCGAAGGATTTTCAAAGTTAGGATACCCACTGACCAAGCTAACACGGAAAGGACAACCTTTTGTGTGGACGACACAATGCGAGAATAGTTTCCAAGAGTTGAAAGATTGACTTACTTCTGCGTCGGTGTTAGTACTCCCTGATCCACATCGAAGTTTTGAAATTTACTGTGATGCGTCTAAGCAAGGACTAGGAAGTGTACTCATGTAAGACAAGAAGGTTGTAGCCTATGCGTCGCGCCAATTAAGGTAACATGAGATTAACTACCCTACCCATGACTTAGAGTTAGCCGCTGTAGTTTTTGCCTTAAAGATTTGGAGGCATTATCTATACGGTGCAACATTTGATGTGTTTAGAGATCATAAGAGTCTCAAGTATTTATTTGACCAAAAGGAGTTAAACATGAGACAACGGAGATGGATGAAGTTCTTAAAGGACTACGACTTTGAGTTGCAATACCATCCCGAAAAAGCAAACGTAGTAGCTGATACTTTGATTTGAAAGTCTCTACATGCGTCCATAATGATGATTAAAAAGCTGGAATTGATAGAGAACTTCAGAGATCTTAACCTAGCAGTAAAGATTAATGCTAACAGCTACAGATTAGGAGCATTGCAAGTGACAAATGAATTCCTGAGGCAAGTGTTACAGGCTCAATGAGAGGATGAATTCCTGCAAGAGAAGAAAGAACTCTTGAAATAAGGAAAACAAGTTGAGTTCAATGTAGGAAACGACCAATTGTTGAGGTATAAGGATCGAGTGTGTATCCCTGACAAAGAGGATTTGAGGAAAGCAATTCTGGAAGAAGGCCACAAAAGTTATATGAGCATTCATCCCGGAGCTACTATAATGTATCAAGATTTGAACAAGTTATTTTAGTGGCCTGGAATGAAGAAAACGATGGCAGAGTACGTGGCTGCATGTCTAATTTGCCAGAAGGTTAAATTAGAACATCAAAAGCTCCCTGGAATGCTACAATCAATGAAAATACTAGAATGGAAATGGGATAACATTACCATGGATTTTGTGACTTCTTTACCTAAAACTCCATTAGGACATGATTCAATATGGGTAATAGTTGATAGATTAACCAAATCTGCCCACTTTATTCTCATTAATATTCATTACCCATTTTTGAGAGGCTGGCGAAATTATACATTGAGGAGATTGTGAGATTGCATGGAATTCCTTCAAGTATCATTTCTGATCGGGACCCTCATTTTACATCACAATTCTGGAAGAGCTTACACAAGGCTTTGGGAACAAGACTACGTCTGAGTTCAGCATATCATCCTCAGACAGATGGATAATCAGAAAGGACAATCCAATCTCTAGAAGACTTGTTACGAGCTTGTGTGTTAGAGCATAAAGGAAGTTGGAATAAATTCTTACCATATGTGGAGTTCACCTACAACAACAGTTTTCATGCTAGCATTGGCATGGCACCTTTTGAAGTATTATATGGAAGAAAATGTAGGACCCTGATATATTGGTTTGAGACTGGTGAAAACTTGATGCTAGGACCAGAGTTGGTACAACAAACCACAGATAAAATCAAAATAGTTCAGGAAAAGATGAAGGCAATACAGAGCAGGCAGAAAAGTTACTATGACAAAAGAAGAAAGCCCCTCGAATTTCAAGAAGGCGATCATGTATTCTCGAAAGTCACACCTACGACTGGGGTCGGTCGGGCAATGAAATCTCGAAAACTAACTCCTAGATTTATTGGTCCATATCAAATAATTCATAAAGTTAGTCCTCTTGCCTACCAAATAGCATTACCACCTTTTCTTTCTAATATCCATAATGTTTTTCATGTGTCAAACTTACGAAAGTATATATCTGATCCTACACATGTTATTGAACGTGATGTCATACAAGTTAAAGATAATCTTACATATGATGCACCACCTGTCAGAATAGGTGATAGAAGAATAAAAAAGTTAAGAGACAAGACACTTCCGCTTGTAAAGGTCATTTGGAGTGAAACAAGAGGAGAAGATGCTCATGGGAACTAGAAACTGAGATGAAAGAGTCTCATCCTTATTTGTTTTACTAAATAATGTAAATTTCGAGGACGAAATTTTCTAAGGGGAGTAGAGTTGTAACACCCCTATTTTTATTTTTATATTAAAATTTTGAAGGAATTAAATTATGGTTCTTTAGAACTTTTTAATCTACGTATTTTTTGGAATTTTTTGGAATTTTTGAATTATTTTAATAAAATAATATATTTTAAATAATTTCAAATTCATATAAAGTGACTTAAAATTAAAATATTTATAAGAAAGTGAATTTAAATTATAAGAAAATTTTCTAAAATCCATTTCAAGTAAACTTATCTAAAAATTATCGATTTGAGAAAAATCTTAATTTTTTCCAATCGTTAAAAAATTAGGAACGTATCAATAAATTTTTATTAACAGAAAATTTTAGATTTTTAAAATTTAAACTTTATATTACTTATTATAAAATTAGTGAGGACTGATATAATATCGTTAAATTTTAAAAGGACTCATTTTGAATATTTAAATATACCGAGTGAAAGGTTACTATTTGGCTTAATAATTCAGCCGATATTTACTATGCAAAACACTGTACATGTATGAAATTTTCAAAAGATGTACAGTAATCAGGATTTAAATTTCAAAAAATGTATAATACTTTTACATTAAAATAATGAAATGCATAGTAATTTTCCTTCCTATAAATACCGAAGGAATTCTTCTTTAGAATTCACAGTTTCAGATTAAGTTTTCTTAATATAGTAGTGCTAGTGAGATAGTGGTGGAAGTAAGAGAGAGAAATAAATTTTTTGGAAGAAGGTTCTGCTAAAATCCTAAGGTAAGAATACCTCTCTTTTATATTTTTTTAGGGTTATTTTTATATCGTTTTTAGAAATCTATTATTATACTGTAAATAATATTATTTTAAGTTACTAATCTGAATAGTAAAATACTATTTCAATAGTAAATTACTATTTCAATAGTAAATTACTATTTACTGTTATTATTTATCTTTACTATTTACATTTTACTATTCATGTTTTACTATTTGCCATTACTATTCATGATTTACTATTCACTATTCACTATTTACTATTCAAAATTTACCATTTCTGCTTTAAGTAGTAATCTTAATTTTCATCTTGTAACTATATTAAAATGAAATTGGTATGTTTTAGAACTCGGAGACGAGGCGTGCATAGATTTACAATAACGAATCAGTATACAAGAGGTAAAGGGAAGTGAGATAAGAATATAATATGAAAAGACATAAGAATAATGGGAGGAGTCCCCTACTCCTTTTAAATTTAATAATATTATTATTTTAAAATATTAACTCTTTAACTTAAAATTTATAATAAATTTTAAATTAAATATCTGATGTAACTAACTCTAACATACCTATGCAAGGACCTGTACTTTTATAACCTATATGAACTGGACTATACCTATGCAAGGACTTGGACCATTATGATCATATGGACTGAACTATACCTATGCAAGGACTGGATTATATAGACTTACATAGACCTATGTGAGGAATTGACTAAAAGAACTCAAAATCAACTATATTAATAACCATTTAAATTTTGAATTATGATATGTATTAATGATATTTAATTTAATTGATTTGATTATGATTGATTATATTTGTGATTGATGATGTTTAACTATGATTGACATTTTTGATTATGATTGATGATCTTGTGATATAAAGTTGAGCATATAGCAAGCTTGACGAAAAGCTAAAACTCAGTAAGAATTTTCTTACCTTACTCTTTAAATTTTTTATCTTTTATTTCTTCTTAGAAATTATTTTTATTAACTTTACTTTTAATATTTAGAATAAATTTTTTTAGAAGAAGTCATTTTATGAAAATTAATTTATAAAAAGGTTGAGATAATTAAATTTTGAATTAAAGAAAGATTTTATAATTTTAAGTATTTTTGGTTAATGATTTAAAGATTATTCTCTTTTAATAAAATAAAATTTTCAAAATTTTTCCAACTTAATAACTAAAGATATTTGGAAATAATCAAAATTTCTAAATTCGATCTTGTTAAGATTCAATTTGAGAAAGATTATGTAAAGTTTTATATGAAAATTTTGAGATATTTAAGGCTTAGAAACTCAATTTCGGTGAGATTTGAAAACTGTACTAAATTTATTTCTATGGGACAGAAATTTAGAGAATTGAGAAAATATAACCTTTAAGGTATTTAATAATTGAGTTTCTAAAAGCTTTAACCAATTAAATACGCAAGTAGTTCATGCATCATAAATCATTAAAGTGAAACAAAATGATATTGTCTGGGGACGGATTATAGAAACCGAGGATACATTAGAGGAGGCTTAATTACGAGCCTTGGGATGAGAGGATGTGAAAGGGTGCTTCAGGGGACCTGGGGTAGCTCCTTAGTGTCGGGTACTTTCACAATAAAAACTTTCTCAATCTGACTAGTCTCTAAGTGTTTCCATACCAGTTGAGCTGTTCATATTATTATTATCCGGACTTATGGAACAGTATAAACTCCTGGTTGGCCCAGTGTAAATTAAAATTTAAGGGCCCACATATATAGGTAAGTTATGATAAAGATTTTGCATAACATCCATGCATTTATAATTGACTGTGTATGTGTTTGTGATTGTGATTGATATTATTATATATTAGTTTATGAAAATCCTTTATTGCTTATGCCCTATTTGGGAATATTATATTCTGTTTCTCACTCCTTTCTCCGTGTTTTTGTTTCATATGTTTCATATGATGGCGGACTAATACCGGAATCTATAAATTTGATAGATCTTAACCCAAGAGAGGAATTGAAGTTAGATCCAGAGAACCTTCAGAGACCAACTCCGGAGGGCGGAGTCAAGAAGGTGGCATTGGAAGAAAACCTCGTCAGGGGTACGGACATTAATGACTCTTTGAATCAGGAAATGGAAGAGCGGTTGGTTAAATTACTGAGAAAGTTTAAACATTTGTTTGCATGGACTACGACCGATATGCAAGGAACTGATCCGAACTTCTGCTATCATAAGTTGGCAGTTTATTCGGAAGTAAGAGCGGTGGCGCAGAAGAAGAGAAGACTGGGTCCAGAAAAACAGCAGGTGGCGTGCGAGCAAACTGAAGAATTGTTAAAGGCCAGGCTCATAAGGGAAGTGCAATATTCTTCCTGGGTCTCGAACGTAGTAATGGTGAAGAAGGCGAATGGTAAAGGGCAGATGTGCACAGATTTTACCAATCTGAACAAATATTTCCCCAATGACCTGTATCCCTTGCTAAGTATTGATCAGATGGTGGATGATTCATCGGGGTACCAATTCCTGTCTTTCATGGATGCGTACTCCGGCTATAGTCAAATCCCGATGTAGAAAGAGGACAAGGACAAAACGGCATTCGTAAATGACAAGGGAGTCTTCTGATATACCGTTATGCCATTCAGATTAAAGAATGTAGGAGCTACTTACCAGAGGATGATGAATAAAGTCTTCGATGGAAAGAGATCGAGAATAGCCGAAGTGTATGTTGATGACATAATAACCAAGACCCCGACTAGAGGAGACCACATCGAAGACCTGAGAAAAGTGTTTCAGCGACTGCAACTCTATAATATGAGATTGAACCCATTAAAGTGTACGTTTGCAGTACCAGTAGGGCGGTTCTTAGGGTTCATGCTAACCCAAAGGGGCATAGAAGCCAATCCTGACAAATGCAAGGTAGTGAGAGAATTGTGAAGTCTAACCAATGTGAGGGAGGTGCAATCATTAAACGAAAAAGTGGCGGCTGTAACATCCTGCTTTAATAATAGTTCAATTATGTAGTTTATGAAGCATGGAAGGTCTGTAAGTGTTAATCAATGAATAAAACACTCTATGGATGGTTTTTAATGCTCCAAAAGTTTCATTTTTGGATATAATTTTAGAATTTATATAGATCCTTATTGATAAGACCCAATTTCCGAGTAAAAATGCCTTAGAAAGAACTGTCCGAGTGAGAAAAAGACTCTGTTCCGAGTGAAAACTACAAATTCCGAGTGGAAAATGGAAATACCGAGTGAAAATTATGTTTTCCGAGTGGAACATGGTCAAGAGGACTTATTCCGAGTGAAATTCTGTCTCAGAGACTCACTGCTGAGTCAAACATGGCAGGAAGACTCAATTCCGAGTCAATTATTCCTGAGTGACTCATTTCCGAGTCAAACACCTCAGAAAGACTCATTTCCGAGTCAAGTACTCTCCAAAGACTCGTTTCCGAGTCAAATGTTTCTGAAGGACTAGTTTCTGAGTCAATCATAGTCAGACATAGCATTTCTGACTGAAAGTTCACTGAGTGCCTTCATTTCCGAGTGAAGTACAGAGAAAAATATAATTCCGAGTGGGAATGACATCAATTGAGAGTATGGAATAACTTTGCCGGGTGGAAGGCTGAGCAAGAGATGACTCGGAGTTGGAATGAAATTACCGAGTGAAAGACTGACTGAGAACTGACTCGGTTTCAGGGAGAATATGCCGAGTGAGATATTTTATACATAAGTTCAAGTGAGGAAACTCCGACTGTCACCTCCAAGGAAGAGAAATCAGACTGAGAGTTTCAAATAGAACCAATTCCGAGTGAATAATAGGTGAAGACTCGGTTTCAGGAGGTTTTACCAAGTGGACTAAGATGTTGAATGAAAACCGAGTGGATTCGCTTAAGCGAATGAATTCCTCGCTTAAGCGAGGGAGAGTGTCTGGCTCAAGCGAGTTGGTATTCACTTGAGCGAAACTCACACTCGCTCAAGCGAGTCGGTTTTCGCTTGAGCGAAGCCCCTCTGCCAGTGCATTATATGGCACTCACTCAAGCGAGTCGGATTCCGCTGGAGCGAGAGGACTCGGTTTCCCTTCTTCTTCACACGACTGGAGGAATTCCAGTCGGTTTATAGGCTAACCGAGTGGAATTCCAGTCGGTTTTCAGTGCCAGGAGTAACTTTTGACTCCTTTCTTGTCTCTTATGCAATTTTTAATGCAACCAAAACCATTATTACTCACCCTAGTGGGTGGACGGCCAGAAGTGGACCATTATAAGCCACTTTCTTATTTTTAATCCTCCATTATCTCCACTAACAGCACTAAACATCCACTAATGGAAAAGCTGTTTCCCACCTGTTTTGCATTATTAACTCTGCCTTTTGCTAAGACCTGAACGCATTAGAACAAAGCTAGTGAACTATCCTTACCTTGATTTCCCTCCTTCCTCAATACTCCTTCGAACAGAAGCCAGGACAGCAAGAGGCCATTTTCAGTCGGCAAACCAAGTAAGAGGGGACAGGGTTGTGAATAACTATGAAATGGGTAGAATTGTATGCTGTTCTAGGATTCCAGAATTAATTTCGTAAATTGTTGCTCATTTTTGAAATTGAAAACGTGTGAATTTGATTCTGACTTCTTCATGAAAGTTGTAGATCTTTTTGTTATCTGAATTTTGAGACCTGAAACAATTAATTTGAATATGTATAGCAAAAGTTATAGCCAAAATACTATAGCATATACGTGTGGAATATTTATCCCCTGTTTTGTGTATATATTAATATACTGGGACTTGTACGTGCATAATTAGCCTTTGATGTCTTCATGAAAGTTGTAGATAATTATGTTGTGGATCTTTAAAAAGTAGTTTTAAGTCAAAATGATTTTTGTAGCTCGAGTTATGCCTAAAATACGGAAGTATGTCCAAGCTATAAATCTGTTAACTTGAGATATGAATTTATTTTTAAAACTGGGAATTTTGTGGTGAGAATTAGTGATCAGTGCCTTCATGAAAGTTGTAGAGATTTTTATTATGTGAATTTTGAGACCTGAACTGATGGATTTAAGTATGTGTAGCAAAAGTTATAGCCAAAATACTACAGCATGTCCGAGTGGAATATTTATCCCATGTTTTGTGTATATATTAATATACTGGGACTTGTACGTACATAATCAGCCTTTGATGTATTCATAAAAGTTGTAGGTATTTATGTTCTGGATCTATAGAAAGTGGTTTCAAGTCAAAATGATTTTTTTAGCTTGAGTTATGCCTGAAATACTGAAGTATGTACAAGCTATAAATCTGTTAACTATGAAATCCGAATCTTATTTTCAAAACTAGGAATTTGGTGGTGTGAATTAGTGGTTGGTGTCTTCATGAAAGTTGTAGATAATTATGTTAAGAGTAATTTAGGACTGGTCTCATGTCAAAACTATTTTTGTAACTCCAGAAACATTGAAAATACTAATATATGTACGTTTTGAAAATCCTCTTTAAGGCAGTTTTGTATTCTGTGAATAAGTGATGGTTTTGTTTAGAATTTGAATTTATGGTATTCATGAAAGTTGTAGATATTTATGTTATTGAGCTATAGAAAGTGGAATCACATAAAAAGGATTTAATTTTCTCATGTTATGACTGTTTTACTAACATATGTCGCTGTTTGGAAATGCTGAAATTTGCTTATAATGGTTATTATGGATAAAAATGATATTTTTCTCTATGGGTAATGATTTATTATTGAATTCTTGAGTGATTATGAATTATTATGAATGCTGTTGAGTATCAAACAGTTTGTATATTGTGGTGGTGAATAATTATGAATAATGAAATTAATTTATATGTACATGAATGCCTTGTGGTTATTGACATATGTGGTTGAAACAATAAATCCATGATTTTATGAATTATTATGTGTATTGTGTCCCTTGAGGACTTGTATTATCCAAGAGGTTTTGGAAATATGGATATCATGGTATGTTAAATGGTAATAAGAATTAAAGGCATTCATGCATCATAAGCATTTGGACGCACCATGGAATTTAGGGGTTCCATGATTGCCTACCCTGGAGGGGGGTTACTCTATGATGAGTTTAAGTCCTATTTTCACAAGAACCATGGAAGCGTAGGGATCTATGGTTGTGTAAATTCCTACTGGTATATTTATTTGTGCAGGAGCCATGAAAGTGTAGGGATTCATGGTTATGCTAATTCCTACTTGTGCACTCAATTTCGTAGGAGCCATAAAAGTGTAGGGATTCATGGTTATGCTAATTCCTACTGGAGTCTTTTTGAGACTTTTTACTGCAGTATTCCCACCAAACCAAATGGATCCAGCATGTCATCATTTAACTAATTAAAGACTTATTAAATGAACTTGTTTGGCATATTCATCATATTATCATGTGTTATTGATTGTGTTTGTGCAATTCTATATATTTTATATTTATTCTATATTCTGTCTCACTCTTACATTAATTTTTACAGTGAATGTCACCCAGAATGAAGAGTGATGCTATGGTTGATGCCAATGTGAATTATTGCTTGGATTTCGGATTTATTCTAATTTTATGATTTGTAATAAATACATGTTATGTACTGTTATTTTAAAATTGTTTCCGCTACGTAATTATTTCATGAATTTTATTATTCACGACTAGTATGCATGATAATATTCCGCTATTATCGACCTTTATGTGAACTCTGATTTTAATTCATGAACTTTCAAAAGATCTTTTAAAAATATGAAAAATTTATTCGGAAAATTACACGGGACGTTACATTGGTGGTATCAGAGCATTTTCAAAAATTCAGGACCAATTGCTATGACATGTACTGTTTCTTGATATAATATGTGAAATGTTTGATTCTTTACTTGATAACATGTTAAGTGTGTACTATATGACTTGTGCCTGACTGATTAATTGCAAAATGATTTGTTTGATTATTGTTGGTAATATGATAAATGTGTTATACAATTTATTGCTTAATTGATAAACTGTAGAATACTTATAGTTAGGTTATAATACAATATATTTTCCCTTAGAATTAGTATAAACCAAACTACGAATGTAGGATGGCAAGAAACAACAACAACAACAACAACGATATGGCAGCAGCTTTCAACCGCTTAGCTGAAGCCATAGAACGACAAAACCAACCAAGGAGCACTGGAGGACTCCATGGGTTAGACCACTTCCTGAAAAGAAAGCCTTCACAATTCAAAGGAGGTTATAATCCAGAAGGAGCATATCTTTGGGCCAAGGAAATGGAGCGCATCTTTCGAGCATTGCCCTGCACAGAATGCGAAAAGGTGGAGTATGCCACCTATATGTTGGTGGAAGAGGCAGAAAACTGGTGGATTCATGCTAGAATCCGTATGATCGAGATTGACAGACCCTTGAACTGGGTCAACTTCAAAGACTGTTTCCTGGAGAAATATTTTCCAGCAAGTGTGAAAAGCCGCAAAGAGCTGGAATTTATGGAGTTGAAACAAGGCTCGATGTTCGTGGGAGAATATGCTGCAAAGTTTGAAGAACTATCTCTCTTTTACCCTCCTTTTCAACAGGCTGGTGCCGAAGAATCAAAATGTGTTAAATTTGAGAACGGGCTGAATTTGGAAATCAAAGAGGCGATAGGGTACCAAGAAATTTGGAGTTTTACTATTCTGATCAATAAATGCAGAATTTTTGAAGAAAATCACCAAGCCAGACTGGCACATGAAAAAGCCAATAGACAACTGAAACCTCAATCAGTTGATTTCAAAAGGAGAGGATCGTTCTATCAAGGACGTTTCAAGGGAGGATCATCATCATCATCTTTTGAGAGACGCAACAACATGAGGTGTCTTAAGTGCGGAGGTAATCATCATGTACGTGATTGTAACAGACGTCTTGAAGATGTCACTTGCTTTCGATGTAATCAGAAAGGACACATCAGTCCAAATTGCCCACAGAACTGACAAAACAACGACAGCAACACTATGAATAATCAAAGAGGCTCTAACTATAAGGGAGGTCATGGAGGAAACACGCGAGCTGCTCAACCTCCAAGACAGAACAGGGAGTCAACAGACCAGAGGTTACAGTCAACAACTGGGAGAGTATTTGCCATCAGCAGTTCAGAGGAAGATCAAGCTGATGATCTCGTACAAAGTAAGTGTGAAATCAATGGTACAATCTTATCTGTGTTATTTGATTCGGGTGCTACACATTCTTTTATTTTTGATGAGTGTGTTCGACGCCTTCAATTACCTGTGAAGCCTATGACATATGATTTGATTGTTTCCACTCCCACCAGTACACAACTTAGGACTACTAAGGTGTGTAACAAATGTTCTATGCTCATAGAAGGTAAAAACTTTCTAGTAGATCTTGTTTGTTTACCTCTGAAGGATCTGGAAGTAATCCTAGGGATGGACTGGTTATCGGCAAATCGAGTCTTGGTGGACTGTCATAACAAAACTGTGATACTTCCATCAAAAGAAAATCTTACTTCCGACAATCTCAAACTCTTTGCCTTACAAGGTGAAAGCCAATTATTTACCTTGTTTACTCTTCCACAAGGAGATGGAGAATCTAAAGCAATCGAAATGCCAGTTGTTTCTGAATTCCCTGAAGTATTTCCCGAGGATGTCTCAAGTTTACCTCCAGAACGTGAGATAGAATTCTCAATTGATTTAATTCCAGGAGCAGAACCAGTATCTAAGGCTCCATATCGTATATCACCTATTGAACTGGCAGAACTGAAGAAGCAAATTAAGGAGTTGTTGGAGAAACATTTCATCAGGCCTAGTGTGTCGCCATGGGGAGCGCCAGTATTACTTGTCAAGAAGAAAGATGGAAGCATGAGATTATGTGTAGATTATCATCAGTTGAACAAATTGACGGTGAAGAATAGATATCCTTTGCCCAGAATTGATGATTTGATAGATCAATTGAGGGGTGCTACTGTATTTTCCAAGATTGATCTACGATCGGGATACCATCAGATTCGTGTCAAGTCTGAGGATATTTCAAAGACAGCTTTTAGAACACGCTATGGCCATTACGAGTATCTTGTGATACCCTTCGGAGTAACCAATGCCCCAGCTGTATTCATGGATTACATGAATCGAGTGTTCCATTCATACTTAGATCAGTTTGTTATTATCTTCATTGATGACATTCTGATTTATTCTAAGACGTGGGAGGAACATGAAAAGCATCTTCGAGTGGTATTACAGATTCTGAAAGAGAAGCGGTTGTATGCCAAGTTGTCTAAATGTGAATTCTGGTTGAAGGAGGTAAAGTTTCTAGGCCATGTAATCTCAAGCGAAGGAGTGTTTGTAGACCCTTCTAAAATTGAAGCTGTAACGAACTGGGAGAGACCTACTTCAGTCACTGAGATACGAAGCTTCCTAGGATTAGCTGGTTATTATCAGAGATTTATTGAGGGGTTTTCTCAAATTGCCCTACCAATGACTCGTCTAACCCGGAAGAATCAACCTTTTGATTGGACGCCAGAATATGAGAAAAGTTTCCAGGAACTAAAAATGAAGCTTACATCTGCTCCAGTCTTAACCTTGCCTGACCCACAAGAAGACTTTGTGGTTTATTGTGATGCTTCTAAGATGGGCTTAGGTTGTGTCTTGATGCAGCAACGAAGAGTGGTTGCCTATGCCTCTAGGTAGTTGAGACCACATGAAATGAATTATCCAACGCATGATCTAGAATTGGCAGCAGTGGTTTTTGCTCTGAAAATCTGGAGACACCATTTGTATAGAGTCAAGTTTAAAGTGTTCAGTGACCACAGGAGCTTGAAGTATTTGTTTGATCAAAAGGAATTGAACATGAGGCAGCGAAGATGGATGGAGTTTCTTAAAGATTATGATTTTGATTTGAAGTACCATCCAGGAAAAGCAAATGTGGTGGCAGATGCACTTAGTCGAAAGTCTATTCATATGGTGATCCGGTCTGGATACCGGCCCCCAATCTTGTGACGTCAGAGTGGCCTCGTATAAGGAAAACCGGTGTTCTGGTTCGACATTACCACACTGGATATCCGATGTCTGGCCTTCCGTCCTCATCTCACGACTGCCCTACTTATTGTCTCTATAACGGATCTTTGTTCATTTTCACAGAACATTTATATATAACTGTTGGTTTCTCAGTCACAGCAAGATAAGAGCCCCTAATAACTTATCAGCGAAGATACTGTACGTAGCAAAATATGTCACGTCAATGGCCTCAAAAAGCAAGTGGATGTGTCAGCAGATTATGCGGAAAAGGTGATTATCCTCTCTTCTTCCTATAGGGTCGTACACTGATAATTGACCTACCCTCCTGACACATTCTGAGTGTTGAGCCACCCTGATTAACATAATGTATACTCTATCAGAGCTAGGGGACCCACCTATATCCAACGACTCATTTTCTCACGTACAACTATAAATAGCTCAATTCAATACACATGCAAGGTGATGTTGTTCTAACTTACGCTTTACTGATATATCGCTTGAGCATTCACTGAGTTCTTACACTCTTCTAACTTGAGCGTCGGAGAATCTTTGCAGGTGGCACCACCTTTCGCCCCCCTGCAACGCGAATCGTTGGTATGAAGGATCTCCAGGACAACAAGACCGGCATCTCCCACTGAGAGACCGGATTAATACATCGGATACTCACTGTTCCGGTGTGCAAACCCTAAAAACACCTATATTCTTGTGGCTGGTCCCACACCGGATCCTAGACCCCGGTCCAGACCAGTTCATATGGCATCTTTGATGATAAAAGAGATGGAGATGATAGAACAATTCAGAGACATGAACTTGGGTGTGGAGATGAAATCTTTAAAGAGTTTGATCTTGGGAACTTTGAAGATAACCAATGATTTTTTGAAGCTGATAGGTGAAAGACAGAAAAAAGACTTGCCATTACAAGAGTTGAGAGACTTGCAGGAAAAGGGAAAAGATATGGGATTACAAGAAGTATTAGATGGAATTTGGAGAATCAAAAGCAGAATTTATGTACCAGATGATGTTGGTCTGAGAAGAACAATCTTAGAAGAAGCGCATAAAAGTATGCTAAGCATTCATCCTGGATCAACTAAGATGTATCAAGACCTGAAGAAAAGCTTTTGGTGGCCAAGGATAAAGAAAGAAATAGCTGAATATGTGTCTTTATGTCTAGTATGTCAAAAAGCCAAGGTGGAACACCAGAAGCCATCTGGTGAACTGCAGCCATTAGAGATTCTAGTTTGGAAATGGGATGATATTTCAATAGACTTTGTGTCAGGGTTACCAAGAACACGTTTAGGGAACGATACAATCTGGGTTATTGTAGACAGATTGACAAAGTCTGCTCATTTTCTCCCAATGAATATGAAGAACTCTCTACAAAAATTGGCACAATTATATGTGAAGGAGATCGTAAGACTTCATGGTGTACCATATAGTATTGTGTCAGATAGAGATCCAAGGTTCACTTCCCGATTCTGGCGAAGCTTGCATCAGGAATTGGGTTCAAAGCTTTGATTAAGTTCAGCTTATCATCCCCAAACAGATGGGCAGTCAGAGCTTACCATACAAAGTTTGGAAGACTTACTGCGATCTAGTGTGCTTGAACATGGAGGTAGTTGAGAACAGTTTCTTCCACTGAAAGAATTCACGTATAACAATAGTTACCATAGCAGTATTGGTATGGCTCCATTTGAAGCATTGTATGGTAGAAAGTGTCGAACGCCTCTTTGTTGGTTAGAAACTGGTGAAAGTTTGGCGTTGGGACCTGAAATTGTGCAGCAGACTACTGAACAAATAAAAATAATTAGAGAAAAGATGAAGGCATCCCAAGATAGACAGAAGCACTATTACGATAAGAGGAGGAAACCACTTGAATTCCAAGTTGGTGAGCATGTATTTTTAAAGGTTTCACCTCACAAGGGGATTGGTCGAGCGTTGAAGAGTAAGAAGTTGAGTTCAAGGTTCATTGGACCATATGAGATTCTGAAGAGGATTTGTACAGTGGCATATTAGATTGCACTTCCTCCTCACCTGGCAAATCTGCACAATGTGTTTCATGTGTCACAGCTGAGGAAGTATGTGCGAGACCCCACTCATGTGATTGCTACTGATGATGTAGAAGTTAGGGAAAATCTAACCATCGCTGCAGAACCCACACAGATCATAGAAAGGTCGATCAAATGTCCGAGAAATAAGAATGTACCACTGGTAAAGGTTGTATGGAAGTAAGGAAATGATGAAACTCTGACTTGGGAGCGAGAAGATGCTATGAGAGCGCAATATCCAGGATTGTTTCGCTAAAGAGTGCATTAAGTTAAATTTCGGGGACGAAATTTTTTATTAGGGTGGGAGAAATGTAACATCCTGCTATAATAATAGTTCAATTATGTAATTTATGAAGCATGGAAGGTCTGTAAGTGTTAATCAATGAATAAAACACTCTATGGATGGTTTTTAATGCTCCAAAAGTTTCATTTTTGGATATAATTTTAGAATTTATATAGATCGTTATTGATAAGACCCAATTTCTGAGTAAAAATGCCTTAGAAAGAACTGTCCGAGTAAGAAAGAAACTCTGTTCCGAGTGAAAACTACAAATTCTGAGTGACCAAGAGGAATTCCGAGTGGAAAATGGAAATACCGAGTGAAAATTGTGTTTTCCGAGTGAAACATGGTCAAGAGGACTTATTCCGAGTGAAATTCTATCTCAGAGACTCACTGCTGAGTCAAACATGGCAGGAAGACTCAATTCCGAGTCAATTATTCCTTAGTGACTCATTTCCGAGTCAAACACCTCAGAAAGACTCATTTCCGAGTCAAGTACTCTCCAAAGACTCGTTTCCGAGTCAAATGTTTCTGAAGGACTAGTTTCTGAGTCAATCATAGTCAGACATAGCATTTCTGACTGAAAGTTCACTGAGTGCCTTCATTTCCGAGTGAAGTACAGAGAAAAATATAATTCCGAGTGGGAATGACATCAATTGAGAGTATGGAATAACTTTGCCGAGTGGAAGGCTGAGCAAGAGATGACTCGGAGTTGGAATGAAATTACCGAGTGAAAGACTGACTGAGAACTGACTCGGTTTCAGGGAGAATATGCCAAGTGAGATATTTTATACATAAGTCCAAGTGAGGAAACTCCGACTGTCACCTTCAAGGAAGAGAAATCAGACTGAGAGTTTCAAATAGAACCAATTCCGAGTGAATAATAGGTGAAGACTCGGTTTTAGGAGGTTTTACCGAGTGGACTAAGATGTTGAATGAAAACCGAGTGGATTCGCTTAAGCGAATGAATTCCTCGCTTAAGCGAGGGAGAGTGTCTGGCTCAAGCGAGTTGGTATTCGCTTGAGCGAAACTCACACTCGCTCAAGCGAGTCAGTTTTTGCTTGAGCGAAGCCCCTCTGCCAGTGCATTATATGGCACTCGCTCAAGTGAGTCAGATTCCGCTGGAGCGAGAGGACTCGGTTTCCCTTCTTCTTCACACGACTGGAGGAATTCTAGTCGGTTTATAGGCTAACCGAGTGGAATTCCAGTCGGTTTTCAGTGCCAGGAGTAACTTTTGACCCCTTTCTTGTCTCTTATGCAATTTTTAATACAACCAAAACCATTATTACTCACCCTAGTGGGTGGACGGCCAGAAGTGGACCATTATAAGCTACTTTCTTATTTTTAATCCTTCATTATCTCCACTAACAGCACTAAACATCCACTAATGGAAAAGTTGTTTCCCACTTGTTTTGCATTATTAACTCTACCTTTTGCTAAGACCTGAACGCATTAGAACAAAGCTAGTGAACTATCCTTACCTTGATTTCCCTCCTTCCTCAATACTCTTTCGAACAGAAGCCAGGACAGCAAGAGGCCATTTTCAGTCGGCAAACCAAGTAAGAGGGGACAGGGTTGTGAATAACTATGAAATGGGTAGAATTGTATGTTGTTCTAGGATTCCAGAATTAATTTCGTAACTTGTTGCTCATTTTTGAAATTGAAAACGTGTGAATTTGATTCTAACTTCTTCATGAAAGTTGTAGATCTTTTTGTTATCTGAATTTTGAGACCTGAAACAATTAATTTGAATATGTATAGCAAAAGTTTTAGCCAAAATACTATAGCATGTACGTGTGGAATATTTATCCCCTGTTTTGTGTATATATTAATATACTGGGACTTGTACGTGCATAATTAGCCTTTGATGTCTTCATGAAAGTTGTAGATAATTATGTTGTGGATCTTTAAAAAGTAGTTTTAAGTCAAAATGATTTTTTTAGCTCGAGTTATGCCTAAAATACGGAAGTATGTCCAAGCTATAAATCTGTTAACTTGAGATATGAATTTATTTTTAAAACTGGGAATTTTGTGGTGAGAATTAGTAATCAGTGCCTTCATGAAAGTTGTAGAGCTTTTTATTATGTGAATTTTGAGACCTGAACCGATGGATTTAAGTATGTGTAGCAAAAGTTATAGCCAAAATACTACAGCATGTCCGAGTGGAATATTTATCCCATGATTTGTGTATATATTAATATACTGGGACTTGTACGTACATAATCAGCCTTTGATGTATTCATAAAAGTTGTAGGTATTTATGTTCTGGATCTATAGAAAGTGGTTTCAAGTCAAAATGATTTTTTTAGCTTGAGTTATGCCTGAAATACTGAAGTATGTACAAGCTATAAATCTGTTAACTATGAAATCCGAATCTTATTTTCAAAACTAGGAATTTGGTGGTGTGAATTAGTGGTTGGTGTCTTCATGAAAGTTGTAGATAATTATGTTAAGAGTAATTTAGGATTGGTCTCATGTCAAAACTATTTTTGTAACTCCAGAAACGTTGAAAATACTAATATATGTACGTTTTGAAAGCTCATCTGGAGGCAGTGTTGTATTTGTGGATAAATGGTATTTCTGCTTAGAATTTGAATTTATGATCTTCATGAAAGTTGTATATATTTGTGTTAATAATAATTTAGAACTGGTTTCATGCCAAAATTGTTTTTGTAGCTCCAGAAATGTTAAAAATACTAATCTATGTACGTTTTAAAAATCCTCTTTGAGGCAGTTTTGTATTCTATGAATAAGTGATGGTTCTGTTTAGAATTTGAATTTATGGTCTTCATAAAAGTTGTAGATATTTATGTTATTGAGCTATAGAAAGTGGAATCACATAAAAAGGATTTGATTTTCTCATGTTATGACTGTTTTACTAACGTATATCGTTGTTTGGAAATGCTGAAATTTGCTTATAATGGTTATTATGGATAAAAATGATATTTTTCTCTATGGGTAATGATTTATTATTGAATTCTTGAGTGATTATGAATTATTATGAATGCTGTTGAGTATCAAACAGTTTGTATATTGTGGTGGTGAATAATTATGAATAATGAAATTAATTTATATGTACATGAATGCCTTGTGGTTATTGACATATGTGGTTGAAACAGTAAATCCATGATTTTGTGAATTATTATGTGTATTGTGTCCCTTGAGGACTTGTATTATCCAAGAGGTTTTGGAAATGTGGATATCATGGTATGTTAAATGGTAATAAGAATTAAAGACATTCATGCATCATAAGCATTTGGACGCACCATGGAATTTAGGGGTTCCATGATTGCCTACCCTGGTGGGGGGTTACTCTATGATGAGTTTAAGCCCTATTTTCACAAAAACCATGGAAGTGTAGGGATCCATGATTGTGCAAATTCCTACTGGTATATTTATTTGTGCAGGAGCCATGAAAGTGTAGGGATTCATGGTTATGCTAATTCCTACTTGTGCACTCAATTTCGCAGGAGCCATGAAAGTGTAGGGATTCATGGTTATGCTAATTCCTACTGGAGTCTTTTTAAGACTTTTTACTGCAGTATTCCCACCAAACCAAATGGATCCAGCATGTCATCATTTAACTAATTAAAGACTTATTAAATGAACTTGTTTGGCATATTCATCATATTATCATGTGTTATTGATTGTGTTTGTGCAATTCTATATATTTTATATTTATTCTATATTTTGTCTCACTCTTACATTAATTTTTACAGTGAATGCCACCCAGAATGAAGAGTGATGCTATGGTTGATGCCTATGTGAATTATTGCTTGGATTTCGGATTTATTCTAATTTTATGATTTGTAATAAATACATGTTATGTACTGTTATTTTAAAATTGTTTCCGCTACGTAATTATTTCATGAATTTTATTATTCACGACTAGTATGCATGATAATATTCCGCTATTATCGACCTTTATGTGAACTCTGATTTTAATTCATGAATTTTCAAAAGATCTTTTAAAAACGCGAAAAATTTATTCGGAAAATTACACGGGACGTTACAGCGGCCCTATCCCGGTTCATGCCAAAGATGACACACCGGTCATTACCCCTAAGCGCTAAAAAAGAGCAAGGAGTTTAAGTGGGGAGAAGAGCAGGAAAGAGCATTCCAAGAGCTAAAGAAAGTTTTAGCTAACCCACCAGTACTGACAAAAACCAACCCCAGAGAGAAGTTGTTTGTCCATCTCTCCGTATCTGATGAAGCAATTAGAGCCGCACTGGTGAAGGAGACAATTGAAGGCCAGAGACCGGTGTACTTCATTGGGAAGGTGTTACAAGGAGCGAGGGCCGGTATCAGAAATTGGAAATGGCAGCTCTGGCATTAGTCTGGATGTCCCGACGTTTAAGACAATACTTTCATTCACATCCAATCACAGTTCGAACAGATCTCCCACTGAGAATGGTTTTTCACACACCAGATTTGGCAGGAAGCATGACAAAGTGGGTGATAGAGCTATCAGATTTTGATATTTCTTATAAACCCTGGACAACCATAAAAGCTTAAATATTAGCAAACTTCATGATGAAGTTGACAGGAGAAGCCCCAACACTACCACGGGAGCATTGGAAAATTTATGTCGATGGTTCGTCAAATGGAAAAGATGTGGGGCCGGAGTCGTAATTGAGAACGAAGACGGGGTGAACGTTGAAATATATCTCAGATTTGATTTCAAAATGTCAAACAATCAAGCAGACTATGAGGCATGTTTAGCAGGACTCAGGGCGGCTTTAGATGTAGGGACGTGCACGACGGTGCTCTGTAGTGATTCACAATTGGTGATTTCACAAATTAATGGAAGTTATCAAGCGAAGGAACCATTGTTGTAATAATATCTGACGAAGGTTAAGGAGCTGGGAGGAAAGTTTACCAAGGTAGAGTTTAAACATGTTCCCAGAGAGGAAAATGTTAGAGCCGATGTCCTATCTCGATTAGCAAGCACAAAGAAGGCGGGGAGTATGACTACGGTTATACAAAGTACTTTAGTTGCTCCAAGTATCTCAAACCCTCTCAAGGTGTACGTCATCCAATTCACAGCACATCCAGAGGACTCTTGGGTCATTCCAATTATCCGGTATATGGTGAGTGGGCAGCTTCCGAAATGCCCAGTCAAAAGGAAGAAATTAAAGAAGGAGTTATCGAATTTTGCTTTGATAGATGAAGGTTTGTTTAGAAAAGGAGTAACGGAACCTTATCTAAGATGCTTGAATGAAGTTGAGGTAGATGAGGTCTTATCCGAAGTGCACAAAGAGACATGCGGTAACCACTGCGGAGGCAGGAGCTTAGCTAATAAGGTATTAAGGGCAAGCTATTAGTGGCCCACTTTAGTTAAGGACGCAGTGGAGTACATCAAAAGGTGTGATGTATGCCAAAAGAACAGTAATGAACACCACATCCCAGCCGAAGAACTATTTACATCGGCAGTCCCGTGGCCTTTTTACCAACAGGGCATGGATATTCTGGGACCTTTCCCAAAGGCGCCAGACAAAGTTAAATACCTTATAGTTGAGGTGGACTATTTCACAAAGTGGATCGAGGCAGAAGCAGTAGTACATATTACCGCGGCCCGGACGAGAAGGTTCTTATATGAAAATATTATCATAAGGTTTGGAATACCAGGAAGAGTCATAATGGATAATGGGACGCAGTTCACAGATGCCAAGTTTAGAAGTCTCCTTGATGGACTGCAGATTAAACAAGTATTCTCATCGGTAGAACATCCTCAGACCAATGGTCAAGTCGAGGTTACAAATAGAGAGATCCTCAAAGGTTTAAAGAAACACCTTGGTGATGCAAAGGGAGAATGGGCCAACCAATTATGTCATGTTTTATGGGCATATCAGACAACCCCTCATTTATCTACTGGTGAAGCCCCATTCCGGTTGGTAGACGGAGTAGACACAGTGATACCAATGGAAATAAATTTAATCTCACCAAGGATTCAACAATTTGATTTAATGAATAATGATCAAAGATTAAGAGATGAGCTAGATCTACTATTCGTGGTTAGAGAAGTAGCTTTTGTCTGAAATCAAGTTGTTAAAGCTAAAGCTCCATTGCGCTATAATATGAAGATCCAGCAAAGAAGATTCAATGTAGGAGACCTTGTCCTAAGGAAAGCATCAGTTGGGAATCGCTTCACGCATCAAGGAAAATTAGCACCGACGTGGAAAGGACCATATTGGGTAAATGAAGTCACATTAGAGGGAGCATATTTGTTGAAAACTTTAGGGGGAAGTATTTAAAAATAAATGAAATGTAAAGAACCTCCGTGTGTATTACAGCTAACCGGTGTCATAAGTCATACACTCTTTTATCCTACCAAGGTTTTACCCATAGGGTTTACTTGGGAGGTTTTTAATGAGGTATGCAGCCAGGGTGCTATTATATCAAATAAAATACAGATTTTTCTGAATATGTATGATGACATGTCTTCCAGCAATCATCCGAAGAACCTCGGAGTGGTCTAAGGACCCCAGTGTGGCTAAGATTCAATTAAACCCCGAAGTGGTCTAAGGACCCCAGTGTGGCTAAGGTTCAATTAAACCCCAGAGTGGTCTAAGAACCCCAGTGTGGCTAAGGTTCAATTAAACCCCAGAGTGGTCTAAGGACCCCAGAGCGGTTAAAGTCCAATTAAACCTTAGAGTGGTCTAAGGACCCCAGAGGGGTTAAAATTCAATTAAACCCCAGAGTGGTCTAAGGACCCCAGAGTGATTAAAATCCAGTTAAACCCCAAAGTGGTCTAAGGACCCCGGAGTGGTTCAAACTTGTTAAACGATTAAAAATAGAATAAATGAATAACATTTCTATACAAGCTTTAGATTTTAGACGTTATAGCAACAACATACGAAAAGTCAAGTAAAGACGATGTGAGCAAAATATCGATATCATTAATAAAGAAGGGCACTATGGCCAACATAATCAAAATTCAAAAACGGCGGAGCTTATCCCACCTACAAAGCAAAACATTGTAATCAAAAAGAGAGGGCAAAGCTCATCCTGCCTACAAAGCAAGACTAAATCAAGGGTCCACAAGGTCGGCGTCTTCCTCCTCCCTATTTGAGCCAGCGTGCTCATCTCCACCGTCACCTTCGGGAAGGGTGTCATCTTCTCCTTCCGCCAAAGGGGAAAATTTAAACGGCTCATCAGCAGAGATATAGGATTTCCCACTAACCTCGGTTACCAACTCCCCATTCCGAAATCTGTTAAAAAAGCTGATCCCGTTCAAGTTCAGCTGGGACCCTCGGTTGCGGTAGACAACTTGATGAACTGCATGGCTAAATGAATCCATAGCAACCCAGGCGAACCTAGTCATATCATTTTTATATTTATTTCGCTCATCTCGGACTGTAATGGATAAATCATCATTCTTTCTCTGAAGATCGGCCACCAATTTCTCCAAGTCGTCCACCTTAAGTTAGAGTCCTTCGTTCTTCTTCTTTAAATCGTCCCCGGAGTTCCGAAGACTTTGATTTTCTTCATTAAGGCTCTTAATCCTCTGGTGAGCCTTCCCACAGTCTTCAGAAAATCAGGAATTCCTTTTATTCAACCGCTCAATCTCCCTCTTCGGCCCATCAGTAGCAGCAGAGTAGATGGTGGAGAGAGTCTTGATGTTATACCATATGACGGTCTCAAGAGAAAACTCTAGGTCTTGGGGGTTCAATCCCTCTTTGAGACGCCATGGGAGTGTGAAGCCAACATTAGGAGGAATGATCTCCACAAGGAGATCCTCCAAGGCGTCCAAGCCGAAAATAGGGGTCGAGGCATCCGTCTCAGTTGGCTCCTCAGTGGCTATCCCCTTTCCCTTGTCAAGTACCTTCTGATCGGGGTCAACCTTGTGCTTCTTGGAGACGCTAGCCCCTTGCTTTTTTCTTTCCCCTTGGCAGGGCCGGTTTCAAGAGCCACTACCCCTCCAGGGGTTTGAAGGTTTGAAGCTTTATTCAGTTTGGGGGTGACATGGTTCTCCCCGGAGACATCAACTTTGGAGCCCTTTAAATGCTTCTGGAGTTCCTCCAAAGCATCCGTACTCATGTTCCCTAAAAAAAATCATGGTTAGTATAAAATCGGGGTGTCAAAAATCTTAAAAGGCAATAAGAGAAGAAGGTGAATACTGTAACACCCCCTTATATACACGAGATATATATGTATTCTTCTTGCTTTTTTAAAAAACAAACTTTTAGAAAGATATACATATTTATCACTCTTTATCTCGCGTATACAAGGACGCATATACATCTGATTTCCTTTGAATATTGAAAGTAAAAAAATGTCGTCTTTCCATATTTATCCATAATGACAAAAATAATTTATAGAAATCATAAATGATAAAAGATTTACAGTATTAAATCTGAATGATAAGGTTTATCAAAGTTTAACCTTCACCTTGTTACAATTATCCAACTTGATATTTTAATAAGGTAAACTAAAACTAAATTATACCTCTACTACGACTGTGACCAATCATTTCCTAGTTCTTGAACCATAAGGTTTTGGAATCCTACTCTTGTCATATCTCTTCACCTGATGAGACCCTTTTACCCTTTTGTAATTACATCTTTTAATCTTGAGCTGCTAGCTATACATCACATATATTTTGAACACAAATTCAAACAAGAAAGAGTGAGAAAAAGAATATAATATTTTACAGATAAGACATAAGCATAACGGTTTTTACAACCTAATAAAATAATATCATTCATAATCTCATACACAATTAATTATAAATGTAGGATTTTCATACGCATAACAATCATACTTTCCTTCACAACCATTCACACAGAATATCACAATCACATGTATAACATGTAATGCTTTTAATACTATCTCATTCAGTTTATGCATGTGGGCCCTTAACATTTTAGTTTGCACAGGGCCAACCAGGAGTTTACACTTTTCCATAATTCTGGATAATAATAACATAAATGCCTTTGTGGCATATGAACAACTCAACTGGCATGGAAACACTTAGAGACTAGTCAGATTGAGAAGGTTTTTATTATGAAAGTACTCGACACTAGGGAGCGACCCCAGGTCCCCTGAAGCACCTTTTCACACCCTCTCATCCCAAGGCTCGCAATTAAGCCTCCTCTAATGTATCCTCGGTTTCTATAATCCGTCTCCAGGAAACTTAAAGCTATAAAAATTTTCTTTAATTCAAGTATTAATTATCTCAACCTTTAATTTTCATAAAATAGCTTCTTTCTAATACTAGATTTTATTCTAGAGATTAAAAATAAATTTAATGAAAATAATTTCTAAGAATAAATAAAAGACTAAAATAATTATAAAATACTTTCTCTTAGAATAAAAATTTAAAGAGTAAGGTTAGAAAATTCTTACTGAGTTTTAACTTTCCGTTATGCTTGCTATATGCTCAAACTCCATATCACAAGGTCATTAATCACTCATCAATCACAACCAAATACTGTCAATCACAATTAAATATCATCACTCACAATCAAATATTGTTAATCACAATCAATTTATCAATCATAATCAAATCAAATAAATTACTTATCATTCGTAAATATTATAATTTAAAGTTTAATGGTTATTTAAGTTAATAACTTAATTTTAAGTCTTTATAGATCATTACTCGCACAGGTCTATGTAAATCCAAATAGGTCATAATAATCCAAGTCCTTGCATGGGTTTAGTTCGATCCATATAGGATATAAAAGTCTAAATCCTTGCATAGGTTTAGTCCAGTCCGTGTAAGTTATAATAATCCAGATCCATGATAGGTATTTCAGAATAAGTTACACAAGATACTAAATTTATTATTAATTTTAAGTTAAGAAGTTATTATTTTAAAATAATATTATTATTAAATTTAAAAGGAGTAGGGGACTCCTCCCATTATTCTTATATCTTTTCATATTATATTTTTATCCCACTCCCCCTTACCTTGAATTGTTGCCAAAAAAGAGTTTGTTTTGCGCCTCCGAGTTCTAGAAATATTAATATCATCTTATCTCAGTATAGGCATAAGATAAAAATAAAGATTACTACATAAAACAGAAATGGTAAATTTTAAATAGTGAATAGTAAATAGTAAAACATAAATAGTAACAGTGAATATTAAAATTTAAATAGTAAAACATGAATAGTAACAGTAAATAGTAAAACATGAATAGTAACGGTAAATAGTAAAACGTAAATAGTAATGGTAAATAGTAAAACGTGAATAGTAGAGGTAAATAGTAACAGTAAATAGTGATTTACTATTTGAACAGTGATTTACTATTTGAATAGTAATTTACTATTTGTAATAGTGATTTACTATTGACATAGTAATTTACTATTCATAATAGTAACTTAAAAGAATATTATATCTAGTATAATAATAGATTTCTAAAACGATATAAAAATAAACCTAAAAAGTATAAAAGAGAGTTATTCTTACCTTATGATTTTGGCAGAACCTCCTTCTAAAAATTTTATTTCTCTCTCTTACTCCTACCACTATCTTTCTAACACTGCTATATTAAGAAAATTTAATCTGAAAATGTGATTTCCTTCGTTATACGAAAATTTTTTACTATGCATTTCATTATTTTAATATAAAAGTACTATGTAATTTCTAAAATTTTCGTTTATGATTACTATGTAAGTTTGAAATTTCATTCATGCACAGTATTTTGCATAGTAAATGTCGGTTGAATTATTAAGTCAAATAGTAACTATTCACTCGGTATATTTTAAATATTCAAAATTAGTCCTTTTCAAAATTTAGCGATATTATATTAGTTCTCACTAATTTTATAATAAGTAATATAAAGTTTAAATTTTAAAAATCTAAAATTTTTTGTTAATAAAAATTTATTGGTATGTTTTTTATTTTTTTACGATTGGTAAAAATCAAGATTTTTCTCAAACCGATCATTTTTAGATAAGTCTACTTGAAATGGATTTTAGAAAATTTTCTTATAATTTAACTTCACTTTCTTATAAATATTTTTAATTTTAAGTAACTTTATATGAATTTAAAATGATTTAAAATATATTATTTTATTAAAATATTTCAAAATTTTCAAAAAATTCCAGAAAATCATAAATATTATGTAGATCAAAAAGTTCTAAAGAACCATAATCTAATTCCTTCAAAATTTTATTTTAAAATTCTAATAAGAGTTAAATCATAAATATGTAAAAACATAAATATAAAAACATAAAATAAAAGTTATGAATAATAAAGATATTCAAAATTCTTAATATAATTTCATTAATCAATGACTACTAATTAGGTCATTTTAAAATTCTCATTCAAAAGACATATGTATTTTTATTTTTTTATTATTATATTTTATTTTTTAAAACAAAATAATTAAATATAAATATCAAAATTTCATAAAAAATAATAATAATAAACTAATTAATAGTAAGTATTTCTCATTAAAGATATATTAATATATATTTTCGATTTGAGTCGAAAATAGGATGTTACAACTCTACTCCCCTAAAAGAAATTTCATCCTCGAAATTTAATATTGTTAATAGACCTTACCAAGGATAAACTAAGTGAACTATCCTAATATGTTTTCTAGTTTTATTGACAATTATGTATCTTTTTCTTGATGTTTCCACTTACTTTCTTTTAATCTTATCAGGTATTTTCTCCTCAACTCAAAAATATCACCTCTTAATTTTGTTAACCATACTCATCATAAAGTGATGGTTAACTATATATACCTCAATAATTACATTTCTTAATCCATTAAGACATTACTTAATATAGTCCTTACAACATATGAAAATGGACTGTTAAGAATTAATCACTGGATAACTAGTCGTTAGCAACTAGCCATTGGACTAGCCGTTTATGACCGTTGCTGACTCTCCTTTGCTTGCTTATAAATTTCCAATCCATTCTCACTTCCTATTACAACTTCAAGGTCTCCTAGTTTCTTTCTTCTATCTAATTTCTTCAATCTTTTTCCTCAAGTAATATTGTACTACTCGATGGCCAACCTTCCTAGAAGTGATGAAGAGTGAAGGCGAGATGGACTACAGTTCATGGTGACGAGTGCCTCACTTCTTATAATCGTTATGGTGATTTCTCTAGTTTAGGTATTTTATGTATTGCCAAAACTATTAGGCCTCTAACTACTATGATTCTCCGATAATTGTTAGAACATAAGTGGTCACTTATCGTTTAACTATGATGTACTAGATGTTCTACTTTATTTTCCTTAATGTAGTCATATATAATAAATTATCCTAGTGAGAAAAGATAAATATGTCTTAGTCCATGTTGTACTTGTTTATCTAGTTAAATCCTTATATTCTTTGTTTCATGACAACCCAGGGTATGTAATCATCTCTTATTGTCCTCTATAATGAATTAAATATTCCTTAACTAAGTGATTGCACATTCCATCATAATTGACTACAATCATTACATAGATCTGATAAATTTATTAATCTTAATAATCACAAGTCACTATGTTGACTTAAAAATACTCACTTAAATTTATTTTATTTTTTTTATGGTTAGCTATGATTTATGTAAATCACTTCATATCGGCTCCTTCTTGACCTTTGATTCTAGAATTTGTGAAATGCTTGAAGAAAAGTATTCAGGCTTAGAGGCCCCTTACATTGGGAAAAGCCTAAATTTTGCTCACTGGAATTACCTTGAGCACCATCTAGCAAAATTAGAGCCTCATATCCTTCAATCCAATTAGTCCCTTTATTCTGCCACTTGGATTTCTTCTTCTTCACGAGATCCTTCCTAAATTGGTGTTTCATTTTACCCTTAGAAGCAGGAGTGGTGTAAGGCTTTTGGTTAAGCACAATCGTCGTCTTTATTGATATGCTCACTATTCAAACCACAATGGTTTTAGGATTAACTTGGTTCTCTCCATCAGTTACCTTAAGGTTTTCCATTTCGTCCTCCTCACACATTTTCTTGAGGTATCATTCTCCATTTCAACTACAAAAGAACAGGTTATAAAGAGGGTTAACATATCAATTTTACTACAAATTTAGTTTTATTTTCTAGAAATCACACTAAGACAACCTTTGAAACATTAGTCTTATAAATAAAATAATGTTTTTTATTATAATCAAACCTTTTGGGGGGTTCTTAGAACCTCATATGTTCTTTCAGGACTTAATGAAAACATATTTTCATTATTCTAACAAATGTATTTCAAGATTGAATTGTTTCCACCAGTTCATCTTGTATTACTAATTAAGTCACGGTTCAATAGTTGAGATTATTCATACCACTTTCTTTGAATATCATGTTCTTATTTTTCCATTTTTATCAACCAAGCACATACTCTTTCATCTAAAACATATTTCCATGAATGTTGAAAAGATATGATGAAGATGGGATTTTCCCTCTATAGTACCTTTGTCATGTATTCTCAAATAGGGTGTAGGCTTTGGCTATATTTTTAAAACCATGATTTTAATGATATTTCAATTTTTTCATATATCAAGACTGGAGTAGAAAGAAAGATTAAAAAGCACATTGGGAAGCTCTGTGAGAGAATTGATAAATTTCACGAGAGACTTGAGAAAAGAGAAAGCAAGCCTAGAGAAAAAAATCAAAAGAGGATAACATTATCGTACCACCTTCCTATGGAAAGAGTGATGTCAAGACTTACTTAAAATGGAGAATTAAGGAAAATAAAAAAAAGAGAAAGAAAGAGAAAAGGAGTGGAAAAAGGATATTGAAAGGATAAAAAGTGAGATAAAGAGACTTTTTAAGGAGGTGTTGAAAAATAATGAGAAAAGAGATAAAAAAAAAGTTTTAAGTAAAATTCTCTATTCTCTCAATTATGTGAAGTTCTCATGGTTCTTGAGTAAGAACTAAGTTTTATCTTATCAAGGTTAGTTTTCTTGTGGCAATATAAACCAATCATCTTAAGAAAACTTGTGGCGATCAAGCCGATCTTATCAAGTTTACTAGTGGCAATCAACCTATGACTTATCACTCACATTCTCATTTATTTCTTAAATGTGACGTCAATATTCTTTTTTTACTAAAAAATATCCTTCTCATAAATTAAAATTCAAGGCAATCTGTTTCCATTTGTATCATTTGGTATCAAAGTTTCAGCTTCTTGATTTTCAGGTATGGCAAGAATATGTGATGATTTTCTTTTTCTTAATGATGATAAAAGGTTGTGTCTTATCGAAATAGAAATAATGATGAAAAACCATACCGAGAAGCTTTGTGAGAAAATTGATAGCTTTTATGTGAGACCTAAGAAAAGTAAAAGAAAGCCTAGAGAAAAAAGAATCAAAAGAGGATAAAATTATAATACCATCTTCCTATGGAGAGAGTTATCTCAAGACTTACTTAGAATGGAGAATAGAGAAAAAGAGATAAAAAGTGGAAAAATAGATTTTGTGATAATAAAAGCTTAGTGGTATTCATAAAATGGAGATTTATTTATTGGCATCCCACTCAAGCCTTTAAATAAGAACTTATTGTAATGAAAATGAATCAAGTTGAGTTTGAATCAAATTCTAGGTTTTCTCCTTTTAAGAGAGTTTCTCTTAAGTTCTTGAATGAATTAATCTTTAATCTTTCAAGAATTTTCATTCTTGTGATTATCTCTCTTGGCTTATCAATCTTTAATTGTGGCATCTTCCTTTCATGACTTATCACTCACCTTCTCATCTATTTTTTAAGTGCGACGTCAATACCCTTAGTTAAACTTTATCCCTTAAATTGAAATTCAAGGCAACCCCTTCCTTTTGCATTAGTATGCACCTTTAATTTGACAAAGAAGTCTTCTTTTTCATCAAGATTCAAAGCCCAAGTGTCTTATAAGTTTTTGTTCCTTTGGAAATTATCATGGTCATGCAAAAAATCAGCAAGCAAGTCTCATTTCCCAAACAAAGATATCTTTTCTCCACTCTGGATCTAATGTCATTTCCCTTCTCTTCATTCCTCACATTCATTGAACTTTCTTTTTTTTACGCAAGGATAAGCTTATCCTCACCATTTTTGATGATTTGGTGTTACTCTCATCTTTAATTTTCCTCGTGATTAGCTTGCTCAAGCATAAGGTATTGGCCTTTAATTTTCCTAGATCACGCCACCAAGAAGATAAAGAGAGGTAAATTTATCTATCACATATTTCAGAATGCGATAAAAAGACAATAAATAGATAAGTTTAAAATTACCGACTTTAGTCAACATAGTTAGACTACGAAGGACATGTACTTTTTCATCTAGAGAGACAATCTCCTTGAAACTTTATTCACCACCAGATTCCATGTTGCACACCTCCTAGCACAAGTACTGATCAAGATGCCCAAGTATAAGAAAGGCTATTTCTAATTTTTTATAGTTCAATATTTTTCTAACAACAATTTATGTCCTCCGTTGAAAACCTCAAACTAGTCATTCAACTTTTTAAAATAATTGACTATGAGACCTGAAGATAATTTGACTAACCTAAGGATGCATTTCAAGGTGAATTTTTTTTATGTAGATATGTTCCCCACGAATATAGGATCATTTATGACCTGCAAGGATGATAATCTGATTACTTCCCTCCACATGACCTTTGAATCTAGTTTTTGTGATGCATTTGTGATGAGACCATTAAGCCTCTCTATTGAGATAAAATATAGGAAGGAAGTAAACAGATCTTCTTGCCTTAGACCTTTAAACACCTAGAATTGGTCGATTGGTGAACCGTTAACCATAATGTAGATAGATACCGAAGAAAGGCACCCTAAATCCAATCCTTCCATTTATAATTGAAGCCAAGTTTATCCATCATGTAGAACAAGTATTCCAACCTAACGCGGTTGTAAGCTTTTTCAAAGTCAAATTTGAAAAGCATACGACTTTATTTCCCTCATTTAGCATTGCTCACCACCTCATTTATAATCACAACTTCATCTAGGATGTTTCTCCATGCTAAGAAATAGAATTGGGTAGGAGAGATAAAGTTGACCAGCACCCTTGTATTTTCGTTTTCAAGAATTTTAGAGATAACTTTGTTTATATTCGCCGCAGTTTTGCAAGTTGTCATCTTTTGGCACCAAGGTGATGAAATACACATCTCCCCCTTCAAAATTTAATCGTTAATGAAGAATTCATCCATTAAATCAAGCACATTCTTCTCCATTAATGGCCATATCTCTTTTATGTAACAGAAATTGAATTTTTTCAGACCCTGACATTTATATTCTCCACAAGCCCACATAACTCTTTTAAATTCTTCCTTGGTGAATCTATCGGAGATGCTGTTAGAAACAAATGATAGTACTTTTTTGAATTTTTTTGAAAGAGACATCGTACATTATAGATCTCCTCCAAGGTACCTCTTTGAACTTTTCTTTAAAGTACATTAAACTTTACAATTCCCCCCTAAGTTTTCAACTCTAAAACATGATTTTGTTTTAGATATTAAACTTTACAATCAAATAACATGCATCCAACCAAGTTTCAAATTATTATTCCTCTACTCATATGAGGATTTACCTTAGTTGGGGATCTTTTCCTTAAGATCCCTATTCTCTTTCTCATATGAGGATTACGTCCCTTGACAATGACTAACTTGGAAGGATAAGTAAGGGCGAGTCACTCTTGACTCTTTAGTCAAATATGTGTTGCCTATACAAATGTTAGTAGCCAAACCACATGTACCATAAACCCAACCTAGAAACCTATTGTCATCCACCTAGACACATATACTAATTTTGGTGGCCTGATCGACCTCTTCATATGGTCCAGTAACCTATTGTAATCGCCCCTAGAAAGCATCTTGTATAATATAAAAAGGTTTAGAAGTTTTGACAATGAATATTTTGAAAGTTATAACTAAAATTGAAAGCATCTTATCCAGCAACCTTCCCAAGTATGTCACTCAAGCGATGCGTTCCAACAACATTAGAGGCTTTCTTCATCTTTCCCAAATGAACCTCGTCAAAGGTAGAAGAGTCCCGCGAACAGACTATAAAAATTAGAACTTTTTCTATATGATGATTAAACAACTTATATTTAACATATAACAATTTTGAAATAACATATACCAACCTCATATTCTACCAAAGAGTCTTAACATGAGTGAATAATAAGTCCAGGTGCAGATGTCCCATGTATAGGTCAAAACACAAATCTTGTCTAGTTCGGGCTAGTGGCTCTGTAACAGCAAGTTCCTTTTATCCATTAATAATCAGAAGGCTTATGCGTTTGTGCAACTCCCTAGGTGGTACAATCCTTGTGGAACCACTACCTCATCATCCTTTTCATTGGTGTTCGCTCTCCCGGTGATTGCAGTCACAACCAACCATATGCTAATACATCTAACATTAAACAAATAAAAAAAACAATTCTTGATCAATTTTGAAGCCACCTCTACTTCATTTTGCTTGTGAAGGTATTCCACAATATTAGCAAGTTGTTACTCGATAATGAGCTTAAACACGTCAAAGTTATCAGTTAATTCCATTAGGGTAGTTGTTCCACTAACCATATCATGTTGCTTTTTTTTTCACTTCTTTGGCTTAGTAAACATAGTTGTTAGGTTTGAAGTTAAACTTGTACATGTTAAATTTAACATCATTTTTACTCAAGAAGTACATTCATTTATATCTCATACATACATATTATACCACCATATAAAAAATAACACGGTTGTTCCATAACTTTATTAAGAAACTCACTAACCCTTCATACAAACTCATAACAAAATATATCATAGATCCAAAATAGTTCATGATAAGATTTGCACTACCAACACACTACTCAGTTACAACATATATAGCATTATTCGAACTTGCACAACAAATATTAAATTTCTAAATTTTAATTTTCTATTCTTAAATTTATAAATTCTAAATTACTAATGTTTTAATTTCTCAAATTTAAATTTCTAAATCTCAAATTTCTAAATTTTAAATTTCAATATTTGAATATTATATTTAAATTACTAAATTTTGAATTTATATATTTTAAATTTTTGAATTACTAAATTTTAAATTTCAAAAATAAAATATATAAATTTATAAATTTTAAGTTTTGTAATTTTAAAATTTCTCAAATTGAAATTTCTAAATTTCTAAATTTCTAAATTTCTAAATTTCTAAATATTAAATTTATAAACTTCTAAATTTAAATTTCTATATTTAAATAACTAATAAATTTCTTATTATTAAATTTTTTAAACTCTAAATTTTCAAGTTCTTTCTACATTTTAAATTTATAGATTTTAAATAATTAAACCAAATTTATATGCCAAGTCTTAAAAAACATTAGGTAGACATAATATGAACAATGCAAATTCTAACATAATACAACATAAATCAACATGTTTCACTATATCCTAGTGTAAATTATCTATCCTAGTAATCACTTACAAGCATTATAATTAAAATCATAAAACTTAGAGAAGTAAAAATGCCACTAACCTTAAAAAAATAAAAAATAATCGTTTTAAACACTGAAGTTTTTGTTTATAAGCATAATAGTATCAACAATTTGACAAATAATGGACTCCACATGTCAAAATCCGTAAATGGAGGTTTGAGAATTAATTTAAGAAAACTTAAGCATAATTTATGAAGTGGGGGAGACAAGTTAGGCATTGGTTAGAGTTGTCAAAATAAGTCCACTTGGTCTACACTAGTTGGCACACCATAATAAGTTAGAGTTCTTTACGAAGCAACCCAACCTGATTCGCTTTTAAAGTAGGCAATTTTTAAAACCTGACTCAACTCACTAACCCACTAAGTTAGTTCTTAGGAGGCTCACTTACTTGAAAAAAGTTAACCATTAACTAACATAGAAAATTCAAAATTTTAAATTTTAAAAATAGAATAAAAATTTTGTTTTGACCTTTTCAATTTTTTTCTTGTTAAATGTGTTATTTAAAAAAATAATGTATAACTTGTAAGCCAACATGATGGGTTGGTAGGTTGAGCCTGATACAAAATAGGCCTATCTTTTTTTGGGGTTGTTTTTTTAGAACCCTGTTTAACACTACAAGAATTCAAGTTTTTTATGTAGGGTTCCCTACGTGTTAGTTTTTAATTTTAGGTTCTTTTCCATGTGAATTTCACCTTTGATTTGATGCTAAAATGTTTAATTGATGTGATTTGAAGTCCTTATTTTGATCTTTTTGAAGCAATGTCCTAATTGGCAACTCACTAGTTTATTTGGGTAGTTTTTTTTATTGAGTTTTGACAATTTGAAAAGGCTAGAAGGAGAGAAAAAAAGAAGGAGATTCATTTTTGCTCAACTTCAACCCAGTAACTTTAATTTTGTTATTACTGCTTCGTTTATCGTTGGACCGGGATGAAATTTTAATATCATATTCCTAACATTTAGCACTTTATTTTAAACGATTGTATCCTTTTTTGAAGTTGCATATGTGTTGGACCCAAATATAATGTTGCAGAAAACTTGTTAACTTCGTGTTACTGTTGGGTCTTTTAATTGGCAAGCGCACCAATCGTTGGTAGTTTTCAAAATTTAGATATCATTCCATTGGGATTGAAAGTCCAATAATTACAGTAATTTTCTAGTTACTATGGTAAATTTATCGAAACCTATTCACAAAAGAATAATTTATATACAATTTATACAATATTCATAAGATTGCATAGCTGAGTTGTTCATGTGATAAAAAGAAAATAACAACTTATCTAAAAAGTTGAGTTGCAATTTAAAATAGCTAAGATACTTGAGGATAAAACACAAATAAACAAATTATGTCGGAATTTGGATCCCTAATCTAGAATAACAATGGAGGAACTCAAGACATGCATATTTAATCATCAAGTTCATGTCATTGCAGCTTAAAATCATTATAACCGATCCCTCGTGATATAAATTCTAAGTATTCACCGCAAAGTTCGATCCCTCGTGAGCTTTCTCAGTAAAAACTTGTATTAAGTCCTGACCTTATGGCAACAATAATCACCAATTCTATCCCTAGTAATTGGCATATTAAGGGTATTCCAACTTTTACTTTTATTAAAACTTGATAAGGCATGAATAATCATTCTCCCGTTTGACATTCACACTAATAAAACAAGTTTCAATACGCATGAATAATCATTCTCCCGTTTGACGTTCATACTAATAAAAGATTAAAATACTAACATGCACTTGAATCATAAACATGCAGAGATCAAATTCACAACATCATACTTAATAGACTAGTTCACCAATTCCAACATAGACAGATTAGTTACACATGGCGAAAGTAAAAACAACACTTACAGTGATTGATATTACAAAGGCGATGGAAACTTCACGGTACAACGATCACAATACTACACAACACTCTCAAGTTTCTAGAAAACTATTCTAGAACTACAAACTCATAAAAGAACCACTCAAACACGAGTGTATAAGAGAAGAAGAGAACTCAGAATGTGAGATGGGGATGCTTAGAAGTGTGGAGAATGGCTTTATTTATAGGGCTGAGGAAGGGTATTGACGCTACGTGCCAGCCTGACGCTACGCGTCAGGTCCCTGACTCAGCCTCCATTAATCAGATCGAAGTGGCCATTATTGTATAATTATTTTAATTAATCATGCCCAGACAGATGTTCCTTGTCCCCCAATTCGGTTTGGACACTTGTGGGTAGTGGAGGGGTCATTGACTGAGTGCTTGACCACCTGTCAGTGGTGTCCACATAGCTCCTAACGCTACGCGTGGGTGTGACGCGTAGCGTCAACATCAGAAGTTCCCACGCTACGCGTGGTGTTGATGCTACGCGTCAGCTCTCCAGTTCTTCAATTTTTCTCTTTAAATTCTTCACATTTTTACTGCAAAACTAGACAAAATTGATCAAGGGCAGATTATTTCCAACAACATCCATTTATTGAATTTAAAACCTAAATTTCTAACAAATTCACCAAATTCTTATTCTTTTTATAAATTTTTTATTAAAGATTTTATTGCAAATTTGAGGACTAACAATATGGAATCATGTTTCCCTAACAATCAGTCCTGTTGTTAAGGTAAACGAGCTAAAAAATGGACATTTCACCCCATCAAGTAAGCTACTTATTAAGGTGAGATTTATGTAGCAAGGCTCACTTAAAAACTCTAAAACATATTTTTGGGAGGATCTTTCACTTGGAGAGAGAACTGCGGGGAATTTTAAAGCCTTAAAGCTATTAGAAGATGTTAGGGAGCTACTCTTCTAGGGTTTCTTTGTTTCTTTCTTGTGTTTTGGTTATTTTAGGGTTACCATTATGGAAATATGTGGCTAAACCCCTTTTTTGTTAGGATTGGACAAACTTATTTCTATTTATGACTTTATAGTGAATATTTACGCATGTTTATGCATGTACATCATGTTCGCGTTTCATTTCTCAGTTTCTAATGCTTATTTGTATTCAGGGTAATGTTATTTGTGTGTTTTTGGTTTACTGGGTAGATTTTAGGGATGAAATGCCAATTAGATTCTTTGTCTAGGGATAGAGTCAATTCTAATAGTTGTTAAAGTATTTTCTTAATGTAAATCCTAGCATTGAATTATCAAGGGATAGAGATTTAATGTTAGCGTTAAGAATCTATTAACTAAGGGATTAGGTTTAGTGATTTTTATACATATTGACTTGATTAGATGTGTAACCTTACATAATAGGATTTCAAATGAGTAAATAGAATAAGGAAGTCTATCCTAACATTTTTTATCAATCATTTTATTTGTTTCTATCACTTTTAGCTTGTTAAAGTTGATAATCTTCAACCAACAGTTAATGAATCAATTTTTGAACATAATGTATATAGATTCTTAGTGATTTATGTGTAATTATTGTTTTATTATTGAATATCTCGTAAGTCTCCATGGATTCAAAAACTTTTAAATACTTATGAAAACTATTGTAAATTTGGTACACTTCCCTAAGGACCAATAAGTTTTTGGCATCGTTGTCGGGGACTTATGTTCAAATATTCAGCAATAGGTAATTGTTTACGTGTTTTGTCATTATCTTGTTTATGGTTTTTATTTTAGTTTTTGTTTGATTCATTTTATTGTTTTGTTTATTTGGGGCTTGTTGCACTAACTTTCTCTTATGGTCTATGTTTGTATGTGAGGTATTGTTCCTCTTGATCAATTGTTGTTTGATTCGAAGATTGAGTAGACAACCAAAAGGAATAAAGTCTAGGTGAATTCAACAAGAACAAGCCTAAGTTAGGGAGTAACAAGCCATTACTTGTACTTCTTTATCATCTAATCCTCCACCACCCCCTCTGATGACTGATAGATTGAGGTGTACTCTAGTGGTAAATATTATGATCCAGGGGCTCACCTATGTGTCAGTATTTTCAAAGCTAATAAATTATTGAAGCCTTTAAGATCAAGTCCAATTTATTGGATTGGATAGAGAAGGTCTATATGCTCATCTTCAATCCTTCTATGAACTCTACATCACCATGAGCTTCATCATTGAGCAAGAAGAAATGGTGTACATAAGGTTTTTTCTTTTTTCTTTATTGGGAAGAGCTAAGGATTGGCTAAAAACTTGCTCAAGGTAGTGTATTAACACATGGAAAAAGGTGTGGAAAAATTCTTAAAAAGATTATTCTCTCCCTCTAAGTACATTGATGTAAAATAAGCAATTACCTCATTCTCTCAACAAGAACGTGAGTCATTAGGAGAATATTGAGAGCATTATAAAGCCCTTAATCAAGAAACATAAGTGCATACCTTTTCTGGTTTCGAGAGACCAAACTAGAGTCATTTTAGATGCCTCTATTAAGGGTTCTATAATGGGAAAGACTATGGATGAAGTCATCATTATTATAAAGGTCATGGAGGCTAGTGATCTCCAACATAGGAGTGAGAAGGGTCCAATTTAAAAAAAGTTAGGATCTTAAGGTTGAGTGCCAATGATACAATACTTGCTCAAAACAATATTCTCACTTAACAGATGGATGCCTTGAATAAGGCCAAACTTCAAGTAGCGTAAGTCACCTACCTTGAATAAATGATGCAATGTAATTTCTATAGGAGAAACCACCCCAATGGTTATTGCATAGTTAAGGATGTGGCCCTTGAGCAAGTAAACTAAATGGGAGGCTAATGGAGACCTCGAAGTGGTTATCCCTCTAACAATTCCAACTTTCATTAAGGTTTGAGAGGGAGCAACCAAGGCTAAGGGTTGAATAATCATAGAGCTGGTCCACCAAAGGCCAACACCATAGTACCAACCTCAACAACAATCTCAGCAACCACTCAATAGGTTGAAAGACATGTTCACCCAGTTCATGGGTCAAGTGATGAAAAATAAAAAAACATTAATGCCTCCATTAAGAACATAAAGATTCAAGTTAGTCAACTGGCCTAACAAATTGCTCGGAAATAAAAGCTGAAGTCTCTTACTCAACCGGAGGGAAATCCTAAGAAGCACTGCAATGCTATTGTTACTCAAAGTGGCAAGTTACTTGATGATGTTGTTGAGAAAGATAAGAGTAAGGATGAAAAGAAAAAGAAAGAGAATGAAAAAAGATAAACATAAGAAAAGAAAGAAAAATAGTGGAAAGGATGGGGAAGAAGAAAAGAAAAGGAATAAAAGTAAGGAGGAGAAAAATAAAAGTGAAAAGAAGATGGATGGAAAAGAAAAAGAAAGAAAAAGAAAAAAGTTTGATCTTGAACAGGTGCCCAAGAAGCTATTATACACTCCTAGCCTTTCCAAAAAGGCCAAGAAAGATCAATTTCAATGTTTCATGGAGATCTTAAGTGGCTTAAACGTCATCATTATCTTTATAGAGGCCCTAGAGCACATCCATAGCTACATATGATTCATGAATGAGTTTTTGACAAAAACATAAAGTATGCTATAAAGAAGTATGCTAGTGTGGAGGTGAGGTGTAATACTCTATTGAAAGGGCTTATGCATGAAAAGTCTATAGACTTGGGTAGTTTTCCCTTCCCATTTCCTTAGGTGTCCTAAAAATCCATAACGCACATTGAGTTCTCACCAACCATAATGAAGCTCCAACTAGCTAATCACTCAATCAAACAACCTTCTAAGGGTTGTGAAGGATGTCAAAGTGGAAGTATGCTCTAGCACCGTCCAACTAAGGGACATTAAAGTAAGTTCTCATTGAGAGACAACCTAATTTTCTAATCCTTGTTTCTAATTTGACTTGTTATTGATGTAGTAAGTAGGATTATGTTGTGGATCATTGCATGACTTATGATATTGTGTCAATATGGTAGTTGATATGTGTGTAACTAACTTTTACGTGAATTGTAGTTATTGTATATGGTAGATTATATTTATGAAAGTTTATGGATGTGATTTATTTACATACATGTGTAAGGATCAAAATTATGCAAGGTGTTGTTTGTAGAAAATATATGTTTTGAATGTAGCTAGTTTGTTTTAGAATATGTTAAAATGGAAGTGTAATTTATATGTGGATACATTTTAAATGTAATTATTAGCTTTGATGTGTTGAATCCATTGCAATTGATCTATGTATAAGGTTGATATAAAATTTAAGGTCATTGCAAATAGTTTGTTTATTGATTAAACATTTATTAATGTTGCATTGTGTTTGTGTAATGCATCTTAGCCTTTGCTTATGTAATTATAAGGTATAGTGTCTGTGGTTTTCAATGAAGTATTATGATTGTTAATATTTTCTTGTGGAAGTCTATTTTTGTTTGTGTTAGATTGGGTTGATTTTCTTGCCGTCATCATATTTATTACGCTAAATACACCTTTTGGTCCCCTATCTCTTAAGTTATTTCTAGATTGCCCCCTATTATTTTTTTAATTCAAAGTGGTCCCCTAACTTTTTAAAAAGGTATCAATTTTGTCCTTCCATCAAGTCAGAGATAACGTCATCTATGACATTTACTTACATGGACAAGGATTTTGACATGTATGCCATGTGTCATTTTTTTATTTATTGTGGTGGCATTGGCAAAACGAGCATTTTGAGGAAAGGGATAAAAGGTTATTCAAATTGGTCCCATCGTCTTCTTCCTTTTGTTGTTACGTGTTTGAAGGGTGACCTATGGTACAAGCAAAGCGTAGTTCCGACGAAATAGCCAGATAATTCTTGGTTGTGTCCTCTTGTTTGACAGTGTAGTTAAGTCCTCTAATCCTTTGTCTCCTTCATTTTTTAGTTTGAATGTCATTATTTTTGGCTTGCATGGTGGTCAGTGCGTGTTAATATGTATTTAGTCTTGGTTTAGAGGGAAAATACTTTTGTCAGGGAATAGTATGGGGTTTACGCTTCATAAATTTTGAACCATTTTTGGCATTTACTGATTTAGTATAGTTTGTGTTAGACATTGTAGGATGAATCCTCGTTTCAAGTTGGAGAATTTTTATGTTGGGTCTTTTATTGAAGAAAATGGAAAGAAGTTTGGGTATAGTGGTATCGACTCTGAATAGGATATCAATGAGGACAGATGGAGTTATTTTAAAGTTATGGGAATAATAAAGGACATAGGGTACGTGAATGTTGAAGAGTTATGGGACAAGATCGGAGAAAGAGTTTGATATTGGTCTAAAGCAATTGGTGGACGATAAAGGTTGTTTAGAGATAGAAAAGATTACACACTCTCAGGGGAAGGTTAAGATGTTTGTTGTACACGCTCTTGATTTTCCAGAGGTTGTTTTAGACCTAACTGGACCAGAGAAAACAAATAATCTTGATGTTGATGTTGATGAACAACATGATAAAGGTGTCGAGGATAAAGGTGATGAGCCACATGATAAAGGTGATGAAGGTAAGGGTGATGAAATTGATGCTGAGGTAGTTGTAGATGATATTAGAATAGAAGATGGTGATGATAGTGCAATATGGAAATTCATTTCCATGATTTGGATGATGAAGGGGTGGATCAAAAGGATATGATCAATGTTGAGGCACATGTTGAAGTCACTGATGAGGTGATGGATCAAGAGGATATGATGCCTAAAAATATAGAGGTGATAGATCAAGAGGATATAGTAGGTGATGGTGGAGGTGGTACTGGCACTAATGAGCCAACTGCACAGGCTGTTGAAAAAAAGAAATGGCAGAGGAAAAAAATCCAAGAACTGTTAACCCAGGAACCTACATGAAAGGTACTAGTGCTAGAAGGGGTAAGAAGTCCAGTTGTCAAAAAACACAAGAAAATATAAAGAGGTGGTATCTGACATTGATGAAGATTCTGAGGAGCTACATAGTGGTAGCTCAGAATATAGTAAAGGTGAAAGTTACCTAACTTTCAAGATGCCAACAAACATGGAGGGTTATCATTAAGAGAAAGATACTCTATTCTTGACTAAGGAGCAATTCAAAGAAGTTGTTATTGCATATGCCATTACAAATGGTAAGGATTTGAGGTTTGAAAAAAATGATAAAAAAATGTGAGAGTTAGGTTTGTTGAAGGGTGTGAGTTTTATGCCTACTGTAGGAAGCTGTCAGGTGAGGATACATGGTAGTTAAAGACCATTATTGACAGTCATACATGTGGAAGGCAGCATAGGATCAAATTTTTGAGTTCAAAATGGCTTTCTAAAAAATTGGTCAGTGGTGTGAAGAAGAACCCAAAGTTAAAACTTTCATATATATGCAACAGAACTCAAGAGAATTGGCATGCAAAAGTAAGCAAGTCAAAGGCTTACAAGGATAAAAAAACTATAATAGGGATTGTTGATGGTGACTTCACTGAGCAGTACACAGAGCTGTGGGACTATTGCACTACTTTAATTACTTAACTCCAACCCTGGTTCAACTGTGAAGTTGAATGTACAACCAGTTGCAACAGCAAGCACAGCCACTGATGAACTAGTTGCAACATCTTTTCATAGGATATATGTTTGTCTGAAAGGGAACAAGGACAGCTTCAAGCATTATAAAAAGATCATCAGGTTAGATGGATACTTTCTTAAAGGGCCTTTTGGTGAGCAACTTCTAAGTATAGTTGGTAGACTCAAACGATCAGATGCTACCAATTGTTGTTGGGGTGGTGGAGTGTGAAAACATAGAGTCTTAGAGGTGGTTTTTGGAGTTACTTGTTGGCGATTTAGGTGGCTCCCAGGTCTGTAGTGGCATCACATTTATATCTGACCAACAAAAGGTATGTACAATTTGGTCTACACTGCATTGGATTAAGATATGTTTCTGAACTATGCATTCTGATTTGTCATGGTAAACTGTTATGAGCAATGATCTAGCTTAGTGAATCTATGCGTTCTCATTGGTTGAAGATTTAGCTTAGTGAATTTGTGCATTCTGTTGATGTGTAGTGTTTATTATATTGATTTGGTTTAGTGATTTCTAGTTTAGTGAAGTGTGCATGTTGGTTACTAATTTGAACTGTGCATGTATGCATGTTGGTTACTAATTTAATGAATGAAGTTTACTGATTTGAAGTGTGCATATTGGTTACTGATTTAGTGAATAAAGTTTACTGATTTGAATTATGCATATGTGCATGTTGATTACTGATTTGTTCCTGATTTGATTCAAAGAATGAGTTTTGGTGCATACTCTATTTTGTGCAAAATAACTGATTATGCAATATAGGAAACCGTATTCTATGTAAAGTGATTAGACCATACCTGATTTGTGCAATATGATTGTGCATTGGACCTGATTTGTGCAATTCGAATGTGTTGTGCCATACTCTATACAGAGTATGGTTTGTGCATTGGACCTGATTTTGTGCAACATGATTGCATGGTGATTGTGATTTGTGCAATGGACCTAGTTTGTGTAATATGACTGTGTTATGATTGTGATTTTTACATTGGACCTGATTTGTCAAATATACCTGACCACATGCAGTATACCATAACTGATTCTACAATATAGCTCACCACATGCAATATACCATAACTGATTCTACAACATAGCTCACCATGTTCTGTTTCATTCTTAATTTGGTTTCAAATTAGTCCCTCATGTTCTATTACTTTATTGTTTTAGTTTCAAACTAGTCCATGATGTTTCAAGACTTCATTGATTTGGTTTTAAATTGGTCCCTGATGTTTCATTTGGATATTTTACGGTCTGTTACATGCCTTGGAAGAGCTCATACTTGGTGTTAACCAGAGGTTTTGCGTTAGGTTTTGCGTTAGGCATTTGTACAATAACTTCAGAAAAAAACATCCAGGAAAACAACTCAAAGACTTACTGTCAAAGGCAGCAACGTCAACTTACACTAAGGCATGGGAGAAAACAATGCTAGAGATAAAGGAAGTCAATGAGAATGCCTACAAGGACTTTATCAAAGTACCTCCCAGACACTGAAGCAAGTTAAAGTTTTCATTTGCACCCAATAGTGATGTATTGGTGAATAATATGTCTGAAACATTTAATTCAGTCATCATTGAAGCCAGGAGGAAGCCCATCATTACTATGCTAGAGACGATTAAGACTTATATGATGGAACGATGAGCCAACAATAGGACAAAATTGCACAAGTTCACTGATGATATCCTTCCAAGGATAAAACAAAAGGTTGATAAAACTAAATCCAATATAAACATGTTCTAAGTTAGGTTAGTTTTGGTCCATCATTTATGCATGTTGTTTACATTTTCTAGGATGCTAACCACATTAACCATGATGTTCATGATTTTGCAGGTGGTCAGGGGATACTATATATGAGGTTAACCACATTCACCATGTTGAGAAGTTCATTATAGCTTTGAAGGCTAGGGAATGTAATTGCAGGAGGTGGATGTTAACAGGAATACCATAAGAATACTACCACAACCGCAACCAAAAGAAAACATGCCACTTCTGCTTGTACAGACCCAGTCCAACAAAGGAAAAAGTTAAGACCAGGGCCAAAAAACATTTGAAGCATCATCCCTTTGTATGATGGAACAATATTGCTTTTTGTTCACCATGTTTTCTTTTATCTTATGTCTTTCTATGATGGAACAATATTGTAATTTCTGTTTTGTTCTCTTTTGATAATGTTTAAACATGGTAAACACCTTTTTATTTTCAATGGTAGAGAGCATATTATAATATTATTTCTATTTTCACTGATGGTATATATACTATTTTTATCTCAAATTAACAACTCAAATTGAAGTGCTCAAATTAACAATTCAAAGCTCAAATCTCAAAAAAACAGCTTAAATTCACAACTAAAGTGAATATTTGAAATTAACAATCCAAGTTTACAACTCAAACTAACATCTTACAATAAACACTAAAAGTAAGAACTAAAAGTAACAACTAGACTCCACAACCTAAACTTAACCAAACTACAATATTCTACTGTGACCAACATAGAAATATCACAAACACATTACATAAGGCCAATAACACACAAAAATAATACATCCACTTGTTCCATTTTGTTGATTCCTTAAGAGATTTCTACAATGCGATTATTTTTTCCTTTGTCTGATAATCAATAGATCCTTCTCAGCTTCAATAACATTTGTGACCCTTGGAAGAAATTACAACTCTCATCACCTGCTACACCCTACAAAAACACCATTGACAACGTATTACACACTGAAAATCACATCAACTTTTCTTCCAAGTAAAAAACTGAAGTAATAATCATGAAATAAATTTACATGATACTTCCTACACTCCCAAAATTGTATTCCATAATTGATCATTGTTCTTGAGGTTTGAAGCACTACTTTATGGTGCCCAATGCATTGACAATAAGGAGAAATCGCACACGTTGAGTTGCTTCCATTGTTGAACACAAAACCACCTGAGTTAGCCATGAGGGAGAATTGTAATTTGGAGGTCATATTCTTGAAGTTTTCAACCAATTTCAACGCCAACATATGAACCCTAGAGCTTCAATGGGGGCTTTAATGAAGGATGGAGGAAATCTTCCATAACTTTATGTTGCCAACGTCTCCAAGCCACGTTAGATCAATCTCAAACGATGTTAGCTCTGACTTGACGGAAGGACCAAATTGACACCTTTTTAAAAAGTTAGGGGAGAACTTTGAATTAAAAAATGATAGGGGACCAATCTATGAATAACTTAAGTGATAAAGGACTAAAAGGTGTATTTATCCTATTTATTTGTATAATGATGTTATGGATGATTACTTGGTAGAGAAATTGAGTGTTGAGAACTCAAAAAGGCCAAAATTAGGTTAAGTGTCAGGGTATGGTCGCCCTGATGAGAACTTGTCACCTTAACAACCATCTTTCGTAAAATATACATGATCCATTGGCTACTAGTCACCTCGACAACACCCTCGCTTGTTACGGGTGGCATATCAATTTTTTCTACAAAACTTTATGATGTCACAATCACCCCAATGACAAATAAACACGCATTCATATTTCAAAAAAAATATTTTCTTTTATGCTTTTGTCCTTTTTATGTATTTATTATTTATTATTTATTATTTCATCTTAGTTTTTTCTTCCTTTTATCTTTTCTTTTGTTAATAACCTATTTTTTACTTAGGTTTCTAAGCCTAGGGATAAGCCTGTTTTTTCAGAGGGGGTGGAGTTGCACATGCGCACATAGAAGAGAACCTTGAGATGACTTCAGGACCTTTCTAGTCTTTTGCTTTCTGTTTTATTTCTTTCTAGTCTAGTTTAACTACTTTGTAGATTTGATGTTGGTAGCTTAGTGTAAATTTATTTTCTGTAATTTCGTTCTTTTTAAGACCCAATTGATTTTTTGGGATCTAAAAGCTTAAACTTCACCTATTTTTTAAATCCTAAGTTGGGATTTCTTAAATGAGAGGCACGATTCAGTGTTTAAGAAAAAAATTGGTTGTTGATACTTTGCATAGTTATATTAGGATTCTTGAGGATCTTTCTTTCTTGTGTTGATAATCAAGTTAACTTTGTTGAACTAGGTGAACTGTAAGTACCTTATTTATTTAAGTGTCAACTCGGTTATTACGGTTAGCTTTGATTGGATCTCTATATTGTTGCCATGCTTAGGATTTAAGGAAATAAACAAGGAAACTTTTTCTGTTGTGCATTATGTGAACCTATGGCCAAATTGATTACCTTGTGTTTATATCCTTTACAAGTCACTTTAAGCTTTAGGAATGTTTTCTTCAAATTGACTCATTCCTGTATATAAAAGAAAAACAAAATTTTCCCCTCTACCTAATTAATAAAAGAGCATTTCATGTAAAATGAATGCAATTTTGAGTACTTTGTTTTTTTAAAGAAGGAGTGAGTTAGGAAACTTAGTTCTTTTCTCATTGCTTTATGTCAAAAGTGTGAATTCAAAATTAAATTAAAAAGAAGAAAAAAATGTGTCAAAAAGATAAAAATAAAATAAAAAGAGACAAAGAAAATAAAAAAGTCGGGAGTTAATAAAAAATGGAAATGAGTTTGATGCAAGAAAAATACCAATGAGTTGAATTTGTGCATATGCATTAAAGTTGTCACCTGAAATGCTATTTTTTACACTAGGTGTTTTTGTAATTCAAAAATACCATGATTTCTTATATCAGTGCCTTATTACAACCCGTGAAAGATCTTGTGATCCTTGTTATTTTTGAGTGGTAATGATTGATGAGATGAAAATTAAAATTGGCTTAGCTTGAATCTATATTGATTAAGAAAAATAGTAGTCCTTTGCGATGTTTGTTTAGTGATACACAGAGGCATGACCTTTGAAGCTTATTTGACTATTGTCATTTGCTTGTGGTGAATCTTGGTTCTAAACTTTTCATGCACTTGTATCAATTTCTTTTCACTTTGGATTGTAACATGTTCCCACCTATGTTGAACATTCCTAATTTATGTACATATTCCATTTTGAAAAGCTTATGGATCTTTTGCATCATTCTATGTTATGCTTGTTGTACCCATTTTCACCTCTTGTTTTACATTGTGGATTTTTCTTAAGGACAAGTAAAGTGCTAAGTTAGGAGTAGTTGTTAGTTGTCAATTTTAGGTTGATTTGCATGTGAATTTCACCTTTGATTTGATGCTAAAATGTTCAATTAATGTGATTTAAAGCCCTCATTTTCATCTTTTTAAAGTTGTGTCCTAATTAGCAACTCACTAGTTGATTTGAGTATTTTTTATGTGTTTTGATAGGTTGAAAATGTCAAAAGGAGAGAAAAGAGAAGGAGCTTCATTTTTATTCAACTCCAAACTAACACTTTTAATTTTGCTATTGTCACTTTGTTCACCGTTGGATCGGGCTAAAATTTTGATGTCATGTTCCCAACATTTAGCACTTCATTTTGAATGGTCATGTTTTGAAGTTGTATCTAGAATCTTGTTGCCACAACAACCAGTCTTGTTGTTAGGATGAGCATGATAGAAAATGGTCATTTTGCCCCCAACGAGAAAGCTGCTTGTTGAAGCTAGTTGTGTGTAGTAGGGCTCACTAAAAAGCCCTAAAACATATTTTTGGGGGGATCTCTCACTTGGAGGAGAAAACCTTAGGGCATTTTGAATCCTGGAAGCCATTAGAGGACCTAGAGGAGGTACTCTTCTAGGGTTTCTTTCTTTCCTTCTTGTATTTTGGTCATTTTAAGCCTGGCTTCCATGGAAATGTTTGGCTAAATCCCTCTTTTATTGAGATTGAATAAACTCCTATCTATTAATTAGTTTGTAGTGAATATTTATGTATAGTTATGCATTTATATCATGTTAGCATTGCATTTCTCAGATCCTAATGCTTATTTATATCAGGGATAATGTTATTTGTGTGTGTTTGGTTTACTGAATGAGTTTTAGAGATAAAATTCTCATTATATTCTTTTTCTACGGATAGTATTAACTAAGGGATTAGGTTTGTTGACTTTTATTATTAGGGAATCCCTAGTACATGAGCAGCGGAAATACAAGGATTCCATAGGATTTGCAAAGCTCCGTGTTTCAAAGCACAAGACAAACATACACAAAAAAATCATTTTAGGATTACCTCTTGAAGAACACCGAAGCAGACGTAGCCTCGTCCTTTAGGAGTCCACACGAACACTCCCACCAGAATCGTAACACTTGCCAACTGCTAGTTTGATGGCGTGTAGCTCTTGCAACTTTTGCGAATTTGTGTCTCACTTTTGTGAACAGCCTATGAGCATCTTATGCTCTATTTATAAGCTTAGGTTTGACCTAATTTTATTCTCTCTAAAAAGTGGGCTCCTTACTCATTCTAAATGAGTTAGGCCCAATAGCTTTATTTTAGTCCAACTAAAATAAAACAAAACATTTTCTGATGGGCTTACTCTATGTATGCGACCCTATAGGTAAAATACCCGGTCATATTAATAATAAATTATTTTATTATTAATATAAAATAAGAGCGGTATCTAGCAATGCATCATTATGTCCGAATATTATTTAATATCAATATAACCTATAAGTGATAATTATTTAATATGTTTGTTCCTTTTGTCATGATATCCTAATTGGGCCCAAGGCATGGTCGCGTCATCCTTGTACGGCCCAATTTATTTTACTTGATATCGGAGTAGACTTGATCCGAATAAATATCTAATATTTATTCTTTCTAGCATGGTCATGCATTTTCTTAGTCTTACTTCATCAAGTGGCCTATAGATATCACTCCTGTCACATAAAAGAGACAAATCACATCTATATCACTCACATCCCTCTGCATAATTTATTCATTGCCTAATCACAACCTTTATAGTCCTCTTGTTACAGAAGACATTTAGTTGTATTAAAACAATAAACTCCTCATGAAGGAATCGTAGTGACTTTAGGTCGAAGAACTACATATACCATTATCACATTGAGAATCGTTTATGACATTCATGTAATGATCCATGCAACGTTCTCATGGTGGGTCTGTCCAGTACATCATTACTCTTAATGTGTACCCTGTGAAGACTTGATATCATCTATATCTATGATCTGTGAGATCAGGTCATCAGTACACTCACACTAGTCTCAATGTATTTACATGTCCTCATGTAAATACTTGACTAGGAACATTTTAGGAATAACTTTCATATGACCTATTACTTTAAGGATAAATACGTTTTAAAATAATTTTAAACTGAAATACTTATTTTATTGATAAGCAGAAAAATGATACAAATAAAAAGGCATAAAAGCTCATAGTGCATACACCAACATTTATATCATATTTACTTGATTAAATGTGTAACCATACATAACAAGATTTCAAAAGAGTAAATAGAATGGAGAAGTTTGATCCTAACACTTTTTATCAATTACTTTCTTAGTTTTTATCATTTTTATCTTGTTAAACTTAACAATCGTCAACCAACAATTAATGAATCAATCTTTGAATAGATTTTTAGTGATTTATAAGTAATTATTATTTATTATTAAATATCTTGCAAGTTCCTATGGATTTGGTAGCTCTTAAATACATATCGATACCACTAAAAATTTGGTACACTTATCAAAGGATCAACATTATGCAACAATGAAAAAAAACCGTGTTACATATGATTTGTGTGGGAGTTGATGTTGAGAAAAAAAGGCTCACGCTAAGCTTGTGTGGGACATAAGTTGACTTAAGTCCCAAGCAACAACTAGTATTTTTTTTGCACAGGATGTATATCTCATGCTATAACCAATGATTTTTATATATTATTGTTGTCATTGTCGTTGTTGTTATTATTATTATTATTAACACATAAGAAATAACAAAAATACTAAATAAAAGTAAAAGTACATGTATAAAATAACAACTCATATAGTGTTCAACAATAAATAAGAAAGAAAACTACAAATAAAAAAAGTAACTAGGCGGGACATCGATGTCCTACATCGTCCTGATGACATCATCATTATGAGTGAGCGGTTGCTGTTAAGGAGGGCGGCAAAAGGTTTGTTATTGTGACTAAGGCGCTGACGATGACCACGACACTAGCGCATCGTTCATCGACATAGTCCCCTGTGCCCATACAACGCCAAGAGTCACAAAAAAAAACTCATCAAGCCTAATCAAGTGGTCAACTAGTTCCTCCTATAAAAAAATAAGTAAACAATATTAATTGTTAAATTCAAACTATAAAACAAAAGCAACGTCGAATTTGAATTATTTGTTACTTATCATTATGCGTGCAATTTCTGCATATGACCTTCTCTCGATGGTATGCAAGACTCCACTTCAGGTGCTACCCGGTTGTTCCTGTTGCATTCTCGGGCCTCCTCACACTCGTGTCCTCCCAACCTTAACAAACACAACCCTCATCTTCTCCTTTGTTTTCAGGGCAAAGGTAATAAACTTTTGCCATTGACAAATAATATATAAAATATTACATAATAATATAAACATTATAAACATTAAAAGACCATTAAAAGTAACTTGCCATCCAAGTATGTCTCACTAAAACTTTAGGATTGTGTCCAGAAATGCCCCCTCTCCCTCATCCTTATATGGTCCATGAAAGTGGCCTTTAATTGCATATGTGAAAGCCACAGTCCCATCTTGCTTCATAATGAAGACCCTAAATTCAAACTGCATACCATAATAAACAAACTTTACAATAAATCTTCTAAATTTTAAAATTACACACCAAACAGTTTGTGGAAAATTTGAATACATATTTAATTTTTTATTTTCTATCCTAACAATCTCATGAGTAAAATATATTAAATAAACTTTAATGCAAAGCTTCTATCATAAAGTTTAAAATTACACACCAGACCTATATGAATTATGGAAAATTTGAGTACATCTTTAATTTTTTATTTTCTAAATTATAATTTAAAATTTTTATTTTTTGTATTCTAAATTATAATTTGAAATTTCTAGGTTTTCTTTTACTTTTTAAATTCTAACTTGAAATTTCTAATTTTTTATTTTCTAAATTTAAATTTAAATTTTCTAAAAGTATTATTTTCCTAAACTCTAATTTAAATTTTCTAAATTTTTAAAGTCTTACATTTCTATCCTAACGATTCCAAGTGTGAAATATATTATAGTAAATAAACTTTATAGGAATTTTTTATTCTAAAATTTAAATGTCAACATTTTCTAAAGTATGATAGTGTAAATCTTCTACCTTAGAGTTCTTATAATTCCTAAAGAATCTTAAAGGATAAAACTAAAGTAACTAAATAAGTTACTAACCTTTAACTTTGAGCAAATTCCAACCGATTCAAAAATTTCCTTTTTGCTTCATGAACACAATGGAACCAACAAGGTATGAAATGGTTTCCTCTATACTGCAAACCAACCAAATGAAATTGTGGGAGATTGGAAGAATTTGGGAAAGAAAATTGAAATAAGTTAAAAGAAATGAGGAGGAAAAGGGTGTTCACACTTAATGTTGGTTTTTGCATGGGACAATGTCCCGCACATAAGATTTTAAAATCTTGGTCCTCCACTTGTAAAATATCCAAGCAATCTGAGGATCCTCCACATTTGCATGGGACTCAAGTCCTGTGCAACAACCAAACACAATTTTGCATAGAATATGTGTCGATATAGCATGCCTTTTATGTTTTCAAAAGTTATGTGGGACGTGTCCTACACAATAGCCATTAAGTCTCACACAATGACTAGTGTGGGACATGTCTCACATGACGTCCCACACACAAGATTTTAAAATCTTGATCCTCTATTTGTAAAAAATCCAACAATCTAAGGATTCTTTACATTTACACGGTACTTTCCTCTACATTTGTGTGGGACTCAAGTCCTACACAACAACCAAATACAATTTTGCACAAAACATGTGTCAGCGTAGCATGCCTTTTTATGTTTTGAAAAGTTGTGTGGAACGTGTCCTACACAACAGCCATTAAGTCTCACACCATGCTAGCGTGTGACATGTCCCACACAACATCCCACACATAAGATTTTAAAATCTTGGTCCTCCACTTGTAAAAAAATCCAAACAATTTAAGGATCCTTTACATTTGCATGGGACTCAAGTCCTATGCAATAACCAAACACAATTTTACACAAGACGTGTGTCAATGTAGCACACCTTTTTATGTTTTCAAAAGTTGTGTGGGACGTGTCCTACACAAGAGCCATTTAGTCTCATACAATGACTAGCATGGGAGGTAGTTGCACGCAAAGACTGAAAGCAAAAACTTGGTTTTCTTGTAGTGAGAAATCCACAGTAAGTCAGGTTGACTCAGGAGTTGTAACCCAAAATGACTCTTCTATTAATAATTATTTATTCAAATCTAGAACACTACTTAGAGTCGACAAATTGATGATAAATAAAATGAAATGCTAGCTATTCATGTTCAAAATCTTGCTAATTTAAAACGTTGATGGGTAGCATTTGACATAATGACAATATTTTAGCTTTCCTTAATGTTATTTTTAAAATAAATAATTAAACTAACCTTTGTAGCAACACTAAATAGCATCGTAGTTGTGACCAACACTATCTCTAAAGTATGTAATTGGGTTAGGCACGATGAAATAATTTAAAGTATTCTTTATTCCTTTGGGGACCGAAACCAATAAGTTTGAAGTTGGGGCGAAAATTATTATTCAAAAACAAGTAGTCAATTTAACCAAAAAAAATAAAAGAATTAGTTCTATACTGTAAAAGTTAATAATTGAAGAAATGTTAATGATGAATTCTTTTTTCTTTTGATTTTTAGTAATGAATGGTTTTGGACACATACAATGTTTTTTCTTTAATTATTATTTCAAATCCAATCTCAATAAATATATATACTTTCAAAGAGAAAAAATTATATAAAACATACTTATAAAAAAAATTAATCAAATCAAGGAATTCAATTATATTATATTGTCTTAATTACATATTAAAAGTTTTTATTTATCCATCATTTATTACATTATATTAACCTTCTTAATTTAAAATAATGTCTCTCTCATATGGATATGATTAATAAAAAATAGTAATTATTAATATTTTAAAATTCTAGATGATGGATAGTAAAATAAAGAACATGATTTTTCTTATCTTTAAATAGTTAAATAAAAATGGAGGAATGGTGAAATAAGAATTAAGAGAAAAGGAATAAATTTGAGGTAAGGATACGGGCTTGACATGTATGAATGGAAAGAAGAAGGTATATAGAATAATAATGTGGTGATAAAGCAAATGAGAGGAGTCCATAATGTGATGAGAGATTCAGAAGTGATGAATGCCTTTCATCTGAGTAGTGAAGCATGCAGATGCAGAGTCCGGGGTGCGAGGTCACTGTGCACATTAAATGCACATCAATGATATATATCCTTCTTCTTCTTCCACCTTTCTTATAAACATGTCTACCACAATAAACTTGCCATTACATTTACGCAATATACAATCACTGGTGGGCCTCCTCACAATTCTGGTGCATCATAGCTGATTTTGACACATGAGCAATTTTAACTTTATATGACAACCTATGTAGTTCATAATAGTCTGGACCCAGATCACATTTATATTAGTGATTCAGTGAAATATGAAATTCTAATTTGCTTCTTTGCAAAATGGATTTATATAAATATATGACTAGGATCCAATCACTCCATATTTAATTTTAATTTTGTTACTGATATTGACTTTTATCATTCGAAATAAAAATTCTCATTAGATAGATCAAATTTATAGATTTTAATGTAATTGAATATTTGGTCAACCATATTCATTTTAATAGAATATAAATATTTAGGTTTAACATCTACTCACATGAAGTTTCATAGTATTAGATATTTACGGGTGGTTCAATATTTAGACTAGTTATATTTGAGTTTTAAAAATGAAAAATGAAAATTTTACCAGAAGAGATAGTCCTATTGAAATGTGCATTTTAAAAAACGTACACTTCCTAAAATACTAGTAAATTAGGACTATATATAAGAATGTTTGATTTTTTAAAAATTAGGTATATGTAATTATTAAAATAATATTATATTATTGAACAGTTAAATTTATTATAAATATATTTAATTGAGAAGGCAATTTGGTGAGGTAATATGGATATGAAGATGCAAAGTAATAATAAACGAAGTTAATTTAATTAGAAAGTGATGGAAAAAGCAATTTGGTCACGCGATCAGTCACTGTTTGCTAATGAGCTGCATGTTTGACACATGACTTGGTTCTTACTGTTACGAGGACAGATAAATAATTTAGAAAAAGAAATGATGATTTTGTGAAGATGGTGTTGCTCATTGGCATGTTCTCACACTGAACTGAAACTGTATCGTGATTTCACAAAATCCAGACCCATGCATGCTTATTGTATGTATAAATTGTCGCCTAGTAGTGTGTAGCAGTACTTGTAGTTCTACCAACGTGATCACACTCTTCATCTCTGCCTCGGGAGTGGGTACTGGAAAATTGTTGGCATTTCAAAAGAAGATTTTCAAGGCAAAATTTTCTTAGCCTTGTGAACTTGTATAAATTGGACCTACACCGTTCTAAAGGTAATATTTCCGTACCACACTTGAAATTTTATCAGCTGAAATTATAAGCAATGATAGAACAATGAATGATTGGAACCATGTTGGTATTTTCTTTACTTTATACCCTTGTGAGGATACATACAATAAAACTAGCTACTAGATATAAATTTTAACTGATTAAAGAAACCACTAAATGTGGTAAAGGAAAAGACATTTGTTTTATTATTATTATTATTATTATTTTCCTCTTCAATACCAAAATCCAGCTAACCAGAGACGGTTCTAACTGGTTTGAGTTTTGGGGAATATATTATCGTTTAATTTTGTTAGATAAAATTCTATTAAATTTGTCTTTGTATATGGTACATTAAACCAAAAAAATAAGGTATTTTCAAGTCAATAGATTTCTTTCCTGAAAATGAATTTTTTGTGCTATAACTTGGCCCACTTCTAATGGAGTCTTCTGTTAAAATATAGACACTTGTTCACAATTGAAGATAAAACAGGCTGGCATGAAAGGAAACGGGTTAACATTGAGAAATTAAAATGAAAAAGAGCACGGAATGGTTGTTAATGAAGTGAACAACGTTCCAAATTGTCACATTTCTTAGTAGTGTACAAATAATTAATTTTTTTAAGATTTAAAACAAGGGCTATATATAAATACAATAATCAAAACTATTGACTATTGTGTTTATAGGGTGGAGTCTAATAACTCTAAGGCATCATGGGAAGGAGAGAGAAATGCATTATTTGTTATTGAACATGGAAGAGTGGGGGGTTTGCATTAAAAATGGAAGAAGTACCTGACAATCTATGATGCTAATTCCACCCATTTTCGTTAAAGACAGAATTGTGGGTCAAAGTTCTCAAGGAATGGGAATTAAATACAAATTCTGTCTGGGTGATTATTTCGGTGAAAAGGACATTAATTCACCTTGAGAGTGAGAGAGAAAGGAGAAACAAAGAAAGAGAAAGAGATTCCATTTTAATCTGAGTCTACCTCTAGGTGCTATTTCACTAGACTTTTCACTGTAATACATTCTGTAATGATAGGTATTTGATTAAGAATGGACCTTATTTTATGCTGTTATTACACATTACACATATTATTATTTAATCACAAACTCCTCTCATTTGCTCTATTCTTATCAACCCTCTCCCTGTTTGCTTTTTTTGCTCAATTCACTTCCTTTCTTTCTAGTTCCTTAGAAAGAGAGAAAAACAGAACAAGGATGGAGCTTTCTCAACTTAGTTTTCTGGATGAACTACTTGCTCCAAGAAAAGAAACAACTTGGAATGTTTTTTCCACTGGGTTGAATGAGCTACTACTACCTAGTGGATGGAGCTTTGACTCTTTCGATGAAAACCAGTGTTTGGCCACTTTGAATCCATCCTCATTTGGTGCATTTTCAACACCAATAATGGACCATAGATTTGAATGTCCTTATGGAAGTGAAGCAGCAGCATACCCTTTTGTGGATGGCTTCACATTGCCAGAGCTTGATTCATCATACACCAGGAATGATGAGTCAGCACCACTTTTACCACAAGATGACAACAATAACCCTTCCATGGAGGATGAAGAGTTTGGCTTTCTTGGCTGTGATACCCTAGCAAAAAATAGCTGCAAAATTGAGGAACAAGTAACAGAGGTTCCAGTCTTCAATATGGGCATGTGTGGAGAGAAAAAGCCCAAATCCAAGAAGCTAGAAGGGCAGCCTTCAAAGAATCTCATGGCAGAGAGGAGGAGAAGAAAGCGTTTGAATGACAGGCTGTCCATGCTAAGGTCAATAGTCCCTAAGATCAGCAAGGTGATTCAAAAAGACATAATATATGTTTTCTTTTTTCTTACTCCTTTTTATTAATGTCTCAATCAATATAAATCAAATTGGCTTTCTCAAGTAGGTGTTCTTTTCATGATTAATTTTAACCAAGACTTGCATTTGTTGCCTGATATGCTTCTCTATGGCCTTTGAACTAACACGATAGTATAATAAACTTCGGCAGATGGACAGGACTTCCATTCTTGGTGACACCATTGATTACATGAAAGAGCTTCTAGAAAGGATAGGTAAGTTGCAAGAAGAAGAAATGGAGGAGGGAACAAATCAGATAAACCTCTTGGGCATTTCTAAGGAGCTAAAGCCAAATGAGGTAATGGTAAGAAATTCCCCCAAGGTATGTTTTTTTAGTTCTAGTTACTCACTCAAACCCTTGAACTGGTGCATAAATCACAAACCAAGTTCCTGAATAATTGCATGTGATGCAATAATGTTTTTGCAGTTTGATGTTGAGAGAAGAGACCAGGACACAAGAATCAGCATCTGCTGTGCCACAAAGCCAGGGTTACTACTCTCAACAGTGAACACCTTAGAAGCATTAGGCCTTGAGATTCACCAGTGTGTTATAAGCAGCTTCAATGATTTTTCAATGCAAGCATCTTGCTCAGAGGTTTTGTAATTGTAACCTTCTTTGGTTTCCTCAAAATTTGTTTACAAGCTTGAAATCAAAACATGGTACTTACTTCTTTTAACTTATTGTTCTCATGGCCTTAGGCAGCTGAGCAGAGAAATTGCATGAGCCCAGAAGAGATAAAGCAAGCACTATTCAGAAATGCAGGTTATGGTGGGAGATGTCTCTAGGAAAAAGATGGAAAGCTGATATAACAATTTGCAGATGGTGAAAAAGAAGCAAAGTTTTCCTCTTTTGTAATTTAAGGAATTAGGGTGTTAAAAAGTTTTAATGAGATTCCCAATAAGTTGGCTTTTATTCATGCTTTAGCCTTCAAGTCTTATAGCTTTACCCTGTATTTTAACATAAAATGGGGTATGTTTAGTTCAAGCTTCACTTTCCCCTTGTGATAAAATTCCATTTTTTTAGTAGCAATTTATAATATAATGAAGAGGGGTTGTAGCCAAACCTATAAGCTGAATCAACCTGATATTTAATAGATTCCTGAATATGCGGTTTTTTCAAAATTTCTTTCCTTTCCTGGGACACTATTAAACAAATAATTGTGTGTGATCTGTATCCGTGGCCACACAACAACTGGATGATACAATTTTAAAAGGATTTTGTTCTGTCTGATATCCAACACTTTATGAGAAGTGAGGTAGGTAATGAATTGCATAACAACCACTTATAAAATGAATTATCAGCATTTGTTTTGTGATTTCTCAATAATTGCAGGACGTGGTAGCCCCATCAAAGGACCAAATAGGATGTTAAGTTGTATATATCTGATTCTTTACTATTACAACATTACCATTGAAATGAATATGATCCTATTTATTTCCAGATAGGGAAATTTAGAGCTTGGTGCCTTTTGAAGTGCTAAACATAACTGATACCACAAGATAACTGCAGAATCCTGATTATTTAAGAAAGTACAACAACAATGATGAGTCAAGATCCATGACTTGGAAAAACTACTCATCATTGTTACAAAAAAAAAGTTACTCATCAAAGAATCACATAAATTTTAGTTCAGTTAATCAGTTCCATAGCTTGCCAAATGAAGGGCAGATCACAAAGTTATCGAGTTTTTTTTTTAAAAAAAAAAGTGAAAACAGGTGGCAGTGGCATGGGATGATATATGGGTAACTTTATTTTTTTGTGATGACTATGATGCCTAGTCAACCATACAGCAAAGCACGGTTTGTGACTATCAGTCTAATGTCAATACAAACTAGAAAACCACGCAGCAAACCCTTTGACCTTGATTATACATGATGAGGTGAAACTTTCGTTTGCTTTCCGTGTTTTATTTGCTTCTCATTTAGGTCACTCTTGGAATGCAAATATTGATTAGAATCACTTCCTGATTATGAACCAATTAGCTAGATTTATCCTGGATGTTATTCTTACTGAATTGATTTTTTTTCTTGTTGTACACATCGTCTTATTCAATATATACAATGATACCAGTAGTCGTATGCGAAGACTCATACCAACCGTTAGACAATGATATACGGTATCCACAAGACTCCGAGATAATAGAACCATCACAACTTATAATAATTGGTATAGAGTTATGTCGGTATCAACATGAAGGTTAAGGTTTATACGGGCATGCCAAAAAGCATATGTACGTTTGTCAAGAATTAATGTGTGTGTTAGCTTTCCCCACATTTTACAGATAAGCATAGAAAAGTATTGACACATGCATCATTGCTAGGATCTACCCTTAACTCCTATAAATATCATGCATTCATTCTACATAAAGTACGTTCAATATAACCATCACGCTTAAGCTCTAGTATCTCATATCATACTGACTTGAATGTTAAAGTTTCTTTGCAGATGACTATATTTCATCTCACAATACGAGATATTAGATCGGATTGGACAGCATACAACAAGACCTCTTAATCCCCATTGGACTTTAGGAGATAATATTGGATTCTTACTAAATCGATGTAATAAAATATGCACATAGGTTTGGAAACCCACATACTAAACAAACCTCATAGTAAGACACATAGTTTAGTAAAATACTCTTCATTTACATGGTATCGTCGAGGTAGGGTTTTCGTTCCATGTGTTTTCACGCATTTATAGGTGTTGCAGTACTTGATACAGGATTCCAAAAGCCAAATAGGGTTATTACGCCATCACCACAGCTTCGATCATTGGAGCACACCTTCAATCAGATTTGCCACCTTTGACAACTAAGCCCATCCAAGCCCCACCACTAACAAACACCTTATTTTCTCCCGCATGTATCTGTTAAATGTCAATTTCATGTTATTTTGTGTAAATTTTGCCTCTAAATTAGTGTTTAATAGCTCTTTCAATTAACAAAATTTTCCTTTTATGTTTAATTGAATAATTGTCACAAGTTTGAGCTTACAAATTGTTTTGACATGCTTTGATAGGTTTTAAAGGCCTTTATAGAGAAAAGAAGAAAAAAAGATCAAGTGCTGAACTATGCTCAACTCCAATCCTAACAAACAAATTTAGATTTTTAATTTACACGATGTTCATCGTTAGATCAGACTGAAATTTTGATATCAACTTTTTAACATCCCAAAATTCATTATGAACAGTCCAATTGTGTTTTGGTGTTATGTATGGAGAGAAATGCTCGCAAGAGCAAGCATTCCTCGCACCCGCAAGCCAGCAAAATTTTGGCTTACTCGCAAGTGCGAGAATGGCTCGTAGGTGCTAGATGATCATAGTAGCACTTCCTCAAAGGCCTTATAAAAGGGTTTAGATAAAAAAATTAGGGATATTTAGTCTGTAGGAGGCTAAGAACATTGTGTGAGGCTCTCAAACACCGTGGGGAAGCTTGAATACGACGGATCTCTTTTGATTTCCCTTCTTGTTCTCTTACTTTCCATTGATTTTTTTGTGTTTTCCTTTGATTTTTGGGGAACCCATATGAAAATGTGTGGCTAAACCCCCTTTTATTGGATTTGGATGTAACTCACTCCATGTCTAGCTATGTAATTGAATACTTTGTATGATTTATACTTTTAATCAATGTTAGTATTTTGTTTATCAATTCCTAATGCATGTTTTGAATAGGAGAATGATTTATGTATATGTTTAGTGTTTTTGAACGGGTTTTGTGAATGAAATACTAATTAATTTCTTCTTCTAAGGATAGAACTGAATTTAATGGTCATATTAAAGATAATTTCTAATGCAAATAATGTTGAATATTTAAGGAATCAAATATTTGATATATTGTTTAGAATCTATCTGCCGACAAATTAGATTTAGTGATATTGATGCTACATTGGCTTGATTAATTGCGTAAACATGTTAAGTAGAATAACATATGCTAAAGAGAGAGGAAGGTGAAACCTAATTCAAAGTTTTTATTTATATTTACCTTTTTTATATTTATCTTCAATTTTATATTTCTTGCACCACAACATTACAATATCTTCTAACAACAACAATTATGCATATTTATGAATATATTGTATATAGTTTTATAATGATTTTACAAGTATAGATTGTTATTTTACCGATTATTATACAAGCCCTTGTTGGACACGACACTTTTACTTACTTAGCAAAACAATAATGGATATTAGCACACTTACCAAAGTCTCAATAGTATCTTCTTTTATTTATGCATATGAAGCATGCACCTCAGGCACCGCATTATTTAGACATGTGCACATTGCTCAAGTCCTCATTTCATGTGCCAATTGTCCTATTTCCCCCTCTCCTCCTTATGTACTTATTCGTGCAGTCACTTACTAATGTCTTTGGCAACTAGAGACTCTTTTTTAGATTCTGTTTCCCTTGCTACCCCAATTATACATACCAACGTCCTGATCTTTCTTGATCCTCCTTCTACCAACATAGCTTAATATGGTACATTTTGTGATCTTATGGCTTGCGTCTCACACATTTCTTCTCTTAATCCTTAGATCATTAACAATGATGTATCTGATCACATATCTAACAATAAAAGTTTTTTCTATCAATTGTCTTTATTATATTATTTACCTCTTGTTTCCTTAGGTGATGGTTCTCGAATTAAAACTATGACATTGGTTAAACTTATCCCCTTTCTACCTTAGCGTTAGATTTCGTGCTTTATGTTCTAGGTTGCTTATTTAATTTGATTTCTATTAGTAAACTTATATTCTCTCTCTTATTCTATCTTTTTCACTAATCAATTTGTTATTATCTAGGATCAATGTATTAGGAAGGTGATTAGAGTAGGATGAAAGTCTCATAGATAGTATCATCTCACACAATCAATTGCCTATGTTTCCACCACTTGTGTCGGGCTTGAACAACGACATTTAAGTCATCCAAACCCTCATAAAATTTGTCTTATGCTTTCTAGTTTGATTTAGATTTTGTCTTTTAAATATGAATCATATTAGTTAGGAAAATACACTCATACTACCATGTTGTCATATTAATAAAAAGTTATGTGTAACCATTTGATTTAGCTCATTTAGATATTTGAGGTCCTAGCCTTGTCAATACAAATTTTGAACATTTTTATTTTGTCACTTTAATTAAGGATTTTTCTTGATATCCTTGACTATTTTTTTAATGAAAAATCATTATAAGACTTTTAGTATTTTGATATTCAAATACAAACTCAATTTGGTATAACTATTAAACGAAAGAATTAGCACTGGATGGAAACTACTCGTACACTCTTTATGTATCATCATGTCCCTTTTCAATTTTAAGCACTATTATCTTTTAAAACAATCAAACAAAAAACGGCTAAATGATTGATCCATTCTTAATTAATCTATTGATGCCTCTCGTTGCCGATCGATTAATGGGTTTGTTGTTTTAAAAATTGATCGATTAATTCTCATATCAAAGGGATTCGAACTCATGATCTTATATAACCACAAGCTCAATTCTTAACCAACTAGACTAACCTTTGTTGGCACCCATTATGTATTCAATATAGATAGATATACATAGTGTGACGTCTTAGGTCAATTTATAATTATTTTTATTCATTTTATTAAAATTCACAATAAATTTTTCACGATTAAATAATTTAATTAAGTCCTAATTTAAGAACATATTTATTTTTACTAAAAAGTCTTAAAACAGTAATTATATAACCCTTTAAACTCAAAAACCCGTTTAATTTTGAAAAGAAACTAAAAGCTGAAACAGGGGGTCTGGCGCTACGCGTGACACCCAGTGTAGCCCTGACGCTACGCACTAGGCTGACGCTCAGCGTCAGCATGACAGTAATAGCACCTGATGCTGTTACACATTTTAGGCCAGTCGGCTAACTTCTAACCTACTTGAATGGCCCGTTTTAGATCCGATTGCCATGAAACTTCACGGGCCACATGTTTTCCCCATTCCGGAACTGTTGGCGCCGTCTGTTCGTCAAAATTCCAACATGTGCTTAAGTTATGTGAAAAATAAAGTTTAATCTCTTTTAGTGTAAAACCCTTGCACCGAACACCCTAAATGGATTCCAATTGGCTAAAAGTCATTACACACAGTCCCTAAATGTCCTAAGGGACCTATCGATACCTTCTAGGGGTCCCGAAACCCGTCAGATCTTAAAGTCACCTATTTAGTTCCTTAAATCCACTATGATTCACTGTATGCATAATTCTCTAAAACCAATCAATTCATCCTTACACTACTCAATCACATCACACACCTCACATAACAATCATGCATTCCAACAGAACCTGCTCATATCAATCATTCACGCAATATTGGCTCCATGCCACAAATCATAATAATTCACACATCATGCATATCACAATAATTAGTCATAACTCAGACTACCATTATCATCATCAATCATCATCAATCATTCTCATTAATCTTAATACCACATTGATCATCATTACATCATCAACACACCAAACAAGCATACTATAATCAATTCATTACGCATAATTAACAACCTATTACACAGATATTCATATGTTACATAGATTCATGCTTCCTTGGCATCAACTCGCCGCTTGGCACACCTTCGGGGCATTGGCATCCTCCCTGTCACTGATCACTAAAATTGAATAAACTACAGCAAGGATGAGTATTTGACATATCATAATTAATATAGGACAGAATAATAAAAATCTAACAATACCTATTATTCGCATTATTAGGTAATTTCTCTGACTTCCTGCATTTATACATATATATATATTCATATATCTACCCCTAGCTTATCACATACGTCATAGATCACCAAAGATTCATACATTCATCAAAATACATCATCAATTCATATCTCATTATTAATCATACATCAATCATCAGTTCATATAATTCACAACTGACTCGCATGCATCTGACTCCTGGTATTCGGATACCTAAGGATCGGCCTTCAGCTGGGGGTCCTACTTGACACCCCGTGGACCCTGCTTGTTCCACTGAGTCTTGCTTGACTCTCCACCTTAACCACTAGGTCCTACTTGACCACTGGGCAGCTCAACTGGGTACAAAGGCCAGAGAGCCAGAAACAAGGGGCTACACATACCGTCGGTCGTCCCGCATCACATAATCATATAACAAATCATATCATACATGGCATATTATCAACACATCTTATATACAATGTCAAAACCTGACATATACTCATCACTCGGGCGGCCTACTTGTCAAGCCTATCACATAAGCCATGATATATATAACACCCTTAATTACACCTTAATAAATACTAGAAATATTCGTAAATTTTTTTTACTAAAGATATGATTGTTAAAAAGAAACTATCAGAATAAATTACATACACCATTTCTGAAATACCTTATAAATATTATTAAAACTTTATAAAGTAATTTTATATTCATCCGAAGAAAATAAATATTAAACATTATAAGAAAGAGAGGAAACTCCATGGCCCAGAAACAGTTACTTAATAACTTTATTTATTCATTGGACCACGGTATTCATACCGAGCTCCCTTTCTAGAACGTGTTATATTTACTGCCGAGATTCTTCCATCTTTCCCTCTGAACCATCAATTTAAAACATATGAAACAAAAACACAGAGAAAGGGGTGAGAAACAGAATATAATATTCCCAAATGGGGCATAACCAATAAAGGGTTTTCATAAACTAATATATAATAATATCAATCACAATCACAATCAAATACACAATGAATTATGAATGCATGAATGTTATGCAATATCTTTATCATAACTTACCTATATATGTGGGCCCTTAAATTTTAATTTACATTGAGCCAACCAGGAGTTTACACTGTTCCATAAGTTCGAATAATAATAATATAAACAGCTCAACTGGCATGGAAACACTTAGAGACTAGTCAGATTGAGAAAGTTTTTATTATGAAAGTACCCGACACTAGGGAGCTACCCCAAGTCCCCTGAAGCACCCTTTCACACCCTCTCATCTCAAGGCTCGTAATTAAGCCTCCTCTAATGTATCATCGGTTTCTTTAATCCGTCCCCAGACAATATCATTTTGTTTTACTTTAATGATTTATGATGCATGAACTACTCGCGTATTTAGTTAGTTAAGGCTTTTAGAAACTCAATTATTAAATACCTTAAAGGTTTACAACATCATTTCAATAAACTGTACATTTTCTCAATTCTCTGAATTTCTATCCCACAGAAATAAATTTGGTACAGTTTTCAAATCTCACTGAAATTGAGTTTCTAAGCCTTAAATATCTAAAAATTTTCTCATATAACACTTTACATAATCTTTCTCAAATTGAATCTTAACAAGATCAAATTTTAAAAAATCTCAATTATTTCTAAATATCTTTAATTATTAAGTTGGAAAAATAAAATAATTTTCTTTTGAAAATTTTATTTAAATAAAAGAGAATAATATTTAAATCATTAACTAAAATACTTAAAATTATAAAATTTTCTTTAATTCAAGATTTAATTATCTCTGTAACGACCCGAAACGTTAATTAAAATTTTCGAATAAATTTTTTCGCTTTTTCGAAAGATCATTTTAAAATTCATCAATTTAATTCAGAGTTTATGTAACAGTTGATAACAGCGGAAAAATTATCATGCATGCTAGTCGTGAATAATTAAATTCAAGAAAATACTTAAGTAGCGGAAACGATTTAGAAAATAATGGTACATGACATATTATACTTATTACAACCCATAAAATCAAAGTTCAGGTAATAATAGACATTCATCATGGCATCACTCTGCATTCTGCGTGTCATTCGCTGTAAAAATTAATGTAAGAGTGAGACAGAATATAGAATAAATATAAAATAGATATAATTGCACAAACACAATCAACAACTCATAATGATATGATGAATATGCCAAACAAGTCCATTTAATAATTCTTCAATTAGTTAAATGATGTCATGCTGGATCCATTTGGTTTGGTGGGAATACTGCAGTAAAAGTCTCATAGAGACACAATTAGGGCTTTAGCATATACCATGAATCCCTATACTTCATGGCGCTTACACAATTAGGGCTTTAGCATATACCATGAATCCCTATACTTCATGGCGCTTACACAATTAGGGCTTTAGCATATACCATGAATCCCTATACTTCATGGCGCTTAAGTACCGAAGTACACAATTATCATAAGTAGGACTTTGCATAGACCATGAATCCCTACACTCCATGGCACACAACAAAATAGGGCTTAACTCATCATAGAGTAACCCCCCACCAGAGTAGGCAATCACGGAACCCCTAAATTCCATGATGCGTCCAATGCTTATGATGCATGAATGCCTTTAATTCTCTTTATCATTTAACATACCATGATATCCACATTTCCAAAACCTCTTGGATAATACAAGTCCTCAAGGAACACAATACACATAATAATTCATAAAATCATGGATTTACTGTTTCAACCACACATGTCAATAACCACAAGGCATTCATGTACATATATATTAATTATGTCATTCATAATTATTCACCATCATAATATACTAACTGTGTGATACTCAACAGCATTTATAATAATTCATAATCACTCAATAATTCAATAATAAATCATTACTCATAGAGAAAACATCATTCTTATCCATAATAACCATCATAAGTAAATTTCAGCATTTCCAAACAGCGACATGCATTAGTAAAACAGTCATAATATGAGCAAATCAACTCCTTTTTAGGTGATTCCACTTTCTATAGTTCAATAACATAATAGTCTACAACTTTCATGAAGAACACAATTTCAAATTCCGAACAGAAATATTATTTATCCATGAAATACCACACTGCCTCAAGGTGAGTTTTCAAAACGTACATATATTAGTATTTTCAACGTTTTTAGAGCTACACAAATGATTTTAACATGAAACCAGTTCTAAAATACTCTTAACATAATTATCTACAACTTTCATGAAGACACCAACAACTAATTCATACCACAAAATTCCCAGTATTGAAAACAAGATTCGGATTTCATAGTTAACAGATTTGCATCATGAACACACTTCTGTATTTTAAGCATAACTAGAGATACAAGCATCTTTTTAACTTGAAACCACTTTCTATAAATCCCTAACATGTATATCTACAACTTTCGTGGAGACATAAAAGGCTGATTATGCATGTACAATTCCCAGAATATCAAAATATGCATAGAACATAACTTAAACATTTCACTCGGTCATGCTGTAGTATTTTGGCTATAACTTTTGCTATACATATCCAAATCAGTTGAATCAGGTATCAAAATTCACATAACAAAAAGATCTACAACTTTCATGAAGAAGTCAGAGTCAAATTCATACGTTTTCAGCTTCAAAATTTAGCAACAAGATACGAAATTAAAACTGGAATTCTAGAACAGCATACAACTCTACCCATTTCACAAATATTCACAACCCTGTCCCCTCTTACTTGGTTTGAAGACTTTTAGCTGACTGGAAAAGAGGTCCCCTGGCTGTCCTGGTTCAGATCGAAGGTGTGTTGATGGAGAAGAATAATTGGGAGTTTCAGAATCAGTGGTATGTTTAATAATGCAAAGGCAAGTGGGGAGACAAGCTTTCCCGTGATTGCAATTTAGTGGGCTGTTAGGTGTGTTTGATTGTGGAAATAATGGAAGTTCAGATAAGAAATGAGCTGTAACATTGTCCATTTCTGGCCGTCCTACGTACTAGAGCAATTAGTGGGTTCAAATGCATTAAAAAAATGCCTAAAAGACAAGAAAAAGGTCAAAAGTTACTTCTGTACTTCAAAACCGACTGAACTACCACTTCCAAGTCCGGTTGAGGAGAATTTAGCAGTCCCTCAATTTCTTCTTTGGGCGGATTTCACCCGGTCTTGTACATCTGTCCAAAGTCATCCGATCTTCTTCTTTGAAGTCTTGACGTCGTCCTAACTTTGGTGATCAGAACGGATCAGAAGTGGTCTGAGTGGAGTTAAAAGGTGTTCGTTGTTGGAGATTTTGAAGAGGGCGGCATTGAGTATATGGGGCGGTGTAGGGTGTGAGGGCGGTGTTGATTATGAAGGGCGGTGTTGATACATCTTAGTGTATAAGTAATTCCTAAGAAATGCCCATGCTCAAAAAGACGTTCACGTCACTCCGCCAAGGCATTTGACCTCGTCAATGCCTATCACTCCGCCAAGGCACGAGACCCCGCCTAGGCTTATTACTCCATCAAAACGTGTGACTCCGCCTAATCTTATTACTCCGCCAAGGCATGAGACCCCGTCTATGCTTATTACTCTGTTAAAACGTGTGACCCCGTTTAAGCTCATTACTCCGCCAAGGTACGTGACTCCGCCTAAGCTTTACTCCGTCAAGGTACGTGACTCCGCCTAAGTTTAACTCCGCCAAGGTACGTGACTCCGCCTAAGTGTTACTCCGCCAACGTACGTGACTCCGCCTAAGTTTTACTCCGCCAATGTACGTGACTCCGCCTAAGTTTTACTCCGCCAATGTACGTGACTCCGCCTAAGTTTTACTCCGCCAATAAGGAACAGTTCAATTACCATCCAACTATTCAGTAAGCAACTAACAACTTCCAATAGCCTACAGTTCGGAAAACTACACCGTCCAGCAACCAATAAGACGTCACTCAGTCTTGTGGTCAATTAATAAGCTTTCCACTTGGCTTTGTAGGAAAGCCGTACCCTTTCCACTCATTATTATCTTCTTTTCTTGGACGGACTCAATCCGGTCTGCATCATACTGGGTCCTTTCTTTCTTTCATCAGCATTCCAATGTGAGATAGAGGACATCGGGTGGTTTCTGACATCGGATTGCTCAAACGAGCAAGGGTCCTTCTCGCTCAAGCGGAATCCCACTTGCTTGAGCGACTCAACCAGTTCTCGCTCGAAATTCCTCTGAAACTGACTCAAGTACTTTGATTTCTCACTCGGTTTCTGTCACTCGGCTAAGATTGATTCTAAACCGACCCAAGACATATATGTTGTCAATAGGAATTTCTTCGTTCAGGATTGCAACTTCTGATCCTAATTGACTCGGAAACGAGTCTTTGGAATATGCTTGACTCAGGAATGAGTCTCCCTGGGATGTTTGACTCGGAAACGAGTCACTTAGGAATAATTGACTCTGGAGTGAATCCTTTGAAGAACTTGACTCGGAATTTGAGTCTTATCTATGAGAATCTATGAAATTTCTAAATTTCATCAAAAATAAAATTTTTGAAGTATAATAGACCATTTATAAAGCGTTCTATTCATTATTTAACACATATATAGACCTTCCATGCTTTATAAATTACAAAATAGAGCTATTATTAAAAGCAGGATGTTACAATCTCAACCTTTTTAATTTTCATAAAATGACTTCTTTTTAAATAAATACTAAATTTTTTTATTCTAAATATTAAAAGTAAAGTTAATAAAAATAATCTCTAAGAAGAAATAAAATAATAAAAATTTAAAGAGTAAGGTAAGAAAATTCTTACTGAGTTTTAGCTTTTCGTCATGCTTGCTATATGCTCAACTTCATATCACAAGATCATTAATCATAATCAAATATTATCAATCACAATATCATCAATCACAACCAAAAAAAAATGTCAATCACAATCAAATAATATCGATCAAATTAAATATCATCAATAATAATCAAATACTAATAATTATAATCAAATCAATTAAATATAATTCAAATTTTAATGGTTATTTAAATTATCAAAATTGATTTTGAGTCTTTATAGTTCATTCCTTGTATAGGTCTATGTAAGTCCATATAATCCAGTTTTTGCATAGGTATAGTTCAGTCCATATAGGTCAAACTAGTCCAAGTCCTTGCATAGGTTCAGTCCAGGTCGTATAGGTTATGAAAGTACAGGTACTTGCATAGGTATGTCAGAGTTAGTTACATAAAATTTATTATAAATTTTAATTTAAGAAGTTAATATTTTAAAATAATAATATTATTAAGCCAAATAGTAACTTTTTACTTGGTATATTTTAAATATTCAAAATTAGTCCTTTTTGAAATTTAGCAATATTATATCAGTCCTCACTAATTTTATAATAAGTAATATAAAGTTTAAATTTTAAAAATCTAAAATTTTGTGTTAATAAAAATTTATTGGTACATTTCTGATTTTTTTACAATTGGTAAAAATCAAGATTTTTCTCAAACCAATCATTTTTAGATAAGTCTACTTGAAATAGATTTTAGAAAATTTTCTTATAATTTAACTTCACTTTCTTATAAATATTTTAAATTTTAAGTCACTTTAAAATTATTTAAAATATATTATTTAATTAAAATATTTCCAAAATTCCAAAAAATTCCAGAAAATCATAAATAATACGTAGATTAAAAAGTTCTAAAGAATCACAATCTAATTCCTTTAAAATTTTAATATAAAAATAAAAATAGGGGTGTTACAATATACATTCTCATACTCATCATCTCATCAATTTCATCACTTTCATCAAATCATATATAATAACATCAACAAATATCGCACCACACATCACTAACATCGATCAAAATTCATAACTTATTTAATGTTACTCATGTATATAATTTATATATTTATTTTCCTCACTCCCTAACTCATAATTACTCAAATCCATATAATTCTTTCTCCATCAATTATTTAATCATGCTCAACATTACATATATAATTATATTAATCACGCTTAACTAACCTACACCATCCGCAATAATTTCTAAATAAATTCTAGGCCTCCCAAAGCTATCATATATTCAAATCCTAATTAATTACGACCCGAACACCCCCTTACCTCGATTCCAAGCTTCGATAATTTGTTCTTAGTGTCGGTTGCGTCCTCCGGTCACTTGATTCGCCATTCCTCTTCCAAACTCGACGCCCACCTCGTTGATTGCTCTCCCAACGCTCGTTTCGGCACCTACGGTTACCGAAACATAGAACCGGTTAGTACATTGTCTTCCCTACACTTTCAAACTCATCATCCAAGCTCCCAAATCCATTAAATTTTAGAATCAAGGCCACCCACAACACATGCAAATTCGGTTTCAAGGAGGGAAAAGAGAAGGAGAAGAAGAAACTTGAAATTGGAAGTCCCATGTGCCTTACCTCGCTTCCCAAGGCCCAAAACCACCAAAAATCAAGGTTCTAACCGAGTTCCACGTAAAATCACCAAAGGAAGAAGAAAATAGAAGGAGAGCTCGTAGGCTTCTGTTTTGCATGCCTCTGATTTAATCCGATCGTGACGCTGACGCTATGCGTCAACTCATTAATTTGCACTTGACGCTATGTGTCCCATCCACGCTACGCGTTAAGGTTCTGATTCCATTTTCCTTACAAATTCATTTAAAAATCGTCCTTTCCTTCTAACATATCACTTAAGTTATATAACCACTTAAAAATCCTATCTTCCTTTAATTTTGACTTAATTAAATACTTAATTTTACTTTCCCAATTTTAATTTATCAGGGATGTTACACATAGTATGGTTTGTATTAGACACATAATTCATTTGATAAAATACTCTTCTTTGCAAGCCATTTTTCTTAATTGGTTTCACTCCACATATAGATTGATATTGGAATAAAGTGAAGTGTTTATTGAATTGGATAAGAAGATATTCATACAACTGATATAGAATGGACTAAAACCAACATAAATCAATGCAATAGGTCCAAGCAATAATGAGTTAATATCATTCAAGGTCTCAAATTCAATACTATATGCAAAAAATAACTTGTTAAAGAGTCTCATCTATCATATCTAGATACGTGACTCGGGCGGGAAAAATTACACTCGAAGGAGTTACATGTGAGAAACAAAAATAATAATTTTTTATAGAGATAAAAAATAATTAAATCATAATTTATTATCTCAAAATTTCAAAATAGAATTAAGTTTATATTAAATTAATCTAAAATCAAAAATTGGCCTTACAACTCGAAATCCATAAACACTGGCTTGATTATATTGTTAATATCAGTTGTGTTTTAACTAATTTTGAGGAAATAAGTTTTGTTGAAAAATGAGTGGAGGGGGAACCTTAATATACGGAACTGTCAAGGAAAAAACTAAATCTGCGTTAGCCGGGAGTCGAACCCGGGTCTATTGCTTGGAAGGCAATTATCCTAACCGTTGGACTACTGACGCTAAACATGTGGGAGGACACTATTTAATTGCTTTTTAAAATTTTAATAATTGATAAAATAACAACTAATTTATAAAATATATTTTTTACCATCTATTTATAAAATATATTGAACTAATGTATCCTTTTTTACTACACTAGATAAGCTGAACATAATACTACATCCAGTTTCAAATATAAACAAAAGTAATTTTGCACATTTTAAAAATAGTAGTTGGAAGTAGTTTTTTGCATTAATATTATCAAATATTTTGTGTAGTTTCCTAACATACTCCTAATATCATTTATTACACAAAGCATTAGCGATTTTGAGAATATATACAATAACATATTTGATAGACAAACATTTAATGATATTGAAAAAACATAATTTTGCTTATATTATGGGACCAAAAAATTCTACTAAAAAATTCCAAATATAAACAAATTTTATTGAAATTTTTTGATCTCATAATAAAAGCAAACTTATGCTTTTTTTATGTCATTAAATGTTTGTCTATAAAATATGTCTTCCTTCCTTGTATATATTCCTAAATTCACTAATGTTTTTGTGTCATAAATGATATTAAGAGTATTTTAGGATATTACATTAAATATTTGATAACGTTAATACAAATAACTACTTTCAATCAGTATTTTAAATATGGGTATAAGTAGTTACTTTTGCTTAGATTTGTAACCAAAGGTAGTATCTAGTTATTTGCTTAAATTCAATATTTTTTAAAATTAAACCAATTATTAAATCGGTAAAAGTATCACTTTAAGTGAATTACGATTAAATCAGAAATCAAATCTTGGTTGAACCAAAAATAACAAAGAATTGATCCTAACTTATCATCTAACTGGTCTACCATTCAATCAATTATACTGATTGATTTAGTCTGATTTTGATAACAATGCTTAAGATAGCTACGCTTTGTGCCATATTTAGTAACCAATTATGTAAATAAAGTTATGCAATAGAATTATCTAATGATTATTAATATTGATTTTACAGGTGGTTTGAGAGTGATCAAACTATATTTGATCAACAAATTAGAAAGTTACATTTGACCAATTGAGAACCAACATGTGGTCTAATTTTTTCCCACTAAAGTACAATATTTTAAAAAAATACGGTGGTGAAGTATTAATACATTATATTTTTTTATAAGCCTTCATTTCCCCTATCAATTGTTATGTATTAGGAGACTAATCATTGTCCAATACAACGCAACAATTGAAATGGGCACTGTGATCTTCCTGAGAACAGTAGCAGTAAAACTAAAAAGATGCAGAAAAATGGATACTTCTTATTCAGAATACCAAAAATACTTATATAGAAAAGTACATAACTGAAAATCCCAATAAAATAGGAAACACTATAGCCATGATCCACAAACTCCTAACAACCAGAAAAAAAAACTCCCTAAGAAAAAGGACCACTAAGACCCACTAACTGAAAGATATAAAAGCATAATTTACTAACAGACCCTCCCTTAAACTGATATTTGCTAATTCAGTTTAAAGACTTGACTTCCTTTAGTGTGCAAAGTCCAAGTGACCTTCTATGCTTCATGAAGGACTCTTTTCTTAATGCTTTGGTAAAGATATCAGCAACTTGATCTTCACTTCTATAGTAAATTAGATTAATTACTCTATCATTGCTTAATTCTCTTAAGAAGTAAAATTTCACATCAATGTGCTTGCTTTTTCCGTGTAGCACTGGATTTTTTGACAGTTTGATTGCTGAATTGTTATCACAAAAAATTTGAGTGGCTTCTAGTTGCTTGAATTTCAATTCTTCAAGAACCCTTCTTAGCCATATGGCTTGACAGGCACAAGCAGTTGCTGCAACAAATTCTGCCTTTGTGCTTGATAAAGTAACAATTGGTTGCTTCTTAGAGAACCAAGAAACAACGCCTGAGCCAAGCATAAAAACACACCCTGAAGTGCTCATTCTATCATCTTGGTCTCCTGCATAATCGCTGTCGGTGAATCCCAACAGATTTGACTTTTTACCTTTCTTGTAAAACAGTCCAAAATCTCTTGTTCCTTGCAAGTAACGAAGGATCCTTTTGGCAACCAACGAATGCATTTCTGTGGGATTTTCCATGTACCTGCTTATTAGACTTACATGATACATTATATCAGGCCTTGTAGTAGTTAGATACATCAAACTGCCCACAATTTGTTTGTAAAGTGTGCTGTTAATCTTCGTCCCTCCAGGATCTTTGTGCAACTTCAAACCACATTCAACTGGAATGTTTACAGGATTACAATCCTTCATCTGAAATCTATCCAGAATTTCACCCACATACGTCTTTTGAGAAAGGAAAATCCCATCATTGGACTGTAATATTTCTATACCAAGGAAATAATGCATCATGCCAAGATCAGTCATTTCAAATTCATCCATCATAGACTTCTTAAAGTCATCAAACAAGGTAGCATAATTTCCAGTAAATATAAGATCATCAACACAAACAAATTATGAGCAATTCCCCATTTTCTCCAGATTTAATAAACAATGTGTGCTCATAAGGACACTTTGAAAAACCATCCTTCAAGAAATAAAATTCAATACGACTATACCAAGCTCGAGGAGCTTGTTTTAGTCCATAAAGGGCCTTTTTTAATTTGTAAACTTTATGTTCTTTTCCTATTTTCACATAGCCAGGGGGTTGATCAACAAATACCAGTTCCTCCAAGTAGCCATGTAAGAAGGCTGATTTAACGTCTAGTTGAAAAATAGGCCAACAATTTTGTGCTGCCAAGGCAACTACTAACCTGATTGTGTCATGTCTTGCAACTGGTGAGAATACTTCTGTATACTCAACTCCATACTGCAGTTTGTAGCCTTTAGCCACTAAACGCGCCTTGTATTTATCCACATCTCCATTTTCATTCAATTTTGTCTTGAAAACCCATTTTACTCCAATGGTTTTGTGCTCATTCGGAAGATCACATAGCTCCCAAGTATCATTCCTTTCAATGGAATTGATTTCATCATCCATTGCTTTTCTCCATTTTTCTTCTTTGACAACATCTTCAAAATTTATAGGATCACATTCTGCAAATAGAGCAAAGTAAGTAATAGGATCTTCAGATCCTGTTACTTCATAATCAGCCATCCATGCAGGTCTTCTTCTAACACGTTGTGGTCTCTCCTCATTACTTATGGGTGTTGAAATAAATTCTTGTTCCGCATTATCATTTTCTTCATCAAAATTTATGGGAATCTGATTTGCTGCATTACTGTTGTGAATTTGTTCTGCTGCATCATTGCTGTTTACCCAGAAACTTTGTTCATCAAAAACAACATCACGACTAATGATAATTTTCTTAGTGTTAGGATTATAAAGCTTATAGGCTTTTGATTGCTCACTAATGTAACATCCCAATTTTTAAGATTTTTAGAAAAATAATTTATTGAGGATAAAAGGAGAGATTCTGAATGAAATTCCGAGTGAAAAATGTTAAAAACAAAGATTTTCCGAGTAAAATAAGTATGATTCCGAGTGAAATAAGACAGAAGACTAATTTCAAGTGAATTTAAGATGTTTTCGAGTGAAACAGAAACATTTCCGAGTGGAATGTTTCCGAATGAGTTGTTTCCGAGAGAAGTGGAAAGACACATTTTTCTCCCTTATTGTCTAATTTTGATCGTTTCTGATCTGGTATATGGGCATAGGAAACACACCCAAAAATTTTGAAGTGGTCTACAGCTGGTTTTCTTCTACTCCATGCTTCCTCTGGTGTTAGATTCTGAACAGCAAATGTTGGACTCCTATTTAGAATGTGCACACTCCAATTAACTGTTTCAGGCCAGAAACTTTTTGAAACATGACTCTTAACCAAGAGGCTACGAACCATGTTGAGAATTGTTCTATTTTTCCTCTCCGACACACCATTTTGTTGTGGTGTATATGCTGTTGTCAGCTCCTTCCGGATCCCATGTTCTTCACAAAATGCAGAAAACTCATCTGAACAGTACTCTCCACCACGGTCTGTTCGAAGGGACTTAATGCAGAAAATAAACCCAAGTTTTCCTAGAAAAATCGTTAATGAAAGTAATGAAATATCTTTTACCTCCATTAGAACATGGTTTTAAGGGACCACAAATATCTGAATGGACCAGCTCCAAAATAGTCTTTGCTCTCCATGACTTGCCATTAGGAAATTGAGAACGATGTTGTTTGCTAACAACACATTCTTCACAGACTTGAGAGGGAATCAAGAGTTGTGGAAGTCCTATCACCATATCCTTTTGTTGCAAGGTCTTCAATCCACTAAAGCTCAAGTGGCCATAACGATAATGCCACAGCCAAGCAGAATCAGTAACTTCAGCCACCAAACTGGATTGAATGCTTTCAATCTTCAACGGGAATAATCTATTTGAACCCATTTGCACAACTACAATGGAACCTCTCACAGGATCCCAAATTTCACAAGATCCTTTATTGATAGTAATCACATAGCCTTTTTTCCTGTAATTGCCCAGCACTTAACAGATTGCTTTTCAGATCAGGAACATACATTACATTGGAAATTGTTTCAACAAAACCATTTTTCGTTTTTATCTTTACATCACCTTTCCCCATTACTTTCACAGTAGAACTATCACCAAAACTCACAGTAGAATGAAAATCTTCATCTAAGTATGAGAAAGAGGACTTACTTCCACTCATGTGGTTGCTACAGCCTGTGTCCACGTACCATATTCCATGCTCACTGTGTTGTTTATCTTCTACAGTCATCAACAAGGTTTCCACTTCATTCTTCTCAACAAAATTTGAACTCTCGCTCCTTTCTCTATCAACAGGCAGTCTAGAGTAACATTCAGAGGCATAATGACCAAGATTATGACATCTAAAGCACTCTACCTTAAACTTATCATGATTCTTACTGCGACCTTTGCCTTGTGATTGATCATTTTGGACGTTATTAGCAATAAAGTTCCTACTGGAATCTCTATTTCCTTGTCCTCCATATCCTCTTCCTCTACCTCTACCACGAACCCTTCTTCTGAAGTTATTGGAATGAGTATTGGTAGATACCTTCAATGCATGTTCCTCCATTAATGAACTTCTTTTCATCTTTTGTTCATGGACCAGCAAAGAGCTTTGGAGCTCATCAAGTGAGAGGTCATCAATTTCATTTGATTCCTCAATTGAGCACACCACATAATCAAATTTTGGTGTAAGCGAACGTAGAATTTTTTCAACAATAGTTGTATCTCCCATTTTCTCACCATGAAATCGTATATTGTTCGCAATTCCCAGGGCCTTTGCACAGTAGTCGGTGATTGATTCACCATCCTTCATTTGAAGGATTTCAAAATCTCTTCTCAAAGCTTGAAGCTGAGCACGCTTGACTTTTGCAGAGCCTTGATATTTCTTTTTCATTGAATCCCAAATATCCTTGGAAGTATCTTTGCAAAGAATAGTTTCCAGGATAGATCGATCAATGGCCTGAAATAAATAATTCTTGGCTCTTAAGTCTTTCAATTTCGACTCATTTATCTCTTTTCGTTGGGCATCAGTAAGAGCAACATCACCTTCTGGTGTGAGTACACCATCTTCAACCACTTACCAGAACTCCTTAGACCTCAAGAGGTTTTCCATTAGCATGCTCCAATGGTCATAGTGACCATCAAATCGTGGAATGGCTGGTTGTACAAATTTGTCGGAAGCCATTGGTGGAACTTAGACTGCTGTCTTTTACCACTATTCTTGAAAGCTTTGATACCACTGAGAACAGTAGCAGTAAAACTAAGAAGATGCAGAAAAATGGATACTTCTTATTCAGAATACCAAAAATACTTATATAGAAAAGTACATAACTGAAAATCCCAATAAAATAAGAAACACTATAGCCATGATCCACAAACTCCTAACAACCAGAAAAAAAACTCCCTAAGAAAAAGGACCACTAAAACCCACTAACTGAAAGATATAAAAGCATAATTTACTAACACTTCCATCCGAAATATAGCGTGAATTAGTAGGAGTTGGGTTTCAAACAATTTTTGGGCTCCTAACAGACAACATATTTGTATTTCATAATTACAATAAAAACAGGATCAGACAACGAAGTTGCACCGATGCTCTTTACGGTAAAATATAAGTAATCGCCATAAATAATTATATTTTTAGTTCATCTACTTTATTAAATGTACAATTTCGATCTTCATAATTTTAATTTTTCATAATTAATCTTTATAGTTTTTTGATTCTTCAAATTATGGTTTCTTGTCTCAAATTAAGTTCAACTAAATAATAAAAATGTTATTGAGATGTGTAACTTCATAATTTTTGTATAAATTAAAAAAAGAATATTTTAAATATTTAAATAAAAAATAAAAACAATATCTATAAATGTAAAACTCAGCTAGTTATACTTTTTTGTTTTTAATTAAATGTTTTGCACATTTTGTATAAATATAAATTAAAAGGAAAATAATGCATTGAAGCTTTGTAAAAGAGAAGTATCTATGAACACAACCCGAGTTTTGTAAAAGAAAGATTATTTTCACTGTTTCCTTTGTCATTTTAGAAGCACAACGCGTATATATCTTCCTTTTCTCTTTTGAGTCAGCAACTACGTTATTTTCTGGCTTAGCGGGTAGACTTTGTGGATGGGGACATGAGAGTACTATTGATAAACGGTCTGTGAGTTAACCTAAAAAAAAAAAGGGTCTGTGAAAGGAGTAGTGGGTCACATGTAAGAATTAATGATTAGAGTACAAACTCTGATACATGTTCTTGATTGCAATACATGTAGAAAGTCTATAATTAGAGATCAGACAAGCCATCATACTCTACTACGATGTAAATTGATTTCGTATGATAAAGGTAAGATACCTACAACTGATGTGAATATTCAAGGTCTTAAAGCATGCCTGAAACTGCAAGAAAATGATTTGAACAGAAAAGTAAAGAACATTATAGAGAAATACAGAAAATTACAACAGAACCTAGGGTTTATGAAAATTTTGGTTTTAACTAGTCTACAATCTCTAAAACTCCCAAGTCAAACTACTGTACATGCAATCAGTGAATAAGTTTCACTTAGATTAGCTCGAGAAAAAACTACTCACTTTCATACTCAAATTCATGTCCATCGTCGTTGTCTTCATCAGAACTACAAGCATTGTCCATGAAATTGACAAGTGACAGCTGAAACTTGTTGATGGCATCTCTAGCTTCTGAAACCAAGGCAACTTTTGCGGCTTTAACTACATCCCTTTTCTGAATGTTGTTTCCTTCTCCAACTATTTTCTCAGTTACGGGCACTTGTGCAGAAGCTGCTCTTCTCCTAGCTTCCCTGCAGCGCAATTGATTGATATATTTCTCATGGTTTACCCTGTTCTTTACTTGTTTTAGTACAGGCGGGCTAACAAGATCTGGACTGGACAAGCTACTAAATCTTGAAAGGGATTTCTTATGGCTTGAAGATGATGATATCTCCGTGCAACCTTGCAGGAACCCTTTGTGCTCCTTTTGCTGCTTCGGAGTTACAATTGTTTCACTAGGCTGTAAAGCATTAGTAGAAAAATCAATGTTTGGTTCAAGAATAGAGAATATGTCCCCTTCACGGCCTTGATCAACTTTAAGATGGCGCTGTAGCAGCTTCTCAACAGATTTCTGGGTAATAATGTTCTTTGGTTTAAGAATATTTGATCTTCTGATTCTTTTATCAATAGGTTTCAGCAGTTCACTTGCAGATATTGAGAAACTATGTACGGGTGATGAGTTCAATGTCTTCACTCTTGATCGAGGCTGACATTGAGGCGGTGTTACATGGTCATGGTGAATTCTATCAAAGCAATCTTGCTGAGACTTTCCTGGAACCTATAACAAATTTTGTATGACAATGATTCAATATACACAACAAAAAATTTATATATAAACTAGCCTCAAAGACGAGGATGGTCCACAAGTGTCTAACAAGAAATTGCCTAACAACATATAACAAAATTGCATTTGTTTTAAGAGAAATATATGCATACAGAAAAGCAAACTTCTCAATAACAATTCTTCCGATGTTTGGATATCTAATGGCATGGAATGGAGTGAAATGAAATGAGATTAAACGGATAATGGAATGAAGTTTCCCTTCTGTACATTTTTCAAAATGGGGAAAAAGAAGTAAGGTTTTCCTGATGCAATTTAAGGAATTAGGGTGTTAATGAGATTCCCAATAAGTTGGCTTTTAATGATGCTTAAGCCTTAAAAGTCTTACGGCTTTACCGTGTATTTTAGCATACAATTGGGTATGTTTAGTTCAAGCTTCATTTCCCCTTGTGATAAAAATCCATTTTTCAGTAACAATTTATAATATTATGAAGGGGTTGTAGCCAAACCCATAGGGAATCAACCTGATATTTAATAGATTCCTGAATATGCGGTTTTGTCAAAAAAAATTCCTTTCCTGGGACATTCTTAAAAATAATCATGTGTCATCTGGTATCCTGATGTCGTGGCCACACAACAAGTGGATCATACAATTCAAAAAGAATTTTGGTTTGTCAGATATCTAACACTTCATGAGGAGAAGGTAGGTAAGGGAATTGCATATGACCCACTTATAAAGTGAATTACAAAACATTGCACCTGACTGCTACACTACAGCATTACTATTGAAAAGAATATGATCTTCTATTTCCCAGATACGGGAATTTAGAGCTCGGTGCCTTTTGATTGATTTTCCTCAGTGTTTCTTTTTTAATTGCTGGTAACATGGTTAGATGAAATTTCTGTGGTCTATCTACATAAATGGTTGATCAAATCTCGGTAAAATGTAGACATTAAATTAAGACTGTGTCAAACATGCTAATAATTATTTATCCACGGATATCTTTAGCTCTCAAAGAACATGAATGCAAGTTCTCATTCTACACTGTTCCCAGGCAGAAACAAGACAATCATCAACCTCAAAGTACAGCAAACTAATCAAGTACTCTTGTATGATCCTCAATCATGTGAAAACTTTAAGATGTACAACACTGAATGGTCAGCTTTCAAAATTGCTCAAGCCAATCTAAATAGATCCAATTCACAAACTTCAGTTAAATTGCATTATTGCAACAACACACTCAAACTTAGTTCCCGGTTGAAAAATCCAACAAAACATCAACATTTCACACAACAACTAACATTTTCAGCTCAAAAAGAGAGAGAGAGAATGATGCATACCAGTTTAGAGACGTTCTTCCAGAAATGGGGGCTAGGTTTTGCAGCAAGATACGCTCTTCGCAGAGCCAATTCTTGTTCTTTAGTCCAACCCTTGGCAGTTTCTTCACCACGGTGCTTTCTCTTCATACCAACTTCCACCCCCTTCCCATTTCCCCCTTTCCTCGCTCCTTCACCTTCATTCAAAACGACACGCTTTTCTTTCGTTTCGGATTCATCTTTCTTCACCCCGGTGCAATTCTCATTATGGGTTGGCTCATTGGTGGGGGCTAGGCGGTTGCTGAACCTGGGAGATCGTCTAAGAGAGGGAAACACACCCATCCCATTGTTCAACTTGGCAGATCTTGTCGACCTAACAGCGCAAGTTTTGGATTTGTTGGTGGGTTTGGGTTGGGGGTTCGGAGTGTTGTGGTTCGGCTGGAGCCTCGGTGACCTTCGTGGGACAAAGGTGTCTCTGTTAGGCATTTTCACGAACACTCGATTGGATCACTTCTTAGCTTTGCCCTTCCTCCTCCGTTACCTCCGCCGCCGGTGACATCACACTCCAAATACACAAACGAAGAATACTGTAACACAGAAAAACTATTCAAGTTAAAACCACTATCCACTTAACATATAACGAGTATCACAAATACCAACTCTAACATCATAACAAAATCTACAGCACTCCATGTAAAAATTAAAAACTAAAAAACCGTCGCATAATGAAAAACGCCCTAATCATAATAATCACGTTATTAATTAATTAGTTGCAACCTAGAGAAACAGAAACAGAAAGAAATAGCAATAGCAGAAGAAATATTTCGGGAAAAAAGAAAAGAAAAGCCGTCAATAGTAAGAGAAGAAGGATTTGAACTGGTACGCACCTAAGGAAGAGTAAGCTATGTTAGATCAGAGAAAGAAGAAAACGGGTTTTTGTTTTGAGTCGTTCAGGAGAGAATGCAAAAGTAAGAAAGAAAGTGAAGCAGAGAGATAGAGAGAGAGAAAGTTTAAGGGCCTTCCATAAGGAGAAAGTAAGAAAAGGTTTTGGGAGAGAGATGATGAAGGGAAACTCAATGAACGAAGCTCTAAGACGGAAAAACCAAACACAAACTATGATTGAACGCGGTAATCGTGATTAGCCGAGAGGGGCAAAACGGAAAATAAATGTCGTTTTGTTAATTAACACTTTAATAATAATCGTGATGATGTACTCGGGAATTTGTGTTGGACGGTTGCGATTCGTTCCGACGAAGAAATCAACACCGTCCGTTCTCGTCACTATGTGGAGGAGACACAATTAAATATCTTGTCGCTGCTAACAGGTGCTATGAATTATGTTATGACTCTGACCTCCTTTTCCTTTTTCTATTATCTTTATTTTATTTTCGAAATGTCGCATTTACCCTTTGCGCATGTGAACCAAACTGTTACTATATTTCGCACTGTTTGTGACAAAATTGTGCACGTAATTTTTGTTACAGATATTAAAAAATAAAAAAATCATTTATAAAATATCATCAATACTCACAGGATTTTAAAGTAATTTACTAATTTTCACATAATTGTTAATAAAATAATATATTTTTACTTCTTATTCTATATAAAATTACTCAAGTTATATTAAAAAATAACTATTTAATAACAAAAATACACTTAAAATAATAAGTTGTGTGATTGTTATCCGTCACTATTCTGAAAGTAAAAATTTACTAAACCTTCCGTAATACTTCTAAAAATTTACACAATCATGTATCTGAGTAAGTGATCTTACATATTAGAATCTCTACAATATTAGTAATAAACAAAAATAAAACTTTTGATACTATATATCTTCTAAGTTATGTTGATTCGACATTTATAGGAAAAACGAACTAATCTCTTAGCTTGAAAATAAGTGGTCCTTAATTCACATTTTATGATATAATGGTTGAGAAAAATTCATTTAATACAGTTAACGAAAAAGACAAATTTAATTGTTATCAATAAGTAATATCAATATCTTGTCTAAAATTTAAAAAAAAATTAAATGAAATCTTTTCCTTCTAATCATTTATCCAACGGGTTAGAAAACCCTTGAAAGAAAATTAATACTAGTCAACAAGCTTGTGATTAGATTCACATATACTCATTTGATAAGTTTTTTTTCATAGTACACCTTTAATAAGTTTTTGTGATTGTGTTGGATTCAAAATATTAAACCTTAAAAAAATAGACAATGTCTCAAATTATGTTGATAAAATATTCAGTTAGAAAATTTGGAGATGACATTACTGGTGATGAATTATGTATGCAATTGGGTAGGTGGAAAGAACAAAGAAACTATACTGAAAACAGGAATCGCATGAGCAAATTCAAAAATGGAAGCTCATTTTCACTGTCATTGCAGTTTTACTTCTCGTCCTTTTTTGTGCCAAAATATCAATAAGAAACTGTTTCATTTGAAAGTGCGGAAATTCTACCAGCGCATTTCTTGGGTAATTTCCTCACAGACATGAATGCCATATATATAATATAAATATAAAAGATCACTTCGTCTCTCTATTTCTCTCATGCATAATAATCGATAAGATTAAATATTCATATCCGTTAAATTGGTTATTTTCATAACAGTTTATAATAAGCAATAGAATGAAGCAACAGGTTATAGCACCTCCAGCATAACAGTGATTTCAGCATGATCACATCACATCCTAAAATACAGCTACTTTGTGGACAGTGATTAGCACTAACTTTGCCCCTGACCATAGCTAGATCACTATTCATCTAAAATAAGCAACATCGTGTATTACCAGAGTCCAGTTAGGTAGTAGATGCAAACACTTACAATTAATTAGAATAAGAAATGGGAATTTAATATGACAAAGTAATGATTTTGCATCATGGAACTGACTGAAGAGTACCAAAAGTGAGCTTACCTTAAGAGATCGTTGCGGCTGTCTGAACGCAAGCTTTGTAGGGACTGCTAATTATGAAATTCACATTCAAATCGAGGAGTAGCTCTGCAGAGAGAAGCATCATAGATAAGCCACATTCTTATTGTGAAGAAGAAAGATAGTTGTTATTATAGCAGAGGGGGCAACAAGAAAAGGGTAAAAACTGAAAAGGTTCTCAACCATTATCAGGGAAACAAAAAAGGGGTAGATTTCAATATGCTGGTCTCTTTCTACCTCAGTACTTGCCACAGGATCAATAGACAGCAAACCAAACATCATATAATTTTAAACATCAGTCAGTCATTAAACATGTAAATTTCATAAAGTCCCGTGTTTATAACAAATGTACCCTATTGTGGTTTATAATATCTTGGGAATTAATTTCAATTTCAAGAATCAAATCACCTAAACTTTGCATTATAAAAAGGATACATCAGACAAAGATATTGTCAATTTTCTAGAAAAAACATGATAGTAGAAATTTTTTATAATGTTTGAACTTTAAACTATACAAGGCAGCTCTTTCTTTCAAAATCTTTCTGCTCAAAGGAACTTCTTGTTGCTTTTCAAAGGCAAGTGTTTCTTTGATTTTCTCTGTTTTCTGATGTGTGATTAATGCTTATTCCATTTACCTTCTGGGAATTCCTTCTGATGCACAAAACTTCCTTTCTTTTTTATGTTTCTTTTCCATTACAGATTTCCCGATTCAAAGATTTTGGTTCTTATTGTTATTATTATTATTATTGTGTTCCTACCTCTTTTGTTATGTAATAGAATTCCAAGAGCAGAAATTCTGAATAGGGTGTTGTTCTGAGGATTTGGATTCACTACAGTAAAAAGTCATATGCAATTAGTGCAGTAAAACAAAAACTACGGCTACTTTGTGTTTGTGATCATTTCATGTCAGTACATCTAAAAATCTATTTTGTACAAACGCAAATTACCAATGCTTTGCATTTGACTCTTAACAACTATACCGTGTGTTCTAAGGTTCTTAGTAACATACTGCAATCCTGTGCATTCTAAAGGACATGAAGGCAAAGTCTTTAAAATTCAAAACTGCTTTGCTAGGTGTTCTTTTATCGGCTTATGAGGTCCCACATGCTGATCTCACAAATTATGATCTTATCTAAGTTTAACATTAAATTCGGTGACACAGGGATTTAAAGTGAACAGCTGAAAGACTGAATCTGCAAGCTAGCTCTACAATCCATGGATCAAGGTACTCAAAAGTCAAAATATTCTCTTATTAATCTTATTAAGCAACTAAGAGTTTTTGATAGTAGAAAATATCTTCTATTTTCTTATTAACCTTGTTAAGGAACTACGACTGTTTCATATGCTAGTTACTTTCCACTATAGGAATATAATTGCATGATTTGCATTGATGACATGTATAGGGAATTTGTAACTCAAGAAAAAACTATTCTACTCAATGCATTTTCTAACCATGAAGTATGATTTTGTTTAGATCTTATAAATCATTCTAGATGTTCTAAATTATGGACAAAGTAACTATATAATTATGGACAAAGTAACTATATAATGTTATCACCCCCTGACTCATGTTCGAATAATTTTCATATTCAAATATGTATCCTGATATAAAATTTTGGTTGTGATCCTAATTCATAAGACTTATTAGCAAAATTTCATTTTAAATGTTGATTAGATTAGAAGACCAGATTTCTTGTATAAAATTTCATCAAGACACCACGTTCTAGTCCAGGTTTATTTTCTTTTCCATGAATATTGATGGGAATTGGAAGCATCATATGTAACAATTACAAAATTGAGAAAATATTAAAGCCATTGTTTTATAAGTAAAATCAGCATTCCAAGGTAATCATGTGCTCTGCATTTCTTTTTTATAAACTTCTTCAAATAATATATTATTCTAACCAAATTACAAAAGAACTACTAAACCCAATAAACCTACTCAAGTACAATCGCACAAGACTAGTGAGGAATTCCAATTTGAAAACCAAGTATAACTAGTACTCTAGTTTGATACTCATTCTGTCAAAAAATTTTATAAAAAAACCCTTTTGTCTTTATTAAAAATGATCAACACTAGAACTACTAAATGTGGGAATAACATGTTTTGGTCAGGCATGTCAATGACTAAGATTAAGAGTAGATTCTATTGTACTAATAACCCAAAGTCAATCCTAAGAAAGAATATCTGGTCTGTAATCCAATTGGCTCCACCATACAAGCAAGTTTAATACTATTGCTATCAACCATGGTTTTGTCTCCTATGTGCCATTGAGTCTACCACCAGGCAGTCATAGTGAAGGAAAACTAAATCATCAATTTTTTCAACGTTTCCGTCATCACTACTAGTAATCCTAGAATGGGCAGCCAATATATGATTACCCTTTTATTGTAAGACTTGGTCATGACACTTAAAGGGGAAATCCACTTAGGTATTTGCAACCTTTGTTTAGACATGTAGTACTGATTCAATACACTTAAATGGATGCATAAAAATCTGATGGAACGAAAAGTAAAAATGGGCCTTCAATATCCAATTTGATGGAACGCTCAAGGAACAGAAGAAAACAAAGAAAGAGGTAAATTACCGGGGAGGACTCGCCGCTAGCGTGACTGCGCGGTTGAGGGTTCAGAAGAGCGCCGGCGGCGAACGAGACGAAGGAGAGACGCCAGAAGCACGCACCAAAGAACGAACCCAAGACCACGAGATGCCGGAACGAACTCGCTGTGCACAGAAGTCTAAGGGGTTTAAAGGTATCCGAGGAAATAAATCGAGAATTTACAATCTTTAAATAAAACTTATCTAGATCGGTTTCTTGAAACCGATGTAAGGGGGAAAGTACACAATACTGATGTGAATCGTCTATTTCACATGAGTTTTTTAAGAAAACAAGGTAAATATGTATTAGATTATTAAAAAAATTGTCATCAAACCTTATTTTACATCAATTTTTATAAACCTAACGTAAATTTGACGATGCCAAATTGTGTGAATTTTTTTATTAAGATTAAATTGTTTTTCATTAATTAAATGTTGAGATTGCAAATGATTAGTCATCTTAATACTCACACTTATAATTTTTTAGATTTAAATATAAAATTAATTCTTAAAAAATTTAAAATTAGGACTAACCCTTGAGAAATTTTCTTTCAAGATTTAAACTTTGTATTTTTTGTTAGGATTAAGCTATACTATTAACTTTTTGTCAGTTAAGTAGTAACTATATGTTTATTTAATTTAAAAAATTATCATTTAAGTCTTATTTATCCTCTCTTTTCTCCCTTTTTTATTACTTTTTTTTCTTCGCATCGTCTCTCTTTGTCATATTTTCTTTCTTTTTCTATCTTCCCTTGCTCACCTCCCCCTTCCCTTTATGCCTCATAGTTTATTTGATATACCCTCGATGTGTAGGTGACGCAAACACAAGTTTGTTCCAACGTCAAAGATGAACAACACAATGGAAGAGGTGATGACTAGTTTTGGATGGTTTTACATTTACATCACCTACGCTACATTAATGACACTACCAAATGAACCATGGGTAGTAGGAAAAAGGGGAAGCTGTAACATCCCTGATGTTTTAATGAGAATTATAAGAAATGGGAAATGATTAGTAAAAGTTTTAGAAGTTTTATTTAATATTTGTTCTGTCTGAGCCAAAGACAAGAAAGCCGGTGTCGAGATCGGTCTCAGAAGCGCGAGCAGGCGGAGTTGAAGATCGGGAGTGTAGGAGAAGAGCGGGCAGGGCTAGGTGGTCTGGTCCAACCGATGTGAGGAGAGCGCCTCACACGGGGTCATAGCCCGGATTAACCTCATAATGACTGAAACAACGGGTGTAGGTAACCAAGAGGTGAGCACGGATGAGATATCCGACCTCTCAGGTTGTAGCTCGGATTTCCGAGGTATGAACACTAAGCTAGGACACCGGGGGGCCGATATTTATATTGGGCCTATACTCTTGCGAAGTATTAGAGAATTGTGAATAATTAAACGTTGAGGGAATAAATAAGTGTAATTGATTTGATAACTATGCAATAGTTTAATATAGTGAAATTGATTAAATTTAGTAAGAATACAAATAAAATAAAGGAAAAGACGATCTTGCCCATGAGCTATATACATATATAAGGAGATTCTCTTCCTTCCCTCTTCATTATTTACAAGTTACCTTTGCTGCTGGTCTGTCCCTTCTCTCTTGTTTTCTCCTCTCTTAACGCTGAGTTGCATGCGCTGGAGAGGGACTCCATTTGTGTCCAAACTTCAATTGATTCCCATTCCTGTGATCGAGGCTTCAAGGTGAGTCTACTGATCCGTTCCAATTGTGATTCCCTTATCCCTTTTATTCTTTGGCGGTTAAGGGCCATGCATGGCTATATTCGTGACTGTTCTCCACTCCTCCGGTGAGTGTGAGCCCAAACGCAGTCCATGAACTAAGGGCGTTGAAGTGACGAGCTGTACTTTATGATCCGTAGGTAGTAGGTTAAGCAACGGAAGACTGAGTGACAGAGTTGAGACTGCGAAACCAGTGCTCAGAGGAAGGAATCGACACAGAGAACAGATCATCGAAGCGTGAAACCAATGTAAGGGGGGGTGTTCGGGTTATAATTAATTAGAATAGGACTCGCTTCTTATTCAGGTCATTGAGGTAATGTAAACAAGTTAAGGAAAATGTTGCTAAACGTAGTTGTGTGTTTATGCTTGTGCATGTGTGACTGGGTTCATTAATTAGTGGAGGATCGGGTGTGGTTGAGTTTATCATGTTATGATCTTGTGATATCTAATGTTGAAATGATCAGTGTTATGTGAGGTCGGGTTTGCAAGCAGGCTACCCGAGTGATGAGGAATTGATATTATTATGTGAAAGGTAAACTGTTGAATGACTATGTGGTGTGGGATGGCCGACGGTATATGATAGCCCCTCATTTCCGGCTCCCGTGGTTTTCGTGCCCAGTTGAGCTACCCAGTGGTCAAGTAGGACCCAGTGGTCGAGGTGGAGAGTCAAGCAGGACTCGGTGAACCAAGCAGGGTTCACGGGGTGTCAAGTAGGACCCCCAGCTGAAGGCCAATCCTTTAGTATCCGGATACTAGGAGTCAGACTGTATGAGAGTCAGTGGTGATTGTGATGAATGTGATGGAATTGCTTGGTTGGGTTAATATAGTTACTGTATGTAATACACTATGTTTCGGTATGCTTACTTTCGAATGATGCTTGATGTATATGTATAAATATGCATGTATATTTGTTAAGTTTCATTCTATATTAATTACAATGCCAAACACTCACCCTTGCCTTTTTTTTTTAGTAACCAGTGACAGAGAGGGGGAAGGAGCCATGGAGTCGCGCCAAGGGGGAGAACGGTGCCAGGGTCCTAGTGACTTTGAGTGACTCTCTATAGAGTTATATATGTGTATAAGAACTTCTGAGTATTATTATTATTTGTGTTTAACCAAGACCGGACCGGATGCCAAGCTATATTTTAAAATACATTACTGTCATTTACATATGCTGTCGTGGTAGCTATGACAAACCTTTGATTAATAGAATCATTTTTAGGGTGAGACTTTCGGGAGTCCGTTTGCATGTTTTGTCTAATCCGATGTGTGAAAGGTATTCGCTCAAGCGAATAGAAACCTCGTTCAAGCGAGAGTCCGGAATCTCGCTTAGACGAGTAGGGGCCTCGCTCAAGCGGGAAGCCCTGATTCCCTTTCTCCCATCCGTTGTGCTTAGATTAACTTGCTCTTCTTTTCTAGATCTTATTTATTTAATCTAATTGTGACTGCTGTCACTTGAATAAGTCAGTAAAAATAAATGCTATTTCACTAAACCTCGATTAATTTTTAAGAAAAGGAAAAATTTATCGTAAGATGTAATCGTTTGAATAAAACTAAATGCAAAAATAACCTAGGACGTTACAGAAGCAGATGAGGGAAGAAGAAAAAAAGGAGAACAAGGCCAAGAGATATGGTAGAAGAAGAAGAGTGACGTAAAAATGAGAGAAGACGATGATGAATATAACTTAAGTGACAATTAAAAATAAATAAATAAATAAATGCACATATCAACAATGGGTCAATACTTAGGTGATGAAAAATTAACGATAGAGCTTAATCCTAACATTTAGTTTCCAAGCTTGAAATGATCAACATTTATTCCATCTTCCCAGGGGTTAGTGTATACATAGATAGTTGGTTTCACTTTAATAGTTTATAGTTATAACCATCTCATAATAGTTGTAGTTAATTAGCTAGCTTAAGCTTTCATCTTTTTTTTGTTAGTTTGTGTTTGGCTTTTCTCCTTATATATATCTTTTGTATTTATCTCTTTAATTCTTAATAAATTCATTTTCTTGTCTACTCACCTAGTGTGTCTAGATTCATTCATGAGTTTCCCTTCTCAGTTAATATCCACATCATGGTAGGACCATTTCTCTCGCCATCGATTTCTTTCATCCACAAAGCTTGAACACAAGACTTTTCTTAAGAGGAATCAAACATGGATCACTTGAACCAACCATTTGTTAGTTAGTCTTCTTCCATATCATAACATTTTAAGTTTCCTTACAATACTTATTGTATTTCAGGAATTCTTCCTGTACTATAATTTTTCTTACCACACCACCTCCTTTCTCTTTTTTCCATTTAAAATGAAGCAAATACTCTCATATATGATTTGTCTAGTTGCCTAGAAAAGTATAAGAAAAAATGTATGAGAAAAAAAGTAGTGTGAAGAGTATAAGAAACTAAGTGTTGTTTGATTGATTAGAAAATGATATAGAAATCATGCGATTATTTGTTTTTATGTTTGGTTCAAGGTTTAATATATGAAAAAAACTTATAAAAAATATTTAAATTACTTAACTACTTGTTAACATGCTTAACTTTCATATTTATTATTATAAAAACATATAAAGTTTCATGAATTATACCTGCTACACCCTACTATATTTTTGTATATTAATTTTTCAAAAAATATTACTATTCATGGAGCAAAAATTTGTACCTCAAAATGTAACATCCTAGGTCATTTTACATTTATTTTTATTCATTCGATTAAATTTTACAATAAATTTTTCACAATCAATAATTATAATTAAGTTATAATTCAAAATAATGTTTATGTTTCACTAAACATATTTAAAATAGTAAACAGACTCAATTAAATTAAACAATCAAGGAAAAAGAAGAAAACTAGTTAAATAGAGCAAAAGGAGGGAAAAAGGGAATCAGGAGTATCTCGCTTAAGCGAGGCACCAACTCGCTTGAGCGAGGTTTATATTCTATGCTTGGGCGAGCCACACTCACGCTTGAGCGAATACATTCATATACATCAGGCCTTAGTTCGCTTGAGCGAGATTTCCTTGCTTGAGCGAATTAACTCCAGTAACCTTACTAACCTGACTCGCTCTAACAAACTACTCTCGCTTAGACGAGGTTTTTCCAATAGCTAGTTTCCTCTTTATTCGCTTGAGCGAGCACATCTCGCTTGAGCGAATAAACTCCAGAATCTAATCCTATGGTCCTCGCTTGAGCGGAACTCAATCCGCTCGAGCTAAAACCACCCAGTAGCAGCCCCTGATACCTCATACACTTCTCGCTTGAGCGGGGATTTCTCCCGCTTGAGCGAGATCAGCACAGTGGCCATTTCCTCTATTCCTCGCTCAGGCGAGGTTATAACCGCTTGAGCGCAAAACCTCCAGAAACCACATTCTCCTAATTCTTACCTATCTCGCTTGAGCTAAATCATACCCGCTCGAGCGAGATTTGACCAGAGAGCATAACACTGACATAAAGCCCTCTCGCTTGAGCGAGAATTCATCTCGCTTGAGCGAGTTATGCAGTACATGCGAAGGACTTAAAGTTTTCATACCAACCCACAATTTAAACACTCACATGTCTCCTCTGACTTAGTTCATCCACTTACCAACATTTCAATCATGCAATACACTTCACTTCTAATTTCATTCTGCTAAACGTACATCAATCATCAATGCACTAGACCATTAACCTATCATCCCACATCATTCATATTTCTAATCATAGATCAAACCTGTTTATATTCATGCATCAAATACACTACCATTGGCTCCATGCCAATATACATCAATAACATTCAGTTTTCTATTTGCTATTCATCACATTCATGACTACGATAACAGTATTCCAAATTTACTCACCATGCATACACAACATCCAAGCACAACATACATAATTCACAACACACATTACACACATAGTTCATTTCATAAATTCCCTTCGCTTCTTGGCATCAATTCTCCGCTTGACGCATCTCCGGGGCTTCAACCTCCTCCCTGTCATTGGTTACTAAAATTAAAGAAACAACAGCAAGGGTGAGTGTTTGGTATCATAATTAATGTAGAATAACAATTTAAGAACAAGGAACATATTTACTAGTTTTTGTTTGTACCATTCATCTTACATCTTGTTCTCAATTTCTACTTACCAATTAAGGATTCAATTCCAATTCTTTATCTCCAATTTGTCAATCACAATGAACAATCGTCATAAAACATATTCATATCATTACACAATGTTAACAATACATCGAATAACACAACTGACTCTCATATCAAATCGACGCCTAGTATCCAGATACTAAAAGGATCGGCCTTCAGCTGGGGGTCCTGCTTGACACCCCGTGAACCCTGCTTGGTCCACTGAGTCCTACTTGACTCTCCTCCTCAACCACTGGGTCCTACTTGACCACTGGGTAGCTCAACTGGGCATAAACACCACGGGAGCCAGAAACGAGGGGCTGCACATACCGTCGGCCGTCCTACACCACATAATCACACAAGTATATTCATATTTCTCATATCATACTGCAAGTGGCCAGCAACAAAACACATATTCATCAATTGGGCGACCTACTTGTCAAGCCCGTTATCACATTGCCACTAAACTCATCAAATCATCACAATTCTCATCACGTCATCTTCATAGTCATTACAAACCACACTCAATTTACATTCATACACATACTACTATTATGCATTATCAAATCTCATTATTTCCATGTTTCATTCAATGACTTAATTCAATCATACTCACCTATTCTAATTAATTATAACCCGAACACCCCCCTTACCTTGATTTCGAGCTCCGACGACTCGTTCTTGATGAGATTGGCGTTCCCTCGACGCTATGTCCAACGTTCTACGTCCGAAATCAACACCCACTTCGCCGTTTGATCCTCCGACGACTGTTTCGTCACCTACGGAGGTCGAAACGCAAAACCCATCAATGTTAAACCATTCTCATTACTCTAAAAGCCATTTTTTTCAAGCTTCTACACACTGGAGGAGTAGGAAACCAAAGCTTACCCCTCCATGCACGACCCTTCGGTTTATCGGAGAAAATGAAAGAGCTACGAAAGCTTAATTTAAAAGACCCATGGGACTCACCTTGAAACTACGGTCTCAAAAACGTAGTTATCTCAGAGTTTCGGCGAGAAACGGTCTCCCTCTTGGAGCATGCAGCCACGGCAAGCTTGAGGAGAAGAAGGAGAAGAGGTATTCGCGTGGAGGTGAGGAAGAAGGAAGAAAAGAATTTAAAATTTAAGGCACAAGGGCAATTGGGTCATTTCCTATTTCAATTACATTTTCTTTTAAAAGTTTTAACTAAAACTTTTACCTTTCACCCTTCACCTTTTACCCCATTGTAACTTCAAATTTATCTTCTTCTATTTACTTTCATTTAATCTTTTATAATTAATTAATCAAATAAATTTATTTATTCCCACACCATTTAATTATTTCTAATTGCATTTTTAATACTAATAATTCCCAAAATTTCAATAAATCTGATTGGGCAATTATTAATGTTTTTCGCCAATTAAAACTTTTCTAAAATATTAGGGATGTTACATCCACTCCCCCTAAAAAGGGATTTCGTCCCCGAAATCAACGTACCTTATTGAAAAAGATTGGGGTACAGCCGTCTCATGTCCGCCTCCAACTCCCATGTGTAAGTTACTCTATTTATATTCCACCACTTCACTTTCACCAATGATACCTCTTTGTTTCTCAATCGTTTAGCTTGATATCCTTCAATACCAATAGGTGCCACCTCTACCGTCAAATCTTCTTTCAGCTCAATAGAATCTTCAGGTACGATCATGGAGTCACAAGGAATGTACGCTCGAAGTTGTGACACATGAAACACATTGTGAATATTAGTTAATGATTGGGGAAGATCCAATCGGTAAGCAACATCACCAACTTTTTCCAGAATCTGATACGGCCCAATATACCGTGGGTTGAGCTTATGGCTCTTTAGTATCCGACCTACGCCCTTGGTAGGTGAAACCTTCAGGAACACCCAGTCTCCCACCTGAAACTCAAGTGGCCTATGACGATTGTCATAGTAACTCTTCTGACGGTCTTGTGCAACCTTCATCTTTTCGCGAATCATTATCACCTGATCATTCATTTCCTGAATTAACTCGGGCCCTAAATGGATTGCATCTCTGTCTTCATTCCAGCATAAGGGCGTACGACACCGCCTTCCGTATAACGCTTCATAAGGAGCCATTCCAATGCTACTATGGCAACTGTTATTATAAGCAAATTCTACTAATGGTAGGTATTTCTCCCATGAACCGCCTTGCTCCAGTACACAAGCTCTAAGCATGTCTTCCAAGGTCTGGATTGTACGCTCAGATTGGCCATCAGTCTGGGGATGATAAGCAGAACTCAACCTCAGTTCAGTACCCAATTCCTGTTGTAAACTTCCCCAGAATCTGGAAGTAAACCGAGGATCACGATCTGAAATAATACTCGTAGGTACACCATGTAATCTTACAATTTCTGCAATGTATAATCTAGCCAACCGGTCCAATGACCATTTCATATTCATAGCTAAGAAGTGAGCACTCTTTGTTAGCCTATCCACAATCACCCATATTGCATTACAACCAGAACGGGTACGGGGTAACCCGGATACGAAATCCATAGTAATGCCTTCCCATTTCCACATTGGAATCTCCGGAGGTTGAAGTAGGCCTGGGGGTCTCTGGTGTTCGACCTTACACTTCTGACATACCACACAAGATCTTACATACTCTATGATTGCTTGTTTCATACCTGGCCACCAGAACTCTCTCTTCAAATCATGGTACATTTTTGTAACACCAGGATGAATGCTAAAAGAACTTTTATGAGCTTCAGCTAACACGGCCTGCCTAAAGTCACCTTTTGTAGGCACTACAACTCGATTTCTGAATCTCCAAATTCCATCAGTACCTTTGGTTAGCTCCATATCTTTTCCTCTTGCTTGAGTATCGAGCAATTCTAGTAACTCTTTATCTTCCTCTTGAGCCGTGGCTAAAGATTCTAGGAATTCATTAGATATCTTCAGCATTCCAATTATCATTTGATTCGGAGCTTGCACAGCAACCCCAAGGTTCATGTCGTGAAAGTCTTCTAACAATTCTTGCTCTTTGCCCATTAAAAAGGCTGCATGTAATACTTTTCTACTTAAAGCATCTGCCACAACATTTGCTTTTCCAGGATGGTACTTCAAATCAAAATCATAATCTTTTAGGTATTCTACCCATCTCCTTTGTCTCATGTTTAACTCTTTCTGATCGAACAAGTATTTCAAGCTTTTGTGGTCACTAAATACCACAAAACGAGAACCATATAAATAATGACGCCAGATTTTTAATGCAAACACCACTGCTGCAAGCTCTAAGTCGTGGGTAGGGTAATTCTGCTCATAGGGTCTCAATTGCCTTGAAGCATAGGCAATCACCCTGTCGTCCTGCATCAATACACATCCTAAACCAAACTTAGATGCGTCACAATATACCACAAATTCCTTTGTCACATCTGGTAATGCAAGCACAGGTGCGGTAGTTAAACATCGCTTCAGAGTTTGAAAACTCAATTCACACTTATCTGACCATACAAATGGGTTATCCTTTCTTGTCAATCGAGTCAAAGGAAGAGCAATACGAGAAAATCCTTCAATAAAACGGCGATAGTAACCAGCCAATCCTAGGAAACTCCTAATTTCCGTCACTGATTTAGGTCTCTCCCAGCCCATAACTGCTTTAATTTTGGATGGATCAACAGATACTCCATCCCTGGAAATTACATGGCCCAAGAATTGCACACTTCCTTCCCAGAAATCACATTTAGACAGTTTGGCATACAGCCCTTTCTCCCACAATATCTGCAAAACAATTCGAAGATGTTGTGCATGTTCCTCAATGGACTTTGAATACACCAATATATCATCAATGAATACTACTACAAATTGATCCAAGTAAGGTTGGAAGATCCTATTCATGTAGTCCATGAAGATAGCAGGAGCATTCGTCACTCCAAAGGGCATTACAACATACTCAAAGTGTCCATATCGAGTCTGGAACGTCGTCTTGGGAATATCTTCCGATTTCACTCTTATTTGGTGATATCCTGACCTCAAGTCAATCTTGGAAAATACCTCAGCGCCTCTCAACTGATCCAACAGATCATCGATTCGTGGTAAAGGGTATTTGTTCTTAACTGTCAACTTATTCAGCTGCCGATAATCGATACACATTCGCATGCTGCCATCCTTCTTTTTCACCAACAACACCGGAGCGCCCCAAGGTGAAGCACTCGGTCGGATAAACCCTTTTTCTAACAGCTCATTCACTTGCCTCTTCACTTCAGTCAATTCCACTGAAGACATTCTATAGGGTGCACGGGACACAGGCTCGGCCTCGGGAATCAAGTCAATGGCAAAGTCAATCTCCCGATTGGGAGGTAACCCCGGAATTTCTCCCGGAAATACATCAGGAAAATCACACACTACAGGAATATCATTGGGATTAAGAGTATACCGTCCTTCTGAAGTAAATAGAATAGCATAAGCTGTGGAGACATTACTTACCACACTCTTAGTGTCCAATTCCTGAGAAAATACTATAGTCTTGCGGTAACAATCCACCATAACATGGTTTGCAGACAACCAGTCAAGACCCAGGATAACATCTAAATCTTTCAACGGCATGCATATTAAATTTACCCAAAAGGAACGGTCTTCAATTTGCATTGGTAATCCTCCACACATGGTGGTGGCACGGAATGTAGAACCAGTAGGGGTGGAGACATTAAGGGCATTCTCCATTAACACCACTGGTAACCCAAACCGCCTCACACAACTTTCAGAAATAAAAGAATGTGTTGCACCTGAATCATAAATTACATTTACCAGACAGTCATGAATAATGCACTTACCCTGCACCAAATTATCAGTTCTTGCAACCTCTGAAGCATCAAAAGCAAACACTCGTCCAGTCATAACATTTTGAGCACCGCTAGATTGGGCATCAGTCCTCCTCGGGCGTTGACCTCCACGACCACTGTTATTCCTACCTCCTCTTTGAAAATTACCACCACGGGCCACAGAAGTATTAGCTCGACTGCTATGTTCATCTTGTTGCTGCCTCTGTGGGCAATCTGGCCTAAGATGCCCCGGTTGTCCACATTGGAAGCAAATAATTTGGCTGGCCGGACAATGTTTTGCAATATGGCCCTCCCGGCCACAATTATAACAGGCACGGCTACCAGAATGACCACCAGAACGGCCCGCAGAACTACGGCCCGAAGAAGAAGATGTAGTGGAAGACTTACCTCCACGGAAAAACTGACCCATCTTTTTAAAACTAAATCCTTTAACCTTCAAGGGTCTTTTGTCCCTTGATTGAGACGCTCTCTGTAACTGCACTTCCTCAGCAAGTCTGGCCTTGTTTACCAGAGTAGGATAGTCACGGATCTCCATAGGAACAATGACACTTCGGAGTTCAATTCTCAGCTCGGATTCATACTTTGCACACTTACTACCTTCGGTTCCTTCAAGAGAAAAAGGATGATAGAAATCACATAGTTCATCAAACTGTGACGTGTATTCTGCCACTGACATTTTACCTTGCTTAAGTTTTAAGAATTCCATCTCCTTGCGAATTTTGTAATTATCTGGGAAGTATTTAGCAAGAAATCTCCGTTTGAAATTCATCCACATTAAGGGTTCACTCGCAGCGTTCATCTGAATCTTAGTCCTTGACCACCACACACAAGCCTCATCCTTCAATTGATAAGTAACAAATTGGACTTTCTGTTCTTCAGAGCATTCAAAGTATTCAAATGTTTGCTCAATTTCTCGCATCCAGACATGAGCCCCATCATAATCATGGCCTCCTCTATAAACAGGTGGATTCCTCTTCAGGAATTTATCAAGAGTGGGACCAGATTCAGTCCTACTCAACAGTTGAGAAAATTTTGGGAAGAAATCATCTCCTCCTCCTGAACTAGTTTCTTCAGCCATAAAGTAGTTCTACAATAACCAAACATATCACCATTAATAACCAATGATCGATCAGGGATAGGGCATTTACCTCATACATATACATAACATAATGCCACCAGAGTGCCAAGGGAAATGATGCCAAGTGAACCTGTTACAACTCAATTATAACACAACAATTTCCATACAATGCAAAAATAGTCCAACATGGGACTCAAACTATCCTCTAACACTGCCCATTCACCCGGCTCTAGAAAGAACCGCTCTGATACCACCTGTAACATCCTAGGTCATTTTACATTTATTTTTATTCATTCGATTAAATTTTATAATAAATTTTTCACAATCAATAATTATAATTAAGTTATAATTCAAAATAATGTTTATGTTTCACTAAACATATTTAAAATAGTAAACAGACTCAATTAAATTAAACAATCAAGGAAAAAGAAGAAAACTAGTTAAATAGAGCAAAAGGAGGGAAAAAGGGAATCAGGAGTATCTCGCTTAAGCGAGGCACCAACTCGCTTGAGCGAGGTTTATATTCTATGCTTGGGCGAGCCACACTCACGCTTGAGCGAATACATTCATATACATCAGGCCTTAGTTCGCTTGAGCGAGATTTCCTTGCTTGAGCGAATTAACTCCAGTAACCTTACTAACCTGACTCGCTCTAACAAACTACTCTCGCTTAGACGAGGTTTTTCCAATAGCTAGTTTCCTCTTTATTCGCTTGAGCGAGCACATCTCGCTTGAGCGAATAAACTCCAGAATCTAATCCTATGGTCCTCGCTTGAGCGGAACTCAATCCGCTCGAGCTAAAACCACCCAGTAGCAGCCCCTGATACCTCATACACTTCTCGCTTGAGCGGGGATTTCTCCCGCTTGAGCGAGATCAGCACAGTGGCCATTTCCTCTATTCCTCGCTCAGGCGAGGTTATAACCGCTTGAGCGCAAAACCTCCAGAAACCACATTCTCCTAATTCTTACCTATCTCGCTTGAGCTAAATCATACCCGCTCGAGCGAGATTTGACCAGAGAGCATAACACTGACATAGCGAGAATTCATCTCGCTTGAGCGAGTTATGCAGTACATGCGAAGGACTTAAAGTTTTCATACCAACCCACAATTTAAACACTCACATGTCTCCTCTGACTTAGTTCATCCACTTACCAACATTTCAATCATGCAATACACTTCACTTCTAATTTCATTCTGCTAAATGTACATCAATCATCAATGCACTAGACCATTAACCTATCATCCCACATCATTCATATTTCTAATCATAGATCAAACCTGTTTATATTCATGCATCAAATACACTACCATTGGCTCCATGCCAATATACATCAACAACATTCAGTTTTCTATTTGCTATTCATCACATTCATGACTACGATAACAGTATTCCAAATTGACTCACCATGCATACACAACATCCAAGCACAACATACATAATTCACAACACACATTACACACATAGTTCATTTCATAAATTCCCTTCGCTTCTTGGCATCAATTCTCCGCTTGACGCATCTCCGGGGCTTCAACCTCCTCCCTGTCATTGGTTACTAAAATTAAAGAAACAACAGCAAGGGTGAGTGTTTGGTATCATAATTAATGTAGAATAACAATTTAAGAACAAGGAACATATTTACTAGTTTTTGTTTGTACCATTCATCTTACATCTTGTTCTCAATTTCTACTTACCAATTAAGGATTCAATTCCAATTCTTTATCTCCAATTTGTCAATCACAATGAACAATCGTCATAAAACATATTCATATCATTACACAATGTTAACAATACATCGAATAACACAACTGACTCTCATATCAAATCGACGCCTAGTATCCGGATACTAAAAGGATCGGCCTTCAACTGGGGGTCCTGCTTGACACCCCGTGAACCCTGCTTGGTCCACTGAGTCCTACTTGACTCTCCTCCTCAACCACTGGGTCCTACTTGACCACTGGGTAGCTCAACTGGGCATAAACACCACGGGAGCCAGAAACGAGGGGCTGCACATACCGTCGGCCGTCCTACACCACATAATCACACAAGTATATTCATATTTCTCATATCATACTGCAAGTGGCCAGCAACAAAACACATATTCATCAATTGGGCGACCTACTTGTCAAGCCCGTTATCACATTGCCACTAAACTCATCAAATCATCACAATTCTCATCACGTCATCTTCATAGTCATTACAAACCACACTCAATTTACATTCATACACATACTACTATTATGCATTATCAAATCTCATTATTTCCATGTTTCATTCAATGACTTAATTCAATCATACTCACCTATTCTAATTAATTATAACCCGAACACCCCCCTTACCTTGATTTCGAGCTCCGACGACTCGTTCTTGATGAGATTGGCGTTCCCTCGACGCTATGTCCAACGTTCTACGTCCGAAATCAACACCCACTTTGCCGTTTGATCCTCCGACGACTGTTTCGTCATCTACGGAGGTCGAAACGCAAAACCCATCAATGTTAAACCATTCTCATTACTCTAAAAGCCATTTTTTTCAAGCTTCTACACACTGGAGGAGTAGGAAACCAAAGCTTACCCCTCCATGCACGACCCTTCGGTTTATCGGAGAAAATGAAAGAGCTACGAAAGCTTAATTTAAAAGACCCATGGGACTCACCTTGAAACTACGGTCTCAAAAACGTAGTTATCTCAGAGTTTCGGCGAGAAACGGTCTCCCTCTTGGAGCATGCAGCCACGGCAAGCTTGAGGAGAAGAAGGAGAAGAGGTATTCGCGTGGAGGTGAGGAAGAAGGAAGAAAAGAATTTAAAATTTAAGGCACAAGGGCAATTGGGTCATTTCCTATTTCAATTACATTTTCTTTTAAAAGTTTTAACTAAAACTTTTACCTTTCACCCTTCACCTTTTACCCCATTGTAACTTCAAATTTATCTTCTTCTATTTACTTTCATTTAATCTTTTATAATTAATTAATCAAATAAATTTATTTATTCCCACAACATTTAATTATTTCTAATTGCATTTTTAATACTAATAATTCCCAAAATTTCAATAAATCTGATTGGGCAATTATTAATGTTTTTCGCCAATTAAAACTTTTCTAAAATATTAGGGATGTTACACAAAACACCAATAATAAACGTCACTTAGTGAAACTAGTAAGGATGAGAATAGACTGAGTCGAGCTAGGTTTTATAAGGTCTGCTTGACTTGTTACTTAATTTTGAGACATGAGTCTAACTTATAGCCTAACATGGGCCATATTTTTAGGTCTAACTTGATATATTTAAGATATTGGTTAGCCTAATAGCCTGTATAAAAATCCAATTTAAGTTATTATCAATGAAAATACAAACAAACACATATTAAATAGATTAATTGGTCTACCTTGAGGAGATGTTTAGTACATGCATCTTTTTTGATTCCCGATAATTGTAACTCAGGAATCTTCTATTCTCACATTTGGTGTAATTGTTTTATAATAAGATTCCTAAGAATTTTTTTATTTATGATTCCTATCAAAGGGGGTTAAGAATCCTAATTTTTTCCTAGTGTTGAAGTTTTTTTTTTACTATATCAAATTACAATTATGGCTTAGATATAAATTTATTTAAACCCCTCTTACATATTGAGTTCTCATCTAAAATTATTAGACATATAAGAGGGATCATAATTTAAAAGATCCATGTAATTTTCCTAGGAATATTTTAATCATTTCAAAAATATTTATAACATTTTTGGGAAATATAATTTTCAAAATATAATTCCTTGGATTCAAACAAATATGTGTACCAAATTTCCCCTAAACAAATCAATATGTCTCTAAAAGTCTAATAAATTAAATGTAATATATATTTAATTATTAATTTTTCATATTAAAAGTGGTTTTAAAAATGTAATTTTATAAACTATGATTCACATAAAATATCATATGTATTTATAAATTTATAATATATCATAAATTATATTTCTTTATAAATTATATACAAGAGCTTAAGAAAATCAATCCGACAAGTTATAAATGTTTTTTCATAAGCTCCAAAATATCCTATTTAACTAATTAAACCTTAAATAGATTAAGTATAAACCCTGACAAACCGTCTAATCAATTCTCACTAGAAACTAATAACATGAAAACCTAATAAAAAAAGTCAATCAATAAATTGTTATAAGACACATATAAAATAAGCAACTAAAATAATGGGCATGGATGACAACTTTTCTCACCTAACATTATGAGATTAATTTAACTAATGGGACCCACTAAAAAATAATCTCATGTAATAAGACAAAAATAATAAACACAACTGAAAATGTTCTCACCCTTATAGTTTCTTCTCAACTTAGATTTTCTTCAAAGAATCACTCTAACCAAACACACTGTTAAGGAATATGTCCAGGAATTACATCCTCACATTAGAAAGTTATACTCTAGATGCACTATATATTTTTTTACAACAAAGGGGCCCGAAAATTATAATTTTGACTCAATAACTTCTAGAAAAGGTGATTTCTTTTAACACACCCTTTTTGTTTCAACCCCTTTGTTTATTTATTTAAAAAAATAACTCAAAAAATGGTGCATAAGTAGAATATGTGTCTCAGAAGGATTTAAAGAGTAGTATTTTAGTGATATATAAAATCTAATAAATAAATAATTAAAAGGTGGGGAAAGGAGGGTGTTAAAAGAAATCATCTAGAAAAACAAGTCGAAAAATTATTACATGATTACACTATATTTTTCCTTGGCAACGAAGCGTTCGACTCTGTACCTTCTAAAGTAACAAATCCAAGAATTATAATCTGGACTATTTAATCTCTCTTGTGTCAAAAGAATTTTCATAAGCCTCAAATATTTGGCACAAAATTTATGAACACTGTAGTTGTCATCAAATAAAAAACAATCCATATTATAATTTCCGGACCTTTAAAATACTGCGTCTGAATTGGGCTTCGGCCCTTGTCGTTATTCTAAAAAATGTCTAAATTATATTCTCAAAAAAATAATGCACATATTATAGTTCTTGGACTTTTTTTTTCTTCTAAAAGCTATTGATAAATAAATGGATCATAATTATAACATATTGTATCGATTAAACAGACCCTAAAAAAATGTTTGCAAAAAAAAAAAAACAGACCCTAAATGTATAATAAATTATCTTTCAAATAATAATTATAATTTCATTTAAAAATTTAAAATGATAAACATGAATAAATAAGTTATATATTATCTAAAGTGACTGATAATTATTTTTAAAAAGTGGTTGATAATTTAAAATATATATATTAAGTTCAAGATAAATAATGAATAAGAGTATTTGAAGGTGTATTATGTTGTATGATCTTAATACGTGTAATGATTGTTCTTCTATAATGTGATTCTAGGATTTAACAGGTCATTATAAACTAAACCTAAGATTATAATTAGTAAAAATAAATAGATTTATTTAACTCAAGTTAAAAAGAAATGTGTCAAATCATGAAGAGCAATAAAAATAATTGATTAAATAAAAATATAAATTTACTATTTATAGGTAAGGTTTAACAAGTTTAAAAATAAGATTTAAATTTATCAAAATTTATCTATAAAATTATAACTAAAATTTATAATTATAAAATATTCCTAGTACTCCATTTTAATCGAAAGATAAATTGTATTTAATGACCTTATGTTTAAAAAAACCTTAAAAACCCAAAGGAAATTTTTTTGATTTAGTTCAACCTCAAATTGGTTGTTCGGACCCATATAGAAGTATCCAAACCTCAGAGAACGCATCATGATCCTATCACTTGTTGAAGTATGCATAAAACTCATGTAAAATCTCAATTTTCATGCATTCAACATCAACCACAATCTAATGCACATTCTAACCCAATTATAACTCATTTACACACATCAACAATTCCTGCCCATCTTATTCATACTATGCATCAATCTAATAAATGCAATTCTTAAGCATAATAAGCATCACACACACACACACACAGGCTTCCAGTTATATACAATAGTCAAAATAGATATCTACAGGAGCCGACCAATGCTACATCACAAAATACTATACAATATATATATGGACAATACATACAACTTGTCTTCCGCACTAGCATGGTGACATCTCACCAATCACCATCAGGTACAATCCCACTGAAAATATAGCCACATAATAGGGGTGAGCAAGTTACATGTTAAATGATAGTTATTGAACCGGATTAACTTATCCAATTCTCTAGCACATATCACAATATTACGCACAATCAATATTATTTACTGTCATTCAACACAATTCACAGTTCACCCAATATTCTCAATATCACAATACATAGGCCATACAATTATGTTATTCTCAATAATATTCACCAATGCACATGCATGCAGATCCGACTTAACAATGATTTCAACTACAGGTTCCATCTTGGCCTCACTCCATTAGCCCTTTCCGTGTGATACCGGTCACCTCATGACGTCTCGAGACTTAACTCTAGCTCCATCGGTAATCACGGACTCTCACAGGACCTAGCTTAACAATCTGTAACTTGAAATCACCAACATAGGGTTCCTGACCTTCCACGGATCACCATTTTTCATCTATGCAACATTATGCAATTCACACCAAGCATCTCACGCTATAGAATGATACCAAATCATTCATTTAATTGCATCTCATACTATATCACAATTTCATGAATGTTATTCTATCACATCTCACATGTAGAATTTAATATCATCAATTCATTACATCTCATGCAATATATCACATCAATTCCATTCACAATTAGCATCTCATGTACTTCAATTTAACATTATGGACGGAAATCATCCCAACAAATAATATCTCTTAGATATCACATAAAGCGGGGTATTTCTCAATTATCTCATAACTAAAACACATCGAATATCATATTTCACAATTACATAACACATAATATAGTAATATACCTTGAACCTGTCATAAACCATGCATTTAAAATATAATAACTCCCCCTACCTGGAATAATAAATCTTGAAAGCCCAAATACCTATCCAACCACTGTCCGATCACCAATCACAAGTCTCAAAAATTTTAAAACATAAGTATTTAATTTTTAATAAACCACACGCTATTAAATTCATACTCCGAAGCCTATAACCGACAACATATTTGATATTCAGTAATTATAACTTATCGATAGTCGCTATCAACCTCAGATACTTGCCACCGGCCAAAACCCACACTCCGAAATACCTCTGAAATGATTCCTAAATTACCAATAATTTAAATTAACGCTCTAAACATCATAAATTCCATATTTTTAAGCTTAAACTATTAATCCGCAATTTTCTCACTAATTAATAACTTACCAATTTAAGCGTCGACCTCCGAAGCTCGATTCTGAAGAACCCCAAAGCTGTCTGTTACTTCAAACTACTCTGCAATCGCCTAGTTTCATGATAATAATTATTATCAAGGCATAAAGGGCTAGGAGGGCTACAACTAAACTTGTTGATGGAGATTTCAAAGACCAATTTCCAAAGCTATTGGACTATACCCAAGCTCTACTAACATCTAACCGAGACTCCACAGTGAAGTTGGATGTACAGTTGTAGGGGGAAGATACTCCGGTCCACAGGTTGTATGTTTATCTGAATGCATGCAAGGAAAGCTTCAAACAATGCAGACCCATCATAGGTTTAGATGGTTGCTTCCTAAAAGGACCATATAAGGGACAACAACTATCTGCAGTTGGGAGAGACCCGAATGACCAAATGCTTCCTATTGTCATTGTTGTTGTTGAATATGAGAACACAGACTCATGGAGATGGTTCATGGACCTGTTAGTGGGGGATATGGGTGGAGCAGAGGCTTGCAAGGATTCATATCAGATCAGTAGAAGGTAATTGTTTCATTTTGGTCCCTTATGTTGTGTTAGTGATTTCAATTTGATCTCTTATGTACAGTTAGTGATTTCAGTTTATTCCCTGTCGAGTTTTATTTGTTTCAATTTGGTCACTTGAAATAGACAATAGCTTTACTATGTTTTACTTGCATTGTGCTGGGTCTAAAACATGCTCTAAAGAAACTTATACATGGTGTTGAGCAGAGATGAAGAAAATTGATTTTAAACTTTGATATTTAGGGTTTTATTCATATGTTTAGACAAGTTTATTTCCATTTATTATCATGTTTTGGATGATGACTTGTTTTGGAGTATGATCAACACTATTGTATGTTTAGAATAATGAATCTGACCTTAAATATATTTTCAATTAATCTACTTTCATGTGTTCCTTAAATTTATGAATCTTGGACAACACTTTAATTTATATATTCGACAACCAATCAAGTTACTGAATTTATATATGTTGAATGAATCTGATTTTATACTTTCAATAGTTGTGTGGTATGGTAATTGTAAGCATTATTGACCAATTGCGATGCTAGCAACACAAACTGAATGAATAAATAGTGCAACTTGAGACATAAAGTTAAAATAATGCAATTTCATTACTCTCTTACAGTACAACTTCCATGTTTACAACAATAAACCTAATCCTAAATCCTTAACATAACCATATTAAAATCCTTACAATAATCACTACACATAGGACACCACAAATGAAATCAAGTCCCTTAATACATCTTTGTGACTTCTTCAAAACTTTTTGTAAAGTCATTATTCGACTCATTTGCCTCATAATCAACATATTTTTCTCAGTCTTAACATCATCAAACACCCAATGGAAGAAATTACAACTACCATCATCCTTTCCACCTTGTAAAATGTAAAATAAACCCCATATTATAACGAATAAAAAACCTATTTGACCCTTAAAAAATAACCAAAACTTACAGTATATTTAACACAACCTCAGAATCTTCGTCCATAGTTTGTGGGTGTCTTTGATGTTCTCATCACAACTTTCAATCTCCCAAGGCATTCATACAAGGGAGCATTATCTTCATGCACTCTGTTTCCATAGTTGAATGTTGATCCATATGAGTTTGCCATGCTGGAGGACATGAGGCAAGGAGGACACACAAGCTTTTTAGGTTTCCCTAACATGGAAGAAGCTATCGAAGCAGGAGAAGGAGTTATATTGAAGATGTAAATAGTGACAAATAGATGTTGGGGGAAATTGACGGAAGGTCGCACTCGACATATTTTAAACCACTTAGGGGGCCAAAGTAAACAAAAAATAATTAAAGGACCAAAGGATATATTTAGCCGCTTCTTTATATAGGTTTCTTGGATAAAGACATTGAGATATAAAGAACTTTTATCCAAAGTAGTAAATAGCAATTCACAGATAAAGTACCCATTGGGTTAAGTAATTTAAAATACTACAACCACCACACAATGACAAATACGTCAACAACCATATCTCAATCATCAATTCAGTTTCCAATATTACCAATTACTTACCAGTTATTAATTCAATTTCAAATATTGTCAATACTTATCAATCATCAGTTCAAGTTCAAACATCACCAAACACAATATAAGACATCAATTCAATTTCAAACATTACCAAATTAATTATCATCTCATTATCAAACATCACCCAATACTTCTCATTCTTCCAATACCTATACACATATCAAATACTATACTTTTGATGCAAATGATTGAATACTATGGACTTTCAAAATTATATCTTTTCAAATGTGTAAAAGCATGTAATGTGGATCTAACTTCATCAATGGCAAATTTGAGTGCCAAAAGGGATAATCTACACAACAAATCTGAGTGTTATAACTTGGTGGATATCCTGGCAATCACACAACAAATTGTAGTGCTATAATTAGTGGCACCTTCAGAATTACACAGCAAATCGTAGTGTTATAATCGGTAGTCTCAAACAATAAATCTGAGTGTTGAGCCAATCAAATCGCATTATAATGCATATGATGTCATGATAATACAAAAATACATGGATGTGAATCATAACACATATATAACCATTCTGACATCATAACCTAACTCCATTAACCTCAATATTCATCAACTTAACAACCATTACCTTTTAAAAAAAATCCAAATCAAGCTCATAAAGTCGTCACCAATACTATATGATAACATAATTATCAATATATTCATAATGTCCACATGGGTTAATTTCAACAATACATATAATCAACACTTTCCGCAACAATTGCACTACAATGCATTTTCAACAACAGTCAACATCTCGGGCTTCAATAAATATTTAACGCCACCATAGGGTATAACCGATAACATTTCAATACAAACAATATCAATAATCAACAACATCGATGAATTAAAAACTCATAATATTAATATCATCATTGACTAATAAATTTCCAATAACACACACAACCATCACAGCAGGTTTCAATATACATTTAGTGCCACCACAGGGCATAGCCAACAACATTCTAATAAAAACAATACTAATTAATCACCCATCACACCAAGCTCTATATTTTCACCTCATAAACATTATTTCACAACATAAATTTCATTTTCATAATATCGACAACATCATCAAGACCATTTTTAACAACACATATCAAGCAATATATTTAATGGAACAATACTTCATCTCACAATAAGAATTATATTTTTATTTTATAAAAATAAATATTTTCCAGACATTGATATTTGAAGTAAACTTTCAAATTATTAAAACCCGCCCCGAAAATAAAATCCCTACTCGATACTCAAGTGATAAACCTTCTCGTACGTCAACCTTAAGGAGTTATCTGACTTTCTAAAATAAAGTGTCGACTTTAGACTCAGCTCCAAATGTCAATATCCTATATTTGAAATATTCTTAAAAATTAATAAAAATAATGTTATAACCTTTAAATCACTAAAATACTAAAATTAAGCCTTGAACACAAAATTGATGGAGTTTCGATAAGAACCACACTTACTGAGGGTTATGAATCTTGTCGACGGTGTATTGAAACTACCCCGGAGCTCTAAAATCCTACCGACACCGCTTCAATTGTACACGATCAAGCTAGGAAAAGGGAATAGGAACGTCAAAAACATTGCATGCAACATAAAAGAAAAACATGTTTGCGATCAGGAAGGGTAACATGTGCATGCTTTGGTATTTTAATAACAACTTAAGATATAGGTGTCCGATTTCAGTGATCTTAGTCTCAAAACTTTTGTGGCGAAGTTTACTACAACTTTTATGAAGACACCAAAAGCCAACTCTAGGCCAATTAGTCCCAAATTTCAAAAATAGGCCACTGACTCGTAACCAAAATTCCAACCAATATAGTGTTCGTATTTTGGGCATAACTTTGGCTCTAGTTATCGGATTTAAGCGTCCTATAGCTCATTGGAAAGACGAAAGAAAGAAGAACGACTTTCATGTTGATGATTTTCTCAAAAATAGATTAGAAGTGCCTCATGTAAGCTGATCAAAATCCACAAAAATCATAATTTCAATCATGCATCAAAAGGGAAGAAATTGTCATGATGCAAGGTAAAAAGAGAGTTTAACTTACGATGTTTTTGACAACAATTGTCAAAAAAACAGAAATAGGTCTGAACAATTTATTGATTAACAAATTTAATCAATGTAATGGGTTTCATAAAAATATTCAAGTCTAGAAATAACCCAAGGTTCCAAAAATTTGGTTCCAATCTCAAGGCATACATTACTAGCTTGAAACGGGAGCGATTCAACGTTAAATTCACATTTCTGACAAAACTCTTCCCGTCTAATGGCATTCTTGTAATTATCATATTATCCTAGCCCAGATAACCTCTCTACAGGGTTACTCTAGTTCCTGAAAGTCTCAACTTGCCTCTGCCTCATATAATATAGAACTGACCGAAGTCCAAATTTTTCACAAAAATACATAGTCAGACCTGTCTTCATAGGCTCAAGACCTTAAAAATTTGCCCTAAAAATAAAGGGTGTTACAACCATGAAGAAAATGAAGAGGTTGATTTGGGGGGAGGGGGGGGGGGGCGGAATGGGCTACTTGAGAAAGAAAGAGGTTGTTTGAAAGGAATGTGTACAAAGGTGTTTAAGAGAGGGGAGTTATTTGAATGAAATGTGAAGTATGATTAAGTTTAAGATGGAAGACTTATTTGAAGAAAATGAAAAGGCTATTTGAGAGGGAGAGATTGTTTGAATGGAATATGTGTAAAGGTGTTTAAGAATAAGGAGTTATTTGAAACAAATGTGAAGTGTGTCAAGTCTAAGAGGGAGGTGTTATTTGAATGACATAATCAAGTTCGTCATTTTGAGGAATATGATAATTCTTGACAGTTTGATCTTTTCGTGAATTTGAAGTTTGTATTTAGTTGTTTGTTAAGTACTTGTTAGATTAAAGATATTAAGAGCAATCATTCCTTCTTCACAATAATTATGAGATTGATCTTGGATTAAGAGATAATTAAAAAACAATACAAGTCCAAGATAAATCACTATTTTGGCTTTCATTTATTTAAAACATTTGATTTGATTTTATATTTGTTTATTTGTTTGGAATGTTTTCGATAAACAAGAAAAAAGGGTGCATGGTTAGAATATGTGGTTTTTTTAATCTTTCTAGGGTATTTATCGTAGGATGTTGAGACTAATCCCTCCTCAAAGTGGTTGTTAGGTGACCACAAAATGTCACTTCATTCAACCCTCTCCCCCAATATGACTACTACATCACATTATATCTGACAAAACAGACAGACTGCCCTAAACAGTGGCTCTTTTGAGTCAAGCAAAAAAAAACTACATTAATTTGGGCTTCAATTTAAGGTGCCTAAACCTGTCCATTTTTACAACTAGACCAGTTCAACCCTATAACTTTAGGTTTTTCTCAAGCAACCCTTATAGTTTTAAAAAAGAAAAATCGTGGTCTGCAGGCTTTTCACAAGTCAGGCCCAAAAAACCTTACTAATTAGATACCTAAGCTCGCTCATTTTACGGACAGGTCCATCAAGGCAAACCCATTTTGCCAACTCTACACTACACCATGTGATTATAGAATACATGCTTGAGGAGGGTGAAAAGCGTTTTAGTAATTTTAAAAAATAAATGAATAAAGGTGGAAAAAATAAGGAGTGTGAAAAGAAATTAGCTAAAGAAATAAATCCATAAAATAAGATTCTATTGCGCTATTTTTTATATACTTAGTATTCAGAAATTATAATTTAGACTGAATACTCTTTAAAACAAGAAGTACATGAATTATAATATAGACTACTTTCATTTCCCTTGTCTAAATAATTTCATGAGCCTAGAATATGTACTTATTTTTCTAAAAGCTATTGATAGATAAATGAGTTATAATTATTGGCTTATAACATCTTATATTATCCATTAAATGAGTTACATAATAAATGCTTAAATATAAAATTAGGCCATAAAAATATTTAAAATTAGAATAAACCCCCTAAGAATTTTTTTTACGATTTAGCCTTTGAAATCACTACTACAAATAAGGGATTTTACATTGATTTTTTTGATCCTTTTACATTGGTTTTTCAACTGATAAAGATCTAGATGATGTAAAATCTAAGTAGATGTTATATCGATTTTAAAACCAATCTACATAGATTATTCTAAGAAAACTGATGTAGAAGTTAGGATTTCCACAACGGTTTTCAGGATATTAGTGCGATTCTTAGTCAACTGCACTAATAGGAAGTTTTTTATTTAAAAACTAAATTTGATAGCATCCAATCCCCAATCCCCAATCCTCAATCCTCATGTACCCTGTGACAAAGTTTATATTTTCTTTTATCACCACTGTGCTGACTAAAATTAAACAGTCCAAATCAAGATGAAATCAGCAATTTAAGCAAATGCAGGAATAGTGGAATACCCCTCTGAAACAGAGATTCGCAAGAAAACCAATAAAAGTCTCCTAGAGCTTAAGTAAAGCATGATGCATGTTGCAGAGAAATTGGACATAGTTTTTTAATAGAACAAATTTTTTAATCACAGGTCACAGGAACAACCTCTAAAGCTGCATCCATCTAACCTTCCCAGGATCCAACAGCGGTGAAAAACTGAAAACCTCATACATTGGGCTGCTCTTTTAGAATAAAGTTTATTCGAGGGAAAGAAGAAAACTGTGAGGGTAGACTGATCATAGCCACACATTACAGTACTGTTCATATCACCTCAACATGTGGTTATCAACGATAATTTATCATTGACCCTGAATATATTACAGTACTATTCATATCACACCTCAAATACCAAATAAACTCCCATTTTCATAGTTTTAATTTTGGAGTTTCTATATTCTATTAGTTTTCAACAAATTAAGAATCCTGAATTCAGTGCCTCCTCATAAACATCAGATCCAATACTCTGTTTTTCTCATTCAAACCGAACATCTACTGGGGTTTTACAACTAAGCAATATGATAAGAACTTTGTTTGGGAGAACCACAAAAGACAAGACAATAGCTAGACATTGTAGTACTAGTTAGCACCCAAAGTCTTATAAACTCCCTACCGGAATCTCATGCATATAATGCGGGTCTCAAGTCCCATATCTTACAATTGGATCCAACCACAATATCTCTGGTTTTATTTATGTTCAATAGAGTTTACTGGATTTATTAGATTCGACCATTTAACAGTAATAGCCATTTCATGTCTCTGCATTGTCAAGAGTAAACTACAAAATAGACATAACATAACTATTACAATGTACAAAGACACCTAAGCCCACTTGGCTAAGTGCCTTCTCATTCTGAATTTACCCTAACCAGCCATACTAAATAAAAGCAAGCTAAATTCAGAATAATAATCCAATTTTCAAATCCAATACACCAACAATAAGCGAAGCTGAGAAACCATTTACTTAGCAACATTACAATCGCACCTTCACATAATATGTGTGACAGTGAGTGACAGAAGCAAGTCACTTTTTTTTCTTTTGGCTAGGTCTACAGATGAACCGCAGACAATAAGGCCCATGTTATATGAGTTGGATTATGTCAGTGGTATAAATAACTTACTGATAACAGAAACTATGTTGGCATTATCTATAAGACTATAACTGCAGTAAAGTGTGGAGCCTTAGACAAGTTGAGTTTACCTTTAGTATTCAAAACGAGGGAGACAAAGCCATCAAGAATCTTTCATTTTTGCTCATAGGATAAATCTTGGTATTCACATCTAGAAGCATGTACATGTCACCCTTCTCGTTGCGTGCCACAATACAAGACACTACAAGACAGCCATGAAACTATAAAGCTCATGCCTACTGAACACTTGATAAATTCAAAGGATGTAAAAAGCACACATTTAAACAGAACATTAGAATACTATATCACTAAATGCTGTCAGGCAGGTCCAAATCAACAGAAATTTTACCTCTAACTGAAGTTACATCTGAAAATAAAATAACTATTGCAAATTGCGAAACATCATCATAAGACAGTAAGACTAAAGTCAATTGAGTTGCAGATTACTAAAATGAATTTCCATATCCACAACCTAGGTATAAGTAGTGAATGTTTTCATAATCAAAATATTTGACTTTTCCAAGGTTAAAATTATTTATGTTAAGTTCATTTTATTATTGGAGCCATAGTAAAACTAAATTTTTCCTTAATTGCTTAAATGACTTCAGCTCAATTTCTTCTCTGATTAGCTCACATTATAATTCCTCCACCAATGAATCCTAACATTTATATCTATGCATCTGAACCTATTAAGATTTAAAACAATAATAGTAAATCCAGGTCAAAACTCATAACTACTACAGTGCAAAAAATACACAGAAGCAAGTCATAGCACCTAATGATCAATTATACATATTGAGGTTTAATAAAATATGTCCCTTCTATGGTTGTAATTCCTCCAAAATCCCCTTGAGATTTGATAGGTACACTATTCATCCTTATATATTGTTTTTAGTGTTCTATGATCTTAATTCTGCTACAAAATTTCAATTATTTGTCACGTCACATTTTAAACCCTAAACCCCAAAATTGAAATAACTGAATAGAGAAGATGCTAATTTGGAAAGAGTATGCTTACAGAAACGTGCGAGTCTCTAGCATTTCACTTGGCATCTGTAGCAGAGAAAACAGTATAAACAAGAATAAATGTGCCAACAATCTCTGCTCCAAGGCCATCGCCTTTGGAGTATCCTCTATTGAGAGTGTTGGCACCACCTCCAAGCCTCTCAAACTGGTTTGATTGGAATCCTTGGACCACAGCAGCACCACATATAGCTCCCAAAGCACTGCATTATCATGTAAAACAGTGTCCTAGTGAGAGATAACTTGCGTGGCAAGAACAGCCCAAATGTCACAGCTGGGTTAATGTGACCCCCTGCATTTACAAAACCACTCAAAAAATTAGTCAATTCAAGTCCTAGAATGAATCTTCTGGGGTGAATTAATCATTACAGGAGATTTAGACCATTAAATATGAATAAAATGTATTTTATTTTTAAAAATGATTAATTTGACACTTTAGCATAGTAAAATTTACTATGGAGTGAAGACTCATATGAGGAGATTTTTAATACGAGAGTAAAGAGATTAAATATTAAACATGAGATCTACTGATGAATGGTTAAGATTAAAACAATTTTAGAACTTTTAAGGCCAATTTTCAAACAAAAAGACTATATTTAGTGACTTGAGAAAAACAAGTGCCATAAAATAGCAGTAAACCAGTGGTACTACAATGCAAAAAGAAACGGCGCCATCTCCCATTAGAGAAGGAAGAAAAGGAAGGAATGTAGAATTGTACCTGTTCCAGATCCTTCACCTAATGAAATAGATTCTCTCTCGGCCAGAGCTACCTCTTCAAACTGCTCTCATCCTTCACACACAATGCAGAGAATCGAGATACTTGTACATATGGCTTTGAATCATGAGCTTGATGTTTTGCAACTCTTCTGCAGAAAACTTATTCCCATATTAAAAAAAAAACTTGGCCTGCTCCAAGGATAGGGAATTTGAATATTTATATATACACACACACTCTTTGTATATTCTCAATTCTCATCCAGGCACACCATAACAGTTGGGTAGATGACCCAAAAATAAAGGAAAAAAATTACAGTTTAGTTCACAGTTTTAAATCTGTGGAATCAAATCCTTGTTGATAGAAGATATCTTTATGTTGCAGCCAAAATGACAACAGCATTATCAAACAGAAGAACACTGGAACTATCAACAGAAAGGTAAAGTACAAATAACCAAAATCGGATCTTAGTAGTCTTATTCAATTTCTTGGAGAAAAAGAAAGCCAAAGCATAAAGCAATATATTGAACCCTGGGTCATGGAAAGTTTAGGACAGGGATTTCATGCCTAATCATATGCCTTGTGGCAACAAAAACGAATGCAAGCCTGGTATGGTAACTGGACGTGTTTGAAAGGACATGTCAGTAAGTGAATCAGCATTAGATATGGTGTTTCCGATAGCTATTAAAAAACATGTAAACAATAACAAAAAATGATAGTACAAGTATCTAGTAATTATATAACTACCAAAACATTTAGAATCACAAACTTCTTAGGCGATTAAGCATCTCAGAGGACACTTTAATCTTGTCTGAGTTACAAAATAGAGATGCCAATGAATTCCAGACAGAAATTTCAGGAAGCTTCCCCTGGCTTATCATGTCTTCCAACCACATAATAGCTTCGTATTGCCTACCGATGGAGCAAAGACCCTTAATGAGTGCATTGTAACTGTTGGCACAAGGCCAATATGCTTTAATTGACATTTTCTCAACAAGTTGGCTTGCCTCAAGATACTTTCTCTCATCACAAAGCATTTTCAGTAAAATGCCATAAGTTTCCCTGTCAGCCGTGCAACCCATCTTGTTAGACATCTTGTTCAAGCTCTCAAGCACCACTGCCGAGTTTCCAACATTACATAGGTTTTTCAAAAGTATATTGTACCCTTTAGCAGTTGGTAGACAGTTGACTTCCACCATGTCCTCCTCAATTACCTTGATTGCTTCATCCACTTTATTAACCTTGCTTAATGCAGCTACTTTTGCCTCAAAGATAGGATGTGATGGTTTAAAGCCTCTGCCTTGCATTTCAATGATAACTTTATCAGCCTCATCTATCTTACCTTCACCATATAGATCAACAGCCATCGCATTATAACTGGCCGAACTAGGAACTGAACCCTTGATCAAAGTTTCATGAATCAAGCGTTTAGTGCTTTCTATGTCTTCACCATCCCAGAACTGGGTAAGATCAAGCCGACTATAACATCGTTTTGGAGCCTTCAGTCCTTTCCTCAAAATTTTACCCAGAATTTCAACAGCTTCTTCAAATTTTCCGTCATCACATAGAGCATCCAAAAGAGTTCTATATACCACAATATCCTCACCATTACCTTTCTGTGAGATCCTCCAAAACATTGAATATAACAAATGAGTGGCCTCATGCAACCTCCTATCTTGACACAATCCCTTCATCAGAATTGCATAACTGTCCCTATTAGGGTAGCAACCTTGATAATCCATCTCTTGAAAGATTTGCAATGCCAAATCAGAGCGACCCTTTTGACATAGAGCATACATAAGCAAGTTCAATGCTGGAACCCGAGACCTTACTTCCCAACCACATGAGCTCTCAACGAAGAGACGGTGGGCAGCCTCAAGCCGGTTCTCACTCACCATTATCTGCAATAGGGTGTTGAATGAATGTGTCCAATTCACACAGTTAAACCGAGGAATGCTCTTATACAGAGAGATTGCTTCATCTACCAGTCCAGCATTCGCGTAGGTCTTAATAGCAGACACAAAGACAGAATCTTTGCATTCACATGAATCATTTCTCATCTGCTCAATCACTTCCGTCATCTCAGTGAGTCTCCCTGATGATCCTAAAATGCTGATCATATTGGCATACACAGGACCATTATGGTAGTAATTTGGGTACTTGGATTTAGCTTCATTGAAAATATGCAAAGCCGTTAAAGGGTTCTTTTGAGTTCTTATGATCTGAGAAAGGTAATTTGGTGTTAACACTCTTGGCCATCTTATACTCATGGAACTTGGAACACAAAAACACTAATGAATCTGAAAAAACTTGTCTCTCTTTCTCTTTCTCAATATGCTTAAAACACTTCAACTAGACATAAACTAATCAAGCTCTACAGATGCAAACACAAGAAAAAAATTACAACCCAAAATTGAGAACATCAACTAGATATGAAAACTAATTAAGCTTAGCAGCAGTGACATTAGGTTGTGATAGAATTGGGCCAAAACGAAATAAAAATGTGACCTTTTTGAAATGGAAAGAAAAAAGGCCTGAATAGTAGTGTTTGAATTTGAGCAAGATTTTGTCTTTTGCCTTCAATTCTGAAGCTAGAGTAACAAATGATTGGTGGGTGGCTTCAAAGTTGAGGAAATAGTAAACTCCGAAGTATGATGAAGGGGTGTGGCAGATGAAGCTGAAGGCGTGGCAATCATAAAGTCATCTTGATCACCCGTATTAGTCCTAAAAATAAGCCTAAACATTAGAAATCAACAAAATAACACCAAAAAGATTATTATAAAAATTCACAGCTGAGAGTAGTAATACCATACCTTTAATAAATTCAAAAGCAAATATTCAGACATGTACTAACAAATATCTATGTAATTAAATATGTTTAAATTAAAATGAAATATTTATTATGAAAAGACACAAGATACTATAAATTATAAAGACTGAATAATTCCATTCTTACCACCAAATAAAATCAAGAACCCCCAAATATGAAATGCAGGAAATTGGGATAGGCATAGAAGCTAAAAAGAAATTCTGTTTTCTACGACTAATACAAAATGCAACCTTAGCTGCTATTCCATGTTGTAACTACAAATAAGAAGCCACCAAATCATTCATTCATATATATTTTATATATATATATATATATATATATATATATATATATATATTTATGGGATTCTAAGATGAAAGTATGTATCCTAGTACGTTTAATAAAATAATGTTATAATCTATCAACTCAATTCCCAAAACGATTAGTTTTGGGATCTGCAAGAAATCACAGAAAGAAAGTGAAAACTCTTAGCCAATTATCATCTCTTTTCATAATAAATGAAAATTAAAAAATTAAAAGTTCATAATCACATAAGCACGGGGAAGGAAACGGAAACGGGGACGGGGAAACTTGAAACCCAAAAAATCAAGAAACGGAAACGGCGTGCAAACATTGTCAAAATTATAAAAATATTACATATAATGTCATTACTAAATAAAGTTGTTCATGTCAAAATGCATAAAAACAATAACATTCATACAAAAACATCCTAAATAACTAACAAATTAATTTTGCTCGGAGAAAAGCACACTCTTCATTTAGCCTAAACATACAGCTCATGTATACATATTAATATTAATGAATCAATCAGCTAAAAAAAATTAATTTTTCAACAGCAGCCAGCCAACAGCAACAGAGAGAAGAACAAACATATACAGCTCATGCTTATTTATCAACAACAGCAAGCAATATACACAGAAAATGAATCAATAAAAAAAAATAAGCATAACATAATTATTTTTTAGGCTTCAGCAGCAGCAGAACAGAGAAGAGAAACAACAATGCTTCACAAGAAAATGAAAATCAAAATATGCAAAAAGAAAAACTAACCTAAACAGAAACAAAACCCGTTAAAGATGCGTGGTGGTGGTGGTCTCTATCTGGTCGAAGAAGATGACGGTGGTGACGGAAGAAAGAGGGGGAAAGGAGATGAAGAAGAAGACCTGCCAGCCAGCAAGAAGCACGTTTTTTATTTGAGATGCTTCACAAAGAGAAGAAACAGAGAGAGACCGACGGAGGGAGAAGAAGAAACCCAGAACAGAAAACGCACCTGCGTTGTTCAGAGATGAAGACGCTGGAGAAGATGACCGTTAAACGGCCGGCGACGAGGGGCGCGACGGTGTGCGACGACGAAGGTGTTCGTGTGGTGGGGTGCGACGCGAGAGGGAAAACAGGGAAGAAGGGTTCGAAGAATGAAAAAAGGGCAAAAAGGGGAACTGAAATCAGGGGTTATTGGGTCAGAAACGCCTGGGAAACGTGGGCCAGGCGTTTCTGGGCCGTTTCCTTTTCGACCCAAAACACAAAAATTAGAGGAAACGTTTCCTCCACGTTTCCTCCGCGTTTCCCGCGTTTCTGCCGCGTTTTCGTTTCCGGACGTTTCCGCTACGTGAGACGGCACTCCTCAGGCATTTACGTGCTACATAGGGCTCTTCCACAGTGTAGTAACTAGGAGAACTTAGTATACATATGGAGATCTGCCATTTAGTTTAAAATCCTATTGCCCAAATTAAACTCATTTTAGATAGCAAAATTCCAATTTCCTTAAGAGTAGTGTTCCATAATCAAGAGAGAGAACTTACACTATCAAGATAGCAAAAAGCCCAGCAGAAACCGCATATACTATCTCGTCACTGACATCGTCAACCATAACAATGAAAAGAGAACATCAGCTGACTAATTAATGGTTCATTATAGGTTCAGATTGCTTCACAAAGGAAGCAGCCAAAATTCAACCTTTTCATTCACCAATCAAATATTCAATTTCATCACTTCGAACAGAATCGACGCATATAAACAATAAAAAGCAGAACAAGTATTTTTTTATAATTAAATAATCATACCATAGTTTTGTATTCAACTTTTTATATATAAAAATCAGAAAGCAAAATCCAAAGATTTTCGAAGGAATATCTAACAAGGAGAAAGAGAAAGCTACGCATACTCGTTGTCTAATAGAGGCGTGAGCTCGAGCACTGGTAACACTGGAATCGACTTCAAAAGAAATTGCTGGAAAACAAGAAGAAAAGGTGAAATTAGAAATTCGAAAAATTCAAATTTGAATTGGAATTAGAGAATGGGGAGAGAGAAAGACTAACGGAACGTTCTGAGACCTAGCATGCTTGACGTTGTGGCAATGCAAGGCACTTTATACCTTTTGACCTCGACGAGAGGGAAGAAGGAGACTTGGCTCTGACATATGGCTTCACTGCTTTCCCTATTTCCCCTCTCTTCCTAGTAAAGCAAACGAACGCAGATACCATGAGAGGGGTTCCAAAATTCGAGTGGTAATAAGAAATATTTCTCACCGGTATCAATTTTTTTATTTCTCATCCGTCGAAGTAAAAAACCGTTACACATTTTATATTTCACACCGATCCAAACTATAGACCGGTACAACATAGTTATTTTTTATTGGTCCAAAGAGTAGGCCGGTGTAAAGTTTTTTATTGTTTACAAAACTGTTATTTTTACACCGGTCATATTACAACCGGTGTAAAATTCTTTATTAGTGTAAAAAGTTTTTTTCTACTAGTGAATAAATACGATGAGAGATATAAAAAAATTTTAAATTTTATCAAGAGAGAGAATATCTTATTACTCATGGTATGTGAATATGTGTTGTGAAAAAAATAATAATGACACATTTTAAATAAAAAAATATCCTTGTTATATGATTTACCCTTTATATTAATGAATGTAATGAGAGAAATAAATTTTCAAAACCGATTAATATTTAGAGAGAATCTCTAATTACCCGTATATGTTATAAAAAAAATATTAGTTACATCAAAAAAGTCTTATATAACAAAAACTAAAATATTATATCGTAAAAGGATCAAAAGAAATATTAGGTGTCTATTGGACCCAACGAGTTTATAATTTTTTTAAGAGGTTATAGTTTTTCAAAACCACTAGAGTTGGTGAATACAAAAAAAAATAAGGAGCTTATGACTTTTGAAAAGTTATAAGATCCCAACTTATGAAAAGCTACTTAAAGAAGTTAATGGTTTTTCAAAAGTTACAGTTCCTATTAATTGTATAGTTATCATTTGTATTTTTTTAAATGACAACTTATGTCTCACATAATTAAAATATTATATATCTGTTAAAATAATTTAACACAACTTAAGTTACTTTTACCAAACAACTTTATTTTATTAAACTCCAAAAAAAATTATAAGTTACTTAAAAAGTCATGTCATAAAATATAAGCTTTTATCAAACAGACTCTAGATGTAAAAGATAAGATGGAGCAATCGATGAGCTAGTCCCACTCCTTTAAAGTTTAATCCTGCATATTATTTTGTTTTGAAAGATTCACTTCTTATCTTTGTTCCAATGTTAAACTACATTATCCCCTCCCCTACTTTAGTTTAGGGACAATTTTACTAATTGTTTCCTTCGGATTAGTCAAGGTCTCATTAATTCCTTTATTTTAGGAGATTATTTTTATCTTATCAATTCTAGGAATTTATCTTTATCCCCTTATGTTAGGAAATTATCTCTTTCTATTAAATATCGGGCCAAGATCATGACCCTTCTTTGACATATAAATATGGCCTCAGAGCCCCTTTGTAATCCAAGTAACATTTTGAATTATAGAACCTTAGTCTTCATAGAGTAATTCTTTAGGGTTTTGTGTTTTAGTATTCAGTAAACTTTTTGGCGCCCACCGTGAGGCATAGTAAAACGGTTCCCACATCAAGAGAGAATGGTTGGCTCCAAGGAAGAAGAAGATGGTGACTATACATAGCAATCCCAACCGCAGACAGGGACAATCAATTAAAGGAGGCTTTAGAACTCGTCAAAACACTACAGCGTATCGTTGAGGAATTGAGAAAAGAAAACGAAGACCTAAGGAATCACCGATCGGATGAGAGGGGGCCTCTAGTTATCAAAATACGCAAGCTACAAAAATAAGTCTTAAAACTCCGAGTGACGGCTCGGGGGTAACAGCAAATAAGTCCTATAACTCTTAGTGACGCTTGGGGGTAAAGACAAATAAGTCCTAAAACTTTGAGTGACGGCTCGAAGGTAACGCAAATAAGTCCTAAAACCCTGAGTGACGCTTGGGGTAACAACAAATAAGTCTTAAAACTCCAAGTGATGGCTTGGGTGTAACAACAAAGAAGTCCTAAAACCTCGAGTAATGGCTCGGGGGTAACAACAAATAAGTCCTAAATCCCCAAGTGACGGCTTGAGGGTAACGACAAATAAGTCCTAAAACTCTTAATGATGGCTTGTGAGTAACGATAAATAAGTCCTAAAACTTGAGTATTTTTTCTTTATTTAACTTTTGTTATTTATATCATACCGCCTTATTCTCCGCATTAGTTTTCCTTTATTTCATTAGTGTTATCTATATTACAACGGTCGGCCTTGCCGCCTTATTCAATACTTTTTCTATATTGTTGAATACAATGGTCGGCTATGCTGCCTTATTATTATTAGTATTATTATTATTGTTGTTGTTGTTCTTATTATCACTTCTACTACTTCTCTTCAAACTAAATGTTATTTAAGTGTGTAGAATATTAAAGATAATTATTATTGATTTAGAAATTTCTAATTTTGGAAACCAGAAATCAGTTATTAACTCGGAGCGTTTCGAACTTCAGGAATTAAGGATTCCAGGTAGAGGAAGCATTATATTTTAAATGCATAGATTATGAACAGATATGGGTATATGTGTTTGTTTATATTGATTAATGTTTGATGAATCTCATGATGATGTTATTTGTGGTCGCTGGCAATATACCCCTTAATTGTTATTATGCTTCAACTAATAATTTTTAAGTATGATGTGTTGATAATTAATTATTGGTTGCTACATGTTATGCTTGTTAATATACTGAGATGAAACCCTTAGTGATGGTAACCAAGTGGTAGCCCCTGATGATGGTAATCAGGTGGTCTGTTGATGATTATAATTATTTGGCATGGTGTTTGCATTCAGATGCACACAGGACTGTAGGGGGCCTGTGATGCCGGCTCAGATCTGAGGGCAGTCTAATGGTAAGGCACAGTCCTTGTGGTGGTCTCTTCGAATTCCATAGCCACCTTTGAGGGGACGGACCACAACACTATCGCTGTCATTAGAAGCGACTGTGTTGCATGAATGAGCGAGCGGTTTGGTACCTGTAAAATGGTCGAATCAGCTGGGAGTTGAGATATATTATTATATTATATAATTCTTATAATTAGAGTCAGATCAGCATGCATATGCATTTGTGTATAATTATTAAGGCTGAGAAGCTATTGGATAGCTCATGATATGTATTATTATTGAACTGGTCTGGACCGGGGTCTAGGATCCGGTGTGGGACCAGCCACAAGATTATAGGTGTTTTTAGGGTTTACACACCGGAACAGTGTGTATCCGATGTATTAATCCGGTCTCTCAGTGGGAGAGGCCGGCCTTGTTGTCCCGGAGATCCTTCACACCAACGTTTCACGTTGCAGGGGGGCGAAAGGTGGTGCCACCTACGAAGATTCTTCGACGCTCAAGTTAGAAGAGTGTAAGAACTCAGTGAATACTCAAGCGAAGTAACAATAAAAATGTGAGATAGAACAACGATACCTTGCATGTGTATTGAAATGAGCTATTTGTAGTTGTACGTGAGAAAATGAGTCGTTGGATACAGGTGGGTCCCCTAGCTCTGATAGCGTGTACATTATGTCAATCAGGGTGGCTCAACACTCAGAATGTGTCAGGAGGGTAGGTCAATTATCAGAGTACGATCCTCTAGGAAGAGGAGAGGATAATCACCTTTTCCGCATAATCTGCTGACACATCCACTTGCTTTCTGAGGCCATTGACGTGACATATTTTGCTACATACAGTATCTTCACTGATAAGTTATTAGGGGCTCTTATCTTGCTGTGACTGAAAAGCCAACAGTTATGTAAATGTTCTGTGAAAATGAACAAATATCCGTTATAGAAAAAATAAGTGGGGCAGTCGTGAGATGAGGACGGACGGCCAGACATCAGATATCCGGTATGGTAAAGTTGAACCAGGACACCGGTTTTCCTTATATGAGGCCATTCTGATGTCACAAGATTGGGGGCTGGTATCCAGACCGGATCAATTATGTTGTTTGCAAATGAGGTATTGCAAACTTTATTAAATCACAGTAAATGATGATGTTTATATTCGTGAATGAGAATGTGGTAGGACTGGATAGGTAGTTTACGCTACTATGACTAAATCTAGTTTAGTACCTGTTATTTAATATATATATATATATATATGTGTGTGTGTGTGTGTGTGTGTGTGTGTGTGGGTGTGTGCTCACCCCTAAGTTGTGGTTATTTTCAGTGAATGTGGACCGGGGCGATGCTTGGTGATTGCTTGGTTGGACTTACCGTGGTCTTGGAGACCCATATAAATACGTATATATTTGTATAGCTTTTAGTATAATATCGTCTTGGCTCAATCGTGATGTATAAAGAATAATCTTCGGACACAGGTTGTATGTATATATATATATATATATATATTTATATGTTTTAGGAATCTCTGAACAATCAAATAGATACATTAAAAATCAGAAAAAATTTCCCGTATTTTCATTAATTAGATGTCACAATTATAGTGGTGTGAGAGTGGACTTAAAAAGTCCAAGGCCAAGGAATACTTTCTATATGCTATAAAGTTGTATGATATTGCGTGATAAATTGTTAAATTTTAGAGCTGTGATGTGATCAGCTACGAATAGTTGTGTATTTTTATCCTTGAAATGGTGTTAATTTTAGGATAAGATATGGCAAATCATCAAGGCATGGATGCCATAGCGGCAACTTTCCAATGCTTTGCTGACTTATCAAAGAGGCAAGCTCAGTCTCAGGTGTCGCAACCTGGATCACGACGGCGCGGCTGACCCTCTTGAAACAAAACGGATTTCGAAATCCTTTCGAAAAGAAAACAGGGAGTCGCCACCAACGTTTTTATCCATAGGAAAAACATTGGGAAAAAACTAAATTCAGTAAGGCACTGGTTTAAAAAATGAGATTCAAGTTCGGGAGTCGGTTACGAGTAGGGAAGGTATTAGCACCCTACATCACCTGTCAGAAACAGTACCAAAATTGAAAATGTACAACATAAATAGCCTTACAAAAAGATGTTGTATTTCTCCCCTTTTATTGTTGTACTTTGCGTAAAAACAGAAAGAAATGGAAGGAACAAATTGAACAAACATGGAGTGTAGGTCAACAGGACGTCGCGTCCAAATTAACCTCGGCTTTGGTATAAAACAGGGAAAGGGAAGGATACTAACAAAACTTCGCGTCTAAATTGGCCATCCTTTAATCACATACGGGGTTAGAAATAGGAAGGGGATAAACGGGACGTCTCGTCCCAAGTATCCCGTTCCTTATGGGAAGATCAATAAGATGTCACGTCTAAATTGATTTTCATGGAATTTAAACAAGATGCGGGATTAGAAACAGGAAGGGGATAAGCGGGACGTCTCGTCTCAAGCATCCCGTTCCTTGTGAATCGCGATGATGGCCTACCCAAAAATAGGGGAAAATCAACAAGACGTCACGTCTAAATTGATTTTCATGGAATTTAATCAAGATGCGGGGGCAGAAATGGGAAGGGGATAAGCGAGACGTCTCGTCTCAAGTATCCCGTTCCCTATGAATCGTGATTGTGGCCTACCCAAAAATAGGGGAAAATTAACAAGACGTCACGTCTAAATTGATCTTCATAGAATTTAATCAAGATGCGGGGGCAGAAATGGGAAGGGGATAAGCGAGACGTCTCATCTCAAGTATCCCGTTCCCTATGAATCGTGATGGTGGCCTACCCAAAAATAGGGGAAAATCAATAAGACGTCACGTCTAAATTGATCTTCATGGAAGTGATAAAAGGGCAGTTACAAAGGAAACATAAAGCAAATAAAAATAGGAATAAAACGGGAAAGGTAGATAAAAAAAGATGGCCCCGACAAGATTTAAAGTCCTGCTCCTACGTATTCTTGAGTTACCAAGAAATCAGGGTTACGTAGTTCTTGGACGATGTTTTTTAGGGAACGACTAGGTGGTTGGTGACATATGAAGTCTCCGAGGAAAACTCATACAAGGCAAAGTTCTTCGCACGTGCACAAGTTCGGATGAGATTGTGTAGACAGGAGTACTCCCGTACGACACTGACTAAAAATAATTTTATTCTAATTGAATAAAGTGTGTGAAATACATATTCTTTTTATTTCTTGTTACAGACCTAAGTGGAAGGATAAAAGAGGGACAAAATTTAACTTAAATGAGAAATAGATTTGACAAACAGCAATGAATTCGACAGAAAAAATAGGTAAAACAAGGAAAATAAGGGACAGAATGTAACCGGTATGACGAGGTGACGAGAGCCGGTGTGCGCTTGAACGATGAGAGCCGAAGTGCTACTGGCGTAACGGTATGACGAGGATCTTGAACAGGTGTTTGGACGATGTAGGGATGGCTGTTATGGGGAGCCAGAGTGAAGTTAAGTGGAGGGACGGTGTATGGGCTTAGTGAGAGGGCCGGTGTTAAATCGGTGAGGGTGGTTTTAAGGGATCTTGATAAAGCCTGGGAAATGAGGAGTTCACTGGGAGTTGGGTCTGGTCCGGTGTTCTGGTTACGATTTAGGGTCTAGCAAATTGTGAGGCTCAAGAGACCAAGGTTCAGGCTTTGAACACCAGAGGGATCTCCAAGAGCTTTTGGGTCAAGAAGTTTTTCTTGAAGATCGGAGCAAGTTTCTGAGGGGTGCAGTGTCAGCTTGACAAAATGGCTAAAACTTCCAACTAAAGATTCCAACCCAAAAAATTCGAACCCTTTGTGCTTCTTCATGCGAGGTATTTATAGAGGGCTTTTGGACATGGGCCGAGTGCTCAGACAACTCAAACCTCCACTCACAGTGGTCGCAGCCTAGCCACTAACAGGTAGTGGGAGGCAGCGGCTGGTGGGGAATTTTTAATCATTTTCACTTTCGCCCCCTGTCTGCTATTTCCAGAATTCATGGATCGACTTGGGTGGTGGAATTCCAAGTCACAGCATGGATAACTAGACTCATCAGTCCGGTATAAGATTCATGAGATCGGAAGAAGGAAACATCGATTCGAATTTCCCATGATTGGGCCGATGTGACCTTTTCATACTTGGGCCGGTGTCCCCTTGATGTATACTGGACAATGCCTCTTCACTCGGAATTTGTCACTGCTTGAAGCATTCACTCGGAATTGCTTTAATCGGAGGGGTTTTTACTCAGAACTTATCACTGTTTGAAACATTCACTCGGAATTCATCACTGCTTGAAGCATTCACTCGGAACTGCTTTAATCGGAGGGGTTTTTACTCGGAACTTATCACTGTTTGAAACATTCACTCGGATCTGCTCTAAAATATTTTGTTCGGCTGCACCTCCAGTCGGCAAGCTTCTTCAAATTCGGGACCATTTAAAATTGATCCGTTCGGGAATTCTTCACTTGAATGCCTCAGCCCGAGAGGTATTCTTTCAAAATCCTTCTTCAACTGGAAGCATATTTTTTTGGAAATAAACCACTCGGAGGAACCTTACTCGGATATACATATCTTTGAACAAAAGTTTCAGTCGGAGCTTTCCTTTGCCCGGAAATAACTTCCTCCGAGTCGATTTACTCGGAAATAGCACACTCGGAAGTATGGAACCCAGGTGTTTCTTCGTTCGAAATTTCATCTCTTGGGAACAAAACTAAACCCTTATTTGGTAACCCATGCAGAGCTTTGCTTCAGTCGGTAATCCCTTACTCGGTCATATATCTATGGGCAACATTTATTCAAAAATTGGTCTCTTTTCACTCAGAGTGGTTACAACCGAGAGCCTTTCACTCAGATTTAATTCCCAGGTCAGTCATTTCATTTAGAGGCATCTCCCTCGGGAATCTTCTACACAAACCACTCAGAAACGACTCAGTCGTAGGCATTTCAGTCGGAAATGACTCACTAGGAGACATTCTACTCGGAAATGTCTCACTGGGAGACATTTCACTCGGAAATGACTCACTAGTAGGGATGTCAATGGGGCGGGGCGGGTGCGGGTAGTATGTTACCGCTACCCGTATCCACGGGTTTTAGGCGGGTAGCGGGTATTCACGGGTTCGGTAGAGGGTACCCACGGGTATTTCTGAATATTTATTATTTTTATAAAATAATAACAAAGAAGAAAATATGGTATAATGTACTAAACATAATATTATTTTAGTAAAATGTAATTCAAATTAATATTGTATTATACACTACAACTTTATAAATTAAAAGTATTTTTATTGAAAAATATTAAATTTTGTTTATCTCATTATAAAATAATAAAAAATACTTAGATATTTAAATATATTTAATAAAAAATAAATATTAATAATTAAACGGGTACCCGCGGGGCGGGTAGTGTGATACCGCTACCCACCCGTTTAGTAAATATGCGGGTATCCATTACGGGTAACCCACGGATTACCCGCGGGCGCGGGTTTTTTTGCCATCCCTACTCACTAGGAGACATTCCACTCGGAAATGACTTTCGGAGTCGAGGTCCAGTCCTCTCAGAATTCTTTCCACTTAGTCCGAACCAAAAGAGGTGTTCACAGATGCCTCTCTTTACTTCTTTTTCACAAAAGAAACATGAAGTATTTGTGTTTTTGAAGTGAAAAGGAAGTAAAGATAAGAACACCGATGTATTTGTCTCTCAGTCGATATGACATCTGACGGTATTGGTAGACAATGGTCCGGTGTGACCTCCGGATGATTTACCTTTGGGAATGACGTAAGCCTTTACACGTGTTATTACCCGATTCGTCTTTTCAAATTTCAAAAATTCACGCCTTCGGACCGAGGAGGCGAACAGTCGAAGCGAGTGGGCCTCTTTTCATGGGCCTGGGCCGGAATATGGAACGTTCTCGATCCCCATCCTCTCACCCTATAAAAGCAGACGTGGGGGTCGTTCATTTTCATTTGTTTTCTGATCCGAAGTTCTGCCTCTCCGACATCTAATACCTCCAGTGTTCAACATTTTGGCTCGCACCAAAAGAACTGCTCGCATCGTCTCAGCAGGTACCTCCACACCTTCCTTTTCTTTTCCATTCTTAGATAGGGTATGGGGGACAACAGCTCAAGTAGTGACTCCGTTGAGGTCTTATCAGGGCCTCCTTCAATTACATCCCAGCATCAGTCGGGGGAAGTCATGAGCCGGGGTCAACATTGCCATGGTGAAACTACCTCTGGGGTTTCACATCGGCCAATCATTTCAGGACATTATTTCTCCATATTACCCTTGTGGGCAACGAGGGAGTTTGACACATCGTCTGACTCCCACACATCGTCCTCTCCCTTTAACTTGGGCACTGCCAGTGAGTGGGACAGTAGTGCCGACCTCTATTTATCTGACGACGTGGCCTTTTACAGCTGTATTCTGTTCTTTCGTCACACCGTTTGTATGGCTTCCGAAAATTCATCAACCGATGTCCCCGTGGTAGCTACCGATCCTATAGAAACCAACGTCGTCGCTCATCGCATTAATTGGCTCGCGGAGAAAGCCAAAGACCCCTACTTCTGGGTTCATGAAGATCCTCGAAACATCGTCTCACGTTATGCTGAGGATGCGGCTGACTTTACCGTTGAAGACGTGGTCGTTCATGCTGGTGAGGAACATGAGGATGACTTCATAGTTTTCTGCCCTCTGACATCGGATCGGATTTGTCATCAACCGGGGGCAAGATACTTTTTCATGTACGAGATGCCATTTTCCAAGATCGGCATCCGTCTCCCCTTTACAGAGTTTGAAATGGGCGTACTCCGATTTCTGGATTGCTCTCCCAGCCAGCTTCACCCTAACGACTGGGGTTTAGTTAGATCATTGGAGGTACTTGGGGAGTACTTCCACTTCGTCCCTACCGTCGCCCTCTTCTTTACATACTGTAGGGTGATGCGCCGGGGTAACCAGGGAGGAGGTCTTGGATACATCAACCTCCGATGTGACTCCAAGGTTGTGAACTTCGAAAGTTACACCGAATCGGCCAAGACAGACGGATTAAGCTTCAAGCACTCCTATGTCAAGGTCGAGGTTAATGCAGGAAAACCGGTGTTCTGGGAGAATTCAGATTTTTCTAGAAAGTTCTACACCGGATGGACCCATGAGCACTTCCTCCTGACCAGTAATGCCTACTCTATTAGCGAGAGTGTTCTATCAGCGGAGTCCAAAAGGGTCCTGGACGCTCTGAAAAGCTATTCCGGTTTAGCCAAGATTTCCTGCAAAAACCTCCTTGGGTCGGAGTCTCGTCGGGATACCTACCTAGGTAGTTTTTTTTTTGATATACCGATGTTGACAACGGCTTCTTTTCTCTCCAGGTGAAATGGCTCGGATTGATATCATGAGAAAACTGCGGGAGCGCACCGAAGCCGTGAACGATGCTGTTGAGGCAGAGAACAGAGTGACTCCAAAGTGGACAGCGGCCAGGGTAGTCAGTATCCCGGCCGATAAAGTTGGGGACTTGACTTTGGGCTCGATCGATGTGGCTCAGGGTAAGAAACGCACCCACATCGACCCAAGTTTTAAGGCCAAGAAAAACAAGGCCCAAAGAATTGAGGCCGATGTGGAGGTTCAACAAGAGGAGGAGCCGACTGGGGTTGACGTAGATACTATAGACCGGACCCAACCTATTCAAGAAAACATCCATTGCAACTCCAGTCTTTCGGGGTTCTTGGATTACATTGGGGGGACACTGGTGCGGTTCGAACTTCCCTTCAAGCTGAAGGACGATCTTCCTGCCTCTTAGGTCCAGAGTGAAGCCAAGGCAGCTATCTTCAACTTGGTAGAAGCGGCCGGGGTCCTCGGTACTTTGGGAAAGTCTTACTACTCCGGTCTGGAGGCTAGAGAATGTCTAGACCGGATGAGAAAGGCTAAAGCCCTCAGGGAAGAGGCCCAGACCACTTTGGCCAAGCGTGACAAAGAACTGGCCAAGAGCAAAGAGGATTTGACCGAACTCACTGCGGCGTACAACTCCGCTGCTAAAAGGGTAAATGATGTTGAGGTTAAGCATAGGACCTCGGAGGATGCTCTGAAAGCTCTCCAGGCTAAACTGGATGAAGCCTTGGCTCACCAGGCCGATGTGGAGAAAAAGAAAGGAGAGATGGCAGCTGAGCTCGCCGCTGTGAAGGAGGTTCAAGCTCGAGAAAGGCAAGAAAGGGCAGAGAAAGCGGCCGAATTCGTAGTAATAGCCGACATCGCCTTCAGCTCCGCCATTCGTCAAGTTGTACACCGGAATTTTGCGGTTCAACTAAACTTGAACGGTATAGGTCCTTACTATGAATTCCATGGTGGGCACCTGTATGCTATGGACCGGGGTCAGGTAAGGGAACCCGAGGATATTCCTTTCGAGCCACTGCCCCTCCCCGAGACCCAAAGCATGGAGTTGAGGACGGTGTCAGAAGAGTCTGAGAGGATAGCTGCCATCGTCGATCCGAACTCCACGGCTTAGGACTTAAGATTTTCCCCCTTTTTTTGATAGCCTTGTTCCTGGATGGGCTCCGGTGTGAATCTTTGTAAGGCCGAAGTGCCCCTTTTCCTTTTTTAATGAAGTGCAATTTTCCATATCCATTTGTCAACAAATGTCGAAGTATAATCGACTCATGACTGATGTATAATAACAACTTGAAGTAACACCGTCTGAACATTAATTTGTACTTGAATTTGAATTCACATTCACACCTTAATAATTTGCCATTCTGAATTGAACCTTCAACACCGTCTCTTTAGAGCATAGAATTTGGGATCAGTGCAACGTTGGTCACGTCGTCTTTAATCTCTTCCCATTTTGCCAGGTTTAAAACCTAAGTGACCGGTGTAGGCAATATGACATCGTCTTTCATGATCAAAGTACTTGATTCTAATCCGAGGTAGGGCTTATGATACCATTCTTCATAGCAATCGGTGTAATTACTGGGACATTGTCTCTCATGACAGCTAGTTCATATTGGACCAGTGCATCTCACTTCATTCGATGTGAGGGTCATGACATCCTTCTTTTTTTTTGAATCTGGAAAATGGAATGGGGCGGTGTACCAGTTTAACAAGGAGCGGTTAACTGGGAAGTATCCTTTGGATGACATGAAGTGAAAGGATTGTCTTTCAGTTACCAGTAGGTGAGAGAATTGGGGGGTTGACCCTCGGTTGACAGGAAATGTAAGAGTTGGGGTTGACCCTTGGTTGACAGAAATGTAAAAGTTGGGGTTGACCTTTGGTTGACAGAAATGTAAAAGTTGGGGTTGACCCTCGGTTGACAGGAAATGTAAAGATTGGGGTTGACCCTTGGTTGACAGAAAATGTAAAAATTGGGGTTGACCCTTGGTTGACAGAAGTGTAAAAGTTGGGGTTGACCCTTGGTTGACAGAAATGTAAAAGTTGGGGTTGACCCTTGGTTGATAGAAATGTAAAAAATTAGGGTTGACCTTGGTTAACAGAAAATGTAAAAATTTGGGGTTGACCCTTGGTTGACAGAAATGTAAAAGTTGGGGTTGACCCTTGGTTGACAGAAACGTAAAAATTGGGGTTGGCCCTTGGTTAACAGGTAAAGATTGGGGGAGCTAACAGGACGTATCGCCCGAGTTAACTCACTGTTGCCAAGAAATGTAAAGGTTGGGGTTGACCCTTGGTTGACATGACTGCGGAATCTTGGGGGAACTGCCCCTTGACTGAAAGAGAATAAACCTGAGGTGATGCCCCAGTTTGATAGGATTTGACAAAATCTTGGGGAACTGCCCCTTGACTGAAAGAGAATAACCCTGGGGTGATGCCCCAGTTTGACAAGATTTGGGAATCTTGGGGAATTGCCCCTTGACTGAAAGAGAATAAACCTGGGGTGATGCCCTAGTTTGATAAGATTTGACGGAATCTTGGGGAACTGCCCTTTGACTGAAATAGAATAAACCCGAGGTGATGCCCCAGTTTGACAAGATTTGGGAATCTTAGGGAACTGCCCCTTGACTGAAAGAGAATAACCCAGGGGTGATGCCCCAGTTTGACAAGATTTGGGAAGCGTGGGGAACTGCCCCTTGACTGAAAGAGAATAACCCTGGGGTGATGCCCAGTTTGATAAGATTTAGGAATCTTGGGGAACTGCCCCTTGACTGAAAGAGAATAACCCTGGGGTGATGCCCCAGTTGGACAAGATTTGGGAAATGTAGTTCCACTGGGATACCTGACCTTCCCGAATCTAATTGGGAAGTACTCTAGCTAAGGGAGTTGAGTCCCTTTTGTGGTTCCCATGGGGAGGAACCCTCAGTTGGGGTTCCTCTGCCGGAAAAACTTTAGGCAATTAAATGTTTTGGGGTCGTGAGACAAATTAAAACTTACAGGTGAACTCCCTTGGCGACTGGCTTTTGAAGTAACTCATGGCCAAAATAACTGTCACTCCTGGCTTCATTGAGGTCGTCTAGCAGAGTTGGTTGCGTCTGTCTGAGGTGAGATCCGGTAATGGTGTGCACTTCGTTCCCCATAAATTTGTATTTTTGTCATTTTCAAAATTTAAAAACTTTCTTTAAGGCAAAACTTGTTTATTCATTTTAAATTGTGAACACATGTAAGAAGAAGAAAACATCTTATTTATGACCATCAAGTATGTACAGGTGATGAAAATAGTGCAAAGAACTGATGGTAAAGGTAAAAGGCAAGGCCTTTTAGATCCTCCATCGATTTCCTGAGAGCGACGAGATTCTGTTTTTTTTCTCATGATTTCCTGTTTATCCTCTGATTTTGATTCCGAGGACGTGATTTGACAATGGTTTCAACGCCCTAGACTGACCTCCTCGCATATGACTTGAAAAGACGACGTTGCAGCGTTGAATCTACAGGCTGTGATTTTATCTGAGCCGCCCTCTCAGGTTTTTGGCTCAACCAATCACTCTAACTTTTGCCTAGGTCACCTTTTTAGGTTTTCAACCTAGCGAGCCCCCCTTTTTTACTTTTTTTTACGCGTAGTATCTTTTCACTACATCCGTGTTTATAGGCATCGGTAAATCTTCCCCGTCCATGTTGGTGATTGTGAGAGCACCTCCGGAAAAAGTTTTCTTCACAACGTAAGGCCCTTCGTAGCTAGGAGTCCATTTGCCCCGACTGTCTTTCTGAATCGGCAAAACCTTTTTGAGCACCAAGTCTCCTTCTTGGAATTGTCGAGGTCGTACCTTCTTTTCAAATGCTCATTTCATACGCCTTTGATACAACTGACCATGACAGAGGGCAGTCAGTCTTTTGCCATCAATCAGATTTAGTTGGTCATGTCGAGCTTGGATCCATTCAGCTTCAACCAGTTTGGCTTCCATGATCACTCGGAGGGAATGGATCTCTACTTTGAAAGGCAGGACTGCTTCCATGCCATAAACCAAAGAGAAAGGGGTTGCCCCAGTTGAGGTTCGGACTGAGGTACAATACCCATGTAGAGCAAAGGGAAGCATTTCATTCCAGTCTTTGTAGGTTACCACCATCTTTTGCATTATCTTTTTGATATTTTTGTTAGCCGCCTCGACTGCTCCATTCATTTTTGGGCGGTACGGAGAGGAGTTATGGTGGGAGATTTTAAAGCTTTCGCAGAGCTTCTTCATCATTTTATTGTTCAGATTTGTACCATTGTCTGTGATGATTTAGCTCGGTAAGCCGTACTAGCATATCAATTCTCGTTTAATGAACTTGACGACGACATTCTTTGTCACATTGGTGTACAAAGCAACTTCTACCCACTTTGTGAAATAATCAATGGCAATCAAAATGAAACGATGACCGTTCGAAGCCTTTAGTTCAATAGGACCAATGACATCCATGCCCCACATCGAGAAGGGCCACGATGCTGATAAAACGTTCAGAGATGACGGGGGTGCGTGAATATGATCAGCATATATTTGACACTTATGACATCTCCGAGCATAGGCAAAGCAGTCTGTTTCCATGGTCATCTAGTAATAACCGGCCCTCAAGATCTTTCTTGACATGGCGTGCCCATTAGAGTAGGTTCCGAAAGGTCCTTCGTGAACATCTCTCATGATTTTGTTTGCCTCAGTGGCGTCAACACAACGAAGGAGGATAGAGTCATGGTTTCTTTTGTAAAGCGTAACGCCATTTAAAAAGAAACCCATGGCAAGCCGTCATAGGGTTCTCTTATCGTTCTCCGTAGCACCGTTGGGATATTCTTGACTCTGGATATACGTCTTAATATCGTGGTACCAAGGTTTTCCATCTGATTCTTCTTCAACCACTTGGCAGTATGCGGGCTCACGATGATTCTCTATCTCGATGAGAGGCATGTCATAATCATTACTCACTTTGAACATCGAAGCAAGGGTGGCCAAAGCGTCAGCCATTTGGTTGTCTTCTCGAAGAACATGGTGAAAGGAGATCTCATCAAAGTCCTTGATCATTTCTTTGATATGCGAGTGATAGGGAACCAACTTGTTGTCCCTAGTTTCCCATTCGTCTTTCAATTGGTGGATAACCAAAGCGGAGTCTCCGTAGACTTCTAATGACTTAACTTTTGCATCTAGTGCTGCTTGGATTCCTAGAGCATACGCCTCATAGTCAGCGACGTTGTTGGTACAATCAAAACATAGCCGGGCGCAGACATGTATGAATTCCCTCTTTGGTGAAATCAAAATGGCTCCGATTCTGTGCCCCAAGGCATTAGAGGCCCCATCAAATCTCAAAATCCACTTGTCTCCATCGCCGCTTTCTTCATCAGACAGTGCCAGGATATCCTTATCCAGGAAGTCAAATGGCATTGGTTGGTAGTCGCTTATGGGTTGATGGGCTAAGTAGTCGGCCAAAGCGCTTCCTTTTATGGATTTCTGAGTGACATATGTTATGTCGTACTCGATTAATAGTACTTGCCACCGAGCAATCCTTCTAGTCAGAGCTGGCTTTTCAAAGATGTACTTAATGGGATCCATCTTGGAAACTAGCCAGGTGGTATGACTCAGCATATACTTCCTTAGGCGTTTTGCAGTCCATGCTAATGCGCAACAGGTCTGTTCTAAAGCAGAGTATCTCATCTCATAATCTGTGAACTTCTTGCTTAAGTAATAGATAGCGTGTTCCTTCTTCCCAGCTTCATCATGCTGACCTAACATGCAGCCCATGGATTCGTTCAGTACCGTCAGATATAAGATCAGTGGCCTCCCAGGGGTTGGTGGTACCAATATGGGTGGTTCTTGCAGGTACTGCTTAATTTTCTCAAAAGTTGTTTGGCAGTCTTCGTTCCATTGCCCAGGTTGATTTTTGCGAAGTAACTTGAAGATCGGTTCGCAGGTTGCTATCAACTGTGAGATAAATCGAGCAATGTAGTTTAACCTCTCCAAGAATCCTCTAACTTCTTTTTCTGTATAAGGAGGTGGCATTTCTAGGATTGCCTTGACCTTGTCGGGGTCTACTTCGATTCCTTTCTTGCTTACAATGAAACCCAATAGTTTGTCTGACCTTGCACCAAACATGCACTTGGCGGGGTTCAATCTGAGCTTAAACTTCCTTAACCGCTCAAACAGCTTCCTTAGGTCACCGACGTGATCTTCCTCAGTTCTAGATTTTGTAATGATATCATCCACGTAGACTTCTATCTCTTTATGCATCATATCGTGGAACAAAGTGACCATTACTCTCTGATAGGTTGCCCCAGCATTTTTCAAACCGAAGGACATTACTTTGTAACAGAAAGTGCCCCACAGAATGACAAATGTGGTTTTTTTCCATGTCTTCCAGAGCCATTTTAATATGGTTATACCCGGAGAAACCGTCCATGAACGAGAAGATGGAATGTTGAGTCGTGTTATTGACCAAAACATCAATCTACGGTAGAGGAAAATCATCTTTAGGGCTGGCCCTGTTTAGATCTTGATAGTCCACACACATCCGTACTTTTCCATCCTTTTTAGGGACAGGAACTATGCTGGCTACCCATTGCGGATATTTAGCTACGGCTAAGAAGCCAGCCTCGAAATGTTTCTTGACCTCTTCCTTGATCTTGAGAAGTATTTCCGGCTTCATTCTCCGTAGCTTTTGCTTGATTGGTGGACATTCTGGTTTCAGAGGCAATTTATGTTCCACGATGCTATTATCTAACCCTGGCATATCCTGATATGACCAAGCAAACACATCCCAAAATTCTCGGAGTAGTTTAATCAATTCATCCCGCTAGTCTTTGCTTAGGCAGGTGTCTATCTTGACCATTTTATCTTCCCCTTCATCCCCCAGGTTAATGGTTTTGATTTCCTCCTGATGAGGTCGAATCTCTTTATCCTCTTTTTTCAACAATCTTGTCAATTCAGGCGAGGGTCCAAAGTCTTCCTCACTTTCCTCATAGGCGCAATTATTAGGATAATCAGAGTCATGAAACAAAACCAAGTTCTCATCGTTCTCAGGGAGATCATTTTTGGATCTGCATTTGGGTTATATTATAACAAATGAAAAAAGAAACAAGCAAGTGAAAGGTTTGAGAGACAGAGATTGCACAAAGATGAGGTAATGAAACTGAAATGTATTTATTAATTTTTAAAACAAACAAGTTTTTCCCTTATTACAAAATGGGTCTCGAAGCCTTGGGCATAGCAAGGGGACCACCAAGTTATGAAATAATAGTGATTACTCTGACAAAACGTTAACGGTTGTAGGGAATTCCATGACTTCCCAGTTGCTCAGTTCTCGATCCGGGTGGCAAGCATACACCAACTCCGCTTTGTGGTTAGGCTCGCTTTCGACCATGGCAACCTGATCTGGGTATATCATTCCAGCGCTCCTAAAGCTCTGATAGAGGTCACAGACGGGGATTCTTGCAGCCTCAAATTCTTGTCAGTAAGGCGGTCCACCCTCTTTCCTCTTTTCTCTTTTTCGACCCTTCTTCTATCTGCCGCAGTGGGCTTGTACCCCAGGCCATATCTATTTTTGTTCTCTGGGAGATACACCGGTTGGACTTTCCCTTCCAATTCGCGTCCTAATCCATTTCCAGGCTTGTACCCATCCCGCAACATGTTTCTTGCCACCGCTAGAGGTATATTAGGGAAGGATGTCTTCACAATGCTCGTCGCATTGGCTATCTCTAGGGCCTGAAATGAAGTTTCGAGGGCTTCCTCGGTGGCTTCAATGTATGGGGTAGAGATGAGTTTGCTGACCAGAAGGTCCTCCTCTCCAGAGACGAACACCAATTTGTTATCGATGATGAATTTTAACTTCTGATGCAGTGTGGAAGGGACCACCCCAGCTGAGTGGATCCATGGCCGTCCTAGCAAACAACTGTAGGCTGGCGTGATATCCATAACCTGAAAGAGTACCTGGAAGGTACAGGGTCCAACCTGTATCGGTAATTCAATCTCCCCCATGACCTCTCGGCGAGTTCCATTAAAAGCCCGCACAACCATGGAGCTAGGTCTCATGTATGTCCCATCAAAGGGTAGTTTTGCCAATGTGGATTTTAGCATCACATTCAGGGAAGATCCGTTATCCACAAGTACTTTTGCCAGGATATAATCTCGACACTTCACAGAAATATGAAGGGCTTTGTTGTGCCCTCTTCCTTCAGTGGGTTCCTCATCATCTGTGAAGGTTAAGTAGTTGTTGGCAACAATATGCCCCACTATGCCCCCGAACTGATCAACGGGTAAGTCATGCTTAACATGGGCCTCGCTTAAAACTTTCATTAATATGTCCCGATGCGGTTCTGAATTCATCAATAAGGACAACAAGGATATTTTAGCTGGAGTATGATTCAACTGGTCAAGCACTTGGTACTCACTGTGGCGGATGAACTTGAGAAATTCCTGGGCTTCTTCCTCAGTTACAGCCTTTTTTGTCTCGCTAGCAGTTACTTCTTTCCCAGTTTTTACCTCTCCAGTAGTTTTGTCCTATTTGGGCTCAAGCGGTGTGTATATCCTCCCACTCTGGGTCATTCTTCCAACTCCGGCGATATTTATGATAGAGGAGGATGGCGCGGGGTCGACTGCCCCCGGGTTGGTGACGACTACATCTTTATCATATCTCCATGGCATAGCATGGGAACTTTTAAAAGGGAACGGAGCGAGTGCTTGTCCAGTGATGACAGTCTTAGCAGGAGTTGGAGCTGCCGATGCACTCTTATTGTAGAATATGACCAGGGGCTTCGGGGCCCGCACCCCTACTCTCCCTTGTATGATATTTACCCCGTTCCCGTGATGCCTGTAAACTTCTACGGTATGATTGTCCATAAGCTCCTGAAGAGTTTTCCAAAAGCTCCGTCGTTTCACTGACTGGTCGTGATCATACTCTTCGTCCCATGCGTCCTCTATCAACCCCATTTCAAGCATATGGGAGTGTATCATCTTCAAAGGCATTCTAATATCGTCGACCCTGGAAATATGTTCTTCATCCCTTCCTATAGCATTGACCCCTGGTCCCCCATGGTTGGGCAGGGGGTTGGTTGTTATATTCGGGCTCCCTTCTCTGAAACTTATCCAATCTGCCTTGATTAAGTCTCATACCTTGAATTTCAATGCCAGACAATTTTCGGTGGAATGTCCCGCCGTACCGGCATGGTAGTCACACCGTGCGTTCGGGTCATACCCCCGAGGATAAGGTGGTTGAAGTGGTTTCAGAGGGCAAGGAACCACCATTGTGTTTTTAAGGAGATAGGGAAGAAGCTCAGTGTAAGTCATAGGTATTGGGTCAAACTATGGTTGGGCGCGGTCATTGTTTTGCCTCCTAGGGTTTGGATTAGGCGGGTTCATTTGTGGTGTCTGGTATGGTGTTTGTGGTGTCTGGTATGTTGTTTGTGGCATCTGGTATGGTGTTTGTGGTGGTGCGGGAGGTCGCATAATGGGTGGTCGGAAGTGTGGTGGGTTTGGATTTGGGATTGCAGCCACGTATGATTATGGTGCGTTATGGTATGACGATGGAAAGGTGACGGGGGAAAATGGCCTGGGCTGGTTTCTTTCTTGGTTATGGGAGACCAAGTTGGTTTCCTCTTCTTTTCTCCTACCCTCTCCAGGCGTAGGTTTTCTTGCTACTTCGGCCCCAGATGGACCCCGAATGATCTTCCCAGTTCGTAGACCATTCTCTATCCTTTTCCTGATAGTGACAATATCAGAGAAATATGCTGAAATGCTCCCTATCATTCTATCATAGAAGGGTGATTGGAGCGTATCAATGAATATAGAGATCACCTCCTTTTCAGACAGAGGCGGGTCAACCTGTGCCGCCACCTCACGCCACCGTTAGGCGTACTCTTTAAACGTCTCGTTGTCTTTTTTGGTCATGTTCTGCAACTGTACTCTATCTGGCGCCATATCTAGATTATACTTCTACTGTTGCATGAAAGCATCTGTCAAATCCTCCCAACAACGTATACGAGATCGTTCAAGATGATTGTACCAAGTCAGAGGTGCTCCAGCCAGACTATCCTGGAAATAATGGATGAGCAGAGGGTCATTGGAAGCGTGTGAAGCCATCTTCCGGCAGTACATGGTAAGATGGTTCTTCGGACAGGTTAGCCCTCGATACTTATCAAATTTAGGCATTTTGAATTTGGGAGGGATAACAACGTCAGGAATCAGACAGAGTTGGGTAGCACTGCCCATTCCAAATCGGTTCGTTCTTTCCATTTCTCTTAATCTCCTTTCCAGGAACTCTATCCTTCCCTCCTGGGTAGTGGCAGCAGCACCTGGACCTGCAGCGACATGATGACCAGTACTCCTGATTGGCTGGTTAACATATACCGGGTTTGTATTCGGCATTGAGGTGTGGGGTCCGGCTGTTACTTGGGCATCTTGTGGTTGCGTGGCTTGGGTATGAACGGCCTGCGTATGGATCGAAATTGCTTGAGGGTCCCGGACGGGCGGGACATTTGGCTGAGCCATATACAGGATCGCCTCTTGATAATCAGGCTCTTCTTGGAGCGGTGGGAAATAGCCCTGTGGCAGCCCGTATTGCGGAAAAGGTATGATGTTACCTTCTGCATTTACGAAGATAGGTTGCTGGGCGTTAGCAGGGTTTGGTCTCCTAACATGAACTGTTAGGGGAGGCGCAGCAGGGTTTGTGCTTGGCCCTTCAGCAGGACCCTGAGTGTGTCGGGGAGTAGGCGGCCTTTGCCTAGCGTCTTCAATTCCGACCGAAGAATCCCCCTCTGTGACTCTCCTTTCAAGTAGCTTGGCCATCTCAGCCATTTGTTCTTTCAGCTAACTAATCTCAGCTCTGAGACTCTCATTCTCTTGCTCTACTTCGGCCATGAGTTTCTTCCTTAACCGAGTCGCGTAAGGATGTTTACCCGTAATGTCTGGGAATAGGGATGGAAATGGGCTAGGCTGGGCCAGGCTTTGAAAGGCCTGAGCCTGGCCTATATCAAATTTTCAAGGCCTGAGTCTGGCCTATTAGCCTGTCATAGGCCTTTTTTTAAGGCCTGTTATGGCCTGTTTGAAGGTCTGGCCTGTTTAAAAGCCTGTTTAAAAAGCTTGTTTATAGTGAAACTTTTAAAATGCTAAAACCAACCTAAAAAAAGTTTATGTTCCATTCCCTTCTATTTTTTTTAATTGTAAACTTGTAATATTAATTTATATTATATAAATGTAAATATGTAATATATATATATATATATATATTAGTTTATGTTATAAATATTATATATATATAACTAATTAACAATTAATTTAATTAAATAGGCCGGCCTGTTAGGTTTCAAAGGCTTTTTAGAAAGCCTATGGCCTGGCCTGTTTAGTTAAAAAGGCCTTTTTAAAAGCCTAAGCCTGGCCTTCTAGCCCGACAAGTCTGGCCTATGTAGGCTTTAAACGAGTCGGGCCATAGGCCCCCGATGGACGGCCTGGCCTATTTCCATCCCTATCTGGGAACCACAACATTTTGTTAGGAAAGAAAAAGAAAACAGATAAAGACTATGGTAAAAGAAGAAAGAAAAAAAAACGAGGTACGTAGGATGCGATTCTGAATTTGGCATGTATTCTCCGACCGTTCCTTAGAACGTCGCGTTCAAAAGTACTAGGTAAAGCAGTAAGGCGGAAATTAACATGAAACAGCTGTGAAGGCAAATTAATTCATCATTCTATTCATCTGTAAAGGTATAATGTTAGTTGAAAGATACGATTACAATATTCAGCCATTCCTAGCCTGGGCAATCATGGCTCTCATTTTGCAAAGTCTTTCTTGACAATAGTTCAGAAATGACGATATCTCCTTTGGGGTGGATAGGGGATTGGCCATGCCTTCGACCTGCTTCAACATTAAGGGAAAATCTTCCAAGATTCCATCGAATAGGAATGCCAACTCGGTGAAACGGTCCATCCATAAATGAGCGACTTCATCCCGTCGAGCTAACTCAGTCCCCAAAACTCGCGTGGCCTCCTGGCAGCGTCGTTCAGCATCAAGGGCTTTTTTTTGTTCAACATGTATCTCCTGCTCATAGGCCCTCATTGTTTCATCAAGCTGTTGCTCCAATTTGTGGACCCGAGTTTGCAGCATTTCTTTTTGCACCAAAGTCTCCTTTTCTTTCTCTTTGGATTATGCCAGCATGTTTTTCAGGATTTGTTTTTCGGCCAATATGGCGTCGCTCTGTTGGCCTTTCATTTTCAATTACGAATTGGCTGCACGAAGGCATTGGTCTTGTTTTACCCAGTAGTCTTCGTCAATTTTCCTCTTCTTCCGCATTTCATCCATTGCATGCTTTCCTTTGGAATTCTCCTTCTTCTGAAGGGCACACTCTTGTTGACATTTCAAAAGGTCTTCTTTTAACCTTTGATTCTTTACTGTCAACTCTTCTACTTGTGCCTTCAGAGCCATGGTGGCCTTGCCCTCTATGATGGGTGGCGGAGGGAAATCATTCACAGATTGATAGGAAGGACTTCTGAAGGGTAGTTTCACAATAGAAACCCTGTTTAGGACCCAGTCAAGGTATTCAGCTCCTAGAGCATGGCTTTGTGCTCCCAATTCTCTTCCCATTCTATGGACCTTCTTCCATGCAATGGCTACATCCTGAACAGCAGGTGCGTAATTCCCTTTCGTATAGTACACAACAAAAGGAGTGAGCAGTTCTTCGTTCGGTGGCCCGATCAGAGGATAAGCCAACTGACGCTTTACAATGACAGGGTTGTAGTTGATGCAGCCCTGTGTGCCCATGAGAGGAACATTCGGGTAATCTCCAACAGCTGTAAATGACCGACTCAACCAATAGCCATTGAGGGTACCACCTGACCTTTTCAGATGTAAGGCTTATAAGGTGATTAGCCCATTCACGCCCACTTTTCACGGCCAGCTGACACAATTTCAGATCAAAAACTGGGCATTCAGCTTTACATATCTGATGGAATGCATGAGAGGTGAGCCATACGTACAAAACAGGCAAACAGCAAATGATCCTCTTTCCCCCTTGCGTGTGGCAGAAATCCATGGTGCAATACATGTTGGCCAACACGGCTGTAACAAGATTCTCGAGCCGGTGCTTACGAGCCAGGAAGACGGCAATAGCGTCATAATCCACGTAGTTGTCTAAATTAGGGAACAAGACAACCCCGTAAATAGTGAGGGCTAAAGTATCCATGAAAGCCTCATATTCCTCTTTATTAGCCAGCATCTGCATGTGCTTCTTAAGGAATTCTCGGGTAAAACCGGGGACTTGGTTTCTGTTCATCTGTGCATTCCTCAATGCTTCGGAAGAGACTCTCAAAACACGGGCGATTAAAGCGGTTGTCGCGTGATGGTCGAGATGGCGATAGGGAATCTGCCCTTCCATTTGTAACCCCATTATCTGCTCAAACTCTTCTATTGACAGGGCCAGTTGAAAATCTCTAAATGTGAAACACCGGAGGGGCGGGTCATAAAACTGTGCCAAAGCTGTAATTGCTTCGGTTTGGACTTCTACCTCCAGCAGTTTTAAGATTTTCCCATATCTTCTGGCAAAGGCCATTTTTTGTGTCAAACTCAATCTTTCCCTAGCGCCTGCAGACTCACTGTATCAACCTTCTTGACTTTAAGATGTAGTATTTTCTTTAATTCTGTCACATCTGTACCATAATTGTCATGTTTCATGTTAATTTCCATACTTGCTCAGAGATACTGCCAACTTCGGAATCGCCTCCTGCAAATTACCAAGATAAAGAGAAAGGAATTAGTTATTATTACATTTCGAAATCAATGTTTCCCCAAAGATCTGATGTAAAGTAAAATATTTTTGTATTTTTTTGTTTTTTTTTTGGGAAACATCGATTTCCAAAACTCATGTAAGCCAAACTGTCAAAAGTCATATGTTTTCTTAATCGTCATTGATGCCCCAGTTAAAGGGACACAAAAATGATTTTATTTTTTCTCGACGATTAGGAAAACTCCCGATTAGGAACTCAGAGGTACATGGTCAAAAGGAGGATTATCTATTCACCCGAAGAATACTAGGTGTTTCAAAATGAGTTATTATTTCAAAAATTAAGCAAACTTGCGGGTGGCAGATAATTCATTTTTTTTGAATAAAAGGGAAAGCGAAAATGATATAAGGTAAAGTAAAGATTGCCCTTTTGTAGCCTAGGTCGGGTTTTGTTGAAAGTTTTTTTTCTAGGCCCTATGGCTTGTCTAAAAGTGACTCTCCACACTGGGTGGCTTCCACTAGACATCTAGAAGGTCACCAGAGCCAAGATCCTACCCATAACAAGGACTCAAACAGTGGGGAATCCACTAGGTGCATATATCACGAGAGGTCAAACTCTGGTTGGGTTTCTCACGAACACCGGATGGGAAGTACATCCCATACGATTCCCTTACCAACCCTTCCTAACTTAAGCTTCATTTGGGGCCCGGGTATAGGGCGCCACTCATAAGTGTGTGCAAGTAATTGTGAGTGTAGTGTGTGGAAGGGCATTCAATACCTTTTACCTTACCCCATTCTGCACAAAGAATAAACACAGAACAAATATACACAGTCCTCTACCCTAGGATTCAATGATTGCAGAAAAGTAACATGGTCCTCTACCCTAGGGTTCGACAAACATGCGAAACATAGACAACGAAACAAATGACAAGATACAATTGGAAATAATAACAAACATTTACAATAGCTAACAAAGAACAACATAAATTTACGATAATTAACAAAAAATAACAAGGGAAGAAATCAAGGCGAACGAAGGCTATATACGAGAACATGCATTTTTCAATCAAATTGCCCTGACTCTCTTAAGTGTCCCCAGTGGAGTCGCCATCTGTCGCAACCTGGATCGCGACGGCGCGACCGACCCTCTCGAAACAAAACGGATATTGAAATCCTTTCGAAAATAAAATAGGGAGTCACCACCAACGTTTTTATCCATAGGAAAAACATTGGGAGAAAACTAAATTCAGTAAGGCACTGGTTTAAAAAATGAGATTCAAGTTCGGGAGTCGGTTACGAGTAGGGAAGGTATTAGCACCCTACATCACCTGTCAGAAAAAGTACCAAAATTGAAAATGCACAACATAAATAGCCTTACAAAAAGATATTGTATTTCTCCCCTTTTATTATTGTACTTTGCATAAAAACAGAAAGAAATGGAAGGAACAAATTAAACAAACATGGAGTGTAGGTCAACAGGACGTCGCGTCCAAATTAACCTCAGTTTTGGTATAAAACAGGGAAAGGGAAGGATACTAACAAAAGGTCGCGTCTAAATTGGCCATCCTTTAATCACATACGGGGTTAGAAACAGGAAGGGGATAAACGGGACGTCTCGTCCCAAGTATCCCGTTCCTTATGGGAAGATCAACAAGATGTCACATCTAAATTGATTTTCATGGAATTTAAACAAGATGCGCGATTAGAAACAGGAAGGGGATAAGCAGGACGTCTCGTCTCAAGCATCCCGTTCCTTGTGAATCGCGATGATGACCTACCCAAAAATAAGGGAAAATCAACAAGACGTCACGTCTAAATTGATTTTCATGGAATTTAATCAAGATGTGGGGGCAGAAATGGGAAGGGGATAAGCGAGACGTCTCATCTCAAGTATCCCGTTCCCTATGAATCGTGATGGTGGCCTACCCAAAAATAGGGAAAAATCAACAAGACGTCACGTCTAAATTGATCTTCATGGAATTTAATCAAGATGCGAGGGCAGAAATGGGAAGGGGATAAGTGAGACGTCTCGTCTCAAGTATCCCGTTCCCTATGAATCATGATGGTGGTCTACCCAAAAATAGGGGAAAATCAACAAGACGTCACGTTTAAATTGATCTTCATGGAAGTGATAAAAGGGCAGTTACAAAGGAAACATAAAGCAAATAAAAATAGGAATAAAACGGGAAAGGCAGATAAAAAAAGATGGGCCCGACAGGATTTAAAGTCCTGCTCCTACGTATTCTTGAGTTACCAAGAAATCAGGGTTACATAGTTCTTGGACGATGTTTTTTAGGGAACGACTAGGTGGTTGGTGACATATGAAGTCTCCAAGGAAAACTCATACAAGGCGAAGTTCTTCGCACGTGTACAAGTTCAGATGAGATTGTGTAGACAGGAGTACTCCCGTACGACACTGACTAAAAATAATTTTATGCTAATTGAATAAAGTGTGTGAAATACATATTCTTTTTATTTCTTGTTACAGACCTAAGTGGAAGGATAAAACAGGGACAAAATTTGACTTAAATGAGAAATAGATTTGACAAACAGCAATGAATTCAACAGAAAAAATAGGTAAAACAAGGAAAATAAGGGACAGAATGTAACCGGTATGACGAGGTGACGAGAGCCGGTGTGGGCTTGAACGATGAGAGCAGAAGTGCTACTGGCGTGACGGTATGACGAGGATCTTGAACAGGTGTTTGGACGATGTAGGGATGGCTGTTATGGGGAGCCAGAGTGTAGTTAAGTGGAGGGACGGTGTGTGGGCTTAGTGAGAGGGCCGGTGTTAAATCGGTGAGGGTGGTTTTAAGGGATCCTGATAAAGCCTGGGAAATGAGGAGTTCACTGGGAGTTGGGTCTGGTCCGGTGTTCTGGTTACGATTTAGGGTCTAGCAAATTGCGAGGCTCAAGAGACCAAGGTTCAGGCTTTGAACACCAGAGGGATCTCCAAGAGCTTTTGGGTCAAGAAGTTTTTCTTGAAGATCGGAGCAAGTTTCTGAGGGGTGCAGTGTCAACTTGACAAAATGGCTAAAACTTCCAACTAAAGATTCTAACCCAAAAAATTCAAACCCTTTGTGCTTCTTCATGCGAGGTATTTATAGAGGGCTTTTGGACATGGGCCGAGTGCTCAGACAGCTCAAACCTCCACTTACAGTGGTCACAGCCTAGCCACTAACAGGTAGTGGGAGGCAGCGGCTGGTGGGGAATTTTTAATCATTTCCACTTCCGCCCCCTGTCTGCCATTTCCAGAATTCATGGATCGACTTGGGTGGTGGAATTCCAAGTCACAGCATGGATAACCGGACTCATCAGTCCGGTATAAGATTCATGAGATCGGAAGAAGGAAACATCAGTTTGAATTTCCAATGATTGGGCCGATGTAACCTCTTCATACTTGGGCCGGTGTCCCCTTGATGTATACCAGACAATGCCTCTTCACTCGGAATTTGTCACTGCTTGAAGCATTCACTCGGAACTGCTTTAATCGGAGGGGTTTTTACTCGGATCTTATCACTGTTTGAAACATTCACTCGGATCTGCTCCAAAATATTCCGTTCGGCTGCACCTCCAGTCGGCAAGCTTCTTCAAATTTGGGACCATTTAAAATTGATCCGTTAGGGAATTCTTCACTTGAATGCCTCAGCCCGAGAGGTATTCTTTCAAAATCCTTCTTCAACCGGAAGCATATTTTTTTGGAAATAAACCACTCGGAGCAACCTTACTCGAATATACATATCTTTGAACAAAAGTTTCAGTCGGAGCTTTCCTTTGCCCAGAAATAACTTCCTCCGAGTCGATTCACTCGGAAATAGCACACTCGGAAGTATGGAACCCGGGTGTTTCTTTGTTTGGAATTTCATCTCTCGGGAACAAAACTAAACCCTTATTTGGTAACCCATGCCAGAGCTTTGCTTCAGTCGGTAATCCCTTACTCGGTCATATATCTGTAGGCAGCATTTATTCAAAAATCGGTCTATTTTCACTCAGAGTGGTTGCAACCGAGAGCCTTTCACTCATATTTAATTCCCAGGTCAGTCATTTCATTTGGAGGCATCTCCCTCTGGAATCTTCTACACAAACCACTCAGAAATGACTCAGTCGGAGGCATTTTAGTCAGAAATGACTCACTAGGAGACATTCTACTCGGAAATGTCTCACTGGGAGACATTTCACTCGGAAATGACTCACTAGGAGACATTCCACTCGGAAATGACTTTCGGAGTCGAGGTCTAGTCCTCTCAGAATTCTTTCCACTTAGTCCGGACCGAAAGAGGTGTTCACATCAGGCCCACGAGCATCGGGGCTTGGATCACTTTCTAAACAGGAAGCCAAATAAATTCCATGGTGGGTTTAACCCCAAACCTGCATACATTTGGATTTAGGATCTAGAAAGAATCTTTAGTAGCCTTTAGTGCACTGAGGTGCAGAATATAGAATATGATATTTATATGCTCCATGGTGAGGCAGAGAATTAATGGAAAATAACAAAAGCAAGAATGATTATTGCTGTACCTAGTTGATTTGGGAGAACTTCAGAGCATGCTTTCTGGAAAAATATTTTCTAGGTACGGTCAATAGTAAGAAATAGCTAGAATTCATAGAACTCAAGCAGGGTTCTATGACAGTGGAAGAGTATGCTGTAAAATTTGAAGAATTATGTCTGTTTTATCCTTTATTCCAGCAACCCAGGACCAAGAGTTCCAAATGTATAAAATTTAAAAGTGGATTAAGGCCTGGGATCAAGAAGGTGTTTAGGCATCAGGAAATCTGAAGTTTTTCTGTCCCGGTTAACAAATGTCGAATCTTTGAGGAAGATGACAAGGCCCACTTGGGCCACAGCAGCAAGATTGATACTGTTTTAAAGCCACAACAGCCTAACTTCAAAAAGCAAGGCAATTCTGGTAGAGGTGGATCGTCCTCTAAGTTAAGAGGGCATAGCTGACGTGGTGGTTATTTTGGTGGCCGACCTAGAAACGCCAAGTGCTTTAAATGTAATGGTGACCACTTTGCTCATGAGTGTGACCACGATGAAATTGTTTGTTTCCAATGCAATAAAAAGAGACATATGCAGCTTAATTGTCCCCAGAACTAACAGGCAGGAGACATTAATGTGAATTGTGGAGGCTTCAGAGGTCGAGGTCGTGGAAACAGTAACCGTGGTGGTCGCGATAATGGTGGTCGTGGTAACATGATGATTGGAAGAAATGACCATGGTAAGAATGCTAACCCACAAGTTGCTAGCAGAGTTTTTACCATTAATGCTGAGGAAGATGCTCAAGTAAATGACTTGGTGCAAAGTAAGTGCTTACTTAAGAGTTATGCACTCGATGTTATCTTTGATTCTGGAGCTACACACTCTTTTATATCTGATGATTGTGTGAAACATTTAAGATTGTCTGTGTTTGATATGAATCATACTCTGGATGTATCTAACCCGACTGGCATTAGATTGTGAACATCCATTATGTATAGAGATGTATCATTTACTATATATGATAGGAGATTTACTCTAGGTGATAAGAGATTTACTATAGATTTAATTTGTTTACCCTTGAAGGGTCTTTGATATTATGCTTGGTATGGATTGGCTATCAACCAATAAAGTAATGGTGGATTGTCAACACCGCCAGGTGATCTTTCTGACGTAGAGTACCGAAGACTTCACAGTCCAAGGTATATCCCAATTGCTTATGCTATTATCTCCGGCTGACGGAAATAATGGATCCCGATTAAATGATATTCCCATTGTATATGATTTCCCTGAGGTTTTTCCGGAGGATATACCTAGTATTCCTCCTAAAAAAGATATCAAATTCTCTATCGACCTTGTGCCTAGAGCTGAACAGTCTCTAGTGCACCTTATAGAATATCCCCTGCTGAGTTGGTGGAACTTAAAAAGCAAGTTGATGAGCTATTAAAGAAACAATTCATTCAACCCAGCGTATCACCGTGGGGTGCCCCGGTGTTGTTGGTCAAGAATAAAGATGGTAGTATGCGGTTATGCGTCGATTACCGCCAATTGAATAAGCCGACAATAAAGAATAAATATCCACTACCAAGGATTGATGATCAGATTGATTAGTTGTGGGGTGTTTCAGTCTTTTCTAAGATTGACTTGCGATCTGGATATCGTCAAATTCAGGTCAAGGCTTCTGATATCCCTAAAACAGCATTCAAGACCCGTTATGGTCATTTTGAATATGTGGTAATGTCGTTTGGCATGACAAACACTTCGGCGGTGTTCATGAATTATATGAATAATATCTTCCATCCTTATTTAGATCAGTTTGTGGTGGTATTCATTGATGATATTCTAATTTATTCCAACTAACACCAGAAACATGAGGAACATCTTCGCTTAGTACTGCAGGTACTAAAGGAGAAACAACTATTTGCCAAGTTATCAAAGTGTGATTTTTGGTTGGATAGGATCCAATTTGTGACACGTTATCTCCAAAGATGGCGTTACTGTCAACCCATCCAAGGTGGAAGTCGTTATGGCTTAGGAGAGACCTAAATCTATCACTAAAATTAGAAGTTTAATGGGTCTAGCCGGTTATTACCAAAGATTTATTGAGGGATTCTCCAAGATTGTGTTGTAGATGACAAAATTGACTAGAAAGAGTGTTCATTTTGTATGGACCCCTAAGTGTGAAAGGAGTTTCCAAGAACTAAAGGTGAAATTGATTTCCACTCCTGTGTTAGCATTGCCTAATTTGCAGGAGAGCTTTATGGTATATTGTGATGCATTGAAGCTAGGCCTTGGGTATGTGTTGTTTCAACATGATCGGGTGATTATTTATGCCTCGTGGCAGTTGTGACCGCATGAACAAAATTATCCCACGCATGATTTGGAGCTTGCAGCTGTGGTCTTTGCATTGAAAATTTGGAGACATTATCGGCATGAATCCAAATTTGAGGTGTATAGTGACCCTAAAAGCTTGAAATATCTATTTGATCAGAATGAGTTAAATATGAGGAAAAAGAAATGGATCAAATTTTTGAAGGATTATGACTTTGAGTTGAGATATCACCCAAGAAAGGTGAATGTTGTTGCCGATGTCTTAAGTCACAAATCCATTCATGTTGCTATTATAATGGTAAAGGAGATGTAATTGCTTGAACAATTCAAAGATTTAAATCTACCTGTGGATGTTTCTTCACCTGAAAAGGTAATTATTGGTACCTTGAAGATAGAAAATGAATTTTTGAGGCTAGTTTACAAATAGCAAAGATTGATCCTTATCTTGTTGAGTTCAAAGAGACTCAAGCTAGCAGTAAAGACCTATCTTTGATGGAAGGTATTGATGGTATTTGGAGGATTAAAGGCTGAATTTATGTGTCTGATTCTGGAGATTTAAGGAAAATCGTGCTTGATGAGGCTCATAAGAGCATGTTGAGTATCCATTCGAGTAATACAAAGATGTATCAAGATCTAAAATCACGTTTCTGGGGGCCAGGATTAAAGAAAGATGTTGTTGATTATGTTGCTCGCTGCATTATTTGCCAGAAAACGAAGGTTGAACACCAAAAGCCATTTAGTGGTTTACAGCCTCTTGGGATCCTTGTATGGAAATAGGATGCAATTGCCATGGATTTTGTAATGGGATTACCCAAGACCCGAGCTGGTCATGATTCTATCTGGGTAATTATGGATAGACTGACAAAGTCTACACATTTCTTATCAATCAATATGAGATATTCACTGCAAAGACTAGCATAAATTTATATCAATGAGATCGTTTGATTGTATGGTGTTCTATCTAGTATTGTGTCGGATAGAGATCTAAGGTTCACTTCCTGATTCTAGGGAAACTTACACAAGGAGTTAGCCTCGAAGCTCCCAGTGAGTTCAGCCTATCATCCTCAGACATATGGGCAGTCAGAACGTACTATATAGAGTTTGGAGGACTTGTTTAGGTCTTGTATGCTAGAGCATGGTGGTAGTTGGGAGTAGTTCCTCCCTCTAATTAAATTCACATATAATAATAGCTATCACAGTAGCATTAGTATGACTCTATTTGAGGCTTTGTATGGTCGAAAGTGCCAAACTCCTCTCTGTTGACTAGAAACCGGTGAGAGTTTGATGTTAGAGCTGGAGATTGTGCGGTAGACCAGAGAGCAAATTGAAATTATAATACTAATTAAATAAAATACAGGGGAAAGTTTTTCAAAAATATTTACATTCATCCTAGGATTTCCCCACATGACTCTATGGGTCCCCTATAACATATCCTAAGCTTGGGAGTTCCAAATTACACAAAGAAAATTTTTCAACACAACGGTTCCCCGCACACTGCCTAGAAAATTAAGTGAAACAGAGTTACACAACTCCAGTCAAGATGAATCTGGTTTGTACACATCTGCAACTCAAATACCTACAATTGTTTTGAAGAAGTAGAGGGTCAATTATGCCCTAAAGACTGCCTAATTCTTGAATTTATAAAATCTGCCTTGTTGAAATTTTTAGCCTGAGTACCCTATAGTATTTTGGTCATAACTCAGGATAACGACCTCTGATCGACACAAATTAGGTATCAAAACGATGGTGATGAAATTACCTACAACTTTCATGAAGGAAACAAAAGCTAAATCAGCGCTCTTGAGCAAAAATTAGCTTGCTTAAGCAAGATTTTTGCTCAAGCTCTTGCTTGATTGAGAATACGATAGTATGAGACCTTAATTAGCTCGCTTAAGAGAAAATACTTTGCTTGAGCAAAATTTTGGCTGAAACCTCTTCTTTGGCACTCGCTTGAGTGAGAATTCGACATAATGCACCCCAAACTCACATAAAGGCTCGCTCAAGTGAGATTTGGCTCGCTTGAGCAAAAATGACAGTTCCAAACCCATAAATCAACTTCCAACCTACCCATTTTGCCTGTTTTAACTTCGATTGCTATGAAACTTCATGGGCACTATTTTTTCACCATTCTAGAGATGTTGGCATCGCCTATTCGCCAAAATTACAACATATCACTAAGTTATGCATGAAATTGTATTTTGACCATTTCTAACATGCAACATAAGCCTCATTTCTCAATGGAATTGGTTCATTCCAATCAGCACAAGCTCTAAATCATAAATATGACCTATTGGAACCATCTCATGGCATCCAAACCTTATAAAACTCAATATAACCTCATCACTTGTATGATTATGCATAAAACTCACATAAAAATCTCATTTTTCATACATCCATCATCAAGTTAAGATTCTACACATATCCTAACTCAATTACACATATAAACAGATCCTGTCCATCACATTCACACAATGTAATTACTTTCACAATGACAGTTCCTAAAGCTAATAACGCATCTCATGCATAATATAGGACTATCCATGGTCACCACAATAAAATATCATCATCATCATATATATCATTATCATGTACAAATTCAAAGTGTAATCTAGGCTTTCAGTGAAGCCGTCAACTACCTAGGATCCAGTAAGCATATATATACATACATATATCATCAAAATAACTAAATACAAAGAGCTAGCCAAGACCAACCTACCAAAATACAACGCATATACACATATATACATAATGCTTCCTGCTCAAGTGTGGTGACTCCTCACCAATCACCATCAAGGTCCAAATCCACTGAAAATATAACCACATAATAGGGGTAGGCATATTATATATTAAATGACAGCTACTGAATCGGATTTCAACCTATCCAATTCTAGATATCACGTTAATATATTTCATCATTACTTAACCTAATTCATCAACCACAATATAATCAACATATCAATTAGATCCTATAAGCTATCCAAAGCTTCATCATTCAAATACAATATGTAAATACATATGCATGTGGATCCGACTCTAATGATGGGATTACACTATAGTGTATAAAATTTTCACAACATATATCATCAATTCTGTTTTACCGATACTAAACCGCTCGCCATATTGTAACACCAGTCGCTTTCAATAACAGCGACAACCACAACTAGGTGTTACAGGGTGGCCTTGAATCCAATCCAAGGCGGCTATGGATCCCAAAGGGAACCACCACAGGGTCTATGCCCATCCAAAGGCCACCTCCCATCTGGGCTGACATCACAAGCCCCCCGCAGTCCTTTGTGCATCTAAATATGCAAATATTATGCCATACAATATCAACTCATCCTCAGACCACCTAATTACCATCACCATTGTAACATCCTATTTTTTTACTCAAATAGAAAATAGATATTAATATCTCTTTAATGAGAAAATACTTACTATTAGTTAGTTGATTTTTTAACTAATTAATATTTTTATAAAAATTTGGTACTTATATTTAAATTATTTAAAAAAAAATAAAATGAAATAATAATAAAATAAAAATATGTATATTTAACGAAGATTTTAAAATGACTTAATTAGTATTCACTAATTAAGAAAATTATATTAAGAATTTTTGATATCTTTATTATTCACAATTTATATTTTACGTTCTTATATTTATGTTTTTACATATTTAAGATTTTACTCTTATTAGAATTTTAAAATAAAAATTTGAAGGAATTAGAATATGGTTCTTTAGAACTTTTTGATCTATGCATTATTTATGATTTTTTGGAATTTTTTGAATTTTCTAATAAATATTTGAGAAAATAACCGAAATGTCACTGCCGACATCATCGCTTACATCATCGTTTGGTAAATACTCACATTCTGAATAGTGACCGGTGGGTAAATACTTACATCATGAATAGTGACCGGTGGGTAAATACTCACATCATGAATAGTGACCGGTGGGTAAATACTCACATTATGAATAGTAAAATAAATAATTAAGTAATCTTAAATAGTAAATTTCTCTTCCTATAAATAGATGGCTCATTTACAACATTTCTACACCAAAATTAGAGAGAGAATCTAGAGAGATAGTGCGTAAGAAATTAGCGGGGAGTAAATTCTTTTAGTTAAAAGAGATTCTGCCGGAGGTGTAAGGTAATAATATTTTCTTCTAAATTCTTTTTATGATTATTTAGTTTATTCTTTTTAGCACTCTTAAACCATTGATATATTAGTACTATTATGAATAAGTTACTATGGTAAAAATAAATTACCACTGTGTTATTTTTACAATTTACTGTTACTATTTACTATTTACTATTACTATTCACAATTTACCATTTACTGTTATTATTCAAAATTTATTTACCGTTATTATTCAAAATTTATTAGTTAGTGTTACTATTCAAAATTTACTATTTACCATTACTATTCAAAATTTACTATTTACCATTACTATTCAAAATTCACTATTTACTGTTACTATTCAAAATTTACTATTTACTATTTCTATTTACGATTTATCATTTACCACTGCTATTCAAAAGTTACTATTCATAATTTACCATTTACCTTTACTATTCAAAATTTACCATTTACCGTTACCATTTAAAATTTACTATTTACTATTTTATTCACGATTTACTATTTACCATTACTATTCAAAAAAATTTATTAGTTACCGTTACTATTGATGATTTACTATTTACCATTTCTATTTACTGTTACTATACATAATTACTATTTACTGTGCAAGAAAATGGACTATAAGGGCTTGGAATTAAGTTTATTAAATTAAATAACTATTAAATTTTAAATTATGATATTTATGATATTTATTTAATTTGATTATGATTGATAATATTGGTGATTGATTATGATTAATGATATTACAATACTTGATTGTGATTGATGAGTAATTGATAATCTTGTGATGTGGAGTTTGAGCATATAGCAAACATGACAGAAAGCTAGAACTCGGTAAGAATATACTTATTCCTTACTCTTTACAGTATTACTTTAAAAGAAATTATTTATGATAATTTCTCAATGTTTATTCAGAATTATTGTTAAGAAATTTTTCTTAATTTTCAATAAAAGTATATAATTTCTATAACTTACCTTTTTCTTCCAAAATAAATTATTTAATTAAATTTTAGAATAATTTTTAGTTATAAAAATAAAGAAAAAGAAATTGTTTTATAAAAAAATATATATTCATACATGTATATATATATATATATATATATAAATATTTGATTCTCAAATGGAAGTAAGATACTTCAATAATATTTCATTTTAAACTTTTGAAAATAAGAGTATTTAATTTCAAAGTACTTTATTATATACTTTTCAAGTATTATAATTTAAGATGGAAAAATATCGATAATTCAAACTTGTGTCTAAAGTAAATTAATTTCCTATCAATGCTCTAAAGAAGATTTGGGATATATGTTAAGACTTTGAAACTCAAATCACAATAATATTAATTTGTGAATAATAAAGAAAACTGTACTGAGATTTTTCTGCGTATGACAGAACTTATTTAAGAGTTTGGAAATGTGTAGTTTATCGGGGTGGCTATGTTTATATTTATAGGCCCCGAAGATATAATTTATACTTGAGTTTCTAAAAGTCTTAACCAACTCAATACACGAGTAGTTCATGCATCATGAATCATTAAAGAGAAATGAGATGTGATATTGCCTAGGGACGGATTATAGAAATCGAGGATACATTAGAGGAGGCTTAATTGTGAGCCTTGGGATGAGAGGGTGTGAAAGGGTGCTTCAGGTGACCTGGGGTCGCTCCCTAGTATCGGGTACTTTCACAATAAAAACCTTCTCAATCTGACTAGTCTCTAAGTGTTTCCATGCCAGTTGAGCTGTTCATATGCCATGAAGGCATTTATGTTATTATTATCCGGAATTATGGAACAGTGTAAACTCCTGGTTGGCCCAGTGCAAATTAAAACTTTAAGGGCCCACATGCATAAAATGAGTGAGATAGTAGCATAAGCATTTCATAACATTCATGTGATTGTGACATTCTATGCGGGTGGTTGTGAATGAAAATATAAGTGTTATGTATGTGGAAACCCTATATTCATATTTGCTTGAGTATGAGATTATGACTGATATTATTTTATTAGTTTATGAAAACCCTTATGCTTATGTCTTATCTGTAAGATATTATATTTTGTTTCTCACTCCTTCTTGTTTGAATTTTGTGTCCAAAATATATGTTATGTGATATATAGCTAGCAGTCCAAGATGGAAGGATATGTAATTACAAGAGGGTAAAGTGGTTTCATCCTCAATCAGATAGATGAAGAGATATGACAAGAGTAGGATTCAAAAACTCGATGGTTCAAGGACTAGGAAATGATTGGTCACATTTGTAGTAGAGGTATAGTTTAGTTTTACTTTGCCTTATTACAATATCAAGTTAGATAATTGTAACAAGGTAAAGGTTAAACTTTGATAAACTTTCTCATTCGGATATAATATTGTAATGATTTATCACTTATGATTTCTATAAATTATTTTGTCATTATGGACAAATATTGATAGATAATGTTTTTTTTACTTTCAATATTCAAAGGAAATCAGATATACATACGTTCTTGTATACGCGAGATAAAGAGTGATAAATATGTATATCTTTCTAAAAGTTTTTTTTAAAAAAAAAGCAAGAAGAATACATATATATCTCGTATATATAAGGGGGTGTTACAACCATGGGCCACCACTTGGTTACCATCGCCAGGGGATTTCCATTTAAATTCACAACTCGCATAGCACGCATCAAATAACAGTTTCTCAATCGAATTATTTGTTAAGCTACCTCAAGTTTTAATTATCATCTCATTATTCATCATCATTACAACACAATTATCAAGCAACCTCATGCTATTATTAATACCACAACAACTATGAACGGAACCACACTTATTAAAAACTCATCAAATTGCATATTATCACAACAAAGAGGTATGAATCCAATCAAATATTAACTACATAAATCACATCATCATAAATATCAATAATTCCTTATAAATAACATAATCAATCAATTTTAACTAAGCAAATATACCCCTATCATTTAAAATATAAATGCTCCCTCTACCTGGAATAATAAATCCCAAAAGCCCAAATAGCTATCCAACCGTTGTTCAAAAATTATTCGATCACCAATCTAAAGCCTCTGAAAATCCTAAAACATGGATAATTAATTTTTAATAACTCATAAGTTATTATATTCACTTTTTGGAGTCATAACAACTCACCAATAATTATTTTATTAACTAATGACTTACCGAACCAAGCTGTCGACTCTGAAATTCAATCACGAATAAATCTCCAAGCTATCCACTAACTCGAAACACTCCGAAATCACCTAATATCACGCAACCAACCATTATTAACTTTAAGCTCATGAGAATGACACTCAAGGAGTCATGTGTTTCAATTTTAACTCACTTGGACTTGAAAAACCAAAGCTTCAATAGTCCTCAAGCTGCCCAAAATTAACTACGCCTCACAATTGCTTCTAAATTCAAGAAAATGGAAGAGTTAAGGAATGGACTCCGTGAACTACTCAAAACCGAAAGTGGGGGGGGGGGTCCAAAACCATGAGATTTTACCTCAATTATGAAAGATTGAAGCTCCCCCAAAGCCACCCATGGCTACCGCAAGAGAGAAGGAAGAACAAGATGATAACTCTTGCTCCAATTCGAAGAAATCAAGTGAGAAGATAGTGAATTGAGGAGAGATGGTGCCGCGGGAGGAGAAGGAGAATAAACCCAATTTTTCTTACTTGCATGCAACGTCTAAGAGTGAGAGTGAGAAGAAAATTTCATTTTTCAAATATGCCACTTAAGGGTAATTTAGTAATTCCACCCAATTTTCTAATCAATTAACCATTAAACTTAATTTTCTCATTAAATCCTAATCAAGATGTTACAATTCTCCCACCATTAAACTTAATTTGCTCATTAAATGCATAGATTATGAACGGATATAGGTATATGTGTTTGTTTATATTGATTGATGCTTGATAAATCTCATGATGATGTTATTTATGGTCATTGGCAATGTACCCCTTAATTATTATTATTGCTTTGATTAATAATTTTTAAGTATATTGTGTTGATAAGTAATTGTGGCATACCATGCTTGTTGATATGTTGGGATGAAACCCTTGGTGATGGTAACCAAGTGGTAGCCTCTGATGATGGTAATCAGTTGGTCTATTGATGATTGATAATTATTTGACATAGCGCTTGCATTCAAAAGCACACAGGATTATTGGGGGCCTGTGATACCAGCCCAGATGGAAGGGTAGCCTAATGGTAAGGCACAGATTGTGTGGTGGTTTCTTCGGATTCCACAGCCGCCTTTGAGTGGGACTCAAGGCCGGCTCACAACACTACCGTTGTCGTTGGGAGCGACTGTGTTGCATGAATGGGGCAAGCAGTTTGGTATCTGTAAAACGGTCGAATAGCTGGGAGCTGAGATATATTATTATATTATATAATTCCCATAATTAGAGTCGGATCTGCATGCATATGCATTCGCATATAATTATTGAGGTTGAGAAGCTATTAGATAGCTCATGATATGTATTATTGTGTTGTTTACAATTGAGGTATTGCAAACTTTATTAAATGACAGTAAATGATGATGATTATATTCGTGAATGAGATTGTGGTAGGATTGGATAGGTAGTTGACCCTACTATGACTAAATCCAGTTCAGTACCTGTCATTTAATATATATATATATGTATATATATATATATATAAATGTGTGTGTGTATGCGCGCACGCTCACCCCTAAGTTGTGGTTATTTTTCAGCGAATGTGGATCGAGGCGATGCTTGGAGATAGCTCGGTCGGACTTACCGTGGTCTTGGAGACCCATATAAATATGTATATATTTGTATAGGTTTTAGTATAGCATCGCCTTGACTGGCTCCTAATATATAAAGAAAAATCTTATGAAAATTATGAAAATTATTCTCTTAGGTGAGAGTGAGAACAACAAATTTGAACTGTCAGATTCTGTCGTGAATGATCAAAATTAGAATATATCAATTATGTGAGTTTTTTATGATTGTACAACCTAAATTTATTGTTCTTCCCCTCATGTAAAACAACTTTTCTCAAAATATATATAGAGAAAAAGATCTCATCATGACTAAAAGAAAGGGTACGAGAACAAGATATATTTTGTGCTTATGCCCCCACTCTATTATGAGTCCCCAAAAGAGTCATCTCATTAATAAGGCTTCAGGCATGGCAAAGCACATCCCATATAGGTGTTGTTTGGTGGTGCTGGTGAATTCCCATGAATCTATTTCATACTGGGAAATTCGAGGATAATGGGCTAATCAGCCTTTGATATGTATTCTTAGTGTTTAATCTTTTGTATAAATATTTCCTTTTCTATCATTGATAAAAATTAAACCTGTCCTCACTGATCATACCATCATTGTAACATCCTTATTTTTAGAAACAGTTTTACCCTTGTAATTTTTGAATTATGGAAGGTTTGTAAGTAAGAATAAGTCAATATATACCCTGTTGATGGTCTGTGGTATCTCAGAAATGTCATTTTGTGCATAATAATGGAATTTATATAGACCATTAATGAAATTCTGCAAATTCCGAGTGAAAAGGGCTCTGTTCCGAGTAACAAAGAGGAATTCCGAGTGAATAATTATAAATTCCGAGTGAAGGATGGAATTCTGAGTCAGTGTCATGTTTTCCGAGTAAAACATGACTGAGAGGGCTACCACTGAGTGGGGTCCTGACCTGAGAAGCAATTCTGAGTGAAGTGTGTTCAAGAGAACCACTTCTAGGTGAAATTCCGAGTCAAAACACCCTAGAAAGGCTCGTTTCCGAGTCAAACCTTGCCAAATGCTTCCTTTTCCGAAGGAAACTCCTCTGATTGAAGTATTTCGAGTGAAAGAGTACATATATACCTATGTTTATGTTGATTTGATGCTTTCTACCGACTGGAATGTGTTGTGGAATTATTTGGGAAGGATTCCGAATGGTTTCGTATGTGTATGATTAGGAAACCGAGTGGAAAATGGTAGTGGGAGTCCATTCCGAGAGAAATGTAGGAGGCTGAACCATTTCCGAGTGAGTCTATGGGTATGACTCCTCTTTCGAGTGAGATATACTCTACTGGACTACTTCCGAGTGGAGATTAATTTAATTGTGGCTGACCGAGTGGAATTTCGCTCGGTATTCAGTGTCAGAATTGACGTGTTGACTTCAATTTTGTCTTTAAGTGTCTATTTTAATTTATTTAATTCAATCATGCGCATTATAGCTTGTAGGTGGCCAGAAATGGGCACTAAGATAGCCTACCTCCTTATTTAATTATCCATTACCTCCACTGACACTCCACTAGCAGCCCACTCACGAAAAGCTGTCCCCCACTCGTCCTTTTTCCTTATTAAATTGACAGTAGAACTCATTTCAAGTCTGAAGCTTTCAGACCCAAGAGAATTTAGCAAAATACGCACTCTTTCTCATTTTTCTATACGTTCAAAGGTATTTCTCTTCCATTTTCCTTACTAATTCGCTGTGAGCTGGAACAAGGAGGACACACCTCTGATTATCATTTCCTCTTCGTACAAGCTTCTTCTTCTCTCTTTTCTTTTCTCTCTCACTCGGAACTGGAGCCAGGACAGTGAAGGGAACATAAATTTCTCATCCAAGAACTCCATTAAGGTAAGGGGGTATATTCTCGGGTATTCTGGGAAAATTCGAGTGAAAGGAAAGGGTTAAGGTACCTTTGGTCCTCACCTTTCTAGGACAGATTCGGGAATTGTATGAATTAAAATGCTTTAATTGTTATATATCTGTTAAATATGTATATACCTTTATGAATATGTTCAATTGGCTGTATTGTTCATTATAATTCATGATTCAATGAATTCGTTCAATTATCTGTATTGATTATTATGAATTTTGATGATTAAGTGAGTATGTTTGATGCTGAACTGTGAAAATATTAAGTATCATGGGTATTTATGTAAGTTCCAATGAAGAATTATAAATAGAAGTTGGAATCAATGATAACAAGCTCGGTTTTACGTCACTCCAGTTGGTTTTACATTAATCCGATCAGTTTTACACTAATTCGACCAGTTTTTGCGTTAATCCGACCAGTTTTACATTAATCTAATTAGTTTTATATAAATCCAATCAGTTTTATATAAATCCAATCGGTTTTACATGATTTCATTCGGTAAATCATTATATATTTCAGACAGAACCCTTTTCTTACTTGAAAAACTTTTTCTCAATCATTTTTACTCGGAAAACTCTTCCTCAAACATATTTCACTCGGAACATATCTTAATTTCACTCAGAAAACTCCTTTCAGACTGATTCCACTCGGAATCAGATTTTATTTCACTTGGAGACTCATTTTCACTCGGATTCACAAGCATTTTTACTCAGGGAACTCTTTTTATACTGATTCACAAACTCATTTTCACTCAGAATTTAAGTTATTTCACTCAGAAAATCCTTTCAGTATCTATTTCACTCGGAATTAAACCATTTTATTTGAAAAATCATTTTTACTCGGATTCAAACTCATTTTTACTTAGAAAAATCTGGTCCCTAACATTTTCACTCAGAATCAGATCTGTTTAAGTCGGAAAACAGCTTTCCAGTTCAATTTCACTCGGATTTTTAGCCAGTTCATTTAGAAAACCCCTCTCAGTATGATTCCTCTCGGAATCATACTTATTTCACTCGGAATTACCCTTGTTCTACTCGGAAAAATCTTGTTTTTTATATTTTTCACTTGGATTTTCATTTAGAAACTCTTCCTTAATCCTTTTAAATTATTGGGACGTTACACTTATTATTATTGTTCTTATTTCTATTATTATTGTTATTAATATTATTAATCTTATTATTATTATTATTATTATTCTTACTATTATTAATTATTATTATTGATCTGTCCTGGACCGGGGTCAAGAGATCCGATCTCAAGCCAGTCACGAATAGTATGTCAATACCGTATAATAGACCGGATGTATGTGTATCCGATGTATGTATCCGTTGTCCTTGAATGAGGAGAGCGGATTAGGCGTCCTGGAGATCCTTCACACCGACCTAACGCGTTGAAGTGGGCGAATGGTGGTGTCACCTGCAAAGATTCTCCGACGCTCAAGTCAGTGATTATATTCCAAGTAAGGAATGTATTCAGAGAGTAATCAGTCGTAAAGGAGCTGAAGAAGAAGAAGATCCCCCCACTTCAATCATGAAGTGAGTTCATATACCTGACTGGCTCGATTAACGAGGACACGTTGGTGGGGAACCACCAACTCCCATTAGCATTATTATATTGCGCACTTACCTACATGATTGGGTCAAGTGGCTATTTTATATTGAGCATAGAGAATGTAGACTAGGATTAGGGAACAAGTTGACCATTCCCGTGAGCAGAATTTGGCTCGTAGTATAGGGAATTATTGATCGATCCCTGTAGCAATAATCCTTGTCTTTTGCACAGTGACGTGTGTATTGTCCGGTGTCATGGTGTTATCCTGAACAACCGGTATAGGGAGAACGCCTGATACGGAATTACAGTTCGGATGTATACCGATGACACCGGTTACACGTAGATGTCTCATCAAAGACTTTGAAATATGTATAGCAGATCGGATACCGGTATTGAGACCGGATCAATTATTATTATTACTTTAGTTATAAGTAATTAAATAAGGAATATATTATTTTACTCTTTACAAAGTATAATTTCAACCAGTAAATAGTTGATATACTTTCTCAAATACAACAATAAAATGACTTACAACGTCTAAATAATTGATGAGATTCAAGAACTTATGAATATGTATGATGAAACTGGAAATACATAAATACCCAAAGAATCAAAAGACAAAAAGAATGCATTCCGCATCATGAAAATATTTTTCTAAAAGAAGAAAATCTAGAGCATACACTTGGTATAGTGGAGGACATTCACGTTCGATCCCTAAGAGGATCTTGGGAGTACAACTGGAACGGAAACCCAATGGCATCAGAGTCGCGCCTGATAGCCGGGTGAGACGATGCAATTCTAGTGTACTTTGACTAAATGACGGAGTGTAACTATGATCGTAGGGATCCAAGTTCCAAGAATATATAAATCAATGATGAGAACCAATGAGTTCATTTGTACCTTATGGGAACTTGGGCGGACCCTGATCGCTCTAGAATGGAATGGAGATATTCCAAAGAATGAGATGAAGAAATGATTTATTGGGCCCACATGCATCATGAGACTTAACCAAAGATAAATCATAATAAATTCAACTCATGCATTCCATGACAACATGCTTGATTGTTATAATTGTGAATATGCTAATTGTATGATTTATGTGATATTGTATGTTAACTGGATTATGTCCGCACCGGATTAACCATCAAGGTCTTGGGTTATACTCACCCTTACTGTTGACAATTTTTAGAGGAATTAGGAAATCAAGAACCCGAGTATGAAGAACAGTAATATGCTGAACCCACTGAGAACGATCGTTAAAGATAGAATTTATATAGATTGAATATTTATTAATGATAATCACACACCGGATGACTGTATAATATTTAAGGGTGCCTGCGTGCCCCATTCTGTTATGAGTACAATTATTTGTAAGTTTGTGAATGACTATGTGATATATTCACTATTTGCTTCCACTGATCTGCCATCTTTTTATTAAAAAAATATATATATTCACTTTTTATGAAAACTGTTAACACTCTTAGTTAAATAGGATGATCCTATAGAAGGGTTGTCTTATCTAACCGAGGGTGTTACAATCATCACCAACTAACTCATGAAAAATATCTCTTTACGACAACTCCTAGCAAATGCATTTTTTTTTAATATTGTCATCCGATCATCATAAGTTAATATAAAGAAACAATATTGAGCTTATAATAATTGCTTTTTAAAAATCATATAATTTTCAATTGATTGTCGATAAAAAAATAAATTAGTAATGTATAAAAATTAAACTCATAACCACGTTTTATTTTTTATATTGTTCCCTATCATATAAAATTGTTACACGAATATAATTTATTAATAATGAAAAACCTCCCCCCTTTGGGTTAATTGGATGGACTTGAAGGATCTATCACTATCCGTACGGTTTAAATCCAAAGCCATCAATTTATTTGTTGAGTATTTACATGAATGCAAATAGTGGTCATCTCATGTCAATTTCTTGTATGCATATTTTCATTGTAAGGGAATATATGATTGTATGATAGAGACAAATCGTGTGTGTGTGTGTATATATATATATATATATATATATATATATATATATATATATATATATATATATATATATATATATATATATAACTTTAAAAGATTGTTAAGGTTAGGGATGTCATTAGATATTTCAATGTCACTAATTTATAGTGGTTTGGCAATATTTTTAAACTAACTTCTAGCTTATTCAAGTAATTAATTGTTTGGTTAAATAAGGCATATTTGATACGTTTTAGTGGCATTTCTTAAAGACATGCTTTAGGTAATAACATTTTATATCGTATGCTTTTAGGCTTTAATTAAGTATATATAATATATACACGTACGTTTGCTTAAGAAAATGAGTTTGATTTATACTGTGTTTTGTGAAAATTAACAAAAACAAATGTTTTTCTCTTTTATTTTAAATTGTTTACTAATAAACTAGCCACAGGACCCACCGTGCACAGGCCGCGATTTGGTGTTAATGACAAATATTTCCTGTAGTGTGTGATTATACTATACTTATTTAATAAAATTATATAATAGAACTATGTATATAAAGAAATACAGAGAAAAAAGAATTAGAGAGAAGAAAGAAGATGAGGAAGAATTGTGATCAAACAGTATTTATGTTAAATATGATATATTCTTGTAAAAAATATAAATAATAGAGTGATGAGTAAAGAAGAAAATTAATAAATGAAACCATTCAAGTTGTTTTTGTTTCAATTTGGAAATTTAAAACTATTGAATTTCAAGAGTAAGTATTGAAAAATAAAGTAGAAAAAACTATGTCTAATTTTTTAATACTTATACTAAATGTTGTATGTGCTCCTTAGTAAGAGAATTTATTATTTTTTAAATTATATAAAATAAATAATAAATATCAGGATTATTAATATAACTGATCACAACTCAATAAAAGAGAAGAAGAAACACAACATTGTAAGAAATACAACCTAATGTATAAATAATGATAATTATTTTGTTATAAGAAGAAAACTTAGTGTACAAAATTTTATAAAATAGTGATAATAATTTTGTTTTTATAGAGCATTTTGTCGTTTTTATTACTTATCCTAAATGTTATATATTTTTGTGGTGATATAATAAAGAATAGTCATTTTAAATTTATTGCAAGCATCTATCTTTATTTTATTGTTTCTTACTTCAAAATTTGGAAGTAAAAATTCAATCATCCTACCAAAATTCATTTCATGTTATTTTGAATGATTTTACATTTGATGTTGTTTTTTGGTTAATTATTTTTCTTCTTTATCATGCAATCTCACCAATATATTATAGAGCACATGATTTTGTTGTTTTTTTGGTATACTTATCCTAAATGTTATTATAAAACAGGATAAATTCTGTGTAAAACATCAATTCTAGCTTTTGTTTCATGTTTTTCTGTTTTTTTTCTTCATTTTGATAATGTCATGTGTGGAAAAAATGGTCCTATAGTGATATGAATTTTTAAATTAAAAATTCCGGTTTTAATGGTTTCAACAAACTATATTTAAATATTTATTGTATTTTATATTATGAATTTGTCTAACTTGTGCGACTTACACACAAGATAATTAAAAGTAATTTTTATTAGAATTTGATAAGTTTTCTTATACAATGTTTTGATACAGTTTTCTCATATGGTTTTCGTTCGCATCAAAAGCACAAATAATGTTTAGATATTAATATAAAGAACTTTATGGCTTATAATAATCTCTTTCGGCTCGAGTTTAAATATGATATATATATATATATATATATATATATATATATATATATATATATATATATATATATAACAAGACAAATAATATATTGTTCAATCATGTACGAAATAGTATACGTGACCTAATCACTAAATAGTCACAATACTGAAAAATAACACAATTAAAATAATTCAAAACAAAAAATAGTTAGAGTAATATCATAATAAACAATAATAAATAATAATTATTAAATTAATAAACATACCATATGCATTTCATCTTAAAAAAACCACACGCGTTTTATATGCACATATGATTTTTTTAATTTTATTTTCGCCTTTTATTTTTTATATATATTCCGTTTTTGTTTTTTTACTATTTCATTTTTCGTTTTTTCTTTCTTTATTATTTCGTTTTCCTTTTCATTTTATTATATATATCATTTTCATTTTTTATTTAGTTTTATTTCTGATTTTTTATTATATATGTAACATCTCTAAAATTTATTTACAAGTAAATTATATTGGCGAATTAATTAAATTAAATGAGTTAAAGTATCCTAAGATAGTTAAATTAATTTTTAGGAATTACCGGGTAAGTTTCGAGTAACTATTAATTACCCAGTTAGTTTAAAAATTAATTAAACATATACCATTATCTAATTACCCTTAAGTTTACAATGGCAAGGCTACTGTACATGACCTTTTCACTCACGCCGAATTGAAATTAGGAAACCTCTTCCATTCCATTTCTTTCTAACTTTCACACGCATGCATCAGGAGAAGACTTGGTTCATTTTTGCTCTCGTTTCCGTGGCTGCATGTAAGGGGAAAACAAGAGCCATTGTTCCTCTCTTCCCTTAATTCATCAAATTGGAGGCAAGACTTCACCTCTCTCCTTCTTATTTCTGTTGGAGCAAACAGAGTTATTGTGTAGTGCAAAGAGATTAGTGAAAAGAAGTTATTATTAAGAGAGATTATTAATACCCACAATACAAGGACCTATTTATACAAGACAAAGTTAGTTACAACCCAACAGATTTTGGATTATAACACCAAACTCAACACTTCCCCTTAATCTAAAATCTCATCTAACTAAACTTCAACTATCCATAGCCAAACTCTAGCTTCTTCAAATCTTCCTTGTCCAACAGGTTTAGTTAACAAATCTGCTACTTGCTCTTCAGTAGGACAATGCTCAAGTTTGACAAAACCTTTACTCACTTGCTCCCTTAGGTAATGAAACCTAGTCTCGATATGCTTACTCCTTCCATGTGAAACAGGATTATTTGCTAGATTAATTGCAGACTTGTTATCCACCAACAGCTTCATAGGAATCTTCACATTTACCTTCAACTCTTCCAGGACAGATCTGAGCCACTTAGCTTGGCAGACTGCATAACAACCTGCTATGTATTCAGACTCACAGCTAGATAAAGCCACTACTGGTTGCAACTTAGAACACCATGAAATTGGTGCACCTAGAAACTTGAAGAAATATCCAGAGGTACTTCTAAAATAGTAGTCAGCAGTAGATTTGATCTTTTCCTTTTCTCCTGCATAATCAGCATCACTCCATCCTAGTAATTCATTTTCTTTCTGAGTTGAATTGACTGGAAATAGGATGTAACACCCTCGGTTAGATAAGACAAATCCTTTTGTAGGTTCATCCTATTTAACTGAGAGTGTTAACAGTTTTCAGAAAAAGTGAATTTTTTTTTTTAAAATAAATAAGTACGTGGCAGATCAGTGGAAGCAATATTGTATATATCACATAGTCAATCACAAACTGTAAGTAATTGTACTCTTAACAGAATGGGGCACGCAGGCACCCTTAAATATTATACAGTCATCCGGTGTCTGATTATCAATAACAAATATTCTATCCTTAATGATTGTTCTCAATGGGTTCAGCGTATTGCTGATCTTCACACTCGGGTTCTTGAGTTTCTAATTCCTCTAAAAAATGGTCAACAGTAAGGGTGAGTATAACCCAAGACCCTGATTGGTTAATCCGGTGCGGACATAATCCAGTTAACATACAATGTCACATAGATCATACATTTAGCATATTCACAGTTATAACAATCAAACATGTTGTCATCACATAATCGTATATTTAGCATATTCACAATTATAACATTCAAGCATATTGCCATGAAATAAATCGTACATATAACATATTCACAATTATAACAATCAAATATGCTGTAATGAAATGCATGAGTTTGGATTTATTATGATTTATCTTTGATTAAGTCTCATGATGCATGTGGGCCCAATAAATCGTTTCATCTTCTTCTCATTCTTTGGAATATCACCATTCCAATCATCTAGAGCGATCAGGGTCCGCCCAAGCTCTGGTACAAATGAACTCATTGGTTCTCATCATTGATTTATATATATATATTTGAGACTTGGATCCCTACGATCATAGTTACACTCCGTCATTTAGTCAAAGTACACCAGAATTATTCGTCTCACCCGGCTATCAGGGCGCGACTCTGATGCCATTGGGTTGCCGTTCCAGTTGTACTCCCAAGATTCTTCATGGAGATCGAACGTGAGTGTCCTCCACTGTACCAAGTGTATGCTCTAGAGGTTTTTCTTCTTCAAAAATATTTTCATGATGCGAAATGCATTTATCTTATCAATTGATTCCTTGGGTATCTTATGTATTTCCAGTCTCATCATATCGTTTCCAATTTCTTTGGATTCTATCAATTATTTAAACATTGTAAGTATATCTATTATATATAGTATTTTCCATAAGGAGTAAAATAATTTATTTATATAATTACGCATAATTAAAATGTTAACAAGGTTTATAACAATAAAACTACTAATAATAATAACAATATTGAGATTAATAATAATAATAGAATAAGGATAATAATAATAATTATAACTTCTCATTAATTTAAAAAGTATTAAAAAGTAGTTTCTAAATGAAAATCCAAGCGAAAACCATTAAAAATAGAGTTTTCCGAGTGAAACAGGGGCAAATCCGAGTGAAATATGTATGATTCCGAGTGGAATCATACTGAGAAGGGTTCTTCCAACGTTATGGTTAAAAATCCGAGTGAAATGATACTGGTAAGTTATTTTCCGACTGAAATAAGTTTAGGTCCGAGTGAAAATGAACTGGAATGCTGTTTTCCGACTGGAATAGCTTGAATCCGAGTGAAATAAAGCTGCGCAGAGTTTTCTTAAAGGAATTTAATATATATTCCGAGTGAAACAGAAACTAAAATGATTTTTCTTAATTAAATAACCTAAATTCTGAGTGAAATAAATTTCTGAGTGAAGTAATACAGGAATCCGTGTGAAGTCAGTAGGAAAATGGTTTCCTGAGTAGCATTGTTTGCAAATCCGAGTGAAAATCATTCTGCTGACTAGAATACCTTCGAGTAAAGTAAATCCGAGTGAAATAATTCCTGATTCCGAGTGGAATCAGGTTGATACAAGTTTTCTGAGTGAAATTAACTACTTATTCTGAGTGAAATTAAATTAAAAGGAGTTCTCCGAGTGAAAATAACTGTTTGCTGAGTAAAATGAATTATTTTCCGAGTAAAATCATTGAACGAGTTTTCTGAGTGAGAATAAAATGATTTCTGAGTGAAATAAGATGTTTTCTGAGTGAAATCAACTGGAAAGATGCTGTCCGAGAGAAATAGAGTGTTTTCCGAGTTAAAATCACTGGAAAAAGTTTTCATGAGTGAAGCTACTTAAATTCTGAGTGAAAATGAGTTCCTGAGTGAAATCAAGTATAATTCCGAGTGGAATCAGTATGAAAAGAGTTCTGTCTGAATGCAATAAAACAAATCCGAGTAAAATAACTGCTTGCTGAGTAAAATAAAGTGTTTGCCGAGTGAAATAAGATTGGGAAGCTACTGTCCGAGAGCAATAAAGTATTTCCGAGTGAATTTACTGAAAAAGGGTTCTGAGTAAAAGATAAATGTATTTTCTGAGTGAAATTGAGACAGGTTCCGAGTGAAATAATTTAAGAAAGAGATTTCCGAGTAAAATAAGACTTGGGAGATGCTGTCCGAGTGAAAATAAATTAGGAAATATTCTCTGAGTGAAATTAGGTTGTTTACCGAGTGAAAAATTGTTTTATCAGAATGAAATACATATCCGATTATATTCAAGCAAAACCGAGTTGATATAGGCATAAAACCGGTCGGATTAACATAAAACAGAACCTGTTATCATTAAATCCATCTTCTATTCATAATTTTCACTGGAAATCACACGGTACCCATGATTCTTAGTATTTTCAGTCCAATAAGTACATATCATTTCACAATTCATCACTGATTATATACACTCGGTAACAGATATATATATATATACATGCATATACAGATAACAATTTAAAGCATTTAATTCATACACACTGAATCTGTCCTTCACTCGGTTTTCCCACAAGGCACCCAAGAATATACCCCCTTACCTCAATGAAGTTCCTGGAGGAGAAGAAAGAGGTTCCCTTCACTGTCCTGCTTCAAATCCGAGTGAAACAGAAGGGAAAAGAGAGAAAGAAACTTGCTGGGAAGGAGAGTGATGAAGGGTGTTTGGGTCGTGTGTGTGGTGTGAGTCCTGAGAACCTTGAGCTGGTTTAAATAGGGAGGAAGTGAGTGGGAAAACAAGTGGGGGACAGCTTTTCTGAGTGGGCTGTTAATGGAGTGCTAATAGAAGGGTCACTAGGGATTAAATAAAGATATATGCTGAGTCAGTGCCCATTTCTGGTCGTCCACTATCCATAATACGCACGATTGAATTTAAATAATCATGAAAAGACAAAATTGAAGTCAATATGCACTTCTGTCAGTGAATACCGAGTGAAATTACACTCGGTTAACAACTATACCGACTGGAATTCCTACTTCCGAGTCAACAATTTCAAGGCTCGCTTGAGCGTGGCTTGCTCGCTTGAGCGAATCAGCCAATCCTCACTCGGTATTCCCATGAAACTGACTCATCTTTCCCATCATTCACTCGGTAATTCACCCCCACACCGACTCCTAATTTGCTTGGCCTTTCACTCGGTATTATATCCCAAATCCGGGTCATTTCTGATGGTTCTTACTCGGTTAAATCATTCCAAGCCTAGTCCTTTATCACTCGGTAATGTCTTTCAAAAACCGACTCCCTTACGTTCTTTTTCTATCTTTCTTCTATTCAAAATTTTTATTCCAAATCCGAATCTCTACATACACTGTTCCACTCGGTAAAACTCATCCACTTACTCGGAATACTACTTTCCATACCACTCGGTGTATTTAACTTCAACACAATCGGGAATGTACTTCACATTCATCACTCGGCATAGACTTACATTTCTCACTCGGAAGTGTTTCTTCTAGAACCCGACTCTCTCTCCTAATTAGTCAATCACTCGAAATTATTCAAACTCTAATCACTTAGAATATATTCCAATAACAATTCATATCTTAGAAAGGAATCAATCGGATTTACCACTCAGAAATACCCAAACTTTACTCACTCGGTTTACTCATATTTCTCTCTCGGTTTTAACCAAATTCTTCAACTACAATTCCAATCAGAACATATTAAGGCCCTCACTTCTCGGAAAAGACTTACACATACAAGTCTTACTCGGAATTGGTTCATCCTCTCTATATCTCTCTCGGAATGGCTCCTTCCACTTTTGCCACTCGGTTTACTAATCATACTCTTACGAAACCATTCGGAATCTTTCCCAAATACTTCCATAACACGTTCCAGTCGGTAAGAAGCATCAAATCAACATAAAACACTTACATGTATTCATTCACTCGGTTTATATATATATACATATCATACACTTAGAATATATTTCCAATCCAAACCATTATAACAACTCTTCCCTCAGAAGAGGTTCACTCGGATTTTACCTTTCAGGAGCATTTAAGTCCTTCCCCACACATATTTCACTCGGATACTCATCTCTTAGGTACACATACACTATCCTTCCTTAAAATGTGTTTCCATCGGAATCCTTTAAGGTCTTTATCACTCGGAAAAAGAGTCATAAACATAGCTTCACTCAATAATGGCTCTAAACCTTATATATTCTACTCGGATTGGGCTCTCATTCCTATATTCCACTCGGAATTCCATATTTCAGAGAGGTTTTGCTCGGAAATGGAAGTACTCAGCAAGGTTCGATTCAAAAACAAAGAATCAAGGGTGTTTTGACTCGAAATTTTCACCTAGAAGTGGTTTTCTTGAACCCATTTCACTCCAGCTGTCTCTGTGATCAAGAATCCACTCGGTAGTAACCTTCTTGGTCATATATTACTCGGATAACATAACCTTACACTCGGAATTTCATCCTTCAGTCGGAATTGCTAATCCTTCACTCGGAATTTCACTCTGTCACTCGGATCAGAGCCTATTTCACTCGGAATTTGCATAATTTCACTAATGGTCCATATAAATTCCATTATTATGTACAAAAATGACATTTCTGAGATACCACAGACTATCAACGGGGTGTATATTCACTTATTACCACTTACAGACCTTCTAAACTTCAATTTTTACTAAATAAGACTGCTACTAAAAACAGGGATGTTACATTCTCCTCCCCTTTTAGGAATTTCGTCCCGAAATTCATGGTTGGAATAATTGAGAGTACAATCCTCTAATCTTTTCCTTAACTTTCCAAGTAGCGTCTCTATCATTCAACTGACTCCAACTACTTTGACCAAAGAGATTTCCTTTCCCCTTAACTATTTTCGACATCGATTAACAATCTTAACCGGTGATGCTTCAAAGGTAAGGTTTTTCTTTCCAGAATAAATTGATCGGGACTCAGAACATGATCAGGGCCTAGTACATATGTGTGGATATCATGAAGGTTTGGAAGGGCTATACGGCACACATTGGTTCCTATCTTTTGCAGAATTTGATAGGTTCTACGTATCTGAGACTTAACTTCTTGGTCTTTATAGCTCTTTCTATTCCAGTGGTAGGGGTAACTTTGAGAAATACTTGCTACTAATATACCATTATAAGGCATTATTCCCTCATAACTCGTTGTCAAGTCCTAGACTTGTCTAAATCCAATTTACACGTTTGTATTAGACTTCGGGAATTCTTCTCCCAAAACCAAGATTCTTTAAATCTTAAAATGCTAACTACACCTAACAATAACAATACTATGATTCCTTAGTCTTAAGACTTACAAATCATCACATGAATCATTTAATCATTACTAAAATTTAGTCAAACTCATTATAAGTCTCTTGGTTTCATCTAAGATCATCACCAATTCATCTTATTTCAAAATGACATGCCTATTTATCATTTCAAATATCTTAATCCACTATCAATTGTTTCCTTAATCTACTATCATAACATCAATAGTCTAAATTAATTACTCCAATTACATACTTACTTATATACACTCCTTTACCAATCCTCAATAATCAACACCTAATGCCTTAGATATTCATTTCCTTATATGTAATCATTCTAGAGTATTTAAAGCCATCAAGATCATCAACTTAGTTAAAATCCTCAAATCACTACACTTAGGGTTTTTCATCAAAATTCAATGATCATTTCTAATAATCACCAATTTCCATTAACAACACCTATATACACATTATCGTGGGTTTTCGCTAAAAATCATTTCTCATGACATTATTATTCACTTCCTTTAATATCCTAAGTTAGGGTTCCACTAGAATCAAACAATTGCCATTAACAACCATCATCTTCTGTCTCAAATCTTGAAATTTTTTGTATACCACTTCACATCCATCCTAAAACACACATAAGTGTATTCTACCTTTGGGTTTTGCATGAAAATGGTTTCTATTCCTAAAACCCATTCACAAGGCACTCTCATAACCATATAAAAATTCAAAACCTAGTAACAAAAGATTAGAAAATTTTACCTTAAACTCCAAGCTATCCCAAGTCCTAGTATGCACACAAAATGAAGAGAGAATAAGCAAATAGGTCATATCTTGTCCCATCATTAAAACGTTTCCTGCTTTATAACAGACAGGATCTCTATTCGGGCTTAATACTAACTTTAAAAATTATTCTGAATATAGATTCGGATTCCCATTAATATTCTTAATAGCCCTTGACCAATGGTATCTCAATCGGAGATACTTGGTCCGACACCCAGATTCTAACCGGGTCTTATTTTAACTCTTCAAGTTCCAATAATGTTTGACGGATTTCCTGTCGTAGCTCTCCTTCGAATTGTGTAAGATCATTCCGCTGAAAGTTAACTAGTCCTTGGCTCTGCCTATGAGATAATTCTCGTTGTCTTATCGTCTCCACGATTTGAGTAAGAAGTTTCTCCATGTCATGATCATTGTTTAAGTGAATCGCTTAGGAATTTGTTGAAAGAATATCAACAAAGAGGTTCTGTGTATATGTTATGTGGAGAATTCCATATAGGAAATCTAGTCTTAGGTGTTTTATGGACTGTTTAATATTTCTATCAGAGTACGTGGAAACCTAATGGTCCACTCCCCAAGCTTAATGAATCGACTATGCTCTGATACCACCTTGTAACACCCTCGGTTAGATAAGACAAATCCTTTTGTAGGTTCATCCTATTTAACTGAGAGTGTTAACAGTTTTCAGAAAAAGTGAATATTTTTTTTTAAATAAATAAGTACGTGGCAGATCAGTGGAAGCAATATTGTATATATCACATAGTCAATCACAAACTGTAAGTAATTGTACTCTTAACAGAATGGGGCACGCAGGCACCCTTAAATATTATACAGTCATCCGGTGTCTGATTATCAATAACAAATATTCTATCCTTAATGATTGTTCTCAATGGGTTCAGCGTATTGCTGATCTTCACACTCGGGTTCTTGAGTTTCTAATTCCTCTAAAAAATGGTCAACAGTAAGGGTGAGTATAACCCAAGACCCTGATTGGTTAATCCGGTGCGGACATAATCCAGTTAACATACAATGTCACATAGATCATACATTTAGCATATTCACAGTTATAACAATCAAACATGTTGTCATCACATAATCGTATATTTAGCATATTCACAATTATAACATTCAAGCATATTGCCATGAAATAAATCGTACATATAACATATTCACAATTATAACAATCAAATATGCTGTAATGAAATGCATGAGTTTGGATTTATTATGATTTATCTTTGATTAAGTCTCATGATGCATGTGGGCCCAATAAATCGTTTCATCTTCTTCTCATTCTTTGGAATATCACCATTCCAATCATCTAGAGCGATCAGGGTCCGCCCAAGCTCTGGTACAAATGAACTCATTGGTTCTCATCATTGATTTATATATATATATTTGAGACTTGGATCCCTACGATCATAGTTACACTCCGTCATTTAGTCAAAGTACACCAGAATTATTCGTCTCACCCGGCTATCAGGGCGCGACTCTGATGCCATTGGGTTGCCGTTCCAGTTGTACTCCCAAGATTCTTCATGGAGATCGAACGTGAGTGTCCTCCACTGTACCAAGTGTATGCTCTAGAGGTTTTTCTTCTTCAAAAATATTTTCATGATGCGAAATGCATTTATCTTATCAATTGATTCCTTGGGTATCTTATGTATTTCCAGTCTCATCATATCGTTTCCAATTTCTTTGGATTCTATCAATTATTTAAACATTGTAAGTATATCTATTATATATAGTATTTTCCATAAGGAGTAAAATAATTTATTTATATAATTACGCATAATTAAAATGTTAACAAGGTTTATAACAATAAAACTACTAATAATAATAACAATATTGAGATTAATAATAATAATAGAATAAGGATAATAATAATAATTATAACTTCTCATTAATTTAAAAAGTATTAAAAAGTAGTTTCTAAATGAAAATCCAAGCGAAAACCATTAAAAATAGAGTTTTCCGAGTGAAACAGGGGCAAATCCGAGTGAAATATGTATGATTCCGAGTGGAATCATACTGAGAAGGGTTCTTCCAACGTTATGGTTAAAAATCCGAGTGAAATGATACTGGTAAGTTATTTTCCGACTGAAATAAGTTTAGGTCCGAGTGAAAATGAACTGGAATGCTGTTTTCCGACTGGAATAGCTTGAATCCGAGTGAAATAAAGCTGCGCAGAGTTTTCTTAAAGGAATTTAATATATATTCCGAGTGAAACAGAAACTAAAATGATTTTTCTTAATTAAATAACCTAAATTCTGAGTGAAATAAATTTCTGAGTGAAGTAATACAGGAATCCGTGTGAAGTCAGTAGGAAAATGGTTTCCTGAGTAGCATTATTTGCAAATCCGAGTGAAAATCATTCTGCTGACTAGAATACCTTCGAGTAAAGTAAATCCGAGTGAAATAATTCCTGATTCCGAGTGGAATCAGGTTGATACAAGTTTTCTGAGTGAAATTAACTACTTATTCTGAGTGAAATTAAATTAAAAGGAGTTCTCCGAGTGAAAATAACTGTTTGCTGAGTAAAATGAATTATTTTCCGAGTAAAATCACTGAACGAGTTTTCTGAGTGAGAATAAAATGATTTCTGAGTGAAATAAGATGTTTTCTGAGTGAAATCAACTGGAAAGATGCTGTCCGAGAGAAATAGAGTGTTTTCCGAGTTAAAATCACTGGAAAAAGTTTTCATGAGTGAAGCTACTTAAATTCTGAGTGAAAATGAGTTCCTGAGTGAAATCAAGTATAATTCCGAGTGGAATCAGTATGAAAAGAGTTCTGTCTGAATGCAATAAAATAAATCCGAGTAAAATAACTGCTTGCTGAGTAAAATAAAGTGTTTACCGAGTGAAATAAGATTGGGAAGCTACTGTCCGAGAGCAATAAAGTATTTCCGAGTGAATTTACTGAAAAAGGGTTCTGAGTAAAAGATAAATGTATTTTCTGAGTGAAATTGAGACACGTTCCGAGTTAAATAATTTAAGAAAGAGATTTCCGAGTAAAATAAGACTTGGGAGATGCTGTCCGAGTGAAAATAAATTAGGAAATATTCTCTGAGTGAAATTAGGTTGTTTACCGAGTGAAAAATTGTTTTATCAGAATGAAATACATATCCGATTATATTCAAGCAAAACCGAGTTGATATAGGCATAAAACCGGTCGGATTAACATAAAACAGAACCTGTTATCATTAAATCCATCTTCTATTCATAATTTTCACTGGAAATCACACGGTACCCATGATTCTTAGTATTTTCAGTCCAATAAGTACATATCATTTCACAATTCATCACTGATTATATACACTCGGTAACAGATATATATATATATACATGCATATACAGATAACAATTTAAAGCATTTAATTCATACACACTGAATCTGTCCTTCACTCGGTTTTCCCACAAGGCACCCAAGAATATACCCCCTTACCTCAATGAAGTTCCTGGAGGAGAAGAAAGAGGTTCCCTTCACTGTCCTGCTTCAAATCCGAGTGAAACAGAAGGGAAAAGAGAGAAAGAAACTTGCTGGGAAGGAGAGTGATGAAGGGTGTTTGGGTCGTGTGTGTGGTGTGAGTCCTGAGAACCTTGAGCTGGTTTAAATAGGGAGGAAGTGAGTGGGAAAACAAGTGGGGGACAGCTTTTCTGAGTGGGCTGTTAATGGAGTGCTAATGGAAGGGTCACTAGGGATTAAATAAAGATATATGCTGAGTCAGTGCCCATTTCTGGTCGTCCACTATCCATAATGCGCACGATTGAATTTAAATAATCATGAAAAGACAAAATTGAAGTCAATATGCACTTCTGTCAGTGAATACCGAGTGAAATTACACTCGGTTAACAACTATACCGACTGGAATTCCTACTTCCGAGTCAACAATTTCAAGGCTCGCTTGAGCGTGGCTTGCTCGCTTGAGCGAATCAGCCAATCCTCACTCGGCATTCCCATGAAACTGACTCATCTTTCCCATCATTCACTCGGTAATTCACCCCCACACCGACTCCTAATTTGCTTGGCCTTTCACTCGGTATTATATCCCAAATCCGGGTCATTTCTGATGGTTCTTACTCGGTTAAATCATTCCAAGCCTAGTCCTTTATCACTCGGTAATGTCTTTCAAAAACCGACTCCCTTACGTTCTTTTTCTATCTTTCTTCTATTCAAAATTTTTATTCCAAATCCGAATCTCTACATACACTGTTCCACTCGGTAAAACTCATCCACTTACTCGGAATACTACTTTCCATACCACTCGGTGTATTTAACTTCAACACAATCGGGAATGTACTTCACATTCATCACTCGGCATAGACTTACATTTCTCACTCGGAAGTGTTTCTTCTAGAACCCGACTCTCTCTCCTAATTAGTCAATCACTTGGAATTATTCAAACTCTAATCACTTAGAATATATTCCAATAACAATTCATATCTTAGAAAGGAATCAATCGGATTTACCACTCAGAAATACCCAAACTTTACTCACTCGGTTTACTCATATTTCTCTCTCGGTTTTAACCAAATTCTTCAACTACAATTCCAATCAGAACATATTAAGGCCCTCACTTCTCGGAAAAGACTTACACATACAAGTCTTACTCGGAATTGGTTCATCCTCTCTATATCTCTCTCGGAATGGCTCCTTCCACTTTTGCCACTCGGTTTACTAATCATACTCTTACGAAACCATTCGGAATCTTTCCCAAATACTTCCATAACACGTTCCAGTAGGTAAGAAGCATCAAATCAACATAAAACACTTACATGTATTCATTCACTCGGTTTATATATATATATATATATACATATTATACACTTAGAATATATTTCCAATCCAAACCATTATAACAACTCTTCCCTCAGAAGAGGTTCACTCGGATTTTACCTTTCAGGAGCATTTAAGTCCTTCCCCACACATATTTCACTCGGATACTCATCTCTTAGGTAAACATACACTATCCTTCCTTAAAATGTGTTTCGATCGGAATCCTTTAAGGTCTTTATCACTCGAAAAAAGAGTCATAAACATAGCCTCACTCAATAATGGCTCTAAACCTTATATATTCTACTCGGATTGGGCTCTCATTTCTATATTCCACTCGGAATTCCATATTTCAGAGAGGTTTTGCTCGGAAATGGAAGTACTCAGCAAGGTTCGATTCAAAAACAAAGAATCAAGGGTGTTTTGACTCGAAATTTTCACCTAGAAGTGGTTTTCTTGAACCCACTTCACTCCAGCTGTCTCTGTGATCAAGAATCCACTCGGTAGTAACCTTCTTGGTCATATATTACTCGGATAACATAATCTTACACTCGGAATTTCATCCTTCAGTCGGAATTGCTAATCCTTCACTCAGAATTTCACTCTGTCACTCGGATCAGAGCCTATTTCACTCGGAATTTGCATAATTTCACTAATGGTCCATATAAATTCCATTATTATGTACAAAAATGACATTTCTGAGATACCACAGACTATCAACGGGGTGTATATTCACTTATTACCACTTACAGACCTTCTAAACTTCAATTTTTACTAAATAAGACTGCTACTAAAAGCAGGGATGTTACATAGGACACCAAAGTTCATTGTCCCCTTAAGATACCTAAGTATCCTCTTAGCAGCTATTAAATGAGACTCCTTAGGATCACTCATAAACCTGCTCACCTGGCCAACAGCAAAATAAATGTCTGGTCTATTATTACACAAGTACCTCAGTGATCCAACTATCTGCTTATAACTTGTACTATCCACAGAACTTCCTGCTTCCACGCTCATGAGTTTAGCATTGGCTTCTACTGGTGTTGATGCTGGCTAACAATTTATCATTCTAAATTTCTTTAGAACATCAACAATATACTTCTTCTGGTGCATCACAGTCCCTTCTTTGTTCCTGATGAACTCTAAGCCTAGAAAATAGGCTAATTCACCCAAGTCTGACATATCAAATTCTGTCATAAGTTTCTGCTTGAAATCTTCTACCAGCTTCTGATTACTTCCTGTGATGATAAGGTCATCAACATACAAGCAGCATAAGACCAACTCACCATTCCTTCTCTGCTGAACATACATCCCATATTCTACAGGACACTTACTGAATCCTAACTTCATCAGGAAACCATCAATTCTTTTGTTCCAAGCCCTGGGTGCTTGTCTAAGACCATAAAGAGCCCTTTTCAACTCAAACACTTACTCTTCCTTACCTTTTATAACAAATCCTGGAGGTTGGGTGACATAAACCTCCTCTTCCAAAGGTCCATTTAAGAAGGCAGATTTGACATCTAGCTGTAATATTGGCCATCCTCTTCCACTTGCTAAAGCCACCACAAGCCTTATAGTCTCTATTCTTGCCACTGGTGCAAAAACTTCATTAAAGTCAATGCCTTGTTTCTGAAGAAATCCTCTGGCCACCAATCGAGCTTTATGCTTTGACACTGTCCCATCAGTATTCATTTCCAGCTTAAAGACCCACTTAACATCAATAGGCCTTTTTCCCTTTGGAAGTTTCACCAGTTCCCAGGTTTTATTTTTTTCAATTGCCAAAAGCTCCTCCAACATAGCTTTTTTCCAGACTTTATTCTCAATTGCTTCCATGAAGTCTACTGGTTCTGTATCTGCCATGAATGCTAGATGTAGTAACTCCCCTTCTTCATCAATGTCAGCATCAGAGAACAACTCATATCCCTCCAACCTTCTTGACATGTGTCTATGCCTTTGGGGTCTTCCAATCATATTTCCCTGATTAACAGTTTCCTGAACCATATTTTCTTGATCAATTGTTTCCTGATTCAGTTCTTCTTTAACCGCATCTTGATTATTGCCATCATCTTTAGATTGGTTAGTGAGTAATGGTAATATTCTCCTTTCCTTAGTAGGTTCTGACCAATTCAACCCTTCTTCTTCACTGAACAAAATATCTCTGCTTACACATATCTTCTTTGCTGATGGATCATATAGCTTGTAGCCACCAGTAGGATGATATCCTACTAGTATCATTTCTGAACTTTTATCTTGCAACTTCTTTCTTTTCTCATCTGGTACATGTACATAACAAGCTAAACCAAAAACTTTTAAGTGACTTACTGAAGGTTTTCTGCCAGACCAAGCCTCTTCAGGAACCTTATCAATCAAGCTCTTAGTGGGACATTTGTTCAGGATATACACAGCAGTGGATACTGCCTCACCCCAGAACTCATTTGGTAACTTCTTTTCTTTGATCATGCATCTGGCCATTTCTACAATTGTTCTGTTTCTTCTCTCAGCTAAACCATTATGTTGAGGTGTATATGAGGGAGTTTTTTCATGCTTAATTCCTTCCCTCATACAGAATTTCTCAAATTCATTTGAATTGTATTCTCCTCCACCATCTGTCCTGAGAATCTTGATTAACTTTCCACTTTGCCTCTCAGCCATAGCCTTGAATTGTTTAAACACTTCATAAACTTCATTTTTCAGCTTGATCAAGTATATCCATGTCATCCTGCTATACTCATCAACAAAAGTACAAAAATATTTGTTTCCTCCAAGTGAGGAAACTTCAAAGGGCCCACACACATCAGTATAGATCACATGTAACAAGTCATTTGCCTTACCTGAGATGATATTCTTGAATGCTTTCCTTGACTGTTTACCTCTGAGACACCTCTCGCACAGCTTTTGTGGTTTATAAATTTCTGGCAAACCAATCACCATAGACTTGTTTCTCAGTAGCTTTAAACTTTTGAAGTTCAAATGTCCAAATCTGCAATGCCATAGCCAACTCTCCTTTTCATTTGTTGTTGCTGACAAGCATTTAACATCTGCTGTATTAAGATTTACTTGAAATGTTCTATTTCTAGAAATTGGTGTTCTCAGGATTAATCTTTCACAAGGATCAAACAACTCTAGCTTATTTTTCTGCATAATCACTGAAAATTCTTTCTGCAGAAGTTGACCAAGACTCATTAAATTGCAGTTCATCTCAGGTACTAGTAATACTTCTTCTATCAAGGTTGTCCCACCATTCTTCTTGTGTATCACTATATTTCCAATGCCTTCAGCACTGATAGTCCTACCATCAGCAAATCTGATTTTACTTTTCTTAGAAGTATCAAGATCACATAGCCATTCCTCATGACATGTCATGTGATTTGAGCACCCTGAATCAAGGTACCAGGTTACTAACTTTGCACTATCTTTTGTTGTAGTCATCATCAACAAGACATGTTCTTCATCCGATGAGGTTTCTTGAGCCACATATGCTGTATTATTGTTCCTTTTCTTATTCTTTCCTTTAGCAAACCAACATTCAGCTGCTAAGTGTCCCCATTTTTCACAGTTCCAGCACTGTACTCTTCTTTTATTACCATCAAACTTCTTGGTGTTTCCTTTTGATCCACCAGCTTTATTTAAACTCTCGGATTTATCTGATTGGTCACTGTCTGAATCTTCTTATTCCTTTTTATGAAACCAATTCTGTTGTTGATTCTTCCCTTTCTACTTCTGATACTTCTTCTGTTCATGATTCCCATTCTTTCTTGTGGAAGCCAATAGAGCCTGATCCATAGATTTCTCACCTTCTCTTTCACATAACCTCATCTTATGTGCTTCTAAGGAACTTTGAAGCTCCTCAAGTGTCATACTAGTCAAATCTTTTGATTCTTCAATTGCAGCTATGATATGGTCAAATTTAGGAGTTAAAGTTCTGAGTACCTTTTCTATCAACATCTGATTCTTCAATTTTTCTCCACAAGCTTTCATCTGGTTTGTAAGAGCTATCAATCTTGCAAAGAATTCAATAATTTTCTCTGCAGCTTCCATTTGTAATAGCTCATACTGTCTCCTAAGTATTTGTAACCGCACCTTCTTGATCTTCTCATCACCAGCATAACACTTCTGAAGTATATCCCATGCCTCTTTTGAAGATTTTGCAGACGTAATCTTTTCAAAATTCTCATCATTGACACATTGGTGAATCAGATACAAGGCTTTGTAATCCCTTTTCTTCTGTTCTTTAGATACTGCTTTCATGGCTTCTGTGGATTCTTCAACTGTTTCTTGCACACTGTTTCTTACGATCTCTAGTACATCTTGGAATCCAAACAAAACTTGCATTTGGGTACACCATCTTGACCAGTTCTTACCATTAAGAATTGGTAGATTTCCTGGGAAACCCCCATTCCTATTTGATCCTGCCATTGCAGCCCTTTTTGGATTACGAACACTGGTTACTTTCTTGCAGCGGAATAACAATGAACCGAGCTCTTGATACCACTTTGTTGGAGCAAACAGAGTTATTGTGTAGTGCAGAGAGATTAGTGAAAAGAAGTTATTATTAAGAGAGATTATTAACACCCACAATACAAGGACCTATTTATACAAGACAAAGTTAGTTACAACCCAACAGATTTTGGATTATAACACCAAACTCAACAATTTCTCGTGGCTGCCATGGGGGGTTAGAGGGAAAGCTTCAATTTGCATTTCTCATGTGGTAAGTATCAAACCCACCTTGAGTTTTTGGATGAACCTTAAAACCCATTTCCTAATCCCTTCAATTTCATGAATTTAGAATGGATTCGTGTTTTTATCTTGGTTTGAACAACGTTAGGCATTGAAGGATCTTCCATTTTTCATTGTTCGGTAAGCTCTGTTAATACCCATGGTGTTCAACCTTAGTTTCCGCAAGTTTTGGGCTTGGTAATAATTATTTCCATGAAATTAGGTGGTTTCAAAGTATTTTGGCAAACGAATAGCTTAGGGATTATTGTCGGAATCGCGTATCGGAGGTCGACGCTTAAGTTGGTAAGTCATCAATTGGTGGAATAATTATAGATTGATGGCTTAAGCTTCAAAATATGGAATTCATGATGTTTGGACCGTTAATTTGAATTATTGGTAATTTTAGGAATCGTTTTGAAGATATTTCAGAGTTTGGGGTTTTGGTCGGAGGCAAGCACTGGAGGTCGATAATGTTGATTGGTAAGTTATAAACTACCAAATACCAAATACATTATTGATTATAAGCTTCAGAGTGTCAATTTAACATTGTACAAGTTATTAAAAATTAATATCTATGTTTTGGGAATTTTTGAGACTTGTGATTGGTGATCAAATAGCTTTTGGATAACGGTTGGATTGCTATTTGGGCGTCCGGATTATTTATTCCAGGTAGGGAGAGGTATTATATTTTAAATGTATGGTTTATGGATGGGTTCAAGGTATATTGCTATATTATGTGTTATGTATAATTATGAAATATGATGATTGTGTGTTTTAGTTATGTGATAATTGAGAAATACCCTGTTTTATATAATATCTGAGAGATATTGATTGTGGTGATGATTTCCGTCCATAATGTTATGTTGAATTGCATGAGATGCAAATTGTGAATGAAATTGATGTGATATATTACATAGGATACAATGTATTGATGATGATCAAATTCTATGTATAAGATGTAATTGAATGAATGGTTTGGTATTATTCTATAGCATGAGATGCTTGGTGTAAATTGCATAATGTTGCATAGGTGGAAAAGGGTGACTCGTGGAAGGTCGGGAACTCTATGTTGGTGATTTCAAGATACAGATTCTTGGGTTAGGTTCTGCAAGAACCTGTGATTACCGATGGAGCTAGAGTTACGCCTCGAGACGTCACGAGGTGACTGGTATCATGCAAGAAGGGCTAAAGAAGTGAGGCCAGGAAGGAATATGTAGTTGAGAGCCGGATCTGTATGCATGTGCATTGGTGAATGTTATTGTGAATAACATAATTGTATAGTCTATGTATTGTGATGTTGAGAATATTGGGTGTACTGTGAATTGTGTTGAATGACAGTGAATGATATTGATTGGTTGTGATAGTGTATGATATATTAGAGAATTGGATAGAATGATCTGATTCAATAACTGTCATTTAACATGTAATGTGCTCACCCCTATTATGTGGTTATATTTTCAGTGGATTTGGACTGTGATGGTGATTGGTGAGATGTTACAGAAGACAATTGTATATATTGTCTATATTGTAAATAGTATTTTGGTAGCGTAGCCTTGGCCGGCTCTTGTAAACAAATATTATGATTGATGTATACAACTGCTTAGTGGATTCTAGGTAGCTAATGACCTAGATTTCATTTTGATTATATATATGAGATTATGTAATGATGAGATGAGTGATAATGATGATGTTAGTTGTGGTGACCATGGGTGGTCCCACCATATGCATGTGATGCTTGATATGTCTAGAAAATGTAATTATGCAAATTGGGGCATTGTGTGAATGACTTGCCCAGGAATTGTTCATGTAGGATAATAAAGTTAGATTATGCATTAGAATGTGGTTGATGATGAATGCATGAAAATGAAACGCGTTACATGAGTTTTATGCATAATTGATGAGGTGATAGGTTATATTGAGTTTGGTGATGTTTGGATACCCTTGGATGGTTCCGAACAACCAATTTGGGGTTGAATTAAATCGGAAAAATTTCCTTTGGGCTTTTATGGTTCTTTTAAACATAAGGATGTTTCAATATAAAGATAATGAAGTTCCCAAATTAAAAAAATAATTAAAGATAATGATGTAATAACTTTTCAAAATTTTTAGTAGATAATATATCATTTTTTAAAGTTGGAATAGAAAGAAGTGCATGCTATTATTTTTAATTTAAATCGATCACATCCTTTGATATGATTTGAATGGTCATAAATAATTATTCTTATTTCTTACCATATTACTTTGTTTTAACTTAAAAATGATATTTTATCTCCTAAAAATATTGAAAAGTTATCACGTCAGTATCTCTAATTGATTTTTTAATTTGGGATTGTTTTTCTCCAGTATGTTTTCGTCATTATCACTATCTTTATACAACTTTTTACAATCTTTTAAAGTATCAAATAGTTTCTCAATATTTAACTTTATCAAATTATTATTTTTTAGAAACAAGTTAACCTATGGGTCGGTCCTAATAACTCATGTGGCCGTATGGGGTTTTTGGTCGTGTGGACTTTTTATGCAAGTGGGCTTTTGTCTAAGGCCTTTTTGACCCCGATCCTTGTAGGTTAAGGTTTAAAAGGAGTGAGTTGGCCTATTTGATACATTTAGTAGTTATGTAAATACTGCAGTAAATACCATAATAATTTAATTCAAATATAAAAAATTTTATACCAACTTTAAATAGGAATATTTTATTTTTGGGTAACATAAAAAGAATAAAAGTTAAAAAAAATTGTTGATAAAAACATCTTCAATAATCTTTTATTAGTGGAAGATAATTTTGTTACTCTTTATCAAGCATGATTTTATTTCTATATTACTTTTCCAGAAATACAAAAATATACATTCTATTAGCCATTCTTTATATTATAGATTTGTTTAACATTGCAACTTTATATAAAATAAGGAATCAAAGTATAATTGTGTTATTAAAAATTATATAAGGAATTTTAAGAAATTAAAAAGAGTATGATGTTTTTAAATAAAAAAATTCCTTTTAATTTTTTATATCATGCAATGTTTTTACAAGTTAGATACAACCTTATATTATATAGTAATAATATTATTAGTGAGTAATGATTTCCTATATTCATGTTCTTCTTTTCGTATGTTATGTATTTTATATATATATATATATATATATATATATATATATATATAATTACAATTAACATAAAAAAGAAGAAAATTAGAACAAAAGAGGTTTTAGTGACTACTGTAGCAAATAGTAGGGATCCTGTTTTCTTTATTATATACTATAAAATAGATGTATTGTTGGAATCCAGCACCGTAGCTGTAGTGGTCTGGATTCTATTTTTATATCATATAAAAAAATATTGATATATAGATTCGGAAAAATTTAAAATAACCTACATTTCATATATTATTTTAATCCGTTCACTTTTTTGTTTTATTTCAATGTATTATTTTAAATGGGAGTGAGGTATTGTAGTATATTGTCTATAGTATGGTTTTTAGTGGGCCTCGTGCAAAAAAAAAGGCCTATAACAGGGAATGAAAGAAATTATTGGAAATAATTGAGACAACTTGGACTCTCTTCTTTGGAAAGAGGATGTACCTCAAGAGGGGATTAACTTGGTACTTAGGTTATAAATGGGTGACTATCTAATCTTTTGATTTGGGAGATCTGAGGGTTGTTTTGGTTGGTTTTTGTTTCTTCCTTCTTTCTTTTTCTTTTCCTCCTTGTTGGTTTTTTAGTCTTCTTTTGTATGTTTTCTTTTGGGGTTTCTATTTGTGTTTTTTTCTCTCTCGATCTTTTCTTTTTATGTCATCTTTCTGTCCTATAAGAAGCTTCAATTTTCCTTGCTCCTTATTAGTCTCTTTGTCTCCTTTTTGTGCTTTCTTTTAGGGTTTTTTAGCTGTGTGGTCTCTCATTTCTAAGTCTTCTCTTTTCCTGTCCTCCCCTTGTCATCTTAGGTGTTCGTTTTTTCTCTGCTCTTCCCTCTATTTGTGTCTTTGGTTCTGGTCCTTGTTTGTTAGTCTTTTTATTTTCCTGTATAATGGAATAATCAAGAGAAAACAGTCTTAGACATGTTAATCAAATGGGCAATATTGATGATACTATTGCTTAACTGGAAGCTAATAAGCAGCATCTAAAGGATCTTTATGGAAATACTCTATTTGGAAGGCTAATCACTCCCAACTCTGTCAGTTTTGTTTCCATTCAAAAAAACTCTAGAGGCAACCTGGGATGGCATTAGAAATCTTGGATAAAAGTCCCTGACATGTAATGGGATTTCTGCTGAGCCTCCAAGAATGCAAGCCCCAACAAACTTTGGGTGAGGTGGACTTCACCAAGGTCCCATACTAGGTACAAATTCATAATCTAACATTATAATTCCTGACTACTAAGAACGCCCTTAAAATAAGTAGGAAGATTGGTGAGCCTTTGGAGACTGAAGACCCTATTCTTGGAGGAAGAGTTTTAAGGAGTTTCCTTCAGGTGAAAGTCAAAGTTAATATCACTAACCCTTTAATTACTGGCTTGCTTTTTCCAGGTGCAGATAAACAATTAATCCCAATTAGATTCAAGTATGAGAAACTTTAGGGGCTATGTTACAATTGCGGAATTATTAGACATGACTTCAAAGTTCGTAAAAAAGTCAAAGAAAAATCTAAGTTTGAAGAAGGTAAGTTTCAGTTTGGCCATCATCTATCAATACCACTTGCAAAGGCTTTGTTATCTATTACTTTTCAAGGATGAAGATCTTCCACGTCGGAATAGGGTTCAGGTAAAAAAAACAGCCAGAAGGATTAGACTCGGGGGTAAGTGAAAGCTATAGTATTAGTTGTCAATTTAGTGGGCCATGTGTCATGGGTAACAAGAATCAGGAGGACTTTGGCCCATCTCTTAAGGAGAAAGTAACCTTCATTTCTCAAAACCAAAACCTTGATTGTCTTAATCTTGTACCTAGAGATCTGGAAGTGTTTAATCTGCTACATCCTTTGATAATGTAAATTTCATCCTTAATTCCTTACTTTAAATGTGTATAATTTGCCACCAATTATTGTGTAATATATCATTTTAACATATTTTCATAATTTGAGATTTATTTAATATTTGATCTTAAAATGAATTAAGGATTAGTCCTTAAATAGAAATAATGAAATCCTGGTTTCTCTTATTTTGTAGTGAATGATTGAGGTTTCAATTAGAAAATAATGGAAATGGCAGATTCACTAAGGAAATGGCAGATTCACTAAGGAAAGCACTGACAAAGATTTTGCTAATAGTAAGGCTATTCATGTCTGTCCACATAACATTGTTACAACCTTCCCCCTATATCTTTTGATCATTCTCCTATTTTATTATATTTAGTCCTTGAGAGGTGTTGCAATTAATATTTTAAATTTGAAGCTTATTGGGCAGAAAACCCAAAATGCATAAACATTGTGAAAGAAGGTTGGGAGTGTCTGGAACCAAAAACTGATAAGTGGGAATAACTCATGGAACTTAGTAATCAATGTAAAAGGAGCCTTCTGAACTGGCACAGGGAGAACTTCAAAAGAAATGATAAGGAGATCGTAAGGCTCCAAAATCAACCCCAAAATCTTATTAATAAGGGTCATTATGAGAAAGATAAGAATTTGATGATTGTTGTTCAAATGCAGATTGATAAAGCTAAAGAACGAGAAGAGATATATTAGCACCAAATCCAATGGCTAAAATGAGGGGATTCCAATACAAGATTCTTTCATGCCTCTACTATTTAGATAATGGCTAGAAATAGGATTACAAGGCCGCAGGACAATTCTAATTTATGGGTGGAGGGTTATGAGGGAGTTTTGTCCATGGTTACAAATTATTTCCACTATACAAAGCTGAACCTACTAATAACTCCCAAGAATGTGTAAATTATATTCCTAGGAAGGTCACTTATCAAATGAATAAAGCTCTTCTAGCTTCGGTCCTGGATGAGGAAATTGAGAAATCCCTTCCTCAGTTAAAAGCTCTTGGTTTTTATGGCCTTAATGGCCTTTTCTACCATAAAAATTAGGAGATGGTGAAAGATCAAGTTTATGCCACAATTAAATCCTTTTTCGTGACTCAGAAAATGCCTCCAGAGGTAAATCTTACCTTTATATCATTAGTTCCTAAGATTCCTAATCTTGAAAAAGTATCTCAATTCCGTCCCATCAGTTGTTGTAAAATTATTCCTAAGGTTATGTCAAACATTATCCAACTTAGAATTAAACCTTTCTTGCACTCTTTGATTTTTCTCTACCAATCTGTATTCATCAGGACAATATTATTATTGGGCAAGAGGTTTTTCATTCTCTAAGGAGTAGGCCATCCTTTTCTAAGACCCATATAGTTGTTAAGCTAGACATGAACAAGGCTTATGATAGGCTCGATTAGGATTTTCTATGACAGGTCTTGTTAGCCTTTGGTTTTAACTCCCATTGGGTTTCCATGGTCATGTCTATTGTCACTTTTGTTACTTATTGTATTAATCTTAATGGTGCTAGGAGTCCCTCCTTTAAGCCTCATAGAGGTCTTTGACAGAGAGACCCATTTTTCCCTTATTTGTTCATTATGGCAGCAGAAGCATTATCCTCTCTTCTCTCCAAATCAAAAGATGAAGGGTCCCTATCAGGTATGCTTCTTTCCCTTCATTGTCCATTGTTAACTTATTTGTTGTATGTAGATATTTCGATTATTCTGGCTAAAGCTACTGAAATAGAGGCTTATTCAATCCTTAGAATCTTGAATATTTAGTCTAATGCTTCTGGTGAATTATTTTTAGTAGTAAAGTTCCTTATTCTACTAGAGCATGCATCTCTTCTATCTTGAAAATGGAGCAGCGTACTGATTCAGGGAATTATTTAGGTTTGCCAAGTGAATGGGGGAAATCTAAGGGAAAGGTGTTAGGCTGGATAAAGCAGAAGGTCCTATCTAAGGTAGAGAGGGGAATGAGTATTTTCTTAATCAAGCAGGTAAGGAAACTCTTATCAAGTCGATCTTGCAAGCCATCTCGGCCTATGCCATGTCTTCAGTTAAATTTCCTAAGGGTCTAATAAGAGAAATTAACTCAATTATATCTAGATTCTGATGGGCTAAAACTAAAGGAAAGAAGGGTGTGTATTAAAAAAATAGAGTTCTATCACCATAAGTAAATTTTATAGAGGATTGGGATTTAAGGATATGAAGGTGCTAAATTTAGCCTATTTAGCTAAACAAGCATGAAGGCTACAAAAAGATAAGCAAGCTTTGTCGGTTCGGGTTCTAAAAGGTAAATATTTCCCCAACTCATCCTTCATGATCCATCCTAAGAAGACAATTTCATCCTAGGTTTGGAAAAGCCTCCTTCAAGGGAGGGGTGTTTTTCTTAATCTTGGTCAATGGGTGGTTGGGGATGGTCAACAAATCTCAGTCTTTAACCATAGATGGCTAGGTAATACTAAAAATGTTTCCCTAATCCAAGAGGCTAGATTTACTATGATATGTCCCTGTTATCTCTTATTAATCATTTAACTCATTCATGGGATTCTGATAAAATATGTTATACTTTGTCACAAGATTTTTGGCTACCTGCTTTGCAAACACCTATTAGTCTGACTGGGGGTAAGGATGATTTAGTGTGGCCTTATACTAAGGATGGTGAGTATATTGTTAAGTCAAGCTACAAAGTGATTAAAGAAAATACTAAGCTGTTTCATCCTGTCCCTTCTACATCTTTTAAACCTTGTAGGAAATTGTGGGAAACTATCTGGAAGGCTAAGGTTGCTAAAAAAAATTTAGGCCTTCACATGGAAAATTTGTCATAATCTCATCCATGTTCAAGAGAGATTAATCAGAAGTAAGATCATTAATGTTCCTATTTGTCCTATTTGCTTTTAGGGAAAAGAGACATTGAAACATGCCTTGTTCCAGTGTAATTGGACTTTACTAGTGTGGTTCAAAGCAAATATTAAATGTCAATCTAGTCTAGAAAATTTTTCCTCAATCACACAGTGGCTGGAATCAAAAGTTGATTTATTCAATACAAAAAAATAGGATTTCAATTTTTTGGTTTCAAAGCTTCTTTTCACATTATGCAAATATGAAAGACCTGAAATAATTGTATCTTCAAAAATGAGAAACTAGATCCCTTACAAGTAACAAATTCTATCCTACGTGCGGTGAATGAGTTTTGTTCTACTACAATTACAACACAGACCTAAGAACAAAAAGGTAAGTTACCATCTCAGAGACATAATCTGTTGAGAAAAAGTCTGGTAGAAAATATAAGGTTAAGTTCTTTCAGACTAGACCCCAGTTTTTATATTTGTTTATATCATTCATCAAGTATTTTCACTAAAGGAATAAAAGTTTGAACTGTTTATAACATTTTAGTGTCTAAGTAATTTCAAGATACGAAGATTAGGCTGTAAAAACTAAGGAGAAGCGTTCGTGTTCTAAAAGTCTGGTAGAACAACAAAAGTCTGATAGAAACATCCTGATCAAAGAACTCTTCTTTAACTTTCATAAATTCTATTTTGGTGATACTTTAGGAGTAACGATCATATCATGTTTCCGTGCTTATCATCAAAGAACAAAAAGAACAAGATCAACATAAGCAACAACTGTCAGTGTACCTACCTTTGTGAATTATGAACACAAGTCAGAGATCTCATCAGGGCATCTCAAAAAGCAACCTATCATTGAATCAAGAATTAGTTCATGAATGGTTTTGTGCATGGAAATGCATGAGAAACTATTCTCATGAAAATATTGGAAAGTGATTCATACCTCTCTCAAGCTTAAATTCAACTTCAAGGTCTGATAACAAGAAGCTCAAGAAAAATACCTTCAAAGGATTTTCAACGACTATATCTCCTTTCAAGAAGCAGTAACGGTCACATTCTTCAGCTTATATATATATATATATATATATATATATATATATATATATATCAAGAATGGTTAAACTTAAAGGAACACAAGAGAGTCTTAAATCCTTCAAGCGTATTGAAACTCTTAATTTCCATTTCTCTTGTTTTGTAAGACAAAGACCCATGTTGTTCTATCCTGCTTCCAGCAGACTCTGGTCTTGTATCACAACTTAGTGATTCAATTTATCTTGCAAATCTATAAAAACACTAAGTTCGGTGTCATATCTTCTTTCCTTCATAAACACTGTAAAAGTTTAGTGGGTTGCCAGATTGTAATTATTGGGAAACACTATAGCCTGAAGAGGCTTTCGAAAGAATACTTGGGTTAAGCGAGGAGTGGCTTGTTGAAAGAACACTTAGGATAAGCCAAAAGTGGCTGGAGCCTAGAATACTTGTGGCACTGGTCTGGTGCTGTTATTGTAAATGAGATCTTACAATAGTGGAAATCCTTCAAGTTAGAAGGGACTGGACGTAGCTTCTGAGTTGGAAGTGAACCAATATAAATTCTCTGTGTTGATTTCTTTTTTTCATTACTTGTTTGATTACTCTTTTATATTTAGTTCATTTTCCCGCGAAAAAGAGTCCAAGACTTATTCAACCTCCTTTCTAAGTTTGACTCTGAACCATCATAATCCTAGCTGGAGACCTCCATCACCGGGGAAGCTAAAAATCAATACTGATACTGCGTGGAAAAACGCATCCCAGAAAGCCTCTATAGGCATAGTTATTAGAGATCAATCAGGCAACATGGTCTTCGAGCAAGCTTCGCAGGTCTAGGCTTCTTTTGTTATCCAAGTAGAGGCCTGGGCACTTAGGAGGTTTTAATTCTGGCCATTAACCTAGAATGGGCAGACATATTGGTAGAATTAGATAATTTAGACCTAACTAAGGCATGCAAAGGTGAATTGAAGACCAAGGAAATTGAAACTATAATTAGGGATGTTACCATTCTTCGAGGGTCCTTTATCTCATATGGCTTCTTATAGGCTGCTAGATCGCCTAACCAAGCGACACATGAAGTTACGCAGTTGGCCTCCTCGAATGGCTTGGGCGGGAACTGGTGGTTAACTCCACCAACTAGATTGCAAAGAGCCTTGGTGATGGATAAACATTGTATCCTTCCAGACCTGGGATAATTGGCCTCTTAGTTGATTCTTCTACAGTTTAATCGGTTTCTCAAGCATTTGCACATAGGGCCTTCCATTTTTGTACCTTGTTTGTGATTATTTTCTCCTTGGCAAGTCAACCCTAGACAAGTTGTGAAATTTGGGTAGTGAGCTGAATGTGTCTTGTCCTTGTATTGGGCTTGTTTATTTTTGTTTCCTATTCATCTTTGTATTTGGTTGGCTTTGGGCCCCTGGGCCCCTTATTTATCAAAAAATATAATTGAGAGAAGGTAAATTAAAAGATGAAGATTGGATGACCCCCTTAGCTCAAGTGGTTAAGAGCATTTGAAGGGTCACCTACAGCAGCAGGGTTCAAGCCCCCGCCACCCCCATCCCAGACCAAAAAAAAAAGATGAAGACCAAATGTAGACCCTCTCCATTTATTACTTCTCATCAACTTAGGTGATAATATGAAAAAAATGTGTTTTTATTATTTACAAAAAATACTTGTACACATTTTTATATTTTATTATTTCATTACTTTTTAAAACTTCAAATATAAAACAGCACCTTTTATATATATATGGATAAAATTATAGATGGATAAAATTAACGGTATGTTTGGTTTGCACTTGAAGAAACAAAGTTAAAAAAATAAAGAATTTAAAAGTTGATATTAACATTTTACATTATTTAAAATAATTAAAACTATATTAAATTATAAAATTAAATTTTCACTTTCCACCACCTAAAATGTAATAAAAGTAGGGCTGTATTTCCAGCCTAGGACATTTGAGAAAACCAGTGTGCGAAATCAGGGTATTGAGGGAAAAAGTTATAGGTACTGACAATAATCACGGAAGGGTACACATTTCTGGTCCCGCCACAACATATATAAAACCACGGGCTTCCAAATAATTAACTTGAGATTTTAAAGAAGGTTCGTTCATGTTGGAGCCACAGTGGAAAAATTAGGTCATGATAAGCAAGTTTGGTATGCTTTGGGGTCCCATTCCAAAATAATTTATGTTGGGAGTCATAAACTCATCATTCTTCATATGGGGGACATTGCCCAACATTCCCCACTACCTCTACTCTCATTTTTACACGTTTCCTGCCCCTTCTTTTCATGCTTTTACCACTCAATTCATTCATCACCTTTTATCCTTTTATTCTTTAAGTATGTAATTAAAAGTTTGATTTCTAATTAATTTTTTAATTATTCTTGTATTGAACATTAAAATTTAGGATTAATTAGTCTTTAAATTTACGGTCCAGAAAATACTTATATACACTTTTTCTTTTTCTTTTAATTGACGTGTTGATGGGTTATTCGCCCATATTTGTTAAGATTTTGGCAGTTGTGGTGGCACCTTTTCCTTAATTGATATACACACAGCGCACACTTGGATTCCTGATTGGATTGATCTCAAATTGTCTGAGATCAGTATTCAGTAGATTCATATTGTTATACATTATGACATTTATTACAAAAATTAATCGATTCCGTTTTTTTTATATGAAGAACATTCCCCTTTCTTTGGGTTTATTAGGCAAGTTTTCATTTAGCTAGTTAACCAAAGTAGATGTGGGATATTAGGTTATTGGTCGAAGTTTTTAACCAATCTAAAAAAAGATCTTACACTCAAATAGAGTTTGATTGTGTTGATGAATTTAATTAATTTATTTTTTTATAATTTTATTTCCCAATTAGACTCACCTTTTTTAGTTTTTACAAGCACTTGACCCTTAATTTGTGTGTTATGCATGAAAATTAAAAGGTTAATTGGTTTCTGAAAAAGAACTTTACTAACCACCGAAGTATGGAATGTGGGGTGTATTGTATGGAGAGACAAGTACAACCGTATACTTGGCGACGTTGCGGTTGGAAGCAACTGGTATACAAGTCGAATATTCTTATGTTCTATATAGCCAGCGAATCTGGGTTCTTTCATCTTATTTTTCATATTTAATTGGAATAAGTAAGATGCCAAAATAAATGGGTGGGTGCTTCTAGCTTAACAAGAATTAATATTCCGAAGAAAAGAAAAATTAATTCCATTCCAGAGCGTGGATTAAAGCAAAGATATTTTAAGGGTAATGATATCGAAAAAAGACAAATTTAATTAGGTGCAATATCTATTCTCTGTTTTGGCTGAAAAGCAGAGAAATGCGAAATTGGAAGTTTTGAACAAGTAAGAAGCGATCAGGTACCTTAAATTAATTAATAACAATTACATAGATACAAGAACACAAATATGGAATCAAATTAAATGCGATGACCTAGCTACGTGTTCATCAGAAGAACAAAGATTAATGTATATACAGAATTAACATGCATGTTAATTATAATAGAAAGGGAGCGGTTTTAGCGGTGGGTTTTGGACGGTGAGAATGATGTTGTCCGGGCGTGAAGGTTGGCAGGGGCAAGGCATGGCAATGAACTTAGGGACCTGATCTCCGGGCATCAACACCGGCAAACTCTCTCCCTTCAACTCCTGCATCATCAAGGTTATTGTTAGAAGTCTTAAATTGCAATTACAATTAATTAGCGGTGTATTGAGTACCGTGGAGTGAAGTTTGGATCGGTGTGCCGGTGGAGGGTCGTCGGGAGCAGTGAGGGGTTGACGGAGGGAGCGGAACTTGTCCCAGTGGTAGCAACAAGAGAAGATGCCGCTTAAGCTGAAGATGATGATTATGAGAAGAGCAGTGCCTAAGGGGAACCCCAGGGAGGGTCGAGATGTGTCCATGCGGGGTGGGGAAAGATCTTGCCCCTCCATTCTATGTATCAAGCAAAATCAAACTCTCAGGTGAACAATCCAGTGTGCCATGCTATCAGCTTCCAAGAAAGGCTGTGCGATATATAGACACACTTTCACTCATCATTGGAATTCCTTCTAATTCTCAAATTTCCCTTTTTTTTTAATATTTAACAATTAATTATAATTTTAATAAAAATTAATATTTTTTATCAAAAAACTAACATTAAAAAAATACAAAAGCACCTTAACCCATGTACAAAATCAAACAGTTACAAGTTTAAAAAACATAAAAGAGACTCTATGTACACTTAACAAAATCTTTAAAAAAATCTTTCATTCGAAACTTAAATTTAAGTCAAACTCAACTCATATATTATAACAATGGGTCTAAGTCTTATAGATTTAAAATAAAAGAGAGTAAACACAACATTACTTATAATATCTTAAAAATTTATAATTAAATATCTATTATCTAATAAATTCATATATTTTTCTTTTACGTATATTGAGGGTATAACTCATTTTAAAATCTAAGATTTATATCCTCTTTATTTTTTTTTCTATGGACTTTCAAATCCAACAAGTGGTAACTAATGTGATTGTGAAGGTACAGGGTTAACCCTCTTGTCGTGTCCGGGTCATGGTACGGAAGCTAGGTGGGCCCTATTGCTATGGGCATCTGTCTCTGAAAGCGATTACCATGTTATGAACGCGAGCCTAGGAACGAGGATTTGATGCATGTTTGCTATTCATTTTTATAAATGAAATTATTTTTTATTATATATTAAAAACAGATTTTACTATCTTCGATGCCGTTAAACTATACACTGAGTAAGAAGTCATCAAATACATTTATTAGATAAAACAAAAAAAATTTAACTATGAGTCCAACATTTGTAGGTAAAACGAGTTTATATTTTATCAATATTATCTATAATATTACCCTATGTTTAACTTTCTATTTTAAGTAAGGCTGCGAAATTAGATAACTTATAATATAAAATATAATGCACATTTATTTTTTCAATATATAATATAACAAATTATTTAATGTATAATTTTATATACGATAAAAAATTTTAAAAAGAAACTTTTCTTTTTAAAAGTATCATTTAATATTTACTCATTGATTTATAAATAATTCTTACATCAATAGAAATTTTTATTTTAAAAATTTATTTTATTGTAGTATCAAAATGCTTTTTCACACATGATATAACTAAAATGAAAAGGTTTGATAGTAATAAATCTTTTCACACATTTTTTTTATATACCATATTGTAATTTTTATGTTTTTTTCTCTTTTGTTTTGCTTTGATGGATTACCCGAGAAGCTTTGATTTTTATCATTTTCTTTACAAAGGTCAAAAATAATAAATACACCTATTAACAGGCATATGCAACATTTAATATAAAAAATTAAATATTTTTTCTTTTTTACTTCTTTATTTATACTTTTAAATAAATGAGGAGTTTATAGCTTATAATTTTTTAAAAACTATTAAAATTGTTTAGTAAATATAAAAAAATGAGGAGTTTATAGTTTTTGAAAATCTATAAACTCAGCTTATGATTTTTTAAAAGTTATAAGTTCTTCCATTAATTGCCTAGTGTTCTGTTCAATAATTGGGGTCAAGGGTTAATGGTCTTGACTGGGGTCAGAGGTAATGTTCCCTAATCGTAGTTACCTCTCTATCACTCAGTTTTACATCGCTTTAGTGGAGTACGGTATTTTACACTTAGGTTCAGTGGGAATCCCAAGTTCCTCAAGTATAGGTAGCTGTTGATGCTCAGTTCGTTTCAAAATAAAGAACCACACCGGAGGTGCCCCTGCAAAAGATTCTCTGATGCTTAAGTCAGTACGGATACTTAAGTAAAGATATTACGGAAGTGACTTACAAGATATAACAGATGTCTCTTCAGTAATAAATAAGTTGTATTTATAGTGTTTACCTTAGTTTTGGAAGTGATTTGACCATCTTCCTACCTTACTGTTGAAACAGTGTCTGCAGGGTCAGGTTGTCCATACCTCCTCTGACTTGCTGTCTGATTGTCAGCTATGAGCCGGGGTCATGGGAAGAATCCGTAGTCAAACAATGGTTTCAGACTTCGATCATGGGCTTGCCAGCTTTCTCAATGACGTGGCGTGGTGTTTCCAGACCTTGGTTTGGCCTCTGGTTACCACCCCAAGTCACCTAGTTATCATTTTTACCTTCTCTTTAAATAAAAACTTTTATTTTTTATGTAATTAAAATATTATATGTCATTTATATTTAACAAAATTTAAGCTAGTTTTAATAAATAATTCTACTTCAATAAACTCCCTATAAATCTGTACGAGCTATAAGTTACTCAAAAAGTCATAAGTTATAAGTCATAAATCATAATTTATAAACTATAAACTCAATTTATCAAACGGACCAAAACTAAATAACTTCAAAGATATTTAATAATATCATTATTATATGTAATGAATACAAGTTTATATATATAAATGATAACTAAAGTGGTTTAGCTCAGTTTTTTTTAAAATTAGTTATAACTTTTCTTAATCAAAATGTCCATACCAACTACTTTGGAAAAGTTATAAACTTATATATATAAGGTGTTATAAATTATTTTTATCAAACAACCAATTAATAATCCTGTTCTAAAAAAATATACTATTATATGATATAAATATTTTTGTTTCTTTACATAATTAAATTAATAGAGGTAGGAATTAAGTGTAAAGTGGTGAATTTGAAAAAGTAAATAAAAAAAGAAAAATATTACAGGTTTGTTTTTTGGTATTTAAGGAGATGTACAGACATTCCATTCTGGAGTGTTTTTTTTTTTAATTTGAGGAGAGAGATAATAATAAAATAAATGAATAAAGATGAAATAAAAATGTGATAGATAATATGAAGGAGAAAAATAAAGAAATAAAAAGTAAAAAGTTGGCATTTTAAAGTGTTGAAATTGTTTGGTGTCTAAATTAATGTTGACCCACTGAAAAGAATTACGTGGTATATCTATAATATTTATATTAGAATAGCAACATTTTTAAAAAAAAATTACCATTTTTCATAAGTTAAATAGAAAAAAATTCTAGACAATTACTAATTTCTAATTAAATTTTGACTTTAGAAAATAAGTGTTACACCAGTAATGTATCCATTTTCAATGGAGAAAGTAACAGCCGCATACGTTGTCACTTATGTGTGCATGCATGTAAGTAAATCAAAGGGAAAAATATGATGTAAAGATTTTATTCAATAAATATTATTTTTAATTTGTAAATAATTTTATTCAATATAGATATAAAAGAAATTTTAACCATAGGTAAGTAGCCTTAATTGGAAGTCATTTTGACAGAGGTTTAATTACTTTTTATCATTTTTAATTAATATCTCTTCTTTCGATATTTATTTATATTGTCAATTAAGAGACATGAACTTATTAAATATGAAAATTAGACTTTAAAACTATGTTTTTAAAATATAAAATGAATGGTTGTGGGAAGCAGGAAATTAACTCTCAACATCAAATTGGTTGATTGGTTGTTGCAAGGAAAAGAAAAAAGACGAAGAAATAAACAAACAAGCCAGTGCGGCTATTGGAAGGAACGAAGGGCTGCGGAATTAAGCATTTAACACGTATCAATATTGAATGCTGTTCCGATGAAAAAACATCATCTTAGATTCTGGATTTTGTATTCTTTTTATTTAGACTAAAGTCATCAACCAAACTTTCTTCCCCAACATTTATCTGTATTTCTTGAATTTTGAATTCGAGATTACTTTTAATAGTATTTGAATATCTACGTAATATCTGGTGTTTAGTAAAAAGAAAAGAAAGAAAAAAATAGACAGAAAAAGAAAAAAAAGATTGAGAGAAAAAATCATATAATAAATAATACGATATATATATATATATATATATATATATATATATATATATATATATATATATATATATAAAGAGAAATAAATCGGTGACTAATTAAATTACTAATTTGTAAAATAATAAATCGGCGAAGTGTATTACATGTGAGAAAACATAAAACCAATTTTGTGGCTTAAGAAAAGTCAAAAACAATTAGTCGAGTATGTGTTTATATTCCTTGTTACTATTGAAGGTAAAAGTCTTCACGTATATATGTAAGTCTTTTGCATTGGAGTACATCGTCCCATTCTTTAAGAGAGTGTTCCATACATAAGGATAGACATGTGAGGTTATCCTTTACTAAGAGAGTGTTATTATTCTTGTAATAAAAGAAAAAGTTATATATATATTGTTCTGTATAATAAAAGTTCAGATTTAATATTTCTTAACTTTATTTTAGTTAAAAATATTTATGTTATATGCTCTAGTAGATAATTGAGATATCAAAACTAAAGGTTGTTGGCTCACATTGCATATATTATTTTCTGTCGTGTATGTTGATATAGTTTTAAAAAAAATATGGCAATAAAATTTGAGATCAGGGAATTCGATGAGAATAATTTCTCATTTTGGAAATTGAAGATAAAAGCAAATTTGAGGAAGGATAATTGCTTAGAAGTAATTGAATATACTCGCAAATATAATTGATGATGAATGGAAGGACATCGATGATAATACTATTGCAAATTTACATTTGGCAATAGCTGATTTTGTCTTATTAAGTAGCAGAGAAAAGAAGTACAAAGGAAATTTGGGATGCTCTCAATAAATTGTAGGATGTCAAGTCTCACAATATAATTTTTTAAAAAGTGAGACTTTATTCTTTTCGGATGAGTGAAGTGTCATTTGTGACTAACCATATCAACAATATAAATATGTTATTTTCTCAACTTGTGGCGAAGAGGAGATCGATGAAGCGTGGTTCTAGTGAGAGTCAAATTCGTGGTAAGTCAAAATCTCAAAGAATAATGTAGAGTACTATTATTGTGGTATGTGAGAGCATTTGAAGAAAGATTGTTGGTACAACAATAGAAAGGAGCTTTAAAGCAACAACCTTTTAAGATATGTTGCAAGTACCTTTGTTGATGAAGAAATCTCATACAAGGAAGCAACAATTAGTTTAAAAGGAGAAAAAAATAACTTAGTCATGTTTGCATCATAGATTTTGGCACAACAACATGGCACGTGACTCCTCGCCAAGATTGGTTTTTGCACCTATAAGCCTATCTCGAAAGGATTCGTGTTCATGGAAAATGATCATACCCCAAATATTGTTGGAGTTATTGATGTCAAATTAAAATTAGGTGAAAGATCCATACTGAATGAGGGAATTTAAAGGTGGTTAAAGGAAGCCTTGTAATTATAAAGGCAAAAAAGATCACAGTTAATCTATATGTGTTTCTATAAGATATGTTGCAAGAGGCAAATGCGTCAATTACAACTGCTAGTCGAGAAGAAATAACGATGATATGGCATTGCAAACTAGGCCATATGTCGAAACGAGGCTTCAAACTCCTTGCAAAACCTATTCTTTTACCCAGGGCTAGAATTAGTAAGTTTTCCTATATATGAACATTATGTGATAAGTAAGCAACATATATTAAGAGTTGGTATATAGATTGCTAGAAGTAATTGCATACTAGATCTGGTTCATTTCAATGTGTAGGAGTCATCTAAAATGTCCCTACAAGGAGTAAAATATTTTGTCTTCCATTGATGATTATTCTAGGAGACTGTATAATAGAGAAGAAATGATATGTTTTTCAATACTCAAGGAGCTTAAAGCATAAGTAAAGCTTGACACTAGAGAGAAAATTGAATGCCTGAGAAAAAACAATGGTGGAGAATATGTACATGGTGAGTTTTTAGTATTTTGTAGAAAAGAAGGTAAAGAGGCAATTCTCAATTCCTCATACACCTAAGCAAAACGGTGTAACAAAGTTGGTGAATATAACTCTTATAGAAAAAACAAGAGCTATGTTAAGAGCAATAAGTTTGGTCAAGTCTTTCTAGCCAGAAGCAGTGAAAATTTATTGTCACAGGACAAGTTGTTCCATCAACTATGGAAAAACATTCTAGCATACAATGGCTCTCTTTGTTATTGAATCAAACAAACTCTTAGTTAACTCAAAATTCTCGTGCTTGGCATACATGTCTAACAAACTAGTACTTAAACAAATGCTCAATGGTATCATGTCTCTACTCAAATGCTTATGGATCCAAATGCCAATATCCAAAGCCTCAAATAAGCACAAGCAGAAATAATGCTCACTGATATGGACTCCTAAAGCACTACATAACTCAATTGCAATAAATGAAACAAACAAAGACCTTCCTTGAAACAACTATTTTGCACATACCCAAAAATCATGACACTTCATATTCTCATATCCTTCTCAGATGCTTCATTAAAGAACAACCTAACAAATTGCACACCACCCACCTTTGGCATATCTATAGATCATCACAATCTAAGACACTACTACCTTTGTGCTAGGAATTCCATCAAGCACGTGCCTTGTAGCTAGGGTTGAACAAGTACTAGGTTGAATCATATTTGAGCAAGAAAAATTAAATCAAACAAATTGGATTAGATCTGATTTGTGTGATTTTTTCAAATCTAATCTAATCTAATTTTATCTAAGTTTGTTTGGTTCAGTTTAGATTACTAGATATTTAATTAGTTTATAACCTGTTACAATTCTTAAGAAAATAGAATTCTAGAAAAATCCAAAATCACAATTGGTGGAATCATTGATCAAATATTTAAATTTTAAGCTTAAATTCATGATCAATCAACATCACGAACTAAAGTCTCTAAACCAAGAGAGATTACACCAAACAAGTTTGCTTGGTAGGTGACGACCTAGTTAGGAAAGGAAGAAAAAGAATGAAGTAATGTTATTAGGTTTAGCCATTTAGGAATAAGTGAATAAGTGAGGTTCCGCATAAATGAATTTACTCTTAGGTTAGGTTACAATATGAAAAAATATAAAAAAATATAAATGTAGGTCCAATGATAATCAAGTATTCAAATTTATATCTTTAAACTTGATATCTAATTTGATTACCATCAATTCTTAACTGAATTAAATCGGTTCTAATTTAATGACTAGTAAAATCCAATCTTACTTAATTGATTTTGTTTTAATGATCAGATTAAACAAATAAACTTAAACCGCCTTCTGGCTCTAGTTGCGAGTACGCATCACGGAACACACGGTACATTACTATCAAACTATTGCCCCGAAATACATCAAACAAAAGATCCAATTTTGAACTGTACCCATGAATCACTTTCCCCAAAGACCAATTTGGACGTGCAATACAAACCATTCTGCTGCATCTGGTGAACACGTGAAAAGTTTGAGATAAAAGAATGAAAGGAAAAAACTGAGCCTAAAAAGTAACATCCTTAAAAGTTTATGCGCCAAAAGCATGACCTTCAGGATACAACTGTGTTGTGATAAAGAGCGGAACTTATAAAAGGTAGATATTCCGTGTAAACCCAGAACAGAATGTATTTCTTAAAAAAAAGCAAGTCGGATACGATTTTTATAACAAAAGAAATAAATATAGCGGAAATAAATTAGAAAATTAATTAAAAAGAAATTAAATGAACATATAAATAAAATTTCTAATAGTTACCGCCTAAAAAAAGTAAACAAAACAAAATGACATGGCCGTATTGATCGCAAGTAATGAACGCTGCCGTGTGATGTTCAAATGCATATTTTGGCTGCTTACCAAATCCGCCATCCATATTTTCTCTTCAGAAACACTTCACTTCCAGCCGCCTTCAAAAAACCTTTCCGACACATTATTTTTTTTCAATAATTTATATATTATTTCATCAACTGCTAGATGTTATCCATATATATTACATTAAAACACCTCATTCTGATACAGTACTAGTGTTTCGTTACAATAAATTTAACATACTAATTTATTAATATAAATATTTACTATCTTACTAACTAAAAATATTATGATTTATAATAAATTATTACTCTTTTATTCAATATATATTTAAATATTTTATTTTTAAAGGAACTAACATTGCAAGAGGACCGTTGTTTTCAAATTATTTTAGTAAATTTTATGATAAAATTTATAGTATATAAACTCTCATACAAAAATAATTTATTACATAAATTTTGAATTAAATTAGGTACAAACGCATAGAATAATCTATGTAAGAAAATCCTTTATACAGAGTTTCTAATTATTAAGGACTTCCAAATTTAAAAACCCTTAAAGTTGTACTAATTTTTTTAATATTAAAATTATGTCTTTATTTTTAATTATTAGAGGTAGAAAAACTCATGATTAAAATAAGGCTTCTAAAAATTTGAAGAAAACGGTGAATACATAACCAAAAACACCTATGAATGGAAATTTCGGGTTATTAACATATTTTATTCAATTATGCCATCAAGATATAAATAGTCTATGAGGAGAACAAAATCATCATACACCTCAGGTTTATTAAAATTTCTATTTCCCTCTAATTTTTCTAAAACAAACGTACAAACAGTAAATTAAACATATGCCTCGCAGCTCTAGCTTTTATAATTATTACAAATTTTTAGTTTCTTATTTTTATTCTTATAAAGACAAATCTCTAGTCAGTTGATCTAAGCAATGCAAAAATATACTGCTATATATAAAGGTGTGTATCTTATCGATATAAAAAAATTAACAGTTTAGATTTAAAAAAACAAGAAAATTCATTGAGGAAAAAAGAATGATATCTCCAAAATTTTGTACACACAGACATGGCCGGCTTTTCCCTTGCTAATTAAGCATGGTATAAGTATTTAAATGAGTCAATTTAGTTTTTAATATATAATTTTATTGGACAATAACATAAGCTAGTCAATGGAGTATATAGAAATACACTGAACTTGTTATAAAAGATATTTGTGGGTGCAGGGGATATAACAGTTGGATTGAAGTTAATAGTGGAAGATGATGGAGGCAAGCTACCTTCTTCGTTTCCCTTTGGATGGAAGTCTTATCCACAAATGGTGCAAGTGGACACTAGCATGATTTCCAAAGTAGAGAAACAACAATATCATCAATGATCCATAGTTAGTACCATGCTTAGTAAGCAAGAGTGGGTTCTCATGTGGATTCTACCTCAATTGCTGCCGGAACTAGTGCTTGGTCAGGACTCAGAAGGATTAAAATAATATCAGAAAATAAATACACAAGTGTAAAAAAAATACTTACATTGATAATATTTTGGTATCTATGAAAAATTGAATTTTTTATGCATATTAAATTATAAATACATTTTTGTCATGACTTGGAAAAGTGTAAAATAATAAAAATTGAATGTTATAATAATTTCTTTTGGATCTACCGATGATTGTCAGGTGACTACAAAATATCGTTTTATTACTACTAGTAGGGATTGAACTATTTTACACATGTTTAAATGATGAAGTAAATTGCAATTACATCGCATCTCATGATTTGAATGTTATTATAATTATTTGGCAAAAATGATATTTTAGTCCTCTATATTGTACATTTTTCCTATTTTAAGTTTTTAAATGTTTACAAAGTGTGACATTCTTGTCTAAATTTCTAGAATTTACTCCAAGGTTTGATGAAACTAGGGAAATTTTTTCATGTTGAGTATATCCATAGCAATAAACAATAGAAATCTAAGAGATACGTGGCTCAAAACCACACCAAACCTTTTATTTTTGCTCTAGTAATCGATTACAGAAAAGTTATAATTGATTACATGTAATCGATTACCCGAGAGCAACCTGTGCAGAATTTTAAGATTTGCTCTTTGGAAATCGATTACGTAATCGATTTATCAACAGACTATAATGCAGGATTATGTAGATTTTGGTCTCTGGGCCAACTTCCGTATCTCATAACTTACCTGTTTTAACTTTGAATGCTACAAAACTTTATGGACACTATCTAGGACTCATTTTGGACCTGCTGTCGTAGTTTGTGCTCAAAAATTCTTCAGGATCGCGAAGTTGTGCAGAAAAATGTAATTTGCTACTTTTAAAGGAACTCCCTTACCAAAACCATATCAAATGTCATTCAATTGGCAATCGCTTTTCATGCCCAAGTTCTAAATGTGCCTAGGGTTCTACTGATGCCTTTTAAGGATCCTGAATCCCACCGAAACTTAAAATCACCTACTTAGTTGGCTTAATTAGTCATTCCCCTTTTAAATAAACCTTCTATTTTCAACTACTACCTACTTGTACCACCAAAACCATCAATGCAAACTCTAATACCTATACATTCATCAAATTTTCAATCAAGTTTACCACACTTATAAGCAATATGTAAATTGTAAACACCTTACTCAACATTATCCAATTTTTAATTCCACCATTATCATCACTTCTAATGTCACCACTAATATTCACATATAATTTGCTCAATGTCATTCATTCACAAGATATACACATACATACATGTGCTATACCACCATAATCACCTGCCCATAATCACACAATCATCATTCAAGTGACTTAGTGCCATTCCCTGTTCTTGGTCATCAACTATTCTACTCATCATCAACAATATATCAACACCCATTAATACATACTCAAGTATATATACCCATCTACCATATGGAAATAAGGCTCATTAAGCATCACCTCCAGTCCTCATCACATCTCAAAATATAATTCATCACCCATCATATTTAATCACATACATAAGTTATACATATACACATTTACATATATACACCAAACATCATACAATATCATTCTCTCAACATATAAATATATATACATCCATGATCACAACCACTCCTTGACATTGCTCCATATGCTCACCTGGAACTAGTCTCTGTGGTATCAGTTAGGTCCCTGTCTTTAGTCACTAAATCAACAATAAGAGTGAGTGACCGACAATACAAATCAATGCAAATAGTTCAAGAATGTATAGGAAAAGCATAATGTTAGAATCAAGTCTGAATTCATGACTAAAAAGTATGAACTTCATGTGATTTGTTAATAATACACATCAATACTCTTAGCTAAAATGAAGTTTGTACGCTTGTTTGTCTAATCAATATGTTCAAGTGTGAAAGGAAGTCCGTAGAGCTCCACTTGCAAAGAATAATGGGAGTCCGTAAATTCAAATCGTTCTTGAAGTAAAAAAGTTTCTACCCACTCAAAGCTTCATTGAGTCAAGCCAGTCTGAAGCTACAGACCACAAGAAGCTCTCTCATTCTTCAAGTATTTGAAAAAGGATCTTTCTTTTCCAAATAAGAAGTTGCATGGACTTTATCATATCATCTCTATTCCTATCATCAAAAAGACAATTAACAAAAAAGTTAAAAGGCACACTCATATATATCAAGAAAATTGCCTCACGTATCTAAAGGTGTCAGGAAAAGCTAAATCTGCTCAGACTAGATAGCCTAAGGTCAACTACTATAAAGCGTATTTGCTTTCTCAAAGTGCATAAACAAAAAGGACCTTTTGGTAAAGACTTTTGAAGCATTCTTTTTAAGGAAACTTCTCTAAAACATGTCTCTGTACTCGTTGACAACATAATTCTCGAAGAGACCAACATCCTTTAAAATGAACCAGCAGTTATCTCAAGAAGGACTATAAATACAAGAAACTTTTAAATCAGAAAAAGAGATTCTCTCTAAGACTTTTGCCTCATTGCTCAATTCTTTCTTATTGCTCTCAGAAACCAAAGTCTAAAAGATTTTTCTCTAAGTTTCTAAGTTCTTGTATTTTCACTACTTAAGTCTTTTTTTGTAGTTTTGCTTCTAGTAGACCTTGACTTGTAGTAATCTGTAGCTCAATGTACCTGTGTAATCTTTTCATATATTTGTAGATTGAGTTATCTTTTGTAACACTAAAAACTCTTTATCACCATTTTTCTGTAAGATCTGGTGTGTTGTCAGAGTCTATTAGTGTTGAAAAACACTTGTGGCCTGAAGAGGCTTTTGAAAGAATATTTGGGTCTATATCCAGGAGTGGCTCTTTAAAATAATACTTGGGTTTTAAGCCAGAAGTGACTGGAGTTAATAATACTTGTTGCATTGGGCTGATGTAGTATTGTAAAGGTGTTTTGCAATAGTGAAAATCCTTCGGTCTGAAGGGACTGGACGTAGCTTCAGCGTTGGAAGTGAACCAGGATAATTCCGCTGTGTGTTTCTCTATCCCTTTCTTCGGTCTATTGATTCATTATATTGCTTAAGTGGTTTGTACATTTTTGAAAAAAGAGTTTAAGACTTATTCAACCCCTTTTTAAGTCTAACTCTGTACCATCATATAACATAGTTAAATTTCATTCATTATGTAATCAATAATCAATTAACTCATTCTTATTCAATTTTCAATGTAATTCAAGATCATCAATCTCATCAACCTCATACTTAGCAAGTCAAATTCTCAGCATCACATTTAATTCATCATATATTATAATTAATCCATATAATTGCACAACTGACTCTTAGTCAAAACAATATGAGACTCTCTAGTATTCAGATATTAAATTGGATCGGTCGTCAGCTGGGGATCCTACCCGACCACCCCGAGCCTTGCCTGACTCCCCACCTCATCATTGAGTCCTACCTGACCTCTGGATAGCTTAATTGGTCTATGTTCAATCACTAGAGTAAAAAATAAGGGGTAATCTATACCGATCGACCGCCCTTACCATATAATATGCATATATATATATATATATATATATATATATATATATATATATACCATTTATATCAATTCTACATTATCATTCTTTTAAAGAATTCTCAACAATCCATCCTGGCATTACAACCATCACCCTGGGACCTCTAATTAAGCCATTCAGGCATATTTTCTCGTTTATCTCATTTCAAATCACATTCTCAAATTTTCATTCATAACAATCAACAATAATCTCTTTCATCAATGTACACAAACATTCATCAATTTCATATAAATCATAACTTCTTATTCACATTTTTTACATGCGACATTTCCCATTCTTCATTTGCAATTCTCAACCATATTCATATATTTGCAACCATAAACATAATATTCACATTGTCAATCAATTCATCACCTAACATCACAAATAAATATCTTAACATCATTTATATATATATATATATATGGAATTTAACATATTTAAACTATCATACCCTTTTCCTATATACCGAAATTCACCGTTTATATTACTTTCATTAAGTCATACACCAAGGACACCTCTTTACCTCGCTTCCAAGCTTTCGGGATTACTCTTTAACGTCGAATATGCCAATTATCTAAAATTTCAAGAATTCATAAATCAAATTAATGTTTTGACCTTCGACATTAAAACTCATTACATTGAAACAACTTCAAATGTGTCCTTAGGGCTTCCGAAGCTTACCTTTACTAATTTTGACTTCCATTTTCAAACTCCGCTTCGTCTAACTTTCTTTCGGTGCTTGGTTCAGGACCTAACAACACCAAAACAATTACCCATTAACCATTTGTCAATACCCATTACACCAAGTTTCAATTTCAAGCTTTAAAAAGCAAGAATCAATGGAAACCGAAAACCCCCATGGATTATGCCATTTTTTAGTTTTAGAAAAGTTAGCCGAAACTTGAAATTGAAAGTACCATGATACTCACCTCGTTGCTACGATCCCAAAAATACAATCAATTTTGAGTTTCAGCGAGAAATTGGATATTAATTGAGCATCACCACCTCGTGGCCATGGGAAAGCTTTTTCTTCCTTTCATTTTCTTTTCTTCTCTATTTTCATTTCTCTTTTCTTTTGTTCTTTAAATAAAAACTTACCTTAAATATTTACTTATTTTACTTCCACCACATGGTAATTAATATTTTACCATCACAATTTAATTTAAATCTAATTTGATAATTAATCACCCTTCACTTATTATTCAAATTTTGTTGATATTTAAAATTTTACAATTAATTTAATTTTTTGCTCAATAATAATATTTAAATAATCCATTAATTAATTTTACACAACACAAATAATTAATTTTAATAATAGGAATGTTACACAAAGTTGTCCCAATACTGTTAAAAAATCTAATATGTAACAAACTTATCACTATTAGATGAGAGACTTTAAAATCAATGAAGCTGATATAACTCTCACTCATACTCTTTCTTCTTGGTCTACCCTTTCTACTCCCTTCTCACTCTTATCTCTTTCCTTTTTTTCTCCTCACCTCACCACCAACCACCACAGTACAGACACTTGTGTTGTATTTCTTTTTAAGTTTAAATTCATTAAACGTATTTTCGTATGATAAGGGGATAAAATCCTTAAACAATCAGAATTTTTTTTCAAATTATTTTCTACACATTCTTTTTAAAAAAACTAACAAACGATGGGTAAGGGTTCTTATGCTCTGATTTACAAATTCGTATTGATCATAATTGATTCCGGGACCATTGGGAGCAGAAACTCGAGTACGGGACACTTTATGTAGCACTTTTTGGATTCATAGATGAACAATTTGGAGCATCTATCGGATATTTCTTCAGCCGTGTCTGGCAACGTGCACGCAAATGCTTTTTGTGAATGGCTTGCCCTATGTATCCTTTCCTATATTGGGACCATTTGAGTGGCCATATAAATATCCAATGCTTAGAATCAATGAGGTATTAGTGTCCTTTTGGTATATAGTTAGGGAAACAAAGTTATAAAAATAAAAGAATTAAAAAGTTAATATTAATTCTTTAAGCTGTTTGACCAACCCTAAGAGAAATCAAACAAAATCTTAAAGAGTTAAAATATCCTCTCATACAATGTTGAATTTAGTAATTTACATAAATTGTGCCTTTAATTCAATTAGTTGCGTCCATTCCTACCACAAGTAGTAGTAGGCTACAACTGAAATCAAATTATTATTCATAGACCGCGGGACTCTGAGTGCTGCCCACTGCTTTGATGATGACATCACAAGATAAGGAAATGGACATGTAAAAGCTTTTCACTTTATTAGTATACATAGTGCAAATTTATAACGTTATCTTTCAGTGCAATATCAACGTAAATTTTGTGCCATTCGCGCCTCCTGATTTTTAAAAAAGTAGACGACCAAGGTATAAATTCTTTTCGCCTCTCCAATATGATAATCATTAAAGATTAATTTAGTCACTGTATTTATCTTTATATCGCCTTTATTAACACTTACAATACCACGTTCTTAGCTTTTCTTAATAGCGTAAATCGATATTTAGAAGTTCAAGGAATATAATTGGTGACCATTCTATTTGTGGAGGTTCAATTTAACTATTTACTAAACAGTTTTAATTTCTTATTAAAATATTTTTGAAATAGCTTGAAATATATTTTTTTTAAATTATAATAATTGTGTTTTAGTTTTGAATTTTAAAATTATCCATTTAATGTTAATAATAATTTATAAAATAAGTTTTTTTCTACTCTAAGAACCTCTCGATAATTTTGTACATGTCCACACTCTTCTTTGAGAGTGAAGAAACCAAGTGGGATTTTACTCTGAAAATCTCTAAATCATTTAAGTACTTTATTCAAAAAAATTTATACTTAACACTCTTCCATAAGTGATGAAACTAGGTAGGAATTCTATCATGAGAATCCCTAAATCATTAAAGTATCCTGCTTGAAAACTTTATACCTAGTATTCTTCCTTGAGAGCAACAAAAGCACGTATGGATTCTACTGAGAATCCCTAAATTGTTTAAATATCTTACTTAAAAACTTTGTACTTGATACACATCTCTAAGAGTAACAAAATCGAATAAGGATTCTACTATAAAAATCCCTAAATTGTTTAAGTGTCTTGCTTGAAAACTTCATACCTTACACTTTTTCTTGGAAGTGAGAAAAACAAGTCGCAATTCTACATTGAAAATCCCTAGACAACTTAAGTATCTTACTTGGAAACTTCATACACGATGCTCTTCTCTGAGAATGATGAAATCGAGTAAGAATTCTATACTTTGAGAATCCCTAAGGTGCTTAAGTATCTTGATCATAAACTTCAAACCTGGCCTAAGAATGATGAAATTGGGTGGGAATTCTACTTTGAAAATTCCTAAATTGTTCAAGTGTCTAGCTTAGAAACCTCATGTCTGGTAGCCTTCTATAGTAAAGATGACAACAGGATAGGTTAGATGCAGGTTTACCTCTCCTTGACCCTAACCTTATGAAAGTCCAAGCGAGTTAGGGGGTAAGTTTTAAAGAGATAGGCTTGAAATTATGCAACTCAAACTTATCCTCACGAGTCCTATTCGAATTCAAGGAAACTCACGAGTTTCACACTTTACTATATTTTTTTTACTTTTTCATCAATTTTAATAACACAAATATATACTCTAATACAGGTCACACACACACACATCACATTATAATGGAAGTAATATTGAAAAATGCACCTTAAAAATCTTTTAAAAAAATTCTTAAGAGTTATATCATATTTTAAGAAAAACATTATTTTTTTTACTTTTATATAACTACTATTATAATTAAAATTACTTAATTTTTATAACGAGGTGAGTTTAGGGACAAGTATTAAACCTACCTTCATCCCTATTAAAGTCGAGTAAGGGGTCAGGTTTTTCTTTACGAAACATACATGTAAGTTAAAGTTTAATTGTCATCCCTATCTCCTGGGAGTGACGAATTTAGATGAGAATTATGCTCTAAGAATCCCCCAAACTATTTAAGTATCTTAGTCAGAAACTTTTCCATTTATGTTTTTCATGCTGACAGTATAAGTATAGGCTTTAAGAGATACAATAGCTTTTTTTTCTCGTTTCTAAGGTCTTTGGTCCTTTTGTGAAAAGAATTACACACACACACACATATTGCTCTGAGAATATTGTTTAGATTGTGAAAATATTTTTTGTTTTTATTTCTCGTTTTTAGCTTTAATTATAAAATTGTTATCAATATTTCCTGTTTTAAAAAATTTGTATTGGAAAAAATGAAAATAGAAAACAGAAAAAGTTATTTTCAGTGTTTCCTGTATAAATTTTTAAAAATAGGAAATAACATGACAGTTTGTAATTAAAACTAAAACAGAAAATATTTTCACAATCCAACAGAATCCTTTTCATTCTGTTTTCAATTTTCTTTTTTTAAAAAACATATGTTTTTTAATTAATTATACATACTCCTTACCATTGTAAATATTTTCAATATACAATGTCATGTGTATCTCGTATCTATGTGTATGTATTTTTTTTTTCTTTTTATATATAAAACTAAAAATTAATATTATATGCAAAATACGTAGCAATTAAATTACAAAATGAGACTACGGTTATGAACTTCTAAAGACATCTTGTTGGAAATCCATGCAGAATTTCTACGCTAGAAAGAACCCATCTCGAGTTTTTGGGTATTCTAGCCAATGTTATAACACTCTTTTTCTTTTTTTAAAATAAACTCTTTTTTTTTTAAAAAAAAAATTTCAAATGCTTTGTTTTTAGAATACCTCTTGTCATCTTAGAATACGTAATAATAAAAAATATATATTAAGAAAATTACTAATTGGTCTTGAATACACAATTTCATTATTTTATTTTTTAGTTCAGCCTTATGTTTCTCTCTCCTTGTTTGTTCTATATCTTCATTTATAATAAGAAAATAAGTAATAAATATTTATTTGAACTCCTAAAGTGACAAAAAGAAGGAATAGTTTTTCTTTTTAAAATTGTGTCAAATAAAAAGGAACAAAGGGAGTAATAGTTTAAGGGTTTGACTAATATGTGTAGTATTGCATAGGATAAGAGATTAAAACTAGAATTATTTTATTTAAAATTGTATGAAGATTGCTTAGAAATTATGGTAGTGGGTAATGATGTTTATAAATGAAATTTTTTTAATATAATATTATATTATGCAAAGTTACATAACTTAGAGATTAGATAAATCTTCTAATAAAATTGAGGAGATAGAAAGAGATTGGAAGGGGTGAAGATTGGGAAAAGATGAAAGGAAGAAACGAAGATGAAATAATATTTGAGAAAATGCAAAGTGTTAATAAGATTGCTTCTCGTACCGTGTTTGGGCTTTTAGACCCAATGCGAATTTTGCAGGCCTGTGGATCCATTTTCAGAAGACGTGTTATGGGATACATGTCTGTCTAAGTCAAATTCATCACAGTATATTGATGTTTAGCAAGTGTTTGTTAGAGTTGACCAAAAAAAAAAGCAAGTGTTTGTTAGAACTAAATTTAAATCAAAGACACCAGAATCTTAGCCCATTGATAATGAATTCTTTGGATAAAAAGTACGATCACGATTACTATCTTTACATTGAGTCAGCCCAATATGAATTGCACACAAAAAAAAAACACCGATTCAACTGAACAAATTATATTTTCTACGACAATTTATAAAGTTAATATCCTGATTGAGTTCAAGCCAAAAATTGTCTAAATTGGATGAGACGAAAACTGGGTTGTAGTAATTGTAAATGAATTTCAAGATTTTGGTTTTTTTTTTTAATTTTTAGTTGAAGATGTTCAATCCGGTGATGTAAAATATAAAGTCATAAAAAAATATTTTAAGATAATTAAGGTTTTATTGTTCAACTGACAAAAAAATAACTATATTTTAGTAAAATAATGGAAATCAAAATTTCTATTATAATCTTTAAAAATAAAGGGAAAAGAAAGTTTTGTGAGACCCCTCCCTCCCAATTCGGATTACAGAAGATAATTTGATTAACTTTAAATACCATACAAAATAAATATTAAAAAATTCTGTTTTCAGCAATAAACACTAGATAGTAGGGGTGAGCAACAATCACCCACCTGACCGCAAACCACAAAATTTAGAAGCAAAAAATGAGTTTGGTCGGTTTCAGGTGGATAAACGGTTGAACGGGTAAAAAGTACATTTAAGTTTGGACGGGTACGGTTTTGAATGTTTATCAACCGAATTAACCGTATCTAACTGAACTATTACACTTTAAGTTTTTTAACATATATGTTTATTTTATTTTAATTATACTTTAAGTCTTTTATCTTATAATTATATATACAATACATACTATGTTAATGTGATAGACATTAAATCATTTTCTATTGAACTGACGAGGAAAATGTGTAAGAAAAGGTTTAAAAAATAAATTTTAACCACAAAAAAAATTCAATTCATTATAAGTTTAAATCGAAATTAACTGTCTAATCTTAACCAAAACCGTTCAATCAAAACTCGATCAAACCGTAGGGTCATTTGGTCGAGTTTGGTTAAAAATAAATTATTTTTAATTAATACTACCTCCGGTTCTAAATATAAGCAAATTTTAGTGGAATTTTTTGGTCCCTTAATATAAGCAAAATTAGACTTTCCCAATGTCATTAAATACTTGTTTACCAAATATGTCCTCATCATATATATTTCAAAGGCCATTAATTCTTTATGTAATAAATGATACTAAGGGTATTTTAGAAAATTAAATCAAATATATGGTAACATTAATGCAAATAACTACCTCCAACTACTATTCTTAATATGTGTGAAGTTAGGTATATTTGCTTATATTTGGAACCGGAGGTAGTATTAATTAAGATATTCATTAATTAAATCCGGTCAAACTTGCGCGGTAATCACCCCTGCTAGATAGTAAATAGATGGTAAATTGTATGGTTAAAAGGGTAGGGTTTGGGGTGTGTTGTGGGAGAGAGAGAAGCAGAAAAAGAGCATAGGTAGCATATGTATTATGTATAGAGTGAGTGTACCCTAGGAATTGATGAGAGTAAACACGAACACAGCGTCACAGCTTTCACACGTGAGTCTAACCTAGGAATTAGGCCGGGTCCCACATGCTTCATTCCTCATTAAGAGCCTGTTTGGTTATTTGGTTTGGTTGGTCAAACCTCGGTTTGATCAACCCCAAAAATAAATCCTACGGTCAAACGGAGTTTTGACTATCTCGAACGGCATGAAGGATCAATATCAACCCTTAAATTTCTTCATTTCCCCAACTCCGTTTCCCCAACTGGAAACCAAACGGACCCTAAATCTTTAAAAAATAGGAAAAGTCCTTTTGACCTTGCTGCGTTGTTGCTTTCTTTGTCAGTCACGAGCCACTCACGTGCCTCTAAACTCCAATTAAAAATAAATGAAAAAGATTAATTAATTAATTAATTAGTAGCGGCAAAAGTGGAGTCCTTCCGGCATTGGGTCCCTGTGTCGTAACACAGTCCCGCAAAACCTGTGGCTCTTAACAAAAGCAAATCTTTTTTTTTTTTGGTCGGAGTAATAATAGTGTCGAGTTGTTAATTGTCCAATGGTTTAGCTTTAGATTCCATATATCAATGTCCCACAAGTTTCAACACTCCAGGTACGTTTAGTATTTAATTAAAGAAATAAAGTTATAAAAATAAAAAAATTTAAAAATTAATATTAATTATATATATTATTTAAAACAATTAAAATTTTGTTTAATTGTATGATTTATTTTTAGAATTAATTAAAATAAGATTTGACCAACAAAACCAAACACACTTTCTCTCTCCCTCTGTTTTCTTTTTAATCTTTTTTTATATATTAATATGGTATCATTTTCTTAATTAATATATTTTTATTTAAACAAAAGATAAAATTATTTATGCCTCAAAATCTTAAAAAAGATATTATTTTAAAATAAATCAAACCTCCTAATATAAAAAATAAAGAGGGATTACTATTAATATAAAAATACTAACGAGTGATTTAAGAATATTATTAACAAATCAAAAGTAAAATATTTCATTTAAAAATATCATTAAAATTTTCCCTTCCTATTGAGTTGTTTGGTAATCTAATGCTATCCATATTCCATACTCATAACCTTATCCCTTATCAACCCCTATACCAATGTATTCATGAGCTAAATTCTTTAATTGTATCGCGCGAATAGTGGCGGGGGGTGTCATGTAATTCTTAATACGCTGTGGCAAAATTATGAAGCCGTTTGTTTGTCATCTGGATTGTTTTTTAAATAAAATATTATTTGATTTAATTATATTATTAAATTATAATTTAGTCGATTAAAATAAATGGTGACATCCAATCAAATTAAATATAATTTGAATTTAATCAATTTATTCAGTTTTCTATTAATTATATTTTTTACAAAATTACGTATAATATATATTATTACAGTTTAATAAAATATAGAATAATTACTTCAAAAATTATATCTCAATTGTAAAAGATTTCAACATAATAAAAAATTTACGGACCTAAAATCGTTAAAGTCTCACTTTAAATTTAAGTCATGAATATAAATTAATAAGGTAATAAGATAATATAAATATAGAAATAATATCTTAAGATTGCGGTTCAGTTGAAGTCAACTAATTTTTTAAAAATATATCTAAAATTAAATTTGAACCACACACATAATATGACTTTTTTTTATATAGTTTTTGTTTGGTTGATTTTCAATTTAACGAGTTTTAGTTATTTTGAATTGATTAAATAGCTTGGTTAATTCCGAATCAGTAATAAATACACCTAACACATAAGATGGAAGTGTTACTTTGTCCGGTGGTTTTATGTTTTTTCCTTACAGAGTAAGTCTTAAGTATATGATAATTGAAGAAGAAATTAAAAGGTCGTGTGCATTCAATCAACCTTACTTACTAAAAATTGCTTTCTTTAGAAGTATTTGAAATTTCCTTCTTACGAAATAGTTTTAAAAATCTAAGCAAGCTATTTTATTTATTGAGATGTATGCAAGTTAATAAAAAAACATATCATCATGATTGATGATGAATGTTAGATACTTTAAGTTACATCTAAAAATAATATTTAGAATTTAATTGTGTATGGATTCTTTATATCCAATTCGTTTAGGATGAGTTTTAGGTCGATAAAATTCAAATATGTCTATCTAATTTGAAACACATTTCCTATTTTTATTTAAAAATGTTTACAATGGATATATTTTCTTTATCAACCAAAAATCAAATATAAGATACTACTCCGATTAAAAATATAAGCAAATGTACCTAATTTTACACATATTAAGAATGAAGGTAGTTATTTGCATTAATGTTACCACATATTTGATTTAATTTTCTAAAATACCCTTAATATCATTTATTACCTAAAGAATTAGTGGCTTTGAAAATATATATAATGAGGACATATTTGGTAAACAAACATTTGATGACATTGGGAAAGTCTAATTTTGTTTATATTAAGGGACCAAAAAATTCCACTAAAATTTACTTATATTTAGAATCAGATGTAGTTATATTAAGAAAATTGGTTAATTTAGATAAAATTATTAAATTTGTTTGAAATTTATAGTAGTTTTTTTAAAATTGTCATTAAAGTGATTATCACTCACCATTAAATTTTCTCTATTTATTCTCTCTCCATTTAGGCTTTCTTCACTTAATACCTAATTATTATTGGATAAATAAATAATCTAATTGATGTATATTATTTATTATTATACTTATTCCAATAAAAGTTATACATTAATAGGTGTATTTGGTTAAAAAATGATTAATGATATTGAAATTTGAAAGAGGATCTTATATTAAGGTACAATTTTTTTTGAAATTGGTATTGTATTTGGGAACAAATTTAATATAAAAAATTAAAAAGAGTGCCAATTAAATATTAAGATATACCAAATCCCAACCAACTCTTACTACAAAAATTGAATCAAGAGCCATCACCATTCGTCATCTTCTGACACCCATATTCCATTATCTAAGTGCAAATCTTAATACTAAGACTAAGGTATATAAGGCAAAGCTCTTTGACATTTGAGAGTTTGTGAGAGTCGGGACCATAAAAAAGTTTGTTCCCATTATGAGTTGCTTATTAAAGACTTGACTCACTTTCAACATATATTTAACCCCTAATTTACTAGCATCTAGGGGAAAGTTGATTATACCTTTTTGAATGGAATTGATGAGAATCTTGTTGAGCCTATACCCATTCAAGTTGAGATGCTTGATGTGGATTAACTTGCCTTTAAGGTCCTACTTGTTGCTGAAGGGTCCTTAAGCTCCATTCCTATAGGGTTTGATATGACTGACATGTATAAAATTCTATTTGAGATGTAGGCTGAGCAAGTTAGACAAGGGGGTCAAATTGATAGGATGAGCTACATGGTGGATGCTATGTATGACAAACATCTCTCCCAAGGGCATCCTTCCCCCGGCCCACCCAAGTAACCATGTGAGCCCTTTCCCCTTTTCTCTTGCTTAGTTTCTATTTGTTACATCGAGGATAGTGCAAAGTTTTAACTTAAGATTATGTTGGGAAGGTCCTCACATGTTTTTTTTTTTGGCAAACTTTGTATGTGATATAGTTTAGGAACATATAGAGTCATATGTTAGAATCATACTTTTCTTTTTCTTTTTGTATGCTTCATGCATATACATCTTTTCACGTTTTTTTACTTTTCTTTTTGTTTTCACACATCTTTCATATACATTTACATAACATTGCATAACATTAGATTTTTATTTTTCCAGTTTAAATATAAAAAAAAGATGAAAGTAAAATATAAATACCAAAAAGATCATAGGACTTATGTGTTTGATCAACTCTTGATGATATTTTATGATGTTGTGTTTAATAGGCATTAATGATAATTAATTGTATTATTGCTTGATATTTCATCTGATTCATAATTATCTAAGTATTTCATCGTCACATGCATTCAGTTGGGTTAGGCCTTATGTTTTCGTCTAGGTACGGGTGAAAAACAAAGTACTATTGCTTTTAACTTTAAGGATCAATTAGGGATACTTATTGCTTTTAGGTTACTAGATAAACATCTTTTAGGTTTTTTTCTTTGTGTAACACCAAATATTAAAAATTTAAGTCATATTTTTCACGTTTTATCAAGAAAATAAATTCAGGGCCACCTCTTAGAAACTTTTAGTATCTTATACTTTTACCAAATATTACACAGACAATAATGCACAGCGGAAGTAATTTTTTGTAAATGAGAATCATCTTAATAACTTAGAATAGGTTTTGAATTAATCAAATATGTAACACCCCTGTTACAACTCAATAATTTCTAAAAAAATTCATGAAATTTTTTTTACTAAAAATATAATCGCTAAAAGAAACTATCAGAGTAAAATTACATACAATATTTCTGAAATACCTCATGAATATCATTAAAATTTATAAAGTAATTTTACATTCATCCAAATAAAATAGATATTAAACATTATTAGAAAGAGAGGAAACTCCATGGCCCAAGAGCAGTTGCCTAGTGACATTATTTATTCATTGGACCACGGTATTCATACCGAGCTCCCTTTCTAGTACGTGCTATATATACTATCGAGATTCTTCGATCCTTCCCTCTGTACAATCCGTCAATTCAAACATATGAAACAAAACACAGAGAAATGAGTGAGAAACAGAATATAATATTCCCAAATGGGACTAAGAAATAAAGGGTTTTCATAAACTAGTATAATAATATCAATCACAATCACATACACAAACAGTTATGAATGTATGAATGTTATGCAATATCTTCATCATAACTTACCTATATATGCGGGCCCTTAAATTTTAATTTGCACTAGGCCAACCAGGAGTTTACACTGTTCCATAATTCCGGATAATAATAACATAAACGGCTCAACTGGCATGGAAACACTTAGAGACTAGTCAGATTGAGAAGGTTTTTAATGTGAAAGTACCCGACACTAGGGAGCTACCCCAGGTCCCCTGAAGCACCCTTTCACACCCTCTTATCCCAAGGCTCACAATTAAGCCTCCTCTAATGTATCCTCGGTTTCTATAATCCGTCCCCATACAATATCATTTTGTTTCTCTTTGATGATTCATGATGCATAAACTACTTGCGTATTTAGTTGGTTAAGGCTTTTAGAAACTCAATTATATTATCAGGGCCTACGAATCGCGACATAGTCACCCCAGTAAACTGTACTTTTTCAACTTCTTAAATACGCATATAGAATTTTAGTACAGTTCCTTTTCAAATCACAAGTCAAGTTTCAAAGCCTTAAATATATTTCACAACCCTCTTTAGAAAGTTTATAGGTCAATTCAAAATCAATTTCTAAAAACACGAATTAGGAATTATTAATCTTTAAAACCTTAGTACTTGAAAATTTTGTATAATATTTTTATACATTTAAATAATATGTATATATATGTATATATTAAAATATTAGTAAAAATTTATTTTTATAAAATAATTTCTCTTTCTTTTTCTTTCTGATAAACTAACTAAAAATCTAAATTTTAGTAAAGATATATACATATATATTAAAAGATAAAAAGAGATTTCTAAAAACTTATGTAGTTTTATTGAAATCTAAGAAATTTTTTAAAAGTAATTTGAATAAAGATGAATAAGTAAATAAAGAAGTAGGAGATAAGTAAATTCTTACTGAAGTTTAGCTTTCCGTCATGCTCGCTATATGCTCAAACTCCATAGTATATGATTATCAATCATAATCAAACATTGTCAATCACAATCAAACATCATAAAGAACAAATAAATATTAATAATCATAATCAAATCAAATAATTAAATATCAGTTATAAATATGATAATTTAAAATTCAATGATTATTTAAATTAATAAAGTTTGTTTTAAGTTCTATGGTCAATTCCTCGCACAGGTCTATGTAAATCCAAGATAGTCCAGTCCTTGCATAGGTCTAGTTCAGTCCATATAGGTCATAATAGTCTAAGTCCTTGTATAGGTTCAGTCAAGTCTATAATAGTTCAAGTCCTTGCATAGGTTCAATCCAGTCCGCATAGATCATAATAGTTCAAGTTCTTAAATATTTCAGATATTAAGTTACACAAGATGCTTAATTTAATAACAATTATTATAAATTTTAAGTTAAAAGTTATTATTTTAAAATAATAATATTGTTATGTTTAAAAGGAGTAGGGGACTCCTCCCAATATTCTTATGTATTTTTATATTATATTCTTATCTCACCCCCCTTACCTTGATTTGCTACCAAAAATGAATTCGCTCTACGCCTCCAAGTTTTAACAAAATATTAATACTAATTTATTTCAGTATGAGCATAAGATGAAAATTAAGATTGCTATCAGAATGATAAATGGTAAATACGCATAGTAATAGTAAATAGTAACAGTAAATAGTAAATCATCAATAGTAACAGTAAATAGTATTTTTTGAATAGTAATAATAAATAGTAAATCATGAATAGTAAATTTTGAATAATAGTGATAAATGGTAAATTATGAATAGTAACAGTAAATAGTAAATTTTGAATAGTAACGGTAAATAGTAAATTTTAAATAGTAACAATAAATAGTAAATTTTGAATAGTAACAGCAACTAATAAATTTTGAATAATAACGGTAAATGATAAATTTGAATAATAACAGTAAATGGTAAATTATGAATAGTGACAATAAATAGTAAATTTTGAATAGTAACAGTAAGTAGTAAAAATAAATTACCACTGTGTTATTTTTACCATAGTAACTTATTCATAATAATAATAGTATATTAATAGTTTAAGAGTGCTAAAAAGAGTAATCTAAATAATCATAAAAAAAAATATAGAAGAAAAATGTTATTACCTTACACCTCCGGCAGAATCTCTTTTCACCAAAAGAATTTACTCCCCACTAATTTCTTACGTACTATCTCTCTAGATTCTCTCCCTAATTTTTGGTGTGGAAATATTGTAAATGAGCCATCTATTTATAGAAAGAGAATTTTACTATTTAAGATTACTTAATTATTTATTTTACTATTCATGATGTAAGTATTTACCCATCAGTCACTATTCATGATGTAAGTATTCACCCACCGATCACTATTCATGATGTAAGTATTTACCCACCGATGATGTAAGCGATGATGTCGGCAGTGGCATTTTGGTTATTAGATGAAAGGTTAAGGGTATTTTTGTCATTCTCAAAAAATGAAAAAAATATAAAAATTTCAAAAAATTATAAATTATATAACAATCAAAAAGTTCTAAAGAACTATAATCAAATTCCTTTGAAATTTTATTTTAAATAAGAAATAATGTAACACCCCCTTATATACACGAGATATGTATATTCTTATTTGCTTTTAAAATATATATATATATATATATCAATTCTTATCTCGCGTATACAACGACATATATACATATGATTTCCTTTGAATATTGAAAGTAAAAAAAAACATTGTCTCTCAATATTTGTCTATAATGACAAAATAAATTTATAGAAATCATAAGTGATAAAAGATTACAGTATCAAAGTTTAACATTCACCTTGTTATAATTATCCAACTTGATATTGTAATAAGGTGAACTAAAATTAAATTATACCTCTACTACGGCTGTGATCAATCATTTCCTAGCCCTCGAACCATAGGTTTTTGGAATCCTACTCTTGCCATATCTCTTCACCCATCCGATTGAGGATAAGGCCACTTTACCCTCTTGTAATTACATTCTTTCATCCTGGACTGCTAGCTATATATCACAATATTTATTTTGGACACAGAAATTCAAACAAAAAGGAGTGAGAAACAAAATATAATATCTTATAGATAAGACATAAGCATAAGGGTTTTCACAAACTAATATAATAATATCAGTCATAGTCTCATACACAATCAATTATGAATATAGGGTTTCCATATACATAACACTTATATTTTCATTCACAACCACCCATATAGAATGTCACAATCACATGAATGTTATGACATGCTTATGCTACTATCTCATTCATTATATGCATGTGGGCCCTTAAAGTTTTAATTCTGCACTGGGCCAACCAGGAGTTTACACTCTTCCATAATTCCGGATAATAATATCATAAATGCCTTCATTGCATATGAATAACTCAACTGGTATGGAAACACTTAGAGACTAGTCAGATTGAGAAGGTTTTTATTGTGAAAGTACACGACACTAGGGAGCGACCTCAGGTTGTAACATCCTAAATTTGAAAATTTTAGAAATTAGCTCATTAAGGCTCGGTGGCTTATTCTTTTCTTGCGCGCCTTTAGCCTTTCGGGTCTAATTTTCTCAAATGATGCTTGATTGGAATGATTCCAGTCTTGTTCACTTTGTTTCAAAGAGATCTTCAATCTCTATTTCTGGGCTCTATCCTAAATTCTCAATCTGTCATGCTCAAACTCAAGGATTAAGTAAATCCATATTAGAACCATGATTATTCACGTTTTTATCTTGCACATGGTTTGTTCAGAAATTCATAACTCTCTCATATGATCTCCTTTTCTTGCAAACTTGGTGTCAAAATTATAGAAATATAAATATCTTAAGATTATGATTCAGTTGAAGTCAAATAAGCTTTTAGAAATATATCTAAAATTAAATTTGAACCACACACCTTTTTTTATATAGTTTTTGTTTGGTTAATTTTCAATTTAACGAGTTTTAGTTATTTTGAATTGATTAAATAGCTTGGTTAATTCCGAATCAGTAATAAATACACCTAACACATAAGATGGAAGTGTTACTTTGTCCGGTGGTTTTATGTTTTTTTCCTTACAGAGTAAGTCTTAAGTATATGATAATTGAAGAAGAAATTAAAAGGTCGTGTGCATTCAATCAACCTTACTTACTAAAAATTGCTTTCTTTAGAAGTATTTGAAATTTCCTTCTTATGAAATAGTTTTAAAAATCTAAGCAAGCTATTTTATTTATTGAGATGTATGCGAGTTAATAAAAAAACATATCTTCATGATTGATGATGAATGTTAGATACTTTAAGTTACATCTAAAAATAATATTTAGAATTTATTTGTGTATGGATTCTTTATATCCAATTCGTTTAGGATGAGTTTTAGGTCGATAAAATTCAAATATGTCTATCTAATTTGAAACACATTTCCTATTTTTATTTAAAAATGTTTACGATGGATATATTTTCTTTATCAACCAAAAATCAAATATAAGATACTACTCCGATTGAAAATATAAGCAAATGTACTTAATTTCACATATATTAAGAATGAACGTAGTTATTTACATTAATGCTACCATATATTTGATTTAATTTTCTAAAATACCCTTAATATCATTTATTACCTAAAGAATTAGTGGCTTTGAAAATATATATAATGAGGATATATTTGATAAACAAACATTTAATGATATTGGGAAAGTCTAATTTTGCTTATATTAAGGGACCAAAAAATTCTACTAAAATTTGCTTATATTTAGAACCAGATGTAGTATATATTAAGAAAATTGGTTAATTTGGATAAAATTATTAAATTTGTTTGACATTTTTAGTAGTTTTTTGAAGTTGTCATTAAAGTGATTATCACTCACCATTAAATTTTATCCACTTATTCTCTCTCCATTTAGGCTTTCTTCACTTAACCCAATTATTATTGGATAAATAAATAATCTAATTAGTGTATATTATTTATTATTATACTTATTCCAATAAAAGTTATACATTAATAGGTGTATTTGGTTAAAAAATGATTAATGACATTGAATTTTGAAAGAGGATCTTATATTAAGGTACAATTTTTTTTTTTGGAATTGGTATTGTATTTGGGAACAGATTTAATATTAAAAATTTAAAAGAGTGCCAATTAAATATTGAGATATACCAAATCCTAACCAACTCTTACTACAAAAATTGCATCAAGAGCCATCACCATTCGTCATCTTTTGACACCCATATTCCATTATCTAGGCGCAAACCTTAATACTAAGACTAAGGTATATAACGAAAAGCTCTTCGACATTGGAGAGTTTGTGAGAGTCGGGGCCATAAAAAAGTTTGTTCCCAATATAAGTTGCTTATTAAATACTTGACTCACTTTCAACGTCTATTTAACCCCTAATTTACTAGCATCTAGGGGAAAGATAATTATACCTTTTTGAATGGTATTGATGAGAATCTTGTTGAGCCTATACCCATTCAAGTTGAGATGTTAGATGTGGATTCACTCACCTTTAAGGTCCTACTTGCTGTTGAAGGGTCCTTAAGCTTTATTCCTATGGGGTTTGATATGACTGACATGTATAAAATTCTATTTGAGATATAGGCTGAGCAAGTTAGACAAGAGGGGTCAAATTGATAGGATGAGCTACATGGTGGATGCTATGTATAACAAACATCTCTCCCAAGGGCATCCTCCCCCCGGCCCACCCGAGTAACCATGTGAGCCCTTTCCCCTTTTCTCTTGCTTAGTTTCTATTTGTTACATCGAGGATAATGCAAAGTTTTAACTTGAGATTCTGTTGGGAAGGTCCTCACATGTTTTTTTGGCAAACTTTGCATGTGATATAGTTTAGGAACATATAGAGTCATATCTTAGAATCATAATTTTCTTTTTCTTTTTGTATGTTTCATGCATATATGTCTTTTCACGTTTTTTTTTTAATTTTCTTTTTATTCTCACGCATCTTTCATATACACTTACATAACATTGCATAACATTATATTTTTATTTTTCTAGTTTAAATATAAAAAAAGGTGAAAGTAAAATATAGATACCAAAAAGATCATAGGACTTATGTGTTTGATCAACCTCTTTTCTTAATGATATTTTGTGATGTTGTGTTTAATAGGCATCAATGATAATTAATTGTATTATTGCTTGATATTTCATCTGATTCATGGTTATCTAAGTATTTTATCGTCACGGGCATTCAATTGGGTTAGGTCTTATGTTTTCGTCTAGGTACGGGTGAAAAACAAAGTACTATTGCTTTTAACTTTAAGGGTCAATTGGGGATACTTATTGCTTTTAGGTTACTAGATAAACATCTATTAGGTTTTTTTCTTTGTGTAACACCAAGTATTAAAAATTCAAGTCAATTTTTTCATGTTTTATCAAGAAAATAAATTCAAATCAATCGGGGATACTCATTGCTTTTGGATTACTAGATAAACATCTATTCAGGGCCAGCTCTTAAAAACTCTTAGTATCTTATACTTTTACCAAATATTACATAGATAAGAATGCACAACGAAAGTATTTGTTTGTTAATGAGAATCATCTTAATAACTTAGAATAGGTTTTGAATTAATCAAATACAACAATAAAATTTATTAAAATGCAGTAACAGACCTTGGATTAAGCAAAACAACATTATATTTAATTAAAATACAGTAATAGATTTTAAAGAAACAACAACAGACCTTGAACTAAACAGAAACAACAATGTTTTTAAATTAGAAATAGCAGATTTTGGAAATAAGGAGAAATAGCAGTATATTTAATTAAAATATAGTAGTAGACTTTAGGAAACAACAATAGATTTTGCACCAAACAAAAACAATGTATTTAAATTTGATACAACATTAGACTTTTGAAAACAAGCAGAAACAACAGTATATTTGATTAAAATACAGTAACAGATTTTAGAGAAACAACAACAGACTTTGCATAAACAAAAACAACAGTGTATTTAAATTAGATGCAGCAGCAGACCTTTGAAAACAAGTAGAAACACAGTATGTTTGATTAAAATATAGTAACAGATTTTAGAGAAACAAGAACAGATTTTGCATAAATAGAAACAGTAGTGTGTTTAAATTAAATACAACAACATATTTCATTTAAAATAGCAATAGTCCTTAAACATACAGTAGAGTGCAGTGAATCAAATTATGTAGAATTTGGAGTGTTCATGTATATTTCCCAATTTCTACATTATCCATCTTGATCAATTGTTAACCAAGTGCTACCAAATAGTCCTAATTATGGACTATTTCAATTGACCAAACTAAAAAATTCTCATATTTGAGATAATTATGTAGAAAATTACATTATATAATACTTTAATTCATGTTTATAGAATCCTACATTCCAAAACCATCTAGACCTCATGGGAATTGAGTCATTTCAATTGCCACAAACCTTAAATATCAATTGCAATCTATTGGACCTATCCAGAGGTTCCTGAACCTCACTGAACTTAAATTGACTTATTCAGTTCCTTGTTATGCATAAATTCAACATAACCATTTTGCCTTTTAATAACTGATGGACATTACTACATTATTATCCATCTCACCATTACATTCATCATTAAATGAACAATCAATGCATCAATTCAGCATTATAACCTACCCATTGTTTCAATCATCAAAATATGCAATGCAAAGAAGTTCCTAGTCATAGATGTAATGCAATATCAAATCCATGGATCCATCCATGGCATCCATATCCAATCATCATCATCAACAATACATTCATCACAAAATCGTCATTCAGGTATCAAAAACTATATGGACTTCTAATGAAGCCATCAGATACCTAAGATCCACTACAAAAACATAACTATATCAAGTTATATATACATCATATGTACATCGAGTCGGCCAAGGCTTACGACATCATAACCTATATACGAATATACATTCTTGCCTCCAAATCAAGCATGGTGACTTCTCACCAGTCCTCACCTCGATCTAGATACATTGAAAATCAACAACAATTATAAGGGTAAGCATGTATATATTAAATGACAGGTATTGAACTAGATTTCAATCTCAGTATATCAACACCTACCCAGTTCTACAACATATCAATAAATGTGCAATCATCTAACTCATTATCATTTACTATCATTTAACTTTTACCACATTACCTCAATTGCATTCAAACACCATAACACATGTTCTAAGTTGTCCAATAACATTCAAAATTCAATAACTATATGTAAGTGCATATGCATACGGATCTGACTCTAATGATGGGATTACACTACAGTGTATATAGTTTAGCCACATATCATTAATTCTATTTTTACCAGTACCGAATCACTCATCCATATATAGCACTAGTCACCTCAGTGGTAGTGACAACCACAACTAGGTGTTACAAGCCGGCCTTAAATCCAATCCAAGGTAGTTGTGGATCCCGAAGGAAACCACCATAGGGTCTGTGCCTATCCAAAGTCCGCCCTCCCATCTAGGCTGGCATCATAGGCCTCCTACAATCCTGTGTGCGTCTGAAATGCAAATGTTATGCAATACAACATCAAAATCATAATAAGCCACTTGATTACCATCACCGGGGGGCTACCACTTGGTTACCATCACCAAGGTTTTCAACATATTCACAAGCATATCATACCATAATTAATATTCCATTAGTTACATCATATACCATCAAGCTACCAGAAGCTTAATTCATCATTATCAATTCATTATACATCACTATTGCAACCTTATGCAATTTCCATATATACACAAATATGAACGGAGACCATCAATTCATCAAACAATATATATTATCAAATAAGGTATAATGCTAATCAAGGAATCACTCAACAACATCAAATCACATGAAATATATTCTTCCAAACAAATATAACAATGCAAATATACCTCTATCCTTCCATAAACTATACATTTAAGATATAATACTTCCCCTACTTGGATTCCTACACTCGAAGAGTTCCAAAACGATATCTAAATGCTTTCGATCACTTTCCGCTTACTAGTTTACTAGTCCAATAATTTCTAAATTACCAATAATGCATTTTAATACCACAAATGCTACTAAATTCATATTTTGGAGCTAGAACCACCAATCCACAATTATTTCAATAAGTTACAACTCACCGTCAAGCACTGACGTTATCCCAATGCTTAGTTCTAAAATCCCCGACATTGATCCTTATTCGAAACGCCTCCAAAATGGTTCCTAAATTATATTTAACTTAATCAAAACTCAATTTCTACAGAATAAAGCCAAGACCAACCAATGGGTATCACATTTACTCACTTGGAATGAAGAAAATCAAAACCCTAATAAAGACCAATGTTTCCATACACATAAATGATCCCTGAATGCTTCTAATTTCATAAAAGTGAAGAAATCAAGAAATGGGAAGATGAGAGAAACAAAAGCCAAGAGTGGGTCATGGTCTCATACCTTAGAAATCAAGAAATCAAGAGCTCTCTACACCTTGCTATGGTTGCCGTGAGAGAGAAAAAAGATAAAGAAGTGCCAAACACACGTTAGCTTGAAGAAATTAGGGGAAGAGGTGGTAGATTGAGGGAGATGAAGCTTGTGGGATAAAAGGAAACAAAATGACTGAGTTTTCCCCTATTTTACATGCAATCTATGGGAGAGTGAGAGAAAGCTGAGAGTTAACTTTTGTAATTTAGAATTTAGGGGTATAAAGGTCATTTCACAGGCTTAAACCAATTAATTAAAAAATGCCTATTTAAATTATTGATTAACCTAAAATTAACCAATAGTAAAACTGGGATGTTACACTTTACATATAAAAAGAGAGAAAAATATATGAATAGAAAAGTACCTTTTAACTTTATTATCTTTTCCACCCTGAGATGATTAACACCCATTTAAAACCCCAGTTATTATGTTATTTAGCATCAAAAGCGTACCCTTTGAGACTTATAGGTTACTAAGGCAAAAGGTGCTCCTTTGAGACCTAAAGTGACAATGTGCAAAACGCTTGAGTGGAAAGTCATGCTAGTTAGTATGTGCCTTCCGATAAGAAGTTAAGAAAAGTTGCTCTAGGATAGAGGATTAACTTCCTTGCTTAGCTAGGATGTAGAGTCTAGTCCCAACCCCTTTAGTGCACTTGGGGAATGTTTTTGTAGCCTTGTTTTCTTTAAAAATGTATTGGGTTGGTGTTCTCTTCATAGTGCCTGTTAATTAAATCTTTTGATGTTTTTGCTTTAGGGTATATTCAAGTACAAGTTCTATTTTTGTTAATTTATTTCTTTCTTAATTTTTATAATTTGCATAGTGCATTTTATAACATCGTAGTTATTAAAATTAATTATCTATGTTGTATAGAATTAATAAGTAAATTATTAAGAATTAAGTTAAATTAATTAGGGCATTTTAATTGGTGATAAGATTAGAGTAATTAATTTTTGGTGATTAATTAAGAAATTGAAGTTGAAATAAGTTATGATGGTAAATATTAGTTACCATGGGGTAAAAGTAAAATATATTACTTAGATTAAATAAAAGAAAAGAGAAATAAAATTGTAAAAGAAAAGAAAATAAAAAGAAAATGAAATTTCCCTTATGTATAAAACATTCCCTTCTCCTATTTTCGTCATTTTCTCACATGAGAAAAGGCAACAGAAACTTCTATTTCTCTCGTCGATGGCCGCACCATTGAAGGTCAAAATTGAACCTTGATTTCTCGCCAGAAGTTGAAATTGATCGTATTTTTGGAGTTGTAGTGCTCAGGTGAGTCAATTGGTAGTTTCAATTTATGTTTTCATGCTCTCTTTCTCAAAATTAGAAATGGGGGTTCTGTAGGGGGGTCGATTTTCATGGTTTCTTGCACTTTAAAGCTTGAAAATGGAACTTGGAATGGTGGGTGTTGCTAAACAATGAATGGGTTTTGTTTCGGTGTTGCTAGGTGGCGGAGCGAATGTCGAAAAGTCGTTAGGTGAAGTGAAACTTGGAAACAACCATTGAAAATGAAAAAGGTAAGCGTCGGGAACCTTTAAAATAAAATTTAAGTTGTTTTGGTGGATCAAATTGTGGTGTAAGGAATTAGAATGTTGAACCACTTTTGTAAGCCCTTGATTTTAAATTCTTGAAGTGCTTGGTGTTGTGAAGAAAATCCCGAAAGTGCAAAAGTGAGGTAAAGGTGTGTACTGTGACATCCGAAACCCAAATTGCAAATTCCAATTAATTAATCTTAAATTTTTGTAATAAATTTTTCACGTTTAAAGAATCATTTTGAAATTTGTAATTTAAATTCTGTGGTTACGTAAAAATTGATAAATGTGTAATATTATCATGCGTACTAGTCGTGAACGAATAAAACATAATACATTTATATAGCGGAAATGATATATATGATTGCAGTACAAGGTATATAATATTATTACAACACATTAAAAGTCAAAGAAATTAATAACTAAGTAAATAGGTAATAAGTTATTTGATTAACTTTTACCTAAGGTATAAAGTTAAAATTATTTACCATGGTAAAAGATTAAATTGAAGATGTTGTCCCAACCAAAATTTATGTAGAAATTTGAGATAAAATGGATAATATCATTGATGGTCTAAATCAAAATGATTATACATGAGAATGAAATTTTTGGGATGCTACAATTCTCCCACCCTAATAAAAATTTCGTCCTCGAAATTTAATACAACGCATCCCTCAGTGGAACAATTCTGGGTATTACGTCCTTATAGCATCTTCACGCTCCCAAGTTAAAGTTACATCCTTACTTCTCAGGCGTTTAATCGACCTTTCTATAATCTGTGTAAGTTCTACAAGAATGGTCAAATTCTCTCTGGCTTTAACATCATCAGTAGCAATCACATGACCAGAATCCAGTACATACTTCCTCAATTGTGATACATGGAATACATTATGTAAATTTACGAGATGAGGAGGAAGTGCAATCTGATAGGCCACCGGGCCAATCCTCTTTAGAATTTCATATGGTCCAATGAACCTTGGGCTCAACTTTTTACTTTTCAATGCTCGACCAATGCCCTTGTGAGGCAAAACCTTCAAAAACATATGATCACCAACTTGGAACTCAAGTGGTTTTCTCCTTTTATCGTAATAGTGCTTTTGTCTATCTTAGGATACCTTCATTTTCTCTCTGATTATTTCTATTTGTTCAGTAGTCTATTGCATAATTTCAGGCCCTAACGCTAGACTTTCACTAGTTTCTAACCAATAAAGGGGTGTTCAACACTTTCTGCCATATAATGCTTCAAATGGAGCCATACCAATACTGCTATGGTAGCTATTGTTATACGTGAATTCAATTAGTGGAAGAAACTACTTCTAACTACCACCATGCTCAAGCATAAAAGATCACAGTAAGTCTTCTAAACTTTGTATGGTACGTTCTAACTGTCCATCCGTTTGAGGATGATAAACTGAACTTAATCGAAGTCTTGAACCCAACTCCTGATGCAAGCTTCCCCAGAATCGGGAAGTGAACCTCGGATCTCTATCTGACACAATACTGGATGGTACACCATGTAGTCTTACGATCTCTTTCACATATAATTGTGCCAACCTTTATAGAGAATTCTTCATATTCATTGGGAGGAAGTGAACAGACTTAGTCAATCTATCTACAATAACCCAGATTGCATCATTGCCTGAACGTGTTCTTGGCAATCCTAACATAAAGTCCATCGTAATATCATCCCATTTCCAGATAGGAATCTCCAATGGTTGTAGTTCACCAGATGGCTTCTGGTGTTCCACCTTGGCTTTTTGACATACCAGTTATGAAGACACATATTCAGCTATTTCTTTCTTCATCCTTGGCCACCAAAACTTTTCTTCAGGTCTTGATACATCTTGGTTGATCCAGGATGAATACTCAACATACTGTTATGTACTTCTTCTAGGATTGTCCTTCTTAGATCAACATCATCTGGTACACAAATTCTGCTTCTAATCCTCTAAATTCCATCTGATCCTTCTTGTAATCCCACAAGCCTCTCTCAATTCTTGTAATTGCAAGTCTTTTTTCTGCCTCTCACCTATCAGCTTTAGAAAATCATTGGTGATCTTCAAAGTTTCCAAGGTTATACTTCTTAAAGATTTTATCTCTACACCCAAGTTCATATCTTTGAACTGTTCCATCATTTCCATCTATTTTACCATTAAAGATGCCATATGAATGAATTTCCTGCTAAGTGCATCTGCTACCACATTTGCTTTTCCTGGATGGTACTTCAAATCAAAATCATAATCTTTAAAAAATTCCATCCACCTTCGCTGTCTCATGTTCAATTTTTTCTGATCGAACAAATACTTTAAGCTTTTATGGTCACTGAACACCTCAAACTTGACTATATACAAATGGTGTCTCCAGATTTTCAAAGCGAATACCACCGCTGCCAATTCTAGATCATGCGTCGGATACTTCATTTCATATGACCTCAGCTGACTAAAAGCATAGGCAATAACCTTCTGTTGCTGCATCAAAACACAACCCAAACCCATCTTAGAAGCATCACAATAAACCACAAAGTCTTCTTGTGGATTAGGTAAAGTTAAGACTGGAGCAGATGTAAGCTTCGATTTTAGTTCCTGAAAACGTTTCTCACATTCTGGCGTCCAAGCAAAAGGTTGATTCTTCCGGGTCAGACGAGTCATGGATAGGCAATTCGAGAAAACCCCTTGATAAATCTCCGGTAATAACCAGCTAATCCTAGGAAGCTTCGTATCTCAGTAACTAAATTAGGTCTGTCCCAGTTTGTTATAGCTTCTATTTTGGAAGGATCCACAGACACTCCTTCGCTTGAGATCACATGGCCTAGGAACTTTACCTCTTTCAACTAGAACTCACATTTAGATAACATAGCATATAACCGCTTCTCTTTCAGAATCTGTAATACCACTCGAAGATGCTTTTTATGCTCCTCCCAAGTTTTAGAATAAATCAGAATGTCATCAATAAAGATAATAACAAATTGATCCAAGTATGGATGAAACACTTGATTCATGTAATCCATGAATACAACTGAGGCATTGGTCACTTTGAAAGGCATCACAAGATACTTGATCCGGTCTGGATACAGGCCCCAAGGTTATCCGGTCTGGATACCGGTTCTAGGGACAAAAGACTGACTCAGCCTTCCTAGAAGTCAACTGGTATCCCAGGATAATGATCCAGTTGGTAAACAAGTTGATCTGGTCTCACCTAAAGTGAAGTCATTACAGCCACCCTAGTGTTTAGCCGGTGTCAAGAATACCAATCTGGCCTGCAGCACACTTGGCAAACCTCTTTTACACCGGGTGGCTTATTTGCTCTCCTACACTGGGTGGCTGATCCATTCTCTAATTGACTGCCCCAGTGTCATAACGAGGAAGGTACTCTGCACAGCGGAATATGTCCCTTTTATTCACCGACAGGAGTGGGTACGATCACCAGCGGAATTTACGGAAAAGGTGATTATCCTCAATCCATGTGACAGAAAAGTACACTGATAATTCACCTACTCTCCTGACACACTCGGAATGTTGGCCCACTCGGATTAACTCTCTATACACATTATCAGAACGAGTGGGCCCACTAACACTCAACGATTCATCTTCCACGCTCATCTATAAATAACTTGTTGTAATACATGTTCCAGGTTACGTTGTCCTTGCTCACTCTCTTGCTATTATACTGTTTGAGTATTAACAGAGTTCACTTACACTCTTCTAACTTGAGCGTCAGAGACTCTTTGCAGGTGACACCATTTGTCGCCCACACCAACGCGAGAGGTCGGTGTGAAGGATCTCCAGGACAACAAGACCGACCTCCTCACGCTGAGAGGCTGGATCAGAGAGACCGGATACACTCAGCCAGTCTTCTATCTCATTCAATCTTCAACTCTTGAGGCTATCCCGACACCGGATCCTAGACCCCGGTTGGGGACAGATCATTGGCACGCCAGTGGGACTCGGTAGAGTTATTCCCACTTTCTGTAGAAGTTAGTAGTCGGCCATGGAAGGAGATGGACGCGACTTTGTGGATGGTCGTAGAAGATGTGACCCATCAACAAGCTGAGGGGGATTCGTCTTTGAATCACGAGCAACCCACTCAAGGAGAATGGTACCAGTGGCAACCCCTGATCCTCGAGATGAGATTATCAAGCAACTCAGGGATGAGTTGATGGAGTTGCGAAGGGAGAAAGGAAGAACTGGGGACAGAGTGATGTCTCAGGCGGAGGATACTCGCCATGCATCTGTGAGAGAAAGATCTACAACCCTCCAGTACTCTAAGATCCATACCTTTGAGAGGAGAAAACAAACTCAAGATTCTGGGGACAGGATCGGTGCAAGGAAGAGGGGGCAGACAGTGATGGCTTCTGGGGCATACCGACTCAACGTCCCTTTCTCAAGGAGGCTCATGAGTATACTCATCCCCAAGCACCTGCAAACGACCCAGCCACTTTCCATCGAAAAGTATAATGGAGAAACGGATCCCATTAAGCACCTTGATGCTTACATGTATGAGGCCATGTACTTGGGAGCTGATGAAGATGTGATGTGTAGGATGTTCACAAGAACCTTAACAGAGGAAGTTCTCGGTTGGTTCAAAGGTTTACCCTCGGAGTCAATAGATTCTTGGGAGGAAATGGCGACTTCATTCGAGAGCCATTTCATCATCTCTAGGGACATCCCAAGGACTTCCCATACCTTGGCTCAGATAAGGCAAGGGGAAAGTGAAACTCTCAAAGAGTTTTTGAAGAGATTTTACAAAGAAGCTGCTTTGGTGCCTAACCTCACAGAGGCTATTTAGCTTCACATCATAGTCGAAGCCTTATAGCCTGGATCCGCCTTTGGTTTGTCTTTGGAAAAGATCCCTCCGACGACGTTGGATGAGTTTCGAAGAAAAGCTTCGAAATAGGTGGGCATAGAAATGCATTTGGAGGCAACAGTGGCCAAAAGGAAATCTCCAATGCCATATCAACAACGGAGAGATAGATCAGAACGCATGGAGAGACCGGCCCGAGATAGCGTCTTCGACAATCCTGTGCCTCCGAGTCAGGAAGAACGGATACATATATTTGGCAATTATGCTCTGTTAAACTCTAAGCGATCTTAGATTCTGAGGGAGATCGGATAGCCAACGCTTACTTCATACGGGGTCAGGATGCCGCCCCAGCTTCGCAAACATGGCGATCCTCAAAAATACTGCGAGTTTCATGAGCAAGAGGGCCACTCAACAGATGAGTCTCAGACTCTGAAGAATACTATCGAGATCCTGATCCGAGAGGGTAAACTCAAATAGTATCTTTTCAAAGAAGCTACTTCGGGAAAGCCAAAGGGAGTCCGGATTGGCGAGCAGGAACAGCAAAATGTTATGTCCCAACAACATCAGGGCCCCCGAGAGGTCATTGATTAGGGATTAGGCCATCAAAATTAAGAGCGCCTTCTGTTGTTACAGCTAGTCAGTAAGACAGTGTGCATTCTTTTTCCTTACTTGGTTTTTCTGATCGATTTTACCAAGAAGGTTTAGTGAGGCATAACCCTGACTCAGTTCTCTGTCTTTCTTTTGTATTGTAATTTATGATTAATGAGATATTCTCTGTGTTCACCTATTACCTTTATGATGTTATTCAATGCACAACTGCGTTATGACAAAAGATACTTTCAGGACGGATGATCCTAACAATGTATCTGTTGTTAGCGATGAACCTCTTCGAAGGAACAAAGGGGTAAACACCGATTGAAGGCTCGGATTGTAGGATTAAACCGAACTCCGAGTATGACTAGTAGGTTTCGCCGAACGTCGGTGAAGAACGGTGAATGGGTAAAATCCAACACAGATTGAAGGCCCAGATTGTAGGATTAAACCGAACTCTGGGTACGGTTAGTAAGTTTGGCTGAACACCGGTGAAGGCTCGGATTGTAGGATTGAACCGAACTCCGGGTACGATTAGTAGGTTTGGCTGAACGTCGGTGAAGGCCCAGATTGTAGGATTAAACCAAACTCTGGGTACGGTTAGTAAGTTTGGCTGAACACCGGTGAAGGCTCGGATTGTAGGATTGAACCGAACTCCGGGTACGACTAGTAGGTTTGGCCGAACGTCGGTGAAGGCCCAGATTGTAGGATTAAACCGAACTCTGGGTACGGTTAGTAAGTTTGGTTGAACACCGGTGAAGGCTCGGATTGTAGGATTGAACCGAACTCCGAGTACGACTAGTAGGTTTGGCCGAACATTGGTGAAGGCCGGTGAATGGGTAAAATCCAACACCGATTGAAGATACGGCTAGTAGGATAAAACCAAACGCCATTGAAGACCTGGGTTGTAGGATTGAACCAAACCTCAGGAAATGGGTTGTAGGATTGCACCGAACCCCATTCGAAGGCCGGTGAATAGGTAAAATCCAACACCGACAGAAGAAAAATGGTGAATGGGTAAAATCCAACACCGACTGAAGGCTCGGATGGTAGGATTAAACCGAACCCCGAGTACGACTTCTAAACTTGGCCGGTTGCTATTAAAGAATCAATCGGTATCGAATTCACTCGAAAATATTTTCCCTTGGAATTCCTTTCTCGGAAACACTCCAAATTCGATGTTGGACTCTTAAATTCTTCAGTCGGCAATATCTCACTGAAGTCCGACTCATGAATTCTTTAAGTCAAGAATATCTCATTTCGAAGTTTCAACCAAGAATTATTTACTCGGGAAATCCCCTACCCGAAACATTCTTATTCGAAGTCAAAGTCTCTGTCTAGAAGTGTTTCACCTGAAAAATGCTCCACTCGGTGCCATACTACCTGGGAATCAGAGATATCTCACTCGGTAGTTATCTCACTCAGAAATGTCACACTCGGGGACACCTTCTCAGGAGAGTTGCACTCAGAAATCCCCAACCTGAATGAAGACTCGAATTGTAGGATTAAACCGAACTCTGAGTGTGGTTGGAGCAATTAAACCGAGCGCCGTTGAAGTACCAGTCGGAAATCCCCCACTCGGGAACGGTCACTCGGAAAGCTTCCTCCCGGAAGAATAAATCTGAGAGTTTCCACTCGGAGGTATCACTCAGAACTTCCCAGGAAGCACGGCCAGAACCAATTTCACTCAGAGTGAATCACTCAGACTCAAGTGTTCACTCTGAATCGGACACTCAGAATCAAATGTTCAACTTGGAGTTGTTCATTCAAAGTCAAACCTCCACTCAGAATCGTTCACTCCAATGTTTGACGATTAACGAGTAGTACTAAGGTAAAAACATAACGTGTATTTTTGCAGGTTACACGCACCAGCATCCAGACCTCTTGCTGGTTGTGTAGCTTATATGAGAAACTTACAGTCCCTCACACAAGCTAGGGGACAAATGATCTGGTCTGCATACAGGCCCCAAGGTTATTCGGTCTGGATACCGGTTCTAGGGACAAAAGGCCGACTCAGCCTTCCTAGAAGTCAACCGGTATCCCAGGATAATGATCCAGTTGGTAAACAAGGTGATCCGGTCTCACCTAAAGTGAAGTCATTACAGCCACCCTAGTGTTCAGCCAGTGTCAAGAATACCAATCCAGCCTACAGTACACTTGGCAAACCTCTCTTACACCGGGTGGCTTATCCCCTCTCCTACACTGGGTGGCTGATCCATTCTCTAATCGACTGCCCCAGTGTTATAACGAGGAAGGTACTCTGCACATTAGAATATGTCCCTTTCATTCACCGATAAGAGTGGGTACGATCACCAGCAGAATTTACGGAAAATGTGATTATCCTCCATCCATGTGACAGAAAAGTACACTGATAATTCACCTACTCTCCTGACACACTCGGAATGCTGGCCCACTCAGATTAACTCTCTATACATGTTATCAGAACCAGTGGGCCCACTAACACTCAATGATTCATCTTCCACACTCATCTATAAATAACTTGTTGTAATACATGTTCCAGGTTACATCAGTGAGCCCACTAACACTCAATGATTCATCTTCCACGCTCATCTATAAATAACTTGTTGCAATACATGTTCCAGGTTACGTTGTCCTTGCTCACTCTCTTGCTATTATACTGTTTGAGTATTAACAGAGTTCACTTACACTCTTCTAACTTGAGCATCGGAGAATCTTCACAGGTGACACCACCTGTCGCCCACACCAACGCGAGAGGTCGGTGTGAAGGATCTCCAGGACAACAAGACCGACCTCCTCACGCTGAGAGGCCGGATCAGAGAAACCGGATACACTCAGCCGGTCTTCTATCTTATTCAATCTTCAACTCTTGAGGCTATCCCGACACCGGATCCTAGACCCCAGTCAGGGACAGATCAATACTCATAATGACCATAGCGTGTTCTAAAGGCTGTCTTTAGAATATCCTCAGACTTGACATGAATTTGACGATAACCCGATCATAGGTCAATCTTGGAAAATACTGTAGCACCTCTCAATTGGTCTATTAGATCATCAATTCTGGGCAAAGGATATTTATTCTTCACTGTCAATTTATTCAATTGATGATAATCTACACATAATCTCATGCTTCCATATTTCTTCTTAACGAGCAATACCGACGCTCCCCATGGCAATTCACTGGGCCTGATGAAATACTTCTCCAACAACTCTTTAATTTACTTTTTCAGTTCTGCTAGTTCAGCAGGTGACATACGATATGGAGCCTTAGACACTGGTTCTGCTCCTGGAATTAAGTCAATTGAGAATTCTATTTCATGTTCTAGTTTTTTAGAAATATTTCAGGGAATTCAGAGACAACTGGCATCTCAATTGTTTCAGATTCACCATCTCCTTTGGAAAGAGCAAACAAGGCAAACAATTGAATTTTTCCTTTTAAAGCAAAGATCTTGTGATTGTCAGAAATAGTGTTTCCTTCTGATGGAAACATCACGGTCTTGTTATAACATTCCACCAAGACTCAATTCGCCGATAACCAGTTCATCCCTAGAATTACTTCCAGATCCTTCAAAGGCAAACAAACAAGATTGACAAGAAAGTTTCTACCTTCTACGAGCATAGAACAATTGTTACACACCTTAGTAGTCCTAAGTTGTGTACCGATGGGAGTGGAAACAATTAGGTCATATATCATAGACTTTACAGGTAATTGAAGACATCTAACACACTCCTCGAAAATAAAAGAATGTGTAGCACCAGAATTAAACAATACAGATAAAATGGTACCATTGATCTCAAACTTACTTTGCATAAGGTCGTCTGCTTGGTCTGCCTCTAAACCGCTGATGGAAAAGACTCTTCCTGTTGCTGGTTATAATCTCTTATCTGCTGACTCCCTATTCTATCTTAGAGGTTGAACAGCACACGTATTTCCTCCACGGCCTCCCTGATAACTAGAACCTCTTTAATTATTCATGGTGTTATTGTTGTTGTTGATTTGACGGTTCTGTGGACAATTTAGGCCGATGTGACCTTTCTGATTATATCGAAAGCAAGTGACATCTTCTAGGTGTTTGTTGCATTCACGTATATGGTGATTACCTCTGCATTTATGACACTTTAGATTCACATGATTGTTACGTGTCTCAGAAGATGATGATGATCCTTCCTTGAAACGATTTGGATAGAACAATCCTTTCCTTTTGAAGGTAACTGGTTGAAGTCTCAGTTGTCTATTGATCTTCTCTTAAGCCAATCTGGCTTGATGGTTTTCTTCAAAAATTTGGCATTTATTGATCAAGATTGAGAATCTCTGAATTTCTTGATAACAGATAGCCTCTTTGATTTCAGGATTCAAACCATTCTCGAACTTGACGCACTTTAAGGCTTCAGCACCTGCCTGTTGGAACGGAGGGTAAAAGAGGGATAATTCTTCAAATTTAGCAGCATATTCATCAACAGACATTGAGCCTTATTTCAGCTCCACGAATTCTAGCTCTTTTCGGCTCTTCACACTTGCTAGAAAATATTTCTCCAGAAAACAGTCTCTGAAGTTAGCCCAGTCCAATGGTCTGTCGGTCTTAGTCATACAAATCCTGGCATGGATCCACCAGTTCTCTACTTCCTCAATCATCATGTAGGTGGCATACTCCACCTTTTCGAATTCTGTACAGGGTAAAGATCGGAAGATGCATTTTATTTCCTTAATGCATAGGTATGCTACCTCTGGATTATAGCCTCCTTTAAACTGTGATGGCTTCCTTTTCAAGAAGTGATCCAATCCGTGAAGTCCTCCAGTATCTCTTGGTTGATTTTGCCTCTCTCCAAGACCTCAGCTAAGTGGTTGAAAGTGGCTGTCATGGCGTCGTTATTGTTTCTTGCCATCCTATATTCGTAGTTTGATTTATACTAATTCTAAGGGAAAGTATATCGTGTACAATTACAAGATTATAACATAACTATAAGTATTTTACAATTTATCAATTAGGCAACAAGTCATATAGTACATACTTAACATATTATCAAGCAAGTAATCAAACAATTCACGTAGTATATCAAAGAAACAATACATGTCATAGCAATTGGCCCTGAATTTTTGAAAATGCTCTGATACCACTTCAGTTGTGACACCCGAAACCCAAATTACAAATTCCAATTAATTAATCTAAATTTTTGTAATAAATTTTTCACGTTTAAAGAATCATTTTAAAATTCGTAATTTAAATTTTGAGGTCACGCAAAAATTGATAAATGTGGAATATTATCATGCATACTAGTCGTGAACGAATAAAACATAATACATTTAATAGCGGAAACGATAGATATGATTGTAGTATGAGGTATATAATATTATTACAACACATTAAAAGTCAAAGAAATTAATAACTAAGTAAATAGGTAATAAGTTATTTGATTAACTTTTACCTAAGGTATAAAGTTAAAATTATTTACCATGGTAAAAGATTAAATTGAAGATATTGTCCCAACCAAAATTTATGTAAAAAGTTGAGATAAAATGGATAATATTATTGATAGTCTAAATCAAAATGATTATACATGAGAATAAAATTTTTGGGATATTACATATACTTAGTGTATGAATTAATGAAAATAACGTTAATGGTAATTTTGATGTGTGGGAAAAGGGTAGGATAGACATTTGAATAACTGTTCACATGACATTTTATCATAATTACTCAATATACTCATTAAAAATCATTTCACATCAAATATCATATAGATATAAAACCTGCCCCATTAATATATATATATATATATATATATATATTAAATATGTGGCTTAATTCCATTTCATAACCATTTTTAATTTTTGGATATAACCACTATATAAATTATCCATCATTGTCATCGACAACATATCATCATGCATTAGAACATATTCGGCTATACCTATGAACCACAGTAGCAACAATGATGCATCAGTTATTACTCCTAAAACTCATTAGACATCACAACAATCATCATCATCAATGGAGGTTCATCATAGAATATAAATTATATCCATACACATTAAACATCATGGCATCTTACTTGGCATTGATCTCCTCCTAGCCTCATCTAGTGCTCATCTTTGTGGTACATCAATTTCCTATCACGATTCACTTTAAACCACGGTAAAGGGGTGGGTGACCAAAATTTCAGATTCATGCAGAAAAATATACTACTAGGAAAAACATAATCTAGCTATCTTTCTAATTAAATGTTATCTTGTTAATCATGGCCATCATTCACAAGCTTATATTTAACTTACTTCCATCACTTGAAATTAACTAAAGCATTTCACCTTTCCATTCTTTATTAATACAAATTTTCATACCATTACTAGGCTTCATGCATCATTCTCATTAATATCATTCTCACCATAAGTCAACATCAATGCAGATTCAAATTTCAGTCATCACTTTTAATTTCAATCACCACATCAATTCATGGTCATAAAATACACAATTGACTCTCAATCAATATAAATAAGACTCCTTAGTATTCGGGTACTAAAATGGATCAGCCGTTAGCAAGGGGTCTTACCCGACCACCCATGAACCTTACCAGGTCCACCATGCCTTACCTGGCTCCCCACCTTACCATTGGGTTCTACCTGACCTTTAGGTAGCTTAATTGGGCCACACTCAACCATTGGAGCCAAAACAAGGGGTAAATTATATCGACCAACCATCCACACCACACAATCATGTATATATAACAAATATATCTCAACATCATTTTAATTGATCCTCAATACACTGTTCCAACTCTATGACCTTCACCCTGGGACCATAACTAAGTGACTAAGACATATTATTCACTTTTATCTCAGGTTAATTCATCAATGCACACTAACATGCCATCAATTCATAACAATTCATTGTCTCATTCTCACACTTTAACATATAATATCATATTTCACTTCATGATTTCTTTAAGTACATGTATATATATAATTTATTCTTTCAACATCTCTTTACCCATCCATACCTATATTCACACTCAATCTTTAACATCTTCATAAGTAATTTATTTTACATCAACTTAATGTCTACGAATACATAGCTTTATAATTCATCACAAGTTCAACAGAATCTTACATCAACATAATCAATTAATTATATATCAATATGTCACTTCACTTCACATTCTCAATTTCTCGATTTTCATGATAGACTCCTTTAATTCCACATTGCTTATAACTTATCATTATTATACCTTAACCATTTAATTTCTTATTTTACATTATAATGCTATCAAATACTTATATATGAAATTATTGTTCATTCTCGCACCTCTTCTTTCTCAAACTCATATATATATATATATATATATATATATATATATATAGTCATGTTCTAAATCTTTATATTTTCATAATTAATTTAGTTCTTCCTTAGTTTTTTATCAATTTGCGCACAATCATCATAATTAATTGAATTAGCCAATGGTAGCCCTAGTCTACCCTTTTCCTACACACTGAATAGCATACATAAACTTTCTATATTAATCTCAAACTGGTACACCCTCATTACCTTGATTCAAAGCTTTCAACCCTTGTTCTCTACGTCGGGTACACCTAATATCTATAATTTAAGGAAATTATGAAGTAAGTTAGCATTTCGGCCTCCGAAATTAAAACTCATTTTACTAAAACCATACCAAAAACACTTTTAAGTGTTCTGAAGCTTACCTTGGTTAATTGCACTCTTGGTTCCGCTTTCCTTTTTGGCCAACGCCTCGTTGACCTCGTAACCTATGGGTGCCGAAATGAAAACCCGTCAACGAATTCTCAATACCCATCGTTCCAAAGTTCACTTACAAGATCAAAATGCAAAGAAAATGAAACCCTCCTCCATTATGGGTGAAATTCGGTTTAGAGAAGAAGTTGCTTATACTAGAAATTGGAGTTACCAAAATGCTTATCTAGTTCCCATGAGTCTGAATATACGGTCAATTTCAAGTTCTGTTCCGAAGTCTGACTTCAATTAAACTCTTGAAGCTTCATGACCATGAAAGGAATAATGGGATGACTTCTGTTACTTTTATTTCGCATGAAAAGAGAAGGAGAAGGGAATTAAAATTTTTAGTCTTGGGGGAAATATCGCTATTTCACCATTTTCTTTTCTATTTTCTTTTATTTTATTATTTCATGTTTATTTTCTTTTATTCCTTTTAAATAAAATTTACCTTAAATAATTAGTTATTTTACTTTCACTACATGGTAATTAATATTTTACTATCATAATTTAATTTAAATCTAATTTTATAATTAATCACCTTTAATTTATTATTCAAATTTCACAGCCACTTAAAATTTTCCAATTAATTTAATTTAATGCTCAATAATATTTAAATAATTCATTAATTAACCTTATAGGCATGGATAATTAATTTAGTAACACAGATGTTACAATTATACCATCATATAATTCATAATTACCGCCATTCAATACTACATTAGCATTCCATTCTAATTATTATCAACATTCCTAATATCATCATTAACATCCACATATAATTGGCTCAATGCCCTTTATTCACAATATGCACATATATACACATATACTACACTATCACGATCACCTTCCCATAATCATAATATCAATCAAATGGCTCAATGCCATTCCACAATTCCTGATCATTAACTACTTTACTCATCATCAACAATATTAAATTAATCATTTCAAATATACTCAATCTTAATCATCAACTAGGTAATCAAAAGATGCCTCACTGATCTATCACACTTCTCCACAGATATCAAGATGATCATATTCATCAACCATATAATCAAAATGCAAGTTTTACATATATTTACACCAACTAACATTGTAACATTAAATTCTCAAAACATATTGTTAGAACCAAGAAAATATTTGATCACTCTTGTTATTTGTTGATAACCAACATCAAGCATCTTAATTAATCAAGTTATAAGTTATTAAATATTTGATAAAGATCACTCGAGTGTTTCAGGATAAAAAGCACAGGTTATAAATCAAAAGGGAGCTCACATTCAAGAAGTCTAGTAAAACAAAACTATGAAGATGTTTGTTATCACTTGATGTGGATATTTAAGTGATTCAGGCATAAGCTACAAAAGAAAAGAGGAAGCCTATGCATAGAAAGCTCACACATCAAAAGTCTGGAAGATTTAATCATAACATGAACTCCTTAATCCAAGACAAAAAGAAGAATCAAAAGTCTGGTAACTCACTTCAGAAGAAACTCTCTTGCATCAAGAATAACTTACCAGACTCAGACTCAAACAGTATCACTTGAAGCTTCAGAAAACATGAAAGCATTAGACCTTGTCATCTTCCTTCAAACCTTTAGAACTGGTCTGATACATGAAACATCAATAGTCACAAGTCATCTCAATCAAAAGCTTATTGGAAAGATTCATAAAAAGGGAGATTGACTAAATAAGCTTTCCTTCTTAGTGAAACTAGTGCTACATCTACTCCACCTATGACTACACAAATCCTGAAAGCTTCTGCATCTATATTACTAATGCAGAACGTCTCTCTCTCTCTGACAACAAAAGTCCTTACCCTTTGGGTAACTCCATCAAGAAAGACTTTTGTCTCTTATACAACAACTCTCTCAACGACTATAAAATTAACAAGCCTTCTCCTGAGCTCAACAAGATGAGTCTATATATAAACAAAATCGATCTCCTTTTCATATGTAGAAAGGTCTATGAAAAATACATAAGAAAAATATTAGGAGAGAAAAATCTATCACCGAGAGTTAAGGTTAAAAAGAAATACTAGAGAGCAAAAACGAAAAAGGGAGAGAGTCTGTGAAAATAAGAAGATGAGTTAGAATACACCATAAAAGTGTAATGGAAGAAGAATAAAAATGATGAACGAGCATCAGATGTTCATGCACTCAAACTCATATAAAATAAAGAAATAACAGTTTACTCAATAACGAGTAACCCTACCTGGAAGATCTGCCATGAAGATAAAGAAAGCTCGCTATGTGCAATCTTCTCTCCACTCAGATGCCATAGTAACTTGGGATATGCCTTTGTGTATTTAATGACTTAATATCCCAAGTCAAGCTTTTTGGCTCAGTATATTTTCCAATCATCTTTCACTATTTGAATGTACTGAGCCCCCTATGAGAAGTAAGCCCCCTCTTTCTTTACAAACCCATTTTTATGGTTTGTTACTTAGCTTTACTAAGTCAAAGGGCTTATTATTTTAAGTTAATATTTCCATTCCTCTGATAGTACAGGTTTGGTGGGTTGCCAGACTCTGTTAGTGTGGGAAATGAGACACCCCAAAAATCAGGGTAAATTTTTCACGATTTTAATGTAATTAATTCATGACATCTGTAAGTGATAAAGATGAACATTTAATTCCCTGAACCTATCAGAGACCTGTCTCATATGTGAAGATATGAGAAGGTAGACTGAGAGGATCAACCTTAAAAGGCATTCCTCAATTAAGACAACGGAAGAAAAATTGAGTATATTAATAATATATGAATGAGTTTAAGAAACCGACCATTTTGGGGTTAATGAGTTCAGTTTTATGTCCCATAGTGTTTACAATTTATTATGGAATAAAGTCTCTGTGTGGAAGAGAAGAAGAAATTAATAAATAACGCGAACAGGACCATCAGAGTTCCCTTCGCTCAAGCGGACCCCGACTCGCTTGAGCGAGACCCTCAAGCCACGCTTGGGCGGAGCCAGCGAGCATTGGGTGAAATTCTTCCAGAACCGAATTTAGTACAGACTCGCTCGGGCGAGACTTTCTCGCTTAAGCGAAAGACTTCCAGTGCCCAGCCTATATCCACTCATCTAATGAGGCTTTCCAACACTTAAATTTTCTCTCAGCAAAGCCCCTCCAAATCCAACTCCCAACACACAGGTTGTCACTCGGTATAATTCTCCAAAACCGACTCAAGGTACTCGGGTTCTCACTCAACAAGATCATCCTGACCGACCATCATTCACTCAGTCTCCTACTCAGCAGCAGCAGTCCAGACCGAGTCCTTCCTCACTCAGACATCCACTCGGTAAATTTGCTCTAAGTCCGAGTCTTCACCCACTCGGTGTTTCTCTCGGAAAACTTCCCAGAAACCGACTCACCCCTAATTGGTCATTCACTCAGAATCTCATTCTAAGACCGACTCATTACCTATCTGGCTTTCACTCGGCATTTTATTACAAATCTGACTTCCTCTCTTTTTCACTCGAGTGGAGTTATCCCATGGGACTTATGGACAAACTCACACCGAGCAATTCCAATCGGTGTTCACCTACTCGGAAATGTACAATCGGGACACACCACTCAGAACAAGTTACATTAGACTCAGATATTCCCCATTCGGGACTCCACAGCCCAGATCATCACACTCAATAGCCAGCTTACTCGGATTCTATCCACTTCCTCACTCGGAAAGTCATGACTCAGACTTCGGTCACTCGAAATTCACTCAGAAGTTTCACCACCTCTTAGTTTATTTTCAAACTCCCACTTGGGCAGGATCCACTCATGAACTCACTCACTCACCATTTAATGGTCTCGCCTGGGCGAATGCCATCCCTCAAGACTCTTCGCTCGGGAAGATTTCGTCCAGTAGCTGAATCCCTGATCTACTAACATTCTCGCTTGAGCGAACTGGCCATTCGCTTGAGCGAAATCAAACCAGTGGCTAATTCCTTCGCCCTCGCTCGGGCGAAGCCCCATTCGCCTGAGCGAAATTCCTCCAGTATCTAAACACTGATACTGGGACAATCTCGCTTGAACGAGATTCACTCTCGCCTAAGCGAGAATTTCCCAGAAACTAATTTCCAAACAGGTGAGTCTCTCGCTCGAGCGAGAATCCATTTCGCCTGAGCGAAATCATCAGACATCATACAGAACACAAAATTTACACAACACAATCCACTAAAATTGAACTCCATCTATTCTACCAGGATTCACTACATCTCAAACATCCTATGAGTCATTTAAAACTTGTTCTACATCATCTTACTCATCAATTTTCCTTTCAACTCATCAAACATATGAAAATCAATTCTCCATCTCTTTAACTTAATAAAATCGACATTTAAATATAATTCTTCATTCATTCATCAGCATATAGAAACATTCCAATATAAATGAATCCTTCATACATACTTAGGGTCACAAATAAAAATAAGATACACATACAATTTGTCATTTTCCTCCATGACCCTCCAAAATCACTTATCATGTAAACTTCCAAAACAAACATTCATTACATCTCCTGCTACACAAAATACATATGTTTACATATATCGCCGGCCAAGGCGCTCCCTATACACTAATTACCTCCATAGCCATAAGTATACTTCAAAATTCTTACTCTTCCCATGAATGCCCTGCATCACAAGTCTAAAATTGACAACATGGGAGAGTAAGTCCACATTCCAAAGGTATGAATATGAATACCAAGTGATTATGCATAAAGGCATCCCACTTATATACTTTGCACATCAATAATAATCACCATGCCATATACCAACACAATTTCACACAAGCATATACATAATCACATTATTCAATCATTGAATTGTCACATAACTTTTAATTGATATTCATATCTTTTATGTTGTCTTAAATATACTTTTACTACCTCACACAATCATCATCACATCTCACCACCTTGGTATACTTCCTTCTATATGCAAATGCTCTTAACTAATGCATATGCACAAGGAATATTTCAACAATTGCAGATCTGACTGTGGGAAATTCAACACCAACTGTGGGTTTCAAGTATGGTCCTTTAACCACACCCCTACTGCAGTAGTAAAATATGTACACTTATTCTTTAAATTGCATGCATTCACCAATTGTTTTACTGATACCAAACCGCATCGCCCATCTTGCAACACCTGGCCATTTTCACCATGACCGCGGTACTCAACATATCAACATATAGTGTTGCGGGCCGACCAGATATCAAATCATGGCAGCTGTGATCATAAAGACCACCGGGGTCACCTGCTCATCAAGAGCCACCCCCCACAAGGGTCGGCCACATGCAGCTCCCTGAAGTACTACATGGGCGGCTTCGTGACTTTACACTAAGTCACAGGGGAAAAATACAACTTGCTCGTGCATCGAGCCACCCTCCCACTCGGTCAGCCGAGGGAACTCCCCTAATGTTCCACAACGGTGGCTATGCATTATGCCATGGATGTAAATGTAGATCATATGCATTTCTCACTTTATGCATCCTACACATGCCACTCATCATCCAACATCATCAACACCATTATCAACATCACCACAAGCTTTTATTAACATTGATTGTTCACAATAGTTTCAATCTTTGTGTGGCATTCTTTTTATTCTCAATTTCAACAAACAACATCAACATTCATATCACATTCATGGTAATACAACTTAACATCATATCACTGCTCACTACACACCTTAGCATAATACACCATGAATATTCTAAATGCACAAAAGCATATTGCCAAACATATTAACTACATCACACCATAAATCATCATTTCTCACATCATTTAAGCAAGGCTAACATGCATAACACTACATACCACAATCAAATAACATTCAAATTCATGCATTTAGAACTTAGACTCCTCTTCTACCTCAAGAGAAGAATTCCGGTTGATAAGACGGTCCCGCCTCGTCGTTCGGAATAGGTCCTACATTTATATTCATGTAAAACCTTAATCAATCAACTACTCAAGTCATCAATTCAATTCTATTTAGTCATATTCATATTTATAATGTCACAACATGTGTTAGACATGTTGTGGATATCATTTTTATTATTTATTAGGCTTCGGGAATTCCTTCCCATTAAGCCACCATCATTAAATTCAAGGGTTACAAGACAACCCTATCCCCAAGCTTCACAAAACTCCTCAATGACATATATTTCTCCATAAAACACATTCTTAAACTAACTTTAGCTATTTTCCCCCAACTTCAAGGTTAGGGTTTTCTCCAAAACCCATCCACAATCATTAATACATCATGAATCCTCATTCTCTACCATCATTAATGCACCGATTACCATTATCTCTTCATAAATACACACATTTATGATGACCCATTCTAGGGCATGAGCATTAAATGCTCTAATAAACACCCATGCACATGCATCTCCTCTCCAAATCATAATACCCCATAATATCATCATCAATCCATTCCAAAAATGGTGAAAGAACTTACCTCACACCCAAACGAAATAGGTTCAAGAGAAGAAAAGAGTTAGCACGAAAAAAAGAGGAGGAAGAGGGGAGAACTCCAAGCTTTCAAGTTTCTTCAACGAAAATGGGGTAGGAGATGATCACCTCTCGAGTTTAAGCTTCTTGGAAGAATAAGAGAAGAAGAATGAGAGTGAAATGGAGAGTAAGATGAAGAGGAATGTTTCCACGGCAGTAGAAGAAGCCAGCGTGGAGAAGGAAAGGAATTTTGGGCTTTTTGTTTTATTTGATTTCCATTTATTAGAATTTCATCGTTTTTGTCACTAACAGGCTCTTCGTTTGGGCTCAATACTTCATCCAAAAATTATTCTGAATGCATATTCAGATTCCCAATATTATTCTCTACAGCCTGACCAATATCATCTCATTCCGAGACACTTGGTCCGACACCCATATTCCAACCGGCTCATATTTAGCTTAATCGATCTCCATAAATTACCAACAATTCCCAAAAATCTTAATTTAATTAATTTCAATTTATTGGGACATTAAACAATTCATATTCCACTTGTCAATATTTATTTTCCTTAATTAATCTTCTATTTTAAAATTTGAGATGTTACAGGAAACATTTTGGCCTGGAAAGGCTTTTGAAAGAATACTCAGGGTTCGAGCCAGGAGTGGCTCATGAAATAATACTTGGGTCTGCCTTAGGAGTGGGTGTTAGCAAAAGAATACTCAGGGCCAGGAGTGGCCAGTGTCAAGAATACTCTTAGGGATATCAAAGGAGTCTGGTATTGAAGCACGGGATATGCTTAGGCCAAGAGTGGCCAGACTCAAGAATACTCAGAGGCTAGGAGTGACTGGACTCAAGAATACTCGGAGGTCAGAAATGGCCGGACTCAAGAATACTTACGGGCCAAGAGTGGCTAGTGTCAAGAATACTTGAAGCACGGGTTGTGCTTAAGTCAGGAGTGGCTGAAATCAATAATACTCGTAGGCTTGGTCTGAGGTATTTAATGTAAAATATTTTTACATAGTGGAAATCTTTTAGATTTGAAGGTACTGGATATAGTCTCCGAGTTGGAGGTGAACCAATATAAATCTCGTGTGTATTGTCTTTTTCTCTCTTACTCTTTACTATCAAAAGTATGATGCATTATGATTATTAAAATCAATAGTAAAAGTCTGGTAAAATAAGCGCTCTCTCTTACTTTCTCAATCAAAGAATCACGTTCTCAGTCTCCACAAAAGTCTGGTCTGTTTCATAATGCTCTAAAATTTTAAATATCACTTTTTGGATTTAAAAAGTGAACAGACTTATTTAACCCCCTTCTAAGTATGTTCTTCAAACCATCACATATATATGTATGAATTTCAAGTCTTCTTGGCATTGCCTCACCAGCTCATCTGGTACTAGTCTCCGTGGTATCAACAGGGTCCTTGTCTTCAGTCACTAAAACAACAGTAAGAGTGCGTGACCGATAATATATATGAATGTAAATAATTCAAGTTTATAGCAAAAGCATAACATAGCTAAATTCTCATTCAATTACATATTCAACTAGTTCACTCATATTCAATTTTCAATATAACTCACAATTATCAATTTCATCACACAAGCGATTTTATATTGGTTCACCTCCAACACGGAGACTACATCCAGTTAGAGTTGCCAAAATAGACTGGCCCGCATGGGCCGGCCCGAACCTGCCCATAAAAATATAGTGCGCGGGCTTAAAATAAAAAATTAAAATCAATACCTGGAAAAAAAGCCCGACCCTAAAAAAACTGAAAAAATGGCCCGAGTACGGGCTGGCCTGTGTGGCCCGCGGGCGGCCTGATTATTTTTAAAAAATAAAAATAATAATTCTTAGTTAGGTTAGGTGTTTGTTTTTGTGACTTTTATTATGGATTTTTATGAAATATATGATTCAACTTTGTGCATTTTGTTTTCTTCCATAATATTTTCTTTGATTGATTTTGCATTTTATTAAAAAGCATGATATAGAAAGTCAAACATAATGCCATCTCCATAAGATAATATCACTTTATGTCAACACCAATAGTTATGTACTTCATGACTTCACCTTAATAAGGTTTCACAGTGTTGCTGTTGTGAATTGATAATATCACTTTATGACTTCATCAATAGTTATGCGCTACGTTATATGCATTTTTAATTTGATTACGACAAAACTTGAAGTTGTATGTCCATAATTTTTTAGTTATAGCCTATATGTTTACACAAATCATGATCTTTGATATATGTATATTGTTTTAATCATTTGCCTTTCTCATTCGGTAATGTCATTTTAATTAAAACTTTTTCAAGTTAATTTAATTAAATAGTATTATTACATAGAATAATTTTTTATAAATTTGTTTTTTAACTTTTTTTAAGCGGACCACCTAAAGTGGCCTGCGGCTCGTTGAGGGCCGGGCTAAGGCCTTTAATTTCAAGGCCCAAATTTTTACGGGCCTTTTTTGGCCTATCCCTAAATGGCTCGTAGCCCGATAAAGCCCAACCCATTTAGGGCCGCCCGCCTGAATTGCCAGCTCTACGTCCATTACCTTCGAATTGAATGATTTCCACTATGTAAAATTCATTTACATCAGATGTTGAGTATTCTTTCAAAAGTCTCTCTAGGCCAACAGTGTTTCCCACACTAACAGAGTATGACAACACACCAAACCTGTACTACCAGAGGATTGAAAGAATTATTACAAACAGAATGAATAAGCCTTCTAACTTAGCTGAGCTAAGTGATCAACCACATGAGTAGGTCTGTAAAGAAATAGATGGGCTTATTCATTTAGTAGACTCATTACCTGTGTAATATAAAACAAGAGTACAACAGGTACTGAGTCTGAAAGCATGACCAGAGATGATATGCTCTTCAAAGAGTAGAGAGATATGAGTTGATGGCATATCTCTGATTGCTATGGCTTTTGGGAGAGAAGGAATGCACATAGCGAGCTTTCTTTGTCTTCATGGCTATTCTTCTTGGTCTGATTTCTTCTTTTTGAGCAGATTGTCATTTCATTCTTTTTCTTGGGCTTTTGTATATGAACATCTGGTGCTCGTTCATACTTTCTTTTCTCCATTCACACTTTTCTTTGTGTGTTTTGCCCATCTTCCTTTTCTTTAACAAGCTCTTTCTCTTTTTCTATTTTCCATTTTGTGTTCTTTGTATTTTTGCTCTATCTTGAATCTGCTCCTACACTCTTGCTCTCTATTCTTTTGAAGAGATTGGTTCTATTTATAGAGGATTTTTCCAAAGAGCCCGTGGAGAGAATAACTGATATAAGTCCATTGAGAGATGACATACCCGACGAGAAGGATGTTGCACAACGGACAACAAGATTTCTTTTGTCAGAGAGAGACGTTCTCAGCATGTAATTGTAGGATAGAAAGCTTTGAGATGTGTGCGAACATAGGCAGGGTAGAGGTAGCGTAAGTTTCACAAAGGAGGAAGCTTTTATTTAGAGAATCTCTGAATCTATAAGGCACAGGTAAAATACTTGACGCTGTTATGATAGAACATAATCTGCCTTGCTTCGTCATTCTTCTTTTCGTGAATCTTTGCTTTGAAGCGCTTATGAAGATGTTTTCTAACCGTTGAGATTGTTTGAACTAGATTTGTGTTGGAACTTTCTTTTAGAGGATTTTGGGTCTGGTGATTCATAAGGTGTTGATGATGAGACAATTTTAAGGCGTAATTTATTTAGATGCCTTTGCAAGGACTGGTAGCTTTAAGGCATATGTGAGAACAAGATCTGGTGTTTTCATAGACTTTGAGGTATGAGACTGGACTAGGTCTGGTAAAACATTCAGATGCAAAGATCTTTCTCTTTGAGGTGAATTTCCAGACTTCAAGACTTTTCTTCTTTTGGATCGAAGGTTTTTACGTTGAGACCAGACTTTATAAAAGTTCTTATAGACTTTTGACACACATACTCCCCCTTTCTTTTGTAACTAAAGCCTTATGTTTTCCTGAAACACTTAAACGCACATATCAAATAATAACATGATATGACTTTATTTAAATTAGAGTACGCGATGTTAGTTATTAACAAATCTTAAGAGAATTCCGAGTTTTCTTGACTCTAACAGAAAATGATAGAGAAAAAGATAACAAGTAGCAAGCGATGAAAGTGGAAAGTGTTATATTTGTCATGCCAAACACTTGACAAACCTACGTTCATTGTCGCATTCCTTTCTCCTCTTTCTCCATTCATTTATTTATTTTCTGCCAAGTTGCTTTCCTTTTCATCTCACCTTTCCCACATCACCCCTCTTCCTCCTTTAACTCTTTCTTTTTCTAATCATCACCTCACTAGAAAAACAATGCCACTCATTCTTCTCTTCTGTCTATCCCTTCTTGCATCACATATTTTGCTTTGTATCCTTATACACACGTTTTATTAATTAATATAAATCTTACACCATCTTTGGACTAAGAAAATAAAACCAATTTTTTTATTATTAAAAATTGTACTTGTCAAACTTATTTTAACAATTTTATTTATCAATAAATGTATACATTTTGTTTACAATAGATGCATACGTGATCTTAAATGACAAAAAAAATGAGATGGATGAAGTAATTTAATAAAATTCCTATTAAGTTTCCTAATATCCACCTTTAACGCACTCATTATGGATTGCAGTTTTGGCTGCCCAAGCAAGCATGACATTGACACAGTTAATTAAACCGTACAAATTAAATATGTAATATTAAAAGTACCACTATGAATTGAATTAGATGAAAATGAAAGTACATATCACAAACAGCATATCATTTACCACAACAATATAAGGACACAAAACTAAATGATGCCTTCAAATGGCCGTAAGGGGATCATCTGGTAGCTAACATTGAATTTGGTACCAACCAAACTTCAATAAATAATATATATGATGCTCCATACTTTTCGACAGGTGGAACATGCAAAACCACTCCACTACAAATCAATAAAATACATATACAGCTGAATTAACACGAATATAATATTAAATCCCATTTTTAATATTTTCAAAGATAATTTAATTTGAATACACGTCGTTGTAGTACTATAGAACAAATTTTGAAGTGAATTTGAGGGAGCCCGGCATTGAATTGAATGTGTGTAAGACAGAAGATTATGTCATGGTTGACTAGCAGATCCAAAGATATGATCCCTCTTGCACCTGCAGTAATTATTCATCTCCATAAACACTATGGTACCTATGACCCGTTATAGTAATAATGCTCCATACGTACTCCTACATATATTAATGTATTATATGACTCGATGGTTGGATACTCGTTTTGAAAATTATCATGTTTATTGATATATCTATAAATTAACAAATTTGTGATAGCGATATTTTGAGTTAATATATATGGATGAGGAATTGGATCATACTAGTACAAAAAAGAGATATAACGATTAAACTGGATTTTTAAACACGATTCAAAAACCGTGTTTGTTTCAGCTGTGGTAATAGATAAAGATTTTTAACTACGGTTCTCAACCATGTTTAAAAAAGTCCTTTAACCACGGTTGTGTAGAATCATGTTTAAAAGGGACATTAAACACAGTTATTACCATAACCGAGTTTAAATATAGGGTTTTTTTAAAGCAGGTTTGGTTTTATTGATTTCTCAAACCTTTAATGTTACATAAGCTACACGGTATATCCCTAGCATAGTATATTACCATAACCCAATATAGTATATTCATTGCACAAATTAATAAAAGCACGTGATATTTACATGATGAAGAAACTGAATCTATATACAATGAATAATATTTACATGACTGAAATAAAACACAATCAAAACCCTAGAGTTACATTGGAATCCTACACTAGGTATAATGAATATAAGGGAATAAAAATCTTATATTATTGAAGTCCTTGCCTGACTTCATGGAGGTATGCGGCCTATTGCTTTCTAATACAATCTATGTGTTCCTCTGGGAAGGTTGACCGGTCCTGAAAGTGCTGCAAATAAAACACAAAACAATTAGCACAAAAACTTATATACTATGTGAATAAAAATTTATAGAAAGTAGGCAAATGAACACTTACATCTGTCCATCCATCTACTATATATTCTTAGACAATGGTCATCATGGTGTGCACGACGTAATACCCGCACTCATAGCTACCCCCTGCCATGAGACTACAAGGTACATCAAATAAACATTTGGGTAATGTTATTTCAAGTTTTCAAAACTTAATAAATAACAATGTTGGACATTTGAAGTACTTACTTTTGGGTTGACCCACTGGACTTTTTTCCTGTTGACGCTTCCACGTAGTCTAGTGTATCCAACTACAACCCTATGTAAAATAACACGCAAATAGGTAGAATCGTAGAAGAAGAGAGTGACTTAATTTGAATTTATAACTTTTTTAAATGAATTGACGCCTCTATTGTTGTTTTGAAGTCCTGCGGAGCAATCCCAAGCAAGGAATTAAAGTATAAAGCAATTGAATCCATGGGATAGATCACCATTAGCTGTTAATGAGCACTACAATGAACACTGATAAGTGAGACTGCAAAATAATTAAAATAACTAACAATATTTATACAAAAGACCCTTACTCTCTATAATACGGGGTCAGATATACAGTCTTCTTGGACTCATACATCCAATTCTGGAAGTATGCTTGGGTCCCCTCCTTGCGGTTCCCGCTCCTTTGTATGAAAGAGGGCTCTAAGAAACCATAAGTTCCTTGAAAACCCAACTCCACACAAATTTTATGTAGAAACCTAAAAAAGTTTAGACACGGTTAGCAACAAATAACATGTTAAATTAAATAATTAAATATAAAATGATGTACTTACAACTTCTAAAATTGAATGACAGAAATGTTATCATCTTCCCCATCATTATCTTGTATAAGTTACTCTGTGTGATATAAATTGATAGTTGACTTGGGTGGCCAAACACATCTAGCTGCCATGGGACACCGACGACGTCATCGACCAGCTCAGCCCCCAACAGTCCATAGCATCTGGATTGGATTGATGATGGGCTCTGGCTTCTTCGATGTTGGGCCTAGTTTCTTTGATGTCGAGCCTGCTTCTTGCTAAATAGTTAAGACATTAAACTAAATGTGTTATGATACGATCCGTAAACTTATAATATAATTAATGTTTAGGGTTTCAGGAACATACCTAGGGAGCAGCAACTAACACGATTTTGGTCGACCACATAAGGAAGTGTCCAAATACCTGTCTGATAGTCTGCACCTCTGCAGTTGCCACTGACACAACAACATCCTCCTCGATCATCTCGATGACAGAGACCCTTGATATACTATCAGGCAATGACTGATGGCGAACCAAAGGGCCTAAGTCATAGACCATGCCAGTGGAAACAGGCTCCTTCAACCTATCATTGAACAAGTTACATTGACAGGACTCCCCAGCGTCGACCCCTTCATCCTCAGTGTTAGGTGTAGCACAAGACCTCTTCATGCTGACCCGCTTAACCTTCATATTTACATAACAAACATAAGTTATTCAAAAATTAACGAAACCAAATTACAATAAATGAAATAAAATGATGTACAATAAATTTAACCTATGGGTCTATCCTCAGTGTAGTAGGCTCCCGCTGATGGCTGAGTGAGGCCTTCATCTCCTCCTGGAAGGACGCCATCTCCTGCTGCAGCCTCCTCAATTTTTTGCAATACTCAGCCTTCACTACAGCCACCCTAAGCTCAACCCTCTGCTCCACCAACTCCTCCACGAATGGCGTCAGGGAAAGAGCACCGCAAAAGCTCTAGAGGCCTACGAAACGTGAATGATTAGCAACTGATAGTTTAATACAAAACAAAATGAAAAGAAACAGAGTAAAACTTACCATGACTTCGACCAGCAGCACGCACCCTTCTGAGGTGCTCTGGTCTCCCGATGACAGTATTCAATATGTCTTACCTACCATAGGCAACAAAAGAACCTTAAGTTAATTGCTCAACTAAGGAATCTTACAACCAAGCAAGCGTAAATGTTGTTAGGGTTTAGGGTTGAAAAGATAAACATTCTTAAAACCTTTTAAGAAGTTGAATACTTATTATTCATTCGCTGACCTCTTAAGCTTATGCAGAAGTATAGTCCTCGCTCTTCCTGATCCTAGCTTGCTTCCATTTTTCATGGTATGGGGGTGGGGAGAGGGATCCTCAATAGTAGTGCTATCAGGTTGGGTAGCCTGATGCTGACTGGCCTTCACCTGGGTGTTACTCCAACAATCGATAACCCCCACGTGATAACTTGTAGGGATATATTTTTTGTACAAAAAATCTATCCCTTCATGCGTTTGGCCTGCACGAAGCAGATATTGAAGAAGTTCTGACTGAAGTACACGAAAGAGCGTATGAGCATCATTAAGGTGGTAAAATCTTGGCTAGGAAAGTGATGAGGGCTGGATATTGGTGGCCCACAATGTTTAAAGATGCGGTGGAGTACGTCCAGAAGTGTAACGCTTGTTAGAAATATAGTGGAGAACATCACGTCCCAGCAGAAGAACTCTTCATTTCAACAGTCCCATGGTCGTTCTATCAATGGGGAATGGATATCCTATGGTCATTTCCTAAGGCACCAGGTGGGGTGAAGTTCTTAATTGTTGGAGTTGATTATTTTAATAAGTGGATAGAAACAAAGGTTGTAGTTCACATCACAGCTGCCCGGACTCGAAGATTCATGTGTGAGAATATAATTACCAGATTCAGTATCCTAGGAAGAATAGTTACTGACAACGGGACGCAGTTAATAGATGCAAAATTCATGAGTTTATTGGAAGGGTTCCAAGTCTAATAGATATTTTCATAAGTAGAACACCCCAAACAAATGGCCAGGCCGAGGTTTGCCAATAGATAAATCTTGAAAGGATTGAAAAAACGATTAGGAGAAGCTAAGGGAGAATGGGCTAATCAGCTATGTCATGTCCTTTGGGCCTATCGTACTACGCCTCATTCATCTACCGGAGAAACTCCATTCTAGTTAGTTTACGGGGTGGATGCAGTCATTTCGGTCGAAATCAACTATATCTCACCTAGGATCCAGCAATTCAATGAAGAAGAAAATGGACCATGGTTACGAGAGGAATTGGAATCTTTATGAAGTTAGAGAAGCTGCTTTTGTAACATCCTAGGTTAATTTACCTTTTTCTTTTCACACGGCAGATTATTTCCACAATAAATTTTTCGCGTTTAATAAAAATTTAGATCTTAATATGAAATAATATTTACTTCCCTTAAAAAATAATCCACTCGGCGTTAATGTAAAATAATATTTACCTCTTTAAGTTACATTCTAAATAATAAAATCATACTCAGTATAAACATAACCGATCTAAAATAAATCCTTTAATAAAAGTGTTAAAAGTAATAACCGATCGGAAATGGTTCAACTTGGGAATGATATAAAATAGTATTCACTTAAATATATTCAAAATAATAGTAAGAGCGTACGCAAAATAATATCCGATCAGAAACACATCTTTTAATAAAATGGAGGTAAAATAACGGGGGAAGAAGAAGAAGAAGAAGAAGAAGAAGAAGAAGAAGAAGAAGAAGAAGAAGAAGAAGAAGAAGAAGAAGAAGAAGAAGAAGAAGAAGAAGAAGAAGAAGAAGAAGACAGGGGTCATTTGCCTGTGCGAGACCCCAAGGTGTTGAGGCAAAATCCGTGAGTCGCTTAAGCGAGTGCCGACTCGCTTGAGCGAGTGCCGACTCGCTTGAGCGAGTGCCGACTCGCTTGAGCGAGTGCCACCCATTAAGCCTGAACAAAACGTACACGGGAACTCTCAACGGTGTTTCACTCGGTAAAGGATTTGCTCGGCAAAAGGGTTTCACTCGGGAAACACTCAACTTCCACTCACTCGGTCATACCACACTTGACCCATTACTACCGTTCACTCAGGAAGGTTCGCTCGGTCACAGCTCTCTCGGGGATAATCTAACCCCCCATACTCGGTAAAAGTTTCTTCGAATAGCCTCACTCGAAAAATACCCAATCCTTACTTCACTCAGAAGAAGCTCTCTCGGCCATATTTTACTCAGAACATTCTCACTTCCCTCGGAAGCACTCTAATTTTCACTCGGAAACATTTTACTTTTCTTCACTCGGAATCACGATACACCTTCTTCACTCGGAACATTCTCCCAGCCAATCTCACTCGGGACAATCTAACTTTCCACCCAGAAGGGGGTCGCTCAGTTATTCTTCACTCGGGGATGAATCCGCTAGTTAATAAGCTGTCACAGCATACATGAGAAAAATATTTATACCAAGCATAATATAATATAATATAAATTCACATCCGATTCAATTTATATCAGCACCCAGATAATATCATACACTCGGGAAAAACTCCTTATTCACTTATACATTACACAATCACTCAAAATCACTCGGGCCTTGGCATCGATCTCCCCCTTGGCGGGACTTCATGGCTCCGGCTTCCTCCCTGTCACTGGTTACTAACATTGAAAACAACAGCAAGGGTGAGTGTTTGACATCATAATTAATATAGAACGGAATTTAACAAGTTATATATAAGTTCCGTCCGATTGCATTTTCAACACTTTGCAAATCACACTCGGTAATTAATTCACACCCGGCAGATACAGCACATCATACTCGGCAAACATACTAATCCACACTCGGCAAATATAACAAATATCACTCGGTAAATATAACAAATGTCACTCGGCAAATATAACAAATTTACTCGGCAAATATAACAAATGTCACTTGGCAAATATAACAAATTCACTCGGCAAATATAACAAATGTCACTCGGCAAATATACACATCACAACATAATAATTCATCAATTATCACAACTGACTCTCAGATAAAATTTGACGCCTAGTATCCAGATACTAAAAAGATCGACCTTCAGCTGGGAGTCCGACTTGACATCCCGTGAACCCGACTTGGTTCACCGAGCCTGACTTGGCTCCCCCTCAACCACTGGGTCAAAAACCTCTAGGTAGCTTAACTCGGTCCGACTTGACCACCGAAGCCAAAAACAGGGTAATTCATACCGTTGGTCGTCCTCCACCATATAATCACATATCATAATCACACAATCCGTTTACTGGAAGCCTGTCAGGAGCCACTCCTTACTCGTGCAACGCACCGACGACCACTCCCCGCCCTTAACAGTATACAGAGTATCTCATACACAATATGTAACTCATAACATGATTAACTTAAGCCATACACCCGATCTTCAACCAATCGGTGTCCACAGTCACACATGCATAATCATACGCGCACGACATCATTCAATAACATTTTCTTACTCTGTTCATACAGTTTAACAATTCAAATATGAAGTAAGTCCTATTCTAATTAATTATAACCTGAACATCCCCCTTACCTCAGTTCCAAGCTTCTATAATCTGCTCCTGGTGTCGGTTACGCCCTCTGAGCACTGGGTTCACAGTCTCAGCTCCGTCAATCGACCTTTCGTTGTTTGATCTACTTTTTACGGGTCAGAGTGCAAAGCCTGTTAGCTTAACATCCTCCTCAGTTCTAAGGACCATTTTCGAGCTCACACTCACCAGAGGAGTGGAGAACGGACCCATTCACAGCCATGCATGGCTACTCAGTCACCAAAGAAACGAAAAGGGAATAGGGAAACAAAATGACACGGATGAGTGGACTCACCTTGAGGCCATAGTCACGAAACTGAGCTTAGCACTCGGTTTTGATGCAAACGAGATCCTCTCCTAGCGCATGCAACCAGCGATGAAGGAGGAAGAAGATGAACAAGAGCAGAAGTAAGTGAAGAAGAAGAAGAAGAAATTCTGGCTCGCGTGTGAGTGGTAATTGGGAGAAAGAAAGAAAAGAAACCTTTTAAAGTCTAGTGACCGGTAACCTTTTCAACCGGTTGCCATCCCATTTCCTGCTCAAACATTTCTCTTCTCTCAACCGGTCTTCACTTCATTATTAACCAACCAATTAAATAATTTTATTTACATTCATAATATTTAATTATTCATAATTGTCCAATGCTTCATAAAAATTCCAAATAATATTCAAAAACAATTAATAACATTTTCCCACTACACGTAATTTTTCCTAAATTATCAGGGATGTTACAGCTTTTATTCGAGATCAAGCCATGAAAGCCAAAATCGCTTTGCGATATAACAAGAGAGTCCAGAAGCGAAGGTTTAATGTGGGAGACTTGGTCTCAAGGAAGGCTTCAGTGGGAAACCGCTTTGCGCATCAAGGGAAGCTCGCACCAAGTGGGAAGGTCCTTATAAAGTCAACGAGGTCACCACTGGAGGGGCCTATCTCTTAGAAACTTTGCAAGGGGAAGTATTTAAGAACAAGTGAAATGTAAAGAATCTGCGAATGTATTTTAGCTAACCGACATCACAAGTCGTGTACTCTTTTCCCTACCTAGGTTTTATCCTACAGGGTTTTCCTAGGAGGTTTTTTAACGAGGCACACAACCAAGATGCAACAATCATCAATAAAAAAATATTTTGCCCAAGATATTAAAATTTGTTCCTATTTCATTCACTTTCATCCCACTCTGTTTGTATCTCTCTCCCTATATAAGTATGTTATTGTAAAGGTTAAAGTGGGCAAGTAATAAAATATTCCAAAGCATTTTACTCATTCAATACAATGTGTAATTCTCTCTTTCACTCTCTCCTACTCGTTTGCTATTTCTAATTTGGTATCAGAGCCTGGTTTCTGATTCTTAACAGTACAGGGGCCAGAACACGCATAACACATTATATGAACAAAAACCATTAACCAAACATGAACTCGAAACATGAACAAAACCCATAAACCCTAAACCCATTAACCAAACAGAAATATGCACAAAAACCATTAACCAAACAGAATCACTAAGTGAGAAACTTTACTTACTTGGTGGAGTAGCAACGATGAGGTGGCACGCCTGCGACAGTGACATATGCGACAAGAACAAAGACAATGGAAAACAAAGAGAAAACTAGATGCAGGAGGGAAAAGTGTTATATAAAATGAAGCATCCTTTCAACTGATGGCACGATGTTACGAAATATATGAAAACAAAAAGGCTTTATAACCACAGTACCGTGTTTATATTAGATATATAAACATGGTTATAACAGTAACCGTGTTTAAATATTTTGAACTTAAACTCTATAACCACAGTTGACCCTACAACCATAATTATATCTGTAAGGATACAAACACGATTATGGGGGCAACCATGGTTATATATTTACCAAAATAGAAAAACCCTAAACCCTTAATCATACAAACATTGTTGTCCTTGAAATCGTGGTTATATTATATTTTAACCATAGTTGTTTTATAACTGTATTTATATTGTTTTCTTTAAAATCTTAAAAATGTCACCGCACATTTTTTAACCGTGTTTATATCCAGTATTTATATCTACATTTTACACCAATTTCTTCTCTAGTAGTCGAGTCTCTTCAATATATTTTGTATACATGTTATGAAAATAAGCAATTTAATGGATATTAAGATTTAATCTTATCGATTATTATGCATGAGAGAAATAGAGAAACGAAGTGATCTTTTATATTTATATATACGCCATTCATGTCTGTGAGGAAATTACCCAAGAAATGCGCTGGTAGAATTTCCGCACTTTCAAATGAAACAGTTTCTTATTGATACTTCTGCACAAAAAAGGACGAGAAGTAAAACTGCAGTGACAGTGAAAATGAGCTTCCACATTTTTGAATTTGCTCATGCAATTCCTGTTTTCAGTATATTTTTTGTTCTTTCCACCTACCCAATTGCATACATAATTCATCACCAGTAATGTCATCTCCAAAATTTCTAACTGAATATTTTATCAACATAATTTGAGACATTGTCTATTTTTTTAAGGTTTAATATTTTGAATCCAACACAATCACAAAAACTTATTAAAGGTTTACTATAAAAAAACTTATCAAATGAGTATATGTGAATCTAATCACAAGCTTGTTGACTAGTATTAATTTTCTTTTTAAGGGTTTTCTAACCCTTTGGATAAATGATTAGAAGGAAAATATTTCATTTTATTTTTTTTAATTTTAGACAAGATATTGATATTAATTATTGATAACAATTAAATTTATCTTTTTCGTTAACTGTATGAAATGAAATTTTTTCTCAACCATTATATCATAAAATGTGAATTAAGGACCACTATTTCCTAGCTCAGAAGATATATGGTATCAGAATTCTTATTTTTGTTTAGTACTAATATTGTTGTAGAGATTCTAATATGTAAGATGACTTAGTAAGACACATAATTGTGTAAATTTTTTAGGAGTATTACATATGTTAGATTATAATAAGGTTTAGTAAATTTTTATTTTTGAAATACTGACCGATAACAACGACACAGTTTATCATCTTAAGTGTATTTTTCTCATTTAAATAGTTACTTTTTAATATAACCTGAAAAATTTTATATAGGATAAGAAATAAAAATATATTATTTTATTAAAAATTATGTAAAAACTAGGAAATTACTTAAAATCCCAATGTGAGTATTGATGATACTTTTTAAATGATTTTTTTTATTTTTTAATACCTGGAACAAATATTACGTGCACAATTTTGTCACAACAGTGCGAAATATAGTAACAGTTTGGTTCACATGCGCAAAGGGTAAATACGACATTTCGAAAATAAAATAAAGATAATAAAAAAAGGAAAAGGAGGTCAGAGTCATAACATAATTCATAGCACCTGTTAACAGCGACAAGATATTTAATTGTGTCTCCTCCACATAGTGACGAGAACGGACGGTGTTGATTTCTTCGTCGGAACGAATCGCAACCGTCCAACACAAATTCCCGAGTACATCATCACGATTATTATTAAAGTATTAATTAACAAAACGACATTTATTTTCCGTTTTGCCCCTCTCGGCTAATCACGATTACCGCGTTTAATCATAGTTTGTGTTTGGTTTTTCCGTCTTAAAGCTTCGTTCATTGAGTTTACCTTCGTCATCTCTCTCCCAAAACCTTTTCTTACTTTCTCCTTATGGAAGGACCTTAAACTTTCTCTCTCTCTCTCTCTCTCTCTCTCTCTCTCTCTCTCTGCTTCACTTTCTTTCTTGCTTTTACATTTTCTCCTGAACGAGTTCTCAAAACAAAAACCCGTTTTCTTCTGTTTCTGATCTAACGCAGCTTACTCTTTCTTAGGTGCGTACCAGTTCAAATCCTTCTTCTCTTACTATTGACGGCTTTTCTTTTCTTTTTTCCCGAAATATTTCTTCTGCCATTGCTATTTCTTTCTGTTTCTGTTTCTCGGAACTTTCTTGTAGAATGCACGCTTGTTTGTTTGTTTTTTTTGAAAACTTTTCGGTAATATTCTGGTGTGGATGCGGATCTATTGAGCTGATGCAGCACTTTCGATCCTTTTTTTTTTTTTTGAGGAAACTGAGGTTATGAAGAAACTGAACCAGAAATACGAAGAGTGTAGCGTGTGCTATTTCAATGATTCCTGTAGTTATTTACCTTATTTACTAACTTAGAATGCTATTTTCGCGATTAATTAATTAATTATTTAATTTTTAAGCTTAACTCTGCAATAGTATAAAGCATGCATGCCTTTTCTTTCCAATTTCTCTTTCTGCAACATTTATCTGTAATAATTGTTGTTTAGGTTGCTACTAATTAATTAATAACGTGATCATTATGATTAGGGCGTTTTTCATTATGCGACGGTTTTTTAGTTTTTAATTTTTACATGGAGTGCTGTAGATTTTGTTATGATGTTAGAGTTGGTATTTGTGATACTCGTTATATGTTAAGTGGATAGTGGTTTTAACTTGAATAGTTTCTGTGTTACAGTATTCTTCGTTTGTGTATTTGGAGTGTGATGTCACCGGCGGCGGATGTAACGGAGGAGGAAGGGCAAAGCAAAGTCTTGTCATCGACGGTAGCTTCTGCTTCTTCACAGAACTTGGATTGTTTCTCTCAGAATGGGGCTGGATTGAAAGAAAGGAATTACTTGGGGTTATCAGATTGCTCATCTGTGGATAGTTGTGCTTCTGCTGTCCCTAGCTTGTGTGATGAGAAAACGGTGAACTTGAATTTGAAGGCCACGGAGTTGAGGCTTGGTCTTCCTGGATCACAATCGCCTGAAAGGGATCAAGATGTTTATCCTCTAAGCTCAGTAAAGCTTGATGAGAAGCCATTGTTTCCTTTGCTTCCTACTAAAGATGGAATCTGCACATCGTCGTCACAGAAAGCTGTTGTTTCAGGCAACAAAAGAGGGTTTTCTGATACCATGGATGGGTTTTCTCAGGTGAGGCGTTTGAAGTTCTACATATGGTGAATGGTGGATGGATGTTTTGTTGCTCTTGAACCTGATTCCTGCTAATTTTTTTTTTTTTTTTGTGCAGGGGAAGTTTACTGGTGGTAATACAGGGATAAATGTAATGCTGTCACCTGGATCTTCTGGAGCTCAGCCTTCTGCTATGAAAGAAATGACAAGCAAGGTGTTGCAAGAACGGCCTCGTGCTGCTAATGGAACTGGTCATAATCATACGGGTGCATCCATCAGTGGCAGTGCACCCGCTTCTAAGTAAGTGACATCTGTCTGCTCAAGGCTTCATGATTTTCTAGAGGCTAGAAGTTGGGTGAACACTTGGATGGGATTTTCCAGTTGTTTCTAGTTATGCTAATGTGGGGAAATCTTATTTATGCAGGGCACAGGTTGTTGGTTGGCCTCCTATAAGATCATTTAGGAAAAACTCCATGGCCACCGCTTCCAAGAACAACGATGAAGTGGATGGAAAACCGGGTCTTACTGCACTCTTTGTGAAGGTCAGCATGGATGGTGCTCCCTATCTTAGGAAGGTGGATCTAAGAAGTTACACTACGTATCAGGAACTATCTTCTGCCCTTGAGAAGATGTTCAGCTGTTTTACCTTAGGTGAGGTTTAAGCCGTATAGTTGGTTTCTACCAATGATCTGTTTTATATTAATTCTGGAATTTACCTTTGGCATTTGTCTACAATATTAGGTCCGTGTGGTTCCCATGGAGCTCAAGGTAGAGAAATGTTGAGTGAGAGCAAGCTGAGGGACCTTTTGCATGGTTCAGAATATGTCCTCACTTATGAAGATAAAGATGGTGACTGGATGCTTGTAGGGGATGTACCATGGGAGTAAGTTATTTTAAATTATACATGGGCTTTCTCATTTTTCTCTACGCATTTTTTTTTCAAGTACTAGTTCCTATAATTGTCTTCACTATAATAAAATGCAGTCAAACAGATGGTGTAATTATTATTAATCTCTGACATGTGTAATTTGCCGTCATTTGTATCAGGAGTCAAAGCAATTTTTGAACTGATAAATGAATTGCAGGTCATTTTGGATAGTAGTGTTAGATAGGCTTGAGGTTGAGGAGATTAGGGTAATGAATATTAGACATTAAAGTGAGGGTCCTGTATGTAGATCTGTTTCTTTAGAAGATTAGTTGCTTGTGTTTGTTTCTTAAACATTGGGTCCCCTGATCAATTTCATGCCGTTCAGACCATCCAACATTGATGGTCATAGTTATATTAATTTTTCAAGTACTTCCGAAAGTCAAGGTGTCTTGTGTTATTAATAATTCCTGAGCTATATGCTCCCCTACTTTGCAATCACCCAGACAGTAGCAACTTAGTTTTGATTGAAAACATGATACTACCTCCGGTTCCAAATATAAGCAAATATACCTAACTTTACACATATTAAGAATAGTAGTTGGAGGTAGTTATTTGCATTAATGTTACCACATATTTGATTTAATTTTCTAAAATACCCTTAGTATCATTTATTACATAAAGAATTAGTGGCCTTGGAAATATATATGATGAGGACATATTTGGTAAACAAGCATTTAATGACATTGGGAAAGTCTAATTTTGCTTATATTAAGGGACCAAAAAATTCCACTAAAATTTGCTTATATTTGGAACCGGAGGTAGTAATAAAATTTGAAGTGCATGGATTATTTACTACTGGTCTGTTGTATTATTTTTTCCTCCAAAATTATTCTGTTTATATATGAGAGTACAGTAATGCCAAGGATACAAAGTAATTTGTATAAAATAGCAACTACTTATGTGCTTCATGTGCATTTAAGGGGCTTCATTGCAACAGAGACTTAATGTTAACAACTTGTTTTTTTGTGCCCAAGCACAACATATGCCGTTTTGACAAATATGATACCTTAAGTAATTTGTTACTTATGAAAACTGGCATCTCTCAACTAACTGGAAACTAGTCCTTTTCAGAAAGTATAATCCAAAATTGAGTCGTTTAACATGTACTGAAGTGTATCTTCATGAAGGTTCAACAGATTTAAGAAACTGAATAAAGGGACTGAAATCTGACGTGTATTTACAATTTTTGCATGCTGTTATTTTCCCTTCTGTGTATTGATATCCCATCTTTAGGTGAATGCTATGAAGAAGGGGTTTGTCGTAGAGGTTTAACATGCACGTGATGTGGACAAGGAGGATAGAATGGGGAAATTGAAGATGATGATCAATTTTGTAATATAATGTTAAGCAGCAGTGGATGAGTGTTGGAGGCAGACTTTGGTTGGAGTAAGTGAACAAATGTGATGAGAGGGAGAGCAAGGGTTCGCAATGGTTGATTAAGCCTTTGGGAAGGGAGGAAGGATATCATACCCTTGAAAAGAGTCTGTACTCTGTAGCTCATTCTTGTCTATCGCCGAGGGATTATAGAGGTTATCCTCCGCTGTGAGGACTTAATCACCATATCCGAAAACAACAAAAATCCAAGTTCATATTAACATTTGTTGTATGCTATAGATGTGCTCAATTGTATCGTGTTAATGTGTTTGTACAAAAAAATGAATTGAATGACTATCGGAATGAAATTTTCTCATTGCTCTTGATTTTTCAGGATGTTCATTGACACATGCAAAAGACTGAAAATCATGAAGGGTTCTGATGCCATTGGCCTAGGTATGTATTTGATTATATTCTCAGGGATGATTCATTTTACAGTCACTCAATATACCTGATTTGGAAAACTTTTACATGAAGTAGTAATTGTGACATTAATTTGAAACCGTTGCCTCTCTGTTGTATGAGAACTATCTTTAGATTATGATACTGACGTGTTTGTATGAGATCACACATAATAATCTTTACCTCGTATATCCCAATCATTATTCCTCAGTTGGCTGAAGTAGTTTTCTTTCCTCACAGCTCCTAGGGCCATGGAGAAGTCTAGAAGCAGGAGTTAGAAGGGGTATCCGAGACTGATGACTGCATATTGTCTACTCAAGTTTTATGGCTGGATCGGAGAGGTGTGAAAAGCAAAGTATGATGTCTGAATTCCCCGGTGGTTAAAGTTTAATCGCACTTCCGTTGTTATTACGTTTTTAAGTCCCCAAGTCCCCTGAGAGTTTGTCTTGATCTCTGTTTCTTGTATTTGTTACTACTATATATCATATGAAGCCACCTTGGGAGATTAGTATTTGTGGAGTATGTAATCATATTATAGGAAACTGTTTGTTTGAATGAATTGAACAACAGACGTTTCTAACTTATATCTGTGATTTCTCGTCTCACGCTCGATATCTTCCAATTTTTCCTTTATCCCCAATCTTTATGTTGGTCAACTTCTTGTAGGTCGTAATTCTCTTTAAATATCGATGTGTGAAGGTGGGTCACTGTAAAGGATGAAAGTAGAGTAAGTCGTCCATTGGGGACTTATGTTATCCTCTATTTAAGGTTTATACAGGTTAGGGTTGTGGGATAAAAAGATATGACAGGTTTTTTAAAGTCTATTTAATTAAATAGATGAGGTATTAAATCTATGAAGCCTATCATGCCATCTTTCATATTAGTTTGTTTAGTGTTTAATTTGTTTGTTATCTTTTAATATAATTTAAATAACTAATTAAGTTTTAAAATTATGTTTAATGTGTTATGTTTGGATGGATAATTATTAGTTTTATGTTGATATGTTATTGGAAAATTTTCATTTAGAATTTTTAATTGCTAAATATTATTGTTTAGAATTTAGTTTTTTTTTAAAAAAATTAACAAGTTTCTAAAATAACCTTTGTAGCTTTTTTGGATTAATAAGTCAGTTAGTCTATTCAGGTCAAAACGCCTATTGACTTTTACAAAACTTCTTCATAAATAGAAATAGATTTAAGAAAGGCTATACGGTGAAATCTATTATTGGATCAGGTTAGGTTAAGATTTGAAAAAGATCTATTATAGATAATTAGGTTATGTTCGGACCTTTAAATTGTTGATAGGTGAGGTTGAGGCCTAGTAAACTGAACTAGTCTATTTCCCCTGGTCTACATGCTTGTTGATTTGAAAATTCGGGTCCAAAATAAATTTGAGTCAATCTGGTTCCAGAGATAACTGGCTGTCCCAAGTTCTTCGATGTCCAGTCCATTAAGCCAGTTATCACTTATCGTTGTAACAGTGTAACTCATTGATCTAAAAAAAGCCTACTATGTTCTAGGATTGCCAATACGTTTTATGCATGTATAGTGGAAGTGTTGTGATCCAAGTATAAGATGTGTCATTGAGAGTTTAATGATAAAAGAGAATATGTTAGGTCATTGACTTCTATATAAAAAAAAACCCGGTCATTAGAAGTTTATGTCGCCATAAGTTTCGGAGTCTGTGACCTTTCTATCTTGCATTACTCGGTTTCTAAATGAACATAATTTATTCTAGTAATAGGGAACTTAACAATCAAGCACTGACAATGTCTTCGTTCCCAGCATCCATATTTACATGATATAAAAGTTGATGGACATGTTTGTTATATATTGTGTTTCCATGTCTGGTGGCAAAAGTAAATTTTCTCAAGACTTTGAAGTTTGAGCATTGCACCAAAATATGAAAAACACGAAGATCTAAAGAAACGAATGAATTCAGGTATAACATAATAGTTATAAAAACAAATGAATTAATTTCAAGTTGACCACTTCAGCCTTAATTTTGAGCTTGCATATGAAATCTAAAGGTAACTTTAACTGCAAACGCTAAACAGGTCTAGAAATGAGCTGATCTGAGCTACCTGTTGATACTACAATTAAGGAGTTATGCTATGGAGTTGCTTATGTTTCTCTCTTCCTTTATTTTTTCCCTATAATTTAACTGTAGGGTTGCTACTGTCACTAAGAAATTTCCTTTTTTGATATGTTAATGTTTTGAAATTACCAAATCATATGCATAGTCAGTGCAGATTTTCATCTTAGTGCATGTTGTATTTCTGTTGAGTAACTTCATTTTCAGTTTAGCCACAATGTTAAGCATTGTTCTAGTGTTGACCAGTTGCTTAATTAATTCATTGAATGGTGTGGTCCATATTGAGACCACATCTAGCCTAGCAATATGGCATAGAAATGGTTTGTTTCTCTTTTGCTCACTAGTTCCTTGTAGATGTCTGTTGGAACTTGGAAAGAAGGGTCATAATAATGTAATTAGTTGAGGAATAAAAAAGTTTTTTTTATAAAAAAATTAAAGTATTTATTACAATTTATGACAAAGGCTGTGTTTTTTATTCCTTAACCCAAGGCCTTAGAATACTTGTCATGAATTTCAATGATTTAGTTTAAAACTTTCTTGGTGAGCATTTGGAAAGGAAAAAGAGTACTTTCCGCCTAAATAATTCCTAGAATCCCAAAGTGCTATTCGTAGGTGGCATATTTCCATTCTTTATGAGGAAAATAGCAATCCTGAAATATTATTCTTCATACAATAATTTCAATCCCTTTCTCCAATACAGCAAATAAAATATTCTGAATGTGCATGGTATGGCCAGATTTTTGTCTTTACGTAAGATATGCAAAATAATAATAGAAAAAAAGACAGTTAAAATATACATCATTAATTGTGTCTAAATTGACAACACAATAATCGTATGTTTAATTTCATTAAACATATTTTATCGAATGAACGACTTGTGGTTAACATAATTATACAGGTATGTTGTCTTTTGTAAGAAAAATTTCATACTACATTCATCAGTTCATTCATGTTTACTTTATCAGTGTGATAGCGGCGCCACTAGCCTAACTAACCGATTCTAGAGGCTTACACATCTTCTGCTTTAAAGTATGATACTAAAAATAGAAGCAATAATCTTAGAGTCGGTGTACAGTGTATTGCTACCTATTGCAGATTTTTCAGGATAATTTTTTTTAATGCATCATATTGCAAATTATACATATACGTGTTGACTAGCATTTTTGTTAGCTTCTTTTTGACTTCTGATTAGTAGTGTTGAAGTAGAACTTTATGGCATAATGCTAATCGGACTTTATGCTTTATTAGTTTAACAATGTTAGTGATGCATGATGGATTTGAATTATTCCCAGGTTAGTGCAAGATTAATTATTGACCAACACCAAAAGCACTAAATAATTATAAAAGTACACTTATGGTAGTTTGTCATTTCTTCCAGATTCTATGAATTATAATTTTTATTTGAATTTAATCATGCTCTGCTAAATGGAAATATGATGGTGTTCCCTCTGAAGGAAACACAACATTTACATGAGAAAGTTTTTGATATTAGTGCGCATAACTTTTAGTGGTAGAACTCCGAAGAAAACGATAGATTTTTTTATTACATAAGTGGGAAATTTGTGTTTCTGAGAATGCATTGACGGATTCTTGTCACCATTTTTTTAAGAATATTTTCCAACAATTTGATCACTTCCATATATATATGTATTAGTTCAGTCAAGTATAAAAGTAAAGAGGTTTCACAAATTGTGTTCCTTTGTCAATTGCTTTAAGGTGAGGTCTTGAGTTTGAGACTAACGATCCTAACAAAATCTAACATTTCCTGTGTCAATGACTGTGTTGTTAACATTTATGTTACATGCTTTCTAATGTTTAGCCTCGTAGTTTTCCAGTATATGCTTAAGTGTTTTTGCACTATTGATTTATTTCTAGATGTAAATTGCCTTTGAACTTTGGTAAATATAACTATCTATTCTTAAAGTTTCTGGCTTTGGTTAAAACTCAATGCCCTCTTTTCACCATATGTTGATATTTATTTTTGGGGGGTAGTGGAGAATTTGGAGTATTGTCTAAGAGATATAATAATCCAAATCCAGAATCTTAAAAGAAAACACTAGTGCAAAACAGAGATATAAGGACGGGGATACGAAGACGGTTGATGGCTAAACGTGTTAAAAAAGGGCGCGGTGGCAGTTTTGTAAATACCAGGGACCCTTTAAAAATTTTAAAACGTATCTACTAACACGGTTAACCATTTAGCCGTGCTTAAAAGTGATATATAAACACGGTTCAATTGGAACCGTCCTTAAAGGCTTTTATAATTATTTTTTAAAAATTTCTTATTTTAACACATACGAAGACGGTTCTTTAAAACCGTGCTTAAAGCCTATTTTATTTTTTTTAAAAATTTTAATAGGAGATATGAAGACGGGTGGGATCAGAACCGTCTTTAAAAAGTCTGATATACGAAGACGGTTCAGTTGGAACCGTCCTTAAAGGGTTTGATGATTAATTTTTTAATTTTTTAATTTAACACATACGAAGACGGGTCTATAGAACCGTGCTGAAAGCTAATTTTAATTTTTTTTAAAATTTTTAACAGGATATACGAAGACGGTTGGGAGCATAACCGTCTTTAAAAGTCTGATATACGAAGACGGGTGACTTGGAACCGTGTTTAAAGGTCGGATTTAAACACGGTTAGCTCTCAACCGTGCTTATAAGTTGTATTTTTTAAACTTCTTTTCCTTTGCATCCGTGCCCATCTGTTTCTCTTCCCTCCATTTCTCTTTGACGAGTCATCTTCGCTCCTTACCTCCTTTTCTTTTCGTCGGAACCCGTGCCACATTTTTGTCTTCCCTCCTTACCTCCTTTTCTCATTCTCATTCTCCTTCCCTTCGTGTTCACCGTCTTCCCTCTTCCAAGTCTTCCAAACGACGAACATTCCCTTCGTGTTCACTGTCTTCCCTTCCCTTCGTGTTCACCGTCTTCTCCTTTTCTCATTTCTCATTCACCTCTTCCAAACGACGAACATTCTTTCCATTTCTTCCAAGTCTTCTTCTTCTTTCTACATAGTCAAAGGGTGTTCTCCCTCTTCTCTCACACGACGTGCAACAGGTTCTTCCCTAAGCTCATTTTTCCCCTTATGGTTATGCAATGTTGGTTATAGATGTTTGGCATGTTAGGCTTAGTCTTTGATTAGTAGTATAATTTGGATGTTATGCTATTAATTATAAATTTTAAAAATGTGATTAGGGAAATTAGAATATTGTTAGTTTTAGATTAGGAATGGTTAGGAAAATTTAAAATGAGAATGATATTATTTTGTATTCTCTGTTTTTAGTTTTAGTAATTACAATTGATATTAAAGTAAAAAATGTTGATATTTCCACTAAATAAATATATGAAGATTACTATTATGCCTTACATTAGTAAAAAATGAAATACATAAAAAATTGATATTTCCAAGTAAATAAAAAGTTACTTGTCAAGAGAAAATAATATAGATTGTATTAAACATGAACATTGTAACAAAATTACACAATTAATATTGTTAGGTATAGATTAATGTTGTTAGCTATAGATTATTGTTTTGTTAATTTTGTATGGTAATTTTGATTTGTGTATATGTTTATGGTGTGATAAGTTTATTTAGTCCGTTTAAATGAGTTTGTGATTTTTTTAAATTGTAAATGAGTGAACCATAGTTTCCCGTTTGAGATTCGACACAAATGGTAATTAAATTAATTGATTTCATCATTTGTGTTGAATCTTGAATTGTCTGTTTAGACAGTTTGGGATGAATAAATTTTTATACATTATTGTTATGTACAAGTTAGGAGTAATTTTAAAATTTGATAAAGTTTTGGTTTGCACAATTTTGTATTGTTCTCTGGGTGCATATTTGATTGTGGTTGAATTTGATGTCACCACTTTCATTTTGTGTACTTAGAGACCAATGCGAAATGCTGCTGAAATTTTATCAAATTTTGAAATAACTCCTAGGTGGTATGTAGTTATGATGTATAGAAAAATGTTCATTCTGAATGGGTAGGACCACCACCTATGTGAAGAAAGTAAGATTCATAGCACCATTAAATTTACTGGTATTGTAAACAGTGAGTATGGATCGAACATGGATAACAGCATCACGTATAAGTCCACAATATGAGGGTGGAGTCGAAACATTCATAGAGTACGTGATACGAAATGCTGAAGAGGTGAATGGAACGTATTTTTGCCCTTGTGTTAAATGCTTAAACATGCGCCGGCTAGAATTGACAGTTGTTCGAGAACATCTGTTGTGTGATGGATTTCTTCAGAGTTATACGCGATGGATATGGCATGGTGAACATGTTGAGGTGCCAAGTACTAGTTTTCAAACAAAAGACCAAAGCTTTGCTCATGAGGTTGATGATGACATGGATGACCGACTTGAGGATATGATCCGTGATGTAGGGGTAGAAAGTTTTAAGAGAGCTCACGTATATGCAAGTCTATGTGAGGATTCTGAAAAGCCGTTATATCCGAATTGCTCTAATTTCACGAGGTTGTCAGCAGTTTTACGATTATTTAATTTGAAAGCGCTAAATGGGTGGACAGATAAAAGCTTCACTGACTTGCTTAAGTTATTGAAAGAAATGCTCCCAGTTGGTAACACTTTGCCAAATCGTAACTATGAGGCTAAAAAGGTGTTGTGTCCTATGGGCTTGGAGTATACGAAGATACATGCATGCCCAAATGATTGTGTATTATACCGTGGTGAGTACGAAATGCTGCATCGATGTCCTAGGTGTGGGGTGTCACGGTATAAGAAGAAAGAGGTTGATTCTGATGATTTCTGCAAAAAAGGGTCTCCTGCGAAGGTGTTGTGGTATCTCCCTATAGTTCCACGACTAAAGCGTCTATTTGCCAATGTAGATGATGCGAAGCTTATGAGATGGCACGTTGATGAAAGAGTTGTTGACGGATTAGTTAGGCATCCGGCAGATGGATTACAGTGGAAGAAAATGGATACGATGTTTCCAGATTTTGCCCGTGACCCAAGAAATGTTAGGCTTGCACTAGCCACAGACGGTATGAACCCATATGGGAACCAAAGCACAAACCACAGTTCTTGGCCTGTTTTGTTGTTTGTTTACAACTTGCCGCCGTGGTTGTGCATGAAGCGGAAGTACGTTATGTTATCAATGATGATTTCTGGTCCACGATAACCAGGGAACGACATTGATGTATACTTATCTCCGTTAGTTGAAGACCTGAAAATGTTGTGGGTAGAGGGGGTCGATGTGTTTGACGGGCTAACAGGACAATCATTCAATTTGAGGGCCATGTTATTCTGTACGATCAATGATTTTCCAGCGTATGGTAACCTCTCGGGCTATAGCGTCAAAGGACATAAAGCTTGTCCTGTATGTGAGGAGGGAACTAGTTCTGATCGACTACATCATGGAAGGAAAAATGTTTATCTTCGACACCGTAGGTTTCTCACACCTAATCATCCACTTCGTAGGTTGAAGAAGTCGTTCAATGGTGCACAAGAGTTTGAAATGCCTCCCCAGCCGTTGTCTGGTCGACAAGTATATGAAAAGGTGAAAGAAGTGAATGTGGTTCTTGGTAAGTCTGAGAAGCAGTCTATCTCAAAAAACACATGGAAGAAAAGGTCAATATTTTTCGATCTGCCATATTGGAAAGAGCTTGATGTGAGGCACTGTATTGATGTGATGCATGTGGAGAAAAACGTATGTGATAGTTTGGTTGGAACCCTGTTAAACATACCTGGAAAAACGAAGGATGGCCTGAATTCGCGTCTGGACTTGGAGTTGTTGGGTATACGTGAGGAGTTGCACCCACAAGTAAAGGGCAAACGAACATATTTACCACCAGCATGTCATACCTTGTCTAGAAAAGAGAAGCAAAGTTTATGTGAATCGTTGCGTAGTGTCAAAGTTCCATCTGGGTACGGTTCCAATATCAACACTTGTGTTTCCTTGAAGGATCTGAAGTTAGTTGGTTTGAAGTCACATGATTGTCATATGCTGATGCAACAATTTCTACCCATTGCCATTCGTGGCATTCTCCCTCAAAATGTCAGACATGTGATAACAAGGGTGTGTTTATTTTTCAATGCCATATGTGCCAAAGTAATCGCCCACGATGAGTTGGGAGCGTTGGAACAGGAAGGGTTTCTTATACTATCCCAGTTAGAAATGTATTTCCCTCCTTCATTCTTTGACATAATGGTACATTTAATCATCCATTTAGTGAGGGAGGTCCGTTTGTGTGGGCCAGTGTTCTTGAGGTGGATGTATCCTGTTGAGCGATACATGAAAATTTTGAAAGGTTATATGAAGAACCCACGCCGTCCCGAAGCATCGATAATAGAAAGGTACATTGCAGAGGAAGCAATTGAGTTCTGCACAGATTATATGTCACAGGCTGAAAGCATTGGTATTCCGAAGACTCGTCACGAAGGGCGATTGGATGGGAAAGGTACCATTGGGAAAAAAATTAAAAGCATGTCACGTGATGAACTACTCCAAGCACACTTTTATATTTTGAACAACACAGACGCTGTGCTCCCTTATTTAGCTGCACATAAAGACATAGTCAAAAGAAACAACCCTAGAATGGCTGAAAAGTGGGTGTTGAACGAACACAACAAAACGTTCATGCAGTGGTTCAAAATGACCCTTCTTAAAGATACATCTGCTTCAGAGACGTTGCATCGACTGGCACTAGGACCTAACTTTGATGTAATCACTTATTGTGGCTATGACATAAATAATTATTCTTTCTATACAAGGATTCAAGATGACAAGAGTACGGTGCAGAACTCTGGAGTTATGGTTGTGGCCGAATCAATGCATTTTTCCACTTCAAAGGATAAAAACCCTGTCATGGCTGAGTTATGTTATTTTGGTGTCATTGAAGATATATGGGAAGTTGATTATGGTCGTTTCACAGTTCCTGTTTTTAAATGTAAATGGGTTGATAGCAAAAATGGTGTCAGAATAGATGACTTTGGTTTTACGTTAGTGGACTTAAACAAGGTTGGTCATAAGGAGGAGCCTTTCATTATGGCAGCTCAAGTAAAACAAGTTTTCTACGTTGTTGACCCATCAGATAAACGATGGTCACTTGTTCTCCAAGGTAGACACAACATTGAGGATCCATGTCTTGATGTCCTAGACATACCTTCTCTTACAACACGCACACCAACCGACGTTGTGGAAGATCTCATAGATGATATAGTTGCGACTCGTAATGACCACCAGGAGGGTCTATGGGAAACATAGGGTACGGTTGGGATATTATTCATCATGTTTAGAAATTGATTCTTGTTTGCTAAAGCTGGTTTTTTATACTCACCAGTTATATTTTTGTTTTTTTGAACAGATACCTATGGATGATCAGGATTTGCATGCGAGATCTGACTCCCAGAGCACCGATTCCTCAGCTAGGAGGAGAGGTGTTACCCGGATGACCAGTGTTGCACTTAGGCGCCATCAGGGTCAGCGGACCCATATTGACATTGATATTTGCACCGGGAGGACTTCAGGACCCAACGCCGCCAAGTTTCAGAGTTACTTAGGTGTCTTGGCACGGACGAAGGTGTCCATCATTATCCCTGATTGGGATAGTGTTGAGGAGGTCGTGAAGAATGCAATTTGGGTTGATATTGTTGTAAGTACATTTATCTGTACATTTATTTACTCGTATTGTAATTTTATATGCGTAATAATTTGAAAAATGTTTATTTGGCACTTGTAGGATGCTTGGGATATTCCTGCAGTTGATACACTACGTAGGAAGATTATGTCTGAGATTGCTGACCGATGGAGGACATTCAAGAGCAACCTGACCACCACGTATATTTTAATTTTAAAATATAAAGTTAGTTTAAAATCATCATGTTTTAAGTTATCGTGTACTTAATTCAAATATTTTAAATGCTAGGTATGTCTACGGGAAGAAGCAGGGTGAGTTCCCTGGAGATAAATACACATCCATAGATCGACAGACCTGGGATGCATTTGTGGCATCCAGGCACACAGATGACTTTATTGTATGTATCTTTTACTGATTATGTATCCAGGCATACAGGCATCCAGGCACAAAGAATGTATAACCCCTATGTGTCTTTTAATTATGTTTGATGCAGGCCAAACGCATGAAAGCACAGGAAATTCAGGGGAAAAATGACTGCCCTCACAGGTTGTCACGTGGGGGTTACCAATTATTGGAGGAGCGGATAGTGGAGGAGAAATCTAGGCAACGTCAGGGTAGCCAACCTGACGCTACTATTGTGGATCCCCCCTCCCCACCCGCACGCCATGAAAAATGGAAGCGTGCCAGGACGAAGAAGAGTGGTCAGTACACTTCATCACATGTTGAGGAGGTTGTCTCAAGGATTGTAAGTACAAAGCTTCTCAATACTTTTTATGAAACGTTAATTGTCCATCAAACCCTAACAAAACTAATCACTGAGTTGTGGTTGCAGGATTCTTTGGTTGAGCAGTCGACCCAAGGGTCATTTGTGTCACATGGTAGGGATGATATATTGACCGCCGCCATCGGCCGACCAGAGCACCCTGGACGAGTACGTGCAGCTGGTCGAGGTCATGGTATGTTTACATTAATAGTCTTGGATTATGTATGATAGCATTTTTATTTCTAATTATTCTCTCTCTGTAGGCCTTAGAACCTATTTTGGTCGTCCCGCCACCCCTTCGCAATCCATATCTGATTTGGAGAAGACCTTTGAGGATAAGGTTGCCGCAGTGAAAGCAGAGGCAAAGGAGGAAATGCAGAGGCTGCTTCAGGAGGAGATGGCACGGTTTCGGAGTGAGATGATGGCATCATTCAGTCAACAATGTCAACCTACGCCGCCACCGGTGGTGGACCCACAGGTTACATTGTACATTATTTAATCCAACAATTACCTATAATTCGTTATCATTAGTTGTTGAATTACTTCAAGATGTTGTGTAACTATGCAGACTAGGCGGGTCAGCACAAAAGGGTCATGTGCTGCACCTGACGGTGATGATGACGACGTAAATCTTGGAGACTACCGTCAGTGTGACCTATTTGTGGATGGAGTGGAAGAGCCAGTTGCCATTGGTTCAGTGTATAACCTAGGCCCTTTGGTTCACCATCAGAAATTACCTGATGGTGTGTCAAGGATTTCGGTTGTACAGGTCCTCTCGGCAGATTCAGTTGTTCCCATTCCAACTTCCGAGGTACGACTCGTCGGCCAGGCTGTAGGACATTTCCTTATGTGGCCGACCAGGCTTGTGTTAGAATCTGGACCCCAGGTATGCTGTATACCCAAGCATCAATTATATATTAAGTTATGGTTTCAATAATCAAAAATTGCTTCTAATTTTTTTATGTAATTTAGCCATCAAAGAAGCCAGAGCCCCCCCTTGATCCGATTGAACGACTATGGGACATATCGGCTGGGCTACGCAATTGTACTATCCCGGTCCCATGGGAAGAATCCGTTTTTGGTGTCCCGAGTGAGTTGCCAGTGTACATTGCACGACCTGACTTGTGTGAGGTCCTAATGGGGAACACGATGTTGAACATTTCTGTGATTCAGTGTTGGGAGCTGTAAGTATAATGTTTTTCGTTCAATTGTAGTATCAATTAAATTGTTAATTTTTACAACACTAAATGTTTTTAATTTGATTAGGTTTTTACATAGACTTTGCATAGAGAGAGGTGTCGATGACACTTATGGTTTCCTGGAGCCCTCTCTAATACAACTTCGTGGGAACAGCAAGGAGGAGATTCAGGCATACATCCAGAATTGGATGCATGCCTCGAACAAGACTGTGTACCTTGCGCCACTTCATAGAGAGTAAGAGTCTAATAAATATTTAGTTACTATTGTTGTTAATTTAATAATGGATTGTGTTGTTACTATTCAACGGTACATTGCAGCCTTCATTGGCAACTGTTGGTCATTTGCCCGAAGGACGGCATTGGTGCATGCTTCTGTTCGTTGCATGGGAGTCCTGGTGCGGACTACATGAAAATACTCGACGGGTAAGTTGATTTTTATAAATAAAACAAGTTTACATATTTGACTAGGTCATTCTATTAACTAAACTGGTGTTTTATTCTCTTACAGGGCTTTAATTGGGTACCATCTACTACGCGGCAAAGTGACCAAGAAAAGACTAGAGTGGGTCTTCCCAAAAGTAAGTACTTCAATTAATAAGCATTACTTTTAAAGTTACCTCAATTAGTAACAAAAACAATAACCAATTGTGAAATCAATGTACCTTGTAGTCTTTTCGGCAGGATGGCACCTTTGAGTGTGGGTATTTTGTGATGAAGATGATGCTCACCATTGTCCAATCTGGTAGAGTAGATGGATGGACAACTGTAAGTTTTTTGCTGCCTACTTTTATTTAATTGGTTTTTACATATTACTATTATAATTTTTGCTCACCTATTAATGATTATGTCTTTGCAGCACTTTCGAGACTCCTCCTCAATGTTCCCTGAAGGATTCGTGGACGAAATCAGAAACCAATGGGCCACCAGCCTTCTTCAACTCAAGGAACAACTCCAATAGAATTCTGTCATTTATTATATCATTATTGTGTAGTTTATATACCATTAGTGTAGCTTAATTAATTATTATGCATTTTATGCACCATATTTGATGTTTAGATAGTTTGATTGAAATCTATTCATTTCTATTATTGATCATCATTGGGCTGTCTGGTTACTGCTTGCAGGTTCTGAGAAAGAATAAAAAACAAAAAAAAATTTTAAAAAAAAAGTGTGTTTTAAGCACGGTTATAGTGAAAACCGTCTTTAAAAGTCACGTTTTTAAGCACGGTTATGGTGACAACCGTCCTTAAAAGTAACACCCTACAAAGACGGTTGTGAGAGAAACGTCCTTAAAAACCACCTACGAAGACGGTTCCACAAATAACCGTCCTTAAAAATCCACCTACGAAGACGGTTATTCGTAGAACCGTCCTTAAAAGCAATCTACGAAGACGGTTATCACATAACCGTCCTTAAAACACACATACGAAGACGGTTGTTCCAATAACCGTCCTTAAAAGTCCACCTACGAAGACGGTTATTCGTAGAACCGTCCTTAAAAGCAATCTACGAAGACGGTTATCACATAACCGTCCTTAAAACACACATACGAAGACGGTTGTTCCAATAACCGTGCTTAAAAGTCCCTCCTACCAAGACGGTTGTTCTCGGAACCGTGCTTAAAAGTTCCCCCTACGAAGACGGTTAAAAAAAACCGTGCTTAAAAGGTACTTACAAGCACGGTTCAATAACCGTCCTTAAAAGTCCCCATCTACAAGGACGGCGGGAACAAAGACGGTTCTGGAACCGTGCTTAAAAGTCCCCCAGAACCGTGCTTAAAACCTTTTTTTCCACTAGTGAAACTAAGAGATACAATCCAGATTCTTAAAATGAAAGTAGTAGTGTTGGAAGGATTAATTGTAATCATTACCTATTAGTGGAGAAAAGCTGTGTTGGTGAGTTTGCGTATCAATTATTGATTTATTGAAGTTGGATGTCACTTGCATAGAATATTCTTACTCAGATGTGATATAAAGTTACACTTACAAGTTACAAGTTTCTTGGCATGATTATTTAACCCTGTTTTAACATAGTCCCAATATGAGTATGTGCTGTTCATTAAGTGAAAAGAAAAAGTTTTAGAATATAAAGGGAACTATTGTGATGCACACCATCATGTTCAAGATTGCAAGATCGGATTTTCTACTTGCTGGTGACAAGGGCAAGTAACCACCACTGTTACTAACATTCCTATAATAAGCAAGAGTTTGATGCCAAACTGTCAACTAATGTATGATATTTTGACCTATTAAAATGTTTTGTTGGAATTCATGAAGGTTAATGGGTTATGTTTTGTCATCGTGGTGGTAGTTGTTAAAGTTGTAACTTAATTGTTTAAAGAAACTAGAAAATAGAAACTATTAAGCATTGAAATCCAACTGTAGCAGAAAGTGATTCTTGAACATCATCCAGCAAGATAAGATTGTAAGTCGGCTTTGCACCTGCATTTGATAGATGCAATGTTTTTTTCTTCTATTACTTGATTTGAAATACCCTATTCAAGTTTTAATTAGGCAAAACCGATACGCGTAACAGGGATATTTTTACTGAAGTTTAACTTAATTGTATTTTTTAAGATTCAAACTAGAGAAGATAGATTAAGTTTAAACAACTTATGCTAATGATCAATACTCTCAATGGTAAATATCATAAGGGTTTAATCACCCTTCTTCAAGTATGAAACAATTAAAGTTGTTGATATTCCTCTTTGAATTTGAAATTCTAATAAGGTCGACTTAACGGCGCAAGATTTTCCATCTATTTATTCAAAGGCAGCATGATTTAATAACAGCACTACGTACCTGTTGGAAAGAGATAGGTACTATGTAATGTTGGAAACAAACTATTTTTAACAACAAAATCCTCATGTATGCAAAGAATAGTATAATAACTGTGCTATGCTATGTGACATTGACAAAACCTTAAAGTGCAAGTACCGTAATGCAAATCACAATCTCAAAAAACTCCACACCAGGAAATGTGATTATCTTGCTAAGATCTTCGATGTTGGAGTCAAATTGATAGTATACATTAAGGCTCTGTTTAAAAATAAATATATAAATGGCCCATCAAATATACAAAACAAAGGATAATTAAAAACCCAAATATCTAAACTTTTAGGCTTTTTTTTATTCACACAGTAAAAACACTAAAAGTGACGATGCATTTCAACACCAAAACTTCAACTTTACTCCTTATATCTTATGTCTATATCGAATACTAATTGTGTTGATCATGGTAACTATATTTTTAAAGTTTTTTTTTTATCAACTTTTAAAATATTAATTATTAAACTAGCTAGTAACTTGTAAATATGAAAAAACAGATAAAAAAATGTGTGATAGTACGATATGGTTAAGTACCAAAAATGTGTAATAGTATCCACTTATCAAGTTTTCCCCCATTTATATTCTATTTAATCTTTAAAATGTAAACAATTTATTTCGTCATATATTCTTATTAACGTTTTTGGTACTCTGTAGCAATCCTATATGAAAGAACATAAACATGTTTATATGATTTTTCAATAAACATCTTATTTAGGTTTGGTAACTATTTCTTTTTTAAGTATCCTGGTTTTCTTTTGTTTGTTTTGATTTTTATGATTCTTTTGTTTGTATAAAGTGTTTTTTTAACTACCGCCGAACCGGTACATTAGCTTACAATGATGGAAGATATTCTAACTTAATATTACGAGTTCCGTCATGAAAATATTTTAATAAATTGGACACATATCTAGCTTAATTTTAAATAAGTTATATATCTAATAAAAAAGAAATATTCTGATAAACTAGTGATTTATATATATATATATATATATATATATATATATATTCAAATAATGTATGGGAAAATTATTTAAATAAGTTATAATTAACTTGTAAAAAGTTGTAAATTAACCAACATGAGTAAGGTATTTTGTGTGATTTCTGCAGCGTACCTATTTTCAGTGTTGATAAAAGTTTAGAAGCACAGAAGGAGAATGATGATGATCGAAGAGCTTATCTAGTAACTGTGAGTGTGTGACTTTTTGCCATGGAAAACAATGGTCCATAAGTTATTAGAAGTGGTCGTAGGTGCTTTTCAATTAGTCACTTCAATTCATTTATCCATTATATATGTAGTGTGCTTAGCAACAACTGTTAAATGTTAATATATATCTATTCCCCAAATAGCACGCCCATTGTTTGTCCATGTTTCAAATGACAACACAATAATGTTGCTCAACTATAGAGACCAACAGTGCATATAAAGACAATAAGGAAACTTTTTACGTTGCTTCATCAATCTGTTTCAATCAAGTCTAAAACCCTCTCCTCGTTTCTGTGTTAATTGAACAAACAGAAAAATCAACACAAGGGCCTCAAATGTCTCTGATGCTCCCTTGTTACAATTGCCACTGCTCATAAAATGTTACACCTAATCATACAGTCCAGAATCATAATTAATTATAATAATTAAACATCTTAACAGTTTTCTCAAATCCTGAGTTATGAGCATTGTTGCCTCAACTCAAATACATGTAAATCATCTTAATTAACCACTCACTTCACATCCAAGAATGCGAAGTTTGTATGGATAGCCTCTCGTACTAAAAATGCACCGAATTTAACTACTTTTTTCAAAAAGTTAACTAAAGAAGTGGTAGATTGATTCAAGTCTAAACATCACTATTCATCGATATTCTTAAGAGTAAAATAAAATAGGTTAACAAATTTTAACAAAATATTTAGATCAAATTCCACAGAAAGAGCCAAATAACATTATGGCATATATATACGTATATGCTACACCAACCGTAAATGAAGCTAAGGCTGCAAACCTCTCTTTCTCTACTACCTTTCTTTCTTGCTTCTTCAATAATGACTCCACGTGTATCTTCAGTCACCACGCACCCTTGTTGTGGGCATGTGTCACTTGTGATTATGCATTGGTGATCATTATAAAAAATTTAATTTGAAGTCCCATACAATGATATATATACATACATTCTACATACATATATATATATTCTCTTGATGTGTGACATGGTTGGTTGGGATAGAATCAACTATGGTATATATATAAACAGTTTCTTATTCACATCATTCTAGTATATATATATATATAGGACATACATTGTACATAATGTTATTTAAAGCGATTGGCAGAGAAATAGTGTCAAACATATAAATGCTTGACAGCAACTTGACAGGACCTTATCTGAATTTTCTGCTACATGGATTAATTATTTTCAATTTTTATCCCATAGTGATCATTAGTCAATAGTGAAAGGGTAAATAAATAAATAAGGAGCCAAAAAGTAATTAATAATTTTAATTATTAAGAAATGTTGCACAAATAAGTCATTTTGTGTTGTTTTTCTGTATAGCAAAGCAAGGAAAGTACTAGAACTATAATTCATGGTGTTGTATATGACAATAATACTTATGCAAAGTGAGATTAATTATAATTGGTTGGTGGGGATCATATAGTATTTAGGGGCATGACATGTGCCCCAATTATGGTGGCCACACAAATAACCATTCACCGTCACATGTACAATATTAAATGATTATTGGTCCTAAGAACAATAGATTTGTGGAACTAATTATCCTTATTCCTTTATCAGTCTTGTACATGCATGTGAATTTAAGTTATACATAATTAAAAATTAAATGGAAGTTTATGGGAAGAATTAATCAAATTAACAGCACTAACCGCCAATCATGTGCGCTAGTTATAATGGAAACAAAATAAAAGGTGAGGGGAAGGGAAAGAGGAAGGTTTATGATATTAGTTTATATATGTCCTGGGTGCATAGATATGTCAGGTCAAGCAATTTGTTCGGTCCTATCATTGGTGTCTATGTCGTTTATGAAGGGATCCCATGTCGTGGATGATTGGATTCTTACACTCCAAATGCTGCCAAAATGTTTTCAACAAGTTGTAACAAAATGGGACTGTAAATTAGCATTTTTGTGGAGTAGATAAAACCATGTAGATTTTGTCTCTTAAAATTAAACAATAATATGCATGATCCTCTGATGGCAGAGAAGTTTATTCAAAATCTTGCAAAGTTTCAATGCCTTAAGTTGTGCTGAACTTGCAATTTAAAAAGAAAATCTTGGTCTTCTCAAAAATAAAAGAAATGAAGAATTTGGTGGTGGGTCAGTGGAATCCATATGGGGCTGTCCAAATATCTCGGGGAAAGAGGTTTCTTATTTTTTAACATTAAATAAAAAGAATACTATAGTGGTGTTATGTCTAAGGGGGTATGCCATTAATGTTGAAAAATGGTATAGCCACCTCTGTGCTCGCACTGCCACATTACCATTATGATTGAGGTGGAGCCATCCAAATCGCTACCATGTGTGCATTGGAATTTGCAATATTTCTCGTTATTTATTTCCAGAAAAATCTAGAGCATGATTCTATAAATTATTTAAAAATGGACTAATATGTAAACTATCCTAATTTGAAACGAATAAATTATCTGCTACTATGAAGTCAAAAGAAGATGGGAGTAGGTTTAGTAATTAGTGGTCACATTGAAAACCATTGGATTTTAATAATGAGGGGTAATAGTTTCAATACCGAATGCGTTTACAAATTGAAATTATTAGATGTGTGCCAGTGTGTCATGACATGAATGCTTCTACATTATATGCTTCTTTTGGTTACAGGGGTCTATTGTGTGAAAAATTTTATGAGAATTTTTAAAGGAGATATTTGGAATAGAATAGAAGAGATGATTAATATTTAAATTTTAAACTAAAAAAGTTAATATTGTTTATCATGATTAATATATAATTTATATATTAAGTTTATGTAAATATATATTTACATGTATTCATTTTTTAAAATATCAATTTAAAATATATTTATTTTAAATAACAAGTTAATCATTTCCTTCTCCTGTCCTCTCCCAAACTTCCATTCCTCAACAATCTCTAATGCATCTACAACATGATGAAATTGCTAAATTAAATAAGTTTAGGGTTTAGGGTTTAGGGTTTTTTTATGAAATTAAGTTTCCATAGACATTGATTTATTTAGGATTTTTTATTCTATAAATTTGATCTTTAAGTGTATTAATTAGTGAATTTAAAAAACGTTTTGTCTGTTTCATATGAGATTTGTTTGTCAAAAAGTTTAGTTTAGTAAGTTGGATTTATCAAATCAAGGTATATCTCATGATTCAAAAATTACTTATGACAAGGTATAAATCATCCACCAATAAAAATTAAGATATTTATTTCTATTCTAGATGATTTTTAGTTTTTGATTTTATGAAAATAAAAATATAATTTTTAAACTCAAAATTGAAAAATAAATAAATTTTATGATTTTAAATTTAAAAATATATTTTAAAAAATATGTTATAAAAACAAGCTTTCTTTTTAAAACAAAATAAAAAAATAAAAAATTATGGTTTTAACTAACATCCTCTCTCACACACACTGTGTGTGAATATATATATATATAAGTTTATTTCATGGCTTATTTATATATTTTGTTCACAAAAATTTATCACGTTTTGTTAAAAACTCCTATGAAACAAAAAAGAATTCAAATTAGAAATCTTAACAAGTTCAAAATTAGGATCACAAATTAGCAAAACATTATGTCTACATCAATCTCTTTTAATATCGATCTCTTTGTGTTGAATGGGGAAACTAAGGCAAATTTGGGGAGTTAATGGGTGTGAATTGAAAAATCCAAAGGGAATTGGAGGGAGAAGAGAGGATTCGAAAGGAAGTGATGATGGTGTTTTTAGGGCAAGGGTTTAATTTATAAATAGAGAAACAGAGAGATGAAAGAAAGGGATTTGGGAGTTGGGTCAGTTCGCCTCTATCATCTTCACTTTGTCCGCGTCTATTTATTTCTCACCGCCACTACCCCACCTCACTCTACCTCCTTGATAGTAGTAGCATAGCGCGTACGATAACCAGTGCCTCTTCTCTTCACCAGTACCATTACATCTTCACAACCAACTTAGGTTCATTTTGATTGCAATTTGCAGGTTTGGTGAAGTGGAATGCTAAGATCTAGTTCATTTTTTGTTGGTGGTGAAGAGTTATACATGTTTTTTATTTTTTTCATTTTGCATTGATGCACATCAAAACCTTTTTATTGATTAGGCTATACGTTTAATGGAATATATTAGGGTTTTGATGGGATGAGATAAAGGGCTAGGGGTGGGTGGTATGAGATAATGAAATGACAATGGAAGATGGACTTCAATGAAGGAGAAAGAGAGGAGAAAGAAAAAATAAAAAATAATATGGACAATCACGTGTTTGTATTGTTAGCCTTTAATGGCTATGTTGCTTAGTTGATATGGTTATTTTGTTTGTCACATCAACAATTAACACAAAACATTAATGACATGGACAGATATATTCAAAGTTTTTTTTAGGGCTAACACCTAACAAATATATTTAAAGTTTATAAAGACTAATAACAAAATTGAAAAACTTTTTAAAGACTAAAAATATTATTAAGCCTTAATTCTTTAACATCTAAATAACTAGGTCAACCTCTATAGGTGTCACATATGTGATGTGCACCATTTTTATTTAGAATTCACATTCTTTAAGAAAATGGTAACTTGGCCAAGCAAGCAATGTGTATATCTAGTTTTCAGGAAGATCAATTACAAGGGTTCTTAACAAAGAGTAAATAAATATACAAGTTAGGCATCGATTAGATAAATGAAATTCAAGCTTGCATCTTGAATATGACGTGTTCCACTCTTAATTAACTTGAATAATCTTTGTTGGTGGATTAATTCTAAGTATTGATAAGATGTTATGTTTAAATAATATAAATGCTTAATTATTAACAAATATTTATGCTAATTAACTTCATATAACTATCGGGTAGATTAGGTGATAATTGGTTGTTCTAGATTAATCTATGGTCTAAGATTTGAGCTCCGAGAAACATAATTCCGTTAAATTTTTGGTATAGAAAGTTATGTTGTCCATAGCGGTCTTGTCAAACTCAAAGGCATATGGTTGTTCTACTTTAATCTATAATCACATAATTAAACCTTATGATATGCAATTCCATCAAATTTTGGTTTGAAAAGTTTTGTTGGTTATAATAGTCTTGTCCGATTGATACACACACACCAACAAAAAGTATCATTTTGAAACAAACATAAACACTACTAGTTTCATATAACAATCAAATATACTACCAAATTTGTAACTATTTTATTAGAGAGATACTTACTATTCATTATCAATTAGTAGTTAGTGATGAATAAATAAATTATTTTAGAATTTGATTTTAAAAAATGTATTTTAGATTTGATTTAAGTATAATAAGATGCTAAAATTATAAGTTTAAGTTGTATCTCACTTTCATAAAATGACGAAGGTAAATCATGGATGTGTTTAGTTATCATGTTTTCCAAGAAAAGTAGAAAAACATTCATAGAATACACAGGAAAATATAATATATATATATATATATATATATATATATATACAATGACTTATTTTTTTCAAGGAAAAGAATTGGAAAATGGAAAACCCGATATTTTAGAGATCAATCATTATTTGAAAAATTATCCAACATAGCATTCCTAATTTTTCCATTATTTGGAAACACAATTTTCTTTCTGTTTCCATCAGTGTTAATGGTGAAACCACTAGTTAACATTTTTTTTCATTTAAAAATCTTATAAAGTTTAAGTACTGCTTAAGGGTAATGGTAATTGATAGTGACATGTGAATGTTTGTTATAAAATTACCTAAGGATTATAGTGGTACTTCCTCCTGCATTTCTTACAAGATTCAACTATTAAATTTTAGTTTAATTATTTTAATTAAATTAGTGAATTTATTAATGTTTTTAATATTAGTAAATAAAATTACAGAAGGATTACAATGAAACATCTCCAAGAGTAAAAAACACTACTTAGTCACAATGGTGTGGGCCATAAAACAATCAAGACCACTCAATACTCACAATTATGAATGAGAGTAAAAACAAAGGAAAGGAAAAAAATTGACCAAAGAACTCTTAAGGGAGAAGGATCTATGGCAACACCTTTGCGATCCTTTAAGCACCAAAGTAAGACTAACCTAAGCTAAAACTAAAATTGTCTAACTTTTTTTTCTAAACTAGGTCAAAAGAACTTAAAATAGACCGAGTCAACTAGTTAAAACTAGGCCTAACCTAAATAAAGATAGAAAATGATGCAATACTAGGCTTGCTTGAACTCCATGACCAAGTGCAAGAGCGCCCTTGGCCATGAAGTTCACTTGATGGGTATGGGCATCACTTTAAGCTCTCATTGGTTATTTAAGCTTGATTTTGGACCTTTCTAAATTCTAACACTCCTTGGTTTATGTCTTACACCTTTTTGAACCTAAATTGGGCCTTTGTGTATGTCTATTTACCTTTAAAAAACACAAAAACTAAAGATAGAATGGTTAAAACAAATAAAAACTAAATAAAAATAAAATAAATCCTAAGATTAACACTAAAATTCCTAAAGAAAATGAGGTTTAAAAGTATGTATTTTGGGAATGCATCTGGTAGCAAATGAAATTACTATTATAACATTATTAACCAAATTGGAAACTTTATATATGACCAAGAGTCTTGGAAACAAACTTCATCTTAAAGAGGCGATTATATACAATATGTATGGCTATGGGCACCCTTATTTAATCTCATCTCAATGAGTTTAATTTATAATTATGGATATAGCAAATATTGACATTATAGTTGAAGAGGAACATAAGTTGATTTATCAATTATCTCTTTGTTGTCTATCTACAAACATTTCAAGGAAAAGTAATATCGTATGGTAACGATGATACTTCTTCTTTCGAAGATGTTAAATCAAGTTTATTGTCGAAAGAAATCTTGAAGTTCATTCTAAAGAAAAGGGTGAGTACTAGTTATAAGAAATCTAGATTCAAATACAATGGACATAAATCTAATGAAACTTGTCACTGTTGCAAGAAACTCGAGCATGATATGTAACATTCCTGGTATTTTAATAAAAATTATGGAGAGTGGAAAATATTAGCAAATGTTTTAGAGATTTATTTAATATTTGATCTGCCTGAACCGGGGTCAAGGAATCCGGTGTCGGGCCAATCTCAGATGTGAGGACCAAACAGTGTTGAAGATCGGTTGTACATGGGAGAACGGTCAAAGACGTGCTGTCTTGTGACTGATGCTTATCCGGTGTGCCTGGAGTGGTCTTGGATTAACCGGTGTGAGGAGAACGCCTAACTCAGAATTATAGTCTGGATCAACCTCTTGTATGGCTGAGGCAAGCGGATATGCATAACAAAGATGTAAGGACGGATGAAGTGTCCGACCTCTCAAGCGTTAGCTCAGATTACCGAGGTGTAGACGCTACGCCTGGACACCGGTTGGCCGGTATCCAGCTCATATCGATACTCTTATGAAGTATTAGACAGTTACGAATAATTAAACATTGTGAAAGCAAATAAGCGTAGTTGGCCGGTAATTATAAAAGAATCCAATGAGATGAAATTGATTAAAAACTTTTAATGAGAATGCAAATGAAATAGGGGAAAAGGCTGTCTTGCCCCTGAGCTTTATATAAAAGGAAATCCTCTCTCTCCCCTCTTCACTATTTACGAACTACTTCTTCTTTTGGTCTGTCTCTCCTTCTTCTTCGTCTTCTCCTCTCTTGCCGCTGAGTTGCATGCGCCGGAGGAGGACTCTGTTCGTGCTAAAGCTTCAATCGAACCCCATTCCTGTGATCGTGTCCTCAAGGTGAGTCGACTGATCCGTTTTATTTGTGGCTCCTTATCCCCTTTCGTTTCTCTGGTAGCCAAGGGCCATGCATGGCTGTATTCGAGTCTGTTCTCCACTTCTTTGGTGAGTGTGAGCTCAAATGTGGCCTGAGAGATGAGGGCATTGAGTTAACGAGTTTTTACATTCTGACCCATAGGTAGTAGGTTAAGCAACGAAAGGCTGAGTGACGAAGCTGAGACTGCGAATACCGTGCCCAAAGGAAGGGACCGACACCGAGAGCAGATCATCGAAGCGTGGAATCGAGGTAAGGGGGTGTTCCGGTTATGATTAATTAGAATAGGATTTACCTCCTATCAGAGTCGTTGAATGGTATGAACAGGGTAAGAAAACGTTATTGAATATTGCTGTGTGCCTATGTTTGTGTATGTGTGACTGTGTACACCGATCAGTTGAGGATCGGGTGTGTGGCTGAGTTGATTATGAAATGAGCTTGAAATATTTAATGTTGAGATGATCGGTGTTATAATGTGAATCCGGGTTTGACAAGCAGGTCACCCGAGTGATGAGAAAGTGATGTTAATGGCCAAGTTTGATATGTGAAATGTGAACCGTATGTATAACTATGTGGTGTGGGACGGCCGACGATATGTTATAGCCCCTCATTTCCGGCTCCCATGGTTTTTGTGCCCAGTTGAGCTACCCAGTGGTCAAGTAGGACCTAGTGGTCGAGGTGGAGAGTCAAGCAGGACTCGGTGAACCAAGCAGGGTTCACGGGGTGTCAAGTAGGACCCCCAGCTAAAGACCGATCCTTTAGTATCCGGATACTAGGAGTCAGATTGAATGAGAGTCAGTGGTGATTATCGATGCATTTGATATATTTGCTAAGTTAAGTGGATGTGTTCATTGTGTGTATGTGCTATAATTTCCGAGTGTGACTCGATAAATCTCCGAGTGAAAATTTAATATATTTGATGAGTATGAATTGTTATCCTTACTGAATGCTATTGTTGGGTTTGCCGAGTGAACTACTACGATTTCCGAATGAGACTTATATATATATATATATATATATATATATACTTAACTTGTTAAATTCCGCTCTATATCAATTATGATGCCAACCACTTACCCTTGCTGTTATTTTAATTTAGTAACCAGTGATCGGGAGGAAGCCGGAGCCATGGAGTCGCGCCAAGGGGGAGATCGATGCAAGGCCCGAGTGATTTTGAGTGATTGTGTAGAGTATATGTGTGTATAAGGAGTTTTCGAGTGTTTATTATTATTATCTGTGTGCCAACTTAATTTTAATCGGATACGAATTTTTATTTTAAAATACATGGATCTTTATGTTTTCTTGTTTGCTGTGACAGCTCATTAACTAGCGGATTCATTCCCGAGTGGGGGATAACCGAGAGACCCCCTTCCGGGTGGAAGGTTAGAATGTCCTGAGTGGAATTGGTTGGGAGAGAGTTCCGAGTGAAGAAAGTGTGTAAAGATTCCGAGTGAAGAAGGCGTATCATGATTCCGAGCGAAGAGAAGTTGGATGTGTCCGAGGGGAAATCTGAGTTTCTTCCGAGGGAAGTAAGGATAGGGTATTCACCGAGTGAGGATATTCAGAGAAGGGACAACCGAGTGAAGGAGGTTGAATTATCCCCGAGGGAGTTGTGACCGAACTAAGCTTTCTGAGTGAGGGGTAGTAATGAGTCAAATGTGGAATGTCCGAGTGAGTGGAAGTGGAGTGTTTTCCGAGTGAAATCCTATTGCTGAGTAAACCATTTTACCGAGTGAATCCCCATGTGAGTCCGCATGTGCGCCTTGTTCGCTTAGACTTCAGGTGTGGCTTTCGCTCAAGCGAGTCGGTACTCGCTTAAGCGACTCTCGGATTTCGCCTAGGAATTTTGGGGTCTCGCTCAGGAAAATGACCCCTGTCCTCTTCCTCTTCTTTTGCTCATTCTTCTTCTCCCGCTGTTTCAACTCCATTTTACCGAGCGGGTGTTATTCTGCATGCACTCTTATTATCATTTTGATTGCATCTAAGTGAATACTGTTTGTTATCAATACCGAGTAGAACCATTTCCGATCGGTTATTATTTTAACATACTTTTATTTAAAGTATCTATATCCACGGTTGTCCATCATAACCGTGAATATAAGTAGTCAAAAAAATTCACTTATGTATAATCACGGTTATGGTAGTAAAAAAAATTCACTTACAGACTATGTATAATCACGGTTATGGTAGTAACCGTGGATAAATAGTATCTATAATCACGGTTGTTACCATAACCGTGAATAAATACTGAAGTTTTTTTTTAATATGATTTTTGTTTTATCGTTTCCCAAACCTGCATTCAGACAACCAGTATAGTATACAGTATCCCACCATATCCAGCAATACTATATAAAAAGAATGGTATGTATATAAAAATTTATTTTCTATATCAATTCATAACAACCTAAAAAATGAAAGTATATACAATTAAGTTGAATGTAATCTAATAAAAGTAAACCCTAAATCCTACTAGATACATATATAAAAGAATAAAGATCCGATATCTAGCTTTGCCTAACTTCAATGAAGTGTGAGGCCCATTGCTTTCTAACATCATCTACAAGTGCCTTTGGGAAATATGACCGGTCCTTAAAATACTGCAAACAATGCACAAAACAATTAGAACAAAAGCTTTATTTATTACATGAAATTGATGAAATTGGTAGAAAAGTAGTCCAAATAATGAGACTTACATCTGTCCATCCATCTACTAAATGTTGTTGGACAATGGTCAGCATAGTGTGCATGACGAAATAGCCACACTCGTAGGTACCCTTCTGCCTGTAAGACTACAATGGACATATAGTATAGAATAAGTGAATTCGCAACTTAAAAAATATGTATTGAAGATTTGAATGAATACGATTGACTTACTTTTGGGTACACCCATACAACTTTTCTTCCATTGGACTTGTTTCCAATCAGTAGATTGTATCCAACCACCGCCCTACGTCAAACAAAACACAAGATAAGTTAGAATCGTATAGTTCTAAAAATGATGTAATCGAATTTGTACTTATTTTTTAGGGATTAACTTACCGGTCTACTATATCTTTCAGGTCTTGTGGAATCATCCGATGCAAAGTATCAAAGTACAGAGCAAGATAGTCCTTCAGACAGATCACCACAAGCGTCCAGTGAGCGTTGCAGTTACCAATGATAAGTGAGACTTCAAAATGCAAAAATTCATGACAATAATTATGGAATAGAATATTACCCTTTATGATAGGGGCCCATGTATACAGGCTTCCCAGACTCAAACATCCAATTCTGGATGTATGCCTGGGTGTCCTGCGGGGTGTTTCCTTGCTTCTGTATGAGAGAGGACTCATAAGTTCCTTGGAAGCCCAAGTCCACACAGAGTTTTGCCAGAAACCTAAACAAGTTAAGACATGGTTAGCGACAAATAACTTGTATAATGAAAAAATTGGACAAAAAATGATATACTTACAGCTCCCACAACTGAATGATGGAGGCGTTCAGCATCGACGTCCCCAAAATAATGTCACACATGTCAGAATGTGTAACGTAAAGTGGAAGATCACATGGACGGCCGAACACTAGTGGCTGCCATGGGACCTAAACAGTGTCCTCTCCTTGCTCATACCCGATGCGCCATAATATCCGGATGGGATCCTTGGCCGGGTCTGGCTTCTTCAATGTCTGTTCCTGTTGAACAATTGACAACCATCACATTTTGTACCATAATTGACAATATAACAAAATTAGTTAGTGTTTAGGGTTTTTACCTGTCCAGGGGCAATCACCAGAAGTCTGTTGGGCCATATCAGAAAGTGGCCCACTGCCTGACCGACGGTCTTCACCTCCGGAGTTGCCACTGGCACAACAGCATCCTGCTCGAGGATGAGCACAATAGAGACCCTGGACATACCATCAGGTAATGTCTGATGGTGAACCACAGGGCCTAAGTTGTACACCATACCAGTGGCAACTGGCTCCTCCGACCCGTCAACGAACAGGTCACATTGACGGGTGTCTCGTGGCTCGACCCCATCATCGTCAGGGTCAGCCGCAGCGCATGACCCCTTAGTGCTAACCTTCCGTATCTACATATTTACACATCAAGCAGAAGTTATTCAACAATGAAATAAAGTGATTACAAACAATAAAACCAAGGAAATTAAATAAAGAATCTAACCTGTGGGTCGCTAGCTAGTGCAGTAATCTCCTGGTGGTGGCTGAGTGAGGCCTTCATCTCCTCCCTGAATCGGGCCATCTCCTGGTGGAGCCTAGATATCTCCTCCTGGTACTCAGCCTTCACAACAGCCACCTTCTGCTCCACCATTTTCTCAAGGGAGGGGGCAGGGTCGGGAGCACCGTAATAGGAGCGGAGGCCTGTGAAATGTGAATGATTAGCTCATAATTGTTTAACAGATAACAAAATGAAAGCATAGAGTTATATACCACTTACCTACACCTCGACCAACAGCACGCACTCTTCCTGGGTGCTCTGGCCTACCGATGGCGGTAGTCAAAATATCCTCACGTCCATGGGCTACGAAAGACCCTTGGGTTGATTGCTCAACCAAGGAATCCTGAAACCAAACAAGTTAGTCCCCTCCTCACATACTTGACAAGGTTTATGACCCTTCACGTTGTACCCGAATAAGTTACCATACGCTGGAAAGTCATTGATCGTGCAAAATAGCATGGCACGCAATTTGAATAATTGCCCGGTAAACCCATCAAACACTTCAACCCGTCTTCCCACAACCTTTTGAGGTCTTCAACCAATGGAGTTAAATATACATCAATGTCGTTCCCCGGTTGTCGTGGACCAGAAATCATCATTGATAACATCACATATTTTCGCTTCATGCACAACCATGGTGGCAAGTTGTAAACAAACAACAAAACAGGCCATGAACTATGGTTTGTGCTCAGGTTCCCAAACGGGTTCATGCCGTCTGTGGCTAGTGCAAGCCTAACATTTCTTGGTTCATGGGCAAATTCCGGAAAAATCGTATCCATTTTCTTCCATTGCGATCCATCGGCCAGATGCCTAAGTAGTCCATCAACAACCCTCTCATCAGCATGCCATCTCATAAGTTTTACATCGTCTGTATTGGCAAACAGACGCTTTAGTCTTGGAACTATAGGTAGATACCACAACACCTTTGCAGGAGACCCTTTAGTGCATACCTCATCAGAATCCGCCTCTTTCTTCTTATACCGTGACATCCCACACCTAGGACATCGATGCAGCATTTCTAACTCACCCCAGAATAATACACAATCATTTAGGCATGCATGTATTTTCTCATACTCCAAACCCATAGGACACAACACCTTTTTGGCCTCATAGTTACGATTCGGCAAGGTGTTTCCAGCTGGGAGCATTTTTTTCAACAACTTCAGTAAGTCAGTGAAACTTTTATCCGTCCACCCGTTTATGGCCTTCAAATTAAACAATCGTAAAACTGCTGATAACCTCGTGAAATTGACGCAGTTTGGATACAACGGCTGCTCAGAGTCCTCACACAGAGTCGTATATACATGAGTTTTCTTAAAACCTTCTACCCCCACATCACGGGTCATATCCTCGAGTCGGTCATCCATGTTGACATCGGTGTCATGCATCGAGCTTCAATTTTCAGTTTGAGAGCTGTTACTTGGCACCACCACATCCTCACCATGCCATATCCAACGCGTATAACTACGCAGAAAACCGTCACACAGTAGATGTTCTCGCACCACTTCCAAGTCTACCCGACGCAGGTTCAAGCATTTAACACAAGGGCAAAAATACTTTCCATTCACCTCCACTGCATTCCTCGCTACGAATTCTATAAATGATTCAACTCCCCCCTCGTACTCTAGACTTAGGCGTGATGCAGTTATCCAACTCCGATCCATGCCAACTGTTTACAAGGTGCTATGATCAACCTCACTTTTTCTTCAAAGGTGGTGGTCCTATACCCATTCAGGATGACAATTGTTTTTATACGTCATTCATATATACAGGTTAGGAGTTATTTTCAAATTTGATGAAATTTCGGCAGCATTTCGCATTGGTCTCTAAGTACACAAAATGAGAGTGGTCAAATCAAATTCAACCACAACCAAATATGCACCTAGAGAACAACACAAAATGCAAGTTACCGAAAGTTTATCAAATTTTAAAATAACTCCTAACTTGTACATACTAACAATGACGTATAAAAAATAATTGTTCATCCCAAACTGTCCAAACGGACAATTCAAGATTCAACACAAACGATGACATTAATTAATTTAATGACCATTTGTATCGAATCTCAAACGGGGAACTACGGTTCACTCATATGCACAACAACTTCCATACTAGTTAACTAGTTAACTAGTATGAGCCTACGAGTTTACAAGATTGCAAAACCACATACATACAATAGACAGAAATAACATTATATACGAGCAACCAACAACAACAGCAATAAAAGTAAATGAAGGTTGAGCTTGCAAGGTTGATACTTGATGTTGTTGCTAAACTCTAATAAAGAAATCGGGTCAAGCATGGTGCATGCATGACGTATTAGAATTCTGTATTCAATTGGTTGTTTCTGTGATTTTTCAGTCGGTTGTGTTCCTGGGTGAAACAAGCGTTGTTTAGGAATTTGGTTTAATTATATATGTCCGACTCAACCCCTAACTCATCCATAATCTATTAATAATTTAGCATTTATTCTCTATTAATATTATAATTCACCTCATGCTTTATAGTTCACCAAATTTCAGCAAGTATATCCATTAGTAATTTAGCATCCCATCTCTATTCATATTTTAATTTATCTCATGCATCACAGCTCTTAGAATAGCAGTAACCAACATAGAACCAGACCAATATAATCCCTATAAATCTGCCTATGCAGCCAACATCCCATCAAAATATATCAAGTACATCTGCAATCTCCATTTTCACAACTATGTTTCCCCAACTGATTATGAAACTGACACAAAATCAACTTATACACCTCAACTTTTTCAACAAGTCCCTCATCCAACACCAATAAAAATTGAATGTCTAATAAAAATTGAATGTCTACCTTAGCAACCAACACCAATCTTTAATCCAACCTTCATTACACAAAAATAAAAGTGACCCAAAAATATTACCAGCAAGTGTAAAAGGAACAGAGACACAGATACAAGCTTTAACAGAGATAATGTCATAGGCATACAACATTGTTACACACACAGTGTCACAGGCAATGTCAAAATAGCAGAGACAGAGTTCACATCGAATATAAAAACATAAACTCACAGACAACGAAGCTTTCTCTGTGAACGAAAAAAGAAGGGCAACGAAGCACTTACCTGACAATGGTGAACGAAGAAGAAGAAGGGCACACAAAAGAAGAAGGAAGGGAACCCAGAAGCCTTCGACCAGCAAAGAGGAGGACGAGGAAGAAGACGATAACCAGCGCGAAAGTAAGGAGAAAGTAAAAAAAGAGTGAAACGACTTTTGAAGTTTCAGAAGGATGTATATTCACGGTTCCCCTTGAAACCGTGAATATATTACACATATATTCATGATTGAACAAAAAACCGTGGATAAATGTTAACTATATAACCACGGTTATGATCCCAACCGTGGATAAATAATAAATCTATAATCACAGTTATAGAAACAACCGTGGACATACAGTACCAAGTGATTAAACCCTAAAACCTAAACTATATATCCACGGTTGTAAATATAACCGTGATTATAGACATCAATATATATCCACGGTTCACATCATAACTGTCATCATACCATGAATATATAGTCACGGTTGTTCTCACAACCGTGAATATATATTTCAGGTACTATATTTCCACGGTTGACTCCTCAACCGTGAATATATATTGATAGGTACGATCACGGTTATGAGGTGAACCGTGGATATATAGTTTTCGCTGATAATATCGTTCACCTTATAATTTCAAAAATGCCACCGCCCATGTTTTTATCACTGATCCACTTATATCCGTGAATATATCTCGTTGTTATATCCAATTTTTGCACTAGTGTTAGAATGGTTTTGTTCATACTGAGCATGATTTTATGTAGCTAAAAGAGGTAAATATTATTTTACATCTAGACCGAGTGGATTAAATGTTAAAAGAAGTAAATACTAATTCATACTAAGATACAAATTTTATTCAACACGAAAAATTTATTGTGAAAATAATCTGCCGTATGTAAATAAAAAGGTAAATTAACCTAGGATGTTACATGATATTTTTGATTGTTTTATCTTAAAGAAATAGAAAGAAAGGAACCTCACCAAATTGATAAGGCTGCTAATGTTGAAACCAATGATGACAGTGACCTATTATCTATTGTTGGTTGAGAAAAAAAAAGTGGAACTACATGGATTCTTGATCCTGAATATACTTTTCACATGTGTCCTTATAAGGACTTGTTTACCACTCTTGAACTTGTTGATGGTGGAGTTCTCTTGATGGGTAATGACACTTAATGCAATGTTGTTGGAGATGGTACAATCCAAATCAAGACTTGCGATGGTATTGTGTGGACTTTGATTAAAGTTTGTTATGTTCTTTAGTTGAAATGTAACCTAATTTCTCTTGAAACCCTTAAGTCTCTTGGGTGTAAGTACTCAGCTAAATGTAAAGTTCTGAAGGTACAAAAGGTGTCATTATTTTGATGAAAGCTAACCTCATTGGTAGTTTACATGTCTTGCAAGCTTCTGTTGTGACAAGTTCAACAACCTTATCTTATTCTTTTTGAGTTATATGAATGGAAAAGGTATTCACTTTCTATGTAATCAAGGTTACCTTGGTGAACATGATATTAATATGTTGGAATTTTATGAATATTGTATTTTTATTAAATAGAAAAAAACTAGTTTATTTACTATAACTCATTGTACTAAAGGCATTCTAGATTACATTCACTATGATATTTGGGGTCCTTCTAAAGTTCCATCTTATTGATTATGTTGCTATATGATGCCTATTATTGATGAGCTTTCTCGTAAGGTTTGAGTTTATTTTCTAAGGCCTAAAAATGTTGTATTCCCCACTACTAAAAAGTAGAAAACTCTTATTTTAATCCAACTAGCGTAAAGTTTAAGAAACTCAAAACAAATAATGGGTTAAAGTTAATAATAACTTTAATGAGTTGTGAAGACTTTAATATTAGTAGTATACACATGTTAGAGGTAAACCACAACAAAATGGTGTCGTCGAACTTATGAATAGGACTCTACTTTTAAAGAAAATAGTTGACTTATTTAAAAAATGTTTTTTTAACATAATACCCTTAATTAGAACTTATTAATAATATTTAATGTAATTTCATTAAAAATTAAAGTATATATTAAATAAAAAGATTTTAAAAATATTTATGCATTTAACAAATTAAAATTAGTTATATTTGTTTATATTTAAAAATCAATATACCAAGTAAAAAGAAAATATTATAATAATTATATGTTTGTTTTCTCCCAACTTTTCCATTGTACCAAACTTTTCTTTCATAATTTTTTCATCTGCATATTCTTTAGTATCAAAGGATTAGTTAATGTTGGTATTCACATAAAATCCTTTCTAATATAATTTTTTTAATAATATCTTTAAATAAAAAATTTACTTTTTGTTTTATTAAGCAGTGACCTCAAGAATACTAGGTAGGGGTGGGCCAAATCAGAGCCGCCTGAAACACCCCGAAAATTCCGAACCAAAATTATGTTATCGGGTCGGGGGGCTTCGGGTTTTGGGGAAAGAAGAAAAGGTGTGCGGTTTAAAATGGAGAAAGACGGGCGGGTACGAAAGTATTTTTCATATTTTCAGTACCCATACTTACCCGTAAGAGACTGACCAGGTCTAGGTCCAACCCAATTGTTATACCAGGTCTGTTGAATACATTTTTATTTGCCTTACTTTTCAATTTTCACCTAAATTAAATTTTCTCTCCTAGGGTTTACGTTTCCTTTGTTTTCTTGCGCCGCCGTCTCATTGTGTTCCTTGCATTCATCCGAAAGCGTCTTCACTCGCCGTCGTCCTTACTGGTAGTGGTCGTTCATCTCATTGCCTTTCATCCTTTCAGGTATGTTTTGCTTATTAAACCTCTTGGATTTATCAAAGTTCATTCCTTTTTTTATAGTTGAAATTGGTCACACACTTACCTCCCCATTCAAGGAAAACCCTTTTCACCTCTCTCTCTCTCCCTCCTCCAAGGTACAGTCTTCTCTCTCTTCCCTCAGCGTGTGGATTTTCTTGCTCTATTTGAATGCAAAAAAGAAAAATAAAAAGTAACCATTCTGTTTTCTTTGCCATGTCATAGTGTTTTTCTAACCTTAGCCTATGTTAAAAAATCGTGGGTTGTCTTCAAAATGTGTTCTTCCTTCCTAGTTTTATTTTTTGCTATTGTTGTTGTTCTTGGATTAATTTTTATTTTGCTTGTTGGAAACGATAATATGAACAAAGATGGCGCTATGTGATTATTTGTTTTGCAATAGAAATGGTAAAATTTTAACTTTATCTTTTACTTCTTGATTGGCAAGTCCTTCTGTCTACTTCTTGATTGGCTAACAAGAAACTCTCAATATTTTTCTTGATTTTCTTTTGATTTCTGAGAAAGAAACGATTAAAATCACCCAATTTTTAGCTTAGTAGGAACACTAGTTTATTTCTTTACTCTCTCTCTTATGTGTGTGAAAAGATTACAGAGAGGCAAAGGTATTAATTATGCTTTTTTTATATTTCTAGTGCAAGTTTTGAATGGTTATCTATGAGGCAAAGGCATTAATTACGTTTATGTTGGGTGCATATAGGAAACCAAATTAAAAAAAATTGAAAATGACACAGAGGACATACTGATTTTGTGCAGTGTTTTACTTACCATATTTAGATTCAAAGCTATCTATAATTTTTTGCTCAAGTAAATATGTCTCCTTGACATTGCTGTGCTCCTTGACAAGCTCTTCCAATTCTTTCTGATTTTTGTTGTCAATTTCACAATTAGAGAGGTTTCCCCCTACTTCATGAGACTTTTTATTCTGCTCACATATTTCTCTATTTTTTCGCTCCTGCATTTCATCTAGGTCCTGCACAGCAAGAACTAGCTCAGCATTTGACTCTTGTGTCTTCTTTAATTGTAATTGGAGATTTGCATTCAGGTCCTTCTCATACTTCAGTTCCTATCTAATTTCTTTAATAATCAAGGATCCTTTTGTTTTGATATGTTGTTTATAGGCTTATAGTTAAAATAGTATCTTTTTGTTTTGATGTGTGTTTATATTATAGTTAAAGTAGTATTTTTTTTATGTGTTGTTTATAGACTTGTAGTTAAAACATGTAATAAAAAATGCTCAATGTATGATATAAACAGGTTGTTGTCATGGTAGTTTTGATTATTATTTTCAAAGGCGAGCAATATCCAAAATGATACAAGAGACGATAGAAAGAAAATAGTTAAAGGGATATTAAGCTGCCTTGGTGTTTAGACAATAAAATATGAACTTGAATAATTTCATGTAGCAGCAATAGATTGAATTCATATTTACTGACATTAGTAAGGATGAAACAAAGCTGATTTGGATTTCTCATGGAATCTTGAAAATTTTCATGTTGACTTGATATACACCACCATAATGAGTTGAAAGTAAGGTGAGTATGTATTTTTTTCTATTTTGTAGGAATTGCTCATAAATATTGCCTTTACTAATTCATTTTATTTTTCTACAGGTTCACAGCCACTACAAGTGTATCAAATATGATACTATCATTTATAGATTATAACTAAAAATTACTTTATTTTAATGATCTGGTCACTTATGTGTAATGTGTGTTAAATACTATTTTGTATTAATGTTTTACTTTTTTACTTAGTTTAAACTTTTACATATTTTTGGTTTGATGAGCATAAATATCATGAACTTTGGACAAATGTAATATGAAAAGAAACGTAAAAAAAATTAACTTTGGAGAAATGGATCAAGTTTCTATTCTGGCGCAATAACATTTCAGAAACGTCATACTATTTTTTTTATACTGATGGATTATAAAAATAATTATATGAACAAAATGACACAAATTAATTTTTGGCATAAAAAAATTAATTTGTGTCATTTTGTTCATATAATTATTTTTATAATTAATTTTTGGCATAAAAAAAGTTATTTGGCCTTATACAATCCGAGGTTATTCACCCGTTCAACCCGAAATCCCCGAAACTTATTACGGACGGGTTCGGCCCAATAATTAAGTATATTGGATAAGTTTGGATGTTAATCTTTTAGGCCGAATCCGTCCTAACCCGCCCAATCACCAGCCATAGGTAGTATTTTCTAATTTATTATACAAAAATATCGATAGTAAAAAAAAAAAGTTTACTATCTTTGTATAAACTTTTGATTTTAAACCCAAAAAGAAATGGAAGGTTGATGCGATGTCTGTGAGGAGCATAATTGGGCGAAGAACTGGACAGTTGACTAACTGACACCGTCCTTGAAGTGTGCACTTCCCAATGGTACGTATATGACGCAGCATTAACGGCGTCAAATCACTTGTGCCATATGCCAAGTGGTGCAGTGCTTTCTTCGATACTTTGTAAAAGTAAACCATTATTCAGCTACAAATGTCAATGCAAGATTTAACGTCACTTTTATTGATTTTTTAAAAATATACCACTTTTTTCTTAATTTTAAAATTACCTACCGTGTCAATGGGTGTGATTTTATATATATATATATATATATATATATATATATATATATATATATAAATGATGGGTTTTAGGGGTGATTCCCGAGCAAACCATAAAAACCGGATGGAAAAATGAGTTTAGTCGGTTTCGGGTAGATAGATAGTTGAATGGGTAAAAAGTGTGGTTAAGTTTGGATATTTTGGATGTTTATCAACCGAATTAACCGTACCCAATCAGACTATTATACTTTAAGTCTTTTATCTTATAATTATATGATATATATATATAGTACATACTATGAATTGATGAGGAAAATGTGTAAAAAAGGGTTTAAAAAATAAATTTTAACCACAAAAAAATTTAATTTATTACAAGATTAAATCAAAATTAACCGTCTAAACTTAACCGAAACCGTTTAACCGAAACCCAATCAAACTGTAGAGTCATTTGGTCAGGTTTAGTTAAAAATAAATTATTTTTTATTAACATTGTTTGAGGTATTTATCAATCGAACCCGGTTAAACCCGACTGACTTTAATTTGTTCATGTAGTATAATAATACATGTTTACTCTTTTTTATATAAAAAAATTAAGCGTCGTAGATGAAAATGTTTCAATTACAAAACTTGTTTTTATTATAATGTAAATATTTTTTTGCTCAAGTAGAATTGTATGCCAAGTAAGGGTGTTTGGTTATCTGTTGAAAAAAAGATCTTATAGTTAAACAGAGTTCTGATTGCCTCGAACGGAAGGAATAATATTAATCTTTAAATTTTTTCCATTTTCAATAACTCTATTTTCTTAACTATAAACCAAACTACCACTACATCCTACTCTTGCGGTCTTGCTAAACTTTTAACTTTTGGAAGTGCTTTGCTTTGATGGAAAAGAATGTGAAATTTAGAAGTAAAGAAATAAGATAGAAAAGATTTTCTTAATTCTTTTAAAAAAGAGATATAGGAAAAAGATGTAGTGTTTGATGGAAATTAATTTCCTTTTTACATAAAAATAAATTAGCGGAAATGTGATTAGGTTTTTATTTGATAAATATTATTAGAAAATAAAAAATGTAATTTAATCCATTTTTATATAATTAATTTATTTTTAATAATTTTTTATTTATCTAATCTAAATAAACTTTTTCTATTTTTTTCTATTTTATTTCTATCCATCTCAAATAATATATATTTTTCATCTTATTTTTACTATATTTATTTCATTCATATTTCTTTTTAAGTTTCCACCCAAACTAGACCTTAGAAAGAGGACATAATTATAATATCTATAATGTTCGGTTCATATTACCCACAATCCTTGTGTATCTTTAGGATTACGGATTATGCTTTTAAATTTAGAATGAATGCTTGTTTTTAGAGGATAAATGTTAATTTATGAGTTTATAATTAGAAGTGTAATGGAGTGGTTCGAATTCATGATTTCTCTTCCCCCTTTCTTTTATATTTTTTTAACAGTTGAACCTTTAAAACTAAATTGTATGTTGATATGGTAAGTATAATAATTCATGATTTATTGATTTAATATATTTTAATTTTAAATTGATAATACATTTTTATATTACACCAATAAAATTGATATGATATATAAAATTAAAATTTTTATTTTTGTTTTATCTTATAATAAAATAAAAAATAGTAAAATAATAGTAGTAATCATAATTATCATCATAATAGTTCATATGACTATTGTATTTATTTAAATATCTTTTAAGTTTAAGATAAAAATATTTCAATAAAAGTTTCATTACTTTTAATCTTTATAAATTAAAAATTTCATACAATTTTATAAATATCATGATGATTTCATGATTAAGTTAACATGTAAACTAACTGAACCAACAATTTTGATTCATTTTAGTAGGCCTATTATTATACCTGTATTCTCAATTCTTATTATTAATTAAAAATTTATAATTTATCTAATATAAAAAAGTCGTAACGTTTCTTAAAATGTAACTTTTTTAAAAGCGGGTAAATAAAAGTATGTCAAATGACTTTTTAATAAATTAAAAACATATACTTCAAATATATAATACATTTTAAATTAAATACAAAATATTCCATAACCATTAACATCAATTTCACCACAGAATTGAATTTACTCTTATGCATGCAATCTGAGAGACCCACAAATCAAGAAGCAGTCGAATAGATAACACAGCTATTTAGGTTTGGTTCAGCAAAATAATTCATTGGTTGATATAACATTTTTCTATTTTAGGAAAATTCTACTCCATAAGATTCCATTTGTTTCTCCATTTTTGAAAACCAAATGATAAAATCGAGATTTTCGTTAACAAGAATCAATCCAGACCACAGAAAAAAAGGAAATACCTTGGAAGGTATCCTTGGCCTATACCAATAATTAAAGGAGTAGAGTACTACCAGTAATGATTTCATTTTTTCACCTCATAAAAATCAGCCTGATTCATTATAATTCAAATCCACTTACTTTATTTCATTCTTTTTACAAGATTTCATTATATCATTTCATCATTATTAGGAAATTCAATAATGTTAGGTAAATATTATTATTATTTTAAACTTATCATTCGTATTAACAGAGATAAATGAATTTTTTAAAATTTTATTAGTATCAAGAAAGAAGATGTAATTAATAAGGGTATGTGTTAAAAAAATAATTAATGCTTATTATGAATTGAAAAAGATCTTATAAAAAGGTTAAAAAACAAAGGGTCTGGGGAGTATTTAATATACACTATTGATCTTATTAATAAGTGGGGTATGGGGTATCAAGTATAATACTAGTCTCGGTAGAGGTTTGGTATTTGATATTCTTCACGTTGAGAAGCAAATTATGATATCACATACAAAAACACTAAGAAGCTTAAGTTAATACAGTGTTATATACCTAAGCTCAAACATATAAGATTAGATTAAATTACCTTGAAAGTATAATGAATGTTGAGCATTTATAAGAGTTAAAAAGTCGCTCCTAGTGATGTTTGTATAAGTACTTTTTTGTGAAGTACGGAAAAGGCTTATAAGTGGTGTAGTGATTCTTGACACAACCAAAGATCCTATCTAGTGTTCCTAGTATGGCTAGAGCCCTTCTAACTATACCACTTAGAGTTGGATATATGGGTCATCCTACCCAACTAGGGATGGGAAAATGGGGTTGTCCTACTAACATAGGCAAGGCGAACAAAATTCCAACTCGTCACGGCCCGGTTTGGCGAGCCAAAATCATGGTGGGACAGGCAACGTTGGCCCGACGTGTGACGTCTAAAGTTAATTTATAATTATCTTTATTCGTTTAATTACAGTTCGTAATAAATTTTTTACGATTAACTAATTTAATTAAGTCCTAATTTAAGAAAATATTCATTTTTACTAAAAAGTCCCAAAATAGTAATTATATAACACTTTAAAACTTAAAAACCCATTTAATTTGGAAAGAAACCAAAAGCTGGAAACAAGGGGTCTGGCGCGTAGCGTTAGGCCTACGTTGCGCGTGGGGCTCTCCATGCAGTCCTGGTGTTACGCGTCAAGATGACACCCAAGGCCAGCATACCAGAACCAGCACCTGATGCTGTTACACACTTTAGGCCAATCGGCCAACTTCTAACCTGCCACGATACTTTTTCCCCATTCCAGAACTATTGGCACTGTCCATTCGTCAAAATTCCAACATATGTGCAAGTTATGCACAAAATGAAGTTTAACCTCTTTTAATGCAAAACCCTTGCACCAAACACCCTAAATGGGTTACAATTGACCCAAGACCAATACACACAGTTTCTAAATGTTCTAGGGGTCCTATTGATGCCTTCCGGGGTCCCCGAAACCCACTGGATCTCCAAATCATTGATTTAGTTCCTTAAATTCATAAAACTCACTATATGCATGATTAAAATCACCCATACATTACTCAATCGCATCACACACATCATATACCAATCATGCATCTACACAGTACCTACCCATCACACTCAATCATGCTACACTGGCTCCGTGGCAGGATTCCTCCATCCAACACATTAAAATAGTTATCAATGTCTAACTATTCCATCCTAATTCAACCCTCATTATCAACAACTCAACATGCAATCACACTTCACATATCATTCAAGCACGTAAATATTGCAAGACCTACCCATATCATGTAATTATACAATGGCTCTGTGCCACACAACACACAAAACAATGAAATGCTTCATTACTACATCAATACACATTTACGCTAACAAAGTAACATAATTCCGCATCTTTATAATTCAACAATAAACACACAGTTACATATATCCATCGTTTCTTTCGGCTTCCATGTTGCCCTGGCCTCATTTAGCTCTCGCCTCCACGGTGTGCATCCTTACCTGCCAACAGTCACTAAAACCACAATACAGGGGGCGAGTGACTGGAATTAAACATTAATATAGAAATAAACAATGAGGCTAGGAAAAGTATAACATAGTTACATTCCTAGTTATCATTATCAGTTATTATATTTACTTTCCACATCCTTGTATTGCTTACCATTCCAGTTATTATACTTACATAGTTACATTGGTTATCCTAAACCAACACCATCATTAACATATCATGATCAATTAAATCCAAGCATACGGGCCTAGCCACTTATCCTCTAATTCACTATTCAATTCTATCACTATCAAGGCAAGTCAACAATATGCATCACATAGATCTCCATAACTCGATCATCACACATAATGTAGGCATCATAACATCAATTCACCATTACCATAAGACATACATCAAGATCCTATTACATATGCACAACTGACTCACATGTATATCAGACTCCTAGTATCCGGATACTAAAAAGATCGACCTTCAGCTGGGGGTCCGACTTGACACCCCGTGAACCCGACTTGGTTTACCGAGTCCTACTTGACTTCCCCTCAATCACTGGATCCTACTTGACCACTCGGTAGCTCAACTAGGCACAAAAACCATGGGAGCCAGAAAACGAGGGTAACATATACCGTCGGTCATCCTCCACCACATAATCACACAATCAATCATATAAACGTAAGCATAGTCATACAATCCCTTCACTGGAAGCCTATCAGGAGCCGCTCCTTGACCATGCCAACGTATCGACGACCACTCCCTGCCCTCAACAGTGTCCAGGGTGTCTCATCGTCATGATACAGCTAAACATCATTAATCTCGGGTATAATATCAGAAACTGATATATACTCACCTCGGTGGGCGACCTCACAACCTAGTCCTCACAAGCTATGTTCTTATATTTCACCATCATCACTTCATGGTTCTCGTCAAGTTATGCATAATTAGAATCACATATACCAACAGATATTATCTCAATTGTCATATATATCACGTGAACATTACCAATACAATCAACATACCATATCATATTCAGTTAAGAATTCATTCACGCATTTATCATCATACATTATCATCAATCAAGACAATGTTCATAATATCCGTATACCTACACATATACATACAACATTACTATCATTATTAGTAACATGCCATTTGCTTTCCCTTTGCTTATTAACTCGCAATCCATCATCATTTTGATTTTATCATTAACTCATGCTCTTTATTCATAATTTACAATCACACTATCTTATTATAAACTCTTTCCACATTTCTTCCTTACCAGCCATCCCTTATACTCTCACATAATCTCTCTATCATACTAATGTTATCCATATACGTATTATCAATTACAATTAGTCTTATTTATCATTATGGATTTCGCGTTCTTTTACCTCTCATATATATATTTTTATAAATGTACCTAGACCACCTACCTCTCATTCCGTTATATAATCTTCCACGTACATGTTTCGCCCTACATCATGTCACTTCATAAATTATACTTATTCTATATAAACTATTCGATAATTTTCATGATCAACACATACCGACGTATTCAATTATTCACTTACTTATTCATTTATTTCTTATCTATCATTTTCAAGATTCCTAGTTTACCCTTACTTCCTCATTTTCAAATCTCTCCTCATCATAAGGCTATTACACCATTTAATCACTTATCTATTTATTAGTTAGTCCACGCTCTTTACTCTAATAACTTCTATACTTCCATTTCACGTACTAGATCATCTGAATTAATTTAGAATAATTAGAAATGGCTATAATACACCTCTTTTCCTATACACCAATCGTGTAATCACATTTTTATATTAACATTAACCCCGCACACCCCCTTACGTCGATTCTGAGCTTTCCAAATCTTCCAATCAATTACCGGGTCCTTTCCGAAATCCTTAAAACCCTAAAATAAAATTTAACGAAGCTTCAATAAATATTATAACTACCAAAACTATAACCCATAATCCTTAAATAATTTTGAACCCCATTCTTAAGTTATTGAAGCTTACCATTTCCATTTTCGATCCCCGTTTCCAAGACCCATGATGTCGAACAGACTCCGATCCTTGCTTCAAAATACACTTCAAATACTCATCGCCTCAAGGTCCTTATTTAAGCCTCAAACATTTGTTCAACTCAAGAATTAAGCTCCCATTATGCATGCTAACTTCAGGTAAAGAGAGAAAGCGAGAATGAAAATAAAGAAACTATGAAATTGAGGGTCTCCAAGAGATTACCTCACTTCCTCGATGCCATAACGTGATTCCCTTCAAGAATCCACCATCAATCCTCTTTAATTTGGCCTTCATAGCTTGGGAGAAAAAGGGAAGAAAGAAGGAAATATATTTTGCATGCCTGGGGTCTGTCTCAATTTCAGCTTTTAATTCTGATTCACGATGCTGACGCTATGCGTCAACTCATTAATTCACACCTGACGCTACGCGTCACAGCCACGCTACTCGTCAGTGCCCCTGATGCCACTCCCTTTAAAAATTTCATTTTAAATATTATTTTCTTTCCAAAACCCTTATCTATTATTATTTTAAGCCTCATTCACATTTTTATTTTATTTCCAAATTGTCAAACATCAAGGATGTTACACGACGGGCCACCACCTAAGAAAAAAATCTAAATATTAATAATAAAGTAATTTATACTTCATTTTCTTTAAATATATAGTTTCATTTTCTAAAGCTAAAAAAATGACATATTTTACTACTAGTACATTTCTTTTAATAATATTCTCTTTGATTTTTTAATAGATTATTTTTAGATCTTTTTATCTTAATTTGACATATTTTTTAAAAAAATATAACGGGCCGAAGGGCTAGCCTGTCATCTTTTCCAAAAAAAACAAGCATAATTTTGGCTTTGGCGAGCCATCCCTCCGGTCTGTTGTTAGGTAGGGCGGACCCTAATTTTTTTTTGTTTATTTAGGTGGGATGGGCCAAGCCGGATTACTTTTTAGCTAGCTTTGACGGGGCAGACGAGCCCATTTTGCCATCCCTATGCCCCACAACGAGCAAACTCGTAAGCCCGTATTCCAAATGGTCTTCTTTTTGTGCTCGTGGACCAACTCGTATACAAATAACTTTTTTATTATTAGTTTTTTTTATTTTTTTAATTGTTGTAATTTGAATTTCCATTAAAACCGTTAACCAAGAAAAAGCCACCAGATTGGCAAAAGGAGGAAGAAAAAGCTACCAGCAAACACCTAATAACTAATTACTCATTGTTTTTTCACATCATTATTCCTTCACCATTCTAATTAATTTTATTACTAAATTCACAAACACAAAACAAAAGCCATAGCAACTCAAATAGTAATAAAATAAAATATCACTTACAACTCAAAATCGGTGTGGATTGAAGTGTTTTTCTGTTTATCATTACTCATGCTCGACAGTAGCTACCAATAAGGTTCAGACAAGAGATCCTTTATGCTTGAACGGAGCAACAACAACGAGTACGAGCAATGATCGTGAGGATACAAGCAATAAGCACCGAGCAAAACCAACGTCGTTGTTGCCACAGGGAACACATGATGTGCAAAGGTTCCATAAGGAACACGTAACTGTGCGGAGTGAACACGCGCAAGTGCAAAAAAGAAAGGCTAAAGGTAAGGATTCAAGGAGAGGAACAAATGCGGAGAATATCATTTAGGGTTAGTTAAGGTTTTTTATTTAAAATAGTTGTTAGTAACTTAAATTTATATAATATAATATTATGTTTAGCTTAAGAGTTCACAGACCAACTCACGGGCTAAACGAGCCAAGCCTATGAGCCCATAATTTAAATGGGTTAGTTTTTTTCAACCTGCATAAGGAGCAGTTAAACGGGCTGACTCGCGAGACTCGGTCTATATACTCGACTCTAATATCGGTATAGTTTTGACTTCTGGTACATGGCTTATGCTATCAATCATACCTAAGGGTGCCATTGTATTACTATATACTATAAGTTTCATACTGGTATGAGAATTAGTATACATGTACCTATATCATGGCCAAATCTAGCTAGTATTATTTTCAAGCATGGCATCATATAAATTATACTTTATTGATTTAATATTTTGAATTGTATTTTCTTAGTTATATATCTAATACAATTTTTTGTTAAAATGAAAAGTTAGAGTGGAGGACTTAAATGAACTAAGTTTAGGCATGACAAAGAAACTCGCGTGAGTTTCCTCTCTTCCCGCTGCTAATTTCATATTTGGTTTTGCAATTTTCTTAATGTTTTGGTCCTCTTATTTTGATCTCTTAATGTTTAGGTTGTGCAATTTTCTGTCTGAGTTGTTGCTGGTTTTGTTGTGATGAGGTAATATGGCAATTTTCTGGTTCTATTGTGATGAGATATTATGGAAATTTTCTGGTTCTATAGTGATGAGATAATATGGTAATTTTTTGGTTCTGGTGTGATGAGATATTATGGCAATTTTTTAGTTTTATTCCTTGATATTCCATTTTTAAAAAAACTTTAGAAAAATGTAATTGGGTACACTTTGATTTATTGGTTTTGTTGCTTGATGAAATTCCATTATGTGAATTTCATGTTTGAAAATTTCTCTTAAATACCTAATTACAGTAAGTAAAGCACCAAAATTGCAGCTAATTGCATTAAGTAAAAAATAGAAATTTAGAGTTTAGCCTGAAATCTATATATATGGACACAAAATTATTCTCTCTTTTTTTTCTTAATTACAAGATAGAAAATTACTCTTTGCTTTGCTATGTGGATTTAATTATTTTTGCTGATTCTATTTTTAGATGTACCTTATTTTATGAAAATTTAAAAGATTTAAAATGAAATAAATATTGGCGTGATTAAGGAAACATTAATGACGCCGATAATACGAAACCACAAAACCAAGAAAGAAAATGGGAAGATAGATAAAATTATGAGTTGTGTCTTTTTAATTATCATTCGAGAACCTAGAGTTTAGTCATTTTCTAGCAAAATTAAAATTCTATAGATATGTTTTATTTTATAGATATGCATAAAACCCACTGAGTTCAGGCTATTGGTGAGGGATTTAGATACTTTAATTCTAAGTCCTATGGTCTGTTAGTTAAAAAATATGAAAAAATGAAGGAAAAGAAAACTATGAGGTATTTTTTGTGTTGTTTGATCGAGTTAAAAGGTAATGGAAAAAAAATTTATTTGTTTCTTTATGAGAAATTCTTTTGAAGTAAATCAAACTAATTTCACGTTTGGAAATTTCACTTAAGAAAACACTTCAAGAATTATGTTAATTTTCAAATATAAATATCATTAATCATAAGAAATATTTTTACCAATTAATAAATTAATTAGTCTTTGAATCTATGAATTTTCCCCTCTGTTCTGAGTTGGAATATTTTTACATATTCAATTACGTCGTTGTGTTCTTTTAGGATTCTAACTGATCACATGTTTTATTCTTACACAGGGTTGTAGCTATAATACTCGACTATAGGGAAGCATCAACAGGAAAAAAGTCTAGTGAGTCAACCCAAAAGTAAGTACTTCGAATATGATGCATTATTATTTATTAACTTTTGGAATTTTGAAATACCATCTTATTTATTTGATTACCTTGTAGTCTCATAGGCAGCAGGGTAGTTATGAGTGTGGGTATTGTGTCATGAAGACCATGCCAACCATTGTCCAAAACCATATAGTAGATGAATGGACAACTGTAAGTGTTTACTTACCTACATTCTATAAATTTGTATTCACATAGTAACTAAGTTTTTGTTCTTCACTAGTGCTAATTGTTTTGTGTCTTGTTTACAACACTTTCAAGACTAGTCATACTTCCATTCGACGAACGTAGATGTTAGAAAGCAATGAGCCACATACTTTCATTAAGTGAAGGAATGACTCTATTAGGGTTTATGATTTTATATCATTCATTGTACCCAGTGTAGAATTGTACCTAGGGTTTAGGATTTCTTTTTATTTAATGTACATAATATTTATTGTATATAGATCATTTTCTTCATTATGTTGTTTATAGAATATTAATATTATTTCATTTGTTTTCATTAATTGGTGAATACTATGCATGAAATGAGTTGTCTGGGATATACTGTGTTTGGTTGTGTAACATTGCAGGTTTGGGAAATCAATAAAACAGAACATGTATTTTAAAAAAATACTTACATTTAAATTTGGTTATTAACTCGGTTATAGCAATAACTGTGTTTAGATGTGTAAAATTTTAAACACGCCTATAATTGTGTTTAAATGTGCATATTTTTAAACACGGTTATGAGAGTAACTGTGATTAAATGTGTAAATTTTTAAACACGATTATGACCATAACCGTGTTTGAACGTCAGCACTTTTAAACACGGTTTAGCACCACCGAATTTAAAGAACTTTTATAAACTTGGTTGAAAACCATGGGTTAAAGACTTTATCTATTACCACGACAAGAATAAACTTGGTTACAGAACCGAGTTTAAAAGCTCAATTTAACTGAGTTTATGTCCTATTTCTCCATTAGTGAAAATGTATTAAAAAAATGGTAATTTTGTTTTTAGGATATTAAGTACCTAAAATTATGAGTTGCAAGAATAAACACTTCAAGAAGTTTGCAAACTTTTCCTACTTTTTCCCAATGGTCGTGAAGGTGCATAATCATAATGTGGTTCTTTTTCTTTGTAAGATGCAAAGACAATCTTAAACCTTGAAGCACGGGACAACATCTGTAAGGTTGAATTCCACCTAATAGGATAATCAATGATGAGCTTCCTATCTTTTAAGTGCTTTTGCTTAACCAAGTCACAAAAAAAAACTTTAACCTTGAATCATTATGTGTAACATACTTTACACTTTCATGAATGTTGTGAATAACATCCTTGATTTTCCTAAGACCATCTTGCACCAATAAGTTCAATATATGAGCACAACACCAGACATGAAATAAAGCACCATCAAGGAATAGTTTTGTGCTAAGTGACAAATTGTCCTTCAAATTCCTAATGCAAAAGTCATTGTAGGAAGCATTATCAACTCACACCGAATAAATTTTGTTTTCAATTCCCCATGCTTTCAAACACTTGAAAGTTACATATGCAACGTCAACTCCACGCCTTGGAGTAAGGACTCTCACAAAGCTTAAAACTTTCTTTTGAAGTGTCCATCCTACATCAATGAAGTGAGCAGTAAGGACTATAAATTCAATAACTTGATGACCTGATCTCCATATATCTGTAGTTAAACTAATCTTGCTCACATTTTTTTAGTAATGTCTTCAACTTCTTCTTAGACTCAAAAATAGATAGACCATCATTTCTTATTATTTTACGAGACATCTTCTGAAAATTTGGTATTCCATACTCAAAAGCCCACGTTAGAACTTGATCATCAACAAGGTTAAAAGGCATTTCATGTACCATGATAGCAGTGGCAATTATTTCTCTGATCTTTTCATTGGAGTATCTTTCACCAGGAACAATGAATGGATTAGCCAAGGTAGGTCAAAATGAAATGGCAAGTTGTTGTTTTGTTCCTCTCAGTTGCAACTTAATCATTCTAAATTGTACATGTTTTTTATCTTTTTTTTCTTAATCACATAATTATCTTCTAGTTGACTTGAATATATTAATACATTTTGAGTGATGTCTGGAGTTTGACTTGTTGATATAATTTGATTGATCTCATTATCTTATAAAGGGAAGATGAATTTGTATCATTCATATTGAATTACTAAAACTTTAATTAATAAATGCACACAGATAAATATGAAGTGTAACATATTCATATATGATAAATAGAACTTGAAAAATGTTGGCATATATTCTGTGTCATTTTTTCCCTTATTCACACGATTCCTTTCTGCCATTTATGATAAGTTTGTATTGAATTATTTATTTTGAACTAATATATTTGTTCTAATGATTTATAAACTTGTTTGGTGAGTGAGGTATGACCGTATGAATGAATAATACGATATGGGAGCATAGACATATGACATAGATGAATCAAGTATCAATCAAATCGTTGGATTAACATATAAGAAATGGATAGACAGAAACAACATTAAAATAGCCTATAGAGGCAAATAGACCGGGTCTGACGCTGTTGTGTCTACAACTAGTTATACCAGTAACTTTTCACTTGGATTATTTTATTATTTGCTTAAAATTTAATTTTTTTTATCAATGAATATGTAGGGTTGAATAATATCTCAAATCATATATAATTACGCATGTGTTTACTAAAACTAAAAAAATATATTTAAAAACTGAAAAAATTAGTAATTAATTGTATTAAAAATATTTAATAAAAATTATTAAAACGAGATAAAAGAACATATTTATTTATTTACACAGCCTCTATTTTTTCACATAACTTATAATTTTTTAGATATTTAAATTATTCTTAAATTTAATAAAAATATTAAAATTTGTTATAATTTTAAGTTTTATCCATGATAAAAATTATTTATCAAAAATATCACACGATATATCTTTACTATAGATTTTCTTTTTTTAAAAAATAAGTATAAATTTTCCTTTTTAAAAATAAAATAAAGGGAAAGAATGAAGGAGAAAAAACGACGTCAGAAGTTTAACAAGTTTTAACTTTTTTAAAAAATAAATATTTTACTTTTGTTTTTTAAATGAAATAAAAAGTAATATTAGATATTATTAAATTTATGAATAGACAATAAAGTAAAAATACAGTTGAAATCTAAAAATTTTCGAGTAACTTTTCAAAAAACATTATTAACTAGTTAAAAATGTTACTTACCCAAACATTTCTATTTTGTTCTAAGTGTTTGTGTGATCAAACTTGTTGAAAAACTAACTAAAATCTGAAAAATTAATGAAAGCCGGAAGTTGATAAGCTAACTAATTGTAGTAAAAGTGTTTGGTAAAACTAGTTGTTTCAGTAGCTAAAAAATGTAAAATGACATCAAAAAATGTTTTTAATTGTTTAGGTAAAACTTCTTTTTTAATACACATAACTTGTAACTTTTTTGACATATTTTAATTAATATCAAAATTAATAAAATAATATTTAAGATTTTTTATTACAAAAATTCATGAAGTATATAAATAAAAACACATAGTTCAAATAAGATAATTGATATAATTATTTTTCATATAAATGTCCATAAAGTTTTGATAAAAGAAATATTTATAATAATAATAATAATAAATAACATATATATCAAAGAAGATTCCATAATAAATTAGCATTCCATAACAAAATAAATTTTTAATCTCCTAAAAATAAAATAAAGGATAGTAATAGTAACTACTAAAAATAGGTAAGAACAATTAAATAAATTTATTTTAAAAAATTAATAACTGAAATTGAAAAACATAAGTAACTTTTTAAAAAATCAAACAGATGAAAAATGACATTTCAGTTATTCATTTAAATATCTCTAATTTACACTTGTGATATTTCATCTGCTGATTTTAGTTTTTAACCAACTGAAAACAAACAGACGCAAATGACATTTCAACTTCTAATTAGCTAAAATATCCTAACAAAGATATATTAAAACTGATAGTTCAATTGTACTTCCATATAAGTTTTTGTTTGATGTCTAATTATAAAAATTAGATTTGACCAACTAAATTTTCTAATAATTAATATTGATATGATATAGTATTAAAGATATGCTTAAACTTCATTTAATGAATAGATTAAAAATCTTATCTCATCAATCCTAATTAAAAACCATTAATTAAAAATTAAAGAGATCCTAGCTTTGTTTTGACAACTGATTAACAGAGTAAATAAATAGAAGGTTAGGTGCATAAATGAGGAAGAGTTTTTAAAATTGAATTAAATTAATTTTTTTTTGAAGAAAAAAGACTTTATGACGATGATGAAAACTTTACGGGGAAATCAGAGTGTGAACTTTACAGAGACAGGCAAGTCTGCATTTCCTTGAAATGTGTCAAGCACTTTAACAGACTTCAAGAGTACCCTATTGGTGAAATGTCAACACTTCATGGGATTCTTTTTTCCTTTGTTTAGAACTTTTTAATATAAAACTAAGTTTAATCCATTAATATAAAGTAGTAGGAATTTTTTGTTATCTCTCATGCAATTATCTATGAGCCGGGCCTTGTACTCGTTGGCCTAACTATTTCAATTAAATCTATTAAATTTTTTATTTTTATTTTAGAAATTATATTTAATAAAGTGAAAATAATTATATGAAAAAATTATTGAGTCTTATGTGCTCCTCTACATCTGGGTGTGTTTGTTAATGTCTTCCGGAATTTCTACAAAAGAGCATGGGGGATTGCAGGTGTTTAAAGGTTTTTCTAATGCTTAATCGAGTTTATATTATATTTAAGGGTGATATTGGAACAATAATTGCAATTAGATAAGTAAGTAAAAATAATTATCTGTTCAGGAAATGTGAGGTATTTATAATTATGGGTGGTGGTCAAGTGGGTGTCGTGATTGACATGTTAGACCGGTATACGAAACCAATAGTCAATGGATGTACCTCATATTCTCGGGGTTAGGGCGTTTTGGACACGTGCACCACATGCCTTATAAGCAGTCTTTGTCTGGGGTTGGTATACCAAGCTCGGCACGTGTACACAGGTGTACCAGGCTCGAATCATGTACCCTCCAATCCGACGTGGGATCTGAAGTATTCGATGTTGGGTTGTTTCCCTTACCTATGTCGAGCTCTACGTGTTTGTTGGAATCTCGTTATTTTTTGCACCTAATTTTGAAATTTGAATTTCAAAGTTCACTAGTTGGAAACTCTTCGTCTTCTGTCATAATTGCTCGTGTTAATGTGTTACATGTGGCGTCGCATGACTGTTTGAAATATGAAAGTAGTTACACCTATTCGCGCCACACGATTACTGGGTTGTTAAAAAGTTGAAAAGGCTCCCAATCAAGATCTCTATAAAATACACAATGGTCCCTCTCATTATCTTGCTTGTTTTTTAAAATCCAAAATAACCGCCATACTACATCCAAACAATAGTCACAACCATTTATGAAATTCATAATATCACGGGTTCCATAATCTCATCCTAGAGAAAATTATATGTTATGTAACCTAAGGTATCAATAAAGTATAAAAGAAATGTATAGAATTAACAGACATTAAATTAGTATCATGTGTAATAGAATAGAACGGAATAAATAGTACTAAAGCTAAACATGTCCCTATAACTCAGGAAATTTTAAAGCATAAAGAAGATTAACAATTTCCATAGCATTGAAATAAATTGCAAGCAGAAATCTTATCAGTTATATAACCTAAGGTATCATAAAAGAAAGTAATAGAATCAACAGACATTAAATTAGTATCATGTGCAATAGAATAGAACAGAACAAATAGTACTAAAGCTGAACATGTCTTTTCAACTCGAGAAAATTTAAAGAATAGAGAAAATTAACAATTTCCATAAGATTGAAATAAATTGCAAGCATAAATCTTATTATATAACCTAAGGTATCAATAAAATATAAAAGAAAGTAATAGAATCAGTAGACATTAAATCAGTATCATATGCAATAGAATAAAACAAATAGTACCAAAGCTAAATCTTTCCCTTCAACTTGGGAAAGTTTAAAGAATAAAGAAAATTTACAATTTCCATAGAATTGAATAAAGAAACAAATCACAATTAAAATTAAGTCTAATTTACACTCACACTCTTTGAGGATTAACAAAATTTCACCCAATACCCTTTCTTTTTTACACTACATAGTCCTCCCTCACTTTTTATAACAACATAACACTACTATATAGTGATTCTATTAATACTAATAACCACCCCATTTATTATATAAATGCAAAAAAGATCAGGATCATAGCCAATTTTGGTAATTCCACTAACTTGTTGAATTCATTGTAAGAAACTTTTAGCATAATTTGGAACCAATAGAACAAAAACCTCTAAATAATGGTTTTGAATCCAATCATGAAATCAAATCAATAGCAATAAGGAAGTTGAAGTGCACAAAAAAATAAATACCCAATTCAAATCTTGGAACCGGTTAGTTTCTCAACTTTTTAAAATCTATAAAAACAGAATATACAAGTGCAACATATTGACACAACTAATGAATAGTGAATTAAAAAATAAAACCCATTTCAAATCTTAGAGAACATCATATATTCACCCAAAAACAATTATGACAGCCAAGCAAATGATAATATAGAAGTAATGAAAAATGAATTAAAACATAAAACTCATTTCAAATCTTAGTTCAGACTTGTGAAATGCCTTATATTTTAGTAACTACATCAAAGCACAATAAGTGAGACATCGGAACAACATCGAAGAAAGCACCGAAACAGGGAACAAGTGAGAACAGAGACGCGAAATCGAAACGTGATGAAATGGGAGTTAGAACAAAGATGAAAGGACGAGAAAGTGACTGAGAGACAAACCTTGCAAATAGATGAAAGTGAGCCGAGAGACGGAGATGACCTTGTTGAGAGTGAGTCGAGGGAGTAAGGGACAACGTGCTGAGTCAGTGACGAGAGATTGAAAATGATGAGAGTGAGTTGAGGGAAGAGACCGTGGCTTAGGGAGGTTGCAAGATCAGAGACGAGGAAGTGGATGAGTCGTCAGTGAGGGGAAACCGTGGTGACTACTATGACTAAATCCATCTTTGACCCATTATAGAACAATCTGACTTGTTGTGACATATTTGTTGACTCAACCCACATATTTGTTGACACAACCCGTAATTATAACGGATTTGAGATTCAACTTTATATTTCGTTCCTTATTCTAGTTAACTTTAGTTATCCTTTAACGCACAACATGTCTTGATTCAGACCTAATCCATGTTTGATCATTAGGCAAGATTGGCTTATCATTATCAATGGGGTACCACGAGCCTGCATAAGCTTTGTAATGTTTTGTAATGAGTACACAACGTTTACAAACTAGAAAAATATACATTCATTGCATTGCATGCAGCGGTAACGTCCATGCACAGGTACTTGAATGCTTGGAACAAAACGCATTAACACTATCGTTCGTTGAGATTAAGATCCCACACAAAGGCACCCATTTGGATGGTTAGATTCATCCTCTCCTCAACCTCAAATCTGGTGAGTTCGGTATCATATCTTCACACATCAATTGAACACGCCTATGCTTGATACAAAGCTAGTTTCTCAACAACTTTAGTGGAGTATCTTTGGCCAGTTACCATTTCAGTTGTAAAATATCAACTCAACAAAATATTGGACTAACTAAGCATAAGTGCATTTAACCAATGCCTTTATTGGCAAATTCTAAGCTCCTTTCAAAACTTTATTAATAGCTTTAGATAGGTTGGCAATCATATGCCCAAACCTTTGACCATCCTCATCGTATGCCAATGACTCGTTGGATTTTGGGATTATATCAATATATATTGCAAGTTTAGGACCTAGTTCACATAATTTCTCCAAATTCTGATCAAAAGAATACTTGCTTGGATTATATCTTACATAAATAATAGTATTAATGTTAGAAAACACTATACACAATAAATTCATGACACTAAAAATTGACATGAATAAAGAAAATACCCAATTTTAACAGATATTTTTTACGCACCAAAATATGTCATATTCAATATTTATAATGACCCATAGATGGTATCCATCCACATTTTGGGTCACAGATGACATGCATCCTTAAATTCTTTAGAAGCCAACTTCAATCTTCCAACGTTTCCTCCCTCCATAATTACGAACGCCAACGATAAAACTAAATTATTGTCATCTTGAGTGGTGACAATCAAAGGTGTCCCCTTGTATTTCTCATACAAATGAGTTCTATCTACCCAAATTTGAAAGCCTTACAACAAGGCTTGAATATCCAAAACACACGATGAAATTTGTGAAACTTTAATTTTTTTCTTACCACAAAGTGATTTGTTTTCATGACATACGTCGAACCAATAACCTATTGCATACGACTCAATCAACTGGATAAAAAGACATATGACTCCTCATAGTCTTCAAACGTTTGAACAATCACTTTTTGTTTGGCTTTCTATGTTTTCTAGTAAGAAACTATGAATCCAAATTCCCTTTTGACTTTTTCTTGAATTAAAGATATCGACATCGATGGTTCCTTCTTCACCAAGTCTATACAAAAAAAGTCATTAACAAGGGAAAGAATTAACAATACTTATTAAAAAATATTTCACATTACTTATTATCACAAAACAAATAAGATTAGTGTCTAGTTTTTTATGATCTTTTGAAAGGGTGTATTAATGCAACTATGTGGACCACCATATTAAGTTATAACCCATTTTTATAATTTTTTAGACAAAATTGCATGTATTTGCCAAGCATATCCATTGACTTGGTTCAGACACTTCACAACAAACTTTGTGGGCTTTGAGTCCACAACAATATATGTTCGATGGAATTTCATGAAATGTTGTTTAAGTGCATTTTGCACTTCACTTTTACTTCCAATCTATAACCCACAGACAACTTACCCCAACATTCCAACCATTGGCATCTTCAATTTCCATTTCTTGATCTGAATCCTCCTAATTAACTTTCTGAAAATGGGGTGCATCATTCTAAAATGGAGACTAAACAATACCTGTGTCATGTACATATGGACACTAAGTGTAATTTCACAATACTTATCTGAATTTTCAAATGTAATTTAATTTACTAATAACATTTACTGATTGGGTGTAAAAGTTGCTACTAAATTGGTTGAGTTGATATTGTGTTTGATGAACCATTAACACTTAACAACTTGTCGATTAACATCATCATCACTATTTGAATCCGCCATTGAGAACTGATCATCAGCACACGAGTCACTACTGTCCTTTCAGGCCGTAGGTCGTAATCAGAATCCTCATGATACATGTAGCTTGTATTTAAGAAATTTTATAAACCCTAAACAAACAAAACTTTTAACTTTCTAGAGTCTTTCTAAAAACTTTTTTGCATCTTATAATGGGTTCAAATAGATCATATTTATGGTCAAATGAAGGTGCCCTTTTCTTAAAATGCATGGAGTGGGTACGGTAGCTTTTTATGTGTCCTACGAGTTATGTACCACACATGTGTATCGTTTAGGATGATACGACACACATAATGTATCATTTACATGCCATACAATACAATTATATATCGATGTTAAATTGTATCATTCTAATATGATATGATACATGCGTCGTAAACCTCCAATATAATTTAAAAAGCCCTAAACATATAAATATTTTTAAAACAATCCCAATTAAAGTGTGTTATTGATTAAAAAACACCTATTTAATTCCAAAATTTTTGTTAGTCAATGAAAAATGAAAAAAGGGTTAGTGGTGGGTCAATTACTTGTTGGGGCATTTCCTTGGGATCGATGAGCAATTAAAAAAGACAAAAAATAACCAATGGCCGTTATTGTATTACTATATTCAATTCAATGAGTAGAGCACAAATTAATAATTATTGCTATGGTAATTAATGAGGTGCAGATATGGAATGACGAATACACCCTTTCCTGGAGAGGGACTGGTCTATGTCCTGAACATCACAATTTCCCACACCATTAATATCAATCGCCAACGAAATGGAGCCCACTACGACGAACGAACCAGATCATAGGGTATCAAAGTTGGTTCAGCTACTCAATGCTTGTTTCCTGAATCACAGTACATACAGCTCATTGAAACTCGTCACATTTCATGCAGGTTTCAATCAAACCATTTATTTAATTCTAAAAAAATCAATATTTTGCTTTGTGGGATAAAGGAAAACGGGCCAAGATTAAGGCGAAAGGGATGAATCAGAGTAACCATGAATGAAGCTCTGTGCGTGCAAAGCCAGAGATGGAGACCCTCACATCCTACTACTGTTACATGGGTCGGTGTCCATAACGTGGGAGTGAGACAGTGATGCGTTGACTTGATACTGTAGTTAGCCACCTCCACTTGCCAGTTACCATGTTAATCCCAAGACACCCCCTCCATTTTTCACTTTACCCGGATAATAATATTCCCAACTATGGAAAAACCTTGTGTCTTTCTAGGTTTTAACGTGGTTATGACACCCTTTAAGAGAGAGAGAGAGGGTGTTTAATTTGGAAGCAACAGCAAAGGCTTTTTCCACTGTGAAGGGCTTTTTGGGGTTCCCAATCAGAAATATAGAAAATTACACATACACATAGGTCAAGACATAGATAAATAGGTGGTAGGGAATGGAAATAGAAAGAAGGAAAAGAGGAACATGAAAAGCCCCTCTGAATCTAATCCATTTCTTCCCCTTCTTTAACCTTTCTGATCAACTTCCATGCTCCAAAACCTTTTCCCCTCTCAAACTTATCAATTCCAATTCCATCAACCCAAATTCCTTAGAAAGAGATTGTGAGAATGGTTACTGGGTGGAGAAGAGCGTTCTGTACATCCATACCCAAAGACAGAGAAGCCAAAGTGTTAACAGAGAAACAACAGCCATGCGATAACACCACCACCACTACCAATACCAATCATAGCCCCAGAATCAGTTCCAAGTTTGGATTTTTCTCGAACCCATCAACACCCCGGTGCGACTCTGGCCCCACCCTCCGTTGCCGAACCTCTTTGGCCACTTGTTCAGTTCCTAACAGCCCAAAACTTCAATGCAGCAACAACAACCCCAAAACTCCAAGGTTGTTCCAGAACTCCAACCCCTCTTCACCGAAATCCCCATCAAGCTTCTCGCTTCTCAAAGCCACTCTTCGCCTATCCAAAGTAAGCACAACACAATTAACAAAACAAAAACACCATGGTTTCTAAATTCTAATCAATTAAGTGGTACCAAATGGTCCAATTTTGATTGTGTTTCTTAATTGGTTATGCAGAGTCGATGTGGAATATGTATGCAGAGCGTGAAGAGTGGTCAAGGAACTGCAATTTTCACAGCGGAATGCTCTCACACGTTTCACTTCCCTTGCATAGCAACACACGCTAAGAAGCACCCAATTCTGGTGTGCCCCGTGTGCAACACCAGCTGGAAGGAACTTCCCGTGCTTTCAATCCACAACAACGATAACAATAACAGAGACAAGAGAAATTTCAAAGTCTACAACGACGACGAACCTCTCATGTCTCCAACTTCACTCTCCTTCAATCCTATTCCCGAATCAGAAAACGAAGAAGAAGACAACACCAGCAACAATAACATTGAGTTTCAAGGCTTCAACGCTAATCCCCTTCCGAATTCAGCAATAGCCAGAAGGAACCTTGAGTTATCGTTGTTACCTGAAGCTGCCATTGTCGCTGCTAATAGAAATTTCGAAACCTACGTCGTCGTTTTGAAGCTGAAGCCGCCGCAGTCATTGAGGCTGCCGCGTCGCTCTCCGGTTGACCTCGTGGTGGTGCTCGACGTCGGCGGATCCATGGCCGGCCAGAAACTTCGGTTGATGAAAAACTCCATGCGACAGGTGATCTCGTCGCTCGGTCCAACCGATCGTCTCTCCATCGTCGCATTCTCCGCCGGATCCAAGAGGTTGCTTCCGCTGCGGAGAATGACCGGCGGCGGGCAGCGATCCGCGCGGAGGATCGTGGAGGCGCTCGCCGCGATTGATCAATCAAGAGACGGTGCTCCGGTGAAGAACGACGCTGTTAAAAAGGCCGCGAAAGTGCTCGAGGACCGCCGCGAGAAGAACGCCGTCGCCAGCATTATAGTCATCTCTGATATCCACGACTCACGCGCCGCTGCCGCCTCTGTTCAGAAACATTCCCTTGTCTCCACCACGCGCCTGGCTCACCACGAAATCCCGATCCATTCGGTGCGGTTTTCTAACGAAGGCGATTGCGTGCACGCGCACCCCGAAGACGCGCTCGCGAAGTGCGTCATCGGTTTGTTAAGCGTGGTGGCTCAAGACGTTAGGATTCAGTTGGGCGTGGTGTCACGCTCTCGTGCCGCGGAAATCGCAGGGGTTTACTCATTAGCTGGTCGACCCGCAGTACTCGGATCGGGTTCGACCCGAATCGGCGATCTCTACGCTGAGGAGGAAAGAGAATTACTCGTGGAACTCAAAGTGCCCGCCGCTTCCGCTGGGTCCCACCACGTTCTTACCGTACGATCCTCATACCGGGACCCACTCACTCGAGAGGTTTGGAATCCCGTTGAGCAAGCAATGCTCGTTCCTCGTCCCCACACCGTACGATCCTCGTGTTCCAAGATCGAACGTTTGAGAAACCTCCACATCACCGCTCGAGCCGTAGCCGAGTCGAGCCGCTTAGCCGAACATAACGACCTCTCCGGGTCTCACCATTTACTTTCCTCGGCTCGTGCTCTTCTCTTGCAGTCTCCAAGGCCCGACGAAGAGTACCTGCGCTGGCTTGAAGCGGAGCAAGCCGAGCTTCAACGGCGCAGGCAGCCTAAGCCGCAAAGGCAAAGCCGCGTGGAAGAGAAGTTGGAGCCGCTTACGCCGACTTCGGCTTGGAGAGCCGCGGAGAGGTTGGCTAAAGTGGCTATCATGAGGAAGTCTATGAATAGAGTGAGTGATTTGCATGGGTTTGAGAACGCCAGATTTTAGTTGTAATTTGTATTTTATTTTTTGAAAGTGTAATATTGTGTATAGAGAAAAAAATATTAATAGAGAATTGTTGTTAGAATTTAGAAATTTGATTGGGGATAACCCTACCCAGCCAATGACAGTAGCGACAAACGGTACCAGACGGCTAGATCCTTTTCTGTGTAAGAAAGGAACGGATAGTGATAGCAAAGTGAACCCACATGAGTTGATTGGGCGCTGAGGCTGTTTCTTCTGTTTTGTCCTTTTGCTCTTTTCCCTTATATTTTTCGAAAATACCAGAAGCAAATTGATATAAATCCAAAGGGTATGCAGAGAGAATTAAGTTTAACATTAATAATAGGTGCTGTTGGTGGGTCTAATCAACAAATTAGTAGTACTGTTTGATGGTTTGCATGAGGTGTTAGGTGTGTTAATAAGGTTAATGTTACAGATCAAGACAAAGGATAATGCCATGCAAGTGCTTCAGTTTTACTTGGCATTATTCGTTATTAATAATTTAGGCTCCAATAGTACTAATCCCATACTGCCCTTGCTTATCAAGTTTGGCTGCTTGTGGTTAGAGCCACGTGTATGTACTTTATCTTTATTGAAAGAAAAAGGAACAAATATATTAGAAACAAACAAATCATGAGATGGTGCGTCAAATCATCAATGCTATTTTGTCACCAACGAATTTATGCTGTTGAATTGATGTGCGATTTTTGGTTGGGATCCCAGATCTGCGACTTGTGAAGCTGATCCGAAACATCAAACATGCACAATACTTACATGCTAAATCCTACTCAAATAAATATCAGTTATCTTTGTGTTCATGTTCTTCCTTGTGAAATAAAAGAGTTGTATAAGTCTCTTAATTTTCATTTAAGTAATCTACATATTTTTCTTTTGCATATATTTAGGTTTAAAACTCATCATCATCTAAAAAGTGTGTTTAGTAAGGATTAATTGAAATTGAATTTTTTTCTATAACTAATTAATTTAAAACACTTCCTATAAAAGTATATTTATTTTGTTTAAAGTGTCATTTTAATTACTAATTTTAACATTTTTCTAGCTTAAAGACCTTACCAAACATCCACTAGGACAAAGTTAAATTTCCATAAAATATTTATCTACTTTTTCTTATTTGTCCATATTAATTAATCATAATACTATTAAACATACTCTAATTATGAACAATATTCTTTTTAAAAGAATCTCTGAAAGAAGTGGTAAACCTTAACTTTTAATTTGAATAAGGTGGTGCATGGAGTCAATAATTGGAGCCTAAACTCTTAACATGAAAACGATGATTAACTTGTGCATTGAGCGAGTAAAAAAGAACTGCATCTCTAACGCATCAACATCCTTATCTTATCCTGTAGTTGATATTAATAATATAGCCTTTTTATGCACCATGTTGCCATCATACCCTCTACCTAATACCCTCCAATTAAATTAATTCCAGCGATAATACACACTAAGCTAATTGTTTTATTGAGTTTATCCACATTTCTTTTATTCCTAATCCTGCCCATTATTCAATTATGAATTTTCACATAAAATTAACCGTTACCATGGCTAAATTCTTCGTATGATAACACAAAATCAAGATAATATTAGAAAAAAAAACTACATTTAAATCAATTCTTTTTAAGTTTTTTTACCTTATTTGTGAAATGACTTTCCACTCTTTTTATTGTGGAACAAAGGTGGGCCCTGTATTTGGACTTGGTACAAATTTGAAAAAGACTGTTTGGTTCGCGGGTATTTATTGTTATTTTTTAATTATCCTATTCAGGATCAAGTGTATCTCAATTAGTATTTTCAACCATGGTTTTCTCATAGCCATGTGTCTTACCACTACAATAACATCCTTATCAGTTTTTGTTATTTATTTTTAATAACATTTGTTGCAATTATAAAAAATTATTTATTCAATTAACTTTAAAATTAGTATACATATAATTTCATAGTTCCAAACCAAATCAACACTAAATTGAAACATAGAACGTGGAATGAGAATTTGTTTTAGATACCAAGAGTGTTATTAAGACTATGATAACTGATTCTTTCATTAGTTTGTAAACACATCAATTAATCTAAATTTTTTAAATTGTTTTATATTTAGAACAATAATTAAATCATCGACACTTATTACTAAATAAGAACTTCTTCCATTTAACTATACCTCTAATGCAATGAGAAAATTAACCATGAAAGAGAGGTCCCTTCTATAAGCAGGGCCGGCCCTGGGCTCCGGAAGCAAGGGCAATGAGGCAGGGCCCAAAATAAACAAATTTTAGCTTATGTAGGGAAAAAATCAATAAATCTCAATATAACCTAAATAGTCTAGTGGTAAAGCTACATGAATTTCGCCTTAAGGTTTCTTGTTCCACTATTCCTCATTTCCTCTTCTTTTGTTCCTACAATCTTTTTCATTTTGACCCCTCTCAATCATACCACAATTACACTACAAAATTGTGAAATCGGTACGTGTTTCACCTTCCAAATTACTTGTTAATTAAGTTGTAATTTATGTTATATAAATTATTTAGGAACTTTATTCATGTTGATATCAATATTTTGTTAATTTTGTGTTTATAGGGTTTTATTTTTTATTGTCATTGTCAATTGTTTAATTCTTTTTTATATTCTTATTATTTTTATGTTAAGAACGTTTAATTTTTTAATTTTTAATAGCTATTACTAATTGGTTGTTTGTACGTCACTTCTCTTTCCAGGTGTTATTGTTCTTTACTTCTTTTTTGTGTTAATTTACTATTCTATTTATCTTTCATAATATGCCTCCTATAAACATTTATCTGGAAGTGAAAAAAAAGAAAACAAGAAGAAGAGTTAATTAAATTACAAAGATGAGCTATTGATAAATTTATTCTTAAAGAGATGGATTCTCATGAAAATTTAGATCAACCAATTGAAATTGTGCATAATGAAATTCATTTAAATGAGAATGAAGTTAATGATTTTAGTGAACCTAATAATGTGTCAAATGAATCTAATATGAAATTATTATTGATGAAGAGCAACTAATTCCCCCTTTAGATATTTATGATCCTAAAAATTGGGGTAATCTTGATTAAAAAAAGGAAGAAATATTTTAATTAAAAAGAGGTCTACTAGAGAAATGAATCTTATACTTCTAAACATTTTCATATGCCTATTATTCTAAAAAGTTAAGTAATGGTGAGACTAAGGATAGAAAATGATTGGTTTATTCCACGCATTTTGGTAGAGTATATTGTTTTTGTTGTAAGTTGTTTAAATCTGATAATAAAAAAGTTCATTGGCAAATAAAGGTTTTAGTGATTTGAAGCATATTAGCGCTTAAATAACATGAAAATAATTTTGAACATATGACTAACATGAATACTTAGAATGAATTAAGAGCAAGATTGGACAAAAATCAAACAATCGATAAAAATTTACAAGAGATTATGAAAGAGAAAGAATGTTGGTAACAAGTTTTACTAAGAATATTTTCAGTTGTGAAATGTCTTGCTAAAAATAATTTGGCTTTTTGAGGATCCAATGAAAAATTATATCAAGACAGTAACGAAAACTTTTTAGGATTGATTGAAATGATTGCAGAATTTGATTTGATAATGCAATATCATGTTAGACGTATTCAAAGTCGTGAAATTCATTATCACTATCTTGGGCATAAAATTCAAAATGAATTAATTTTACTTTTAGTCCATAGTGTTAGAAGTTCCATTATAAAGATCATTAAAGAAGAAAAATATTTTTCCTATAATTCTTGATTATACCCCTGACACAAGTCATCAGGAACAAATGACTCTAATAGTACGATGTGTGAATATGTCAAGTAATAAAATAAAAATTAAGGAATATTTTTTTGAGTTTTTAAAAAGTAGATGATACATATGGATTAGGACCTTTTAATGAATTACAAGACATGTTAAAGTCTCTTGATCTTAATATTGATATTGTGAAGGGTTAAGGTTATCACAATGGTTCTAACATGTAAGGAAAACACCAAGGAGTTCAAAGACGATTTCTTGAAATAAATTCAAGAGCATTATATATGTCTTTGTGTTTGTTATAGTCTCAATCTTACTCTTAGTGATATAGTACATTCTTGTGTTAAAGGTGTTTCTTTTTTTTGGAATTGTTCAAAGTATATATTCATTATTTTTAAGTTCACCAAAAAGATGGAAAATGTTTCTTGATTGTGTTCCTGGTTAACCGTGAAATATTTGTCTAATACCTGATGGGAGAGTCGAATTAAAAGTACTAAAACTATTAGATTTCAAGCCCCCAAATAAGATTTGTTTTATTGGAATTACATAAATTTTGTAATGATGCTAGATCAAAAAGTGAAGTTGAGAGTTTGACTAATGCACTTGAGAACTTTGAATTTTCATGGGGCATGATTATTTGGTAAGATATTTTATTTTCTATTAATATGGTGAACAAGAAATTACAATCTAAGTCAATATGCATTGATGATACCATAAAACAATTAAAAGATATATTGTTATTTTTTGAAAAGTATAGAGTTGAAGGCTTCACATCTGGTATGAATGTTGCTAATTAAGTTGCACTTGATATAATATTGAACCCATTCTTTAAGCAAAACATCATATTGTTAGGAAAAAATAATTTGATGAGAATAGTCATAATGAAGAAGTTCAGTCGGCTAATGAGTCGTTTAGAGTTAATTATTTCTTAGTTATTGTGGACATGACTATCAATTCTTTAAAGACTAGATTTGAACAATTAAAAAACATTTGAAAATATTTTTGGATTTTTGTTTAATTCAAAAAATTTAAAATCATTAAATTATAATGAACTAAAAAAATGTTTTGCTAAAGTTTACTCTATTTTTCCTCATGGCAATTTATTATACGTTGATTTGGATTTTTTTTTCTAAATTGTGTATTAAAATTGACTTTGCGTGATAGTGTAATGTAAGCCATTGAAATTCTCAAGTTCATCAAAGTAGCAAATTGCTATTCAAATGTCTCAATTGCTTACAAAATTTAAATTTTATTAACTATGTCTGTAACTTGTAACTCTAGCATCTGATTAAAGAAGTTTTTCAAAACAAAAATTAATAAAAACTTACTTAAGATCATCAATGTCACAAGAGAGGTTAAATGGTTTGATATATATTGAGAAGATATGTTAGGGAGTATTGATTTTGATGTTCTTATTAATGATTTTGCATATAAAAATGCTAGAAGAAACCATTTTTATGATAATTTGTTTTTTTTTGTTTCGGTGTAGGAAAAAGAATGATTTTCTAAAGGAAAATATAAAACTATGGGAGCGTCGTTCATTATTCTACTCTATACCAGGATGATATATTTAATTTATATGTTTAAAATTTACAATGACTTAGTTAATATTAATTTGATTATATAATAAATTTTTTTTAAAAAAAAATACTAATAAGTGATTATCTTTTATGAGCTCTAAAATTTGAGAACCGAAACTTTCTATAAAGTTAAAAAGGTTGAAGTTTTTTTTGGATGTGGGAGGGGCCGTTTCTTTCAATTTTAGGAGATCCTCAGGAATTCCTTAATTTACGCGCACTTTTAGAACCCTTTAAAGTGGTGTTCATGAGTGCTTAATTCCGCGTCTCAATTTTTTTGTAATATGAAAATCCCAATAAAGCCACATTCTTTTCCATGCTTTTACTTTTCCATGTTCACCCAAAGGAATGAATAAGAGGCCGTTTAGATTTGAAAATATTTTTATTTTTCAGTTTTAATTATAAAGTTACTATACTATTTTTTATTTTTCAAATAAGAAGTAAAAAGAATTGCCCCCACTGTTTTTTATACAAAACTTAAAAAACAGGAAAGATAATAATAATTTTTAAATTAAATTAAAAAATAAAAAAGAACATATTTTAAATTTAAACGGCCCTTAATGTTTCTTTTTTTATTTTATTTTTTCGTTACACCCTTTTTAAAGTATTCTCCTCTTTTTATAGGATATAAGATTAAAAATAGTATTATCAAAAGTGTTAAAATATCTATATGGTTTCCTAAATTCGGCTCCGGAATTTCTAACATAGAAACGTGAAAATTATGTGACTTTATTAAATCTATATATATTTTATCTTGGTTGTTTTGATAACTAAAAATTATTTTTTTATATCAGTTTGAGAGACAATTAATGTAAAAAGGTATAGAACCGTTATAAAAAATATTTTTTTTATATTAGTTTAAGAGATAATTGGTGTAAAAATTATTAGAATAATCAGTATTAAATAGTATATAAAATTAGATGTTTTCTCTATTTGTATGTAAACAATTTATTATCTTGAAATTCTCAAGACCACACATATCAGAGAAATGTTATATCCTCCTATTTTAAAAAATAATGAATAAAAAAATATATTATCTCAAAAACATTAAAAAATAATTTTTTCTTAAATTATTAAATAGGAGAATTATGAAAATAAAGGAGGATATAATGATATAATTATTCAGCTCGGGCAAGGGGTAAAATTGCGGTTGAGGGGGAAAAAGAAACACAAAATCTCAGTTGCTTTATGCAATTATGCTACTGGTTAAATGAGATGCATACTGGTTTGAATATGTGTTTTCTTAAACATAATTACAAAAATAGAATTTTATTTGGGGTATCATCTAATCTAATCTAATAGTAAATCTTCATTTGTATGCCATTCTAGGTGTTATTCAATTTTGTTTAGTTGAAGGCTAAAAACTTACTCTTTGTCAACCGAATTTAAATAACCCCAAAATCAAACATATCATATTACAATCGTTGGATGTGATCCAATAAATATAATTAATCACTACAGATATTAATTAGCTTAGAGTTAGGCCCTTTATTACAATGAACATTTCTCAATCGGGGATTTTGGAGTGGTTTTTAACTCTTTGAAAATAAAAGGTATACTTTTAAATCTCAAAATTGGAAATAGACAAAATTATATTTTATGGTTTTGAAATGTATTTTTTAATTATTTTGAAAATATATTAAAAAATAAATTTATTTCATTCGAGCTAGTATTTTTTTTTCAATATTTCAAAATAAAAAACTAAAATCTTACGGGTCGCAACCTCGAAGTTTTTAGGTAGAAAGATAAAAAATTTAACTCATTTAAGAAAATTTTTAAAAGTCTAACTTAAAATTGAGGATGGGTAATTTCTACTCTGCACCATTTTTTTTGTTTTGAGAAACCAAGCAAGGAGTGATATTTCTCCCCTGCGCCATTTCAATAAACTTTATAATTATCTTATTATAAAATCTAAATACTATATATACACACACATTCAGATTTTAAAATTAGGATAAATCTTCATTTGAATTTTTGGTATGCATGGTGTAGGGAGAAATTATCGTGCAGATGGATTACGATGGGCTTTGGGCTATTATTAGAAGGGCAGAAAAGTCTAGTCCCTGCCGTATAACAATGGGCTCGCGGGCTAGACCATTAAAATAAAAAAATTGTTTTTCTAAAGAATTTTAAATTTTGACTCTATCTACATAATCTATATACTATAGAAATTTATTTTTATACAGAATTACTTTCGAAGTTACTATCTATCTCTATGTCACATTCCTTAATAATTCCTCTACGCATTATTCCATTACTTTTTTTATACATTCTATTTGCAATTGCTGTGGAAACAAGTTGTTAGATTTCTTAACTATATTTGTTCACACATAAATTTAACATAGGTAGGTGTACACGGTAACATCACTAGATACACTACCAAGTAAATAAACAAATGAAAAGTATATTAAATTGTAGCAGCACACCATATTGAACTCTCACAATAACCTGTCTAATTCACACATACAAATCAAAACACTCAATATCCCAATTTAAACTATAATACATATACTAAACTGTAGCAATAACCTATGTAGCTTACACATACAAATCAAAATATTCAATATCTCAATTTAAATTACAACACACATATGTAGCAACAAACTGTCTAGTATCTAACACACACATACTATGTTCCATAGAATATCTCAAAACCTTAAACCAACCACAACCACATCTAAATATAGCAACTCTCAAAGTATTCAATCATAAAGTAACAAAATAAATAGTAATATTTAAACAAAAAACTAAAGCTAAAAAACACAATCCATTACTGATTCCATCGATTCACATAACAAGCCTTCTGAATGAGATTTGAAGCACATGCACTCTTGGATGTTGATCTCAATTCATCATCATCATAAGAAAAAAAACATCTATAATACATTATAAAAATCAATTAAGTATAAGAAGAAATGATTAAAATAAAATATGTGCAATAATGTATATTAAATAAATTATCATCCTCAAAGTCACGCATCCAATTATGAGTACACATCAATGCTTGCATTTTTTTTATTTGAGACGGTTTTTGTAATTGGTAATGAGTCCTAATGCTAAAAGCAAACTCAACTGCTACTATAGTTATGGGAATGCTTAGCAAGTCACGAGCCATTATAAAAAAGTTTTGAAAACTGCTTTTTATGATTTTTCCATCACCCTAACACATCCATATGCTCCAAATTATCAAACTTCGGTGGTGGCTCATCAACATAAACATCTAGTTTAGATTTTCCAACTTTAATAGCAATCTCACTCTGATGCATTTTTAATTCCTAATACAATAACAAGAAGTAAGATGATCCATTAATGAAAAAACAAGTAAAAATGCATTTTAATTTTAATTCTATGAAGAGGTAAAATGAAAGTAACTTACATCAAACAAGCTACTACTAAAGTCAAACTTAGAATGCTCCTTAGAAGCTAAAGATGAGTCATACATAATTTGTTCTTGTGAGGTATCGACAATGAATGAATATTGTGAGAAAAGAACAAACAACTAACTCCTTATTTTTTCCAACTTCCTTTCAGAGGTAGATGGATCAATTTTTTGTAGTAAAATCTCAATGTTTCTAACTTCATTTGTGGATCAAGAACTGCTTCAAAAGCAAGCACAACACCATACTCATCCTAATATTTCTATAATTTCATAATCATCCTTTCAACCATACTTTTAATTACATAATATTCATCTCTAAGTCCATTAAGCAACACAAATTAGACTTTTCAAATTTGTAAAAAATACATGTTAGAAGTCGTATAAGATGTACTACAAATCAAAGTGGTAATATATTTTCCATTCATCTTATGAAAGACTAGATGTATAAGTCTCACCATCCCAATGTAATTTGAGAGCATTTTGAAGCATCAAAAATCTTAAGTTCCATCTTATAATACAATCAAGACCCAACCCATAACTCTTAACAACACTAACCTTTTGCCTAAATGACTTGAACTTCAACATTCTACACTCTAAGCCCTTAACATGTTTGATGTTCTCCCTAATCTTATGTAGTGTAATGTGCTACTTTCATTCCATTTTACATAATTAAATTTAAAATGTGCTACTTTCATTCCATTTTACAACACTGCACATGAAAGAACTCTCAATCACATAATAATAATTTTCGCAACACAAGTTGAGTTTTAAAAATTTGTTGCATAACATCATTTATCGATGCATTATCCAAAGTCATCAAAAAAATCTTGTCTTGTATTCCCCAATCGCTTAAAAATTCATTGATTTTCTTGGCCAACTTAAAGCTAGTGTGAGGAGGAGGCATGTGACAAAAATTAATAATTTTTCTATTTAATTTTCAATTTTTATTAACATAATGACTAATCAAACAAATGTAACCCTCAGTTTTAATCGATGTCCACAAATCAGATGTCAATGATATTTTACTTGGAATCATTCTTATGTCCACTTTGAGACTTTTTGTCATTCTCAAATACATTTTATTAATAGCACTCTTTGAAGTATTTCTAGTTACAGAAACAATATCCGAATTAGCATAGTGTAACAAATCCCAAAGCTTGGGATAGTCAAGATAATTATATGGAAAATCACGTCTTATCACATTATCTATCTTCCTAGACTTTAATTCTCCCTTCATGTCAACCATCATCTGACCAACATCTTCAAATTTAATCTTCTTATATTTCTTAGTATGACAATTTAAGTGCGGGGTCCTATATCTCTTTCCACCAATGGAAAATTCAATAAGACACCAATTACAATGTTCCCACTTATTTCCATCCTTATCTTTTCCAATCTTTGTAAAAAGTTTCCAACAATCAATAGCTAACTTTCTAGGCTTTCTAGAAGCAATTTCAACATTTTAGATTCTTCCATACTAAATCAATAGCTAACTTTGTAGGAAAACAACACAATATTTAATTTAAAAGATTTAACCTATGATAATCCCAACCATCTAAATTAAACACACCATAATTGGATGCAATGCTATTATCACATTGAACAATATAAAAAACAATGTCACTAAACAATTGGAGATAGAATTACAAAACAAAATATTACACCGAATACTATCAAAAATAAATTATAAAATTTCTCAACATCATTATATTCTACTTCTAACATCATGATATCACATTGAACAATAAACATGTGTTATAAGGAAAGAAAGTTACCTGTAAGTTAGTTTTCTCAGTTTTTAATTTTAACTTTGGTATAGTAAATATAAACAAATGACCATTTGAAGATATATACTTTTTTTCTTTAACTAATTTAAGGTACACCATTAACATTATGTTTAAAAGGTGAAGTGGTAAAATTTAATTTCCAAAACCAAAACAATCACCAGTCTTTTATTTTCCCAAAACCAAAACTGTTTAAAAAAACTCAAAATAATTTCACTCAAAAATCATACCTTGTCTTGCAACACTGGGGGGTAGTCAAAGTCGAAGATGAAACACCACTGAGTTAGAGATGATTGATGAAGGAACACGAGAGCAAAGATGAAGCACCAAGTCATTGAGTTGACAGAAATGAAACTTCCAACAAAGAATCAAAGCATCGAGGGATATACTTTGGTGGACTTGTGATGGACCGTGTACGCAAACGCATCGTGACAATAGAAAGGTGAGGTTGTCACCATGAGTCAAGGGCTAGCAGTGGTATACGCGAAGGACAGAGAACGAGAGTTGAGAGTCTAATTGAAAAAAGAAAGAAATTAAAAAACTGAAACTGACCATAAGCTAATAAATATATAATTAAAAAGATAAAAATAAAATGCTTTATTATAATTTATAGTATATTATCAATATTTGTGTTATTATATTATATAGACAGGGTCGTCAGGCTGGTTGTCTACATTGCCTAACTAGTTTAACACCTATTTTATCATCCCTAAACATTGATAACAAAAATATTGTGGATCCATGTTTAATTAAGGATGGAAAGTTTAAAATAAGTATTAGGCACCCTCTCTGACCTTTGCTTCTTAATGTTCCTTGGCTAATATAGTTAAAAGGTGTTAGAGTTGTTAAATGGTTACTAACTTCTTTGTTGGTTTGTTATTGATTAGTTACCTTATTCTATCATCTATAAGATTCTATAAATAACGTAATCATCTCTTGTATCTATTATCTTTTTAATCAATATGAGTTTCATATTCTATGAAACCTTTTTGCTTTACTTTAAGCTCTATAATGTGCGGTCACACTAAGTAGGTGCAATTTGTGGCACCCAACAAAGCTATCATACCCAGAATCTACACATGGTACCAAAGCTATTCAATCCTATTATGGGAGAAGACGATGAAGAAATAAAGTCCATGGTAGAGGAACTTGAAGAGGCACAACATGAAGAAAATTTGGTTGCCAATATGATGATGAGGGATCAAAATAATTAACCAGGAGTTATGCACACAAATCAAGAACTAATGATATATTGATCCGTGGAGCTTCTGGTAGATCTTGAAGATAACAATCACTCTTGTTATCTGTCCAACAAGTGATACCCACATTTATGCAGCGAGATGAGTTGCGGTTTAAAGGAGGCAAGGGTACTCTTGGTGAAGGGCTCTTGTTGTTCCTTCCAAGACAACGATAGCTTCACCAACATGATATTGATCACGGTTCAACCGTGGGACTCTGGTTTGATTTGGTTCAAGTTTGTCTTCGGTAGCGTTTCATCGAGCTCATGTGGTGACTTCTAGTCACACTGCAAAACCTTTATCTCGTTTGTATTTTCCATTGCCCTTCCTCACCAAATCTTGACATCGTCGATTGCTTCTTTAATTCCCACAAGTCTTTTCCCTTCCTTCCTCGTTGATCACCGCTGTACATTCTACCCTAACGATTCTCAGCTTGAGGATATAGGCAATAAAAGGGAATTTAAGGTTAATTTTTACTGGCAGATCATCCAACATTTGAATTCTACTTAAACAATACATTGTAAAAAATTATTAACTGCTTACTACCAGGTCTCCTGTTGATGTGAAAACTAACCTCTTCAAACCTCCTCACAAGCTCCAAAAAAGAGGTCTCACTTGCATTATCAGGTTGGAATTACACCAGAGAGAGTAACAACTTCAAGATGCTTAGTAAATAAAGAATTACAGATGAAAATAAAAGTAAGGTCTAAAGAAAATCGACCATACATTATTGTTAAAGACCATGTACAATGTTTTGTAAACATTAGGGTAAAATCTAGTGATATTCAAGATAATGTTGCTTCATCTACATTCATTTATGAATATGCTAAAAGAAAAGAATTAGATGTTGGACAAAAAACGCCAAAAATAAATTTGGTCAATTTTATTCATTATGGTTAAATTCTTTTAATTAAAACTTATTAAAAATTTTAGTATAGTATAAAAGTTTTAGTCTATGTTATTGTTATTGTTGTTGTTGTTATATGTGAGGATTCCTTTTTCTGATCCCATAAAGAAATAATTCAATAGATACTTGAACATTATGCAGGATACATTTTTTATAGGGGTATTTTTGGTGAGGTTCGATTTGGTCTTGAAGCAAAAATAAAATAAAATTGAACGACGTAGCAAACAAAAAGATATATGGTTTAGTTTGGTTTACTTGAAATAAAACACAAAAATCAAACCAAACCAAACCAAACCAAATCATTATGGTTTTTGCTGATTCGATTTGACGATTTAAAACTTCTATTTTAAATATCAAACACCTAAACATCAATGCAATAAACATAAATTATATAATTAATTTTTAAATTTGGTAGAAATAAAAGAAAAATGTTGTTTATTCATTTACTACCTTTTACAAGTAATTTGGGAGAAATATATGTTATATTGTTATATGTGTTTATCTAACATGTGCAACTTTACACGTGATAAGAGATAATAAATAAAAATTTCATTTAAAAAGATCATTAATACCAACTCATCCTCCTTTATAAGCATTATGTACACAATTTTCAATAAAACATTTCTACTTTTGATTTCTTATTATGTGCAAAGTTACAATGGTTAGACAAACCTCATTTATATAATAGCCTTATAACAACATTTAAGTTAAGCTATTTTTATATGTGTGTGTGTGTGTGATCCAATAAATTCATAACACAATCATCAATTAAATTATATTTAAGGTATGAATAATATAGGAATGAAACAAATATACTTAAGTGCAATTCGGTTTGATTTGGTTTTGAAAAATAAAAATTATAGACCGAACCAAACCACGTTTGTTTTTGCAATTACGATTGTTATGGTTAGCATTTTTCGTGATTTATGATTTGAATGAGCTTGGTTTGACGGTTGATTGCAGATTGGTTCAATTCTTGAACATTCATAGTTTTTCCCGCCGAGTGGTAATTTTATTATATCCACTTCTGCACAGACCAAAAGGCAAAGACGTGGTTAAGCAATAAAGTAAGAAAAACTTTGAACATCCAAGAAATCAATTTGAGTAAAAATAATCTAAGTGCATTTAGAAGAGCTTATCAATAAGGTATGAAAATAATTTATAGTTCTCATAAGTTGTTTTTTGACTTATTTAAATAAGTTTCTCAACATACCTTATGAAAAATAAGTTATTTTAAACTTGTTCCAACAATATTTTTTGATCAAATTTATAATAGAAACTCTTATGTTATGGTACAAATCCTTAATTAAATTACATATATGAATATAGACTCAATGAAAATTATTTTTTATTTTAATATATTTATCATTTTGGACATTGAGCTTTCTATTATTTTATAGGTTACTATGAAGAATAAAAGTAACATAAAGCCTAAAATATGTCGATGATCTCTATAAAATTTTTAGACTAGGATTAAGTCTCTATAAAATAAAACATTAGTTTTTAAGTCCTTATAAATTATTCAGTTAACAAAATTGGTTGATGTCATCTACTTCTCTCTCTTGAGTTTGAGTTGACATTGACACATGTAAGAAACTAATGATTTAATGTATTAAAAAATCTCCAAATCCTAAACACTTTTACCTTATCTTTACCCTTACCACTATTATCTCCTCCATAAAACTGAACCAAACCACTACTCCTACTTCTTTCTCACCCAAACCATAACACTTTGTTTGGATTGGTAGATTTTTTAATGGAAAATAATTTAGGCAAAGAAAATGGAAGGACAATGTTATTTTCTTTAGTTTGGATGCATTTGTATTTTTATGAGGAGAAAGAAAACTTGGACCTAGGTACACCATTTAATTTCCCTTGTGATAGGCATGATTTTTGGAGAAAAATTACACATAACTCTTGATTTTCATTTTACCCTTTTACTTAAAATCATTACCAGAATTCATTGATTAAACATGTATAATAGAGAAGTAGAGTACATTACAATGTGCATATGTATTAATGTATAATCAAACATAACTTTTGAAATATATTAATTTAAAATTACCTATATATATAAGCATACCAAATTAAATGAAACTTATTAAGTTATAACAAATATTTGTAAATTAGTTATATAAATATTATATAAAATGTAATGATGTAATATCATATTATATCTATTTTCTTTCATCTTATTTTTCCATTCTTTTTATCTCAATTCAAACAACCATAAAAATCCATTCACTTTCTTTCTATTTTCTTACCTCTTAATTTCTTTCCATTCATTTTCTTTCCTCTTATTTTCTTTCTCTATCCAAACATTCCATAAACTAAACTCAAAACCTTCCTTATTCATTCTTAACCTAAACATCAATACCCATCTTCCTCTCCATCACCACCCTTTTTCTCCCTTCTTCCTCTCCACCAACCACAAACCAAGATAAAAATAAACCCATCAACCACCACCAATCAGCATATCATGCCCTTTTCATAACCACCATAAGAGCCTCTGATCAACAATGGAAAAAGTTCTTGTGACCATCATCCCTTTTCCAACGAACCCGTACCATGACCTTCTCCACCACCACTATCATCCTTTACTTGTGCGCCACTTATACCCACCATAATTACACTGTAGTTGACGTTGTCCAAAGCTCTATCGTCCACCTCTGAGCCATTATGCTCCGTCGTGAACCCCATGGTTGTTCCTCAACCAAACACTCTAGCTTGCTCCCCCATGAACCCACTAAACCACCATTCGTTGGGTAACCCCCTCTCCAATTTCTTATGTTCCTAAATCATTTTAATAAAACCTGATGGTTGATGGTGTTTTTCTTTTGTTGTTTTGTTTAGACTTTTGTTTTGTCTTATGGATAGTGATAGTGTAACAATTGGTAGGAAAGGTAAATGATGATGACTTTATGGTGTTGTGTATGTAAAGGGGGGTAGAGCATTCTTGTAGATTGTGAAAGAAGAGAGAAAAAAGAAAGATTATGGTAATTTTGAGATTAAATAAAATTTAACTAATTAGTTTATTAAATTTGGACAGGCATCAGTGTTAGTGTCAATGTCAGCATGGACTATTGTTGGTAAAAAGGAAATTTACAGGGACCTAAAACTAACGCTTTATTTTATAGGGATCTAATCCAAATCTAAGAATATTCTAAGAACCTTCGACATATTTAAGTTGTAGCATAATATCTTTTGATTATATTTTTAGTCTTTTTTGTAATTATATTTTTGTATATACATCTTGATATCTCTACTCATGGGAAAAGCAAGAAATCATTAAAGGAGTGATTAATTAATTTTTAATTGATTACAATATAATCATTTCCTATAATTCAGGCTACTTAATAAGTTGGTTTGATTAACAAAAAAATCATCTGTGGTGAATTCTATTAGTTACAATCTGGATTAGTCTTTTATATGCAGCACACATGGTAAAGGCTGCATGACATTCTATGGCAAGGGAAAGACTCGATCCATGTCCCCTTTCATTTCCCTTATCCCCTAACTCTTATTCCTCCTAAAGACTTAAAAACACTACAATCTCTAATCCATTGTCGTAAAAGGAAACATAATCAGCATGTTTTCTCCAATCTTTTCATCATATTTTGTTTACTAATCTTACAATAACTTTCTAAATTGATGGTATATCACTAATGGAGAAAAAGGTTTTAAACTCAGTTAAAAAACAATTTTAAACTTGGTTCCATAACCAAGTTTGTTCTCGTTGTGGTAATATGTATGGACATTTAAACTCGGTTATTTTCACCGAGTTTAAATGTATTATTAGCAGGATTTAAACCGCCGTTAAGAAACTGCCACTAATGATATATTAATTATATTATTATCATAACTACTTTTACTACTTTAGTCTCTTGATTAAGATGTTCCTTAACATTTAAATCAATCAATTACTAAGAATAACATTTAAATCAAACAAAGATAGGAATATCATATCCAAGAAACTATTGGTAAAATAAAAATTAGACTTTAAAATAATAGGAATATCATATCCAAGTAAAGAAGGCTTGTTGGAAAAAATACAAGATGAACTTTAACATATACACACATTCAGAGCTCTCAAGAAATCTTAAAATGCATATGGTGTACTGTAGGTTATATTTTGCTTTAAAAATTTGCTTCTTTATCACTTGTTGTGAAAAACTTATTTTAAATGTTAAAAGGCCAATTCTTTTTTTGTTTAATTAGGAACTTCATATCATTTTTGAATAATTAAGCATTCAATATAAATTCTAGAGCAGTTTGGTAGGAATTTCCAAGATTATTATTCACCTGTCAAAGTCGAATAAGCATAAGATTAAAGAACATGAAATTAAAATTCAAGGAAGCAGCTACTCTACTATCGAGTATGACTGATATAAATTTGATATATGCTAAACTAAATCTTATGTTCAGAAATAATATTAGACATTAGATATCAGTCTCTTAACACCTTGTAATATAATAAGGAAAAACATTTTGTAATGTTGAAAGATATGACAACCTTCAAATTTAGAGTGTTAATATATCTAGGAATTGATAAGAAATAAATTTGATAAAATAGAAAATTTATAAATTTAAAGCACAACTCTACGTCTGTGTCAAAACATAGAGCTTTTACATAATCTAAGTCTTTTTTGCAAAGCAAAAACTTATCAACATCCATATTGCATATCAAGGAAGTCATGAACATTTCCTTTTCACCTTGTCACTTGAAGAAATCAAAATAAAAAATTATTAACTGATGAAAAAATAGAGAGAAAATTTGCTAACAATAATAGTTTTCTTATGATAATGATTAATGCATATAATTTTGGCTTTCATTATGTTGGATATGATCCTAAACCTTTCTTGAGGTCTTCAACATGAAATCTCAGGCTAAGAACAGGAAATCAGGGATATAAGTTCTAAAATGTTTCTTTTAACAACTTTGCTAGATAGCACGAAACTCTTTTCATGAAATGCAATATAAATCTTGTTGCAGTTCCCTTTATATAATATTTCATATTTCAAGAATCCTAAAGCACAAACGTTTCTCTTCTTTTAATACATAAAATACACCTAAATTTGACCAAACCTTCTGGGATTCTTCATCAACAACAACAACTTGAGAAGCATAGAGTTTCCTCGTATCCTTCATTAAGCTGGAGTTTTTAACTAGGGTTTCTAGTTTGTTCTCTTATAGGATGTTGAGTTCCTCGGTTAAGGCAAAGGCAAGAGGCTGGTGAAGCTTCTCAAACTCGTCAATAAGAGCGAGGACAAAGGGCTTGGAGTGGAAAACCTCTTATTGTTTCTTATTGAGAGGCTTTCCCTAGGAAACCAACTTTTCCATGGCCAAGATGTAGTTCAACTTCTTACATAACGTGCAGAGACGCTTGTTGATTAGGCTCATGACAGGGCCTTTGGTGGTGTTGGGGATTGTGGTAGTGGAGAGAATGAAAAAAAGAAATAAAATTAGGTTAGAGAATACAAAGTTCAAAGAGGAAAAATGGGAAGGGAATAAAGAAAATAAGGGAGATCAATGCATGAACGCGAGGTGTACATATAAACTCAATTATTTTTTAACCAATTTTATATATGACATTCTAACTTGGTTGAAGAAATAATCGAGTTTATACGTGTACCAAAATAAATAAATAAAAATTCAGGAACTCTATAAACTCGGTTATAGACTCGGTTGTAAATATAACCGGGTTTATATCTTCGTTTTAAACTCAGTTCCCATATAACCGATGTCAAAGCTTTCATTTAAAATTTTAAAAATGTCACCGCGTTATATATTAACTTGGTTCCTCTTTAATTGAATTAATATCTCACGCTTATATCTAGTTTTTGTACTAGTATATGTCATTTATGTTCATTTAAATTTTTGATTTGGAACTTTATTTTTTTATCAATTTAATCCATTATGTTTAATTTTTTTTTGCAATATTATCTTTTCTGTTAAATATTCTAACATCATTTGGCGTATGAATCAAACACCCAAATAAATCTCAACATTAAACACAACAAGAATCTATTGAGCTATATGTAAAAGAATATAAGTCCAATGTGAACTTAACAACTAGAAGTGGTTGTCCTTAAGGAAGGCATGGTAGAACTCTATGTCTTGATAGAAGTATATGAACAATTTACATATGAAAAAAAATAGTGTTAGAATATTAAATGATAACCGATAATATTAAAAAAAATTAAGCAAAAACGACTAACTAAAAAAAGTCTGAATTTAAAATTTTTTATTCAGAATTATTTTTTTAATTGGAAACCAAGAATTTAAATAAACATAAAGTATATAACAAAGTTGTATTTTTCCATTAATACATTACCTTCAAAACAATACATTCGTAAGAATTATTGACCGATGATTTTCAGTGGTTGGTCTTCGCTGGCACCTTTCAAATCGACATGTGTTTTCTGTTTTTTTTTGGAAAGACTAACCCAAAGTTATTAGAGCCTATATACCTCACCCTTTCTGAACTCTAATGGCCGTATGGTAGCCCAGATGACTTATGAATTTTGAAAAGTTGCAAATTTTGACCCAAAAAAAACTCAAACTTATTTATTTCAATTATTTAAAAATTATTAATATTTTTAAAAAGTTAAAGTAACTTACCAGTCTTAATTATAGCTTTAGTTGCATCCTAATCACAAAAAAATATTTGATTCAGGTAATTGGAAAAAGACACTTGATGTATATAACTAATATAGCCGTACACAATTCGTAAAAGTCAAAATCCTAAAACACAATGATTAATTTAAATTTTGACCTTGTATGCAAAAAGAAAATTGTGTTAAGTCAAAACGCTAAAACACGAATAAAATTAATTATATTAATAAAATACTTTAATTCAAATTAATGATGAATGGTTCCTTCCAATGTTTTTTAAATTAAATTGTTCATTAAATTAGTAAAGATAATAAAGATACTGGTACAAGCAAATTGGTGAAAATATCAGTTTAAACAAACCATAAACTAGAGTTAAACCGTTTATTATAAAGAATTTATACGAACTCGTCACATAACCAATTCACAATTCAACTGATTAAATCGATTGATTCGATTTGATTTTAATAACAATCATTCTGTCTCATTTCATGTATTTTCTTATTCTAAAAGAAGTTTTCAAATGAAGATTATAATAATTGAATTTTGTGAAATAAGTGTAACTTTTGAAATAGAGCGTAAAGTGTTATTATTATGTTAAACTGCAGGAGAAATCAATACACTTTACCTTTGTTTGAGTTTAAACCACTATATGTATAGTGTTGCTTAATCTTTGTTCCAATATACCATATTCGTATTCTAATTGAACAAGATTACTAAGAGGGAAAATTATTTTATTTTATTTTATTTTAATGCAATTGCATTTTCTGAACTTGTTTTAATATAGTTTGATGTATACATAATATTTTAGCATTTATAATTATTTTGACAATTAATGATAAACAAGAAAAACTGCATGAATTGGTAATTTTTTTTCATACTCTTAGTATATTTGTAACAGTATATGTTGTTAAAATAGCCCCACTTGTTTTTTAGTGAGAAATATCCTCAATTTTAATATCTTATCATCACGTAGTGCAAATTTTGTCAAAATTTCAAGTTGACCCTGTGATGACTGGCCATTAATTAAGACACACATAACCAGGATGCATGGGTTTCAAACTATAAAACTAAAAACAATTCATTCATATATGGCAATGTTTAAGTAAACTCATATTAAACACCCTCTTTAAAAGTGACTAAGTTCCAAGAATATATGAAACATTTACCTGAAGCAAAAAGTTTCCCAAGTTATGGAGACACGTAATCTTTGATTAAAATTTTAGTATCTGATGATTTGATGTCACACTTGCTCAGCTGAGTTATATTTGCAAAGACATGAACTGTCGTATTTGCAAGTTGTAAGTTGCGAGTTGGGTGTATTAATTAATTGAGTTTTGTATATATTATCCAAATTGGTATGTGAGCGTGCAAGTAATGTATTACAGTTGCAATTGCATTAGCAAATTGGTAATGTGACGATGCAAGTTGTATATTGCACCGGCAGTAGAGTTTTGTAATCTGCACGCATCTTGCTGATAGGGGAGGCGTCTATTTCACAATTATATTTATTTATTTATGCAACAACCAAGTCCAGAGTTTACTTTTTCATTTCTACCAAAAATTAACAACTTGCTTCATCATTCAAGGAACAATTAAGAGATAAAAAGAGGTTTCTCTATTTTCTCTTCAAATGTATGACGGTGAGATATGACAAGTTTTTTCTTTAATTTATTAGGAAAATATACCGAGTTTATTTGTGGCATATTATTTGTGTACTTTTTAAAATTACAATAACCAAATTAATCATTGTAAGAATTTTTAAAAAAATTAAGTTATTATTAAAGATAATGATATTGATTTACATGATAGACATGATTGAATATCAATGTAAAAAACAATAATATTAATAAGGGTATAAGAGGTACCTTAATTATATACAGAAGATAAATAATCACAGAACAGAGGCTCTTTATATCACTCAATAAAACTTTTAGAGAAACCTTTTATCCTAAACTTTAACCATACCTAACACTTATATTGAACCAACCAAAAATTTTCTCTACACAAGTATATTCACCCTTAAAGATTACATGATTTCTTACATCTTAAATAGTCCATCAAAACCCAAACTCAAATTCCATTCAAAATTGCTCTTACTACCATTTTGCATAACTGAACGGAAACCCAACCAATCATAGCACAACTGCCACAATTAAAAAGAGACATTACAAGTAAAAAAAAATAAGAACTAGTCTCCACACACTCTCCACAAAAGGTACAAAGCTCAGATGAGTTATCAAATACAATTCTACATATAGGTAAGCTTTGTTTAGTTTGAATATGATGAAATAGTAGCCTTCATCCAAAACCACCATTTTGAGTAGAACAATATTAGTTCAAAAGAACTGCACACATGAGCTATCCTATAATTTAGAGTGTTGATTCATAATACTGTATGCTGCTTTCATTGTGTAACAACTTGAAGTAGATCCCAACCATAACCAAAAGTCTTGAACAACCACATGCATACTAGAAAAGCCATGAAGAACTTGGGATAAGGACGACACCAACTCCTATTCCCAAACAAATAACTTTCTGTGCCATTTTAGATCATAGACTCACACATTCCTCACCCACTCTTCTATCTCTGCCATTGTTGCATTCTATTATGTTGATATTAAGAATAATATTTGAAAAGTGAGTTTTAATTTTTGCACCTCCACCCAACAATCCAACCAAAAATATGCATTTGACCCATTTCTGACAGCTCTCCTTAAATTATTCATAAACCACCCCTCCTTATCAAAATTTTTAATATACACCCCAAATCCTTCCATTATCTTGATCCTTTCTTTAAAACCTGCCACTCACTACACCTAACAATTTTTCCATATTTTGCCTCTAACACTTTATCCCACAAGCTACCCTTCTCAACTAACAACCTCTACACTCATTTCCCTAACAAGGCAGAATTAAATTTACCAAGATCTCTCACATCTAATCCATCTACCTCTTTACTATGGCACACTTGTTCCTAGTTTACCTAATGTATTTTTTTCCTCTCTTCACAACCACCTCACAAAAAATACCTGATAGCAATTTAATAAGAATAGGTGCTTTAAAAAAGAAAAAAGAGGGAGCAAAGATAGTATCGATTTTACGAGACAGAGGCAACCACCAAAGGATAGATGACGCGGGAGACAACTTTTTATGAAACTTAGTAACCACAAGATCTTAGGTACAAATTTTCCTTGTGCTTGCCCTAATGAGATTCCAAGGTATAGAAAAGGCAACTTCTTGATTTTACAAATCAACAAGGCATAACGAGCCGTAACCTCATTTCCAACCATAATTGCTGCCAAATTACTTTCATAAAAATTGACCTTCAACCCAAACATCATCTCAAAACATCTTAAAATACTTTTAAGTGTTAAGACATTTTTAATGACACCTAACCAAAAAATTAAACATCATTTGCAAACTGTAAATGTGAGATACAAATTCATCCATCCCCCACAGGTACACCTTTAAACAAACCTTTTTTTTCTGCCTCCCTCACCAACCTATTAATTCCGTTGGCAACAATCAGAAATAAAAAAGGTTTCATAGGATCGTCCTAACGAATACCCCTCCTCATATGGAATTCTGATGTTGGGCTTCTATTCACAAGCACATACACACGGGAGGACATCAAACATCTTTTGATCCACTTCACCCATCTATATGTAAATTTCATGCGTTTCATCATGTAAATTTAAAAGTCCCAATATATTGAGTCATACACCTTCTCAAAATCCACCTTAAAAATTAAGCATGAATTTCATCTCCTCTTCACATCATCAATCAATTCATTTGCTACAACCACTCTCTAACATATCCCCCAAAATCAATTGAACAATGTAAATATGTAATTTATAAATATTAAATTTTATTAATTCAACTTTTTAGATATTATGTTTACAATTCAATTTTTTAGATATTATGTTTACAATTAAGGGTAAAAATGGAATAGGCTGAATTAATTTTTATGCAGCTGGTTTAAATAATATGACTAATTAATTTCAATCCTTTGAGCTTTTTTTAATAAATAACTTTATATAAAAGTTTATTTTGTAGTACGACCTATTAAATAAGATTAGAAGTAAAAATTAAATAAGTTAATACGGATTAACAAGTTTAAGTTCTTGAATGTATTAATAGATAGGTTATTTGTAAAGAACGATACCATGTTATTACCTCTTAAAGAAATATTAAAAGCTACCTAGATAGTTCCGTTCTTATTTTTTTAAGTATGTTTTAATGTGGTTCGCAATATATTTTTTTAAATGGTATTTTAACTTTTGAAAGTGTTTCATTTTAGTATTAGACAAAATACTGATAATACTATTAGTGACATGATTTGAATTCATCACTGGTATGAAATGGGCAACTTATTCTATCACTGAACCATGACTTACCTTTAATACATGGTAAATTTTTATTATATAGGATATTTTTTCATGCTCTTTTATGTAATAAAATATAAACATATATTATCTTATCAATTCATATTACTTTTAACACGTTATGTTAAATGTGTTTGTTATTTTTTAATAGTATTTATTATTTATTACAGAATACATTTTAAATATATATTTTTTAGAATATATATTATATATTTCTAAGAAATATGTTTATTAAATATTGATAAAAATATTTTTTAAAAAATAGAAAATATTTTTTTAATAATTTTTTTCAAAATATATTTATCATACATTTTTCATAATATATTTATTAAAAATATTTTTAAAATATTTTATTAAGTATATTTTAAAAATCATATAATATAACATGCTAAGTGTCACTTTTAGAAATATATTTTTTATAAATATATTTTTAATTATATATTTTCAATTATATATTTATTATATATTTTCAAAAATATATTTATTAAATTTTAAAAAATATTTAATATATTTTTATATATTAAATATATAATAATATTTTATCAATTCATATTACTTAAATAGTTATGTTAAATATATTTATATAGTATTATTATTAAACATATTTTAATAATATTTTTTATTAAACATATTTTTGATATATTTTAACTATATATTTGTAAAACCATATGTATTATATATTTTTCAAAATCACCAAAATAACATATTTGTTAAATATCATTCCAATTGTATTTAATAATAAATACTATTAATAATTTAATTTTTAATTATTATTAGTAATATATTCATTGATTATATTTAATAAAAATATTTAAAATAATATTTAGTAAGTAAAGTTATACAGTTTTTCAATTTTACATGTGTTGGCTTGTAAATAAGATTACTTCTAACCTTACTAATAATGTTATAAGTTCATATTGGCATTAATATTTAATGAAATTACTAAAAGTGAAATATTTTAAAATGTTAAGGGACTATTATGAAAGATATTTATAGAGGATTACATATCTAAAAATATAAGACCAAACTATTTTTCTTGAGTATAGTAATGTAAAACAAAAGCAAATCAAAATAACAAAAAAGAGCTAAAGTTGAAGTAACTAGGTCCTTATAGCATCAACTGACGAAACAAGTCCCTTTAGCATGAACAAGTTTCAACTCAGGTAGAGGGTGTAACACCCTCTGTTACATCTTAATAAAAACTATCGGAATAAATCACATACAATATTTCTGAAATACCTCATAAATATTATTAAAACTTTATAAAGTAATTTTACATTCATCTGAAGAAAATAAATATTAAACATTACAAGAAAGAGAGGAAACTCCATGGCCTAGAAGCTGTTACTTAATAACATTATTTATTCATTGGACCACGGTATTCATACCGAGATCCCTTTCTAGAACGTGCTATATTTACTGCTGAGATTCTTCAATCCATCCCTCTGAACCATCAATTCAAAACATATGAAACAAAAACACGGAGAAAGGAGTGAGAAACAGAATATAATATTCCCAAATGGAGCATAAGCAATAAAGGTTTTCACAAACTAATATATAATAATATCAATCACAATCACATACATAATCAATTATGAATGCATGAATGTTATGTAATATCCTCATCATAACTTACCTATATATGTGGGTCCTTAAATTAACCAGAAGTTTATACTGTTCCATAAGTCCGGATAATAATAATATGAACAGCTCAACTGGTATGGAAACACTTAGAGACTAGTCAGATTAAGAAAGTTTTTATTGTGAAAGTACTCGACACTAGGGAGCAGGTCCCCTGAAACACCCTTTCACACCCTCTCATCCTAAGGCTCGCAATTAAGTCTTCTCTAATGTATCATTGGTTTCTATAATCCATCCCCAGACAATATTATTTTGTTTCACTTTAATAATTCATGATGCATGAACTACTCACGTATTTAGTTGGTTAAGACTTTTAGAAACTCAGTTATTAAATACCATAAAGGTTTACAATATCATCTAAATAAACTATACATTTCCTCAATTTCTTCTCTGAATTTTTGTCATACAGAAATAATTATTTCAATCTTTTTATAAATTAATTTTCATAATATGTCTTTTTCTAAAATAAATAATAGATTTTTATTCTAAAGATTAAAAGTAAAGTTAATGAAAATAATTTCTAAGAAGGAATAAAAGATAAAAATTTAAAGAGTAAGGTAAGAAAATTCTTACTGAGTTTTAACTTTCCTTCATGCTTGCTATATGCTCAACTCCGTATCACAAGATCATCAATCACAATCAAATATTATCAATCATAATCAAACATCATCAATCATAAATATAATCAATAACAAATATAATCAATCATAATCAAATCAATTAAATTAAATATTATTAATACATTTCATAATTTAAAATTTAATGGTTATTAATATAATTAACTTTGAGTCCTTTTTGTCCATTCCTTGCACAGGTCTATGTAAGTCCATATAATCCAATCCTCGCATAGGTATATACAAGTCATAATAATCTAAGTCCTTGCATAGGTTCAGTCCAGTTCGCATAAGTTATAAAAGTCCAAGTCCTTGCATGGGTATTTCAGAATAAGTTACACAAGATACTTAATTTAAAATTTATTATAAATTTTAAGTTAAAAGTTATTATTTTAAAATAACAATATTATTAAATTTAAAAGGAGTAGGGGACTTCTCCCATTATTCTTATGTCTTTTTATATTATATTCTTATCTCACTCCCTCTTACCTTTTGTATCTTGGTTCATTATGGAAAGTCTATGCGCGCCTCGTCTCTAAGTTCTAAAATATACCAATTTCACTTTAATATAGTTATAAGATGAAAATTAAGATTTCTACTTAAAAGAAAAATGGTAAATTTTGAATAGTGAATAGTGAATAGTAAATTGTAAATAGTAACATTAAATAGAAAATCATGAATAGTAACGGTAAAATAGTAAATCGTGAATAATAATAGTAAATAGTAATTTACTATTTGAATAGTAATTAGTGATTTACTATTCATAATAGTAATTTATTATTAAAATAGTAATTTACTATTGAAATAGTAACTTAAAATAATGTTATGTCTAGTATAATAATAGATTTCTAAAACGATATGAAAATAACCCAAAAAAATAAAAAAGAGAGGTATTCTTACATTAGAATTTTAGCAGAACCTTCTTCCAAAAATATTTATCTCTCTCTCATACTTCCACCACTATCTCACTAGCACTACTATATTAAGAAAACTTAATCAGAAATTATGATTTCTTCGTTACTCTTCCTTCGTATTTATAGCCAAAAAAATTACTATGCATTTGAATATTTTAATATAAAAGTACTGTGCAAGAATTGAAAATTTCGTTCCTGGTTACTGTGCAACCTTTGAAATTTTTGTTCATGCACAGTATTTTTCATAGTAAATATCGGCTAAATTATTAAGCTAAATAGTAACCTATCACTCCATACATTTTAAATATTCAAAATCAGTCCTTTTCAAAATTTAGTGATATTATATTGGTCCTAACTAATTTTATAATAAGTAATATAAAGTTTAAATTTTAAAAATCTAAAATTTTCTGTTAATAAAAATTTATTGGTATGTTTCCAATTTTTTACAATTGGTAAAAATTAAGATTTTTCTCAAACCGATCATTTTTAGATAAGTCTACTTGAAATAGATTTTAGAAAATTTTCTTATAATTTAACTTCACTTTCTTATAAATATTTTTAATTTTAAGTCACTTTATATGAATTTAAAATTATTTAAAATATATTATTTTATTAAAATATTTCCAAAATTCCAGAAATCATAAATAATACGTAGATTAAAAAGTTCTAAAGAACTATAATCTACTTCCTTCAAAATTTTAATATAAAATATAAAAATAGAGGTGTTACAGAGGGTGGTCCAAAAGTAGTAGGTTATCCATTGTTTAAAGCACCACTTTTCATCTCCAAAAAAAAGCGCCACTTTTCACAAACCTGGACACACATTGATTCCATTCTCTCATATTTAGAGAGAAGGTAATATGTCACTTGCTGGACTTAAGGTACGAATGGAAGATACAAGGGGTTCACACCGATGAAATATTGAAACATCATTATGAGTAAATCTTAATGTAACACTTATTTAATAAAAATAGAGGAGAATTTTTTCAATTTTTGCAACCCAATATGGTTGCTCGGATACCCTAAAACGCTAGTTAAATTAACCTAAAAGGGTTAGATGGAAGCTGGGTGGAAAGCTAACTTTTTCCTAGAAAAATATGAAGGCCAAAAGTGGTTATGTAATTGATTACATCAACAGTATAATCGATTACCAATAGTTTTTTAAAAAAATACACGTGCCAGGGTGCATCTGTGTAATCAATTACACAGATTGTGTAATCGATTATTAGAAGTCTGTGTAATCTATGAAACATCCTAACAACTGTTAAACCCGTGGTACTGTTGGGTCTTTAATTGGTAAGCGTACCAATCGTTTGTAGTTTTCAAATTTAGATATCGTTCCACTGGGATTGAAAGTTCCAGTAATTCACAGTAATTCTTATTTACTATGGTAAATTTATCAAAAGTTATTAACAAAAGAATGCTTTATAAACAATTTATACAATATTCACAAAATTTGACAATTGATTTGTTCATGTGATAAAAAAATGGTAAATATAAAATTTATCTAAAAAATTGAGATGTAATTCAGAATAACTCAGATACTTGAAGTAAAAACACAGATTGACAAATTATGTTAGAATTAGGATCCTCGCACTAAAATATAATAAAGTGATTACAAACATACATATTTAATTATCAAGTTCATGTCATTGCAACTTAAAATCAATATAACTGATTCCTCGTGATATAAATTCTAAGTATTTACTGTAAAGTCTGATCCCTCGTGAGCTTTCTCAATAAAAACTTGCATTAAGTCCCGGCCTTATGGCAACAATAATCACCAACTCTATCCCTAGTAATTGGCATATTAAGGCTATTTCAACTTTTATTTTCATTAAAACAAGTTTCAATATAGCATGAATAATCATTCTCCCGTTTGATGTTCACATTAATAAAACAGGTTTCAATACACATGAAAATCATTCTCTCGTTTGATCTTCATTTTAATAAAGAGTTGAAATACTGACATGTACTTGAATCATAAATATGCAGAGGTCATAATTACAACATCATATAATAGATTGATTCACCAAATTCTAACATAAACAAATTAGTTACACATGGTAAAAGTAAAGACAACACTTACAGAGTTTGACATTACGAGGACTTGGAAACACTTCACGATACAAGAGCTCACAATACTACATAACACTCTCAAGTATCTAGAAATCACTTTAACCTTACAAACTCACAAAAGAACACTCACACTCGAGTGAAAGGAGAGGAAAAGAGGCTCTGAATTCAGAAGGGATGCCCTGAATGTGTGGAGAATGACCCTATTTATAAGGCTGAAGAAGGGACCTGACGCTACGCGTCAGATTCCTGACTCAGCTCCCATTAAACTCGTGATTAAGGGGCCATGATTAATAACTTTTTATTCAATAATGCCCAGACATGTGTGGCGTTGTCTGCCAATTCGGCTTGGACATTAGCTGCTGGTGGATTGGCCAATAATGGGTCAATTGGCTAAGTGCTTGTCCACCTGGAAATGGAGTCCACGTAGCTCTGACGCTACGCGTGGCTGTGACATGTAGCGTCAACATCAAAAACTCCCACGCTACACGTGTTGTTGATGCTACACGTCAGCTCTTCAGTTCTTCAATTTCTCTCTTTAAATTCTTTACTTTTTCTCTGCAAAACTAGAGAAAATTGATCAAGGGCAGATTATTTCCAACAACATCCATTTATTGAATTTAAAACCTAAATTTCTAACAAATTAAATTAATTTTTATTATTTTTACATAATTTTTATTAAGGAATTTATTATAAATTTAAGGACTAACAAATACCCCCAACTTGAAACATTGCTCATCCTCGAGCAAGAGAGAAAATTAAAAATCAAATTTGAAATCAAATTTTTGAATTAGTCTGAAAATTTACCATAAAAAGTAATTTCACAAATTACCATTTAAAATAACCAAAAATAGATGGCTTATATAATAAAGGTTTAATGACAAAAAAATTTTACAATGTCTTATTAACAAATCAAGCATAATTTCAGGCTTACCTCACAAGTGTTTAACTCTGTGCAAAGGGTAACCTGTTTCACTCAATCGATCATAAAATCAAACAAATTTAACTTTGATTTTTATCTAATCAATAGTTAATCATGTAGAGTTAATTCAAGAATCACAAGGTCTTTTCAAGGGTTATAATGTGGCTTGGCTACAAGAAATTATGGTTTTTCTTGGAATTCAAATACCTAAAATCATAAAAGAGCATTTTATAATTTTTAGGCTTTCTCTTGGCCCAAATCTCATTTCCTTTATTGGTGGATACCCCCAACTTAATTCTTTTCATTATTTCTTTTTCTTGTTATGCATGTATATTTTTTTTTATTTTTATTGTACATGCATTACTAATTTTTTTGAAAAATGATTAAGTTCCAAAATTTTCACTCCCTAAGTAAGAATACTCAAAATATTTTTCATTTTGCTTAATTGCTCTTTTAATTAATCAAGTAAAGAGAATAGTTAAAAATTGATAAGGGTTAAGGGTGCCAAAGAAATTATTTTCAGGCTCAAAATTGGCTTGCGAAGGATAAAAATAATTTTACCATGGTAAGCTTTTTGGCCCAAGGTTTCTTTTAACAAAAATTTGCGTTGATCATATTCTTGAATTCTCTGTACAACAACACAAATCACAGATTAAAGCAAAATCAATTTGAATGAAGTTATGTCGAAAACCCTTAAGTGTTTAAAAGATCTCTCAGCTCACAGGGTTATCGAAATTAGCTTGATAGTTAATGAAATTATTGTAACTAATTTTTATCAAAATTCCTAAATTATAAAAGAATCGATAATTGATTTTTAAAAATGGTTTTATTGTGTAAAAACTTTAAGTGTATAAATTTCCTTATTTTCAAAAATTTGATTTATTTATTTAAAAGAAAAATTATTTTTGATTTTTGATTAAATAGAATATGCAAAAATTAAACACAATCAAAATAAAGCACAAAAATAAAAATAAACCATAATATAATCCACAATCAAAATATACCAAATATCAAATCAGTAAAATGTCAATAAAATGTATGATAAAAATGCAGAAAATAGCACCATCAGTCCTCCATATGGTTATCCTCATCATCTCCCTCCTCATCGACATCACCCTCTGACTCAACATGTGCTCCAGACAGTCCACCTGTCTCAGGATATGTGGGTAAATCACCAGGCCAAGCTACATGGGAAGCAAAATCAGCAGGTGTCATAAATGGTGCTCCCTCTCCCTGTATCTTGTACTGGTAAAATGCATCATGTAAATGGACATAAGCACGATGAGAAGCAGCCATCATCTGCATCATATGCTAATGCTCTAGAGTCATCCTGGCAAATCCATCGGTGATAGCATCAGCAGATGGTGGCTAAACTGGTGGTCTCCTCCGTCTCTGTCTGGGCTGAGCCTCTTGCTCCAGAGGTGGAAGCTCACACTACTGGACGAAATAATCTCTATTCACTACAACCTTGGGGACTCTCCCCGAAGAACTAGTGAACTCAGGTGATGGAACAACAACTTCTTGCCTCCTCAATAAGGCAGATATGATGAGAGGGAAGGAAATAGGGTGGTTCACCTTATACCCTAAGGCATAAAGGTGAATCTGCTCAGATATTAGTTCGGTAATGTCAATAGTGTGGCCCTGAAGAATGGAGTAAAGAAGGCAGCATCAATCAACTGGAAGAGAAGAAAAGTGGGTGACAGGAGTGATGTTATGGAGCATCAGGTACATCCATGCCTGAGCTATGGGAGTCAGCTAGGTCTTGAGGAGGTTCGATGGAGTCCTTCCAACCTTACTTAGGTTGAAGAAGATTCCATCCTTGCTCAAGAAGTGAGCAGCCTGATCTAGGAAGTATCCTAAATTACCATCCTCAGTAGCGACCTTGCTTCTGTTTTCCTTTTAGAAACAAGTATCACTTTCAGGAGTAGGCTCGCAAGGATTACCCAGTAGGGTACTAATGGTATCCCGATTGTAAGTGATGTGCCGACCCCTCACCAAGCTCGTACTCTGCTGACTGATGTTCGGTGAGTCCTGGCGAGTCCTGAAGGCATTCGCATAAAACTCCATAACTAAGATGGGATCCCCCTCAGTAGGCAGGGAAAAGAGGAGTCCCCATCTCCTCCTCTGGATCTCATCCTGCAGCTCAGGAAAGTCTCCAACATTCAGATCTAAAACTCTCTCCCAAATCAATCTCTGGCCCTTAATCTGGTGAAATCTGGCCCATTTTATGTCAGTGTGAAATCTAGTGGGATCTCTAGGTCCCCGCAGCTCCTCACCCTGAAGATCTGGATCTTCAGAGGTGGTACTAGTGTCCGTGGTCCTCCTTTGTCTTTTGGACCAGTAATAGGAATAGACTTCTTCAGTGCCATCTGTAAAAAGAAAATTTATTTTAAATAAACACACAAAAATTCAAACAACAAATTACCAAAACAAATCATGCTTATTTTTTATTTTTTTATATATTCAAACATAAAAATAAAACTCATGTAAAATTTTAAACAAAATTCACACAATAAAAATTTTAATTACAACAAAATATTTACAAAGCATAAAAATAATATATTTTTGAATTTTATAAAATAAATTATGCAAAACAAAAATTAAACATGCATATTTTTGGATTTTTTTAAAAATATAACATACACAACATTTTATCAAATTCACACAACATGCAATTTCACATGACATAAACAAAATTTAACAAATTTATTTATTTATTTTTATGCAAGAAAGTATAACAAACATACAATTTAAGAAATTTTATTAATTTTAAAAGAAAAACAATTAAACAAATTGGATAGGATTTTTATTTTAATATAAAACAGAAAACAATATATACATTAAACAAAAAATAGAAACTCAAAAATCAAAAACAGAGGCTGACGCTACGTGTGGGCTGGGCGCTACGCGTCAGGTTGTTCTTCCCACGCTACACGTCACTGGGACGCTACGCGTGGGGTTACAGTTCATGCCTCACACTACGCGTCAGTGGGACGCTACACGTGAGCTTGCAGAAACAGAAATTGCAGAATGGGGTTGTGCAACAGTAACCCCTTCAAACATCATTCAATCAAAACATTCCCCCAATTCTAACAGCAAACAAATCCCAATGGTCTTCTAGTCCTAATCCTAACCACATGCAATTCTAAGAATTGAAAATAAAAAACAAACTAAAGAAAAAGGAGAAAATCACTTACTTGGAGTCTTTGTGCAATCGGAGAGAGATGAGAGAACGTAGGTTCATGTGAATTTGAGGATTAGGGTTTTGAGAAAAAAATAAGGCAGATAGGGAAATTTAGGTTTTTTTAAAACCTAAATTGGGCCTCTCTAGTTCAGTTTTAAAAACTGAACATGGGCTCTGACGCTACACGTGGCTGGGACGCTACGCGTTAGGTTAAAATTTTTACCTCCACGCTACGCGTGAGGGAGACGCTACGCATGGGGTTCTGTTTTTCAAAAATTAAAATTTTAATTCTCAAAAACCCTTTTCTTCCAGTTTAAAAACCCTTTTTATTAAAAATCTAGTTAAAATTAAATTCTATAAAACAAACATTTTAAATTTTTTTTATGTTTAAAATAAATTGACAATGAAAAGAAATAATGGGTTCCCATCCATTGATCGCTTGATTTACTGTCTCTAGCTTGACATCCTGCACATCTTAAATCAGTTAAATAACAAACGATAGTGAGTCTATCGATCTCACCACCCAGATATGGTTTCAATATTTGCCCATTAACCATCCAACTTCTTTTGGAAGTTGGATCTTCAATTTCAACTGCTCAATAAGATTTAACTTCCTTAATTACAAATGGGCCTGACCATTTAGATTTTAATTTACCAGGAAACAGTCTTAATCTTGAATTAAACAATAAAACTTGCTGACCTGGTTTGAAGTGTCTATTTTTGATTTTCTTGTCATGGTAAGCTTTTACCTTATTTTTGTAACTTCTAGATGATTCATAAGCATTATTTTTCATTTCCTCCAACTCAAGTAACTGCAACTTTCTTTTGTCAGCTGCCGTGTTTAGATCAAAGTTAAGGAATTTTAAGGCCCAATATGCTTTATGTTCCATCTCTACTAGAAGGTGACAAGCTTTCCCATAGACCATTTGGAAAGGAGAAAGGCCAATAGGAGTCTTAAATGCAGTTCTGTATGCCCAGAGTACATCATCAAGCTTTTGTGACTAATCTTTTCTAGAGGAAGACACAGTCTTTTCCAAAATTCTTTTCACTTCATGATTTGAAATCTCTGCCTGTCCATTGGTTTGTGGATGATATGTTGTGGCCACTTTATGTCTCACACCATAGTGTTGTAACACTTTCTGAAGAACTTTGTTACAAAAATGTGATCCTCCATCACTAATCAAAGTTCTTAGTGTTCTAAACCTGCAGAAAATGTTTTTCTTCAAGAAATTCACTATAGTTTTGGTGTCAGCATTAGGTGAAGCAATTGCTTCTACCCATTTTGAAACATAATCAACTGCCAAAAGGATATATTGATTGAATTGAGAGTAAGGAAAGGGTCCCATGAAATCAATATCCTAACAATCAAATACCTCAACCTTCTGAATGTTTGTGAGAGGCATTTCTTGTCTTCTATTAACATTACCTGTTCTTTGGCAGTTATCGCAAGTTTGCATAAATGAGTGAGAATCCTTAAAAATAAAGGGATAATACAAACCTGATTGAAGAATTTTTGCAGCAGTTCTCTCACCATTAAAATGTCCTCCATAAGGTGATTTATGACAATGCCACAACACATCTTTCTTTTCCCAATCAGGTATAAAACGACATAACAAATTATCCACACCAATCTTGAATAGATGAGGGTCATCCCAAACAAAGTATTTTGCATCTATAAAGAATTGTTTTCTTTGCTGCCAAGTTAAATCATTTGGAAGATTTCCTACTGCTTTAAAATTGGCCATATCAACAAACCATGGCCATTTTGTTATTTCAAAAAGTTTTTCATCAGGAAATTCTTCCAAGATGTCTTTTTCTTTGGTAGTAACCTCATTATTCATTAACTAGAAAGATGGTCAGCGACCATATTTTCACTACCCTTTTTATCTTTGATTTCAAGATCATATTCTTGAAGGAGAAGAATCCATCGGATTAACCGAGGTTTAGAATCAGTTTTGGTCAAAAGGTACTTGATTGCAGCATGATCAGTAAAAACAATTATTTTTGATCCAATCAAGTATGATCTAAATTTTTCTAAGGCATACACTATGGCTAGTAATTCTTTTTCAGTAGTTGCATAATTTATTTGATTTTCATTTAAAACTTTACTAGCATAGTGTATAACCCTAAAAACTTTTTCATATCTTTGACCTAAAACTGCTTCTACAACATAATCACTTGCATCGCACATAAGTTCAAAGGGTAAGTTCCAATTAAGAGCAATAATTACAGGGGCAGAAACCAATTTTTCTTTTAAGGAATTAAAAGCTTTAATACATGCTTCATCAAACTTGAATTCAACATCTTTATTTAGAAGATTTGTTAAAGGTTTAGTAATTCTTAAAAAATCTTGAATAAACCTTCTGTAGAATCCAACATGTCCTAAAAAACTTCTAATACCTTTTACATTTACAGGGGGTGGGAGTTTAGAGATTACCTCAATCTTGGCTTGGTCTACTTCAATACCTTTAGAAGAAATTTTGTGACCGAGTACAATTCCTTCTTTCACCATGAAGTGACATTTCTCCCAATTTAGCACCAAATTTGTTTCAATACACCACCTCAGTATGGTGTCCAAGTTGGTTAGACATGATTCAAATGAATTCCCAAAGACTGAGAAATCATCCATGAAAATCTCAATGCTCTTTTCAATTAGATCTGTAAAAATAGCAAACATACATCTCTAAAAAATAGCAGGTGCATTACATAATCCGAATGGCATCTTTTTATAAGCAAATATACCAAAAGGACATGTGAAAGTAGTCTTTTCCTGATCAAGAGGGTCAACAGCAATTTGATTATATCTAGAATATCCATCAAGAAAAAAATAGTAAGCCTGTCTAGAAAATCTTTCAAGTATTTGCTCCATAAAAGGCAGTGGCAAATGATCTTTTCTTGTTGCTTAATTTAATTTTCTATAATCAATACACATTCTCCAACTGGTGACAGTTCTTGTTGGGATTAATTCATTTTTATCATTAACAATTACTGTCATACCACCTTTTTTTGGAACAACTTATATAGGACTTACCCATGCACTATCAGAAATAGGATAGATAATACCTGCTTTCAGCAATTTCGAAACCTCCTTCTTAGTTACCTTTTTAATGTTTGGATTGAGGCACCTTTGAGGTTGAACAACAGTTTAAAATCATCCTCTAACAAAATCTTATGGATGCAGTATAATGGACTTATACCTTTCAGATCTTCAAGTGTCTATCTGATTGCTTCTTGATTTCTTTTCAACACTTCTACCAATTTTTCTTCTTCTGTTTCGCTTAAAAAATTACTAATAATTACAGGCTTTAGATTACCTTATTTCAAAAAGATATACTTTAGGTTGAAAGGTAGCACTTTCAATTCAGGCCTCTTGATTTCTTTAATAGGTACTTCTTGGATTCCTTTAATTTTTCTTGATTCAGGGGAAATTTTCCCTTGATCAAGGTCTTCAAGATACTTGTCTACCTGTTTTTCTTCTTCTTCACTCAAACATTCCACAGAGTTAGTTAATAACTTATTTAAAGGATCAGAAATTGACATATCTGTGGATATTGAAAAGCAAACTTCGTCGAGAACATCCACCTTGAAACAGTCTTGCTTTGAGTTGGGATGTTTCATGGCTTTGAAAACATCGAAGTTCACATCTTCATCATGTACTCTTACTGCTAGTTTCTCATTATCTACATCAATGAGCACCCTAGCGGTCTTCATAAATGGTCTTCCCAAGATCAGGGGGACTTCAGCATCCTCTTCCATGTCTAAAACCACAAAGTCAACACAGGAGTAGAACTTGTCAACTTTTACAAGTACATCTTCCACAATACCGTAAGGTCTCTTGATTGATCTATCGGCCAATTACAGAGTCATCTTTGTTCTCTGAGGATCAAGATCACTAATTCGCTTCATCATACTTAGAGGCATTAGATTAATGCTAGCCCTTAAGTCTAACAAGGCTTTCCCAATATTTACACCTCCAATAGAGACAAGAATGGTGAAACTTCCAGGGTCTTTTGACTTTTCTGACATGTTATATTGCAAAATAGCACTACAACCTGCTTCAAGTTCAATAATGTCCTCATTATACCTCCTCTTTTTGGTAAGCAATTCTTTCATAAACTTTGCATATGTTGGCATCTATTCCAATGCCTCAGAAAATGGGATGTTTATGTGTAATTGCTTAAAGATCTCAAGGAATCTTTTGTATTCCTTTTCCTTATCCTTCTTTGATGGTGCATGTGGATAAGGTAGATCCTTAACTGAAGGTGTCTGACCCAAATACTAATTTTTTATTTTTTATTTTTTGATTTTTTTGTTTTTCTTTTTTATCATTTTTTTCTTCATTCTTTTTCTTATTTTTTTCTTCTTTTTCTTCTTTTTTCTCTTTTTTTTTCTTTTTCTTTTTCTTCTTTTTCTCTTTTTCTTTTTCTTTTTCTTTTTTTCTTTTTCTTTACAATCATTTCCTATAACTTTATCACTTCTCATAGAAATAGCATTACATTGTTCTCTTGGATTTTGAGTCTTTATAGAAAAATCAGAGCTTTTCATATTAGCTACTTCTTTTGCTAACTGTCCCAATTACATATCTGACGCTTTACGTGCAGCTTCATTTGTTTGCATATATTGTAGCAATTGTTGGATAGATTCCTCTATCCTAGTTATCCGTACTGTTTGATCAGATTGTGGTTGTTATTGTTTGAAATGATTGTTAGGAGGTCTGTTGGAAGGTCCAACATCTTGTTTCCAGCTAATATTCTGATTCTGCCAACCCTATGGGTAATTGTTAGGAAAAGAATTACCAAGATTGATAGGAAAAGTACCTAAGGGTATTCTTTGATGAATCAAGAAATTGGCTTGTTCTTGATCATTTCCATCAGGGGCACAGTAACCTCAAGGTTGTTCACCAATGCAATGCACACATTGTTTCAATTGTGCGGGTGGTGGTGATGATACTTGAGCAATTTGAAGTTTTTCCAATTGTTTGCTCATTGCCTCCATTTGTTGTGTTAGCAATTTTTGTTGAGCTAAAACTGCATCATTTACTCCCAACTCAAGCATACCTAGTTTCCTTGATGTACTACTTCTTTCATGCTTTGCTTGACGGTCACTGGTTGACATGGACTCCATGATTGATATTGCCTCTTTAACAGTTTTGTTCATTAAAGAACCACCTGCACATGCATCTAACATCATCTTGAACTAAGGTAATAAACCATGATAAACGATTCTTACCTTCCCAGCATCATCCAAATTATGATTTGGACATTTCCTAAGAAGTGCTTTGAATCTTTCCCATGCTTCACCAAGTGATTCATCATGATTTTGTGAAAAAGAATGTATGGCTGTCATCACTTCAAAATATTTTGGAGGTGAATAAAATCTTTCCAAAAAATTTGTTTCAACATCGGACCAGTTTGTAAAACTACCGGGTGGACAAGATTTAAACCATTCTTTAGCTTTCCCAATCAAAGAAAAAGGAAACAATCTCATGTAAACAGATTCTCTTGATTAGGTTCAAAACCAATTGTGCTGCATAACTCATAAAAATAGTTAAGTGTTCATAAGGTTCCTCATTGTTTAAACCAGCAAATTGATTATTTTGAATAATGTTAAGAGTAGCTGGTTTAATTTCTACAACAGCAATAGGTCCTTGGTACATCCCCGAAACACGGGGTGGTCCATTAATAGCAGCAAACTATCCCAATGTTCTTCTTTCAGTAGCCATATTAGAATTTTCAAAATTTTCAAAAGAAGATTAAGTTGAAGAAGAAGTTTTTATTTTTTTAGATTTTAAAGCTTTGAGTTTTTTTACAAACTTCTCGATCTCAGGATCAAAGAACACCTTCCCTACAGAAGATCGAGTTTGCATAAACAAACTAAATACAGAAAGTTAGTGTAACAATGTTAAGAAAAATGAATAAATGAATGAATATAAAATTAAAACTTTAACTAAGGTAAAAAAATGTTTTACCACAATAATTAAAAATTTACTATTTTACTGAATCAGTTCAATCCCCGGTAGTGGCACCAGAAAACTTGTTAAACACGTGGTACTGTTGGGTCTTTAATTGGCAAGCGCACCAATCGTTTGTAGTTTTCAAATTTAGATATCGTTCCACTGGATTAAAAGTTCCAGTAATTCACAGTAATTCTTATTTACTATGGTAAATTTATCAAAATTTATTAACAAAAGAATGCTTTATAAACAATTTATACAATATTCACAGAATTTGACAATTGATTTGTTCATGTGGTAAAAAGATGGTAAATATAAAATTTATCTAAAAAATTAAGATGTAATTCAGAATAACTCAAATACTGTAAAAACATAGATTGACAAATTATGTTGGAATTAGGATCCTCACACTAAAATATAATGAAGTGATTACAAACATACATATTTAATTATCAAGCTCATGTTATTGCAGCTTAAAATCATTATAACTGATTCCTCATGATATAAATTCTAAGTATTTACCGTAAAGTTCAATCACTCATGAGCTTTCTCAATAAAAACTTGCATTAAGTCCTGGCCATATGGCAACAATAATCACCAACTTTATCCCTAGTAATTGGCATATTAAGAGTATTTCAACTTTTACTTTCATTAAAACAGGTTTCAATATAGTATGAATAATCATTCTCTTGTTTGATGTTCACACTAATAAAACAGGTTTCAATACACATGAAAATCATTCTCCCGTTTGATGTTCATATTAATAAAGAGTTGAAATACTGACATGTACTTGAATCATAAATATGCAGAGGTCATAATTACAACATCATATAATAGATTGATTCACCAAATTCCAACATAAACAAATTAGTTACACATGGTAAAAGTAAAAACAACACTTCAGAGTTTGACATTACGAGGACTTGGAAACACTTCACGATATAAGAGCTCACAATACTACACAACACTCTCAAGTATCTAGAAATCACTTTAACCTTACAAACTCACAAAAGAACACTCACACTCGAGTGAAAGAAGAGGAAAAGAGGCTCTGAATTCAGAAGGGATGCCCTGAATGTGTGGAGAATAGCCCTATTTATAAGGCTGAAGAAGGGACCTGACGCTACGCGTCAGATTCCTGACTCAGCGCCTATTAAACTCGTGACTAAGTGGCCATGATTAATAATTTTTTATTCAATAATGCCCAGACATGTGTAGCCTTGTCTCCTAATTCGGCTTGGACATTAGCTGCTGGTGGATTGGCCAATAATGGGTCAATTGGTTGAGTGCTTGTCCACCTAGAAATAGAGTCCACGTAGCTCTGACGCTACGCTTGGCTGTGATGCGTAGCGTCAGCATCAAAAACTCCCACGCTACACGTGGTGTTTATGCTACGTGTCAGCTCTTCAATTCTTCAATTTCTCTCTTTAAATTCTTTACTTTTTCATTGCAAACTAGAGAAAATTGATCAAGGGTAGATTATTTTCAACAACATCCATTTATTGAATTTAAAACCTAAATTTCTAACAAATTAAATTAATTTTTATTATTTTTACAAAATTTTTATTAAGGAATTTATTGTAAATTTAAGGACTAACAACAACCATAATAAAAAATGCAAGGAAAATTTTTTGCCAATAATTTACCAACTATTTAATGAATTATTACATCTAATAGCCTAAGTGAGCCCAAAACAGTGCCTATATAACATCTTTAATGCCTCATATAAGTCTCCATCATTACATTAATCATATCATTCATCATTCATTCATCATCATACACACTTATCAACTCATCATATAACCTACCCATTTATGCAATGCAACAATTTCCTGGTCATCAAATGTAATGCACAATAAGCACATGGATCCATTAATGGTATTCAACAAACAATATCACTTAATTATAATTCCTGGCCATATCAAAACATCACATATATATATGGTGGGACTATCCATGGTCACCACAACCAAACATCATCAATATCTATATCATCATTGCATCATATATATATATATAACCAAAATAAATCTAGGCTTTTAGTTGAAGTTGTCAGCTACCTAGAATCCACTAAACAGTCATATACACAATATCAAAATGGTTATACACAAGAGCCGACCAAGGCTACATCAGAAAACACTATCTACAACATATACAAATATATACGAGGTCTTTCTCACAGCTATGGTGACATCTCACCAATCACCATCGCGACCCAAGTCCACTGAAAAAATAACCACACAAAAAAGGGTGAGCAAAATACATGTTTAATGACAGTTATTGAATCAGATCAACATATCCAATTCTCTAACATTTAATATAATATCACAATCAATCATTACAATCAAATATCTCATTAACTGTCATTCAACATAATTCACAACTCAACAAATATTCTCAACATTATACACATAGGCTATACCATTCATGTTATTCTCAATAACATACACATATGCATTTACTTTTTCATTCATTTGGATCCAATTACACATCAATATTTTAGTGTTGCAACACATTGACTCTCAGCCATATATTCAGCTCTCAGCTGATCCGACCGTTTTACTGGTACCAAACTATTTGCCCTCTCACATAATACAATCACTCTCAGCGACAACGGGAGTGTTATGGGCTAGCCTTGAGTCTAACTTAATAAGCTTGCCTTGAGTCCCACTCAAGGTCTTTTTGTGGAATCCTCGAAACCATAATCACATAAAAATCACATTTCATAAGAATATGTCAACACACAAAGCATCTCATGCTATCAGATGATATTAAATCCTTCATTATTTGCATCCCATGCAAAATCTCATTATCTTCAATATTTAATTACATCTCATGCATCACTAGGGGTGGCAATTTGGGCTTGGCCTATGGGCCGGACTAAGGTTTTGAGCCCGTTTTCCCATATAAGCCTGACCCGTTTTGGCCTAAAAAAAATGGGCCCTATGCGGGCCGACCCGACTTGTTGGGCCAATATTAAAATACTAAAAAAATATTTTTATATTACTGTATAATTTATATATATTAAAGAAGTTATGTTTTCCTATTTTTCTAATTTATATATATTATTATAAATTTGATAGTATAGTATTATAAATATAAATAATAAAGTTTTGTTTCCATTTAATGTAAATATAATTTATTTGAACTTTTAATGAAATAAATTAGGTTAATTATAAAAAAACTAGTTTTAAAAAAGATAAAATCTAGTTTTTATATCTAAAGTTTTTTTTCTTAAAAATAGTACAAAATTAAAATAAAAAAGCATAAATAATTTGAAAAAAACAGGTCGACCCGTTTGGCTCGCGGGCCACATAGAAAACGGGTCGAGCCAAAGTTTTTGGCCTGTTTTCTTTTTTGTCCCGGCCCGACCCGTATTTGGGCGGGCTTATGCGGGCTTTGCCACCCCTATGCATCACATTAACACTAGTTTAATTATTCTATTGCATCTCATGCATCACATTAACACTGGTTTAATTATTCGATTGCATCTCATGCTTATAAATATTAATTCACTCAAATCATACATCTCAAGTAACAAAAATCATTAATCTCATCACTTAATTGCATCTCATGCTAATTCCAAATCGCTTTACAATTACGTTCCAAAATCAAATCTACATTGAAACAATTGTCGAAACTCTCTGATTAATTAACCACTTACTAAACCCATGTATTTAATTAATTTTTAACTTATCGAAAACTCAAAACATTATAAACACTAACAATTTGACGAAACAAGGGTTCAGAAGCTTTCGACTTACCAAACAACGCCGACGAGTTCCGAATTCAATTTCTTAAGGTTCCAACGTTTCCCACAGTTTCAAAATGGTTCTAAAACACCTTATAGCCACCAAAACGTAGAAATTGAAGATGAAATTCAAATAAAGGGATTATAACCGAGGATGGGTTCATGAAACTTTATCTTAACAATAGAAGTTCATAGAGTTCCAATTCCTTCATAAACCCTAACACTGCCTACACTTTAAATTGGTTCTTAAGCAACCTAAAATCTATGAATTTGAAGAAATTAGAGAGTGGGATTCAAGAAACAAGCAAAATCGAAAATGGGTTCATGACTTTCCGCCTTACAATTGCAATGGAAAAACCCCAAGCCCTTGTTCCTTGTACATGCGTGAAGAAGAAGAGGGAAAGTGGAGTGAAGCTTGCTTTTGCTTGAATGGAATTGAAGAAGATGATGGAATGGAGAGAGGTGGTGCCGCGAACGGAGAAAAAAAGAAGGAGTGCTCTTTGTTTTCTTGGCTATGCACAAGAATGGTAAGGAAGAAACTGAGAGAAAGATTAGAAATTAGAATTAATGAATTAAGGGTAATATAGTAACTTTACGTCCTTCGGTTAAGTTCTGAAACTAATCTGGTAACTTTGGTTACCTAAAACTCACTCAGATAAACTCTAAAAATTAACGTACCTCTATTTTAATTAATTTAATATTCTCAATTAATTATTCAATTAATAAAAAAATCAATAATTAAAATTGTGATATTACAATCCCTATCAAAATCGGGGCAGGGTTGTGATAGATTTTTGTTTATCTCCAATCAAAAAAAGTTTTATCCATCAAGGTCAAGGCGAAAACGAGTTGTCCTTACCGGTTGGGGTACAATTTTTATGTCTATTTGTAACATTATACTTACACTTCTGCGTGTGTATATATATACACTTTTAAAAAAAAAGTTAGCATATATAAAAATTATTTTCAGAGATAATAGAAATACACTTTTTAAAAAAGGTTTTTTTTTGCATTAATCCTTTTTAAAAAGTTTAACCGTACTGTTTATTGACATAGAAAGTAATTAGTAAAATTTTTAATAAAGACGTACTATATGTGTATGTATTTTACTTATCAATAATAAGCGTTTATTTTCACTTTAATGACAAATACAATATTAATACAATTTTATCATTGGAAATAGGCATTCCATATACGGTTTTGCCATATACAGTATTAATAATAAGTGTTTCCAAATTAAAAATTAACAATGAAACGACACGCAATCTGCCAAGCTTGGAACTCCCTTACCTTGAGACCATACCCTTCTATCTCTACACAATAATTGGAAGTATTTTTTTATTGCTCCTAGAAGATAGGATATATGCATATAATATAATAAATTATATATCATTTAAATAAATAATTTTTCCAATATTTTTGATAATATTTTAAAAGTCATTTTTATAAAATTATTTTTAATTTCAAATGTGTATTTATTATTTCTTACATCAATGGAATGAAAAAATTTCACTTTTCTATCTTCATTAATACATAAGAGAAATTATGGAAGTACGGAAAATTCAATACATTTATTTATTTTTATTATAATACACTTAAATTCCTTAATTTAAGTAAACTTAGGTAATTGGATGGTATAAAAATAATAAATAAAATATATAAATTCAATTAAAATATATTATGAAAATTCTTATACTATTATTTAATTATAAATTAGCAAGTAATTATTTTGAAAGTATATTTAGTTAAGGAGGTAACTTGTATATTTGAACATATAAGTTTAAATTTTAGATGTCTAAATAAATATTGTTACACAAAAAAATTGATAACTTCCCTTCTTGATTTCTAAGTCTGGAAAAGTATTAAAAAGGCTTTGTTGAGCACCTAACTACTATGTGATAATAGATTTGAAAACTTGCTTCAAAATAACACTAAGATCATAATTGTTCTAATCAATATAAAATTACTTTTATAAACATTCACTTTTATGAGATATTAGGATACATCTCTCCTTAATATTAGAATATAATTTTTTTTGTAAATTCTTGTATACCAATAACCGAGATCTATGCCGCAAATTATGGGGCTCCCCACTACTTTTTTTTTTATCTTAATTTCTTTACGTAAATTGTATTTATTTTAGTGAATTGTATTTTATAAAAAAAAGTTAAATATATTTTTGTCCCGATGGTAAGTTATTTATTTTGGTTACTTATATTTTTATTTGTTTCGGTCTTTATATTTTTAATATATTAAATTGATTCTTAAGACATTAAAAAAAGAAAATAGAATCTATTTTGAGAAGTTTTAAAATCTAATAAATTGGAGAGATAAATGACATGTCATTTATGTTTATTGAGTTACTAGATGCATTAAGGATGTTACATTTTAAATATTAATTTTAATATATTAGAGACTAATTTTAACATATTAAATAACATAAAAACCGAAACAAACAAATAAATGAAACAAAATAAAAAATTAATCAAAATATATTTACCAAAACCATATTTAACCCCTTATAAAAATGTATGCTCACCGACCCAAATATTTTAGATTCGGCTCTAAATAAAAATTAAATCGGTGAATGTCTTTTTTCGTTGCATTAATTATATATTTTATTTTACTTTTTTCATTTTTTCCTCTTATATTTTTTTTTAGGTTGAAATGCAATAGAAAATACACTATCCGATCGTTTTTAAGATATTCAACTATATAACTTCGTACATATTCAAAAATATAGTTATTCTAATTAAATATATTAAATTAATTAATTAATTAATTTTCTTCTTCTTCCAAAATTATTTCTAATATTAATTAAAAGAAATAAGTTATATCTTTATATTCTATTACTATAGAAAAAGAGTTTAATTGGTTAAGAAAGATGTGCAAGAAAAATGATAATAAATTTAAAAGGAGTTTATATAAAAGATCAAAAGAAAAAATCTAAAAAATTCTTATTAAAAGAGATTGCAAATCTACTCAAAAAATAAAAAGATTTTAAATAATGTGTACCATCTTAAATGAGCTACTTTGATGATGTAGTCAAAGGTCTTAGAGAGCATCTTCTTGTATGGAGATTTTATAAAAGATCTAGGGTCTTTTCAGTAAAATGAGTTTATAACTTATAATAAAACATCCCAACCTTTAATTAATAATTAAAAATATAAGGGAAAATTTTTTATGATTAATTTAATGTCAATTAATTAAAAATCAAAATCACTCAAAAGGGTCAAACAGAAACAGATGCTCTCCAAGACCCTGACTACTTCGTCAAAGTAGCTTATTCAAGATGGTACACAAATTATGGTCTTTTTATTCTTTGAGTAGATTATATATATATATATATATATATATATATATATATATATATATATATATATATATTCAATCTCTTTTAATAAGAATTTTTTAGATTTTTTCTTTTGATCTTTTATATAAACTCCTTTTAAATTTATTATCATTTTTCTTACACATCTTTCTTAACCAATTAAACTTTTTTCTATAGTAATAGAATATAAAGATATAACTTATTTCTTTTAATTAATATTAAAAATAATTTTAGAAGAAGAAGAAAATTAATTAATTAATATATTTAATTAGAATAACTATATTTTTGAATATGTACGAAGTTATATAGTTGAATATCTTAAAGACGATCAGATAGAGTATTTTCTATTTTATTTCAACCTGAAAAAAAAATATAAGAGGAAGAAATGAAAAAAGTAAAATAAAATATATAATTAATGCAACGAGAACAGACATTCACCGATTTTTAATTTTTATTTAGAGTCGGATCTAAAATATTTGGGTCGGTGAGCATACATTTTTATAAGGAGTTAAATATGTTTTTGGTAATTATATTTTGATTAATTTTTTATTTTGTTCTCATTTATTTTTGGTTGGTTTTGGTTTTTATGTTATTTAATATGTTGAAATTAGTCTCTAATATATTGAAATTGATCTTTAAAATGTAACTTTATAAATCATATGTTTTCCTTATTCTAGAACTGTTGGCACCATCCGTTCGTTAAAATTCCGACATATGCTCAAGTTATACGGAAAAATGCGTTACGGTGACCTTTCTAGTGTGCTTTTTTCCTCACTCACACACTTCCTGAGAACTTCCCAGGAGGTCACCCATCCCAGAATTAGTCCAAAGTTAAGCACGCTTAACCTTGGAGTCCTTAAGTGATAGGCCACCAAAAAGGTTAATGCATTTGTTGGTATAGGTAGTACGAATTCATTCTTTTAAGCTATCCTCGGCTGTATAGTCCTATACCTATATAGTCTTTGGATCCCTCTCATTCTGGTATGTATTCGTTTCGTTCATGTGTCCCTCCCACTAGAAGCCTGCCAGGAGCCGCTCCTTGTCCGTGCCTATGCACCGGCGATCACTCTCCGCCCTCAACAGTGCCCGGGATGTCACATTCCCCGCTGGAAGCCTGCCAGGAGCCGCTCCTTGTCCGTGCCCATGCACCAGCGATCACTCCCCGCCCTCAACAGCACCGAGATGTCACACTATACAATCTAATTCCATCATCCTATATTCACATCATGCATCTCCATTTCATCATCCTATACTTGTGCACACTAATGCAACTAGCCTATGGCATCTAAGCTTCATAAAACACAACATAGTCTCGTCACTTGCATAATTAAGCCTATACACACATAAAACACTAGTTTCTCATCAATCTAATTTCAAGATATAATCTAACTCAATTTAATATATATGCATAAGTCCTGCCCATTTATGCAATGCAACACTTTCCTAGATATCAAATGCATCATATGCATTAAAATGGGACCATCCATGGTCACCACATCCATATATCATCAACATTATATATACCATCCATAGACTCATATAACATCATCTATGATCTCATCATATACAATCAAAATGTAATATAGGTTTCAAACGAAACCACCAGCTACCTAAAATCCACTAACAATATATACATCAATCAAAACGAATATCAACAGGAGCCAGCTAAGGCTATACCACAAAATACTATATAGGTATATACATGTACTCCTCGCACGAGCGCTGTGACATATCACCAATCACCATCACGGCACAAGTCCACTGAAATACAGCCACATAAATAGGGGTGAACACAATACATATTAAATGACAGTTATTGAACTAGATCAACTTATCTAATTCCACTTCTCAGTCACATAATACAATATCACATTTATATCATACACTGCCATTTAACATAATTCACCATAACAGATATCCTCAATATCAGATACACAGGCTATATCAGTCATGTTAGTCTCAATAACAATACACTAATGCATATGCATGCAGATCCAACTTAACAATGATTTCAATTACAGGTTTCTTCCCGGTCTTACTCTATTAGCCCTTCCCGTGTGATACCGGTCACCTCATGACGTCTCGAGACTTAACTCTAGCTCCTACGGCTATCACGGGCTCTCACAGGATCTAGCCCAAGAATCTATAACTTAAAATCATCACACAGGGTTCCTGACCTTCCATGGGTCACCCTTATCATCTATGCTACATTATGCAATTCACACACAAGCATCACATGCTACCAAAATGATACCAAATCATTTATTCAATTGCATATCATGTAACATCTCAATATCATTCATATCATTCTATCATATCTCATGCATAAAGTTTAATTCATCAATTTATTACATCACATGTGATATCTCGCATCAATCACATTTACCATTTGCATCCCGTACAATTCACATCACATTATGGACGACAACTCATAAACACAAATAATTCTCAATTATCACACAAGTAGGGTATATTCTCAAACATTTCACAATAAACAATTCAATCATCACAATACACACAATCAATACACATCAATACACCCCGAACCCGTCCATAAACCATACATTTAAAATGTAAAGTTCCCCTACCTCGAATAAGAAATCTCAGAAGCTCCCCGAGCTATCCAAACGCCATTCAAAGCTATCTAATCACTAATCTGAAGTCTCTAAAAATCCTAAAACATGGATAATTAATTTTTAATAATCCGTACACGTTTAAATTCATGCTTCGAAGCTTATAACTAACATTATATTTAGTATTCAGTAATTATAACTTACCGATAAATGATATCCACCTCTGATACTTGCTTCCGATCAATACTCAAACTCCGAAACGCTTCCAAAACAATTACTAAATTATAATTAACCTAATTAATGCTTAAATTTCATGAAATAAAGCTAGAATAACCTTTCGATAATTATTTCAATAGTTAACGACTTACTGAATCAAATCGTCGACTTCCGAAACTTATTTCCGAATGAACCCCAAACTGTCTGCTCACTCAAACTACTCTGAAATGGTCTAAATCACTTCGACGGTCACCAAGACTATAATCCAGAAGGTATCCAAGGCTGCCCGGGTTCCAAATACACTCCGAAGTGGCTCTGAATTTATCCCTAACCATGGAAATGATAGAATTAAGCTCCTATTTTACCAAAACAGAATGAAACCAAGCCTGCGGTATCAATTTGACTTACTTTAATTTGGAGAAATCAAAACTCCAAGGATTCTTAAGCTGCCCACAATCACCAAAGCTTCACAAATGCTTCTAAATTCAAGAAAGTGGGAGAATTAGTGATTGAGCTCCATAAACAACTCAAATCCGAAAGTGGGTACACGATTCATACCTTAATTTTGCAAAATCAAAGCTTCTCTCAAGCATTCATGGCTGCCACGTGAGAGAAGGATGGAGGAATTCATGATTCAAGCTTCCAATTTGATGAAACCAAGCAAAGACAATGGTGAATTTGGATGGTGGTGTCGCGGAAATGAAGAAGGAATGAAGAGAAGAAATTTTCAGCTTTTCCCTTGGCTGTTGCATGCGTGAATAAAGAAAGAGAGGAAGTGAATTTGCAATTGTTGCACAAAGGGCAACAAAGTAATTTTTCTATTTTAATTAGTTAACACATTTAACCTCTTTATAATCCTTGATTTAATTTAATCACTCATAAACCAATTTAGAATGTTACATATAACTTATGACTTTTTGAGTAATTTATAGTTTGTAACTTTTTAGAGAGCTTATTAAAATATAAGTATTTAATAAAACTAGTTTAAATTGTATTAAATGATTTTAAATAATATACTATATAATATTTTAATTACGTAAAAGATAAAAATTATCATTAAAAAAAGATAAAAATGATTTCCTCGAATAATATTCCAAAAACAAACAACTTATAGATTTTATAAGCTCCTAATTTTTATATTTAACAAACAATTTTAATAACTTTTAAATAACTATACATTCTTTAAAAAATTATAAGCTAATTTTATTAAACTTCTTCGTATAAAGACTTTTGTTACAAACCAATGTTTCCTTAGGTGCTGTTAAGTTGCAGAGAATAATTAATGATGGAAACAATGGTGAGTTCAGTCAGTGAGATATAATGACAATATTAATCTTAATGGTAGGTGTGGTTAAGTTGCAGGGAATAGTTAATAATCAAAACAATAAATTCACATTTCAATTTCCAATTACATGACTTCAGTCAGTGAGATATAATGGCAATATTAGTCTTAATGGTTTAGCAGGGCATTTATTTGGAGTCATGATATCTCATATCGGATAATAACAATTTCCGTTTTTATTTTGTTTAATTTATCATGTCTTTTTAATTATATATATATATATATTAGAGATAATGAAAAAATACATCACCCAAACTAAATCAAAATGAAATTTTTATAATATGCAATTTAATTAATTAAAATTGAACCGCAGCATATGGTTATGTTTAGTTAGTTTGGTTTATAGTTGGGGAAACGAAATTTAAAAAATAGAAAAATCTAAAGGTTGATGTTAATCATTCACACAGTTAAAGACTGAAAGATCTTTTTTTGACCCAACTAAAAACATCTTTAAATTTTTCTATTTTTATAATTTTGTTTCCCCAACAACAAATCAACAAACACTAAATAGTCTAATAGTATAATGAGAATGGGAACCTTCCCTGAATGAAACAAATGGTGGCAATACCTACCGGAACGCAATAGAGTAGAGTGTTGGAGTGGTCAACGTCAAGAAATTAGGGAAATGAAAGCGAACAGGAGAGAGAGAGAGAGAGAGAGAGAGGCACAGGTCACGACGCGGCCTCTACCAGATATCCCTCCCCTGGTTTCTAACGCTCTAATAAACGCCTTATCTCTCTCAATTTACCAAATCTCCACTTTATTATCTCATCTCTCACTTTTCTTCTTTCAGCATTTATTCCCATTAAGAGCCATTTTTTTAGAAAATAATCACTTTTTAATAACCATTTCACGTACTAAAAGAGAAGAAAGCATTTCACGACATGCATGTGAAAAATTATATATTTTCTCCATTGTAGATTTTTATTGTGCATCATCATCATCATCATTTGTTTATAAAATGATTAACTCATCAGAAAGAATTCATTCCCTGGGTAGTTTAAGGTTTTGGGACACGAACTAAAATACATATATATAGCTTTTTTAAAAATATATTATGAAATTTTTAAAAATATCCTTTAATAGAAAATTTCGAAATTGTTTATACTAGAAATAAATAGAGAAACAGTATAAGATGGATGAGATAATAGTGCAGAAGATAATTTACCTTACCTATTATTTTCAAAATATGAAATGTTTCAAATAAAAAGAGGGTAGATTTTCTCTAATGTGCTAGATGATCGTGTATAGAGTGTTCCTTTTGTCTAATAATAAATTGTGAAAACTATTAACATTGACTAATTAATGTGTTATAATTGTCCTAGTCATTTAAGTTTTGTGAATATAATTCAAATTTCTCTCATTTACTACATTTTATAAATACTTATCCTAACTAAGTATCCATTTAGTTAATAGTTGAGAAAATAAAATTTTAAAAAAATCTAAAAATAAATATTGATTCTTTACGTTATTTAAGACAATTAAAATTTTATTTAACCTTAACCAAATTGAAATCAAATGGGAACCAAACAAACCTTAAATATTTATTCGCATTTTTTGTTTAGTTGGCAAAACCTCGTCGCGGAAAAGTTACAATTTTCATCTTTTGAAAGTGTTGTTGTTTTTTTCTTTCAAATGGCGTGCAATAAAAAGGAACCGTTGATATGTTCATGATGACCCTCATTCGTTGGCTCAATAATAAAGCAAACAGGCCATAAGTCATGAATCTAAACAAAATGTTATCTCACATTTATTTGTTTTATTACACACTATACATATATACATACATACATACATACATACATACATATATATATATATATATATATATATATATATATATATATATATATATATAATCATGAGTAGGGATGTTTGTGGTCTGAATTGGTTCGGTTCAATTGAAATAAATAACACCATCTAATCCGATCTGATCAAATGCGGTTCAGATTGGATCGGTTTGTTCGGCTTTTTTTCAATTTATATTTTTGTAAAATCAAATTAAATTTATAATTATAACAATTCAAAAAATATCTTAAGTTCTAAATAATGACAATTATTAATAAGTAAAGCATCTGAAGTTTTCAACAATTCAAACTTAAATATAAAATAAATAAAATACTACTTAAATAAGGTTCAATGTAAAATACAACATAAATATTAAAACTAAGTGTTTCCATCAAGATTTTAGTCTTCTAGTTCTTCCTCCAACCTTGACAAATTTTAAAAAAATAAGTGATTACTATATAGTTTAAACAAAATTAGAAAATAATGCGCAAAACACATGTAAAAGGTGGGGTTTGGTTTGATTTGGTTTGATTTTCACAAGTGGAACCGAAAACCGAATCGATCGATCATGAAAAGCGGTTTTTTTTGCGATTTTGATTTTTTTAGTTTTTGGTTTGATCGGTTTTGGTTGTTTTCAGATCGGTTGAGCGGTTTTTAACGGTTCGAATCGGTAGATGATCACCCCTACTCCCGAGTTGGGGTCCAACTTGTTCTTCCATAACTTTAGGAGATGATTATTAGATGATACTTAATGGGTCAAAATTTAGACCTATTTCTTACTAATAAATATGGCAACAGAGTCCCTTGTAGTTTTAAGTGACATTTTAAGTAATAAATTCTAATTTTTCCAGAGTAATTTTTTGAAGTTTAGCTTTTGTACGCTCGGAGTGAATATTTTGGCGCCCACCATGGAGCCCGGTAAAATGTTCCCGTATCACATAAAGAAAGACTGGCTCTAAGGAAGAAGATGGTGACCACACGTAGCAACCCAGTCAAAGAGAAGAAAGAGATCCCTGAGGAAACCAAGAAGGACAACAAGGTGATGTCAACTAGTTGGAGGAGGTTTTATCCCTCGTCAAAACATTGCAGTGTACGATGAAGGAATTGAGAAAAGAAAACGAAGACTTGAGGAACCACCGATCAGAGGAGAGGGAAACCTCCAGTTATTAGAATATGCAAGCTACAAAGCCAAAAGAGGATAGACAAAAACCCCTGGTTCCCTATTCAACACACCCATTCACGGAGGCAATAATGGCAGCCTCTACACCATTGCACTACAAGCCTCTTACGATGAAAAAGTATGACGGGAAAAACAATCCAGAAGAACGCCTCACTATGTTCACGACCAACCTTCTTATCTCAAAAGCATCTGACGCCCTGCTATGCAGAACCTTCCCCATAACCCTCACCAAATATGCTCTGCTATGGTTCTCACATATTCCCTTGAGGAATATGTCATGTTTTGCAAAACTTATAGAGAAATTCCCTATCTAGTTTGCATCCGGCCGTGTGGTCCAGCAGACCTCACACAATTTGGTCAATCTAAAGTAAGGATGAAGAGAAACACCCAAATAGTTTATGGCGCACTTCAATGAACAAGCCATCCAGATCTGAGACCTCAGCTCAAAAGTGGCCCTCAACACAATCTAAATCAAATTGTGCCCAGGTAAATTTTCTGACCCTAAGTAAAACCCCCCTCTTAATATAGATGATTTCAAGCAAACGACGACACAATATATGAACACGGAGGAACGAGAAACTGATCGGGTAGCAAATTCCAAACACAGGGCAATAAGGACAGAACTACGAAAGAAGAGCCCCCGACCAAACAATGATTTAAGGCATGTGGCCTACCCCAACCTGAAATATGATACATTCGCCCCTCTGAACAACAGATGGGACATGATTATGCATGAAGTTTATAGCACATGGCTACTCAAACTTCCCTCACTAGGGGAACAGGTGAAAGGCTTTAACGAGTCCAAGTTCTGTAAGTTCCACAAGACTTTTGGCCATAACATGAAGGATTACCGGTCGCTCAAGAACTAAATTAAACACCTTATCAGACAGGGATAAATGGAGAAATTCATTGACCAAGGAAACGAGGCACCACAAGGAACCGAGAGAAAGCAAGAAAGGGATTCACCGAGGCACGTAAAAACTGTAACCACACGAATACCTCAGGAAAGAGCGTGAGTGTCCCCGATCTCGAAGGCCAGAAGACATAAGAAGTAATGGGAAAAAATCATTCACACTATTTTTTTGTGGCTTCTCAAGGAACATAACTAGAACACCACGAGGAGGAGGACAAGTTAACTCTATACACTATCTTCCAGGTAATGGAGCTATCACATTTGACCATTTGGATCTCCCCATAGGGTTCCCAAACAAAGATGAACCAATGGTAGTTTCAATGGAGGTGGTAGAATGCATCATTGGAAGAGTTTTAGTTGATTAAGGAAGCTCTATAGACATCCTCCACTAGAAAGCCTTCAAACGACTCAGATTACCTCACACTTGGCTCAAAAGGTATGATGGAGCACTACTCAACTTCACGGGGGACTCAATAAAAGTCATGGGATACATAGAGTTGAAAAATGATCTTTGGATTAAGAGAAGGCAGTAAAATAGTCATGGTCAAACATCTAGTAGTTGACATCCCTAACTCCTATAATGCTACACTTGGGCGCCTAGCGCTAAATGCACTCAGTGTAATCGTTTCCACTCTACACCTTACAATGAAATTCCCACTCGGAGATAGATGTATTAGAGTTTTTCACACCAACCTTGAGATAGCTAGGGAGTACTACCACGAAAGCCTCTGACTTAAAGAAACTTTTATATGGAAGAAGACATTGAAACCGATTTTGATCCCAGAGATGAAAGGGAACATGAATGACCTCAATCATTAAAATATGGAAGAATCATTGATCAACCTCCTATGGGCCAACGTCGCCCTGTCTGCATGGACCCCCTCAGACATGCCTGGAATTGACCCAAAAATCATATGTCACCCACTGAACGTAGATATAGAGGCCAAGTCAGTGGCGCAAAGGCAACATAAACTCATACACGACAAAAGAGCAACTGTGAAAGAAAAAACAAACAAACTCTTAGCAGCCGATTTTATCCGAGAAATTAGATACCCAACCTAGCTCTCCAACATAGTTATGGTTAAAAAAATAAATGGCAAATGGAGAATGTGTGTGGACTTCACCGATCTCAATAAGGTAATGCCCTATAGACCCTTACCCTTTATCTAGTATTAATTTTTAGGTAAATGACACTTCAGGATATCAGGTCCTAAGCTTCATGAATGGATATTCTAGGTACAATCAAATATGGATGGATCTGAGAGATAAAGAAAAAGTGCCTTTATCACTTAAGAAGTAATTTACTGCTATCGAGTAATGCTTTATGACTGAAGAACGCTAGTGCCATATACAAACGATTGGTGGAAAAAACCTTTGCTAACCAGATCGGAAAAAAATAGAAGTATATGTAGATAACATGGTAGTAAAAACTAAAGAAGTAAAAGACCACACTAAGAACCTATAAGAGATATTCATTGAGCTAAGGAGACACCATATGCGCCTCAACTCAGATAAATGATCCTTCAGAGTCCAAGGTGTTAAATTCCTAGGACACATGTAGACTCATAGAAGCATTAAAACCAACCCAGATCAATGTCAAACCATCCTAGAGATGCAAAGTCTACAAAACATCAAGGAAGTAGAACGCATCACCAAGAGAATCACGGCTCTCTTCTGATTCCTCTCTAAATTTACCAAAAGGCCTATGCCATTCTACCGAGTACTAAAGAAGATAGATACTTTCTAGTAGACCAAAGAGTGTGAAAAAGCTTCGAGGATCTAAAAACCTATGTAGTTTTTACCCCAATCCTAAATAAGACCAACTCCGAGTGTAGAACTCTTTGTTTATCTCATAGTTAGAGAGAACTCCATCAATGCAGGATTAATACAAGAAGAAGAGACGATCAAGCGACCAGTGTACTTCACTATCAAAAATTTGCAAGATGTTGAGACAAGATATCAAATAATAGAAAAGTTCGTATACAGCCTTGTAGTCGTCACTCAGAAGTTAAGACCCTACTTTCACAGCCCCTAAATCATTGTGAGGACCGATTAACCCATTAGTAAAATTCTTTAGAAACCTGAATTAGCAGGAAGAATGGTCAAGTGGGTCATAGAACTCTCCGAATATAGAATCCAATATGAACTAAGAGGAGCCATCAAAGCATAATTTTTAGTAGACTTCGTTGTAGAATTGAGGGACGGTAAGGAAGAGTATGACACAGAATACGTTTATTGACCCTTTCAGTTGACGGGTCTTCAAATAAGAAGGGAAGTAGAGCAAAAGTAATACTTGAGTCACTAACGGGAATGGCCATAGAGGAGTTGCTAAGATTCCTATTCAAAGCAAACAACAATCAAGCAAAATACGAAGCAATCATTGGTGAATTATGAATGGCCCTGGACCTGGGTCTGGATTCATACAGGTGAAAACTGACTCACAGCTAGTCCCACGACAAGTGCAAGGAGCCTACCAAGAGAAAGACCCTATCCTTGCTAAATACGTCTCCCAAGTCAAGACACTAGCAACAAAATTCAAGTTATTTAAAATAGTACATGTCCTCCTAACGGAAAATGAAAGGGCAGATATATTATCCAAACTCGATAGCACCAAGAAAGTGAAAACCTAAAGACACTTCTATAGGTAACTCTTGATGATCCCACTGTCAAGAACAAAGAACTGGTAAATGAGATAACCTTCACACCTGGGGAAAAAACATGAATGACCCTAATAGTAGATTTTTTAACCAAATGACTCTACCCACTGATCTCTCTAAGGCCAAGAAAGTATAGCGCACTTGGAAAACTACACCTTAATAGAAGGAAAACTTTTCAAGAAGAGATTCATATTACCACTCCTCAAATACCTTAACAAAGAACAAGCAGAGTACGTAATGCAGGAACTAAATTCAGAAATCTGTGGACAGCACAGAGTGGTACGACCACTAGCCTCCAAAGTCCTTAGATAGGATATTTTTGGCCCACTTTACGCTCGGATTGCTTTAACTTCATTAAAAGATGCAAGTCCTGGCAAGGAAATGCTAACAGAATACATAGCCACCCTGAGTCACTGCATGGAATACTTTCCCCTGGCCATTCAACTAATGGGGAATAAACATCTTGGGATCATTTCCCCTAGGAAAAAGGACATGTAAAATGTAACACCCCTATTTTTATTTTTATATTAAAATTTTGAAGGAATTAAATTATGGTTCTTCAGAACTTTTTAATTTACGTATTATTTATGATTTTTTGGAATTTTTGAATTATTTTAATAAAATAATATTTTTTAAATAATGTTAAATTCATATAAGTGACTTAAAATTAAAAATATTTATAAGAAAGTGAAGTTAAATCATAAGAAAATTTTTTAAAATCTATTTCAACTAGACTTATCTATAAATGATCGGTTTGAGAAAAATCTTATTTTTTCCAATCGTTAAAAAATTGGAAACGTATCAATAAATTTTTATTAACTAAAAATTTTAGATTTTTAAAATTTAAACTTTATATTACTTATTATAAAATTAGTGAGGACTGGTATAATATCGCTAAATTTCAAAAAGGACTGATTTTGAATATTCAAAATATACCGAGTGAAAGGTTACTATTTGGCTTAATAATTCAGCCGTCGTTTACTATGCAAAATACTGTGCATGTACGAAATTTTCAAAAGTTGCACAGTAACAAGGAATGAATTTTTCAAAAAATGTACAGTACTTTTATATTAAAATAATGAAATGCATAGTAATTTTCCTTCCTATAAATACCGAAAGAATTCTTCTTTAGAATTTACAATTTCAGATTAAGTTTTCTTAATATAGTAGTGCTAGTGAGATAGTGGTGGAAGTATGAGAAAGAAATAATTTTTTTTGGAAGAAGGTTCTGCTAAAGTCCTAAGGTAAGAATACATCTCTTTTATATTTTTTAGGGTTATTTTCATATCGTTTTTAGAAATCTATTATTATACTGGAAATAATATTATTTTAAGTTACTATTCTAAATAGTAAAATACTATTTCAATAGTAAATTACTATTTTTAATAGTAAATTACTATTTAAATAGTAAATTACTATTTACTGTTACTATTTACCTTTACTATTTACGATTTACTATTTACCATTACTATTCACGATTTACTATTTATTGTTACTATTTACGATTTACTGTTTACCATTACTATTCACATTTTACTATTTACTGTTACTATTCACTATTCACTATTCACTATTCAAAATTTACCATTTCTGTTTTAAGTAGTACTCTTAATTTTCACCTTATGCCTTTACTGAAATAGATTGGTATTAATATTTCTAGAAATCGAAGGCGCAAAGCAAACTCTCTTTTGGTAACAATCCAAGGTAAGGGGGAGTGAGATAAGAGTATAATATGAAAAGACATAAGAATAATGGGAGGAGTCCCCTACTCCTTTTAAATTTGATAATATTATTATTTTAAAATATTAATATTTTAACTTAAAATTTTTAATAAATTTTAAATTAAATATTTGATGTAACTAACTCTAACATACCTATATAAAAACCTGTACTTTTATAACCTATATGAACTGAACTATACCTATGCAAGGACTGGATTATATAGGCTTACATAGATCTATGCGAGGAATTGACCAAAAGGACTCAAATTGACTATATTAATAACCATTAGACTTTGAATTATAATATTTATAAATGATGCTTTATTGACTTGATTTTAATTGATTATTTTTGTGATTGTTAATTATTTATGATTGTTAATTGTGATGGATGATTTTGTGATGTGGAGTTTGAGCATATAACGAGCATGACGGAAAGCTAAAACTCAGTAAGAATTTTCTTACCTTACTCTTTAAATTTTTATTACTTTAAATCTTTTCTTCTTAGAAATTATTTTTATTAACTTTACTTTCAATATTTAGAATAAAAAAAATTAGTATTTATTTTAGAAAGAAGACATTTTATGAAAATTAATTTATAACAAATTGAGATAATTAAATCTTGAATTAAAGAAAAATTTTATAATTTTAAGTATTTTTGGTTAATGATTTAAAGATTATTCTCTTTTAATAAAATAAAATTTTCAAAAGAAAATTATTTTATTTTTCCAACTTAATAACTAAAGATATTTGGAAATAATTGAGAATTTGATCTTGTTAAGATTCAATTTGAGAAAGATTATGTAAAGTTTTATATGAGAAAGTTTTGAGATATTTAAGGCTTAGAAACTCAATTTCGATGAGATTCGAAAACTGTACCAAATTTATTTCTGTGGGACAGAAATTCAGAGAATTGAGAAAATATACAGTTTATTGAAATGATGTTGTAAACCTTTAAGGTATTTAATAATTAAGTTTCTAAAAGCCTTAACTAACTAAATACACGAGTAGTTCATGCATCATAAATCATTAAAGTGAAACAAAATGATATTGTCTGGGGACGGATTATAGAAACCGAGGATACATTAGAGGAGGCTTAATTATGAGCCTTGGGATGAGAGAGTGTGAAAGGGTGCTTCAGGCAACCTGGGGTAGCTCCCTAGTGTCGGGTACTTTCACAATAAAAACTTTCTCAATTTGACTAGTCTCTAAGTGTTTCCATGCCAGTTGAGCTGTTCATATTATTATTATCCGGACTTATGGAACAATGTAAACTCCTGGTTGGCCCAGTACAAATTAAAATTTAAGGGCCCACATATATAGGTAAGTTATGATGAAGATATTGCATAACATTCATGCATTCATAATTAATTGTGTATGTGATTGTGACTGATATTATTATGTATTGGTTTGTGAAAATCCTTTGTTGCGTATGTCTTATTCGAGAATATTATATTCTGTTTCTCACTCCTTTCTCTGTGTTTTTGTTTCATATGTTTTAAATTGATGGTTCAGAGGAAAGGATCAAGGAATCTCGACAGTGAATATAGCACGTTCTAGAAAGGGAGCTCGGTATGAATACCGTGGTCCAATGAATAGATAAAGTTATTAAGTAACTACTTCTGGGCCATGGAATTTCCTCTCTTTCTTATAATGTTTAATATTTATTTTCTTCGGATGAATGTAAAATTACTTTTTAAAGTTTTAATAATATTTATGAGGTATTTCAGAAATGATGTATGTGATTTATTCCGATAGTTTCCTTTTAACAATCATTTCTTTAGTAAAAAAAAATTACGAATTTTCTAGTATTTATTAAGGTATAACAGAGGGCGTTACATAAAATACCTACTAGTAGCTCTAGATCTTTTAACAAAGTGGATAGAAGCCGAGCCTCTGGCTACCATCTTCATATCCAAAGTACAAAATTTCACCTAGAGGAACATCATCTATAGACACAGGCTTTCCCATACTATCATCTTAGATAATGAATGATAGTTCACAGGCATAAAATACAAGTTTTTATCATTGAGCATCCCCAAATGAATGGACAAGATGAAGCTACCGATAAAGTTGTCCTTTAGGAGTTAAAGTAAAAACTAGGACAAGCAAAAGGAAGATGGGAAGAAGAACTACTTGGAGCCCTAAGGCTTACCATACAACCCCCACTCAACGACCCACGAGACACCATTTCATCTCACATATGGAGTAGATGCAATGATCCCAATGGAACTAGGGTAACCTTTCATCAGAAGAACTACTTACAATGAAGAAAAGAATGATGCAAGGAGACAAGAAAAGCTAGACCTTAGTCTGGAGGAATAAGACATGGCCTATATCATGATACAAGCCTTTAAACAAAAATCTGCTCAGAAGTGGAACACTCTTCTCAAGCCACAACCTTTTCAAAAAGGAAATCTAGTTCTAAGAATAACTGATAACAATAGAAGAATCAGAGAAGATGGGAAGATAAGAAGTTAGCAGCTAACTGGGAAGGCCTATATTAGGTAAAATAGGTCATAGGTAAAGAAGCATACTAACTTGAAGAATTAAAAGAAAGAAACATCCCACAATCATGGAACACTAAACACTTAAGATGTATTACAGTTGAATGTGACAGGGGCACTTGTTTTCTACTCGAGGGGTTTTTTCCCATTGGATTTTTCTCCTGAGAGGTTTTAACGAGACCCATCAGAATATCAATAATACAAGTATGATTTAGTTCATCAAAAATTTCTTAGTTAAGTCCTAAAATCCTGAGTGAGAGAGTAATGATAAATTTCTTATGTTAAGTCATAAAATTTTGAGTAAGGGAGTAACGATAAATTTCTTACATTAAATCCTAAAATCCCTAATGAGGGAGTAATGACAAATTTCTTAGTTAAGTCCTGAAATCCCGAGTGAGCAGTAACGACAAATTTCTCATGTTAGGTCCTAAAATCCCGAGTGAGGGAGTAACAAAAAATGTCTTACGTTAAGTCTTAAAATCCCGAATGAGGGAGTAATGGTGAATTTCTTATGTTAATCCCGAGTGAGGGAGTAACGACAAATTTCTTACGTTAAGTCCTAAAATCCTGAGTGGGGCAGTAATGAGAAATTTCTTACATTAATTCCTAAAATCCCAAGTGGGGAGTAACAACAAATTTCTTACGTTAAGTTTATTAATCCTAGAAAAGGTGTTGGGCTTCTTTATTGGCAAGCGCACCAATTTATCATTGCAGTTTTTGAAAAAGATATCGTTCCCACAAAGGTTGAATATTTCCAGTGTGAAACAGTAATTCTTATTTACTATGGTAGATGTATCAAAACTTATTAACAAAAGAATGATGTATACACAATTTATACAATATTCACAAATTTAGAGATTGATTTATACATTGGGTGAAAGATTGTGAATTCTAAATTTACTAGAAATAATTTTGAGTAGTACTTCAGGGTAAATCCAATACTTTGAGATTGAAAACACAGATTAACAAACTATGTTGGAATTAAGATCCCCATACTAAACATAATGAAAAAAATCATAAACATACATATTTAATCATTAAGTTCATGTCATTGCAGCTTAAAATCATTACACCTGATCCCTCATGATATAAATTCTAAATCGTTACCGAAAAGTCTGATCCCTCATATGTTTTCTCAGTAAAAACTTGCTTTAAGTCCTGACCTTAACATAACAATAATTACAAACTCTATCCCTAGTAATTGGTATATTAAGGGTACTTGAACTTTTACTTTCATTAAAAGAAGTTCTAACACGCATGAAAATCATTCTTCCGTTTGAAGTTCATACTAATAAAAGATTGAAATACTAACATGTATTCAGGTCATAATTACAAAATCATATTCATAGATAAGTTCACCAATTCCAACATAAAAAAATTAGTTACACATGATAAAAAGAGAAACACAACTTACAGTTGATGACATCATAAGCACTTGATCACACTTCATAACCGGAAAGAGAACAATACAACATACCACTCTTAAGTATATGGAAACTACTCTAGAATACTAACTCAGAAAAGACACTCTGAATTTGAGTGAATGAAGAAAGGGATGCTAAAAATGGGTGGAAAATGACCCCATTTATAGCGTTGAGCAGAAGTCCTGACGCTACGCATAAGGCTGGCGTTACGCGTCAGGTCTCTGACTCAGCCTCCATTAATTATCATAATTCAGGCCATGATTAGCAATTTTTAATTGTTAATAATCTGCAGACATGTTCCCTATTTGTCCCCCATTGTGTTTTGGCAGTTGCTGGAAGTGGATTGGCCATTATTTGGCCACTTGGCTGAGTGGAAAGCCACCTAGAAATGGAGTCCATGTAGCTTCTGACGCTACGCGTAGGTCTGACGCGTAGCGTTAACAATAAAACCTTGTATAAATTTTTACTTCAATTCTTCCTTTTTCATCGCAAAAATACAGAAAATGGGTCATAGCAGTTGAGTTTTAATAATTTCCATTTATTTCTAATAAAACCTAAATTTATTAACATTTAAACTAATTTTTATTGTTTTCAACACACTTTTTATTAAGAAAATAATAGTAAATTTGAGGACTAACAAATACCCCTAACTTAAGAAATTGCTCGCCCTCGAGCAACTCAAACTAAAACTAAAACAACCTTTTTGAAATCAAATTTTTGAAAAGTCTAAAAATTTACCATAAGAAGTAATTCACAACTTACCATTTGGAATGATAAAAAAATAGATATCTTTATGCAAAAGAGGCTTAAAGATAAAACTTACACAATGTCTTATCATTAACTCAAGCTTATTTCAAGGCTTACCTCACAAGTGTTTATCTCTATAAAAATGTAACTTGTCAGCTTAATCGATCATAAAATCAAACAAATTTTGATTTTCTTCTTATCAATTGTCATTTATACAGAATCAAAAAGAGTCACAAGGTCTTTTCAAAGGTTGTAATGAGGCTTGGTTACAAGAATTTATAGTTTTTCTTAGAAATCAAACACCTGAAATCATAAGAGAGCATTTCATAATTTATGGAGCTTTTCTTGACCCAAAATCTCACTTCCTTTTTTTTTTGTAAATACTCCAAACTTAATCCTTTTCATTGTCTCTTTTCTTTGATTTTGCACATATATTTCTTTTTTATTTCATTTTTCATTTTTATTTTTCATTTTTCATATACATGCATCACTGATAATTTGAAAAGGCTAAGTTTTAATTTTCACTCCCCATTTTGTAAGAACACTCAAAATATTTTTTTATTTTGTTTAAATGCTCTTTTATTAAATCAGATAAAGGGAATGGTCAAAAATATTTATGGGCTAGGGGTGCCAAAGAAATTATTTTTAAGGCTTAAAATGGCTATCAAAGGATAAATGCATTTTACCATGGTAAGCTTTTTGGCCCTAAGTTCTTGTGTTACCAAAAATATGCCTTGATCATGCTCTTGGATCCTCTGTATAACAACACAAATCAAAGAATCAAGCAAAATCAATTTGAAAGAAATTATGTCAAAACCCTTAAGTGTTTCAAGATCTCTCAGCTCACCGGGTTTTCAAAATCAGCTTGATTATCAATAAGAACATTGTAATTGGTTTTATCAAAATGCCTTAGTTGCAAAAGAATCGATCATTGATGATTGAAAATGACTTATAGTGTAAAAACTTCAAGTGTGTTTAAATTTTCATTTTCTGAAAATTTGATTATTTTTAATTAGAGAGCCATACTTATTTTTGATTTTAAGAAAAGAAATTATAATGCAGAAAAATCACGCCACACTAAATAATACAAATCAAACCACACAAATATATAATCTGAACTGGTCTGAACCGGGGTCTAGGATCCGGTGTGGGACCAGCCACAAGAATATAGGTGTTTTTAGAGTTTGCACACCGGAACAGTGAGTATCCGGTGTATTAATCCGGTCTCTCAGTGGGAGAAGCCGGTCTTGTTGTCCTGGAGATCCTTCACACCAGCGTTTCGCGTTGCAGGGGGGCGAAAGGTGGTGCCACCTGCGAAGATTCTCCGACGCTCAAGTTAGAAGAGTGTAAGAACTCAGTGAATGCTCAAGCGATGTAATAGTAAAGTGTAAGTTAGAACAACATAACCTTGCATGTGTTTTGACATGAGCTATTTATAGTTGTACGTGAGAAAATGAGTCGTTGGATACAGGTGGGTCCCCTAGCTCTGATAGCGTGTACATTATGTCAATCAGGGTGGCTCAACACTCAGAATGTGTCAGGAGGGTAGGTCAATTATCAGAGTACGATCCTATAGGAAGAAGAGAGGATAATCACCTTTTCCGCATAATCTGCTGACACATCCACTTGCTTTCTGAGGCCATTGACGTGACATATTTTGCTACATACAGTATCTTCGCTGATAAGTTATTAGGGGCTCTTATCTCGCTGTGACCGAGAAACCAACAGTTATATAAATGTTCTGTGAAAATGAACAGTGATCCGTTATAGAGAAAATAAGTGGGGCGGTCGTGAGATGAGAACGGAAGGCCAGACATCGGATATCCGGTGTGGTGATGTTGAACCAGGACACCGGTTTTCCTTGTATGAGGTCACTCTGATGCCACAAGATCGGGGCCGGTATCCAGACCGGATCATCTGTCCCCTAACTTGTATGAGGGACTGTTAAGTTGCTCATATGAGCTACACAACTCTAGAGAAGTCTGGATGCCGGTGGTATATTCAGGAAGGTCTCTGGAAGCTCTGTGGCATCCGCTCTAATAAACGAGTGACCGCTCTTCTCGCGCTGCGTACAACAGATTCAGACAATGTAAAATAAATGATGGAAACCCCAAGAGTCTTTGAGAATCAAAACCCTTGGTATTCGAAAAGTGGTTGAAGGCATTAAATGCGCATGGCATGATTGGACATTAAATGCATTTTTTACGCACGAGCCATCATTACCCAAGAGTGTAACCGTCGATTGGGCTATTGGGCCTGGATTCAAACTGAAAGGGGGCCCAGTTTGCCAAATCGTTTACTGAAACGTTACCATTTTCGCGCTCGTACGTGACGAAACGACAAAGTCATTTTAATTTGAAAGGTTGCGTTTTGAGGCAAGCGTTGTGACCCTCGACGGAACACTGTGCCTCCTCGTTACCTATAAAAGGGACTCTTAGCAGATTTTGGAATCCACTCTTGTTTTCAAGCTTAGTGAACCTCTGCTCAAATTTCTTGGAAATTTCTCTGCCGTCTTCAAACTTCTCAAAGACCTTCTTCCTTTAGGTAACTTCCCTTTCCTTCAACTCCTTGCAATTTTTGTTCATTCTGTTTCCACCATGCGCCCTAGAGCAGGAAACGCTGGTCCTTCAAACAGGGGGAGTTTTGGCTCTCGTGCCCCCCTTAGCCATCATGGTGGGAGGATTCCAGCGAATCCTCCTGTGGCTGGGCCTCGTCGCTCAGAGAGAGCTGAAGCTTCTTCCTCGCGAGCGTCCTCTTCCCAACGTCGCTCTGAGGTTCCCCTTGACTCGAGGGCTACCAGCCGCTCTGATGAAGGGTCAAGTGCTGAAGGTTATCTCTCTGACGATGTTGCTTTTTACCACAGTACGTACGCGTTCCACCGTGCCTGCACAACTATGGATCTTCCTGGATATGGAAAGACACCAGTTCTCCGCTCTGCTGAAGGATGTGTCAACGTTGTGGCACACCGGCTTGACTGGGAAAAGCTCAACAGAGAGAAACCCTACTGCTGGGTGGAAGAGGAATTCCTAGAGATCCCTTCGCACCATGCGAGTGAGGAGGAATGCACGGTCTCTTTCCGCTGCAAAATATATTCAGACAAGAAGTACAAAGCGCGATACGCTGTGCTGGCACCACGTCCCTCTGAAAGAGTATGCCACAGCGTTCCTGATGAGAGGTCGGTCTACATGTACGACTTCGTCTTCTTGAAATTGGGGTACGCTTCCCCATGACGGAATTCCAGATGGCCGTCCTACGCTTCTTAGACCGCGCCCCTACACAACTGCATCCCAACGGTTGGGGTTTAGTCCGGGCCCTGGAGATTCTGGGGGAGCATTTTAACTTCTCCTCCACTGTGGCCAAACTGTTTTACTATTGCCAAGTGGTCCACCGTGCTAATAAGAAGGGCGGCCTTGGGTTCATTACGCTCCGTAGTGACTCAAGGGTGATAAATTTCAAATCTTATACGGAATCCGCGAAGGTGGATGGACGCTCCTTCAAGCACTACTACACGCGGGTCCGTATTCAACCGAATAAGCCGGTCTTCTGGCGAAACAAAGAGGGATTTAACAAGTTTCCTCTTAGCTGGACGCACGAGCATTTTCTCCTCATGAGCCGTGCTTATTACACAGATGAAAGTGAACTCTCCTCTCATTCTGTTGAGGTCTTGAGCGCCATGCAGACGGCCTCGAAGAACCTCAAAGGATTTTCCAGCAGGCTCCTCTTGGCAGAGGACGACATTCGAAACGCCTACCTCCGTAATATCCGCTCTTACTCTATTTGTGTTGTATAGTTATTCCGTTCTGATTATTTTTTCTTCTTATGTGCTAACTCAACCTTTCTTGTTTTGCAGAACAAATCGAAAGAGCCTGCCCAGAGATGTTGTCGTTAAGGACCATGATGGCTGACGGTGATTCCACCTCTGAGGAGAATGAGATCCAGGCGAAGAGGAACGCCACCAAAACTCCCCTCATTCCCCTGACCTCTGCTGTAGGCGAAGAGGTTCCTCTCTTTGATGAGGAGGAAATAGAAAAACAAGCTGAGGCCACTGGAGCGGGCGACGACGAGGCCGTCCCAGAGAAAAAGAAGAAAAAGAGGCACCTTGTTAAAAAGGCAGATCAAGAAAAGCCCTCTTCTAATGACCCTATGAAGAAGCGTCAGAAAACGTTCGAAGAAACTGGATTGAAGAAGGACAAGGGAAAGAAGCCCGTTCCTGAATCCTCCACCCCTTCTTCACAGAATGCTTCAGAGCCGGACTCTGGGAATGGTCCTCCTCCGGCGTTTGATCCTCCGCGTGACTCCTTCCTCTCCCCTTACTTGTGGTTTCAGGGGTCCATGCCTCCCACTCTTCCAAAGGCACGATATTGCCTCCGCCCTTCCCTCGACGCTGCTGGGGTTCGAGGTGCTTGTAAGGCCGGGCGTTGGTAGCTGGATGAACTGTCCGGCCTCCTTGATTCCCTGAGCGAGAAGGCAGATTATATGGAGCAGGTTGAAAAACTTGAGGCCGAACTCACGGTGAAGAAGACATGGGCGGCCAAACAAGCTGAAGTCCATAGAGGCGTGGAGTCGGAATTGAAGAAAACCAAGGAAACGCTCCAGAGGAAAACTGAGGAGGCAAGCCAAGTTCATTTTGCCAACAAGGCTCTAGAGCGGGAAGTGGCCGACCTTCAGAAACAGAACAAATCCATACCCTTCCTCGAAGAAGAATTACAACTGGAGAAGAAGAGATCGGCTAAGCTTGCTGACGATCTCAAAATTATGGAGGACGGTCGCAACAAAGACCTTGGGGAGTGGGAGAGCCTTCGGAAGGAGATGCAAGCCCAAATTGAAGAACTCAAGAAGGGTGGTGCGAGTGCGGGGCCTTCAGAAGAGGATTTTGCCAAGGTTCAAAGGAGATTAACTGCTGCGAAGGCCAAGGCTGCCAAAGCCTTGGATATATGCAAGAATGTGGTGTATGAATCCTTCGGCCTGGCCCTTTGTCAAGTTTATTATCGTAACCCTGGAGTGAAGTTGAATCTGTACGGATTGGATCCGTTCTTCGAATTCCATGGGGGAAAACTTGTCGAAGTACATAAGGACGGCTCGCACCATGAACCCCGTGCATCTCTGTATGAACTGCCTCCCCTTCCAGAAGGTCAAAGTATGGAGCCAACAACGTCCACCGCTGCCTCTGGGGCTGAAATGCAAGAAGGTGCCCAAGCTGGAGCAGAGGACAAAAAGGAGAGGACAGGGGTGCCCACTGCGGAGGATCAGACACCGGCCTCTTAATTTATGCTTTATTCATAGCTGTGTACTGGGATCAGCTCCAGTCTTTAACTACTTTGTGACCTGCATAATTTCTTATTTTTGGAAATAAAATTTACTGTTGCTTCTCTTCAACTGCTTGTGTCGAATGTATGATTGCTGGATAACTTAGTGCTATACAAAACATTTTACTATTTTCAATGCTTTGTGAATCTGTTCTGTGTGGTTACCTAGCTGCTTAGAGCGTACTTATCACACCGGATTAAGATAACAAATTGTAACAAAGAAGCGACAATTAAGTTAAAGCATGCCCTGTCCCCAAGTATAAGTATATTGGGAAGGGAAATTTTATCTCAAGAATTACCTTTTAACTTCTTAAAAAGATAGAAATGCTCGTCTGTCCTCGAAGATATAGAGCGGGTACGTTAGCGTTCAACCGCTCTGTGGTGGATATTCCATAATTGAGGACGGACATTGCCTTTGAATTTTGGTACAGCTTTGACAAGGGTAAGCTTTACGCCTTTCTCTTGAGGTTCAGTTTGGTCCTATATCTCAAGTCTTCACACGGTGTTCGGTTCGATCCTACTAACCGTACTTGGAGTTCGGTGCAATCCTACAATCCAAGCCTTCAACACGGGGTTCGGATCAGGGCTAATCCTGAACCTACTGCGCCCGTTACTCGGGGTCAGTGTGGTTTTCTGTATGAACCGGCCTACTGCGCCTAAGCCTTCGCATGGGGTTCGGTTTGTGGCCTTGAGGAAGGACCAGCCCTACAACCCATGTTGTCTTCGAATGGGGTTCAGTTTGTGGCCTTGAAAAAGGACTAGCCCTACAACCCATGTTGTCTTCGAATGGGGTTCGGTTTGTGGCCTTGAAAAAGGACCAGCCCTACAACCCATGTTGTCTTCAAATGGGGTTCGGTTTGTGGCCTTGAAAAAGGACCAGCCCTACAACCCATGTTGTCTTCAAATGGGGTTCGGTTTGTGGCCTTGAAAAAGGACCAGCCCTACAACCCATGTTGTCTTCGAATGGGGTTCGGTTTGTGGCCTTGAAAAAGGACCAGCCCTACAACCCATGTTGTCTTCAAATGGGGTTCGGTTTGTGGCCTTGAAAAAGGACCAGCCCTACAACCCATGTTGTCTTCGAATGGGGTTTGGTTTGTGGCCTTGAAAAAGGACCAACCCTACAACCCATGTTGTCTTCAAATGGGGTTCGGTTTGTGGCCTTGAAAAGGGACCAGCCCTACAACCCATCCCACCTCAAGGAGTTACATCGTCAAAACACACGATGTGTGATTGAGATCATCCGTCCTGAGGGGTCTTTATCAGTCCCTCGAGGAGTTACATCATCAACTACAGAATTGGTAGTTAGATTCCTCCGTCCTGAGGTGTATGCGTATTAAGCTACGGCTATAAATTGCAACACATAAGAAAAGTGAGAATGATAGGGCAGTTAAACTGTATTCTCATTAAGATTAAAAGTACATTACAAAGAGAGCGTAGTTGGGGTCCTGCCTCGTTAAAACCTTCTTGAGAAAACCCAATGGGGAAAAACTCAAGTAAGGAAAAAGAGTACACGCCGTCTTACCAACTAGCTGTAATAAACATGTAAATTCTGAGTGTTCCATTTGTTGCGGATTGGAGTTCCATCAAGTTCTTCCAACCGGTATGACCCTTTTCCAGTCACTTCAGAAACTCTATAAGGTCCTTCCCACGTCGGTGCTAGCTTTCCTTGGTGAGCGAATTTATTCCCCACACTCGCCTTTCTCAAAACAAGATCTCCGGTGTTGAAAGCTCTGTACTGGACACGTTTATTATACCGGAGTGCTGCCTTTGCTTTTACTGCCTGATCTCTGACAAAAGCCTTTTCCCTTAACTCCTGGAGGACGTCCAGTTCTGATGCCAAATTGGCGTTGTTATCTTCAACTGAAAAATACTCCACACGAGCCGATCTTGTTTGTAGCTCCACTGGAATCATCGCCTCAACCCCGTACGTCAACCGGTATGGGGATTCATTAGTGGAAGAATGAGGCGTGGTGCGGTATGCCCATAAAACATGACATAGGTGATCAGTCCATCCTCCCTTCGCTTCTCCCAGACGCTTCTTCAACCCCTTTAGCACTTCCTGATTGGCTACCTCCGCTTGTCCATTGGTTTAGGGGTGTTCAACAGATGAAAATATCTGGATTATCCCCAGTCCTTCGAGCAAATCTGTGAACTTTTTGTCTGTAAACTGGGTGCCGTTGTCAGTCACAATCCGCCCTGGCACCCCGAATCGAGCTATGATATTTTCATACACGAAACGTCTTGTTCGCGCCGAAGTGATATGCACTACTGGTTCTGCCTCGATCCACTTGGTGAAGTAGTCTACCCCCACGATCAAATATTTGATACCTCCTGGCGCAGTGGGGAATGGACCCAAAATATCAAGGCCCCACTGGTAGAACGGCCAAGGCACAGCGGAAGAGGAAAGCTCTTGTGCCGGTGTATGGTGGAGGTTGGAGAATTTTTGACAAGCGTCGCACTTCCTAACAAAATCTGTAGAATCCTGCTTCACAGTGGGCCACCAATATCCAGCCCTGAGGACTTTTCTCATTAAGCTTCGGCCCCCAGCATGGTGCCTTCATTGCCCCTCGTGCACTTCCTCCAAAACCGCTTGAATCTCATCCTCTCTCAAACACAAAAGATATGGGACAGAGAATCCCCTTTTGTAAAGAACACCATCAACCATAGTAAAATATGGTAGCTCCCTCTTCACTCGTCTCCTCTCCTTCTCATCAGTGGGAAGTTGACCATCAGCCAGATAGCGAATATAGGGGATGACCCAAGAATCCTCATATGGATAGCTTACCATGACAGCATTCAGAGAAGGGTACAGAGGTATACTAGGTGATATCAAAGTGCTTTGAACCACCGTGGTTGTGCTGCCGAGATGCTTTGTACTTGCAAGTCTTGACAAGATGTCCGCTCTGGTATTTTCCTCTCTGGGCACATGCTTAAACTCTAAAACTTCAAACCTTCCCTTCAACTCATTAACACAATTCAAGTACAATTGAAGTTGCGGCTCCTTTGCTTGGTACTCCCCCTGGATCTGCGAAATCACCAATTGGGAATCACTTCACAGTGTGACTGCTGATACTCCGATGTCAATCGCCGCACGGAGACCGGCCAAGCATGCTTCGTATTCAGCCTGGTTGTTGGAGGTTTTGAAATTGAATCGGAGGGAAATTTCTAGGTGCACACCATCATCACTTTCTACCACAACACCTGCACCACAACCTTTGCTATTCGACGATCCATCAATGTAAATGGTCTAATGCGCTCGAGGGGTGGTAGGGTCTACCCCAGTCATCTCCACAACAAAATCGGCCAACACTTGCGCCTTGATGGCTCCTCGAGGCTCATACGAAATTTCAAATCCAGACAACTCGATAGACCATTTTATCATCCTTCCGGCGAGGTCTGGCTTGCTAAGCACTGAACGGAGAGACAAATCCGTTCTCACCAGTACTGGGTGCGCATGGAAATAGGGCCTCAACCGTCGTGATGCCCACACGACTGCTAGAGCAGCTTTCTCAATCTTCTGATACCTTCCTTCCGCCCCCTGAAACGTCTTACTAGTAAAGTATACCGGCCTCTGCCCTTTCAGGGGTTTCTTTAACCAAGGCCACGCCTAAGGCTTCGTCAAAGATTGCTAAATACAAGATCAAAGTCTCACCAGGGTCAGGCTTAACCAGTATCAGTGGACTTGAGAGAACGGCCTTGAGTTGCTGGAAGGCTTGTTCTTGCTCCTCTCCCCACTCAAAACTCTTGTGTTTCTTCAACGCCTTATACAAGGGGAGGGACCTGTGCGCCATCTTGGGCATGAAGCGAGCTAGAGCGGCTACTTTCCCATTCAATGATTGGACTTCCCTCAGGCTCTTGGGGCTCTGCATATTCAAGATTGCTTGGCACTTCCCAGGGTTAGCCTCAATGCCTCGTTGGGTCAACATGAATCCCAAGAATTTCCCAGCTGGAACGGCAAAGGTGCATTTTAAAGGGTTTAACCTCATGTTGTACTGTCGAAGCCTAGTGAAAACTTGGCGCAGATCTTCAATGTGGTCTCCTCCAGCGGGCGTTTTGGCTATAATATCATCGATATAAACTTCGACCAGCCTGGTGTGCATCCCTTCAAAGACTTTGTTAATCATGCACTGATAGGTAGCGCCGGCGTTCTTCAATCCAAAAGGCATGACGGTGTAGCAGAAAACACCGCGGTCATTGATAAAGGCAGTTTTCTCTTGGTCTCTGATAAGTGTTGATTAAGCATTGATTTCATGACTCATTTGAACTAATTTTGTAAAGAATTTGAGCTAAATTAATGAATTATTAAAGGAAGTGAGCATGAATCTTTTAAGTAGTGTATAAAAGAAGTATTATGTTTAAACCCTTGGAAAGTGCAGGGAACTCAACAGGAAGGCAAGACAAAGTAAGCAAGCTTGAGCATGAAAGTTTGAGAACATAAAGCATCTCTCACGCTTAAGCGTGAATACTGGACGCTTGAGCGAGGATTAAGCATGGCAAGCATGACTTAAAGAAGACAAAGAGGCATCAGGACCCCTCTCACGCTCAAGCGTGGGGATGAGCCGCTTGAGCGTGAGCTCGAGAGCGCCCAAGCGAAGATTAAGCGTGAGCGTGAGCGTGACCCTGCACATGAAGCACGCTTGAGCGTGACTAGAAGGAGCTCGAGCGTGACCATGCACATGAAGAGCGCTTGAGCGTGTGCTTTACACGCTTGAGCGTGACTAATGGATGACAAAGCCTCGCTTGAGTGTAGCTGAGAAGAAGTAAGCGTGAGCAACGTGAGGAAGGCCACGCTTGAGCGTGGTTAATTCAGCTTGAGCGAGAGACCATCAAACAACATCAGAACCCTTCACGCTTGAGCGTGACCATCAAGCTCAAGCGTGACTCATACAGTATGGGATTTTTCAATTTAATATTCACCAATGGTGCGATGCCATCTCACCCACTTTCTTGTGTTTCCATAAGTCTCTGAAAGATGCTGCATGGGTTCTATGCAAGTTGGCAAGGGAAGCTGAACCATAACTCCTATAAATCAAGCTGCAAACAATCTCACATGGATCCATCATCAGATTCATCCCCTGTATTTTCCCTCACAATCAAAACTTTCCATTATTTTCTGTATTCATTCTTTTGATGGTGAAAATGCAAGGCATGAGTAACTAAACTCCCTTATGGGATTGGATGTAATCCATTCAACACTGAAGTAATGTTGTTGTAAGTTTTTATTTAGTAATGAGATTTGATAAGTTTCTGTATTTCCTTCTGCGTTTAATGCCTGAAAGTACTTGATCACTATTTTCTTGTTCTAAGTTTTCTCAAGTATGCTGGGAAGTGACTTTTGAAAGCAGAACCTGAAAGAAATACTTATTGTGACTAGGTAGCCAGGGATGGCGTCTAACGCAATAAACGTCAAAACAATCGATCGATAATGCTGGGATGATTTCAAAGTGACTGAGGGATCAGCGGTTTGAAATCATTCTTATGAATTTTGTAGTCGAGGGATCGATACAAATGACTTTGATTGTGACGTAGAACTTATCTTTTCGATTTACTTATATGAAAACTTATGCAGCTTACAGAGGTGAAGATGTGATGAAGCCAATCCCTGTTTTACAAAACTGATTTTTCAACACCATTCACTGTTATCTTTTGCAACTTTTACTCTCTGTTATTTACTGTCTCCTTAATCAACATCATTTACAACAAAACAAAAACCAAACCATTCTGCCAAATCAATTCAAAACTAAGATTTTCATTCTCACACCTCCTCAGTGGAACGACATCTACACTGTACTACAACCTCTGTGTTTAAACTTGGCACATCTATTCCATTGAGTTCATATTATACAAACTTGATTCTCTTTCAGTAAACTCTTCATTCCAAATATCTTAGAAACATACTATCAAGTTTTGGCGCCGCAGCCGGGGAGGTGATTTGAGTTTGAATATCTTTAGCATTGAATTGACAAGACAGTGTAAATAAATTTGTTTGCAATTTGTTTTTATTTTTTTTAGTAACTTTTCTACCTTGAGTACTTGATTTATGATCTTGAGAGGACAGGGTACAAAAGAACAGCTTGCATTTGATCCTGAGATAGATAGGTTCCTCAAGAAAATCAAGAAAGCAAAGAAGAACTTCCAAGAAGGACAAACTTCCTCTGAGACAATGGATGACAACAGCAATAATCAAAACCCACCAAGGAGAACACTTGGAGATTACACATTGCAACAAGGACCTAGACACTACTCAAGCATTGCTATACCAAATACAATCAGGGCTATAGAAATGAAACCTGCTTTTCTTAGTTTAATTAGTTCCCATCAATTCCATGGAATGTCCAGTGAAGATCCTTACACCCACTTGGCCACATTCTATGAATTAGTAGGAACAATGGGCTTTGAACAGGAAGTAATTGAGGCAGCATATCTAAGATTGTTTCCTTTTTCTCTTGCAGGAAAAGCTAAAGAATGGCTCCAGTCCCACCCAAATCAAAGCCTGAACAGCTGGGAGACAGTGGAGGAAAAATTCCTACACAGATTCTTCCCACCATCCAGATTTATCAAAGCTAAATCAGATATCACAACATTTAAACAAAGCTATGATGAACCCTTTTGTGAAGCATGGGAACGTTTCAAATCTCTCCTCAAAAAGTGCCCAAACCATGGACTTGAAGATATTGCCCAATTGAATATATTTTATAGTGGTTTAAAGGCTGACACTAAAATGATTTTAGATGCAGCAGCTGGAGGAACCATGATGACAGTAGATGCAGAGCAAGCTACAAGGATCATTGAAGCATTATCATCCACAGATTACCAAGCTCAGCATGACAGAACACAAGTCCAAAAGAAGGGAGTGTTGGAACTTAATACAACATATGCCATTTTGGCTCAAAATAAAATTTTGACACAACAAATTGAAGCTCTGACACAACAGATGGCAAAACTCCTGCAACAACTGCATGCTGTGCAGTCCTCTACAGGAAACCAACAAGCACAAATGAGATGTGACTTTTGTGGAGGAGAACATCAGAATGGACACTGTCAAGGAGAGCAAGGAGACTAATCTATCCTCTATATGAATAACCAAGGTAAGCAGAGTAACTTCAATAACAATGCTTACCCCAATAATTTTTCACAGGGATGGAGAAATAGTCAAAATGGTGGATGGAAGCAAGAAGCAAGCACATCCAACAGACAGCAACCCTATCAGCAAGGTCCTTCATTGACAGAAAGGACATCAAAACTAAAGGACACTCTAGAAAAATTCATGCAGGTCTCAATCACCAACCAGAAGAACACTGATGCTTCGATAAGAAACCTAGAGACACAAGTGGGGCAATTGGCTCGCCAAATTGCAGAGCATCATAACTCCCAATTTGGAGCTAATACACACCTAAATCTGAAGGAGCAATGCAAAGCAATCACAACAAGAAGTGGGAAGGTCATTGGACAACAAAAAGAGAATGACAAGGTGGAAGAAAAAGTAGAAGAAGATTTTGAAAAAGAAACAAAAGAGGAAGTTAGTGAAAAGAAGAATAATGATGTAAATCTGAAGGAGGAAGTTGAAAAAGAAAAAAAGAAAGAAATAAAAGAAGGGAAGAAGAAGGTGGACGACCCAACACCGCAACTGAAGAGCTTACCGTATCCAAAGAACCCTTCAAAAATAGACAAGGAAAAGCAATTTGCAAGATTTATGGATATCTTCAAAAGGTTACAAATAAACATACCTTTTGTGGAAGCCATGGAGCAAATGCCAACCTACGCAAAATTCATGAAGGAGCTGTTAACAAAGAAGAAGAGATTTTCTGAAGAAACAGTGGAGCTTGCAGCAGGCTGCAGTGCCATCATTCAAAAAGCACTGCCACAAAAAACAAAAGACCCCGGAAGTTTCACAATCCCAGTAACTATTGGTACTTTACCAGTAGGAAAAGCACTCTTGGATTTGGGAGCAAGCATTAACCTAATGCCCTTCTCAATGGTGAAAAGAATTGGAGATCTTGAGGTGAAGCCAACACGGATGACCCTCCAGCTGGCGGACCGATCTATGAAATTTCCATATGGCATAGCTGAAGATGTACTGGTAAGAGTTGACAAGTTTGTATTTCCAGTAGATTTTATCATAATGGATATAGAAGAAGATGCAGAAGCACCTCTCATTCTGGGGAGACCCTTCATGAAGATCGCAAAAGTAATTATTGATGTGGATGATGGGAAGCTAAAAGTGAGAGTGCAAGATGAAGAAGTAAATTTCAATGTGTTTGACGCAATGAAATACCCAAAGGAAAAACATCAGTGCTTCAAAATTGACATTGAAGAAGAAGCCATCAGAGAACAAACTAACGAATGGTTCAACAAGGATCCACTGGGTGAACTAAACGTTGGAGCAATGGATGAAGACAAGAAGGACAAGCAAGATGCTCAACAAGAAAGTCACTTTGAAAAGCTGTCAGAAGAAACAAAAGAAGTTGTCCCACCAAAAATGGAGTTAAAAGCTTTACCTCCACACTTGAAATATGTTTTTCTCGATGATGATAACCAAAAACCTGTCATTATTAACAGGGAATTGACAGGTACTGAAGAAAAGCAATTGATTCAAGTATTAAAAGAGCACTCAACAGCGATTGGATGGAGACTGGAAGATCTGAAAGGAATAAGCCCAGCCTACTGCATTCACCACATTTACATGGAACAAGAATTCAAACCAATTGCTCAGCCACAGAGACGCTTGAACCCAACTATGAAGGAAGTAGTAAAAGGGGAGGTAATTAAGTTACTAGAAGCTGGTATAATTTATCCAATTTCTGATAGCTCTTGGGTGAGTCCTGTGCAGGTTGTTCCAAAGAAGGGAGGAATCACTGTCATACAAAATGAGAAACATGAATTGATCCCTACAAGAACAGTCACAGGATGGAGGATGTGTATCGATTACAGGAAACTAAACACTGCTACCTGGAAAGATCATTTTCCTCTGCCCTTCATGGATCAAATGCTAGAAAGACTTACAGGACAAGCATACTACTGCTTTCTAGATGGTTACTCAGGGTACAACTAGATAGCAGTTGCACCAGAGGATCAAGAAAAAACAGCATTCACATGTCCCTTTGGGGTGTTTGCGTACAGAAAAATGCCCTTTGGGTTGTGTAATGCCCCTGCAACATTTCAAAGATGTATGCTTGCTATCTTCTCTGATTTGGTGGAAAAATGTATTGAGGTCTTCATGGATGATTTCTCTGTTTTTGGTCCATCATTTGATCAATGTTTGAAAAATTTGACCATTGTACTGAAAAGATGTGTGGTCACCAATTTGGTTTTGAATTGGGAAAAGTGTCACTTCATGGTGACTGAAAGCATTGTGTTAGGACATCAAATCTCCAAAAGAGGCATTGAAGTAGACAAAGCAAAGGTGGAAGTAATCGAGAAATTACCACCACCAGGAAATGTAAAAGGAGTCAGAAGCTTCTTGGGCCATGCAGGATTTTATAGAAGATTCATCAAGGACTTCTCAAAAATTGCAAAGCCTTTGAGTAATCTCTTAAACAAAGACACTCCTTTTATTTTTGATAATTCTTGTTTGCATGCCTTTGAAACTCTAAAGCATAGACTAACATGTGCACCTGTAATAGTTGCCCCTGATTGGGGACTAGACTTTGAAATGATGTGTGATGCCAGTGATTATGCTATTGGAGCCATATTAGGACAAAGAAAGGCTAAAATTTTTCATGTTATACACTATGCAAGTAAAGTTTTGAACCCTGCACAAACAAATTATGCAACAACAGAAAAAGAACTCTTAGCGATAGTGTATGGCCTGGAAAAATTTAGACCTTATCTGATTGGTTCCAAGATTACTATTTTTACTGACCATGCTGCTATTAAATATCTGCTGAATAAACCTGATTCTAAGCCCAGGCTAATTAGATGGATCTTGCTAATGCAAGAATTCAACCTAGTAGTCAAAGACAAAAAGGGCAGCGAAAAATTTTATTGCAGATCACTTGTCCCGACTTGTCAATCAGGAAGTCACACTACTCCAACCTGAGGTAAAGGAAGAATTTCCTGATGAAAAGTTACTAATGATGAAAGAACGACTATGGTTTGCAGACATGGCTAACTTTAAAGCAGCTGGAGTATTGCCTGATGACCTTTCATGGCAGCAGAAGAGGAAGTTTCTGTGGGATGCAAAACAATTCTTATGGGATGACCCTTACCTATTTAAACTTGGATCAGATCACATTTTGAGGAGATGTGTGTCCCAAGAGGAGGTTGAGAGCATCCTATGGCACTGTCACAGCTCACCCTATGGAGGACATTTCAATGGGGAAAGGACAGCAGCAAAAATCCTCCAATCAGGTTTTTATTGGCCCTCATTGTTTAAAGATGCTAATGTTTTTGTGCAGCATTGTGAAGCATGTCAGAAGACAGGGAGCATATCAAAAAGACATGAGATGCCATTGACTACCATCCTTGAAATAGAAGTTTTTGACTGCTGGGGCATAGATTTTACTGGGCCATTACCAATGTCATTCTCAAATGAATATATAATTGTGGCAGTAGACTATGTCTCTAAGTGGGTGGAAGCCATGGCATGTACTAAAGCTGATGCCAAGACTGTCATCAAATTTCTTAAGAAACACATTTTCAGCAGGTTTGGCACTCCAAGAGTATTAATAAGTGATGGAGGCTCTCATTTCTGCAACAGTCAACTCCAAAGATGCCTAGAACATTATGGAGTCAAGCACAAAGTAACCTCCCCTTACCATCCTCAAGCCAATGGCCAAGTGGAAGTATCCAACAGAGAAATTAAGAGGATACTGGAGAAAACAATCAGTCAAAGTAGAAAAGATTGGTCATTGAAGTTAGATGACGCTTTATGGGCCTATAGAACAGCATACAAGGCACCAACTGGATTTTCACCTTATCAGTTGGTATATGGTAAAAATTGCCATCTTCCAGTGGAACTTGAACACAAAGGATTTTGGGCAATGAAAACCCTCAACTATGACCCGAAAGCATCAGCTGAAGAAAGGAAGATTCAGATGCACAAGTTAGAAGAGTGGAGGAATCATGCCTATGACTCATCAAGGATCTATAAAGAGAAAATGAAGGTTTACCATGATAGACACATCATGAAGAAAAGTTTTCATCAGGGACAATCTGTTCTTCTTTTCAACTCAAGGATGAAACTATTCCCAGGAAAACTCAAGTCTAAATGGTCAGGACCCTTTATTGTGAAGGAGGTGAAACCTTATGGAGCTATTGAATTACAAGATCCTAAATCTGAAAGAACTTGGGTCGTAAATGGACAGAGAATAAAGCCCTATTTAGGAGGAGAAGTGGAGAAGGTTGCCACTGACATTCTACTAAAAGACCCATGATCAAACTCAGGCGTCAAGCTAATGACGTTAAACAAAGCGCTTATTGGGAGGCAACCCAGTCTTTTATGCTTTCTTTCCATGAAAATTGTATTTTTAATTATTAGTAAAGTTTCTATTTACCTTGTAGATTACTCATCAAGAGAATCCCAAATAAAAGTTTCAAACAAAGGCAAACAAAACTAGAGCTGGAGGATGAAATTCACCTCGCTCAAGCGTGGATAATCTCGCTTAAGCGAGCCAAGGTAAGTCACTCACTATCCACATCAAGCTTAAGCGAAAGAATCAAGCCTTGAGCGTGGCACCACGGCAAAAGAAAGTTTCAAAATAAACCCGATCACGCTTGAGCGTGATCTTTTGCGCCTAAGCGAGAGGACCTGGAAAATCAAGCAGAGGCTACCACACTCAAAGCAAGACTCTTCTTCGCTCAAGCGAGGAATTGATTTTAAGCATCAGGTATGGAATTTTTTGTGTCACGCTCAAGCGTGACAAACATACGCTTGAGCGAGGAAAATATACTTTGCATTAAAGCCCACACGCTCAAGCGAGGAAGTAACAACGCCTAAGCGAGACAAAAGCCACCCTGTTAGTCGATCACGCTCAAGCATGAAACTCCTGCGCTCAAGCGTGACACCCCTGCGCTCAAGCGTGATAATCCAGCGCTCAAGCGTGAAATGCAAAACGGCCCCTTGATGCTAATAAATGTAAAATTTTGAAACTTCCCACTCTCTCACTCCAATAACCGTCCATCAATCTCCTGACTCTCTAAGTTCTGTAACTGTCCATTTCTTCTCCAATAATTGTCTCTTCACTCTCATCTCATAAGTCACATTTTTTTTGCAAATCATTCTCTCTATCACTTTCGGATTCTTCCAGGTAACTACTGCACTATCCCCTTTTTGAATTACAGCATATGATTACTGTGTTAGGGAGGGTTGATACCTTTCTTTTTGCATACATTGAAGTCCTTAACCCCCTTCTTCCTGTTTCTAATGAATACCATGATCTATGCTTGGTTGTTTTCTGGGTTGTTTAGAGAAAGGGGGGTCAATGCTTTGCTCTTGTGTGTTTCATTTTTTTATAATGCATGTCACCTTTGTGTTTCATATTCTTTTAACGCATGCTGAATGTTTGACAAAAGTCCTGAAAGGAAGTATTTTGAGTGCAAAATGATTCTTAACCTTCTTGCAGATGGCCAGAACAAAGCAAATTGCACCAAACCCCCTGTCACTACTTCCCCAGCAAGGAGTTCCCGAAGAAATAAAGGCAAAAGACCACGCACAGATGAACAAGATGATGCTCCAAGATTCAGGGATAAAAGTAAGAGCAAGCGTTATGAGGACATCTCAAACTGGACATTTATACCAGAAAGAAAAGTAGATTTGGCCTTGGGAGATTGTGATGCTTTCCTACAAATCATAAGGAGGAGAAATTGGTTAAAAGTATGTTACCCAAGGGAGAAATATGACCCAGAAGTTGTAAGAGAATTCTATGCGAATGCTTGGACAAAAGATGGAGGAGGAGAAAGAAAAACTTGTGTGAGGGGAACCTGGCTCTCCTATGACAGGGACACAATCAATTTTTACTTGGGGAACATTATGACCCTAGGAGAGGGAGAAATATGTGAATATGCTGCTATGGTTGCAAGGAACCAATTCATTGCCACAAATGACCTTGAAGCAGCCATATGTGTTCCAGGACACCACTTTCAAATGGGGCAAGGAGAGACCCCACTGAGAATTTTAAGAAAAGACATGACTTCTATTTCTCAAGTTTGGACTTCTTTCTTATTAGCTAACATAGCACCTAACGCTCATGTCTCTGATTTAATTTTTAGTAGGTGCTATTTGCTATACTGCATTCTGAGAGAGGACATCTCCATTGATCTAGCCCAAATACTCTCTGATGAAATTCACAAGTTTATGATTTCTGACCAGAAGTATTCCCAAGCAGGTCAAAAGGTAAAAGGGAGTCTCGGTTTTCCTACCTTTATCACTGATTTTTGTGCAGCTCATGGTGTTGAGGTACAAGACCTCAAACCAATTAGGCCTTCCATAGACAAACGCTTCATTGAGCGTTACTGCAGTAATCCAGTACCTCCTGCAATTGATGTACCCCCTCCACCTGCCTCTCAAGCAGCACAACAAGCATTCAACATAGCACCTGCCCATCCTCCCCTCAGCACAGAAGCCACTCTGATTTTACAAGGCATTCACATCCTGAAAATTCAAAATAGCCACCTCCTGGCCCAGCAGAACGCTCATCATAGAGGTTTGTTACACATTCACAGTGGCCTTTATCACAGCATTCCTGCAGGTCAACACAATCCTTGGATGCCACCTGCCCAGTTTGAGGCCCTACTTGCTTGGCCTGGGGACAGGCCTCCTTTTATGGGAGGAGGTGAGACTACAGAGGATAGGCCAGGAACTTCAACACAGGGACCTCCAGAAAGAGACCAGGGAACAGAAGAGGACTCATCTGAGGAAGAGTGAAAAATTTTTAATGCTTTCATTTCTTGAAGTTTAAATTGCTACTTAGTTTTATTTCAAATTGACAATTTATAGCTTTACTTTATCTTTAGTGCAGCATACTTTAGAATTGCTTGTGATTATTCTTGTTTGCTTGTGATTATTTGCTTGTGATTATTCCTGTTTTGATGATTAAAACTTTGAACATTTTTGAAAAACCCAACCAAAGATTTTACTTTTTGAACAAGAAGAGTTTCTAAGCAGCAGAATATTTTTTTAGACAATAAACTTGATTGTTAAAGGGTAAAATGGCTGAATTAAGAACCAAGGAATTGGAATGAATGTACTTTTTATTGTTTACATGCGTGAACCCTTTTCTGTTAGAATAAGGAAAGTAAGCCTTATATCCTGGTGAGAAGTGAGAAATCTAAACACTGAGAGTCTCATGAGAATTCGTCAAATAAGCATTGCCTGATTTTCTGATTAACACTTCTTTTAAAGATTAAGCAAGGAAATGATAAAGGCAAATTTTGAAAAAATAAAACAAACTCAGAGCCAAAAAGCTACCCTTAAGAATATGACCCAATTTTTGTAGCCATTTTTTGAGCCAAAAATTTTATTCAAACACCCTAAACCAAGTATGAGAAATAAAATCGTACCTTACCAGCATGCTTAAAGATTTTTAAAAGAGCATAAAACACTTCTCCAAAAAAGGGTGATAAAAGAAACTGAGGTTGAAAAAAAAGAAATAAAGTTCTCCAACATGTAACAAAAATAGAGAAATAGAAAAAGAAAAGCGAAGAATTCAATAGCATAAAAGAAGAAGCCTCATAAAAATTTGAAAAATTTTAGAACATATGCTCTTCTTATGCATGCACTTTGAACTCAAAGAAAAACCAAGAATTCTTGATAGCCCAGCCTCATTACAACCTTGAAAAGACCTTTTTGATCCTTACTTATCTTATGAATTGATTGTGATTAGAAATGGCCGGCAATGTTAATTAGGCAGTTCTCATGATGAATGTGCAAACACACCCACCTGGTGAGAAATAATGAGAGTTCCTTATTCTTATAGCATTTGGTTACCTGCGTTGTGAACAAATTAATGGTACAGTACATTTCAAAGAATTGGCATTGAGGAAATCATTTACTTGAGATAAATTGAGAATTGGCATTGAGGAACAACGTGCAAACACCGCTGCAGCCTCCATGCCTCAACACTCTGATTTATCTAGATTATTCACTACCCAAAAGGATCTTGAAAGGTACCAATCTTCATTCTCTGAGAAACATCTCATTTCTCCCCATTGGCTTGATCTCCCATTCTTTGAAGCATCTGGACTTCCTCTACTCACCACCTTACATCAACAAGAGCTAGTTGCCTTCATGGCTCTTGAGGAAGTAGCAATCTACCCCGAACTCATTCGTGTATTCTACTCCACTTTACGCCTTCAAGATGCTCGCTATATTGCCCGAGTGAAAGGTAAGACTATCATTCTTGATAATGAGGTAATGAATCGAGTTGGCTTACTCCCTCTTAGTAACGCTTCCTTCCATGGCAAAGAACCTCCTCTTGCATGGAATTATAATCCATTGGAGGCAAGAGCTTTCTTTAATCTTGCAGGTCCCTCGAGCACGGTTGGCACCTTAAGTCTCCATCACCGCCTCTTGCACTTTGTCCTTGTCAAAATTCTCCTCCCCTCCGGTGGAAATTATGCAAGGCTAAATGAGGCCCAAATCTTGCTGCTCTGGGCAATTGTCAATGAGAAAGACATAAATTGGATTGACTTGGTTAGGCATCACATGGTTGAAGCCCAAAACCTCGCTCATCTTCCATATGCCATACTCATTACCAAATTGCTCCACCATTTTAAAGTGGACTTGAAAAATGAGATCAAGGAAGTGGTCGGTCCCAAAGCACCTATTGGCAAATCTCATCTTACTAAGATGAATATTGTGGAATACCAAGGCAGGTGGCAATTTCTTAGGCGTCCCCGACATGAAGTTGAAGATGACGCTCCTCCTCCACCCGCTGCTACTGATGATCTTTTCACAACACTCACTGCTCACCTGGACCAGCGCCTCAACTCCATGGAAGCAAACATCCACACTCGACTGGACAGGATTGAAGCAAACATGGAAGAGCGATACACGGAGCTTGCCACCCAGATATCCAGCATTCACTTCCCACATCCATGACTGATCTTTACTTTTCTTTATTCCTTTTATTTTTCACATTCAGACTTGGTTGTTTACTTTGGTTTCTGTTTTGGTCAATTATTTGCACAACTATCTCGTCTTAGTTTCTTACTTTGCTATGTCGGTTGAACAATTATCTCGTTTGGTTAATTATTTTGGTTTATCTCAATTGCATTTGCCTGTGATTACTACTCGATCTACTGCATACTCCCAACTTTTGTTTTTGATAATGACAAAGGGGGAGAGATAGAAAGATAGAGAGAACACATGTGCGATATGATATATGTGAATGTGATAATGCGATACATGTACGTTATGATAAATGTGCGATATATGTGAATGTGATACATATACATGAATGAGACAAATGTGCGACATTATTTCAACGATTGAGATAATTTGATGGTTATATTGAAAAACAAAGGGGGAGACATATTTCCCTAAAAGAAATAATTGCTTAAAACAGAGACATTAGTTTTCATAACTTGCTATTGGCTAATAAATACCCCAAGAGATGGCCATTGGTTGTCATCATCAAAAAGGGGGAGAATGTATTTGCATGTGATAACAGGTTTTGATAATGACAATGGAAACAAGCAATGGGAAGTCTTCAAAGAATCAAAAACAATTAGTGATTTCATATGAAAGAAGAAAATGGTCTCACAAAGGTTCAAGAGATGAAGAAACCAATGAATCAAACAAAAGGAAAGCAACCATGCATCATTAGATTCAAATGGATGACCAACAGGCATGAGAAAATGTCAAAATGAAGAGCCTGAATCGATTCAAGCACGAGTGAATCGATTCACAGCCCTGGAAGTCATAAAAATGAGAAACAGAATGGGTTGAATCGATTCACCATGACCCTGAATCGATTCACAGCCCTGGAAGTCATTAAAATTGCAAACAGTATGTCCTGAATCGATTCACAAGGACCCTGAATCGATTCACACGATGCTAACAGACCAGGAACCCAAAACAGAATGCTCTGAATCGATTCAAACAAGGCTCGAATCGATTCATTCGACTCTGGAACTCCAAAATGCATAAAACAGAATACTCTGAATCGATTCAAGGATCTATGAATCGATTCACATAGTGGGAAACACCACTAAACAGACAGACTTAAGTGGAAAACATACACTCAAATCCCACTATACGCAGAGACATGACTTGCAACGGCTAGAAGCTCAAGAATGGCTATAAATGAAGTATCAATTCAAGCAAGAAGAATATAGAGAGAAAGGCACAAAACAAGGCATCAATATTCTTCCTCTAAGAGTCTTTCTAATTCATTTTTCTCTTGTATATTCTGCAACTCTAGTTTCTAAACTTGCATACATCTAAGAGTTGTTAGATTGTGAGCTTAAATTTGCATATTCTCTCTTGTTGAGAGTTAGAAGTTGTGAGAGCTTTTCATTTGTATATCTACTCTATTAAGAGAGTATATTGATTGTAAACACAAACTCCAAACACAAGATATTCACTCTAGGTTGAGTGGTTGTTCACTCTAGGTTGAGTGGTTACAAAGGTTGTGGACTCAACCTTTGGGATATTGTGAGATTGAGAGATTGGGTGGGTTGCCCTTATACTTGTGAGGATTGGGTTCTTGAGTGTGGGACACTAGGAAGCCGCAATTGCTCAAAGTTGTATCTCTAGTTTACAATAGTGGAAAATCCTCTAAGTGGGTTGCTTAGAGGCGAGACGTACACCGGATTGGGTGGAACTCGTTACATCGGTTTGCAAGCTTCTCTTCCTTATTCTTTTACTTCCATACATTGCATATTTGTTGATTGGTATTGTTTGGTTGAGAAGAACATACTTGAACTTGCTTAATTTGCTATACTTTAGATATTGCACACCAAGTGTTTGCTAAATTGCCTCAACAATACTTACCTCTTGTAGTGCATTGCATATCATTGTTATTTGCTTTCACTTGCATAATCTCACAAACTTGGTTATAGAAATCAATTTCAAAGGTATTCCAAGCAAAAGTTTTATAACTCAATTCACCCCCCCTCTTGAGTATTGAGGCCACTTGAACAACAAGTGGTATCAGAGCTTGACTCTTGGTAGATCAAGCTTAACAGCTTCAAGAGATTAAATGGCCTCAAGTTCTCAAAATGTTTTTCCCGAGGGTGGTGCGATAAATAGACCTCCCGCTTTCAATGGGGAAGGGTATGCGTTTTGGAAAGAAAGAATGAAAATCTTCATTCAATCAATTGACTTGAGAATATGGAATACCATTGAAAATGGTCCCTATATACCGATGCATACTATAGATAGCAAGAATGTTGAAAAACCTATAGATGAATGGACAAGCGAGGAAGAAAAGAAAGTCCAATATGGCTACAAGGCCAAAAATCTCATCACCATGTCTTTAGGACAAGATGAATTTTTCAGAATAATGACATGCCAAACTGCTAAAGAAATGTGGGATACTCTTCAAGTAACCCATGAAGGCACTAATGATGTAAAGGACTCAAAGATTAGTACTCTTACTAGCCAATATGAATGCTTTAGGATAAATTCAGGAGAATCTATTGTAGATATGCAGAAAAGGTTTACACTTATTATTAACCATCTTATTACTCTTGGCAAAGTGTACACTAACAAAGAGCTTGTGCACAAAATTTTGAAAAGTCTCAGCAGGGAATGGCAACCTCTTGTCACAGCAATAAAACAATCTCCTAGCATCAATGAAATGTCTCTTGCAACACTCTTTGGAAAATTGCAAGAACAAGAGCAAGAACTTAAAGCATTGAAGCTAGCCAAGGAAGAGGAGAAATCCACCAAGAAGAAAGGGCTAGCCCTCAAAGCCACCTCCATGCATGAGGAAGAATCATGCAGTGACTTAGATGAAGAAGAAGAGTTTGGGCTGTTCGTAAAAAGATTTGGAAGATTCATGAAGAACAAAAAGTTCCAAAAGAACTTTAAGCCCCAAGGTAAGAAATCTACCTCTAATGAAACTTCATCTTCACCAAGCTGTTTTGAATATGGCAAGGAAGGGCACTTCAAAGCTGATTGTCCAAACCTCAAAAAGAAGGGCAAGGACAAACAAAGAAGAAGAAGAGCCTATATTGCTTGGGATGAGAACGATGTGAGCAGCTCCGACGACTCGGAAGATGAGCAAGCCAATCTTTGCTTAATGGCAAATCATCAAGAAGAAGAAAATGAGGTAAATCTTCTTGACTTAGATAAAAATGAGCTGTTAGATGCATTTGAGGAATTATATGATAAGTTTACAAAAATCTCTAGTAAACTCAAAGCATCTAGGAAAACTAGTGATACTCTTGAATTGCATCTCATGGAAGTATGTAAAGAAAATGAGAGCTTAAAAGAAGAACTAGAGAAAGTTCAAACATGCTCTAGGGATAAACCTTGTGATTTTGCAAAGAAGTGCATAGTGTTAGAAACCAAGGTTGAAGACCTAAATAGGACACTAGAGAAATTCACTAATGGAAGAGATAATTTGAATATCCTACTTGGGCAACAAAAATGCATGTTTAGTAAAACCGGTCTAGGATATGACCAAGAACATAGTAATCATAAAATGGAGAAGCACTACAAAAACTTCTTTGCACCACCAAGCAAATCCTCCTCACCTTTTATGAAATGCAATCATTGTGGCACCAAAGGACATAGTGCATATAAGTGTAGTGTTAGGAAACTAGGACCAAAGGTCTTAAGAAAGGTGTGGGTTCCCAAAGGAACGTTCCCACAAGCTAACCTTAAAGGACCCAACATAAAATGGGTACCTAGCTCTCTAAAATGATTTTGTTTTGCAGGTATGCTTCAAGGCAAGCAACACCCATTGGTACTTGGATAGCGGGTGTTCGAAGCATATGACGGGAGATATAACCAAATTTACATCATTCACTCCCAAACGAAAAGGAAGCGTCACCTATGGAGACAACACTAAGGGAAGAATCCTAGGCATTGGAAATATTGGTAAGAACTCTTCCACCTCCATAAGTGATGTATTGTATGTTGAAGGCCTCAAACATAATTTACTTAGTATAAGTCAATTATGTGACAAAGGATATAGAGTTTTATTTGAATCAAATTGTTGCATAATTGAGCATAAGACTAATAAGGAAATCAAGTTTGTAGGTCAAAGAATTGATAATATTTACATGATTGATATGGATAGTTTGTCTACAAATGATGAACAATGCTTCATTTCAAAAGAGGATGAAACATGGCCATGGCATAGAAGAATAGCTCATATACATGTAGACCACTTGAACAAACTTGTTTCTAAAGATTTAGTAATTGGTCTACCAAAGCTTAAATTTGAAAATAGATTTTGTGATGCATGTCAAAAGGGAAAACAAGTAAAGGCATCTTTTCAATCCAAAAATATTGTTTCTACTCAAAGGCCTTTACAACTTTTGCACATGGATTTATTTGGACCATCCAAAATCAAAAGCTTTGGAGGTAATTACTATGGTCTAGTAATAGTAGATGACTATTCAAGATATACATGGACACTGTTTCTTGCTCATAAAAATGAAGCTTATCATGCATTCAAGAAGCTTGCAAAGATTATCCAAAATGAGCAAAACTCAAAAATTGCATCCATTAGAACCGATCATGGGGGAGAATTTGAAAATCAATCTTTTGAAAAGTTTTGCGAAAAACATGGTATTAATCACAACTTTTCAGCTCCTAGAACTCCACAACAAAATGGAGTAGTTGAAAGAAAGAATAGATCTTTAGTGGAGCTCGCTAGAACCATGCTAAATGAAAACAATATTGCAAAACATTTTTGGGCCGATGCGGTAAACACCGCATGTTATGTTATGAATAGATGTTTGATAAGGCCTATTTTAAAGAAAACCCCCTATGAGCTTTACAAGGGTAGAAAACCCAACATTGCATACTTTCATATCTTTGGATGTAAATGTTTTGTGCTCAACAATGGAAAGGATAATCTAGGAAAGTTTGATGCAAAATCTGATGAGGCAATATTCCTAGGATATTCTCAATCAAGTAAATCTTATAGAATCTTCAACAAACAAACAAATACCATTGAGGAATCTATTCATGTCAAATTCGATGAAAATAGCTATAACCCTCCGAGAAAGGAAGATGTTGATGATCTTGTAGGTACTTTCCAAGAAATGAACTTGCAAGACAAAGAAGAAGAAGTCAACAATAATGGAGGTGCAGCACAAGTTGAGAAACAACAAGATTGGGTAACTTTGAAGGATCATCCCTTGGACAAGATCATTGGAGAAATAACCAAAGGGATTATGCAGAATGAGTTTGAAATGTCCTTGATGGGAGAACTCACCTTCTTCCTTGGACTACAAATAAAACAAGCCATTGATGGAACGTTCATTAGCCAAACCAAATATTGTAAGGAACTACTTAAAAGATTTGGAATGGACAAGGCAAACGAGATAGCAACACCCATGAGCACATCCTGCTATCTAGACAAAGATGAAAAGGGTAAGGACATTGAAATCACCAAATATCGAGGTATGATTGGATCCTTACTGTATTTAACTGCGAGTAGACCTGATACTATGTTTGCGGTATGCATGTGTGCTAGATATCAAGCATGTCCTAAAGAATCACATTTGACTGCCGTAAAAAGAATTTTGAAATATCTTGTGGGTACTCAAAATGTTGGTTTATGGTATCCCAAAGGCCTTGAATGTAATCTTTTAGGATATTCTGATTCCGACTTTGCGGGGTGTAAGCTTGATAGAAAAAGTACTAGTGGTACATGCCATTTGCTTGGTAGTTCCCTTGTTTCTTGGCATAGCAAGAAACAAGCAAGTGTTGCATTGTCAACAGCTGAGGCAGAATATGTAGCAGCTGGTAGTTGTTGTGCCCAAATTCTTTGGATGAGACAACAACTTCTTGATTTTGGTATTACCTTGAATAAAGTTCCCATTAAATGCGATAACACAAGCGCCATTAACATCTCCAAGAATCCAGTAATGCACTCTAGAACCAAACACATTGAGATTAGACATCACTTTATTAGAGATCATGTGTTAAAAGGAGATTGTGTGCTTGAACATGTTGAAACCTCTAGGCAACTAGCAGATATTTTCACAAAACCCTTGGCTAGAGAGCAATTTATTTACATTAGAAGAGAATTGGGTATTCTTGATATGACAAATTGTGTTTGAGTGATCACTTCATCTTGTGTATTGATTGCATGACACCTTTACTAGTGATTAATGCAAAAGAACCCCATGGAAGTGGAGATTTAATGATCCTATATGGAATTCCTCATGCCTTGAATATATTGGAATGGAAAGAAATAAATTTTGAGTGAAACAGCCCTTCGAATCGATTCAGCACCCCCTCGAATCGATTCACAGACCTGTTGGTTCAAAAATCCTCAAAACAGTATCGTTCGAATCGATTCACACTCCCCTTGAATCGATTCAAACACCTGATGGTCCATATTCCCTCAAACAGAGAGGTTCGAATCGATTCACAGCATACTCGAATCGATTCACGTGTCTGACCCTTTCATTTCTCTTAAATCAGTAACGTTCGAATCGATTCACAGCATTCCTCGAATCGATTCACGCGTCAGTTACTGCATATTCACGCTGATAAATTCACACACTTCCTCATTTCACTCTTCCACTATCTCCCACTCTCTCTTCTCAAACTTCTCAACTTCTAATCTCTTCAACTTCTTCTCCAAACCTTCCACTCAAATCCTTCATCTTCCATGGCTTCCTCCTCTCAACCTCGCAAGAAACAACGTGCAAACACCGCTGCAGCCTCCATGCCTCAACACTCTGATTTATCTAGATTATTCACTACCCAAAAGGATCTTGAAAGGTACCAATCTTCATTCTCTGAGAAACATCTCATTTCTCCCCATTGGCTTGATCTCCCATTCTTTGAAGCATCTGGACTTCCTCTACTCACCACCTTACATCAACAAGAGCTAGTTGGCTTCATGGCTCTTGAGGAAGTAGCAATCTACCCCGAACTCATTCGTGTATTCTACTCCACTTTACGCCTTCAAGATGCTCGCTATATTGCCCGAGTGAAAGGTAAGACTATCATTCTTGATAATGAGGTAATGAATCGAGTTGGCTTACTCCCTCTTAGCAACGCTTCCTTCCATGGCAAAGAACCTCCTCTTGCATGGAATTATAATCCATTGGAGGCAAGAGCTTTCTTTAATCTTGCAGGTCCCTCGAGCACGGTTGGCACCTTAAGTCTCCATCACCGCCTCTTGCACTTTGTCCTTGTCAAAATTCTCCTCCCCTCCGGTGGAAATTATGCAAGGCTAAATGAGGCCCAAATCTTGCTGCTCTAGGCAATTGTCAATGAGAAAGACATAAATTGGATTGACTTGGTTAGGCATCACATGGTTGAAGCCCAAAACCTCGCTCATCTTCCATATGCCATACTCATTACCAAATTGCTCCACCATTTTAAAGTGGACTTGAAAAATGAGATCAAGGAAGTGGTCGGTCCCAAAGCACCTATTGGCAAATCTCATCTCACTAAGATGAATATTGTGGAATACCAAGGCAGGTGGCAATTTCTTAGGCGTCCCCGACATGAAGTTGAAGATGACGCTCCTCCTCCACCCGCTGCTACTGATGATCTTTTCACAAGACTCACTGCTCACCTGGACCAGCGCCTCAACTCCATGGAAGCAAACATCCACACTCGACTGGACAGGATTGAAGCAAACATGGAAGAGCGATACACGGAGCTTGCCACCCAGATATCCAGCATTCACTTCCCACATCCATGACTGATCTTTACTTTTCTTTATTCCTTTTATTTTTCACATTCAGACTTGGTTGTTTACTTTGGTTTCTGTTTTGGTCAATTATTTGCACAACTATCTCGTCTTAGTTTCTTACTTTGCTATGTCGGTTGAACAATTATCTCGTTTGGTTAATTATTTTGGTTTATCTCAATTGCATTTGCCTGTGATTACTACTCGATCTACTGCATACTCCCAACTTTTGTTTTTGATAATGACAAAGGGGGAGAGATAGAAAGATAGAGAGAACACATGTGCGATATGATATATGTGAATGTGATAATGCGATACATGTACGTTATGATAAATGTGCGATATATGTGAATGTGATACATATACATGAATGAGACAAATGTGCGACATTATTTCAACGATTGAGATAATTTGATGGTTATATTGAAAAACAAAGGGGGAGACATATTTCCCTAAAAGAAATAATTGCTTAAAACAGAGACATTAGTTTTCATAACTTGCTATTGGCTAATAAATACCCCAAGAGATGGCCATTGGTTGTCATCATCAAAAAGGGGGAGAATGTATTTGCATGTGATAACAGGTTTTGATAATGACAATGGAAACAAGCAATGGGAAGTCTTCAAAGAATCAAAAACAATTAGTGATTTCATATGAAAGAAGAAAATGGTCTCACAAAGGTTCAAGAGATGAAGAAACCAATGAATCAAACAAAAGGAAAGCAACCATGCATCATTAGATTCAAATGGATGACCAACAGGCATGAGAAAATGTCAAAATGAAGAGCCTGAATCGATTCAAGCACGAGTGAATCGATTCACAGCCCTGGAAGTCATAAAAATGAGAAACAGAATGGGTTGAATCGATTCACCATGACCCTGAATCGATTCACAGCCCTGGAAGTCATTAAAATTGCAAACAGTATGTCCTGAATCGATTCACAAGGACCCTGAATCGATTCACACGATGCTGACAGACCAGGAACCCAAAACAGAATGCTCTGAATCGATTCAAACAAGGCTCGAATCGATTCATTCGACTCTGGAACTCCAAAATGCATAAAACAGAATACTCTGAATCGATTCAAGGATCTATGAATCGATTCACATAGTGGGAAACACCACTAAACAGACAGACTTAAGTGGAAAACATACACTCAAATCCCACTATACGCAGAGACATGACTTGCAACGGCTAGAAGCTCAAGAATGGCTATAAATGAAGTATCAATTCAAGCAAGAAGAATATAGAGAGAAAGGCACAAAACAAGGCATCAATATTCTTCCTCTAAGAGTCTTTCTAATTCATTTTTCTCTTGTATATTCTGCAACTCTAGTTTCTAAACTTGCATACATCTAAGAGTTGTTAGATTGTGAGCTTAAATTTGCATATTCTCTCTTGTTGAGAGTTAGAAGTTGTGAGAGCTTTTCATTTGTATATCTACTCTATTAAGAGAGTATATTGATTGTAAACACAAACTCCAAACACAAGATATTCACTCTAGGTTGAGTGGTTGTTCACTCTAGGTTGAGTGGTTACAAAGGTTGTGGACTCAACCTTTGGGATATTGTGAGATTGAGAGATTGGGTGGGTTGCCCTTATACTTGTGAGGATTGGGTTCTTGAGTGTGGGACACTAGGAAGCCGCAATTGCTCAAAGTTGTATCTCTAGTCTACAATAGTGGAAAATCCTCTAAGTGGGTTGCTTAGAGGCGAGACGTACACCGGATTGGGTGGAACTCGTTACATCGGTTTGCAAGCTTCTCTTCCTTATTCTTTTACTTCCATACATTGCATATTTGTTGATTGGTATTGTTTGGTTGAGAAGAACATACTTGAACTTGCTTAATTTGCTATACTTTAGATATTGCACACCAAGTGTTTGCTAAATTGCCTCAACAATACTTACCTCTTGTAGTGCATTGCATATCATTGTTACTTGCTTTCACTTGCATAATCTCACAAACTTGGTTATAGAAATCAATTTCAAAGGTATTCCAAGCAAAAGTTTTATAACTCAATTCACCCCCCCTCTTGAGTATTGAGGCCACTTGAACAACAGTAATCCATTCAACACTGAAGTAATGTTGTTGTAAGTTTTTATTTAGTAATGAGATTTGATAAGTTTCTGTATTTCCTTCTGCGTTTAATGCCTGAAAGTACTTGATCACTATTTTCTTGTTCTAAGTTTTCTCAAGTATGCTGGGAAGTGACTTTTGAAAGCAGAACCTGAAAGAAATACTTATTGTGACTAGGTAGCCAGGGATGGCGTCTAACGCAATAAACGTCAAAACAATCGATCGATAATGCTGGGATGATTTCAAAGTGACTGAGGGATCAGCGGTTTGAAATCATTCTTATGAATTTTGTAGTCGAGGGATCGATACAAATGACTTTGATTGTGACGTAGAACTTATCTTTTCGATTTACTTATATGAAAACTTATGCAGCTTACAGAGGTGAAGATGTGATGAAGCCAATCCCTGTTTTACAAAACTGATTTTTCAACACCATTCACTGTTATCTTTTGCAACTTTTACTCTCTGTTATTTACTGTCTCCTTAATCAACATCATTTACAACAAAACAAAAACCAAACCATTCTGCCAAATCAATTCAAAACTAAGATTTTCATTCTCACACCTCCTCAGTGGAACGACATCTACACTGTACTACAACCTCTGTGTTTAAACTTGGCACATCTATTCCATTGAGTTCATATTATATAAACTTGATTCTCTTTTAGTAAACTCTTCATTCCAAATATCTCAGAAACATACTATCAGTCTCCCTCCCACATCGGAATCTGGTTATACCCCGAATAAGCATCCATGAAACTGAGGTACTGGTACCCAGATGAATCATCCACCATGCGATCAATGTTGGGCAGGGGATACGGATCCTTGGGGCAGCAACGGTTAAGATCCACATAATCTATGCACATTCTCCATTTGCCATTAGCTTTCTGCACCATAACTACATTAGAAAGCCAAGAAGAGTAGCGTATCTCCCTTATAAAGCCCGCTTTCAACAACTCCTCTGTCTGCTCACAAGCTGCCCTCTGCTTCTCCGGTCCCAACCTCCTCTTCTTCTGGGCCACCGGTCTTGTTTCAGGGTACACAGCAAGCTTGTGGCAACAGAAATCAGGGTCCATCCCAGGCATGTCTGCCGCTGTCCATGCGAAAAGATCCTTGAACTCCTGCAGAAGGGCTAATAAGCGTTGCTCTATAGCAAACTCCAGCTTATCATTGATGTGCGTGACCTTCTCTGGGGAATCCCCTAAGACAACGTCCCTGGAACCACCATCCGGTGTGGGCTTAGAGGGATTGAGTGGATCAATCTTCAATTCCACTCTGGGGTCCAGATCAATTAGACTGACAGACCCTGCCGCCGTTCCTCCGTCGTTCAGCTTCCTCTTCTTGTTGAATGCTTCCAACTTGACCATGTTGAGGCTCAGGTTATAACAATATCGAGCCATCTCCTGATCACCACGGAGAGAGGACACACTGTTGTCCTTGTCAATGAATTTGATCAAGAGGTGAGGAGTGGATACAATTGCTTCCATTGCATTCAGTGTAGGACGGCCTATGATACCGTTGTATGGGGATTCCACATCAATCACCAGAATTCTTGACTTGACTGTTCTCGCTCCAGGCTCTCCTTCAAAAGAAATCAGAGTGTCAAGATACCCTTTGGTGGGTTGCTTGGCTCCATTAAACGCTGTGAGTTCTTGCATATAAGGTTGTAAATCTGCATCATTGAAACCCATTCGTTTGAAACAATTATAAAAGATAACATCGCAAGAACTTCCCTGATCGACGAGGATCTTCTTGACATCCTTGTTGGCTATGACTGCCACGATAACTACTGCATCATCACCTCCTGGAATTGTTGGGCCAAAGTCATCATCAGTAAATGACACCGTCGGAGCTGCCATACCGTCCCTGAAAGGGCGGTTATCCCTTGGTTTGCCCTGGACCGACAGAATCATCCTGTGGTGATTCTTCCGTGCTGTGATTGACGCTCCTCCTCCCGCAAATCCTCCAGCTATTATCTCAATCACTTCCCGTCTGCCCTGCCTCTGCTACTGGGGCATGTTATTTTGTTGGGCATCTCCAGCAATCATTACTCCCTTCTGCTTTTCAGCTGCAGTGAACTTCCTTGCTGGATTACGTGTATTATCATCTTCATCATCAGGATCTCTACTCCTTTTTTCCATCCTCTAAGGCTCGTCTATAGATTTCTCCTTGAATAAATACTGCTTCAGTTTTCCTTCTCGAATGAGAGTTTCCACCGTATTCTTTAACGCCTTGCACTCATCAGTATTGTGTCCTGTCTGTTCATGGAAAGTGCAATACTTGCATGAGTTACCACCCCTCTTGACTGGGGATGGTTTCCTTATACCAAAGACGTTCAACGTTGGCCAACCAACCTCCCTCATGATTTGTGAGTACCTGGTGTTCAACGGAGCATAGTTGTTGAACGATGATACACGCCTATCTCGTGGATGCGGGCGAGCGTTTACAAAGTCTTCTCTAAAGGCATGCTTCTCAGGCCTCACTCTCTCCGTGGCTGCTGAGTGGGTGCTGAAGGCTTCATTCTTGTTGCGGTTGCTTCCAGATGCATCTCTATGCCCATGTACTTGGAAGCTTTCCTTCGAAACTCCTCGAAGGTTGTTGGGGGGCTCTTTGCCAAAGATAGGGCAAAGGCTGAACCAAGCTGAAGAGCTTCCACTACAATATGAAGTTGTATGGCCTCCGTGAGGTTGGGGACCAAAGCTGCCTCCTTATAAAACCTTTTCAAGAACTCCTTAAGAGTTTCAGTTTCTCCCTGCCTTATCTGGGCCAGGGTGTGAGAAGTTCTTGGGATATCCCTAGAGATGACAAAATGGCTTTCAAATGCAGCGGCCATTTCCTCCCAAGAATCTATAGATCCTGAGGGTAAGCTTTTAAACCAGCTGAGAGCCTCCTCCGTTAGTGTTCTTGGGAACATTCTACACATAACATCTTCATCCGCTCCCAAATACATAGCTTTATACACATAAGCATCCAAATGCTTAATGGGATCAGTTTCTCCATTGTACTTCCCTATCGATAGTGGCTGAGTTGTTTGCAAATGTTTCGAGATGGCAATGCTCATCAGCCTTCTTGAGAAAGGGACACTGAGTTTGTACGTCCCTGAAGTCACCACCGCCTGCTCCCTTCTCCTGGTACTGACTCTATCACCAGAGTCTTGAGTCTGCTCTCTCTCTTCATACGTGGGGATCTTCGAATATTGGAGGGCTGTAGACCTGCCCCTCGTTGATGCGTGGTGAGTTTCTTCTGCATGGGACGTTACCCTGTCCCTAGCTTCTCCTCTCTCCCGCTTCAACTCCATCAGCTCCTCCCTGAGTTACCTGATAACCTCATCGCGAGGGTCAGGCGTTTGCACTTGCACCATCCTCCGGGTTTGAGTTACAGGGGACTCGAAGACAAGTCTCCTTCCAGTCTGTTGATGGGTCACATCTTCCACGTGACCATCAACGAAATCTCTCCCATCACCTTCCATCGCGACAACCAAACTTCTGCGAAAATGGGAATAACTCTAACGAGTCCCACTGGGCGTGCCAATGAACTGGTCTGAATCGGGGTCTAGGATCGGGTGTGGGACCAGCCACAAGAATATAGGTGTTTTTAGAGTTTGCACATCGGAACAGTGAGTATCCGGTGTATTAATTCGGTCTCTCAGTGGGAGAAGCCGATCTTGTTGTCCTGGAGATCCTTCACACCAGCGTTTCACGTTGCAGGGGGGCGAAAGGTGGTGCCACCTGCAAAGATTCTCCGACGCTCAAGTTAGAAGAGTGTAAGAACTCAGTGAATGCTCAAGCGATGTAATAGTAAAGTGTAAGTTAGAACAACATAACCTTGCATGTGTTTTGACATGAGCTATTTATAGTTGTACGTGAGAAAATGAGTCGTTGGATACAAGTGGGTCCCCTAGCTCTGATAGCGTGTACATTATGTCAATCAGGGTGGCTCAACACTCAGAATGTGTCAGGAGGGTAGGTCAATTATCAGAGTACGATCCTATAGGAAGAAGAGAGGATAATCACCTTTTCCGCATAATCTGCTGACACATCCACTTGCTTTCTGAGGCCATTGACGTGACATATTTTGCTACATACAGTATCTTCGCTGATAAGTTATTAGGGGCTCTTATCTCGCTGTGACCGAGAAACCAACAGTTATATAAATGTTCTGTGAAAATGAACAGTGATCCGTTATAGAGAAAATAAGTGGGGCGGTCGTGAGATGAGAACGGAAGGCCAGACATCGGATATCCGGTGTGGTGATGTTGAACCAGGACACCGGTTTTCCTTGTATGAGGTCACTCTGACGCCACAAGATCGGGGCCAGTATCCAGACCGGATCATAATCCAAACGAAATATCAAAACATACCAAAGTAAATGTCAATCTAAATGTGAAAATAGTCATAAAAATACAGAAATAAATGTGAAATGGTCATCAGTCATCTGCCTCCTACATCCGGTCCTCCTCATCCTCAGTATCTGCCTCATCAGTCTGAGCTCCTGATGGTCCTTTTACCTTAGGGTATGTTGGTTGGTCACCTAGCCAAGCTACGTGAGCTGTAAAATTAACCGGTGTCATGAATGGTGCATCCTCTCCGTGGATCTTGTACTGATAAAAAGAATCATGCAAGTGTACATAAGCACGATGGGAGGCAGCCATCATCTGTATTATATGCCGATGCTCTATGCTCATCCTAGAAAATCCCTGGGTCATCTCATTAGTAGGTGCTGGTCGCTTAGGTCTTCTCCTCCTCTGTCTAGGCTGAGCCTCCTGATCAACAGGTGGAAGCTCACACTGCTGCTCAAAATATAATCTGTTCACTACCACCTTGGGAACTCTCCCAGATAAACTAGTGAACTCAGTTGAAGGGACCTGCACTCCCTGCCTCCTTAGCATGGCAGAAATAATAAGAGGGAAAGGAACTCGAGGATGCACTTTATACCCAAGTGCATACTGATGGATCTGCTCCGAAATAAGGGTCATAATGTCAATGGTGTGATGCTAAAGTATGGACAAGAGAAGAAAACAACCCTCAACTAGTAGACTGGTGAGGTGGGTAACAGGGGTAAGGTTGTAGAGTATAAGATACATCCATACATTAGCAATAAGAGTCAACTAGGTCTTAAGGAGGTTGGATGGAGGTCTATTAACCTTGCTAAGGTTAAAATAGATACCATCCTTGCTTAAAAAATGAGCAACCTCCTCCAAATCAAAACCTAGAGGGCTATTAGGAAGTCCAACCTTCCTCCTGTGTGTCATCCAAAAGCAGCTAACATCCTCAGGAGTAGGCTCCCAAGGATTACCCAAGAGGGTACTGATGGTGTCCCTGTCATAGGCAATGTGTCTACCTCTGACCAAACTACTCCTCTGCTATCCAATGTTTGACGAGTCCTGCCTAGTCCTGTAGGCATTGGCGTAGAACTCCAAAACCAAAATAGGGTCTCCCTCAGTAGGTAAGGAAAACAACCTTCCCCTCCTCCTTCTTTGGATCTCATCCTGAAGCTTTGGGTAGTCTCCTGCTCCCAGATCAAGCACTTTCTCCCACATCAGCTTTTGCCCTTTAATTTGGTAGAACCTAGCCCACTTCGCATCTGTCCTAAACCTAGTGGGATCATGAGGCCTAAGCTGCTCCTTCTCATGAAAATTAGGGTCCTTAGAAGAAGTAGTGGTGTCAGTGGTCCTTCTTCTTTTAGGAATGATGGAAGGAATGGACTTCTTTGGAGACATCTGTAAAAATTGAAAATAATATACTATTTAAATAAAACAAACACATATATACAAATGATCCTAAAATATTAAAATACTTAAATAAAATTTGAAGCACACAAAATATATATACATCACACAGTAATTTAATTCACATTTTCAACATGTATTTAGGAAACACAAAATTCAAAATCATACATCACATAAATTCATATTTTTAGTTTTTAATAAAAATTAACATAACTAAATTAATTCACACAACACATGCATATTTTTGAGTTTTTTAAACAAAATTATTTCACATAACACATGCAAGAAAATATCACAAACATTAAAACAAAATATTTTTAAGGAAATTCATACAACTATATTAAAAACAAGCAACACACAGTAAACATTTATACAAATAATTTTTAATTTTTTCAATAATTAAAAACAAAATAGAAAATATATTTTACAAATTAAAACATATAAAACAAAAAAATTAAAAGAGGCAAAAACAGGGTTCTGACGCGTAGTGTCAGCCCTGTCTTCCCACGCTACGCGTCAGGTTGACGCTACGCATGGGGTCACAGTTCCTGAAACTGAAAATGGGGGTTGTGTAGCAGCAACCCCTCTATCACACATTCATTCGAAAAATAAACAGCAATCAATTCCTAATGATTTTCTAATCTTAATCCTAACCACATACAGTTCTAAGATTGAAAACGCAGGATTAAAGAGAAAGGGGAAGAAAATCTTACTTGGGATTCATGATGAATGAAGAGAGAATATGGAAGTTTGGATTTTTAGGATTTGAGAAATTGGGTTTGAAGAATGGAGGCATAAAGAGAGTGAAAATTAGGTTTAAACTTATTGATTGGGCCTCCACTTTGTGAATGGGTTCAGTTTTTAAAAACTGAACACAAGTCCTGACGCTACGCGTGGCTGGGACGCTACGTATCAGGTTAAACATTTTGATCCCACGCTACACGTGGGAATCAGTTTTTCATTTTCTTCAATTTTTAATTTAAAAACTTATTTTCATGCAATTTCAACCCCTTTTTATTTTCAAAAATTCAATCTTAACCCAAAATTGAATAAAATCATTTGTTATAAAATTAAAGAAAACATAAATAAGAAAAATTAATAGGTTGCCTCCAATTGAGTACTTAGTTTAATGTCTCTAGGTTGACATCCTGCATATCACAATTCAGTCAGATAACAGATGGTGGTGAGTCTATTGATTTCACCACCCAGATAAGGTTTCAATCTTTGCCCATTAACCATCCAACTTCCAAAAGAAGTTGGATCTTCAATCTCCACTACTCCATATGGTTTAACTTCCTTGATTAAAAATGGGTCTGACCACTTAGATTTCAATTTACCAGGAAACAATTTTAATCTTGAATTAAACAGTAAAACTTGCTGACCTGGTGTAAAGTGTCTCTTCTTTAAATTCTTGTCATGGTAAGCTTTTACCTTACTTTTGTAGCATCTGGAAGACTCAAAAGCATTGTTCCTCATTTCTTCTAACTCAAGTAACTGTAACTGCCTTTTGTCAGCTACTGTATTCTAATCAAAGTTAAGGAATTTTAATGCCCAGTATGCCTTATGTTCTATCTCTACTGGAAGATGACAAGCTTTTCCATAGACCATCTGAAAAGGGGAAAGGCTAATGGGGGGTTTTAAATGCAGTTCTGTATACCGAGAGTGCATCATCAAGTTTTTGTGACCAATCCTTTATGGAAGAAGACACAGTCTTTTCCAAAATTCTTTTCACTTCATGATTCGAAATCTCAGCCTGTCCATTGGTTTGTGGATGATATGTTGTGGCCACCTTTGTCCTCACTCCATAATGTTGTAACATTTTTTGAAGAACTTTGTTACAAAAATATGAACCTCCATCACTTATCAAAGTTCTTAGTGTTCCAAATCTGCAAAAAATATTTTTCTTTAAGAAATTCACTACAGTTTTGGTGTCAGCATTAGGTGAAGCAATTACTTCTACCCATTTTGAAACATAATCAACTTCCTAAAGGATATATTGATTGAATTGAGAATAAGGGAAGGGTTCCATGAAATCAATTCCCCAACAATCAAATACTTCTACCTCTTGAATGTTTGTGAGAGACATTTCTTGCCTCATGTTAACATTACCTGCTCTTTGGTAGTTATCACAAGCTTACATAAATAGTGAGACTCTTTAAAAATGGAGGGCTAATACAGACCTGATTGAAGAATTTTGCAGCGGTCCTCTCACCATTAAAATGACCTCCATAAGGTGATTTGTGGCAATGCCACAACGCATCTTTCATTTCCCAATTAAGTACACATCGACGTAACAAATTATCCACACCAATTTTGAATAAATTAGGGTTATCCCAAACAAAATATTTATCATCTGTGAAAAAAAAGTTCTTTGTTGCCAAGTTAAATCATTTGGAAGAATTCCTGCTGCTTTAAAATTGGCCATATCAACAAACCATGGCCGCTTGGTTATTTCAAAAAGTTTTTCATCTGTGAATTCTTCCAAAATTTCTTTTTCTTTAACAGTGACCTTATCATTCATCAATCTAGAAAGACGATCAATGACCACATTTTCACTACCCTTCTTATCTTTGATTTCAAGATCATATTCCTAAAGAAGCAAAATCCATTGGATTAACCGAGGTTTTGAGTCAGTTTTGGTCAAAAGATATTTGATGTCTGTATGATCAATAAAAACAATTATTTTCGAGCCTATCAAATATGATCTAAATTTTTCTAGGGCATGCACTGTGGCTAGTAACCTTTTTTCAGTAGTTGTATATTTTATTTGATTTTCATTCAACACTTTACTGACATAGCGTATAACCCTAAAAACATTTTCATACCTTTGACCTAACACAACTCCAACAGTATAATCACTTGCATCGCACATAAGTTCAGAGGGTAAGTTCAAGTTAGGAGCAACAATCACAAGGGCAAAAACCAATTTTTCTTTTAAGGAATTAAAAGCTTTAAGACATGCTTCATCAAATTTGAACTCAACATCTTTGTTTAGAAGGTTTGTCAAAGGTTTAGCAATTCTTGAAAAGTCTTGAACAAACCTTCTATAGAATCTAGCATGTCCTAAGAAACTTCTAATACCTTTCACATTTATAGGGGTGGAAGTTTAGAGATCACCTCAACTTTTGCTTGGTCAACCTCAATACCTTTTACAGAAATTTTATGACCAAGTACAATACATTCTTTAACCATGAAGTGACACTTCTACTAATTCAGCACCAAATTTGTTTCAATACACCGCTTCAGTACGGTGTCTAGGTTGGATAGACATGAATCAAATGAATTCCCAAAAACTAAGAACTCACCCATGAATACTTCAATGTTCTTTTCAATTAGATCTGTAAAAATAGCAAACATGCATCTTTGAAAAGTAGCAGGTGCATTACACAATCCAAATGACATCTTTCTATAAGCAAAAATACCAAAAGGACATGTAAAAGTAGTCTTTTCCTGATCAAAAGGGTCAACAGTAATTTGATTATATCTAGAGTATCTATCAAGAAAACAATAGTAAGCTTGTCTAGATAGTCTTTCAAGCATTTGATCCATAAAAGGGAGTGCAAATGATCTTTTCTTGTTACTTGATTAAGTTTTCTATAATCAATACACATTCTCTAACTTATGACAGTTCTTGTTGGGATTAATTCATTTTTATCATTCACAATTACTGTTATTCCTCCCTTGTTTGGAACAACTTGAACAGGATTTACCCATGCATTATCACAAATAAGATAGATGATACCTGCTTTCAGTAATTTTAGAACTTCCTTCTTTGTTACCTCTTTCATGGTTAGATTAAAACGCCTTTGAGGTTGAGCTACAGTCTTAAAATCATCTTCCAATAAAATCTTATGCATGTAGTATGATGGACTTATACCTTTGAGATCTTCAAGTGTCCATCCAATTGCCTCTTGATTTCTCTTTAGCACTTCTACCAGTTTTTCTTCTTTTGTTTCATTTAAAAAATTACTAATAATAACTGGTTTAAGATTACCTTCCTTACAAAAGATATACTTTAGGTTGGAAGGTAGCACATTCAGTCCAGGCCTTTGGATTTCTTCAACAGGTGCTTCTTGGATTTCTTCATTTTTTCTTGATTCAAGAGAAGTTTCTTTCCCTCATTCAAGTTCTTCTAAACATCTGTCTATCTGCTTCTCCTCTTCCTTATTCAAACATTCAATAGAGTCAATCAATAACTTATTTAGAGGGTCAGAAATAGACATACCTGTAGATACAAAGAGGCAAACTTCATCAAGGACATCCACTTTAAAATAATCTTATTTTGAGTTGGGTTGTTTCATAGCTTTGAAAACGTCAAAATTTACCTCTTCATCGTGCACTCTGACTGTGAGCTTACCATTGTCTACATCAATCAATACTCTAGTAGTCTTCATGAATGGTCTTCCAAGAATCAAGGGGACTTCAGTATCCTCCTCCATGTCTAAAACCACAAAATTAACGGGGAAGTAGAACTTGTCAACCTTCACAAGTACATCTTCCATAATTCCACAGGGTCTTGATTGATCTATCAGCCAATTGCAGAGTCATTTTTGTTCTTTGAGGATCTAGATCACCAATGCGCTTTATCATACTTAGGGGTATTAAATTGATGTTTGCCCCTAAATCTAATAAAGCCTTCCAAATATTTACACCTCTAATTGAGATGGGAATGGTGAAACTTTCGGGGTCTTTCGACTTTTTCGACATGTTGTATTGCAAAATAGCACTGCAATCTGCTTCAAGTTTAACTATCTCTTCATTGTACCTTCTTTTCTTAATGAGTAGTTCTTTCATAAACTTGGCATAAGTTGGCATTTGTTCCAATGCCTTAGAAAATGGAATGTTTATGTGTAACTGCTTTAAAATTTCAAGGAATCTCTTATACTCTTTTTCCTTATCCTTTCTTGATGGTGCATGAGGATAAGGCAGATCCTTAACAAGAGGAGTCTGACCCAAATACTGATTTTTTTTATTTTTTTGTTTTTCTTTTCATCATCTTTTTCTTTTATTTCATTATTCTCTTTTTCTTCACTTTCTTCTTTTTCACTTTCTTTCTCTTTCTTTTCTTCTTCTTCTTTGCCATTTTTTTCTTTCTTCTCTTCTTTTTCACTTTCATTACAATCATTCCTATAACTTTACCACTTCTTGTGAAAATAGCCTCACATTGTTCTCTCGGGTTCTGAGTGTTTGTAGAAAAACCAGAACTTTTCATGTCGGCTACTTCCTTTGCTAGCTGTCCCAATTGCATATCCGACGCTTTACATGTGGCTTCATTAGTTTGCATGTATTGCAGCAATTGCTGGATAGATTCCTTTATCCTTGTCAGCCTTGATGCTTGATCAGACTGTGGTTGTTGTTTGAATTGATTGTTAGGAGGTCTATTGAAAGGTCCGATATTTTGTTTCCAACCAAAGTTCTGATTCTGCCATCCCTGTGGGTAATTGTTAGGAAAAAGATTACCAAAATTAAAAAGTAAATTATAAGTATCCTTTGGTGGAGCAGAAAATTGGCTTGCACAGTAACCACATGGTTGTTTACCCATACAATGCATACATTATTTCAATTGAGCAGGGGGTGGTGATGACACTTGAGCAATTTGTAATTTCTCTAGTTGTTTGCTCATTGCTTCTATTTGTTATGTCAGCAATTTTTACTGAGCTAAAACTGCATCATTTACCCCCAATTCAAGCATACCTGGCTTCCTTGTTATGTTACCTCTTTCATGTTTCGCTTGTCGGTCACTTGTGGACATGGATTCCATTATGGCAATTGCCTCTTCAACAGTTTTGTTCATTGATGAACCACCTGCACATTCATCTAACATCATCTTGAATTGAGGCAATAAACCATCATAAACAATTCTTACCTTTCCAGCATCATCCAAGTTATGGTTTGGACATTTTCTAAGAAGCGCTCTGAATCATTCCCATGCTTCACCAAGTGATTCATCATGATTTTGTGAAAATGAATGAATGGCTGTCATGGCTTCAAAATATTTAGAGGGAGAATAAAATCTTTCTAAAAAAATTTTCTCAACATCGGACCAGTTTGGAAAACTACCGGGTGGACAAGATTTAAACCATTCTTTTGCTTGCCCAATCAAAGAAAAAGAAATAATCTCATGTAAACAAATTCTTCTTGATTGGGTTCAAAACCAATTATGCTGCATAATTTATAAAAAATAGTTAAGTGTTCATACGGTTCTTCATGATTTAGGCTAGCAAATTGATTGTTTTGAATTATATTTAATGTGGCGGGTTTAATTTCCACCGTAGCGACAGGTCCTTGGAACATCCCCGATACACAGGGTGGTCCATTGATAGCAGCAAACTGTCCCAATGTTCTTCTTTGTTTAGTCATATTAGAATTTTTCAGAATTTTGAAAAGAAGATGAAGTTAAAGAAGAAGTAGTTTGTTTTTTAGATTGTATAGCTTTGAGTCTTTTTACAAACTTTTCAATTTCAGGATCAAAGAACAGTCTCCCTGTAGAAGATTGAGTTTACATAAACAAACTATGCAGAAAAAAGTTATTGTAACAATAATAATTAAAGAAAAAGTAAATAAATGAATGTATAAGTAAAAAGTAAAATTGAAAATTTACCTAAGGTAAAAAGTAAGAAAAAATTTACTATGGTAATTAAAAATTTACTGTTTTACTGAATCAATTCAATCTCCGGTGACGGCACCAGAAAACTTGTTAATCCCAGAAAATGTATTGGGCTTCTTTATTGGCAAGCGCACCAATTTATCATTGCAGTTTTTGAAAAAGATATCGTTCCCATAAGGATTGAATATTTTCAGTGTGAAATAGTAATTCTTATTTACTATGGTAGATGTATCAAAACTTATTAACAAAAGAATGATGTATACACAGTTTATACAATATTCACAGATTTAGAGATTGATTTATACATTGGGTGAAAGATTGTGAATTCTAAATTTACTAGAAATAATTTTGAGTAGTACTTCAGGGTAAATCCAATACTTTGAGATTGAAAACACAGATTAACAAACTATGTTGGAATTAGGATGCTCACACTAAAACATAATAAAATAATCATAAACATGCATATTTAATCATAAGTTCATGTCATTGCAGCTTAAAATCATTATAATCGATCCCTCATGATATAAATTCTAAATCGTTACCGTAAAGTCTGATCCCTCAGATGCTTTTAGTCAAAACTTATTTTAATTCCTAGCCTTAACACAACAATAATTACCAACTATCGTTAAAAGAAGTTTTAATATGCATAAAAATCATTCTCCCGTTTGAAGTTCATACTAATAAAAGATTGAAATACTAACATGTATTTGAATCATAAACATGCAGAGATCATAATTACAACATCATTTTCATAGATAGGTTCACCAATTTCAACATAAACAAATTAGTTACACATGATAAAAAGAGAAACGCAACTTATAGTTGATGACATCACAAGCACTTGATCATACTTCACAATACGGAAAGAGCACAATACAACACAATAATCTCAAGTATATGGAAACTACACTAGAATACTAACTCAGAAAAGACACTCTGAATTCAAATGAATGAAGAGAAGAATGAAGAAAGGGATGCTAAAAATGGGTGGAGAATGGCCCTATTCAGAGGGTTGAGCAGAGGTCCTGACGCTACATATGAGGCTGGCGCTACGCGTCAGGTCTCTGACTCAGCCTCCATTAATTTGCATAATTCAGGCCATGATTAGTAATTTTTAATTGCTAACAATCTGCAGACATGTTCCCCATTTGTCCTCCATTGCGTTTTGGTAGTTGCTGGAAGTGGATTGGCCATTATTTGGCCACTTGGCTGAGTGCAAAGCCACCTGGAAGTGGAGTCCACGTGGCTTCTGACGCTACGCGTGGGTCTGCCTCGTAGTGTCAACACCAAAACCTTGTATAAATTTTTACTTCAATTCTTCCTCTTTTCACTGCAAAAATACAGAAAATGGGTCATAGTAGCTGAGTTTTAATAATTTCCATTTATTTCTAATAAAACCAAAATTTATTAACATTTAAACTAATTTTTATTGTTTTTAACACACTTTTTATTAAGAAAATAATAGTAAATTTATGGACTAACAAAGTCCTAAAATCCTGAGTAAGGGAGTAATAACAATTTCTTACATTAAGTCCTAAAATCCCGAGTGAGAGAGTAACGAGGATACTCGCTCACCACAGAGCCGCCCACAAACCGGGCCCGCCATGTAGGGTGCCTCGTCACTAAACTATGGACAACTTCGCGATTCTAATAAATCACCAGGGAACAACATAATTTACCCGTACATTTGGTCGCCCTCCCACTGAGCTCGCCTAGTGGAACCCCTAACATTCCACTTAGACAACGTATGATATGTCATGGATGTAAATGTCAATCAGTGCATTTCTCAAACTATGCATCCTAAGAACCACTCCACATTCAACATCCATAACAATCGTCATCACCATAATCATAGAATTTTATTCATATCAATTGTTAGTGGAAATCATGATTCATCAATCTCTTCTACACACATATCATAGATGTCATACATCATGTACATTCAAATCACAATTATGGCATTTAAGCAAACAATCACAATCCATAAATCATTCCACATATGGGCTTTATTTCACATATTCATAATTCCACCCTAATCTTTCTAAATCCATTCAATTTATACATGATATTCAATCTTTCATTCAAACAACATAAGGATCACACCCATACAAAATATACATAAATCAATAATGGATGAGGTTATGCATTTAGAGAATGTTACTCCTTCTTACCTTAGGAGAAGTAGTAGTCGACGCGATTTGAAGGTCCTGCTTCATCGATTGGGTCGTTTCCTACATTACATAACATGCCATATACAATTACTTTCTATCTCAAATACCAAGATTTAAATACTTTTAGTTTAACTATATAGTGTTCATGCCACTTACACTCTAATACCACTTTTATTTTATTATTCCACCATAACCACCATGGTCTAGGTGCTCATATTTATTATTATGCATTTTGGACTTAAAATCATCAAAGAGATCACACATGCATGACCATTTCCCATGATCCTTCTCACTTTTTATCATTTATATCACCTAATCACCATGGGTAAACCTCTATCTACTTACATTTCTCATTTTCCCTAATTCTAGAGGCTAAGGTTTCATCAAAACCTAATAATCATCATCAATGACTATCATTTTCCACACCATGCATACCCATTTTCATGTACCACCATGCACATTCAATACCACACTAAAATCTCACACCTCACCTTAGGGCTTGTGTAGAATGGCTTCTAAACCATACCCCTTTCATGCAATACACCTAAAATCCATAAGCTAGGGCTTACAGCTTATAAAAATAGAGGAAAGAGCTTACCTCAAGAAAAGAAAGAGAACCCCTTAGGAGATTGAGAGTGGATGACGAAAATGAGATAGAGAAAGAAATGAGAGCTTCACACCTCAACCTTCTACTTGCTTGAAGTGGAAAACAAAAATGGGGATGAGAAATGAGACACACCCACTTTGAGTTTTTGAGAGAAAAAGGATAGGAAGAAGAAAAGGAGGAAGAAGAAGAAGAGGAAGAAGAAATAAGAGTGTTTTGAGAGAGAGAGTGGATATCAAATTTAGAGAGATGTAAGGATTTTGTTTTATTTGTTTTATATTTTGGCCCTTCATTAAATTTTCCCGTTTTACAACAAATAGGATCCCTATTTGGGCCCAATACTCTATCCAAAAATTATTTTGAATATATATTCAGATTCCTGATATCATCCTCTATCACTCTGACTAATAGTGTCTCAATCGGAGATACTTAGTCCGACAACCATATTTTAATCAGGCTTTATTTCAGCTTTAAAAGCTATAATAAATTATTGATAATCATGAAAATTGTCAATTTAATTATTTTAATATCCCAAGGAATTAATTAACTGAAAATCATTATTCTCTATTTATTCTTCTCAATTTTATATTTTATCAATTTTCCAAAAGTTACATCACCCAGAAAGTGTTATTGTCTAATTTATTGTATTACTAGTTGGAAAATTCACATATCAAAAAAAGTATTGAAGTTCATAGTGTAACATCCTAAATTAAGTTAATGAGAAAATTAAGTTTAATGGTTAATTAATGGAAAGATTGGATGAAGTTACCTTTATGCCCTTAAAATATAATTGCACTTTGCTTCCTTTCCTTTTGTTTCACGTGTGCACATTGGGAGAAAAAGAGAAATAAAACTCATTTTCACTCCCTGCATTTCACGTTGTAAGGGAATAAGAAATTGAAACTAAAATTTATCTTTCTCTCTTGCAAATTCATGCATGCAGCTAGTGTGGTGTCATCTTTTTCTCTGCAATTCTTCAAGAGTGAAGTAAATTCATTGTACCATTCCTTCCTTCCCTCTCTTGGAAGCCATGGAAGCTTGAAGGGAAAGCTTCGATTTCACAAAATTAAGGTAAAATGGTTGAACCGCATTTCGATTGTTAGTTGTTCTTTGTACCCATTTCTCAACTCCTTCGATTTCTTGAATTTAGAAGTAATATTAGAGCTTTGTTGGATGTTGGCAGCGTGGGTGTTGTTAGGTTTTAACATTTTTCAATTTTAAGTGAATAAGTCGATACCCATCACTTATACAATTTTATTCCACGTGTTTTAAGGCTTGGTAGTACTTGTTTCCGTGAAATTAGGTGCTTTTGAAGTGTAATCAGAACCCAGAAAACTTGGGCACCTTCCAGATTATAGTCTTGTGATCGTCGGAGTAATCCAGAAACCATTTCGGAGGCATTTCAAGTAACGGGCAGTGTTGGGGTTCATTCAGGATTGAAACTCGAAGTCGATGACTTAGTTCGGTAAGCCATTAATTGTTAAAATAATTATTGGTGGGTCGTTTTAGCTTTAGAATATGATTTTAATAACACATGAGTTATTAAAAATTAAATATAGATGTTTTAGGAATTTTTGAGGCTTAGATTGGTGATCAGATAACGTTTGGTTAGCGTTGTGGACTTCTGGGATTTATTATTCCAGGTAAAGAGAACTATTACATTTTAAATGCATAGTTTATGGACGAGTTAGTGGTATATTATTATGTTATGAATTATGTGTTTGTGGAACATGATTATTAAATTGTTTAAAGTGTGAATTATTAGTGAAATATCCCATTTTATGTAATATATAAGAGGTACCATATATTGTGATAATTTTCATCCATGATGTTGATATTAAAATGGCATGCGATGCAATTAATTGATTAGATTAATGATTATATGTTACATAAGATGTATGATTTGAGTGGATTAATATCTATATGCATGAGATGCAGCAGAATAATTAAATTGGTGTATTATGATGTATGAGATGCGATTATACATTGATGATAATAAGATTTTGCATGGGATGCAATTAATGAATGGTTTAATATCATTTTATAGGATGAGATGCTTGTATTGATGATTTAAAACATGAAATAAGATTTCTGTATATGTGGTTTCGAGGATTCCACAAAAGACCTTGAGTGGGACTCAAGGCAGCCTATTGAGTGGGACTTAGGGCTAACCCGTAACACTCCCGTTGTTGTTGAGAGTGATTGCGTTACATGAAAGGGCAAATGGTTGGGTACCAGTAAAACGGCTGGATCAGCTGAGAGCTAATGTGTTGCAACACTATATTTGATTATGTGCATTGGATCCATGTGATTGCATTTATATATATGTATATGCATTGATAAATGTTGTTGAGAATAACGTGACTTTTAATAGCCATGTGGTGTTATGATATTGAGAATATCTTGTGAATGATGAATTATGTTGAATGATGATAAATGTATTGATTGATTTGATATTATATGTATATTGGAGAATTGGATAGGTTGATTCGATTAAATAACTATCATTTAACATGTATCGTGCTCACCATTGTGGCTATATTTTCAGTGAAATTAGGCTGTGTATATGTTGTAGATATGATTTTAGTGGTAGCCTTGGCCGGCTCTTGTAAATGTTCATTTTGATACATGTGTATATAACTGTGTAATGGATCTAGGTAGCTGACGGCTTCAACTGGAAGCATAGATTTATTTTGGCTATGTATATGATGATCCGAAGATGATATAGATATTGATGATGATGTTGGTTGTGGTGACCATGGATAGTCCCACCATATATACATATGTGATGCTTGATATGCCCGAGAATTGCCTTTGAGAGATTGATGAATAATATGAATGTGATGGGCAAGAATTGTTGATATGTGTAGTTAAGTTAGAATGTGTATATTCATACTTGCTGGAATGATGAATGAATGACAATGAGTGGTTTTCAAGTGAGTTTATGCATAATTAAGCTAGTGACGAGGCCATGTTGCGTTTTGTGAAGTATGGGTGTCATGGGATGGTTCCTTTAGTGTATATGTGTGCATGATGATGAAAGGTGGTTTTTGGATCCGATGGGGTTTTGGACCCTCGGAAGAGATCGATCGGTTCCCTACACCATTTATGAGTGATGCATATAGGCTTTACCTAAGTTAAAGGTTATTTTATAGGTATTACACTATTTTTACCAAAACACATCTTTCTGCATAAGTTGAGCATACGTCAAAATTTTGGCGAATGGACGGCGCCAACAGTTTTGAAATGGGGAAAACATGTGACCTATGAAGTTTCGTGGCAATCGGACCTAAAATGGGCCATTTGGGTAAGTTAGAAGTTGGCCAAAAGGCCTAAAATCCATGACAACAGGATTGTTGCTACTGTCATGCTCACGCTATGCGTGGGGCCGACACCTAGTATTAGGTGTGGATTTTTAGGCCCCTTATTTCTATTTTTCTTTTCCATTTGATGAAGGCTTGTGTAAGGCATTAGAGATGTTATTTGGGCATTGTTTTGGGCTCACTTTGGCATTAGGTGGAATAATCCATTAAATGGTTGGTAAATTGTTGGCAAAAAATTTTAAATAGTATAAAAAAATTATGCTGAATTTATTTATGTAAATTTTAAATAGTATAAAATTTTTTTTGCATTTTTATTATTGTATTAAGGATTAGGATGTTTTAAATAGTATAAAAAATTATGCTAAATTTATTTATGTAAATTTTAGGATCTAAAATACTTATTAAATGATTTTTTACTTTTAAATTTTCTTTCCAATTGATAATAATATATGTATTTTAAATTTAAATAACTTAGTTTTAATTTTTGATTTGTTTTTATAATGTTATTTTTGCTTTCGTAAATTAAATTATTTAAAAATTCAAATAATCCAATTTATCAACATTCTCCAAGTAGAATCTTTTTTTGCCATGATTTATCAAAAATGTTATACAATTAACTTGATTATTGCAAAAACAAGACCACAACCAGTGTGGTAACTTTTTTATCATTTATTTTCAATTGAAAATAAAATATACTTAATATTTTAAAACAATATTTTTAGAAATTTTTATTAACTTTATATTCTTTTAAAATTCTAAAAGAACATTATCAATGCTTTATGTATCCAACATCTTGCAAAAATAAAACTTAAATATGAGGATAAAGTGTGGTGATATTTTTAAATTTGAATACTTTTAATTTTAGAATTTGAAATATTAATTAAATGATCACATTTAATTCTACCAAATATCTTTTTTATTTTTTCATGGTCAATTTTTTAAAATTTAAGAAACTTATTTAAAATTTCTAAACGCATCCAAACATAATTCTTAGAAAGTTAACACAAACCCGCATAAGTTAAGTGTGATGCTTTTATACACAACTTGTCTTTTTATGTCATTAAAATTAACCATGTGTTATGTATTTTTAAGGTGATAATAGCTAGCTTTTGAAACTAAGATCAGTGGTCGTTATGCCCCTTTTATTACAAAAAAACAAAAACTTAGATGAGAAGTGAATCATTATCCCATAGCTTTCTTTTAACTAATTTTAAATTTTCCATTTCAATTAAAAAGATAACACATCTTCACTCTCTGTTTTTTTCTATCTTTACTTTACTCTTTATCTAACACCATCGATCTTTTTAAATTATATAATAATTACATTGATTTCTATTTATATTGTATAATTCTAAATCTGTTGAATACATAGATTTAAATGTTTCTGTTTTTATTTTTGAGATATATAAAATAAATATAAAAAATTATTTTTAGTTTATGATAAATGAAAATTTATTATTACAATTCAAATCTTAATTTTGAATAAAAATATAATATAAATAAATAAATATTACACCTAATATTTAATTTTTAAAGGATGGGATAAATTAAAGAGTTTAAAACTATCATATGCGTGTATGTGTGTATATGTGGTAGTGTGCATCTCCGCGTGACTTTTGGTAACTTTTTCAAATGGAGAAAACCTCCGTTGGCTAGTGGGAGGTTTTTGATCCTGCGGGTCAACAGTTTTGATTGTCTCAAATGGTGTGAAAAATTAATATCAACCTTTAAATTTTTCACTTCAACTCAACTCCGTTTTTCCAACTGCAAACCAAACACCCCCGTATATGTGTTTATGTTATACCATTATTATATAAATTGGATAAGTTAATAACTAATTATTACTAATCCTTCTTATTTAGATGGAAGGAAAAAGGAGATCTTTATTTATTTGGAATGAAAAACACTGAAAAAATTCCACCATATAGCGACGGACATACGCAGGTATATAAGCAATAAATTGCTATTGGCGTTTTCGTACGCCTCCAAAAGATAAATTTTTCTGGCATCCTAAAACTTTTAGCGAGCTTTAACTCCAACAATAATATACTCATTTTTTCCAACGAAAGAACTACTCACTATAATTCACTTAACGGTTGATCTTTATTTTCGAATTAATATTTACTAAAATATTCTATGTTTTGATCGCAATATATGGCTTTTAACCATGTTTATTTTTCTTCCCGTTTTAAGTATATTTTAACAACTTTAAATTGCCACGATGTTAAAAATGTTAATAAAAAAAATTAACGGAAAAAGCCAATGCACAAATTAGTTACATACATAAAAAACAAATTGCAAATATTTAAATATAAATACTAATTTGTAAATAAAATTAAGATTAGGACCAAATGATTAATGTAATTCTTACTCATTTGGGAAAAAAATAACATCCTAAAAGTAGAGTGGTGGCATTTTTAAAAATATTGACACATTATTTAGTTCGGTTTCAATTACAACCGATGTTATAACCGACAATCCTCTCATTTTCCCCTCTATTCCTCCGTCTGTTTTGGTTTATCATGGAGCCCCAAATTCAAATTCTTCCCTAACTCCTCGTGAAGTTTTTTCGTTGTCACCATTTTTTCTTTTCTCCTTTTCTCAGAATAGGTTCCGGCAACCATTATCGACGGTCCGGCGAGCATAGCCCTCGCTCAAACATGCGAGAGCAGGACAGGTACCTTACGATGCTATCCCCTCCAATGCTGGTAACTACACTATAACCACTTCACTACCATAACCAAATAATGAAATCGCATTTCTATTTCTTTCTACTATAAATATAAACTACACATTTCTTGCTTTCGATTATGCTTTTTCAGACTTGTGATTGTAATTGGTGGAGTTCGATCTGTTTTTTTCATTCTCTTTCATATATATTTTGTTTTGCAGGCATTGCATTTTCGATGATTATTACTTAAGAGTCTCTAAAAGTTGACTTGTACGAGGAACTAGGGTTTGTGCAGCGTACAGCCACTGGCAATTCCAAAAATTATCAGATATGGTGAAAAATGCTATGTCCTTCATTACAACTCCATTTTGATTTCCAATTTTGTCAACTTCTTTTTCAAAACCTAATTCATCTTTAGGATTTGTAATGGCCATTAGATAAACTTCTCGATAAATAACTAATAAGATAAGAAAATGAAATGAATTATGGTAAAATGAATCAAACTTCTCAATACGCTAAGCTCCTAAGTTTAAATTCTCCATAGGCACCTGAAATATAACTAGAAGCTTATAAGGACATTTAACAGTGATTTTAGATAAACTTTTCAACAGATACTTATAAGATAAGAAAATGAAATGAAGCAAACTTCTTGATAAGCTAAGCTCCCTTGTTTAATTTACCCATAAGCACCTTCAGTGTAATTTTAAGCTTATAATGTTATTGTGGCAACGTGTAAGTTAGGAATCAAATGCTTCTTTGATCTCGTTAGATAGATTCTAGTCCAAACTGGGCCTAATTTCATGCCTCTTCGTGCATGGTCTGCCCCCACTTAATTTCCAGAGGTGAACATTTCATTTTAGTGAATTTAGCCATGGAGTGGGAATTTCTTAGCTGTGGTGTACGTGTGACCAGTTCTTTAAAAGGTTATTTGTTCACAATGACTTGACATTCCCGTTGCATATAAAAGCATAATTTTTATCGTGGTTCTTCTTTGCATCATATTTAGTACTTGGTAGTTGTTTCTTTTATAAACCATATGATGCTAACCAGAATTGAACTGCTTAGTTAGTTAACTTATTTTGTACACATATTGTGTTGATCTTGATGCCAGATGTTTGTTGGCATCATAGAAAATTGTATGTTTTCACCAACTCCAACTTTTGTGCTTCTACCAAGTACCAACCGTAGGTTGACTAATATTTCTGTTGTCCATTTTCCTTAATAACATCTATGGTGTGGTTTTCCTTTTTGATCAAATGGTTCTCCATTTCCCCCTTTTTAATATTAGTAGTATTATTGATGATGAAAATGGCTTTAATCCCTGTTCATCTTGTAAGTTGATTTGTCTAGTTCATATAAAACATTTACCAGCTTTATGTTGTATCCCCCCCCCCCCCCCCCCCCCAACACACACAATAAATAAGTACGTTGTGTTGGAAAATTCCCAATGGACCTTATGGATTTTCAGATAAAACTCAATAGCCATTACGTTAGATTATCGAATAAGATGAGTATAATAGGATTACCTGGATCCATTGATCTTGACTAAAGGTAGCAGCGGAATGATTTGTTGGTTTTATGGTCTTCCTCAGCCAAATCACTGGATTCCTCAATAGGACTTGATATTTCTCTTTTATAGAGCAGAGAAAATTAGGTTTATGATTTGACATCTTGGGGACCATGACCACTGGTTGATTATATACCTATTATTCCCATTAAACCCTAACGGGTCAAATCCTGGTTTTCACTCATATAAGCCCATATTATTATTGTTGATAGTCTAACAGGCTTACCAATATCAGATCACCTTAATTGAGCCCAATTTAAATAGCCAATATAAATTCTATAAATAATATATCAGCCCATATTAATTATTAGAATTAAAATTTCTAATAATCTCCCACTTGGGCTTTATATTCATTTAAGTATATATATTTACAAAATTCCTTAGGCGCGCAACTGTATGCTATTTACTTTTAAACTATCCTTAAACAATCTGGTCCATCTTATAATACAACAGGGAAATATTACAGATTTCATCGTAATTGGATTTGATTAAACCACAGTGATCACCACAATTGTATATACTCAATGACATAGATCAAATATAGATAAGTGGCATGGAAATTACATGCAATGTGATCTTAGGCATGTCTATTTCCAACTAGTCCAAACTTTATTCTTTATAGAGATCATCACAACATAAGTTTTGTATAAAATAAGCTAAATCAAAATAATAAACATCAACTGAAACATATAGAATAAATGAGACTCCCACTTAAATTAAGATTCTGTAAGAAATTACACCCATATGAGCAATGTGCTCATGAAAAACTTTAGGCACCAAGCCCTTAGTAAGTGGATCAGCTAGCATAAATTTAGTCCCTATGTGTTCTATAGAAATTTGTTTATTCTGAACTCTTTCCTTTACAACCAAAAACTTAATATCAATGAATTTTAACTTGGTTGTACTGTTGTTGTTGTTAGAATAAATAACTGCTGAGTTATTATCACAATAGATCTTCAATGGTCTTTCAATGTCATCAACCACACGCAAATTAGTGATAAAATTTCACAGCCATATACCATGGTTGGATGCCTCAAAACAAGCAATAAATTCTACAGCCATGGTTGAAAAAGCTATAATAGTCTGTTTAACAGACTTCCAAGAGATAGCTCCTCCGGCGAACATGAAAATATATCCTGATGTGGAGCGTTTTCTGTCTTGACATCTAGTAAAATTAGAGTCAGAGTACCCAATGATCTCCAAATTGTCTGACTTCTGAAAAGTGAGCATATTTCCTTTTGTTCTCTTCAAGTAGCGCATTACACGCTTTACTGCCTTCCAATGCTGCATCCCAGGATTACTCCAGTATCTGCCTAAAACTCCTACTACAAATGCAATATCGGGACGAGTACAAACTTGAGCGTACATAAGACTTCCCACAGCTGAAGCATAGGGAATATTTTGCATCTCATTCATTTCAAGATCATTATTAGGACACTGTTTGAGGCTAAATTTGTCTTCCTTAGCTATCGGGGTATCTCCTAGTTTACAATCTTTCATGTCGAATCTATCTAAAACTTTATCGATATAGCTCTCTTGTGATAATCTTAAGATACCAAGAGAACGATCTCTTAGTATTTCAATATCTAATACAAAAGAGGCTTCACCAAGATCTTTCATTTCAAAATTCTTTGTTAGAAAGTTCTTGGTTTCGTGCAATAAGTCTATATTGCTGCTAGCAAGCAGTATATCATCGATATATAACACCAAGAATATATATTTACTCCCACTAAATTTATGATAAACACAATCATCAACTACATTCACCTTAAAACCATATGAGGTAATAGTTTGATGAAATTTATGATACCATTGACGGGAAGCTTGTTTGAGACCATAGATGGATTTCTTTAATTTGCATACCATAGACTTTGAGTCACCAATTATAAAATTTTATGGTTGCAACATGTAAATTGTTTCTTCTACGTCACCATTTAGGAACGCGGTTTTAACATCCATCTGATGGAGCTTTAGGTCATAATGAGCTACAAGTGCCATGATTGTCCTAAAAGAATCCTTCGAAGACACTAGAGAGAAGGTTTCTTTGTAGTCGATACCTTCTTTTTGAGTAAATCCTTTAGCAACTAAACGGGTCTTATATCTCTCAACATTACCCTTAGAATCCCTCTTGGTTTTAAATATCCATTTGCAACCAATGGGTTTCACACCTTTAGGTAATTCAATAAGATCCCAAACATTATTGTCTTGCATAGACTTTATCTCATCCTTCATAGCATCAATCCACTTTTGAGAGTTAGAACTTTGCATAGCTTGACAAAAATTGAGTGGATCATTTTCTATTAAGCCAATGTCATCCTCATGTTCTTGAATAAACACAATATAATCATCTGGAATTGTACTTCTTCTTTCTCTAGTAGATCTCCTCAATGGCACTTCTTGAGGTTGTTGAGCTTGCTCTATAGGTTCTTGAGGGAGAACCTCGTTGTTGTCTTGTGCTAGGATAATGTTAGGAATAACTTCGTTATTGTCCTCTATTACAGGAGTAGATACTAGAATAGTAATAGGCATGAGAACTTGGTCTTGGTTAAAAACCAGTTCTTCATCAAAGACAACATTCCTTATGTTCTCTTCCTTCCCAAACTCAACATCCTCAAGGAATCTCATATTCCCTGTCTTAAAAATTGATTTAGTAGTAGGATTGTAAAATTTATAGCCCCAAGAACGTTCAGGATAACCAACAAAATAACAGCTAACAGTCCTTGATTCCAGCTTGCTTTCATGCGGTCTATAAGGACGTGCCTCAGCTTGACAACCCCAAATGTGTAAATGTTTTAAACTTGGCTTTTTACCAGTCCATAGCTCATAAGGAGTTTTGTTAACTGCTTTACTTGGCACCCTGTTTAAGATGTACACTACAGTCTTAAGCGCTTCTCCCTATAATGACTCTGGCAAAGAAGAATGACTGATCATACTTCTCACCATATCCTTAAGAGCCCTATTTCTACCTTCTGCAACACCATTCATGCTTGGTTTCCCAGGCATAGTATACTGAGGAACGATGCCACATTCCCGTAGGAAAAGCGCAAAAGGCCCTGGACGTTGTTCACCTGATGCATCATATCTACCGTAATATTCACCTCCACGGTCAGATTTGATAGCCTTAATTTTCTTTCCAAGTTGAAGTTCAACCTCAGCTTTGAAAGTTTTGAAAACATCTAGGGATTGAGACTTCTCATGAATTAAAAATAGGTATCCGTACCTTGAATAGTCATCTATGAACGTAATAAAATATTGTTGTCCATTCCATGATACCGTAGGGAATGGTCCACAAATATCTGTGTGAATTAATTCTAAAACGTCCTTAGCCCTTTCAGCACCTAATTTTTTAGAGTTTGTTTGTTTGCCCTTAATGCATTCAACGCATGCCTCAAACTTTGATAAGTCTAAGGGTCTAAGAATCTGATCTGACACAAGCCTCTGAATTCTCTGTTTAGAGATATGGCCTAAACGCTTATGCCATAAAGTGGTTGAGTTCTCATTTAATTTACGTTTTGTTCCTCATGAACTAATTTGTAGTATTTTATTACGAGAGGCAATAACATCAAGCATATATAGATTATCAATCAAATAACCAGAACCAACAATATTTGAATTTTGATAAAGACTAAATTTATTATTTCCAAATGAACATGAAAAACCAAATCTGTCCAAATTAGAAATAGAAATTAAATTCTGCCTAAAAGATGGTACGACAAAAGTCTCAAATAAATCCAAATGAAATCCAGTTTTTAAATGTAATCTAAAAGTTCCAATAGACTCCACCGTAACTTTGTTGTTATCCCCCACATAGATAAATCTTTTGTTATCACTTGGCGGTCGACTCCAAAGGCAACTTTGCATGGATACGCTAATGTGAGTAGTAGCACCAGAATCTACCCACCAAGTATCATGAGGTACAAAAGCTAAATTAACTTCAGAACAAACAAAAGAGAGAAAATTACCTCTCTTTACACGCTAGGAGGCGTACTTGGAACACTCTTTCTTCATGTGTCCAGACTTCTTACAAAAGAAGCAATTAAGTGTTTTTTCATTCTTTATAACTTTCTTTTGTTGAGAAGTCCCTCCTACAGCATCCTTATTGTTCTTTCTCTTTCTATTTTGAGAATTTAAGGCCAAATGAGCACTTTCAATTTTATCTCTTTGTTGCCTTTCCTCTTCTTGCACACAGTGAGAAATGAGCTCATTCAATGTCCATTTATCCTTTTGAGTATTATAACTCACCTTGAACTGTCCAAAGTGTGCAGGAAGAGGAATCAAAACTAAGTGCACGAGCAAGTCATCAAACTGCTCTAACTTTAGTACTTTCAGTTTTGATGCAAGATTAGACATTTCCATAATGTACTCCTTTATGTTTCCTGTTCCTTTGTATCTCATAGAGATCATCTTGGCAAGCAAACTGCTTGCATCAACTTTCTCATTACTGGTGACATATTTTCAACAGCATCAAGGAAACCTTTGGCACTCTCGGTCTCAGAAATAGAGCCTCGAAAAACTTTTGGAACGGATCGCTTCATGATCATTAGACACATTCGGTTTGAGCGTTTCCACTTTTCAACCTTATCCTCTTCCGGATTTTCCAGAGTCGAGTGGGTTTCGCAACCCGAAGTGCCAGATCAAGATCCATGCAGCCAAGAATTATCTCAACTGCTTCCTTCCAGACCTTGAAGTTTGTTCCATTAAGTAGAGGGATACAATTAATTTGAGCAGAAAAGTTAACAGTACTTGCAACAGCAACTGAAAAAATATAAATGTATATATAATTAAAATAAATAATAAATAAATAAAATATATAGATAATACTCATGATAGACCCATTACAAGACACAGAGTACAACACTAATTTTTTAGTCTTTGGACCAACAAATCAATTTGTAAGTGGTACCTTTAATGCAACTAGCCTTTCTTTGGACCGACTATTATTCACATGATTTTAACTTTATTATTATCACATATTTATCATCACAGGCACGTTATTATTTGGCCAGATTGTATCTTTCTTTGGGATGAGTACAAAATGCATAAACAATCTCATGCAATCAACTTTTGTAATTTTAATTAAATTAATTTTTATAACAGGGATTGCTTTGGCAATAAATATTATATCAATTAATCTAATTAAAAAAATTACTAGTGTTGCCCTTTCTCACATTGGGTGGTTGTTCTAAATTACTAAAAGGCCACTAGAGTTCAGACTCCACCCATGATGTTGATCACAATGATAGGAAGCCTACCAGGTATGGGCATCATGAGAAAGTCACACTCTAGCTGAGGCTCTCACGATGTCAGATGGAGACGAATGTCCCAAATGACACCGCTACACAACCTCCCCAAACTTAAGGTTTATTCAGACCCCTGGGTGTAGGGTCCCACTCAAAGTATGTGAAGGAACACAAATTAGTATTTAATTAGGGTCTTTTATCTACGTGAATTTTTTTTATTCAAATAAAATAACAACTAGATTAAAAAAATTACCATATATATATATATATATATATATATATATTTCACAACGGTATGTCCGAAAAAAAATTGCATCTTTATATTAAAATTCAAAATCATAACAGCATTTATAACAAAGTCACAGACGGTGCATTTAACTTTAATTTAATATATTTAATTAAAAACCGCACCATAACAACCTAATCCAAAATTTTCAATGCACGACAACAATATAATATGATTATATTATAAAAAAATGGCAGACACACCAACAATATATATTATTATATATTAAGGATAATAAGTTACTTAAAAAAATGGCCGCGCATCAATATATAATATTATTATATATTCATATGAATTTACGAAAGTCTGTTACCGTGTTTTTCTTTCTTTTTTTGATTTTTCTTGTTTAATACATATTATTAAGAAAAAAACTACATTCACTTAAATCTATTTGTTTTCGTGAATTTGCTCGCCAAGTAATCAAGTAAAGACATGCAACTATAATATGTTGAAAATACATAATGGTGAGAAACATTTGGTATTGACGCAAAAGTCATATTCCCAATTCGCATACAAAAATTTACTGGATCCATATATTAACACGTTATAATATATATACTGATTTATATATTATAATAATATATTGCTGAAACCATATAATATATAATGAATGTGAATCACAATCGCATTGTAACGCCCCGAAACGTTGATTAAAATTTTCGAGTAAATTTTTCGCTTTTTCAAAAGATCATTTTAAAATTCATCAATTTAATTCAGAGTTTATGTAATAGTTGATAACAGCGGAAAAATTATCATACATGCTAGTCGTGAATAATTAAATTCAAGAAAATACTTAAATAGCGGAAACGATTTAGAACATAATAGTACATGACATATTATATTTATTACAACCCATAAAATCAAAGTTTAGGTAATAATTCAAATAGACATCCATCATGGCATCACTCTGCATTCTGCGTATCATTCACTGTAAAAATTAATGTAAGAGTGAGACAGAATATAGAATAAATATAAAATAGATAAAATTGTACAAACACAATCAACAACTCATAATGATATGATGAATATGCCAAACAAGTCCATTTAATAATTCTTCAATTAGTTAAATGATGTCATGTTGGATCCATTTGGTTTGGTGGGAATACTGCAGTAAAAGTCTCATAGAGACACAAATAGGGCTTTAGCATATACCATGAATCCCTATACTTCATGGCGCTTAAGTACCGAAGTACACAATATCATAAGTAGGACTTTTGCATAAACCATGAATCCCTACACTCCATGGCACACAACAAAATAGGGCTTAACTCATCATAGAGTAACCCCCCACCAGGGTAGGCAATCATGGAACCCTTAAATTCCATGGTGCGTCCGAATGCTTATGATGCATGAATGCCTTTAATTCTTCTAACATACCATGATATCCACATTTCCAAAACCTCTTGGATAATACAAGTCCTCAAGGGACACAATACACATAATAATTCACAAAATCATGGATTTACTGTTTCAACCACATATGTCAATAACCACAAGGCATTCATGTACATATATATTAATTATGTCATTCATAATTATTCACCATCACAATATACAAACTGTGTGATACTCAACAGCATTTATAATAATTCATAATCACTCAAGAATTAAATAAATAATCTTTATCCATAGAGAAAATTTCATTTTCTTTCAAAATAGCCTTTTTAAGTGACTTTCAGCATCCCCAACAGCAACATACATTAGCAAAACAGTCATAACATGGGCAAATCAACTCCTTTTTAGATGATTCCACTTTCTATAGCTCAATAATACAATTATCTACAACTTTCATGAAGAACATAGTCTCAGATTCCAATCAAAAATACCACTTATTCATAAAATACCATACTGCCTCAAGATAAGTTTTCCAAAATGTACACAGATTAGTATTTAGAACGTATTTGGAGTTACAAACGTGATTTTGACATGAAACCAATTCTAAATTATTCTTAACACACATATCTACAATTTCCATGAAGACACCAACCCTTAATTCTCACCACAAACTTCCCAGTTTTTAAAAACAAGATTCGGATTTCAAAATTTCAGAATTTCAGAATTTCAGCTTGCACATACTTCAGTAATTTGAGCATAACTTGAGCTACAAAAATTATTTTGATGTGAAACCACTTTCTAAAAATCCAAAACTTAATTATCTACAACTTTCATGAAGACATCCAAGGCTGATTATGCATGTATATTTCCCAGGATATCAAAATATGCACTAAACATGAAGCAAATCTTTCACTCGGACATACAGTAGTACTTTGGCTATAACTTTTGCTACACATACTCAAATCAATCGGTTCACATCTCAAAATTCACATAACAAAAATATTTACAACTTTCATGAAGACACTGATCACTAATTCTTACCACAAAATTCCCAGTTTTAAAAATAAGATACAGATTTCAAGTTCACAGATTTACAGCTTGTACATACTTCAGTATTATGAGCATAACTTGAGCTACAAAAATTATTTTAATGTGAAACCACTTTTTAAAGATCCACAACATATATATCTACAAATTTCATGAAGACATTCAAGGCTGATTACGCATGTATAATTCCCAGCATATCAAAATATACACAAAACATGGAACAAATCTTTCACTCGAACATGAAATAGTAATTTGGCTATAACTTTTGCTATACATACTCAAATTAATTGAATCAGGTCTCATAATTTAGATAACAAAAAGATCTACAATTTTCATGAAGAAGTCAAAGGCAAATTCATACGTTTTCAGTTTCAAAATTAAGCCACAAGATGCGAAATTAAGACTGGAATCCTAGAACAGCATGCAACTCTACCCATTTCATAGTTATTCACCACCCTCTCCCCTCTTACTTGTTTTGCTGACTGAAAAATGGCCTCCTTGTTGTCCTTGCACTTGTTCGAAGAAGAGTAAAAGAGAGGAAGAAGATTTACTGGCTTTTTCTCAGGAGTTCTGGTCAGAGGCAAGGTTAATAATGCAAGACAAGTGGGGAACATCATCCTTGTGAGTGGAGGTTTAGTGCTGTTAGTGCTTTGATAGTGGAGATAATGGAGGATTAATAATAGGAAAGTGGTTTATAATGGTCCACTTCTGGCCGTCCACCCACTAGAAGGAGTAATAATGGTGTTGGTTGCATTAAAAATGGCATAAGAGACAAGAAAGGAGTCAAAAGTCACTTCTGGCACTGAAAACCGACTGGAATTCCACTTGGTTAGCCTATAAACCGATTGGAATTCCTCCAGTCGTGTGAAGAAGAAAGGAAACCGAGTCCTCTCGCTCAAGCGGACTCGGACTCGCTTGAGCGAGTTGTGCTGTCCTCACTTGGGCGTGAGTGGGGAAAAGAGTGTCAGGGCCGAGCGTGCTTGAGCGCAGGATGCTCGCTTGAGCGAAGGCTGATTGAAAAGAGGAGTTATGCATCAGGGTCCATCTCGCTCAAGCGAAATCCGACTCGCTTGAGCGAGTCATGCATATTCGCTCGGAATTCATCTGAATCCGACTCAATTACTTGGTTTCTCACTCGGTAGAATCTGTCCAGACCGAGTTATCTCCTACTCATACTTTCACTCGGTAACCGAGTCTTCATTCACTCATATCAACTCGGTAAACCTCCCAGAACCGACTCCCATCTAATTGGACACTCATTCGGAATCTGGGGCTCCATTCACTCGGAATACTTCTCATACCACTCGGTGTATTTAACTTCAACACAATCGTGAATGTATTTCACATTCATTACTCGGCATAGACTTACATTTCTCACTCGGAAAATACACTTTCTTTCCCTTGGAAGTTTACTCAGTTCCATACTTTTACTCAGGAAAGTCACACGTAAGATCCACTCGGTAATAAGGGTTTTCTTACTCAGAACCCATAGACTTCACTCGGTTTATCACTAATCAAATACTACTCGGTATACCCATTTTATTCACTCAGGGAAGCCATTATGCTAAGTCCAACTCGGACTTGTTCTAACCCAATCCACTCGGATTATCATCATATACTTAGAAATTTTCCAATTTAATCCATTACAACAAATCTTCCCTCAGATTTCCACTCGGGAATATCCAAATCCATTCCTACTCACATCATTTTCACTCGGTATCTTATTCTCAAAATTGACCTCCTTTCTCTCTTATTCACACGGACTTATTCCAGCGTGCTTTTTGGTCAACCATACACTAAGTGTCTCCAGTCGGGACCATATCACTTGGAGATGCACACTCAGAAATCTTCCATTCATCAGAGTTGCACTAATTCTTCTCGGAATCCCTTTGAACCTCCATCACTCGGAACAAACTCAATGGCTATAGTCTCACTCGAAACCGTTCCAACAACACTCCACTCGGAAATGGTTTTTTTTTTCAGGATTTCTCCACTCGGAATATATAAGTCTTTCCTCTCGGAAGTGAAGCTTTTGGGCAAATTTTATTCATAGATAGAAATGCCTAGCAATGTATGACTCAGAATTGAGTCATTGGAAAATATTTGACTCGGAATTGAGTCTTTCTGACATGTTTGACTCAGCAGTGAGTCTCTGAGACAATATCTCACTCGGAATAAGTCCTCCTGACCATGTTCCACTCGGAAAACACCATTTGCACTCGGTATTTCCATTTTCCACTCAAAATTCCTCTTGGTCACTCGGAATTTGCAGTTTTCACTCGAAACAGCCTCTCTTTCTCACTCGGACAGTTCTTTCTAAGGTATTTTCACTCGGAATTTGGGCCTCATTAATAAGGATCTATATAAGTTATAGAATTATACCCAAAAATGAGACTTTTGGAGCATTAAAAGCCATCATAGAGTGTTTTATTCATTAATTAACACTTACAGACCTTCCATGCTTCATAAATTACATAATAGAGCTACTATTAAAAGCAGGATGTTACACGCATCACGATACCAAAAAATAAAAGTCAAGAGGATATTACCGATGAATATATTATTGGAAAACCCAAAATTAATTATATAAAATTCAAATTGTTCCTAAAATCAACCTTATAATCCAATAGTCTAACAGTAAGGGGCTCTGATACCACTTGCTGGAAAATTTTCAATGGACCTTATGGATTTCCAGATAAAAATCAATAGCCATTATGTTAGATTATCGAATAAGATGAGTATAATAGGATTACCTGGATCCATTGATCTTGACTAAAGGTAGCAGCGGAATAATTTGTTGGTTTTATAGTCTTCCTCAGCCAAATCACCAGATTCCTCAATAGGACTTGATATTTCTCTTTTATGGGGTAGAGAAAATTAGGTTTATGATTTGACATCTTGGGGACCATGACCACTGGTTGATTATATACCTATTAGGGTTCCATTAAACCCTAACGGGCCAAATCTTGGTTTCCACTCATATAAGCCTATATTATTGAACTGGTCAGGGCCAGGGTCTATGATCCGGTGTAAGACCAGCCACAAAAGTATTTATATTTTAGTGTTTATACACCGGTACAGTGGGTATCCGGTATTGTAATATGGCCTCTCAATGGGAAAAACCAGTCTCGTTGTCCTGGAGATCCTTCACACCAGAGTTTCGTGTTGGAGTGGGCGAAAGGTGGTGTCACCTGCGAAGATTCTCCGACGCTCAAGTTAGAAGAGTGTGTAAGAACTCAATGAATACTCAAGCAATGTAATAGTAAGATGTGGGATAGAACAACGTAACCTTGCATGAGTATTTGAATGTGCTATTTATAGTTGGACGTGGAAAATAAATCGTTGGATGCAGGTGGGCCCATAGGTTCTGATACCGTGTATAGAGTGTCAATCACATTGGCTCAGTATTCAGAGAGTGACAGTGGGTAGGTCAATTATTAGTGTACGATTCTGACACAGGGATGGAGGATAATCACCTTTTCCGTACGTCACACCTGCGATCGTACCTACTCCTTTCTGGAAGTGATATTGACACATTCCGCTGTGCAGAGTATCCACACTTGATAAGTTATAACCCCTCTTATCTCATTATGACACTGAGGCAAACGGTTATACGTGATGGGGAAGTGAGGACGGATAACCGATGAGGTGAGAACGGATGAAGTATCCAACGAGAGCGGATATCCGGTGTGAAGGTACTATCCTATGATACCGGTTGCCTCTCTGGAACAGTCATGCTGACGTCACAACTTGAGGGGCCGGTATCCAGACCGGATCATTTGTCCCCTAGCTTATATGAGGGACTGTTAAGTTGCTCATATAAGCTACACAGTCTTTAAGAAGTCTAGATACCGGTAAGGTACTTTTAGGATGCTTATTTAGAACTCTTGTCAACTGTGATCTGGTGTTCGGCCAGTGTATCCGTTCTACAGATTACGTATCTGCCCTCTTGAAGCCCTTACAACGTATTCAGACAAAGATTTGCAGCAAGGGTAATCCCAAGAGTTTTTGGAAGTCGTGACTCTTGGTATTCGAATAGTTGTTGGGGTGCATTTAATGTGTCTAAAATGATTGGACAATTAATGCCCTTTTAAAACATGAGCCATCATTGCCCCAAAATAACCATCGGTTGGGCTTATTGGGCCTGGACTTTGGCTTCCGCGGGCCCGTTTCGGTTGAAACTTTTCATGAAGTGTCACCCTTTCGCGCCTTGGACCATGAAATGACGGAGTCGTTCAAATAAAAAAAGTTGCGTTTTGAGGCATACGACATGACTTTTGGCTGATCACTGTGCCCTTTCGTTACCTATAAAAGGGTAACTTAGCATGTTTCGGAACTTACTTTCGCCTTCAAGCTTAGTGAACCTCTGCTGAAATTTTGAAGATTCTGTTACTGTTCTTTCCTTTCGTGAAGTTCTTCCTTCCATTATCCCTTCTTTAGGTAACCTCTTTATCTCTTACCTTTATATTATTTTTGGTTGCTTCAACTTCAACCATGCACCCTAGGCCAAGCAACGCTGGTACCTCGAACAGGGGAAATTTGAGTTCACGTGCCCCCTCTAGCCACCGTGGTGGGATGATTCCTGTGAATCTTCCTGTCGCTAGGCCTCGTTGCTCGGAGAGGGTTGAAACTTCTTCCTCATGAGCGCCAGTGGTTAGGCGCCGCACTGAGGGTTCCTTTGACTCGAGGGCTACCAGCCGCTCTAACAGCGGGTCAAATGCTGAAGGCTACCTCTCTGACGAGGTTGCCTTTTATCACAGTACAGAGGCGTTTCAACACACATCAAACGTGATGGAGATTCCTGGGTCTAGCAAGACATTCATCCTGAGGACTACAGAAGGGTGTGTCAACGTTGTGGCACACCGGCTAAACTGGGAAAGGTTGAATGAGGAAAAATCGTATTGCTGGGTCGAAGATGAATTCTTGGACATTCCTTCGCATCACGCAAGAGAGGACGGAAATCCTGTTAAGCTTCGATGCAAAGTCTACTCCCAAAAGAAGTACAAGGACGGTTTTCTCATCCTTGCATCCTGGCCTATGGAGCGAGTCTGCCACCGAGTCCCAGATGAGAAGTTGGTTTACATGTACGACTTCGTCTTCCAGAACTTAGGGGTCCATTTTCCTATGATGGAATTTCAAATGGCCGTCCTCTGTTTCCTCGACTGTGCCCCTACACAACTGCACCCAAATGCCTGGGGCCTGGTGCGTGCTCTAGAAATCCTTGGGGAGCATTTTAACTTCACAACCACTGTGGTGAAACTTTTTTACTACTGCCAAGTGGTCCGCCGTGCCAACAAGAAGGGCGGCTTTGGGTTCATAACGCTCCATCGTGACTCAAGAATAGTAAATTTCAAATCCTACACTGAATCCGCGAAGATCAATGGGCGCTCTTTCAAGCATTACTATACGCGGATTCGAGTGCAAGCAAATAAGCCGGTCTTCTGGCTCAACAAGGAGGGATTCACAAAATTCCCCACCAGCTGGACGCACGAGCATTTCCTATTGCTGATCTGTGCTTACTATACTGAAGAGGGCGAACTTTCCCCTCACTCTGTAGAGGTGTTGAGTGCCATGTAGTTGGCCTCAAAGGCCCTCAAGGGGTTCTCTTGCAGGCTTCTCCTGGGGAGTACCGATGTCCGAGATACCTACCTCCGTAATAACCGTTCTTTAACTGTGTTGTGTTCTGCATTTATTCAATATTTACTACTTTTCCTTCAATATTTTAACTCAATTTTCTTTGTCTTACAGAGTAAATCGAAAAGGTTTCCCCTGAAATGCTGTCTTTAAAGTCCATGCTGGCAGATGGCGATTCCTCTTCTGAGGAAAATGAGATCCAGGCCAAGAGGAACTCCTTCAAGGCTGCAACTCCCACTATCCCCCTTACATCCGCTGTGGGGGACGACGTCCCTCTCCTTAAAGAGAAGGAGCATGAGGAGCAACCTCAGGGTGAAGGGGAAGATCAAGAGGAGCCTGCACCTGAGAAGAAGAAGAAGAAAAAGAGAATCCTGATCAAAGCCGCAGACAAGGAGAAGTCTTCTACTGGTGACTCTCCAAGGAAATGCCAAAAAACTCTAGAAGAGTCTGGCATGAAGAAAGACAAGGGGAAGAAACCCGTTCTCTCTTCCTCTGCCCCTCCTTCACACACTGGCTCAGAGACGGGGTCGGAGAGTTTACCTCTCCCTGCTAGCTCTCCTCCAAAGGAATCTTTCCTCTCTCCCTACCTTTGGTTCCAGGGGTCCATGCCTCCCACACTTCCTAAGCAAGGTACTGCCTCCGCCCTTCTCTCGAGGCTGCAGAAGTTCAAGGCGCATGCAAGGCCAGCCGTTGGCAACTAGACGAACTTTCCGGTTTCCTAGACTCCCTCGGCGACAAGGCGGATTATATGGAGCAAGTTGAAAAACTTGAGGCCGACATCGCCGTAAAGGAGGCCTGGGCGGCCAAGCAAGCTGAAACTGCCAGGGGGGTTAAATCGGAGCTGAAAAATCCTAAGGAGCTGCTGGAAAAGAAGACCAGAGAAATAAGCCAGCTCCACTTTACCAACAAATCATTGGAGCAGCAGGTGTCTGAACTTCAGCAACAAAATAAGTCCATTCCCCTCCTGGAGGAAGAACTCCAACTCGAGAAGAAGAAGACCGCTAAACTGAGTGAAGATCTCTCAACAGTGGAGGCCAGTCACAACAAAAGCTTAGGAGAGTGGGAGGCCCTCAAGAAGGAGTTGTAGGCTCAGATTGAAGAGCTGAAGAAGGGGAATGCGGCCACTGGGCCGTTGGAGGAAGAGATCACCAAACTTCAAAAAAAGCTAGCTGCCTCCAAGGCTAAGGCTGCCAAAGCTTTGGAAATATGCAAGAAAGTGGCCTCCGAGTCCTTCGGCCTAGCTCTTCGTCAGGTCTATTATCGCAATCCTGATGTGAAACTCAACTTGTACTGGCTGGATCCGTTCTACGAGTTCCACGGAGGGAAAGTTGTTATGGTGAAGAGTGACGGCTCGCACGTGGATCCTCCGGAGGCAATTTATGAACTGCCCCTTCTTCCGGAGGGCCAGAGAATGGAGCCACAACCCATCACTCCAGGCTCTGAAAATGCTGCTTAGGGAACTGTTCCAAAAGACCAGGAGACCGGAGTTGAAGGAGCCAAGGAGGGAGGAACGGATGTGCCCACAGCGGAGAATCAAGCACCTGCTCCTTAGTTTTTGCACCTTTATTTTATAGCTGTGTACTGGGATCAGCTCCAGTTTCCATAAGCTCATATGTATACAATTTTTCTTCAAGCAAATAAAATCTTCCTTCACCTTGCTTTTATCATTTGTGACAAGTGTATGGTTATCAAATAACTTAGACATACATGCTATGCTTTTACCTTTGAAGTACTTGTTAACCGTTGAATATTGTCCCCAAGCGTTATTGAGTGAACGGTTCTAAGTGAGTGACTCCGAGTAGGCATTTGACTCTGAGTGAGCGATTCCAAGTGAGGTAGGTTCTGGCCTTGTCACCTGGGAAGTTCCATTACCTGGAGTCTCCTTGTGCTATTTGGTAAAGTTATGTGTGTGTTATTCGAGTCTTCTATTTCTTTGGTGCCGAGGGCTCGTGCCCGGGCTTGTCTTAAAAAATACCGAGTAATCCTTTCGGGTGGAAGATTTCCGAGTGAGATTTTATTGAGATCATTCCGGTCAATTCACAGAATATGTGATTGAGATCATCCGTCCTGGGGGTCCTTATGCGCAACGGCCTATGGCTACGAATCACAACATAGAAAGGAAAAGGTGAGAGTGATAGATTCATAAACTGTATTCTCATTAAATTGAGCGTATATTACAAAGGGAGCATAGTTGGGGTCATGCCTCATTAAAACCTTCTTGAGAAAACCCAATGGGAAAAAACTCAAGTGAGGAAAAAGAGTACATGCCGTCTTACCAACTAGCTGTAATAAATACGTAAATTCTGGGTGTTCCACTTGTTGTGGATTGGTGTTCCATCAAGCTCCTCAAGCCGGTATGTCCCCTTTCTAGTTACCTCAGAGACTCTGTAAGGGCCTTCCCATGTTGGCGCCAATTTTCCTTGATGAGCGAACTTATTTCCCACACTCGCCTTGCGAAAAATAAGATATCCCGTATAAAAAGCTCTGTACTGCACACGCTTATTGTACCGGAGGGCTGCCTTTGCCTTTATCGCCTGGTCTCTAACAAAAGCTTCTTCCCTTAACTCATGTAGGACGTCTAGCTCTGATGCCAAATTGGCGTAATTGTCCCTAGCTGAAAAGTATTCTACTCGAGCCGATCTGGTCTGAAGCTCCACCGGAATCATCACTTCGACCCCGTAAGGCAACCGATATGGGGATTCATTAGTGGAAGAGTGTAGCGTAGTACGGTACGCCCACAGGACATGACATAACTGATCAGTCCATCCTCCCTTGGCTTCACCAAGGCACTTCTTTAACCCCTTTAGCACCTCTCTATTAGCTACTTCCGCTTGGGCGTTTGTCTGGGGATGCTCAACAGATGAAAAGATCTGGACTATTTCCAATCCTTCAAGTAAATCTGTGAACTTCCTATCTATGAACTTGGTGCCGTTGTCAGTTACAATCCGCCCTGGAATGCCAAATCAAGCTATGATATTTTCATATACAAAACGTCGCGTCCACGCTGATGTGATATGCACTACCGGTTCTGCCTCAATCCACTTGGTGAAGTAATCAACTCCTACGATCAGATACTTAATGCCTGCAGGAGCATTAGGGAATGGACCAAAAATATCGAGGCCTCATTGATAAAAAGGCCACGGCACAATGGATGAAGAGAGTTCTTGGGCCGGTGTGTGATGAAGATTAGAAAACCTGTGGCAAGCATCACACTTCTTCATAAAATCAATTGAGTCCTGCTTCATTATGGGCCACCAATATCCAGCCCTGAGGATTTTTCTCATCAAGCTTCTTCCTCCGACATGGTGCCCGCATTGCTCCTCGTGTACCTCCTCCATTACTCTTTGTATTTCACTCTCTCTTAAACAGATGAGAAGGCACTGAGAATCCTCTTCTATACAAAACACCACCGACCATAGTGAAATATGGCAACTCTCTTTTTACTCTTCTTCTCTCTTTCTCATCAGTGGGAAGCTGTCCGTCAGCCAGATAATGGATGTATGGGATAACCCAAGAATTCTCGTAGGGGTAACTGACCATTATAGCGTTAAGAGAAGGGAACATAGGAATTCTAGGCGATGTCAGCGTGCTCTGAACCACCGTCGTTGTGCTACCAGGCTATTTTGTACTTGCAAGTCTCGACAAGATGTCCGCTCTGGTGTTCTCCTCTCTTGGCACATGCTTAAACTCCAGCGTCGAATCTCCCCTTCAACTCCTTCACACAATTTAAATACAATTGAAGTTGGGGCTCGCGGACCTGATATTCTCCTTGGATTTATGAAATCATCAACTGTGATTCGCTGCACAATGTCACTTCTGTTGCACCGATATCTATTGCCGCACGGAGGCCGGCCAAACATGCCTCATATTCAGCCTAATTGTTAGAAGTTTTGAAATTGAATCGGAGGGAAGTCGCTCTCCACAACAACACCAGCTCCATAACCTTTATTGTTCGATGACCCATCAACATAAACAGTCCAATGTGCTCGAGGTGTAGCTGGATCCGACCCTGTCATCTCTACAACGAAATCCGCAAGGACTTAGGCTTTAATGGCTCCTTGTGGTTCATAAGAAATTTTGAGCTCCGAAAGTTCGATAGACCACTTGATCATCCTTCCAGCGAGGTCCGGTTTACTAAGCACGGAACGGAGTGGTAGATCTGTTCTTACCAAAACTGGATGTGTGTGAAAATACGGTCTCAACCGCCGTGGAGCCCATATAACCGTAAGGGCGGCCTTTTCTATCTTCTGGTATTTGCCTTTTTCTCCCTGAAATGTCTTGCTAGTAAAGTAGACTAGCCTCTATCCTTCTGGAGTTTCCTTGACCAAAGCTACGCCCAAGGCTTCATTAGAAATCGCCAAGTACAAGATGAGAGTTTCACCAGGGTCTGACTTTACCAAAATTGGTGGACTTGAAAGCACGACCTTGAGCTGCTGGAATGTCTGCTCTTGCTCCTCTCCCCATTCAAACTTCTTGTGCTTCTTCAATGCCTTGTACAAAGGAAAGGACCTATGCGCTATTTTGGGCATGAACCGAGCCAGAGCGGCCACGTTTCCATTCAACGACTGTACCTTCCTCAAGCTCTTGGGGCTTTGTATATCCAGTATCGCCTGGCACTTACCAGGATTGGCCTCAATGCCGCGCTGGGTCAACATGAAACCCAAAAACTTCCCAGCTGGGACTGCAAAGGTGCACTTTAATGGGTTTAACCTCATGTTGTATTGTCACAACTAAGTGAACACTTGGCATAAATCTTCAACGTGATCACCTCCAGTGGGAGTCTTAGCGATAATATCATCAATATATACCGCCACCAACTTGGTGTGCATGCCTTCGAACACCTTATTGATCATGCGCTGGTAAGTAGCGCCAGCGTTCTTCAATCTAAATGGCATGATAGTGTAGCAAAAGACACCGCAGTCATTGACAAAAGCCGTCTTTTCTTGATCCTCCTCCCATATTAGAATTTGATTATACCCCGAATAAGCATCCATGAAACTGAGGTACTGATAACCAGACGAATCATCAACCATACGATCGATATTTTGAAGTGGATACGGGTCTTTCGAGCAACATCGATTAAGATCTACATAATCTGTGCACATACTCCACTTGTCGTTGGCCTTCTGCACCATAACTATGTTGGAGAGCCAAGACGAATAATGGATCTCTCTAATGAAACCAGCCTTCAACAATTCTTCAGTTTGCTCACACGCTGCTTTCTGTTTCTCCGGCCCCAATCTCCTCTTCTTCTGGGCAACCGGTCTTGTCTCTGGATATACAACCAACTTGTGACAGCAGAAATCAGGGTCCATCCCAGGCATGTCCGCAGCAGTCCATGCGAAAAGGTCTTTAAACTCTTGTAGGAGAGCCACCAGGCGCTGCTCCATGATCGACTCTAGCTTATCATTAATGTGCGTGACCTTTTCTGGGGAATTCCTTAAGACGATGTCCCTGGAACCACCATCCGGTGTAGGCTTTGAGGGATTGAGAGGGTTAATCTTCAATTCCGCTCTGGGGTCCAGATCAATCAAACTGACAGACCCAACTGCTGTCCCTCCATCGTTCAATTTCCTCTTCTTGTTGAATGCTTCCAACTTAACCATATTGAGGCTCAGGTTGTAACAATACCTGGCCATCTCTTGATTGCCGCGGAGGGAAGATACACAGTTGTCCTTGTCAATGAACTTGATAAGGAGGTGTGGAGTAGACACGATTGCTTCCATCGCGTTCAGGGTAGGACGGCCTATGATCCCATTGTAGAAGGACTCAACATCAATCACCAGGATTCTAGACTTCACCGTTCTCGCTCCAGGTTTGCCCTCAAAAGAAATGAGGGTATCAAGATACCCTTTGGTGGGTTGCTTCGCTCCATTAAACGCTGTGAGCTCTTGCGTATATGGTTACAAATCTTTATCATTAAAACTCATTCTTTTGAAACAATTATAAAAAATTACATCGCAAGAACTTCCCTAATCGACGAGAATTCTCTTGACATCCTTATTGGCTATGACAGCGATGATAACCACTGCATCGTCACCTCCTGGGATCGTTGGGCCAAAATTGTTGTTTGTAAATGATACCACCGGCGCTGCCACACCGTCCGTAAAAGGGTGGTTATCTCTGGGCTTCCCCTGAACCGACAGGATCATTCGGTGGTGATTCTTTCTAGCTATAATTGATGCTCCTCCTCCAGCAAATCCTCCCGCTATCATCTCTATCACCTCACGCCGGCCTTGCCTTTGCTGCTGAGGCATACCGTCCTGTTGAGCTCCTCCAGCGATCACTACTCCCTTCTGTTTCTCTGTGGCTGTAAACCTCCTGACCGGATTACGCCTTTTATCACCTTCATCATCTGGATCTCTCCCTTTCTTATCCGCCCTGTCTGGCTCATCTAAGGACTTCTCCTTGAACAAATACTTTTTCAGTTTTCCCTCTCTAATAGGAGTCTCCGCCGTATTCTTCAACGCCTTACACTCATCTGTGTGATGGCCAACCTGCTCGTGAAAGGCACAGTATTTACATGAGTTCCCAGGTCTTTTCATTGGAGGAGGTTTCTTTATCCCATAGACACTGAGCGTGGGCCAGCCAACTTCCCTCAGGATTTGGGAATGCCTGGAGTTCAACGGGGCGTAGTTACTAAAAGCGAAGACACGTCTGTCTCACTGCTGAGGTCGAGTGTTCATAAAATTATCCCTCGGGGCATGCTTCTCTGGCCTTCCCTTCTCCTTATCTTTCCGTGGTTGATGTGAGGGTGCTGGTGACTTCATTCTAGCTGCAGTAGCTTCCAAGTGCATCTCTATGCCAACATACTTTGAAGCTTTCCTTCAGAACTCCTCGAAGGTTGTTGGAGGACTTTTTGCTAAAGATAGGGCAAAAGCAAACCCAGGTTGCAAGGCTTCAACCACTATATGGAGCTGTATAGCCTCCGTGAGGTTAGGCACCATCGCAGCTTCCTTATAGAATCTCTTCAAAAACTCCTTAAGAGTTTCATTTTCTCCCTGCCTTATCTGGGCCAAGGTATATGAAGTCCTGGGAATATCTCTAGAAATAACAAAATGGCTTTTAAATGCAGGTGCCATCTCTTCCCAGGAATCTATAGATCCTGAGGGTAAGCTCTTGAACCAACTAAGAGCTTCTTCCGTTAGTGTTCTTGGGAACATTCTACATATGACATCCTCATCAGCCCCCAGATACATGGCCTCATACACATAATCATCAAGGTGTTTAGTAGGATCAGTCTCCCCATTATACTTTCCGATTGAAAGTGGCTGGGTTGTTTGCAGGTGCTTGGGGATAACGACACTCATGAGTCTCCTTGAGAAAGGAACACTGAGTCTGTATGCCCCAGAAGTTACCACTGCCTGCTCCTTCCTCCTTGTACTGACTCTATCACCAGAGTCCTGAGTCTGCTCCCTCTCCTCGTAAGTAGAGATCTTCGAATATTGAAGGGTCTTGGATTTTTCTCTCGCGAATGCATGATGAGCATCCTCCGCCTGAGATGTCATTCTGTCCCCTGCTCCTCTCTTCTCCCTTCTCAGCTCCATTAACTCCTCCCTGAGCTGCCTTATAACTTCATCTCGAGGGTCAGGGGTTGCCACAGGTACCATCCTCCTCGTGTTGGTTATAGGAGATTCATAAACGAGTCTCCTTCCAGCTTGCTGATGGGTCACATCCTCCACGTGACCATCAACAAAATTGCGTCCATCTCCTTCTATATTGAACTACCAAACTTCCGCGAAAAGTGGGAATAACTCTACTGGGTCCCACCAGGCGTGCCAATGAACTGGTCAGGACTGGGGTCTATGTTCCGGTGTAGGACCAGCCACAAAAGTATATATATTTTAATGTTTATACACCGGTACAGTGGGTATCCGGTATTGTAATTCGGCCTCTCAGTGGGAGAAACTGGTCTCGTTGTCCTGGAGATCCTTCACACCAGAGTTTCGCGTTGGAGTGGGCGAAAGGTGGTGTTACCTACGAAGATTCTCCAACGCTCAAGTTAGAAGAGTGTGTAAGAACTCAATGAATACTCAAGCAATGCAATAGTAAGATGTGAGGTAGAACAACGTAACCTTGCATGAGTATTTGAATATGCTAATTATAGTTGGACTTAGAAAATGAATCGTTGGATACAGGTGGGCCCATAGGTTCTGATACCGTGTATAGAGTGTCAATCACAGTGGCTCAGTATTCAGAGAGTGACAGTGGGTAGGTCAATTATCAGTGTACGATTCTGACACAGGGATGGAGGATAATCACCTTTTCCGTATGTCACGCCTACGATCGTACCTACTCCTTTCTGCAAGTGATATTGACACATTCTGCTGTGCAGAGTATCCACACTTGATAAGTTATAACCCCTCTTATCTCATTGTGACACTGAGGCAAACGGTTATACGTGACAGGGAAGTGAGGGCGGATAACCGATGAGGTGAGAACGGATGAAGTATCCGACGAGAGCGGATATCCAGTGTGAAGGTACTGCCCTATGATACTGGTTGCCTCTCTGGAACAGTCATGCTGACGTCATAACTTGAGGGGCCGGTATCCAGACCTGATCAATTATTATTGTTGATAGTCTAACGGGCTTACCAATATCAGATCACCTTAATTGAGCCCAATTAAATGGCCAATATAAATTCTATAAATAATATATCAGCCCATATTAATTATTAGAAATTAAAATTTCTAACACTTTGGATTTTATCTTCATGTTAAAGATCTCATCTTGTTATTCTTTAAACAACAGATGGTTCTTTTATTTATTTACTTTTATTCTCTTGGCCGATGCACAACATGATATGTTACTAAGTATCTCTATTTTAAAGTTGGGGATAGGAGCTACGTGTTTAATAAAGGAAAGATACACTTGTGTGTTCATTATGGAAGAAAATATCACTTTGGACTGCTTTCAAAAGTGAGATTTTGGAGTTTGTCTTTTAATTTGTTACAATGCTTAAAATTGAAATTTTGATACCTTGTTCCACAGGTTTTACTAAATTCAAACAGTTGTGGATTCTACAACTTCGATGAAGAAAATGGTCGGAGCTGGTTTTATAAAACTTTTTTCATATTGGTTTAAAAGTTGAGTAAATAGAGTTGAGAAAATTGAGGTTTTATAAACGAAATTGTGTTTGATTTAGAGTTTTAGAAAAGTTAGTTAGAAAGTAGTGATTGTATTTGATTGGTAAAAAGTTTAGTAGAATTAGGTTGGGAAAATGATAATGTGTGATAAAATTACCAAAAAGGTATTAGTTTTAACGTATGTAATTTATGTGTATATTTATATATATAAATATTATATGTATAAATTGAAAGTTATATATACTAAATTTAATTATACATATTAAAAAATGAATTAATATATTAAAACTAATAAATGTATTTTATTTTATTAGTTTTTATATATTTAATGTGTATGTATATGTATCTATATGTATGCTTATATACATTATAATTTTTTTCTACTTTTTTAGCAAATAAAAATTATATACCTTCATTATCTAATTTTTAAGTATTAAAAAATTAATTAATTTAATTACAACCATTAAACATATCTAAATTTTATAATAATTTTCTTAAAAAATTTTACTTATTCACTTTCCATTTAATCTTTAAGATCTATCACAATTATTAAAAGATATATCCAAGAAGAAAAGATAATCGATTTATTATTAACAATGATCTATCATGATTTGTAGGAGTGATGTATGATGAAATTTACCAAAATCTTAGAAGTTTCATTTGAAATAGCAAATCTTGAATTGCATTTTTAAAAATGGATAACTTAATTTGTTCTACTTCACAGAGGAAAGCATAACTTAATTTAACTTAAATTTTGGTGTTAATCAATTACTTAATTTGTTCCTTGCATTGTATGATCAAGAGTAGTGCAATGTCTAAATTCATGTATAATCGCTTAGGATCTTATGTTAATGTTGTTGGGAAATAATAATGGTTTGTCTGGTGTCCGGGGTATGAAGTAGTGCCTCCTAAACCGGTATCAAAAGTACCTTTCACTCTCTTGATTTTACACCGTCTTAGTGGGAGTACAGTATTATAAACTTGAGTTCAGTGGGAACTTCAAGCTCTTCACGCTAAGGTAAAAATTAAGTAAATTCCAATCGCTGTCTGATGGACCACACCGGAGGTGTACCTACAAAATGGACTCCGATGCTTAAATCAATACAGTTATAACAATGAGAAAATGTATTACGGAAAGTCTTAAGGTAGTAGGAAAACTATTATGTTGTATTTATGGCTTAATTAATAAGTTCTATATATAGTCTTTCTCTTAATTGTAAGTGGTGATTTGACCTCTCTGTCAGTAATCAGAGCCTGCAGCTTTTGGCAGGTACAAGTTGCCCACTTGCACTGACTCCCTCAGTAATTAGCTTTTACTGACCGAGGTCATTATCACGCATTCTGTACTGATGGAACTTGATTCTGGTTTTCCTTTATTTTTGTTGGTACTTGTCATTTATTTTTGATATCTCAATGATTTCCAGTATCATCAGTTTCATAGGGCTGGTCTTCACATCGAATCCTTTGCCCTCTAACTTGTTATCGCAACTAAGTTACAGTAATGAGCTAATACTTACCTTAACCTTGCTAGAGTTGCCAGCGTCTGTATTGGCGATCCGTGCCAAGATAGTGATGTTTGAATTTTTTAGAGGTTTTGACTCCCATGGCAAGCTTATCTTTATGGTTTTGGACTAGCTTTATTTCTTCTGAGGTCTCCCTGCGGCTGTATTTATTACGTTTGTTGATCCATAAATCCTGAATTAATATTGACTAATAGTGTGACTCTTAGAGGATTTATTTCTTTTGGCAAGCGCACCAATCTTTAAATTTGTAATATATTTGATCGTTCCAACAGGGATTGTGGTAATTACCGCAATCTTGGACTAATACAAGCTAAACCAACACAAGCAGATGCAATTCATTCTGTTTTTGTTGTTTTATATTTTCTATGTTTTTGTGTTTTTAGAAGCAGTACAAAATGTGAAATGTGATTAATGGAAGATAGGTTAGGATTACTTCAGTTTACAATTTCATCAAGAAACATGCAATTAAGGTTCAATCAAGCTTCAGATGCAAAAGGACAATTCACAGATGGTTAATCCCTAATTCCTTAGGTGAATAACACTAATTCCTAAGCATTAAACCTTAATCCCTTAGGTGCTCAATAATAGAGAAATCTAATGCGAAATTGGGGATTGAACCCTAACTATTCACCTAATTAATAGGCCTGAATTAGTTAGGAAGCCAGAAGTTACCTAAGTCTCAACTATGATTCCTCACTAGTGAGATTCTTCATTTGGATCTAGATTTGTCAATCCAGCAAAGTTGATCCACTTCTCAGCATGTTCTCCTCTTACTTCAGAAGATAATTTCCTCAATGTAGCTTCAAGATTCTATCAGAAGCTTCAGGAATCCCAACCAACCCTAGGGGTTTAGAAACCCATGGAAATGGATTCTGACGAAGGAATATGATGAGACATGGATGAGAGAATTTAGAGAGAGAAAGGAATTAGAGAGAGATTGGAAATGAGAAAAGGAATCGTGTTATTATTGCTTCTGTCCTCCACACTTCTCTACAGAGTATGTACAAGTATATATAGACAACTAACTAACTAGCTTAATTAATTACAAAGAAAGCTTAATTAATAATTAAACTAACTAAACTAATTACATAATTACAAATAAATAATTAATTACAACTCAATACTTAAGTTACTAATGTACAACAGCAAAACAGGAACAGCAACAGTGCAGCGCTTCACTTGGAGGGAAAAACAGCAAGTTAAATAACCACATTCACGCTTGAGCGTGAAGGGCCCGCGCTTAAACACACTCGAGTTATTTACTGCACTAAGTCCCACGCTTGAGCGTGAATTGTGGGAGCTTGGGTGTGACTGTTATGGTCAAGTCACGCTTAAGCGTGAGAGATGCTCGCTTAAGCGTGATCGTGGTTTCCTTTCACGTAACTTGCATGGTTCTCAAGCTTAAGTGTGAAGCTTTCAAGCTTTAAGCGTGAACTGCTCCTGCACATATAAACAAATGATTGCCTAGCGTTTGTACGCTGGCTGTCCAGCGTATGTACGCTGGGTTAGTGAATTTATAAATAAACAAATTTCCTTAACTAATTATTATTTTTAATCATTTTCTTACATAAATTAAACACTGTTAAAATAAATAAATAAATAAGAATTATTGACAATTTATTAAATAATAATGTCAAACTAAACAATATTTAATGGATTAAGTTAAATTAAAGGTGAAATAATTAAGTCTTTTCAAGACTTATCATTTGTTCATTATTTTGCCATTTTCCTATTGAAACTTTGCTCTGTTTTTCATACAAATTTCTATGACCGTCCTGGCCCACAATCGAAGAACCACCAGAATTTGCCACTCAAGTAACTGCCCTTTCTTAACTCCAGAATTTCTTTTAGATGTCTTCTTTTAAGTCTAACAACGGTCCCGAGAGAGACAGGTCGGTGGAAATTCTTTCTAACCCTTTTGTCTCTAGGCCAAATGAAGTTCCCTGCCATGGTCCATGACTCACTCAAATTGATATTTACCATTGGGTGAGAACAGGACTTTGGGGTGAGCAAAATCTGGAGTCTTTTCCTTACAATTTTCCCTTACCTTAGTCTCTTGTACCGTTCTCTTCCCTTGAATGGGATGCAGATTCCAGCGTAGTTCATTACTACGCTGATGACACTGACTTTTACCTGACTGCTCCCTTTTAAGAACACGTTATAGTCATGGATTCCGATGGATCCCCTCAAATTAGGAACGATCCTGAAGATACATATTTGATTGAAGACCAAGTGGATTGGCTTTCCTGCAAAGCTGAAGACCCTTTCTTTTAGATTGTAAGAGAAGTTGTTGTTTCCCGTAGCTGGCATGCCAGTGCAGACAATAATGTCGAGCTTGAAGCTGATACTTTCTGGTGATCCCAACGATATACGGATTCTTTCGTTCTCTATGCCCCCACTTATGATGAATGAATTTGCACAATTCCTCAAGAGAGGTTTTTATTCTTCCATGAGTACACTATGACAAAGGTTCGAGATGGGAGTACTTCACTTCCTGTATATCGCCCTCAACCAATTGCATCCCAATGGCTGGGCCTTGGTTCTAGCCCTCAAAGTTCTGGGTTGTCATCTCAACTTCACCTCACCATCGCCCTCTTCTTCCGTTATGCCAGAGTCATCCATCGTGGTAGTACCAGAATGGGCTTTGTTAACCTACGGTGTCAAAGAAACATCGTCAATTTTGAAGCCTTTGCTGATTCTTGCAAGCTCATAGGGGCTTCCTTCAAAAATTCTTTTGTGAAGCTCTTTGCCAACAAGCCGAAGTATTATTTCTGGCAAGATGAGGAAGGTTGGTTCAAGATTCACACCGGTTGGACTCATCAGTACTTCCTCCTTGAGAGCTCCGCCTACATGGTTGAGGAGAGCAAACTTTCCAAATGCTCCAAGGCTGTGGTGGATATTCTCCACAACGTCTTCTAGGGTAGTCCCATAAAATGCCAACCTCTTCTGAGTAGCACAACGAGCAGGGACGAATACCTTGCTCAACCAGGTACTTCCTTTATATATATGTATATTCACTGTTACTTTACTAGTGTTGTTTTTGTTCCATACCGGGTTTTCCTGACATTGGTCTTTACCTTGTGAAGTTTTTAGGGAACATGAGCGCGGACACCTTGGAGACCCTCCGTAAACATTTGGCCAAAGCTGAGGCCAATGTAACTAAGGAGAGTAGGGCTACTTCCCAGGCGAGGAGGGCTCTCACTCTTCAGATCCTTGGTGGCTCCATCCCTATTCAAATGGACCCCGCCGCTAAGAGAAAGGGGAAAAACAAATAAGAGGGTCCCCCAGTAAAAAATAGAAACCTACCAAGGTATAGGATGACTGCAGTAAAGGCAAGGCTGTCACTGAGGAAAGTGATTCGGTAAGGATAATTCCCAATGTGGATAAGGAGTTGGCCACCCTGGAAGAGATGATTAACAAAAACACTGCCCCTTCCACTAAATTGGTCTTTCCCTATATGCTCAGAATAGGGTTAAACTCTCGCGACCTTGACTTCTGCCTGGAAACAGTGATGTGGGGTCACATGAAGACCATTTCCGTCCTGTACTTTGTAGCCACCGAGGGCCCTAAGTAAGAGATAGAGCGGCTCAAAGAGAAGAATTACCGTGCCTCTAAAGATAACGTTTGGGCTCATCAGTGAATTAAAACTTTAAATGAGAACATCCAGGCTCTCCAAAAGTCTGAGGGTGACATGAAGAAGACGAATGATGATCTTAACCATAAGGTCGAAGGCCTAGAGAAATAGGTGGCTGATCTTCAAAGAAAAAATCAAGATATCTCCAAGGCGGTTCAAGATGGGCAACAAAAATGCAATAAAGACATGACAATGTTCGCCCGGGCGGCCATGGATGCATTCAGCCATGCTGTTTGCCAAGTCGTCTTCCGCAATCCCGATATTAACTTGAACTTAAACGGGATCAGTTTTTTAAATAGATTTCATGATGGTGAGGTAGTGACCGAGGTTGATAGTCGAGCCTTCCTTCCTGCTAATAAACCCTTCAAGGTTGTGCCTTTTATGGCTGGTGAGGACGATGTTCCTGCCAACATGACCAAGAAAGAGGTAGGACTGGCGAAGAGAATAATCAGGACGATGATGGGGAGGAGGACCAGGACGACCATAGACCCTTGAATCAAATTTTCAGCTTTGTAGGCGGGATAAGCTCCACCCTTTTTAACTTGTTTTGACTTGGCCCTAATGTCGTTTTTATATTTTAACATAGGGCGGAGTCACTCATTTTTGCATGATATATTGTTTACTCTTGCTATATCATTTTTTTATTTTTTTTTCTACAATTCACACTGAATTTTTTGGTTCAGACGTATAACCGTTCTTTATCCATTGTATGCTCAACCGTACTGCAAATTTCTTTACCCTTTGTTTCGTACCCTTTTTCAGATTTTAGAATTTATATCAGTTTAGGACATATGATCGTCTCCGCTTAATTGCTATATTTACAACCGCTCTGTAAATAAATAACCGCTCTATGATTTCCACAACCATGCTCGTGCTTTATAATAGATGACCGCTCTGGGGTTCTTATAACCACTCTAGGGTTTAATAATATATAACCACTCTGGGGTTGTTACAACCACTTTGAGGTTCTCTCCCCACATACTTAGCTGCTTTCCTTCTAAACTCTTCAAAAGTTTAGGGGGCTCCCTTTGCTAGAGATAAGGCAAATGGGGACTGTGGTTGTAGAGTTTCAACCGCTATATGTAACTGGATTTGTTTTGTTAACCTCGGTACTAGTATAGCCTCTTTATAAAATCTCTTTAAAAAGTCTCTAAGACTTTCCTCCGGTCCTTGTTTTATTTTGCCAAGGTATGGGACGTTCTTGGGACATCCTTTGACAAGACAAAATGTTGCAAAAATACATGAGTCAAGTTTTCCCAACAATCAATGGATCCCGGTGCAAGCTTTTAAACCACCCTAAGACCTCAACAGATAGTGTCTTGGGGAATATTCTACACAGCACATCTTCCTCTGCTCCCAAAAATGATGACTTGTTAGCATAAGCATCTAGATGTCGCCTAGGTCGGACTCCCCTGTGTACTTTCTTATCAGCAACAGTTGAAAAGTCTTCAAATACCTTGGGATAGATATGCTCATCAACCTCCCCATGAATGGTACGTTGAACCGATATTCTTTAATTCGGCCTTATTGTTGATACATCCTTTGATTGTTTAACTCTGTAGTCTGGTATGTGGACTCCTACTCATCATATGTTTGTGCCTACAAATACTCCTGAGTATGGGAAGGTTCACGTTGTCTATGCTTTCTTGCTGAGTTTTCTCTTAACTCCCTACTTCGCCTCAGCTCCTGAATCTTCATCTAAAGTTGCCTGATGACCTCATCCTGCAGGTCTGGTTGTGTCATGGCTTGCATCCTTCCTTGATTCGGCTCCGTACTTAGTATTTCTACAATTCCCGTACCATACTCCAAAATCTGAGGTTCGACCCTTTAGGCGACATTCTGAACATGGCCCTCAAGGGTTTTGTTCCGCCTATTACCTTCTATGACTTCTGTTTTCTGCGATGTGGGACTTAATATTTACGTGGTTCCACTAGGTGTGCCAATGGTTTGTCCAGTGTCTGGGGTATGAAGTAGTGCCTCCCAAACCGGTGTCTGGTGTTCCATCGCTAACAAGTTATTTTTAGTAGTGTTAGTGGGAGTACGATATTATAAACCTGAGTTCAGTGGGAACTCCAAGCTCTTCACACGAAGGTAAAAATTGAGTCAATTTAACCCGCTGTCTGATGGACTACACCAGAGGTGTACTTGCAAAAGGGACTCCGATGCTTAAGTCAGTACGGTTATAACGATGAGAAAATGTATTACGGAGAGTCTTAAGGTAATAGGAAAATTATTATGTTGTATTTATGGCCTAATGAGTGAGTTCTATATATAGTCTTTGCCTTAATTACAAGTGGTGATTTGACCTCTCTGTTAGTAATAAGAGCCTGCAGCTTTTGGCAGGTACAAGTTGCCCACTTGCATCTGACTTCCTCAGTAATTGACCGGGGCCATTATCATGCATTCCGTACTGATGGAACTTGATTCTGGTTTTCCCAAACGGTTTAGTCCGGTTTTCCCTTATTTTTGTTGGTACTTGTCATTTATTTCTGATATCTCAATGATGTCCGGTATCATCAGTTTCATAGGGCCAATCTCTACATCGGATCAAATAAACTTTGTTATCAATATGCTACATGGCTTTCTAATGTACCAGCCTAGCTATCAACTCTGTGTAATTTGGATACTGGAAACTCACTCCTCAACTCCTACCATTATACTGCTACAAAAGGAGACTAGACCATGTAAAAAGCATACCATACATAAGTTAAACAATACAAATTAAATTAAATCAAATTCATAATTTAAAAAAAAAACAACAAAAAGTTTTGAGTTTTACCATACACCCTACACAACCTTGTACACCCATACTCCATCATCCATCATTAGCGTCTACCACCATGACACACCATACCATCAACCATCAACCACCACCTCCACCACATACAGCCTCCACACCATCACCACCATACCAAACCCTAACACACACTACATCACCCCTCCCCCCACGGCGCCTAACACCATTACCATAAACCATAACGGCTTCCACCTGTAACGTCCTAGGTTATTTTTGCATTTATTTTTATTCAAACGATTACATCTTACAATAATTTTTTTCTTTTTCGTGGAAATTAATCGATATTTAGAGAAAAAGCAATTTAATTTGAAAACAACGGATGGAAGAAAGGGAAATCAGGGCGTCTCGCTAGAGCGAGGCCCCTACTCGTCTAAGCGAGATTCTAGACTCTCACTTAGACGAGGTGCTATTCGTTGAACGAACACCTTTCGCACATCGGATTATACAAAACATGCAACCGGACTCCCAAAACTTCGCTCTAACAAATGGTCCTGTGAACCCAAGGAGTTACCATAGCTACCATGAAAACATATGCACATAACAGTAATATATTTTTGAAATATATTTTTCATTCGATCCGGTCTTAATTAAACACAACTAATAATTATAATACGAAGTTTTTATACACACATAAGACTCTATAAAGAGTCACTTAAATTCATTTGGACCCTGGCACCGTTCTCCCCCTTGGCGCGGCTCTATGACTCCTTCCCCCTCCCTGTCTCTGGTTACTAAAAAAAAATATGCAAGGGTGAGTGTTTGGCATTATAATTAATATAGAACGGAATTTAACACTATATATGCATAATGATACAAACACATCAAGCATCGCCTGTAAGCAAGCACACCGAAACATAGTGTATTTCATGCAATAACTGTATTAGACCAACTACACAATCTCCATCACATTCCTCACATTCATCACATTCATCACATACATCACATTCATCACAACTGACTCTCATACAATCTGACTCCTAGTATCCGGATACTAAAGGATTGGCCTTCAGCTGGGGGTCCTACTTCACACCCCGTGAACCCTGCTTGGTTCACCGAGTCCTGCTTGACTCTCCACCTCGACCACTGGGTCCTACTTGACCACTGGGTAGCTCAACTGGGCACGAAAACCACGGGAGCCGGAAATGAGGGGCTATCATATACCGTCGGCCATCCCATACCACATAATCATTCAACAGTTTACCTTTCTCACAATAATATCAATTTCTCATCACTCGGGTAGCCTGCTTGCTAACCCGACGTCACATAACACTGATCATTTCACATTAGATTCACAAGATCATACATGATAAACTCATCCACATCCGATCATCCACAAATTAATAAACTCAGTCACACATGCACAGCATAAACACACAATTACGTTTAACAACATTTTCCTTAGTCTATTTACGTTACCTCAAAGACCTGAATAAGAAGTGAGTCCTATTCTAATTAATTATAACCCGAACACCCCCCTTACTTTGGTTCCACGCTTCGTTGATCTGTTCTCTGTGTCGATTCTTTCCTCCGAGCACCGGTTCTGCAGTCTCAACTCCTTCACTCAGTCTTCCGTTGCTTAGCCTACTACCTACGAATCATAAAGTATAGCTCATCACCTCAACGCCCTTAGTTCAAGGACAACATCTGGACTCATGCTCACCAGAGGAGTGGAGAACAGCCACGAATATAGCCATGCATGGCTCTTAACGGCCAAAGAATAAAAGAAATAAGGGAATTACAATTGGATTGGATCAGTAGACTCACCTTGAAGTCCCAATCACAGGAATGGGGTTAAATTGAAGTTTAGACACAAATGGAGTCCCTCTCCAGCGCATGCAAATCAGCGTTAAGAGAGGAGAGAAAAACGAAAGAGGAGGAATAGACCAACAGTAAGGTAACTTGTAAAATAATGAAGAGGGAAAGAAGAGAATTTCCTTATATATATAGCTCATGGGCAAGATCGTCTTTTCCTTTATTTTATTTGTATTCTTACTAAATTTAATCAATTTTTCACTATTTTAAACTATTGCATAGTTATCAAATCAATTACACGTGTTTATTCCCTCAACGTTTAAGTATTCACAATCCTCTAATAATTCGCAAGAGTATAGGCCTGATATAAATATCGGCCCCCCCAACGTCCAAACTTAGTGTTCATACCTCGGAAATCCGAGCTACAACCTGATAGATCGGATATCTCATCCGTGCTCACCTCATGGTTACCTACATCCGTTGTTTCAGTCATCGTGAGGTTAATCCGGTCTCTAACCTCATGTGAGGCGCTCTCCTCACAACGGTTGGACCAGACCGCCTAGCCCTGCCCGCTCTTCTCCTACACTTCCGATCTTTAACTCCGCCTGCTCGCGCTTCAGATACCGACCTCGACACCGGCTTTTCCAATCTTTGGCTCGGACAGAACAAATATTAAATAAAACTTCTAAAATATTTACTAACATTTCCCATTTCTTATAATTCTCATTAAAACATCAGGGATGTTACACCACCCCTCCCCCCCCCACGACACCCACCACAATCACCACACCACCACCCTCTCAGCCTCCACCACCATCACTACACCCCCACACCCCATCAACCAAACAAACCACAACATCAATAAAAAAAAAAAAGAAAAGGCCAAGATTGAACCTCAAGCTCATGGATTTGCATCAAGCTTTTCCCTTTCCTTTTGTCAGAGCAAAGGAGGTGCCTTTTCTGGATGGGGATGGTATTTTAAAGGTGGTAGTGGGGTATGGCGGTCTTTTCCTCTGATGCCATTGGCTAGAGGGAGGAGAAAGGGAGGTACAATATGATAGAGATTCTGGCACTAGGAATGGAGGCCACTTAACGGAATGGAGCCGACACCACGACGCCAAACGCGACGCTGTTCAACGGAACAGAAGCAAATGACGTTGGTCTCATGGAATAAAGACGAGGACGGTGAACCAAACACGCTCTTAGATGACTTGTAAGAGTTGCTTATATCTAAGTATGAGTTCCTAATATTCATTTTTTATTCCAAAAAGAATAGCTCTCAACATCTTTGCCTTTTTTTTCTTATTCCTTGTCTTTTACGTATCTACACTGAAGTCATAAAGGAACTAAGTATATCACACAAACCTCTATAAAAAAAGTGAGACCTACCATTAATTAATTTCCTCCTTAAACAAAAGGAAATAAGGGGAAATAAGGTAGTATTTTTATATTTTACTTATTTTAATATTTAATAATTTAATAAATATTATTAAAAATTATGCAAACATAAAAAAATTTACATATTAAAATTTATTATAATGAAAATTAAACTTATGTATGAATTTTAAATTATTTTTTATATAATTTATTTATTTACATTTATTTTCTTTTCATCAGTTCAGACAAGCAAGAATTTTATCCTTCATTTTTTCTTATATTTCTATCACTCAAAATATTATATTTTCTATTTTTTATCTATTTCTTTTCATCTCAAATTCTCAATCCAAATGAAATCTTTATCATTAGACAAAACCCCCTAATTGGTCCTTATCTTTGTTAGCTTTGGACACTTAGGTCCTCAGTTTAGTAAGTTGTCATTGTTAGTCCCTTACCTCCATCATCGTCAGATACATAGGTCATTTCAGTGAACAAACGTCAATCGTCCATTAGAGTTGGTGACATGTGTAATGCCACATGGGCATCAAAACAACGCTATTTGGGCCACATAATGTGCCATCACAAAACCCTAAATTTTCTTTCTCCTATTTCTTTCTCTTGCTTCAGTTTCCATAAGCCCCGCCCCTCGAGCCTCACGCATAGTCCATGGAAGGTATGAGTTAGAACCCCAACTAGTCATCGTCTTCCTCATCATCTGATCAATATCGACTCCGGCTCCGGAGCTAAGAAATATCATATTGTTGTTGTCGTTGTGGAGACCCACCAATGCTACGTGTCTCACAAATAGTAAGCAACCTGAATCATGAGTTCTGGACATGCGCATGACTCCGGGGAAGACAATGTGATTTATTTGCTTGAGTCCAAGATGGGGAGTTAATAGCTCACGAGGAAGAATGAAGGAACACGCTCATGTGTAAGCTAACAGAGATGAAGGAAGTTATTTCAAGGCACAAATATGATGTTCATAGGGAATTGTGAAGCTATGACCCAAGTTATACGCAACGAAGAAGCTAAATGGCAGATGTATATGCAATTGGTAAAGAGTCTTAATCTCTCTTACACAGGTCTAGTGGGGATTTGATATTGCACCTCTCAATCCAGTATGGAACAAAGAGTCTTGATCTCTCTTCTCGGAATATTGCACGGGTTGATTGAGTGGACGGGTGTAAAATGATGTCAAAGATACTTCGACATTCAAGTCAATTTGGATGTACTAATATCAAAGCTCAAGCCTAAGTTAGACAATGTAACGTACCTTGGTGAATCATAAATGAAAAGTATTTATAAAGTTGGGTGACTGTTAGGTCTTATGTGGTAATGTTTCAATACGGATCCGTAAATTATAGAAAAAAATTGTCACTCTTGACACCCTTTATAGGTTAGTCACTGGTGTGTACCCTAACACAACTGTCAGGTTCATCATTACACTGCCCCCTAAGGGCTTTGGTTATAGTTCAGGACCATGTTGGGATGCGACTAGTGTTGTGAAATGTTTCTCGTAGAACATCTTCACTTCCTAGAGACTAACCCAGTGTTGCATCATCCAGGCCGGTATGGGCCAGATCAATAAAAAATTAAGGTAATAAAATAGAATATTTGTGAAAAATAAAAATTAGAAGAAAATATCGTATACTACTTTAGTTGTAAAACATTCATGCAACGATTCTAACAAATTTATTTCCTTTAAATATTTGTATAAGATGAAAAAATTATAAAAGGAATTTGAATAATATTATACAGAATACATAATATTATACTTTAAAGATTGTATATTTTGTATTATAATATATTTAATTTAATTCATTTTATTTATTTATAGCATATTTTTTTTATTAATGTTAGTACATTATTTTATTATTTTGTTAACTTTTATTTATTATATATATATATGATTATTAAAACTTTGTATTTACCCCACTTAAATTATTAATTTATAATGAATTTATTTTCAAAGATATTTTTATGAACTGAAATATTACAAAAGAAATTCTAATATTATATGTTAAAGATCGAAAGAGAATATAATTAAAAAATAAGTGAAAAATAATTTTTATAAACATTACACGAATGTATTTTAATTTTAATTTTATTTGATATTTATCTTGTACTGAAAATAAATATTTAATATTATTTTATTCTTAATTGCTATTTGCTATACAACTAAAAAAATTGAAAGGCTATTTGCCAGAAGAAATAAGAGTAGGTATATATAACTTTAAAAATAAACATTGATAAGAAAAATATAAAAACTCAAGAAATGTGTGCTTAAAATAAATGAAAAGTTAATAGTAAAAAGTTAAATTGAATAAATTTTAAAATAAAAATTGAAAAAAATTAACGTGTCACATTTTAGTGGAAGAATTTTATCTATATTAGCTTAAAAATATATTTATATTTTATTAAAAGTTAATATGCTTTTAACTGTCATGTTATAAAATTTAAAAGTGGCAATAAGTAATTTAAAAATTAAAATTTGAAAGATTGTTTGCTAAAGGAAATAAAAACCAAAGATATTTTTAAAATTAAACTTTGAAGGTTAAAAATCTGAAAAGTCAAGAAAGATGTGATTAAAGTATATGAAAAGTTAATAATAAAAATTTGAATGAATTTATTAATTTTGAAGAATAATAAAAATAAAAAGAATAAAAATATTACGTAGAATGTTAGTGGAAGAATTTTAAAAATATTAACTAATAAATAGATATTGTATGTTAGATTCCTAGTCAAATTTTTAAAAAAATTGATATTTAATTTAATAATATGGGTGTAGGCCCATCTTTTTTCAGATAAAATTTTAAAAAAATATTGTACCAAGATTTTAAATGCTTCAATCAATGCTAATTTTTTATATTAATTACAGATATCTTTGCACAATTGTAAGATAATATCGTTTGAGGTTTAATCAAAGTATTTATTATGTAACGTTGCTGGCTTATTCTTTAAATACTAATATTATCTTACGTTACATTTCTTTTCAATGAAAGAGGAAGAATTCAAACCATCAAAAATAGAAGAAGATTTAATATATCAAAATTATTTATTTTATTAAAATCAAAAGATATTTAAAAAATCTAGAGAATTTTCATTTCTTTTGACACAAAATGAGTAAAGAGACTGCTAATATTTTTAAAGTTTGAAAGATAAAATAAAGTTTACTTAAATAAAAAATTATATTTGAAAAATTTGTTGGAAAGTTCAGTGTAAAAATTTTAATCTTATTCATTTATTTAAGTTTTTCTCACGCGTCTAGTCAATGATAAATTAAAAATCACATGATTTTCATTTTAATTATGCTTCCGTAATCCCCTCCACCTCATTTAAACAAAATGTTAAAAAAGCATTTACAGGACAAGTAGACAACTAAAATGATGATAATAAAAAATAGATTATTAGTAAAAAAAAATAGTATTTTAAGGAGAGTTTCCAATTGTGAAGGAAATAGAAACAGAAATGGGAAAAAATTTAAAAGGGAAGATGAGTGTTTGCTACGGTGGATAGAGGAACATGGGATAGCTATCCACTGGTTGAGGACATCATACATTCATACCTGACTCTGATTCCCTGAATTATTATTAGATTTTGAAATTTTCCCTTTTCGGAGCTTGACCGCTAATGGCCGCGACGCGAGAGATAGGATTTAACCATGGTTAACCTCTATCGTGGTTAAATAGTTAACCCTAGTTAAGGAAGTGTGGCACTGAAGCCTATATAAGGGACACCTCAGCTTCGAGTATTTCCCATCAACTTAACCTCGACTCACAAAACGCAGCACGTACGTTGCACTTCCTATGTTCATTTCGTTCACTACCTCTTTCAATTTCTCCTAGTCCTCTTGTTCTCCCCAACTCCCTCATTTCCACTGCTGGAAATTTCTGGTAAGTCGCTGGCTTGCCTTATTACAATTTTCTTTCTTAAGTTCCCTCGCGTGATTTTTTTATTATTGATGATCATAATCAAAGTATAAATTATGTTATAGTAATGATGTGATGTGATATACGTTATTTATGTGATTTTAATTTAATGCTCTGATTTTATTTTTTTAATGTTAAGAGAGAGAAGAGTGAATATGGCAGCTAACGGGAGTGGCAGCGTTGTTACCAACGGTAACGGAATCGCCACAAACGGACTGGCCAAGATTCAGACGAATAAGAAACATAACGGGATTTGTCACGATGACAGCGTTCCTACTGTGAAGGCTAAGACTATTGATGAGCTTCACTCGCTGCAGAAGAAAAGGTCAGCACCTACCACACCCGTTACAGGGTTTCAGGCTCCGTTTGCCACCCTCTCTGAAGAAGAGCGCCAGAAGCAGCAACTTCAGTCCATAAGGTATATATACATATAATTTTACGTTTAAAATTCGTATATGATCTTCAATTAAAATAAATGAATAAACAGGTTCAGTTTATTTTTTATAATTAAAATTAAAAACAAAATATTTTTATAAAGGTGTCTTAAACGTGCCCTAAGAACAGGGATTTGGACATGTCCAGCTAATAGAAGAAAGGGTGAGGGGTTAAGAAAGATTCTCAAGAATTTGGTGCGTATTTTTAGTTTAGATCATCTGGACACGATGGTTTTGATAATATTGAAAAACAATATTGTCAATACAGGCCAAGCGAAAAATCCGTTTTAAGCAATCAGAAAAAGAAAATGTGAGGCAGCAAAAGGAAAGTGGGGCCCTTAACGTGTATTGTAATTTGTAACGCCTCAAATGAAGAGAGTAATTTCCGGAGTTTTAAATAAAAGATTAATAATTAATACTATCTCCAATTTCAAATATAAGCAAATATACTTAACTTCATACATATTAAGAATAGTAGGTAGTTATTTATATTAATGTTACCACATATTTGATTTAATTTTCTAAAATACCCTTAATATCATTTATAATGAGGACATATTTGGTAAATAAACATTTAATGACATTGGGAAAGTCTAATTATATTTATATTAAGGGACAAAAAATTCTATTATATATTTAGAACCAGAGGTAGTATTATTTTTGCTTTATGATCAAAACAGTTAAATTTTTGTCATGTTATCAAAACTATTTTTTTTTGTTTAAATCTCACTTTAGTTGGTATGACAAACTAAAAATGTATTTATTTGGATGAAGGATTGACGATGCCAAATAGTTTGAAGAAATAATCGACGGAGTTTGTTTGTGTGACCCTGTTTCTCATTTTAATTTTAATTTTTAGCACTATATAATATTATTATTATTATTAAATTGTGAATCATTTTTATTTATGAGGTCTTGAAATTCCTGAATCACGTTCACTTGTTGAAACAGTGCATCCCTAGCGTCACTGACCAGAGAAACTGGACCGAAGGTGGTGAGAGGAGACCCAGCTAGGAAGTCAAATAACCAGAAGGTTGCTCATGTGCCTCACCATCATTTCACTCCCACCATTGCTGTCAGCGACAGTGCCTTGAAATTTACCCATGTCCTCTATAATCTCTCCCCTGCTGGTACTCACTTTTCTCAACCTTCCTACTTCCTATGTTGTTTCCTACATAATCATCATGTTGCTTTATTTTAAATAAAATGTTAGTAATAGTTCCTATCCTACCTTTAAAATGTTTGTTGAAAAATAACAAAAAATGAATTAAAATACAAATTCATCCCTAACCTCTATATTTAACAAAAATTTCTATAAAATAAATTGATTATTTTTAGAATGACTTAAAAATATCCATGTTAATATTTATTACCGATTCTGTCTATATTATTCTTTATAGTAGAATGGATAGCATTTTCAAAACTTTTTATCAATCTTGCATTTTTCAAGATAAATAAAATAATGTTTTTTAGATATATTTTTAAGATAATTAAATTTTTAGGTAATAAAAGAGATTAAAAATGTTTTAAATAAATATATAAAATTTTGATTTTTTATGATAAGACTCTTAAAAGACTGTTGGAGGAAGTACCTAATTTTGACCAATATTTTTTTATTTATTTTTTTTTGAATTAATCAATATTAATTTTTAAATTTTAAACCAAACCAACACTTTAACAAACACACTAACCAGACCCCTGTTATAGTCTCCTTCTGCGTATGTTACATCGGACTTGGTTCTTTTTCAATTTACAAATTGAATTGATGGCACCGATAGTTATAGCGTCATTTTGTACATCTGGTGTACGAATATTAGTTCAAAACGTCACCTTCAGAAAATTGAAATAGTCAAGCACAACTTTTTTTACAGGTTTATTTTTTAATAGTTACTAGTCAATTAATTTTTTCTTCGTGATAAAAATATATCTAATTTGATTCCATATCTGTATTACCTTCATTAATTGAACATGCCCAGCATAGTAAAAAGCATGTACCAGAAGAAAAAACAAAGTTTGGGCGATATTGTGTTCTAAGACTAATCATTCCCATTAATCGCATCAACTTTTGTTTTTACTGAATCCTTTCATTAATTTCATTTCAATTAATTATTCCATAATCGCATCAAATAATTGTTCCCATTAATTTCATTTCAGTTAATTAAAAGTTTGTGGCCGACAATTTTTCACGAATTTTCTAATGAAAATAACAACAAATCCACCCTTCATGTGACAGACGTGACAAAATCCTATTAATATCTTGTTTAAAAATAAAAAGTTATATTAGTAGTATATCTAATGTGAAATTATAAAATTTAGATTATTTTATGCGGTTTGGGTTTGTGTGCAGAACTTTATGAACAGGCGATCAAGTATGAGAAAGGATCATTCATTACTTCCACTGGGGCATTGGCAACGCTTTCTGGGGCCAAAACGGGTCGCTCTCCCAGAGATAAGCGCGTCGTCAAGGATGATGTTACTGAGAATGAGCTTTGGTGGGGAAAGTAAGTGCTAAATGCTTATGTCACTCTCTTTTTTTCTTTGTCTTAATTTCCGTTTCTCTTTGTAACAGTGTTTGAAATTTTCTATTAACAGGGGTTCCCCTAACATCGAGATGGACGAGCACACTTTCATGGTGAACAGAGAAAGAGCCGTGGATTACTTGAATTCCTTGGACAAGGTTATTTCTCTCTTCTTTCACCATGGTGACAGAGCCACGCTTAATTTTGTGATCTATAATAAATTTTCATTAATGCTAAAATAAAGTGGTAGAAAGTTTAATTGATTTTTCTTTTGAAAAAGTGACGATAATAATTTTCAATTAATATTTGTAAGGAATGGTCCATGATAATTAAAAGGGTTGGTGTATCTCATCTTTGGCTTTTAAGATGGTGACATGGGGATGGTGCTTACGTTGTCTTTTTGTCCAAGTGGACGGGTGAGCGAAAAGTGTGCCTGATCCCTTAGGTGGCACGACACTCTCGTCGTGCTCGTTCGTTTGGAATTTTTTGTGTTTTTTTTTTCTCACTTAGCGGTGGATATTTTTCATTTTGTCAATTTAGGAAATAAAATATGTGCATGTGCATCCATTCCACGTGGTCAGAAAATGATTATTTAGCCTCAGCCCCGAGGTTTGTTTGGATTGAAGGAAATATTTTTATGGAGGAATAAAGATATATATATATATATATATATATATATATATATATATATATATATATTCTCCCTTTCATCTTTTATAATATACAGCCCCAATGTCTTTGGTGTGCTATGACTTGTCTTTTTTACCTTGGTGATTTAGAAGAGCATCCAATTCATTCATATTCCATCCAGCTGTTCATTCATATTTGTAATGAGATTCGCCCCCACAAACAGTACCATCTTTTACAACTTGGTTGATAACGGGATTGGGTGGAGTATGTTAGGACAAAAATTAAAATTAAAATTAATTAAAGTAAATAAATTTGTCTGGATTGGGCTGAACCTGTTTTAATCAATCTTGAAGCTTTCTTCACTGTTAGTCACTATGATAAGCCCTGATATGGATTATATTCTCCAAGTGATAGATGACAATTTTTAAGCAAATATCTCTTCACTTAGACAACCAAAATACTATATAAGTATCATATCGGATCTTATCTGGATGGAGATTCTGATTAGTAGTGTCTAAATAACAACAATGTTTGTGATCGGCATGTCCTCGTCAATGACCAATTCTTTCCTTAAACAACACCATATTTGGATGGTAATTTGAACTAGTATGGTGCTAAATGTTTGTGATTAATTTGCAGGTCTTTGTCAATGATCAATTCTTGAATTGGGACACAGAGAATAGAATCAAAGTCAGGATTGTGTCTGCGAGAGCTTACCATTCCTTGTTCATGCACAACATGTAAGTGAAAAGTAGAGCATAATAATTTTGCATTGGCAACAATAGTTGCAATTGTTTCTCTGTTCTTCCTTCCAGACAAAAAGGTATAGGCCCCGCCAGATAAGTGCCCTATCGTTGAAAGCCTTAATTTATATATACTATAATATGCGTGATGAATGGAGGAAAGTTAAGGTTCCCCCTTGTTAGTTTAGTTTAGTGTACAAGTGGATAACTGGGTGGGTGACAGGTGTATCCGACCCACTCCTGAAGAGCTGGAGAATTTCGGTACTCCGGACTTCACTATTTACAATGCTGGACAGTTCCCGTGTAATCGTTATACTCACTACATGACATCCTCCACTAGCATAGATCTTAATCTTGCTAGGAGGGAAATGGTCATCCTCGGCACACAATACGCCGGGGAAATGAAGAAGGGTCTTTTCAGTGTTATGCATTATCTCATGCCTATGCGTCAAATCCTCTCCTTACACTCTGGATGCAATGTGGGCAAGGATGGGGATGTTGCTCTCTTCTTTGGACTCTCAGGTATAGTATCAGCGGGACACCCGCTGCATCCCAAAATAATCTGCCTCCAACACAGCCCCTCCTACGATATGTTCCTTAATTCCCTTCTTACTCACCCTTACTTCAATGCTACTTAATTATCAACCATGTATATACATATGTTTGTTACACATGTATGTTGGTTAATAGTTATGCCTTGTGTCTTCCTTTTCATATAATCCTAATGGGTCCTTTTTTGTTTTTGTTATTATTACTATTATTCCTTTTAGGTACTGGAAAGACCACTCTTTCTACTGACCACAATAGGTATTTGATTGGAGATGATGAACACTGTTGGGGTGAGAATGGTGTGTCCAACATCGAAGGGGGTTGCTATGCCAAATGCATTGACCTCTCACGGGAGAAAGAGCCAGATATCTGGAATGCAATAAGATTTGGCACAGGTATTAATCTCTCACAAATTTTAACTTACTATTTGATGATTTGATCACCCTCTAATAAGATATGCATTTTGACTTGTTTATTTTTCATTTGATTGGCAGTCTTGGAAAACGTGGTGTTTGAGGAGCATACAAGAGAAGTTGATTACTCGGACAAGTCAGTGACAGGTAATATATTTTCTTGTTTAGAGGTTGACCATGATTTTTAATGTGTAATGACATGGACGTTGTTGATTAAATTATTTGCTTGATACGGCAATAGGACTAAGCTGTGACTTGGTCTTTGCCAATGAACAGTTGGCTTCATACCTGCAATGACAAAGTAAGAGCTAATTTATTATATTGATAGGAAAGAAGTAATCCTCCTTCTATCTGCAAGGGATAAGGATGGAATGGGATAAGAGAGAAATTGAATCAAGTCACAATATGTGACAGATAAACAACTGAATTTGAACATATTTTGTCTTTAATAAAGAAGTGGACAAATAATAATTGGGTGCTTCAAGTAGTTGTAGCTTGTGATCATAGACTGCAAGAGAAACCAGCTAATGAATTGTATCTGATAAATTTTTGCTGCAGAGAATACTCGTGCTGCTTATCCTATAGAGTACATTCCAAATGCAAAGTTACCTTGTGTTGGCCCTCACCCAAAGAATGTCATACTTTTGGCATGTGATGCATTTGGTGTACTCCCACCTGTGAGTAAGCTAAACCTGGCGCAGACCATGTATCATTTCATCAGTGGATACACTGCATTGGTAATGTTTCACCTTAACTGACTTCATTCCTACCTTACATTAATGTTGCTTCTTCCCTGATTCACACCTTATTTTTCTTGTAATAACTTTAGGTGGCTGGCACAGAGGAGGGTATTAAAGAGCCACAGGCAACGTTTTCAGCTTGTTTTGGTGCAGCATTTATTATGCTACATCCTACAAAGTATGCAGCCATGCTTGCTGAAAAGATGGAGAAACATGGTGCTACTGGATGGCTTGTTAACACTGGTTGGTCTGCTGGCAGGTATGGTTAGTCATTATGCCATTGAAATTGAATTTCTCTTTGACCCTTGTAGCCTAGAAATTCCAAAACTTACCAAGCTCCTTTGCATGTGTCAATTAACTGCAGCTATGGATATGGGAGTCGTATTAAACTACAATACACAAGAAAAATAATTGATGCTATTCACTCTGGAAGCCTCCTGAGTGCAGAATACAAAAAAACTGAGATTTTTGGACTTGAGATCCCCATCGAAGTGGAGGGAGTCCCTTCAGAAATTTTGAACCCTGTGAACACGGTTAGTTACTGTAGAGATTTCAGCCTTTTTTTTATATCCTTTGATGACATTAACATTGGTGTTTTTGTATGGATTGCAGTGGGCCAACAAAAATGCCTACAAGGAGACACTGTTGAAGCTGGCTGGATTGTTCAACAAGAATTTTGAAACCTTCACCAACTATAAGATTGGCAAGGACAACAAGCTGACAGAAGAGATTCTCGCAGCTGGTCCAATAATAGTTTGAGACATCAATGCTATGTTGCGTGGTTGGGATTGTTAGGATGGTAGATTGAATCTACCTTTAGAATAATAGTATACCGTTTGTTGGGTTCAATTTGAAATTTATAGTTTTGAAAAATGTAGTTTTATGTTTATAGTCTTCATTTTAGTACCTCATTTAGCTTTTCAGCGTTTTATCTTGGGTTGCAAACCACACTAGTGCTCCGTTATGTACCAACCACGATTCATTGTCTGCCATAGCTCTCTTCTTGTCACCACTAGAATACTGGCCCTTGTCAACTTCAATGGATTCTCTTTTGAATAGCATCTCTACTTTTGGTTCTCTTAGGGAGATGAACATGGATGATGGGCTTTGGTTTTCTATTCCAATTTGGATTACAACAATATCATTCATTCTGTTACTTTTTTTTCTGCGTTCAAAACCTAAGTAACAAGATTATATTGTTAAGTTTGGTACTAGAAAAAATTATTACTTAATTGGGAGCGCGGGAACTGTTTTTTGATGCAAGAAACACCACATCCTACAAATTGTAAGTGAGCACATGTTAACACACTTGAACGAATCATAACTTGAATTGTGCATGAGATAAGGCTTGAAAAGTTAAACTGATTAACCCGTGAAATAATTCGGGTAGGATATCTGTTTGTAAATATCAGTAAAGTTCTTCTATTAAAGTTCTTAAACTATCATTGTTACATTTTATTTATTTTTTTAAAGTTCTTTTGATTTATTATTTATACTTTTAAGTCACTAAGTATATATTTTTAAGTCTTATATACTTAGTTTCTCTTTAGTTCTAAAAAATGCCAATATGAAATTAAACAATTTTTAACGTGGTTAAAAAAATATTATTTTATCATAAGTTTATACATGAAAAAGAGAGAGTGAAAAGGTAACAATTTAATATCCATATATATATATAAGGGTGGAAATTTTTCTTGCAAGTTTTAGGAAAATTTTTAGTATATTTAGCTAGTAAGTTTTAGTAATAGTATATTTTAATTTTATTCGTAGTACTCATATTAAAAAAGGAAGATAATCTTTTTAATGAATATAGAATTTACAACAATGATGTTGCTTATGAGATAAAAATTTTGTTCAATTCTTCAATAAATGGTGAGTTAAACTAAAACTTAATAAAACAATTAAAAATACAAGAATGAAATTTTATTATTGATTTTATTAATATTATGTTGAAATATATTCAAAATTTCCTCTAATCATGAAAGTTTCAAAAATAATTGTTGGAATAACATTCAATAATAAATCAAATAAATTGTAAAATAAGATTATATGGGTTTCACTTTATAGATATAATTGAGTTCAAAAAACCTTTAAGAAATGGTTTTTTTCCCTTTAAGAAAATATTAACAAGTAACTTTTTTAAAAAAGAAGGATAAAGTGAAAGCTTCATTTGCCTCACTCACTCTATAACATGCCTTAAATGTCTTTTTTTTTTTTGGAAACACATGAATTAAATTTTCATTTGACATAAAACTAATAAGAATATTAAAATTAAATTGATAATAACATTAAAGAATAAAATCAGGCTAATTACCTCATCTATTCATAATTCAGTTAATTGAATGTCTCGATTCAATTGATTTTTACAATCATGGCACGAATCTTGGATTAACATTGTAAAAAATGCTAACAATAAATTTTAAAATTAAAAATTAATCAATAAAATAGTTAATGGTAGGGTCAACTAATTTCCTAGTAGAAAAACACAGTTCGTAGGCAAATCGCGTACTTGCAGAAAATGTGTGAGCGCAATCTGAATGGAGAAAACCTCCGTTAATCTGTGGGAGGTTTTTGATCCTACAGAGAAAGATGAGAAAGAGAACAACGTTTTAGAGATAGATTACCATTAGGGTTTTCGTTTGTGCAAGGGGCAAATCGAAGGATTTGCACTATATTTGGTATTTTGGCTAATCACATATGCGCGCGAGCCTATAACCTTTCTTGCTTGTTCATTAGCCCAAATACATTAGTTTAAATATATACACTACCAATTCTCACATGCCAAGCAATATGGGACTTCTTTTGAAATACCCAGTTTCCACACGATCCCCCACATATTTCAAAAAAATTTTAAAACAGTTAAAGAATTTTCAAAATAAGAAAATAATAAAAATTTAAATATCATTAAGTTTGTTGGGTTTACAACATGAGTGCGAATACATCAAACTTGGTGTCTTTTGGACTACGCACCAAGTCCTAGACAGATAAGTATACCATACACTGTGTTGGTGAAGCATAACTTCTATGAACCAGACATCACCTAAGAGTAAGCTAGAGGCTTACCTGTCATATTACACTTCACTTCTCTTGTCATTATCATCGTTTAGCGCATTTAGGCTGTGCGCGCACCTGGTAATTCATGAGTGCTCTAGAGGTTTTGCCTTAACCTTATGCAAGTGGCCCCACTTGACACTCATATAGGTGATCTCATCAAGTGTATCCTGCATTATATACACCACCCATAAGGGATATGAAATCATTAAAGGCTTCACAGCCTAGCACTTCACACACCATAGGAATGGGAAAAGAAAAGTGCTAGTGAATTAACAATGACTTGTTATTACCCATATGAACCTTCTTCATGGGATCTCCAATCACAAAGGTTGGGTTCCCATCATTGTTAATTATGATATGGACTGTAGTCTCATTCCCCTCATTAGTCAGAGGATCGGCCAAATTCACTTCTGACCTCACATATCTAATGATATTATTCCATTTTTTAGCAGCTGCTTTACAACTTTATGTCTTAATCGTATATAACGGTCAAAGTTATATCTGGAAACACCTATAGCCGATTGGCTATCACAGTGCATAGACATTGAAGGCGTTGGTTTTGTCCCTAAAGGAATACTCGCTAAGAAGTTTCTCAACCACTCAACCTCGTTACCAGCTAGCTCTAGAGCTATAAACTCTGACTCCATAGTGGATCTCACAATAATGGTTTGTTTGGCTGATCTCTAGGTGACAGTACCACCGCCTAGTGTGAATACATAACCACTAGTGGACTTTATCTCATTCGAATCTAAGATTCATTTTGCATCATTGTATCCTTCCAATACAATGGGAAATCTATTATACAGAATACCATAATCCATGGTACCTTTCAAATATCTCATCAACCTGGACAATGTTGTCCAATGTTTAGTACTTGGGTTATGTGCGTATCTACTTAATTTACCAACAGCATAAGCTATATCAGGCCTCGAGAAATTCATTAAATGCATCAGACTCCCAATAATCTGAGCATACTCTGATTGTGACATAAGGTCTCCGGTATTTCTCTTTAACTAAGAGTTACAATCATAAGGGGTTGACACTAGTTTAGTGTCGAGGTGTCCAAACTTCTGAAGAAGTTTCTCAACATAATGTTCTTGAGAGAGCATTATGCTATTACCCTTCCTTATAATTTTAACTCTCAGAATCACATTTGCATTACCCATATCTTTAATATCAAAATTACAAGTAAGGAAACTCTTAGTATCATACACAATATCATCACATGTTCCAAAGATAAGCATGTCATATACATACAAATAGACAATCACACATTCACCATTTTCTATTTTTATATAGACACATTTATCAACTTCAATAGAGGAAAAACCATAGCTAGTTAGAACTACATCAAATTTCTCATGCCATTGTTTAGGTACTTATTTTAATCCGTATAAAGATTTGAGAAGTTTGCATACTTATGTTCTTGACCAGGGACAATGTAACCTTCAGGTTGAACCATGTAAATTTCTTCCTCTAGCTCACCATTTAAAAAGGCGGATTTTACATCCATTTGATGAATAACTAGATTATGAATGGATGCTAAAGCAATTAAGATTCTTATAGAAGAAATTCTTGTTACCGGGGTAAAGGTGTCAAAATAATCTATATTTTCTTTTTGTGGAAAACCCTTTGCTACTAAACGAGCTTTGCATTTTTCAACTGAACCATCAAGTAAAAGCTTCTTCTTAAAAATCCATTTGCAACCAATGGGCTTAGTTCCCGAAGGTAAATCGAGTAAAGCCTAAGTTTTAGATTTTAAAATCGAATCTAATTCATTTTTAATTGCCTCTTTCCAAAAACCTAAGTCAGAGGAAGAAATTGCTTCAGGAAAGGTCAAAGGATCTTTTTCGACTGTTATCGGAAGAATATTGTTTTCTCCCAGGAACTTGACGTGAAGAGCGGGGTGAGCGATGTCTTAACCACGTATGTTGTTTTATTCGCTTCGGAGGGCCGGCATAACCTCCTGCTAAATGATATTCCGATTGTTGGTGAATTTCCTGACGTTTTTCCGGAAGAAATTCCGGAGCTACCTCCCAGTCGGGAGATTGATTTCTCTATTGACTTGATTCCCGGGGCAGAACCTGTGTCCCGAGCGCCATATAGAATGTCTTCAGTGGAATTAACCGAAGTGAAGAAACAAGTAAACGAATTACTAGAAAAGGGCTTTATCCGACCTAGTGCCTCACCCTGGGGCGCTCCGGTGTTACTGGTAAAGAAGAAGGACGGTAGTATACGAATGTGCATTGATTACCGACAGCTGAACAAACTGACCATCAAAAATAAATATCCACTACCCCGGATTGACGATTTACTGGACCAGTTACGAGGCGCCGTTGTGTCCTCTAAGATTGACTTGAGGTCGGGATACCACCAAATCCGAGTGAGGTCGGAGGATATCCCAAAGACAGCATTTCGGACTCGTTATGGGCACTTCGAGTACGTAGTAATGCCCTTTGGAGTAACAAATGCTCCTGCCATTTTTATGGATTATATGAATCGGACTTTTCAACCGTACTTGGACCAGTTTGTGGTAGTATTCATTGATGATATTTTGGTATATTCGAGGTCGGACAAGGAGCATGCTCAACATCTTCGGCTTGTTTTACAAGTACTTCGGGAGAAGAAGTTGTACGCTAAACTATCTAAGTGTGATTTCTGGAGGAGTAGTGTACAATTCTTGGGGCATATAATTTCCCAAGAGGGAATCTCAGTTGATCCGACAAAAATTGAGGCGGTCATGGCTTGGAAGAGGCCAAAGTCGATAACTAAGATCAGGAGTTTTCTCGGATTAGCTGGATACTATCGATGCTTCATTGAAGGGTTCTCTCGGATGGCACTTCCTCTGACTCGGTTAACAAGGAAAGAAAACCCCTTCGTGTGGTCGGAGAAGTGTGAATTAAGCTTCCAAACTCTTAAGCGATGTTTAACTACTGCCCCTGTGCTTGCACTGCCCGATATAACACAGGAATTTGAAGTATATTGTGATGCATCCAAATTTGGATTGGGATGTGTGTTGATGCAAGCTGATCGGGCAATTGCTTATGCTTCGAGGCAATTGAGGCCACATGAGGAGAATTACCCGACTCACGATCTAGAACTTGCAGCAGTAGTGTACGCACTGAAGATTTGGCGTCATTATTTGTATGGAGCTCGCTTTGTAGTATTCAGTGATCACAAGAGTCTAAAGTACTTATTTGATCAAAAGGAGTTAAATATGAGACAGAGGAGATGGGTAGAGTATTTGAAGGATTATGACTTCGATTTGAAGTATCACCCGGGCAAAGCGAATGTTGTGGCAGATGCGCTAAGCAGGAAGGTACTGCATGTGGCTTACCTAATGGGTAGAGAACAAGAATTGCTGGAAAGCTTTAGAGATATGAATGTTGGAGTTGTTATGAACGCACCAAACCGAATGATAATCGGAATATTAAAAATCTCCAACGAATTTCTGGAGTCGATGGTAGCTGCACAGAAAGACGATAAAGAGTTACTGAGGCTGATTGATACTCAGAACCAGGGCAAAATGTGGAGATAAATAGGGGTAACGATGGTATATGGAGATTCAGGAACCGAGTGGTAGTGCCTGTACATGGAGATTTCAGGCAGGCGGTGTTATCAGAAGCACACAAGAGCTCTCTGAGTATACATCCGGGAGTAACAAAAATGTATCATGACTTAAGAAAGGAATTTTGGTGGCCAAACATGAAGAAGGCAATAATCGAGTACGTGAAATCCTGTGTGATATGTCAGAAGTGCAAGGTTGAGCACCAACGACCTCCGGGTTTGCTTCAACCTCCAGAAATTCCGATCTGGAAGTGGGAAGGTATCACCATGGACTTCGTGTCCGGACTACCCCGCACTCAAACCGGATACAACGCGATTTGGGTGATTGTTGATCGACTAACCAAAAGTGCGTATTTCCTATCAATAAATATGAAGTGGTCGCTAGAGCGATTAGCTAAGTTGTACATTGCTGAGGTCGTATGACTGCATGGTGTGCCCTCAAGCATTATCTCCGATCGGGATCCCCGATTCACTTCAAGGTTTTGGGGGAGTTTACAACAATAATTGGGTACTGAGCTCAAATTGAGTTCAGCCTACCATCCCTAAACCGATGGCCAATCAGAACGGACTATACAGACTCTTGAAGATATGTTAAGGGCATGTGTACTGGAACAGGGCGGATCATGGGAGAAATACTTGCCCTTGGTGGAATTTGCATATAATAACAGTTACCACAGCAGCATTGGGATGGCTCCATACGAAGCTCTTTATGGTCGGAAATGTCGTACTCCATTATGTTGGAATGAGAATGGCGATGCCCTTCATCTGGGGCCTGAGATGATTCAAGAGATGAATGAGCAAATCGCTTTAATCCGAGAGAAGATAAAAAATTGCTCAAGATCGTCAAAAGAGTTATTATGACAATCGGCACAGACCCCTTGAATTCCAAGTGGGTGATTGGGTGTTCCTAAGAATTTCACCGACTAAGGGTGTAGGTCGAATTTTGAAGAGCCAAAAGCTTAATCCGAAGTACATTGGACCATACCAAATACTAGAACGGATTGGCGAAGTCGCTTATCGATTGGATCTTCCCCAATCATTGACTAATATTCACAACGTGTTCCACGTATCGCAACTTCGAGCCTACATTCCGTGTGATACCATGATTGTACCGAGTGACTCCATTGAAGTGAAGGAGAACTTGACGGTGGAGGCGGTACTAATTGGCATTGAAGAGCATCAAACCAAACGGTTAAGGAACAAGGAGGTACCGCTGGTGAAGGTGAAGTGGCAGAATTTACATTGGATAAACTACACTTGGGAGTTAGAATCCGATATGAAATGAATGTACCCTCATCTTTTTCAACCGGAACACTGATTTCGGGGACGAAATCTCCTTTTAGGGGGGGTGGATGTAACATCCCTGATGTTTTAATGAGAATTATAAGAAATGGGAAATGTTAGTAAATATTTTAGAAGTTTTATTTAATATTTGTTCTGTCCGAGCCAAAGATTGGAAAAGCCGGTGTCGAGGTCGGTATCTGAAGCGCGAGCAGGCGGAGTTAAAGATCGGAAGTGTAGGAGAAGAATGGGCAGGGCTAGGCGGTCTGGTCCAACCGTTGTGAGGAGAGCGCCTCACACGAGGTTAGAGACCGGATTAACCTCACGATGACTGAAACAACGGATGTAGGTAACCATGAGGTGAGCACGGATGAGATATCCGATCTATCAGGTTGTAGCTCTGATTTCCAAGGTATGAACCCTAAGTTAGGACGTCGGGGGCCGATATTTATATCGGGCCTATACTCTTGCGAATTATTAGAGGATTGTGAATACTTAAACGTTGAGGGAATAAACACGTGTAATTGATTTGATAACTATGCAATAGTTTAAAATAGTGAAAAATTGATTAAATTTAGTAAGAATACAAATAAAATAAAGGAAAAGACGATCTTGCCCATGAGCTATATATATAAGGAAATTCTCTTCTTTCCCTCTTCATTATTTTACAAGTTACCTTGCTGTTGGTCTATTCCTCCTCTTTCGTTTTTCTCTCCTCTCTTAACGCTGATTTGCATGCGCTGGAGAGGGACTCTATTTGTGTCTAAACTTCAATTTAACCCCATTCCTGTGATCGGGACTTCAAGGTGAGTTTACTGATCCAATCCAATTGTAATTCCCTTATTTCTTTTATTCTTTGGCCGTTAAGAGCCATGCATGGCTATATTCGTGGCTGTTCTCCACTCCTCTGTGAGTGTGAGTCCAGATGTTGTCCATGAACTAAGGGCGTTGAGGTGATGAGCTATACTTTATGATTCGTAGGTAGTAGGCTAAGCAACGGAAGACTGAGTGAAGGAGTTGAGATTGCAGAATCGGTGCTCAGAGAAAGAAATCGGCACAGAGAGCAGGTCATCGAAGCGTGGCACCAAAGTAAGGGGGTGTTCGGGTTATAATTAATTAGAATAGGACTCGCTTCTTAATCAGGCCATTGAAGTAATGTAAACAAGTTAAGAAAAATGTTGCTAAACGTAGTTGTGTGTTTATGTTTGTGCATGTGTGATTGAGTACATTAATTAGTGAAGGATCGGATGTGGATGAGTTTATCATGTATGATCTTGTGATATCTAATGTGAAATGATCAGTGTTATGTGACGAAGGGTTAGCAAGCAGGCTACCCGAGTGATGAGGAATTGATATTATTATTATGTGAAAGGTAAACTGTTGAATGATTATGTGGTATGGGATGGCCGACGGTATATGATAGCCCTTCATTTCCGGCTCCCGTGGTTTTCGTGCCCAGTTGAGCTACCCAGTGGTCAAGTAGGACCCAGTGGTCGAGGTGGAGAGTCAAGCAGGACTCGGTGAACCAAGCAGGGTTCACGGGGTGTCAAGTAGGACCCCCAGCTGAAGGCCAATCCTTTAGTATCCGGATACTAGGAGTCAGATTGTATGAGAGTCAGTTGTGATCGTGATACATGTAATGAATGTGATGTATATAATGAATGTGATGAATGTGAGGAATGTGATGGAATTGCGTAGTTGGTTTAATACAGTTACTGCATGAAAAACTCTATGTTTGGTATGTTTATTTACGGGTGATGCTTGATGTGTATGTATCAATATGCATGTATAGTGTTAAATGCCGTTCTATATTAATTATTATGCCAAACACTCACCCTTGCATATTTTTTTAGTAACCAGAGACAGGGAGGGGGAAGGAGCCATGGAGCCGCGCCAAGGGGGAGAACGGTGCCAGGGTCCGAGTGAATTTGAGTGACTCTTGATAGAGTCATATGTGTGTATAAAACTTCGTAGTATAATTATTAGTTGTGTTTAATTAAGACCGGATCGAATGTAAAATATATTTTAAAAATATATCACTGTTATTGGCATATGCTTCCATGGTAACTCTTTAGATTCACAGAACCATTTTTAGAGTGAAATTTGAGAGTTCGGTTGCATGTTTTGTATAATCCGGTGTGTGAAAGGTGTTCGCTCAAGCGAATAGAACCTCGTTTAAGTGAGAGTCCGGAATCTCGCTTAGACGAGTAGGGGCCTCGATCAAGCGAGAAGCCCTGATTCCCCTTTCTCCCATCCGTTGTGTTCAAATTAAATTGCTTTTTCTCTAAATATCGATTAATTTTCAAGATAAGGGAGAATTTATCGTAAAAGGTAATTGTTTAAATAAAAATAAATGCAAAATAATCTAGGACGTTACACTTGGTATTAGAGCGGTTCTTTCTAGAGCCGGTGTGTGGGCCGATCTAATGATTGTGATAATTTTATGAAAGTTGATTGTATTTTGTTGTGTTGAGATTGCGTGTGGTCTGGCACCGTTCCCTTGGCACTCCACTGGCGTAGTATTCTATGAATATAAGGTAAATCTATGATCCCCTGACTGATCTTGGTTATTAATGGTGATGTGTTTGCCCATTGTAGAGTTACTAAATGGACGGAGAGACTAGTTCTGGGGGAAGAGATGATTTCTTCTCTAGATTTACTCAGCTGATGAGTAGGACCGAGTCCGGTCCCACTCTGGATAAATTCCTGAAAAGGAATCCTCCAACTTACAAAGGGGGACATGACTATGACGGGGCATACATCTGGATTAGGGATATTGAACAGGTTTTTGAATATTTTGAGTGCTCTGAAGAGCAAAAGGTTTTATTTGTTACTTACCAACTAAAAGATGAGGCTAGAGTATGGTGGTCCCGCGTGAAGGTGCAGATGAACGCAGCCAATGAGCCGTTGGTATGGGCGAATTTTCGAAGGAGGTTCCTTGTTAAATACTTCCCGGACAACTACAAAATCCGGAAAGAAATGGAATTCCTGAAGTTAGAGCAAGACCGGATGTCTGTAGCTGAGTACACCAGCAAGTTTGACGAGCTGTGATTTTTATCATCCTTTCTCGTTAGAAGGGACTGAAGGTAGCAAGTGCGCCAAATACGAAGCTGGACTACGGATTGAGCTCCGTAGTGTAATCGTACCGATGGAGATTAGGGACTATCCGACCTTGGTGAATAAAGCAAGACTGACTGAAGAAGTGCAGTTGCAAAGGATGTCCCAGCCAAGAGATAAAAAGCCATTGAAGGCAAAAGGATTCAGCTTCAAGAGGATGGGTCAATTCTTTCGGGGCGGCAAGTCTTCTGCTACCTCCTTATCCTCCTCTGGCCGGGGTTCCACTGGTCGATCGGGTAATCCCCCTGGGAATCGTACATGCTACAATTGTGGTCAGGAAGGACACATTGCCAAACATTGCCAAGCTAATCAGATTGTGTGCTTCCAGTGCGGACGACCAGGGCACCTCAGGCCCGATTGCCCCCAGCGGCAGCAGCAGAGTAGGACAGATAACCGAACTAACTTTTCTGGGACCCGGGGTTCCAACTTCTCGAGAGGAGGTCGGAATGGAGCTGGTAGAGGGAACCCACAAGCGGGAAGATATGACGCCCAATCTAGCGATGCCCAGAACGCCATGGCCGGGCGTGTATTTGTGTTTGATGCTTCAGAAGCTACGAGGAATGACAATCTGGTGCAGGGTAAGTGCCTCATCTATGGTTATCTGGTTGATGTGATTTATGATTCAGGTGCCACCCATTCCTTTATTTCGGAAAGTTGTGTACGACGGCTTGGTCTGCCAATCAGTTTAATGGAGAACGCTCTTATTGTTTCCACTCCAACTGGTTCTACTTTCCGTGCAACTACAGTGTGTAGGGAACTACCGATGCAAATCGAAGCCCGTATTTTTCGAGTAAATTTTATCTGTGTGCCATTGAAGGACTTAGACGTTATTCTAGGCCTTGATTGGCTTGCTGCTAATCATGTGTTGGTCGACTGTTATCGGAAGAATATTGTTTTCTCCCAGGAACTTGACGTGAAGAACGGGGTGAGCGATGTCTTAACCACGTATGTTGTTTTATTCGCTTCGGAGGGCCGGCATAACCTCCTGCTAAATGATATTCCGATTGTTGGTGAATTTCCTGACGTTTTTCTGGAAGAAATTCCGGAGCTACCTCCCAGTCGGGAGATTGATTTCTCTATTGACTTGATTCCCGGGGCAGAACCTGTGTCCCGAGCGCCATATAGAATGTCTTCAGTGGAATTAACCGAAGTGAAGAAACAAGTAAACGAATTACTAGAAAAGGGCTTTATCCGACCTAGTGCCTCACCCTGGGGCGCTCTGGTGTTACTGGTAAAGAAGAAGGACGGTAGTATGCGAATGTGCATTGATTACCGACAGCTGAACAAACTGACCATCAAAAATAAATATCCACTACCCCGGATTGACGATTTACTGGACCAGTTGCGAGGCGCCGTTGTGTCCTCTAAGATTGACTTGAGGTCGGGATACCACCAAATCCGAGTAAGGTCGGAGGATATCCCAAAGACAGCATTTCGGACTCGTTATGGGCACTTCGAGTACGTAGTAATGCCCTTTGGAGTAACAAATGCTCCTGCCATTTTTATGGATTATATGAATCGGACTTTTCAACCGTACTTGGACCAGTTTGTGGTAGTATTCATTGATGATATTTTGGTATATTCGAGGTCGGACAAGGAGCATGCTCAACATCTTCGGCTTGTTTTACAAGTACTTCGGGAGAAGAAGTTGTACGCTAAACTATCTAAGTGTGATTTCTGGAGGAGTAGTGTACAATTCTTGGGGCATATAATTTCCCAAGAGGGAATCTCAGTTGATCCGACGAAAATTGAGGCGGTCATGGCTTGGAAGAGGCCGAAGTCGATAACTAAGATCATGAGTTTTCTCGGATTAGCTGGATACTATCGACGCTTCATTGAAGGGTTCTCTCGGATGGCACTTCCTCTGACTCGGTTAACAAGGAAAGGAAACCCCTTCGTGTGGTCGGAGAAGTGTGAATTAAGCTTCTAAACTCTTAAGCGATGTTTAACTACTGCCCCTGTGCTTGCACTGCCCGATGTAACACAGGAATTTGAAGTATATTGTGATGCATCCAAATTTGGATTGGGATGTGTGTTGATGCAAGCTGATCGGGCAATTGCTTATGCTTCGAGGCAATTGAGGCCACATGAGGAGAATTACCCGACTCACGATCTAGAACTTGCAGCAGTAGTGTACGCACTGAAGATTTGGCGTCATTATTTGTATGGAGCTCGCTTTGTAGTATTCAGTGATCACAAGAGTCTAAAGTACTTATTTGATCAAAAGGAGTTAAATATGAGACAGAGGAGATGGGTAGAGTATTTGAAGGATTATGACTTCGATTTGAAGTATCACCCGGGCAAAGCGAATGTTGTGGCAGATGCGCTAAGCAGGAAGGTACTGCATGTGGCTTACCTAATGGGTAGAGAACAAGAATTGCTGGAAAGCTTTAGAGATATGAATGTTGGAGTTGTTATGAACGCACCAAACCGAATGATAATCGGAATGTTAAAAATCTCCAACGAATTTCTGGAGTCGATGGTAGCTGCACAGAAAGACGATAAAGAGTTACTGAGGCTGATTGATACTCAGAACCAGGGCAAAATGTGGAGATAAATAGGGGTAACGATGGTATATGGAGATTCAGGAACCGAGTGGTAGTGCCTGCACATGGAGATTTCAGGCAGGCGGTGTTATCAGAAGCACACAAGAGCTCTCTGAGTATACATCCGGGAGTAACAAAAATGTATCATGACTTAAGAAAGGAATTTTGGTGGCCAAACATGAAGAAGGCAATAATCGAGTACGTGAAATCCTGTGTGATATGTCAGAAGTGCAAGGTTGAGCACCAACGACCTCCGGGTTTGCTTCAACCTCCAGAAATTCCGATCTGGAAGTGGGAAGGTATCACCATGGACTTCGTGTCCGGACTACCCCGCACTCAAACCGGATACAACGCGATTTGGGTGATTGTTGATCGACTAACCAAAAGTGCGTATTTCCTATCAATAAATATGAAGTGGTCGCTAGAGCGATTAGCTAAGTTGTACATTGCTGAGGTCGTATGACTGCATGGTGTGCCCTCAAGCATTATCTCCGATCGGGATCCCCGATTCACTTCAAGGTTTTGGGGGAGTTTACAACAATAATTGGGTACTGAGCTCAAATTGAGTTCAGCCTACCATCCCTAAACCGATGGCCAATCAGAACGGACTATACAGACTCTTGAAGATATGTTAAGGGCATGTGTACTGGAACAGGGCGGATCATGGGAGAAATACTTGCCCTTGGTGGAATTTGCATATAATAACAGTTACCACAGCAGCATTGGGATGGCTCCATACGAAGCTCTTTATGGTCGGAAATGTCGTACTCCATTATGTTGGAATGAGAATGGCGATGCCCTTCATCTGGGGCCTGAGATGATTCAAGAGATGAATGAGCAAATCGCTTTAATCCGAGAGAAGATAAAAAATTGCTCAAGATCGTCAAAAGAGTTATTATGACAATCGGCACAGACCCCTTGAATTCCAAGTGGGTGATTGGGTGTTCCTAAGAATTTCACCGACTAAGGGTGTAGGTCGAATTTTGAAGAGCCAAAAGCTTAATCCGAAGTACATTGGACCATACCAAATACTAGAACGGATTGGCGAAGTCGCTTATCGATTGGATCTTCCCCAATCATTGACTAATATTCACAACGTGTTCCACGTATCGCAACTTCGAGCCTACATTCCGTGTGATACCATGATTGTACCGAGTGACTCCATTGAAGTGAAGGAGAACTTGACGGTGGAGGCGGTACTAATTGGCATTGAAGAGCATCAAACCAAACGGTTAAGGAACAAGGAGGTACCGCTGGTGAAGGTGAAGTGGCAGAATTTACATTGGATAAACTACACTTGGGAGTTAGAATCCGATATGAAATGAATGTACCCTCATCTTTTTCAACCGGAACACTGATTTCGGGGACGAAATCTCCTTTTAGGGGGGGTGGATGTAACATCCCTGATGTTTTAATGAGAATTATAAGAAATGGGAAATGTTAGTAAATATTTTAGAAGTTTTATTTAATATTTGTTCTGTCCGAGCCAAAGATTGGAAAAGCCGGTGTCGAGGTCGGTATCTGAAGCGCGAGCAGGCGGAGTTAAAGATCGGAAGTGTAGGAGAAGAATGGGCAGGGCTAGGCGGTCTGGTCCAACCGTTGTGAGGAGAGCACCTCACACGAGGTTAGAGACCGGATTAACCTCACGATGACTGAAACAACGGATGTAGGTAACCATGAGGTGAGCACGGATGAGATATCCGATCTATCAGGTTGTAGCTCTGATTTCCAAGGTATGAACCCTAAGTTAGGACGTCGGGGGCCGATATTTATATCGGGCCTATACTCTTGCGAATTATTAGAGGATTGTGAATACTTAAACGTTGAGGGAATAAACACGTGTAATTGATTTGATAACTATGCAATAGTTTAAAATAGTGAAAAATTGATTAAATTTAGTAAGAATACAAATAAAATAAAGGAAAAGACGATCTTGCCCATGAGCTATATATATAAGGAAATTCTCTTCTTTCCCTCTTCATTATTTTACAAGTTACCTTGCTGTTGGTCTATTCCTCCTCTTTCGTTTTTCTCTCCTCTCTTAACGCTGATTTGCATGCGCTGGAGAGGGACTCTATTTGTGTCTAAACTTCAATTTAACCCCATTCCTGTGATCGGGACTTCAAGGTGAGTTTACTGATCCAATCCAATTGTAATTCCCTTATTTCTTTTATTCTTTGGCCGTTAAGAGCCATGCATGGCTATATTCGTGGCTGTTCTCCACTCCTCTGTGAGTGTGAGTCCAGATGTTGTCCATGAACTAAGGGCGTTGAGGTGATGAGCTATACTTTATGATTCGTAGGTAGTAGGCTAAGCAACGGAAGACTGAGTGAAGGAGTTGAGATTGCAGAATCGGTGCTCAGAGAAAGAAATCGGCACAGAGAGCAGGTCATCGAAGCGTGGCACCAAAGTAAGGGGGTGTTCGGGTTATAATTAATTAGAATAGGACTCGCTTCTTAATCAGGCCATTGAAGTAATGTAAACAAGTTAAGAAAAATGTTGCTAAACGTAGTTGTGTGTTTATGTTTGTGCATGTGTGATTGAGTACATTAATTAGTGAAGGATCGGATGTGGATGAGTTTATCATGTATGATCTTGTGATATCTAATGTGAAATGATCAGTGTTATGTGACGAAGGGTTAGCAAGCAGGTTACCCGAGTGATGAGGAATTGATATTATTATGTGAAAGGTAAACTGTTGAATGATTATGTGGTATGGGATGGCCGACGGTATATGATAGCCCTTCATTTCCGGCTCCCGTGGTTTTCGTGCCCAGTTGAGCTACCCAGTGGTCAAGTAGGACCCAGTGGTCGAGGTGGAGAGTCAAGCAGGACTCGGTGAACCAAGCAGGGTTCACGGGGTGTCAAGTAGGACCCCCAGCTGAAGGCCAATCCTTTAGTATCCGGATACTAGGAGTCAGATTGTATGAGAGTCAGTTGTGATCGTGATACATGTAATGAATGTGATGTATATAATGAATGTGATGAATGTGAGGAATGTGATGGAATTGCGTAGTTGGTTTAATACAGTTACTGCATGAAAAACTCTATGTTTGGTATGTTTATTTACGGGTGATGCTTGATGTGTATGTATCAATATGCATGTATAGTGTTAAATGCCGTTCTATATTAATTATTATGCCAAACACTCACCCTTGCATATTTTTTTAGTAACCAGAGACAGGGAGGGGGAAGGAGCCATGGAGCCGCGCCAAGGGGGAGAACGGTGCCAGGGTCCGAGTGAATTTGAGTGACTCTTGATAGAGTCATATGTGTGTATAAAACTTCGTAGTATAATTATTAGTTGTGTTTAATTAAGACCGGATCGAATGTAAAATATATTTTAAAAATATATCACTGTTATTGGCATATGCTTCCATGGTAACTCTTTAGATTCACAGAACCATTTTTAGAGTGAAATTTGAGAGTTCGGTTGCATGTTTTGTATAATCCGGTGTGTGAAAGGTGTTCGCTCAAGCGAATAGAACCTCGTTTAAGTGAGAGTCCGGAATCTCGCTTAGACGAGTAGGGGCCTCGATCAAGCGAGAAGCCCCGATTCCCCTTTCTCCCATCTGTTGTGTTCAAATTAAATTGTTTTTTCTCTAAATATCGATTAATTTTCAAGATAAGGGAGAATTTATCGTAAAAGGTAATTGTTTAAATAAAAATAAATGCAAAATAATCTAGGACGTTACACCCACACTTTTAAATATTTAAGATTAGGTTTGTAACCTTTCCAAAGCTCATAAGGTGTTTTCCTAGAATTTTTATAGGGAATTCTATTTTAAATATGACAAGCAGTTAATAAGGCTTCACCCCATATATTATCAGGTGCAGAAGAACTAATTAATAATGCATTTATCATTTCTTTCAAGGTCCTATTTTTCCTTTCAGCTACACCATCAAATAAAGTAGGAACATGTTAAATGCCTCATCTTTATGCTTAATTAGTTATAGTTTAGTGTATCTCAAAAAATCATCTATAAAAGTTATGTAATATTTTTTACCACCTCTAGATATTGTTTGTTTTAAATCAACTAAGTCGGTGTGAATTAAATCAAGTAATTCTGATTCACGTTGAACGGAAATACACAGTTTTTTCATAATTTTTTATTTGATACGTACATCACATTTATTTAAACATGCATTTTTAATTTCAGAAATTAAACCATCTACACGCATACTGTTATTCAAGTGGCCTCAATACTCAAGAGGGGGGGTGAATTGAGTTTTTAAAACTTTGCTTGGAATGCCTTTGAACTTGATTCTTTTATCACAAGTTTAAAGATTATGCAGGTGAAATCAAGTTTAATGCAAGAGACAATGCAAAACAAGAGGTGTATGTATCTGAGACAATTTGTCAAACACTTGGCGTGCAATATTCAAAGTTAACTAATTCAAGCAAGCTTAAGTATATAAACCACAATCAACCAACACAAATCAATTAAGTGCAGTATATGAATGTAAAAGAGTAAGGGAGAAGAGCTTGTAAACCAATTTAACGAGTTCCACCAACCCCGGTGTACGTCTCGCCTTCAAGCAACCCACTTGAAGGATTTCCACTATTGAGATTTAGAGATTACAAGCTATGAGCAATTGCAGCTTCCTCGTGTCCCACACTTAAGAACTCAATCCTCACTAGCACAAGGGTAACCCACCCAATCTCTCAAACTCTCAATACCCAAAGGTTGAACCCCAACCTTTGTGACCACTCAACCTAGAGTGAAAACCTTTGTGTTTGGTGTAGTGTTTACAAGCAAGTAACTCTCTTAATAGAGTAGATATACAAATGAAGGCTCACACTATTTCTAACTCTCAACAAGAGAGAATATACAAGTTTATGCTCTAAGTTTCAGAAAAATGAAACTATACAAGGATAGAACTCACAAGACTCAAGATTTGATTTCACTTTGATGGATTTGTGTGTTGCATTTAGTAGCTTGAAGGAGTCTTGCGTTTGTAGGGCTTGGAGATGAGCATAATGAAGTTCCTAGCCGTTGCAGCTCGTGGGTGCCTGAGAGATGTGGAGAAATGAGTTGGTTTCCACTTAAAAAACACTTTCCCAAAATTCTGGCACGACCCTAATCGATTATGCCTCGAGCTGTAATCGATTAGCTTTTGAAATCTACAGTATGACTCGCGTTGTAATCGATTAGCCTATCCCTTGTAATCGATTAGCTTTAACTCAGAAACTTGATAATCGATTATGCTCCATCTTGTAATCGACTAGGACTGGCACCTGATGCATTTAATTTGTTTACGCAGTTTTGTAATCGATTATCCTTGTATATAATCGATTAGGTGTCATTCCAGGAGCTTTGTAATCGATTGTATATGTCCTGTAATCGATTAGCGCAAATACCTGATGCATTTAATCCAAACAGAGGTTCAGTAATCGATTAGTCTTGTTAGTGTAATCGATTAGATGCGAGACAAGAACTATGTAATCGATTAGATCTGGTTGCCTAATCGATTAGCCTGCGTGTTTTTGCAGGTCTGATGCATTTTCTTGTTTATCCAAGTTTTCTTCAAAGAGTCCTTTGTCATTATCAAAGTCTGTGATCCTGAAACCATATTCAAACACACATACAATTCAAAAAGGGTATACTAACATGTCCTAATCTAGCATGCCATATATCATACGAGTCAAGCATATAAGCCGAAGATAAATTATTATTAATAATTTCTAAAATGTTTAAAACAAACAACCTTTGATCACAATATCCCTTACCCAAAAAACACTATTTTTTGTCATCACAATTTTGTCCGACTCAAAGGACACTTTAACCCTTACTTTTCCCAACAGAGCCACGGAAACCAAATTAGCTCTTATACTAGGTACATGCAAAACGTCATTTAGTGCTAGTGTCTTTCTAGATGTGAGCTTCAGAAGAATCTTGTCTTTCCCGACAACATCAGCTTTGCGAGAGTCACCAAGATATATCGATGCTTCTCCATCTCCCACCATAGTGTAGGAGGAAAACATGTCTCGATTCACACATATGTTCCTAGTAGCCCCTAAGTCTACCACTCATTTTCTTACATTGGCCACAATCAAGGCTTGAGAAACGATCGCAACAATTATATCATCTCCTTCAACTAAGTTTTCCTTTGGTTTAGGACGAACATCATTTCTCTTCCTTAACCTACACACAGCAGCATGATGACTTGGTTTTCTACACAATAGTAAAATCCCTTCCTTTTGTAGGTAGGGGGTTAGATGGCTTAGGAATGTGATCAAAAGGTTTTTTATTTTCATACATTTTCCTTGAGGAGTTGTTTTGTATCATGTTTGCTCTTGCTGCCAAAGCTTTTGCTCAGGCTTGCTTCTCTTCCTTTCGATTAGTGTCTTCAATGATTATGTGAGTGATTAAGTTTGACAGAGAGAGTTGTTTGTGTTTAAGTTGCTGTTGGTAGTCCTTCCAGGAGTGGGGTAACTTTTTAATGAGGAAGTCTTCCACTAATTCATTTTGCATAGAGAGGTTTTCTGATTTGAGATCCTTCAGAAGGTGATGGTATTCATTGATTTGTGCCCTTATGTCCTTGTCGTCAGTCATCTCCCAACGATAGAAGTTGCCGATAATGAACTTCTGTTTTCCGGCATCCTCAAGGGTGTACTTCAGTTTGAGGGAATCCTATATTTCCTTCGTTTCCTTGTAGCCACAGTAAACATCAAACAAATTGTTAGCCAAAGTACTAAAAATAGTGTACCTACATACCTTGTTTTCATTGGTCCATGCATCAATAAGTTCAGTTTGGGTTGGTTTGGGTTCGGAGATAGCCCATGCAACGACGTGCATGTCAAGCACCGAGAAGACATGCTCCTGCCAACGGTACTAAGACTGACCACTGAAACTTCAATCTTTGATATGTCAGGGAGAGGCTAGGCCATGGTGACGGTGACGTAGGTTCCTCTTTTCTTAGGTTCGTCCCCCTCTCTTTGAGCTTTGTTGAATTATATTGTTTCTTTACTTGTCATTAAACATCAACAATCATATCTCTGGTTGATCTCTGTTGGTCCCTCTCCACTCGTAGTTTTTCTTGATTTTGTTTTATTTTTTATTTATCTTGATTTATTTGATTATGTCAACTAGTGGAGTGCAAATATGATGGCTCGCAGCAGCGCGATTTGAACGCCAATGAGGGAGGGATCTCTCTTGATTCGTGTAAGAACAGAGGCGATAAAAACATAACCTACCAGCAACTTGATGCTAAAGCCCAGAGGTAATACAGGTAGTGTAAAGGATTAAAACAAGTTTGAGCGCATCGTGTGTAACGTATCTGGCGTTGATAGGCCTAACGAGGATAAGTATGGCCAATACGAGAAGTGCATCAAACTCACGGCATAAGCATCAATGTTGTTGTGGGATTCAAATTCAATTTGATGGGCTATGGATCCAATCCAACTGTGGAAGACACAAAACAAATACTATTAGTTCCAATGTGAAATCAATGGCAGCATGCATCTTGTAATTCTAGACATTTAAGCGTTGCTGTGTTATTTTGTTCAAATAAATAAAACTCCACCTGGACTCTGGAACTCGCATTATTCTTGTCTGCAAGTGAATAATTCTTGTATTTTTTACATGAGACATCAGAGCAAACAAAACATTGCTATCAACCGGTCATCTCTTCCATGTTTCTTTTAATTATTGTTTAGGGAAATAATAGTGTTTAGTCTCTTCATTGGGATTTAGGAGCAGCTTTCCAACTTTTAAGCAAAACCGAAAAGCCTTGCACAACAAGATCATAATGGAGAACAACACAATCGTGCTGATAAACACTGTACCTTATATATTTCCGTCTCCTTAATTTAGTTGACCATTGTTTCTCTTATGCCATTCATCTTAGCTATTTAGCAATTATAAAATCTTAATGAACAACATATTATCATTTCTTTTCTCGGTAGGACACATTTGTGCTTATGGTAACCAGGGGTGTTCTTTTTCATCTCTTCGAAATAGAATAGGATGTGGACAATTGATATTCTGCAGCGTGTATTTGCTAGTTACAACATATTTTCTTCTTATCTAAATTTGATTCTGATCATGCAATAGGACATGATTCACGAGATTTTCAAAATGGCATAATTAGCAAGATGGTGGAAGGAGAGATTGTTGGTAGCAGTGGATTCAACTGAAAGCTGTTAACTTATCGAGAATAGGAAGTTGAGGGAGCTACGCAGGTATATATTGAGCTAATTTGAGATCTTGCAATGTGGTTCATTTGGTTATAGAGTTCAATCTGTGAATTCATTATTATTTGTCAATGGATTTAATGAGCTAATTATTTGATCAATAAAATCAGCATTGATGGGAAAATTTTCTGGTCATTAAAACCAAATAAAATTGTAACTTTGTAACTATTATTCTCTTCCTAATTAGGATGCCATGAGCTATTTAACTTGGTAACTGATATTCTTTTCTTAATTAGTTATTAATGTGTTTATGTATCGGTTTAGCTGATATTTAACTTATTCTTTGACTATTTATATATATATATATATATATATATATATATATATATATATATATATATATAAGAATTCTCTTGTAGAAGAACACATAGTTTTAGCCTAATATCTTTCTGACTTTGACATGGTATTAGTCTAGCTTTGATCCTAGCCTAGACTCATCAAAAGTTTTCTTGCCTCTTGTCTCTCAGCCTTGTTTAGGCTTCCTAATTTCTTGTTTTCCATCTGAGTTCTCTCCTAGTTCAAACCTAGTTCATCACTGACCATTTTTTATAATAATAAACCTCTTTGTTTAGGCATCATGTCTGCTAAAAAGTATGATGTGTTACTCCTTCGCCTTACTATTATGAATGTGGATTAGTCTATTTATATAATAATAATTATCAAGCTTTATTGAGAAATTATTATATCTCTTAAACCTTGTTAATTAGATCTTAATGAGTTGTGATAAAAAAATACATGTGAAAAAGTACCTTATTAGATGGAGAATTTTATTAAATTTTAATGTAACATTTTTATTGAGCTCAATTTGAGATTTTATAATGTTGAATGAATTTTGTCATCAATTTGGTCTTTCAATTAAAGCTTGTGTAGTATTTTGGGCATTACATATTATTTATGTCTTTTGTGGCGGGTTGAACCGTGGGGGTTATATTAGCGGGTTCAGCTAACCTAAGGGAATATATCTTGGGGGTTCATTTCTGAGGGTTCTGATGTAGCCGGGAACATATCGAGGGGTTAAATTATGGAGGTTCCTTTAAGCACAAGAAAATACATTTTCTTGGGTTTATACTTTCGTCGTTACTTAAACCCCATAAAATGTTGTCGGTGTCGGTCTTGCTAGCCGCTAGAACGTGTCTGACGTATACTTTTGACGGTCAACCCCAGAATTTATTGGCCGTTTTAACCGCCGATGAACATATTTCTTGTGGGGGTTCAGATAATCCCACAAACATACAGGAGGTTCCTTTAGCCGAAGGAAAATACATTTTGTTAGAGTTTATAGTTTCGTCGTTACTTAACCCATGCAACTTGTTGTCGGTTGTATCCGTGTTGAAAGCCGCTGCAACATATCTCTTGTGCCGGTTTTGTTTGTCGTGGTTCTATTAACCCCGAAATTTATTGGAGGCTTTCTGTGGCCGTTCATTGAACACGCGAAACATATATTCTATGGGGTTTCTAATATGATAGTTTTGACAACCCCTGTAAATTATTTTTTATGTATAAACTTATTTTGGTACTGTGTTAAATTCTGGAAGTGTTAAAAATAACTCATAATTTGAAATCTATGTTTTCTATATAACAGATTTATTATATGTTAGCTTTAATCGAGTTTTTTACAATGTATTTAATTAATTCAAAATAGAGATAAATATAACTTCACATTCTCATTTTTAATCTCAATCTTGATGGATCACTTTAATTCATATTAGAGGCGGGTTCACATCAATATAATTTGATTATGGTTAGAAATATGTTAACCAAATCCACATTCATTATAAAGGTGGCTATCAGTATGACATTATTTGTTACCTACAATTTTATAATATTTTTATTTAATATAGTTAAATACTTTTCTATCATGAGATAAACTTATTTAATATTTATTGATGATAATATTTTTAATATATTAAATCTTATTTTATTTTTATTATAATTATTTTTAAATATTAGTGAATATTTACAGGTATATATACTCGTTAATTTTAGTAGGTTTAGATACGGATAATATACTTCACACACTGGTTCCGCCTTATTTACAACCTTATCTTGGACCAACATGTTAACTTGTGAACAATCTAATAATTACTTAAATTGTGCCACATTTTGCCAATATGAAGTGTTCAGTTTATAATTATTAAAGTTTCTAATCAATTTTACAACGGTTGTTGAAACGCCAAAATAAAAATTCTTTTTTTACCATGGTTGTTTCTATAACTAATAATAATAAAAATTATACTAATTATTTAAATATTTTTTAAATAGGTTATTGAAATAATCAATGTAAAAAATAGGAGTAAATAAGTTTTTTATTAGATTTCTTACTTTTAATCCCTCGTCAAAATTAAATGGTAGTTCCATTAGTCCTCGTTTTTAAATCTAACAAAACTACAAAGGAATTCTGAATACACCACCATATTTAATATATTTAAAATAAAAATCAATTTCAACTCACCTTTCTCCTCCTAGTGAGGGTAGAAATATCCAGACTGTGGATACCTATAGATAAAAACCTGTTACGGGTATAAAAAATTCGCAGGGATGGATACCCGTGAAAGAAGGGGGACTAATTTTTTACTACTCGTTAAATAGGCATGAGTACGAATATAATGTTATCTGTGCCTACGAGAATCTGCATATATGAAATTACATTTGTTATATATTTAAATTATATTTAAATTAACTTATGTTATATATTCATGAGAGATGAATAAATTAATGCTTAACATTTTTTACATTCCTTATTTTGTATGTGTTTTTTATTCCATGTTATTGTTATTATTACACAATATTATTACAAGCATTTATGTAGCAACTGGATTTCTATAAATAATGAAACTAAGATTAATATTGATGCAAATTGTTAAGATTTTACATCAACCGTTGAGAATATCGTGTAATTTAGTTTAATGTTTTTTTTTATATTTTTATTTTCCATTTTCTGTTTCAATTGGGTATCCGTGGACATCCGTGGATACACATGAATAGTGGTTACCTAAAAATCTGTAAAACGGGTACCCGTATGAGTAACAGGTGGGCACAAGTTTTATTTTTGTTTGCGGACACAATAACAAGGAAGGGGTACCCGTGCCCACCCTGCCCCGTGACATCCCTACTCCTTCTTCACCTCGATAGTTGCCCTAAAAGTGTTCGTAGATTGAATTGAATCAATTTTAGAGTAAATTGAATAATAATACAACAAAAATAAGGGTTAAAAGTAAGTTTGTTAAAAAGAGTTATTCTTAACGGTTCTCTGTTACACTATTGAAAAAAATTTATCAAACACAAAAATGTATCAAAAAGTAGATAAGGAATGTTTCTTAGTGATTTATTATACATTTTTTAAGAGCCGTAAGTAAATTCTTAGCTGATGATTTAAAACACCACTAGAATTAATACGTTATATATTGTTAAAAAGAAAAGACTCGACATTATTTTATTTTATTTCTTCTTATAATACTCAAACTCATTGTCACGAAAAACTTGACTCGACTCAACTTTGACAAAAATAAAACATATTTAAAGATACAAATACATGTCTGTTTATAAAAATTAAGTAATTTTAATTATAATAGTAGTTAAATAATATAAATAAAATTATGATAGTTACTAAATTTATTTATTTTAAATTTTTAAAATGTATTATGATGGTAATGATATTCTCCCTGTTGTGAATCATACGCCTGGGGAATCTAATCTTTCGGCGTGGCATTTGTGATTCTTGGCCTCATGTTCAAAGAAAATCTTTCATGGCTGGTACTCTATTGGGCCCCTTATCGTTAGGCATTGCTCCCTCTTACTAACGGAGACTTCACAAATGTACATATATAATATAATATAATAATATATAATCTATAGTATATATAATATATAATATACAATATATAATATAAATATAAATAGATATAGATTATAATCAATAAAATCTAAACCATCAAATCAAATATTATTAGAAGATTTTAATTTTTTATCACATATTATTGGAGTATTTTATTTATTCTTTACGAAATTGTTGCATTTAAAAGACGAAATAAATAAGTATTATATAACAAGTTGACATTTAACAAAACTTATCAAATATATCTTTCCAAATACTTGCCATAAATTATTTGATTTGATGATTTACTACAAAGTTAATCATTTAGTAATTAGGATTTTATCATATCCGTAAATTGCTTCAAATTTATCCATTTATTCCCCTTATATATATATATATAACTTTTGATGATAAATTAACACAATTAATCATTAATTTTTATAATGTTTTTATGAAATTGATATTAATATATTTTAAAAAGAAAATAAATGGGGTCGTATTATATAAGAAATTGACATGTGATAAAAAATTATTAAAAATAAGTTTTTAAATGCTTGACAAATAGAAACGGATATAGATAATTCAAAAAAAATGTTAGTAGTAATAAATTAAAAAGGCTTAAATATATTTTTGTCCATATAAAATAAGATTCTTTTGATTTTGGTTCTTATAAAATATTTTTTATAACTGATTCAGCTTCAAATTAATAATTACTTATCTCAATGAATTTAGCTCAAAAAATATAGTTAAATTAATTAAAAATTAAAATTAAAAAATGAAAAATAAAGATAATGAATTTTGTTATTGTTGTATGGATGGGCCGAAGTGTATGGGCCCAAATATGCTTCTACCCTTTAGACCCTTTGTTCTAATCCTGTGGGTCGGGGGAAGGAGGGGAGGAAGAAACGACAGGGGAATGGAAATTTCTGGAACGACAGCATAAAATGACCTTCCTCTCCCTCCTCCCGTTCTTCCCCCTTTCGCTTTTTGCCCTAATCCCCAATTCCTCACTTCTTCACTCTGCACGATTTCAAGGTATCTTTCTCCTTTCAATTTTCTCTCTCCCTCACACCCCTAGCCCCATTTCTTTAATTCCATTTTTCAATTTGCGTTTATTTTACTTCTCGCTCCTTCTTCCCCATTCGCCGATTTCCTCTGCATTGGTATGAACGGTTTTTGTAATTGTTTTTCGAGATTACAATTCCGGCACTTATCGAACTATTTTCCCGCGAATTGGTCACGCTGGATTCCTAATTTTAGTAATTCATTGGAATTGTTGTTACTTTTTTGTTATTAGGGTTTGTGTTCTTTCTGTGACTGAGTGATTCAACTTGGAATCTAACCTCCATTTTGCATTTCTGCGTGTTGGTGATACTAGAGCAGACCTTCGATCAATCGAACTTCTGATTTACTCTCCAAATAATTTGTAACAGCTGGTTCACTCTTTCTACATGAAACCGCAATGCGGGGTTACGATAGAGATGTGAGTGTTCTCAACCTTAAAGGAGCATTATTCCCAATGTATTTTTTTGTTTGTTTTCATGATTTTTGTCCCCAATTGAATTGCATCGTGTGGTGCCTTTTTTTTTTAATGCAATTTGCAGGAACCACAGGATTACGATGATTATGAAGATGATGGGCAGGAGGGTGAGGAAGAATACGAAGAGGATGGAGAGGACGAATTCGAGGAGGAACAACCTCGTAAACCCACTAAAGAAGAACTGGCGTACCTTGGATTGAGGCAGAAGTTGAAAGAAAACATTAGAAAGCAGAGGAAGAGGGAGAATAGTAGTTCCCTTGCAGATTCTGGCGCTGGAAAGAAGAAACTTCCTTATGATAAGTGAGTCTTGAAACCATCTTTTTAAACATGTATGTAGTTGTATATGAGTGAACCACTTTAAACATGGTTTTGATGAATGCCCGGTATTGCTTGTGGATCTGGTTAATGGGTACATATCTTTATTTTACTTCTGATAGTTCAATTTCAACTTCTCCCTACCTTTGTGCTGGCATTGAGTTGATGAAGTTGGTTGTTTCTGGAACATATACCCGTTATCTTATGCCTCATTTTTTGAATTTCTTTCCTGACAATTTGTGGTTTCTAAAAACATTAATAGGTAATCTCTTCTCAAGCTTTTATTTTTCAAAATAAATTTTGATTTGAGTATTTGCTCTTATCTTTATTTCTTTAGTTTTGTTTAGATATCTTTTAGTGTTCCCTTAATTTGGAGGCTACACATTCTGTTATGTTTACTTGTTTATATGGTTAATATTGTGCTTGCTTTGTACTAGTCATCAATGTGGTTTGTGTTTTCTTAGCATTGATAAGGTTGTGGAAGAAGGAATAATTTTAAAATATTGTCTTCATTCTTTATTTGTTTCTGCAGTTATGGGTCATTTTTTGGACCTTCTCAACCAGTTATTGCCCAGAGAGTAATCCAAGAGAGCAAGTCATTTATAGAAAACCAGCATTTGACGCCTAGGCTATCTAACTCGCCCCACATTGTATGTATTGAATGCTTAATATTTTATAATACTTTTCATGAAGTTCTGTAGGATAGAAACAATCTTCATTTTGAGCCACTATAATTATTGTATGCTGTTTTTTTTTAATGTGATTTCATGTTTCTACCTTTTGGGGTCTTATGGCAACTACACCTGTTTCCCTTTGAGTAATGCGCCCAAAAATTAAACCAATAGACAAGGAAAAAGTGCTACATTAAAACTTGATCATCATAAATATTATATGATTCCTAAATTGCTTTTCCTTCCATTTTATGAATATAGGATTGCTTAAATCAGTTCTCACGGTTGTGTTCTTCACATGTAATTTATATTATTTTTTCTCATGTATAATTTTTTTACTCTGATGAGTTCTTTAAGATTGACATTCAATTGTGGAAGACCCTGAAAAGTGACCAGTGAAGTGCGAGATTGGTCACAGAACTAACACATTCTGTTCTGTTGTATGAATAATTGAGTAGTTATATATTCTGAGGTTCTTGATAATTTGTCTTGTATATTTTTTAAGCATTCTTTGGATTGCAGTAGTTATATGTTTAGTTAATGCCTTATGCTTTCTCACAATAATCTTGTCTGCAGAACAAAAACACTAATAAAGTATCTAATGGGGTACTGAAGTTTTCAGCTCATAATATTCCTCCTAAAGTCAGTGAGGTATTGTAACTACTATATAAAGCTTCTGTTATAACTTTTCAGCCTCCATCTTCTAAAATGATTGTTGTGAATTGTTGTGTTCAAGTAGAAGCAAGCTAAAGCCCAGACACTCAAGGTTACTAGAGATTACTCTTTTCTTTTGTCTGATGATGCGGAACTTCCAGCTCCAAAGAAAGAGCCCCCATCTCGGAATACACCTGCATATAATTCTGGTAAGTTGCTGTTTGGGGTGTTTATGTGGTCTTATATTGTAGGGATCAGAACTTATTACTTTTATTGAGCTTTACGTTTTTTTTCCCTATTGAAGAGAGACGGCCAGCTCAAGTTGCAGGGAAGAGTAAACAACCTTTGGTCAATGGCAAGGTTGTTCGTGGCAGCGGTGAGGATCGGAAAGTTGTTGCTGGGACTGGTCATTTGCAACCTAAGTCAGGGTCTGTGTATAAGTTAAGTTCAACTAGTAAGGCATCGGCAGACTCTAGAAAACAGCTTAGTAGCAAAAGTGGGAATGGATCAATCCGGCCAGTGGGGCCAAAAGGCTTGCCTCCAAAGATGCCTGTTAGAACCATGGGGAATAAATCATCAACACCTGGTACAAAAAACTCTGTAAATAGTGTTCAGAAACCACTCCCATCAAAGTTGCATTCATCTGTTCCAAAGCAGAGTGTCGGACAAAGAAAAGATGTACAAAGAAAAGATGTGCGAGAACAGAATAAACCTAAAATGATACCAAAACAACCGGTGGCATCATCAAAAACACAGGTATAAATATAATGCTGTATATACTATTTCACTTATTCTGTGCAAGGTTGTCAAACTTGAGAGTTTAAGTAACTTTGGTGAACTTAAATTCGGAAAATTTAAAATTCTATTGTAAGTTTAAGTAACATGGATGTTTGTTCCTATAAGTTTTCATTTGAATAGACTCTAAAAATAAGTTTTATCTACAATGTTCCGGATTACTTTGTGTAATAGATATGTATAATATCCTTTTGCATGTGCAGTCATGCAAAAAACTGACCATGATAAGGTTTTCTTGATTTGTGCTACTCATGTATGCCTTAGTAGAATGTTGCATTTATGTTGGCTCTAAAAACAATTTGTGGCTTGTAAAAAGTAGAACATTGCTTTTGGAATTGATAGCAAAAATTATATGCAATTTCAAACTTGCTAACTTGCTTCTTGACATGAGAGTTTATGAGTTTACTCTATGAGAGTTAACTCGAGCTCTCTACTTAGAATCCTAAACTCATAAAAGAGTTTAGGAGTTCTTAACCATTATTCTACTTGCTTAATGTTGAGAATTTTTTTTTTCCTCTGAACTTGTTCTGCAGCGCCTTGTTAACTTGTATATGTTCAATTGGTTGACAGATAAATAAGCCACCAGTTAAACAAATTCCTAAGCGTTCTGATTTGCAAGATCGCCGTCCCAAGAATAAAATGGGGAAACGATACTATGATGAGGCTGAGGATGATATGGATGTCAGCAATATGATCAGATCAATGTTCAAGTAAGCTTTCTAAGTTTTCTGTTTGTATGTAGATGCTTGAACTTCCAATTAATTTTTTTTGTTTGTCTTCATTTCTACACCTTGAAAAACCATCAATTACCTCTACCATGTAGCTAAAGCTTGTAAGTAACTTGCTAATATAGGAATTGGAATTCATTCTCAGACTACCTAATACAGATGTTTTAATTGTTTGTAGGTTCAGTTTCAGTTCATCTTTTGACTGCTATTTACTCCAGTTTGGCCATTTGGGTGTGATTAAATGTCAATAGAGTTTTATACCTTAATTATTTTTCATATATACAACGTATATTTTAAGGTTTGTGGTGCTTGATTTCATTGTACTGTTTATTGAATATTTCTAACGAGGAACTTCGTTTTAATCGCTGCAATCCTCTTCTAGTTGTTATGTATGGGTATGATTATAATAGTTGGTAATTATTTTATTGAATTTTTCTAGTTACAACCCCAACAAATTTGCCGATGACGACGACGACGATGATATGGAGGCTGGCTTTGATGAAATCATGAGGGAGGAAAAGAGAAGGTTGGTTTCTCTTACTTCAAATCAAAGCCTGATATTTACTATGTACTTTACTGGTTTATTTTGCTGAACTCGAAACATTACTAAGGAGTGAGGAACCTCGGGGATGCTTGATTTGTTGAAACATACAACAAAAATATTTAAATGTTACTACTGTCAACTCTAGGTGACAAGTTTTTGTGTATTGTCACCATCCAAAAGTAGACTACCCCATCTTTTCTTTTTCTTTTTCTTTTTGGTAGCTTCTTTTTCTGAACTCATTTTCTTACCTCCACCCTTCATGTTTTATCCTTTCTTTTCATTTGATCTCTCTAAAGCGTTTGTGTTCTGTATTGGTTGTCAAATCACAATTAAAAAGTTATGTGATTTAGCTGCTTGCACACCTGTTGCTTCATGGTTCTGCTTTTGCTGTCTTTCAATGTGAATCAAACTCACCCTTATGTATTTCTAAAATTGAATTTATTCTGAAACTCCGGGTATCTATTTATGCTTCCAAGTGTGTAACGTTAATTTATTGGTGAATCACCCAATATTAATTTTTTCTGCTGCTCTTGGCTCTAACCTTCTATTTTTAGGAGTATAACAATCTTCTTGAGTATCTTCTCAATAGTGCTCAATCAAAGTTAATGATTGGAAAGAAAGTTGTAGTTAATATAGTTGGAATGCAAAAATATTCCGTTATTACTTATTTGTAATTGGGAGAATTTTTAGGATTCTCAATTAGGATGTAGTACCTGATGTGGGGTAGGGAAGAATACTTGGTGCATGATATTGATTTTAAAAAATTACATAAATAGCAAATATTTAAATGTTTTTATTTTTGTGTTGAGGAGAAATTTTAATTTTCTATTGTTTCTTTAATTGGTTTTATGGAAGAACTTTCTAGATTATTCTTATAATCTGCTACATCGTATACTTATTTTTTCTTTAAAGGCAGTTCCATTAAACCGGGCATCATAGACTTCATTGTTATTTTCCCCAATTTTATCTATGGCCATAAAAATGCTGATAATATGATTTATTATTTATATGTAATTAAATTTATGATTTTAATTTTTTTATGTTAAGTAATCGCTTGATTAAAGATGGTTATCTTTTGGGTTGCTGATGACTGTATACGTGCAGTGCTCTAATTGCTAAAAAGGAGGATGAGGAACAACTTAGATTGATAGAAGAGGAGGAGGAAAGAGAGCGGAGACGACGATTGAAGAAGCGCAAGCTTGCCTAATGCCTAGTATCTTTCTGTCTGCAAAAAAATCCCATGTCTTCGTTTGGTTCATGTGGCAATTCAATTCCCATCTTCCAACCTGTTCCATTGTGAAATTTGTATTTTGATCAATTATCGATTATGATGATTGCCCAAATCAAGATTTGGAAGTGGTGTTTTATCAAATGTTAAGCTAGTTGTATAGTAGTCTTGTTTTATAATATTAATCACAATTGAAATTATTACATTCAATGAAGTCTCCCACATCCCTTTCGAAATTGTTACGAATTGGCACCAGTGAAATCATCAATTGATACTTGTTTATAAATAGTTTTAAGAAATACTCTCAAAATTAGTTGAGAAAATTATATAATATGTTTCAAAATACGTACAAACCTTCTAATTAATGCAGTTTTTTTCAATTCAATCCTAATAAATCTTTGTTAAGTTTGGTGTTGACAATCAATATTCATATCCATTTTAAAAATTGTGGATGCAGAGATCTCACGTAAGATGGTGAATATATCCGTGTTACGAACTTATGGAAGCAAATGAGCGTGTATTGACACTGTTATAAATAATATTTTATTTAGGTAGCATTTTGTATAGATAATCTTTTATTTAGTTGTTTTTTTGGAATGAAATAAATTGTAGGAAAATTTATCAATTTTCTATATTTTTTATACAAAACTTGTATTATACTAACTGTCAATTGGTACGGTAAAATTTGTAGATGTATCAAAAAGTTATGTGGGTGTTTTATTTTCACTATTACCATTTATTTGTAAACTTATTTCCTAATCTTTTACGTCTGGGATTTTTTTCTCTTATCTCCCAATAAAATTTTTCTCATCAATTTTTTTATGATATATTTATTTATATAAAAAAACTTGTGTTTTATTTCTGACACTGGAGTGAGCAACTACTTTTGTGGGCGTTCGCTAGCCGTTTATTGCACGAGTACCAAAGTGACAAATAATTTCTGAAGGTGCATGAATGAATTTCTTCATTAAAAAAATCTTTACAAGTTAGGACATGAAACTTATACCGCAAAATCCGTATATTTTTTTTAATTTAATTTACCACATTTTTTATATAGCTCATATTCTTGTTCGACGAAAATCCTTATGTTTTGCTTTTTATTTTAAATTACTCCAATTCTCTATCATCTTTCAACGTAAACAAACAACATAAGCAAGGTTTTGAACAACACAAATTTTAGGAAAAACACTTCCTATTGAAATAAATAGCTCTAACATGATTCGCTGAACCTTTTCAAGACAAATGAGTTAATATCTTGCATCACATTATTTTAAAACTATGATAGGTTAAAAGGAAAGAATTCTTATTTAAACTTAATATTAATGTAATTGTTTCATAATTTTCAAGTTCAAAACAATTTTTTAATAAATTAAATTATCATCATAGTTTACAAAAACTTATGAATAAACAGATAAATTCAACGAGAAAATATTTTATTCTATTGGAAAAGAAATGAAGTCTAATAAATTTCAGGTTTTGTTAATTTTAGAGCTGAGTTTAAACCATCAAAAGTAAGATATTTTTATTAAAAATTAATATGTTTATTATATTTTTATTTTTACGATAAAATAATTACATTTATTTTAATAAAAAGTTACTAATTTTACTGTAACTTAATACGAAGAATTGTCCTGACATCCCTTGTTAGCTCGGAAGTCGGAAGCGATTTGTAGTTCACTTTGACAAAAGTCACAGGCAGCACATGATTAGACACGTGTAACCTAGTTGGTAACTTGTCTTGTCTTTTTGGTGGTTGTTTTGTTTCTCTATGCAACAATGATTTTGGATGAGAAACATAGTTATCATGGACACGGGAGTGGTGCATTTGCAGCTGAAGTTCTCATATTGTTTTTGTTCCACTCCCTTTCATTCCAAAACCCATTTCACTTCCTCCTCTTTCTTGTTTGAGATCACTCTTTCAATCCCACTTCTCCATCAACTCTCTAAACTTCTTCACCACTAATTCTTGTATTTCACCCACATATTCTTTGTGGTTAAAATCCGAATTCCCTTTGATCGTTCATAATTTATATAATTAATTCATTTCACCAATGATCCATAGCTTAACCTCTTTTTCCTGTTTAATTTTTATTATGTTTTTTTCTCCAGGAATAATGGAGATACCAATGGCTTATATGAACAAAGGTGGGCTTTTGCATTTAACATTCACTTTTTCTTTTTTGATAATTATTTTTAATAATTTGGGAATTTGTATCTTAGGTTAGAGGGTAATAATAATAAAAATGTGGACCTGTCCCAGGTATGTTGCTTTTGTTTCAATTCAAAGATGTGTTTTTCGCATTTCCCTTTTACTCTCCGTTTTCCTTATTTTGCAAATATTTCATTGGCTTTCTTACTCTTTAGTTTTTACTTTACACCCGCTTTGTGTTTTAGCCAATATCTGATGATGACTAGAATGTGAAACAAGATGGTATATAGAAATTGTTCGAAGAAGCTCAGCAGAGTTACTTCTTTGACCTGAGTCATACTTGTGGTTACACGAAGAGCGTTAAATAACTTCTGTTGTATTTTTTTCATTGCATGTAGACATACTATACTTGAACAAACAGCGCCTCGTGGCCATTGAGGAACTTAACAAAATAAACAGAGAAAAACAGTCATTAATCACTAAGATAAAGAAGTTGGAAAAGAAAAATAGGCTGGTGCTGGTAAGGGTAAAAGGTGATAGTATAATTGCATGTGTTTGCATATCATGCACAGCCTCTTAAGTTATCCTACGTCTATGTGTAGATTCTAACTTGTGTTCATGTTAGGAGATCCTTTCGAGTCGGAGTAACTCCAGAAACGGTTAAGGGAGAGAGAGGGAAAACAACGAAATTTGGGAACTAATTCCTGGATATTTTTCATACTTTGAACAATACTCATCAACTATTTATAATCAAGGAAACATGGCCTAAACATAATGGACCAAACATAGACTATAAACTTCAAATATAAATTCATATTATAAACTAGATACTAATCTAATTATTAATCTAATTAAACTATAATCTGATTGTATCAGCTTACTCATATTTTAGCGGTCAATCACATGCAAACAAAATTTGGACATGGTTAGTTTCACTTTGTCTGCCTGTTTAATTACCTTAAGTCTGCTGTGTGCGTATAAACTGAACGTCAGATAGTATGTACTGATTTGATGGAAGAACTAATAGAAGATATTGGAGGTAATGTTTCATGTCTTATTTCTTGTCTAAAAAGTACTGATTTTCATTTCTTTGTACTTACTCTTAGGGTGTGACAGTGTTGTTTATGGCATTGGAGTCACTTTGATCGAGCCATTGTACTATTCATCATTTTTTAGCCGCAAGATGATATATGGCTACCCGGACGATTTTGAAAGGTTAGTGAAATCATATCTGTAATGATTGGTTTATCTACTTTCAACCTGTTATTGTGGTAAAACAAAAAAACTTACAATCTGAAGTTCACATAAAAATCAAATCATATCAAAAGGGAAATAGATAAAATCAAAAATGAAAATTAGAGAAGCAGGATAGTTCCTTCTCATGCAAGTTTTTCAGCTTGACCGTATATAATTTGAGTGCTGCCACTATTGCAACAAAATTGTATGAATTAGTTCACATATTGCAAAAGTCAGAAGAATAGTTTAAAGAAGGAAACCTATTTTGATTTATGACTGACTTTTTTGTGCACTCAAACCATCTTCAAAGATAGAAATAAAAGAGACACTCTGACAGCTATGTCATCTGCACTCTGGTTTCTGGTTATAAGTGAGAGGAAAGTAAAATCTGATCAAATCAAGGCTTTCCTTTCCTTTCTGAAAAAAAATTAAAATTTCTATAATATAATACTTTGTTTTGTTTTCTTCATGAGAAACTAATTATTGTCATTCTGGAGATTGATAATGATATAGATGCACATAACTATTTTACTTGATAAAATCTGTTTTCCTATTATCTGCTGGGCCTTCCTTCTAGTGGCTAGCATGAAGCTTAATATGTTGGACCTTGCTTTACCACTGAGCTGATGGTTAACCTTTTATTGATTTATTTTGCAATGTAGTATTTGATAAAGAAAAACATCAATTTGATCCTCCAAATGCGGTGGTTACCGACGAGGCCTTTAGAAGATTTTGTCCAGCATTTTAGTCATTCCATGAACTTTCATTTGAAAAAACTGTCCACAAATATTGACATGGCATGTTAACTAGTTAACAACAGTTAATCAAAGGAATAACGTAGTAGACATTTTGATAATTTGAAAACTTATTTGTTGACCATAATCTTTCAAGATCTAGTTAGTGGACATTTTGATCATTTGAGACTTATTTGATAGCCAGAATCTTCCATGACCTAGTTGGGGGTCACTCATTTTAGGAGGATCAAATTGATGTTTTTCTTGGTTAAATAAACACACTCTTAACAAATTTTGTTACTTGTGATTTTCATGTCCATGATATGTCAAACTAAATAATACAGATTCCATAAGTTGAATGTGTAGCTCATAGCTTTAAGGTATGGAGCAGATCTAATAGTGGTTGCCCCCGATGCTAGCACAAACAGGTAGTCCATAAATATATTTGTGCTAGATTGATAGGCTGCTAGGGCAGAGAACAACACTACTACTAAATTAGGGAAGATAAGAAACAAATTACCACTTCATTCATGATTTCTAGCAAGGGACATACAACCTTAAATAACCAAATTAAAAGATAAAGAGAAACAGACCCAAACTTGGCAGCAACTGTAAATTAAAATTATATAAAATCTTTAAACCAAACTGGTTTCCTTTTAATTCTAATGGGCCTAGCTGATTGGGGCCCAACAGTACCCCCTTGGTCAAAATGAACCTTGTCCTCAAGGTTGGATTCTTCGGGCCTGTCATGGCTTTGCTCTTTGGAATTCACATGGATCATGGATGATGGGAGTTTAATTGGGCTCGGTAATTGCGTAACAGAGGAAGGCTTTGAGATTTCCTTTAGGGTGATGTGGCAAACTGTGGTTGCTCCAAGGGCTTCTCGTGGATTTTGGGCGAGATTGAAGGGGTGGGAAGCAGAATTGGTGCAACGGAGGGCGCGTTAATGAGGCCAGTTGTATCGCATCTCCCATTTTGAATGGACGGAGCAGATGAGCCCTGTTGTAAAGATTGACTATCCAACGGCGCAGAAGGATGCATATGGGTTACCATGTGATCTGTGGCGTCAGTGGTGGGGCCCGAAATTATTTCTGGTGTAGGGGCCTTGGGGATTGCGTGTGAGATCAAGGGCTCAAATGTAGTCTTGGAACGCGGAGAGAGAAAAGAATCATGTGAAATCCTTGATATTTGCTCGATATTGGAAACTGAAGGTACTTGGTTCATTTGGGTGTCCAAGTTCAGAGAGAGGAAGTACTTTTCATCGTTCGGAGAACTCTCTGTATCCAAAATCACAGTGTTATTTTCAAAGGGGTTGAAAATTATCAGAGGGATTCGGGCCATGGTATTTCCGAAGGAGGGACACATGGAAAACTGGATGCACATGAGATGAAGAAGGCAACTCCAACTCATAAGCCACGTTTCTGATACGCTGGAGCACCTTGAAGGGCCCAAAAAAACGTTTTGAAAGCTTCTGAGACGAGCGCATACTCACACTTTGTTGTCGGTAGTGCTGGAGGCGGAGAAGAACAAGATCGCCCACTCCGAAAGTAAGGTCTCTTTTATCCTTGTTTGCTTGAGATAACATTCTTTGGCAGGTGATTTTTAAGTTTTGCCTGAGCTTGTCTAACAGCAACTGTCGCTGTTGTAGGGAGGAATTTAAATTTGGAATGGTGGCAGATCCTGGAGTATAGTGGATCAAGGACGGTGTAGGACGACCGTATAGAGCTTGAAAGGGGGACATGCTATGGCAGAATGAACTGTTGTGTTGAACCAGTATTCCGCCAAATGGAGGAACCTGAACCACTGCCTTGGTGTATCACTTGCAAAACATCGGAGGTAAGCTTCCAAATAGTGATTAGTGACTTCTGACTGGCCATCCATTTGTGGATGGTAAGAGGAACTAAATTTTAGAGTTGTGCCTTGCAGACGGAAAAGTTCACGTCAAAAGGTGCTTAAGAACAAGGGATCCCAGTCTGAGACGATTGACCTAGGAATGCCATGGAGTTTGCAGATCTCAGAAGTAAAACGGGCAGCCAGGTCCGGGGCTGTAAACTTGGAAGGCAGACCTAAAAAATATACATATTTGGTAAGTAGGTCACATATCACCCATATAACTGTGTGACCAAATGATGTAGGCAGATGAGTAATGAAGTCCATTGTGATATCTTCCCAAACTTGACTAGGTGTTGGCAATGGTTGTAATAATCCCGCTTTTTTTATGGCAGGTATTTGTTCTTTTGGCAAATGTCACAGTTCTATATGAAGAGCTTAACGTCCTTGTAAAGTCCAGGCCAAAAGAAGGAAGTGGCTATGCGAGCCAGTGTAGGCTTAAGGCCAGAGTGGCCCATAGACGGTGTGGCATGGAATTCTTTCAGGAGCCGCATGCGCAGTGCATGAATATCTGGTATGTAAATTCTATTTTTAAAGTAAAGTAACCCTTGGGATTCTGAAAAATTGCCTTCATGTGCATGTTGGGTCTGAAGCTTGTGGAGCAGTTATGTGCCTTCTGGATTTGTCTGAAAGTAACTGCGTAATTCATCCAATAATGTAGGAATATGTGAAGAAATGGCAAGGAGGAGAGAAGAGTCATCTGAGTAGCTTCGGGATAAAGCATCAACCACCTTGTTGCTTGGGCCTGAACGGTAAAATATCTCAAAACTATACCCTTGGAGTTTAGAGACTCACTTAATCTGTTCAGGTGTGTGAAATTTCTGAGAAACCAAATGTTGCAATCTTTTTTGATCAGTGACAGCATACATCTCTCGGACATAAGTTGAGGAAGCTTGCATTCGAGGGAAAAGCCGTTTGCTGAAGAAGGCTAGCGGGCGATTTTCTTGGGAGAAGACAGCCCAACAGCTATAGAAGAAGCGTCTGTTTCCACCACAAATATCTTGTCAAAATTAGGGAGAGTTAGAGTAGGTAATTGTAGCATTTTTTGCTTTAGTGTTGTAAAAGCCTCTATGGTACATGTACTCTAAGAATATGTAATGGAACGAGGCAAATCGGTGAGAGGAGCGGCGTAGTTTTTGACAAACTTTCTATAAAATCCGGTGAGGCCAAGAAATCCTCTGAGTGCCGTGAGAGAACGAGGTTCTGGCCAATCCCAAATGGCTTGGACTTTTCCAGGATCAGGAGCTACACCTTTAGCTGAAATTAGATGACCCAAATAGCTAACAATGTTGACAGTAAAAACACACTTAGAAAAATTAGCATAAAATTGGTGAGAATCAAGTAACTCAAAAATTAATCGTAAGTGATTTTTATGATCTGAATTGGTAGAGCTAAATATTAGAATAGCATTAAAGAAAACCAACACAAAACGCCTAAGGTAAGGACGTAAGAGATCATTCATAGCTGCTTGAAACGTTGAGGGCGCGTTAGTTAAACCAAAAGGCATAACTAAGAACTCATAATGACCATCAAATGTTCTAAAAGTTGTTTCGTGTTTGTCTTTAGGTGAAACCCTTATCTGGTGGTAACTTGATCTTAAGTCTACCTTAGTAAAAATAGTAGCATTACCCAGCTCATCTAGTAGCTCATCAATGGTGGGGATAGGGAAATAGTCAGGGATGATGATAACATTGAGAGCCCTGTAATCAACACAAAATCTCCAGGTCCCATCTTTTTTTCGGACCAATAACACTGGGGAGGAGAAGGGACTAGTACTTGGAATGATAAGGCCATTGCTGAGCGTATCTGAAATAATTGATGTCATAGCCTCTTTCTGGGAATGTGGGTATCGATAGGGGTTAGTTTTAATGGGTGTGAATTGGGTTGAAGAGGAATATGGTGATCATGGGGACGGGGAGGAAGAAGGCCTTTAGGTTCATCAAAGATGTGTTGATATGTGTCTAGGATAGTTTGGATATCTGGTGGTAGGATAGGGTGGGAAGGGTTAGGGGGAGATGTTGAGTGTATGGGTGTATGTTGGAAGGATAAGAGGTGAAAAGAAGCTATAGAATTGGTATGGGTAAGTTGGTTTAGTTGGTGAAAAAAAGCTGGGGTTGGCAAGGACGAGGTGTCTCCTTTAAGAGTGATGGGTTTGTTCTCATGGGTAAAGGTCATAGAGGGAATAGCAAAATTTAATTGGATGGGGCCTAGGGTAGATAGCCATTCAATACCTAAGACTATATCAGCACCCTCTATAGGAAGAAGGTAAAAAGGAATGGTGAAGAAGTGATCTTAAATGGAGAGGGAAACGTTGGGGCAGAACCCAGTGCAGTAAATGTGTTCTCCATTTCCCACTAAAATTGGAAATGTAGGTACAGGTTATAATAAGAGTTTAAGGTGGGAAGCAAGGCAAGTTTGAATAATATTGTGGGAGCTCTCTATGTCTACTAGGATTCGAACAGGTAAGCCCTCTAGGTGTAACATCCCAAAATTTGTAATTTTTTGAAAATTCATTCATTAAGGATTACTGAAGAAATTCTGAATGCAATTCCGAGTGAATACCGTTTGAAATATGATATTCTGAGTGAAATGGTGCGATACCGGGTGAAGTAAGACCGAGGAAGCCATTTCTAAAAGAAGTTAAGATGTTTCTGAGTGAAACATCATTAAGCGAATTATTTCTAAGTTAAGTAAACGGTGTCCGAATGAGACACTTTTGAATAAGGAAAATCTGAGTGAAACGTTTCTGAGAGAAGCACTTCGGAGTGGGGAAAAACGTTGAAATTAAATAAGTATGTCTCAGCATAGATTTTGAGAAATGACCGAGTGGAGTATCTCCGAATTGAGATTTCCCAAGTGAAATGTCTTCGAGCATGATACTTCCGAGAGGTGAGTTACCGAGTGGTGAACTTTGTTAAATTTATGCTTGGGTCGATATTTAATAATGACCAAAAGTTTGTACTCGGGTTTGTCTTCGGAATTGTCCTTGACCGCGAGTGATTCGTTCAAGTGGAAAGACTTCCGAGAGAAAGAGTTGACTTCAAACTCCGAGTGATTTTAGATGGAAGACTTTCGAGTGACGTAAGGAAAGGATTGACTCGGACAATAAATATACTTGGGTATGTTTGAATGAGATGTTACCGTGTGGGACATTTCCGAGGAAAGAAAGCCGAGTGTTCCATGGGATGGAACCTTTCCTTCGAATGAAGGAATTCTGAGTGGACAGAGGCTTACTCGGAAAAGATGTGCCCAAGACGAAACCGAGTCAGAATTATTGATTATTTTAATTATGAATGTTTTCTACGTCACTTTGTTCTTCTACCTTCCAGCAAAGTCTATTTCTGATATTTCTCCAAAAATGGGACCCTCTCTAATGTGCTATCCCATTTCATTAAATGCTTATTCCTTATTCATCATTTGAAGAAGAAACGTGTGTCAGACTCCTTCTTATTGTTCACGTCTCTTTTGCTTGAACAATATAAATATCAACTACTGTTGGATTAATTAAAGACTTTGGAAAAGTGAAAAACAACATCTACAATCTTTCTCTTCCAACTCTTACTGAAAGCTATTCACGAAGAACAAGTTAATCTTTCTTTTTCCCTTTCGCGTGAACGTTTGGATTTTATAAGTAAGAGGCTTCTGAAACTGTAATTCCAGTCAGAATTCTCGAAGCTGTGACTGATAACGATTGAAGAACAATTGAAACTCTTTATTCCAGTTAGGGGGAGCGTTACATTTCAAATAGATAGTTTATGAATGAATGTGGGGTGTTATAGTTATGATGTTTATATGTGTTATGTGCATATATTGTTACGAAAACCCCGACTAAATGATATTTTACATTTACATATCTTCCATTCATAATAATGATATTGAGTTCACGAAAGATATATGTGATGAATGATGATTCATGAATTTTTATAATATCTATGTCTATGCTTGAGATGCATATGTGATGATTGAATATGAGATATGATGTGGTTTCCACAAAAGACCTTGGGTGGGACTCAAGGCAAAAGATAAAAGATCTTGGGTGGGACTCAAGGCAACCTCTTGAGCGGGGCTCGTGGTTTTGGCCCGTGGCACTCACCGTTGTCACTGAGAGTGATGGTGCCACATAAGGGTGTAAACAGTTTGGTACCAGTAAAACGGCCGGTTCAGCTGAGAGCTGAGTTATGGCTCGGGGAGCCAGTGTTGCAACACAATTAAAAGACTTAATAATGGATTTCTCTGATTGAGTACCTGTGCGCATTAATATATATGTGGTTAAGAATAACATATTGTTCATGTTGTTTTATATAGCTCGGTATGTGTTATTTGCATAGTTATGGATTGGACTTTTAATCCAATTCACTAACTATTATTTGATATGTTTATGGTCACCCCTACTTACTATTTTTACAGTGGATAAGAGACACAGTGATGGCACTTGAAGTCACTCAACCAACTGGAGCATTATGTATTAGCATGCACAATACATAGTGTGCATAGTTATTTGGGTAGAAGCCTTGGCCGGCTTTTGTGATTACCGAGTGTTGTATTTTCCTTGTATTTTAAAGTGGCTGGTCGACTTTTGTAAAGTGATAATAATATTATTAAATTCAGGTTTTGTGTTGCTCTCGAAATTATTTATGAAAAGTTTATTTGTATTTATTTGTATTCTAAAATGAGTCAGTCGGACTGAGGTATAACCGGCACTAGATTATGGAATCTGATCCCTGTTTTAGAAATTTAAGTTATTTGCGAAAAATTTATTTAATTTATTGAAAATTATTTTATAAATTAAGGATGTTATACTAGGCGGCCTTGAAATTTAAGAGAACGTGGAGTGGGATGGCCAGTAAGGGCTTGGGTGGACAGGTGTAAATGGATGGCATTGGTAGAATCAGGGGAAGTTGGTAATTCTTGAGAATTTTGGGAATGTGTATGGTTGGATGATTCAGTGTGGGATTCTGGGGAGAAGTCTAAGTCATCATCGGCTAGTAATAAGAGGAAGCGGTTGGTAGAACAACGATGGCCTGGGATAAATTTTTCATCACAGTTGTAGCATAACCTTTGAGCTCTGCATTCTTGCATTTGGGTCTGGGTAAGTTTTTTGAGTGGGAGGTGGTGGGTTTGTGTTTTGATAGGAGGAGAAGATAACCCAGTAGGAGGTGGAGGGGTAGGAAAATTTTGGGAAAAGGTTAGGGTTGTGTGGAAGGGACTAGGCTTAGGCTTCTGATCTTTGAGTTTGTCCTCAATTAGTTTGGCAAGGTGAATGGCTTGGTGGACAAAAGTGGGGTTTAAAATGGCCAATTCTCTACGAATCTCAGGCACCAATCCAGAAATAAAACAATTTAGAAGGACTTCCTGGCTACGGCCTATGACCATGTTAGAAAGCTTTTCAAATTTTACCTGATAATCAGAAATGGAGCCATACTGGCGTAGTTTAAACAACTCTGTGTGGTGGTTAACATAAGCGGAGAGGCCAAATTGAAGAGTAAGTGCTCTTGTAAATATGGGCCAATCAATAAGTTGATTATTTTGCTACATCCACTTAAACTAGCTTAAAGCATCCCCTTGCATATAGAATGCAGCCCAAGAGAGGCGTTGATCCATGGGAATTTGGTAAACCAAGAAAAAATGTTCAGCTTGAAAGAGCCAATCAAGGGGTTCAGAACCATTAAATGGGTTAAGGCTGACTTTAGGGGGTCTAGGTTCAGTTTGGGAATGAGAGTGAGGAGTGAAATTAGGAGGGTACGAAGGTCTAGGTGTATATGGGGTATTGGGAATAAAAGGTGGGGGAAGAGTATTAGGGTTAGGAAAATAAGGAATAGGTTGGGTTTGTGCAGGTAAATGGCCAAATTGAAGGAGATGTGGAGGGGGGTATGGGTAGGGTAATGGATTGGGGTATTGCAGTAGGATTAATAGGGGTTCCAGGTAAAACAGTGACAGTAGGGGAAGTATGTGGCAGGGTTTGGGGGGTACCTGAGGACAAGGGAATAGAGACCTTTAGTTGAAAGGAAATGTGGCCTGCAAGTTGTCCCATCAAGGCAGCAAGAGATTCCAGTCTAGTGTCAATCTTTTATTCCAGGCTCTGGTGACGGGAGTTGTTGAGCTATTGTTGGCTCTCTAGCTGGGCATAGAGAGATCCCAAATGATCCTGGAGCTGTGTGTCCAATTGGGTGTGTAAAGACCCCATTCTTTCAGTAAGGATTTGTAGGGCTTCCTCAACATCCTTGGATGTGGTAGGTTTGGGAGGCTTGGAGACTCTCAATGAAAACACCAAATTGATAGGCTGTTAGGACAGAGAACAACACTACTACTAAACTAGGGAAGATAAGAAACAAATTACCATTTCATTTATGATTTTTCAGCAAGGGATATACAACCTTAAATAACCAAATTAAAAGATAAAGAGAAATAGGCCCAAACTTGGCAACAACTGTAAATTAAAATTATATAAAATCTTTAAACCAAACTAGTTTCCTTTTAATTCTTATGGGCCTAGCTGATTGGGGCCCAACATAGATCAATATTGTTCACTCTGAGTGTATAAAGTTTTAATCCCTAGAGAATTACTATAAGAAAAAATGGGATTTATTTCTTAAAATGTCATCGATTTTGAGATATAATGGATTAATTTTATCCTAATATCTAATAGATAAGAATAATTTTCTAAGAAGAGAATGAGAATAACTTCTTAGAGTAAATGAGATATAAGGGATCTTTCTTCATTCAAAAAGGAACAAATATTTTACTTTATTTATGTTAATCACCCGATTCAATTTTTATAGAGCTTCATTAAGTATTGTAACATCCTGCTTTTAATAATAGCTCTATTTTGTAATTTATGAAGCATGTAAGGCTTATAAGTGTTTATTAATGAATAAAAACACTTTATGAATGGTTTATAATACTCCAAAAATGAATTTTTGGGTATAATTATAGAAATTACATAGATCTATTTTGATAAGAACCAATTTCCGAGTGAAAGATTGAAGGTGAAGGAGTAAATTGAGTGAGATTGGAAGAAACATCCTGATCCGTTCTGACCTCCAAGGCTAGGACGACCTCAAGGTTCCAAAGGGGAAGAACGGATGACAGTAAATGGCACATCACACCGGACAACCGGTGTGGATAGGATTAACTTTTATGTCGCACACCGGATCAACACTTTACCAAATGAGCTGTAGGACGGATGACTTTGAACCGACATTTAAGACCGGAATTGAGTTCGTCCAAGAAAAGAAGATAACAATAAAAGGGTACGGTTTTCCTAAGTGGAAAGCTTACTAATTGTCCACAAGACTGAGTGACGTCTTGCTGGTTGCTGGACGGTATAGTTTTTCGAACTGTTGGCTATTAGACGTTGTTAATTGCTTACTGATTAGTTGGATGACGTTCGAACTGTTCTTTATTGGCGGAGTAAATCTTAGGCGGAGTCACGTGCCTTGACAGAGTAAAACTTAGGCGGAGTCACGTATCTTGGCGGAATGAAACTTAGGCGGAGTCACGTACCTTGACAGAGTAAAGCTTAGGCGGAGTCACATACCCTGGCGGAGTAATGAGCTTAAACGGGGTCACACGTTTTAACATAATAATAAGCATAGACGGAGTCTCATGCCTTGGCGGAGTAATGAGATTAGGCGGAGTCACACGCTTTGACGGAGTAATAAGCCTGGACGGGGTCAAATGCTTTGACGGAGTAGTAAATTTAGGCGGGATCATACGTCTGGCGGAGTCATAAGCATTGACGGGGTCAAATGCCTTGGCGGAGTAACGTGAACATCTGTTAGAACATGGACCTCTTAAGATACACTTGACACCGTCCTTCCCATTCAATACCGCCCTCTCTCCATACCGCCCTCACACTCAAGACCACCCTCCACACTGCTCTCACACAGCTGACTTCAGTTCAGGTGACACCGGATGAATTTAGTTCGGATTATCATTAATGAACACCAGACGAATTCAAGGATGGTTAACTCAGCTTTCCTTAGAACGGATATACACACCGGATGATTTTGAGCCGATGTACAAGACCGGATGCTCAACCGGACTTGGAAATGGAATTCTGGTCGGTTTTGAAGTGCAGAAATAACTTTTTGACCCCTTTTCTTGTCTTTTAGGCATTATTTATAATATCTTTTAATCCCACTGATAGCACTAGTACGTAGGACGGCTAGAGATGAGCACTAAGATAGCCACCTTCTATTATTAATCCTCCATTATCTCCACTAACAGCACTAACAAACCCACTCACAAAGGGCTTGTTCCCCACTGCCTTGCTTTTTAAAACAGAATCATATCTCTTCAAAAACTCTTAAGAGAAAACAGCATCACAGTATACCATTTTCTTCTTCCTCAAGACCTTCGAATAGAACCAGGACAGCCAGGAGACCTCTTTTCCAATCAGCTAAAAGTCTTCAAACCAAGTAAGAGGGGACAGGGTTGTGAATACTTATGAAATGGGTAGAATTGTATGCTGTCCTAGGAATCCAGTTTTATTTTCGTATCTTGCTGTTCAGTTTTGAGATTGAAAACGTGTGATTTTGATTCTGACTTCTTCATGAAAGTTGTAGAACTTTTTGTTATGTGAATTTTGATACCTGATTCAACTGATTTGGATATGTATAGCAAAAGTTATAGCCAAAATACTACAGCATGTTCGTATGGAAGATTTATCTTTGGTTTTGTGTATATATTGATTTACTGGGAACTATGCGTGCATAATCAGCCTTGGATGTCTTCATGAAAGTTGTAGATAATTAAGTTGTGGATTTATAGAAAGTGGTTTCATATTAAAATAATTTTTGTAGCTCAAGTTATGCTCAAAATACTGATGTATGTGCAAGCTGAAATTCTGAAATTCTGGAATTTTGGAAATCCGAATCTTGTTTTCAATACTGGGAATTTTGTGGTATGAATTAGTTGTTGGTGTCTTCATGAAAGTTGTAGATAATTATATTAAGAGTATTTTAGAACTGGTTTCATGTTAAAATCATTTGTGTAGCTCTAAAAACGTTGAAAATACTAATACATGTACGTTTTGAAAACTCACCTGGAGGCAGTGTTGTATTTTGTGGATAAATGGTATTTTTGCTTAGAATTTGAATTTATGATCTTCATGAAAATTGTAGATATTTGTATTAAGATTAATTTAGAACTGGTTTCATGTCAAAATCACGTTTGTAACTCCAGATATGTTTTAAATACTAATCTGTGTACATTTTGGAAAACTTATCTTGAGGCAGTATGATATTTCATGAATAAGTAGTATTTCTGTTCAGAATTTGAAACTGTGTTCTTCATGAAAGTTGTAGACAATTATGTTATTAAACTACAGAAAGTGGAATTACCTAAAAAGGAGTTGTTTTGCTCATGTTATGACTGTTTTACTAATGTATGTCGCTGTTTGGAAGTGCTGAAATTTACTTATGATGGTTATTATGGATAAAAATGATGTTCTCTCTATGAGTAATGATTTATTATTGAATTCTTGAGTGATTATGAATTATTATAAATGCTGTTGAGTATCACACAATTAGTATATTATGATGGTGAATAATTACGAATGACATAATTAATTTATATGTACATGAATGCCTTGTGGTTATTGACAAGTGTGGTTGAAACAGTAAATCCATGATTTTATGAATTATTATGTCTATTGTGTCACTTGACGACTTGTATTATCCAAGAGGTTTTGGAAATGTGAACATCATGGTATGTTAAATGATAAAGAGAATTAAAGGCATTCATGCATCATAAGCATTCGGACGCACCATGGAATTTAGGGGTTCCATGATTGCCTACCCTGGTGGGGGGTTACTCTATGATGAGTTAAGCCCTATTTTGTTGTGTGCCATGGAGTGTAGGGATTCATGGTTTATGCAAAGCCCTACTTATGATAATTGTGTACTTCGGTACTTAAGCGCCATGAAGTATAGGGATTCATGGTATATGCTAAAGCCCTATTTGTGTAAGCGCCATGAAGTATAGGGATTCATGGTATATGCTAAAGTCCTATTTGTGTCTCTATGAGACTTTTACTGCAGTATTCCCACCAAACCAAATGGATCCAGCATGACATCATTTAACTAATTGAAGAATTATTAAATGGACTTGTTTGGCATATTCATCATATCATTATGAGTTGTTGATTGTGTTTGTGCAATTTTATCTATTTTATATTTATTCTATATTCTGTCTCACTCTTACATTAATTTTTACAGTGGATGACACGCAGAATGCAGAGTAATGCCATGATGGATGTCTATTTGCTTTATTACCTGAACTTGAATTTATGGGTTGTAATAAATATAATATGTCATGTACTATTATCTTCACAATCGTTTCCGCTACTTAAATATTTTCTTGGATCTAAATTATTCACGACTAGTATGTTTGATAATTTTCCCGCTGTTATTAATTGTTATATATAAACTCTGAATTAAATTTATAATTTTAAAATGATCTTTCGAAAATGCGAAAAATTTATTCGGAAAATTACACAGGACGTTACAAGTATCATCGTGAAACCACAACGTACTCAAAGTTAATCAACTCTGACTTTGGAAACATGTCTTTTAGCCTTGCAATCGATGAAATTGTATGTAGTTTTCTGTTGGCTTTTCCTTATTATGTTTTACTTTACTTTGGAAGAACTTATCAATGTATTTATCATAAATTAATTATTGAAAATTTTCTTTACTTGTAGAGAACTAACCCAGCCATGTGGAAACAAAAAATAAAGCAAGCAATGGCGCATGACTTGTCATGGGATGGTGAATGCTACAATGTTCATGTTGTAGCTTACTCAGCTATAAAGAATATGTGAAGTGGCTCTGATATATTCATCTATGTATGTGTAAATATGTGAGCAGTTTTTGTTAGTATTTATTAGATAGTGTTGAATACTGGGCGCATTGTGTAATATAAACCGTATTGACATTGATAACGTGGTCAAAAAATGAAAATTAGCCACAGCGAAAGTGTAATAAGCTTATAGTACAAGTTAAAGAGCATTGATAAATTGAGTTTTATGACTTATTTTTTTTTATTAAAATGTAGTAATATTTTTACAAAAATCGTATATGCTTTCAATATTTGTGCGTGTTATTTTATTGATTTCTAATGCTTTCTCTGTGTACAGGGCTGAGCTAATACATATATATATACATGGCTGAACAATTCTAAAAACAGCAACTACCCAAAATAAGAAGGAAAAGATATTGACAGCAAATTGATAACAAATTTATCGTAATATTCTGGTCAAATCATCAATTAGAATGATCCTTCACTACAACTGTGATATGATGAGATATGAATCTGATATGGAGATGATTTTCTCCTTGAATAGTTGAGTAGCGGAAGTGTTATTACCATCGATAATAAGATCGTCCACGTACACAAGAACAACAAGTTGTGTGTGATATTGATGGAACACAAACATGGAATGATCTGATGAAGATTGTCTAAAACCATATTGAAGAAGGGTAGTAGAGAGCTTGGCAAACCAACAACGTGGAGCTTGTCGTAATCCGTAAAGAGATTTCCGAAGTTTACACACCATCCTTTGGTTTTGAGCACGGAAACCAGGCGGTAGCTTCATGTATACATCTTTGGCAAGATCACCGTGTAGAAACGCGTTATGAACATCCATCTGGTGAAGATCCCAGTCCTTGGCAATGGCAACTGCTAACACTGTATGAATAGTAACCATTTTTGCCACTGGTGCAAATGTTTCATTAAAATCCATTCCCTCAACTTGATGATTTCTGAGCACAACCAAGCGAGCTTTGAAGCGTTCAATACTTCTGTCAGAGTGATACTTGATCTGATAGACCCATTTGCATCCGAGGGCCTTCTTTTCAGGAGGCAAGGAGGTGATTTCCCATGTCTCATTGTCTTGCAGAGCTTTAATCTCGTATGCCATGGTTGTTCGCTAACGAGCATCTTGAATAGCTTGGTTAAAGTACAGGGGTTCACGTTCAACTTCTATTGCTGCAAGAAAAGCACGATGCTTGGCAGAGAATTTATCATAAGCAATATAATTGGCTAATGCATAGGACATACCTGAGGATGGTTGTGTAGAGAGGGAGCGAAGCAATGGGCTTGTTGTTCTAATAGTATTAGTTACATACTCTCTAAGACGTATAGAGGGTTGCTTCACTCGGTGCCCTCTGCCCAACGGAGTCATAGACGGTTCTTCATTGACATTGAAGATGGAACCAACATCAACATGAGGTGGAGAGGACACGATATCTGCAGTTTAAGTGACAAAACCTGTTGGAGCTTCATCTTCAACAGATGGATCACCTTCATGCGAGGTTACTTCATTGTGCACCGTTGAGAAACCCCCCTTGTCGAGGAAGGTGGATTCCTCATGACAGATTTGTCCAAGTCCAAGTTTGATGGTTTGGGTGGCGGTTGGAGTCAAATCAGTCGAAATAGGCGGGGAAAGAAAAGGAAATTCATTTTCCACAAACCTGACATCATGAGAAGTGAAAAAATTATCCGTTTCTAGATCATATAATCTCCATCTCTTCTTACCAAAAGGATACCCCATAAATACACATTTTCTACTTCTGCTTTCAAATTTGTCTCCTTTTGTGAGTTGATTGTGCAAATAACAGAGAGAGCCAAACACCCTTAGGTGATCATAGTCAGGTGGCGTTCCATGCACCATTTCATATGGAGTTTTCCCTTGAAGAATATAAGAAGGTGTTAAATTTATCAAGTGGCCGGCAGTCAGAACACATTCTCCCTAAAAACGGATTGGTAAACCTCCTTGAAATCGTAGTGCTCTAGACACATTAAGAATATGTCTATGTTTTCGCTCCACCCTTCCATTTTGTTGGGGTGTCCCAACACATGATGTTTGATGAATGATGACATGTTACATAAAATACGGCTCTAAACACATAAACTCTGTTCCATTATCACTTCACACCCGTTTTACATATTTGTTAAATTGTCGTTCAATAAGAGCAAAGAAATTGATGAGACTTTTTGAAACCTCTTTCTTTTCATGCAACAAATATATCCACACTGATCGAGAATAATCATCCACTATTGTTAGAAAATATGAAGCTCCACAGAACGAGGGAATTTTGTACGGTCCCCACACATCATGATGTATTAAATCAAAAATAGATGTGGCACGATAATTGCTCAAAGGAAATTTTTCTTTTGTTTGTTTTGACCTCTCACATACTTCACATCGTTTATCCATATTTTCAACTTTACAATCATTATCTATACCAGGTAGCATTCGAACAACTTTGTAAGATGGGTGCCCCATCCATTTATGCCAAAGATTAAATCGGTTTTCCACTCTAATTTGACATGCTGTTTGAGTCCCTCAAAACAAATAAAGCCCATCTTTCCGCTCACCCGCTCCAATCACCATCCTCGAAGTGAGGTCCTATATTGCACAAAACGTATTAGTAAATAACACTATGCAATTTACATCGTCAGTCAATTGTGATACTTAAATTAAATTGCATTGCAATTTTGGAACGTATAACACATTCTTCAGTTTGAAACCCCCTTCAAGCATTATTGTCCCTTCTTTATTAGCAAGAACCTATTCTCCATTAGGTAATTTTACTGCACATGCTGCCACACCACGTTGATCTCTTAAATTTCTTGAGTTTCTTGTCATGTGATTAGAAGCTCCACTATCAATAATACATAACCCACAGAATCCCTTACCAATCATTCTTTCCGCTTCGTTTCCTTTGTTGTCATTGATCATTTTGATCAAAGTCTGCCATTGCTCATCGCTGAGTCCCGTTACTACACCACATTGTTCTCCTCCTTCATCATTGCATGTTTCAGTCATGACACGCGCTGTGTTTGCGTGCAGGATCCCGGTCTTCCCGTGGCTGCTTTGTTTTTGAGCGCTTCTATTACTGGTTCTTTCACTCCGTGGGTGATCACCCCACCATTCTGGATATCCCACCAGTTGGAAACATCCCTTTGCCTCATGTCCAGACCTGCCACAATGAGAATAAACCAACTGCTTTGCTTTAATTCATCCTTTGTTTCTGTACATCGCTTGTACTGACAGTCCCATTACTGCTCTTCTTTCTTCCTTTGTTTTTATGATTAGCTTCATCCTTTCTCCCTGCACCAAGGTAGCATACACTTTTTTGAGAGAGGGCAGTGGATCAGTGGCCAGAACGTTTGATCGTACCGTTCCATATCCAGCTTCATCCAGACCCATTAGGAACTGATGAACTTTTTCTTCTTCTCTTCTCTTTTCTAATTTCAACCCAATGTCGCACTTGCATCCTTTGCATGTGCACGTTGGGATTTGTTCATAATTCACCAATTCATCCCAAAGGGTCTTGAGTTTTCCATATTATGTAACCATGGAAGTTCCCTGTTGTTTGCACTCCGCCAGTTCAACTTTTAGCTGCTGAATTCATGGCCCATTTACTATAGAAAAACATTCTTTGATGTCTTCCCATAGATCCTTTGCATTTTCTGCATACGTAATAGTGGATCGCAAGGTTGGCTCGACAGTATTCAATATCCAAGAGAGAAGAATGGATTGCACCGTCCACCAGTCTTTAATCTCTGTTGTACCTTCATCTGGTTTTTCATGGGTTCCATCAAGGAAACCCCACTTTCTTCAAGCACGCAGCGAAACCTTCACATCACATGCCCATTCCTCATAATTCTCTCCACGCAGTTGTACTTGCGTGATTACATTTCCTGAGTTGTCACTTGCACTTAAATCATAAGCTGACTGACCCTTCTTGGTGCCATCCCTTTGATCCTTCACGTTTTCCTTTTTTTGAGGTATCTCACCTTCATCTGCCATGGCTGCAGCGGAAGTTTTTCTCCTGTATGCAGTTTCTCAAAGCCAGAAGTTAACCCAGCTCTGATACGTATATGCTTTCAATATTTATGCACGTTATTTTATTGATTTCTAATGCTTTCTCTGTGTACAGGGCTGAGCTAATACATATATATATATATATATATATATATATACACACACATGGCTGAACAATTCTAAAAACAGCAACTACCCAAAATAAGAAGGAAAATATATTGACAGTTGATAACAAATTTATCCTAATATTCTAGTCAAATTATCAATTAGAATGATCCTTCATTACAACTATGATATGATGAGATATGAATCTGATATGGAGATGATTTTCTCATTACTTTTCTCTCATAATTAAAGATTTTGTCTCTATCTTGTCAATACCTATGTCTCACCTGACTTGTATATTAACATTGTGGAAGTTTAGAAGGTACAAATTTTATATTTAGCCTCCCACATAAATATTATATTCATTTTTTAATATAAGAATCTATTGAAACATTTCATTGGTATTTAATGTGAAAATCTCATAAAAAATGAATAACATTAATTAATTTTTCACCAAAATACTCTTATTAACCATTAATGAAATAAAGTATTAATGAAGAAACAAAAAGCGAGATTTGTGAGTCTAAATAAATATGTAATTTTAGTAAATCACTATTAGATACATTAAATGACTCTAACTATAGTAATCAATTTTTCTTAAAATCTAGAATTAGTGAAAAAGTTCTTATATTAAAGGAACTTGTGGACTGTTAGTGGCTAAGTTAGTGAGTCAAATTTTGATAGTTTAGTGTGGGTGTTATATGGAAAGCGATGATCATTATTGATAACCTGATACTTATGACCCTTGGAAATGATCTCCTAATGACGAGGGGTTGACTAATAAGGAATTCAAACGAGGTATGGTGGGGGAACATGTCATGATGGAAACAGAGGGTAAGATTCCGAACGAATAGAATGTTGAATCAAAAAAGAATTGTTCATATAAGGATATTGTGTCCGATGAAGGGTTTGGTTTATCTATATATTAAATCATAACCATGGTGACAAGATATTTGTCCTAATCAAGAGATGGATGATTCCCTATAGAGTAGAAAATTTAAGTCAAATCTAGCGGTGAACATTAACATTGAAGAATATGAGAAACTATATGTCCTTTGGAGATTTTCTCTAATTATCCGCATGTTAGGAAAGAAGATCACCTTGTCATGGTCAGTCTAGATCCAATGGTTAGGTTTAAAACCAAACTTATACAAGTGAAATGTAACCACACTTACATCTCATGCAAGGACACACTGTACCACCATCTAAATAGTAATAAGGCTTCTCTAAAGTCTTACTAATAGACTATCAAACCCTATAATAAACTCATTTTTTAAAACCTCTTCTATAGGACACACTATCATACACTCATAAACAGTTCATAACAAAATATGCATTACCAACACATCACTAAGTTATAAAACATATATTACTTAAAATTGCATACCTATAAACTCTAATTGGAAATTTATAATTTATTTATTTATGAATTTATGATAAAAATTAAAAATTTTATGATTAACAGATCTAAATTAATTATGTAATAATTAAGTTCATGTTTAATTTGTAAGTTTCTAACCTTTTATTTTGTAATTTATAATTAGTAATTTTTAATTTTTTTTATTAAAAGTCAAACTCTAATTAGGAATTTATAATTTATTTATTTTTTAATTTATAGTTAAAAAATAAATTTTATGATTAACAAATCTAAATTAATTATATAATTATTGAGTACATATTTAATTTATAAATTTCTAAATTTTTATTTTGTAATTTATAATTATAATTTTTAAATTTTTATGAAATCCTAAACTCTAATTAGGAATTTATAGTTTATTTATTTTGTAATTTATAATTAAAAAATAATAAATTTAAAATTGATCCGGTCTGGATACCGGCCCCCATTCTTGTGACGTCAGACTGACCTCATATAAGGAAAACCGGTGTCCTGGTTCAACATTACCACACCGGATATCCGTTGTCTGGCCGTCCGTCCTCACTCCACGACAACATCATTCATTTTCTCCATAACGGTTCTATGTTCATTTTTACAGGGTGTTTATATAACTGTTGGCTTTTCAGTCACAGCAAGAGAAAAGTCCCTGATAACTTATCAACGAAGACACTGTTTGTAGCAAAATACGTCACATCAATGGCTTCAGAAAGTAAGTGGGCGTGTCAGCAGATTATGTGGAAAAAGTGATTATCCTCTCCTCTCCCTAGAGGATCGTACTCTGATAATTGACCTACCCTCCTGACACATTCTGAAAGTCGAGCCACTTTGATTGACACAATATACACGCAATCAGAGCTAAGGGACCCACCTGCATCCAACGACTCATTTCTCTTACGTTCAACTATAAGAAGCCCATATCAATACACATGCATGGTATCGTTGTTCTATCTCACAATCTACTATTACTTCGCTTAAGTATTCACTGAGTTCTTACACTCTTCTAACTTGAGCGTCGGAGAATCTTCGCAGGTGGCACCACCTTTCGCCCCCCTTCAACGCGAAACGTTGGTGTGAAGGATCTCCAGGACAACAAGACCGGCCTCTCCCACTGAGAGACCGGATTAATACATCGGATATACACTGTTCCGGTGTGCAAACCCTAAAAACACCTGCACTCTTGTGGCTGGTCCCACACCGGATCCTAGACACCGGTCCAGACCAGTTCATTGGCACGCCCAGTGGGACTCGATAGAGTTATTCCCATTTTCGCAGAAGTTTGGTTGTCACAATGGAAGGTGATGGGAGAGATTTCGTGGAAGGTCACGTGGAGGATGTGACCCATCAACAGGCTGGGAGGAGACTCGTCTTCGAATCCCCTGTAACTCAAACCCGGAGGATGGTGCAAGTGCAGACGCCTGACCCTCGCGATGAGGTTATCAGGCAACTCAGGGAGGAGCTGATGGAGTTGAGGCGGGAGAGAGGAGGAGCTGGGGACAGAGTAGTATCTCATGCAGAGGATGCTCACCATGCATCAGCGAGGGATAGATCTACAACTCTCCAGTATTCGAAGATCCCCACATATGAAGAGAGGGAGCAGACGCAGGACTCTGGTGATAGAGTCAGCACCAGGAGAAGGGAGCAGGCGGTGGTAACTTCAGGGACATACAAGCTCAGTGTCCCTTTCTCAAGAAGGCTGATGAGTATTGTCATCCCAAAACACTTGCAAACAACTCAGCCATTGTCGATCGGGAAGTATAATGGAGAGACCGACCCCACTAAGCATTTGGATGCTTACGTGTATGAAGCCATGTATTTGGGAGCGGATGAAGATGTTATGTGCAGGATGTTCCCAAGGACGTTGACAGAGGAAGCTCTTAGCTGGTTTAAAAGCTTACCCACAGGATCTATAAACTCTTGGGAGGAAATGGCTGCTGCATTCGAAAGCCATTTTGTCATCTCTAGGGATATCCCAAGAACTTCTCACACCCTGGCCCAGATAAGGCAAGGAGAAACTGAAACTCTTAAGGAGTTCCTGAAAAGGTTTTACAAGGAGGCTGCTTTGGTCCCTAACCTCACGGAGGCCATACAACTCCATATTGTAGTGAAAGCTCTTCAGCCTGGTTCAGCCTTTGCCCTATCTTTGGCAAAGAGCCCACCTACAACCTTCGAGGAGTTTCGAAAGAAAGCTTCCAAATATGTGGGCATAGAGATGCATCTAGAGGCAACTGCAACAAGAGTAAAGCCTTCTGCACCCACCCAGCAGCCACGGAGAGAAAAGGAGAGGGTGAGACCTGAGAAGCATGCCTTTAGAGAAGACTTTGCGAACGCTCGTCCGCATCCACGAGATAGGCGTGTATCATCATTCGACAACTACGCTCCGTTGAACACTAGGCATTCATAAATCATGAGGGAGGTTGGTTGGCCAACTTTGAGCGTCTTGGGGATAAGAAAACCAGCCCCAGCCAAGAGGGGTGGTAACCCGCGTAAGTACTGCACTTTCCATGAGCAGACAGGGCATAACACTGATGAGTGCAAGGCGTTGAAGAATACGGTGGAAACTCTCCTTCGGGAGGGAAAGCTGAAGCAGTATTTGTTTAAAGAGAAATCTGTGGACGAGCCTCACAGGATGGAGAAAAGGAATAGAGATCCTGATGATGAAGATGATAATACACGCAACCCAGCAAGGAAGTTCACTGCGGCCGAGAAGCAGAAGGGGGTAGTGATTGCTGAAGGTGCCCAACAAAGTAATATGCCCCAGCAGCAGAGGCAGGGCAGACGAGAAGTGATTGAGATGATAGCTGGAGGATTTGCGGGAGGAGGAACATCAATCACAGCACGGAAGAATCACCACAGGATGATTCTGTCAGTCCAGGACAAACCGAGGGATAACCGCCCTTTCAGGGACGGTATGACAGCCCCGACGGTATCATTTACTGATGATGACTTTGGCCCAACAATTCCAGGGGGTGATGATGCGGTAGTTATCGTGGCAGTCATAGCCAACAGGGACGTCAAGAGGATCCTCGTCGATCAGGGAAGTTCTTGTGACGTTATCTTTTATAATTGTTTCAAACGAATGGGTTTCAATGATGCAGATTTACAACCCTACACACAAGAACTCACAGCGTTTAATGGAGCCAAGCAACCCACCAAGGGGTATCTTGACACTTTGATTTCTTTTGAAGGAGAGCCCGGTGCGAGAACGGTCAAGTCAAGAATCCTGGTGATTAACGTGGAATCCCCATATAACGGTATCATAGGCCGTCCAACACTGAATGCGATTGAAGCAATTGTTTCCACTCCTCATCTCTTGATCAAATTCATTGACAAGGACAACGGTGTGTCCTCTCTCCGCGGTGATCAGGAGATGGCTCGATATTGTTATAACCTGAGCCTCAACATGGTTAAGTTGGAAGCATTCAACAAGAAGAGGAAGTTGAACGACGGAGGAACAGCGGCAGGGTCAGTCAGTCTCATTGACCTGGACCCCAGAGCGGAATTGAAGATTGATCCACTCAATCCCTCTAAGCCCACACCGGATGGTGGTTCCAGGGACGTTGTATTGGGAGATTCCCCAGAGAAGGTCACGCACATCAACGATAAGCTGGAGTTTGCTATGGAGCAACGCTTATTAGCCCTTTTACAGGAATTCAAAGACCTTTTCGCATGGACAGCAGCAGACATGCTGGGGATGGACCCTGATTTCTGTTGTCACAAGCTTGCAGTGTATCCTGAAACCAGACCGGTGGCCCAGAAGAAGAGGAGGTTGGGACCAGAGAAGCAGAGGGCGGCTTGTGAGCAGATAGAGGAGTTGTTGAAAGCAGGCTTTATAAGGGAGATACGCTACTCATCTTAGCTTTCTAATGTGGTAATGGTGTAGAAGGCTAATGGCAAGTGGAGAATGTGTACAGATTATGTGGATCTTAACCGTTGCTGCCCTAAAGATCCATATCCCCTGCCCAACATCGATCGCATGGTGGATGATTCATCTGGTTATCAATACCTCAGTTTCATGGATGCCTATTCGGGGTATAACCAGATTCCGATGTGGGAGGGAGACCAGGAGAAAACTGCCTTTATCAATGACCGCGGTGTTTTCTGCTACACCGTCATGCCTTTTGGATTAAAGAACGCAGGCGCTACCTATCAGCGCATGATTAACAAAGTCTTCGAAGGGATGCATACAAGGCTGGTCGAAGTTTATATTGATGACATTATAGCCAAAACGCCCGCTGGAGGAGACCACATTGAAGATCTACGCCAAGTCTTCACTAGACTTCGGCAATACAATATGAGATTGAATCCTATAAAATGCACCTTTGCCGTTCCAGCTGGGAAATTCTTGGGATTCATGCTGACCCAACGAGGCATTGAGGCGAACCCTGGGAAATGTCAAGCAATCCTGGACATGCAGAGCCCTAAGTGTCTGAGGGAGGTCCAATCGTTGAATGGGAAAGTGGCCGCTCTAGCTCGTTTCATGCCTAAGATGGCGCACAGGTCCCTCCCCTTGTATATGGCATTGAAGAAACACAAGAGTTTTGAATGGGGAGAGGAACAAGAGCAAGCCTTCCAGCAGCTCAAGGCCGTTCTCTCGAGTCCACCAATCCTGGTTAAGCCTGACCCTGGCGAGACGTTAATCTTATACTTAGCGATCTCTGATGAGGCTCTAGGTGTGGCCTTGGTGAAAGAAACCCCTGAAGGGCAGAGACCGGTGTACTTTACTAGTAAGACGTTTCAGGGGCGGAAGGAAGGTATCAGAAGATTGAGAAGGCTGCCCTGGCAGTCGTGTGGGCGTCACGACGGTTGAGGCCCTATTTCCATGCGCACCCAGTACTGGTGAGAACGGATTTGCCTGTCCGTTCAGTGCTTAGCAAGCCCGACCTAGCCGGAAGAATGATAAAATGGTCTATCGAGCTGTCTGAGTTTGAAATTTCATATGAGCCTCGAGGAGCCATCAAGGCACAAGTGTTGGCCGATTTTGTTGTGGAAATGACTGGGGCGGACCCGGCCACCCCTCGAGCGCATTGGACCATTTACGTTGATGGCTCGTCGAACAGCAAAGGTTGTGGAGCAGGTGTGGTGGTAGAAAGTGATGATGGTGTGCACCTAGAAATTTCCCTCCGATTCAATTTCAAAACCTCCAACAATCAAGCTGAATACGAAGCATGCTTGGCCGGTCTCCGTGCGGCGATTGACATCGGAGCATCAGCAGTTACACTCTGCAGTGATTCCCAGCTGGTGATTTCGCAGATCCAGGGGGAGTACCAGGCGAAGGAACCACAACTTCAATTGTACTTGAATTGTGTTAATGAGTTGAAGGGAAGATTTGAAGTTTTAGAGTTCAAGCATGTGCCCAGGGAAGAAAATACCAGAGCGGACATCTTGTCAAGATTGGCAAGTACAAAGCAGCCTGGTAGCACAACAACGGTGGTTCAAAGCACTTTAACATCGCCCAGTATACCTCTGTATCCTTCTCTGAATGCTGTCATGGTGAGCTATCCATATGAGGATTCTTGGGTCATTCCCTATATTCGCTATCTGGCTGATGGTCAACTTCCCACTGACGAGAAGGAAAGGAGACGAGTGAAGAGGGAGCTGCCATATTTTACTATGGTCGATGGTGTTCTCTACAGAAGGGGATTCTCTGTCCCATATCTTTCATGTTTAAGAGAGGACGAAGTTCAAGCGGTCTTGGCTGAGGTGCACGAGGGGCAATGTGGGCACCATGCTGGAGGCCGAAGCCTAATGAGAAAAGTCCTCAGGGCTGGATATTGGTGGCCCACTGTGAAGCAAGATTCCGCAGATTTCGTAAGGAAGTGCGACGCTTGCCAAAAATTCTCCAATCTCCACCATACACCGGCCCAAGAGTTATCTTCATCTGCTGTGCCTTGGCCGTTCTACCAATGGGGCCTTGATATTTTGGGTCCGTTTCCCACTGCGCCAGGAGGAATCAAATACTTGATCGTGGGGGTAGACTACTTCACCAAATGGATCGAGGCAGAACCAGTAGTGCATATCACTTCTGCACGTACAAGACGTTTCATGTACGAGAATATCATAGCTCGGTTCGGGGTGCCAGGGCGGATTGTGACTGACAACGGCACCCAGTTTACAGACAAAAAGTTCACGGATTTGCTTGAAGGACTGGGGATAATCCAGATATTCTCATCTGTTGAACATCCCCAAACCAATGGGCAAGCAGAGGTAGCTAACCGAGAAGTGCTAAAGGGGTTGAAGAAGCGTCTGGGAGAAGCGAAGGGAGGATGGACTGACCAGCTATGCCATGTTTTATGGGCATACCGCACTACGCCTCATTCTTCAACTAACGAGTCCCCATACCGGCTGACGTACGGGGTTGAGGCGATGATCCCAGTGGAGTTACAAACAAGATCAGCTCGTGTGGAGTATTTTTCAGCTGAAGATAACAACGCCAACTTGGCATCAGAACTGGACGTCCTCCAGGAGTTAAGGGAAAAGGCTTTCGTCAGAGATCAGGCAATAAAAGCAAAGGCTGCACTCCGGTATAATAAACGTGTCCAGCACAGAGCTTTTAACACCAGAGACCTCGTTCTGAGAAAGGCCAGTGTGGGGAATAAGTTCGCCCACCAAGGAAAGCTAGCACCGACGTGGGAAGGTCCTTATAGAGTTTCTGAGGTGACTGGAAGAGGGTCATACCGGTTGGAAGAACTTGATGGAACTCCAATCCGCAACAAATGGAACACTCAGAACTTACGAGTTTATTACAGCTAGTTGGTAAGACGGCGTGTACTCTTTTTCCTTACTTGAGTTTTTTCCCATTGGGTTTTCTCAAGAAGGTTTTAACGAGGCATGGCCCCAACTACGCTCTTTGTGTAATCTATTTTCAATTTTAATGAGAATACACCTTAACCGCCCTATCATTCTCACTTTTCTTATGTGTTGTGATTTATAGCCGTAGTTTAATACGCATACACCTCAGGACGGATGAACGCGACTACCCATTCTGTAGTTGATGAGATAATTCCTCGAGGAACGGAGGAAGACCCCTCGGGACAGACGATCTCAATCACACAATGTGTGTTTTGACGATGTAACTCCTTGAGGTGGAATGGGTTGTAGGGCTGGTCCTTTTTCAAGGCCACAAACCGAACCCCATCCGAAGATTACATGGGTTGTAGGGCTGGTCCTTTTTCAAGGCCACAAACCGAACCCCATTCGAAGACTACATGGGTTGTAGGGCTGGTCCTTTTTCAAGGCCACAAACCGAACCCCATTCGAAGATTACATGGGTTGTAGGGCTGGTCCTTTTTCAAGGCCACAAACCGAACCCCATTCAAAGACAACATGGGTTGTAGGGCTGGTCCTTTTTCAAGGCCACAAACCGAACCCCATGTGAAGGCTTGGGCGCAGTAGGCCGGTTCATACTAAAAACCGCGCTGAACCCCGAGTAACGGGCGCAGTAGGTTCAGGATTAGCCCTGATCCGAACCCCGTGTCGAAGGCTTGGATTGTAGGATTGCACCGAACTCCAAGTACGGTTAGTAGGATCGAACCGAACACCGTGTGAAGACTTGAGAGGTAGTACCAAACCGAACCTCAAAAGAAAGGCGTAAAAGCTTACCCTTATCAAAGCTATACTAAAATTCAAAGGCAATGTCCGTCCTCAGTTGTGGAACATCCACCCCGGAGCGGTTGAACACTAACGTACCCGCTCTACATATTCAAGGACAGATAAGCATTTCTATCTTTTTTAAGAAGTTAAAGAATAATCCTCGAGATAAACTTTCCCTTCCCAATGTACTTACACTTGGGGACAGGGCATGCTCTAACTTAATTATAAATTATTCGTTACAATTTGTTATCCTAATCCGGTGTGATAAGTACGCTCTAAGCAGCTAGGTACCCACGCAGAACGGACTCGCAAAGCATTGAAAACAATGAAGTGTTTTGTATAACACAAAGTTATTCAGCAATCACACATTCGACGCAAGCAGTGAAGAAAAGAAATAGTGAATTTTATTTTCAGGAATAAGAAAATATGCAGGTTACAAAGTGTTTTAAAGCTGGAGCCGATCCCAGAACACGGCTATGAATGAAAGTATTAAATTAAGAGGCCGGCGCTTGCTCCTCTGCTGTGGGCACTCTTGCCTCCTCCGTTTTGTCCTCCACTCCAGTTTGAGCACCTTTTTATGCTTCAGCTCCAGAGGCAGCGGTGGACGCTGTGGGTTCCATACTCTGACCTTCTGGAAGGGGAGGCAATTCATACAGAGATGCATGGGGTTCATGGTGCGATCCGTCCTTATGAACTTCGACAAGTCTTCCCCCATGGAACTCGAAGAACGGATCTAATCCGTACAAATTCAGCTTCACTCCAGGGTTACGATAGTAGACTTGACGAAGGGCCAGGCCGAAAGATTCATACGCCACATTTTTGCATATCTCCAAGGCTTTGGCAGCCTTGGCCTTTGCAGCAGCTAGTCTTCTTTGAACCTTGGCATAATCCTCTTCTGAAGGCCCAGCACTCGCACCACCCTTTTTGAGTTCATCAATTTGGGCTTGCATCTCCTTCCGAATGGACTCCCACTCCCCAAGGTCCTTGTTGCGACCGTCCTCCATAACTTTGAGATCGTCAGCAAGCTTAGCCGATCTCTTCTTCTCCAGTTGTAATTCTTCTTCAAGGAGGGGTATGGATTTGTTCTTATTCTGGAGGTCGGCAACTTCCCGCTCTAGGGCCTTGTTCGCAAAATGAACTTGGCTTGCCTCTTCAGTTTTCCTCTGGAGCGTTTCTTTAGTTTTCTTCAACTCTGACTCCACCCCCCTGTGAACTTCAGCTTGCTTGGCTGCCCATTTCTCCTTCACCGCGAGTTCGGTCTCAAGTTTTTCAACTTGATCCATATAGTCAGCTTTCTCGCTCAGGGACTCAAGCAGGCCGGACAGTTCATCAAGCTGCCAACGCCCAGCCTTGCAAGCACCTCGGACCCCAGCAGCGTCGAGGGAGGGGCGGAGGCAATACCGTGCCTTTGGAAGAGTAGGAGGCATGGACCCCTGAAACAACAAATAGGGGGAGAGGAAGGAGTCACGCGGAGGCTCAAATACTGGAGGGGGACCATTCCCAGAGTCCGGCTCTGAAGCATTCTGTGATGAAGGGACAAAAGACTCAGGAACGGGTTTCTTTCCCTTGTCCTTTTTCAATTCAGCTTCTTCAGCCGTCCTCTGACGCTTCTTCTCAGGGTCATCAGAGGAGGGCTTCTCTTGATCTGCCTTCTTTACAAGGTGCCTTTTCTTCCTCTTTTTCTCTGGAACGGCCTCCTCGTCACCCGCTCCAGTGGCTTCAGCTGCATCTTCGGTTTCTTCCCCGTCGAAGAGAGGAACCTCATCTCCTACCGCAGATGTCAGAGGAATGAGGGGAGTTTTGGTGGCGTTCCTCTTCGCCTGGATTTTATTTTCTTCAGAAGAGGAGTCATCGTCAGCCATCATGGTCCTTAACGACAACATCTCTGGGCAGGCTTTTTCGATTTGTTCTGCAAAACAAGAAAAGTTGAGTAAGCATACAAGAAGAAAAAGTAACCAGAGTGGAATAGCTATACAACAGAAAGAGATTAAGAGCGGATAGTACGGAGGTAGGCGTTTTTGATGTCATCCTCGGCCAAAAGGAGCCTGCTGGAAAATCCCTTGAGGGTTTTAGAGGCCGTCTGCATGGCACTCAAGACCTCAACCGAGTGAGGGGAGAGTTCGCTCTCATCTATATAATAGGCACGGCTCATAAGGAGGAAATGCTCGTGCGTCCAGCTGAGGGGAAACTTGGTAAACCCCTCCTTGTTTCGCCAGAAGACCGGCTTATTTGGTTGAATCCGGATCCGTGTATAGTAGTGTTTGAAGGAGCGTCCATCCATCTTCGCGGATTCCGTATAAGACTTGAAATTTACAACCCTTGAGTCACTACGGAGAGTAATGAACCCAAGGCCGCCCTTCTTATTAGCTCGGCGGACCACTTGGCAATAGTAAAATAGCTTGGCCACAGTGGCGGAGAAGTTGAAATGCTCCCCCAAAACTTCCAGAGCCCGGACAAGACCCCAACCATTAGGATGCAGTTGTGAGGGGGCACAGTCCAGGAAACGCAGGACGGCCATCTGGAACTCCGTCAGGGGGAAACGTACTCCCAGTTTCAGGAAGACGAAGTCGTACATGTAGACCGACCTCATATCAGGAACGCTGTGGCATATTCTCTCAGACGGATGTGGTGCCATCACAGCGTATCGTGCCTTGTATTTCTTATCCGAATATATCTTGCAGCGGAAAGAAACCGTGCACTCCTCCTCGCTTGCATGGTGCGAAGGGATCTCTAAAAATTCCTCTTCCACCCAGCAATAAGGTTTTTCCCTGTTGAGTTTCTCCCAGTCAAGCCGATGTGCCACAACATTGATACACCCTTCAGCAGAGCGGAGAAACGGTGTTTTTCCACGTCCTGGAAGATCCATGGTTGTGCAGGCGCGGTGGAACGCGTAGGTGCTGTGATAAAAAGCAACACCGTCAGAGAGGTAACCTTCAGCACTTGACCCCTCATCAGAGCGGCTGGTAGCCCTCGAACCAGGGGGAACCTCAGAGCGACGTTGGGAAGAAGACGCTCGTGAGGAAGAAGCTTCGGCTCTCTCTGAACGATGGGGCCCAGCCACAGGAGGATTCGTTGGAATCCTCCCACCACGGTGGCTAAGGGGGGCACGAGAGCCAAACCTCCCCCTGTTTGAAGGACCAGCGTAGCCTGCTCTAGGGCGCATGATGGAAATAGAATGACTAAAATTGCAAGGAGTTGAAGGAAAGGGAGGTTACCTAAAGGAAGAGGATCTTTGAGAAGTTGGAGACGACAAGGAAATTCCAAGGAAATTTGAGCAGAGTTTCACTAAGCTTGAGAACAAGGATGGATTCCAAAATCTGCTAAGAGTTCCTTTTATAGGTAATGAAGAAACACAGTGTTTCATCGAAGGTCACAAGGCTTGCGTCAAAACGCAACCTTTTCAAATTGAAACGACTCTGTCGTTTCATCACGTACAGGCGCGAAAACAGTAACGTTTCAGTAAACATTTTGACAAAATGGGCCCCCATTCATTTTGAATCCAGGCCCAATAGCCCAATCGACGGTTACACTCTTGGGTAATGATGGCTCTTGCGTAAAAATGCATTTACTGTCCAATCATGTTGTGCGCATTTAATGCCTCCCAACCACTTTTCGAATACCAAGGGTTTCGATTTTCAAAGACTCTTGGGATTTCCATTACTTATTTTATGCTGTCTGAATCCGTTGTACGCAACGCAAGAAGAACGATCACCCGTTTATAAGAGCGGACGCCACCGAGCTCCCAGAGACTTACTAGAATGTTCTACCAGCATCCAGACTTCTCTAAAGAGTTGTGTAGCTCATATGAGCAACTTAACAGTCCCTCATACAAGCTAGGGGACAAATGATCCGGTCTGGATACCGGCCCCCATTCTTGTGACGTCAGACTGACCTCATATAAGGAAAACCGGTGTCCTGGTTCAACATTACCACACCGGATATCCGTTGTCTGGCCGTCCGTCCTCACTCCACGACAACATCATTCATTTTCTCCATAACGGTTCTATGTTCATTTTTACAGGGTGTTTATATAACTGTTGGCTTTTCAGTCACAGCAAGAGAAGAGTCCCTGATAACTTATCAACGAAGACACTGTTTGTAGCAAAATGCGTCACATCAATGGCTTCAGAAAGTAAGTGGGCGTGTCAGCAGATTATGCGGAAAAAGTGATTATCCTCTCCTCTCCCTAGAGGATCGTACTCTGATAATTGACCTACCCTCCTGACACATTCTGAAAGTCGAGCCACTTTGATTGACACAATATACACGCAATCAGAGCTAAGGGACCCACCTACATCCAACGACTCATTTCTCTTACGTTCAACTATAAGAAGCCCATATCAATACACATGCATGGTATCGTTGTTCTATCTCAGAATCTACTATTACTTCGCTTAAGTATTCACTGAGTTCTTACACTCTTCTAACTTGAGCGTCGGAGAATCTTCGCAGGAGGCACCACCTTTCGCCCCCCTTCAACGCGAAACGTTGGTGTGAAGGATCTCCAGGACAACAAGACCGGCCTCTCCCACTGAGAGACCGGATTAATACATCGGATATACACTGTTCCGGTGTGCAAACCCTAAAAACACCTGCACTCTTGTGGCTGGTCCCACACCGGATCCTAGACACCGGTCCAGACCAGTTCAAAAATTAACAAACCCATATTAATTATTGATCTGGTCTGAACCGGGGTCTAGGATTCGGTGTGGGACCAGCCACAAGAATGCAGGTGTTTTTAGGGTTTGCACACCGGAACTGTGAGTAACCGATGTATTAATCCGGTCTCTCAGTGGGAGAGGCCGGTCTCGTTGTCCTGGAGATCCTTCACACCAACGATTCGCGTTGTAGGGGGCGAAAGGTGATGCCACCTGCAAAGATTCTCCGACGCTCAAGTCAGAAGAGTGTATGAACTCAGTGAATACTCAAGCGAAGTAATAGTAGAATGTAAGTTAGAACAACAATACCATGCATGTGTGTTGAAATATGCTTCTTATAGTTGAACGTAAGAGAAATGAGTCGTTGGATGCAGGTGGGTCCCTTGGTTCTGATAGCGTGTACATTGTGTCAATCAGGGTGGCTCAACTTTCAGAATATGTCAGGAGGGTAGGTCAATTATCAGAGTACGATCCTCTAGGGAGAGGAGAGGATAATCACCTTTTCCGCATAATCCGCTGACACACCCACTTGCTTTCTGAAGCCATTGATGTGACGTATTTTGCTACAAACAGTGTCTTCGTTGATAAGTTATCAGGGGCTCTTCTCTTGCTGTGACTGAAAAGCCAACAGTTATATAAATGTCCTGTAACAATGAACATAGAACCGTTATGGAGAAAATGAATGATACTGTCGTGGAGTGAGGGCGGACGGCCAGACAACGGATATCCGGTGTGGTAACGTTGAACCAGGACACCGGTTTTCCTTATATGAGGTCAGTCCGACGTCACAAGAATGGGGGCCGGTATCTAGACCGAATCATTTGTCCCCTAGCTTGTATGAGGGACTGTTAAGTTGCTCATATGAGCTACACAACTCTTAAGAGAAGTCTGGATGCCGGTAGTACATTCTGGTAAGTCTCTGGGAGCTCGGTGGCGTCCGCTCTAGTAAATGGGTGACCGCTCTTCTCGCGTTGCGTACAACGGATTCAGACAGCTTAAAATGAGTAATGGAAATCCCAAGAGTCTTTGAAAATCGAGACCCTTGGTATTCGAAAAGTGGTTGGGAAGCATTAAATGCGCACAGCATGATTGGACAGTAAATGCATTTTTACGCAAGAGCCATCATTACCCAAGAGTGTAACCGTCGATTGGGCTATTGGGCCTGGATTCAAAATGAATGGGGGCCCATTTTGTTAAAATGTTTACTGAAACGTTACTGTTTTCGTGCCTGTACGTGATGAAATGACGGAGTCGTTTCAATTTGAAAAGGTTACGTTTTGACGCAAGCCTTGTGACCTTCGATGAAACATTGTGTTTCTTTGTTACCTATAAAAGGAACTCTTAGCAGATTTTGGAATCCATCCTTGTTCTCAAGCTTAGTGAAACTCTGCTCAAATTTCCTTGGAATTTCTCTGTCGTCTCCAACTTCTCAAAGATCCTCTTCCTTTAGGTAACCTCCCTTTCCTTCAACTCCTTGTAATTTTAGTAATTCTATTTCCATCATGCGCCCTAGAGCAGGCCACGCTGGTCCTTCAAACAGGGGGAGGTTTGGCTCTCGTGCCCCCCTTAGCCACCGTGGTGGGAGGATTCCAGCGAATCCTCCTGTGGCTGGGCGCCATCGCTCAGAGAGAGCCGAAGCTTCTTCCTCACGAGCGTCTTCTTCCCCTCGTCGCTCTGAGGTTCCCCTTGGTTCGAGGGCTACCAGCCGCTCTGATGAGGGGTCAAGTGCTGAAGGTTATCTCTCTGACAATGTTGCTTTTTATCACAGCACCTACGCGTTCCACCGCGCCTGCACAACCATGGATCTTCCAGGACGTGGAAAAACACCGTTTCTCCGCTCTGCTGAAGGGTGTGTCAATGTTGTGGCACATCGGCTTGACTGGGAGAAACTCAACAGGGAAAAACCTTATTGCTGGGTGGAAGAGGAATTTTTAGAGATCCCTTCGCACCATGCAAGCGAGGAGGAGTGCACGGTTTCTTTCCGCTGCAAGATATATTCGGATAAGAAATACAAGGCACGATACGCTGTGATGGCACCATATCCGTCTGAGAGAATATGCCACAGCGTTCCTGATATGAGGTCGGTCTACATGTACGACTTCGTCTTCCTGAAACTGGGAGTACGTTTCCCCCTGACGGAGTTCCAGATGGCCGTCCTGCGTTTCCTGGACTGTGCCCCCTCACAACTGCATCCCAATGGTTGGGGTCTTGTCCGGGCTCTGGAAGTTTTGGGGGAGCATTTCAACTTCTCCGCCACTGTGGCCAAGCTATTTTACTATTGCCAAGTGGTCCGCCGAGCTAATAAGAAGGGCGGCCTTGGGTTCATTACTCTCTGTAGTGACTCAAGGGTTGTAAATTTCAAGTCTTATACGGAATCCGCGAAGGTGGATGGACGCTCCTTCAAACACTACTATACACGGATCCGGATTCAACCAAATAAGCCGGTCATCTGGCGAAACAAGGAGGGGTTTACCAAGTTTCCCCTCAGCTGGACGCACGAGCATTTCCTCCTTATGAGCCGTGCCTATTATACAGATGAGAGCGAACTCTCCCCTCACTCGGTTGAGGTCTTGAGTGCCATGCAGACGGCCTCTAAAACCCTCAAGGGATTTTCCAGCAGGCTCCTTTTGGCCGAGGATGACATCAAAAACGCCTACCTCCGTACTATCCGCTCTTAATCTCTTTCTGTTGTATAGCTATTCTGCTCTGGTTATTTTTTCTTCTTGTATGCTTACTCAACTTTTCTTGTTTTGCAGAACAAATCGAAAAAGCCTACCCAGAGATGTTGTCGTTAAGGACCATGATGGCTGACGATGACTCCTCTTCTGAAGAAAATGAAATCCAGGCGAAGAGGAACGCCACCAAAACTCCCTTCATTCCTCTGACTTCTGCGGTAGGAGATGAGGTTCCTCTCTTCGACGGGGAAGAAACCGAAGATGCAGCTGAAGCCACTGGAGCGGGTGACGAGGAGGCCGTTCCAGAGAAAAAGAGGAAGAAAAGGCACCTTGTAAAGAAGGCAGATCAAGAGAAGCCCTCCTCTGATGACCCTGAGAAGAAGCGTCAGAGGACGGCTGAAGAAGCTGAATTGAAAAAGGACAAGGGAAAGAAACCCGTTCCTGAGTCTTCTGTCCCTTCATCACAGAATGCTTCAGAGCCGGACTCTGGGAATGGTCCCCCTCCAGTATTTGAGCCTCCGCGTGACTCCTTCCTCTCCCCCTATTTGTGGTTTCAGGGGTCCATGCCTCCTACTCTTCCAAAGGCACGGTATTGCCTCCGCCCCTCCCTCGACGCTGCTGGGGTCCGAGGTGCTTGCAAGGCTGGGCGTTGGCAGCTTGATGAACTGTCCGGCCTGCTTGAGTCCCTGAGCGAGAAAGCTGACTATATGGATCAAGTTGAAAAACTTGAGACCGAACTCACGGTGAAGGAGAAATGGGCAGCCAAGCAAGCTGAAGTTCACAGGGGGGTGGAGTCAGAGTTGAAGAAAACTAAAGAAACGCTCCAGAGGAAAACTGAAGAGGCAAGCCAAGTTCATTTTGCGAACAAGGCCCTAGAGCGGGAAGTTGCCGACCTCCAGAATAAGAACAAATCCATACCCCTCCTTGAAGAAGAATTACAACTGGAGAAGAAGAGATCGGCTAAGCTTGCTGACGATCTCAAAGTTATGGAGGACGGTCGCAACAAGGACCTTGGGGAGTGGGAGTCCATTCGGAAGGAGATGCAAGCCCAAATTGATGAACTCAAAAAGGGTGGTGCGAGTGCTGGGCCTTCAGAAGAGGATTATGCCAAGGTTCAAAGAAGACTAGCTGCTGCAAAGGCCAAGGCTGCCAAAGCCTTGGAGATATGCAAAAATGTGGCGTATGAATCTTTCGGCCTGGCCCTTCGTCAAGTCTACTATCGTAACCCTGGAGTGAAGCTGAATTTGTACGGATTAGATCCGTTCTTCGAGTTCCATGGGGGAAGACTTGTCAAAGTTCATAAGGATGGATCGCACCATGAACCCCATGCATCTCTGTATGAATTGCCTCCCCTTCAGAAGGTCAGAGTATGGAACCCACAGTGTCCACCGCTGCCTCTGGAGCTGAAGCACAAGAAGGTGCTCAAACTGGAGTGGAGGACAAAACGGAGGAGGCAAGAGTGCCCACAGCAGAGGAGCAAGCGCCGGCCTCTTAATTTAATGCTTTCATTCATAGCCGTGTTCTGGGATCGGCTCCAGCTTTAAAACACTTTGTAACCTGCATATTTTCTTATTCCTGAAAATAAAATTCACTATTTCTTTTCTTCACTGCTTGCGTCGAATGTGTGATTGCTGAATAACTTTGTGTTATACAAAACACTTCATTGTTTTCAATGCTTTGCGAGTCCGTTCTGCGTGGTTACCTAGCTGCTTAGAGCGTACTTATCACACCGGATTAGGATAACAAATTGTAACGAATAATTTATAATTAAGTTAGAGCATGCCCTGTCCCCAAGTGTAAGTACATTGGGAAGGGAAAGTTTATCTCGAGGATTTTTCTTTAACTTCTTAAAAAAGATAGAAATGCTTATCTGTCCTTGAATATGTAGAGTGGGTACGTTAGCGTTCAACCGCTCCGGGGTGGATGTTCCACAACTGAGGACGGACATTGCCTTTGAATTTTAGTATAGCTTTGACAAGGGTAAGCTTTTACGCCTTTCTTTTGAGGTTCAGTTTGGTACTACCTCTCAAGTCTTCACACGGTGTTCGGTTCGATCCTACTAACCGTACTTGGAGTTCGGTGCAATCCTACAATCCAAGCCTTCGACATAGGGTTCGGATCAGGGCTAATCCTGAACCTACTGCGCCCGTTACTCGGGGTTCAGCGCGGTTTTCAGTATGAACCGGCCTACTACGCCCAAGCCTTCACATGGGGTTCGGTTTGTGGCCTTGAAAAAGGACCAGCCCTACAACCCATGTTGTCTTCGAATGGGGTTCAGTTTGTGGCCTTGAAAAAGGACCAGCCCTACAACCCATGTTGTCTTTGAATGGGGTTCGGTTTGTGGCCTTGAAAAAGGACCAGCCCTACAACCCATGTAATCTTCGAATGGGGTTCGGTTTGTGGCCTTGAAAAAGGACCAGCCCTACAACCCATGTAGTCTTCGAATGGGGTTTGGTTTGTGGCCTTGAAAAAGGACCAGCCCTACAACCCATGTAATCTTCGGATAGGGTTCGGTTTGTGGCCTTGAAAAAGGACCAGCCCTACAACCCATTCCACCTCAAGGAGTTACATCGTCAAAACACACATTGTGTGATTGAGATCGTCTGTCCCGAGGGGTCTTCCTCCGTTCCTCGAGGAATTATCTCATCAACTACAGAATGGGTAGTCGCGTTCATCCGTCCTAAGGTGTATGCGTATTAAACTACGGCTATAAATCACAACACATAAGAAAAGTGAGAATGATAGGGCGGTTAAGGTGTATTCTCATTAAAATTGAAAATAGATTACACAAAGAGCGTAGTTGGGGCCATGCCTCATTAAAACCTTCTTGAGAAAACCCAATGGGAAAAAACTCAAGTAAGGAAAAAGAGTACACGCCGTCTTACCAACTAGCTGTAATAAACTCGTAAGTTCTGAGTGTTCCATTTGTTGCGGATTGGAGTTCCATCAAGTTCTTCCAACCGGTATGACCCTCTTCCAGTCACCTCAAAAACTCTATAAGGACCTTCCCACGTCGGTGCTAGCTTTCCTTGGTGGGCGAACTTATTCCCCACACTGGCCTTTCTCAGAACGAGGTCTCCGGTGTTAAAAGCTCTGTGCTGGACACGTTTATTATACCGGAGTGCAGCCTTTGCTTTTATTGCCTGATCTCTGACGAAAGCCTTTTCCCTTAACTCCTGGAGGACGTCCAGTTCTGATGCCAAGTTGGCGTTGTTATCTTCAGCTGAAAAATACTCCACACGAGCTGATCTTGTTTGTAACTCCATTGGGATCATCGCCTCAACCCCGTACGTCAGCCGGTATGGGGACTCGTTAGTTGAAGAATGAGGCGTAGTGCGGTATGCCCATAAAACATGGCATAGCTGGTCAGTCCATCCTCCCTTCGCTTCTCCCAGACGCTTCTTCAACCCCTTTAGCACTTCTCGGTTAGCTACCTCTGCTTGCCCATTGGTTTGGGGATGTTCAACAGATGAGAATATCTGGATTATCCTCAGTCCTTCAAGCAAATCCGTGAACTTTTTGTCTGTAAACTGGGTGCCGTTGTCAGTCACAATCCGCCCTGGCACCCCGAACCGAGCTATGATATTCTCGTACATGAAACGTCTTGTACGTGCAGAAGTGATATGCACTACTGGTTCTGCCTCGATCCATTTGGTGAAGTAGTCTACCCCCACGATCAAGTATTTGATTCCTCCTGGCGCAGTGGGAAACGGACCCAAAATATCAAGGCCCCATTGGTAGAACGGCCAAGGCACAGCAGATGAAGATAACTCTTGGGCCGGTGTATGGTGGAGATTGGAGAATTTTTGGCAAGCGTCGCACTTCCTTACGAAATCTGCGGAATCTTGCTTCACAGTGGGCCACCAATATCCAGCCCTGAGGACTTTTCTCATTAGGCTTCGGCCTCCAGCATGGTGCCCACATTGCCCCTCGTGCACCTCAGCCAAGACCTCTTGAACTTCGTCCTCTCTTAAACATGAAAGATATGGGACAGAGAATCCCCTTCTGTAGAGAACACCATCGACCATAGTAAAATATGGCAGCTCCCTCTTCACTCGTCTCCTTTCCTTCTCGTCAGTGGGAAGTTGACCATCAGCCAGATAGCGAATATAGGGAATGACCCAAGAATCCTCATATGGATAGCTCACCATGACAGCATTCAGAGAAGGATACAGAGGTATACTGGGCGATGTTAAAGTGCTTTGAACCACCGTTGTTGTGCTACCAGGCTGCTTTGTACTTGCCAATCTTGACAAGATGTCCGCTCTGGTATTTTCTTCCCTGGGCACATGCTTGAACTCTAAAACTTCAAATCTTCCCTTCAACTCATTAACACAATTCAAGTACAATTGAAGTTGTGGTTCCTTCGCCTGGTACTCCCCCTGGATCTGCGAAATCACCAGCTGGGAATCACTGCAGAGTGTAACTGCTGATGCTCCGATGTCAATCGCCGCACGGAGACCGGCCAAGCATGCTTCGTATTCAGCTTGATTGTTGGAGGTTTTGAAATTGAATCGGAGGGAAATTTCTAGGTGCACACCATCATCACTTTCTACCACCACACCTGCTCCACAACCTTTGCTGTTCGACGAGCCATCAACGTAAATGGTCCAATGCGCTCGAGGGGTGGCCGGGTCCGCCCCAGTCATTTCCACAACAAAATCGGCCAACACTTGTGCCTTGATGGCTCCTCGAGGCTCATATAAAATTTCAAACTCAGACAGCTCGATAGACCATTTTATCATTCTTCCGGCTAGGTCGGGCTTGCTAAGCACTGAACGGAGAGGCAAATCCGTTCTCACCAGTACTGGGTGCGCATGGAAATAGGGCCTCAACCGTCGTGACACCCACACGACTGCCAGGGCAGCCTTCTCAATCTTCTGATACCTTCCTTCCGCCCCCTGAAACGTCTTACTAGTAAAGTACACCGGTCTCTGCCCTTCAGGGGTTTCTTTCACCAAGGCCACACCTAGAGCCTCATCAGAGATCGCTAAGTATAAGATTAACGTCTCGCCAGGGTCAGGCTTAACCAGGATTGGTGGACTCGAGAGAACGGCCTTGAGCTGCTGGAAGGCTTGCTCTTGTTCCTCTCCCCATTCAAAACTCTTGTGTTTCTTCAACGCCTTATACAAGGGGAGGGACCTGTGCGCCATCTTAGGCATGAAATGAGCTAGAGCGGCCAATTTCCCATTCAACGATTGGACCTCCCTCAGACACTTAGGGCTCTGCATGTCCAGGATTGCTTGACATTTCCCAGGGTTCGCCTCAATGCCTCGTTGGGTCAGCATGAATCCCAAGAATTTCCCAGCTGGAACGGCAAAGGTGCATTTCATAGGATTCAATCTCATATTGTATTGCCGAAGTCTAGTGAAGACTTGGCGTAGATCTTCAACGTGGTCTCCTCCAGCGGGCGTTTTGGCTATAATGTCATCAATATAAACTTCGACCAGCCTTGTATGCATCCCTTCGAAGACTTTGTTAATCATGCGCTGATAGGTAGCGCCTGCGTTCTTTAATCCAAAAGGCATGACGGTGTAGCAGAAAACACCGCGGTCATTGATAAAGGCAGTTTTCTCCTGGTCTCCCTCCCACATCGGAATCTGGTTATACCCCGAATAGGCATCCATGAAACTGAGGTATTGATAACCAGATGAATCATCCACCATGTGATCGATGTTGGGTAGGGGATATGGATCTTTAGGGCAGCAACGGTTAAGATCCACATAATCTGTACACATTCTCCACTTGCCATTAGCCTTCTGCACCATTACCACATTAGAAAGCCAAGATGAGTAGCATATCTCCCTTATAAAGCCTGCTTTCAACAACTCCTCTGTCTGCTCACAAGCCACCCTCTGCTTCTCCGGTCCCAACCTCCTCTTCTTCTGGGCCACCGGTCTGGTTTCAGGATACACTGCAAGCTTGTGACAACAGAAATCAGGGTCCATCCCCGGCATGTCTGCTGCTGTCCATGCGAAAAGGTCTTTGAATTCCTGCAAAAGGGCTAATAAGCGTTGCTCCATAGCAAACTCCAGCTTATCGTTGATGTGCGTGACCTTCTCTGGGGAATCTCCCAATACAACGTCCCTGGAACCACCATCCGGTGTGGGCTTAAAGGGATTGAGTGGATCAATCTTCAATTCCGCTCTGGGGTCCAGGTCAATGAGACTGACTGACCCTACCGCTGTTCCTCCGTCGTTCAACTTCCTCTTCTTGTTGAATGCTTCCAACTTAACCATGTTGAGGCTCAGGTTATAACAATATCGAGCCATCTCCTGATCACCGCGGAGAGAGGACACACCGTTGTCCTTGTCAATGAATTTGATCAAGAGATGAGGAGTGGAAACAATTGCTTCCATCGCATTCAGTGTTGGACGGCCTATGATACCGTTATATGGGGATTCCACGTTAATCACCAGGATTCTTGACTTGACCGTTCTCGCACCGGGCTCTCCTTCAAAAGAAATCAAAGTGTCAAGATACCCCTTGGTGGGTTGCTTGGCTCCATTAAACGCTGTGAGTTCTTGTGTGTAGGGTTGTAAATCTGCATCATTGAAACCCATTCGTTTGAAACAATTATAAAAGATAACGTCACAAGAACTTTCCTGATCGACGAGGATCCTCTTGACGTCCCTGTTGGCTATGACTGCCACGATAACTACCGCATCATCACCCCCTGGAATTGTTGGGCCAAAGTCATCATCAGTAAATGATACCGTCGGGGCTGTCATACCGTCCCTGAAAGGGCGGTTATCCCTCGGTTTGTCCTGGACTGACAGAATCATCCTGTGGTGATTCTTCCGTGCTGTGATTGATGTTCCTCCTCCCGCAAATCCTCCAGCTATCATCTCAATCACTTCTCGTCTGCCCTGCCTCTGCTGCTGGGGCATGTTACTTTGTTGGGCACCTTCAGCAATCACTACCCCTTTCTGCTTCTCATCCGCAGTGAACTTCCTTGCTGGGTTGCGTGTATTATCATCTTCATCATCAGGATCTCTATTCCTTTTCTCCATCCTGTGAGGCTCGTCCACAGATTTCTCTTTAAACAAATACTGCTTCAGCTTTCCCTCCCGAAGGAGAGTTTCCACCGTATTCTTCAACGCCTTGCACTCATCAGTGTTGTGCCATGTCTGCTCATGGAAAGTGCAGTAGTTACGCGGGTTACCACCCCTCTTGGCTGGGGCTGGTTTTCTTATCCCCAAGATGCTCAAAGTTGGCCAACCAACCTCCCTCATGATTTATGAATGCCTAGTGTTCAACGGAGCGTAGTTGTCGAATGATGATACACGCCTATCTCGTGGATGCGGACGAGCGTTCGCAAAGTCTTCTCTAAAGGCATGCTTCTCAGGTCTCACCCTCTCCTTTTCTCTCTGTGGCTGCTGGGTGGGTGCAGAAGGCTTTACTCTTGTTGCAGTTGCCTCTAGATGCATCTCTATACCCACATATTTGGAAGCTTTCTTTCGAAACTCCTCGAAGGTTTTAGGTGGGCTCTTTGCCAAAGATAGGGCAAAGGCTGAACCAGGCTGAAGAGCTTCCACTACAATATGGAGTTGTATGGCCTCCGTGAGGTTAGGGACCAAAGCAGCCTCCTTGTAAAACCTTTTCAGGAACTCCTTAAGAGTTTCAGTTTCTCCTTGCCTTATCTGGGCCAGGGTGTGAGAAGTTCTTGGGATATCCCTAGAGATGACAAAATGGCTTTCGAATGCAGCAGCCATTTCCTCCCAAGAGTTTATAGATCCTGTGGGTAAGCTTTTAAACCAGCTAAGAGCTTCCTCTGTCAACGTCCTTGGGAACATCCTGCACATAACATCTTCATCCGCTCCTAAATACATGGCTTCATACACGTAAGCATCCAAATGCTTAGTGGGGTCGGTCTCTCCATTATACTTCCCGATCGACAATGGCTGAGTTGTTTGCAAGTGTTTTGGGATGACAATACTCATCAGCCTTCTTGAGAAAGGGACACTGAGCTTGTATGTCCCTGAAGTTACCACCGCCTGCTCCCTTCTCCTGGTGCTGACTCTATCACCAGAGTCCTGCGTCTGCTGTAACACCCCTATTTTTATTTTTTATATTAAAATTTTGAAGGAATTAAATTATGGTTCTTTAGAACTTTTTAATCTACGTATTATTTATGATTTTTTGGAATTTTTTGGAATTTTGGAATTTTTTAATAAAAATAATATTTTTTAAATAATTTTAAATTCATATAAGTGACTTAAATTAAAAATATTTATAAGAAAGTGAATTTAAATTATAAGAAAATTTTCTAAAATCCGTTTCAAGTAGACTTATCTAAAAATTATCGGTTTGAGAAAAATCTTGATTTTTTCCAATCGTTTAAAAATTAGAAACGTATCAATAAATTTTTATTAACAGAAAATTTTAGATTTTTAAAATTTCAGCTTTATATTACTTATTATAAAATTAGTGAGGACTGATATAATATCGCTATATTTTAAAAAGGACTCATTTTGAATATTTAAAATATACCGAGTGAAAGGTTACTATTTGGCTTAATAATTCTGCCGACAGTTACTATGCAAAATACTGTGCATGTACGAAATTTTCAAAGAATGCATAGTAACCTGGAATAAAAAATTCAAAAATGCATAGTACTTTTATATTAAAATAATGGAATGCATAGTAAATTTTTTCCTATAAATACCGAAGGATTTCTTCTTTAGAATTCATAATTTCAGATTAAGTTTTCTTAATATAGTAGTGCTAGTGAGATAGTGGTGGAAGTGAGAGAGAGAAGAAAAGTTTTTGGAGAGAAGGTTCTGCCAAAATCCTAAGGTAAGAATACTTCTCTTTTATATTTTTTGGGTTATTTTCATATCGTTTTTAGAAATCTATTATTATACTGAAAATAATATTATTTTAAGTTACTATTCTGTATAGTAAACACTATTTCAATAGTAAATTACTATTTCAATAGTAAATTACTATTCAAATAGTAAATTACTATTTACTATTACTATTTACTGTTACTATTTACCGTTACTATTCACGATTTACTATTTACCGTTACTATTCACGTTTTACTATTTACTGTTGCTATTCACGTTTTACTATTTACTGTTACTATTCACGATTTACTATTCACTATTCACTATTCACTATTCACTATTCAAAATTTACCATTTCTGTTTTAAGTAGTAATCTTAATCTTCGTCTTATGCTTATACTGAAATAAGATTGGTATTAATATTTTTAGAAATCGGAGGCGCAAAGCAAATCCATTTTGGGTAACAATTCAAGGTAAGGGGGAGTGAGATAAGAATTATAATATGAAAAGACATAAGAATAATGGGAGGAGTCCCCTACTCCTTTTAAATTTAATAATATTATTATTTTAAAAATATTAACTTTTTAACTTAACATTTATAATAAATTTTAAATTAAATATCCGGTTTAACTAACTCTAACATACCTATGCAAAGACTTGGACCATTATGACCTATATGGACTGGACTATACCTATGCAAGGACTTGGACCATTATGACCCATATGGACTGAACTATACCTATGCAAGGACTGGATTATATGGACTTACATATACCTATGCGAGGAATTGACCAAAAGGACTAAAATTGACTATATTAATAATCATTAAATTTTGTATTATGATATGTATTAATGATATTTAATTGATTTGATTATGATTTGATTATGATTGATTGATTGATGATATTTAGTTATGATTGATATTGTTTAATTTTGATTGATGATATTGTAATGTGGAGTTTGAGCATATAGCGAGCATGACGGAAAGCTAAAATTCAGTAAGAATTTCTTACCTTACTCTTTAAATTTTATTATCTTTTAATTCTTCTTAGAAATTATTTTTATTAACTTTATTTTCAATATTTAGAATAAAAAAATTAGTATTTATTTTAGAAAGAAAATATTTTATGAGAATTTATTTAATTAAATCTTGAGTTAAAGAAAAATTTTGTAATTTTAAGTATTTTTGGTTAATAATTATTCTCTTTTAATAAAACAAAATTTTTTGAAAGAAAATTATTTTACTTTTTTCCAACTTAATAACTAAATATATTTGGAAATAATTGAGATTCCTAAATTTGATTTTGTTAAGATTTAAATTGAGAAAGATTATGTAAAGTTTTTAGATATTTAAGGCTTAGAAACTCAATTTCAGTGAGATTCGAAAATTGTACCAAATTTATTTCTGTGGGACAGAAATTCAGAGAAAATGTACAGTTTATTGAAATGATGTTGTAAACCTTTAAGGGATTTAATAAATTGAGTTTCTAAAAGCCTTAACCAACTCAATACGCGAGTAGTTCATGCATCATGGATAATGAAAGTGAAATGAAATAATATTGTCTGGGGACGGATTATAGAAACCGAGGATACATTAGAGGAGGCTTAATTACGAGCCTTGGGATGAGAGGGTGTGAAAGGGTGCTTCAGGGGACCTGGGGTAGCTCCCTAGTGTCGGGTACTTTCACAATAAAAACTTTCTCAATCTGACTAGTCTCTAAGTGTTTCCACACCAGTTGAGCTGTTCATATTATTATTATCCGGACTTATGGAACAGTGTAAACTCCTGGTTGGCCCAGTGCAAATTAAAATTTAAGGGCCCACATATATAAGTAAGTTATGATGAAGATATTGCATAACATTCATGCATTCATAATTGATTGTGTATGTGATTGTGATTGATATTATTATGTATTGGTTGTGAAAACCCCTTGTTGCTTATGTCTTATTCGGAAATATTATATTCTGTTTCTCACTCCTTTCTCCGTGTTTTTATTTCATATATTCTAAATTGATGGTTCAGAGGGAAGGATCGAAGAATATCAGCAGTAACTATAGCACGTTCTAGAAAGGGAGCTCGGTATGAATACCGTGGTCCAATGAATAAATAATGTAATAAGTAACTGCTTCTGGGCCATGGAGTTTCCTCTCTTTCTTATAATGTTTAATGTTTATTTTCTTCGGATGAATGTACAAATACTTTATAAAGTTTTAATAATATTTGTGAGGTATTTCAGAAATAATGTATATAATTTATTCCGATAGTTTCTTTTTAACAATCATATCTTTAGTAAAAAAAAAAAAATTACGAGTTTTTCTAGAATTTATTAAGGTGTAACAGAGGGTGTTACAAAGTGGTATCAGAGCAGTTAATCCAATAGGCCTGGGGAAAAGGTCTATCTTGCTTTGTCTGTAAACTCTGTATAGGTAGAATATCTGACTTGGTAGTAACTGTGATTGATGTGACAAATCTCAGTTACTGTGAAACAGGAAACTAATGGCTGGAAACGATCTTGCTGGAGTTGTAGAACGCTTAATTAATGCAATGGGAGCACGTGAAGGTCAAGGTAACGATGCTTTAAGAAGGCTGGACCTATTCGAAAAGCGCAATCCACCTCGTTTCAAGGGAGGATATAACCCTGATGGAGCACAAATCTGGATTCGAGAGATAGAGAAGATCTTTCGAGCATTGTAATGTAATGAAGCTGATAAGGTAGTCTTCGCTACTTATGCCTTATCTGAGGATGCCGAACATTGGTGGGATAGCATGCGTAAACAATTCGAAGTCAACGACGTGGAGATCACTTGGGACTATTTCAAGGATATGTTTCTGGAAAAATACTTTCCAGCTGATGTTAAAGAGAAAAGACAATTCGAATTCCTGTCGCTGACCCAAGGAAATATGACCGTTGGAGAGTACGCATCCAGGTTTGAAGAGCTATCTCGTTTTCATTCTCATTATAATGATGCTACTAATGAAAGAGATCGGTGTGCAAAGTTTGTAAATGGACTGCGGCCAGAAATTAAGGAAGCTATACGAATGCAGGAAATCCGTGAATTTTCTGTATTGGTAAATCGCTGCAGAATCTTTGAAGAAGACCATAAGGATAGAATGACCAAAAGTCGTGAGCCCATTCACAAGGCAGGAGAGATAAGAAGTGGAGGACCTCACCATCACCAAAGAAGAGATTTCAGAAGGAATAAGCCTTACCAAGCACCATTTCGCCGGTTTGGAGCAGCATCTGTTCCTAACAGACCCCAAGCTTCAACTGGAAGCTATTATCCAACATCTGCACCAAATTTTAAATGTTTTATCTGTGGAGGACCCCATTTGAAAAGGGATTGTCCTAAAAACACTTATGTTTGCTTTAAGTGTAACAAACCAGGTCATCACATCAAGGATTGCCCAGAGATGAAGAGAGAAAACCCTGAAGGTGCAAGTACAAGTATAAATACTCAAGGAGGCGCGCACAGTGCAGTCGGAAGGCCGAAAGCAAAAGGAAAGGTTTTTGCAATCACTGGAGAAGAAGCATCTCATGCTGATTCCATGGTAGAAGGTAAGTGTATCATTAATAAGATTTCTTTAACTGTTATGTATGACTCAGGTGCATCACATTCCTTTATTGCCAATGACTGTGTAGAAAAACTAAAATTACCTGTGATAGAACTTCCATTTGACTTATCTGTACATACTCCTGGAAACAATCCCATTGTCACTTCTAAAGCTTGTTGGAAATGCCCTATTGTCATAGATGGTAGGGACTTTAAGGCTAATCTTTTCTGTTTACCCCTTTCTGGCTTAGAAGTTATTATTGGGCTAGATTGGTTGTTTGACAATCATGTTCTAATAGATTGTCATAATAAAACCATAATGTTTAAAGAACCAGTGAATTTGAATCCTGAGGATTCGAGATTTCTAACCGCCAACCAAGTGAGTGCCTCTTTAAAAGGAGGGGCTCAAGGATTCATGCTATTGCTTTCAACGAAAGGAGAGCAAGAATCAAAAATCAAAAATCTGCCGGTTGTGTGTGAATTTCCTGACGTTTTTCCTGAAGATATCCCTGGTTTACCCCCAGAAAGAGATGTGGAATTTTCCATTGATCTAGTACCTGGAGTTGGACCCATTTCAATTGCACCATACCGAATGTCACCTCTAGAATTAGCAGAGTTGAAGAAACAACTTGAAGAGATGATAGAGAAGCAGTTTATACGACCCAGTGTATCCCCCTGGGGTGCACCAGTGTTGTTGGTTAAGAAGAAGGATGGTAGCATGAGGTTGTGTGTAGATTATCGACAACTGAACAAGGTGACAATCAAGAACAGATATCCTCTACCAAGGATTGACGACTTGATGGATCAGCTGCGTGGTGCCACGGTGTTCTCCAAAATTGATTTGAGGTCTGGATACCATCAAATAAGGGTGAAGAAAGAAGATGTATCGAAAACTGCTTTTAGAACACGCTATGGCCATTACGAATATCTAGTAATGCCTTTTGGTGTAACTAATGCACCAGCCGTATTCATGGATTACATGAATAGGATTTTTCATCCATATCTAGATAAATTTGTAGTGGTGTTCATTGATGATATATTAGTGTACTCTAAAAGCAGAGAAGAACATGTTGAACACTTGAAGGTTGTGTTAGAAATCCTGAAAAAGAAACAACTGTATGCAAAGTTGTCGAAGTGTGAATTCTGGTTGGAAGAAGTAAACTTTTTAGGACATGTAATTAGTCAAGGAGGAATAGCTGTAGACCCTTCCAAGGTGGAAGCAGTTTTAAAATGGGAGAGACCAACCACGATCACTGAGATTAGAAGTTTCTTGGGCTTGGCTGGATACTATACGAGATTCATTGAAGGCTTTTCAAAGCTAGGATACCCATTGACCAAGTTAACACGGAAAGGACAACCTTTTGTGTGGACGACACAATGTGAGAATAGTTTCCAAGAGCTGAAAGATCGACTTACTTCTGCGCCAGTGTTAGTACTCCCCGATCCACATCGAAGTTTTGAAGTTTACTGTGATGCGTCTAAACAAGGACTAGGAAGTGTACTCATGCAAGACAAGAAGGTTGTAGCCTATGCGTCACGTCAATTAAGGCAACATGAGATTAACTACCCTACCCATGACTTAGAGTTAGCCGCTGTAGTTTTTGCCTTAAAGATTTGGAGGCATTATCTATATGGTGCAACATTCGATGTGTTTAGCGATCATAAGAGTCTCAAGTATTTATTTGATCAAAAGGAGTTAAACATGAGGCAACGGAGATGGATGGAGTTCTTAAAGGACTACGACTTTGAGTTGCAATACCATCCTGGAAAAGCGAACGTAGTAGCTGATGCTTTAAGTCGAAAGTCTCTACATGCATCCACAATGATGATTAAAGAGTTGGAATTAATAGAGAACTTCAGAGATCTTAACCTAGCAGTAAAGGTTAATGCTAACAGCTACAGATTAGGAGCGTTGCAAGTTACAAGTGAATTCCTGAGACAAGTTTTAGAGGCTCAACGAGAGGATGAATTCCTGCAAGAGAAGAAAGAACTCTTGAAACAAGGAAAAGAAGTCGAGTTCAATGTGGGAAACGACCAATTATTGAGATATAAGGATCGAGTGTGTATCCCTGACAAAGAGGAGTTGAGGAAAGCAATTCTAGAAGAAGGCCATAAAAGTTATATGAGCATTCATCCCGGAGCTACTAAAATGTATCAAGATTTGAAGAAGTTATTTTGGTGGCCTGGAATGAAGAAAGCGGTGGCAGAGTATGTGGCTGCATGTCTAATTTGCCAGAAGGTTAAAGTGGAACATCAAAAACCCCCTGGAATGCTACAATCAATGGAAATACCAGAATGGAAATGGGATAGCATTACCATGGATTTTGTGACTTCTTTACCCAAAACTCCATTAGGACATGATTCGATATGGGTAATAGTTGATAGACTAACAAAGTCTGCCCACTTTATTCCCATCAACATTCGTTACTCTATGGAGAAGCTGGCAAAATTATACATCGAGGAGATTGTGAGATTGCATGGAATTCCTTCAAGTATCATTTCTGATCGGGACCCTCGTTTTACATCACAATTCTGGAAGAGCTTGCACAAGGCTTTGGGAACAAGACTACGTCTGAGTTCAGCATATCATCCTCAGACGGATGGACAATCAGAAAGAACAATCCAATCTCTAGAGGACTTGTTACGAGCTTGTGTGTTAGAGCATAAAGGAAGTTGGAATCAATTCTTACCATATGTGGAGTTTACCTACAACAACAGTTTCCATGCTAGCATTGGCATGGCACCTTTTGAAGCATTATATGGAAGAAAATGTAGGACCCCGCTATGTTGGTTTGAGACTGGTGAAAACTTGATGCTAGGACCAGAGTTGGTACAACAAACCACGGATAAAATCAAAATAGTTCAGGAAAAGATGAAGGCAACACAGAGCAGGCAGAAAAGTTACTATGACAAAAGAAGAAAGTCGCTCGAATTTCAAGAAGGCGATCATGTATTCTTGAAAGTCACACCTATGACTGGGGTCGGTCGGGCAATGAAATCTCGAAAACTAACTCCTAGATTTATCGGTCCATACCAAATAATTCATAAAGTTAGTCCCCTTGCCTACCAAATAGCATTACCACCTTTTCTTTCTAATATCCATAATGTTTTTCATGTGTCAAACTTGCGAAAGTATATATCTGATCCTACACATGTTATTGAACCTGATGTCATACAAGTTAAAGATAATCTTACATATGATGCACCACCTGTTAGAATAAGTGACAGAAGAATAAAACAATTAAGAGACAAGACAATTCCGCTTGTAAAGGTTATTTGGAGTGAAACGAGAGGAGAAGATGCTACATGGGAACTAGAAACTGAGATGAAAGAGTCTCATCCTCATTTGTTTTACTGATTATGTAAATTTCGAGGACGAAATTTTCTAAGGGGAGTAGAGTTGTAACACCCCTATTTTTATTTTTTATATTAAAATTTTAAAGGAATTAAATTATGGTTCTTTAGAACTTTTTAATCTACGTATTATTTATGATTTTTTGGAATTTTTTGGAATTTTGGAATTTTTTAATAAAAATAATATTTTTTAAATAATTTTAAATTCATATAAGTGACTTAAATTAAAAATATTTATAAGAAAGTGAATTTAAATTATAAGAAAATTTTCTAAAATCCGTTTCAAGTAGACTTATCTAAAAATTATCGGTTTGAGAAAAATCTTGATTTTTTCCAATCGTTTAAAAATTAGAAACGTATCAATAAATTTTTATTAACAGAAAATTTTAGATTTTTAAAATTTCAGCTTTATATTACTTATTATAAAATTAGTGAGGACTGATATAATATCGCTAAATTTTAAAAAGGACTCATTTTGAATATTTAAAATATACCGAGTGAAAGGTTACTATTTGGCTTAATAATTCTGCCGACAGTTACTATGCAAAATACTGTGCATGTACGAAATTTTCAAAGAATGCATAGTAACCTGGAATAAAAAATTCAAAAATGCATAGTACTTTTATATTAAAATAATGGAATGCATAGTAAATTTTTTCCTATAAATACCGAAGGATTTCTTCTTTAGAATTCACAATTTCAGATTAAGTTTTCTTAATATAGTAGTGCTAGTGAGATAGTGGTGGAAGTGAGAGAGAGAAGAAAAGTTTTTGGAGAGAAGGTTCTGCCAAAATCCTAAGGTAAGAATACTTCTCTTTTATATTTTTTGGGTTATTTTCATATCGTTTTTAGAAATCTATTATTATACTGAAAATAATATTATTTTAAGTTACTATTCTGTATAGTAAACACTATTTCAATAGTAAATTACTATTTCAATAGTAAATTACTATTCAAATAGTAAATTACTATTTACTATTACTATTTACTGTTACTATTTACCGTTACTATTCACGATTTACTATTTACCGTTACTATTCACGTTTTACTATTTACTGTTACTATTCACGTTTTACTATTTACTGTTACTATTCACGATTTACTATTCACTATTCACTATTCACTATTCACTATTCAAAATTTACCATTTCTGTTTTAAGTAGTAATCTTAATCTTCGTCTTATGCTTATACTGAAATAAGATTGGTATTAATATTTTTAGAAATCGGAGGCGCAAAGCAAATCCATTTTGGGTAACAATTCAAGGTAAGGGGGAGTGAGATAAGAATTATAATATGAAAAGACATAAGAATAATGGGAGGAGTCCCCTACTCCTTTTAAATTTAATAATATTATTATTTTAAAAATATTAACTTTTTAACTTAACATTTATAATAAATTTTAAATTAAATATCCGGTTTAACTAACTCTAACATACCTATGCAAAGACTTGGACCATTATGACCTATATGGACTGGACTATACCTATGCAAGGACTTGGACCATTATGACCCATATGGACTGAACTATACCTATGCAAGGACTGGATTATATGGACTTACATATACCTATGCGAGGAATTGACCAAAAGGACTAAAATTGACTATATTAATAATCTTTAAATTTTGTATTATGATATGTATTAATGATATTTAATTGATTTGATTATGATTTGATTATGATTGATTGATTGATGATATTTAGTTATGATTGATATTGTTTAATTTTGATTGATGATATTGTAATGTGGAGTTTGAGCATATAGCGAGCATGACGGAAAGCTAAAATTCAGTAAGAATTTCTTACCTTACTCTTTAAATTTTATTATCTTTTAATTCTTCTTAGAAATTATTTTTATTAACTTTATTTTCAATATTTAGAATAAAAAAATTAGTATTTATTTTAGAAAGAAAATATTTTATGAGAATTTATTTAATTAAATCTTGAGTTAAAGAAAAATTTTGTAATTTTAAGTATTTTTGGTTAATAATTATTCTCTTTTAATAAAACAAAATTTTTTGAAAGAAAATTATTTTACTTTTTTCCAACTTAATAACTAAATATATTTGGAAATAATTGAGATTCCTAAATTTGATTTTGTTAAGATTTAAATTGAGAAAGATTATGTAAAGTTTTTAGATATTTAAGGCTTAGAAACTCAATTTCAGTGAGATTCGAAAATTGTACCAAATTTATTTCTATGGGACAGAAATTCAGAGAAAATGTACAGTTTATTGAAATGATGTTGTAAACCTTTAAGGGATTTAATAAATTGAGTTTCTAAAAGCCTTAACCAACTCAATACGCGAGTAGTTCATGCATCATGGATAATGAAAGTGAAATGAAATAATATTGTCTGGGGACGGATTATAGAAACCGAGGATACATTAGAGGAGGCTTAATTACGAGCCTTGGGATGAGAGGGTGTGAAAGGGTGCTTCAGGGGACCTGGGGTAGCTCCCTAGTGTCGGGTACTTTCACAATAAAAACTTTCTCAATCTGACTAGTCTCTAAGTGTTTCCACACCAGTTGAGCTGTTCATATTATTATTATCCGGACTTATGGAACAGTGTAAACTCCTGGTTGGCCCAGTGCAAATTAAAATTTAAGGGCCCACATATATAAGTAAGTTATGATGAAGATATTGCATAACATTCATGCATTCATAATTGATTGTGTATGTGATTGTGATTGATATTATTATGTATTGGTTGTGAAAACCCCTTGTTGCTTATGTCTTATTCGGAAATATTATATTCTGTTTCTCACTCCTTTCTCCGTGTTTTTATTTCATATATTCTAAATTGATGGTTCAGAGGGAAGGATCGAAGAATATCAGCAGTAACTATAGCACGTTCTAGAAAGGGAGCTCGGTATGAATACCGTGGTCCAATGAATAAATAATGTAATAAGTAACTGCTTCTGGGCCATGGAGTTTCCTCTCTTTCTTATAATGTTTAATGTTTATTTTCTTCGGATGAATGTACAAATACTTTATAAAGTTTTAATAATATTTGTGAGGTATTTCAGAAATAATGTATATAATTTATTCCGATAGTTTCTTTTTAACAATCATATCTTTAGTAAAAAAAAAAAATTATGAGTTTTTCTAGAATTTATTAAGGTGTAACAGAGGGTGTTACATCTGCTCCCTCTCTTCATATGTAGGGATCTTCGAATACTGGAGAGTTGTAGATCTATCCCTCGCTGATGCATGGTGAGCATCCTCTGCATGAGATACTACTCTGTCCTCAGCTCCTCCTCTCTCCCGCCTCAACTCCATCAGCTCCTCCCTGAGTTGCCTGATAACCTCATCGTGAGGGTCAGGCGTCTGCACTTGCACCATCCTCCGGGTTTGAGTTACAGGGGATTCGAAGACGAGTCTCCTCCCAGCCTGTTGATGGGTCACATCCTCCACGTGATCTTCCACAAAATCTCTCCCATCACCTTCCATTGTGACAACCAAACTTCTGCGAAAATGGGAATAACTCTATCGAGTCCCACCGGGCGTGCCAATGATCTGGTCTGAACCGGGGTCTAGGATCCGGTGTGGGACCAGCCACAAGAATGCAGGTGTTTTTAGGGTTTGCACACCGGAACTATGAGTAACCGATGTATTAATCCGGTCTCTCAGTGGGAGAGGCCGGTCTCGTTGTCCTGGAGATCCTTCACACCAACGATTCGCGTTGTAGAGGGGCGAAAGGTGATGCCACCTGCAAAGATTCTCCGACGCTCAAGTCAGAAGAGTGTATGAACTCAGTGAATACTCAAGCGAAGTAATAGTAGAATGTAAGTTAGAACAACGATACTATGCATGTGTGTTGAAATATGCTTCTTATAGTTGAACGTAAGAGAAATGAGTCGTTGGATGCAGGTGGGTCCCTTGGTTCTGATAGCGTGTACATTGTGTCAATCAGGGTGGCTCAACTTTCAGAATATGTCAGGAGGGTAGGTCAATTATCAGAGTACGATCCTCTAGGGAGAGGAGAGGATAATCACCTTTTCCGCATAATCCGCTGACACACCCACTTGCTTTCTGAAGCCATTGATGTGACGTATTTTGCTACAAACAGTGTCTTCGTTGATAAGTTATCAGGGGCTCTTCTCTTGCTGTGACTGAAAAGCCAACAGTTATATAAATGTCCTGTAACAATGAACATAGAACCGTTATGGAGAAAATGAATGATACTGTCGTGGAGTGAGGGCGGACGGCCAGACAATGGATATCCGGTGTGGTAACGTTGAACCAGGACACCGGTTTTCCTTATATGAGGTCAGTCCGACGTCACAAGAATGGGGGCCGGTATCTAGACCGGATCAATTATGTAATAGTTAAGTATATATTTAATTTATAAGTTTTAATTTTTATTTTATAATTTATAATTAATTAGTAATTTAATATTTTATTATTCCTAGTAAATAAGTATAAATTTTTATGCTACTTAATGTAATATACTGTAATATACAAACTTAAAACATGTCATTTGTCATAAGGTTTAAATATCAATATTTTATAAAACATTATAAACCTAAGACTAATCTAAAGAACTTTAAAACATGAAAGTAAAGAAACTCAATAGGTTACTAACCTTTGGATTGTTTTAAATTTTACTCAAATTAAAATGTTCCATTCTGTATCACGAACACAATAAAAGGAACAGGGACTGAAAATTCCTATGCAAAGAACCACAAAAAGTTTTTTAGGATGTTGAGAGGATTTAAGAGAAAGTTTTTAATTTTTGAAGGAAATGAGAGAAGGGTGAGCTACGACGGGCATAAAAGCTCCAAATGAGCAAATCGCATATGCACCCCAAAATGGTGCTGGTTAGTCTCACACCCAATTCAAATTTCAAATTGGCATGGAAGACTTGTTTCATGTTGAAAACAAATTTAACGCACCTTTTTGGTATCTCAACGATAGCATGGGATAAGACCCACGTCATTTACATTAAGTCCAACATTATCTTGGGTGTGAGAAATAACCCATGTCATCGTTCTATACAATAAAATTTGTTTCTTGTGTTTTTAAAATTTTATTTATGATTTTTTAATAATGAAATCTGTTATGATCTCTTTAATTAATAGTTTAACACACTTATCAATACTATTTTTTTTAATAATAATTGAATAAGTATTAATTAAGCACAGATAAAAAAACCCTACAATTTCTAGTAACCAAATAAGTTTAATTGCAGTACACTTTCTACAAAGATTTTTATATTATTAACCAAATAGAAATCATTAATATATATATATGTGTGTGTGTGTGTAACATTCCAATTTAAAAAATTATGATTAATTTTGATAATTAAATAATAATTTAGGATTAATTAATTAAGATTAAATGAGGTGTGTTAAATATGAATTTAAGTTAAGTTAGAATTAAATTAGTTTTTAAAGTTAACTAGATGGGTAAAAAGACTAAACTACCCCTAGTCACTTAACTAATTCTTCTTTCCTCACAAATAATAAACAAAAGAAAGAAAGAAAGGCTCTCCCTTCCTCCTTCTCCCTTCCAAACCCATAACCTCTTTCATCACCACTCTCCATCTTCATCCCTTGCAATTCTTCTCCATTGGAAAAGAAAGCTCCTTCTAACTCCATTCTTTTTCCTCCCATGTGCATATTGCTTGAAGTGTGCAAGTACTTGCTTCAAATCCACCATTGTCAAGGTAAGGTTAATAAACTCATTTCAAACATTCCTCATAATTCTTGAAATTTATCTTAAACCCTTTGAACCAATGCTTGTAGGAAGTGTTTTAAACTCGTGGGGCATCATCAAAAGGTTTCAATTCATGTTTGAACCTTATCAACTTGATTCAGCAAGTCGAAACCCTCTGAACCTAAACCTTTCTTTTAATTCGAGTTAATCCCTAACTAATTATACTTCAGGTAGTTTAGGTTAAGATGAATTGATAGGTTTAAAAGTTAACTGTGATTATTGAGTAATTCAGAATGTATTTTGATATGTAGATTCGTAGGCAGAATCAGATGTGGGTGTCTCTTTCCTTGCGTTGTTCATTCAAGTATGGAAAAAAGGTATAATTTGAGTATGTAAGTATTAAATATTATTATTGTTTGCTAATATGGATTATTGCGTGAACAATGGTAATTGTGTATTGTGATTTAGTGATGTTATGATAAATGATGATGGTATGTGTGACACCTAAACTCAAATAACAAACACAAAGAAAATCACTAAATTTAAGGTCCATTTTTTACAAGGTTTAGTATTTTACACGTAACTTAAAGTATTTTCCACATAACTTAAGCTAAAGAACTTGTTTTAAGGTTAATCCAATTGGTAAATTTTTGTAACTCAAATATCTATAACTTGTATGAAGAAAAGAAAGACTAATTCTGCCTATATAGTTCATAATTTCACAAAATGAAGAACTGCCCTACATAATTTTCAGCAGCAACAGAAAATGCATATTTTTTAAAAAAAATCAAATTCATACATAAGCTCAAACTAACTAAACTTCACCCAAATAAGACTGAATTTTACCACGAACTAGTATATTTCATTTCCAAACTAATGATCCAAGTTTCATACAAAAATTTTGTTCCAATTAGATTTCATGCCCATCAAAAAGATTTAGGCTAGAAACATGCATTTTACATGATGAGTGAAATTCCATTTGGAGGGTTTTGGTACCAAAACTTCATTACATACATGTCAACATACCTATTTGGAACTTGCCCATCATTCTAACAAGTTATTTCATCAACATATGCATATATTTGCACATCTACCCAAATTATACATGGTTTAACATTAAACAAATAACTCCTTTGTTGATTTCACATGTAATTATGCAACCTACATATCATTCATCAATCTATATACTTCCTACCTATAGATTTAACAATCATGATCAATATATCATCATCAAGCTTGACTCCTGGTCAAATTCAGCAACCATTATTTTTCCATATAAGGTCACTCGCTTATCAAAACTACTATTCATGCAATTGTCATTACATATCTAACCTTAACATCATTATGACATTCATATACATTAAACTATTATATAATCCTTTAATGAGGTAACAAAACACACACACACACACACACACACACACACATATATATATATATATATGTGTGTGTGTGTGTAACACCTCTAATGTTAAATTAAAATTTATTTTACCGCATAAAATTAATTAAGTAGTATTGGGGATTAAATTAAAAAGATTCAAATTAATTAGGAAATTTTTCTAAGTTATTATAAATTAATTGAGAGTTGTTAATAAAGTAATCAATTAGAATAACTAATTTTGACTGATTGATTTGTAAAATTTATAGTTGAATTAAATTGTGATGGTAAAATATAATTTACCATGAGGTGAAGGTAAGTTTTATTAAAGGAAATAAAAAATAAAATGAAAAGAAAAAAGATGGAAAAATGACCAAATTGCCCTTGATAATTAAAACATTTCATTCTATTTTCTTTCTCTCATTCACGCATAGGCAAAGAAACAAATAGAAGCCATTTTCATTCTTCATCTCCTCCATAGCTGTGTACTCCAAGGCTTGATTAGGGTTCGATCCTTCGACAAAACTTGAAATTGATCGCATATTCCGAATCGTGGAAGCGAGGTGAGCATTACGGTGGTCTTAATTTTATATTTCGTAATGTTTTTCCCCAAAAATTGAATTTCACCCATGATGGGAGGGGGTTTTGATTTCATTGAGAATTTTCAATTTAAGCTTGTAAATGGAAGCTTTATACGATGGGTGTTGATATTTCGTTGATGGGTTTTTCGTTTCGGTACCCATAGGTTATAGACTGAGCACTGTGGAGGCATTAGTGGGAGAAGAGCTCGGAACCAAGAGCGGAACTAGTCAAGGTAAGCTCCGGAAGCCTTAGAAATGTATTTAGAGTTGTTTTGGTAAAGTGGGTTTTGATTTTGGAGGTCAAAATGCTAACCCTTTTCGTAAATTCCTTAAATTTTAGATATTGAGCGTACCCGACATCAAGAACAAGTATCAGAAGTGTGTAACCAAGGTAACGGGGAGTGTTCAGAGTACAAATTAATTTAGAAATAATGTAGCAACCAGGATCGCGATGAGAGGCCGACCAAAAAAGATAAATCATTTTGAAATCCTTTCCAAAAACAGGTAGTCGCCACCAATATTTTTTAAAGGTAAAATACCGGAAAAACTCTTTTTAAAGCATTGGTCATAAAAGTGAAATATTAAGTTCGGAAGTCAAATTACAGGTGAGGAAGGTATTAGCACCTCACATTGTCTGTTATAAAACGGTTACCTCAAATTGATTGCGCACATTTTAAATAGCCTAAAAATTAATTTAACTTCTCAAGAAAAGAAACAAACAACACGCACAAAGAAATTTTCAAAATAAGATCAACAAGACGTCTTGTCCTAATTAATCTTAATTTGTAATAAATATTTATAGATTAAAATAAATGGAACGGGACAAGATAAAATAAGATGAGATAACGTGAAGTGGATTAAAATTGAACAAAAGATTAACAGGACGTCTCATCCAAATTAACCTATTTTTAGAAACATTATTATTAAATAAAGTGTGTTGAAAATATGAAAATATTAATAAGGTGTTTCGTCTAAATTAATCCCTCTTTTTTATACAAAATATTATTATTTAAGAGAATAAAGAACATATCAAAAATTTAAAGAGATTAACAATGTCTCATCTAAACTAACCTCCTCGTAATAAAATAGCGTTTTAAATTTAAATAATAGAAATATAAAATTAATCGAGATGAAAACAAAAATAGACAAAAATTGATAAAAGGAAAGTGGGCCTAAAAGGAGTTATTCTCGCTCCTACGTATTCTCGAGCATATCGAGAAATCAGGGTTACGTAGTTCTTGAAATAGTTTCGAGAAAATATTTAAATTATTTTTAATTGATTTGTTTTTTATAATGAAGGAAAATTCTTGAGGAAGGAAAAATGCAAGACAAATAAATCCGCACGTACATAGACCTTCGAAATGTTATAACGCATATGTAGACAAAGTATTTTGCACGACATCTGTAACACCCCCTTATATACACGAGACATATATCTATTCTTCTTGCTTTTTTTTAAAGATATACATATTTATCACTTCCTATCTCATGTATACAAGGACTATATATATATATATATATATATATATATATATATATATATATCTGATTTTCTTTGAATTTTGAAAGTAAAAAGTTTCAAATTATTCATAATGATAAAATGAACTTTCAGAAAATCATAAGTGATCAAAGATTACAGTATCATATCCAAAGAATAAGGTTTATTAAAGTTTAACCTTTACATTAATTTACAATCATCCAACTTAATATTGTATTAAGGTAAACTAAAACTAAAGATTTAATACCTCTACTTCGACTGTAACCAATTATTTCCTTATTTTTAAACCATGTAATTTTGAATCCTATTCTTGTCACATCTCTTCTCCTATTCGATTGAGAATGAGACCAATTTACCCTCTTGTAATTTCATCCTTTCATCTTGAACTGCTAGCTATATATCATATAACATAAATTTTAGACACAAAATTCAAACAAGAAGGAGTGAGAAACAGAATATAATACTTTACAGATAAGACATAAGCATAAGGGTTTTCACAATCTAATATAATAATTTCAATCACAATCATATACATAATCAATTATGAATGTAGAGTTTTCATAACATAATAATTATATTTTCATTCACAACCACCCACATAGAATGTCACAATCACATGAATGTAGGGGTGTCAAAATGGGCCGGACTGGGCCAATCTCCAGAGCCCGTTTTCCCAAATAAGCCCAGCCCGTTTTGGCCCGTTTTTTAACGGGCCAAAACAGGCCGAGCCGGGCTAGCCCGTTGGGCCTATATTAAAATATAATTATAATATATATGTAATAATATATGAATACTTAATATATATGTTATTGAATGTTGATGTAAATGATGAAGATGAACTTCTTGCTTTATTTGATGTTAGTTATTTACTATGGACTTTTATTATTTTGGTTTAAAAATATTATAGACTTTATTATTGTGAACTTTATTTGATGTTACTTGTTATGGACTTTTATTATTTAAGTTTTTATTATTATGGACTTTGTGAACCATATTTGATGCTATTTACTATGGACTTTTATTATTTAGGTTTTCATTATTGTGAATTTTATTTGATGTTATTTATTTTAAACTTTATATTATTAGTGTTTGTGTGATTATTTGATTTGGAATTAGAAATGTGAAATTTATTTTTATTTCTAATTTTACTTAAAAATATTTTAAAATAGTTTAAATTAAAAATAAAAAAAAAGCATGTAAAATTTTCTTTAAAAAATGGGTTGACCCGTTTTGGCCCGTTTTGGCCCGCGGGCCATATAGAATACGGGTCGGGCCAATGTTTTTGGCCCGTTTTACTATTCTGGCCCGACCCGGCCCGTATTTGGGCGGGCCTATACGGGGCTTGGCCCGGCCCGTAGGCCCGTTTTGACACCTCTACATGAATGTCATGCAATGTTTTTAATATTATCATCTCATTCATTCTATGCATGTGGGCCTTTAAAGTTTTAGTTTGCACTGGGCCAACCAGGAGTTTACACTGTTCCATAATTCCGGATAATAATAACATAAATGCCTTCATGACATATGAACAGCTCAACTGGCGTGGAAACACTTAGAGACTAGTCAGACTGATAAAGTTTTTATTGTGAAAGTACCCGATACTAGAGAGTGACCCCAGGTCACCTGAAGCACCCTTTCACACCATCTCATCCCAAGGCTCACAATTAAGCCTCCTCTAATGTATCCTCAGTTTCTATAATCCGTTCCCAGACAATATCACATCTCATTTCTCTTTAATGATTCATGATGTATGAACTACTCGCATATTTAGTTGGTTAAGACTTTTAGAAACTCAATTATTAAGTACCATAAAGGTTCACAAAATCATCTCAATAAACTGTATATTCCCATAAGTTCTTCTTTGAACTTCTGTTATACAAAAACAAATTTAGTACAATCTTCAAATTCAGATCTCACCAAAATTGAGTTTCCAAGCCTTAAATATCTCAAAATTTTCTCTTAAAAAACTTCACATATTTACATAATCTTTCCAAATTTGAATCTTAACTAGATTGAGTTTAGAAATCTCGACTATAACAAAATATCCTTTAGTTATTTCATTAAGAAAAACCAATTTAAATTTCTGATTTCTAAAAGAAAATATTTTTTTTAAATCATTAACTAAGAATACTTAAAACTATAAAAATTTTCTTTAATTCAAGAATTAATTATCTCAACCTCTGATTTTCATAAAATAGCTTCTTTCTAATACCAGATTTTATTCTAAAGATTAAAAATAAACTTAATGAAAATTATTTATAAGAAGAAATAAAAGACTAAATAATTATAAAATACTTTCTCTTAGAATAAAAATTTAAAGAGTAAGGTAAGAAAATTCTTACTGAGTTTTAACTTTCCGTCATGTTTGCTATATGCTCAAACTCTATATCACAAGGTCATCAATCATTCATCAATCACAATCAAGTATTGTAATATCATCAATCACAATCAAATATCATCAAATCATAAATATTATTAATCACAGTCTAGTATTATAAATCACAATATCATTAATCAAAATCAAATATTATTAATTATAATCAAATCAAATCAACTAAATATCAGTCATAAATATAATTTAAATTTTATTAGTTATTTAGATTAATAAGATTAATTTTAAGTCTTTATAGTCTATTCCTCGCATAGGTCTATGTAGGTCCATATAGTCTAACCCTCGCATAGGTATAATTCAGTATATACAGGTCATAATAGTCCAAGTCTTTACATAGGTTCAGTCCAGTTCGCATAGGTTATCCAGGTATTTGCATAAGTATTCAGATCAAGTTACACAAGATACTCAATTTAAAAAAATTATTATAAATTTTTAAGTCAAATAGTTATTATTTTAAAATAATATTATTAAATTTTAAAGGAGTAAGGGACTCCTCCCATTATTCTTATGTCTTTTCATATTATATTCCTATCTCACTCCCCCTTACCTCTTGTATCTTGGTTCGTTATGGAAAGTCCGTGCGCGCCTTGTCTCCGAGTTCTAAAATATACCTATTTCACTTTAATATAATTATAAGATGAAAATTAAGATTACTACTTAAAGCAGAAATGATAAATTTTGAATAGTGAATAGTGAATAGTAAATCGTGAATAGTAATGGTAAATAGTAAATCATGAATAGTAACGGTAAATAGTAAATCGTGAATAATAATGGTAAATAGTAAAACGTGAATAGTAAAGATAAATAGTAACAGTAAATAGTAATTTACTATTTGAATAGTAATTTACTATTGAAATAGTATTTTAGTATTCAGAATAGTAACTTAAAATAATATTATTTCTAGTATAATAATAGATTTCTAAAAACGATATGAAAATAACCCTAAAAATATAAAAGAGAGGTATTCTTATCTTAGGATTTTAGCAGAACCTTCTTCTAAAAAAATTTATTTCTCTCTCTTACTTCCACCACTATCTCACTAGCACTATTATATTAAGAAAACTTAATCTGAAATTATGAATTCTAAAGAAGAATTCCTTCGATATTTATAGGAAGGAAAATTACTATGCATTCTATTATTTTAATATAAAAGTACTGTACATTTTTTTGAAAATTTAATCCTAGTTATTGTATACCTTTTGAAAATTTCATATATGCACAGTATTTTACATAGTAAATGTTGGCTGAATTATTAAGTCAAATAGTAACCTTTCACTCGGTATATTTTAAATATTTGAAATCAGTCCTTTTTAAAATTTAGCGATATTATATCAGTCCTTACTAATTTTATAATAAGTAATATAAATTTTAAATTTTAAAAATCTAAAATTTTCTTTTAATAAAAATTTATTGATACGTTTCTAATTTTTTTATGATTGGTAAAAATTAAGATTTTACTCAAACTGATAATTTTTAGATAAGTCTACTTGAAATAGATTTTAGAAAATATTATTATAATTTAAATTCACTTTCTTGTAAATATTTTTAATTTTAAGTAACTTTATATGAATTTAAAATTATTTAAAATATTATTTTATTAAAATATTTCAAAAAAATTCAAAAAATTCCAAAAAATCGTAAATATTATGTAGATCAAAAAGTTCTAAAGAACCATAGTCTAATTCCTTCAAAATTTTATTTTAAAATTCTAATAAGAGTTAAATCATAAACATGTAAAAACATAAACATAAAATAAAAGTTGTGAATAATAAAGATATTCAAAATTCTTAATATAATTTCATTAATCAATGAATACTAAGTAAGTCATTTTAAAATTCTCATTCATAAATATTTTCATTTTATTATTATTATTATTATTTTATTTTATTTTAAAAAACAAATAATTAAATATAAATACCAAAATTTCATAAAGAAATGATAATAATAAACTAACTTATAGTAATTATTTCTCATGAAAGATATATTAATATATATTTTCTATTTATGTTGAAAATGAGATGTTACAACATCACTCACAAGATTCTGTGACATTTTATTCTAGAAATGACACTTATGCTTTAATATTTCTCATTTCTAAATAAAAATTATTTATTTATATTCTAAAAAATATTTAGATTTTAATATATTTTCATTTTTAATTCAGCATAAATAAAAGTTATTTATTTTTATTTCTTAGAAGGGTATTTAGATTTTAATATATATTTTAATTTTAATAAAAACCATTTATTATTTTTTCAATTAAAGTTTTAGAAACAAAATAAAAGAAACTCAATAGCAACTCTAAAATAAATAATCAATTAAATAATAATAATAATAATAAAATATTTATTTTCCTACTTAGGAATTTTTGGGAGATATAAAATCCTAATCACATTTTAAATAATAATGATGACAATAAATAACAAACACACTTTTTCTTTTTTGAAGAAAAGAAAAAAAAAGGACCTATAACACTTTGGGCTTTAGATTTTGAAGCCCATTACCATTACACACAAAAAAGACAAAAAAAGAAAAGAAAAGCCTTTTAGGGTTCAGATTTTAAAATGTGGGGTTAGGGAAGAGAGAGAAAAGAGAGGGAAAGGAAGGAGGAAGAGAGAGAGAGTGGACCAAGGGGGGAAGAGAGAGAGTGGCCGGGAGCGGTGGAGCAGGAGGCGGCTGGTCTCGGAGTGGGTGAGCGGGGCCGGACGCGGGGGAGGTGTGGTCAGTGTCGGACGACGCGGGGTCGGAGTTCGTGGAATCCAAATGCTCGCTGGTTCAGGCCCGTAGTCGCACGAGGAGACGACCGGAAACTGGGCGGTCTCGCGTCGGAGAGGGTTTGACGGCGGTGGTTCCGATAAGGGGCTGTTTCTTTTTCTTCTCACTGTTTCTGTTGGTGTTCTATTTTTTGTTATTATTTGTATTGACTGTTGTGTGTTGAGATGGTAAGATAAGAGTCTGATTTTTTTTTTTTGCTATTGATGAGAAGAAGAAGAGATTGTGTTTTTTTTCTTCAGAAAAGATTATAGTGTGTTCTGTGTTTGTGTGAGGAAGATGAGAAAATAGGGTTGAATTTTTTCAGAAGATTGTAGTGTTTTTTCTTTTATTTTTTTGATTTGGGTGTTATATTAAAAATTTATGTATTGCTTGTAAATTTAAGAAGCTCATGTTTCCATGTGTTAGAGTTGCCATTTTTAAGCTTGCTTGAAGGTTCAACATTGACATTTGAGAGTTGTCTTCTCAATTGCTAAAAGTGGAGAAATGGGACAGAGGAAACAATCAAAAACCAGAAAATAAAAGTAAAAGGGGTGCTCACAAATAATTGTTAATGTCTATTGGCGTCCAAAAAATGGATATAAATTTAACGCTAAATGGTTAAATTAATTATTATGTATGATTATAAAATTTTTGGTATGTAGTGCGATGATGAATGTGTTTATATGTTAAAACAGGTTTTGATAATGACAAACAAGAGCACAAGCATGGATAAAAATTAAAAACTCAAGTACTACGTCAACCATGCACAGGAACACAATTTAACAATTTAAATATGTTTGATAATTGATAAACATCAAGAATATATGTTAAGGCAATCGTAAAGGTCAAAAACTAAGAAAAAATATTTACCAAAGTGTCAAATGATCAAAGGAAGCAAGCCATAAGTGATGACACCTTAAAAATGGATCAACAGAGCATGAATAGTCACCAAATAGCCCCATGAATCGATTCAATCTCAGTGTGAATCAATTCACACGTGAAAAAGGGTCCAGGATTGCAAATTTAAAGCTCTGAATCGATTCATCATCACCCTGAATCGATTCATATGTATGGAGGTAGCCCTGAATCAATTCAATTGATGCTCAAATGTGTTACTACGCATTCTGATTGTCCCGAATCTATTCAAACTCAAGATGAATCAATTCATATGCTTCATTGGACAACAAACAAAGGCCTTGAATCAATTCATGAGATTAATGAATCTATTCATGGAGCATGACAACTCAGAAATACACTTAATGAATGAATTCATTTACAAAATGAATCTATTCATTTAGTTTAAATTTTGAATTTCAAAAAGTTGACAGCATTGCATCGCACCATGGGTTTTCCGCATCGCATTATGAATTATTCATAGAGCACTAAGCAGACAGGAAACGCTCCATAATTCCACTATGCCAATTATGACTCAAAAATGAATTAAATAAGAAACATACCATGCCTCCTGAAGCCTATAAATAGAGAGCAAGGTTGGAGAAGCAAAGCACAGAAGCAGAAACGAAAATCATCTGCTCTCTTCTTCCTTTCTCTTAGCAAGTAAGCATCTCTCTTTCATTTCTTTTATTGGCATATTTTCTGAGAGTGAGTTAGAGAGAAAAATATTATTTTTGAGCGCTAAAATTTGTATATGCACTTTATTGAAGAGTTACTCTTGTAAAATCTTTTACCAAAATTTGAGAGTTTTTGGGTTGGGTTTCAACCTTGGTTAATGAGAGATTGTGAGATTGGGTAGGTTGTCGTTTTGCTTGTGAGGATTGAGTTCTTGAGTGTGAGACACTAAGAAGTTGTAATTGCTCAAAGCCTTGTATCTCAAATATTCAATAGTGGAATCCTTCAAGTGGTTTGCTTGAAGGCGAGACGTACACCGGTATGGTGCACTCGTATATCGGTTTGTAATTCCTTCTTCCCTAAACTCCTTTATAATTGCTTGCTAATTTAATTATGCTCTAAATTTGTTTAAGTTAAAATCTTGATTATATTCTTGTTGAACTTTATTATTGCTCACTAAGTGTTTAATAAATTACTATGATTAATTTAATTTTATTATTACTTGTTATTATCATCTATTTCATTAATCACTTTATTAATTGTAAAAGAATTATATTTAAAAGCATTCCAAAGCAAAAATTTTAATACTCAATTCACTCTCTTCTCAGTAATTGAGGCCACTTGGTTAACAATGAAGATGATGAAATTGATAATTAATTAGTATTGAAATTGAGTAGATGAAGTATATTTATGGATATGTTTATATGACTGAATGAGTTTTCAAAAGCATAATTATGAGAATTATATTATATAATTATATGTATGAGTTGATAATTGAAATTATATTGATAAATGTTTGTATATGAGTGATTGTTATATAATTAAGCGAGTGTTCTTTATGCTTAAGTGGCTATGGGAGGATTGATTGCAATAATGCATAATATGCGTGAGAAATGATGATTTGAAATTATATATATATATATATATATATATATATATGTTGGTACCTGAGTAGTTATTAATGATTAATTAACAGTTATGTATGTTTGAGTGACCTAGAATTAATTAACAATGATGATATGTGAAATGAAAGAGAATTGATATCGTGGACATTGCAGAAGCGAGCACTAAGTGAATCAGAGATGCCAACGGAATGAATGAGGAATTCAAGTTATTTGTAATGATGATGAATTATGAGTATGTCATTTTGATATCTATGTCTTGATACTTAGAGATGTTGTGTTGGTAGTTAGTAGATAATACTTGATGCGGGTAGGTATTGATTCGTGTGTATAAATATGTTGTTATGGATGACATTGAGCCATGATGAATTGCATTTGATAGTTGTGGTAGTATAGTATATAAGGTGTTGTTGATTGAATGTGTTAGGTGCTAAAACTAATTATATATTAAAGCATTTGTGGTAGAACTTAGGTCTGGCCGGTAGATATGATTAGTAATGAGATAGGAAAACACGTAAGATTCCTATTAAAATTACAAAATATAGTTCTTCAAAGCATTACATAAAAAATTTTGAAATTATATATATAAAAATAGAATTTCGATTTGGATTGGATTGAATCAGAATTCAAAATTCAATCATCCAAAATATAGATCTAAAATCCAATCTGATCATTTTCTTTTAATTTTTATGATTTTTAGTTAGTTTAGTTTTTGATGTTTTTGGATCTCAATTTTTTTGTTTAGATTGGATTGAATTGGTTTATGAACATTGTTAAAATATAGATAGTAGTGAAAGAGTATATTTTTAAATATAAGAGAAAAATATTTTATTTTATGAAAAACTAGATAAAAAATTTAATTTGTAGGTGTAATATACACTTTTACCTATCCTTTATAAATTAATAAGATTCATTCATTTCATTGGAGGCAGGGAACGTAGAGACAAATCCTATCCTCTGTCATCGTCTCAACATTTGCGTTCTACATCTCACGATATATTTTTTTTTCTCGTCACCCTTTTCCCGTATTTGCATTTTGATTACCATCGTCACCTTCACACAGATTCACCTAACACCAACACTCCTTCTCCTCTCTTCTATCGAAACACACAATACAACACTCTTTTCTTCACTCTCCTTTTCAACTTCATTCTCTCTTCGTCCCTTTTATTTGGGAACCAACCAGAGCACGGTAACACCCTACCTTTCTTCAAAAGTTCCATTCTTTTTTTTTTTTTTAAATCAAGGATAAACGAATGTGTTATTAATCATCGGATTCCTTATACTATATTTGAATTCTACCTTCAAATGTTTGATTGAAAAAAAAATAGCAATTTTTTTGTCTGGGGCAGTGAGGGGATCTAATTTAGTTAGATGATCGTTAACTTGATTATTCAGTGGTACTACTGCGTCTCTTCTTTTGCATTTGTTGGTATTTTAAGGAATTGGTTTTGTGTTATATTTGTGAGTTTGTGGGTGCTTCGTGAAAAGAGCGAAACAAATAGTGGTTTTATTTCTGGGGAAGTTAATGTTAAACAATAACAATCTGTGGTTATTTTTCTAATCTATGAAGCAAAGGAGAGTGGAAGATGGAGTGTCACTTTCCTTTACCTGTTTCAATTTGAATTTTGAACCTGAAGTTACTGTAATGAACTTTCAAATTCTCTTTTTGTTGTTTTGTTCCCTTTGCTGTTTGTGGCTATCTGAATATTCTGAGAGAGTTTATGGGCCATGGGCCTCATGTATAATATGGTATGTAATCAATTAGTGGTGGGGTATGATTTCAGTCTATATCATCGAGGAGCAATGAGAAATCCCGGTGTTGCATATATGAACATGAAGTTCTTGTGCTGTGATACACTCTGTCATAATATTGTTTTGTGTGGAGAACTAACACACATTATTGATCAATTAGGTTGGTAACTAATATTGAAAGACTAAAATATTTTATGTTTCATCATGCATTAGCTGCATTCATTTACGAATACAAAAGTGTGTGATTTTTGCTGCTTCTCTTTCACTGAAGCTTTTGTGGTTTCTCATCTAACATTTATGAAATTTTAATCACTATTCAACTCCAAGATATGAATCATTGATTAAGAGAGAAGAATTTGTATGAACTGATGAGTATAAGTATGTACATCAGTTTGCTCTGCAACTCCTATGCTATGTGGGGAAATACTTAGTATTTTAGGTTGCTATTGTGTTTCAATTGTTATGATATTGTATTGTATATAAATGTTAATACGCGCATCAATACATTTCACATCTTCTGTATGAGACCTCAACTTGAAGTTAGATTTCAATATTTCCCTTCCTTGTCCATTTCCCATGAATTTTTTTTGGTGGAAAGGGATTAAAGAAAGGTAGCACGTGTATTCAGAATGAGCTTTGGCCTCTTGATCCCTGCAGTTTTTCCCTTTCGTTCTAACCTGTACCAAATTTTGTCACTGTTACAGCTAGTTATTCAGATTTCTTTTTCTAGCCATATATTTTAAATGTTTTACCATTGAATAAGAAAATAGTGTAGACAGTTTTGAGCTAAACAGAGAACAACCATAATAATTTCATGTCAAGCCTGTACAGCTATAAGGTATAGAACTCAATCTTAAATTTCTTGAAGCTTATTGCTAAGTTGATATTTGATCATAAATTTGAAATTTATTCACCTGTCAACCTATAATTTTTCTGGAAGTGTATGAGTTTTATGCATGGATGATGGATCATGATATTATCAAACCCTCTGGATGACCCATGTTCTAGTTAGGTCAATTCAGTTATATCCATTTCCTAAATTATAATTTTTGTTGTATCTGATAATGTTTTATACCTGCAGATCATCTCTGTAAAGTTTCTAGGATTTGGTGTGTTTTCTTTTATCTTTATTATGCAATTAATAGCTATCTCTCAGAAATGTTCTCCAAAGCAACACAGGATATAAAGCACGGGAAAGGATTTGGTTTCTCCTACTTTCCTTACTAATTACTGGAGTATGAAATAGTATACCTCTACTAAGACATTATTTATTCAAAACTAAAATAATTCTAAACTTCCATTCTATTTTTGAAATTAAAAGTATCAGTCACTTTAGTTCTTGAAACTTTGGTACATGACTTTGCAGTGAATGATATTTTGCAAAGTTAGGGAGTAAAGTGAAAATCTTACAAAGTTGGGGGGACTAAAGTATTGATGCTTACGGTTTCAGGTGTTAGGGTGAGGCCATGAGGGTATACTCATTAAATAATTTACATGATGAAGTTTATTTAGCCTTTCTCTTGGCTCAAATATTCACCCTGAGCAATATCATATATGTCTTGAACTTCTGATGCATTTTTACAGGGACAAAAATTAATAAGAAAATGAGAATCTAGTTTTTGAAACACTGGCAATCTTGTTCTCTGCTTCTGCAGAGATAAAGTGCATACTCAACATTAGTTTTTCTCTAGTATTGCTTAAATGAGCTATTTTCTTGATGTTCATTTATTGTAATTGTAATTTTACTTCACTTGTTTACTTATTTTAATACTCTACTTTTCCTTCTTTGAATATGGGGTTTTCAGATGGGAGATGTGGCAAAGGACCTTACGGCTGGGACCATTGGAGGGGCGGCACAGTTGATAGTAGGACACCCATTTGACACCATCAAGGTCAAGCTCCAAAGCCAGCCTACACCAGCCCCCGGCCAGCTTCCCAAGTATTCTGGTGCAATTGATGCTGTCAAGCAGACAGTGGCAGCTGAAGGCCCAAGGGGTTTATACAAGGGTATGGGAGCCCCACTTGCCACAGTAGCTGCTTTCAATGCTGTCCTATTTACAGTTAGGGGACAAATGGAAGCATTGCTGAGGTCACATCCTGGTGCTCCCCTCACAGTAAATCAGCAGGTTGTTTGTGGAGCTGGAGCTGGAGTCGCTGTTTCCTTTCTAGCATGCCCTACTGAATTGATCAAATGCAGGTCAGAGGTCTTTGATGGGATTTTTATTGTTATGGTTGAGTCATTTTTTTTTATATTCTTTCTATCAACTTCTATATATACGTGTTTTTTTCTACTTGTAAGACATCTCATAGATTTTCATTTTCACCTCACCTCTTTGAAAACAATAACTTTTCTTGCTAGAACTAAGACGCTGTTTGGTTTGAGAAACTGTTTTTTCTATTTTTGTTTCAAATTTTCACTTTAAATTATAAAATTGCTACCTTGTTTGCTGTATTTAAAAATTTGTATAGGAAACAATGGAAACAACTTAGGAAAACATCCTATTTTCTATATAAACTTATGAAAACTGGAAATAGTGTGTTGGTTTTGTAATTAAAATTGAAAATAGAAAATGTTTTATCAAATGGACCAAATAACTTCATCCCTTTTCCCCTTTGTTTTCTATGAAGCATCTCTTCTTTAAGTGCTCATTTTAAGCAAGTTCAGTCATGTAACTCATGGTTGACATGAAAATAAGATAATCACGCAAATAGGCTGAATGAATCAAGTTGCAGACTGCTCTTATCATAATTATCCTGATAGAGGTACTCAAAATATGTATTGGTCTTTAAACTGACTATTCTGTTTCATGGTGAATACTAGGTTGCAAGCACAAAGTGCGCTAGCTGGTTCTGGAACAGCTTCAGTGGCGGTAAAATATGGTGGACCTATGGATGTGGCCAGGCATGTCCTCAGGTCAGAAGGGGGCACAAGGGGTCTTTTCAAGGGTCTGGGTCCCACTTTGGCACGTGAAGTACCTGGAAATGCTGCAATGTTTGGTGTGTACGAAGCATTGAAGAAATCTTTTGCAGGAGGCTCTGATACCTCAGAACTTGGTAGAGGTTCGCTAATAATTGCCGGGGGCTTGGCTGGTGCTTCTTTCTGGTGTATGGTTTACCCTACTGATGTTATTAAGAGTGTGATTCAAGTAGATGATTACAAAAACCCGAAGTTTTCTGGTTCTATTGATGCTTTCAGAAAGATTTTAGCTTCTGAGGGTGTCAAGGGCCTTTATAAGGGTTTTGGTCCTGCAATGGCCAGAAGTGTTCCTGCCAATGCAGCTTGCTTCTTGGCATATGAGATGACAAGATCAGCTCTTGGATGATTAATCGTACAACAATGACTGATAGGGGGAAGGATGCCATTGAGTTCACATGTTTTCTTTTCTTTCTTAATTCTACTACATTTTTATTATTCCAATATGGCCACAAATGGCTTATATTCTGTCATTGCTTCAAGTAATCATTCTTTCCACCGTGGTAATATTGCAGCCTTTGATTTCAGATTTAGTGTTTATACTTTATATGTCTCATGCTTGAAATATCATTGATAGGCAATATTAGGATGGAATCATTTGAACTTGCAATAATTACATCACACACTATTCTAACTACCAAAACTTACCAGGTTGGACTTGGTAAAGAAACCTGTTATTTTGATTTTTAATAATGAATTCATGACTGCATGTGTGTATTCAGTTTTTGGAAGGGAAAATGTACATACTATTTCAATGTCATCTTGTACCAATTCTGGGCTTCCATGGAGTATTTTAGTTTTTTTTTTTGGTGAAATACAATACATAGAAACAGAAAGGGCCAGAAGCCTAGAAACAATACACAAGGCTGAAATACATGATAAACAATATCAAGGGCCTGCTTGTGACTGAACCAGAAGAAGCAAGAGACAAGGCCCAACTCGGATAGAGTACCCAAACCAAAGAAGGGGAAACCTATGCGAGATGGACCACAAGGGAGAAAGAGAGAAGATTCCTAGAGCTTAGTCCTGAGCAACAGCCATACAACGATCAGGGGGTATGTTCCTCTTATCTCCCACCAAGACCTTCCGAAGACTCATCAGCGGTAAGCACCACCAGAATCTACCAAGAGCGTGAGTCCGAGCCAGATGAACGACCGTGTGTGCCGTAAAATTCGCCTCCCTCTTGGCCCAAGTAAATCCACACGAAGCAAATGAGCTTTTCAAGTTAGATATGTCCTTCACAATGGTTTCGATATCTCCAATTTTTGAGTCACCCCTTACGGCTTTGATAAGATCAAGGTTGTCTGATTCAAAAATTACATTTTCCCACTCAAGGTTCCTGGCAAGGACGACAGCCTCCCTCAACGCCAAGGCTTCTGCATGCAACACATTTGGAGCCCAAAAACCAGAGTCCTGACCAATAATGATATCCCCATTGTAGTCCCTAGCTATAATGGCCGAGAAGGCTCTTTGAGATGGAAGGCACCAGGAAGCATTAGTGTTAATTTTGATTTTTTTGAGAGGAGGGGGTCTCCAAGAATAATGACAAATCTGAGCAGGTACATTAACACATTTAGCCTGATTCTGAAGGTTAACACTGAGAAAATCATGTAGACCACGATGAATTGTACCAAGAACTTGTTTTGGCTCAATTGTGTATTGTTGAAAGACAAATTTATTTCTTCCTTTCCATATTATCCAAAGTGTATAGAATAAGGTTGCTGATAACATATGATAATCCAAATTGTTCCTGGAAAACAGATTAATTTTGTTGTCTATCCACTGGTTTATGTTTGTAATTTGTTCATCCCTAGGATGACACTGAATATTGACCCCAAACCAAATAGGAGCTGTCCAAGGGCATAATAAAAAAGCATGCTCGATTGTTTCCTCCCTTTCATAACAAATAGGACACACAGATTCCTTAATGATTCTTCTTCTTTTCAAATTGTGATTAACTGGGAGGAGGTTGTTGCATAACTTCCATACAAAAACTTTTTTTTAGGCACCATAGACTTCCAAATATTCTTCCAGAAATCGATATTAAGGCTGACCGAAGTGGAAGGCTTAGGAACTGCCTCCTCTGTCTCTTTCTTGATAGCCTTGTAGCCAGATCTAATAGTGTACTCACCATTTGGGGAATATGGCCATCTTAATGAGTCCTCTTCCCCACACAAACTGATAGGGGTTTGAAGAGCTATAAGCCATAAATTTTGGGGAAGCATCTGCCTAAGTTTATGGACATCCCAGGAACAAGAAGATTGATTAATGACTACTGCCAGTTTGCAATCAAGTCCCTGATCAAGACTCTGATTTGGAATGCATCTAGACTCGTCCCACAACCACTTGTGGTCAAACATAGAAATCTGTTGACCATTCCCAATGTTCCATTGTCCCAGTCTCAGAATAATATCTCTCCCCTGAAGCAAGCTATTCCATACCCAAGAACTGTTCCTCCTCCTATTCTGATCTAAGAAAGACGTATCTGGGAAATACTTCCCTTTGAGGACTTGGACCCAGAGCTCATTTGGATTTTTTAAAGACCCGCCAAGCTTGTTTAGCTTAATAAGCTGAGTTCAGGCTGAACATCTCCTTAAATCGCATGCCTCCTGAGTGTTTACTGAGGGAAAGGGAGTTCCAGTTCTTCCAGTGTATCCCTCTTTTATTCTTCCTGTTAGACCACCAGAAATTGGAAATAATGGAATTTATAGATCTGATTAAACTCTTAAGCAAATGAATAAGGGACATAGCAAAAGCTGGGATGGCTTGAAGTATAGCTTTAATGAGAACTTCTTTCCCAGCCTGGTTAAGAAGAGACCCCTTCCAACCTTCCACTTTAGATCTGATTTTGTCTTTTAACCAAGCAAGAGTTTTATTTCTAGATCTCCCCCAATCAGTGGGCAGACCCAAATAACTTCCTTCCCCAGCCCATTGCTTGATATGGAGGATGGATAAAATATGCTCCCGAATAGCCTTAGGAACCCTTCTGCCAAAAAGAACCCCTGATTTAGAAGTATTAATTTTTTTTACCTAAAGCTTGTGTATATAAGTTCAGCACCCTCAACACTTCATAAGTATCTGATTCAGTAGCTTGAGCTAAGATGAAAACGTCATCTGCAAAAAATAAGTGAGTTAGCTTGGGACAATTTGGTGCTAAACGCATACCTGAGAGCGCTCCCTCCTCCATTGACCTAGTTAAAAGATAGGATAAAGCCTCTGCCCCTAAGATAAAAAGGTAAGGAGATAGAGGATCCCCTTGTCTCAGACCTCTTTAGGGAAAAAATGGGGGACTCCTAGACCTGTTTAGGTTGACACTATAACTAACAGACCTGACCAAAGACATTACAAGGCTAACCCACTTATCATTAAAACCAAAAGAAAGGAGAATCTGATGAAGGAAATTCCAGTCAAGCCTGTCATAAGCCTTACTCATGTCAAGTTTAATAGCCATGTGGTTTTTAGAAAAGCCAATATTATTTTTTAAGGAATGGAAGATCTCATGGCCAATGGAAAGACAATCTTGAATTTGCCTACCTTTTAAAAAGGCAAACTGAGTATGAGAGATAAGTTTAGGAAGAAACTTTGTAAGGCAGAGTTGAAAGATTTTGGAGATCAACTTAGGGACAAAGTTGCAACAACTAATAGGCCTAAATTGGGATACTTTTTCAGGGTTGGGAACTTTTGGAACAAGGGAAATCAGAGTTAAATTAGCCTCCTGAGGAATCTGCCCAGTTTCAAAGAAATGCTTAACAGCCTGACACACTTCCTGCTTTACAATATCCCAATTTTTACTGTAAAATAAACCATTCAGACCATCCGGACCAGGAGCTTTGAGAGAGGGAATAGTCTTGGCAGCCCTTTCAATTTCGAGGACAGAAACAGGAGCTAGGAGGATATCATTCATAGAGTGGGTGACCAATTTGGGTATGACTTTGAGGCAATCATCTACATTATGAATAGGTTCAACCATGTAGGATTGCTGGAAATACTCAGTAATCATCTTTAGGATATCATCTTGACATTCCACTTAATTACTGTTCTCATCCTGGAGACGAGATATCCTATTTCTAGCACGCCTTTGCACGGTGGTGGTATGGAAAAATCTAGTATTAGCATCTCCCCACTTAAGCCAATGGACCCTAGATCTCTGAGCCCAGTAAATTCCTTCCCTATCCCGAATTTGATCAATCTGTCTTTTAATGTCCTCAATCTGGTCTCTATCATAATCATGGAGTATTTTAGTTCAAATCATGCGTAAATGCATCAGAAATTTTTTGGGAAGAAAGAAACATGAATCATGATCAACTAGAACATTTTGTGTTGTGTTGTCCTGGAATGGGAGTGAAAATTGAAAATTCTTTTTTGATTATCCTATTTTAGCATCTTTATTTACCCTCGAGGCAATGCATGTAAATTATACTTTTCTAATGGAATTTTATACTAAATGTATCATATATCCAATGGATAAATTTTATTGGAAAGCAGATACATGACTGCGGAAATGATGTGGTGAAAGAACTAAAAATTGAAAGATGAAATAAGAAGAAAATAGGAGGAGTCCAGGAAATCAAAGGAAAAAAGATGAAATTCTCTGTTTTTTTAGATAAATAGAAATAGAAAATAAATAAATAAATAAAATTGAATAAACTCTAAGTTAATTTTTAAGATTGTATGAGTAATGTATTTTAGTTTTTGAAATTTTGATATATTTTTTTGTATAAAATAACTTTTAGTTTAAAATGATATTAAAAAAATACAGTAAAAGAAAATTAAAATAAATGAAAAATTTTCCAGGTTAATGACTAATATAAATTTTTTAAAATTTGAAGGATTAAAATACACAATTCATACAATTTTAAAGATAACTAAGGTGTTTACTTTAAAAAATAATGATAGAGTTGATTAAACTAAGATTCTGGGGTTGGCTTAGAGCCAAACTCAATCGTTTCTTTTTCTTAGTATATGAATGTAAAAAGGATCAAGTCATGTATGAAGGCTTTGCAATGCTCTTTGATTATTTTGTATATGGATTACTCTTTTAATATTATTGTCTTTGTTTATATAAAAAAAACTAAAATTCTTTTGGTTCCAAAATCCAAATACCCCCGAACAAACAATGGGCTTGAGGAAATTCTTGGTATCATCATAGTTTTGGTGAGTGACACAAATTGGATACACTTGTATGAGCCACACACCATAGAGTTTAAAGTAAAGCTAATAGCTTCATAAAATATTTTATGAAACTCATATTGATTGAAAAGATATGAAAATACAATAGATGATTATACTATTTATAGGGGAACTTACAAGGGAAGAACAACCAAACTAACAAACTCACTAATAACCACTAACTAACACTAAAATTAACCATTTTTAGTAGTCTCTAACATGGGTAGTGAGGTAGAAAAAGTAGTCATTGCACTTTTTATTGTTGTGTTTTTATCATGACTCCACTCTTTATTGAAAACGAGTAAAGATCTTATCATTGTGTACATGATATAATGTATTAACCCAAATGATAAGCCTAATGTGATATTCACTCACTAACAAGAATAAGCTCAGCTACTCCACACCACCATCGCTACCACCACAATCTCCATCCACATTGCCACCACTTCTTCGTTGTCACCACAACCACTACCACCTCATCCACCAGCACCCTTTTTTACCAAACCACTATCATCACTATTGTCGTCACCACCCCTAACACTACCACCATCCCTATCGACACCACAGTTGCAATCTACACCACCAACCACCCTTCCGTTGTCTTCATCGTCGCAACCACTATCACCATTGCCACTAGCACCCTCTTTACCATCATTGCCCTCACCATTGTCGTCACCATTGTTATCACCGTCATCACCAAAGCTGCCACCACCATTCCATCATTGTTGTCATCACCCATGTGACGTCCTACGTCATTTTACATTTATCCTTATTATTTTAATGAATTTTCACAAGAAATTTTTCACATTTAATAATAATTAATTAGATCCTAGTTCAAAATAACATTTATTTTCACTAACATGTTCAAAGAACATCATATCTTTTACTCAAATAGCGTAATCGGATATCCCTTTGCTTAATCAAGGCTTGAAAGGACTGAAAATAGTTAATTACAATGTCCTAATCGATTACCAAGCAAAGAGTAATCGATTACCAGCTTCCTGGAATGGTTCATTGGATCAGGGGCAGTACCTAATCGATTATATCAATGACCTAATCGATTACCATGGTTCTGTTGGGTTCACAATCGATTACAGAACCTTGGCTAATCGATTACAAGGTTTCTGTTGGACACGTAATCGATTACTATACTACCCATAGTCGATTAGCAAGCTGCTGGAACTCATATAATGTATCAGGTGCGTCCTCTAATCGATTACACCTCAGGGCATAATCGATTACAAGGGTTCTGGGTGACCCGTAATCGATTACCCATTGATGTCTAATCGATTATATTACAGACAGAGGCCTTGTAATCGATTACACCTTAGAGGCTAATCGATTACACCCTGTCATTATGCAGAAATTATGCAGATTTTGCACCCAAAATGAACTTCTTGACTACCAAAGATCATGTAAACGATGTCGGAATGCCACCAAATTGTAACACAAGCCAAAACACATTAATTGTGACGTGTGACAGCTGACCGCACTCAAAAATTCCTAAAAATGAGTGATTTATACGCCTAAATGCGTTTATCCCATTTTAAGGCATTTTGGGGTAGTCAATGAGTCCACTTTTGGCAAAATGGATCCATTCCATTCTTCACAAACCACAATTAACATATTTAAGCTATTGCATTCCTTCCATTACATCAAAACCACATAAATCATCATTTGACTATGCTAGTTCCTAGCTCATGCATAAAACAACTATCCAAAATCTCAAAACACACATCCTAAGGAGCTATAATTCACAACTCCCAACATCCATTCTTCACCAAGTAAGCAAGACCTGCCCATAAACATATATGTCTAATTCATGAAGCTTATCATGAATTCACTTTCTCATCACCAACATGCAATCTCCATCTATTACTTATTACAAACCTTCATAACCACATTGATCACATCTAAATTAGTCTAACACACATGGAAAACATATATTAACATAACGCATATAAAGCACAACATACACATCCTTCAATTCATAATTCTCTGCACTCCTTGGCATCAATTCTGTGCTTGGCGCACCTCCGGGGCTTCGACCTCTTCCCTGTCACTGGTTACTAAATTAAAAGAAAACCACAGCAAGAGTGAGTGTTTGATATCATAATTAATCTAGAACGGTAATTTAAAGGCAAAATATGTAATTACTTCATTATACAATTGACTTTCCGTTATTTTCATCCATCATTCATACTTACCTATTCTTAGGTTCGTTCAAGCTTCAATATCCTCAAAATGCAAGTCACAATCAACAAATATAATAAAGTACATACTCACATCATTACATAGTATCAATAATATCATCAATCATCATCACTGACTCTCACACAAAATCAACGCCTAGTATCCAGATACTAAAGGATCGGCCTTCAGCTGGGGGTCCTACTTGACACCCCGTGAACCCTGCTTGGTCCACTGAGTCCTGCTTGACTCTCCACCTCAACCACTGGGTCCTACTTGACCACTGGGTAGCTCAACTGGGCACAAACACCACGGGAGCCAGAAACGAGGGGCTATACATACCGTCAGCCGTCCCACACCATATAATCATACATATACATCACATTCTTCATATCACACATCAAGTGGCCATCAATAATAAAGCATACTCATCAAATGGGTGACCTACTTGTCAAGCCCGCCATCACAAGGCCACTATACTCATCAAGTCATCATAATGCAAAGCACTTTCATCTCAAAATCATCATAAACTAATTATGCTTCAAATTTACACATACATACATATACAAATACCATTCAATATCTATTCTCATTATCCCAATATTTAATCGAATAATTCAATTTCTTTTATATACCTATTCTAATTAATTACGACCTGAACACCCCTCTTACCTTAATTCCGAGCTTCGACGGTTTGTTGTTGGTGTTGATGACGCCCTCTAGACACTGCGTTCAAGGTTCCACCTCCGAATCCAATATTCGTTTCACCGTTCGGTCCTCCGACGTCCGTTCCGCTACCTACGGAAGTCAAAACGCAAAACCCATCAATGTTAAACCACCCTCATTGCTCTAAGGACCATTTTTGAGCTCCCATGCACTAGAGGAGTAGGAAATCGAAGCTCCCACCTCCATGCATAGCCATTGTCTAGAGAGAGAAAATGAAAAGGGGAAGATAACTCAATTTTAATGGGTCCATTGAACTCACCTCGAAGCCACGATCTCGAAAACGTGGTTAATTTGAAGTTTCGACGCAAAATGGAGCTTCCCTTGAAGCATGCAAATCACAGCTATGGTAAAAAGAAGAAGAGGAAGAAGGCTCGCGTGGAGAAGATGAAGGAGGAGAGTGAATTTTTATTATTTAAGACCCAGGGGCAAAATGGTCTTTTCCCCTTTTTCTTTTATATTTTCTTTAAAAGTTTTAATTAAACTTTTACCTTTTACCCCCATTGTTAACTTCTAAATTTACCTCTTCTCTATTTACTCCTCATTTAATCTTTGGTAATTAATCAATCAAGTAAATTTATTTATTTCTATAATATTTAATTATTTATAATTGCATTTGCAATAATAAAAATCCCTAAAATATCCAATAAATCTCTAGAATAATTATTAATATTTTCTGGTAATCAAAATTTTTCTAAAATGTTAGGGATGTTACAACCCACACCACCACCTTTAACACCAACTTCCTTACTATTGTTATCGCCGCTCCCACTACCATCATTGCAATAATCTCTACCATCACTACTCCCTCATTGTCTCCACCGCTATCACCACTGCCGCCCCATTGTCACCAACGTTGCCACATCCCTATCCAACACCATCACCACCATCGACCCCACCCTCTCCTCGTCACCACCACAACTATTGTTGTCACTACTACCACCCTCTACAACTTGTCACCATCCCCACCACCGTTATTGCAACCAGCACCACCCCCTTATTATTGTCGTTGCCACTCCCACTACCATCATCGCCATAGTCTCTGCTATCATCATTCCCTTGTCACCACCACCGTTATCACCATTGTCGCCCCTATCGTCACCACTACCACCACCACCCTTATCTAACACTACTACCACCATCGCCACCACCCTCTCTTTGCCGCCGCCACCACCACTCCTATTGTCACTACCATAACTATCTGTAACCATTGTCACCAATCTATCATTGTTATTGTTGGCGCCACCTTATCGTCATCACTGACACCACCGTTACTCTTATCACTACCCTTGCCTCGACAGCTATCACCTTCATCGTTACCATATCACCACTATTTCCACTACCTTTACCCCCATCCCACCCCCACTGTCACTATCACGATCACCCTACCAATAATAAAATTTAAAATTGTAAAAGCTTTAAATACTTAATCGAAACAAATGATTTTCAAAATGAAAAGATTTAAATTATTTCATCCAAACAAATAATTTTAATAATGATATAAATTGAATTAATAGGAATTGAGTTCCTAGAATTTTAAATTCCATGGAATTTTCAAATACTTTATCCAAACACAACCTAAGTATATTTGGCACATGGAAGTGAATGACATTAGGGTTTGGAATTAGAATTGAACCTTAGAACTCTAATTCTGATGTTTGGAAACCTTCTCAGAATTGGAATTACAATTTTAAGATCTAATTCTATCGAATTGGAATACAACTAAAATTAACTATTTTTAATTCCTAACTCATACCCTTTTGATGGTTTAGAGAACAGACTTAGAAGAGGGGGTTGGATAAGTCTGTTCACTTTTTCAAACCAAAAAGTGATATTCAAATGTAAATGAGATTTGCACAACGGAATAGACTTTTGAGAGAGCGTAAGAGAAATTGCGAGATTAACAAACTTATGAGAAAGATAGAGAGAGAGATAGCACATAAGAGTTATACTAGTTCAATTCCAACTTAGAAGCTACATCCAGTACCTTTAGACCTGAAGGATTTTCATTATGTAAAATGTCCCTTTTTACATGAGCAACATAAACCGTGCCTTTGAGTATTATTGAATCCAGCCACTCCTGGCTTAAGCACAAACTGTGCTTCAAGTATTCTTGATACCAACCACTCTTGGCTCACTAAGTATTCTTTTGCAGCACCCACTCCTGGGGTAGACCCAAGTATTCTTTCAAAAGTCTCTTCAGGTCAAAGTGTTTCCAACAGGTCTACCAGACCTGTGTTTATAATAAATACAAAGAATTAAAACAAACAAAATAAGCCTTCTAACTTAGCCCGACTAAGTGTTAACCTGATAAACAGGTTTGTGAAGAAAGGGAAGGTCTTATTTTGGAATGAGGCTTAGTACATGTATAAGATAAGAGGTACAACCTACACGTACTAAGCCTGAAAGCTTGATTAGAAATAATATGCCCATTGAAGGTGCTGAGATGTGAAAATTATATTTCTGATTTAGATTGCTAGTGTTTTTGAAATGAGAACGGGTTGCACATAGCGAGCTTTCTTTTTATAGCTTATGCTTCTTATTCTGAAACACTTAGACAAGCTATCAAATAATAACAAATCATGGCTTAGATTAAATTAGAATACTTAATCTTGGTTATCAACAAATCTATGATTTCTTTAGAAGTCTTCTCGGTTCTAACACCTTTGAATTACCAATTCCTTACATCACACCACATTGTCGTAACCGTCATCACCACTTACTACTCGTTGCTATCACCATTGTTACTATTGTCTTTGTCACCAACATGACTGCCATCACCGTCATCGTTGTTGCCACCAATGCCACTTATTTCTTATTGCCACAACCATCATCATCGTTGTCACCATCACCACCATTATTCTTACCACCTCTACCACTATCACCATCCCCACCACTATTGTTTCCACAGTCACCATCGTCGCCACCATCACTACCATTGCTACCACCACCGTTATCATTGTCGTTGTCCTTACCACCATCATCGTCCTCACCACCACCTTCGCCATCATCCCCACTATGACTGTTATACCGCTGTCGACCCCTCCAACACTATCACCATTGCCTCCACCATCTCCATTGATGTTACCATCACTGCCACTGTCATCGCCGCCTTTGTAATTCCATATTGTAATTTAATGCGACCCAAGCATAGAATTAGTAGTTCTATAGTAATTTGAGTTCTATATGAATTGGAATTGAAATTATAATTTCAAACTATAATTCCAATTTAATAAACCATATAGAATAAAGAATCTAGAAGCATAACTCAAAGCATAACCCATTTCTCCTTTATAGTTTAAGACATATATACTGCTAGAACATTTGATGGAAATAATTTGTCTTGTCTTATTTTGTAATATCAGTTTATAAGGTATATTTATTATTTTTTTATAAGTATATAATAACATTAGGAATTGCTCTTTCTTTTGACATCAATAAAATATAAGAAGTTCATTTATCTCTTTATTCATATTAGGGTTAATACTAAGCCCAATAAAATAATTAACATATTAACTACATTTCTTAATTTATATAAAGTTAACTAGAACATTCTTATCTAGGGAGGACACATTATGGTGTCACTAATGAGTTTTTTGTTCAAATGGTACATGCATGATTCTTCTTAAGGAAGGTTTCATTGAGCCTTGTAGATGACCCTTATTCTACAGGAAGACTTAACCTCATTATAATATGGATATTTCCAAGTTGAATAAAATTGCCTCTAGTAAAATATATACGTGGTTAAAAAAATAAACCTTTTATTAAAAGATTAATATTAATTAGTGCTCTAACAACATTGATTAAAGAATCAAAAAGTAAATAATTTATATAAAAAATTATATTAGAATTGTCTTAAAACTAAAATTTTCGTAGTAATGATATTTTTAAATAAAAAATAATTTTTATTTTTTAATAAAATCACTAAAGAAACTCGTTAAGATTTCTCTAAATAAAATTACCTTTGTTTTGTTACATGCTATATAGGGATGAGAATATGTCAGATTATCCGTCGAGAGCGTATAACCTATTTAATGCCTAAGTTTGACATAGTTTATTTAATATAAAGGTCAAGTTAAGACTTTAAAAAAAAAACCTTTTTAATTAAATATGTTAGTTCTGCACTTTTGAAAAAACATTTCTACTTTCTCAGACCAATCTTTTTAGACTATTACTTTTATAAAGAAATACAATTTATAATATATTATAATTTATAAATACATATGATATTTTCTACGAATTATAGTTTATAAAATTAAAATTTATTAAAATTATCTTTAATATGCAAAAATGTTAATTAAATGCATATTGTACGTAGGTTGTTAGCCTTTTAGAGACATTGATTTATTTAAAATAGATTTATTGATTTAATTAATATATATTTGTTTATATTTTCATTGACAATAATTTAAATCAAGTTTTTGTATAAATTATCAAGTTAAACCATACTTTTAAACAAGTCAAACCATACCTAAAAAGATTATAGACCAAATTAAAACATCAAAATTAAATACTTAAACCCTATAAAATCTAACTCAACACAACCTATTTCTATCCATAGTGCCAAATAACAACCGTTTTTATATATTGTGCGTGACATCGCAATTTTAACTATCAATTCTTTAATTAATGAATGAAAAGTCTCGATAATAACTTAATGGTAGAAAGGTATGAATAATGTGTCTGAAATTTTGAGTTTATAGCTCATTATGTCTATTATACAAAAAAAATAAATATAATTGTATTATCAAAACAAAAAAGTGAATCTTGATTAGAGTAAAATTTCCGCCTTTATTGGGTTTAAATCATATTTTCGTATTTTGAGTAGCTTCTTTTAACGAAGGGTAGTTTTCCACATTATAGCCTATATGCCCTTAAAATTACTAAATTTAATGTTAATATAAAATATAAAGTTTAGGAAAACCCTATAAAAAAATTGACTATTTTAAAATTCTATCATTAAAAAAGGTAGAATTGCTAATAAAGATTGATAGGGTATCTTTTAGTCACCATAAAAAATTGAAGAGTTAAAAATGGTCATTATTTTATAGTGTTTTATTTTCTTAAATGGTATATTTTATTGGAGATAAATTTGTATTCCTCCCTAAATAATTTGGAAAATGAAACAGCCGCTTGAGACGTATTCATATTCACATCCATATGCTACTTCTATTGGTATCTTATCCTATCCACTCCAATATCTTGAAGGAGGAAAAAAACGAACTCGAAGAAAATGTCGCCAACAAACTAATGTATGACTTGTGAAAATCTCGGTCCAAGGAAAGCGAGGGAACGAGTAACTGTCGCAGTTGAAAGCTCTCTTGATTTGTTATTCATTTCTAGAGTGATATATGAAACAGGCACTTAATAATATATAACCATAAACTATATTCATCAAACACACAACACAATCCCCAAGTGGCAAATGGATGACCCCAAACGACCCTCTCATGAATCCTCCATCCCTCTCATTGCTAGACTCGATCACTTGGAATTCATTGTGAGATTTTCATAACCAAATCAAATTCTCTCACTTTTCTTTATACATAGTGCATCAATCTCCTCTGAATTTGGCTTTAAAGTGGAGTCACTACTATCTGTTAACTAGAAAATCATCGGTTGAGATTGTAACAATTTAAAAAATTTATTGTAGCTTTTTTTATTTATCACGATCTCAACCGTTGATTTTTTAATCAACGAAAATCAGCGGCTAATAGTACATTTTATTCTTGCATTGTCAATCCATCTTCTTTTATTATTTATATCTATATTTATGGTTCTCATCACAGATGAAATATTTAGAAAGAAAACAAAGATATGGCAGCAATGTTCCTGCTGATAGAGACAAACAATCTTCGGATTTTCTCATGAAAGAGGCTGCCTTTAGAGGAACATTGTTGGATCGAGTGGCATCTCTTGAACACAGACTTTCTCAGGTTAAAACTTTTACTGTTAACAGTTTCATAATTACACAACTAGCATCACTAGATGTTGTTTAAGTTAAAACAGCATATATTTTGATTACTGATCAGTATACTTAATGAAATACTCAATAGAAATTGCAATGCCATAATTGATGACATAATTTAGCAAAAAAGTTCATTATTTTTTTTAGTGAATCGTTTCAACTAACTTATAAAAACCCTGCTTAAACCACTAAACCCCTTGTATATAAAAAAATATTATTTAGTTTCGAACTAATAATCTTAATTAATCATAAAATAATATATGTGAGTATATATAATATTATATTTTTTTTTTTATCATGATTGGTTATCAATTACATGGAGCTAGCTGGAATGTGTGCCAAAGAAAATGACACCCTGTCACATGCATCAATACTGAGCAATAATTATTTAATGGTTACATACATTACACGGTCACATTCGCACCTAGGTGAGAATCATCACTATTTGTGTAAAAAGTAAAAACACTGTCATAACATCAACTTTAAGATGGAATGTTTAAGATGAGTTTAATTATTCTAAAGTTATAATTTTTTTCCTACCATTGAAGCTAACACGACAATGTACTTGTCCCTTTAGCTTTGTGAAGAGATGGATTCAAGTGGTAGCTTTCAACCTTTGTCCCTTGTATCCACACAAACTTCTGGGGAGTCTTCATCCAGCCAACGGTCCAAGGGAGAAATATGTTACTCATTTCCAACTTTCAACAATCTCTCAAATAATAGAGAGAAAGGAATGATTCAGAACCATATTAAGACACCTGAATTGCAGGTAAGCACGAAACATAAAAGAACCCTTTACTCAAATAGAGTAGTGAATTCAATTTCCAATATGTTGAATTGTTGATGCTTGAAAATTGAAAAGTTTAACTTGATAGTTTTACTGGCTTACAACTAAGCCCCAGTAAATATTTTTATTAACAGTCACCATCCACCAGTCAAACTAAATTTATTACTTTTTCTTCTTGTTCTTATGCTACAATTAATGCTTGGGGTGTTCGGCCCTGTATCTTAATATTGTCCTGTTATGGCAAGAATACAAAATAAAATAGAAACCTCTTGATATCAGAGAAAAAAATAACAAACATAATGTCTCTTTCACACTAAAAAAAATGTATCCAATTTCAGACACATTAGAAGACTCAGTTTGAGCTTTTGTGTAAGGCATACCTAGCATCATGAAAATGTGTAAGGAGCTTAGAGTAAAAGGCTACATATTGTGCATCTGTTTGCTAAACAGCGTGTATATAAAATATAAATAAATCAAGCAGTAAAGTCCAAAGAGCCTTCAATTAGGTTACTATGCAAAAATGGAAATCAATTGCTGGCAACTTCACACGCAATGCGTATCATAGTCTTTCTGTTTTAAATTATTACTACCTTAGACAGCATCTTATGCAGCATATCTTATTAAAAAAGTTGAGTAATTTAATTCACACACAAAAGTCATTTACATGGTTCTGCTGCTGGGTACAGAATCCTATGCTATTATTGGAATGAATCTCAGAATATTTGACATGTATATATTATCTGGTGCAGGAAAAATGTGAGAATGTGCAGCATGAAATGAAAAATTCCTGTCTTCCTAAGCAGAAGGTGGTGAAGAATAAACCCAAGAAGAATGAAAAGAAATGCAAAGTTGAAAAGAAACGAGTGGCTCCCTTTAGTTGGCCACATTTAAAACTACTGGATTGCTGATGCTCTTGTCTTATACATTGGTTAATTATTTTTACTGCTTTTGGTGTTGCCCTGGACATCAATAGACATTTATGTAGTTGGGTTTGAACTTTGTGGTAAACTGTGTTATTATAATAAGTTATAGTATGTGGTTAGATTTTGGTAGCTTCAACTAATTTTAAATTCCATGTAGTATGCATACTATTGCTTAGGGAAATGAACCATCACACTTTCTAAGGAACAGAAAGCCATGTGAAATCATGAACTGTATTAGCACTACATTGTTCCAGATTCAGACAACCCTAAATGTTTTGAATTTTTTAAGTCCAATTATTGGAAGAGGGATGCCATTGATCTCGTCGTTTGGAAGGACCTAGACTTTTTAAATGTATAATTTGGTACTGTTGACATAAAATTAATGATGGGTACATTCCTTTAAAATAATTTTATTTAAGGCGTAGTCATCATAACTGAGATTTTCTTTACTTTATTAAAAATATATTTATTGGAGATTAAATTTAAGTTTTTCTTATAAGTTTAATTTATATTGTCAGTCATCACTTATTAATATACTAATACATTCCACCTTAACTTGCATTTAGCATTTGTACAAGAAAATGTGTGTTGTATTGGATGTCTGTCTATACTGTATATGTAGTCTGAGAGTGAGCAGCCAGCTCCATTAGAAAGTGCAATTGAAAATTGAATAGTTAAGGAGTTGGAATCAGATACACCCACTAATAAAAGGCCTAAAGACAAGTTCATGATCATGCCTCAACAATTGCACATATAAAATAACTGAAAAATTCGAATAATTTTATATCGTGCTGATTACTTTTCATGGTATCAATCAAAAAAGGAACATGATGAACAGCAAGGCCAGGCCTGCTGCTATCACTTGCCGGCTAGGAGATCGTTTCATCATGACCACGAAATTAAAAATGTTAATTATACACTTATTTGTGGTCATGATTCGTGAATCTTGCAATTTAAATGAAATGGATATTCTTGTGTTCAAATTTTTATTTGATTTTCGTTATTAACATATTTTCTTGTTTGACTTTTTTTTAATAAAATTATTTTGCATTTAATGTTCTCTCTTTATAGTCCTTTCACAGAGAAAAAAGTATTCTCCATCACTTTGTGAACCTTTTAATGGAAAAAAGGATAAATACAAAACTTTGGTATGAGAAATTTGACATGAGGACTTCCCTGTTGAATAAGCCAACCCCAAGTGAACAGAAGAATCACGCTAAGTAACAAACTCAACGAAAAATTAAGTTAAAAATATTTGACAGGAGAGTTAATTTAATCGCATAGTAAATTTACCTACTTGAATAGGTAGTCTTTTGTAGAAAATACACATGGTTAAAAAAAGGTTTAATTATATTTTTTATCTATTAATTTTGTCAAGTGTTTTATTTTAGTCTCTTAATTTTTAGTTACATAAAAATTAAGATATTAAAATCAAATATTTAATAAAGTTGAGGGAGAAAAATGTAATGGAACTTTAAAAAACTATTAATTAAGCTATGCTAATTCTTTATTAACTTGTTCAAACCTTCAATGATTATTAAGTATGCCCGCTTGAAAACGCAATAAGAAAGAAACAAAAAAATTGATACTAATAAATTTGTTGAAGTAATATGTTGGGTTGTTATTATTTTAAAAGTTAATATTTATACTTGATGGTCATGGATTAGACATGCATTGGAAGAGAAAAAGTGGGGCTTAGCTGGAAAATCCGTGGAATGATGTGGACATCCAATTTTCACTTTTGAAAGAGGAAACCACGCCACCTTCAAAAACTCTGAGCCCGTTTGGATTTCTATTTTTGTTGGTCAAATTTTAGTTTGACCAACTCAAAAATAAATCCTACAGTTAAACGGAGTTTTGACTATTTTAAATAACGTAAAGAATTAATATCAACTTTTAAATTTCTCCATTCTCTCAACTCTGTTTTCTCAATTAAAAACCAAACGAACCCTCTATTCTTAATTTTGATGAAGTTGGGACTCAGATGACTTCATAATACAGCCATAAAGTTATCAAATGCAAATTTTAAAAGAATGAGTTTACTTCTTAATGGAATCAAATGGTGGCTACAAGCAGACAGTTTCTAGTTATGAATGAACATCATCTTTAGACTTTACTTATCTTTGAGATCCACTAACCAATAAAATCATTTCAGGGTCTAACAAAGTTTCATTATTTTAGCACAATTATTAGCATAGAACAATGATAAGCCTGGAGTTTTCTCAATTAACCAATAATATATTCCCTTAAATCATTTCAGCCTTATTTTTTTATATACAAAATTTTGTCATCAGATTCTTCTAGATTATGCTGAAACACATTATTCAAGTTATCTTCAATAGAATTATTAATCTCACTAGTTAAGAATTAGGGATGAAAATAGAATATAATTCATAAAAAAAATTGAGTAAAGTATTAGTTAACATTACTCTTTTTAAATAAATGAAAGTTTTAAACATTTAGGATGTAAATAGAATAGAACCAGTTTGAATAGTATATTTGTATTTATTAACATTTATGAGTAACGATATGAATAAAAATATGGATATCTATTAAAATATAAAAAAAAGTATCATGCAATATATAAAATACTATATTAATTTATTGTGATATAAAGCAAATTAGTATTATATACCATACAATTATAATTTAATATATCAACTTTATCTTACCCTAAAATAAAAACCACTTAATATTTTTAATGTATTTCATAAATAAGTTCATTTTTACATTATGTAAATTTCTATAGAACAAGTAGTATATATAATACACATAATCATCCATTTAATATAATAAGGATACCCTTTACATGTATATCCACATGCAGGAAAAAAAATTATATCCCTAAAATACAACTACATCAATACCTCTATATTCATTAGTCATCTTAATTTCAGTTTGAATTTGTGTGACGGATATGTCATTCATGATTAGAGCTACTACTTAATTTCTGTATGAGTTTATTTAAGCAATCAATGTCACAGTCCAATATTATTTTATAGTAATGTGAATCCATGAATGTAAACACATGAAATGCTAAGAGAAGTGGGTAGGTTCTGCAACTTGCCATTGACATAATGCAACACTGTGTGTGGAGTTGGAAACCCCAAGCATCTTGGCAACGTCTTGTGGCTGTGGGCCATTTCACTCTGACACATCCCCTGTGTGAAATAGAATTAATTATAGCCTATATTGGGCAAGGTATCCAACTCAAAATAAAAATTTATACCTATTTGATAGTTCATCCTCAAATATTCTCCTATGCCTAAAATTTCATTTCAACTTTATACCAGAAATCAAGTTTCATTTAAAGTTGAGGTGATTTGTCTTTTATTAGATTAGATGTTAATTAATTACCATTTTTGTGTGAACAATTAACTATTATTTTTGAATGAGATGAAATTAGAGATGGAAATATATCAGACCGTTTGTCGGGGGTTTATGGCCCGACCCGTTTAAAGTCTACATAGGCTAGGCTTATCGGGTTAGAAGGCTTTTAAAAAGGTCTTTTTAACTAAACAGACCAGGCCATAAAAGCCTTTGAAGCCCAACAAGCTGGTCTGTTTAATTAAATTATATATATAATATATTTATAACATAAAATAATATATTTACATAATATAAATTAACATTTATATAATATAAATTAACATTACAAATTTACAATTAAAAATAATTAAGAGGGAATGGAACACAAATTTTTTTAGGTTGTTTTTAGCATTTTAAAAGTCTCACTATAAACAGACATTTTAAACAGGTCAGACCTTCAAACATAACGGACCAAGCCTTAAAAAAAGCCTATAACACGCTAATAGGTTAGACTTAAGCCTTAAAAATTTGATGTAGGTTAGGCTCAGACCTTTCAAAGCCCGGCCTAACCTGTCCCATTTCCATCCCTAGATGGAATGTTAAAAGATAACTTCTACCTCAACTATTAATATAATTAGAATATTTATAAAGTTAAATGTCCTTTAATTTATCAACTAATTTTTAAGTTGGGTTAAAATCATCAATTCTAATATGATATTAGAATTAACCAGTCTAGATGTGAAATCATCCTCATATATGAAGTCTTATAAATTTAGAGTTTGATTCATATTAAATATTGAGTTATCTATAAATATTTAGTCCTGTAAATTATATGTATCAGATGTCTTTAATGAGAAATATATATTAAAATGTTCAGATAATACCTATCTTTATTTTTGTGCAAAAAAAATTAAACAGTACCTAACTTTATATATATAATTTAAGTTTTAACAGAAAATTTCAATATATAACGAAAGATCTCCATAGTAATTCAAGAAAAATCATTAAAACCTTCTCATTCTAAACTTCAATCAAAACCTTCAGAACCATTCCATCAATACTGGTATTGGTATTATGGTATAGTTAAATCTAAGAAAAAAAAAGCAAAAGAATATGGAAATATTTTTTTATTAATCATGGTCATTAACTTCCTGTGACTTCGGATGCATCGCGTATCACCTTCAACTTGTCTCCTTTGACCCGAACGATAGATGGATGCTTATAATAGTGTGGGATACTACCATCTTTAACAAACTTTTCCCCTTTGCTATAAATGGGTGATGATACTAGCTGTAATCGGAAATCGGATTGCAACCCCAACCAAGCCATTATATAAGATCATTTTAAATTAACTTATAACCTATGATAAGAATTTAAAAAAAAAATAAACCAAAGAAATTAATTGAGTAAACTTAATTTCTCTTTGGTATTGAGATTCATAATATCCACCGTTTTTTTAGTAATATAACTTCCACGTAAAATCATCAATTTAGTTTTTGATCCTTTTAACAATATATATCCTCTATTAGAATAAATCTCGTTTAAACTGAAAAATATTATATCATAGTGGAACTAACTCTCCTAATAAAAAAATAGTATTCACACTATTTAAACTTTATATTTTACTTAAAAGGAGAATCAAACATGTATCATTTTAATCAATCATTTATTAACATTTAGTTTTTAACTTTTAAAAACATTAGTTTAAGTTTTGAAATTGTTTAGTGTCAATTAAACACAAGGATAATATTATAAATTAAGGTGATAATTTCTTAAATATATTGCAGATATGTAATTTTAAAAATTAGAGTGATGATTTTTTTAAAAAAAATCAATGCGCCTAATGCTACCGATCTTATGATAAATAAAAATGTACTCATAATTAATTACATTAATTCATTTTTCTACTGTATTATTTTACTTTATTTCTAAAAAAATTAACATATGATTATTTCCTAGGTTTAATTAGTTTGTAGTTCAACATATGAGGTAGGGTATCTCGTATTATAACTTTTTTTCTGATAAAAAAAATTAGTTTGGAGTTCTATACTAATTAAATTATGGTAATTTTCAATTGCTCTCATTTTAATGTACATACCTACATATTGCTGTTTCATATGGCTTATTCGAATTGACTTGCGCCATCACCTATGCTGTGCTTAGTTATTTATCATTAATTTATTATTGGCTAATTAATAGTAGTTGACTTATTGTTATAGTGCTACAGTTTTATAGTTATGTACGATTTAATAAATGGGTATATGATTAATTTTAAAACGAAACAACTTTATTTATAAATTTTTAATTTATGCCTACTGTTTTGTGATATGTACATTGAATTGTAGTTTGAAATTCAAATAGACCGAAATTATTAGTAGTTTTTTCTATCAGAAAAAACAATACTATTAAAAATTGTAATAAGAGGAATCTTAACCTATATATAACTTTAACATATCACAAATTTAAAATGAATAAAAGATACTTTTTATATCATTCAATAAAGTTTTAAAAAAACTTTATATCTTAGATTTTAATTAAATTCAACTCCTATACTGAAGCATCTTAAACATTTTCTTTAAGCAAACAATGTCATCATAACCCTAAATAGTCTAAATAGTGACAAATCACATCATAACAAACCTATTTTTACTCTTATTATCAAAACTTAAACTCAAATTACATTTAAAATGACACTTATAATCATTATGCAAAATTGAGCAGAATCCCAATCAGACATAACACAATTGCTACAAGGAAAACGAGATTTTATAAGTAAAGAAAAGATACAAACTAGTCTCCACACATTCACCACAAAGGACACATAGTACACATGAATTATTAAACACAATTTCACATATATACAAGTTTTGTTTGGTTTGAACTTGATAAAAAATTAGCACGCATCCAAGACACACCACTTTGAGAGGAATAATATTGGACCAAAAAAACCATACAAAATAGTGACCCCAAACATCTGAATGTTGATTTGTAAGATTATAGACTGATTTCATTGAGTAACAACTTAAGAAGATCCTAACCACAACCAAGAGTCTTGAGCAGTCTCGCATGCACCAAAAAAGCCTTGAAGAGCATGAGATAAAGACAATAACAACTCTTTTCCCAAACAAATTCCTCACTCACACACTCATTTTAGCCATTATTACAAACACATTCACCAAAAAGGGCACATAGTACACATGAGTTATTAAACACAATTTCACATATAGACAAGTTTTGTTTAGTTTGAACTCAATAAAAAATTAGCACGCATCCAAGACACACCACTTTGAGAGGAATAATATTGGACAAGAAAAACCACACAAAATAATGACCCCACACATCTGAATGTTTTGTAAGATTATAAACTGATTTCATTGAGTAATAACTTGAAGAAGATCTCAACCCTAACCAAGAGTCTTGAGCAGCCTCGCATACATAATAAAAGCCTTGAAGAGCATGAGATAAAGATAATAACAGCTTTTTTTCTAGACAAATAACTTTCTATGTCATTTCAGATCTCAGACCCACACATTCCTCACTCACACACTCATTTCAACCATTATTGCATTCTGTTTGCTGATATTAAGAATAGTCTTTAGTAATTATATGCATGTCAATATGCATACAACACACAACAAATGGCTCAGTTCCACATAATTCATAAAACCTGCCCATAATCAATTTACACATCATATCATTGGCTCCATGCAAAATTTAATCAACACACTTGACATCATGATCATCACTATACAATACCAAGCATAAGTCCTTATCAATAATCATCATCATCACACACATGTCTCACTATGACCCACATCGGGCTATCATACCATACTCATATCACTACTAAAAAAACTGAAAGCGGCCACCGAATTTAGCCACTGAAAAAAATTCATAGCTATTAGCCACCGAATTTAGCCACCACTAACTATTAGCCACCCAATTTTTTTTATAGTATAAATAGCCACGGATTTTAGCCACTAAATTAATTTTCCGTGGCTAAATTTTTCATTTTCAAGTTAGCCACTGAATTTAGCCACGGATACGCAATTGCAATTTTTGCCACGGAATTTAGCCACGGCAATAAAAGGAAATATTAGCCACGGATAGTAAAATCTGTAGCTAAATTCTTAAAACAATATAAATTTGTGACTTAGCCACCGCATATAATTTCCGTGGCAAAAAATGTAATTTATTTAAAAATAATAATTGTATAATTAGTCACGAAAATCTAATTCAGTGGCTAATTTTTTAAAAAAATTAAATGATTTTTATTAGCTATAGCCACCGAATATAATTTCTGTGGCAAAAAATGTAATTTATTTAAAAATAATAATTGTATAATTAGCCACGAAAATCTAATTCAGTGGCTAATGTTTTTAAAAAATTTAATGATTTTTATTAGCTATGGAATTTACCCTAAAAAACTAAAAGTCCATTCTAATTTTCTAAACCTCGTCTTTCTTTTCTTGCATTTCTCTTACCCGCGCCGCACACCGCACTTGCACTCTCTTTGCACCGTACCTGCATTTCTCGTTCTCTTCGACCTTCATCATCTTCTCATCTTCTCTGTATCGTGTAACCCTCATCTTCATCATCGCCTCATCTTCTCTCAACCACATAACCCTTATTCTCGTCATCAGCTCAGAGCTGACGCACCCCACCCCACCTGTAGGAGCCTACCCCTCACTTAGTCAGTCACTGACTCATTCGCGTTGGTCTCTCTAGTTGTTGGTCTTGCACGACCCCTCCTACCTCGCATCGCACCCCTTTTTGAGTGACGGTCCCAGTGTCTCATCACCACCACCAGTTTGTTTTTCAAATTTTAGTCTTTGGCTCTACTTCTCTCGGTTTGCTTTTCATTTTTTTCTATTGTCTCATGATTTTTCCTCTTTTATTTGTTTACCTTTGCTGCAAAAAAAATGAAATTTTGGTTTCCATTTTATTTATCAAAACATAATTCAATTCATTTGTGTTTATTAAATGAATCAATTCACTTTTCCCTTTGCTTATCTGGGACGAATACTAGGAGTAGTGTGATGTTGTTTGGGTGATTTTGGTTGGCCATGGTACTATATATGTACCTGCAAATAAATGAGTTCATCACTTTCCCTTCTTATATATTAGTAAGGCTAATGAGTCTATAGCATTTGTATATATGAATTGTATTGTCCAAATTTATGCATCTTGAAAATATTTATCACATGCTTCACGGATTAAAAAGGAAATTTGGATTTGTCTTATTGTGGGTCTGATTTTACAGAAAAATATCTTAAATGTATGAAAAAATATTGATAGAAAAGATTGGGATAAAATTCTCCAATGCACCCCTATAATGGATTTTGTAGAGTTAGTTTATTAAGGGGGATAATCTACTTACTTGGAGACTTAGTATTGTCCTGTCTTGTGTGATTTGGTACTGAATTTCTGTTATAATGATATTGCTGCATCTTAATTTTTTACTCATGTATTTGTGTTGCATCATACATTACAGGAACAGTTAGTAATTAAGGGGTATAGTCTAATATTTTTTGTTTGATCAAATTGTAATAATGATGTTTATTCAAGTGAATGTTTGTTGTAAGTTGCACAATGATGCATTAAGTTCCCAAAAAAAATACCCCATGGAGTTAACTATTTCTTAGAGGATAATAATGTTGTCAGTACCACTCCTTTCCTACCATTAAGTAAACTGCATTGATTATAGCCTGATTTCTTCTTCCATAGGAATTGCACTTAACATTTGCCTTTCTTTAGTGCCCACAAGTTGTTAAGGGATCCCAAAATCAGAGTGAATACAAACTTTTCTTGTCCTACATTTTCAATTTGTATTCTTTTCCAATGCCAAAGAATTGGTTTTGGCAGAGTACAACTTTTTGCTCTGATCGGAAACTTGAGGGAATTATTCTGAATCTGGTGGATTTGTTTAATTATTAAACTTATTTTTGAATCTGGTGGGTTTTTTTGAACATAAGTATTCAACAAAATGCCTCACTTTGCATTTTTCTTAGTTTATTTTAATGAGTATTTATTTTTGTCTCTTTCTTGAATTCAAATCTGAAATTCATACAAGATTTGGTGCCTCACTCGCCAATTTGGTTCATAAGTTTTTCTATTTTTTTATTGCTTGTGATGCGATGCTTGAACTTAGATAAGAGTGATGTTTATGAGAGCCATTGGTTGTTGATTAGTTATTATCCTCTCTCAGGGTCTCAGCTGCACCTCCCTTATAAGGAGCGCATGTAATTTCTATCCTTATTTAAGAGATATGTACATGCTCCCGGTAGCCTTCAATCCTCATTTAATGTCTTTTTAAATGGTTTTATGAAATTGCAGTCCATCTTTCATCATGAAACTTTAAGATATTGGCAACAATTTAAGTTTTAAAGTATGAACAGATGTTGTCACAATATATAGTATTATATGAGTAATTCATTTGTTAAAGTAAACAACTTTTTTTTGTTATTTTTATCGAACGATGGGTTTACAGCTTGGATTTAAACAATGATTCCTATAATTAATATCATCATTTAGTTTCTTGTTAGTGATCTTTGCATACTCTGTGCGCTAAACCAATATGAACAAGTCATTTTTACAATTGCTTGGTTGGATCTAAATCTAAAAATGTCTTTATTATTTATTTCCAAAAGCTTTTTGCTATGATATAGTGCATAGGACTGGTAGTATTAGTTCACCATGTGTACCCAAGGGCCTGTTTGGTTTTTCTTTTCTATTTCCTGTTTTCAATTTTAATTACAAAATTATCGTGTTTCTTGTTTTCAAAATTTGTACCCAAGAAAGTGAAAACAGGAAATGAAACAAGAAACAGAAAAAAGTTGTTTATAATATTTCTTGTCAAAACTAAAAATAGTAAAAACTAATTGATAAAACAAATCAACGTAAAAGCTTCCTTAATAATAATAAAAGTTATCACATTCATAAAGTTTAAACTCATACAAGAATAGAATAAATATCACTTAAACAAACTACCTATTAAGATTGCTATATACTTTTAAAATTATTAATTTAATGTGAATATAAAATTATATTATTAAAGGAAAAATACTTTTAATATAATTATCACATAGTCAAAAAAATTTAATAATGCATCAATTCATGTACTAGTCACAAGTAATAGTAATAATGCGTTTAAGTTAAATTCAATAATTATTTGTACTAAAAAATTTCAATACTTGTAGAAATAAAAAAACTAAAACATTTATTTCTTTTTATTTCTTATAATTATAATATGGAATAGAACAACTGCAACAAATAGGACAACTAGGATTGAAAATAACTAGAAACCAATTTGCAAACAAGCTATTTAATTAAAACTTTATATTACATTAAAATTTTATTAATTTTAAATTATCAGAATTGAAGTTCTGTTTGAGTTTTGTTTGAGTGCTGAAAACATGAATTGATATGTTTAAGTTTTGTTTGCATCTATATCATGAGCCAATTTAAGGTTGAAAATTGAATATACCCTCCAAGTCACTGTTGATTACCTTACAAAACTTGTACTTATTGTGCTTGATAGTTGTTCCACAATAAAATAAATCTACACTTATTCTTGGGTTGTATGGTATGTTTTAGTAATTTAAATTCAGGAAATTGATGTGTTTTTTCATCTTAAGTATTTATAATGCTTTCTTTACATGTTATTGTTATAATCTTGCTGAAGTTTTTTCCATTATTTTAATTCCACTCTATTATGCAATGTTAAATTGCCTTATTAATTACATTTCACCTATAAGAATACATTTGTTATCTAATCACATTCTCTAGCAGTTCATGAGCCATATGGGATTCCAACCCACCATTCCTATCCCTACCCCCACCCACCAAGCAGATACACCTCAAGGTCATCATGCATCAACACAACATCAATAACAGGATGACTCACCACAGCACTACAGTTCAATGATCACCCTCAGCCTGTTATCTACTTGATATTTTAGAGACTTTGTATACTATTTTGGACAACATAATTATATATGTCATAGTTGTCTTTTGAAGGATATTTTGATTTGTATATATAAATATGACTATGCTTTTAGTTATGTATGCTTTACAATATTATTGTTATTTTGTTTTGCCAATAACATACACATTGGGCTATATAGCTGGTTTATTTGCATACTATAATTTGAAATATTGTTATATATTTATCAGATAAAATATAAAAAAATCCTAAAATTATATGGAAAATTGCACATTGGCAAATTAGCCACCGATTTAGCCACTGATTTTAAAAATAATTAGCCACAGAATTAGCCACAGAATTAAAAAATAATTAGCCACGGAATTAGCCACTGAATTAAAAAATAATTAGCCACGGAATTAGCCACTGAATTAAAAAATAATTAGCCACGGAATTAGCTACTGAATTAAAACATAATTAGCCACAAAATTTGCTACTGAATTTTAGTCACGGAATTAGCTACGGAATTCTTTGGTCTCAAGAATAGTATTTGAAGTTGAAATGACCGATTTTAGCCACGGATAACTTGAGTTTTTTGTGACGAATGTTTTCAGTGGCTAATTAGACACGGAAGTTCAAATTCCGTGGCTAAAAATTTAGCCACTGGGGTTTTTGTCACGTCTGTGCTTTAGTGGCTAATTCCGTGGCTAAAATTTTTAGCTACGGAATTTCAAGGTTCTGCCACGGAAATTTTTGGTGGCTAAATTAGCTTTTTCTAGTAGTGTATATCACAATATCACCAAGCGTATATATACATACTTATATCTATATCAACATAACCATCATCAGACCACCCAAAGCTCAAAACATACCATATAGATATACACCTACATAATTACAAATATACATTCATCATTCAAATCTTTTTTCCTTGGCATTGTTTTACCTCTAGGCTCTAGTCTCTGTAGCATCCATAACATCCCTGTCTTCAGTCACTAAAAATAGTTGTAAAGGTGAGTGGATGGCTATATAAAGTAATACAAATAGTCAACAACATATACCTATTTCTCGGGGAAAACATAGCATAATCTATAACATACTAATCATCATTAATCAACTTAATAACTCTTGTCATCAATGTAATAACATCAATTATATCATCAATTCAAATATATTAATCTCATCATCATTTCATATAGCATCAATTTCAGCACCAGTTTACATAACAACACTACTGACTCTCAATTCATCATGATAACAATATGACTCTCTAGTATCTGGATACTAAAAGGATCGGCCGTGAGTTGAGGGTCCTACCTGATACCTTGTGGACCCTACTTGGCCCACCAAACTCGCCTGGCTTTTCACCTCACATTGGGTCCTACTTGACCACTGGGTAGCTCAACTGGGCCACAAGCAAAAAACGAGGGGTAATTTATATCGATCGGTCGTCCACACCACACAACATGCATATAAAGCATTTAAACATCATCAACTGTTTAATGAACTCAATAATTCTCATCCTCAATTTAAGTAATTCATCACAACTCAGTCCCAGCATAATAGCCATCATCTTGGGACATTCAAGTAAGCCACTTAGGCAATTTTACATCAGCAATATCATTAAATTTCTCAATTCATCACCACTTTATTTCTCAATCTCTTAAACATCAAGAGTTCATCATATTATTTCATCATTGTATCATATCATCTCATCATATACCCACATCTCTATGCCATCACTATCATTATGCAATCAATAGGCACAAACCAACATCATACATTATAACTATGAAAACATCATCTCAAGTATCAATAACTCATCATTTAGTAATAATAACCGTCAACATCTATAAGCAATCAATGTTATCAATTACGTTTCGCCCATCCCACATATTTAATTATCATAATTCAATTAACTTATTATTTAATCATACTCTTGCTTAACTTATACATATTTTTATATATAAACATTAATCTTGACTACTCTACCATTTTCTTGCAATTGCCGGAACGACTTCAATAATTATTCTCATTAATATATATGCCTGGTACACCCCCTTTACCTCAACTCCGCACTTTCAAGGCTTTAAATCAACCACTAAGCTCGCCGACCTCTCTGAATATCATTACCACTTTTGACTCTTGTTCCCAAGTTTTACTGCGTTGATCAAGCTTCTAAACTTCTACTCGGAACCTTGCTTCCTCGACTCCTAATACGTGTTCAATTTCAAATTTCAGCGACAATTTGACTCTCAATTTGGAACTCTAAGTCACACAGCCATGGCTCTTTCCTTCTCTCAAGTTTCCTTTCTATCTCACATGAAGAATACAACTAAAAAACGTGGAAGGTTTACCTTTACTCCAAGGGTAAAATGGACTATTCACTCCTTTTTTATTTTCCCTTTCAAATTCTTAATCCTTTTTCTTTTTTGTTTTCTTTTTAAATTTCAAATCTTATTTCTCTTTTCCTTCTAATTACTTTAATTAGGTTTTCACCTTTTATCCTCTGGTAATTATTAATTTATTGTCGAATTTAATTTAATCTACATTTCTAACCATACTCCCGTAATTCATTAATTTTACTTCCGAATTTATTTAATTTAAATTTCAATAATCACCAATTAATTTCTACGACACAATTTAAATTTAATTTAATTACCAGGATGTTACACATACCCCTCCTTAATAGATTTCATTCTCAAAATCAACATACCTCAGTGAATAACTCGGGGAATCATCGTCTCATCTCTGACTCCAGTTCCCAGGTGCATGAAGTCTCATTAGCACTCTGCCACCGCACCTTTACCAAGGGTACCTCCTTTCTTCTCAACCGCTTGGTTTGAAAAGCCTCAACACATATAGAAGTAGCTGGAATAGCCAGATCTTCCTTCAACTCCACTAAATCATCAAGAACCACCATACTATCATAGGGAATATACTTCTGGAGTTAAGATACATGGAAAACTTCATGTAATCTAGACAAAGATGGAGGGAGCTCAATCCTATAGGCCACATCACTAATCTTCTCCAGTATCTGATAAGGACCAATGTATTTTGGGCTCAACTTCTGACTCTTGATAGATCTACTCACACCTTCATGGAAGAAACTTTGAGGAATACTCTATCACCCACCCCAAACTCTAGAGGTTGATGTCTGGTATCATAATAACTATTCTTTCTATCTTGTGCTACTTTTATCTTCTCTTTGATCATAACCACCTGCTTAATAATTTGTTGGACCATTTCTAGCCCCAACACCAAGGCATCACCACTATCTACCTAACACAGAGGAGTACGACATTCCCTACCATATAAAGCCTCGTAAGGTGCCATCCCAATGCTACTGTGAAAATTGTTATTATAGGTGAACTCAATCAAGGGTAAGAACCACTCCCAACTCCCTCAATGCTCCAAAACACAAGCATAAGGTAAATCTTCTAGTGTTTGAATAGTATGCTCATACTGACCATTTGTTTAGGGATGATATATTGAGCTCAACCTCAACTCAATCTCCAACTCCTTATGCAAACTTTCCCAAAATCTGAATGTAAATCGAGGATCTCGATCTGAAATGATACTAGAGGAAACTCCATGTAAGCATATAATCTCCTTCACATATAACTCAACCAGCTTCTCCAATGAACACTTCATATTTATAGCATGAAAATGAGCACACTTCGTCATTCAGTCTATGATAACCTAGATAGCATTACAACCAGAACAAGCTCACGAGGCAAGCTAGACATAAAGTCTATGGCTATGTTATCCCACTTACATACAGGAATATCAAGAGGCTGGAGCATCCTAGAAGGCTTTTGATGCTCAACCTTGGATTTCAAGCACACCACACATGAAGCAATATAATCAACAATAACTTTCTTCATTCCTGGCCATCAAAACTGCTTCCTCAAATCACCATACATCTTGGTCGCACCAGGATGAATACTTGGGGAACTCTTGTGAGTCTCAGATAGGATTTGATTCCTAAACTCACCAACGACAGGTACTATGATATGATCCTTAAACCGCCATAACCCATCAGATCCTCTACTCAATGGTATCATCTTGCCCCTAAATTAGGCATTAATCAATCTCCTGATCTCATCATCTGTATCCTAAGCTTCAGATAAGGACTTCAGAAAGTCATTAGAAATTCTCAACATACCAACCACCATCTTATCCAGAGCCCTTTAGATTGTAAAATCCTAAAATTTTAAAATTATTAATTATTAAAGGGAAATAATTAAATTAAATAATTAAAATAAATTAACTAATGTCTCAAAATTTTAAAAATTAATAAATTAGGATGAATATAAATTAAAAATATTCAGTTATAAATTTTTAGAGCTGAAATAAACACTGAAACTAATTAATTAAAATATCAGTGTCGGACCAATTATTTCTATTTTGTTCGTCATTGGTCAGGGTGATAAAGAATATTCTTAGGAGTACAAGGATATTTTTGAAAAAAAATGGATGTGTATTGGGCCTGTAGGGAGATCCTATTGCCCAAAAATTGATAAAATTATAAAAGAAATAGGCTTTTTGGAGAATGTGTATGTGTAATAGCCCATTGGGGAAAATAAGAAGTCAGAAACACTCTCATCATTCTTCATTTTCATGGGTTCCACTCTTTCTTTCATACCTTCTTATCTTCTCTTCTCTTTCCTTACAACAAAGTCACTGAACCTTGCACTTCCCTTGTCATTTCTCTCAATTTCGAACCACACACTAGCAAGGAGGAGATCGTACTACATGGAACTTTCCTCCCTATTTTGTTTTTCTTTTTGGCTTCCTCTAGGGTTCTCTTACTTTTTGGATTTTTTACCATTTTTTATGATTCTTGAACCCCTATGGTTGTAGGTGTTGGAAAGAGTGGGTTTTATATTTGGGTATGTTAGAAAACCCATTTGGACCCAAACCATAAAGGGGATGATGACAATATATAGTTTTAAGAGGGTGAAATGATGCATACAAAAATTAGGATTTGTAGATGAGTAAAAAGTGATGAATTAGCTATATTGATAAGTTTAATTGAAATCTCAAACAAGATTATGGAAAACCTAATTCTAGAAATTGGGGAAAATATATAATTATGTATGTAAAGATAATATTATGCTTGGAAATAAGTTGTAGTAGGTGAAATTCAAATTATTGATATTGGAGATGAAGTTGTTAATAGTTCTAGTAGTAATGTAAACTTAGAAAAATTTTAGGAATTATGTTTTAGAGCCTGTAAGATCAAAATAATGTTTATGTAATTTTATAATAAATTTTAAGAATTTTTAATAAGTTTTATATTTGGGTTTTACCCTTAAAATGTTAGAACAAATGACTATGAGAAAAGAATTATTATATTTAAATATAAATAAAATTTATATGTCTATAAAATTATTTAAGACCAATTTTATAATTATTTATATTTTTTTAGTGTTTTAGTTTGGTGTTATGGACATATAATTATAATTCTATATTTATATAAATGTAGGAACCAATACCGTTGACGAAGTGGAACCTTCAAATTACAACGCTTACTTTTCTTGAGGTAGGAGGGGGTAATATAGTTTAAATGCGTGATATTATCCATTTAGTAGTCTATGTATAATGTAGTATAACATGTTTGCCTTATTGGAATATGTGTTTCCATATAAGATTCTTAATATATGTTGTTTGACAAATATGTGATGGCATGCATTTAGACTTGTATGGTATGCTTATGAATAATGAAAGACATTGATGGTATTTAATATATTATATAATGGTATGTTGTAAATGAGCTTTATGGGTTGGTTTTGTGTTACCATCGTTCCTTGATAAATATATGTTTGAAAATTCTTGTATGCCACTAACTCTATATGTGAAAGTGTGGTAAAACCCACCAAGTATAGGTGGTGTTAGTAACGAATGAATTATGAATGAGTGACATTTTTAGGATGCACAGTGTAAGGTTACATTGATTGACATTGTATTCATGGCATATCATAGCTTCCTTGTTTGGGATGTTAGGGGTTTCAATAGACAGGCCCAGTGGGAGGGTTACCTTGTGCATGGGCTCTTTTTGTTAAATACCCTAGTGATTTTGGTATTAGAATCATGAAACTGCTCATAGTCAAGTACGAGGCTTTTATGTGGTAGACCTAGTGGAGGGCGGCTTAGAGATGAGTAAGTGACCTTGGTGTCTCTTTATAGAGCATGACTCCCTTGATGTATGTTCAGGATAGGCCCACAACACTTTGGCAAATGAAACCTTGATATACCGTATAGTCACTAAAGGTGATTGTAGTGTTGCATATGGGTTGGATTGTTTGGTAACTGTAAAAGAATAATTGAGCATATGCTAGTGTATAAGTATACATTTTTTACTACTGTAGTAGGTACATAGTAGCACACCTATGTATAAAATCTATATGATGATATTTTATTATTCCTATAGTTGAATTCGTAATTTATGAGATTACTCATGTACATATGCATTAACTTAAGAGTAAGTGCATATAGTGTGGTTGATATGTCGATGAATAGGTGCCCATGGTGGCAAAGGTTGTCCGATGAGGATAATGGTTTTGAAGGAAACTTGCTTGAGTGTTAATGGTCAATTGATATAAGATGTTATGATGTTAACTTCGATTATGAATGATAATGACTTGTGTATGGTTTTGATTGTTGAGATGCGAATGTCATTATATTTACCTAAACAATTACATTTTTAATTACCTGTGCTTATATTTAATGTTAGTATTATGTGAAGTTGTGTGGTGTTTCCAATAGGAAAACTATATGTATGTGTACATGTATATATACTATTTAATGTATGATAATCATTTATTTGGGAGATGTTTCTCACCTCCTCGCTATTTTTTAGTTATGTGAAGTAGGTCTTGCTTATTAGCTTGGTCTATTTTAGAGCGCTTGGAATAAGGTAATGGTGGAATAATACTAATAATAGTGACTAGCCTTGACTGACTTAACTTTTGGTTTTGTGGTTGATACTTATGACGTTGATTTTTGATATGGTATTAGTGATGTTTTGATATTGATACAAAGCTAGTTTTGATAACACATTGTAATGGATTTTATAATATGGAAGTATTGGTAGATCATATTGGTCAAGTTTGTATGTTACTGATTTATAATTTGAATTAATGCCAAAGACATAAATTTGATAAGGTTATGTTGATTATATTACATGCATGATGTTTGATATCCATATGTATATGGTTATATGCAAAATGATGTGGAAATGTTGGAGTATGTTAATATGTAATTATATGCTTTAGCCAGGAATTTGTTTATTTAGTAGTAGAATGATGGAGAGGTTAGTAATGACTGCTTAAAGTCTAATCTGTGAAAAAAAATTGTATGTTTTAAACTTTTATGTTTCTAAACTCATGTTTTACTTTATATTTTAATAACGCGGGAGTACCAATGAAGGTAAAAGTAATATATATGAATAATTATTTATAAGGATTTTATAGACAATAATAAATATTGTCCTTTCCGCCACGCACTGGTAATTGACCCTCTCATATCATCATATATAAGGAGGGTGTGAATTTAATTGATCCTTATTTAATTAAATTTAATTATATTTTTCTTGTGGATTTTCTGGATTAATTCTTGTTCAAAAAAAATATTTGTAATTTTATGAATATTATTTATTAATTATTTTATAATTCGAGCCGTTACATAGATCATGAAAACTCTCCAGCAATTCATATTCTTTCACCATTAAAGAAGCAACATATAAGGATTTCCTACTCCAAGCATCTGCCACAACATTAGCTTTATTTGGATGGTACGGCAAATCAAAATCATAGTCCTTCAAGTACTCCATCTAATGCGTCTGTCTCATACTAAACTCCTTCTGATCAAACAAGTACTTCAAACTCTTATGGTCACTAAACACAATAAGTCGTAAACCATAAAGATAATGCTGTCATATTTTCAATGCAAACACAATTGCAACAAGTTCTAAATTATATGTCGGGTAATTTTGCTTATGCTGCCTCAACTACCGAGAAGCATAAGCAATAGCATGTCCATCCTGCATCAGTACATACCCCAATCTTAACCTCGAAGCATCACAATATACATGAAATTCCTTTGCCATATCTGGCAAAGCTAGCACTGGGGTTGTAGTCAACCTCTTCTTTAGCTCTTGGAAACTATGCTTACAAGCATCATTCCGCACAAAGGGGGAATCTTTCCTCATCAACAGAGTCAGAGGACGTGCAAGGCGTGAAAAGCTCTCAATAAACCAACGGTAATATCCAGCTAAACCCAGGAAACTTATGATCTCAGTAATCGTCTTTGGCCTCTCCCAAGCTAACACGACCTCAATCTTTGAAGATCAATAAAACACCATCCTTGGATATCATATGCCCCAGAAATTGGACACTATCCAACCATAATTCACACTTAGAAAGCTTTGCATACAACTGTTCTCCCTTAGTATCCGTAACACTACTCAGAGGTGATGAACATGGTGTTGGTGTGAATCAATAAATATATCAAATTTTGTATTTAATTAGAATTATAGCTATTAAAATCCCTATGATTAAAGGATGACAATAGTTTAGCATCAGATATTTTGTTTCCTTTTTTCCTCCCTAAAATTACTCCTCTGTAACTATATTTATTTTGGGTACCTCATGAATAAAAAGGCAATGAATTAGGTCTTGACATGGTATCAAAGCAGGATCTCGGGTTCTTATGAATATAACAAGAAAGGGAACTTGTGCCTCTTGTATCAATGAAAGACCCACCATCACCAACGAAAACCTCCACCTCCACTGAATCCATACTCGAAAGTTTAACAACCAAGATAACACAAGCCATGATGACAGCCAAAACCTCATCACCCATCTCTAATTCTATGACAGTACCAATAAATGTAAAGTTAGATGGATCAAATTATACGTTATGGTCTTAGGTTGTTGAGATGTACATCGTAGGCAAGGACAAACTAGGGTACATAAATGGAGATCTCTCACAGCCACTAGAAAATGACCCATCCTTTTAAAAATGGTGAACTGAAAATGCCATTGTCAAAGGGTGGTTGATAAACTCAATGGAGTCCTCCCTGGTCGGAAACTTTATCCATTTCCCGATGGCTAAACAGGTTTGGGATTCAATTATTACAACCTATTTTGATGGTTCTGACTCATCACAAGTCTATGACCTTCGGCGACGTGTGAGTCGATTACGACAAGACGGTGGATCCAAAGAGAAGTACTACAATGACTTGCAAGGATTGTGGCATGAAATTTACTTCCATCTTCCTAATCCAATGGATTGTGCCTCAGATATACAAAAATATAACTCTCTCCTACAGGAGGAAATAGTTTATGTTTTTTTGGATGGATTAGATGATAGACTCGACAACATTAGGAGTGATGTGCTTTAGTTAAAGCCTTTCCCCACTGTTGAGCAAGTTTATACATACGTTCGAAGGGAGGATTCTCGCCAATCAGTGATGTCATCTGGGTTGGAGACTGCCTCTGATGGTGCTGTTATGATCACTAGAAGGAGTAAACAATCATATTTGATGAAGGGAGGATTAGGAACCAACTCTAAGAATCAATTTGGTGGGGGGAAGTGTACTCACTATGGAAACATGAAACACACTCGTGATACATGCTTCAAATTACATGGCTATCCAAATTGGTGGAATGAGTTACAAGCCCGGAAAAAGTAGGGGACCATCACAGGAAGCGCTCTAAGAGGTGCATCAGGAGGGACAGGGTGAGTTGTCGTTGTTACTGTTGCTGAACCTCAATTATCCCTCATTCCATACCGCCCTAGCCTCACTTAGCTCTTGCCTTCGCAGTGTGCATCCCTAACCCGTCAATAGTCACTAAAACCATAATACAGGGGGTGAGTGATTGGAATTAAGCATTAGTACAGAAATAAACAATGAGACTAGGAAAGGTATAACACAACTACATTCCTAGTTATAATTATCAGTTGTTATTACTTACTTTCCACATCCTTCCTTTACTTACCATTCCAGTTATTATACTTGCACAATTACATTGGTTATCCTAAACTAACACCATCATCAACGTATCATGATCAATTAAATCCAAGCATACATGCTTAACCGCCTATTCTGTAATTCATCATTCATTTCTATCACTACCAAGTCAAATCAACAATATATATCACATAGATCTCCATAACTCAATCATCACGCATAATATAGGCATCATAACACCAATTTATTGTTTATCATAAAACATAAATCAAGACCATATTACATATCAACTGACTCATATGTATGTTAGACTCCTAGTATCCGGATACTAAAGGATTAACATTCAGCTGGGGGTCCTACTTGACACCCTTTGGACCCTGCTTGGTCCACCGAGTCCTGCTTGAATCTCCACCTCAACCACTGGGTCCTACTTGACCACTGGGTAGCTCAACTGGGCACAAAAACCACGGGAGTCAGAAAATGAGGTGTGACGTCCTACGTCAATTTACCTTTATTTATATCCATTTAATGAATTTTCATAATAAAGTTTTCACATTTAATAAAATTTAATTATTTCTCATTTCAAAATAATATTTATTTTTACTAAACATACTCAAAGTAATAATTATATAGTTTGACAAAACCTTAGAGTTCCCTTAATTTAGAAAAGAATCAAAAATATGAAACAGGGGCCTGACGCTGCGCGCCATTCCCACGCGTAGCGTCAGCCATCTGCTGCGCACCTCACGCTACGCGCCAGCCTCACGCGTAGCGTGAGCATGACAGTGACAGCACCTGATGCTGTTACACATTTAAACCATTTTACTAACTTCTAACCTATCCAATTGGCCCGTTTTAGATCCGATTGCCACGAAACTTCACGGGCCACCTGTTTTCCCCATTCCGGAACTGTTGGCGCTATCCGTTTGCCAAAATTCTAACATATGCGCAAGTTATGTGCGAAATGCATTTTAACACAATTAGGTGCAAAACCCTTACACCAAACATCCTAAATGGATTCCAATGGACCAAAAGCCAATGCATCTAAATCCTAAATGTCATGGAAGACCTATTGATGCATTCTGGGGTTTCTCACACCCACCGAATCTTAATTTCACCTATCTGGTTCCTTAAATTCAATATCCAACTATATGCATAACTTATCTAAATCCATCCAATCATCATCCTAGCATCAATCACATAGCACACATATCAATCATGCGTCAATACAACACCTGCCCATCACATTCAACATTCACACACGTCAATGGCTCCGTGCCATAATGCATCCTCATCAATAAGTCATCAAACCACAACATGCATAATCATGGCAAGTTCATCACACATACTTTATCATCTACCACCCACCATATTAATACATTACTTATTACACACTTAAACACATACACTCAAAATATTACATTCATTATATACATCTTCATTCCTTGGCATCAAACTTCCTCTTGGCGCATCTCCGCAGCATTAGCATCCTCCCTGTCACTGGTCACTAAAATTTAACAACAGCAAGGGTGAGTGTTTGGAATATCATAATTAATATAGAACGAAATATTAAACTTAACAATACCTACTACTCTTTGTTATTACATAATCTCTTTCGATTTCCTGCACTTATCCACGTCAATACAATTACACCCATACACATCAATCTTTAACTTATTCAAACCATACTTTCATTCATTCACATTACACTTTCAATTCATAATTCATTTTCCATCATCAATCAATATAAGATTCACATATGTCACAACTGACTCTCATGTAATTTGACGCCTAGTATCCGGATACTAAAGGACTGGCCTTCAGCTGGGAGTCCGACTTGACATCCCGTGAACCCGACTTGGTTCACCGAGCCCGACTTGGCTCTCCACCTCAACCACTGGGTTCGACTTGACCACTGGGTAGCTCAACTGGGCACAAAGACCACGGGTGTAACACCCCTAATTTCGTTATTTATTATTTAAAATAAAATTTCAAAGGAATTTGATTATAGTTCTTTAGAACTTTTTGATTGTTATATAATTTATAAATTTTTGGAATTTTTATATTTTTTTCATTTTTTTAGAATGACAAAAATACCCTTAACCTTTCATTTAATAACCAAAATGCCACTGTCGACATCATCGCTTACATCATCGCTTAATTACATCATCGCTTACATCATGAATAGTAAAATAAATAATTAAATAATCTTAAATAGTGAAATTTTCTTCCTATAAATAGATGGCTCATTTACAACATTTCCACACAAAAATTAGAGAGAGAATCTAGAGAGATAGTGCGTAAGAAATTAGTGGAGAGTAAATTCTTTTGGTAAAAAGAAGTTCTGCCGGAGGTGTAAGGTAATAACTTTCTTCTATATTATTTTTATAATTTTAGTTTATTTTTTTTAGCACTCTTAAACCATCGATATACTAGTACTATTATGAATAAGTTACTATAGTAAAAATAAATTATCGCTGTGTTATTTTTACTATTTACTGTTACTATTCAAAATTTACTATTTACCGTTACTATTCAAAATTTACTATTCACTGTTATTGTTCATGATTTACCATTTACCACTACTATTTAAAAAGTTACTATTCATAATTTACTATTTACTGTTACTATTCAAAATTTACTATTTACCGTTACTATTCAAAATTTACTATTCACTGTTATTGTTCATGATTTACCGTTTACCACTACTATTCAAAAAGTTACTATTCATAATTTACTATTTACTATTACTATTCAAAAATTACTATTTACCGTTACTATTAATGACTTACCATTTACCGTTACTATTTATTATTACTATGCATATTTACTATTTATCATTCTGATAGCAATCTTAATTTTCATCTTAAGCTTATACTGAAATAAATTAGTATTAATATTTTGTTAGAACTTGGAGGCGCAGAGCGAATTCACTTTTGGTAGCAAATCAAGGTAAGGGGGGGTGAGATTAAGGATATAATATGAAATTACATAAGAATATTGGGAGGAGTCCCCTACTCCTTTTAAACATAACAATATTATTATTTTAAAATAATAACTTTTAACTTAAAATTTATAATAATTGTTATTAATAAATTAAGCATCTTATGTAACTTAATATCTAAAATATTTAAGAACTTGAACTATTATGACCTATGCGGACTGGATTGAACCTATGCAAAGACTTGAACTATTACGAACTTGACTGAACCTATGCAAGGACTTGGACTATTTATGACCTATATGGACTGAACTAGACCTATGCAAGGACTGGACTATCTTGGATTTACATAGACCTGTGTGAGGAATTGACCATAGAACTTAAAACAAAATTTATTAATTTAAATAATTATTGAATTTTAAATTATCATATTTATAACTAATGTTTAATTATTTGATTTGATTATGATTGTTAATATTTATTTATGCTTTATGATGTTTTGATTGTGATTGACAATGTTTGATTATGATTGATAATCTTTTATTGTGGAGTTTGAGCATATAACAAGCATGGCGGAAAGCTAAAATTCAGTAAGAAATTACTTATCTCCTACTTCTTTATTTATTTTTTTTTATATTTATTCAAATTACTTTTAAGAAATTTCTTAGAAAACTACATAAGTTTTTAGAAATCTCTTTTTATCTTTTAATATATATGTATATATCTTTACTAAAATTTAGATTTTTAGTTAGTTTATCAGAAGAAAAAGAAAGAGAATTTATTTTATAAGAATAAATTTTTTTTAATATATATATACGTATTATTTAAATGTATAAAAATATTATACAAAATTTTCAAGTACTAAGGTTTTAAATATTGATAATTCCAAATTTAAGTTTTTAGAAATTAATTTTGAATTGACAGGTTATGAAATATATTTAAGGCTTTGAAACTCAAATTTATAAAGAGATTTGATTTGTGATTTGAAAAGGAAATGTACTAAAATTTTATGTGCGTATTTGAGAAGTTGAAAAAGTACAGTTTACTGGGGTGGCTATGTCATGATCCATAGGCCCTGATAATATAATTGAGTTTCTAAAAGCCTTAACCAACTAAATACGCGAGTAGTTCATGCATCATGAATCATCGAAGAGAAACAAAATGATATTGTCTGGGGACGGATTATAGAAACCGAGGATACATTAGAGGAGGCTTAATTGTGAGCCTTGGGATGAGAGGGTGTGAAAGGGTGCTTCAGGGGACCTGGGGTAGCTCCCTAGTGTCGGGTACTTTCACAATAAAAACCTTTTCAATCTGACTAGTCTCTAAGTGTTTCCATGCCAGTTGAGCTGTTCATGTTATTATTATCCGGAATTATGGAACAGTGTAAACTCCTGGTTGGCCCAGTGCAAATTAAAATTTAAGGGGCCCACATGTATAAATAAGTTATGATGAAGATATGACATATCATTCATACATTCATAAATTGATTGTGCTTGTGATTGTGATTGATATTATTATACTAGTTTGTGAAAACCCTTTATTGCTTATGTCCCATTTGGGAATATTATATTCTGTTTCTCACTCCTTTCTCTATGTTTTTGTTTCATATGTTTTAAATTAATGGTTCGTACAGAGGGAAGGATCGAAGAACATTGACAGTATATATAGCACGTTCTAGAAAGGGAGCTCGGTATGAATACCGTGGTCCAATGAATAAATAATGTCATTAGGCAACTGCTCTTGGGCCATGGAGTTTCCTCTCTTTCTTATAATGTTTAATGTTTATTTTCTTCGGATGAATGTACAAATACTTTATAAAGTTTTAATAATATTGAGGTATTTCAGAAATAATGTATATAATTTATTCCGATAGTTTCTTTTTAACAAACATATCTTTAGTAAAAAAAAAATTTATGAATTTTTCTAGAATTTATTAAGGTGTAACAGAGGGTGTTACAAAGTGGTATCAGAGCAGTTAATCCAATAGGCCTGGGGAAAAGGTCTATCTTGCTTTGTCCGTAAACTCTGTATAGGTGATAGAGAATAGAATATCTGATTTGGTAGTAACTGTGATTGATGTGACAAATCTCAGTTACTATGAAACAGGAAACTAATGGCTGGAAACGATCTTGCTGGAGTTGTAGAACGCTTAATCAATGCAATGGGAGCACGTGAAGGTCAAGGTAACGATGCCTTGAGAAGGCTGGACCTATTTGAAAAGCGCAATCCACCTCGTTTCAAGGGAGGATATAACCCTGATGGAGCACAAATCTGGATTCGAGAGATAGAGAAGATCTTTCGAGCATTGCAATGTAATGAAGCTGATAAGGTAGTCTTCGCTACTTATGCCTTATCTGAGGATGCCGAACATTGGTGGGATAGCACGCGTAGACAATTTGAAGTCAACGACGTGGAGATCACTTGGGATTATTTCAAGGATATGTTTTTGGAGAAATACTTTCCAGCTGATGTTAAAGAGAAAAGACAATTCGAATTCCTGTCGCTGACCCAAGGAAGTATGACCGTTGGAGAGTACGCATCCAGGTTTGAAGAGCTATCTCGTTTTCATTCTCATTATAATGATGCTACTAATGAAAGAGATCGGTGTGCAAAGTTTGTAAATGGATTGCGGCCAGAAATTAAGGAAGCTATACGAATGCAGGAAATCCGTGAATTTTCTGTATTGGTAAATCGCTGCAGGATCTTTGAAGAAGATCATAAGGATAGAATGACTAAAAGTCGTGAGCCCAATCACAAGGCAGGAGAAATGAGAAGTGGAGGACCTCACCATCACCAAAGAAGAGACTTCAGGAGAAATAAGCCTTACCAAACGTCATTTCGCCGGTTTGGAGCAGCATCTGTTCCTAACAGACCCCAAGCTTCAACTGGAAGCTATTACCCAACATCTGCACCAAATTTTAAATGTTTTCTCTGTGGAGGACCCCATTTGAAAAGGGATTGTCCTAAAAACACTTATGTTTGTTTTAAGTGTAACAAACCAGGACATCACATCAAGGATTGCCCAGAGATGAAGAGGGAAAACCCTGAAGGTGCAAGCATAAATACTCAAGGAGGCGCGCACAGTGCAGTCGGAAGGCCGAAGGCAAAAGGAAAGGTTTTTGCAATCACTGGAGAAGAAGCATCTCATTCTGATTCCATGGTGCAAGGTAAGTGTATCATTAATAAGATTCCTTTAACTGTTATGTATGACTCAGGTGCATCACATTCCTTTATTGCCAATGACTGTGTAGAAAAACTAAAGTTACCTGTGATAGAACTGCCATTTGACTTATCTGTACATACTCCTGGAAACAATCCCATTGTCACTTCTAAAGCCTGTTGGAAATGCCCTATTGTCATAGATGGTAGGGACTTTAAGGCCAATCTTTTCTGTTTACCCCTTTCTGGCTTAGAAGTTATTATTGGGCTAGATTGGTTGTCTGACAATTATGTTCTAATAGATTGTCATAATAAAACCATAATGTTTAAAGAACCAGTGAATTTGAATCCTGAGGATTCGAGATTTCTAACCGCCAACCGAGTGAGTGCCTCTTTAAAAGGAGGGGCTCAAGGATTCATGCTATTGCTTTCAACGAAAGGAGAGCAAGAATCAAAAATCAAAAATCTGCCGGTTGTGTGTGAATTTCCTGACGTTTTTCTTGAAGATATCCCTGGTTTACCCCCAGAAAGAGATGTGGAATTTGCCATTGATCTAGTACCTGGAGTTGGACCCATTTCAATTGCACCATACCGAATGTCACCTCTAGAATTAGCAGAGTTAAAGAAACAACTTGAAGAGATGATAGAGAAGCAGTTTATACGACCCAGTGTATCCCCCTGGGGTGCACCAGTGTTGTTGGTTAAGAAAAAGGATGGTAGCATGAGGTTGTGTGTAGATTATCGGCAACTGAACAAGGTGACGATCAAGAACAAATATCCTCTGCCAAGAATTGATGACTTGATGGATCAGCTGCGTGGTGCCACGGTGTTCTCGAAAATTGATTTGAGGTCTGGATACCATCAAATAAGGGTGAAGAAAGAAGATGTACCAAAAACTGCTTTTAGAACACGCTATGGCCATTACGAATATCTAGTAATGCCTTTTGGTGTAACTAATGCACCAGCCGTATTCATGGATTACATGAATAGGATTTTTCATCCATATCTAGATAAATTTGTAGTGGTGTTCATTGATGATATATTAGTGTACTCTAAAAGCAAAGAAGAACATGTTGAACACTTGAAGGTTGTGTTGGAAATCCTGAAAAAGAAACAACTGTATGCAAAGCTGTCGAAGTGTGAATTCTGGTTGGAAGAAGTGAACTTTTTAGGACATGTAATTAGTCAAGGAGGAATAGCAGTAGACCCTTCCAAGGTGGAGGCAGTTTTAAAATGGGAGAGACCAACCACGATCACTGAGATTAGAAGTTTCTTGGGCTTGGCTGGATACAATAGGAGATTCATTGAAGGATTTTCAAAGCTAGGATACCCATTGACCAAGTTAACACGGAAAGGACAACCTTTTGTGTGGACGACACAATGCGAAAATAGTTTTCAAGAGCTGAAAGATCAACTTACTTCTGCGCCGGTGTTAGTACTCCCCGATCCACATCGAAGTTTTGAAGTTTACTGTGATGCGTCTAAACAAGGACTAGGAAGTGTACTCATGCAAGACAAGAAGGTTGTAGCCTATGCGTCACGCCAATTAAGGCAACATGAGATTAACTACCCTACCCATGACTTAGAATTAGCCGCTGTAGTCTTTGCCTTAAAGATTTGGAGACATTATCTATACGGTGCAATATTCGATGTGTTTAGCGATCATAAGAGTCTCAAGTATTTATTCGACCAAAAGGAGTTAAACATGAGGCAACGGAGGTGGATGGAGTTCTTAAAGGATTACGACTTTGAGTTACAGTACCATCCTGGAAAAGCGAACATAGTAGCTGATGCTTTAAGTCGAAAGTCTCTGCATACGTCCACAATGATGATTAAAGAGCTGGAATTGATAGAAAACTTCAGAGATCTTAACCTAGCAGTAAAGGTTAATGCTAATAGCTATAGATTAGGAGCGTTGCAAGTGACAAGTGAATTCCTGAGGCAAGTTTTAGAGGCTCAAAGAGATGATGAATTCCTGCAAGAAAAGAAAGAACTCTTGAAACAAGGAAAAGAAGTCAAGTTCAATGTAAGAAATGACCAATTACTGAGGTATAAAGATCGAGTGTGTATCCCTGATCAAGAGGAGTTGAGGAAAGCAATTCTGGAAGAAGGACACAAAAGTTATATGAGCATTCATCCCGGAGCTACTAAAATGTATCAAGATTTGAAGAAGTTATTTTGGTGGCCTGGAATGAAGAAAGCAGTGGCAGAGTACGTGGCTGCATGTCTAATTTGCCAGAAGGTTAAAGTAGAACACCAAAAACCCCCTGGAATGCTACAATCAATGGAAATACCGGAATGGAAATGGGATGGCATTACCATGGACTTTGTGACTTCTCTACCTAAAACTCCATTAGGACATGATTCAATATGGGTAATAGTTGATAGACTAACAAAGTCTGCCCACTTTATTCCCATCAATATTCGTTACTCTATGGAGAAGCTGGCAAAATTATATATAGAGGAGATTGTGAGATTGCATGGAATTCCTTCAAGTATCATTTCTGATCGGGACCCTCGTTTTACATCGCAATTCTGGAAGAGCTTACACAAGGCTTTGGGAACAAGACTGCGTCTAAGTTCAGCATATCATCCTCAGACGGATGGACAATCAGAAAGAACAATCCAATCTCTAGAGGACTTGTTACGAGCTTGTGTGTTAGAGCATAAAGGAAGTTGGAATCAATTCTTACCATATGTGGAGTTTACCTACAACAACAGTTTCCATGCTAGCATTGGCATGGCACCTTTTGAAGCATTATATGGAAGAAAATGTAGGACCCCGCTATGTTGGTTTGAGACTGGTGAAAACTTGATACTAGGACCAGAGTTGGTACAACAAACCACGGATAAAATCAAAATAGTTCAGGAAAAGATGAAGGCAACACAAAGCAGGCAGAAAAGTTACTATGACAAAAGAAGAAAGCCGCTCGAATTTCAAGAAGGCGATCATGTATTCTTGAAAGTCACACCTATGACTGGGGTCGGTCGGGCAATGAAATCTCGAAAACTAACTCCTAGATTTATTGGTCCATATCAAATAATTCATAAAGTTAGTCCTCTTGCCTACCAAATAGCATTACCACCTTTTCTTTCTAATATCCATAATGTTTTTCATGTGTCAAACTTACGAAAGTATATATCTGATCCTACACATGTTATTGAACCTGATGTCATACAAGTTAAAGATAATCTTACATATGATGCACCACCTGTCAGAATAGCTGACAGAAGAATAAAAAAGCTAAGAGACAAGGAAATTCCACTCGTGAAGGTCATTTGGAGTGAAACGAGAGGGGAAGATGCTACATGGGAACTAGAAAATGAGATGAAAGAGTCTCATCCCCAATTGTTTTACTAAAAAGTGTAAATTTCGAGGACGAAATTTTTTTAGGGGAGTAGAGTTGTAACACCCCTAATTTCGTTATTTATTATTTAAAATAAAATTTCAAAGGAATTTGATTATAGTTCTTTAGAACTTTTTGATTGTTATATAATTTATAAATTTTTGGAATTTTTATATTTTTTTCATTTTTTTAGAATGACAAAAATACCCTTAACCTTTCATTTAATAACCAAAATGCCACTGTCGACATCATCGCTTACATCATCGCTTAATTACATCATCGCTTACATCATGAATAGTAAAATAAATAATTAAATAATCTTAAATAGTGAAATTTTCTTCCTATAAATAGATGGCTCATTTACAACATTTCCACACAAAAATTAGAGAGAGAATCTAGAGAGATAGTGCGTAAGAAATTAGTGGAGAGTAAATTCTTTTGGTAAAAAGAAGTTCTGCCGGAGGTGTAAGGTAATAACTTTCTTCTATATTATTTTTATAATTTTAGTTTATTTTTTTTAGCACTCTTAAACCATCGATATACTAGTACTATTATGAATAAGTTACTATAGTAAAAATAAATTATCGCTGTGTTATTTTTACTATTTACTGTTACTATTCAAAATTTACTATTTACCGTTACTATTCAAAATTTACTATTCACTGTTATTGTTCATGATTTACCATTTACCACTACTATTTAAAAAGTTACTATTCACAATTTACTATTTACTGTTACTATTCAAAATTTACTATTTACCGTTACTATTCAAAATTTACTATTCACTGTTATTGTTCATGATTTACCGTTTACCACTACTATTCAAAAAGTTACTATTCATAATTTACTATTTACTATTACTATTCAAAAATTACTATTTACCGTTACTATTAATGACTTACCATTTACCGTTACTATTTATTATTACTATGCATATTTACTATTTATCATTCTGATAGCAATCTTAATTTTCATCTTAAGCTTATACTGAAATAAATTAGTATTAATATTTTGTTAGAACTTGGAGGCGCAGAGCGAATTCACTTTTGGTAGCAAATCAAGGTAAGGGGGGGTGAGATTAAGGATATAATATGAAATTACATAAGAATATTGGGAGGAGTCCCCTACTCCTTTTAAACATAACAATATTATTATTTTAAAATAATAACTTTTAACTTAAAATTTATAATAATTGTTATTAATAAATTAAGCATCTTATGTAACTTAATATCTAAAATATTTAAGAACTTGAACTATTATGACCTATGCGGACTGGATTGAACCTATGCAAAGACTTGAACTATTACGAACTTGACTGAACCTATGCAAGGACTTGGACTATTTATGACCTATATGGACTGAACTAGACCTATGCAAGGACTGGACTATCTTGGATTTACATAGACCTGTGTGAGGAATTGACCATAGAACTTAAAACAAAATTTATTAATTTAAATAATTATTGAATTTTAAATTATCATATTTATAACTAATGTTTAATTATTTGATTTGATTATGATTGTTAATATTTATTTATGCTTTATGATGTTTTGATTGTGATTGACAATGTTTGATTATGATTGATAATCTTTTATTGTGGAGTTTGAGCATATAACAAGCATGGCGGAAAGCTAAAATTCAGTAAGAAATTACTTATCTCCTACTTCTTTATTTATTTTTTTTTATATTTATTCAAATTACTTTTAAGAAATTTCTTAGAAAACTACATAAGTTTTTAGAAATCTCTTTTTATCTTTTAATATATATGTATATATCTTTACTAAAATTTAGATTTTTAGTTAGTTTATCAGAAGAAAAAGAAAGAGAATTTATTTTATAAGAATAAATTTTTTTTAATATATATATACGTATTATTTAAATGTATAAAAATATTATACAAAATTTTCAAGTACTAAGGTTTTAAATATTGATAATTCCAAATTTAAGTTTTTAGAAATTAATTTTGAATTGACAGGTTATGAAATATATTTAAGGCTTTGAAACTCAAATTTATAAAGAGATTTGATTTGTGATTTGAAAAGGAAATGTACTAAAATTTTATGTGCGTATTTGAGAAGTTGAAAAAGTACAGTTTACTGGGGTGGCTATGTCATGATCCATAGGCCCTGATAATATAATTGAGTTTCTAAAAGCCTTAACCAACTAAATACGCGAGTAGTTCATGCATCATGAATCATCGAAGAGAAACAAAATGATATTGTCTGGGGACGGATTATAGAAACCGAGGATACATTAGAGGAGGCTTAATTGTGAGCCTTGGGATGAGAGGGTGTGAAAGGGTGCTTCAGGGGACCTGGGGTAGCTCCCTAGTGTCGGGTACTTTCACAATAAAAACCTTTTCAATCTGACTAGTCTCTAAGTGTTTCCATGCCAGTTGAGCTGTTCATGTTATTATTATCCGGAATTATGGAACAGTGTAAACTCCTGGTTGGCCCAGTGCAAATTAAAATTTAAGGGGCCCACATGTATAAATAAGTTATGATGAAGATATGACATATCATTCATACATTCATAAATTGATTGTGCTTGTGATTGTGATTGATATTATTATACTAGTTTGTGAAAACCCTTTATTGCTTATGTCCCATTTGGGAATATTATATTCTGTTTCTCACTCCTTTCTCTATGTTTTTGTTTCATATGTTTTAAATTAATGGTTCGTACAGAGGGAAGGATCGAAGAACATTGACAGTATATATAGCACGTTCTAGAAAGGGAGCTCGGTATGAATACCGTGGTCTAATGAATAAATAATGTCATTAGGCAACTGCTCTTGGGCCATGGAGTTTCCTCTCTTTCTTATAATGTTTAATGTTTATTTTCTTCGGATGAATGTACAAATACTTTATAAAGTTTTAATAATATTGAGGTATTTCAGAAATAATGTATATAATTTATTCCGATAGTTTCTTTTTAACAAACATATCTTTAGTAAAAAAAAAAATTTATGAATTTTTCTAGAATTTATTAAGGTGTAACAGAGGGTGTTACAACGGGAGCCAGAAAACGAGGGGTATACATACCGTTGGCCATCCCATACCACATATTCACATATCATATCTCATAATTATAGCATATCATCAACAAACCACATGTGCAACTACCAGAAACTGGCATGTGCTCACAATACAGGGCGACCGACTTGTCAAACCCATCCATACAATGCTATTGCATATATCATCAATAATTCAAAATTCCATATTTTTATTCATAATCAAATATACATACACCACTCAAAGTGGGAATATTACACATATCTTTTACTTCCATCATTCCAATCTTTACTTCATTATATAATCAATTCAATCAACATATTTCTTTCATATTCAGCCATTTAATCTCATTCCACATACTCATATATTCACAACTACTATATTCATTTACTTTATAGTATTTATGACAACTCTTATTAAATTCTTAAACTTCCCTTAATCCGTTTTCATATCAATTCTAATTAATTATGACCCGAACACCCCCCTTACCTCTATTCCGAGCTCCGACAGTTTGCTCAAGGGGTGGATAGCGTCCTACAGCCGCTGGATTCACCGTTCCTCTTTCGCTTCCGACGTCCTCTTTGTCAATCGCTTGCCTAACACTCGTTCCGGCACCTACGGTCACCGAAACATCAAATTAGTTAGTACGTTACCTTCCTTATACTTCCAAACTCATTACCCAAGCTTCACAAGCCACTGAAACTCAGAATCAAAACCCCAATCATCACATGCAAACTCGGATTTCATGAAGGGAAAGAGAAGAAACTAAAGATTAGAGGCCCTAGATGCCTTACCTTGGTTCCAAATTGCTTAAAACTACCAAGAATCCAAGTTTCCCTCAAAACCCTAGCCAAATCGCCTCAGAGAAGAGAGAAAATGAAAGAAAGGGTTTACAGGTTCTGTTCTGTGTGACCCTGTTATAAAACAGATCGCGACGCTGGCGCTACGCGTCAGCCTGGCGCTACGCGTCAGCTCACTAAATCACACCTGACGCTACGCGTCCCATCCATGCTACGCGTCAGGGTCCTGATGCCATTTTCCTTAAAATTTCATTTAAAACTGCTTTTCCCCACTTAACATTTCATATACCATTTTCATTATAAGCCAAATAATAATTTACTCATTTCCAATTTATTTTCTATTATCAAAACATCTGAGATGTTACATGAGGGGCTACACATACCATCCGCCGTCCCACACCACATAATCACTTACAGAAACATATCATACCTGGATTGGTGTCATCAAATCCATTCTTAATTGTTAGAAGCTGACATTTCATAACTCCACAGGGCGGCCACACAGACTTGGCCCATAAATCTCTACCTGAGCTGCCATACAGGCCAGGCCCCAAATACATCTCCTCAAGGCGGCCACACAGACCCAGCTCAGATAAACATTACATACATCTCACCATTATAAATCATAATAATAAATTTTAATTGGCAGATACAATAATTCATCAACATCAATTACTACACAACTTCATGACGAATATTTTATTCATTCAAGAGCAAGACCACATCGTTACATACATATATCATCTTAAAGATGATTAATCAAAACTATATTCATGATATCCATATACCTACACATATACATACAACATTACTATCATTATTAGTAACATGCCATTTGCTTTCCCTTTTGCTTATTAACTCAAAATCCATCATCATTTTGATTTATTCATTAACTTGTGATTCTTTATTCATAATTTATAATCACACTATCTTATTACAAACTATTCTCACATTACTTCCTTACCAAAGCCATCGTTTATGATTTATAATATTACACTCTCTCATATAATCTCTCTATCATACTAATATCATTCATATACGTATTATCAATTAAAATTAGTCTTGTTTATCGTTATGGATTTCACACTCTCCTACATCTCATATATATATTTTTATGAATGTACCTAGGCCACTTACCTCCCATTTCATGTTATAATCTACCATATACATGTTTCGCCTACATCATGCCACTTCATAAATTCTACTTATTCTATATAAACTATTCGATAATTTTCATGATCAATATGTATCGACATATTCAATTACTCACTTACTTATTCATTTATTTTTTATCTATCATCTTCAAGATTCCTAGTTTACCCTCACTTCCTTATTTTTAAATTTCTCCTTATTATAATGCTATTACACCATTTAATCATTTATCAATCTATTAGTTAGCCTACCCTCTTTACTCTAATAACTTCTTATACTTCTATTTCATATACTAGATTATCTGAATTAATTTAGAATAATTAGAAGCGGCTATAACACACCTCTTTTTTTCTATACGCCAATTGCCTACTCATATTTCTATATTAACTTTAACCCAACATACCCCCTTACCTTTATTCCGAGCTTTCCAAGGCTTCTGATCAATTGCCGGGTTCCTCTGAAGTCCATTAAAACTCTAAGATTAAATTTAAAGAAGCTCCAATAAATATCATAACTACCAAAACCATAACCCATAACCTTAAAATAATTCCAAACCTCAATCCAAGGTTATGGAAGCTTACCGTTTCATTTCCGATCCTCGTTCCCAAGACTCACTGTATCAAACGGCCTTCCAATCTATAAATCCGAATCTACAAATGCCAAAATATAGAATCCGTTAGATTTTCTCCATACTCATCATCCTAAGAATAATACTCAACTCCCCATGATCACAAAATACAAGGTCATAGTTTCCCCACCAACATGCACCCACAGTTTAAAGAGACAAGAGAAAAAGGGAAGAAAAAGAATATGACATTGGTGGTTCAATTGGATAAACCTCACTTCCCCGAAGCCAAATATGCAATTAGCTTGAAGAATCCACTAACCATGACCTTAGATTTGAGCTCCTAGGGTTCAAAAGTGAAAGAGGAAGGAGAAGTAGAGAGTGTTTGCATGCCTCAGTTTTGTTATGTCCCAAGGTTTTAATTATGATTCACGACGCTGACGCTACGCGTCAGGTCACTTAAGTTTCCCTGACGCTACGCGCCACATCCATGCTACGCGTCAAGTTCTAATCCCCCACTTTCTTTAAAAAATCATTTTAAAAGTATATAATCCACCTCACATCCCTTAATTCTATTTATTTTAAATCAAAATGCATTTAATTATTTATTTCAATTATAGATCACTAGGGATGTTACACAGCTGACAAAGGAAGATACCAAAGACTAGTGGGTAAGCTTATTTATATATCCCATACTTGCCCTGACATTGCTTATACTGTGAATGTTGTGAGCCAATTTATGCATTGTCCTAGTGAAGACCATATGAGTGTAGTGATGTGTAGTCTTCCATATCTAAAAGGTTCACCAAGGAAAGGGCTGATGTTCACCAAAAATGGTCATTTAGATGTCACCGGATACACGGATGCATATTGGGCAGGGAATATCACAGACAGAAAATCCACTTCAAGCTACTTCACCTTTATGGGAGGAAACTTAGTCACATGGAGAAGCAAGAAGCAAAAGTTCGTAGCCCTATCCAGTGCTGAAGCCGAATTTAGAGTTATATCTAAAGGATTGTATGAGCTTCCATGGCTTCGAAAATTGCTAAAAGAATTTGGTTTCGCTTCTACCTCTGAAATGAATCTATTTTGTGACGATAAAGCTGCTATCAATATATCTCACAATCCAATCCAACATGATCGTACAAAGCATGTGGAAGTAGATAGACACTTCATAAAACAAAACCTTGAGAAGAAGATCATCCAACTCCCTTTTGTCAAATCTGAAAAGACCAACTAGCAGACATTCTCACAAAAGCTGTTTCTAGTAGGAATTTGCATAACTCACTTGACAAGTTGGGTGTAGGAGATATCTATGCACTAACTTAAGGGGAGTGTTGGTGTGGATTAATAAATATATTAGATTTTGTATGTAATTAGGATTATAGCTGTTGAGATCCCTATGATTAAGGGATGACAATAATTTAGCATCAGATATTTTGTTTCCTTTTATCCTTCCTAAAATTACTCCTCTGTAACTGTATTTATTTTGGGTACCTTATGAATGAAAAGGCAATGAATTATGTCTTGACACATGGTCCCCCCGAGACTTAAAATACATCAATATATCATCAATGAATACCACCAACAAGTTGTCCAAATAAGGACGAAAGATCATGTTCATATAATCCATGAACATGTCGGGGCATCAGTAACCTCAAAAGGCATCACCACGTACTCAAAATGCCAATATCTGGTCCTGAAAGTTGTCTTAGGAATATCTTCAGGTTTCACCTTAATTTGGTGGTACCTAGATCTCAGATCAATCTTAGAAAAGATGCAAGCGCCACGTAACTGATCAAGATAATCATCAATGCGAGGTAAAGGGTATTTATTCTTGACCGTCAATTTATTCAGCTATCGGTAATCAACATACATCCTCATACTACCATCTTTCTTTTTCAGCAGCAACACATGAGCACCCCAGGGTGACGCACTCGACCTGATAAAACCCTTCTCGAGTAACTCTACCTACCGCTTAACTTCTGCTAACTTAACTGAAGACATTTAGTAAGGTGCATGAAACACCGGCTCGCCCCCAGAATCTAATCAATTGTGAAATCAACCCCTTTGTATTTTTATGTTGATGTAGGTTTTGATAATGACACAACAAATGAAGGATCAAGATCAAACATATATATTTATGGACGAATTAATTATGTTTGATGATGGAAAATTGATGAATTTCAAAGAAATGTTTAAAGGCATTTAAAGAAGTTCACAACAAGTGCAAATGATCAACAAAGTGCCTAAGGACCAAGAAAACAAAAGACATATGCAAGTACATGCCAAAAGGATGAAACAAATATGCAAAAATGAAGGAACAGCATGTTGAATCGATTCCTCCTTGTATTGAATCGATTCATACGGTTCAGAATGCTCCAGGATGTGCAAAACAAATGGTTGAATCGATTCCCTCCTCCATTGAATCGATTCATGCGAAGGAAATATGGTCAGGATGCATTTTTAAGTTGATTGAATCGATTCACACCACATTGAATCGATTCATGCGTTCTCAAAGGGTCCAGGAAGCATTTTTTATTAATTGAATCGATTCATCCTAGTCCAGAATCGATTCACACGATCAAGTTTGCCCAGTAACATTAGTTTAATTGCTTGAATCGATTCTTGTAGCTGTCAGGGGCCAAAATGCACGCTGGAATCATTTAATTCTTGAAGAGAATTATTCAAAATTCTAAAGGAGACATTGTGCAACATGGTTGGAAAGTTCAAGGCAATGCTTCACACTTTGTCCCTCTCCACATGCATGTGTTTTATTGGAAATGGAATTAATTTAAATTAAGACAAACATGCTTCTTCATGCACATGCCATGTTCTTCTTGGAGACATTAAAAGCTCATTGGAATTGCAATGCCATTTTGAATGGAGACACACATGTTCCAAGTTCAAGCTCCCAAGGAATTTAATATTGCAACATGTCATGCCTCATGGAGCCTATAAATAGAGAAGGAGATGAAGGCAAAACTTACACCAAGCAATTGAAGCATTTCCATTTGCTTACTTCTTCCTCCTTGCTTCATTCTCTTCTACTCATTCTCTCTTGTTCTATATTGGCATATTCTCTTAGTGAGTTATTTAAGAGTTAGAGAGAAAGTAATTTGTGAGCTAAATTTGTATATCCTCTCCTTGAGAGTTATTATTTGGTGAGAGCTTTAAATTGTGTATCTACTCTAGTGAGAGAGTTATTTGATTGTAAACCAAACACCATATACACCAAGGTATTCACTCTAGGTTGAGTGGTCACAAAGGTTGGGGTTCAACCTTTGGGTATTGAGAGATTGTGAGATTGGGTGGGTTGCCCTTTGCTTGTGAGGATTGGGTTCTTGAGTGTGGGACACTAGGAGACAATTGCTCAAAGCTTGTAATCTCAAATTCTCAATAGTGGAAATCCTTCAAGTGGGTTGCTTGAAGGCGAGACGTACACCAAGGTGGTGGAACTCGTTATATCGGTTTGCAAATTCTCTCTTCCCTTAAACTCTTTATTATTGTGAACTTGATTTGCATGCCTAGAATATTTGATGGTTTAGTAATATTAAATCCTTGAATCAATTGACTTAAACATTGTTGGATTTAATTATTGAGGAAGAAAAATATTGGTGTTAACAAATTGGTAAAACTATCATGCTTAATTAATTTGTTAGAAGTTGTTCAAGTTATACTTATGTTGAAATTAATTATAGCATGTTAAGTGTTTCAAGAATTGCCTAAGCTAATAACTTGCCTTACTTGTCATAATCAATTCTTGAATATAGTTCATTCAACTCAATATGTTTTAGTATGAAATGTGCTTCATAATTGTTACATCCTTTATATTGCATCATTTGTATATTACTAACCGATTTGAAAGGGATTCCGCGCGAAAATTTGAAATACTCAATTCACCCCCCCTCTTGAGTATCGAGGCCTTGGCTAACACCCTTTACTCAGAGGTACCCTATAATAGCTTCCAGAAATACATCTAGGAACTCACATACAACTGAATTATCAACAAGGGGAAATGATGTTTTTCAAATTGTCACATTAATAAATAACTTAATAGTGTAAGGGGAAATGACAATTTAAGAAACCTTTAAAAATTTTAACAAGCATATATACATGAAACTTAATTATGAAGCAAAATTGAGAATAAAAATTTGAAATTTAAATAAAAGTAAGAGATGAAAAGCATATGTCCGTTTAGCAAAACTAACGAATAAGCTAGCTGAACGCCGATAAGTTAGCTTAAAGCCTGTGGTTAAAAATAAATTAGTTGATTAAACTAAAATAGGTTTGGTAAAACTAGCTGCTAGATGTAGAATGATATAATATATATTTTAAAGATGAATATGAATGATTTAAAAAATATGTATACCAATAAGGATAAAAGTATAACAAATAGGTTTGGAGTTTATAAGTTCAAAAGTAACTTTTCAAAAAAAAAAAGTTAGAAGTTATTAAAATAAACTTCTTTATCAAATTAAGTTATTTTGTCTAACAAACTTTTAAGCTAGTAAAAATACTCTCTTCGTCCGATAACTGTTGTTGTTTTAGCCCTTTTTTGTCCCAAAACTATTGCCACTTTAGGAGTTTTAGGTATAATCAATTTATATTTTCCAATTATATCCTCTTGTAATTAATGTATTTATCTCATATCATATTTTATTTTATCAATAAATAAAGTTAAAATATTATTTATTATTTATAAAACAATAGAATTAAATGAATATTTTAGTTCATATTAACTCAAATAACTATACATTTAATACATATAATAATTTCTTAATATGTGTGAAAAAAGGCTAAAACGATAGTAGTTCTAAGCTACATGTTAGTCTTGCCAAACATAGTCATAAGTTATACTACATCCGATTCTAAATATAAGTAAAAGTAATTACTTTTACGTACATTTTAAAAATAATGATTGAAATTTGTATTAATATTATTAAATATTTAACGTGATACCCTATAAATACCTCTAACATCGTTTATGATCAAAATAATTAATTATTTTGAATATATATAATAAAAATATATTTAATAAATAAATATTTAATAACATTTAAAAAATATAATTTTACGTGCCACTATAAGATTTCATTAAGATTTCCTATAAATTATAAATTCATTTTGCCACATAAATACTGATTACTCACAAAAGATAACGCACCAGACTTGGTTCCCAATAGGTTGACGGCTTGACGCCTCCACGATAAAGACCAATTCTAAACATCACCCTTTCATACACCCTCATGTCCTCCATTACTCACCACACTCATGACGATAAAACACACTTCCAAAACTCATCCCTATGTTATCTTTCTCTGCCAACATAAAAATTCAAACTCATCCCTATGTTCGATACTACCTGGCTAACCGACCTAGCCAATACCCATCAACCTGAGGCACGGTTTGGTCGGATGGACATCTTTCTCAACTTAAAACTAAGACTAAACACCCCAGTTAGTCCCTCACTCCAACAGAGTCGGACACTTAGGTCCTTCAATTAATAAGTGAGTCCCGTTAGTCCTCCACGTCCATCATCGTCGGACAAATAAATCCCTGCCGTTAATGAAGTGTTAACGTCCGTCAGAGTCAGCTGACGTGGATCGTTAAATTCCAATAGGGATGCCACGTCAGAGTCGCCAAGGATCTATTTGTCCGACGATGACAGACGTGGAGGACTAACGAGACTCATTAACTAGAGGACCTAAGTGTCCGACTCTGTTGGGGTCAGAGACTAAGTGGGGGTGTTTACTCAAAATATTTAACCTTCCATATAACTATAATATATGTTCTTTAAAAGTTATTTAACACAAATTATATAAGTTTTGTCAAACTCTTCTATTTCAATAACTATCAAGGTTATTAGAGTCTTAACTCTTTTATTCCAAGGAAGTGAAACCAAGTTGGTTCCATTGCTGATAGCATTGTCATAACTATCAAGGTTATCAGAGTCAGGGCCAAGCATCACACTTTCTAACTCTCTTAGCTTGTGCTTGAAGCTGCTTAAATCATCGGTTATGCAGGATCCACTTATTGGAGAGCCATAGTTATTTTCAGGGGAGTGATAATGGTCAGTTGGATATGACTACAAATCTTGCTGCGACACGGGCCTATCATTAGGTGAGAAACTAACAGTTGAAGGGGAGTTATAAACAGTGAAACTTCCAACTACAGAGGAAGACTCCAATGTGCAATAAAGTTCAGAACTTGGATTGGAGAAGTGAGTTCCATGGCCTCCATCATTGTAGTATAACTGATGATTTAGAGTCTGATGCCCGCATTATAGAACTAACAATCAAAAATCCAATCAGTGTGTCAAGTGCAATATAGTAGTCTCCCTGGTGTCTTTCAGCAGATTATATTTAGATGATGAACAATTGACGATCAAAGTGATAATTTCTTGCAGAATAGTGCCAATATATTTGAAACCCTTGAATCTAGTCAAACAGCTGACCCAACCCACACCCGTAGCCTCCCCACAACCACAACCGAAACCCAAACCACCACCAACACCTACACACCAACACCCAAACCCTACCACCCTTAACTCAACAAAACACAAAACCCATACAAAATAGAGAACCACCAAATAGAAGAAACTCAAAGAATAGAAAATCAGAGATGCAAAAACAGGGAGAGGAATGTTACCTACGAGATCGACCCTTCAAAGCTCCTTCCTTTATGCAATATAGACCCTCTTAACTGGCGAAGCTCCTTCATTTTCGTGGAATATACGCTCTCTCAGTGTGAAGCTGCCATAGTTGGGTATGTGGGGCTTGTGCTTTAGCCCTAATCGCAGGGGCATGCAAGACTTTTCCCCCAAACCGCGTTGGCAAGGAGCACCAGGGAGCAGCCTCTACGAAACCTCCAACGGAGCTTTGATGGACGAAACGGAGAAGGAAGCCAACCAAACGCAACCACTTAATAGTTGTTGAGAGGGAGAAGAGAACAGAGACAAGAGAAGAAGCTAGTGGGGGAAGATGAAGAAAACCAGAAAATACGAAAAGACAAGAAGAAGAAGGAGAACGATGAAAATACTTAGGGTTACCATCAAAACGACATCGTATTGTTTTTATTTGTGTCACATGGCTGTCAGAGACAAAATATTTTACTTAAACACCCCCACTTAGTCCCTGACCCCAATAAAGTCGGACACTTAGGTCCTTCAGTTAATGAGTCTCGTTAGTCCTCCACGTCCGTCATCGTTGGACAAATAGATCCTCGCCAACTTTGACGTGACATCCCTGTTGGAATTTAACGATCCACGTCAGCTAACTCTGACGGACGTTAACACTTCATTAACGGCGGGGATCTATTTGTCCGACGATGACGGACGTGGAGGACTAACGGGACTCACTTATTAATTGGAGGACCTAAGTGTCCGACTCTGTTGGAGTGAGGGACTAACTGGGGTGTTTAGTCTAAAACTAAATAAAATATTGATCTCAGCCCAACTTAGATTGACAAAACCATATTTCAAAAATAGCTTAACCTAAATCTTCATTGTTTGTCCCATAAAAAAAATCTTCATTGTTAATTTTGTCAGAGTTATATAAAAGCTTATTTAACTCGTAGACAGGCAATGCAATGTCAAAGTAAATGTAAAGAAAGAAATAACTATTGCTGCATTCTTACTTATCATGAACTAATATTAACTACGATGGCCATTAATTATTTATAAGACAAACAATTTAAAAAAATGTAAAAACTTCAATTTCACAACAAAAACATATTACTTTTGTTACTTTTTATGTCAGTTTTTAAACAATTTAACTTTACATAAAATAAAAATTAAAAATTTTTATTTAAAATTAATATTAACATAATTTTTTTATGATTTTCAATACACATTCAGCATAATTTTTTAATAAAAATTTTATACTTTTATTTCTTATTCTATGCAAAGACAAAGGCATATTAACGTGATAAAACTCAAAATGATAAATATTTTTAAACTTAATGAGTAACCTTCTATTTAAGATTACACATTATTTTGAACCCCGATTATATCCATGCCCACAAGTTAATGTCGCTATCTTGCTCATCTTTTTCTCTCTATAATTTATTACCTTTGTCATTCTTTCCTCTCCCCTTTCTTCCTATTTCTATAAAAGAACAAAAAAACACCCCTAATTTATACTTGAGATTTCTTTTTCCGAAACCTGTTTGATGATAAACAATAGTTCTATAAAGAAGTCAAATTTAAGTTGCATATGTTCTTTCTAATTTTAACTCAGTTTTCTCATGGTAGAATTTTTTTATAGACCTTAAATAAAAATTATATTATATTAATTTTAAATTTCCAATATTTTAATATGCGTAATCGAACACACATTATGAAAGAATTAGAAAAAAAAAAACACAAGGTTTTAGGCGTGAACTCCCAAGAATACCCCTGTCCGTTCCTCAAAATCTCGTTTGGAGAAAACAGATAGCGTCCCAAACTCCCCTTACTCTCTCACTCTCGCTTTCTCTCTCGGCGCGATGGAGAAAGGCGAGAGCTGCCCCGAGCAAGATTCCGACGAGAAACACCATACGAACCACCACCTCAACCCTCCCTCTGGCCTCACCCCCGATGAGTTCTCCACTCTCGTCCCCTCCATCACCGAACACCACACCTACCTCCTCGGCCCCTCCCAATGCTCCTCCCTCCTCGCCCAGCGTATCCACGCCCCTCCCGACGCCGTCTGGTCCGTCGTCCGCCGCTTCGACAAGCCCCAAACCTACAAACACTTCATCAAGAGCTGCGCTGTCAAAGAACCCTTCTACATGGCTGTCGGCTCTACCCGCGACGTCAATGTCATCTCTGGCCTTCCCGCCGCCACCAGCACCGAACGCCTCGACCTCCTCGACGACAACCGCCGCGTCACCGGCTTCAGCATCATCGGCGGCGAACACCGTCTCCGCAATTACCGCTCTGTTACCACGGTCCACGGTTTCGACGACGGCCACGGTAAGATCTGGACCGTCGTCCTTGAATCGTATATCGTCGACGTCCCCGAAGGTAACACCGAAGAGGACACGCGTCTCTTCGCCGACACCGTCGTCAAGCTCAACCTCCAGAAACTCGCCTCCGTCACTGAAGGAACTAACCGTGACAACGGTGACGGTAAGCCACACTCACGGTGAATCACAATCTTATATTCAGTTTCTAATTAATAAGAAATATATTAAAGAAAGAAAAAAGGGATTGAAAATCTTTCAACACAAACAATCGTTGTGAATCATAAAAAGGAGAAAAACGGAAACCATTGGTTTTTCTCTTTTTTTTTTCTTTCTTTCCTCTTTTGGGAAATTCCTTTTATTTTATTTGGGTGGAGAGTCTCTTCTTTTGTTTGTTTTGTATTTTTGCTGATTTTCATTTTTCTTTCCGCGCGATAGCTTCTTCGTCTTCTCTGTCCTCGTTTCCTTTGTTGTCGTGGATGCACCGTTGAATTAGAATGGACGAGGGCATTTCGGTCAATGCACTTGTACAGGAAATGTTGACTTGTGATGTTCATCATGTTCTTTAACCGTTCTGTGAATATCATTTGCTTTTTCCTTTTCCTCCTCTTTCTGGATTTTATTCCATTATTTACATGTCTATTCTTTTCCTTTTTCTTGTTAATTTTCTTATCAAATAAAAATAAGAAGATTCTTCCTTTTAATATATACTTTGCTCTTGTAGGTTAAAATTTGATAGGAATTTCGTAGAAGGGCACATACATGATACTATTTATTCATCAAATTTTTGAAGTGAATATTTTTACCAAATTAACCTTTTAATTTTCATGTCATGTATATACAGCGTGCGTGCTTGGATTTTCATTTACAAAGTCATAAATTATGGTTTCAGGGTGAGAAATGGAAATGCCAATAATAAGGAACGGCGTCGTAACTCGTAACTGTTTTTTCACTCCCACGAACGAGGTGTCATGAATGGTGGAATCAATTCATTTTGTCTTCTCATTGAACATTCGAGCTATTCTGGATTGATGGGAATATGATTAAATTTACATAAGTTGTTATGGATTAAATTGTTCAACACAAAAACAAAATGAAATAATCTCTTTCATTTCTTCTCAATTTGAAAATATATGAGATATATCTAATTTATTGTTAATTAGTTTATATCATATTTTATCTGCTTCATACTAAATAATAGGGATATTCATCTTCTATTTTTATTGTCATATTTATTCCATCTCATTTCAACCTCACCAAATATACAACCATGGAATTGCATTGGATATTTGCGTGATTTATACGAACCTATGCTAGGATCGATACTTATTCATCCAAAAGAGATTTTGTGAACAATGGTAGAACAAAGTTAGGCAGAACTTTTACGCTCAATTCTAATGAACATTATATGCATGGTAATTTAATCTTTAAGAACAATGTACATTACGGTACACTAATCTTACTTGAGAGGAGACAACGAATAATGATATACTTCTCGGTGCTGTTATAAGGAGATTAAATAAATTTTACATACTTAAAAAATTAATTAAAAATTATTACTATTTTGTTAATTATATTAATGGTATTAAATATTTATCGTATTTGTTTAAAGTGTTATTGATCTTATTTAGTTATTTTAAAAATATATTTGAGAAGGACAAGTATTTAATAATACTTTATTCATATTTAACAAAAAAATAATCAGGACCGTAAGGAGTGCACGGTATTGAGATAATAAGTTTTTATTAATATAGGGTGGGTTATAACATAATTGTATTAATTTTGTAGTGTGTCTACTATCAGAAATTATGTCAGAATCCCTAACAATGACTGTCAAAATAAAGCAACTTTGAATTTTTCATTTACATTGAATGGTAAATGGATGGGATTCTAGAACCCATCTGGAAGGAATAATCAGAGGTTGAAGCGGTGAGCAAACTAAAAGCGAGGTTCACTCACAGTCGTTTTGTTACCGAGATATATAAATGGATGGGTAGAGGGAAAATTTGAGAATAATTTGTGTCAGATGTTAGTGTGGAATATCAATAATGGTAGCACCTTAGTCTGAATTGCAGTGCAGAAAGGGAAATTTCCAACGAAGCTAAAATATTGCGATTGATCCCCCATTGCTGCCAACATTTTGTAGTCTGTCCGTCTAGTTAAAAAGTGGCTATCCAATTAAGAGCACATTACCAAAATCCAATTCTTATATCAGTTATAATTTTATGTTGTTGGAAAGGCAAGTTATAAAAATTAAAAAATTAAAAGTTAATATTATCTTTTAACATTATTTAAGATAATTAAAATTTTATTTAATGATAAGATTTAAAAACTACTTTTTTCTAATAAGATCCAAACATGCTGATACATATATCCAACTTAACCGTTCGTTCACAATGCTAGGGCCCCATGGTTTACCTGCAAAGTCTGCCCTCTGTTATGATGATGCTGATGCCTCGTTCACTGTGTTGAAAGGAGGCAGAGCTGACAATATTAATGTGTTGGTGGTCTACATCTGTTACATAAAATATTATCTAATCATATCATTATATTACAGTTTAATTTAATGACAACATATTATTTGATTTTATCCCATTAAATATAATTTGAATTAGATTGATTTTTTGGTTTTATATTATATTTTTTAAAAAATAAAGTATAAGATACATAATATAACATCCTAAAATTCTTAAATTGGGGAATTGATAATTAAAATTTATAAATCGATTTATAAAGAATATTAGAAAATAATATATAGAATTTTACCAATCGAGTTAATGAATGTACGCTTAGTTAAAATAAATTAAATAACTACTCAAATCCAATTAGATAATCAGTTTTATTAACTCCAAACTCTTAACTTTTTAATTAGCTAATTTCTAGTAATCGGTGGTAGAGTCAATTTTATAATTACAAACTTAATTTAAACTAGACATTAAACTAAATAATTATTACCCAAATTTTAATCCCATTCTAAATCCTATTATACCACTCTAAATAATCCTTACTTTATTCTTCTCTTTCCTACACATACCACTTTTCCCATGACATTTTTTTTCTTTTCCTCCCTCAATCCTCCAAATCCACCGTGCTATTCATTCTCCACCCACCTTCATCAAACCCAAGTTATGCTATAAGATGGGTGCATGTTTAAATTTCAAACTCTTTTTTTTCCTTCTTCCTCTCGGGTTCTTTTTGCATTCATTAATTTTGGTCTCTGTTTCCCCCTCCTAAGCCGAACCATGAAGTTGTAATGGTGGCCATGGGCGGAGTTGGAAATCCTTAAGCCAAATGAAGCACGTTATGAAGTTGTGGGGTAATGAGTTTCTCTTTTCTTAAATTTTAACAAGTTGGGTTATACCCATTTTGTGCGAATACTAAAATTCTATACATTTGTGGAAAGACAGTCCATAGGGAAATCATTTCAGGGATCGTTGCTGGGCATTAAGAGCATCAAAACCAAACTGAAGAGTTGTTGAAAAGGGGAATAATATTTGAGTGAGTCATTTGTTGGAAAATTCTCAATTAATCTTTATGGAATTCCAAATTAAACTTAAGAACCATTACGTTAGATTATCGAATAAGAGGAGTATAATAGGATTACCTGGATCCATTAATCTTGACTAAAGGTAGCAGCGGAATGGTTTGTTGGTTCTATGGTCTTCCTCAGCCAAATCACCGAATTCATTAATAGGACTTGATATTTCTCTTTGATGGGGCAGAGAAAATTAGGTTTTATGATTTGACGTCTTGGGGACCATGACCACTAGTTGATTATATACCTATTAGGGTTCCCATTAAACCCTAACGGACCAAATCCTGGTTTCCACTCATATAAGCCCATATTATTATTATTGATAGTCTAATGAGCTTACCAATATCAGATCACCTTAATTGAGCTCAATTAAATAGTCAATATAAATTCTATAAATAATATATCAGTCTATATTAATTATTAGAAATTAAAATTTCTAACAATCTCCCACTTGGGCTTTATATTCATTTAAGTATTTATATTTATAAAATTCCTTAGGCGCACAACTGTATGCTATTTACTTTTAGACTATCTTTAAACAATCTGGTCCATCTTATAATACAAGAGGGAAATACTGCAGATTTCATCGTAATTTGATTTGATTAAACCACAGTGATCACCACAATTATATATACTCAATGACATAGATCAAATATGGATAAGTGGCATGGAAATTACATGCAATGTGATCTTAGGCATGCCTATTTCCAACTGGTCCAAACTTTATTCTTTATAGAGATCACCACAACATAAGTTTTGTATAAAATAAGCTAAGTCAAAATAATAAACATCAACTAAAACATATAGAATAAATGGGACTCCCACTTAAATTAAGATTCTGTAAGGAATTACACCCATATGAGCAATGTGCTCATGAAAAACTTTAGGCACCAAGCCCTTAGTAAGTGGATCAGCTAGCATAAATTCAGTCCCTATGTGTTCTATAGAAATTTGTTTATTCTGAACTCTTTCCTTTACAACCAAAGACTTAATATCAATGAATTTTGACTTAGTTGTACTGTTGTTATTGTTGGAATAAATAGCTGCTGAGTTATTATCACAATAGATCTTCAATGGTCTTTCAATGCCATCAACCACACGCAAATTAGTGATAAAATTTCGCAGCCATATACCATGGTTGGATGCCTCAAAACAAGCAATAAATTCTGCAGCCATGGTTGAAGAAGCTATAATAGTCTGTTTAACAGACTTCCAAGAGATAGCTCCTCCAGCCAACATGAAAATATATCCTGATGTGGAACATTTGCTGTCTTGACATCCAGCGAAATCAGAGTCAGAGTACCCAATGATCTCCAAATTATCTGACTTCTGAAAAGTGAGCATATTTCTTTTTGTTCTCTTCAAGTAGTGAATTACACGCTTTACTGCCTTCCAATGCTGCATCCCAGGATTACTTAAGTGTCTGCCCAAAACTCCCACTACAAATGCAATATCGGGACGAGTACAAACTTGAGCGTACATAAGACTTCCCACAGCTGAAGCATAGGGAATCTTTTGCATCTCATTCATTTCAAGATCATTATTAGGACACTGTTTGAGGCTAAATTTGTCTCCCTTCGCTATCGGGGTATCTCCTGGTTTACAATCTTTCATGCCGAATCTATCTAAAACTTTATCGATATAGATCTCTTGTGATAACCTTAAGATACCAAGAGAACGATCTCTTAGTATTTCAATACCTAATACAAAAGAGGCTTCACCAAGATCTTTCATTTCAAAATTCTTTGTTAGAAATTTCTTGGTTTCGTGCAATAAGCCTATATCGCTGCTAGCAATCAGTATATCATCGACATATAACACCAAGAATATATATTTACTCCCACTAAATTTATGATAAACACAATCATAAACTACATTCACCTCAAAACCATATAAGGTAATAGTTTGATGAAATTTGTGATACCATTGACGGGAAGCTTGTTTGAAACCATAGATGGATTTCTTTAATTTGCATACCATAGCCTTTGAGTCACCAATTACAAAATTTTCTGGTTGCAACATGTAAATTGTTTCTTCTACGTCACCATTTAGGAACGCGGTTTTAACATCCATCTGATGGAGCTCTAGGTCATAATGGGCTACAAGTGCCATGATTGTCCTAAAAGAATCCTTCGAAGACACTGGAGAGAAGGTTTCTTTGTAGTCGATGCCTTCTTTTTGAGTGAAGCCTTTAGCAACTAAACGAGCCTTATATCTCTCAACATTACCCTTTGAATCCCTCTTGGTTTTAAATATCCATTTGCAACCAATGGGTTTCACACCTTTAGGTAATTCAATAAGATCCCAAACATTATTATCTTGCATAGACTTCATCTCATCCTTCATAGCATCAATCCACTTTTGAGAGTTAGAACTTTACATAGCTTGACAGAAATTGAGTGGATCATTTTCTGTTAAGCCAATCTCATCCTTATGTTCTTGAAGAAACACAACATAATCATCTGGAATTGCACTTCTTCTTTCTCTAGTAGATCTTCTCAATGGCACTTCTTGAGGTTATTGAGCTTGTTCTATAGGTTCTTGAGGGAGAACCTCATTGTTCTCTTGTGCTGGGACAATGTTAGGAATAACTTTATTATTGTCCTCTATTACAGGAGTAGATACTGGAATAGTAATAGGAACGAGAACTTGGTCTTGGTTAAAAGTCAGTTCTTCCTCAAAGACAACATTCCTTATGTTCTCTTCCTTCCCAAACTCAACATCCTCAAGGAATCTCGCATTCCCTGTCTCAAAAATTGATTTAGTAGTAGGATTGTAAAATTTATAGCCCCGAGAACGTTCAGGATAACCAACAAAATAACAGCTAACAGTCCTTGATTCCAGCTTGCTTTCATGCAGTCTATAAGGACGTGCCTCAGCTGGACAACTCCAAATGTGTAAATGTTTTAAACTTGGCTTTTTACCAGTCCATAGATCATAAGGAGTTTTGTTAACTACTTTACTTGGAACCCTGTTTAAGATGTACACTACAGTCTTAAGCGCTTCTCCCCATAATGACTCTGGCAAAGAAGAATGACTAATCATACTTCTTACCATATCCTTAAGAGTCCTATTTCTACGTTCTACAACACCATTCATGCTTGGTTTCCCAGGCATAGTATACTGAGGAACGATGCCACATTCCTGTAGGAAAAGTGCAAAAGGCCCTGGACGTTGTTCACCTGATCCATCATATCTACCGTAATATTCACCTCCATGATCAGATTTGATAGCCTTAATTTTCTTTCCAAGTTGAAGTTCAACCTCAGCTTTGAAAGTTTTGAAAACGTCTAGGGATTGAGACTTCTCATGAATTAAAAATAGGTAGCTGTGCCTTGAATAGTCATCTATGAACATAATAAAATATTGTTGTCCATTCCATGATGCCGTAGGGAATGGTCCATAAATATCTGTGTGAATTAATTCTAAAATGTCCTTAGCCCTTTCAGCACCTAATTTTTTAGAGTTTGTTTGTTTGCCTTTAATGCATTCAATGCATACCTCAAACTTTGATAAGTCTAAGGGTCCAAGAATTTCATTCGACACAAGCCTCTGAATTCTCTGTTTAGAGATACGGCCTAAACGCTTATGCCATAAAGTGGCTGAGTTCTTATTTAATTTACGTTTTGTTCCTCGTGAACTAATTTGCAGTATTTCATTATGAGAGGCAATAACATCAAGCATATATAGATTATCAATCAAACAACCAGAACCAACAATATTTGAATTTTGATAGAGACTAAATTTATTATTTCCAAATGAACATGAAAAACCAAATCTGTCCAAATTAGAAATAGTAATTAAATTCCGCCTAAAAGACGGTACGACAAAAGTCTCAAATAAATCCAAATAAAATCTAGTTTTTAAATGTAATCTAAAAGTTCCAATAGCCCCCACCGTAACTTTGTTGCCATCCCCCACATAGATAAATCTTTCATTATCACTTGGCGGTCCACTCCAAAGGCAACCCTACATGGATACGCTAATGTGAGTAGTAGCACCAGAATCTACCCACCAAGTATCATGAGGTACAAAAGCTAAATTAACTTCAGAACAAACAAAAGAGATAAAATTACCTTTCTTTACATGCCAGGAGGCGTACTTGGAACACTCTTTCTTCATGTGTCCAGTCTTCTTACAAAAGAAGCAATTAGGTGTTTTCTCATTCTTTTTAACTTTCTTTTGTTGAGAAGTACCTCCTACAACATCCTTATTGTTCTTTCTCTTTCTATTTTGAGAATTTGAGGCCAAATGAGCACTTTCAATTTTATCCCTTTGTTGCCTTTCCTCTTCTTGCACACAGTGAGAAATGAGCTCATTCAAGGTCCATTTATCCTTTTGAGTATTATAACTCACCTTGAACTGTCCAAAGTGTGCAGGAAGAGAAATCAAAACTAAGTGCACGAGCAAGTCATCAGACAGCTCTAACTTTAGTGCTTTCAGTTTTGATGCAAGATTAGACATTTCCATAATGTACTCCCTTATGTTTCCTGTTCCTTTGTATCTCATAGAGATCAGCTTGGCAAGCAAACTGCTTGCATCAGCCTTCTCATTACAGGTGAAATATTTTTCAACAGCATCAAGGAAACCTTTAGCACTCTCGGTCTCAGAAATAGAACCTCGAAAAACTTCTGGAATGGATCGCTTCATGATCATTAGACACATTCGGTTTGAGCGTTCCCACTTTTCAACCTTATCCTCTTCCGGATTTTCCAAAGTCGGAGTGGGTTTCGTAACCTGAAGTGCCAGATCAAGATCCATGCAGCCAAGAATTATCTCAACTGCTTCCTTCCAGACCTTGAAGTTTGTCCCATTAAGTAGAGGGGTACAATTAATTTGAGCAGAAAAGTTAACAGCATTAGCAACAGTAACTGAAAAAAAAATATAAATGTATATATGATTAAAATAAATAATAAATAAAATAAAATATTCAGATAATTCTCATGATAGACCCAATACAAGACACCGAGCACAACATTAATTTTTTTAGTCTTTGGACCAACAAATCAATTTGTAAGTGGTACCTTTAATGCAACGATCAAATATTGATAATTAATTCTGTCAAATAATAGCCTTTCTTTGGACCGACTATTATTCACATGATTTTAACTTTATTATTATCACATATTTATCATCACAGGCACGTTATTATTTGGCCAGATTGTATCTTCCTTTGGGATGAGTACAAAATGCATAAATAATCTCATGCAATCAACTTTTGTAATTTTAATTAAATTAATTTCTATAACAGGGATTGCTTTGGCAATAAATATTATATCAATTAATCTAATTAAAAAAATACTAGTGTTGCCCTTCCTCACATTGGGTGGTTCTTCTAAATTACTAAAAGGCCACTAGAGTTCAGCCTCCACCCATGATGTTGACCACAACGATAGGAAGTCTACCAGGTGTGGGCATCATGAGAAAGTCACACTCTAGCTGAGGCTCTCACGATGTCAGACGGAGACGAATGTCCCAAATGACACCGCTACACAACCTCCCCTAACCTTAAGGTTTATTCAGACCCCTGGGTGTAGGGTCCCACTCGAAGTATGTGAAGGGACACAAATTAGTATTTGATTAGGGTCTTTTATCTGCCTAAATTATTTATTTATTTATTTATTCAAATAAAATAGCAACCAGAATAAAAAATTACCATATATATATATATATATTTCACAATGGCATGTCCAAAAAAAATTGCATCTTTAATTTAAAATTCAAAATCATAACGACATTTATAACAAATTTAATGACGGTGCATTAATCTTTAAATTAATATATTAAATTTAAAAAAATACACCATAACAACCTGATCAAAATTTTAAATGCATGACAACAATATAATATTATTATATTAAAATACATCATAACGGCATAATAAAAAAAATGACACACCCAACCTTTTTTTTAACGCATTTAATATATATTAAATTAAAAAAATGATAACAACCTTGATCCAAAATCATAATATAATAATATTATATTATGACCAGATAAAAAATAGATAAAAGGCACGGTAACTAATAAAATAATGATATGCAACGCGCAAATGAATTTTACTTTTATAATGAAATTAGAGAGTTATGCAATTGAATATATGTCAAAGCAATTACAAGGAATTGAATTCGGCACCTTGGTCAAATCAAAATGGATATTACTTTATGAAAAATTCATCATAACTTTAAGTATGATATTAAATACGAAAGGGAATGCGAATAGCGTGCAAATTCATCATATGATATCACGTCAAATCAAAATGAAAAGTAACTAGTGTGAGTTTCCTGATGACGCAACATATTAATTATATTAAAAGAAAAACCCTTAAATTAATGAAATAAAATCCAAATTGTTCTTTAAAGGATAAATCAATTAACTTTAAAATCCAATAATCTAACAGTAAGGAGGCTCTGATACCACTTGTTGGAAAATTCCCAATTAATCTTTATGGAATTCCAAATTAAACTTAAGAACCATTACGTTAGATTATCGAATAAGAGGAGTATAATAGGATTACCTGGATCCATTAATCTTGACTAAAGGTAGTAGCGGAATGGTTTGTTGGTTCTATGGTCTTCCTCAGCCAAATCACCGAATTCCTTAATAGGACTTGATATTTCTCTTTGATGGGGCAGAGAAAATTAGGTTTTATGATTTAACGTCTTGGGGACCATGACCACTGGTTGATTATATACCTATTAGGGTTCCCATTAAACCCTAACGGGCCAAATCCTGGTTTCCACTCATATAAGCCCATATTATTATTATTGATAGTCTAATGAGCTTACCAATATCAGATCACCTTAATTGAGCTCAATTAAATAGTCAATATAAATTCTATAAATAATATATCAGCCCATATTAATTATTAGAAATTAAAATTTCTAACATCATTATCCTTTGAAACTATGTAGGATTCTTGTATTTGGCCTCGGAACGTGTTAAATATTATTCTAGAATGACTAAAATGATTATTTGGTATTTTAGGAAAATTTTGCTAAGAGTTGTTATTATCGATAGTTGATTGGAGTAAGAATTGGTATGTCATTCGATTCTGGTAGGCTTTGGTAACTCAACCGCATGCCTAAAAATGTTATTAATTACAGTATTTGCGATTAGAAGCTTTGGAGCATATTTAAAGTGTCGAGTATATGATTTTAGGACTTTCATGTTGCTGGATTGTGGATTGGAAGTATAATTAAAAGAGTGAATCGGGTCCAGGTACGTTTAACGTACAAGAGAATTACTAATTGAATAATAAATAGGAATTTAACTTTGAGGTTGTGGTTTTACTAAAAATTTAATTACTTATGTGCATGGACAATGTTTTAAATACTATTTTAGTAATAAAAAAATATGATACAACATTGTTCTTTTTCATCTTCTCTCGCATTAATTTGATTAAGTCTTGTGTTGTGACTAGAATGGTATAAGTACTAATTTGCATTTGATATTGAATTGGGACTAATGTGATATAAATATACATATCTAGGTGATTAAATATGTGGTGGATTCATAGTAGTTATCAAGTAAGTTTTCATGTATGTATTGCTAAATTGAAGGTGTATGATATTTATTGTATGTATGGTTGGGTTTGAATTGTTATGATAGACATGAGTCAAATGATTAATTGATGATAAATGACCCTAGTGGCATGTACATATGAGGTTGAAATGAATTACTATTGTGTTGTAACTTAAATAATGAGATACCGATTTAGGCCTCATGGAAAATTGTGATGGATGATGATTGTTGAATTGCTATTATGGAATGGTTTAACGGAGTAAGCTATGATGTTTGTATAAGTATTACTCATGCGTTGTGATTCGCATCTTATGCATTGATTGCATTCCATGACATCATATGCATTTTCAGCACCGAGATTGGCTGAAGAGACTCTCACGATATAGTGCTAAGATTCACTGTGCAGTCTATAGCTTGTTGCTTTTGAAGCTACCGCTTATAGTGCTGAGATTCACTAGTAGTCCTCAGGTACCACCGCTTATAGTGCTGAAATTCACTAAGTGGGTTGTCTTGGCACTTGCTGTATTTTAAGTCGGATCCGCATACCATTGTTTTTATGCACAAATAAAAGAAAAGATTTCAAAGATCATGACATACATATATTGGATTAGTGAGTATTGATACCTATATATTAGTGAGTATTGATACCTATTCGAGGATGGTTGATTTCGATGCAATGTAGCTATCGTGTTCGTTGTTCCTAGTAAAGTAATAATTTGTTAGTTATTTCATGACGAAGAAGTCAAAGTAGTTACCTTGCTATTAAATCACTATTTATTGCTTGATTAGTACTTACCCCTATAAATTATGGACATTTCAGTAAATGTGCAGAGGGGTCGAGTTCACTTGAAGATCCAGAGGCGAAAATGCATTACTCAGCCATAGGGGATGCAAAATATAAACATATTTTGATGATTTTGGTGTCGATACATGACTTTGATATTTCATGCTATAAATTAGGACTGCTTTTAGTGAATAGTGACTGACTGATATTATAGCTTGTGATTTCAATGAATTAAGTATTGAACCATAGGTATATACATAATTGAGATTTGAGTTTTAGGGACAAATTGACAGGCTTTATTGAAATCATATAGTACGTAATTGACATTATAACACTTGATTTTGATGAAGGGTGTCTGGGATGGAATATGACTTATGTCCATGATAGGATATATACATAAGTACATGTAATTTTGACTTCATGTGTCATGAGATCGTGATATATAATTAGCTTTTGAAATTGGCATGAGTTATGTAGAAAAATGGCCAAATTTGATGTTATGATTTATAAGTTGATTGAATTCCTTTTAAATAGTAATGAACTTGATAATGATATTATGTTATGATGCCTCATGATGAATTCATGAACTGTGTAGTATAGACATTGAGCCATTGAGGCAAATGTATGAATTTTAATTACTTGGACAAGCCTTGTATTGTGATTTGGTTCTTGCGTGTTGATTAGGAACTAGGGGATATGATTGTTACAACAGGTTTGATGGATGAATGATACCATAGTTCATGATTCTGATAAATAAGGCATGGATCCACTCACATTACTGCATTATACATGCTACAGACAGGACTGTTGCATGATGATTCGGTTTTTATGGATTGAAGTATGTTCTGTGTTAGATGAATTGTGACAGGGTAGTGTTTGTGTGCCAAATTATTCGTAGTTGAGCAACTTGATAGGTCAAAAAGAGCATATAAGGGAATTGGACTCCTAAAACTGCCTTTACTCATTAGACCCTTTATAATAAGTTTATGTATGGGTCCATATACTGAGTTGCATTGTAGTTAATCTAGTTGTACCGTGACTTAAATGTATTTTATTGCATATCTTACCTAGACGATTGAATTTTGGCGAACGGGCTTTGCCAATAGATCCAAAATGTCAAAAATATATTGTCTACAGAATTTGGTGTTAATCAAATATAAAAATAAGTTATTTAAGATCCCTAGAAGATGGTCGCTTTAGTGTAGGGACCAAATTACAAATTTCAAAAGTTTGGGTACTAATGCGGGCATTCCAACACCCAAAGATGGCGTTTCCATGCTGGTGGTTTAGACTTGGCCTCCTCCCTGTTTTCTCTTGCATGTGTGTACACGCCAAGATGGGCGTTTATACGCCCATGTTATGGCCTCATCCTTCTCCCTTGACAAGCTAGTTTGGTCTGATCCCTTATGCAAATTTCTTAGCTTTGAAAGTAGCCACGCCCACACACACCCCTCACACACTCAAATTGTCCTTATGCTAATGCAGCATGCTGTGCCTTGGCCCCTATTTCCCCATATGCGCATGTCTCCATGCCAGCATGGGCGTGTAAACATTAACATCTTCCTTGGCTTCCATGTACCTTGATCCTTGCTCCAGTAGACGAGTATGTAAACACTGAGCACAAGCGTTCATATGTTAGGTTAGTGTTGTTCCCTTGGTTCCTTACACGTCCTTACACCGAATGGGTCTCTACATGCCCAAGTCTAAACCCCAATTTTTGGTGTTGTGTTTCAGGAGCGCGTTTATACGCTTGTTGGGCATCTATACACCTATGTGCCCCTCCAAACTTGTTGTGTCATGGCCCCTTGCGAGCGTCCATACGCCCAAGCTAGCGCTTCTATAGTTCTATTTCATGACAATGTCTTGCACAATCAATTGAAACAATAGGGTTACTTATATTATGGGTTATACAATTACCTTATACTTGGAGATCTAAATAGTATAGATATGATGATTAGAACAAATGTGTTAAAAGCGTGAAAAAACTTACCTGCAAAATTACAAAATAAGTAAACAATGAATGAAATTTTATTCTGTTAAGAAAAATTAATAGCAAAATCAGGTCGGAGCTTAACACAGTGGTATCAAAGCATCCTTCTTCTAATAGGTCCAAAAATTTATTACAATTAGAATAATTACAAAACCCATTTAAAAAAGTTGGTGATATTTTGTTATGTTTGCCATAATGTATGAATTATTTAATTAAATACTAGATTAAATCATTTAAATTGTATGCTGTAATGTGAAATATGTTAAGGAATATTGAGCATTATTTTACCCTAATTGCTAGAGTCTAAAAATTATTGGATTGATATTAGATTAAATTGCTCAAATGTATGAATTTTTGAGTAAGCACCCGATTGAATTTCCTAAATAGTGTATTTTGATATAAAGTATGTTGGTAAATGTTTGATTTGAAAAACTGACAGCTTTTAACTCCCTATGGCTATGCATTCCATTCCATGATCGATCCCTTTGAATTATTATTAAATGTTGGTTGATAAATGTTGTGGGTTTCCAAATCTATTGTGCTTGTTTAATTGCGTACGTATATCTTATGGTTGATCGTAGGCAACAAAATTTCACTATGGCTATAAAACACTAAGGGAATTGTGATTGAGAATATATATAACAAGTTGATTAATATCTTGAAAGTGTGATAGGCGAGAAAATATCGCTCGATGTTGTGGTTAATGATGAAGATTGTAATTATTCTGGTGTCAATTCATACCTACTTAATAGAGAGACATAATAAAAGTCATTAGCATTTTGAATGAGCCGTAACCACGGGTCTGAGAAGTTTTCGACGAGAAGAATATTAAGTATGGGTGATTCTCCCATATCCTTACTGTATACAAATTTGTAGATAAGTAAAGGTTGTTTAGTGTTTACAGGATCTATGATAAATGGGTAATTAGAAAGTGATATCATGAGCACCTGATGAGTGAATGAGTGGTTGTTTCTGAACCTTACCCGAAATAGGCATTATAATAGGATATATCAGTGGCTGGCCACCCTGGATTCTTTCTAATACCATTTTGGTGTAGAGTTTGCATATGAACTGATGCAAATGAATTATGTTATGATTAATCGAGTACATGAGAATATAAGACTTGGTTAGAGAAACCTTAAGTGTGTAATGAGGTTGTACACTTGACTCTCGTTTAGCCTTAGCTACAGTGTGGTGAACTATGAGACTGATCACCTCAGGTGGTTACGCTGGTAGTTGAGGTCGTGTGAGATTAGGGGTATGAATATTCCTTGCGGTATCACTGATATTTACCTAGGAGAGTCGTAAGACACTCCTACCGATATTCGGTTATACACAAAAACAGTATGATTGATATTGACATTGTGTGGTCCCAAAACCCTACTTTGAAGTTAGATTGAATCACAAAAAATTTTCTCTGAGTTTTCGGGCTTATTATTAAGTTAGGATGTTTTAATGGATTTGTTAGGCAACATATACCCTGATAGATACAATCAAATGGATGGGATTGTGCCTATAGCCACTTACATTGCTTACTTGGGTTACTCGTAATCTTTCCCATATTTAAAAAATATAATTAAGATTTTCTTCAACCAGATTAAGTTCATAGATGATGTATATTTTTCCAAAATAATATCGTGACATGATTTTATTGAATGGAAGAAAAAAAGAGCGGAAACTGGTAATATTGTGACAATATTTTTGGTAAAGATGATATACATTGAACGTGTGTGTAAAAATTTGTGAAAAGGATGTATAATGACTAATACACATACTGATCCTAATCAATTTTTAACATCAAAGGCGAGAAAATTTGGATTACTGGTCGTAATCAATATCTAAATAATGTCTGATTAAATTTATAAGGCAGGGAATATGTGGCTGCATTAAGATTTATTTAGAGAACCCTATTATATCTTATTTAAATTTGAATAGAGTAGGTTTTTAAAAAAATACATATTTGTTGAATTCGTAAAAGTTACTACATAGTATTTTTTATGGTAGTTTTGTAATTGGGTATATATATAGATAGATTTCTTTATAAAATCTTATAAAATTAATATTTTTTTCATAAAATTTTTTTAATAGAATGAGTTTTAAAAGATAAAAATTAAGAGGCTATATAAAATTTTATAAATGCTTTATCAATATAAACAAAGAAAAAATAATATCCTAAAAGATATCTTAACAAGTTTAAAATGTTTATAAACTTAGTTAAAATTGGGCTATAAACTCGGTTGGCAAAACAAGTTTTTTGCCGCTGCGTTTGTAAGTCTGGATGTATGAACTCGGTCCTGAACCGAGTCGATAGGAAATATATAAACTCGGTTTTATAAAGAACTGTATTAACTACCTTATAAACACAGTTTTGTAAAGAACCGTATTTATAGATACACCCTACGAACTCAGTTTTGGACAGAACCGAGTTCGTAGGGTTTTTATATGAACAATGTAGTAAGAGGAAACGAGTTCAAAGCTTTCCTATAAACTCAGTTATTTATATGAACACGGTTATAAGAGGAACCGAGTTCAACGCTTTCCTATGAACTCTATTAAAGCTTGAACCGAGTTTATAGAGTTGCCTTTTTTTAAATATACGCTTCATTTTTGTATTTACCCCAAACCTACATCACACAGCAGATAGTCCCAGGCAGTATATATTTTCAGTAACAATATATATTTATAGTATACAATTAAATAATTTGAAAGACTTTTAAATTTATTGGAATATATCAATGTTAAAACTTCTAATATATCAATATATGCAAGTTATATAGTTACTTCTAATTTATATCCAACAAAATGAACTATACATCTAATTACTATTTGAACTGGTCTAAATCGGGGTCAAGGATTTGGTGTGGGACCAGCCACAAATGTTCTAAGATTCTAGTATTTTGTACACCGGTCCAGTGAAGATCCAGTATTATGTCCCCTATTCCAGTAGGAAATAAGGGTCTTGAACTCCTCGAGATCCTTTACACCAAGCTTTCGTATTGACAGGGGGCGCAAGGTGGCGTCACCGACGAAGATTCTTCGACGCTCAAGTCATTAACCAGAAAAGGAATTCAAGGTTATCGAGCGTAAGTTTGAGAATAAGTCTAACGTACCAGAGTTATGAAAATGTTAGTATTTATATGAGTGCATGTGGAGAATGAAGGGTCTCCTAGGGTTAGGGGACCATTCATATAATATGTGAGTATGATTCTTACACACAACGCAGGTGCCTCTGCGTCGCCTGCGAACGTTCCCCTGTGACTGTACCTTATACTGTTTGTCGGGTGACACAAATGCTTTCCGGTGTGCATGGTGCTAACCTGGACTTCTGGTATAGAAAAATATTTGATACAGGTTTACAGTCTGGAGGTTTACTTGCGACACCGGTAAATAAGTGAGATCAGGTAGAGTTACCCTCTTGCCCATGTGCCAGTATCTAGACCGGATCACCATTGTCTCAAAACTTGAAAATATTTAACCCATTCCTGCTGAATTTGATTGATGTCTTTGTCACTGTATGGTGACCGGTCCTAAAAAATTTATGGGTAAAATATACACATGGTCCCCTATGTTTATCTAAAGTCTCAGTTTGGTCCTATACGTTTATAAAACGCATCAAACTTTTCCCCTCTGTTAACACCGTTAGAAATTTAGACGAAAATATGACGTGACACTATTGAGTGACACGTGTCACAAAAATCTGATGGGCTGAGTGATTTAGGTTGAAAATAAAAAACATTTTGCCTTCCATGGGACTTGAACTTGGCACCTGTAAGTGACAAAAGGGGTTGCTTTACCACTAGGCCAAGGTGTACCTTTGTAATAAGATGATGGTTTTTTATTTATAAAACATACACTTAAGTTAATTATATGTATAATATTATTAGTTATAATAAATAAATTTATTAAATATATTATTAATAAAATCCTTCTCAAAAAATTATTAAATATTAATCTAACATTTTAAAAATAAATTTTTAAATATTTAATAATATTTATTATTAAAAATGTATTATTAAATAAATTATACTATATATAGTATTAATATAAATTATTATTAACAGAATATTTAATAATATTTCAATATATTATTTTATAATACATTTTAAAATTATTTAATAATAATAAGTATTATTTAAAATATATATTTTAATATATCATTAAAAATTATATTTACAATCATTTATATTAATAATAAATAATATTAATATATTATATCATTTATTTAAAAATATATTAGTAATACGTTAATAGTTATTGATAAATATTTTAAATATATTTTTTAAAAATATATTTTAAAAAATTAAATTAAATTAAATTAGAATTTTATAATTTCATAAGTATATTATCAATAATATATTTAATAATACATTTTTAACATATAATTAACTTAAGTGTATGTTTTAAAATAAAAAACCATCATCTTATTACAAATGTATACCTTGGCCTAGTGGTAAAGCAACCTCTTTTGTGACTTAAAGGTGCCAAGTTCAAGTCCCACGGAAGGCAAAATATTTTTAATTTTTAACCTAAATCACTTAGCCTATCAGATTGTGACACGTGTCACTAACCAAGTTGTGACACGTGTCACTCAACAGTGCCACGCCATATTTCCGTCCAAATTTTTAACGGTGTTAACAGAGGGGAAACGTTTGATGCGTTTTATAAACGTATAGGACGAAACTGAGACTTTGGATAAACGTAGGGGACCATGTGTATATTTTACCCAAAATTTGTAAATTATATATAAGTTAGTTATTATACAAATATACAAATGTCACTCATGACCCAAATTAGTTTAAAATTAAGGAATTATGAAACTTACAATTGTCCAATCTTTTACAATGTTTGCTTCTACAATAGTCTTCATGGCCTTCATCACAATACCCATACTAATAGCTACCTTGCAGTCTACGATACTACACAATATATATAAAATAACAAATTTGTTAATATTTGCTTCAAAATATAAAAATATAATCTATAAGTATACTTTATATAGAAGTGTACTTGCTTTAGGCGGAGCCATAATAATTTTTTCTTTGTGTTGACACCCCTAAATCGATTATATCCATTTACAGCTTTATTAAAAAAACCATAGTACCAATTAGATTATATCTTTAATAACAAATCTGTTTGTTATTCATAATAATATTAAGTGAAGTTTTGATGTCAACTTATGCTTCAACATAAGTTTTAAATTATACTGGGAACAATGCCATCAACAAAACAAATACATGCAACAATGTTATTTGTTGGGCAGATAATCATAAGTTGCCAACGGGCACTAAAATGAAAGGGAATGAGTAAGTACTCAAGATAAATAGATACACACACACACAATACATATAGAGTGTCAACTTGGCATGATATAGGGCCAAATAAACCCTCCCATTTGACTCAGACATCCAATTTTTGATGTAAGCTTGAGTTTACATGGGCTTGTTACCACTCGTCTGATGGATTGAGTGTCCAAAAATCCATACGTGGCATGCTTCCCCTCAACCACGCATAATTCATACAGATACCTACAACATATATATGTTGAAATAAATTAGTAAACATGCATGAAACAAGTAAATATATATTTATATGTACAAGTACTCACATCTCCCAAAGTTGTAGAATAGAGATGTTGAGCATGATCTTCCCATTCCTTCCGCAACTCATCCACCATACACTGAAGCATTTTGACGAGATTTAGAACCTCCCTCATTGGATCTTCGTGGCCTTGATGTCCTTCTTGGTGCTCCTGGTGGTTTTCTTCGTCCCTGCAGTTGGGGTTGTTACGTGTGGTTACCATCTTCGTCTTCCTTGACGCCAGTCTTTCTCTCTATGATGAGGGAACCGTTTTATCAAGCCCATAGTGGGCGCCAAAATGTTCACTTTAAGTACGTAAGACACAAAGCTTAGAGAATTACTTTAGGAGAATTAAGGTTCTATTACTTAAAATGTCACTTGAATTACAGAGTGGTCCTGAGATTATATTTATACAACAGTAAAGTTAAAAAGGGCTTGACTTACGTCCATTTACAAAGAAGTAACAATTATTATTTGCTAAAATCATGGAGAAACATAATACTTGAGAGACGTCTTCCAAAAATAGTGGAAGATGGGGTCTCGTGGGGATCCAAGGGAAACATTACCCTTATTAATTATAAAAAGCAATGAATTATTTGAAGGGATAATCACATAAACTAACCAATCAAAATAGAAGAGATGTTAATATCCTTATTTTCAAATGCATTAATTAAGTTCATAAAGGTAAACTTGGAATGTTATATTATTGTTTAGGAAATCAATAAATTTAACTACCAACTAACTACTTTTATCGGTCTTGATGGTTTAATTAGTTTTTCCTTATAAAAAAGATAGGAAAGAGTATAAAATATTATATTTTTTCTTAGATCCTTGACATTACCATTATATATCAGGTAGGAATTTGATATGAATCAAAAAAGGCAATGGAGTTACTACAAAAGTTATTTTTTATAATATTCATTTTTAATTTTAAATATATTTTTTAGTTTTCTTTTATTTTTTGGTGAGTTTTTAATGTTTTTATGAGTTTTTTGGTAATATAATAGTTAATGAGAGTTTATTTCAAGTTTTTATGCTAGAAAATTTAAATAGTTAAAAGAATATAATGTGAGCATTAGTGGGAGTTTATTTCTTTTATGTTAGCTAGAGTTTAAGTATCTATTCTCTTCATTGTGTAAGGTTTCTTAGGTTCTTAAATGAACCGGTCTTCTATCTTATCAAGTTTACTTATAGCGATCAACTTATGATTTTTCACTAACATTCTCATCTATTTATTGATTGTGGCGTTAATATCTCCAACCCCTTGCCTAAGAAAATATCCTCCTCTCAAACTGAAATTAAAGGAGATCCTCTTCGCTCAATCATTTGGTATCAAAGCTCCAACTTCTTATTTTCAACATTGAAAAAGATTGTGGTACCACCTTTCTATGAAATGAGTGATGCTAAAGCTTACATAGAATGGAGGATGAAGGAAAAGTGAAAAAGAGAAAGTGAAAAAAAGTGGAAAAAATATTTCAAGGGTATAGATAAAAAGTTAGTTAAAGGAAATTTTCAAGGAGGTGTTAAAAAATGGTAGGAAAGAAGATAAAAAGTTTGAGAAATTGAAAAAAGTTAAGAGAAGATAGAGTTTAAGAAAAGTAAAAAATGAAGAAGAAAAATAAGAGAGAAGAAAAGAAAGATAAGAAAATTGAATAATTATCACCTTTGAGTATTGTTATTAGAGAATATGAAGAGAAAATTTAAGAAAAAGATAATGAGAGAAATGAAAAAGTGAATAAAAATCAAATGAGAGGCAATTGAAAATTTTAAGTGAAAAAGTAAGAAAAGATGAGATTAAAAATGATTTCTTTTTCCTAGATTTAAAGGTTATACATCCTAACAATTTTTGTTATAGTATAGAAATATCTTTTAAGCAGGAATTTTACCAAAACTCTCAAAAGTTTTCAAGAAAATCATCTCTTGCTAATTTTGAGATTGAAGTTTCGAATGGAGTTTAACAACGATTACAATCTTTTCTCTAGATATAGAGTATTTCATAATTTGGTTGACCGTACCAGAAAAATTCAAGTGAAGAATGGTTTTAAGAGGTAGACTTTTGACTTGAAAGGATATATGTTGCAACCAAAAAAGAATGATGATTCAACAACAAATCATCCTAAAGGGGAGACAATGATATCGAATAATGAAACTTAGTTATTAAAAAAATAAATTTACACTTTTTTATGATTTTCATATTTAACTTTAAATATATTTTTTTTGTTTTTTTAGTTTTAATGTTTTTATAAGCTTTTAGGTCATTATAATAGTTAATAGAACTTTATTTCAAATTTTAATACTAAAAAAGTTAAATAGTTTAAAAAATATAATATGAGTATTAGTATGAATTTAATTTCTTTAAAATTTTAAAAGTTTACTCCCATAAATAAGACTCAATATAACATAAAGAAATTAACTTGAGTTCAAGTGTATATTTTCTCATAAGGTTTATTAAGTTATTGAATATATTCAATCTTATTAAATTTACTGATACGAATTAACCTGCAACTTATTAACTAGCTTATCAGTTTTTTCTTATAGTTTCAATATTCTTCTCTAATTCCATTACCAAAGGAAATAACTGAAATTCGAATTCCCTGTCATTCCCACTAGAATTAGTTAGGACTATAGAATGATGCAGTGATATCGACGGCCTAATTAATATTCTTTCAATGGGAATATACAAAGAAGTTTGAAAAATACATTATAAACGGATAAAATTATTTGGTTTACCGCCTAAAAGCAAAACTAACTACTAACAATTCTACTAATCCACCAAATATTGTCCCTAATAAAAATGAGGATAAAAGGCAAAAACATTAAAAACAAAACCTTATTGATTTAATAGATCTAAGTTTTGTTATATGATCAACACATCTATATTATTTTTTTAATGTATGATCAATAGTAGTGTAACGGACCATAAAACTTTAAATCATCAATAGTTCTGATGTAAAAAATAACATTTTTTATACCGATTTTTCTATTATTTACAGATATTTTAGATGAACAACTTGTCAGGAAGTTGTAGCTAAATGTCCCCATAAAAAGGAAGTATTTCATAGTCAATTCCAGGGGTTTATGGGACGGAGGATTACTCTTATGTAATCGACTTTAATCATATCTCGGGAGAACTCCAATAATAAAAAGTTTATTTTAAAAGAAATAAATTTACACTAATACTCATATTATATTTTTTTAAATATTTAACTTTCTTAATAAAGTCCTATTAACTATTATAATAATCTAAAAACTCAGTGTGAACAAATTTCAACATGACCTAATCCCATGAAAATCAAGGTGGGTTTGAGGTGAGTTTTAAATAGATGAGTTTAAAATTATACTACTCAATCCTATTTTCAAAGGTCCCCATCAAGCTCAAGAAACCCGCGAGTTTTACATTTTACTGTATTTTTTTACACTTTACACTTAACTAATTTTCATGGGATATGGTTATATATATATATATATATCCAATACAATTTAATCAAAGTAATATATTTGAGTATAAAACCTTAAAAATCTAAAAAGAATAATAAACATAACTATATCATGTTGCAAGAAAAAATATCAATTTATCATTATTATTTAACTATTATTATAATTAAATTACTAATTTTTATAGTGGAATGGGTTTTGAGACAGATACTTGTATTCTCAAACTCGCCTATTTTCTGTCAAAGTCAAGGCAAGTGGGGTTTTTCTTAAACCAAGTTAAAGCAGGTTTTCCCTGTCAATGTTAGGAGGGTGCAGGTTAGTACATGAGAGTTCAAGTTCAAGTTCAATTGGCATCCCTAGTCTCAACCATTGTATATGTCTATACCACATACCATTAGTAAGGTGACAAAATGAGTCAGACCAATTGGGTTAGTTTGCCAAAAATGGGTTAGAAGGTGGGTCAGGACAAGATTTTTAGCTTGCCAACCTACTCAAGTCCAACGTATTTCGGCTTGCCAAAAAATAAGCTAAAGGGGGCCAAAGCGGGTCTACTAATCAGACAATCATATTTTAAAAAATGATAAAAGTTAATTTAATATTTATTTAATACCATTTTTATATGATTTTTCTTAAAAAATATTATATTAAATGGATTATAAAGAAAAATTCGTCACTAAAAAAAATCACCTATAAAATATTATTCTTCTTTAAAAAAAATAAAAAATTGATCATAAAATATTTTGTTTAAAAAAAAAGGAGGAAGGGTTATGGGCCAGCTGATCGGCCCCGCAACTGACCTCTAAACGAGCCGAAAATTTCTTGGTCGGTTTTCCATTGTTAGTCAGTCTATTTTTAGGCGGGTCTTGTTTTGCGACTCTTAGCTGCAGGTACGCGAGCAAAGAAGTTGTAGGCTTGTAACTAAAAAGAAAGAGCAAAGCATTATAAACACAAGAGTTTTATTAATCAATGTCTTAAGTGTATTGTTTAAGTAATTTAAGTGTATCGTTTAAGTAATTAAAAGTGAAATAACTTTTAAAAAGTTATACAAAAATGGCTTAAAAATCAAAGTGTGTGATCATTAACTTTTTTTTTTGTTTTTTTATACTTTTCAAATCACTACAGTAAATTAATGATAAGGTCTGCTAGGGTTTCGGTTGATGGAGGTACCAAGACAACAAAACCCCCTGATAAGAGGGGACGAAGTCACAAGGAAAACTATCCTTTCAAGATGTGATGATGGGTGGTATCCAACCACCGCCGGTAATGGAATGTGTGAATTTGGTGGATGCAAAGAGGGCAAGGTTGGAGCTTGTGGGCAAAAGTAGGTTATCTCCGATGATCTACTTAGCGAAAGAGTACATAAAGGAGTTGTGCGTCCTTGGAAAGACACGCTAACCATTAAGCTATTAGGAAAAACAATGGGATACAATGTTTTGAAGGAGGGATTGGAGAGACTATGGAAGTTAACACAAGGTTTTGATTTAATAGATGTGGGAAAGGGTTTAACTTTGCTAATGAGGATAAGAGGCAGTTTATGGAAGGAGGCCCTTGGTTGGTCTTTGACCATTACTTTGCTATCCGAACGTGGTCCCCAAAGTGTATGTCAAACAAGGCTAAGATTGAACGAATATTAGTCTGGATTCGGTTTTGAGGGCTTAACTCGGTACTCTTTAATGCTAGTGTACTTCTTACTGTGGCTATGCAAGTGGGGGTTCCGATGAAGATTGGCACTAATACCATCAATGTGTCTAGGGGAAATATGCTCGGGTGTACGTGGAGATTCATTTTACTGAGCTTGTAGTTGGCGAGTTGAACGGTTCTTGGTATCCTATTGAGTATGAAGGTCTACACATCTGTTGCACCAATTGTGGCCTTTATGGCCACCTCATGAGGAAAAGAAGGAGGTAGCGGGCTGTGCTCTAATAATGGCAAGCAGTGGAGATGGTAATAATTCAAATTCTAAATCAAGCCCTAATCTTAATGGAGAAATTAGTGAAATAGGGTTTGTAATGTGTTCCACAGATATTGAGTCGGCTTATCATGGGGATTGGATTTTTGTCCAACAAAATCTCGTAAGAATTTAATGGACGTTAAGAAACAGCAAAGAGGTAATAAAAGTGCAATTAATATGGGTGGCAAAAATGGCATAATATTAGCACCTGATTTAAGTAGTACGGGCCCTAATAGCAATCATGGAGATCACGTGAGAGTTAGGCAAGGGCCTATCAAGAAATGAGTTAGTGCGAGCCAACTCTGACCCCTATTTTGAAACTCGTTGAGAATGCGAATAAGCTTTTTCCCGAAAGCAAGAAGGTCCAAGATGTGTGGCCTATAGACGCGAGTGCTCCTTTGCATGGGGACAGTAATTTCATGTAGGGATCGACGTCAAGAACGATTGTTGAGTTCACAGCAGCAGGCAACACGGGTCATCAAACCAAAGTGTTGATCCTAAACTCTTGGAACCAGACCTAGAAGGAGGGATTCTACATGATGTTTAGATTTGTAAGTCCTGAACATCACCCCCTTTCTCTTTTTTGTTGTAATGATGATGGACAAAAATCTTCTTTCTTAGAATGTGAGGGGTGCGAGAAATAAGAAGGGACTTAATTACCTTCGTGATTTGTTGAGGATTTTTACTTTGGAGATTGTTGTTTTAGTTGAGGACCATGTGAGGTTAGGCACACGTGTGGTTTCTAAAGGAGTCATGGTGTTAAGTCAGTTTTAGTTGATCACTCAACACTTGGTTATTTATGTAGAAAACTTCTTTTCCATTGTACCCTATACAACTTTTGGACATTGGGTAACCATTACCAATCATTTATCTTATGAATGTTTAGCCCAATATATATGCCTCTAAGTTTATTGAATCCAATTGAAAACTTAGTTAAGTTAAATCTCAATAAAATATTTTGGATATTATAATTATCCAATTGCGTCTTACTAATATAAATGATAGTATCCTACTTTGGCAGACCCACTATTTATTAATATTAGTATCGACGAGCATACTTATTAGAAGACATGTAAAACTTAATATTATTTCAAGAGATTTTGGTTTATTTTAAACTACCATATTTGTTAACGCAAATAATAATCCCTAAAACATGCAAACAAAAACGTGAGATGGTTATGGTCTTCCTAAAAAGAAAAAATAAACCTAAAGGAATGCATCATAACAATGTATCATTATGTCCTAATATTATTTATCATAAACATAACCTATAAGTGATAATTATTTTATACATATTTATTTCTTTTGTCACGATATTTGATTGAACTCAAAGCATGGTCGTTGTCATCTTTGTATGACCCAATTCATCTTACTTGATACCAGAGTAGACTCTACTGAATAAATATCAAATTATTTATTCTTCCTAGCATGGTCATGTATTTCTTTAGTCTCACTCAATCAAATGACACATAGATATCACTCCTGTTACATAGGAGAGATAAAGCCCAACTACATTACTTACATTCCTCTGCATAATTTGTTTATTGTCTAATAATAACCTTTATGGCCATCTTATTACAGATGACGTTTGATTGTATTAAAACAACAATCTCATTATGCAGGAATTGTAATGATTTTAGGTCGAAGGACTATATATACCATTATCATATTGAGAACCGTTTATGACACTAATATAATAATCCATGCAACGTTCTCATGGTGGGTTTGTCTAGTACAACATTACTCTTAATGTGTACCTTTGTGAAGACTTGATATCTTCTATATCCATGATCTCTGAGATGAGGTCATCAATACATTCACACACTAGTCTTAATGTATTTACATGTCCCCGTGTAAATACTTGACTAGGGACATTTTAAGAATACTTCTCATATGACCTACTATTCCAATGATAAACAGATTTAAAACAATTTTAAAACTGAAAAGACTTATTCATTTATAAGTTAAAATGATACATTAATAGCTCATAGTGCATATACCAACATTAAGGACATAGGTATGTAGCCCGTTGATCAGATAAGTTATTACTAAAACTGCTTCTCTCCAATATCATTAAGGAATAGACATTTGGAAAAGGAGATCTTGAGTCATTTCTAAGAGATGACGATTCTTTCTTTCAATAAAACCCTTTTGTTGTGGAGTACAAACACATGCGAGTTCATGAATTATTCCGTTTTTATGAAGGAACTCAGATAGATTTTGATTAACATACTTAGTTCTATTATCAAAATGTAATGTTTTTTTTGGAAAACTAAGTTTGAATCTTATAGTAAAAAATTAAAACAATTATACTACCTCAGTTTTATCCTTCATTAGGAAAATCCATGTTGTTTGTGAACAATTATCAATGAAAGAAATAAACCACTTAGCACAAAAAATATTAGCAATAGAGTTAGGTCCGCTTACATTAGAATGAATACGATCAAATGGCTCATCACTTTTATCATCATGACTAGAAAAAAAGTGCGATGACCTTTGAAAATTAAAAAACATCATAGTGAAAAGACTTGACAGACTCGTTTTATAACAAAACAGGAAACGTAGTCCTAAGAATATTAAAAGAAGGATGACCTAGACGTTTGTGTTGAAGCCAAATTTAAGACTGTGTAGACAAGGAACTTGTTTGGAGACTATGACATCCTCTACTAAGTAGTATGTTGCATTCCCATATTTTGCAAGTAATATAATTTGTCCTGTTCCTTAGCAATTCCAATTGTTTTCCCTGTGGTAAGATCCCAAAAGACGCAATACGAGATGGAAAAAAAGTTACGAAATAATTGAAATCATGAGTGAGTTTATGAATAGATATAAAGTTATTAGAGAGTTGAGGAACATGCAACTTATTTCAACAATTAATGATGGTGTAAAGGAAAGGTTACCATTTCAAGTAATTGGAGAATGAGAACCATTGATGACAATAATGGATTGTTTCTAGAAGAAGAATAGGTAAAAAAAATAAGAGGAATAAAAGGTCATATGACTAGTGGCACCAGAATCAATTATCTAGAGATCCTCAGGCACAGTACCAGAAACATTAAAATAAAAGAACTTAAAGTTTACTAGTCATGGCTATAAATCAAGTGCTAGAGGGCTTACTAAGTGACTTCATGAGGTTCTGCAGGTACTCTATTTCTACCTTGAATATATACATGTCTTCATTTGATTGTGCAGGTTAACCATTTTCTTCCTGAAAATGAGTGTCAACAGATGAGCCTGCTTATGAGCTAGTACTCTAAATCCTTCCGATTGTCAAGGACTTTATCCTTGCCATGCAACTTGAAGCATGTATCTCTGGTGTAACCGACCCTTTTACAGTAAGTTCACCATCGATCATGCTTTTTACAAGAAGGTTTCCAAAATCTTGGAGTATTAGATCCAAGTTTAGAGATCTTTCTAGACGCCAAGGTTGAACCTACACTGTTAGTGGATTTTTCATCCACCATTACCATTTTGTGGATCTCTCCCCCTTAAACAATAAAGAATACCTTAGAAAGTAATGAGAGTTTTTCTTTCCTAAGTATTTGTACTCGTACTGGATCATATTCTAGGGTGAATCCTAAGAGAAACTTACAAAGTTGAGACTGTAACATCCCTAATGTTAAATTTAACTTATTTTGTCACATGAAAATTTATTCAGATTAATAAGAAAATTTCATAAATTATTATAAATTAATTGAGTATTAATAGGGAATTTTAATAAAGCGGCAATTTTGAATAGTAAATTTTAGTGAATTTAATTTGTAAAACTTATAAAGTTATCATATGATAAAAGTAAAAAAGTATTTACTTAAGGCAAATAAAAGAAAATGAAAAAAATAAAAAAGAGACGCCAAAGGATCAATTTTCCCTTGAGATTAAAATATTTTTCCATTCCCTTTCTCCTTCATCATTTTCACACATCACTACTAGAAAAGACTGATTTAGCCACTGAAATTTTCTGTGGTTAAAACATGAAATTATGTAGCTAAACATTTTAGCTACGGAAGTCTGAATGTGACAAAAACCCCATTGGCTAAATTGTTAGCCACATATTTTGAATTTCCGTGTCTAAATAGCCACAGAAAACATTCGTCAGCAAAACTAAGATAATTCGTGGCTAAAATCGGTCAACTTAACTCAAAATACTATTCTTGTGACTAAACAATTCCATAGCTAATTATGTGACAAATAATAAGGAGTAATTTCAGTGGCTAATTCGTGGCTAAAATCGGTCATCTCAACTCAAAATACTATTCTTGTGACCAAACAATTTCATAGCTAATTCTGTGATAAACGATAAGGAGTAATTTTGGTGGCTAATTCAGTGGCTTACAGGAAATTATTAATATAATAATTTTGAACATTTAGTGGCTAATTCCATGGCTAAATTGGTCTAATTATTCTGTGGCTAATTCCATGGCTACTTTATTGCGTTATGCCGTGGCTAAATCTATGGCTAATTATTTTCAAATTCAGTGGCTAATTATTTTCAAATTCAATGGCTAATTAGACTCCTATGTATTTTTTGCTAATTCGGTGGCTAATTTCACCTGATAAATATATACAATATTTCAAATTATAGATTATCTGCAAATAAACCAGTCATATAGCCCAATGTATATGTAGTTGGCAAAACAAAATAACAATAATATTGTATAACATACATAACTAAAAGCATAATCATATTTATATATACAAAACAAAATATCCTTCAAAAGACAACTATGATATATATATATATATATATATATATATATATATATATACATGTCCAAAACACTATACAAAGTATCCAAAATATCAAGTAGATAACAGGGTGAGGGTGATCATTAAACTGCGTCATCTTGGTGCTGTGGTGAGTCATCCTGCTGTTGATGTTGTGCTGATGCATGATGACCTTGATGTTATGCTGATAATTTTAAAATAATAAAATTTTAATGTAATATAAAGTTTTAATAAATAGCTTGTTTGCAACTTTCTGGTTTTTAAAGGATGCTTGAAATATTGAATTGTATATGTATAGTATTAAAGCATGCTTCAAAACATTCAAAATTGATCATAGTAGGTAACTAGAGTGCATTGAATGACAAGCATTACAAAAGTTAGCATCCTGCATTTATAAACTTTCATTAGTCGATGCTTTTTCTAATTCTTTAGAAATTACTTCTTCCATGTATAGAACCAGCTTCAACTTTCAAACCACATATAGGATCAACACAATTCAATAAAAAATTTCTACATGCCAAAAGTTGCACAAGCAGTTACCTTGGTCTTCATCCTTCAAGTATTTCTTAACAGGCTTCACACTCAACAAGCATAGTTCATCAACTTGCTACTAACAATTCTACTATGAATAAACCTTCAAAATATTTATAAAATTACTTCTCATGTATCACTATTTAGTATTTACTTGATAATTTAATATTAAAGAACCATTAGATATATATGATTTCATTTTCTTTTAAAAGTAATCTGAAGGGTTAAAAGAGTTTACTACAACCAAAAAAATCTATAATTTATATTGACAATAACCATAGTAAATTAGTAATAAAATTATTATGACATTAACTCTCATGTTCCTGTATTGAAAAAGAAACTATATAGTTTTGTTAAAGAATTACTGAACATACAGGTTATTCAAAATACAGAAAAAAGATAATGTATTTTAAAACCAATAACCTGTATAGTAAGTTGGAAGTCAACTGCACTTCTTCAAGGTCCATAATACCTTGATGTCTCTTCCGGAATGTCTCAAAAAGTTCATCTCTAAAAAATCTAAAAAATGATTGCATCAGAAGATTTACAAATTACCATGTCAAGCAAAATATAACAAAAGTTTTATGATTTTTTAGTAATTCTTATAGGGAATATTAGGGATCACTTTGAATAATTTTATTTGGTTTCAACTAGTGGATTTAAGCCAATCATAATACAATTGAGTTCTAGAGGGATATTAAATACAATGGAATATGCTAGGGCCATGCTTGCTTAGTTTAAAAAAGGAAATAACATTATCCCTAGTTTTAGATGTTATTTGCTTATTGAAAATAGACTTTTAGGAAGACTAATTTAATTACCAATAAATTGGGACTTAAGAACAAAATGAGGTTAAGAAAAGTAAGGCTGTTTTAATTACCAATAATCTTAACATACAATACCAAATAAAGTTAATATTATGATCATTAATCATAAATGAATATTTATTTCTAGGACAGTGAAGCCACTTTGAGTAAAATAGTTTTATTTGTCAAAACATAATTATAACTATTGAAGTAAAATAGTTTAGTAAAAGGGAACATAAGGTTCGAAGTATACAAAAGATTAAGTGAATATCAGTGAAGAGAAATCAATATATCCGTACAAACTATTGAAGGCTTTGTATCTTATTGAATTCTACGTGGATAAAGGAAAACATTTATCAGTTCTATTCACGCGTTAGCATTTATGAATGACTGAAATTTTGGATCAAGGATTTACCATAAATAAGCTCAAGACAGGTACTATCTTTCGAAAGGCTGGATATGATCTAACAGTAGGGGTGTTCGCGGTCTGGATCGGTTCGGTTTTATGACAAAATATCATCCGATCCGATCACTTTATTAAATTATGGTTAAGTTTGGTTCGGTTGAAATGAATGGCACCATCTGTAATATCCCAAAAACTTCATTCTCATGTATCATTATTTTGATCAAGATCATCAATGATATTATCCATTTTATCTCGACTTTCTACGTAAATTTTGGTTAGAACAACATCTTCAATTTAACCTTTTACCATTGTAAATAATTTTAACTTTATACATTAGGTAAAAGTTAATCAAATAACTTATTACCTATTTCTTTACTTATTAATTTCTTTGCCTTTTCCATTTACTCCCATCAAATTACCACATACTCCACTCAAAATGCATCATCTTGTACACATTTTAATTCCTAGTTAGAGTCCAGATTTGAAAATGTGGTAAACTACAAAGTTGTGCCTCTTCTTCTTAGCTTTCCAAAAAGACCAAATTTATTAAAATCCATTAAGATTTGAGAGAGATATGCCTAAAATACTGAAACTATTTTAGAATTGATATTTTACTTCAATCATATCATCTTGTACATATTTTAATGCCTAGTTAGAGTCCGCATTTGAACATATAGTAAACTAAAAAGTTGTTCCTATTCTTCTCATCTTTCCAACAAGACCAAATTTATTAAAATCCATTAATATTTGAGAGAGATATGCCCAAAATACTTAAACTGTTTCAGAATTGGTATTTTACTTCAATCATATCATCTTGTACATATTTTAATGCCCAGTTAGAATCTGAATTTGAAAAAGTCATCAACTACAAAGTTGTTCCTCATTGTCTTATATTTCCAACAAGACCAAATTAATTAAAATCCATTAAGATATAAGAGATATGCCTAAAATACCGAAATAGTGTCAGAATTGATATTTACTTCAATCACACAAGCTACATTATGTAGGCTGCGGGAATGGTCAACAATCCAGCCCATTTTTTCTCACCTAAAACCTCCATTATCACCATAATTAATGCACCTAACATCCCACTACAATCCCATTATGAAAAGCTTGTTCCCCACTTGTCATTTGCATGATTAAATCAACACTACATCTTGTTCCAAGTCTAAAATCTTATGACAAGCTAAGTTAGTGAAGACATATCTATCATTTTCTTTCATTTTCTCCATCAAAGTCACTCTTGATCTAAAGCTAGGACAATAAGAGAACACTTTCAACCACTCTAGGATCCCCCGTCAAGGTAAGAGGGGATAGGGTTGTGAATAAATGTGGAATGGGTAGAATTGTATGCTGTTCTAAGATTTCCAGATTTATTTTCGTAACTTGTTACTTAATTTCAAAGCTGAAAATATGTGAATTTGACTTTGACTTCTTCATCAAAGTTGTAGATATTTTTGTTATGTAAATTTTGAGACTTGAACCAACTGATTTGAATATGTATAGCATGAGTTATGGTCAACATACTGAAGTATATTTCTTTTGAATGTTTCATGACTTGGTTCTGGATATATATTGATATTGTAAATTTTGTGAGTATGATTAGCCATATTTATCTTTATAAAAGTTGTAGATATAGATGTTATGATTCTGTTAGATTTGGTCTTATGTCAAAATTCTAAGTAATATGGAATTTATGCTTAAATTACTCTCATGTGCTCATGTTGTTTAATTATTTCTGAAAATGAGTGTTTTAATTAAAGTTTGGTAACTCACATATTTTGAAATTGAAAATGATATACTCATAAAAGTTGTAGATATTTGTGTACTCTAAATTTATAGACCAAAATCTTCCAAAAAGGATAAGTAAAACTTGAGTTATGATTTATTTATTAAAGTATGACGTTTCTGAAAGCTATGTATGGGTCAGTGCTTGTCTAGCTATTTGAGAATAATTTATAAGGAATTAATTTTTGAGCCCTTCACAAAAGTTTTAGATATTTGAGTTTTGAACATGTGGGATTTGGTCCCATGCAAAAATAATTTTTTTATTAAGAGATATACAATTTTTACCAAAGGTTGTCAAAGCTGTAACTGAATTTGTAATACTGAAATTAGTGTTTGAAGTCAAGAAGTAATTTTGAAACTGCGTTTTATACTTATAGAATTGAGACATATGGTCTTCATGAAATTTATAGATAATTCTGTTTTTGAAAATTTGGCATAAGCTTTATCTTAAAATAATTTTTTTACAAGGAGATATGCCTATCTTACCAAACTGTGTACATGCAGTAAAAATTTGCAAAAGTCAGTGTGTTGTTTGTAACGTGAAGCAAATTCTGTAAGGAATTAGAATTTTTGGTCTTCATGAATGTTGCAGATAATTTTGTTATGGAACTACAGAAAGTGGAATTACTTAAAAAGGATTTGATTTACTCATGTTATGGTCTTTTTACTAATGTATGTTGCTATTGTAAATTTTTAAAATTTACCTATAATGGTTATTATGGATGAAAATGATATTTTCCATGTGGATAATGATTTATCTATTAATTATTAAGGGATTATTGATTATTATGGATGTTATTGAGTATCCTATGAATGTCATACAGTATGTATATCTTTGTGATGGATAATTATGAATGACTAAATTAATACATGAATGCCTTGTGATTTATTGAGATATGTTGTTGAACTGTAAATCCATGATTTTGAGAATTAATATATGTGATGTGTCCTTTGAGGACTTGTGGCTTTTAAGTGATTATGTAAGTATTGATATCATGGTATGTTAAATTGATAAAGAGAAATAAAGACATTCATGCATCATAAGCATTTGGACGCACCATGGAATTTAAGGGTTCCATGATTGCCGGCCCTGGTGGGGGGTTATTCTATGATGAGTTAAAGCCTTATTTTCATTGAGTGCCATGAAGGGTAGGGATTCATGGTTTATGCTAAGTCCTACTTGTGTACTTCGGTACTTGAACGCCATGAAGGGTAGGGATTCATGGTATATACTAAGTCCTACTTGTGTACTTTGGTACTTGAGCGCTACGAAGGGTAGGGATTCGTGGCATTATGCTAAGTCCTACTTGTGTCTCTATGAAACTTTTTACTGCAGTATTCCTACTAAATCAAAATGGATCCAGCATGACATCATTTGGCTAAATTAAAGATTATTAAATATAAATGACCTTATTTGGCATATTCATCATATCATAATTGTTTGTTGATTGTGTTTGTGTAATTTTACTTATTTTATATTTATTCTATATTCTATCTCACTCTTACATTATGATCCGGTCTGGATACCGGCCCCTATGATGAGACGTCATCTTGGCTGCACTTGAAGGACAACCGGTATCACAGGTCAATATCCATACTGTAAAGACACCATGTTAGGAATCCTCCCCTCACCGGTTATCCGAGGTTACATATGAGATACCAGATACTTCATCCGCTCTCATTCTTCTGTCACATGTAACCGTTTTCCTCAGTACCCCGATAAGATAAGTGGAGTCATTACTTATCAGGATAGATACCCTGCACAATGGAATATGTCTATATCATTCACTGAAAGGTACAAAGTACAATTACAGGCGTGATATACAGAAAAGGTGGATTATCCCATTCCTGTGTCAGAATCGTACACTGATCATTGACCTACCCTCTGTCACATACTAAACATTAAACTACTCTGATTGATACGCTACACACGGCATCAGAATTTCTGGGCCCACTTGCACCCAATGATTCATTTTCCACGTTCAACTATAAATAACATATTCTCCAATGCATGCAAGGTTACGTTGTTCTTACTCTTATTATACTATTGCATTGCTTAAGTGTTCTCTGAGTTCTCATTCACTCTATTAACTTGAGCGTCAGAGAATCTTCACAGGTGACACCACCTTTCACCCCCTAACAACGTAAAACTCTGGTGTGAAGGATCTCCAGGACAACAAGACCGGTTTCTCCCACTGAGAGATCGGATTATAATACCAGATACCCACTATATCGGTGTATAAATATTTAAATCATCAACTTTTGTGGCTGGTTCCCACACCGGATCTTCAACCCCGGTACGAACCAGTTCATTGGCATGCCCAGTGGGACTCCATAGAGTTATTCCCACTTTTTGCAGAAGTTCAGTAGTTAGCCATGGAGGGAGATGGACGTGATTTTGTCGATGGTCACATGGAGGATGTGACCCATCAGCAGGCTGGTAGGAGACTCGTTTTCAAATCTCCTATGACCCACTCAAGAAGGATGGTACCAATGGCAACCCCCGATCCTTGAGATGAAGTTATAAGGCAACTCAGGAAGGAGTTGATGGAGTTGAGAAGGGAGAAAAGGGTGACAGGGGAAAACGTGATGTCTCAGGCTAAGGAGACTCACCACACGTCTGTGAGAGAGAAGTCTACTACTCTCCAATATTCGAAGATTCTTACCTATGAGGAGAGGGAGCAAACTCAGGACTCTGATAGAGTCAACAAAAGAAAGGAGCAAACTCAGGACTCTGTATGAGGCCATGTATTTGGGAGTAGATGAAGATGTAATGTACAGAATGTTCCCAAGAACCTTGACGGAGGAAGCTTTTAGCTGGTTTAAGAGTTTACCCTCAGGTTTGATAAATTCCTGGGAGGAAATGGCAGCTGCATTTGAGAGCCATTTCATTATTTCTAGAGATGTTCCCAGGACTTCCCATACCTTGGCCCAAATCAGGCAAGGGGAGAACAAAACTCTTAAGGAGTTTTTGAGGAGGTTTTATAAGGAGGCTGCTTTGGTGCCTAACCTCACAGAGGCCATTCAACTTCATATTGTTGCTGAAGCTTTACAACCTGGATCAGCCTTTGCCTTGTCTTTGGTGAAGAGTCCTCCGATGACGTTTGAGGAGTTCCAGAGGAAAGATTCGAAGTATGTGGGCATAGAGATGCATTTGGAGGCAACAACAGCTAGATTAAAACCCTCAGTGCCTTCACATCAACCGAGGAGAGATAAGGAGAGGGTGAGGCCAGAGAAGCATGTCCAGAGAGACGATTTCATGAGCACCCGACCTTAATAGTGGGATAGGCGTGTAACCTCTTTCAGCAACTACGCCCCGTTGAACTCCAGGCATTCTCAAATTTTGAGGGAAGTTGGCTGGCCCATGCTCAGTGTTTATGGGATAGGGAAGCTGCCTCCAATGAAAAGACCTAGTAACTCTAAAAAATATTATGCTTTCCACGAACAGGTCGGCCATACCACAGATGAATGCAAGGCGTTGAAGAACGCGGTGGAGACCCTCATCAGGGAGGGAAAGTTAAAGCAATACTTATTTAAGGAGAAGTCCTTAGATAAACCAGACAGGATAGAGAAGAGAGGAAGAGATCATGATGACGAGGGCGATAACAGCCGTAATCCGGTCAGGAGATTCACATTCGTTGAGAAACAAAAGGGAGTGGTAATCAGTGAAGGCGCTCAACAGGACGGTATACCCCAACAGCAAAGGCAAGGCCGATGTGAGGTGATCGATATGATCGATAGAGGATTTGCTAGAGGAGGAGCATCAATTACTACTCGTAAGAATCACTATCGGATTATTTTATCTATACAAGGAAAGCCCAAAGATAACCGCCCTTTCAGGGATGGCATGACAGCGCCGGTGGTCTCATTTACAGATGATGATTTCAGCCCCACCATCCCAGGAGGTGACGACGCAGTGGTCATTATTGTTGTGATAGCTAACAAGGATGTAAAGAGAATCCTTGTTGATCAGGGAACTCACAGCCTTCAATGGAGCAAAACAGCCCACCAAGGGGTATCTCGATACCCTTGTGTCTTTCGAAGGTGAGCCTGGTGCAAGAACGGTGAAGCCCAGAATTTTGGTGATTGATGTGGAATCGCCTCACAACGGTATTATAGGTCGTCCAACTCTGAACGCGATGGAAGCAATTGTGTCTACCCCGTATCTCCTTATCAAGTTCATTGATAAGAAGAATGATGTATCTTCCCTCTGAGGTGATCAAGAGATGGCCAGGTATTGTTACAACTTGAGCTTGAATATGGTGAAGCTGGAGGCATTTAACAAGAAGAGGAAGTTAAATGACGGAGGAACAACGACTGGGTCTGTCAGTTTGATCGATCTTGATCCTAGAGCGGAGTTGAAGATTGACCCACTCAACCCCTCAAAACCCACGCCGGACGGAGGTTCCAGGGACGTCGTCTTAGGGGATTCCCAGAGAAGGTCACATACATTATTGACAAGCAGGAGTCAGCTATGGAGCAGCGCCTGTTAGTACGCCTCCAAGAATTCAAAGACCTTTTTGCATGGACTACTGCAGATTTGCCTGGGATGGACCCTAATTTCTGTTGTCATAAACTATCTGTCTATCTAGAGACGAGGCCGGTTGCCCAGAAGAAAAAAAGATTGGGACTAGAGAAGCAGAAGGCAGCTTGCGAGCAGACAGAGGAATTGCTGAATGTTGGATTTATCAGAGAGGTCTGTTATTCCTCCTGGCTTTCTAATGTGGTGATGGTTTAGAAAGCTAATGGCAAATGGAGAATGTGTACCGATTATGTTAACCTCAATCGCTGCTTCCTAAAGGACCCGTATCCTCTCCCAAACATCGATCGTATGGTGGATGATTCATTTGGTTATCAATACCTAAGTTTCACGGATGCATATTCAAGGTACAACCAGATTCCGATGTGGGAGGAGGATCAAGAAAAGACAGCTTTCGTCAATGACTGCAGTGTCTTCTGCTACACTGTCATGCCTTTCGGTTTGAAGAATGTTGAGGCCACTTACCAGCGAATGATTAACAAGGTGTTTGAAGGCATGCACACCAAACTGGTGGAGGTGTACATTGACGATATTATAGCCAAGACCCTAGCTGGGGGTGATCACGTTGAAAATTTGCGCTAGGTATTCACACGCTTGAGGCAATATAACATGAGATTGAACCCGTTGAAGTGTACTTTCGCTGTCCCAGCTGGGAAGTTTTTGGGTTTTATGTTAACTCAACGTGGCATTGAAGCTAATCCAGGAAAGTGCCAAGCAATATTGGACATGCAGAGTCCAAAGAATTTAAGGGAGGTACAATCGTTAAATGGAAAAGTGGCAGCTCTGGCTCAGTTCATGCCCAAGATGGCGCATAGATCCCTTCCCTTGTACAAGGTGTTAAAGAAGTCCAAGAAGTTTGAGCGGGGACAGGAGCAGGAACAAGCTTTTTAAGAGCTTAAGGAGGTATTGTCGAGCCCTCCGATGTTGGAAAGGCCAGACCCCGGTGAATCCCTCATTTTATATTTAGCAATTTTTGATGAAGCCGTGGGAGTAACATTGGTTAAGGAAACCCCAGAGGGGCAGAGACTAGTGTATTTCACTAGTAAGACGTTGCAAGGAGCAGAGGGCCGGTACCAGAAGATTTAGAAGGCCGCTCTCACAGTTATCTGGGCTTCACGACGGTTGAGGCCATATTTTCATGCACACCCAATATTGGTAAGAACGGATTTGCCACTCTGTTCTGTTCTAAGCAAGCCAGACCTCACGGGAAGGATGATCAAATGGTTTGTCGAATGTTCTGAATTTGAAATCTCCTATGAACCACGAGGAGCCATTAAAGCCCAAGTTTTAGCTGATTTTATCGTAGAGATGACAGGGGCAGATCCAGCCACACCTCGTGCTCATTGGACCATTTATGTGGATGGGTCATCGAATAGTAAAGGGTGTAGAGCTGGAGTTGTTGTGGAGAGTGATGACAGTGTGCACCTGGAGATCTCTCTTTGATTCAACTTTAAAACCTCCAACAACCAGGCTGAATATGAGGCATGTCTTTTCAGACTCCGAGCAGCAATTGATATCAGGGCAACAGAGGTGACATTATGCAGCGATTCACAGCTGGTGATATCGCAGATTGAAGGTGAATACCAGGTCTGTGAGCCCCAACTTCAGCTGTATTTGAATTGTGTGAATGAGTTGAAAGGAAGATTCGATATGCTAGAGTTTAAGCATGTGCCGAGAGAAGAAAACACGAGGGAAGATATTCTATCGAGGCTCACAAGCACGAAACAGCCTGGCAGTACAACTACAGTGGTCCAGAGTACGCTGACATCACCTAACATTCCTCTGTTCCCTTCTCTGAATGCCATAATGGTCAGTTCTTCCTATGAAAATTCATGGGTTACCCCTTACATCCATTACCTGGCTGACGGGCAGCAGCCCACCTACGAGAATGAGAGAAGAAGAATAAAAAGGGAATTGCCATATTTCACCATGGTTGATGGTGTTTTCTATAGAAGAGGATTACCTCCTTTGTTTAAAAGAGAACAAGATACAAGGAGTAATGTAAGAGGTGCACGAGGGGCAATATAGACACCATACAGGAGGAAGAAGCTTGATGAGAAAATCCTCAGGGAAGGGTATTGGTGGCCCATGATGAAGCAGGATTCCATTGACTTTGTCAAGAGGTGCGATGCTTGTCAAAGATTTTCTAACCTTCACCACACGCCGGCTGAAGAGCTCTTCACATCGGCTGTGCCATGGCCGTTCTACCAATGGGGTTTGGATATCCTAGGGCCTTTTCCGACTACGGCTGGGGGCATTAAATACCTCATTGTGGGAGTTAATTATTTCACCAAACGAATTGAGGCAGAACCAGTGGTCCATATCACATCAGCCCGAACTCGCCGCTTTATGTATGAAAACATCATAACACAATTCGGGGTACTAGCACGGGTAATCATAGATAAGGACACTTAATTTACTGACAAAAAGTTCACAAAGTTGCTTGAGGGGCTGGGGATAGTCCAAATTTTCTCATCTGTTGAACACCCACAGACAAATGGCCAAGCAGAAGTAGCCAATAGAGAAGTGTTGAAAGGACTTAAGAAGCGTGGTGAAGCAAAGGGCGGATAGACTAATCAGTTATGCCATGTTTTGTGGGTATATAGCACTACACCCCATTCTTCTACCAATGAGTCTCCATATCGTCTTACTTACGGGGTCAAGGCGATGATACCAGTGGAACTCCAAACCAGATCGACAAGGGTTGAATACTTTTCTGCAGAAAATAATAATGCTAATCTGGCGACGGAGCTAGATGTTCTCCAGGAGTTAAGAGAAGAGGCTTTTATCAGAGATCAAGCGATAAAGGCAAAGGCTGCCCTCCAGTACAACAAACGTGTTCAACATAGAGCTTTTAACACCGGAGAGCTTGTTTTGAGGAAGGCAAGTATGGGAAACAAATTTGCTCACCAAGGAAAGTTAGCACCGATATGGGAAGGCCCATAGAGAGTATCTGAGGTGACTGGCAAAGGATCATACTGCTTAGAAGAGCTCAATGGCACATCGATCTGTAATAAGTGGAACACTCAAAACTTACGTATTTATTACAGCTAGTTGGTAAGACGACATGTACTCTTTTTCCTTACTTGAGCTTTTTCCCAATGGGTTTTTCTTAAGAAGGTTTTAACGAGGCATGACCCCAACTACACTCTCTTTGTAATCCTTATTCAATTTAATGAGAATGCAATTCATGCACTTGCTGTCTTCACTCTTTTTCTATGTTATGATTTATAGCTTTACGCTGCTGTATATGAAGACCCTCAGGACGGATGATCCCAATCACCTATTTTGTGATTGGCGATGTAACTCCTCGAGTGGCGAAGTGGGTTGTAGGATCAAACCTTTTTCAAGGTTGTACCGAACCCTATTTGAAGGCTCGAATTGTAGGATCGAACCGAACTCCGAGTACAGTTTGTAGGTTTGGCCGAACGTCGGGGAAGACTTGAGTTGTAGGATTAAACCGAACCTCAAGAAACAGGTTGTAGGATCAAACCTTTTTCAAGGTTATACCGAACCCCATTCGAAGGCTTGGACTGTAGGCATAAACTGAACTCCAAGTATGACAAGTAGGTTTGGCCAAACGTCGGTGAAAATTCAATCATCACCCTTATGATTGAGGTAATTTCCCCAGGACGGATGATCTCAATCACCTATTCTGTGAATTGACGATGTAACTCCTGGTGTGGACAATTGTAATCACCACTCTTGTGATTGAGGGCCCAATCATCATCCTTAGGATTGAGGCAGTTTCTTGTAGTTTGATGTTTCTATCTGAAACAGTATCATTCTACGGATGAATCAATAGCTTCATCTACTATCAGAGTGGACTAAATCTATCATCCCTAAAGAAGTTAAGGGAAACATCCCACAACGGATATTTATCTCCCAATACACTTATACTTGGGGACAGTATTTACACGTCTGACTCTCTGATTCTATTATCTGTTTATTACAAATCTGAACTCAGACTAATTATACAGAACAGCTTAGCGACTACTGTGAAGGAAAAAGCATAACATACATGCCCAAATTATGTTATAACAATACATGTTTTGTAGATATCAAAAGATAGAGGATTGAAGAAAAGTTTATTCATTCATAAGAAAATTTTACACAGGTTGTAATAAAGCTGAAGCTGATCCCAGTACACAGCAGTAAAAGAAAAATGCAAAATTAAGGGGCAGGCGTTTGGTGCTCCGCTGTGGATACTTTCCCCTCGCCCCCTTCATTCCTCTGCTCTCGGACTCCTTCACCTCCGGGCTCCCTATCTTTTGGAAGGTTTTCTTGAGCAGCACTTTTAGGACCCGGAGTGACTGGTGAAGGCTCCATGTTCTGACCTTCAGGGAGAGGAGGCAATTCATAAAGAGAATTGGGAGGATCCTCGTGTGAACCGTCACTCTTTACCGCAACTAGTTTCCCTCCATGAAACTCGTAGAATGGATGGAGCCCATATAGGTCGAGTTTCACGTTGGGGTTGCGATAAAAGACCTGGCGAAGAGCTAGGCCAAAAGACTCAAACGCTACATTTTTGCATATTTCGAGAGCTTGGTGGCATTAGCCTTGGAAACAGCCAGCTTTTTCCGAAGCTTGGCGTTCTCCTCTTTCATTGAGCCAGCGGATGCACTCCCCTTCTTTAGTTCTTTAATTTGGGCTAGCAACTCCTTCTCCCTGGCCTCCCATTCTCCCATGCTTTTGCTGTGGCCGGCCTCTGCTGCTGCAAGGTCTTCACTCAGCTTGGCAGATTTCTTCTTTTCAAGATGAAGCTCTTCTTGCAGGAAGGGAATTGACTTATTCTGCTGTTGAAGTTCAGAAACTTGTCTCTCCAAAGACTTGTTCACCATGTGAAGATGTCTTATTTCAGAAATGTTTTCTGCTCTGACTCCTTAACTTTTTTTAGTTCTGTTTCAACTCCCCTTGTAGCTTCTCTTTCTTTAGCCACCCAGGCATCCTTCACAGCGATGTCGGCTTTGAGTTTTTCAATTTTCTCCATATAATTCGCTGTGTCACCCAGGGAATCCAGCAACCGGCCTTGCAAGCACTCCTCAACTCAACGGCTTCGAGCGAGGGCCAGAGGCAGTATCTTGGTTTGGGGAGTGTTAGTGGCATGGAGCCTTGGTACCAGAGGAAGGGAGTAAGAAAAAACTCCTTTGGGGGAGAGTGGATGTGGGGAACTTCATCTTCTGACCTCGCCCCTGAATTGGTGTTGGACGGAAGAGTGACAGGAGATTCGATCGGTTTCTTCCCTTTGTCCTTCTTTATACCGGTCTCCTCTAAGGTCCTCTGCCACTTCTTAGGGGACCCTTCAGCAGAAGGCTTTTTCTTCTCCCTAGCCTTCACCAGCACCCTTCTCCTCTTCTTTTCAGGGGCAGGTTGTTCTGGATCTTGCCCGTGCTCCTGAGCCTGCTCCTCACCGCTCTAGGAGGGGCACTTCATCTCCCACAGTGGAAGTTAATGGAATTAGTAGAGCTTCAGCCTTGAAGGAATTCCTCTTGGCTTTAATGTTATTCTCATCTGAAGAAGAGTCATCATCCTCCAACATAGACTTCAAGGAAAGCATATCAGCGGAGGCTTTTTCGATTTATTCTGCAAAAAGAAGAAAGACAGAGGTCAGAATAGGAAATATAATATTAAACAGACATAAAATCAAGAGAACGGATATTTACTAAGATATGCATCCCTGAAATCAGTGCTCCCAAGGAGGCGCTTGCAGGAAAACCCCTTAAGGGCCATTGAGCAGGACCTCATGGTGCTCAACACCTCTACAGAGTGAGGAGAGAGTTCACCTTCTTCAGTATAATAAGCACGGCTTATTAGCAGGAAATGTTCACGCGTCCAACTGGTAGGGAACTTTGAAATCCCCTCTTTATTAAGCCAGAAGACCGGCTTATTGCTCTTTACCTGAATCCACGTATAGTATTGCTTAAACGAATGATCGTCAATCTTCGTAGATTCGGTAAATGACTTAAAATTTATTATCCTCGAGTCACCTCAAAGTGTAATGAACCTGAGGTCGCCCTTCTTATTTACACGGCGGACCACTTGGCAATAATAAAAGAGTTTTGCCACAGTGGCTTTAAAGTTAAAGTGCTCCCCAAGAACTTCTAGGGCACGCACCAGACCCCAACCATTCGTACATATACACCAACCTCTCGTCTGGGACCAGATGGCATACTCTTTCCATTGGCCGGGGTGCAAGAATGAGGAAACACCCCTTGTATTTTTCCTCGGAGTAGACTTGGAAGTGTGGCTCCACTAGGCCCTCATCTGCCTTGGCGTCATGTGAGGCTATTTCTTTGAATTCTTCCTCGACCAAGCAATATGGGTGCTCCTTATTCAGCCTCTCCTAGTTTAGTCGGTGTACAACCATGTTGACACACCCTTCAGTAGTGTCGAGGATCAGCTTTTTTCCAGACCCTGGAACCTCCATTTTGTCTGATGCGTGCTGAAATGCTTTGGTACTGTGATAAAAGGCAACATCGTTAGAGAGGTACCCTTCTGTACTCGATCCATTGTCAGAGAAACTGATAGCCCTCAAGCTGAAGGAATCCTCAGGGCAGTACCGAACCACTGGCAACCGCAAAGAGGAAGTTCCAACCCTCTCTGAGCGATGAGACCCAGCCACAGGAAGATTTACAGGAATTCTCCCACCATGGTGGCCTGAGGGGGCACGTGAATTATGTTTCCCCCTGTTCGAGGTACCAACGCTATTTTTCCTAGGGCGTATGGTGGTGGTGCAAAGAAACTTAAAGAAATGTGAGTTTAGGGATGAAGGAGGTTACCTAAGAAAGGAGTTAAGGGCGATGAGAACTTCGTAAAAACGACAACAACAGGGTCTTTAGAATTTTTACAGAGTTTCACTAAGCTTGAAGGCAAAGGTGAATTATGAAACTCGCTAAGTCACCCTTTTATAGGTAACGAAGGAGTGCAACAATCGATCAGGGATTATGTCGCACGCCCCAAAATGCAACTTTTCGAATTTAAACGACCCCGTTGTTTCATAGTCAAAGGCGGGAAATGGCGACGCTTCGCGAAAAGTTTCTAGTGAAATGGGCCCCAATATCCAAAGTCCAGGCCCAAGATAGCCCTAACGACGATTACATTTTTGGAACAATGATGACTCACATGTTAAAAGGCATATATTGTCTAATCATTCAGACGTATTAAATGTGCTCCAGCAACCACTCGAATACCAAGAGTTACGATTTCTAAAAACTCTTGGGATTCCCTTTCTTACAAATCTTTGTCCAAACCCATTGTAGGAATGCCATAAGAACATTGACTTTACCCATAAAACGGCCCGTCAGGCAGAGTTTCAGCATGGAACTTATACGCATTTTAACAAGAACTTTTGCATCCGATGCCGGCATCCAGATCTCTTGCAAATAGCATAGCTTATATGAGTAACTTAACAGTCCCTCACACAAGCTAGGGGACAAATGATCCGGTCTAGATACCAGCCCCTATGATGAAACGTCATCTTGGCTGCACTTGAAGGACAACCGGTATCACAGGTCAATATCCGTACTGTAAAGACACCATGTTAGGAATTCTTCACTCATCGGTTATCCGAGGTTGCATCTGAGATACCAGATACTTCATCTGCTCTCATTCTTCTGTCACATATAACTGTTTTTCTCAGTACCCCGATAAGATAAATGGAGTCATTACTTATCAGGATAGATACCCTGCATAATGGAATATGTCTATATCATTCACTAAAAGATACAAAGTACAATTACAGGCGTGATATACGGAAAAGGTGGATTATCCCTATTCCTGTGTCAGAATCGTACACTGATCATTGACCTACCCTCTGTCACACACTGAACATTAAACTACTCTGATTGATACGCTGCACACGGCATCAGAATTTCTGGGCCCACTTGCACCCAACGATTCATTTTCCACGTTCAACTATAAATAGCATATTCTCCAACGCATGCAAGGTTACGTTGTTCTTACTCTTATTATACTATTGCATTTCTTAAGTGTTCTCTAAGTTCTCATTCACTCTATTAACTTGAGCATCGGAGAATCTTCACAGGTGATGTAACACCCCTATTTTTATTTTTATATTAAAATTTTGAAGGAATTAAATTATGGTTCTTTAGAACTTTTTAATCTACGTATTATTTATGATTTTTTGGAATTTTTTGGAATTTTGGAATTTTTTAATAAAAATAATATTTTTTTAAATAATTTTAAATTCATATAAGTGACTTAAATTAAAAATATTTACAAGAAAGTGAATTGAAATTATAAGAAAATTTTCTAAAATCCATTTCAAGTAGACTTATCTAAAAATTATCGGTTTGAGAAAAATCTTGATTTTTTCCAATCGTTAAAAAATTTGAAACGTATCAATAAATTTTTATTAACAGAAAATTTTAGATTTTTAAAATTTCAGATTTATATTACTTATTATAAAATTAGTAGGGACTGATATAATATCGCTAAATTTCAAAAAGGACTCATTTTGAATATTTAAAATATACCGAGTGAAGGGTTACTATTTGACTTAATAATTTTGCCGACAATTACTATGCAAATCACTGTGCATGTATGAAATTTTCAAAAAATGCACAGTAACCTGGAATAAAAAATTCAAAAATGCATAGTACTTTTATATTAAAATAATGGAATGCATAGTAAATTTTTTTCCTATAAATACCGAAGGATTTCTTCTTTAGAATTCACAATTTCAGATTAAGTTTTCTTAATATAGTAGTGCTAGTGAGATAGTGGTGGAAGTGAGAGAGAGAAGAAAAGTTTTTGGAGAGAAGGTTCTGCCAAAATCCTAAGGTAAGAATACTTCTCTTTTATATTTTTTGAGTTATTTTCATATCGTTTTTAGAAATCTGTTATTATACTGAAAATAATATTATTTTAAGTTACTATTCTGCATAGTAAACACTATTTCAATAGTAAATTACTATTTCAATAGTAAATTACTATTCAAATAGTAAATTACTATTTACTGTTACTATTTACTGTTACTATTCACGATTTACTATTTACTGTTACTATTCACGATTTACTATTTACCGTTACTATTCACGTTTTACTATTTACTGTTACTATTCACGTTTTACTATTTACCGTTACTATTCACGATTTACTATTCACTATTCACTATTCACTATTCAAAATTTACCATTTCTGTTTTAAGTAGTAATCTTAATCTTCGTCTTATGCTTATACTGAAATAAGATTGGTATTAATATTTTTAGAAATCGGAGGCGCAAAGCAAATCCATTTTGGGTAACAATTCAAGGTAAGGGGGAGTGAGATAAGAATTATAATATGAAAAGACATAAGAATAATGGGAGGAGTCCCCTACTCCTTTTAAATTTAATAATATTATTATTTTAAAAATATTAACTTTTTAACTTAACATTTATAATAAATTTTAAATTAAATATCCGGTTTAACTAACTCTAACATACCTATGCAAAGACTTGGACCATTATGACCTATATGGACTGGATAATACCTATGCAAGGACTTGGACCATTATGACCCATATGGACTGAACTATACCTATGCAAGGACTGGATTATATGGACTTACATATACCTATGCGAGGAATTGACCAAAAGGACTAAAATTGACTATATTAATAATCATTAAATTTTGTATTATGATATGTATTAATGATATTTAATTGATTTGATTATGATTTGATTATGATTGATTGATTGATGATATTTAGTTATGATTGATATTGTTTGATTTTGATTGATGATATTGTAATGTGGAGTTTGAGCATATAGCGAGCATGACGGAAAGCTAAAATTCAGTAAGAATTTCTTACCTTACTCTTTAAATTTTATTATCTTTTATTTCTTCTTAGAAATTATTTTTATTAACTTTATTTTCAATATTTAGAAAAATAAAAAAAAATTAGTATTTATTTTAGAAAGAAAATATTTTATGAGAATTTATTTAATTAAATCTTGAGTTAAAGAGAAATTTTATAATTTTAAGTATTTTTGGTTAATAATTATTCTCTTTTAATAAAACAAAATTTTTTTTTGAAAGAAAATTGTTTTATTTTTTCCAACTTAATAACTAAATATATTTGGAAATAATTGAGATTCCTAAATTTGATTTTGTTAAGATTTAATTTGAGAAAGATTATGTAAAGTTTTATATGATAAAGTTTTTAGATATTTAAGGCTTAGAAACTCAATTTCAGTGAAATTCAAAAACTGTACCAAATTTATTTCTGTGGGATAGAAATTCAGAGAACTGAGAAAATGTACAGTTTATTGAAATGATATTGTAAACCTTTAAGGGATTTAATAATTGAGTTTCTAAAAGCCTTAACCAACTCAATACGCGAGTAGTTCATGCATCATGGATAATGAAAGTGAAATAAAATAATATTGTCTGGGGACGGATTATAGAAACCGAGGATACATTAGAGGAGGCTTAATTACGAGCCTTGGGATGAGAGAGTGTGAAAGGGTGCTTCAGGGGACCTGGGGTAGCTCCCTAGTGTCGGGTACTTTCACAATAAAAACTTTCTCAATCTGACTAGTCTCTAAGTGTTTCCATGCCAGTTGAGCTGTTCATATTATTATTATCCGGACTTATGGAACAGTGTAAACTCCTGGTTGGCCCAGTGCAAATTAAAATTTAAGGGCCCACATATATAGATAAGTTATGATGAAGATATTACATAACATTCATGCATTCATAATTGATTGTGTATGTGATTGTGATTGATATTATTATGTATTGGTTGTGAAAACCCTTTGTTGCTTATGTCTTATTCGGAAATATTATATTCTGTTTCTCACTCCTTTCTCCGTGTTTTTGTTTCATATATTCTAAATTGATGATTCAGAGGGAAGGATCGAAGAATTTCAGCAGTAAATATAGCACGTTCTAGAAAGGGAGCTCGGTATGAATACCGTGGTCCAATGAATAAATAATGTTAATAAGTAACTGCTTCTGGGCCATGGAGTTTCCTCTCTTTCTTATAATGTTTAATGTTTATTTTCTTCGGATGAATGTACAAATACTTTATAAAGTTTTTAATAATATTTGTGAGGTATTTCAGAAATAATGTATATAATTTATTCCGATAGTTTCTTTTTAACAATCATATCTTTAGTAAAAAAAAAAAATTATGAGTTTTTCTAGAATTTATTAAGGTGTAACAGAGGGTGTTTACAAAGTGGTATCAGAGCAGTTAATCCAATAGGCCTGGGGAAAAGGTCTATCTTGCTTTGTCTGTAAACTCTGTATAGGTAGAATATCTGACTTGGTAGTAACTGTGATTGATGTGACAAATCTCAGTTACTGTGAAACAGGAAACTAATGGCTGGAAACGATCTTGCTGGAGTTGTAGAACGCTTAATTAATGCAATGGGAGCACGTGAAGGTCAAGGTAACGATGCTTTAAGAAGGCTGGACCTATTCGAAAAGCGCAATCCACCTCGTTTCAAGGGAGGATATAACCCTGATGGAGCACAAATCTGGATTCGAGAGATAGAGAAGATCTTTCGAGCATTGCAATGTAATGAAGCTGATAAGGTAGTCTTCGCTACTTATGCCTTATCTGAGGATGCCGAACATTGGTGGGATAGCATGCGTAAACAATTCGAAGTCAACGACGTGGAGATCACTTGGGACTATTTCAAGGATATGTTTCTGGAAAAATACTTTCCAGCTGATGTTAAAGAGAAAAGACAATTCGAATTCCTGTCGCTGACCCAAGGAAATATGACCGTTGGAGAGTACGCATCCAGGTTTGAAGAGCTATCTCGTTTTCATTCTCATTATAATGATGCTACTAATGAAAGAGATCGGTGTGCAAAGTTTGTAAATGGACTGCGGCCAGAAATTAAGGAAGCTATACGAATGCAGGAAATCCGTGAATTTTCTGTATTGGTAAATCGCTGCAGGATCTTTGAAGAAGACCATAAGGATAGAATGACCAAAAGTCGTGAGCCCATTCACAAGGCAGGAGAGATAAGAAGTGGAGGACCTCACCATCACCAAAGAAGAGATTTCAGAAGGAATAAGCCTTACCAAGCACCATTTCGCCGGTTTGGAGCAGCATCTGTTCCTAACAGACCCCAAGCTTCAACTGGAAGCTATTATCCAACATCTGCACCAAATTTTAAATGTTTTATCTGTGGAGGACCCCATTTGAAAAGGGATTGTCCTAAAAACACTTATGTTTGCTTTAAGTGTAACAAACCAGGTCATCACATCAAGGATTGTCCAGAGATGAAGAGAGAAAACCCTGAAGGTGCAAGTACAAGCATAAATACTCAAGGAGGCGCGCACAGTGCAGTCGGAAGGCCGAAAGCAAAAGGAAAGGTTTTTGCAATCACTGGAGAAGAAGCATCTCATGCTGATTCCATGGTAGAAGGTAAGTGTATCATTAATAAGATTTCTTTAACTGTTATGTATGACTCAGGTGCATCACATTCCTTTATTGCCAATGACTGTGTAGAAAAACTAAAATTACCTGTGATAGAACTTCCATTTGACTTATCTGTACATACTCCTGGAAACAATCCCATTGTCACTTCTAAAGCTTGTTGGAAATGCCCTATTGTCATAGATGGTAGGGACTTTAAGGCTAATCTTTTCTGTTTACCCCTTTCTGGCTTAGAAGTTATTATTGGGCTAGATTGGTTGTCTGACAATCATGTTCTAATAGATTGTCATAATAAAACCATAATGTTTAAAGAACCAGTGAATTTGAATCCTGAGGATTCGAGATTTCTAACCGCCAACCAAGTGAGTGCCTCTTTAAAAGGAGGGGCTCAAGGATTCATGCTATTGCTTTCAACGAAAGGAGAGCAAGAATCAAAAATCAAAAATCTGCCGGTTGTGTGTGAATTTCCTGACGTTTTTCCTGAAGATATCCCTGGTTTACCCCCAGAAAGAGATGTAGAATTTTCCATTGATCTAGTACCTGGAGTTGGACCCATTTCAATTGCACCATACCGAATGTCACCTCTAGAATTAGCAGAGTTGAAAAAACAACTTGAAGAGATGATAGAGAAGCAGTTTATACGACCCAGTGTATCCCCCTGGGGTGCACCAGTGTTGTTGGTTAAGAAGAAGGATGGTAGCATGAGGTTGTGTGTAGATTATCGACAACTGAACAAGGTGACAATCAAGAACAGATATCCTCTACCAAGGATTGACGACTTGATGGATCAGCTGCGTGGTGCCACGGTGTTCTCCAAAATTGATTTGAGGTCTGGATACCATCAAATAAGGGTGAAGAAAGAAGATGTATCGAAAACTGCTTTTAGAACACGCTATGGCCATTACGAATATCTAGTAATGCCTTTTGGTGTAACTAATGCACCAGCCGTATTCATGGATTACATGAATAGGATTTTTCATCCATATCTAGATAAATTTGTAGTGGTGTTCATTGATGATATATTAGTGTACTCTAAAAGCAGAGAAGAACATGTTGAACATTTGAAGGTCGTGTTGGAAATCCTGAAAAAGAAACAACTATATGCAAAGCTGTCGAAGTGTGAATTCTGGTTGGAAGAAGTGAACTTTTTAGGACATGTAATTAGTCAAGGAGGAATAGCTGTAGACCCTTCCAAGGTGGAGGCGGTTTTAAAACGGGAGAGACCAACCACGATCACTGAGATTAGAAGTTTCTTGGGCTTGGCTGGATACTATAGGAGATTCATTGAAGGATTTTCAAAGCTAGGATACCCATTGACCAAGCTAACACGGAAAGGACAACCTTTTGTGTGGACGACACAATGCGAGAATAGTTTCCAAGAGCTGAAAGATCGACTTACTTCTGCGCCAGTGTTAGTACTCCCTGATCCACATCGAAGTTTTGAAGTTTACTGTGATGCGTCTAAACAAGGACTAGGAAGTGTACTCATGCAAGACAAGAAGGTTGTAGCCTATGCGTCACGTCAATTAAGGCAACATGAGATTAACTACCCTACCCATGACTTAGAGTTAGCCGCTGTAGTTTTTGCCTTAAAGATTTGGAGGCATTATCTATATGGTGCAACATTCGATGTGTTTAGCGATCATAAGAGTCTCAAGTATTTATTCGATCAAAAGGAGTTAAACATGAGGCAACGGAGATGGATGGAGTTCTTAAAGGACTACGACTTTGAGTTACAATACCATCCTGGAAAAGCGAACGTAGTAGCTGATGCTTTAAGTCGAAAGTCTCTACATGCATCCACAATGATGATTAAAGAGTTGGAATTAATAGAGAACTTCAGAGATCTTAACCTAGCAGTAAAGGTTAATGCTAACAGCTACAGATTAGGAGCGTTGCAAGTTACAAGTGAATTCCTGAGACAAGTTTTAGAGGCTCAACGAGAGGATGAATTCCTGCAAGAGAAGAAAGAACTCTTGAAACAAGGAAAAGAAGTCGAGTTCAATGTGGGAAACGACCAATTATTGAGATATAAGGATCGAGTGTGTATCCCTGACAAAGAGGAGTTGAGGAAAGCAATTCTAGAAGAAGGCCATAAAAGTTATATGAGCATTCATCCCGGAGCTACTAAAATGTATCAAGATTTGAAGAAGTTATTTTGGTGGCCTGGAATGAAGAAAGCGGTGGCAGAGTATGTGGCTGCATGTCTAATTTGCCAGAAGGTTAAAGTGGAACATCAAAAACCCCCTGGAATGCTACAATCAATGGAAATACCAGAATGGAAATGGGATAGCATTACCATGGATTTTGTGACTTCTTTACCCAAAACTCCATTAGGACATGATTCGATATGGGTAATAGTTGATAGACTAACAAAGTCTGCCCACTTTATTCCCATCAATATTCGTTACTCTATGGAGAAGCTGGCAAAATTATACATCGAGGAGATTGTGAGATTGCATGGAATTCCTTCAAGTATCATTTCTGATCGGGACCCTCGTTTTACATCATAATTCTGGAAGAGCTTGCACAAGGCTATGGGAACAAGACTGCGTCTGAGTTCAGCATATCATCCTCAGACGGATGGACAATCAGAAAGAACAATCCAATCTCTAGAAGACTTGTTACGAGCTTGTGTGTTAGAGCATAAAGGAAGTTGGAATCAATTCTTACCATATGTGGAGTTTACCTACAACAACAGTTTCCATGCTAGCATTGGCATGGCACCTTTTGAAGCATTATATGGAAGAAAATGTAGGACCCCGCTATGTTGGTTTGAGACTGGTGAAAACTTGATGCTAGGACCAGAGTTGGTACAACAAACCACGGATAAAATCAAAATAGTTCAGGAAAAGATGAAGGCAACACAGAGCAGGCAGAAAAGTTACTATGACAAAAGAAGAAAGCCGCTCGAATTTCAAGAAGGCGATCATGTATTCTTGAAAGTCACACCTATGACTGGGGTCGGTCGGGCAATGAAATCTCGAAAACTAACTCCTAGATTTATCGGTCCATACCAAATAATTCATAAAGTTAGTCCCCTTGCCTACCAAATAGCATTACCACCTTTTCTTTCTAATATCCATAATGTTTTTCATGTGTCAAACTTGCGAAAGTATATATCTGATCCTACACATGTTATTGAACCTGATGTCATACAAGTTAAAGATAATCTTACATATGATGCACCACCTGTTAGAATAAGTGACAGAAGAATAAAACAATTAAGAGACAAGACAATTCCGCTTGTAAAGGTTATTTGGAGTGAAACGAGAGGAGAAGATGCTACATGGGAACTAGAAACTGAGATGAAAGAGTCTCATCCTCATTTGTTTTACTGATTATGTAAATTTCGAGGACGAAATTTTCTAAGGGGAGTAGAGTTGTAACACCCCTATTTTTATTTTTATATTAAAATTTTGAAGGAATTAAATTATGGTTCTTTAGAACTTTTTAATCTACGTATTATTTATGATTTTTTGGAATTTTTTGGAATTTTGGAATTTTTTAATAAAAATAATATTTTTTTAAATAATTTTAAATTCATATAAGTGACTTAAATTAAAAATATTTACAAGAAAGTGAATTGAAATTATAAGAAAATTTTCTAAAATCCATTTCAAGTAGACTTATCTAAAAATTATCGGTTTGAGAAAAATCTTGATTTTTTCCAATCGTTAAAAAATTTGAAACGTATCAATAAATTTTTATTAACAGAAAATTTTAGATTTTTAAAATTTCAGCTTTATATTACTTATTATAAAATTAGTAGGGACTGATATAATATCGCTAAATTTCAAAAAGGACTCATTTTGAATATTTAAAATATACCGAGTGAAGGGTTACTATTTGACTTAATAATTTTGCCGACAATTACTATGCAAATCACTGTGCATGTATGAAATTTTCAAAAAATGCACAGTAACCTGGAATAAAAAATTCAAAAATGTATAGTACTTTTATATTAAAATAATGGAATGCATAGTAAATTTTTTTCCTATAAATACCGAAGGATTTCTTCTTTAGAATTCACAATTTCAGATTAAGTTTTCTTAATATAGTAGTGCTAGTGAGATAGTGGTGGAAGTGAGAGAGAGAAGAAAAGTTTTTGGAGAGAAGGTTCTGCCAAAATCCTAAGGTAAGAATACTTCTCTTTTATATTTTTTGAGTTATTTTCATATCGTTTTTAGAAATCTGTTATTATACTGAAAATAATATTATTTTAAGTTACTATTCTGCATAGTAAACACTATTTCAATAGTAAATTACTATTTCAATAGTAAATTACTATTCAAATAGTAAATTACTATTTACTGTTACTATTTACTGTTACTATTCACGATTTACTATTTACTGTTACTATTCACGATTTACTATTTACCGTTACTATTCACGTTTTACTATTTACTGTTACTATTCACGTTTTACTATTTACCGTTACTATTCACGATTTACTATTCACTATTCACTATTCACTATTCAAAATTTACCATTTCTGTTTTAAGTAGTAATCTTAATCTTCGTCTTATGCTTATACTGAAATAAGATTGGTATTAATATTTTTAGAAATCGGAGGCGCAAAGCAAATCCATTTTGGGTAACAATTCAAGGTAAGGGGGAGTGAGATAAGAATTATAATATGAAAAGACATAAGAATAATGGGAGGAGTCCCCTACTCCTTTTAAATTTAATAATATTATTATTTTAAAAATATTAACTTTTTAACTTAACATTTATAATAAATTTTAAATTAAATATCCGGTTTAACTAACTCTAACATACCTATGCAAAGACTTGGACCATTATGACCTATATGGACTGGATAATACCTATGCAAGGACTTGGACCATTATGACCCATATGGACTGAACTATACCTATGCAAGGACTGGATTATATGGACTTACATATACCTATGCGAGGAATTGACCAAAAGGACTAAAATTGACTATATTAATAATCATTAAATTTTGTATTATGATATGTATTAATGATATTTAATTGATTTGATTATGATTTGATTATGATTGATTGATTGATGATATTTAGTTATGATTGATATTGTTTGATTTTGATTGATGATATTGTAATGTGGAGTTTGAGCATATAGCGAGCATGACGGAAAGCTAAAATTCAGTAAGAATTTCTTACCTTACTCTTTAAATTTTATTATCTTTTATTTCTTCTTAGAAATTATTTTTATTAACTTTATTTTCAATATTTAGAAAAATAAAAAAAAATTAGTATTTATTTTAGAAAGAAAATATTTTATGAGAATTTATTTAATTAAATCTTGAGTTAAAGAGAAATTTTATAATTTTAAGTATTTTTGGTTAATAATTATTCTCTTTTAATAAAACAAAATTTTTTTTTGAAAGAAAATTGTTTTATTTTTTCCAACTTAATAACTAAATATATTTGGAAATAATTGAGATTCCTAAATTTGATTTTGTTAAGATTTAATTTGAGAAAGATTATGTAAAGTTTTATATGATAAAGTTTTTAGATATTTAAGGCTTAGAAACTCAATTTCAGTGAAATTCAAAAACTGTACCAAATTTATTTCTGTGGGATAGAAATTCAGAGAACTGAGAAAATGTACAGTTTATTGAAATGATATTGTAAACCTTTAAGGGATTTAATAATTGAGTTTCTAAAAGCCTTAACCAACTCAATACGCGAGTAGTTCATGCATCATGGATAATGAAAGTGAAATAAAATAATATTGTCTGGGGACGGATTATAGAAACCGAGGATACATTAGAGGAGGCTTAATTACGAGCCTTGGGATGAGAGAGTGTGAAAGGGTGCTTCAGGGGACCTGGGGTAGCTCCCTAGTGTCGGGTACTTTCACAATAAAAACTTTCTCAATCTGACTAGTCTCTAAGTGTTTCCATGCCAGTTGAGCTGTTCATATTATTATTATCCGGACTTATGGAACAGTGTAAACTCCTGGTTGGCCCAGTGCAAATTAAAATTTAAGGGCCCACATATATAGATAAGTTATGATGAAGATATTACATAACATTCATGCATTCATAATTGATTGTGTATGTGATTGTGATTGATATTATTATGTATTGGTTGTGAAAACCCTTTGTTGCTTATGTCTTATTCGGAAATATTATATTCTGTTTCTCACTCCTTTCTCCGTGTTTTTGTTTCATATATTCTAAATTGATGATTCAGAGGGAAGGATCGAAGAATTTCAGCAGTAAATATAGCACGTTCTAGAAAGGGAGCTCGGTATGAATACCGTGGTCCAATGAATAAATAATGTTAATAAGTAACTGCTTCTGGGCCATGGAGTTTCCTCTCTTTCTTATAATGTTTAATGTTTATTTTCTTCGGATGAATGTACAAATACTTTATAAAGTTTTTAATAATATTTGTGAGGTATTTCAGAAATAATGTATATAATTTATTCCGATAGTTTCTTTTTAACAATCATATCTTTAGTAAAAAAAAAAAATTATGAGTTTTTCTAGAATTTATTAAGGTGTAACAGAGGGTGTTTACAGGTGACACCATCTTTTGTCCCCTAACAATGCGAAACTCTGGTGTGAAGGATCTCCAGGACAACAAGACCGATTTCTCTCACTGAGAGATCAAATTATAATTCGGATACCCACTGTACCAGTGTATAAATATTTAAATCATCAACTTTTGTGGTTGGTTCCCACACCGGATCTTTAACCCCGGTACAGACCAGTTCACATTATTTTTACAGTGCATGCTTCACAGAATGACGAGTGGTGAAATTGATGAAGCTTTTATGTTTTATTGCTTGGACTTTGATTTTATTTGACTTTTAATATGTTGTAATAATATTATTATGTATCTCGTACTGCAAACTTATCTATCGTTTCCGCTATATAAATGTATTATGTTTTATTCGTTCACGACTAGTATGCATGATAGTATTTCGTATTTATCAATTTTTATGTGACCTCAGAATTTAAATTACGAATTTCAAAATGATTCTTTAAACATGAAAAATTTATTACAAAAATTTAGGCTAATTAATTGGAATTTATAATTTAAGTTTCGAGTGTCACACCATCGGATCCGATCTGATCCGATCAAATGCGATTTGGATTGGATTGGTTTATGCGGTTTTTGTCTCATTTTATATTTTTTTATAAAATCAAATGAACATTATAATTATAGCAATGCAAAGATATTTTAAGTTCTCAATGATGGGAGAATCCTTAATAAGTAAAACAAGACAAGTTTTCAACAATTTAAATTCAAACATAAAACAAATAAAATACTACTTAAATAAGATTCAATGTAAAACAACATAAATATTAAAAGTCTTGAGCCAAGATTTTAGTTTTCTTGTTCTTCCTCTAACTTGGATAAATTTTAAAAAATAAGTGTTATCATACAGTTTAAACAAAATTACTAAATAAAATATAGAGGCCAAATTAAACAAACTAATAAAACAATAAATGAAAGAGGTTGTGACTAAATGAAATGAGAACATTAAAACATAAAAATTATGGATCGGTTCGGTTCGATTCTCATAGGTGGAACCGAAAACCGAGCCGCATATGAAATGTGGTTTTTTTTGCGGTTTCATTTTTTTGGTTTTTGGTTTGATCAGTTTCGGTTTTTTTTGGATCAATTGAGTGGTTTTTTTACGGTCCGGATCGGTTGATGAACACCCCTATCCAATAGTGGGGGGAAATATTCAGTTACTTTGATACTTGAAATTGATGGCATCGAAGTTTTGATCACTTTAAAAAACTCATTTTAGTTTATAATTTCTATAAATCATTTCCTTAGTCCTTGAAGTTACTGATTATCCATCAATTACTACCTTAATCCTTTAATATAAGGTTCTTTTAAAAACATTATCTCTAAGATAAAGTTCATAGTTCTCTTTTCCAAGGAGAAGTAGGTCCATGAAGTTAGTTGTTCTCTTTTCTAAACAAAAATTAGAAATTGTACGAATAATGTATGAAATCTTGAAATATTTCTAGCAACAGTTACAATTAATTTTGTTACAAGCTTGTGACATATATATGTTCTTGAAAGCACAAAATCGTAGACCTGGGAATAATTTAGCTTCTACCTACTTTGGATACTTGGTTTACAATTCATAATAAAAACCAGCACTAAACACATTTAAAAGTTCTTCAATCCTTCAAAGATGGAAGAAACTTCCTTAAGGGGGTACCACCAGCAATATCAATATTAGAGCCTCTAAACTCAGCCAAAACGTTTTAGTAATAAAACCTAGGTTATAATAATTGTGATCTCTAAGCATCATGGTTGAATGCTTTCACAGGTAAAAAAAACTATAGGGATTGTATAACTTATAAAATAATCAAAAGATTCCCATTTCACTCTTGAGAAAGCAAGTGGAAAAATAAACCTTGATGTATATAAGCATCCACCAAAAACCTAGAGCATAAAATATACTTTTTGGGATCCATGACTAATCATTTCTATTTACAAATTTGACGAGGCAATGACCCACAGCAGAAAACTCTTGACAACCCTGCTGCTATCTTACCATTTACCTATAGTAATTTGTCAACCAATCCACCAAAAGTAAATAAAAGGCTAGACCCCTAGGCCAATCCAAAAACTTCCTCTTTGCTAAACATCCACTGTCCAGTTAATGTTATTCATATTGCTTTCATGTGATTTTTGTAGGTGACAAACTTTGGCATGGTATGTTGCTACCACAACAGTGAAAGACATTTTGGTTTAATATCTCATATTTTCAAGTTATTGTTTATAACTAAAAAGAAAATGAAGCCACTTTGAGTAAAATAGTTTTATTTGTCAAAACACAATTATAGCTACTTCGATTTTAAAATTCTATATGAGAAAAAAGAATTATCTTTTGAAGTGAGATTTCATCATTATAAGTGTATAAATTTGAAAATAATGACAATAAAATTTTGTATGCTACACTTAAGAGTTTTCTTTTTTGTTATTTTTGGGTAGTAAGAAATATTTTAAAAAGAAGTGAAGGTTTGATGACTGCTAAACAATACATGAATAAGCAATGCTAAATTGCTGCTTACCAAATTTTATTGTTCTTTATAAGAAAAAGGTTCAATGGCTAACACTAAAGGTAAGCCACTGGAACTTAAAAGATTAAATTATGAAAAATGGATTCAGATCCCTTTTCTTTCTTTCCTAAAATTTTCAACTTACAAAAAGTAATTTATACCACTGGGAAATGGTGTTTCAGGATGTATTATTCCCCTCTTGAATACTAAAAGGCCATCCTTGAAGGAGACTAGGCTCAAAGAGTAGCATAAATTGAAGCCCCTAGAAGACTAAGTTCACCATAAAAGTTCTACCATATAGTAAATTTTCTAGAACCATATGCATATAGGTAAATTTTATGACAGCCATATTCCATTACTTGAAAAGATAAGATAAAAGCTCTTACAAGAAAAGATATGCACTTACAAGTAAAGATATGTACGAGTCCAGATTATCTAAGAGAAAGTAATTGTAACACAACAAAAACAAGACCAACAATAAGCCAATGCCCCCACAGTCAAATTCATAAATCTCATAACTATCAAATTCCAACAACTAAAAAAATCAAGATTTAAGTTTTAACCTTTAACCCCTAAAAACCAAAACCTTGGAAAGCTGGAAGGTAACCTAATGAAGACATGATTAAAGATGATCCTGGTTTGGTATTGGACAAAGGTTTGGAGAGCTTCAAGGGACCTTTGACTAGGTCAAGGTCTAAGAAGGCCAAAGACATCACACATAAAGCTTTAGCTTCCTTTCTTGTCACCATGCAAGGGTCAAAACCCCAAGATTCATAATTGAAGACCTTTTCCATGTTTTCTTGTAATATTTTAGAAAATTAGTTCTTTTTATGTTTTGGATATACTAGGTTTAGATTTTAGGTCTTACATGACCATTTCATGTTTATGTTTAAGTTTGGGCCTTTGATTTTGGCCACATTTTTAGTTTTCTTTAGTTTTTGTGTTTTTGGACATAGGAGAGAGTAAAGCTCATTAGGTTAAGTGGTGCGCCTCTCCTTCTTAGCCTATATATAGGCATCTTCTCCTTTGTAATTCATACACCTTGAATTGAGAGAATACATTGAGTATTAGTAGAGTTGAATTTTCCTTCTTCATCTTAGCTAGGGTTTCTTAACTTTGGCAAGCTCTTATCCTAGGGTTTCATCCCCTAGGTGGCGAGATTGAGGCTTATCCTCTCTAGGTGGCGCCTCCCTTTTTCCTTGTTTCCTTATTTTCCCTGGTAAACCCTAATCCTTATTTTCATTTATCCAAAGAGAAAGAAGAAGAAGAACTAGGTCCTCCTTCCTACATCATAACCCTAATAGTAGTTTAGATGAAAGAGGTCGTGGAACAATTTAGGACGAGGATGGATGGTTACCTAGTTTCGCTTCCATCGGACGATAGTGATGGTGTCAATTAAGGGAGCAACACGGGTGGAGAGTGGCGGAGGGAACACCGTGAGTGGAGAACCAAGGAAGGAGCGCCATAAGGGGAGAGTGTAGGAGGTAGCATTATGAGGCTCGCGTGAGGCACAGAGAAAAGATGGGCTTTAAATGGAATTTTAGGGGAGAATAAGGGCAAGATTTCGATGGGGATGAGGAAATGAGGGAAATATCTCCCTTCTATTTCCATTACTAAAAAACCCTGATAGCTACTTCAATATAGTGACCGCCATATGTCGTCGCTACTTAGCGACCGAGTTAGCGACCGCTATACGAAAAGCAACCAATAAAAGAAAATTAGTCATCAGATTAGCGACCACCAGAACCCCATCGTTAAAATTGGCAAATAACCGTCGCTAACACCGTCACTAATCCAACATCGTCGCTGTTGCGGTCGCTAACTTTTCTCTCCTCTTATTTTTTGGTTTCCTTCCAGCATTTTTTTGTTAGCTCCAAAATTAGCGACAGGTCATGTCCGTCGCTATAGATGGCATAAAAAAATGCTGGAGGGAAACCAAAAGTTAGGAGGAGGGAAAAGTTAGCGACGGGAATAATGTCATCGCTATCACAGAAAATGTAGCGACGGTTTTTACCACCGTTGCTATATTTCCTTCAAGTTTTTTTGAACCTACGTTAGCGACAGCTGTAGCCACGATCTTCTGTATCTGTCGCTAAGTTTTCCTTCCTCTAAAAATTTTGTTCCCTCTATAAATTTTATGCACTCAATATAGTGACGGCTATTTTCTGTCGTCACTGATGGGAGTCCTGTTCCATTTTAGTGATGGTGGTTTCGTTGGTCGCTAAGCCCTATTGGTGCCAGGTAGCAACGGGTTCTCTGCCGTCGCTAGGTTTGGATGAAAAATTTAGAGAAATTTAGCGACGGTATGTTTTAAGTCGCTAAATATTTATGATAGCGACGACTATAGAAGACCGTGGCTAGTTTGTCCACGTGTTCATGTTTAAATGAATTTAGTCACAGTTGTAGCGACAGTTTGTATACTGTCGCTAAATGTTATAACTTACTCGTTTTCAACCTTCCCCTCTTTTAATTTTCGACGAACCCTAACCTCTCTACTTCTCTTTGCCCTAACCTCTCTACTTCTCTCTGCCCTTATGCCCTCCCCTACCCTTTGTCTTCCTCACCGTGCCTTCCCTTACTCGAGTGCCAACATAACTGACCCACATTGCCCTTCTCTCTGCCTTAGTTCCCTCCCCTACCCTCTGTCTTCCTCATCGTGCCTTCCTTTGCCTAACATTGCCATCCTCCTCAGATGAAGCTTTCCTTCCCCTTCTGAGATGGCCTTTGGGGCGACCTCCATGAAGTAGGCTTTCCTCTCTCTCTAACAAAGCAGGCTTTCCCACTCTCTCTGGCAGCTTACCAATGACTGTCCCTCATCTCTGTCGGTTCTCACTCCCTCAGCAGCTAGGTAAGTGTTATCTATGGTTTGTGCTATCTATGGGTCATGGTTTAGTATTTTGTTATGCATGCTTCTTAACTTAAAGGATTCTATTAACTTCAGTATGGTAGTAGAATCTGGTAAACAGAATCAGATACCAAAGCTTTTTCCTGATGCTGTATTCTATTCCTTTAAAACTTTGGTACTTTGGTACTTTGTGCTATGTTGTATACTAATTTAAAACTTGAATCTTTTTGAACCTGTGCATATTCTATTCCTTGTATATACTGAAACCTGTAAATTCAAATATATGGTTCCTAACTATGTTATTGCTTCTGATGATAAATTACATCTTGCTTCTAAAGTCTGAACTAGGAACTAGGATTTAATTCTAGATGGCTAATGATTGACTGACTATTAGTGTTGAAACTTATTCTCTAAACTAATGAATAACATATAGATATCACTTAACAAGGAAATTACTTGTGTATATGCATAGTTCTTGTTTTGGATCACTCCTTATGAGCCTCTTTGTTTTAGAATAAAATTCATGAAATTGAAATTGAAAAGACTTAAGCTTTCAAGTGCTTATTTTTTTATTCATGAAATTGAAAAGACTTAAAACTTTCAAGTGCTTATTTTTTTATGTGGGTAGTTTTTATCCTTATAGATAAATAATTTTTAAAAAGTAAAAAACAAGTTACATGCAAAAATTGATAAACCACATGGAGTTAAATTAGGGTTTTTAATTTCAAAATTTGAATAACACACATTTTCTGAGTTTGACCCTATAAAATTCATTAACAACATGGACCAAGTTGAATAAGACCAAACTGTTGAATTGCACTGCCCGTTCTCCTCTCTTCCCTCTCCCTTTCCAGCGGCCACATTGTCGGCTCCCTTCCTGTTCCTTCCTCTTCCCTTCACATTTTGGCTCCCCGTTCCTCATTCCTCTCTCTGCGACCTTCACCATTTCACTCTCTCCGTCATACACACCCAACACCACTCCCTCTTAGCAGTGCCACAGACCCCCTTCACCTCAGTGGCCTACTCCCTCCTTTCTCCCTCACGGCTGACGCACACCGGTCATCATTCCACTATCTCTGTCAACCACACTCAGACAACACCATCGGTCGTCTCCCTCACGACTCTGCGTTAGTCAGGTTCGAATCCCCCATATTTGTCATTTTTAATTTTTTTCTATGACTTTGTGGCCTTTCTCTGACTTAACTATGATTGAAGAATATTTCTTGCATATAAAATAAGGGATTTTAAAATAAAAAGGCCTTTGAGAATGAGGAAACTTGAATCTGTGTGTAATCAATATTGTAAAATTAGAGTTTGGAATCAGTTAAGATCTATATTGACTAAGTAATTCTTAATTTTCCTGATGAGTATTATTGTTATCTTCTTGTTTTATCATCAACTTCTTTTTCTGCACAATAGAAGGAGGTTATTGAGTTTGAGTATTTGGATGACAATGTGTTGAAAGACCTTCTACTGTCAACAAGAGAGGAAAATGATGAGTGAAAAGCTAGTGAACTATTTGTTTTTTATGTGCTCTTTCTTTTATTATTTTTTTGTTCCACCATAAACTAGAGCTTTTATATGAGCTTTTCAAATATTAGTTTTCATATATAAATTTGTTATTGGTTGAATTGTTAGTTGTGCTAATCGTTCACCCATACATAACTTAAACATGTTATGCTTTTAAAATCATAGAATAATGTATACATTAGCCATCTGCGCTAGCTAATACTCTAAATGTTTTGATGGATCCTTGACATATGCCTTCTTTGATCTTGATGAGAATATAGGTGAACGAGTTTTTCCATTTTGCAACCACTACTTCAATTGCATTCTGAATTTGGCAGTAGATGTATAATACTTGGATTAGGAATTTGGTTAAGTAGGATTTGGAAAACAGATACCTCAAATCACACAAAATTAATGGTGACTCAAATTATGGCACCAGATTTTAGTATGTGCAATGTGGTGTTTCTCATTTCTCTAATTCATTTGTTATAACTATATTGTTTTGTCTGCCATATGTCTTTCAAAGCTTCCTCATGTTGCCATGAATTTGTCTATCTTTTTTCTTATTGGCTAATTTGTCTTTGCTGTTGGCTTTTACATTTTTCAAGAAAAGTTACATTTCTATTAAATTTCATTTGTTATTTTAATAGTATTAAATTTCATTAGGAAGCACCCTTATTTGTCGACTTTGAGAATGCATAAGTCCATCATCCCATAACCGACAAGCTACCCATCATGTCCTGTCATCCTATAAAACTCACACAATAAGTTAGTGTAGCACTTGTGGAAATGGAAACTGTACACTTTATTTATTTTGATTTTTTTAATTTCTAAAATTAAATAAAAATAAAATAATATTAAAAACCTTAAAATTAAAATTATAAAAAGCAACTCATCCTCCTAATCAATAACATAAAATAAAAATAAATCAAATGATAGAAAATTTAAATTTCAAATTTCAAACTAATTCTAATCATAATCCTAACAAATCAAACAATTTAAAATAGTATCAATTTCTAACCAATCTTACTGTTGCTCAATTTACATGGATAATACTTACTGAATTTTGTACATAAAGATCCTCAAGCAGTATATATGAGTTAGGATACCATAAGAATGTATTTTATTATGAATATGGTCAAACATATACCATAACGCCTGAAATATTTATTTGTGCCTAAAAGATAAAAAATAAAATATATAAAAGCTTCACACCACTAAAAGATTAGCATAACAGTTTTCTAAACAGAAAAAGGAAAATAAGTACTTGCATTAATCTTGATGAAACAGAATGGCGTTTCTTTAGGATTGGGACAATAGCAAGTCAACCCAAAATCTTAAGAGGCACCACCCTAATCTAACATAACATTAAATTCAATTCCCTCACGGTTTTGATATTAACAGAATTGGGTTAAGAGTGGGAGGTGGTATGACATCTTGCCTCAACCAACTTCAATCTACTTCTGCTTCTTACTCTGGGTGGTGGTTTGACTAGTTCTATGAAAACAAGGATAATTTGGAGCTTTTCCTTTAAAAGAAAATTATTCTCTTCCTCTTCCTTTATCACCTCTTTTTGTCTCTTTCCGTTTCCAAAATATGACCTCCACTACATTGTCCAAAAGTGTTAATACCTTACCTTTGTAATTTCTGATATTTATTATTATTATTTATTTAAAAATTTGATTGTTATTCCTTTCCTCCAAATTATTTAATCTTCTGTTTAAACTTTTTTCATATTTTCTATATTTTCGTTAGAAAAACTTATTTTCAAGCTTGTAGCCTAGGCTATAAAGCATCCAGCTTTAGCTGAAAGTGAGGTTCTATTTTGCTCATTAGTGCAAAAAGTAGTTATGACCACAGGATATAATCACAGTTATAGGATAACCGTAGTAGCAAAAACGCGGTGGCATTTTTGAAATTATGAGCAACGTTTTTAATCACGGTTAATTGTAACCGTGGTCATAGGCAGGCTAAAAATTTTCAAATTTAATTTTTAAGAAGGTTATTACCACGGTTGTATTGGAACCGTGATTGTAGGTGAGGCTATTACCACGGTTGTATTATAACCGTGATCGTAGGTCAGGCTATTACCACGGTTGTGAGTGGAACCGTGATCGTAGAGGTCTATTACCACGGTTCACTGATAACCGTGGTCGTATAGTGACCCTTCTTATTCCGTTTCGTTTCCCTCCACTCTATTTCATTTCCCCCTTCACCCAAAACTTTTCCCTCCAGCACTCTAGTTTCCTCTCTTCTGTTTCTCCTCTCTTCACTTCGGTCGTCCTGCACTCCACTTCTCCTCTCGTCATTTCCGTTGTCCAGCACTCCACTTCTCCTTTCGTCACTTCTCCCTCTTCCTCTCTTCACTTCCATTCTAAACGACGCACACACGCTGTTGGGTGTCGCTTCCCCCTCCTTCACTTCTTCTTCCATCCTCCTCCCTCCATATTCTCAAGTGGTTGGTCTTCCTCCTCCTCCCTCCATCTCCATTGACGTTGGGCTTCTCTAAGAGGTATTTTTTCTAAAACCCCACATTTCCCATTTTTAATGCTTATGTTGAGATTATGCAATGTTAGGCTTACTTAGTGTTAAGATAATTAAAATGTTATTAGTTATATGTTAGTAAAATTAGTTGTTAACTATAGATTAAATGGTTAGATATTGAATGTGGAAATTATTTTGTATATACTTTGTTAATGTTAGGCATAGTTTTATGAAAATGAGAATATTATATATTAGGAAATTAGAATTTTGTTAGCAATAAACTAAATACTTTGATTGATTGTTACTTAGTTATAGATTAATTCAAGTTAGATTGATTGTTACTTAGTTATAGATTAAAAGTTATAGATTAATCAACTTATATTAAATACTTAGATTAAATACATAAAATTAGTAATATTTTTTGCACTATTTAAAAAATTAAATACAAAAAGGTGATATTTTAAAGTAAATAAAAATTACACACAATCTCTACAAAGGATGATTTAAGTTATAATTTAGTGGTAGTATGTGTTTAAATTATTAATTAGGTAGTTTAAAATTATGATTACATAATAAATGAAGCCTAAAATTATTTTTGTTCTTTAATTGTAAATAATTTTATTATTATTATAATAATAATAATAACTAGTTATGTTTATTATAGAACACCCGAAAATAGCATATGTTAAATCTAAATACTACCCGACAAAATAAAAAAATTACTAATAGTTAAGTAATAAAATCCTTTGTTTATTATCTTTAATTTGAATTTGAATTGGGTACTAATGTTAATATTTTAGTCCGTTTTAAATGAGTTTGTGATTTTTTAAATTGTGTAAGAGTAAACCATAGTTTTCCCGTTTGAGATTCGACACAAATGGTAATTAAATTAATTGATTTCATCGTTTGTGTTGAATCTTGAATTGTCCGTTTGGACAGTTTGGGATGAACAATTTTGTATACATCATTCCTATGTACAAGTTAGGAGTAATTTTAAAATTTGATCAAGTTTTGGTTAGTTAAATTTTGTATTGTTCTCTGGGTGCAAATTTGGTTGTGGTTGAATTTGATGTCACCACTTTCATTTCGTGTACTTAGAGACCAATGCGAAATGCTACCGAAATTTTATCAAATTTTAAAATAACTCCTAAGTTGTATGTACTTATGATGTATAGAAAAATGTTCATCTTGAATGGGTAGGACCACCACCTTTGTGAAGAAAGTAAGATTCATAGCATCATTAAATTTACTGGTATTGTAAACAGTGAGTATGGATCAAAGTTGGATAACTGCATCACGTATAAGTCCACAATATAAGGGTGGAGTCGAAACATTTATCGAATTTGTGATACGAAATGCTGAGGAGGTTAATGGAAAGTATTTTTGCCCTTGTGTTAAATGCTTGAACATGCGCCGACTAGAATTGGATGAGGTACGAGAACATTTATTGTGTGATGGTTTTCTTCAGACTTATACGCGATGGATATGGCATGGTGAACATGTTGAGGTGCAAGTACCAGTTTTCAAACAAAAGACCAAAGCTTTACGCATGAAGTTGATGACGACATGGATGACCGACTTGAGGATATGATACGTAATGTGGGGGTAGACAGTTTTAAGAGAGTTCACGTATATGCGAGTCTGTGTGAGGATTTTGAGAAGCTGTTGTATCCGGATTACGCCAAATTCACGAGGATGTCAACTATTTTACGATTGTTTAATTTAAAGGCGATAAATGGGTGGACAGATAAAAGCTTCACTGACTTGCTTAAGTTGTTGAAAGAAATGCTCCCAGTTGGTAACACCTTGCCAAATCATAACTATGAGGCTAAGAAGGTGTTGTGTCCTATGGGATTGGAGTATACCAAAATACATGCATGCCCAAATGATTGTGTATTTTACCGTGGTCAGTATGAAATGTTGCATCGATGTCCTAGGTGTGGGGTGTCACGATATAAGAAGAAACAGGTTGATTCTGATGAAGTCTACACTAAAGGGTCTCCTGCAAAGGTGTTATGGCATCTCCCCATAGTTCCAAGACTAAAGCGTCTATTTGCCAATTTGGATGATGCAAAGCTTATGAGATGACATGTTGAAGAAAGGGTTGTTGACGGACTACTTAGGCATCCGGCAGATGGATTGCAGTGGAAAAAAATGGATACGATGTTCCCAGATTTTGCACGTGACCCAAGAAATGTTAGGCTTGCACTAGCCACAGACGGCATGAACCCATATGGGAACCTAAGCACAAACCACAGCTCGTGGCCTGTTTCGTTGTTTGTTTACAACTTGCCGCCATGACTGTGCATGAAGCGAAAATATGTTATGTTATCAATGATGATTTCTGGTCCACGACAACCAGGCAATGACATCGATGTATACTTAAGTCCGTTAGTTAAAGACTTGAAAATGTTATGGGAAGAGGGGGTTGATGTGTTTGACGGATTTACAGGACAGTCATTCAAATTAAGAGCCATGTTATTTTGCACGATAAATGATTTTCCTGCTTATGGTAACCTCTCAGGCTACAACGTCAAAGGACATAAAGCATGTCCTGTATGTGAGGAGGGAACTAGTTCTGATCGACTGCATCATGGAAGGAAGAATGTTTATCTTCGACCTCGTAGGTTTTTTACGGCTAATCATCCACTTCGTAGGTTAAAGAAGTCATTTAATGGTATGCAAGAGTTTGAAGGGCCTCCTCTAACACTGTCTGGTCGTCAAGTATATGAAAAGGTTAAAGACGTCAATGTGGTGTTTGGTAAGTTTGAGAAGCAGTCCGCTACAAAAAATAGCTGGAAGAAAAGGTTAATATTTTTTGATCTGCCATATTGGAAAGAGCTTGATGTGAGACACTGTATTGATGTGATGCATGTGGAGAAAAATGTATGCGATAGTTTGGTTGGAACCCTGTTAAACATACCTGGAAAAATGAAGGATGGTCTGAATTCGCGTCTAGACTTAGAGTTGTTGGGTATACGTGAGGAGTTGCACCCACAAGCAAAGGGGAAACGAACATTTTACCTCCAACATGTCATACCTTGTCCAGAAAAGAGAAGCAAAGTTTGTGTGAATCATTGCATGGTGTCAAAGTTCCATCTGGGTACGGTTCCAACATCAACAGTTGTGTTTCTTTGAAGGATCTGAAGTTAGTTGGATTGAAGTCGCATGATTGTCATATGCTGATTCAACAATTTCTGCCCATTGCCATTCGTGACATTCTCCCTCAAAATGTCAGACATGTGATAACAAGGGTGTGTTTGTTTTTCAATGCCATATGTGGCAAAGTAATCACCCATGAGGAGTTGGAAGCATTGGAACAGGAAGGGTTTCTTATACTATGTCAGTTAGAAATGTATTTCCTACCTTCATTCTTTGATATACTATGGTTGTGGCTGAATCAATGCATTTTTCCACTTCAAAGGATAGAAACCCTATCATGGCTGAGTTATGTTATTTTGGTGTCATTGAAGATATATGGTAAGTTGATTATGGTCGTTTCACAGTCCCTGTGTTTAAATGTAAATGGGCTGATAGTAAAAGTGGTGTAAAAATGGATGATTTTGGATTTACGTTAGTGGATTTAAACAAGGTCGGTCATAAGGAGGAGCCTTTCATCATGGCAGCTCAAGTAAAATAAGTTATTTACGTTGTTGACCCATCAGATAAACGATGGTCAGTTGTTGTCCAAGGTAGACATAACATTGGGGATCCAACTCTGGATGTCCTTGATATACCTTGTCTAACAACACGTACACCAACCGGCGTTATGGAAGATCTCATAGATGATATAGTTGCTACTCGTAATGACCACCAGGAGGGTCTGTGGGAAACATAGGGTATGGTTGTGGGTATATATCATTCATTATGTTTTTTAACTTAACGTTTTTGCTAAATGTGTTTGTTGTTCTCACTAATTGTTATACTCACGAATTATATTATCAGTTTTTTGAACAGATACATATGGCTGACCAGGACCCACATGCGAGATCTGACTCCCAGGGCACAGATTCCTCAGCTAGGAGGAGAGGTGTTACCCGAATGACCAGTGTTGCTCTTCGACGCCATCAAGGTCAGAGGAGCCATGTTGACATTGATATCTCCACGGGGAGGCCCTCCGGACCTAACGCCGCCAATTTTCATGTTGTCCTGTCTTATGCCATTAGTTGCTTACCTCAAGTGTTTTGAATTTTAGGTATGTCTTCGGGAAGAAGCAGGGAGAGTTTCCTGGAGAGACTTACACATTTATAGATCAGCAGACTTGGGATTTGTTTGTTGCATCTAAGCAAACGGACGAGTTTATTGTAAGTACTTTCTACTTATGATGTTATTGGAATTGACATTGAATGTTTTTATACAAGCATATATAAGGTTTAAGTTAGTAACTGAATTGTTTTTGTTGCAGGCCAGACGTATGAAAGCACAGGAAATTCGTTCAAAGAATGACTACCCTCACAGGTTGTCACGTGGGGGTTACCGATTGCTGGAGGAAAAGATGGTCCAGGAGAAGTCCAGTCAGCGCCAGAGTAGCCACCCTGATACCACTATTGTGGATCCCTCCTCCCCATCTGCACGCCATGAAAAATGGAAGCGGGCCAGGACGAGGAAGAGTGGTGACTACACTTCATCTCATGCTGAGGAGGTTGCCCAACGTATTGTAAGTACAATACTTCTTAACATTATTTATAACATTTTGTAGTGTCTCTATTACTAACTGCACTGATCACTAGGTTTTGATTACAGGATTCCTTGGTGGAGCAGTCGACCCAAGGGTCGTTCGTGTCCTACAGAAGAGATGATATCCTGACCACCACCATCGGCCAACCGGAGCACCCTGGACGAGTTCGTGCAGCTGGTCACGGACATGGTACATTTATACATTTTTGTTTGTAATCATTTTTGTTTGTTTATGGTACATTTGTAATCATTTCTCTGCAGGTCTTCGAACCTATTTTGGTCATCCTATGACCCCCTCCCAGTCCATCTCTGATTTGGAGAAGAGCTTTGAGGAGAAGGTAGCTGCAGTGAAGGCAGAGGCCAGAGCGGAGATGCAGAAGCTGCTACAAGAGGAAATGAGACGGTTTGGGAGTGAGATGATGGCCTCATTCAGTCAACAACATCAGCCTACAACACCGGTGGTCTCCCCACAGGTTGGATTACCCATGATTTAATTGAATTACCTGTAATTTGCTATCATTATTTCTTAACTAACTTCAAATATTCCCTAAATATGCAGGTTAGGCGAGTCAGTACAAAGGGGTCATGTGCTGTACCTGACGGTGATGATGAGGACGTACAACTTGGAGACTGCCATCAGTGTGACCTCTTTGTTGATGAAGTGGAGGAGCCAGTTGCTGTTGGTTTAGTGTATGGACTAGGCCATTCGGTTCACCATCAACCAATGCCTGATGGTGTGTCAAGGGTCTCTGTTGTACAGGTCCTCGACGCTGATGCAGCTATGCCCATTCCAACTTCTGAGGTACGACTCATCGGCCAGGCTGTAGGACACTTCCTTATGTGGCCGACCAGACTTCTGTCAGATTCTGGTCCCCAGGTATGCTCCCTAAACTAGCATCAATTGTATGTTAAGTTATGGTTTCAATAATCTGAAATTGCTTCTAATTTTTTAACTGTTTTCACAGGGTGTTGGCCCATTAAAGGAGCCACAGCCCCCCGTTAATCCGATTGAACGACTATGGGCAATATCGGCCTCGCTACACGATGATACTATCCCGGTACCATGGGAGGAATCCGTTTTTGGTTGCCCAAGTTCGTTGCCGGTGTACATTGCACGGCCTGACTTGTGTGAGGTCCTGATGGGGAGGACGATTTTGAACATTTCAGTGCTTCAGTGTTGGGAGCTGTAAGTATAATGTTTTTCGTCCAACGATTGTGTCAAGTAAAATGTTATTTTTCACTAACTAAACGTCTGTAACTTTTATTAGGTTTTTACATAGACTTTGCATAGAGAGGGTTGTCCATGACACTTATGGTTTCCTGGAGCCCTCTCTAATACAACTTCGAGGGAACAGTAAGGAGGAGATTCAGGCATACATCCAGAATTGGATGCATGCCTCGAAAAAGACTGTGTACATAGCACCATATCATAGAGAGTAAGAGTCTAGTCAATAATTAGTTACTCTTATTAAATTAATCATGAATTACATAGTTACTAATCAATGTTCATTGCAGCCTTCACTGGCAACTGTTGGTCATTTGCCCGAAGGACGGTATTGTCGCATGCTTCTGTTCCTTGCATGGGAGTCCTGGTGTTGACTACCAGAAAATAATTGATGCATAAGATGCTTTCAAAATTTGTTACAACTGTACATTTTTGATTAAGTCTTTCTATTAACTGAACTGGTGTTTTATTCACTTATAGGGCTGTAATTGGGTACCATCGACTACAAGGCAAAGTGACCAAGAAAAAACTACATTGGGTCTTCCCAAAAGTAAGCACAGATTAATTAATAAGCATACTTTTAAAGTTTTCTCAATTAATAACAAAAACAATAACCAATTGGGAATTCAATGTATGCTACCTTGCAGTCTTATCGGTAAGATGGCACCTTTGAGTGTGGGTACTTCGTGATGAAGACGATGCTCACCATTGTCCAATCTGGTATAACAGACGGATGGACAACTGTAAGTTTTCACTGCCTATATTATTTTATTTCCTTTTTATATACTACTACTTAAGTTAGTTGCTTACCACTACTCTTAATGATTGTGTCTTCTTTACAGCACTTTCAAGACTCCTCAAAGTTCCCTGAAAATTACATTAATGAAATCAGAACCCATTGGGCCACCAGCCTTCTTCAAGTCAAGGAAGGACTCCACTAGTGTCTTTATTGTTTATTATTGTTACTTTATAGGATTTATATCAATTAGTGTAGCTTTAGATATCATATTATGCATTTTTGTACCATATTTGTTGTTTATATAGTTTTATTAAAATTTATTATTTTTCATCACTTATTGTGTGGCTGGCTGGTATACATATATCTCTGATTGCAGGTATGGCGAATGAATAAAACAAATCCTGTATTTAAAAAAAAAGTAACTTTTAACCATGGTTATGACCATAGCCGTGGTTAAAACACCCTTTTAATCACGGTTGTTTTCAACCGTGGTCATAAAACACTTTTAATCACGGTTATTTTAACCATGGTTATATCCCACTTTTAATCACGGTTGGATGGAACCGTGGTTATATCCCACTTTTAATCCCGGTTATTTTAACCGTGGTTGTATCCTCCTTTTAATCACGATTGTTTCAACCGTGATCGTATCCTCCTTTTAATCATGGTGGTAGGAACCGTGGTTATATCACCCATTTAATCACGGTTTAGAACCGTGGTGAAAAGTCCCCACCTATTATCACGCTGGGAACAACCACAGTTGTAGAACCATGGTTAAAGGTCAATTTTAACCGTGATTAAAGCCCCAATATGCACTAGTGGCTTAAAAGCTTAAAAGGCTGCAAGGCCTAAGCCTGATATTTTGTTCTCATTCTGTCCCAAGTGGAAGAGTACTTTCAGTTGGGCTCTTTTCTTAATGGAAATCCTATTGGGGTTAATCTTTAAATTCAGTTTCAACTATGTGGAAAACCCCAAATAGAGCAATTTACTTAGGGTCAAGTTTAGTATAAAATAAAGGTATTTTAAATCCTTATGTATCAATTGAGATGCTAGAATATATAAAATTATATTATCTTTTATTGTAATGTTTTAGATTATTCTCTAGGATTAGCTTCTTTATTTCTACAATATTCCTTATATTGGTTATCATATTTTTATTTAATATTATGATTTATTTCCTTAATTATATGATATCATAATAATTAGTATAAATAGGGGATAGTTCTGTAGGTTTTATGAACACATCAACATATTGTAATTCTTTCAATATCAATTATCAAAAAGAAGGTTGGTGTTTGTCGTAACCTAAATCGCGACGGCGCGGCGAACAAGAGAGAATGATGGGTGTAAAATGAAACAGGGAGTCACCACCAACGTTTTTATCCATAGGAAAAACATTGGAAAAAACTAGGTTCAGTAAAGCACTGGTTAAAAAAATTGAAATCCAAGTTCGGGAGTCGGTTACGAGTAGGGAAGGTATTAGCACCCTACATCGCCTGTCAAAGACAGTACCAAGATTGAAAGCACAATATAAATAGCCTTAAATAAAACATGGTTTCTTCCCTTTTACTTGTATTTTGAAAATGATAGAATGGAGTAGAGAACTGTACAGACATAGAATGTTGAAGCGAGATCAATGGGATGTTTCGTCCGAATTAAACTCAACTTCGATATGAGACAGAGAAAGGAAGAGAATGTTAATAAGGCGTCACGCCTAAATTATACATCCTTGAATAAAAAAAAGACAGGGATAGGAAAGAGATAAACGGGATGTCCCGTCCTAAGTATCTCTTCCCTACGAATTGTGGCGGGGTTTGAACAAAAACTAGGGGGAAATCAACAAGACGTCACGTCTAAATTGATTTTCACGGAAACGACAAAAAGTAACAACACGAAAGAAACGCAAAAGCAAGGAAATAAATCAGTAAAGGGAGATAAGAAAGATGGGCCCGACAGGAGTTAAAGTCCCGCTCCTACGTATTCTTGAATTATCAAGAAATCAGGGTTACGTAGTTCTGAGAGTTGTTCTTTTAGGAAAAGGTTTGGGAAATGATGGTGGATGTCATTGAGACGGGGAACTCATACAATATGTTCACAGTGTTAAAAATAGAAAAGGAAAGTGTTAGAAGAAGATAATATGATGGTTCCAATTTGGCCATTTGAAAACCAGCACCACCACTTTACAGGGGCAGATAATAATGTAGATAAAACCAATTTTGGATGTTTCCTACCAAACTCTTCCTCTCTCAAACACTATTTCAGGGTTCAACATGTAAGGTGACAAAAGGACAGTTCCTGTTCAACTAACACTACCACACAATTCCAACACTGGTTTTCGCCTTGAAAAAATGAGTTTCTTCCAGGAATAACAGTCTGAACTCTGAACCCTCAAGTGTCATAGCTGTTAGAGTCTGTTAGTTCCACGTGTGAGAACCGCTTGTAAAAAGTTCTAACAGAATTAGTTAGGGTTGTTACTCTTCTGTTGAGGAGTTTGCTATGTTGACTCAGCACCACCTAGGTGTGGACTATATTAGTGGTTAGTCCTTTTCAATTATTCAATATACAATACAGTTTCCCTTTTAGTTTCTCACTCAATTCTCCCCCCTCTCTCTCACTGATTCTCTTTAATCTGTAACATAATGTATATATCAACAGTCTATCAATTTATAATTATTTAGTTCGGAATCTAGCCTGTAAATGCCTCCTGGTATAGAAGCAAGAAAGCAGCCTTATCCTCAAAGCTGAAATGAGGAAACATTGCAAATTTTCACACATAATCCTCTATCCACCTAGCTTGATGTATGGCTATAAGCTGTTCATAGGGATTTCCAGTTCAATTGCTCAAAAATTGCTTCAAGTACAATTCTGCCTTCATAGTTTCACAATTCATCTCTAGTAATCTCTTCTTTAAAAGCTTAATCCAATGTTCAGCAGAACCCTCCATGTAAATAAAATGAGCAACACCTTCATTAGAGACCTGATCCTTAGACACTTCTCATTTCAAATAAGATTTCGGCCTTAGCCAACTATGCCCAACTGGATCATTCACATAAAAAATAAGCACTTGAACCTTCTTAAGCACCTCCTAAAATACGTTAGAAGTAAGATTATAAAATTGGTTAAATAGGCACCCAAAGGCTTAAGGAAATGTTGAAAGGGAGTTCTTGAATGACTAGAACTTCTTGTTATCATATCATCAGTTACATTATCAATTAACTGTATAGATACAACTATACCACTTGTAAGTCATTCATTCAGTTCAATACAGTAACAAATTCTGTTATATAGTTTTCTCTCTCTAAAGCTTGGTTTCACTAAACCTGATTAAATTAGACCTCTGGATTACTTGATTTGATTCAAAAATTTGCTCCATTTATTTCTCCAATCCTTCCACTCTTGAGTCCATTCTAGTTTTATCAATAGCAAAAAGTGAAAAATCTGCTATGTAAGAGTGAGATAGTGGATATAAAGGAGTGGATTACATGGCCAGAGGGTTATATAAAATTTCAGTATAAGAAACACAAGAATGAAGCCCCTAGTTGAAGTTTAATTTTGATAGAAAACCCCCCAAGAATTATTATACTATGGAAGAGTTTAATTTTGGTATATTATTAGTATGCTAAACTTTGAGTGTGTTCTATGTTTTAATGATGAACTTGATCTACAATTTGCTTTGCGTGTCTCTCTTTGTTTAGTTTCCTTACTACTTGTAACTGTCCAACCACTTGTTGGTTTGTCATGCAGACTAGCACACATTACGCGTGGTCTCTAATTGTCTGTCGATAGCTTCGTATTCATCCCTGAGTTTTTTCCCCAGGTAATCCCCTAACGATGACTTTCTCGTTATGTGTATACATGTTGATTGTTGTTTGTTAGTGGAGAGCAGAGCTCATTAGGCATTGCTTATGTGTGCTGATAACATGTGTTAAAATTTTGTATGTGTATTGTTTATTAGTGGAGAGCAGAGCTCATTAGGCATTGGTTTTGTGTGCTGATAACATGATGTTTTAATGCATGTGTATTGTTGTTTGTTAGTGAAGGGGCAGAGCTCACTAGGTTTGTTAGTGATGGTTGCATATTCATCCCGAATGGGATAGGGCCCCACCTACTTGCAACATCAAGGAGATAGAGAACGATTCATGAACGATAACTATATAATGTTTAAGTCAAAGTAACACCAACTCTGGTTGTTAGATATTATGAATGGAGGTTCCAGAAAATCAGCGATGGATATACAACCGACTAGATGACAGTCGGTGAGTGACTGAGGAGTTTATGATGGGGCTGTTGAAGTTCATTCCGTTCACCATAGCAAACACGCCTAGTTTTGAGGCGACTCACAAAATTCGTTGTCCGTGCTCAAGATGCAAATACATGAATTTTGAATACCCGAATGATGTCATGTGTCATCTAAGGGGTTCATGGAAAGATACTACTGCTGGTACAACCATGGTGAGCATTACCACCCAGGTCATCAGCCGTAACCGTTCAACAGTTGTACTATGAGGTCGAAGGAACCAGGGATGCATACAACAACATGGAGCGGATGGTGATGGATCATGTTGGACCCTCCACTGGGCGTATGCTACAACATGACGACCAAGCAGGGAATGAGGACGACAATGTAGAGGAGGATCCTGATGCGGAGGTGAAGAGATTTTATGATTTGTTGGCGGCAGCTTAGACTCCATTATGGGACAGATACGAGAGTCACACTGAATTATCCACCTCCCTAGCTTCTTTAAGTCTAAAGGCAGATTATAATCTTTCAGGAGGTTATTTTAATAGGATGGTCGATCTAATGGGTTCCACCATGCCTGTTAATCGTCGAATGCCATCAAATCTGTACCATGCTAAGAAAAGGGTGGCAAACCTGGGGTTGGGTTATGTGAAGATAGAGTGTTGTGTTGCCGGGTGTATGTTGTTCAGAAATGAGTTTGCAGATAAGAGTGTCACAAAATGTGTCCATTGTAATGAGGAACGCTACAAAATCGTTAAAAGGAGAGGGAAGGTAACTAGGACGGCCAGGAAGAAAATGTGGTACTTCCCCATAACACCGTGTCTTCAACGCCTGTACACCTCATTGTCCACGATAAAACACATGCATTGGTATGCTCTGAACCGAACACTGGAGGGGCTTCTGTGCCATCCTTCTGATGGGAGAGCATGGAAGTGTTTGGATAAGCTATATCTGAACTTTTCTGGCGAGCCGCGCAATGTTCAACTTGGCTTTTGTACCGATGGGTTTAACCCGTTCGGTCAATATGGAAGAGCGTACTCTTATTGGCCAGTCATACTGACCCCATACAATCTGCCCCCTGATATGTGTATGAAGAGGGAGGTCATGTTTCTATCTGTACTGGTTCCTGTAACATCCTGCTTTTAATAATAACTCTATTTTGTAATTTATGAAACATGGAAGGCTTGTAAGTGTTTATTAATGAATAAAAACACTTTATGAATGGTTTATAATACTCCAAAAATTCCATTTTTGGGTATAATTATAGAAATTACATAGATCTATTTGATAAGATCCATATTCTGAGTGAAAGAATGAAGATAGAGGAGTAAATTGAGTGAGATTGGAAGAAACATTTCTGATCCGTTCTGATCTCCAAGGCTAGGACGACCTCAAGGTTCCAAAGGGGAAGAACGGATGACAATAAATGCCACATCACACCGGACAACCGGTGTGGATAGGATTGTCTTTTATGTTGCACACCGGATCAACACTTTACCAAGAGCTGTAGGACGGATAACTTTGAAACGATATTCAAGACCGGAATTGAGTCCGTCCAAGAAAAGAAGATAACAATAAAAGGGTACGGTTTTCCTAAGCGGAAAGCTTACTAATTGTCCATAAGACTGAATGACGTCTTGCTGGTTGCTAGACGGTATAGTTTCCCGAACTGTTGGCTATTGGAGGTTGTTAGTTGCTTACTGAATAGTTGGATGGTGTTTGAACTGTTCTTTATTGGCGGAGTAAAGCTTAGGCGGAGTCACGTACCTTGGCGAAGTAAAGCTTAGACGGAGTCACGTACCTTGGCGGAGTAAAGCTTAGGCGGAGTCACGTACTTTGGCAAAGTAAAGCTTAGGCGGAGTCACGTACCTTGGCGGAGTACTTAGCTTAGGCGGAGTCACATACCTCGGCAGAGTAGTGAGTATAGGCGGAGTCTCATGCCATGACGGAGTAATAGGCATTGACGAGGTCAGATGCATTGACGGAGTGATGAGAACGTCTTTTGAGCATGGACATTTCTTAGGAGTTATTTTCACACTAAGGTGTACCTACACCGCCACATACATTCAATACCGCCCTCACACCCACCACTCTGCTCTCACATAGCTGACTTCGGTTCAGGTGAGACCGGATGAATTTAGTTCGGATTATCATTAATGTACACCGGTCGGTTGCTAGGAAGGTTAGCTTTCCTTAGAACGAATATACACACCGGATGATTTTGAGCCGGTGTACAAGACCGGATGCTCAACCGGACTTAGAAATGGAATTCTAGTCGGTTTTGAAGTACAGAAGTAACTTTTTGACCCTTCTCTTGTCTTTTAGGCATTATTTTAATATATTTAATCCCACTAATTGCTCTAGTACGTAGGACGGCCAGAAATGAGCACTCAGATAGCCACTTTCTATTATTAATCCTCCATTATCTCCACTAACAGCACTAACAAACCCACTCACAAAGGGCTTGTTCCCCACTGCCTTGCTTTTTAAAACAAAACCATATCTCTTCAGAAACTCTTAAGAGAAAATAGCATTACAATATACCATTTTTCTTCTTCCTCAAGACCTTCGAATAGAACAAGGACAGCCAGGAGACCTCTTTTCCAGTCAGCCAAAAGTCTTCAAACCAAGTAAGAGGGGACAGGGTTGTGAATATTTGTGAAATGGGTAGAGTTGTATACTGTTCTAGGATTCCAGTTTTAATTTCGTATCTTGTTGCTTAATTTTGAAGCTGAAAACGTATGAATTTGACTCTTACTTCTTCATGAAAGTTGTAGATCTTTTTGTTATGTGAATTTTGATACCTTATTCAACTGATTTGGATATGTATAGCAAAAGTTATAGCCAAAATACTACAGCATGACCGAGTGAAATGTTTAAGCTATATTCTATGCATATTTTGATATTCTGGGATTTGTACATGCATAATCAGCCTTTGATGTCTGCACGAAAGTTGTATATATACATGTTAGGGATTTATAGAAAGTGGTTTCAAGTTAAAAAGATGCTTGTAGCTCTAGTTATGCTTAAAATACAGAAGTGTATTCATGATGCAAATCTGTTAACTATGAAATCCGAATCTTGTTTTCAATACTGGGAATTTTGTGGTATGAATTAGTTGTTGGTGTCTTCATGAAAGTTGTAGATAATTATGTTAAGCGTATTTTAAAATTGGTTTCATGTTAAAATCATTTGTGTAGCTCTAAAAACGTTGAAAATACTAATATATGTACGTTTTGAAAACTCACCTGGAGGCAGTGTTGTATTTTGTGGATAAATGGTATTTCTGCTTAGAATTTGAATTTATGATCTTCATGAATATTGTAGATATTTGTGTTAAGATTAATTTAGAACTGGTTTCATACAAAAAATCATTTTTGTAACTCCAGAAACACTGAAATTACTAACATATGTACGTTTTGAAAACTCATCTTGAGGCAGTATGGTATTTTATGAATAAGTGGTATTTCTGATTGGAATCCGAAACTGTGTTCTTCATGAAAGTTGTAGATAATTGTATTATTGAGATATAGAAAGTGGAATCATCTAAAAAGGAGTTGATTTTCCCATGTTATGACTGTTTTGCTATTGTATGTTGCTGTTGGGGATGCTGAAAGTCACTTAAAATGGCTATTTTGAAAGAAAATGATATTTTCTCTATGGATAGAAATTATTTATTAAATTATTGAGTGATTATGAATTATTATAAATGTTGTTGAGTATTACACAGTCTATATATTGTGATGGTGAATAATTATGAATGACATAATTAATATATATGTACATGAATACCTTGTGGTTATTGACATGTGTGGTTGAAGCAGTAAATCCATGATTTTATGAATTATTAAGTGTATTGTGTCCCTTGAGGACTTGTATTATCCAAGAGGTTTTGGAAATGTGGATATCATGGTATGTTAAATGATAAAGAGAATTAAAGGCATTCATGCATCATAAGCATTGGACGCATCATGGAATTTAGGGGTTCCGTGATTGCCTACCCTGGTGGGGGGTTACTCTATGATGAGTTAAGCCCTATTTTGTTGTGTGCCATGGAGTGTAGGGATTCATGGTCTATGCAAAGCCCTACCTATGATAATTGTGTACTTCGGTACTTAAGCGCCATGAAGTATAGGGATTCATGGTATATGCTAAAGCCCTAATTGTGTAAGCGCCATGAAGTATAGGGATTCATGGTATATGCTAAAGCCCTAATTGTGTAAGCGCCATGAAGTATAGGGATTCATGGTATATGCTAAAGCCCTAATTGTGTAAGCGCCATGAAGTATAGGGATTCATGGTATATGCTAAAGCCCTAATTGTGTCTCTATGAGACTTTTACTGCAGTATTCCCACCAAACCAAATGGATCCAGCATGACATCATTTAACTAATTGAAGAATTATTAAATGGAATTGTGTGGCATATTCATCATATCATTATGAGTTGTTGATTGTGTTTGTGCAATTATATCTATTTTATATTTATTCTATATTCTGTCTCACTCTTACATTAATTTTTACAGCGAATGACACGCAGAATGCAGAGTGATGCCATGATGAATGTCTATTTGGATTATTACTTGAACTTTGATTTTATGGGTTGTAATAAGTACAATATGTCATGTACCATTATTTTCTAAATCGTTTCCGCTACTTAAGCATTTTCTTGAATTTAATTATTCACGACTAGCATGTATGATAATTTTTCCGCTGTTATCAACTATTACGTAAACTCTGAATTGAATTTATTAATTATAAAATGATCTTCCGAAAACGCGAAAAATTTATTCGAAAATTTTAAATTCACGATCGGGGTGTTACAGTTCCAGGACCCAAAAATCTAAAGGCGAACATAGACATATTTTTGTAACCGTTGGTTGAAGAGTTATCACAATTATGGGATGTCGGGGTAATGACATACGATGCATTTTTGAAGAACAATTTCATGATACGGGATGTTTTGATGTGGACTATTAACGACTTCCCGGCCTATGGTATGCTTTTTGGATGGTCAACGTCTGGGAAGCTTGTTTGCCCTATATGTATGGAACATATCAGGGGGAATCACTCCCTGTTAGTGGTAAGACAAGTTTTTTTGACTGTCATAGAAAGTTTCTATCGTTGGATCGCCCATTCAGGAGAAACAAAACCGCTTTTAAAAAGAATAGGGTTGTTATTGAACCTCCAGCCAGTAGGTTATCCGGTGCTCGGGTTTGGCAGAGGGTTGAAGAGTATTCGTATATCTGGGATAAGAGTTTTAAGGAGTTTACGGGTTATGGGAAGGAACACCACTGGGTGAAGCAGAGTATCTTATGGGATTTTCCATATTGGAAAGACTTGTTGTTGAGACACAACATTGATGTCATACACACTGAACGAAATGTTTTCATGAATATTTTTGACACTATTATGGACATCAAAGGACAATGAGAAGAGTCATCTAAACCTTCTGATTTGGTGTTCTAGGAAGGAGTTGGAATTGAGGGATGTGGGTCGTGGAAGAATGTTTAAACCCCATGCAAAATATGTTTTAACTAGATCTCAATAGATTGCTGTGTGTGTTTGGATTAATGGGTTGACCTTGCCTGACGGATTCACTTCTAACTTGTGTAGATGTGTCGACGTGAAGGAGGGTAGGGTGTTTGGCATGAAAAGTCATGATTTCCATGTGTTTATGCAACAATTACTCCCGTACGCATTTCATGCCTTACCGAAACCTATTTGGAAACCGTTGGTTAAGTTGAGTCACTTCTTTAAGGAGTTGACGGCAACTTCGTTAATTGTGGAGAAACTTTTGAAGATGGAAGAAACTATCCTGGTGTTGATTTGTAAGTTGGATCAGATTTTCCCACTAAGTTTTTTTTGACTCGATGGAGCATCTGCCTATCCATCTACCGTATAAGGCCTTGGTTGGTGGCCCGGTGCAGTATCGTTGGATGTATCCATTCGAAAGGTGAACACCAAAACTCCTTAATTTTATTGCAAACATGGTTTCCTATATAATAGTATTTTGTAACTTAACATTTGTTTATGTTGTCAAAGATTCTTACGTTCTTTAAAAGACAAAGTGTCAAACAAAGCATGCGTTGAAGCATCAATTTGCGAGGCATACTTAGTTGAAGAAATGACAACTTTTGCTTCTTTTTATTTTTTAACGGAGATAGAAACTAGAATGAGTAGAATTCCCCGCAATCTTGGGGTGGCCACCCGCACAGGGTTTGATGATCAAATATCAATTTTTAACTATCCTGGTCGTCCAGGGGGCAAGGTCATAAAATGTTACATTGATAAGAAAGATCAAAAGGCAGCTCACTTGTATATTCTTTTAAATTGCACAGAAGTGGAACCCTATCTTGAGTAAGTCACCAACTTTTAGTTTACATTCCTGACGTAGCTTGTATAGTATCTAAATGTTTTTTCCTTTAAATAGCTTTTATGTAGATATGCTAAAACTTAAGCAAACTGGTATAACTGATGCCTAAATTCATAGTGAGGTATCATGCAAATTCATCGGTTGGTTCGCACAACACGTAAAACTGGCATAGCATATGCTTTTTATCTATACTTGAAACGTTAGGTATCTAACGATGACCTATTTGTTATGTTGTACATAGATACAAGACCCTAAAAACCATAATGAAGATCCTTTACTCCAAGCCCTTTCTTGGGGGCCGGTGAAAACTGTTAAAAAATGGAGTGAAGGGATGCGTACCCATAACTACAGGGTTTGTATTAAAGGCACAACCGGACAGTTAGAGGAAGACTTTTATGGAGTGATGACAGAGATTGTTGAAGTTTCTTTCTCCGGACAACTAAGAAGAGATATTGTTCTATTTAAATATGATTGGTACGACAACACAATCGGTGTAGGAACAAAGGTTGACAACAACTACGGCTTAGTTGAGGTCAAGAAAAATGGTAGATACAAAGGGTTTGATCCCTTCATTTTTGCCCAACAACCTGAGCAGGTTTATTACATGGACTTCTCGGGAGGGTATCGGGACTGGTACGCAGTAATCAAGGCCAAGCCGAAGTCAGATCACTGACAATGTCTCCGAGGAGGTTGATAACGCTTATCAGCTTGCACCAAATAAGCTCAACAATAGTTATTTATTGTTCAACATTGATCCAGTCATAATGGATGGGACACTCACTACTACGGGGGGCGAACACATTGACAAAGACCTTTCTCCCGATCAAAACGGTCTAGGGCTGATTTGGATACTGATGAACTTGTTAAAACAGATAGCCATACTGACACTGAAACTGAGGGGGAATTTGAAACTAAAACAGACACAGAGTATGTAGTTATTAAATATATATATATATAGGTTTATATATATATATATATATATATATATATATATATCTTGAGACTAACCTTTGTTTTCATGGTTTTATCCACAGATAACGGGACGTCGACTACCCTTCAATAAGGGTGGTGGGTCCAGGACCCCGACATCCTATCTGGTGACTCCCACCCCAGAGCAGGGAACCACTCCATCACCTGTGCAGACCACTCCATCACCACCACAGCAGACCACTCCATCACCATGACAACAGACCACTCTAGAGCAGCTATAGCAGACCACCCCAGAGTGGACTCCTAGAGTTAGTGGTTTGGAGGACCCTGGCCTTGAGGCCACCCCACCTCCGATATCCCTTTTACCCATGCTGGTACCAGTGCCGGCCAGAGATAAGTAAGTCACTAAAACTCATATACTTTTATGTTATAAAACTCACATACTTTTATGCTATTTGTATGGTAGTTTATTTACTACTTTAGTGGACAGACTTATTGGTTTATTGTATATTAGTTAATTAGTACTTGTACAAATTGAATTGTACTAGGAACTCTTCTGTTTGTAATAGGGTAACTATTTAAATTTGGAAATGTTACATTAACAGGGGAGACTCTGTCAAAATTTTGGGAGTCTCCTTAGGTTGTATGTTGTTATATTCTCTTATAATTGTTGTGATTACAGCTTTGTTGATAGTAGTCACACTACCAAAGCGATTGCTAATGTTTTGAAGGCTCAGTGGGATGGTCCATACATATCTTGGACAGATGCTGGGAAGGTTATCTAAGATAGGTGGTTTGACACCTTCTTGGTAAGTTACCACATGAATTTATTGTGAATTGATTTGTAAAATAGACCTCTTATTAATTTTGAATTCTAATTTCATTTTACAACATGATTATCAGTGGGCAGAGGGTAAGATTGATGAGATTAGGAAGGTCTTTGCCACAAAGACCTCCAAAATCATCAAGAGTACCCTTTGGAAGGTAAGGGACAAGGGCGAGCGCCCTCGTTGGATCCCCGAGGACCATTGGGATGGGACGGTCTAGAAGTGGGGCGGTGTCTTGTTCCAGTAGGCGAGTGCTCGAAACAAGACAAATAGAGCTGTCGATGCTACAATGTCAGTTTACACTAGGGGTAGCATTTCAACCCTTGAGTATAAGAAACGATTTGAAAGTCTATTTATGTTAAACATTTTTATTATGATCAGTCTGACATGTTTAAGAATATTAACTTCAGTGCTTGTTGTCCACTACAGGAGCTGAGGGAGCACCAGGAGCCTTTTTTGTTTGAGGTCATGCAAATGACCAAGAAGAACAAAGCCGGTGCATGGGTAAACCATAAGACTACAGATCTAGCGATATTTACTTTTAACTTACATGCTTATAATTTACAAATTAGCTTACTAATCCTATCAGTGTTTTTGAATTTACAGGAGGCGTATAAGGCCAGGAGGGCCGAGAAGGAGGCGAACTTGGTGGCTTCGACTCCTGAGGGGGAGGTTCCTCCCACCCTGTCTTGTTCCGATGACAACGCCATCTATATGGAGGCTATTCGCGGCGTGAACAATAAATGGGGGATCTTTGGTTTGGGTGGCGTTGGCACGCAGTTGGCGAAAAAGGGGAAGACTTCTTCCTCTTCCTCTTCGTCTGGTCTTCCGACTGAAGTTGTTCAGGTAATTCAAAACCTGAACAACGAGCTACAGGAGGAGTGATGTCGTAGGCAGCTTTTGGAGGAGCAGACCGACAGAGGGCCGGGGCGGATCGACAGCAGGCCGAGGAGCAGCATGTCGAGACTCGTCGATAACTTACTCAGCAACAGGAGCTACTGATGCAGTTGATGGCGAGGCTACCTCCCCTCACTTCCCAGTTGCCACCAGCACCACCACAGGATCCCCTACCACCATGATTATTTTTATATACTTTTTTATACTTTTTTATTATGTATAGACATTGTATATTTGATTTATAGGTTTTACATTATATTCCATTCAGTAACCATTTTATGTCATTCTTCATTTATTATTTTATTATGTCAATATTAGATATTTTTAATTAAATTCTAAGAAAAACGCCTTATTGTGATTATCATTAATAATTCAATTTATTTGATAATTAAATTTAATCTATTATGGTGTTTTTAATAACAATTTAATATTAAAATAAAAAGTATTCAAAATTTAATTATCAAAATTTCTAGTTTAAAAATTAAGCATTCAGTGAATAGAAAATACTATTTAAAATATCTAGCCTAAAATTAAATTAAAAAACCTATTAAAAAATAAAAAATATATTAGCGACGGCACACCAGTGGTCGCTGTATACTAACATATAGCGATGACGTATTAGTGGTCGCTAACTGGATACCCATAGCGACGGACGGTGGTGGTCATTGTATACTAACATATAGTGACGGACTGTATGTGGTCGCTGCATGGTTACCTATAGCAACGAAGCTAGGTGGTCGCTGTATGCTTACCTGTAGCAACGGTCTTACGTGGTCGCTTTATGGTTACCTGTAGCGACGGCGATACGTGGTCGCTGTATGGTTACCTGTAGCGATGACGTTTCGTGGTCGCTGTCTGGTTACCCACAGCGACGTCGTTACGTGGTCGCTGTATGGTTACCATTAGCGACGGTAAACGTTAACAAAGCAGGGACCATTTTAGCGACGGCCGAACGTGGTCGAAAACTTAGCAATGGAGACTTTCCTTGTCGCTGTTCTGTCTGCGATGAATGTTTTAGTGACGGCAGCGTTGCAGTCTTAAAGTCCATCGCTAACACTTTTAGCGACAGTGATGTCATAAAATAGCGATCGTTTGTGTTCGTCGCTAACTGGTTTTTTTAAGTAGTGTTCCGTGGCTACAAATCAATAAAAAAATTGATTATTCTACCAACGGATCATAATTTCATGGCTAACAATTAAAAAATGATATTTTTTAGCTACTGATTTCTAATTCTGTGGCTAACTAAAATACATAATTTTTTAAACATTAGCCATGAACTACAATTTCGTGGCAAATATATTGAAAAAATATATTTTTTTATTTAGCCATTGATTTCTCTTTTCGTGGCTAATTTTTTTCTCAATTCCGTGGTTAATTTTACTATTAATATTTGTGGCTAATTTCAGTGGCTGAATGTCAAAATGAAATTTTTAATCACAGAAATGATATTCCATAACTAAATTATGTCCCTAATCACGTGAACAAATATATTTGGTCGGTAAAAATAAGTGGTGGCTGAATTCGGTATCTAATAGCTACTAGACGTATTCAGTGGTTAAATTCCGTGGTTAATAGCTACTAAATGTATTCGGTGGCTAAATTCGGTGGTCGCTTTCAGTTTTTCTAGTAGTGTGAAGTAAGAAAGAAAATAAAAGTTTTCTCTCCTCCATGGTCGTGAGTTTGGGGACCTAATTGATGTTTAATTTCTCAGTGAAACTTAAAAATGATCGCATATTTCCAATCATAAAAATGAGGTAAGCACATAGGTAGTTTCAATTTCAAGTTTCATAATGTTCCTCCCAAAATTGAATTTCACATAAGATAGGATTTTTCAATTTCATTGAAGTTTTACACTTTAAGCTTGCAAATGGAGGTATTGGAGGATGGGTATTGATAATTTGTTGAAGGATTTTTCTTTTCGTGTCAGTAGGTTACAAACCAAGTGTCGACAAGACGTTAGCCAAAATGGAACTCGGGACCAAAAACAGAATTAATCGAGGGGAGTTTCAGGCGCCTTCACTAGTGGAAAAAATGGATATAATCACGGTTAAAAATGGCCTTTATTCACGGTTAAAGAACCATGGTTGTTGCAGCCGTGGTAGTAGATGAGGGTCTTTAACCACGGTTAATAACTATGGTAATAAATAAGATCTAACCACGATTGTCGAGCATAACCGTGAATATAACAGACAATGTATATTCACGGTTATAGTAAAACCCGTCGATAAAGAACAGCTATATTCACAGTTGTTTAGCATAATCGTGAATACAAGTAGAAAAAAAAATTAACTTACAGACCATGTATATTCACGGTCATAGTAGGAACCGTGGATAAAGGACCTCTATATTCACGGTTGTTTAGCATAACCGTGAATATAAGTAATATAAAAAATTCACTTACAGAGTATGTATAATGACGGTTATAGTAGTAACCATGGATAAATAGTGTCTATATTCATGGTTATAGTAATAACCGTGGATAAATAGTGTCTATATTCACGGTTGTTACCATAATCGTGAATAAACACTGAGGTTTTTTTTAATATGGTTTTTGTTTTATTGTTTTCCAAACCTGCATTCAGACAACCAGCACAATATACAGTATCCCAGCATATCCAGTAACAAACAATATATAAAAAGAATGGTATATAGATAACAATTAATTTGATATGAATTCATAACAACGTAAAAAATGAAACTATATACAATTCAGATAAATGTAACCTAATAAAATGTAAACCCTAAATCCTACACTAGATACATATTTAAGAGAATAAAGTTCCTATATCTAGCTAAGTTTTTTTACTGATTTCAATGAAGTATGAGGCCCATTGCCTTCTAACATTATCTACAAGTGTCCTAGAGAAGTATGACCGGTCCTGGAAGTACTGCAAACAATGCACAAAACAATTAGAACAAAAGCTATATTTATTACATGAAATTGATGAAATTGTTAGAAAAGTAGTCCAAATGATGAGACTTACATCTGTCCATCCCTCTACTAAATGTTGTTGGACAATGGTCAGCATAGTGTGCATGACGAAATAGCCATACTCAAAGGAACCCTCCTGCCTGTAAGACTACAATGGACATAAAATATAGAATAAGTGAATTCGTAACTTAAAAAATATATATTGAAGATTTGAATGAATACGATAGACTTACCTTTGGGTGCACCCACACAACTTTTCTTCCGCTGGACTTAACTCCAACCAGTTGATTGTATCCAATCACCGCCCTACATCAAATAAAACACAAGATAAGTTAGAATCGTATAGGTCCAAAAATGATGTAATCGAATTTGTACTTATTGTTTAGGGATTAACTCACCCGTCTACTACAGTTTTAAGGTCTTGTGGAACTGCCCGATGTGTAGTATCAAAGTACAGAGCAAGATAAGCCTGAGGACAAATCACCACAAGCGTCCAATGAGCGCTGCAGTTACCAGTGATAAGTGAGACTTCAAAATGCAAAAATTAATGACAATAATTATGGAATAGAATATTACCCTTTATGATAGGGGCCCATGTATACAGTCTTCCCAGACTCAAACATCCAATTCTGGATGTATGCCTAGGTGTCCTGCTTGGTGTTTGAGAGCTTCTGTATGAGAGAGGGCTCTAAGAAACCATAAGTTCCTTGGAAACCCAACTCCACACAAAGTTGTCAGAAACCTAAACAAGTTGAGACATGGTTAGCGATAAATAACTTGTATAATGAAAAAATTAGACAAAAAGAGATATACTTACAGCTCCCACAACTGAATGATGGAGATGTTCAGCATCGACGTCCCCGTAATAATCTCACACATGTCAGAATGTGTAATGTAAAGTGGTAGTGCACTTGGACGGCCGAACACCAGTGGCTCCCATGGGATCTGAACAGTCTCATCTCCTTGCTCATACCCGATGCGCCATAGCATCCGGATGGGATTGTCGGCCTCTGGCCTCTTCAATGCCTGTTCCTGTTGAACATTTGACAACCATCACAGTTTGTACCATAATTGACAATATAACAAAATTAGTTAGTGTAAGGTTTTTACCTGTCTAGGGGCAACCTGCAGAAGTCGGTTAGGCCACATCAGAAAGTAGCCCATCGCCTGACCGACGGTCTTCACCTCTGGAGTTGCCACTGGCACAGTAGCATCCTCTTCGATGATGAGCACAATAGAGACCCTAGACATACCATCAGGTAATGACTGATGGTGAACCACAGGGCCTAAGTTGTAGACCATGCCAGTGGCAACTGGCTCCTCCGACCCGTCAATGAACAAGTCACATTGTCGGGTGTCTGGTGGCTCGACCCCATCATCGTCAGGGTCAGCCGCAGCACACGACCCCTTAGTGCTAACCCTCCGTACCTACATATTTACACATCAAGTAGAAGTTATTCAACAATGAAATAAAGTGATTACAAACAATAAAACTGAGGAAATTAAATAAAGAATCTAACGGGTGGGTCACTAGCGGGTGCAGTAGTCTCCTGGTGGTGGCTGAGTGAGGCCTTTATCTCCTCCCTGAATCGAGCCATCTCCTGGTGGAGCCGAGATATCTCCTCCTGATACTCAGCCTTCACAACAGCCACCTTCTGCTCCACCATTTTCTCAAGGGAGAGGGCAGGGTCGGGAGCACCGTAATAGCTGTGGAGGCCTGTGAAATGTGAATGATTAATATAACATTGTTTAACAAATAACAAAATGAAAGGATACAGTTATTTCTAACTTACCTACACCTCGACCAACAGCACGCACTCTTCCTGGGTGCTCTGGCCTGCCGATGGCGGTAGTCAAAATATCCTGCCTACCGTGGGCTACGAAAGACCCTTGGGTTGATTGCTCAACTAAGGAATCCTGAAACCAAACAAGTTAGTATTCACTTCCTCCACTTAATACCAAAAAAGACACTGATACAAGGGGAATACTTACTATCCGTGAGGCGACCTCCTTAGCTTGTGAGGAAGTGTATTCCCCACTCTTCTTGATCCTGGCCCACTTCCATTTGTTGTGGCGTGTAGGTGGGGAAGGGGGATCCATAATACCAGTGTCAAGCTGACTAGTCTGACACTGACTCAGCCTCTCCTGTCCAGCCGCTCCTCCAACCTACGGTAACCCCCACGTGACAGTGTGTGGGGGCAGTCATTCAGCTTCCTAATCTCCCGGGCTTTCTTTCTGACCTCCTATAACAAGAAAGAAAAATATTCAGAGTTAGCCATTTAAATTATACATAATTTAATCATTTAAAAACCTAAAACTGGACAGAATGCCTATTTGCAACAAAGCATCCCAAGTCACCTAATCTATGAATGGATATTTCTCTCCAGGGAACTTTCCTTGGTCGTCCCTGAATACATACCTACAATTCAGGTACATTTAAACTAAGGATTAATTGGTATAATTTGGTAAAGCGTTGATTAAGAATTTAAAGTCCAAATACCTCGTGGTGAGTATGGATTTGAACGACCTCCATCGCTCAGCCATAATACCGAGGACCTTCCTCCTCGCTATGTCAGAAGATGGTATGTCAAAAGAATCCTACATGAAAAGAGTTAGTCCATAAAGGAGTCCTTATTATGAATTACATGAATTAATACACTAAATTAAAACTTAAATAATATCAAAGTTACCAGAACATCACTCCATAGCTAGTTCTTCATCACCTCCTCGACATTATCCCAGTCGGGGATAATGATGGACACCTTCGATCGAGCCAGGACTCCCAAATAACTGCTAAACTTCATGGCATTTGGTCCTTCAAATCTACCAGTGTTGACATCCATGTCAACAGGTAACCTCTCTCCCCGGTGTCGCCTAAGTGCAACGTCTGCCATTCGGGTAACACCTCTACTCTTCCGAGTAGAGGAATCAGTAGCCTGTGAGTCAGACCTAGATCGTCCATCCTGATCAGCCATGAGTATCTGTTCAAACAAGGAAACACAACTGTCAAATATTTAATATAACATTTAATACAACGAATAATTAATATAACATGCATGTAATTCAATGATTCATTAACATGATTAATACCCTATGAAGATGAAATATTTTCCCACAAGCCTTCATGGTGGTCATGACGACTGGAAACTACATCATCTATGTCATGTTCCACGATAGATGTTAGAATACGTGTTATGGTCGATGGAATTTCCACAATATCAAGATTGGGGTCTCCAATGTGTCTACCTTGGATAACAATTGACCAGCGTTTGTCAGCTGGGTCAGCAACATAAAAAACTTGCTTCACCTGCGTTGCCATTATGAATGGTTCATCCTTATGCCCTATCTTGTTGAGGTCCATCAATGTAACTCCTAAATCATCAGTTTTGACACCGTTCTTATTGTCAACCCATTTGCATTTAAACACAAGAATGGTGAAGGGACCGTAATCGACTTCCCATATATCCTCAATCACACCAAAGTAGCATAACTCAGCCAATACAAGGTTGTTGTCCTTTGAAGTTGAGAAATGCATAGACTGAGCCACAACCATCACTCCACTATTTTGATTTGTACTCTTTTCATCCTGTGTCCTTGTATAAAACAAATAGTTGTTTATGTCATACCCACAAAAGGTGAGGACATCAAAGTTTAGGCCCTGTGCCAGTCGATGTAATGTCAAGGAAGCAGATACATCTTTCAGAACGGTCATTTGTAACCACTGCATGAATGTCTTGTTGTGTTCATTCAACAACCACTTTTCAGTCATTTTAGGGTTAGTTTTCTTGACTAGCTCCTTGTGAGTGGCTAGATACGGTTGCACGTCGTCCGTGTTGTTTAAAATATGCAAGTGTTCCTGAAGGACATCATCACGTGGCATGCTCTTGATTTTTTTTCCATTCGTTCCTTTCCCATCCAATCTCCCTTCATGACGAGTCGTTGGAATACCAATGCTTGAAGCATGTGACATGTATTCAGTGCAAAACTCAATTACTTCCTCTGCAATATATCTTTCCATAATTGAAGCTTCGGGACGATGTTGGTTCTTCATATACCCTTTCAATATCTTCATATATCGCTCAACGGGATACATCCACCGTAAGAACACTGGACCACAGAAACAGACCTCTCTCACCAAATGGATGATTAGGTGGACCATTATGTCAAAAAAAGAGGGCGGGAAATACATTTCAAGTTGACATAATATAAGTGATGCTTCCTGTTCTAACACATCCAATTCGCCGGGCACGATTACCTTGCAATATATGGCATTGAAAAACATACACAACCTTGTTATGACATTTCTCACATTTTTAGGAAGAATGTCATGAATGGTGATAGGCAGAAACTGTTGCATCAACATGTGACAATCGTGAGACTTCAACCCAACTAACTTCAAATCTTTCATGGAAACACAAGAGTTAATGTTGGAGCCATAACCAGACGGAACTTTCACACTTCGTAACGATTCACACAGACTTTGCTTTTCTTTTCTGGACAACGTATGACATGCTGGGGGAAAATATGCTCTTTTGCCCTTTGATTGTGGATGCAAATCCTGACGTATACCCATCAACTCCAAGTCCATACGCGAGTTTAGGCCATCCTTAGTCTTCCCGAGTATGTTTAAGAGTGTACCAACCAAACTGTCGCACACGTTTTTCTCCACATGCATTATGTAACACCCTCGGTTAGATAAGACAAATCCTTTTGTAGGTTCATCCTATTTAACTGAGTGTGTTAACAGTTTTCAGAAAAAGTGAATATTTTTTTTTAATAAATAAGTACGTGGCAGATCAGTAGAAGCAATAATGTATATATCACATAGTCATTCACAAACTGTAAGTAATTGTACTCTTAACAGAATGGGACACGCAGGCACCCTTAGATATTATACAGTTATCCGATGTCTGATTATTAATCATAAATATTCTATCCTTAATGATTATTCTCAATAGGTTCAGCACATTGCTGATCTTCACATTCGGGTTCTTGAGTTTCTAATTCCTCTGAAAAATGGTCAACAGTAAGGGTGAGTATAACCCAAGACCCTGATTGGTTCATCCGGTGCGGATATAATCCAGTTAACATACAATGTCACATAGATCATACATTTAGCATATTTATAACAATCAAGCATGTTGTCATCATATATTCGTATATTTAGCATGTTCACAATTATAACAATCAAGCATATTACTATGAAATAAATCATACATATAACATATTCACAATCATAACAATCAAATATGATGTAATGAATGCATGAGTTCGGATCCATTATGATTTATCTTTGATTAAGTCTCATGATGCATGTGGGCCCAAGAAATTATTTCTTCTTCTCTGGAATATCACCATTCCAATTCTCTAGAGCGATCAGGGTCCGCCCAAGCTCTGGTACAAATGAACTCATTGGTTCTCATCATTGATTTATATATATATTTGAGACTTGGATCCCTACGATCATGGTCACACTCCGTCATTTAGTCAAAGTACACCAGAATTATTCGTCTCACCCGGCTATCAGGGCGCGACTCTGATGCCATTGGGTTGCCGTTCCAGTTGTACTCCCAAGATTCTTCTACTGAGATCGAACGTGAGTGTCCTTCACTGTACCAAGTGTATGCTCTAGAGGTTTTTCTTCTTCAAAAATATTTTCATGATGCGAAATGCATTTATCTTATCAATTGATCCCTTGGGTATCTTATGTATTTCCAGTCTCATCATATCATTTCCAAGTTCTTTGGATTCTATCAATTATTTAAACATTGTAAGTATATCTATTATATATAGTATTTTCCATAAAAAAATAATTTATTCTTTATATAATTATGCATAATTAAAATGTTAACAAGGTTTATAATAAGAAAACTACTAATAATAATATTAAGATTAATAATAATTAGGATAATAATAGAATAAGGATAATAATAATAATTATAACTTCTCATTAATTTAAAAAGTATTAAGAAGTAGTTTCTAAATGAAAATCCAAGCGAAAACCATTAAAAATAGAGTTTTCCGAGTGAAACAGGGGCAAATCCGAGTGAAATATGTATGATTCCGAGTGGAATCATACTGAGAAGGGTTCTCCAAACGTTCTGGTTAAAAATCTGAGTGAAATTGTACTGGAAGGCTGTTTTCCAACTGAAACAGGTTTAGGTACGAGTGAAAATGAACTGGAATGCTATTTTTCGACTGGAATAGCTTGAATCCGAGTGAAATAAAGCTGGGCAGAGTTTTCTTAAATGAATTTAATATATATTCCGAGTGAAACAGAAACTAAAATGATTTTTCTTAATTAAATAACCTAAATTCTGAGTGAAATAAATTTCTGAGTGAATTAAAACAGGAATCCGTGTGAAGTCAGTAGGAAAATGGTTCCCTGAGTAGCATTGTTTGTAAATCTGAGTGAAAATTATTCTGCTGACTGGAATACCTCCGAGTAAAGTAAATCCGAGTGAAATAATTCCTGATTCCGAGTGGAATCAGGTTGATACAAGTTTTCTGAGTGAAATTGACTACTTATTCTGAGTGAAATTAAATTAAAAGGAATTCACCGAGTGAAAATAACTGTTTGCTGAGTAAAATGAATTATTTTCCGAGTAAAATCACTGAACGGGTTTTCTGAGTGAGAATAAAATGAGTTCTGAGTGAAATAAGGTGTTTTCCGAGTGAAATCAACTGAAAAGACGCTGTCCGAGTAAAAATAAATTAGGAAATATTCTCTAAGTGAAATAAGGTTGTTTACCGAGTTAAAATCACTGGAAAAGGTTTTCATGAGTTAAGCTACTTAAATTCTGAGTGAAAATGAGTTCCTGTGTGAAATCAAGTATGATTCCGAGTGGAATCAGTATGAAAAGAGTTCTGTCTGAATACAATAAAACAAATCTGAGTAAAATAATTGCTTGCTGAGTGAAATAAAGTGTTTACCGAGTGAAATAAGACTAGGAAGCTACTGTCCGAGAGCAATAGAGTGTTTTCCGAGTGAATTTACTGAAAAGGGTTCTGAGTAAAAGATAAATGTATTTTCTGAGTGAAATTGAGTCAAGTTCCGAGTAAAATAAGACTTGGGAGATGCTGTCCGAGAGAAATAGAGTGTTTTCCGAGTGAATTACTATGTTTTCCGAGTGAAATCAACTAGAAAGATACTATCCGAATATAAATAAGCAAAACCGAGTAAAATAAGTGTAAAACCGGTTGAATTATCATAAAACATAACCTGTTATCATATTTGTTTCACTGGAAATCACACGGTACCCATGATTCTTAATATTTTCAATCCAATATTTCACAATTCATCAATGATTATATACACTCGGTAACAGATATATATACATACATGCATATATAGATACAATTTGAAGCATTTAATTCATACACACTGAATCTGTCCTCCACTCGGTTTTCCCACAAGGCACCCAAGAATATACCCCCTTACCTTAATGAAGTTCCTGGAGGAGAAGAAAGAGGCTCCCTTCACTGTCCTGCTTCAAATCCGAGTGAAACAGAGGGGATAGGAGTGGGAAAGAACTTGCTGGGAAAGAGAGTGATGAAGAGTGTTTGGGTCGTGTGTGTGGTGTGAGTTCTGAGGACCTTGAGCTCGTTTAAATAGGGAGGAAGTGAGTGGGAAGACAAGTGGGGGACAGCTTTTCTGAGTGGGCTGTGAGTGGATTGCTAATGAAAGGGTCACTAAGAATTAAATAAGATATATGTTGAGTCAGTGTCCATTTCTGGTCGTCCACCATCCATAATGCGCACGATTGGATTTAAATATCATTAAAAGACAAAATTAAAGTCAATACGCACTTCTGTCAGTGAATACCGAGTGAAATTACACTCGGTTAACACTTCTGTCAGTGAATTCCGACTGGAATTCCCACTTCCGAGTCAACAATTACAAGGCTCGCTTGAGCGTGGCTTGCTCGCTTGAGCGAATCAGCCAATCCTCACTCGGCATTCCCATGAAACCGACTCATCTTTCCCATCATTCACTCGGTATTTCACCCCCACACCGACTCCTAATTTGCTTGGCCTTTCACTCGGTATTATATCTCAAATCCGGGTCATTTCTAATGGTTCTTACTCGGTTAAATCATTCCAAGCCTAGTCCTTTATTACTCGGTAATGTCCTTCAAAAACCGACTCCCTCGCATTCTTTTCCTATGTTTCTTCTACTCGAAGTTTTTATTCCAAATCTGAATCTCTACATACACTGTTCCACTCGGTAAAAGTCATCCACTTACTTGGAATGCTACTTTCCATACCACTCGGTGTATTTAACTTCAACACAATCGGGAATGTACTTCACATTCATCACTCGGCATAGACTTACAATTCTCACTCGAAAGTGTTTCTTCTAGAACCCGACTCTCTCTCTCCTAATTATTCAATCACTCAGAATTTATTCAAACTCTAATCACTTAGGATATATTCCAATAACAATTCATATCTTAGAAAGGAATCAATCGGATTTACCACTCAGAAATACTCAAACTTTACTCACTCGGTTTACTCATATTTCTCTCTCGGTTTTAACCAAATTCTTCAACTACAATTCCAATCAGAACATATTAAGGCCCTCACTTCTCGGAAAAGACTTACACATACAAGTCTCACTCGGAATTGGTCCAATAGAGTATATCTCACTCGGAAGAGGAGTCATACTCATAGATTCACTCGGAAATGGTTCAGCCTCTCTATATTTCTCTCGGGATGGCTCCTTCCACTTTTTCCACTCGGTTTACTAATCATATTCTTACAAAACCATTCGGAATCTTTCTCAAATACTTCCATAACACGTTCCAGTCGGTAAGAAGCATCAAATCAACATAAAACGCTTACATGTATTCATTCACTCGATTTATATATATATATATATATATATATATATATCATACACTTAGAATATATTTCCAATCCAAACCATTATAACAACTCTTCCCTCAGAAGAGGTTCACTCGGATTTTACCTTTCAGGAGCATTTAAGTCCTTCCCCACTCATTTTTCACTCGGATATTCATCTTTTAGGTACACATACACTATCCTTCCTCAAAATGTGTTTCGATCGGAATTCCTTTAAGGTTTTTATCACTCGGAAAAAGAGTCATAAACATAGCCTCACTCAATAATGGCTCTAAACCTTATATATTCTACTCGGATTGGGCTCTCATTCCTATATTCCACTCGGAATTCCATATTTCAGAGAGGTTTTGCTCGGAAATAGAAGTACTTAGCAAGTTTTGACTCAGAAACAAAGGATCAAGGGTGTTTTGACTCGGAATTTTCACCTAGAAGTGGTTTTCTTGAACCCACTTCACTCCAGCTGTCTCTGTGATCAAGAATCCACTCGGTAGTAACCTTCTTGGTCATATATTACTCGGATAACATAACCTTACACTCGGAATTTCATCATTCAGTCGGAATTGCTAATCCTTCACTCGGAATTTCACTCTGTCACTCGGATCAGAGTCTATTTCACTCGGAATTTGCATAATTTCACTAATGGTCCACATAAATTCCATTATTATGTACAAAAATGACATTTCTGAGATACCACAGACTATCAACGGGGTGTATATTCACTTATTACCACTTACAGACCTTCTAAACTTCAATTTTTACCAAATAAGACTGCTACTAAAAATAGGGATGTTACACATTACATCAATACAGTGTCTTACATTAAGCTCCCTCCAATATAGCAGGTCAAAAAACACTGACTTTTTCTTCCAGTTGTTTTGTGTCAGGTGCTGTTTTTCACACTTACCAAACTGCACGTTGACGTCTTTCACCTTTTCATATGTCTGGCGACCAGATAGTAGTGGAGGAGCCATTTCAAAGTCTTGGGCACCGTTAAACGAATTCTTCAACTTTCGAAACGGATGATTCGCTTTAAGAAACCTTCGATGTCGAAGATAAACACTTTTCCTACCATGGTGCAACCGCACAGAACTAGTCCCCTCCTCACATACTGGACAAGCTTTATGACCCTTCACGCTGTACCCGGATAAGTTACCATACGCTGGAAAATCATTGATCGTGCAAAAAAGCATGACACGCAATTTGAATAACTGCTCGGTAAACCCGTCAAATAGATCAACCCCGTCTTCCTACAACCTTTTGAGGTCTTTAACCAATGGAGTTAAATATACATCAATGTCGTTGCCCGATTGTCGTGGACCAGAAATCATCATCGATAACATGACATATTTCCGCTTCATGCACAACCATGGCGGCAAGTTGTAAACAAACAACAAAACAGGTCATGAACTATGGTTTGTGCTCAGGTTCCCAAACGGGTTCATGCCGTCTGTGGCTAGTGCAAGCCTAACATTTCTTGGTTCATGGGCAAATTCCAGAAAAATTGTATCCATTTTCTTCCATTACGATCCATCGGCCAGATGCCTAAGTAGTCCATCAACAACCCTTTCATCAGCATGCCATCTCATAAGTTTTGCATTATCTGCATTGGCAAATAGACGCTTAATCTTGGAACTATAGGTAGATACCACAACACCTTTGCAGGAGACCCTTTAGTGCATACCTCATCAGAATCCGTCTCTTTCTTCTTATACCGTGACACCCCACACCTAGGACATCGATGCAGCATTTCTAACTCACCTCGGAATAATACACAATCATTTGGGCATGCATATATTTTTTCATACTCTAAACCCATAGGACACAATACCTTTTTGGCCTTATAGTTACGATTCAGCAAGGTGTTTCCAGCTGGGAGCATTTCTTTCAACAACTTCAGTAAGTCAGTGAAACTTTTATCCGTCCACCTGTTTATGGCCTTCAAATTAAACAATCGCAAAACTGTTGATAACCTCGTGAAATTGACGCAGTTTGGATACAACGGCTACTCAGAGTCCTCACACAGAGTCGTATATACATGAGCTTTCTTAAAACCTTCTACCCCCACATCACGGATCATATCCTCGAGTCGGTCATCCATGTCGACATTGGTGTCATACATCGAGCTTCGATTTTTAGTTTGAGAGCTGTTACTTGGCACCACCATATCTTCACCATGCCATATCCAACGCGTATAACTACGCAGAAAACCATCACACAGTAGATGCTCTCGCACCTCTTCCAAGTCTACCCGACGCAGGTTCAAGTATTTCATACAAGGGCAAAAATACTTTCCATTCACCTCCACTGCATTCCTCACTACGAATTCTATAAATGATTCAACTCCCCCTCGTACTCTAGACTTAGGCGTGATGCAGTTATCCAACTCCGATCCATGCCAACTGTTTACAAGGTGTTATGATCAACCTCACTTTTTCCACAAGGTGGTACCCATTCAGGATGAGAATTGTTTTTATACGTCATTCTAATATACAGGTTAGGAGTTATTTTAAAATTTGATAAAATTTTGGCAGCATTTCACATTGGTCTCTAAGTACACAAAATGAGAGTGGTCAAATCAAATTCAACCACAACCAAATATGCACCCAGAGAACAACACAAAATGCAAGTTACCGAAAGTTTATCAAATTTTAAAATAACTCCTAACTTGTACATACTAAAAATGACGTATAAAAATAATTTTTCATCCCAAACTGTCCAAACGGACAATTCAAGATTCAACACAAAAGATGAAATTAATTAATTTAATGACCATTTGTGTCGAATCTCAAACGGGGAACTATGGTTCACTCATATGCACAACAACTTTCATACTAGTTAACTAGTTAACTAGTATGAGCCTACGAGTTTGAAAGATTGAAAGCCACATACATACAATAGACAGAAATAATATTATATACGAGCAACCAACAACAACAACAATAACATTATAAGTGAAATGTAACTTCTCGTTACAACTCAACTCAAAAATCTAATAATGAAATATCAAAATTTTAAACTAAACTTCAACAGAACAAAATTCATAAATGGAAAATGTTTTAAAGGGAATGGTTAACAATGATGAAGTGAAAATTTTCCATTTAAAAATATCTAACTTGAACCTAGGAATGCGTTATGTTCATATCTAACAATGATGAAGTATGGATTTATGGATTATGAATTATGGATCATGGATTATGAGATATGAATTATGGATCATGTTAAGCTTTCCCGTTTACATAATTTATAGATATTCATACTTGAAACGCGTATAACTACATCTATATGTGTTTGATGATTTTCTTTTCTAATGTTTAATTCTGATCCAATAGTATTTATTTATTTTTTTATGTAGGACTGAACTCGCCATATTTTTTTAAATCTGAAGGGGATACATAGATTATTCAATAGTTTGTTTCCCTATACACTAAGGTGATTTATTTCTAATTTGATAGCCTAAAGCTTCTTATTCTATTCATCCTTTACTTGGTTTCCATAAAGACCATTGAATGTAAGTTTGAAGGAAATTGTATTATATGTAACATCCAAAATTTGTAAAAATTATTAATTAAGAGGAATACACAGAACCAGCAAGCTTGCTTTAATTATTACACAGATATTATCTATCAGATATCTTATACATATATAATATCTATACTACAGGGAATGTCACAGGTAATGTGTCACAGGAAATGAAAACACAATGAGGTTGAAAAAAAATGAAACACATGTCTAATCAGATATCTTGCTGCTCCCTTTTTACAATTTTTCATTAAATAGATTGAAAAAAAAATTACCACATTAATGAAAACACATGAAAACAGAGGCAATGTCACAGGAAATGTCAAATAAGCAGAGATAGAGTTCAGCTTCAACAATGAAAACACAAACTCAGAGACCTATATTCGTTCATGTTCGACTACACACAAATAGAGAGACAAGCTTTCCAGACAATGGTGATAAAGCATAACAAAGAAGCAGGGCTAAAAAGTAAGCAAAAGAAGAAGGGCAAGGGAACACTTACCAGACAATGGTGAACGAAGAAGAAGAAAGGCACACGAAAGAAGAAGGAAGGGAACGGAGAAGCCTACGACCACTAAAGAGGAGGACGAGGAAGAAGACGACAACCAGCGCGAAAGAAGAAGAGAAAGTGAAAAAAGGCTGAAAGGCGCGACTTTTGAAGTTTCAGAAAGGATGTATATTCACGGTTCTCCTTGAAACCGTGAATATATTACACATATATTCACGGTTGAACAAAGAACTGTGGATAAATGTTAACTATTTATCCACGGTTACGATCCCAACCGTGGATAAATATTAAATCTATAATCACAGTTATATATACAACCGTGGACATATAGTACCCAGTAATTAAACCCTAAAACTTGAAGTATATATCCATGGTTGAAAATACAACCGTCATTATAGACATCAATATATATCCACGGTTAACATCATAACCCTGATCATACCCATGAATATATATCCACGGTTGTGCACACAACCGTGGATATATATTTCAGGTACTATATATCCACGGTTAACATCTCAACTGTGAATATATATTGACGTGTACGATGACGGTTATGATGTTAACCGTGGATATATAGTTTTCTCTGATTATATCATTCACCTTATAATTTCAAAAATGTCACCGCGCATGTTTTTATCACTGATCCACTACAACCCGTGAATATATCCCGTTGTTATATCCAATTTTTGCACTAGTGCTTAAAAGTGTATTGGAGTTGTTTCAGTAAAGTGGGTTTTTAATTCAGAGGTCGGAATGCTAACCCTATTCATAATTTTTTGAATTCTAGATATAGGACGTACCCGGCATTGATAGTAAATCTTGAAAGTGTGGAATCAAGGTAAGGGGGTCTTTAGAGTATTAATTAATTAGAAATATTAGTTGATGTCGTTTGGCATCAGAAAAGATATAGTTAACTATAATGTATGATTGTTAGATTTTCTAGTATGTAACCTAAACCTAGTAAAGTTAAAAGTTAAAAATTAAAAATTATTATATATGAATTATGCATAGTGGTGAAAATAGTGAAGTATGGAATTTAGCAATGTGAGAATGTGATTGTGATATTGAGTATGAGATTGCAACCTATTATGTATTCCACTTGACCATGTAATATATATATATATATATATATATCAGAATGAGTTTCTGAGTATGTAGTGATAAAATTAATATTATGTGATAATTGATGATTGAAAATGCATCTATATGTTTGTGTGCTTGTATCTGAGTGATGTTCAATGATTATGCCTGGGTGGCTTTATATTGATGTGAGAAAGGAAATTATGATGAAAAGAGAATTGAGAGATGGTGTATGCCCGAGTGACCGTCATTTATTTAATATTGAAAGCCTAAGTGGCTAGTGGTCATATTAAATGCCTTTGATGGATTAAGTTGTATTTATAGCCACTAGTGTTGAATTGATAAAGAGAATTGATTAATTTATCCAGTAGAAGAGATTAAAATTGAATATTTATGGTTTTGTGTGGTTTGGACGGCTGTGCGATACATTTGCCCATCAATTTTGGCTCAAGTGGTCAAGTTAGATCTCGTTGAGCTACCTAGTGATCAAGCAAGACCTCGTGGTTAAGGTGGAGAGCCAAACAGGGCTTGGTGGACCAAGTAAGGTTCATGGGATGTCAAGTAGGACCCCCAGCTGGTAGCCGATCCATTTTTAGTATCCAGATACTAGCGAGTCTAATTACACCCTAAATAAGAGTCAGTGGTGCATTATGTGTTGATAATATGAATAATGATATGTATGTGTTGTTATATGTAGCCTGGGTAGCATATGATATTGTGAATAATTGAAACAATTGAGGATGAATTAATATATGTTGTGTATGCCTTGTTATTGTACACTGAGTGGCTCGTAATGCTTGAACTGTACTGGTATGCAAATGGTGATTGAGCATATGTGCTATGAGAAGTTAGAGAATGAATAACTAATCATGTGGTGAGTATATATGAATATGTTGCATTATAAGGCTAATGTTATGTCATTTTCAATTTTGAGTTTCTATATTAATTAATATGTTTGGCACTCACTCTTTCTGTTGTTATTCCTTTTTAGTAACCAATGACAGGGATATCATGGACACTGTAGAGGCGAGCACCAAATGAGCCAAGATTGCCAAGGAACGAAGGATGAATCTATGTTACTTGTAATGATGTTTATTTATAAGTATATTATTTAAGTATTTATGTTTTAGGTACTTTATGTTGTGTTGGCAATAGTAGATGATAATTGATATAGGCATGTGTTGCCTTATGTGTGTATATATCATTTAAGATGGCACTAAGCCAATATACTATTGAATTGTGTACTCATGGCCAGGTGTTGTTATATGTGTATGTTTTGTCATGAATGACACTAAGCCAAGTAGATGATAATGTTGATATAATGCCATGTGGATTTTATTAGTAGTGATGATAGTTAGAATGATATGGATGAAATGAAAATATGGCTGTGATATGTGGCAGTGATTAGAGTGTGATGCAATTGTATCTCCATGGACAAGTTGATGTTGTTTGTACATGTAGGCATTGAACCATGAGTGAATTGTATTGATGGTTGTGGTAGTATAAATATACAAGTGGTGATTTATGGATATTATGTTTAGAAGAAATGACTAATTAAGCCAGCTGGAGAGGTGAATTTGAGTTCCAACAGGATTTGAAGTCCCTGGAAGGTACCAATAGAAACTTAAGGATAATTTTGAAACTTGTGAGTAAAGAGAGATTCCATTTGGATGAGATTTGAGAGGGTTTTGGTAATGGGATTGAGTCAAAGTGACTTAAATGTATTTTTTTGTATAACTTTATGATACAGAGGAATTTTTAAGCACGGACTACGGCAACAAGTCCAAAATGAGTCATACAGAGTGCCCATAAAGTTTTGTAGCATTTAGAGATCAAACAAGCAAGTTAAGGGTTACGGAAGTTGGCCTAAATGTAAAAATTTGCATTCTGTAGTTCTATTTTTTGGTAATTGATTATGTAATTAATTACCAGATAGCAAAATATGAATTCCTTCACAGGTTGCTCACGAGTAATCGATTACAGTAACTGATTACCAGAGAGAAAATGGGGTCCTAGAGTTATTTTCTTAGGGTTTATTCACGAGGGGCAATTCTAATTGTGAAATTATTTTTCTATTTTTTATTAGAACCTAGGTAAATTCAAGGAATTTAGGCGGGGATGTCACTGTTCTCAATCGAGTTAGCATATGCAATAGCATCATCATTATCCTTTAACTTCAAATAACGATATTGATTTAACTCCACCCATAAGCCATATAGACTTTCATAATAATCTATAACTAAGAGGACTGCTTATTTGACACTGAACATTTTGCTTTCCAATTCATAACATTTGATGATGTCCTTCTTCATGGAATATGTTTTGCATAAGTTATCCCATATCTCTTGGGTAGCTGAGAAGAGTATATAATTATGATTAATCTTCGAAATCATTGCACCTTATAACCAAGTCATGATTAAGGAGTCTTTATCATCCCATGTTTTGAAATCAGGTTTTCCCATAGTGGGAGTTTTTCTTTCAATATGATTTAGCCTTTTTTGACCCTTCAGTATCCTTTTAATAAATTGAGCCCACTAAAGGTAATTTTGTCCATTAAGTAGATTAATAAAAGGAATTATTGGAAGATCATAGGCACTAAAGGTACAAGTGGAGTGATTTAGGGTTGGTTATGATCATTGGCATTATGTTTTGCCATCATTGTGTTCAGCTCTAGTAAGTGTTGTAGTGTTATCTGCTACTAGAATCTATTTTAAAGTGAGAGAATTCTATAATTAAGGCAGTCTTTAGGCACAATGAAGGCACATAAAAAAAGGAATAATAACACAATAAAGGCATATTAGGATGTGAAAATAGGTTCTTGAGATCGGAAACTCTTATACCAACTCAAAACTAGATAAGAAAATAACTTGTATTACTTGTTAATTCAATACATAAACAACTACATCTATATATAGGGAAAAATCTGCCTAATTTCTATCTAAATTTTACTTAATTTCTTCATAACATTTACCTAATTTGCTACCTAACCCTTCCACCTAAATTCTATCTAACTTTGACCAGTTTGTTTCAACACTAGTATCTTTTATTATATGGTATGTGAGGTGCTCAATCTCTTACTACTTTGGAATAAGGAAAGACTTAAAGGGTTCAATCTACATGGGGGTTTGAGACAGGGTGATCTCATGTCTCCTTATCTCTTTGTTCTATGTATGGAGAGACCTTGTAACATCCCGCGGATTTTATAATTAAAAGGGGATAATAAATGTACAAATAAGTTTGGATTATAACAAACTAAGGATATCTGGCATTTTGGTGATTTAAAAATGAATTTAAAGGGGGAATTATGGATTTTACCTGACGCGTAGCATCAAGGTAAAATATTAGACCTGATGTTAGCGCCAGGGTTATGGGTAGCGCCAGTGTGACGTGTAGCGTCAGTGTCATGAGTAGAATTAAAATGAAACAATGGCAGTAATATGCAAAAGAAGCAAAAATAGCATTTGGACCTTCCCCTCTCTTTTCTTTCTTCTCTTAGGACCTAGGGCCCCAATTCAAGCCAATTGTTGGTGGGATTTCAAAATTAATCACATTTTTGGCTTCGGGGAAACGAGGTATGTACATGGGTGCCCTCAGTCTTGCCTTTTTCCCTTCTTTTCTCTCTTTGTCAAATTTGGATTTCATGAGATAATAAAAGAGGTTTTGTATCTTCTATTGTTATGGCATTTAAGGCATGAAGATGATGTTTTGGTAGCATGGGTATTCCAATTTCGCATTTCTCCTTTCTCTTCTTGACCTAATGGGCTCATGCATGTGGTGGTTCTTATTTTGCATTTTCTTGAAGGCTGGAGCTTGGTTTGGGTCTTTAATGTAATGAATTTCTTTGTTCAATAATCGTAGGTGATGGATCAATTTTTTAGATAATTGTTGGGCGAGGTAGATGTTTGAATCAGAAGAGGAACAGTGAATTGCTAATCGTAGGACGTGACCAGCATCGAAAATAATTAGTTGACACTTGGAATCAAGGTAAAGGGTTGTGCTGGGTTAAGGTTAACATATAAAATGTCCATGATATTTGGTGTAGAGGAAAAGAGTAGATCATAGCCACTATTAGATAATTTAATTAAATTTAGAAACTTGATGATGAAATATTAGAGAACGAGGAAGTAAGGATGAACCATAAATTGTGAAAATGATAAATAAGAGATAAATGAATGAGCGAATATGCAACTAATTATATTGATGAATGATGATCAGGGAATTATAGAATGGTTTATATGGAATGAGTAAATTTGTGAAGTAAAATGACATAGTGTAGAGTATATATATAGTAGTTTATAAAATAAAAGGTAAGTCTAAGTAGGTTATGCACATACATAAATATATATAAATGCATGAGGGAGAAACAAATAATGATATATGATAATTTGTAGTTGATAATGCATAAATGATATTAGTGAGATGATAAGACTATGTGAGTAAATATGAAATTATAAAATATAGTGAATGGTTTTGATAAGAAATTAATGTAGGTAAAGTTTATAATGAAATGGCGATGATTAAACATGAATAAAAGATGCGGGGTTGAAAAGTGATTTATAATACTAATTGCTTTTGAAGGTTAATAATTATGATGTGATGATATATATATATATATATATATATATATATATATATATAACTGTAATGATTCAAAATGATTTACTAGTTATAAGGATAAAAATCAAAGGATCTAATGTGATTAGAATTATGTAAACATTAATGGTGATGAACAATATGATTGATGTTGATAGCTTATGTTAAATTGATGATTGCAATGATATAATATATTGATGATGTGATATATATATATATATATATATATATATATATATATGTATATGTATGATGTGTTATGGTGATTATGTTGAGTGAAACTATAATTTTATAATCCATGTGAATTAGGGTGTGGCGTGTATGAAAGTATATTGTTGTGCATGAGAATGGAGGTTTGTGATTGTTATTAATTACTGGTGAGAGGATACTCTATACACATGATATTATATTTGGGGCCTGGTTTGTGTGGCTGCCCTGGTGGAGATTTATGGGTTGGGTCTGTGTGGCCGCTCTATTGTGAGAACGTGAGTTGGGTCGGTGTAACCACCCCGTTTATTTAAAATGAAACTTTATAGCATTTGATGAAAAGGAAAAGAATTTAAAATAGAATTATGTGATTCATGTGATTTATGTGGTTAAGGACGACCAACGGTATATGTTACCCTCGTTTTTGGCTTCTGTGGTCAAGTCAGACCCAGTTGAGCTACCTAGTGGTCAAGTAAGACCTAGTGGTTGAGGGGGAGCTAAGTCAGGCTCGGTGAACCAAGTCGATTCACGGGGTGTCAAGTCGGACCCTCAACTGAAGGTCGATCCTTTTAGTATTCGGATACTAGGGAGTCATATTATCTATCTGAGAGTCAGTTGTGTTTTACATGCCTTGACTTGTGATGATATTTCTATTATTGCTTATATGATTATTTGCATTTTTGAATGGAATGAAATGAATAATTGATAATGTGGACAAGTCAATGATTTTGAAGTGATTGATTGATATGTTTGTCAGATGATATATATATATATATATATATATATATATATATATATATATGATTGAGTTAGTGTGGTGAGTGAAGGTGGGAAATGATGTGGTTTAATTTGATGACATACTTGAATTGTTATTAGTTATAGAGAAAAGTATTAATAAATAATGCTTTTAAATAGGAACGTAGCTAGTTTACGCTCTTTCTAGTATGTGCTTATTCTTTCTATGTTAATTCTTAATTCCAGTCACTCACCCCTTTTTGTTATGGTTTTAGTAATTGGTAGCAGGTTACAGATGGGTATAACAAAAACGAGTATTGAATGAGGTCTAGATGGATCCAATGCTAAGGAAGGAGTGGTGATGCTCGATATGAATTAATGATTACGATTTAGTTCAATTATACATGTATATGTTATATGATGAGTACATTGCTTTGAATGTTGATATACATATATATATATATGTATGAGTTGTTTCGATGATTAAACTTATGGTTTTGTGAGACTTCCTAAATTGTTTGTGATGTGTGGTGATGTTTAATATTTACATGTGTGAAGGATTGGCGGTAATGGCAAAGGAATTGGATTGTGTGTGTATAACTTGAATGCAATTACTAGATAAGTGTTGTTATGATGATAATGTATGCGTGGCACTAACCTACTTAATTGATTGTATGAAATGGGCAGGTATTGTAATGTGTGCCTAAATGATATGCTGAGTATGATTGTAGATGAATGGATGATGTGGTGATGAAATAGAACATGTTATGCTTGATAGTGAAAATAGGCAAAAATGTGGAATTTAGGAACCAGATAGGTAATTTTGAGTTCAAATGGGTTTTAGGACCCCCGAAAAAGATCGATAGGTCCCCTACCTCATTGGGAACCTGTGCATGTAGGCCTTGGTGGTTTAGGACCCGTTTGAAGGGTTCGGTGCATAGGTTTAGGTTATTTTTGACTTAAATGTACTTTCAGGCATAACTCATGGATACAATGGAATTTTGGTGAATGAATGACGCCAACAATTCCGGAACAGGGAAAGCATATAACCCGTGAAGTTTTATGGCAATTGGATCTAAAACGGGCCAATTAGGTAGGTCAGAAGTTGGCCAAGTGGCCTAAAATCTATGACAGCAACCTAGCTGCTACTGTCATGCTTACACATAGTGTGGGGCGCACCCGGTCCTGGCCTCATGTGTAGCATGGGACTGGCGCCCAGCGCCAGGATCAAAATTCTGGTCTCGAGTGTAGTAGCCAGGCCCTAGTTCCTGTTATACATGTTTTGCTAAGGGAAAATGATCCATAGGCTTTGGGAAGACTATATAGATGTTGTTTGGTAGTCCTTTGACTTCATAGGAGGGTTTAACTAATGATTAATGAAATTATTTTATGAAAATTTTATTGGGATTTTTATTAAATGTTTAAAAATAAATAGGAATTAAGGGACAAATCTTACAAACTTGTCATTCATATTCAGAGCCATCTTGATTTTAACGTCCTTAACTCAATTTTTTTGGGTAATGGGGATCCTCCAGTTTCTCATTTATTCTTTGCGAACGACATCATTCTTTCTTGCTAAGCTTCTAGATCTCAAGTTGTCTCCTTGGTGAAGATTTTGGATAGATTTAGCAAAGCTTCCAGGTTAGTGGTGAACCTTGATAAATCTCAAGCTATGTGCTTTAATGAAGTCCCAACTCAATGTCAAAATGTCCTTATATAGGTGTCTTCAATTCAATTGGTTAATGATATTGGGAACTATCTAGACTTTCCTCTGTATTTTTCAACCCTATATCGAGAAGGTTAAGTCTCGTGTCGCTTCATGGAAGGTTAAGCTTCTAAATTAAGTAGGGTATGTTTGTCTCCCAAAATTGATTTTAGTGTCAATCCCTCTTTATCCCATGCAACTCTTTTGGATTCTTGAGATGGTATATGAGGAGATCAATAAAAGTATTAGAAGCTTCTTATGGGCTGATCTAGGATGAGGACATGGTTGGCGCCTTATTAATTGGAAAACAGTTACAAGTTCAAAGTCTTCTAAAGGTCTTGGCCTACGAACTGCAAAAGACATGAAGGTGGCCCTGTTAGGGTTTGTTGGGGTACTTTACATGATGACAAGTTGTAGGTCTATATTTTAAGACACAAATATCTCAATGGGTGTTCTTTAATGGATTATAAGTTCCGTCCTTATCATTCCTTTCTTTTGCGAGGGATTACACATGTTTTCAACATCCTTTGACAAGGTTGGAAGATCGATGACGGTGATTGGTCAGTGTGGAGTAAAGATTGGATAGGACTCGGATTACTAGATTGAAAATCCTCATTTATTCATATATTAAATAGGGACCTAAGGGTGAAAGATTTGATTGATGATATTGGGTGGAATTTTGATGTGTTTTAAACACTTATCTTAATGGATAGAGCTTAAATTCAAAATATTCAAACTACTCTAAGTATTGAGGTTGCGAGTTGGGGCTAGAGTTGTGGTGTGGGGTGACTATTATACTGTGAAAAAAAGCCTTTGGATAGAACTTGGAGCAAAATTAGGTTAGCCAACCAATTGAAGATTGGACATGGATTTGGCACCTTTCTTGCCATGAAAAAACTAGATTTATAATCTAGTTAATCAAGCATCATGGTCCTTCCAGTTAACATGCTAAGGTGAGAGAAAGGTCTTACAACTTCAACATCTTGCATGTGCTACTCATCAATGGAAGAATCAACAGTACACGCTTTGCGGGACTATCCCCACCCTCTTGAAGTATAGTTCAAGATTGACGCAACAGCTTAAACAGATTTCAACAATATGGATTTAAGGTGTTAGGTGAAGCAATTTTCCTTAGGGATGCACAATAACTTATTCTTAACAGTTATTGTGTGTTTGTGGGTGTGGAGGAATAAAACCACTTTTGGTGAGAAGGTTGCTACCATGGATAAGATCGTGTGAAACATCTATACACTAGCTGGGAGGTACTCTTGTTCAAATGATGTAGTGGTGGTGGATGACGATGAGCCATTCATGCTTGCCTTGTGGCTCCCCCTACTGCTTCATTGGTGAAATTAAACGTTGATGCTAGTGTTGTCACTGGTAGGAATCGCATTGGCTTAACGATGCATGTAGAGATAATGAAGGGAAATAACTCTTTGGTTTTGTTGCTAGAAATGTTAGGGAGGATGTTTTGGGGGCTGAGCTCAAAGCCTTAGTGTTAGGGCTATCTTTGGCTGAGGATATAGGAGTATAGGATATCATTTGTCAGATTGATTCAGAGGGCTTGGTGAATCTAGTTACCGATCAGCAGAAAGGATTGGCTAATCACCTTGTGATAGACTTGGTAGGAGTGACTGAACTTCGTAATAGATCTTGACTTGTATAATTAGCAAAGCAGAGTTTATCTTTGTGTAATTCCCATAGAGTATGGAGTTATCCCGTCTTATTAGTGTTAGATCTCCTTTGGTTTGGGTTTCTCTTCTTTATTTTTCCTCATTGTAAAAAAAATGCCCCTTACTAACATTTAAAAAATAATAATAAAGCATAGGATAATTTCAATCAAACTTCTTTTGTAATTGCCTTCCTAGTCAATTATTTGTCACAACAGCTTTACTTATCATCAAATTGTATTTATATTCATTAAAAATTTATTTTATAATTATTCAATATGTAACATCCTGATTTTAAAATATTCGGTTGATAAAATTCTTTAAGATTAGGTATATTAATTATTCCAACTCAACTAGAGTTATTTAACCGTACTTATTTTATTCCAGTCTTTAATCTTTTCTTTTATTTAATTTAATTCTTTTTTCCTAATCAATCTTTTTTTTTCTTCTCTAATTCATTTCTTCACTTTTCTCTCTCTTTCTCGACATCTTCCCTCTCACTCGTACACATCTCTCTCTCTCCCGCCCTTTCTCTCTCGTGTAGCTCTCCTTTGCTCTCGTGCTCCCTCACATCACCATTAAAATTTTGTTGCTGCTTCTACCGTATTCTTATCTTCATCAATCTCATCTTCTTTATCCAAAGGTAAGTGCATCTCCTCATGGGTTGCATGATGTATGACTCAATTCTATCTTCTCGTTTCATAGCAACTACTGTGAACTGCCATGGTAGATGGGAATGAAGCTTAAAGCCACAATTTCGTGATTTTGGAGTTTCAAGGTAAGACACCAACCCTTCTCCTACTTCTCTTTCCCTTTTGGCTAAGGAAGACCATGGATCCATTATCTCTAAATTATGTTTCATGCGTGGGTTTATATGGGGCAACACCTAGGGTTTGTGTTCGGGGAGATAATGGTAAGGTTTCAGAGTTCCGGAATTGTTTTAGAAGGTCAACGATAAGCAGATCACTTTTCTGATAAGTTAATAATTTCCCAATCTATACCAGATTAGTGTTGTTAGCTTAGAAATGCATATTTACATGGCTATAGGACATTGAAATAATTATTATGAACTTTTAGGAGTTATTAGATAAGAGAAATGTATGATCGGAAGTGGTTTGGTATGGCGTGGCGTTGTTCTTGCGTTTCGGAATTTTTGGAAGTGAAATTGGTTGATCAGAAGGTTGTTTGGAAGTTGGATCGCCGAAAGGTATGTTATATATTCAAGGAGGTTTATTGCTTGAGTAACGAATAGAAAATATTGATTTCGGGGTTGGTTTTATAATTAATATTGCTAGAGATGTTGGTGCCTTGTATGGTACAATGATTTTATGTTTTGATTTCGAGTATTGTTGATGTCAAACTATGTTAATGTTGATGAAGATTATGAATTATGTGTTGTTGGTTATTGTTAATGGCATTTAGTTTCATGTTGATATTAATATACTTGGTATGATTCAAATGATGATATCAATTATGATTGTAATGACGTGTGATGCTTGATTTACTTATTTGATACTATATTGTGTTGATTAGCTCCAAATGTTGATTTGAGAAATATCAAGTGATGAATGATGATTATTGAATTAAGAATATGTAATGGTTTAGTGGAGCTAGGCTATGATGTCAGAATCGAAACTATTTATATGCGCTAAGATTCACATCATATGCATTATTGCTTCTCATGACATCACATGCATTTATTGGCGCTACGATTCACTCAACACTACAATTTGTGTATGGGGCTGTCGCTTGTAGTGCTACGATTCACCGAGCGGTTCTTGAGTACCACCGCTTATAGTGTTACAATTTATTGTGTGGTTACCTAGATGCCCCTCGTTTATAGTGCTACGATTCACTAAGTGAGTTATCCTTGGCACTATGATTTGCCTATTGATTAAGACGGATCCACATAACATGCTTTTATGCATTGAAATGAATGATTTTCAAAGTCCATTGCATTCATATATACATTGGGAAACTCTATAAGTTATACATAGTGATGGAGTATTGTTGAGGTATTTAGAGATGTGTGATTATGATTATTATAAGCCTTGTGCTTATTGTATATGGTGATAGATGATTGAATTATTTATGAAAAGCCTTGATGCTTAGCTGATGCATTTATATATATAGATATATATGGATTTAATTGTATAAGACATTTGTTGAAAATATTATGTTAAATGGTTATTGTAGTATGGTAATTGATTGCAAACTCATGTGGTTTTTCTATTTATTGCTTTAAGTGATACTCACCCCTCTACTTGTGGTTTCAGTGAATTTTTGGGAGGGTAATGATAATGTCACCTGGTGAGCCTGTAGTATAGAGTTCAATGTAATGCCATGAGGATAAATTATGTGGTTGATGATGTTGATGTTGATAATGCTATTTTGCAAAGTCTTGTGATGGCCTAATATGTAGATGTGTGTGTGTGTGTGTACTTGTATGAATATGGTTGACGATGATTTTAAATACCTGATATTTAATGAGGATTGTATAAATGTGTATGTAAATGGATAGATGATTGATGCTTCCTAAGGTAGTGAAGTAAAACCATATTTTGATGCCCAAATTCTTGATTAGGAACTCATATCTGTATAATGGACAGGTTCTGGATATGGTCTTAGACCTAGAAGGTTAAGGTCAATATGAATATAATGTTGGATTTGTCTTAGTTTTCACAGTGACAGATTTTGATTGTTGTGTTAAGGTTAAACTATACTAACTAGATGGAATTAAGTAACTGGATAGGTGAAATTTTGTATCGGAGGTTTCTGAACCTATAAATGCTTGACATAAATCGCATTTAGTATTTGAAACATGTTAGGTTGCTTTTGCTCCATTTGGAATTGGTTTGGTTACTCTTGTTTAGAAAACAATCCAAATGCACTCTATCACATATCTCGTCCATTTTTGGGAATTTTTGAGTGTTAGTTCCAGTAGGTTAGAAATAGTGTAATTAAGCCAGTGTGAAAATTTGGTAGCATTTAGAGTTGAAATGGATGAGTTAGAAGGTTCAGAAGTTGACATGGGCATAATTATGCATTTCTCGCTCAAACGAGCCTCCTTTCGCTTGAGCGAGCCCCTGCAATTCTGAGTTTTGGTCTTTGGTTGATTCTCGCTCAAGCGAGGGTGGTCTCGCTTGAGCGAGATGCAGAGGGTTAGTTTCTGGTGTTTTCTCGCTCAAACAAGAATGATGTCGCTTGAGCGAGATCTTTATGTATGATACTGTCAACCTTTCGCTTAAGCGAGCTATCCTCACTCAAGCAAAAGTAATCTCTCACTGAAGCGAGGAATTTCTCGCTTGAGTGAGACCCCGAGTGGGGATTTTCTTTTTGCTGCTTTGGTTTACAAATGACTTTTCCAAGGTCCATTTTAAGGGAGTTTTATACACTTGTGAATTACGTAACTCTTGTATTTCCATTGTTTACTGCTCGGGATATCAAATGTGAAAAATTTAAAATGATAATAAAGTTTATTTTAGATCTATTATTATGTTTCCATAAAAGGGGGTGGTGTGTTGTAAGTGGGCTCATCCATATTTTTTCATGTTCCATAGATTTATTCTTGAACATGAGAAAGTATATTAAAGGTCGTATGTTCGATTAAAAATATGATTAAGTAAGAGTTTACTTTTAAAATTAAGTTAGGAAGATGTCCAAATTTAAAAATTAAATATCCTATATTTCTATTGGAGATATATATATATATATATATATATATATATATATATATATATATATATACTAAAAAAATATATGCAAACAAGTACAATAAGTTGGGTGGGGAAGAAAAAGAGAAAATTTTGTCTTTGTGTTGTGGGGCTCCTGAAGGTGAAAAGCAACTTTTGAAATAGTAGAGGATGAGGCCTTGAACAGTTATTTTCCTGGGAAAGTTATGTAGATTTTCAACACTGAATGTATGGCCATGTTGGCAGGTATATCCAATTATCCTATAGGAAGAGGGAAGGAATTTATTCATACATTAACATGATGGCCCTGTTGTCAATTTAGCTTTAAATCATGACCACGGGTTGGAGGAGAGTAGAGAAATCTCCCACTGCAAGAATTTCTTTTATATATTTGATGATGATTATCCGTTTAATTTATGATATTATATATATATATATATATATATATATATATATATATGTATGTATGTATATATGTCCTCAATGACAAGATTTAAGAAAACAAATTGTTCATAAAAGATTGATGGCCTCAATCTTACAGGTGGATAGAAGGGGTTTTGGTTAATGGGAAAAAAACGTATATATGGTAAATTTGACGAGATTACGTGATAAAGTTGAAAATAAAAAGTTAAATGAAACTTTATAAATTAACTGAAAATTATGTATTGAATTGAAATTCATTTAATAAAATTAGCTACTAACCGTGAAATGATGATATAAAGGACGTATATTTGAAATGGATAGGAATAATATTTTAAAAAATATATAAAAGTAAAGATAAAAGTATATAAAATAGAATAAAATAAATTTATTGTTCAAATAGTACTACTTTAAGTAGCATTTTAAAAATAATATATTTTATCAAACTAAACAAAATTATTTTGTCTAATAAAATTTTAAGCTAGTTAAATAAGTCATAAACTACGTTAAATTAATTATCAAGTATAACCTATAAAATTATTATATGAGGTAACAAAATTTCCTTTGAATATTTATTTGTATTGTGATACAATCAGAAGTTGTCATGGAAATAAAAAGAATTAACTTATATAATAATGACACTAAAATCATATTTATAACTATTTAAGAGCGTAAAATTTTTTACACTTAGAATATATTACAATTAATTTCTTATTTGAAGTACTAACTTATAAATTTAAAATTGGAATTTGAATAATAATAAGATTAGATATGTTGATGATAAGATGAAATAAAATGTAGTTTAATTATTAAATAAAGACTCACCATAATTGGTTATTTACATACGTTAAAATTATATCTCTTATATGATCTTATGTATAAGAAGATCCAAATTCTTGATTTTACATGCAATTCCATTCTTTCCGACTAAAATTCCTTTTAAAAAAAAAATAGCACGTGAAGAGCACTAAAACCCCACGAAAAGAAAGGCTTGAGAAAGCGACTTGGTGGCTTTTGAGATCATCCAATTGGGGTGGACACAAGTTGCCAACTTGTACTAAAAAAAGGCAAAAAATTGGAGAGAGAGAGAAGGACAAGGAGGAATAGAAGCTACAAATACTAGCTTTAGATGATGGAAAATTGGAAATGCTCAAAATAAATGCGGGGTGTCTGGAGAATCTTTTAGTCCAAATTGAAACATTTCCTTTTTCTTTTCATTTTGCTAGTTCATTATTGGCTCTTCTACTAAGGAAAAGTAGTGGCCACAATCACAAGTAAAGGCCTCCAAAAGCCGATGAAATGAAAATGTAGGGCCCAACACTTCAAATAAAAACTCCAATCATATTTCTTTGCTGTTTGTGGATGGGCCACAATCTTTTTGTGGATGCGGCTGAAATTTGAACTAGATTCAAAATTTTAGCTTTCACCAAAAAAAAAAAAATTTTAGCTCACTTGCAATACACCATAATTAATATCCACGTACCAAGATGGTTTAATTAGTTCAAAATTTAATTTGTATATATAAAATTACGAGTTTAAATGTAATCAAAGTGAGAATTTTATTAGTGGATGGTTTGTTATTATTTTAGTAAATTCAACTTATTTAAACTTTTATTTTTCAAAAAAAAATTAATATTGAGTTTGAGCAAGAGAAATCTCATTTTCACACTCTGTGTAAAACCTCCAAACCTAACTCAATTCACAAAACAAACCCTCCAAAACCCTTCAGTTTCACTCTGAGTCTATTTAAATATAAAAATTAACTATGGTATAAAAATGTAAAGATAGTTTTTTACAATTTTAAATTGTCAATAAACTTAGAACAACTACTCCCTTCCAATATTTTTGATCCACTATAACATGACCCCGTTCTAAAAATGATTTTTTTTATATTAAATCATCAACAAGAAATATTAAAAAAAAGTGTATTTAATCTAAAATATTAACTTCAATACATTCTAACTATGAAATTATTTACTCCATGAATCAAATAGAAATCATCGAACACATGGCTATCAGGATAATTATTTTAAGAATTAATAATTTTTTCTTACATTTCAATCTATAATTAGTTAAGAACTTAAAAAGATATTTACATTCAACTCGTTTATTTAAACTTATTTTAAGAAATAAGTATTTTTTAATTAAAAAACACTTATTTTAAATTTTGATGTCTATGTTTAAAGTTTTAAAAATAAGTAGAAGCTGATTTCTGTTTATTTTAAAAAGCAACTTTGATCAGCTTATTAAAAAAGTACTTATAAAAAAAACGTCTTTTTTAAAACACTTATAAATAAACTTAAACAAATGGACTCATTAGCAGCGTAGTCTAACTAAAGTCTAATTTCAGTAAATAATATGTTAAAAGAAGAATTTAATTTAAATTTTTTAAAACAAGTTTAATTTTGAAGTATTTCTAATATAATTTCTTTATTGCAACCACTAGACCACAAGATTTTATTGTGGTATAATAGTCGTATAAACATTTTAGGTAATTCTTTCAAGTATAAAACTATTGGAAATGATTAACAATAATTTCAACTATAAAAATCATTTTAGCCCTTTGTATAATAATTTTTAATTACTAACAAACTAAAATGAATGACATTTTGTAATGTTTGGAGATTTTAAAATTTCAATAACTAAAGTGTATAATTCATACGATCTTTAATATCAACTTAAGGTTATGTTTGGATATAGCATTTGAAAATTTAAAAAAAATAAATGCTTAGAAATTTAATCATCTTCACTTAGAATCCCTTCATTTCTAAAATACTCTATTTGGATTAAGTAATTTAATTTGGAATTCATATTCCTTATTTGGATAAAGTCATCATGAGTGTAAACTGAATGGGAACGATGCCGCCAGCGAGAGCAAGCGAGAAATCGTCAAAATCATAATAGAATATAAGATAAAGGAATTTGAAGCTATAAATCTCTTCTTTCCTTCTTCTTTTAATTTTTTTAACCATTAAACTAATTTTACAATTCTTTTAATTATAATTTGTGTATATCTAATATCAGAAACTATCCATTCATTTTTTCTTTTACAATAAATATGTTTAAATTATTTACATATTAATATTTATTTTGTCCATCTATTTTTCTTTTTTGAAAATATTCCAGTTACATCCCTTCAAGAGCAATCTTGCTCACCCTGTCTGAGATCTTGTTTAAATGATAACAAACCACTTACTACTTGTACCAACCCTTGTTGGTATATATCTATTTATTAAGCTCAATTTTAGTAAGTAACTTTATTTATTTCAATTTTATTAACTGTTTTCTTTTATTTGTTATATTTCTTAAAATATATAAATAGAAAAATTAAAATTAAAACAAGAATAAAATGAAAAAAAGAATATTTTTATTCATAAATTTTTATCTTTTTCTTATTCTATTTAATTAAATAAAAATATTTATTACAATATTGATCTCATAAAAATATTTAATATTGATATTTTTATGATACATAATACATAAAATAATATAATACATAATACTTTTTTCACAAATATACTATACAGAATACATGTATATTAACTAGTTACTTCACTAAAATTTTGGTATTTTTAGAATCCTGTGCATTTGGTATCCAAACGATTTATTTGACTATAAATCATTTCAATTACTCACTTAAAATGAATTGCTCCGGTAAAATGAATTATCCAATACATGCTAAGGTTGTGTTTGGATTAAGTATTTAAAAATTTCATGTAATTTGAAATTTCAAGAAATTCAACTCTTATTAATTCAATTTCTATCATTGTTAAAATTATTTGTTTAGTTGAAGTAATTTAAATCCTACCATTTTAAAAATCACTTGTTTGGATTAAGTATTTAAAATTTTTCTAACTTTAAAATTTTTGTTGGTGTGGTGTTTGTGGAGGTGATAATAATGGTGGCGGCAAGGGTTGAGACACCCCAAATCGTAGGGGTAAATTTTTCGCGATTTAACGAGGAAATAATTTAGGAAAAGAAAGCATTGCGGAGTAAGTTTTCAACAAGTAACCCTGGATCTTTTAAAGAAACCCATCCCATATATGAAGATATGAGAGGGTGTATAACTTCAAAACAAGAGTTCTATTTAGATAAGGGTAAAATATACACATGGTCCCCCACGTTTGATAAAAGTCACAATATGGTCCTATAAGTTTATTTAGTAACAGTCTGGTCCCTAACGTTGTTAACTTGTGTCAACGTTTTCCTTTTCTGTAACGCCGTTAGTATGCGTGTGGTTAGTCATTGACCTGGCATGAGTTGAAGGGTGACATGGCATTTTTTTTTGCAATAGATCCGTTGGAGGGTTTCTTTTTAAGAGAAAGGAAACTAGGGCATTTGGATTAAAGTTGATCTTCTTCTCCATTTGTATCTCCATCATGTTCTTCATGTGGTTCATTATCATCTTCTCCATCTGCTTCTGAGGCTTCGTTGTGCATCTTCGTCCTCCATCTGAACCTGCAAGTGGCATTTTTTTTGCTTGTCCATCTCTTTTGGTATGGATTCCCAAGGTTCATTCTCGAGGAGTGGGACAAGTTGGATCAATCGAAGGACAGTGAGTGGGGTTGAAGTTCCAATTTATGGATGTCTCGAGGAAGCTGTGTTATGCACTGCAAAGACAAGTGAGAATTTTGGTAGACGTTTTTGGGGCTGCAAAAAATACAAGGTATAAACAAAAAAAAGTGTTAGAAAATGAGGTTGTTTTTTATGGTTTAGGGTTTTGGTTAATTATACATTTGATTTGCAGGATGGTGAAGGTTGCGGTTTTTTTGAATGGAAAGAATTGGGAGATGTGGCTATGGTTGACAAAGAGTTGTTGATACTAAGATTGAGGAGGAAACTAGTGTCCATGCAAGGAGCATTGAAGAAGCTAAATAAGATAAATAAATTACTGCTTGTGATCCTAGGTGTTAGCTTTGCTGTGAATTGTTGGTTTGTATTTATGGTTTTTTTCATGGTTGGGGGTAAAAAGGATAGAGAATTGTACTGAGTAGTTGGTGTGTTGATGGGGTTGAGGTTGTACTACAAATGTATCTGCCTTTGCTTAAATTAATAAAAGTAACTTTGGTGGTTATTTATTGTGCAAATTTGATTTTACTGGTGTATTTGTTGTGCAAATATGCCAATAAAGGGAAACCTTTTCATTACAATTAGCATGAATAAAAATAGCAAATAAGAAGTCAATATATGATACCTATGCAAATGTGAATCAGTTCCAACATTGTGAAGCAAAATGAAGTTCAAAAAATGTAAATCAGAACCAAAAACAACAAATGTGAAGCATCCCAACATTGTCAAGCAACCCAACATTGTCAATTACAAATGTAAATCAGAACCAAAAACAGCAATTGTCAAGTAATCCATCGTTGTGAATTACAACCAAATAAAAACATCAATTACAACCAACAAAAGCCTCCTAAATACAAGTTCTGTTGTCTAATTTTTTCTCCTGACCACAAGCTTCGGTCTAATGGCAGCTTGGATGGGTGGTGCTGTCACAGCCCTTGCTTGCGACCTGGTTGTAATTCCCCGTGAGCTAATTACTGCTTGTGATCCTAGGTGTTAGCTTTGCTGTGAATTGTTGGTTTGTATTTATGGTTTTTTTCATGGTTGGGGGTAAAAAGGATAGAGAATTGTACTGAGTAGTTGGTGTGTTGATGGGGTTGAGGTTGTACTACAAATGTATCTGCCTTTGCTTAAATTAATAAAAGTAACTTTGGTGGTTATTTATTGTGCAAATTTGATTTTACTGGTGTATTTGTTGTGCAAATATGCCAATAAAGGGAAACCTTTTCATTACAATTAGCATGAATAAAAATAGCAAATAAGAAGTCAATATATGATACCTATGCAAATGTGAATCAGTTCCAACATTGTGAAGCAAAATGAAGTTCAAAAAATGTAAATCAGAACCAAAAACAACAAATGTGAAGCATCCCAACATTGTCAAGCAACCCAACATTGTCAATTACAAATGTAAATCAGAACCAAAAACAGCAATTGTCAAGTAATCCATCGTTGTGAATTACAACCAAATAAAAACATCAATTACAACCAACAAAAGCCTCCTAAATACAAGTTCTGTTGTCTAATTTTTTCTCCTGACCACAAGCTTCGGTCTAATGGCAGCTTGGATGGGTGGTGCTATCACAACCCTTGCTTGCGACCTGGTTGTAATTCCCCGTGAGCTCCTGGCCTGTGACCTTGTGAAACGACCTGGTCCAGAAATGACACCACCAGTACATGATGCAGTTGTAATCTTGGCCCTTTTGGATAATGGTGCCTCTGCTAACTGTTGAGTCTCACACTGTCTTGGTGGTTTAAAAGGTGCATGAAATATCCTATTCCTTTTGAGGTTTGCTAGGTTATGACCATTGGATGGGCCCGTGGTGCTGTTCTGAGTCTGGGCAGGAGTGGTGGTCTGAGATTGAGATGGGCCTGTTGTGGGTTGAGACTGGGATGGGCCTGGTGGAATAGTGGTCTCAGTCTGGGTTGGGCCTGTAGGAGTTGTGGACTCAGGTATATTCTGGGGTGCAGCAGTTGGTGGCCTTGGAGACTTGCATGTCTTCTTGTTGTGGCCAAACTGACCACAATTGCTACATTTCTGAGCCAGTCCCTTCTTTGTCAACTGGGAAGAATTCTTCATTATCTCCTCAGCACCCTTTCTTCTTGCTTTCTTTGGCCTTCCTGGCATTGTTCTGATTGATGGAGGGATGACATCAGGATATGGGGTCTTCTCCCACAAGTCTTGACCATTGCAAGGGTATATGACTGAGGTATAAACCTGGGCATATAGATCTCTTCTGAAATATGGAGGTATATAGGTTTCAGGCCTGTTATTGCCCACATTCATTCCAGCAATGGCATGACAACAAGGTATGCCAGTCAGTTGCCACCTCCTGCAAGAGCACTCCTTTGTTCTGAGATTCACAACCAACTGCTCAGTTGCCCTGCTGGTGTGCCTAACCTCATAAATATCCTCCCCTGACCACCTGTAAACAAAAAAAAACACATAGGGACCAGATTAAAGAACATGTGGGACTACTTAGAAACTTATTGAAAACAAAGGGGACCTAATTGAGACTTACTAAACATGGTACTAACCTTGCCATCCAGTTGTTTGTGTATGTTTTCTCTTTTTGTAACCTTTTCATGACTTTAGGCAGAATATCCCCCTCCCATGACAACACTTTTGTTCTGTTACTGGCCCATCTCTCCATGAAGTATGTCTTTATGTCATTCAACATAGTGATGATGGGTTTCTCTCTGGTTGCAACAATGGCTGCATTAAATGTCTCAGACATATTATTGGTAAGTGTGTCACACTTGCTATTGAAGGAAAATCTCGAACGGCTCCAAAATCGTGGAGGTAGCTTCATTAAGTGTTTGTATGCTTCCTCGTTGACTTCTTGAATCTCCCTCATCTGCCTCTCCCATTGGTTACTGTGTGTTGCAGTTGCAGCTCTCCACATCATCTCCTTTAATTGTTTGCCAGGGAACTTCTTCCTAAAATTACTATACAGGTGGCGCATACAAAATCTATGATCTACTCTTGGGATGAGCTCCTCAATTGCTGGTAACAATCCCTGCAAAAATTAGCAAGTCAGTAATAAGGAGGTTTGAATGGACAAGTTATGCAAAAAGCAAAAAATGTTACAGTCATATGCACCTTTTGTTGGTCTGAAACAAATGTGATAGACTGACATGCTCTTTGCCCACCAAGGTCAGCAATAAGGAGATCCAGAAACCATGTCCAGGACTCTTTATTTTCACTCTCAACAACTGCAATGGCTACTGGAAGCATCTGATCATTGGGATCACGTCCTATTGCTGCCAACAATTATCCCCCATAAGTCCCCTTCAAGAAACAACCATCCAAATGAAGAATGGGCCTGCACAACTGGAATGAGTCCTTACAAGCCTTAAGGCACATGTATAACCTCTGAAAGGTTACTGCATTTGAGACCTCTATGTCATCAACTTGACCTTGATATGCATCAACTTTTAATTGAACAGTTGAACCTGGGTTTGTCCTTAACACCTCGTGGCACCAGTCATATAGTCGCCTATATTGCTCCTTGAATGAACCTTCAACAACATTTTTAGCCACCTTTCTTGCTCTTGAAGCCTTCTGCTTGCTTACACCAGCATTCCACTTTCTACAAGCCCTATTCATAATGTCACCTAATTTAATATTTGGATTTTCTCTCACACAATTCTCTATATTCTGGCTCAACTACTTTGTACTCAACATTTGCACCCTAAACTCCTTACAACATGAATGTTCATCCAATACCTTCCTCAATTGCCATGTGTCTTCATGAGGTAGTTTAGCAGCATAAGCCATCCAACAACACTCACTCTTGCATCGCACCCTCACTCTTAATTTATCATTCTTAATAAACTTCAAATCTCTGCCATCATGAACAGAATAAGTAACAATGGCATTTTTAAACTCTTCCTTATTTGAAAATAACAACCCTACCTCCCACTTGTAGTTATTCATACTTGCAGGCATTTTAAAAGAGGGAAACATTGAACAGAATGACTGACCACCCTCATCACCTTCACATCCGCTATGCAACTCTTCTGATATATACTCTGAATCAGACAAGCCACCCCCACCCTGCATAGAAGTTACATTAGGTGCAGAACTCTTCTCTTTATCAATTCTATCTGATTGAGCTTTATCAACCTGCCCATGCACTTGCGACTTCCTTGCTCTCCTCTTCTTTTTCCCTTTAACATTAGCCCTTTTCCTTTTCCCTTTAGCCTTACCCCTTCCATCATCAGCATTATCCAAACCTTTATTCACATTACCAAAGAGATCAACATCATCTCTTTCCTCAGCACTATCCTCAAATGTAATATCTAACACACTGTCATCCTCACTTTCAACTCCCCCTTGCATTTGAATATCATCACTGGCACCCTCCACAACTCCTTCCTGCACCTGCACATTATCCCCAGCACCCTCCTCAACTCCTTCCTGCACATTATCCCCAGCACCCTCCTCAACTCCTTCCTGCACATTATCCCCAGCACCCTCCTCAACTCCCTCCTATACCTGCACATTATCCCCAGCACCCTCCTCAACTCCCTCCTGTACCTGCACATTATCACCAGCACCCTCTTCAACTCCCCCTTGGACCTGATCCTCAATGTCCTGAACCAGATCATCACCATGCACATGATTATCATCCTGCACTTGATCTCCACCCTGCACTTGTTCATCATAACTAGCACCCTCATAACCTATACCCTCAACAACCACTGCCTCTGAAATGGCATGCACTACGTATATCTCTACCATCCCCATTTGCTTTGACAATTTACATATCTCCATAGCCCCATAATCATCTTTCAGTTCCTTTAAACCATGTTCACACCCTTCCGCAGGGGCTTTATACCACAAACCACTAACATCAATATACCCCATCTCCTTAACGAGTCCTAATGCTTCAAAATAGCTCCACCTATCAGCATCAATGTCCCAAATAGAACTCTTCCCACCTTCGTATTTACACTTAAAACCATGCCTAACAAAGTTACCCCCATGAATAAACTCTACTTGAAACAAATCCATGCCCTAGTTCAAAAAACACAAATGCAAATTACAATGGGCAAATTATTAAACCTATCATTATACAGTACACACTACACAGTCCAGTCATGCATATAAACCCAACGAAGAACTTTTGTTTAGACGCGTACCTTCTCTTGTGATGGAGACAGTCCACACGACTTGAAATGCTAATCGCCGATGACGTAATGTCTTCTGATACCTCCGACAGCCACAATCGTTCCTCCGGTCTCCACAACTTCCTTCGACCACAAGTTTTGAAACACCTTTGGAGAGAGAGGGAATTCCAGCAGTCTCCTTACTTTCCCCTCTTCCTACACCGTCTCTCCACGTTGATGACACGTATGCAACACGTTGGTGACATGTAGGCCTGCTCTGTCTTGCATACTAACGGCGTTACAGAAAAGGAAAACGTTGACACAAGTTAACAACGTTAGGGACCAGAATGTTACTAAATAAACTTATAGGACCATATTGTGACTTTTATCAAACGTGAGGGACCATGTGTATATTTTACCCTTTAGATAATCAATCACATAATCTTCAACAAGAATAGTTGAAATATACGTTAATTCAAGAAGCACAAATGATTATGAAATGTGGTTCAAGGATACTTCAATTGATTTCTAAAATTAGGACAAATATATGAATATTTAGTCTTAGAATTTAGTGGGACATGTCACAAATATCACCTATTAGTCCCAAATTGAAAGTCATAAAAAGTTGGGTTTTAAACCCTCCTAAACTTGAATTTTTCAACGCAGTGGGTTCGGTATTTTATGCCTCATGAGAGTTTGAAAACTCCAATTGAGGTAACACCAATTTTTACACCTCCGTGGCTTAATTGTCTACAACTTTCATGAAGACGTCAGAGGCCAAAAATGTCATTAAGATGCCCAAACGGGCCAAAAACAGCAAGAAAAACAGAGCAGTTGGAATTTTTCTGACAGTGGGGAAACCCACTGGCCGTGGGAAATTCCCACTGGCCGTGGATTCCACTGTCTAGACCACCCAAAATGGTCAATTTTCCTCCGTTTTGAGGCAGAACGATCCACTGGCAGTGGGAAAAACCCATTGGCCGTGGATCTCCCTGCTGCAACCACTTTTCTATAGCTTTTTGACCCTTATAATTTTGCCAACTTTGGGACCCTTTTTGACTAGGTTATTCAACTCCAATTTGCATGGAATTTTATATACAACTTACCTACCCTAATATCAATTGTTTGGAAAAGTTTCAAGCCTAAATTCCATCTCAATCAAAATCTAAGCTATAGGGTAGTTTTATGCATATTTTGGGCATTTTACATGGCATACCAAATTACAAATGGTCTTGTTTTGGTCTAAACTTTCTACGGACTTATATTCACATATATAAATGTGACTTGCTCCTACAAGACTCATCCTATGATTCATTTCCCATATCGAAGTAGGTTCCAATAGCGTTTCTAGCCCTTTTGGGCTAACTAAGCATGTCATTATATTAAATTCAACAACATCAAACATCATAGTTTGCTCTTTACACCATTTAGGTCATGAATGAAAATTGGCCTTACATACACATGCCCAACTTTTCCCATGACTTCTAAAATCATCAACATTACAAAGTTTGAGCATATAAACCTCATATACCCTACCAAAACAGATTTTTCATGCCGGCCAAGGCTTACACATTCCTATCCATATTTTACCTCCTTCATACTCGGCCTCCAAAATTGTAGGATTCAAGTCATACCTACATCAACTTTAAAAATGGCAACGGGGAGGTGAGTAACATAATCCAAATGAATTAAAGTCATACATTATGATGAAACATATGTATACTTGCTCACATATCATTCATTTCATCACATCATACATTATACACAACATATCTCATAATCACAAGTATACATTCACAATATCAATCATTTGGATTGCCATACACACACAGAGGGTTAGTATTTCACTCTTTCCCTTATCAATTCTCATTCATCCGTTGCCACCATAGGCTTTCAACTAGGCATATCTCCAGCTATATGCAAATGCTCTTAAAGCTAATGCATATGCACAAGAATTTCTCATCAACAATTAATACGGATCCGACTGTGGGAAAATATATCATTAAATCAATTATGGGACAAGCATAGGTGTGCTACTATGCCCCTACTGCAGTAGAAAAAATTGTGTACACATATATCTCAATTCATGCATGCTTACATCTTTATAATTTTACTGGTACCAAACCGCTCTCGCCCATCTGTAGCACTAGTCACCCTGTGACTTGCGGATTAACATCGTGGCCTCAACTACCACAAGTGCTACGGGCCCCTCCCGAACACACATCGAGAGAGCCGTGTCCCGTTGGACACCGAGGTAAACTCACTCACCATAGAGCCGCCTGTCCACTGGGCCCGCCACATAGGGTGCCTCATCACCAACTATGGACAGCTTCGTGACTCATAAACCGAGTCACAAGGGAAAATAACAATACGCTTGTGCACTGAGCCGCCCTCCCACTGGGCCCGCCTAGTGGAACCCCCTAATATTCCACATAGACAGCTATGATATGCCATGGATGCAATGCAAATGCAAATCAAGTGCATCCTCACACTATGCATCCTAGATGCCACTCCACTTTCAATCATTCATCACCACCACTTGGTGGATTTCAATATTCTCATCATTCTCATCATTCTCATCCAATCCCAATTCTCTTTTGAACTCATTCACATCAATAGTTAAAGGCATACACATTCAATAAATCATACACACAATTTGGGATATTCACATCACAATATTATCCCAACATGATGCCACATAACAATCATTATTCTAAATGCATTCAAATCATAACATTATCACATCATCCATTCAACAATCATCAACATAATCATATATACATATTTTCACATCACCAATGGATGAAATCATGTATTTAGAAAAGTTACCCCCTCCTACCTCAAGTGAAGTAGTGATCAACGCGGTTCGATGGTCCCGCTTTGTCAATGGGGTCACTTCCTACATCACAATACATTATACAATCAATTTTCTACTTACTCATTAAGATTCAAATACTTATATATCAATAAATACTTGCTGTTTTTATTATTATAACTCTCAAAACTCTTTTATTTTATTTTATCCACCATAACCACCATGGGTTAGGTGCTACCCTTTATTATTATGCATTCAACAACCAAACCCTTTCATGGGTTTCTCCATTATTAACTTCCACCAACAAAATATCATCACCAATGACCCTTAAACATCATATCTCACATTTATCATCAATAATTAATGCTCATCAACCTCCATTATGCATTTCCCCCAAATTCATGAAGTTAGGGTTTCATAAAATTTCCAACAACCTTCATAAATATTCTTCTCCTTCCAACAATAAATACATCCACTTCATTACTTCACAAAGAAACCTTACTTTCATAAAATCCACATTAAACCCTTGTTAGCCAAGGCCTCGATACTCAAGAGGGGGGGTGAATTGAGTATTTCAAATTTTTGCGCGGAATCCCTTTCAAATCGGTTAGTAATATATAAATGATGCAATATAAAGGATGTAACAATTATGAAGCACATTTCACACTAAAACATATTGAGTTGAATGGACTATATTCAAGAATTGATTTGATGAACAAAGCAAGTTATTGGCTTAGACAATTCTTGAAGTTCTTAGCATGCTATAATTAATTTCAATATAAGTATAACTTCAACAACTCAAATTAATTAAGCATGATAGTTTACTAATTTGTTAACACCAATATTCTTCTTCCTCAATAATCAAATCCAATAATGTTTAAGTCAATTGATTCAAGGATTCAATTTTACCAAATTAATTTGATATAAGTATTTAGGCATGCAAATTAAGTTCACAATAATAAAGAGTTTAAGGGAAGAGAGAATTTGCAAACCGATATAACGAGTTCCACCACCTCGGTGTACGTCTCGCCTTCAAGCAACCCACTTGAAGGATTTCCACTATTGAGAATTTGAGATTACAAGCTTTGAGCAATTGTCTCCTAGTGTCCCACACTCAAGAACCCAATCCTCACAAGCAAAGGGCAACCCACCCAATCTCACAATCTCTCAATACCCAAAGGTTGAACCCCAACCTTTGTGACCACTCAACCTAGAGTGAATACCTTGGTGTATATGGTGTTTGGTTTACAATCAAATAACTCTCTCACTAGAGTAGATACACAATTTAAAGCTCTCACCAAATAATAACTCTCAAAGAGAGGATATACAAATTTAGCTCACAAATTACTTTCTCTCTAACTCTTAAATAACTCACTAAGAGAATATGCCAATATAGAACAAGAGAGAATGAGTAGAAGAGAATGAAGCAAGGAGGAAGAAGTAAGCAAATGGAAATGCTTCAATTGCTTGGTGTATTTTGCTTCTTCAATTTCCTCTCTATTTATAGCCTCCAGCAACATGGAATTTTCACTTAAAATATTCCAATGGATCCATGAATCATGTAATGGAACTTGTCTTTGTCTGCTTAGTGGACCATTATTCATGAAGTGCGATCTGAGGCTTCCAACTTTACAATTCCAGCTTGTAACGCATGTTCAACAATCATTTGAACTGGATGAATCAATTCATTTCTCAAAAGAATCGATTCTTTTAGTGTTATTTATGCAATTTTAGCTCTTCCAGGCGTATGAATCGATTCAGGGAAGGGGGAATCAATTCAAGCCATTAAAAACACACATCCTGGGCCACTGTCTTCGTGTGAATCGATTCACACATGCATTGAATCGATTTAGCCTATCAAAAATGGATTCCTGGGTGCTTAGAAACCGTATGAATCGATTCATTCCTCTTTGCCTTGCATAATGAATCGATTCATGCACCTGTTGCATGAATTCCAGCACTTTGTTTTACCCTTTATGATATTTGTTCAATCATGGCTCCAATCCTTTGATCCTTAGGCACTTTGATAAATTTGTTTCACCTGATTTAAACCTTTAAAGATGCCTTGAACATGTGTCCTTAATTATTCATCAAGCTTAAATATCAAACATTTTAGATTCCACATCAAACATAATTAATGCTTGATAACATCCTTGATATTTCTTCATTTGTTGTGTCATTATCAAAACCTACATCAACATAAAAATACAACCCTTGCATTAATTACTCTCCTCAAGAACATCCATTCACATGCATAGCTCCTAAAACACATAATACCACATACTCTTAACCAAAACCTTAGCAAAAATATGGGTATACTTACCTCAAAACCCAAAAACGAAAATGGGTTCACTAGAGGGAGAGAAAGCTGCGAAAATGAGGAAGAGGAGGAGGAAAAACAGCAGCTCCACAACCTCCTTCAAGCTCCACCAACGAAAATGAGAAGGAATGGAAGATGAAGTCAAATTGCTAGGGTTTGGAAGAAGAAGAGGAAGGAAAATGGAGAAGATGATGAAGAGAAGAAGAAGAAGTAAAAATGCCTAATACCATCAGCAAACACACGTGAATAAGAAAGGGAAAAATGGAATTTTCAATTTATTTTTAATCTAACTCATTAAAACTTCATCGTTTTATAACCAACAGGTTCTCCGTTTGGGCTCAAAACATCATCTGAAAATTATTCCGAATACATATTCGGATTTATAATATTATTCTCTTCAGCCCTGACCAATATCATCTCATTCTGAGATACTTGGTCTGACACCCATATCTCAACCGGGCTTAATTTCAGCTTAACCAGTCTCCAAAATTACCAACAATTCCCAAAATCTTAATTTAATTATTCTCAATAGTTTGGGACGTTAAATACTCCATATACCAATTTCTAATATTTATTCTGGTAATTAATTCTCTATTTTAAAATTTGGGATGTTACAAGGGTCGTGGTGGAAATGGTGGTAGTTGTGGTGGTGGCGGTAGCAACAAGGGAAATGTTGATGCCACAATGATGGAGGTGGTGGTGATCAAAGAAGTGACGTGGCAAGAGTAAGAGAGCTGGTGATGTTAATGATGACGATGGGGTGGTGTCAACAACAACGATGGCAATGGGGGTAATGATGGTGGTGGAGGTGGCGACATTGGCAGCAACATTGGCGATAATGGCAATGTGGAAATGGTGGCAGTAGTGGTGGTGGGGCTAATTGAGATGGTGATGATGATCACAAGGGGGTCAAGTGGTGGTGTGGGTGGCGATCGTGTGGTGGTGGCGATGGTAGCAATGGCTATGAAGGTGATGAGGAAGTGGTGGTAGCAGTAAGGGTGGTGGGGATGGAGATAGCAACCATAAGTGGGTGGGGTGGTGGTGTAGGTGGCGATCATAGGGTGAAGGTGGCGATAGTAAGGATGATGGCGATAATGGTGGTGGCAGATTTCATTGTGGTGGTGCAGGGCATGGTGATGGTAATGGTGACAGTGGTAGTGGTGGTGGTGAAAGTGATGATAATAGTGGTTAAAAGGCGGTGCTGGTGGTAATAGTGGTAATGGTGACAACAATGAAGAGGTAATGATGGGGATGTATAGATGGCGACCATAGTGGCGGCAGTGACTTTGGTGGTTGAGATAGTGGTAGTAGTTATGGTAAAGGTGGTAGTGAAAACAAAAGAGTGATAGTGACAACGATATGGACGGTGACCCTGGTGGTAGTGACGATGATGGTGGCGGGGATGGTGTTGACAATGGCGATAATGGTGGCTACTTTGGTGCAAGTGGTGGTGGTAGTAATGGTGGAGTTAAGGGGGTAGCGATGACGGTGTTGGGGGTGGCAGTAGTGATAGTACTGATGGTGGCTACGATGGTGACGATAGTGGCGATGGGGGGTGGTGGCGACAACAATAATTGTAGTAGTGGGACGGCGATGGTGGAGGAGAATTTAAATTTCTCTTTTTTTGGTAGAATTTTAAATTCCTTATTTTTAGTTATATTAGAAATTCCTTTAAAAATTATACGCATTTTAAAATTACTAGGGATTTAATATTCAAACAATGTATTGTAATTATTAATATTTAAAATCCATTGTTAAAATGAATTCCTCAATTATATTTCTTCATCTAAACAAAAGGTAAGGGTTTACTAAAAAAAGTTTGTTTAATGATTTCAATTATAAATTGCCTACAAATCCATTAGAATTAACATATAGGATTTCAGTTATTTAGCATAAGATCCTAGATATAGTTAAATATTGCCTAACAACTAAGAATCCAAGTATCCTAACTCAAGTTTGGCGGTACTTAGGAGTGAATCACCACAAGAATGATCAATTTTAGTGTGGGAACGTTGTCACATGCCCAAAATGGTAGGACTTAATGGTTTTAGCATGAGACTTGTCACATAGAATGCCCGAAATTCTAAAAGGCTTGCAGTGCTTGATTTTAGTGTGAGATAAGGCTCTTATGCCATTTTTTAAATTTTAGTTTTGACGTGGGGCACCTAGTCTTACTCCATTTCTCTAAATTTCTCTCAAGCTCCAAAATTTTCTTTGGTGTGGTTCGAAGCCTAAAGGAATTTGTTCCCTTCTATGTTGGTGTCACTATGTTTGTGATGTGACAAGGAACATTTTAATCAGTTTGGAATTTCAAACAACTTAGGTTAGTAACATATTTAGTTCCTTTAATTTTATGCTTTAAGATTTTTTAGAATAGTTGTAAGAACTTCATGATAAATGACTTATATATTATCATGTTTTAGAAAATATTGACATTTAAACCTTAGGATAGATGACTTATTATAAAGCTTGTTTATTAAGGTATATTATACACATGGACACATTATGATTGATTTTTGCATAGTTCATTAGAAATCATAAAATATTAAATTTCAAATTAGAATTTATAAAATAAAAACATTAAAAGTATATAAATTAAATATGTACTTAATTTTTAGATAATTTAATTAGAGTTTAGGAATATAAAAATTAAAAATGTCAAATTATAATTTAGAAAATAAAAAAATATAAATTAAATACGTATAAAATTATTAGATGATTAATTTATGTTTAGTTATCATAAAATTTTAAATTTATAATAATAAATTAGAACTTCTAATTAGATTTTTGGAAAATTAAAAAATTTAAATTTTAAATTAGAATTTTAAAAAAAATAGAAACATATACAAATTAAATATGTGCTCAATTATTACATAATTAATTTAGATTTCGTAATCATAAACTTTTAAATTCCTAATTATAAGTTACAAAATAAATACATTGGTGTGCAACTTGGAATAATACATGTATTATAACTTAGTAATGTGTTGACTGTAAAATCCTCGGTTATACCTTAATAAATACTAAAAAAATTTGTAAATTTTTTTTACTAAAGATATAATTGTTAAAAAAACTATCGGAATAAATTACATACATCATTCTGAAATACCTCATAAATATTATTAAAACTTTATAAAGTAATTTTGCATTCATCCGAAGAAAATAAATATTAAACATTATAAGAAAGAGAGGAAACGTCATGGCCCAGAAGAAGTTACTTAATAACTTTATTTATTCATTGGACCACGATATTCATACCGAACTCCCTTTTTAGAACGTGCTATATTCACTGTCGAGATTCTTCGAACCTTCCTCTGAACTATCAATTTAAAATATATGAAACAAAAACACGAAGAAATGAGTGAGAAACAGAATATAATATTCCCAAATGGGGCATAAGCAATAAAGGGTTTTCACAAACTAATATATAATAATATCAATCACAATCACATACACAATCAATTATGAATGCATGAATGTTATGCAATACCCTCATCATAACTTACCTATATATGTGGGCCCTTAAATTTTAATTTACACTAGGCCAACCAGGAGTTTACACCATTCCATAAGTCTGGATAATAATAATATGAATAGCTCAACTGGCATGGAAACACTTAGAGACTAGTCAGATTAAGAAAGTTTTTATTGTGAAAGTACCCGACACTAGGGAGCTACCCCAGGTCCCCTGAAGCACCTTTTCACACCCTCTCATCCCAAGGCTCGTAATTAAGCCTCCTCTAATGTATCCTCGGTTTCTATAATCTGTCCCCAAACAATATGATTTTGTTTCAGTTTAATGATTTATGATGCATGAACTACTCGCGTATTTAGTTGGTTAAGGCTTTTAGAAACTCAATTATTAAATACCTTAAAGGTTTACAACATCATTTCAATAAACTGTACATTTTCTCAATTCTCTAAATTTCTGTCCCACAGAAATAAATTTGGTATAGTTTTCGAATCTCACTGAAATTGAGTTTCTAAGCCTTAAATATCTCAAAACTTTTTCATATAAAACTTTACATAATCTTTCTCAAATTGAATCTTAACAAGACCGAATTAAAAAAAATCTCAATTATTTCCAAATATCTTTAGTTATTAAGTTGGAAAAATCAAATAATTTTCTTTTGAAAATTTTATTTAATTTAAAGAGAATAATCTTTAAATCATTAACGAAAAATACTTAAAATTATAAAATTTTTCTTTAGTTCAAGATTTAATTATCTCAACTTGTTATAAATTAATTTTCATAAAATGTCTTCTTTCTAAAAATAAATACTAATTTTTTTATTCTAAATATTAAAAGTAAAGTTAATAAAAATAATTTCTAAGAAGAAATAAAAGATTTAAAATAATAAAAATTTAAAAAGTAAGGTAAGAAAATTCTTACTAAGTTTTAGCTTTTCGTCATGCTTGCTATATGCTCAACTTCATATCACAAGATCATCAATCATAATCAAATATTATCAATCACAATATCATCAATCACAACCAAAAAAATGTCAATTACAATCAAATAATATCGATTAAATTAAATATCATCAATAATAATCAAATACTAATAATTATAATCAAATCAATTAAATATAATTCAAATTTTAATGGTTATTTAAATTATCAAAATTGATTTTGAGTCCTTATAGTTCATTCCTTGCATAGGTCTATGTAAGTCCATATAATCCAGTCCTTGCATAGGTATAGTTGAGTCCATATAGGTCAAATTAGTCCAAGTCCTTGCATAGGTTCAGTCCAAGTCGTATATGTTAGTTCAGGTCCTTGCATAGGTATGTCAGAGTTAGTTACATCAGATATTTAATTAAAATTTATTATAATTTTTAAGTTAAGAAGTTAATATTTTAAAATAATAATATTATTAAATTTAAAAGGAGTAGGGGACTCCTCCCATTATTCTTATGTCTTTTCATATTATATTCCTAGCTCACTCCCCCTTACCTCTTGTATCCTGATTCGTTATTGAAGATTCGTACGCGTCTCGTCTCCGAGTTCTAAAACATACCAATTTCATTTTAACATAGTTATAAGATAAAAATTAAGATTTATACTTAAAACAGAAATGGTAAATTTTGAATAGTAAAAAGTGAATCATGAATAGTAACAGTAAATGGTAAATCATGAATAGTAACAGTAAATAGTAAATCATAAATGGTAATGGTAAATAGTAAATCATGAATAGTAATGGTAAATAGTAAATCATGAATAGTAATAGTAAATAGTAAAACTGAATAGTAACAGTAAATAGTAAAATATGAATAGTAAAGGTAAATAGTAACAGTAAATAGTAATTTACTATTTGAATAATAATTCACTATTGAAATAGTATTTTACTATTTAGAATAGTAACTTAAAATAATATTATTTTCAATATAATAATAGATCTCTAAAAACGATATGAAAATAACCCTAAAAAATATAAAAGAAAAGTATTCTTACCTTATTATTTTGACAGAACCTCTTTTCTTTGGAAAATATCTTCCTCTCTTCACTTAGCACTCTCATCCCAACACTACTAACTTTTCAATTTTCGATGGATTCTTCGGTTCCTCGCCCTTTTATTTATAGGAAAAAAACTTACTGTGTGTTTAAATATTTTATTATAAAAGTATTGTGCAAAACTTGAAATTTTCATATAGTTTACTATGCAAAGTTTAAAAATTTCAGAAACGCACAATGATTTCATGTGAAGGAATCTGGTGAATTATAAGGGGGTGTAAATAGTAATTTAAGGGGTGTAAATAGTAATTAAGGGGTGGTGCAAATAGTAATTTAAGGGTACAAATAGTAATTTTTTATTTTTTTTAAAATCATTTTTTTAAAATTTTATTTTAAATAAATTCTAAAAAATATACTGATCAAAAACTTCTAAAGGTCTATGATCAAATTCCATCAAAATTTTAATATAAAATTTTCTATAATAAATTAAAATAAAAATAGGGGTGTTACAACTCTACTACCCTTAGAAAACTTTCGTCCTCGAAATTTACATTATTCAGTAAAACAAATGGGGTGAAACTCTTTCATCTTGGTTTCTAGTTCCCATGTAGCATCTTCTCCTCTCGTTTCACTCCAAATGACCTTTACAAGCGGAATTGTCTTGTCTCTTAACTTTTTTATTCTTTTGTCAGCTATTCTGACAGGTGGTGCATCATATGTAAGATTATCTTTTAACTTGTATGACATCAGGTTCAATAACATGTGTAAGATCAAATATATACTTTCGTAAGTTTGACACATGAAAAACGTTATGGATATTAGAAAGAAAAGGTGGTAATGCTATTTGGTAAGCAAGAGGACTAACTTTATGAATTATTTGATATGGACCAATAAATCTAGGAGTTAGTTTTCAAGATTTTATTGCCCGACCGACCCCAGTCGTAGGTGTGACTTTCAAGAATACATGATCGCCTTCTTGAAATTCGATCGGCTTCCTTCTTTTGTTATAGTAACTTTTCTGCCTGCTTTTACTGCCTTCATCTTTTCCTGAATCATTTTGATTTTATTCGTGGTTTGTTGTACCAACTCTAGTCCTAGCGTCAAGTTTTCACCAGTCTCAAAACAACATAGCGGAGTCCTATATTTTTATCCATATAATGCTTCAAAAGGTGTCATGCCAATGCTAGCACGAAAACTGTTATTGTAGGTAAACTCCATATATGGTAAGAATTGATTCCAACTTCCTTTATGCTCCAACACACAAGCTCGTAACAAGTCCTCTATTGGATTGTTCTTTCTGATTGTCCATCCGTCTGAGGATGATATGCTGAACTCAGACGTAGTCTTGTTCCCAAAGCCTTGTGCAAGCTCTTCCAGAATTGTGATGTAAAACGAGGGTCTCGATCAGAAATGATACTTGAAGGAATTCCATACAATCTCACAATCTCCTCGATGTATAATTTTCTCAGTTTCTCCATATGGTAACAAATATTAATGGGAATAAAGTGGGCAGACTTTGTTAGTCTATCAACTATTACCCATATTGAATCATGTCCTAATGGAGTTTTGGATAAAGAAGTCATAAAATCCATGGTAAAGCTATCCCATTTCCATTCTGGTATTTCCATTGATTGTAGCATTCCAGGGGGTTTTGATGTTCCACTTTAACCTTTTGGTAAATTAAACATACAGCTATGTACTCTGCCACCGCTTTCTTCATTCCAGGCCACCAAAATAACTTCTTCAAATCTTGATACATTTTAGTAGCTTCGGGATGAATGCTCATATAACTTTTGTGACCTTCTTCTAGAATTGCTTTCCTTAACTCCTCTTGATCAGGAATACGTACTCGATCCTTATACCTTAACAATTGGTCGTTTCCCACATTGAACTCGACTTCTTTTCCTTGTTTCAGGAGTTCTTTCTTCTCTTGCAGGAATTCATCCTCTCGTTGAGCCTCTAAAACTTGCCTCAGGAATTCACTTGTCACTTGCAACGCTCCTAATCTGTAGCTGTTAGCATTAACCTTCACTGCTAGGTTAAGATCTCTGAAGTTCTCTATCAATTTCAGCTCTTTAATCATCATTATGGACGCATGTAGAGACTTTCGACTCAAAGCATCAGTTACTAGCTTCGCTTTTCCAGGATGGTATTGCAACTCAAAGTCATAGTCCTTTAAGAACTCCATCCATCTCCGTTGCCTCATGTTTAACTCCTTTTGGTCGAATAAATACTTGAGACTCTTATGATCGCTAAATACATCGAATGTTGTACCGTATAGATAATGCCTCTAAATATTTATGGCAAAAACTACAGCGGCTAACTCTAAGTCATGTGTAGGGTAGTTAATCTCATGTTGCCTTAATTGGCGTGACGTATAAGCTACAACCTTCTTGTCTTGCATGAGTACACTTCCCAGTCCTTGTTTAGACGCATCACAGTAAACTTCAAAACTTCGATGTGGATCAGGGAGTACTAACACCGGTGCAGAAGTAAGTCGATCTTTTAGCTCTTGGAAATTATTCTCACATTGTGTCATCCACACAAAAGGTTGTCCTTTCCGTGTTAGCTTGGTCAGTGGGTATCCCAACTTTGAAAATTATTCAATGAATCTCCTATAGTATCCAGCCAAGCCCAAGAAACTTCTGATCTTAGTAATTGTGGTTGGTTTCTCCCATTTTAAAATTGCTTCCACCTTGGAAGGGTCTACCGCTATTCCTCCTTGACTAATTACATGTCCTAAAAAGTTCACTTCTTCTAACCAGAATTCATATTTCGACAGCTTTGTATACAGTTGTTTCTTTTTCAGGATTTCCAACATAACCTTTAAGTGTTCAACATATTCTTCTCTGCTTTTAGAGTACACTAATATATCATCAATGAACACCACTATAAATTTATCTAGATATGGATGAAAAATCCTATTCATGTAATCCATGAATACGGCTGGTGCATTAGTTACACCAAAAGGCATCACTAAATATTTGTAATGGCCATAGCGTGTTCTAAAAACAGTTTTCGTTACATCTTCTTTCTTCACCCTTATTTGATGGTATCCAGACCTCAAATCAATTTTGGAGAACACTGTTGCACCACGCAGCTGATCCATCAAGTCGTCAATCCTTGGCAGAGGATATCTGTTCTTGATCATCACCTTGTTCAGTTGCCGATAATCTAAACATAACTTCATGTTACCATCCTTTTTCTTAACCAATAACACTGGTGCATCCCAAGGGGATACACTGGGTCGTATAAACTGCTTCTCTATCATCTCTTCAAGTTATTTCTTCAACTTTACTAATTCTAGAGGTGACATTCGGTATGGTGCAATTGAAATGGGTCCAACTCCAGGTACTAGATCAATGGCGAATTCCACATCTCTTTCTAGGGGTAAATCGGGGATATCTTTAGGAAAAACGTCAGGAAATTCATACACAACCGGTAGATTTTTGATTTTTGATTCTTGCTCTCCTTTCATTGAAAGCAATAGCATGAATCCTTGAGCCCCTCCTTTTATAGAGGCACTCACTTGGTTGGCGGTTAGAAATCTCAAATCCTCAGGATTCAAATTCATTGGTTCGTTAAACATTATGGTTTTATTGTGACAATCTATTAGAACATGATTGTCAGACAACCAATCTAGCCCAATAATAACTTCTAAGCCAGAAAGGGGTAAACAGAAAATGTTAGCCTTAAAGTCTCTACCATCTATGACAATAGGGCATTTCCAACAGGCTTTAGAAGTGACAATGGGATTGTTTCCAGGAGTATGTACAGATAAGTCAAATGGTAGTTCTATCACAGGTAATTTTAGTTTTTCTACACAGTCATTGGCAATAAAGGAGTGTGATGCACCTGAGTCATACATAACAGTTAAAGGAATCTTATTAATGATACACTTACCTTCCACCATGGAATCAGAATGAGATGCTTCTTCTCCAGTGATTGCAAAAACCTTTCCTTTTGCCTTCGACTTTCCGACTGCACTGTGTGCGCCTCCTTGAGTATTTATGCTTGTACTTGCACCTTCAGGGTTTTCCCTCTTCATCTCTGGACAATCTTTGATGTGATGACCTGGTTTGTCACTTAAAGCAAACATAAGTGTTTTTAGGACAATCCCTTTTCAAATAGGGTCCTGCATAGATAAAACATTTAAAATTTGGTGCAGATGTCGGGTAATAGCTTCCAGTTGAAGCTTGGGGTCTGTTAGGAATAGATGCTGCTCCAAACTGGTGAAATGGCGCTTGGTAAGGCTTATTTCTCCTGAAGTCTCTTCTTTGGTGATGGTGAGATCCTCCACTTCTCATTTCTCCTGCCTTGTGAATGGGCTCACGACTTTTGGTCATTCTATCCTTATGGTCTTCTTCAAATATCCTGCAGCGATTTACCAATACAGAAAATTCACGGATTTCCATTTACAAACTTTGCACACCGATCTCTTTCATTAGTAGCATCATTATAATGAGAATGAAAACGAGATAGCTCTTCAAACCTGGATGCGTACTCTCCAACGGTCATATTTCCTTGGGTCAGCGACAGGAATTCGAATTGTCTTTTCTCTTTAACATCAGCTAGAAAGTATTTCTCCAGAAACATATCCTTGAAATAATCCCAAGTGATCTCCACGTCGTTGACTTCGAATTGTCTACGCATGCTATCCCACCAATGTTCGGCATCCTCAGATAAGGCATAAGTAGCGAAGACTACCTTATGAGCTTCATTACATTGCAATGCTTGAAAGATCTTCTCTATCTCTTGAATCCAGATTTGTGCTCCATCAGGGTTATATCCTCCCTTGAAACGAGGTGGATTGCGCTTTTCGAATAGGTCCAGCCTTCTCAAGGCATCGTTACCTTGACCTTCACATGCTCCCATTGCATTGATTAAGCGTTCTACAACTCCAGCAAGATCGTTTCCAGCCATTTGTTTCCTGTTTCACAGTAACTGAGATTTGTCACATCAATCACAGTTACTACCAAGTCAGATATTCTATTCTCTATCACCTATATAAAGTTTACACACAACGCAAGATAGACCTTTTCCCCAGGCCTATTGGATTAACTGCTCTGATACCACTTTGTAACACCCTCTGTTACACCTTAATAAATTCTAGAAAAATTCATAATTTTTTTTTACTAAAGATATGATTGTTAAAAAGAAACTATCGGAATAAATTATATACATTATTTCTGAAATACCTCATAAATATTATTAAAACTTTATATAGTAATTTTACATTCATCTGACGAAAATAAATATTAAACATTATAAGAAAGAGAGGAAACTCCATGGCCCAGAAGCAGTTACTTAATAATATTATTTATTCATTGGACCACGGTATTCATACCGAGCTCCCTTTCTAGAACGTGCTATATCTACTGTCGAAATTCATCGATCCTTCCCTCTAAACCATCAATTTAGAATATATAAAACAAAAACACGGAGAAAGGAGTGAGAAACAGAATATAATATTCTCGATTAAGACATAAGCAACAAAGGGTTTTCACAAATCAAAACATAATAATATCAATCACAATCACACACAATCAATTATGAATGCATGAATGTTATGCAATATCTTCATCATAACTTACCTATATATGTGGGCCCTTAAATTTTAATTTGCACTGGGCCAACCAGGAGTTTACACTATTCCATAAGTCCGGATAATAATAATATGAACAGCTCAACTGACATGGAAACACTTAGAGACTAGTCAGATTGAGAAAATTTTTATTGTGAAAGTACCCGACACTAGGGAGCTACCCCAGGTCCCCTGAAGCACCCTTTCACACCCTCTCATCCCAAGGCTCGTAATTAAGCCTCCTCTAATGTATCCTCGGTTTCTATAATCCGTCCCCAGACAATATCATTTTATTTCACTTTAATGATTCATGATGCATAAACTACTCGCGTATTTAGTTGGTTAAGGCTTTTAGAAACTCAATTATTAAATCCCTTAAAGGTTTACAATATCATTTCAATAAACTGTACATTTTCTCAATTCTCTGAATTTCTGTCCCACAGAAATAAATTTGGTACAGTTTTCGAATCTCACTGAATTTGAGTTTCTAAGCCTTAAATATCTCAAAACTTTTTCATATTAAATCTTAACAAGATCAAATTCAATTATTTTCAAATATCTTTAGTTATTAAGTTGGAAAATAAAATAATTTTCTTTTAAAAATTTTATTTTATTAAAAGAGAATAATCTTTAAATCATTAACCGTAAATACTTAAAATTACAAAAAATTTTCTTTAATTCAAAATTTAATTATCTCAATTTGTTATAAATTAATTTTCATAAAATGTCTACTTTCTAAAATAACTACTAATTTTTTTATTCTAAATATAAAAATAATTTCTAAGAATAAATAAAAGATAATAAAAATTTAAAGAGTAAGGTAAGAAATTCTTATTGAATTTTAGCTTTCCGTCATGCTCGCTATATGCTCAAACTCCACATTACAATATCATCAATCAAATATTATCAATCACAGTTAAACATCATCAATCATAAATCAATCATAATCAAATCAATTAAATATCATTAAATACATATCATAATGCAAAATTTAATGATTATTAATATAGTTGATTTTTTTTAAGTTCCTTTTGTCCATTCCTAGAAAAGGTATATGTAAGTCCATATAATTCAGTCTTTGCATAGGTATTGTTCAGTCTATATAGGTCATAATGGTCCAAGTCCTTGCATAGGTATAGTCCAGTCCATATAGGTCATAATGGTCCAAGTCCTTGCATAGGTATGTTAGAGTTAGTTAAACCGGATATTTAATTTAAAATTTATTAAAAATTTTAAGTTAAAAAGTTAATATTTTAAAATAATAATATTATTAAATTTAAAAGGAGTAGGGGACTCCTCCCATTATTCTTATGTCTTTTCATATTATACTCTTATCTCACTCCCCCTTACCTTGAGTTGTTACCAAAAGAGAGTTTGCTTTACGCCTCCAATTTCTAGAAATATTAATATCAATCTTATTTCAGTATAGGCATAAGATGAGGATTAAGATTACTACTTAAAACAGAAATGGTAAATTTTAAATATTGAATAGTGAATAGTGAATAGTAAATCATAAATAGTAACAATAAATAGTAAAACATAAATAGTAATGGTAAATAGTAAACGTGAATAGTAAAACGTGAATAGTAACAGTAAATAGTAAATCGTGAATAGTAATAGTAAATAGTAAAACATGAATAGTAAAGATAAATAGTAACAGTAAATAGTAATTTACTATTGAAATAGTAATTTACTATTAAAATAGTATTTTACTATGCAGAATAGTAATTTAAAATAATATTATTTCCAGTATAATAATAGATTTCTAAAAACGATATAAAAATAACTCTAAAAATATAAAAGAGAAGTATTCTTACCTTAGGATTTTAGCAGAACCTTCTTCCAAAAAAATTTACTTCTCTCTCTCACTTCCACCACTATCTCACTAGCACTACTATATTAAGAAAACTTAATCTGAAATTGTGATTTCTAAAGAAGAAATCCTTCGGTATTTATAGGAAAAAATTTACTATGCATTCCATTATTTTAATAAAAAAGTACTATGCATTTTTGAATTTTTTATTCCTGGTTACTGTACATCTTTTGAAAATTTCATACATGCACAGTATTTTGCATAGTAATTGTCGGCAAAATTATTAAGTCAAATAGTAATCCTTCACTCGGTATATTTTAAATATTCAAAATGAGTCCTTTTTGAAATTTAGCGATATTATATCAGTCCTCACTAATTTTATAATAAGTAATATAAAGCTGAAATTTTAAAAATATAAAATTTTCTGTTAATAAAAATTTATTGATACGTTTCCAATTTTTTAACGATTAGAAAAAATTAAGATTTTTCTCAAACCAATAATTTTTAGATAAGTCTACTTGAAACGGATATTAGAAAATTTTCTTATAATTTAAATTCACTTTCTTATAAATAGTTTTAATTTAAGTCATTTATATGAATTTAAAATTATTTAAAAAATATTATTTTATTAAAAAATTCAAAAATTACAAAAAATTCCAAAAAATCATAAATAATACGTAGATTAAAAAGTTCTAAAGAACTATAATTTAATTCCTTCAAAATTTTAATATAAAAAAATAGGGGTGTTATAAAATTATTGAATTTTCTGTGTTGGTAAATCGGTGCATGATCTTTGAAGAGGATCATAAGGATAGAATGATCAAAAGTCGTGAGCCCATTCACAAGGCGGGAGAAATAAAAAGTGGAGGACCTCACCATCACCAAAGAAGAGACTTCAGGAGAAATAAGCCTTACCAAGCGCCATTTCACCGGTTTGGAGCAGCATTTGTTCCTAATAGACCTCAAGCTTCAACTGGAAGCTATTACCCGACATCTGCACCAAATTTTAAATGTTTTATCTGTGGAGGACCCTATTTGAAAAGGGATTGTCCTAAAAACACTTATGTTTGCTTTAAGTGTAACAAACCAAGTCATCACATCAAGGATTGTCCAGAGATAAAGAGAGAAAACCCTGAAGGTGCGAGTACAAGCATAAACACTCAGGGAGGCGTACACAGTGGAGTCGGAAGGCCGAAGGCGAAAGGAAAGGTTTTTGCAATTACTGGAGAAGAAGCATCCCATTCTGACTCTATGGTGGAAGGTAAGTGTATCATTAATAAGATTCCTTTAACTGTTATGTATGACTCAGGTGCATCACACTCCTTTATTGCCAATGACTGTGTAGAAAAACTAACATTACCTGTGATAGAACTGCCATTTGACTTATCTATACATACTCCTGAAAACAATCCCATTATCACTTCTAAAGCCTGTTGGAAATGCCCTATTGTCATAGATGGTAGGGACTTTAAGGCTAATATTTTCTGTTTACCCCTTTCTGGCTTAGAAGTTATTATTGGGCTAGATTGGTTGTTTGACAATCATGTTCTAATAGATTGTCACAATAAAACCATAATGTTTAACGAACCAATGAATTTGAATCCTGAGGATTTGAGATTTCTAACCGCCAACCAAGTGAGTGCCTCTATAAAAGGAAGCTATACAAATGCAGGAAATCCGTGAATTTTCTATATTGGTAAATCGCTGCAGGATATTTGAAGAAGACCATAAGGATAGAATGACCAAAAGTCGTGAGCCCATTCACAAGGCAGGAGAAATGAGAAGTGGAGGATCTCACCATCACCAAAGAAGAGACTTCAGGAGAAATAAGCCTTACCAAGCGCCATTTCGCCAGTTTGGAGCAGCATCTGTTCCTAACAGACCCCAAGCTTCAACTGGAAGCTATTACCCAACATCTGCACCAAATTTTAAATGTTTTATCTATGCAGGACCCTATTTGAAAAGGGATTGTCCTAAAAACACTTATGTTTGCTTTAAGTGACAAACCAGGTCATCACATCAAAGATTGTCCAGAGATGAAGAGGGAAAACCCTGAAGGTGCAAGTACAAGCATAAATACTCAAGGAGGCGCACACAGTGCAGTCGGAAAGTCGAAGGCAAAAGGAAAGGTTTTTGCAATCACTGGAGAAGAAGCATCTCATTCTGATTCCATGGTGGAAGGTAAGTGTATCATTAATAAGATTCCTTTAACTGTTATGTATGACTCAGGTGCATCACATTCCTTTATTGCCAATGACTGTGTAGAAAAACTAAAATTACCTGTGATAGAACTACCATTTGACTTATCTGTACATACTCCTGGAAACAATCCCATTGTCACTTCTAAAGCTTGTTGGAAATGCCCTATTGTCATAGATGGTAGGGACTTTAAGGCTAATCTTTTCTGTTTACCCCTTTTCTGGCTTAGAAGTTATTATTGGGCTAGATTGGTTGTCTGACAATCATGTTCTAATAGATTGTCATAATAAAACCATAATGTTTAAAGAACCAGTGAATTTGAATCCTGAGGATTCGAGATTTCTAACCGCCAACCAAGTGAGTGCCTCTTTAAAAGGAGGGGCTCAAGGATTCATGCTATTGCTTTCGACGAAAGGAGAGCAAGAATCAAAAATCAAAAATCTGCCGGTTGTGTATGAATTTCCTGACGTTTTTCCTGAAGATATCCCTAGTTTACCCCCAGAAAGAGATGTAAATTTCGCCATTGATCTAGTACCTGGAGTTGGACCCATTTCAATTGCACCATACCGAATGTCACCTCTAGAATTAGAAAAGTTGAAGAAACAACTTGAAGAGATGATAGAGAAGCAGTTTATACGACCTAGTGTATCCCCCTAGGGTGCACCAGTGTTATTGGTTAAGAAAAAGGATGGTAGCATGAGATTGTGTGTAGATTATCGGCAACTGAACTAGGTGACGATCAAGAACAGATACCCTCTACCAAGGATTGACGACTTGATGGATCAGCTGCGTGGTGCCACGGTGTTCTCCAAAATTGATTTGAGGTCTGGATACCATCAGATAAGGGTGAAGAAAGAAGATGTACCAAAAACTGCTTTTAGAACACGCTATGGCCATTACGAATATCTAGTAATGCCTTTTGGTGTAACTAATGCACCAGCCGTATTCATGGATTACATGAATAGGATTTTTCATCCATATCTAGATAAATTTGTAGTGGTGTTCATTGATGATATATTAGTATACTCTAAAAGCAGAGAAGAACATGTTGAACACTTGAAGGTTGTGTTGGAAATCCTGAAAAAGAAACAACTGTATACAAAACTGTCGAAGTGTGAATTCTGGTTGGAAGAAGTGAACTTTTTAGGACATATAATTAGTCAAGGAGGAATAGCTGTAGACCCTTCCAAGGTGGAGGCAGTTTTAAAATGGGAGAGACCAACCACAATCACTGAGATTAGAAGTTTCTTGGGCTTGGTTGGATACTATAGGAGATTCATTGAAGGATTTTTAAAGTTAGGATACCCACTGACCAAGCTAACACGGAAAGGATAACCTTTTGTGTGGACGACACAATGCGAGAATAGTTTTCAAGAGCTGAAAGATCGACTTACTTCTGCGCCAGTGTTAGTACTCTCCGATCCACATCGAAGTTTTGAAGTTTACTGTGATACGTCTAAACAAGGACTAGGAAGTGTACTCATGCAAGACAAGAAGGTTGTAGCCTATGCGTCACGCCAATTAAGGCAACATGAGATTAACTACCCTACCCATGACTTAGAGTTAGCCGCTATAGTTTTTGCCTTAAAGATTTGGAGGCATTATCTATACGGTGCAACATTTGATGTGTTTAGTGATCATAAGAGTCTCAAGTATTTATTCGACCAAAAGGAGTTAAACATGAGGCAACGGAGATGGATGAAGTTCTTAAAGGATTACGACTTTAAGTTACAGTACCATCCTAGAAAAGCGAATGTAGTAGCTGATGCTTTGAGTCGAAAGTCTCTACATGCGTCCACAATTATGATTAAAGAGCTGGAATTAATAGAGAACTTCAGAGATCTTAACCTAGCAATAAATGTTAATACTAACAGCTACAGATTAGGAGCGTTGCAAGTGACAAGTGAATTCCTGAGGCAAGTTTTAGAGGCTCAAAGAAATGATGAATTCCTGCAAGAAAAGAAAGAACTCTTGAAACAAGGAAAAGAAGTCGAGTTCAATGTAAGAAGTGACCAATTGCTGAGGTATAAGGATCGAGTGTGTATCCCTAATCAAGAGGAGTTGAGGAAAGCAATTCTGGAAGAAGGCCATAAAAGTTATATGAGCATTCATCCCGGAGCTACTAAAATGTATCAAGATTTGAAGAAGTTATTTTGGTGGCCTGGAATGAAGAAAGCAGTGGCAAAGTACGTGGCTGCATGTCTAATTTGCCAGAAGGTTAAAGTAGAACACCAAAAACCCCCTGGAATGCTACAATCAATGGAAATACCGGAATGGAAATGGGATAGCATTACCATGGATTTTGTGACTTCTCTACCTAAAACTCCATTAGGACATGATTCAATATGGGTAATAGTTGATAGACTAACAAAGTCTGCCCACTTTATTCCCATCAATATTCGTTACTCTATGGAGAAGCTGTCAAAATTATACATCGAGGAGATTGTGAGATTGCATGGAATTCCTTCAAGTATCATTTCTGATCGGGACCCTCGTTTTACATCACAATTCTGGAAGAGCTTGCACAAGGCTTTGGGAACAAGACTGCGTCTAAGTTTAGCATATCATCCTCAGACGGATGGACAATCAGAAAGAACAATCCAATCTCTAGAGGACTTGTTACGAGCTTGTGTGTTAGAGCATAAAGGAAGTTGGAATCAATTCTTACCATATGTGGAGTTTACCTACAACAACAGTTTCCATGCTAGCATTGGCATGGCACCTTTTGAAGCATTATATGGAAGAAAATGTAGGACCCCGCTATGTTGGTTTGAGACTGGTGAAAACTTGATGCTAGGACCAGAGTTGGTACAACAAACCACGGATAAAATCAAAATAGTTCAGGAAAAGATGAAGGCAACACAGAGCAGGCAGAAAAGTTACTATGACAAAAGAAGAAAACCGCTCGAATTTCAAGAAGGCGATCATGTATTCTTGAAAGTCACACCTATGACTGGGGTCGGTCGGGCAATGAAATCTCGAAAACTAACTCCTAGATTTATTGGTCCATATCAAATAATTCATAAAGTTAGTCCCATTGTCTACCAAATAGCATTACCAACTTTTCTTTCTAATATCCATAATGTTTTTCATGTGTCAAACTTACGAAAGTATATATCTGATCCTACACATGTTATTGAACCTGATGTCATACAAGTTAAAGATAATCTTACATATGATGCACCACCTGTTAGAATAGGTGATAGAAGAATAAAAAAATTAAGAGACAAGACAATTCCGCCTGTAAAGGTCATTTGGAGTGAAACGAGAGGAGAAGATGCTACATGGGAACTAGAAACTGAGATGAAAGAGTCTCATCCTCATTTGTTTTACTGAATAATGTAAATTTTGAGGACGAAATTTTCTAAGGGGAGTAGAGTTGTAACACCCGTATTTTTTTTATATTAAAATTTTGAAGGAATTAAATTATAGTTCTTTAGAACTTTTTAATCTACGTATTATTTATGATTTTTTGGAATTTTTTGTAATTTTTGAATTTTTTAAATAATTTTAAATTCATATAAGTGACTTAAATTAAAAATATTTATAAGAAAATGAATTTAAATTATTTTTTCTAATCGTTAAAAAATTGAAAACGTATCAATAAATTTTTATTAACAGAAAATTTTAGATTTTTAAAATTTTAGCTTTATATTACTTATTATAAAATTAGTGATGACTGATATAATATCGCTAAATTTCAAAAAGGACTCATTTTGAATATTTAAAATATACCGAGTGAAGGGTTACTATTTGACTTAATAATTTTGCCGACAGTTACTATGCAAAATACTGTGCATGTATGAAATTTTCAAAAGATGCACAGTAACTAGGAATAAAAAATTCAAAAATGTATAGTACTTTTATATTAAAATAATGGAATGCATAGTAAATTTTTTCCTATAAATACTGAATGATTTCTTCTTTAGAAATCACAATTTCAGATTAAGTTTTCTTAATATAGTAGTGCTAGTGAGATAGTGGTGGAAGTGAGAGAGAGAAGTAAATTGTTTTGGAAGAAGGTTCTGCTAAAATTCTAAGGTAAGAATACTTCTCTTTTATATTTTTAGAGTTATTTTTATATCGTTTTTAGAAATCTATTATTATACTAAAAATCATATTATTTTAAGTTACTATTCTACATAGTAAAATACTATTTTAATAGTAAAATACTATTTTAATAGTAAATTACTATTTCAATAGTAAATTACTATTCAAATAGTAAATTACTATTTACTGTTACTATTTACCTTTACTATTCACGTTTTACTATTTACCGTTACTATTCACGATTTACTATTTACCGTTACTATTTACGTTTTACTATTTACCATTACTATTCACGTTTTACTATTTACTATTACTATTCATGATTTACTATTCACTATTCACTATTTAAAATTTACCATTTCTGTTTTAAGTAGTAATCTTAATCCTCATCTTATGCCTATACTGAAATAAGATTGATATTAATATTTCTAGAAATCGGAGGCGCAAAGCAAACTCTCTTTTGGTAACAACTCAAGGTAAGGGGAGTGAGATAAGAGTATAATATGAAAAGACATAAGAATAATAGGAGGAGTCCCCTACTCCTTTTAAATTTAATAATAATATTATTTTAAAATATTAACTTTTTAACTTAAAATTTTTAATAAATTTTAAATTAAATATCCGGTTTAACTAACTCTAACATACCTATGCAAGGACTTGGACCATTATGACCTATATGGACTGGACTATACCTATGCAAGGACTTGGACCATTATGACCTATATGGACTGAACAATACCTATACAAGGACTGGATTATATGGACTTACATATACCTATGCTAGGAATGGACAAAAGGAACTTAAAAAAAAATCAACTGTATTAATAATCATTAAATTTTGTATTACGATATGTATTTAATGATATTTAATTGATTTGATTATGATTGATTTATGATTGATGATGTTTAACTGTGATTGATAATATTTGATTGATGATATTGTAATATGGAGTTTGAGCATATAGCGAGCATGACGGAAAGCTAAAATTCAGTAAGAATTTCTTACCTTACTCTTTAAATTTTTATTATCTTTTATTTATTCTTAGAAATTATTTTTATATTTAGAATAAAAAAATTAGTAGTTATTTTAGAAAGTAGACATTTTATGAAAATTAATTTATAACAAATTAAGATAATTAAATTTTGAATTAAAGAAATTTTTTTGTAATTTTAAGTATTTACAGTTAATGATTTAAAGATTATTCTCTTTTAATAAAATAAAATTTTTAAAAGAAAATTATTTTATTTTCCAACTTAATAACTAAAGATATTTGAAAATAATTGAATTTGATCTTGTTAAGATTTAATATGAAAAAGTTTTGAGATATTTAAGGCTTAGAAACTCAATTTCAATTAGATTCAAAAACTGTACCAAATTTATTTCTGTGGGACAGAAATTCAGAGAATTGAGAAAATGTACAGTTTATTGAAATGATATTGTAAACCTTTAAGGGATTTAATAATTGAGTTTCTAAAAGCCTTAACCAACTAAATACGCGAGTAGTTCATGCATCATGAATCATTAAAGTGAAATAAAATAATATTGTCTGGGGACAGATTATAGAAACCGAGGATACATTAGAGGAGGCTTAATTACGAGCCTTGGGATGAGAGGGTGTGAAAGGGTGCTTCAGGGGACCTGGGGTAGCTCCCTAGTGTCGGGTACTTTCACAATAAAAAATTTCTCAATCTGACTAGTCTCTAAGTGTTTCCATGCCAGTTGAGCTGTTCATATTATTATTATCCGGACTTATAGAACAGTGTAAACTCCTGGTTAGCCCAGTGCAAATTAAAATTTAAGGTCCCACATATATAGGTAAGTTATGATGAAGATATTGCATAACATTCATGCATTCATAATTGATTGTGTATGTGATTGTGATTGATATTATTATGTTTTGGTTTGTGAAAACCCTTTGTTGCTTATGTCTTAATCGAGAATATTATATTCTGTTTCTCACTCCTTTCTCCGTGTTTTTGTTTCATATATTCTAAATTGATGGTTCAGGGGGAAGGATCGATGAATTTCGGAAGTAGATATAGCACGTTCTAGAAAGGGAGCTCGGTATGAATACCGTGGTCCAATGAATAAATAATGTTATTAAGTAACTGCTTCTGGGCCATGTAGTTTCCTCTCTTTCTTATAATGCTTAATATTTATTTTCATCGGATGAATGTAAAATTACTATATAAAGTTTTAATAATATTTATGAGGTATTTTAGAAATAATGTATATAATTTATTCTGATAGTTTCTTTTTAACAATCATATCTTTAGTAAAAAAAAATTACGAATTTTTCTAGAATTTATTAAGGTGTAACAGAGGGTGTTACAGATTTCCTGTATTCGTATAGCTTCTTTAATTTCTGGCCGCAATCCATTTACAAACTTTGCACACCGATCATCTTTAAACCTGGATGCATACTCTCCTATGGTCATGTTTCCTTGGGTCAGCGACAGGAATTCGAATTGTCTTGTCTCTTTAACATCAGCTGGAAAGTATTTTTCTGAGAACATATCCTTGAAATGATCCCAAGTGATCTCCATGTCGTTGACTTCGAATTGTCTATGCATGTTATCCCACCAATGTTCGGCATCCTCAGATAAGGCATAAGTAGCAAAGACTACCTTATCAGCTTCATTACATTACAATGCTCAAAAGATATTCTCTATCTCTCGAATCCAGGTTTGTGCTCCATTAGGGTTATATCCTCCCTTGAAACGAGGTAGATTGCGCTTTTAGAATAGGTCTAGCCTTCTTAAGGCATCGTTACCTTGACCTTCACGTGCTCCCATTGCATTGGTTAATCGTTCTACAACTCCAGCAAGATCGTTTCCAGCCATTAGTTTCCTGTTTTACAATAACTGAGATTTGTCACATCAATCACAGTTACTACCAAGTCAGATATTCTATTCTCTATCACCTATACAGAGTTTACACACAAAGCAAGATAGACCTTTTCCCCAGGCCTATTGGATTAACTGCTCTGATACCACTTTGTAGAACCCTCGGTTACACCTTAATAAATACTAGAAAAATTTGTAATTTTTTTATTAAAGATATGATTATTAAAAATAAACTATCGGAATAAATTATATACATCATTTCTGAAATATCTCATAAATATTATTAAAACTTTATAAAGTAATTTTACATTCATCTGAAGAAAATAAATATTAAACATTATAAGAAAGAGAGGAAACGTCATGGCCCAGAAGCAGTTACTTAATAACTTAATTTATTCATTGGACCACGGTATTCATACCGAGCTCCCTTTCTAGAACGTGCTATATTCACTGTCGAGATTCTTCGATCCTTCCCTCTGAACCATCAATTTAAAATATATGAAACAAAAACACGGAGAAAGGAGTGACAAACAGAATATAACATTCCCAAATGGGGCATAAGCAAAAAAAAGTTTTCACAAACTAATATATAATAATATCAATCACAATCACATACACAATCAATTATGAATGCATGAATGTTATGCAATATTCTCATCATAACTTACCTATATATGTGGGCCCTTAAATTTTAATTTGCATTAGGCCAACCAGGAGTTTACACTGTTCCATAAGTCCAGATAATAATAATATGAACAACTCAACTGCATTGAAACACTTAGAGACTAGTCAGATTCAGAAAATTTTTTATTGTGAAAGTACCCGACACTAGGGAGCTACCCCAGGTCCCCTGAAGCACCCTTTCACACCCTCTCATCCCAAGGCTCATAATTAAGCCTCCTCTAATGTATCCTCAGTTTCTATAATCCGTCCCCAGACAATATCATTTTGTTTCACTTTAATGATTTATGATGCATGGACTACTCACGCATTTAGTTGATTAAGGCTTTTAGAAATTCAATTATTAAATACCTTAAAGGTTTACAACATCATTTCAATAAACTGTACATTTTCTCAATTCTCTGAATTTCTTTCCCATAGAAATAAATTTGGTACAGTTTTCGAATCTCACTGAAATTGAGTTTCTAAGCCTTAAATATTTCAAAACTTTCTCATATAAAACTTTACATAATCTTTCTCAAATTGACTCTTAACAAGACCAAATTAAGAAAATCTCAATTATTTCCAAATATCTTTAGTTATTAAGTTGGAAAAATCAAATAATTTTCTTTTGAAAATTTTATTTAATTTAAAGAGAATAATCTTTAAATCATTAACCAAAAATACTTAACATTATAAAATTTTTCTTTAGTTCAAGATTTAATTATCTCAACTTGTTTAATTTTCATAAAATGTCTTCTTTCTAAAAATAAATAGTAATTTTTTTATTCTGAATATTAAAAGTAAAGTTAATAAAAATAATTTCTAAGAAGAAATAAAAGATTTAAAATAATAAAAATTTAAAGAGTAAGGTAAGAAAATTCTTACTAAGTTTTAGCTTGTCGTCATGCTTGCTATATGCTCAACTTCATATCACAATATCATTAATCACAGCCAAAAAAATGTCAATCACAATCAAATAATATCGATCAAATTAAATATCATCAATAATAATCAAATACTAATAATTATAATCAAATCAATTAAATATAATTCAAATTTTAATGGTTATTTAAATTATCAAAATTGATTTTGAGTCCTTATAGTCCATTCCTTGCATAGATCTATGTAAGTCCATATAATCCAGTCCTTGCATAGGTATAGTTCAGTCCATATAGGTCAAATTAGTCCAAGTCCTTGCATAGGTTCAGTCCAAGTCGTATAGGTTAGTCCAGGTCCTTGCATAGGTATGTCAGAGTTAGTTACATCAGATATTTAATTAAAATTTATTATAATTTTTAAGTTAAGAAGTTAATATTTTAAAATAATAATATTATTAAATTTAAAAAGAGTAGGGACTCCTCCCATTATTCTTATGTCTTTTCATATTATATTCCTAGCTCACTCCCCCTTACCTCTTGTATCCTGATTCGTTATTGAAGATCCGTACGCGTCTCGTCTCCGAGTTTTAAAACATACCAATTTCATTTTAATATAGTTATAAGATGAAAATTAAGATTTATACTTAAAACAGAAATGGTAAATTTTGAATAGTGAATAATGAATAGTGAATCATAAATAGTAACAATAAATAGTAACGGTAAATAGTAAAACATGAATAGTAATAGTAAATAGTAAAACATGAATAGTAAAGATAAATAGTAATAGTAAATAGTAATTTACTATTTGAATAGTAATTTACTATTGAAATAGTATTTTACTATTCAGAATGGTAATTTAAAATAATATTATTTTTAGTATAATAATAGATCTCTAAAAACGATATGAAAATAACCCTAAGAAATATAAAAGAAAGGTATTCTTACCTTATTATTTTGGCAGAACCTCTTTCCTTTGGAAAATATCTTCCTCTCTTCACTTAGCACTCTCCTCCCAACACTACTAACTTTTTAATTTTTGATGGATTCTTCGGTTTCTCGCCCTTCTATTTATAGGAAAAAAACTTACTATGCGTTTGAATATTTTATTATAAAAGTACTGTACAAAACTTGAAAGTTTCATATAGGTTACTGTACAAAGTTTGAAAATTTCAGAAACGCGTAGTGATTTTACGTGAAGGAATCTGGTGAATTATGAGGGGGTGCAAATAGTAATTTAAGGGGTGCAAATAGTAATTTAAGGGATGGTGCAAATAGTAATTTAAGGGGTGTAAATACTAATTTTTCATTTTTTTATATAATTATTTTTAATTTTTTTTAAAAATAAACTCTAAAAAATATACTGATCAAAAACTTCTAAAGGTCTATGGTCAAATTCCATCAAGATTTTAATATAAAATTTTCTGTAATAAATTAAAATAAAAATAGGGGTGTTACGTTGACAATGTAGATTTTAATATAGACCATTTACGAATGTATGATAAAGTGTGTTCTCATAGAAGAGATTTAAAAAGTAAGTTTATTATAGAGGTTACGTAGTTTATTAATAAGGCTTCATAGCAACCCTATTAATATCTAGAGGAGGGTAAAAGGTGTCCCTATATGAGATGTAGGCATTGTAAGATTTGAGAAACGACGAGACAACATTTCACTTGTAAGAGTTTGGTTTCAAACCCAACAAATAGGTTTGGACCGACCATGAGTAAAATCTAAGAGAATCACCATATCTTAAGTTGTAGATTACTCTGACCCATTTAAGGCCAATGTTGAGCAACAACTTGTTAATATTGTGGAATCACATCATGTAACATCCCTATTATTAAATTTAATTAATTATGCCGCATAAGATAGATTAAATGATATTGAGTATTAAATTGAATAAATTGGAGAGATTATTAAATTAATAAAATTAGAATAATTGATTTTATGGTAAAAATTGAGAAATTATAGATTAAATTAAACTAGTATGGTAAAATATAAATTACTATGGTTAAAAGTTAAATTAATTAAGTTAAAGAAAAATAGAAGAAAAGAGAAATGAAATTAGAAAAAGAAAATGGGTGAAAAGACAAAAATGCCCTTTATGTATAAAAATAATTTTCAATTCCTTTTCCTCCACCATTTTCACATGTGAATTTCTTCTTCTTCCTCTTGTCCATGGCTGCGTGCTTCTAGGTGGAGATTGATACTCGATTTCTCGTTGAAAGTTAAAATTGAACGCATTTTTGGAATCGTGAAGCAGAGGTGAGTTAATTGGTGGTCTCAATTTTCATTTCCATTGGTTCTCTCTCAAAACCGAAAATATAAAATTTCATAGGGTTTCAGTTTTCATTGATTCTTACATTTTAAAGCTTGGAAATTAAACTTTGTGTAGTAGGTATCGATAAATGATGAATGAGTTTTCATTTCGGTGGTTAGGTTCCTAACCAAGCGTTAGAGGGTCGTTAGATACAACAGAGTTTGGAAACAGAGGTTGAAATTGAAAAAGGTAAGCTTTGGAAACCTTCAAAATAAAATTGGAATTATTTCGGTATAATGGGTCTTAATATCGAAGGTTGAAACATTAATTTGATTTGTAAATTCTTAAAATTTTAGATAATTGACATATTCGACGTTGAAGAGAGTCCCAAAAGCTTGGAAGCGAGGTAAAAGGGTGTATTTGGTGTATGAATTAATGAAAATAACATTAAGAGTGATTTCAACATATAGGAAAAAGGTAGGATTGTTTAAGCATGGTCAATTCCATATATATAATGTTTGATGTGTGTAATTAATCTGTGATACTAAGTAATGAATAAACCTTTTATATGTATGTTTAGAAAGAATTGATTATGTGAAAGCTGATTATATAAAGGTGTATGTTTGATGAGGATTATGATGTAGATGAGAAATTATATGTTGAAAGCGTGGAAATTATATTATCATAATTTATATGGAAGGAATGACATGTTGGTGTGGGATGCTGAACGAAATGATGATTTATTGATGATTTGAAAATTGGGGTATATTGTGAAATAAGATAAAAGAGAAAGAATATCCTAGTTGATGTTCGTAATGTCAGGATAAGTTATTAAGAATTAATTAAGTTAATGTTATGATAAAATTGCCATATGTCTATATTATGTGGTATGGACCATCGATCGGTATATTTACCCCCTTATTTTTGTCTTCAGTGGTCGAAAGCGTGGTCCGATTAAGCTATCTAGAGGTTAGGTAGCACCCAATGATGAGGTGGGGAGCCAAACCGGGCTCGGTGGAATGGGAAAGGTTCACGGGTGGTTGGGTAAGACCCTAGCTGACGGCTGATCCAATTTAGTATTTGAATACTTAAGAGTCTTAAATTATTGATTAAGAGTCAGTTGTGTTAATGTTTGAATTGATATTGGTAGCTGATGAATTGAATAAGATGTTGAGAGATTGGTTACTAACTTTGAATGTTGATGAAATTAATGATTGTGAGTTATATTGATTATTAAATAGGAATGAATTAGTTGAATATCTAATTGAATAAGAATTTAACTATTATGCTTTTCCTATAATTTTAATTATTTTCATTGATTTATATTGTTCAGTTACTCACCCTTACTATTGTTTTAGTGACTGAAGACAGGGACTCTGCCTATACTATGGAGACCAGCACCAGATGAACTGCTGAAGCAATGCCAAGAAGACTTGAATTGCGGATGAATATGTGTATATACATGTTTTTATGTTTTGAAAGTTTAATGTTGTAATGTGGATTGGTGTAAATATATGTATAATTCGTGTTTGTGATGTATATGGTTGATGAACATGATCATCTTGATATCTGTGGAGATATGGGATAAATGTTTGAGGCATCTCTAGATTACGTGGTTGATGATTATGACTGACTATGTTTGAAATGATTGAGTTGATGTTTTTGATGATAAGTAGAGTAATTGATGACTAAGAACTATGGAGTGACACTGATCCATTTGATTGGTATTGTGTGATTACAGGCAGATAATTGTGGTAGTGTAATGTATGTGTGTGTATGTGCATATTATAGATGAAAGGCATTATGCCAATTATGTATAAGAGTTAGGGGTAATTTTAGAAATGATGTTGATAATTGGACTTGAATATTTGGTGACATTGAGTGATGTGCTTACCATTTATGAATTGCTTATAAGAATGATGAACTTGGTTGAGAATTTGATGAATGCATAGGCGTTATGATTTATTTTTGATATTTGTTGTGGTATAATCCTACAAGTAATTGAAAATTGAGATTTTAAAGGGAAAATGGCTAATTAAGCCAACTAAATAGGTGATTTTGAGTTCCAATGGGATCCAAAGTCCCCGAAAGTTATCAATAGAACCCTAGGAATATTTAGAAGTTATGAACAAAGAGATCATCAATTGAATGTCATTTGATGTGGTTTTGGTAATGAAATTGGTTCAAATGGAATCAATTGCATTTTCTTGCATAAATCCACAATCTAGAGGAATTTTTTAGCACAGACTACGACAACAAGTCCAAAATAAGTCCTAGATAGTTCCAATAAAGTTTTGTAGCATTCAGAGTTAGAACGGGCAAGTTAGGAGGTGTGAAGTTGGCCTGAAGGCTAAAATCTGCATAATTTTTCATTCTGGTCTACTAGTAATCGACTACATAATTGATTACTAGAGAGCAAATCCTAAAATCTTGCACAGGTTGCTACCGAGTAATTGATTACAGTAATCGATTACATGTAATCGGTTACAACTTTTCTGTAATAGATTACTAGAACAAAAATAAAGGATTTTGTGTAGTTCTAAGCCACATATCTATTAGATTTCAATTGTTTATTGCTAGGGACATACCCAACGTGAAAAGCTTTCCCTAGTTTCATCAGACCCCAGAGTAAATTCTAGGAATTTAGATGGGAATGTCATACATCACAAGAAAATAAGGCATAATTAATCTCAAAATTACTTTATAATTATTTTTATTTTTTAAAATTTTTAACATATTTTTTTGATGATCCATGGAAGAGATTGTCAGTGAGATGATAATGACTAATTATTTATGGTCCAATATATATGGAAAAATTAATTAGACATTGATTATGATTTATTGGTAAATTAAAATTTACTGAAATAGAATAATTCAACGAATGGTGTGGGACCCATTAAGTCAAATTGGATAGTTGATAGGTCTAGGATACTTAGGAAATTTTTATGGATATGGTGGTATGATTAAAATAATTTTTGGTGTTGATGAGATATTTATTCAGACACAACGTATGATAATAAGCGGTGAAAATATGAGTCAAATGGAATTAAAAGAAAATGCAAAACCTCATTTCTTCTCTTCTTATCACCATGCACTTTTCCTCTTTTTTTCTACTCTTTTTTGTCCATTGGACAAGGGGAATTATGGACTAAAGGAAAAAGCAACATGAGGTATTACTTTACCCAGTGGTTGATGACCAATTTTCACACATTTCTTCCTCATTCTTTCTCATTTTTAGTGGCTTTTCTTTCTCCTTCTATACACTTCATTTTTTTCTTCTTCTTCATCTTCTCTTCTTACCGAAACATCATCACCACCTCTTGTGCCTATTTTTCATCAAAATCAACATCTAATCTTGGATTCATGAAGGTTTAATGGAACATTGAAGCAAAGCTTGGTCCATCTTCACTCCTTTCCCTCTCATTTTCATGCTCCCCTTTGTGCTTAGAGAAAAGGTAAGGTTTCATCTTACCCATGGCTTTTGTTGGTGGTTTTGAGGTTGTTGAGGTATTATAGTGGGAGATTAAATGTTGTTTTGATGAATGAATGCATGTGGAACCCAAATCCTAGGGTAGATGACTATTGGGAATTTTATTGTTGATGATGATATGAATATGATGTATTTTTCTTGGAAATGCCTAAGTGATGCAAAGAAATGATTGGAATTGATGTTTGACAATTTTTGTTGAAAACCCAAACATGTGGAAAATGTGGCTTTTGGAAAAATTTGATGAATTTGGGGTTCATTGTCTCAAAAATGATTTTGGATAAGGAAATGAATTTGGAATGGTTAACATTAATCATTGATGTTTGGAGTTTGAGAAATTAAGAGAAGGTGGAAGGCATTAAGTTGGTAAAGTTAGTAGAAGTGGTTTTTAGTGTATTGGTGACTTAGGAGTTATTTTGTAGTCATTTAATTTTAGAGAATGTGGTGATTGATAATTGACATGACACTTTGGGGCAAATGTTGTGCCTTATGTTGTAGTGAATGTATGTATGTTCACCACAAATATTGAATGATGGATGTTGATGTTGAATGAAAATGTATATTGTTGGGTATACCCTTGAATATTGATGAAAGATTGATGAATATTGTCGTTGATGATTGTTGATGCTATTGTGATTGATGCAAGTATAAACTTGTATTTATGAGTTGAATTTGTGTTAATGGAAAACGTTATGAATGCCACATTAAAATTTAAAACAATGGCAATAAACAACGAAATTAAAATCCACTAAGAGTTGGGTGGTGATGTTGATGATGGTGATGATCGATAAGTGACATGATAGGATGCATAGTGTGAGATTGCATATGATTAGCTTTTGCATTGCATCCATGGCATATTACATAGTTGTCGGTAAAGGATGTTAGGGGTTCCTCCGATTGGCCCAGAGGGAGGGCGGCTCTGTGCAAGAGCATTGTTAATTACCCTAGTGACTCAGTGGTAGAGTCACAAAGCTGCCCATGCTAAGCTACGAGGAGCTACATGTGGTTGACCCGGTGTGAGTGGCTCTTTAAGAAACAGGTGTACCCGGTGGTCCTTTGGATCATAGTTGCCATGACATGGTTCATGGTTGGCTCGCAACACCATTATGTTGTTATGTTGTTTACCGCGGTCATGGTGAAAATGACCGATGTTACAAGATGGGCGATGCGGTTTGGTACTTGTAAAAAAAATTAAGATTTAGCATATATGTGTACACATTTTACTACTATAGTAGGGGCATGATTATTTATCTATGCTTGATACCCACAATTGGTGTTTTATATTCCTACAGTTAGATTCGCGATTGATGATTTCCTTATACATATGCATTAGTTTAAGAGCATTTGCATATAGCATGGTGATATGCCAAAAAGAGGATAAGTTTGAGGTGATGATTAAAATGGGTGAAAGAAAACCTAAAGACAATAAGTAAAATATATATAAGGTGAAAAGACATTGTGTATTGGTGATGATACTTGTGTTAGCTCAATATGATGAAGGGAAATGATGTGTGTATGTGTATGTGTATATACTTTGCTATAAGTTTTAGTTGATGATCATGATATAAGTATATGTTGATAGAATGATGGAGTTGTGATGATGATTGATGTTTGAAGTAAAACCTACATGTTATATGCATATGCACATACTCACAAATGTATTCATATTCATCACTTAGAATGTATAACTCACTCTCCATGTTGTCTTCTTAGCATAGTGATGCAGGACGTATATGGAGTGAGATGCATCTTATTTTGGAACTTTATGTTTTGGGTGGTGAAGGTAAAATAGTTGTATAAGGATGCCTTGGCCAGTAAATCATTAGCTTTTGGGATCATATATATATTTAATGACAATGATGTTAATGTAGATGTTGTGTTGATGGCTTAAGTTCACATGTACTTGGCTTTATATGTTGTGTGTATACATGCGTATATGTTAGGTCGATTCTTTTGTAAACAACTATATGAATATTGATAATGAAAGTTTTATAGCCCCTTTGATGGGAATGATGCATATGTTGATGGAAATCCATGGATGGGTGATTTGTTAAAGTGTAAGGATATGTATACAATAGTTATGCATGACTTAGAAGTAAATTTGATGATTTGAATGATGTTTAGAGTTAGCATAAAAAAGGCTTAATGGATTGATGATATGTTCTTCTATGTCTTGTGCAATAATGTGAGTGATCCTTATTGATTTTATGCATAAAAGGACTAGGTCTTGCATGATTTAAGGTCCAAAAGCATGTCTTCTTGGAAAACAGAAAAATGGTGGAACAAAGGGCCAACCACGGCCAGTGGCAGGTCTTGCCCTAGAGTACCTTTGTCTTGCAAAATTTAGGTGTGCAAACAGAACCAACCACGGCTAGTGGTTTGTAACCACGACCAGTGATGGGTTCTGCCTTGGAAGTATATTTTTTTATGAAAATTGGTCATGGAAAGAGTGCCAACCACTGCCAGTGGTTGGATCTGACTTGGAATGGGTTTTTCTAGCACTGTGGCAGTGACAACCACAGCCAGTGGTTTGTAACCATGGCCAGTGGTTGCAACCATGACTAGTGGTTGTGTCCAAATATTGATTTTTCATACTTTTATGCCATTTCAGGTTAGGATTCGCATTTCTTTACTCCATGGCATGTTTATGCAAGTAAATGTCCATGTTTTTACTAAACTTTGGCAATCAATTTGAGTATTCTTAGATCTCTTATTACATCCACTCTTGCTTCCGAATTAATATACGTGTTCCGCTAAACACTTGCACGGTGATTGTGTAATTGATTACTTTAAGTTAACATTTGTATAAATTATCTACCTTTTCATATCGTCATATATGAGATAGGTCTTTAAATGGTCTGGGGTTAATTGTTAAAGTCTGTAATTGTGGTGTTCTTCTTCCAATGGTGGCCTAAAATCGTGAAAAATTTATCCTAGTTTTCATTATTTAAATATTGACACCTTTAACATTATTTATCGGATTAAGGGTGCCACAGTCAGGAAGAGATTAGGAGGGGGAAGTTATCAGTAGTTCGGGGAAGAAGAAGGTGATTTGACTTGGTGATTTGTGCCAATGTGCAAATTAACTTATTACTATTGGAGATAGATGTGTTGAGCCTATCATCCAAATGATGTGGACCTTGAGATGGATGAGGGACATTGAGAACTCTGACATCGATTATGAGCCAGCTAAGAGCTATAGCTTCAACTCATATGCCCGTGGTGTTCAAGATCTATGATGGGACTACATCTAAAAGCCAGATGTTGCTAAGGATGGGGTAGCTAAGGGCTTGGATAATGGTCCTTCTAAGAAGATTATTCTTACCTCTGTAGAAGGGTAAGTACTTTTTTATTTAAATTAATGTTTTTTTTAATTTAATACTTGTAGTTTCTATTTTTGAGGTTGACAAATATTTTTTTTGAAGAGGTACCACCATATTGAAGAATAAAGGTACTATAGGGCTGATAAAGGTGATTTAGTAACACTTCCAGGGGGTATGGAAGGACTGGACATCTGTTGCATCTGATGCAATGTTGGGGAATCCCTAGTGCATGAGCAGCGGAAATACAAGGATTCCCATAGGATTTGCAAAGCGTCGTGTTTCAAAGTATAAGACAAACATGAAAGAATAAATATTGTGTTTTAGGATTACCTCTTGAAGATTATCGAAGCAGTTGTAGCCTCGTCCTTTAGGAGTCCACATGAGTACTCCCACCAGAAACGCTACACCTTCCAAATGCTAGTTTGACGGTGTGTAGCTTTTGCAACTTTTACATATTTTATGTCTCTTTTTTATTTGGTAGCTGCCTATGAGCATCTTATGCTCTATTTATAGGCTTAGGCTTGACCTAATTTGCTCTCTAAAGAGTGGGCTCCTTACTCATTCTAAATGAGTTAGTCCCAATAGTTTTATTTTAGTCCAACTAAAATAAAAAGTTATTTTCTGATGGGCTTACTCTATGTGTGTGACCCTCTAGGTAAACTACTCAGTTATATTAATAATAAACTATTTTATTAATAATATAAAATAATAGCAGCATCTAGCAATACATCATTATATCTGAATATATATTTATTATCAACATAACCTATAAGTGATAATTATTTTATATGTTTGTTCCTTTTGTCACGATATCCTAATTGGGCCCAAGGTATGGTCGCGTCATCCTTGTACGGTCCAATTTATTTTACTTGATACCAGAGTAGACTTTATCCGAATAAATATCAAATATTTATTCTTTTTAGCATAGCCATGCATTTCGTTAGTCTCACTCCATCAAGTGGCCTATCGATATCACTCTTGTCACATAGGAGAGATAAATCCCATCTACATCACTCATATCCCTCTGCATAATTTGTTCATTGCCTAACCACAACCTTTATAGTCCTCTTGTTACAGAAGACGTTTGATTGTATTAAAACAACAAACTCTTTATGTAGGAATCGTAGTGACTTCAGGTCAAAGGACTACATATACCATTATCACATTTAGAATCATTTATAACATTCATGTAATGATCCATGCAACGTTCTCATAGTGGGTCTGTCCAGTACATCATTACTCTTAATGTGTACCTGTGTGAAGACTTGATATCATTTATATCCATGATCTCTGAGATTAGATCATCAGTACACTCACACACTACTCTTAATGTATTTACATGTCCCCACATAAATACTTGACTAGGGACATTTTAGGAATAACTCTTATATGACCTATTACTCCAAGGATAAATAAAGGTTGTTAAACTATTTAACAAAAAATGACTTATTCAAAATGATGTGTCCTATATAGGCTTTTAGTGCATATTTCCAACAATCTCCCACTTGCACTTAGAGCCGATAAGGTTAATGCCCAATGACGTCTACAGTGCCCTCATGTTTTTACTACGTAAGCGGTTTTACTAGTGGGTTCCCAACAATTTTGTTGGTATGCACATTGCATATTTTCACATCTTCCAAAGATGGAACTATTTAAGTATATGCTTGGATTAATCCACTTCCTTATATTGTTCTATGGTTCCATTGTCATCACAGTGGAAACTCATAGGGTACAAAACATTTGGAATGATTAAATGTAAATTGACTTCTTTTGTAATTTAACATAACAAAATACTTAGATTTGTTAGTAGAACCAACGATTGTTTCTTGCTTTGAACCTTTCAAGCATACATCGCAACCATCTTGACAACACATATATTTTGATTGCAATCTTAAGTCTTTCAAATTAATCAAAAGATTGGCATCGATGTAACCTTTACAACGAGCTCATCTTCCATTTATCAATATCAAATCCTTAGTCCTTCTTAAGTGTTTAAGGATACTCTTGACTATAGAATAAGAATATTATTAGTTCTAGAAGAAGCATGTCTTCTACATGTAATACTAGAACTATAATTGTGCAGTTATTAACCTTTTTATAGTCACAAGATTTATCTTCATTTTTAATAAAGATTCTAGATTCTAAAAGCTTGCTTTAGTCCATTAATAGAACATTTGCAGTTCACATACCTTCCTAGATGTTTCAGGCATAAAAGGCCTTTAGGTTGTGTCACATACACATCCTCAAGATGATTTCCATCTTGATATCTATCTACCATATCTCATAATGGTGGTATACTGCTACAATAAGCAGGATCTAAATGGTTTTTAAGCTAATTGAATTTTGTCAATCTTGCTTTTAAAGGTACTTTTATTACCATCCATGTTTAGTTTTCTTTTTGAAAACCCACTTGCATCCTATAGGTTTTACCCTTTAGGTGCGTCAACCAAGGTTCATACCTTGTTAATATACATGGAGCCCATTTCAAATCCCATGGTCTTATGCGATGTCTTAGAATCTAAACTTGCATTGGTCTCTTCATAAGAAACTTGATCAATTAGAAATATACCTCTTTCTTTATTTATAAGATATCCATATCTTTCAGATTTGGTTACATATCCTATTTGATCTTATGCAAGTCTTGTGCTACTGGAGCTATTGATGTCACAACATTTTATGATTTCTGCTCCAAGTCCATCCTTGACTTTTTAATGCTTTGTGATACTTGAATTTCTTCAAGTTCTACTATCCTCTCACTGATTCTTTAAGAGATGTACTCTTATTCAAGAATACAACATTCTAAGCAACAAGCCTTTTGTTCTCAGATGGATTGTAGAAATGATAACCCTTAGCTTTCTTTGGGTATCTCACAGAAGACACTTATCCAATTTGGATCTGACTTTGTCAGAGTTGGATGCTCTATAGAAGCATCATAGTTCCAAATTATTAGTAAAGACATACTAGGTTTCTTCCTAGTCCATATCATATATGGTTTCTTTAATAAAGTCTAAGATGGAACATGGTTAAGTGTGGAAATTTTGTAAATAAAGGAACGTTGAAGGAGTTAGAGATGTTTGATAATAATCAATAATCAAACTATGTCCAACAAGGTTTGACTTTTCCTCGTAGAGATGTTATTAAGGCATTCGATGAGGAATGAGTTAAGATGTAATCTCTCACTCTATTAGATAGTTATCAAACTTGTAGCTCAAATTATTTGCTAGCTTGATTTAATCAAGAGCTTTAATTGTCTTGCCAATTTGGTTTTTCACTTTATTATGAATTCTTTGAACTTTTTAAAGACTTTCTAACTTATGTTACATAAATCCATACTCATTGACTTTTTAATTAGTATGTTGAAGTATTGAAAAACATATCTAGTTATTATTCCAATAGGCCCACATACATCGTCATGTATTAGATAATAGATTACTTATCTTTTCAATGAATAAGGTCTCAATTATCTCTCCAATAAATAAGATTTACATGTATCTATTGATTCCAAAATCAAAAGAGTCCATATAACCACATTAATAGTATTTAGAAATGTGTTTCTTATCCATTTGCCTTAGGAGACAATACCATGTAAGTAAGGTTCAAAATCACTTATTTTAACCTACTTTGACAGTTGTTATAGATGAGTGTTTTGATATTTAGGATGTGGAATCCATTACCAATTGGGCATCAACATCCATTTGAAGAAATAAAGTTATTTTATAATAAGGAAAACATTTATTGTCCAACAAGAAACAATATGTACAATGTCTAGTACACTAATGATCCGGTCTCAATACCGGTATCCGTTCTACAAGTTATATTTCAACGTCTTTATCAGTTCTCCAACGTGTTACTGGTGTCGTTGGTATATATCCGGACTCTAAATCCATATCAGGTGTTCTCCCTATATCGGTTGTACAGGATAATGCCATGCACATCGGATAACACATACGTCACCATACGAAAGACAAAAGGCATTGCTACAGGGACAAGGACAAAGATTTCATTTTCCACGCTACGAGCCATAATCTGCTCCTGGAAATAATCAACTTGTTCCCTAAGTCTAGCCCTATTTTCCCTACGCTCAATATAAAATAGCCACTTGACTCAATCATACTGGAAAGTGCACATAAAATAATAATTTATAATATTAATAGAGGTTAGTGTTTCCCTACTAATAAGTCCTCGTATATCGAGCCAATTAGGTATGAGAACTCTCTTTATTTGTGGAGAGAGGGACGACTTCTTTTCGACTTACAATTACTATCTGAAAAACATTCCTCACTTGGAATACGATTACTGACTTGAGCGTCAGAGAATCTTCGCAGGTGACACCACCTTTCGCCCACATCAACGCGTGAGGACCGTGTGAAGGACCTCCAGGACCGCTCTCTTCATATTGGAACTCCAGATATACAGACCAGATACCAGCATAACCGGTCTTCAATCCTATCCAATCTTAGACTTTTGTGACTGGCCCCACACCGGATCTCTTGACCCCGGTTCAGGACAGATTATTGGTACGCCCAGTGGGACATTATAAAGTTATTCCCACATCCTATGAAAGAACAGTGATTATCCATGGAAGGCAAAGCACATGACTTTGTGGAAAATCAACCTGAAGGCAGAACCAACACAAACGCCTTCAGAAAGCTTAACTTTGAATCTCAAGGGGGTAGCTCAAAGAAGATGGTACCAGTGTCTAACCCCGAACCTCGTGATGAGTTGATCAGTCAACTCCAAAAAGAACTCACAGAATTGCAAAGAGAAAAAAGGTAGAGTGAGGACAAGGAGTCATCTCGCACAAGAGACACTCCTTATACAGCTGAAGGAGAAAAATCCACAACCTTCCAATATTCAAACATCCCCATGTTTGAGGGGAAAGAACAAACCCATGATTCTGATGATAGAGCTACTAAAGGGAGGAGGGAACTAATGACAGCATCCCCGGTAACTTATAAGCTCAAAGTTCCTTTTTCAAGCAGGCTTATGAGCATACACATCCCTAAGCATCTACAAACCACTCAGCCACTCTCCATTGGAAAATACAATGGTGAAACCGATCCTACTAAGCATCTTGATGCTTATGTATTTAAAGTCATGTACTTAGGGGCTGATGAAAATGTTATGTGTCGGATGTTCTCACGAACATTGTCAGAAGAGGCCCTCAGCTGGTTCAAAGGTTTACCTTCAGGATCAATAGATTCCTGGTCTGAAATGACAGCTGTCTTCGAGACTCACTTTGTCATCTCTAGAGATGTTCCCAGGATATCTCATACTTTAGCCTAAATCAAGCAGGGCGAAAATGAAACTTTAAAGGGTTTTCTGAGGAGATTTTATAAGGAAGCATCTCTGGTTCCTAACCTCACAGAGTCCATTAAGCTGCATATCGTTATCGAGGCATTGCAGCCAGGATCAGCCTTTGCCCTCTCACTAGCAAAAAGCCCACCAACAACATTTGAGGAGTTCAGGAAGAAATCCTCGAAATATGTGGGTATAGAGATTCACTTAGAGGCTATGGCTCCAAAGAAAAAACCACCAGCACCATCTTCACAACCGCAGAGAGATAAGGACAGGATGAGGTCAGAATGCATGGAAAGGCCGTTCAACAACCCTAAAGTTAATAACTCCTCTCCTCAACATCGAGAGAGACGTGTTAATTCCTTTAGCCATTATACACCTCTGACAGCCAGACCATCTCAGATTTTGAGAGAGGTAGGATGGCCAGCATTCAGTATTTATGGCATTAGGAGACTGGCCCCTGTGAAAAGACCAGGGAATCCCTGAAAGTACTGTGATTTTCATGAACAAACAGGACATTCCACCGATGAATGCCAAGCTCTAAAGAATGCAGTCAAAACGTTAATTAGAGAAGGCAAACTAAAGCAATACTTGTTCAAAGAAAAGTCCTTTGACAGGGTAGACTGGACTGAGAAAAGAGAAAGAGATCAAGATGACGGAGATGATAATAGCCGTAATCCGGTTAAGAAGTTCTCCACAACAGAAAAACAAAAAGGTGCAATGACTGATGGCATAGCTCATAGAGACGAAATCCCACAGCAACAGCGTCAAGGTTGGCGTGAAGTCATCGATATGATCGCTGGAGGGTTCGCTGGGGGAGGAGCTTCGATTACAGCCCGTAAGAATCATCATAGAATGATTCTGTCGGTACAAGGAAAACATAAAGATAATCGTCCTTACAAAGAGAGGGTTGAAGCTCCAGTAATTTCATTCTCTGATGAGGATTTTGGTCCTACCGTTCCGGGTGGAGACGATGTTGTAGTTATTGTTGTAGTGATAGCCAACAAGGATGTCCGAAGAATCCTTGTCGACCAGGGAAGTTCCTGTGATGTTGTTTTTTATAATTGCTTTAAAAGGATGGGTTTCAATGACTCAGACTTACAGCCTTACACACAGGAACTAACATCTTTTAATGGTGCAAAGCAACCAACAAAGGGGTACCTTGACACCCTTATCTCTTTTGAAGGTGAACCAGGGGCCAGAACGGTTAAATCCAGAGTGTTGGTAATTAATGTCGAATCACCATTCAACGGCATCATAGGCCGCCCCACTTGAATGCTATGGAGGCAATCGTTTCAACTCCACACCTCCTTATCAAGTTTATCGATAAGGACAATGCTGTTTCTTCCATCCGAGGTGACCAAGAGATGACCAGGTACTGTTATAACCTGAGCCTAAATATGACAAAGTTGGAGGCATCCAATAAAAAGAGGAAGCTCAATGATTGTGGAGCAGCTGCTGGTTCTGTAAGCCTTGTCGATTTACACCCTAGGTCGGATCATAAGATCGACCCTTTCAATCCTTCTAAACCTACCCCGGATGGAGGCTCGAGGGATGTGATACTAGGAGAGTTACCTGAAAAGGTCACACATATCAATGATAAGTTGGATTCAGTTACAGAGGAGCGTATGCTTAACCTCCTTAAAGAATTCAAAGACCTTTTCGCATGGACCGCAGCCGATATGCCTGGCATAGATCCTACTTTTTGCTATCACAGATTATCCGTCTACCCAGAGACGAGACCGGTTGCCCAGAAGAAAAGAAGATTAGGACCAGAGAAATAGAAAGCAGCTTGCCAACAAACAGAGGAATTACTGAAAGCCGGATTTATCAAGGAAATTCGTTATTCCTCTTGGCTCTCAAATGTAGTAATGGTCTGGAAAGCTAATGGTAAATGGAGAATGTGTATTGATTATGTGGACCTTAACCGTTGCTGTCCAAAAGATCCTTACCCTCTTCCTAACATAGATCAGATGGTAGATGATTCCTCTGGTTATCAGTATCTGAGCTTCATGGATGCGTACTCAGGTTATAACCAAATTCTGATGTGCGAAGAGGATCATGAAAAGACTACTTTTGTCAATGATCGTGGCGTTTTCTATTATACTGTCATGCCCTTCGGTTTAAAAAATGCTGGAGCTACTTATCAACGAATGATTAACAAGGTGTTTAAGGGCATGTACACCAAGCTTGTTGAGGTGTACATTGACGATATCATAGCCAAGACACCAGTTAGAGGTGATCATATTGAAGACCTGCACCAAGTGTTCATCCGCTTGAGAGAATATAACATAAGGCTAAACCCGTTGAAATGCACTTTCGCTGTCCCAGCTGGGAAGTTTTTAGGTTTCATGTTAACTCAACGCGGTATCGAGGCCAATCCAGGGAAATGCCAAACGATTCTCAACATGCAGAGTCCGAAAAATCTAAGGGAAGTCCAATCCTTGAATGGCAAAATAGCAGCCTTAGCACAGTTCATGCCAAAAATGGCTCACAGGTCACTTCCTCTATATAAAGTGCTAAAAAAGTCCAAAAAATTTGAGTGGGGACAGGAACAAGAACAAGCATTTCAAGAGCTTAAGAAAGTGTTGTCCAAACCTCCTATTCTAACAAAACCTGACCCCGAGGATAGGCTCATCTTATACTTGGCTATTTCAGATGAAGCTTTAGGCGTAGCCTTAGTAAAGGAAACTCCTGATGGACAAAGGCCGGTATACTTCACTAGCAAAACATTACAAGGCGCTGAGATCCGGTATCAAAAAATTGAAAAGGCCGCTCTCGCTGTTGTTTGGGCCTCTCGATGGTTGCATCCATATTTTCACGCTAATCTAATCATGGTAAGAACAGACCTACCACTCTGCTCTGTGTTAATTAAACCTGACCTCGCTGGTAAGATGATCAAATAGTCCATTGAACTCTTAGAGTTTGATATATCTTATGAACCTCAAGGCGCTATCAAGGCTTAGGTCCTGGCTGATTTTATTGTGGAAATGACAGGGACAGATCCAGCTACACCTCGTGTTTATTAGACCATCTATGTAGATGGTTCATCAAATCAAAGGGGCTCTGGAGCAGGTGTAGTCCTTGAAAGTGATGACGGTGTACACTTGGAGATCTCCCTTCACTTTAATTTCAAAACTTCTAACAACCAAGCTGAATACGAAGCCTGTTTGGCTGGGCTTCAAGCTGCGATTGACATCGGAGCTTCTGAAGCGACGCTTTGTAGTGATTCACAACTCGTGATTTCATAGATCTTGGGAGATTATCAAGCTTGTGAGCCTCAACTCCAATTATACTTAAACTATGTCAAAGAGTTGAGAGAGAAATTCTCAAAGATGGAATTTAAACATGTTCCACGTGAAGAGAATACCAGAGCGGATATACTTTCCAGATTGGCAAGTACCAAATGGCCAGGCAGCACAACAACGTTGATCCAGAGCACACTGACATCACCCAGCATTCCTCTTTTCCCCTCTCTGAATGCCATAATGACCAATTCCCCTTATGGAAACTCATGGATGGCCCCTTATATCCGTTATCTAGCCAATGGACAGCTACCCACGGACGAAAATGAAAGAAAAAGGATAAGAAGGGAGTTGCCATATTTCACCATGATCGATGGTAACCTCTATAGAAGGGCCTTTTCAGTACCTTATCTGGTTTGCTTAAAGGAAAATGGGGTACAAGGAGTAATGGAGGAGGTGCATGAGGGCCAATGTGGACATCACGTCGGAGGTAGAAGCCTGATGAGAAAAATTCTCAGAGCCGGATATTGGTGGCCTACGATGAAGCAAGATTCTATTGACTTCGTCAAAAGGTGCGACGCCTACCAAAGGTTTTCCAACCTTCACCATACACCAGCTGAAGAATTATTTACATCAGCTGTGCCCTGGCTATTCTACCAATGGGGTCTGGACATCTTAGGACCATTCCCAACTGCACCCGGGGGGATTAAATACATAATTGTGGGAGTTGATTATTTTACAAAGTGGATTGAGGCAGAGCCAGTGGTCCATATCACTTCAGCCCAAACTCGTTGTTTCATGTACGAAAACATCATAACACGATTCGGGGTCCCAGAGCGGATAGTTATAGACAACGACACTCAATTCACAAATAAGAAGTTCACACATTTGCTTGAAGGATTAGGAATAACCCAAATATTCTCATCTATCGAACACCCATAGACTAATGGTTAAGCTGAAGTGGCTAACAGAGAGGTGCTGAAAGGACTGAAGAAATGTCTTGGGGAAGCCAAGGGTGGATGGACAGACTAGTTGTGCCACGTCCTTTGGGCATACCGGAAACGCCTCATTCATCCACCAACGAATCCCCATATCATTTGACTTATGGAGTAGAAGCAATGATACCTGTGGAATTACAAACTGCCTCTGTAAGGGTCAAGCACTTCTCTGAAGAACACAACATCGCCAACTTAGCATTAGAGTTGGATGTAATTCAAGAGCTCAGAGAGGAAGCATTCATTAGAGATCAGGCCATCAAAGCCAAAGCCGCCCTTCGGTATAACAAACGAGTCCAATCCAGGACTTTCAACATTGGGGATTTGGTTTTGAGGAAAACAAGTGTGGGAAACAAATTCGCTCATCAAGGCAAATTAGCCTTGAACTGGGAGGGCCCATACAGGGTATCTGAGGTCACCGGTAAAGGCTTTTACCGCCTAGAAAACCTTGATGGCACACTAATCCGAAACAAATGGAATACCCAGAACTTACGCATCTATTATAGCTAGCTGTTAGAGCGACATGCACACTCTTCTTCTCACTTGAGATTGTCCAACAGAGAATTCATTATAGCATGATCCGAGCTACGCTTTTATTGTAATTCTTATTTTTGTTCAATGAGAATCTCATACACCAACTTAACTCTTTCGAGTTTTTCTTTATGCTGTGATTTTCAATCTTTCTGGCGTGCACAAATATATTCAGGACGGATGATCTCAGCTACCTATTCTGTAGTTGACGATGTAACTCCTCGAATATGTGTGAATGATTGAAGACCTGGGCACAGTAGGATTGGTCCTCTTACAAAGACCATACCGAACCCCAGGAAAAAGGCGCAGTAGGATCAGACCTTTCCATAAGGCTGAACTGAACCCTATTCGAAGGCCCAGATTGTAGGATTAAACCAAACTCTGGGTACGGTTAGTAAGTTTGGCTGAACACCGCTAAAGGCTTGGATTGTAGGATTAGATTGAACTCCAAGTACGGTTAGTAGGTTTGGCCGAACACCGGCGAAGGCTGGGTGCAGTAAGCTAGTTCTTCTTCAAGACCACGCTGAACCCTGAGTAACGGGCATAGTAGGTTCAGGATTAGCCCTGATCTGAACCCCGTGTCGAAGGCTCGGATTGTAGGAATAACCAAACTCCGAGTATGACTAGTAGGTTTGGCCGAACGTCGGTGAAGAACCGAGAATGAGGTGAATGGGTAAAATCCAACACCAGTAAAGGCTTGGGCGCAGTAAGCTAGTTCTTCTTCAAGACCACGCTGAACCCCGAGTAGATTGAAGACGAACGGTGAATGGGTAAAATCCAACACCGATTGAAGAACGGTTAGTAGGATTAAACTGAACGCCATTGAAGACATGGGTTGTAGGATCAAACCGAACCCCAATCGAAGGCTTGGATTGTAGGATTGAACTGAACTCCAAGTACGACTAGTAAGTTTTTCTGAACGTTGCAGAAGAATCAATCGTCATTCTTATTATTGAAATCACCCAGAAGTACTTCCCCTGGGAATTCTTCACTCGGTAATACTTTCTCTTAGAATTCCTTATTCGGAAACACTTCAACTTCAAAGTTAGGCCCGTGAATTCTTTAGTCGGCAATGTCTCACTGAAGTCTGACTCATGAATTCTTTAAATTGAAAATATCACTTCGAGGTTGCAATTAGGAATTATATACTCGGGAGTGTCTCTACCCAAGACGTACTCATTCGAAGTTAAAGTATTTATCTGTCCAGAAGCGTTTCACCCGGAAAATGCTCTACTCGGTGTCGTACCACGCGGGAATCAGAGATGTTTCACTCGGTGATATCCCGTTCAGAAATGTTTCACTCGGGGCTATCCTATTCAGAAATGTTTCACTCAGTGCAATCCCACGCGGAAGTGTCACACTCGTAGACACACCCACTCGGGAAAGTTGCACTCAGAAACTTCCAACCGGAATGAAGACTCGGATTGTAGGACTAAACCAAACTCCGAGTGTGGTTGGTACAATTAAACAATGCGCCATCGAAGGATCACTCAGAACCTTCCACCCAGGAACGATCACTCGGAACCTTCCACCAAGAAAGGATCAATCTGAGAGCTTCCACTCGGAAGGATCAATCTAAGAGCTTCCACTCGGAAGTATCACTCGGAAGTATCACTCAGAATTTTTTCAAGACAAAGCACGCATCCTCGACATAAAAATAAGGCTCGGATAATGCGTACATATTTTTACCCAACAGTATGAGGAGGTTACAGGTAATGGAACATCCCAGGTGACACGGCCAGAACCAACCTCACCCGGAGTCGCTCATTCAAAGTCGATTGCCAATTTAGAGTCTCTCACTCAGAACCGATCACTCGATAACGCTCGGGGACAATATTCAACGGTTAATGAGTATTGCGAAGAATAAACACTTAGTAAACGTTGTCACGATTACTTCCAATCAAGACTAATACTGCAAACCATCCTCATGCTGATGACGTGTTTCCCCACGAGGGAAACCCCCATTATGGTACTTATAATTGAAAGCTTAATCATCAAAGATTAAGGTACTCTTCTTACTAAGCTTGTATATGCCAAATGTTATGATTTAAGTAACGACTTCGTCACACTACAATTTCAATACAATACAAGATGGATAAGTTCTCTCTTTTCTACCAAACCAAGACTTTGTTACTAAAGTACCCACACATGGGGACAGTAATTGTATGTTACTATCCATTTTAGATTCTACGTATCTAAATGCGGACTGATTCATTACATATACAACGATTCTATTTAGATTATTTTCAATAAACAGAGATTATTTTCAATAAACAGACGTATAAAGGAAGTTGCCATTTCATTGATAAAATCCTGAAGTACATAAATGATTGATTAAAATCTAGAGCTGATCCCGGAACACAGCGGAATTGATTCAATAAAAACAATAAAACAAGAAAGCCGCTACTTCTTTTGGCGTGTCCCTCCGCCCTCTTCCTTCTCATTTTCTCCGACCTTACCCCCTATCACCAGCAACTTCATCTGCAGCAGCAGTAGCACCTGTTCCTTCATTTTTGGGCCGCTTGAAGATAGGGACTAGGAGAGAAAGCCCCATTGACTGGCCTTGGGGGAGAGGAGGCAACTCGTACCGAGTGTTAGGCGGATCCTCCTGACGATCGTCGACAACAGCCACGAGTTTCCCTCCATGAAACTCAAAAAACGGATTAATGCCGCTCAAATTAAGTTCCACTTTGGGATTGCGGTGGAGAATCTGACGTACCGCCAACCCAAAAGATTCCTCGACTACTTGGACATAAATATCCACAGCCTTTTCCGCTCTGGCATTAGCAGCAGCCAGATCCACTTTCAGAGCTGTGATGTCGTCATTCAGACTCGCCAACTTTAAGTTTTCAATCTCCAAGAGCAGCTCCTTTTCCCGGCGAGACCAGTCTTCAGCCTTTTTGGAGTAGCTGTACTTGTTCGCTTTCAACTCCTCTCCCAGCTTGGTAGAATACTCCTTCTCTGTGTAGAGGCTGGCGTTGAGGTCGGAATTGGCCTTTTTCTGATCAAGCAACTGGGCCTCCAGCCCTTTAATAATGAATCTCTGCCTGGAGATCTCCTCATCCTTTTGATCCCCATCCTCCTTAGAAGCTTTCAACTGACTCTCCAAGCGTAGAATATTCTCTTTGTCCTTAGCAGATGTAACGGTAAGATTGTTAACCTTACCTGTCAGTTTGCTAAGTTCTTCCCCGTTGTCTGCCAGCCTGCGAAGTGATCTCAGGAGACCGGACAGTTCTGCCAGTTGCCACTGACCGGCGTCGCAAGCTTGCTTTATGTCTTCAGGTTCCAGAGTGGTTTTCAGTTTGTAGTGCGGATTAGGGATGCACTGAGGCACTGGACCCTCATACACTAGGTATGGGGTAAGATTGGAGTTGCCTGGAGGGGGACAAGAGACCTTGGGCGCATAATAAGTGGTTATTGGTTTGGCGCCGGAGGTAACAACGTTGCTTGGGGCATTCGGTGTGGGTCCTTCTACCTTATTTCCTTTAGGAGCCCCAGAATCAGCTCCTCCTTTGGAAGTTTTTGGTTTTTTAGGGGGAGGTTGTGACTCCGCTTTCTTGGAGGAGTGGTTTTTTGCTTTTCTCATCTTCTCTCCGGCCTTCTTATCCTCAACACCAGAGGTCGGCTTTTCAGATCCGCCCTCCAGTAAGGGAATATCGTCACCAGCGGATGAAGTAATGATTATGGTTTCAACAGTAGCCTTCTTGGAATTCCGTTTTGGCTGAATACTATTCTCAGCCGCAACGGATTTCCCTCCAGCTTTAAGCGACTTCAACTTCTCCATATCCGGTGACTCAGCCTCGATTTCAATTGCATAATCAAATAAGAAGACTATTAATAATAGAAGATTTCAAGACATAAAAAAAAAAGACAACAACGAGAAATGACAGGAAATTACGTAAATATTCCTCGCGGGTAGATTTTGATCCTAACAAACGCCGACAGGAAAAGGATTTATGCGTGGCGGTGTATGCCTCAAGAGCAAAGAGAACGGCTACAAAAGTGGATGATAATTCATCCTCCTCAGTATAATATGCCCGGGAGGTTAATAAAAAATGCTCATGGGTCCAGGCCACGGGAAATTCATTTATTCCTTCTTTATTTAGCCAAAAGATTGGATCCTCAGGCTTAATGCGTATCTTGGTGAAGTATGATTTGAAGGAACACCCATCGACTTTAGCAGAGTCAGTGTAGGACTCAAAATTAACAAGCTTGGAGTGAGTACGGAGAGTTACTAGACTTACTCCTCCGCTCTGTTTATTCACACGACGGACCACCTGCATAAAATAAAAGAGCATGGCGACTGTCAGGGTAAAGTTGAAGTGCTCCCCAAGCACTTCTAGAGAACAGATTAACCCCCATCCGTTGGGGTAAAGCTGAGAGGGGGCACAGTCCAAGAATCTTAAGACCCCCATTTGGAACTTTGTCAGAGGAAAGCGTACACCTAAGTTCAATAAGAGGAAGTCATACATATAAATTGACCTCTCATCCGGTGTGTAGCATATCCACTCTGAGGGAAGGGGAGCTAACACCATAAAATGCTCTTTGTGTTGTTCCTTTTTGAAGATTGTGAAGTGAGTTTCCAACCTTGCTCCGTCCTTTCTTGCGTGGATAGATGGTGTGTCACGGAATTCATCGGCCACCCAGCAGTACAGACGCATCTTCTGGAGCTTTACCCAATCAATCCGGTGTGCAACTACATTACATAGTCCAGAAGCTGTCTTTAGGATGTACTGTTAAGACGGTGCTCCGCTGCTAGAGGTGCTTTCTCCAGTCATCTTCCGTAGAGCTAATTTAAAGACCTTCACACTGCGGTAAAAATCCACATCATCAGAGAGGTATAGGTCAGCGCTCTCCTTATTCTCGCTAGAAGAGGATTCTGAAGAGGGTATTATCACCCTTCGCCTTGAGTAGGGCGACGCCTCCCTCTCTGAATGAAGTGGCTTTGAGTAGGATATCACAGGGATCCTCCCACCACGACTTATAGGAGTTCGAGATGAAGCTCTTCCTCCTCCAATCCTAGGGCCAAAACGGCCCGAAGCAATATGACCTCTCTCAGACATTTAGAAAACTTAAGGAAAATACGAGGAGACGAAGGAAAAGGTTATCTAAGAAAGAAGAAGATGGTGAATCAAATTTCACAGAAGCAAACAGAAATGTCTTCTCAAAATTTTTGCAGAGTTTCGTCAGGGAAGCAAGATTGAGTGATTTCTGAATTCACTAAGTACTCCTTTTATAAGGGGTCAAGAGACTCAATTACCGGTTCAAAGGTTATGTCGTTTACCACCAAACGACACATTTTCGTAAATACAAGGCTGTCGTTTCAAACCCTAAGGCGCGAAAGCAGTGTCGATTCGTCAAAAAGCCTCTCAAATGGGCCTCAAAATTCGAATTTTAGGCCCATAAAGCTCCTGAGTGACGGTTACAAAGACATGCACATTTAAAGCAATAATGGCTCGCCCACGTGCTTAAAGGCATTAAATGTCCAATCATGAGAAACGTTGCAACTGTTACTCGAATACCAAGGGTTGCAAGTTTCAAAAACTTTTGGGATTCTCGCACAAAGAATCTTTGTCCGGATCCTTCGTAAGGAGCGCCATGACAACGAAGCCTTCGTTCCAAGGATGGATATTTACGTGACAACGTAATGCCGAAACCCAGCACACATTAAATAAATATTTTACCGACATATATGAACCGGTATCCAAACCTACTGCAAACGACGTAGCTTATATGAGAAACTTTACTAGTCCCTCACACAAGCTAGGGGACAAGTAGAGTGATAATCTTGTCTTGATACCGGATTTGATGATGAAATTGAAGACTCAATCTGTAATCTTACGATTGAGATGTATTTCCCCAGGACAGATGATCTCAATCACCCATTCTGTGATTTGATGATGTAACTCCAGGCGCGGACAATTCCCATCATCATCCTTATGATGGAAGTTTTTGAAAACTCAATCCTTACTCTTACGATTGAGATGTATTTCCCCAGGACGGATGATCTCAGTCACCTATTCTGTGATTTGATGATGTAACTCCTGGCGTGGACAATTCCCATCATCATCCTTATGATGGAAGACCCAACCATCATCTTTATGTATTTTTGTAGTTTCCTAAGCTCGAAACAATACTCTCACAATGGACGACGTTTTTCCCTCCAGTGAGAACAATACGAATTAATATCAGTCATCCGTCCTGTGACACCGCTATTGTGAACAACGGATCCACTTCTTCTCTTCCCAAAAGAATTAAGGGTAATGCCCTATGACAGGTACCTATTCCTTAACATACTTATACTTGGGGACAATGTTCATGTATATAATTCTCCGTTCTAAAACTTATCTATTTCGAATGAATTGATTAATTTTCTGAGGCAATTATTTCAATCCGACCTCAAGATTAATCACACTAACGGATTATTGAATGCTGAAACGATAAAAGTATAACAAATACATCTAAGTTATACTATTCTTCATGAAGTATTGAAAACAATGCCTGAGAGAAATTCTATTCTTTCATTAAAGGCAAATTACATGTGTATTGTTCAAAATTAATCAAAATCGGAGCTGATCCCAGAACACAGCTCTATACATGCTAAACAAGACTATGAAAGAGGAATCTGCTCTTGGGGCCCTTTTTGTCCCTCTCCTTCTCCAAAGTCTTGTGTCCCTTCTTTAGGGATTTCTTTCGAAGTCTTCTCTTCAGGTACCTTTGTAATTCCTGCAGATGAGATGCCCTCCGACGTAGGAACAGCGAAATCCGATCCCATGCTTTGACCCTCGGGAAGAGGGGGCAAACCGTACAAGGACTTCGGAGGATCTTTATGACGATCTTCAACCACTGCGACTAGCTTCCCTCTATGAAATTCATAGAACGGATTTATACCATAAAGGTTTAGCTTCGCAGTGGGGTTGCGGTAGAAAATTTGGCGTATAGCCAGGCCGAAGGATTCTTCAGCAACTTGGTTGCATATGTTGATGGCTTCTTTCGCCTCAGCTTTGGCTACAGCCAATTCTTCCTACAACCTTAAAAGTTCTTCCTCTGTTCCTTGGGATTCCGTGCTCCCAGCCTTCAGTCCCTCAATCTCAAGGAGGAACTTCTTCTCCATTTGGGACCACTCCTCTGCTTGTTTAAAATAATCTTCCATAGTAGCTTTGCTTTTATCTTCAAGTTTAGCTTGTTTAGCCTGACTATTACGGAGTTCTTCTTTCAACTTATCAACCATCTCTTCCTTCTCTGCCAGATGGCCCTCCAAGTCTTTAACCGTGCTTTTAAGCTTGAGATTCTCCTTGCTCATGAGATCTCTGTACTCCTTAGACTTGGTTAGGCGATCCTCAGCTAATTTCAAAGCAGCTTTATCTTTCTCCACTGAGAGATTGAGCTATTCTACTTTATCACTCAGCATATCTACCTCAGCAGCATCATCAACTAATAGGCTGAGCGAATTGAGCAGCCCTATGAGTTCTGCTAGCTGCCATTTTCCAGCCTCACACGCCTCTTTGATCTCTTTAGGTTCAAGTGTGGGCCGGAGTTTATAGAGCGGCTGAGGAAGGATTGCTGGAGTTGGCCCTTGGTATGATAGAAATGAAGTTAGGAATGAAGCAGTTGGAGAAGATATCGGACTTGATCCAAAGACCCCGGAAAGAATACCCTTGTGGAGTCCTGAAGAAACTCTAGCTGTATCCGATGTCTCTATAGCTTTACCTTTGGAGGCCCTTGTTCTTTCCGGACTCGTTAAAGGTTTGTGTTTCTTCGGTGGAGGAGAGGATATTCCTGAAGGGTCATTCTTGATCTTCCTCCTCCTCTCTGTTATTTTGGGTTGATCCGCAGTTGCACCAACACCAGCTAAATCTCCCTCTATCAACGGAATCTCCCCTTCTGCTTCCGAGGTCAGAATGATCGACTCAGAACAGAATTTCATAGAATTCCTCTTTGGTTGAATTTCATTCTCACCAGCCACGAATTTCCCTCCTGCTTTCAAGAATTTCAGCTTATGCATGTCTAGAGATTTTTGCTCTATTTCACCTGCATGCATAAATAAAACGCATTAGCAACAAAGAAATGCTCAATGCAATTAACAAAGGAGGAAAAAGGAAATAAAACGAGAATTACATAAATATTCATCTCGGACTTCACTCGAACTACTCAAAAGACGTCTACAAAAAAAATGCTTTGAAGCGTGTAGTGTAAGCTTCAAGGGCAAATAACACTATGGCAGATTCAATGGATAGTTCAGATTGATGAGTGTAGTACACTTGGGAGGTCAGAAGAAAGTGCTCGTGAGTCTAGCTCAGAGGAAATTTATTAAAACCCTCTTCATTCTTCCAGAAGACGGGCTTATTCTTTTTAATCGATATTCGGGTAAAGAAAGACTTGAAAGACTTCCTATCAACTTTAGCCGAATCGGTGTAAGATTCAAAGTTCATGAAGGAACACAGAGTTTGGAGTGTGACTAAACTTACACCGCCTTTTTTGTTAGCCCTCCGAACTACCTGTGTATAATAGAATAGCATCACCACAGTAGGAGTGAAGTTGAAGTAAACACCCAATACTTCTAGAGCACGGATAAGTCCCCAACCATTGGGATGAAGTTGAGAGGGTGCGCAATCTAAGAACCTTAACATACCCATCTGAAATTCCGTTAAAGGGAAACGGACTCTGAGGTAATGAAATACAAAATCATGCATGTACACAGAATGTTCATCTAGGACGACATGGCAAATCCGTTCTGTAAGCAGCGGTGCAAACACCCTGAACTATTTTTTCATCCCCTTCTCTGCATGAACTGTGAACCTTGGCTGAATTTGAGATCCTTCCTCATTCGCATGATGAGAAATTAAGTTTTTAAACTCATCAGCTACCCAGTAGAAGGGCCACTTGGCCTGAAGTTCTTCCCAGTTTAGCCGATGGGCAACAACGTTACACAAGCCTTCTGTTGTTCTCAGAACAATTTGATCTCCAGAAGTTCCTTCTCCAGTCATCGTCCGAATCGCGTGGACAAAATTCTTTGCTCTAGATAAAAAGTCACATCGTCAGAAGGGTAACAGTCATTACTTACCTCACTGTCTGAAGAGCGACTACAATTAGAGGACGACTCTGAGGAGGGAAGAGTCACTCTCCGCCGTGAGTAAGATCCCCTTTTTGAGTGACGTGACTCAGCCCTTGGAAGAATCACAGGGATTCTTCCCCATGGTGGTTAGGGTTACGAGAAGCTAATCTCCCTCTCCTAGGGCACATTTATTCAAGAAAAACAGAGAAATGGAAGATGAAACTAACAGAGGAAAGGAAATGGTTACCTAAGATAATAAGGAATGTGAAGACAGAAAGAGCTTTGCAAAACAAGCAGCAGGCGTCCCTATGAAATTTTTTGCAGAATGTTGCTAAGGAATCAGGAGCAAGTGATTTCCAGATTTCACTAAGTGTTTCTTTTATAAGAAACGAAGAGTTTCAGTTACCAACTCTTGGGTTCGTGTCATACACGAATAAACGCATCGATTTACAATTCAAACGACATAGTTGTTTCAAATTCATGGGTGCCAAAATAACATCGATTTGGCAAAGGGCCTCTCCAATAGGCCTAGAAGTCTTAAAAATTATAAGCCCATTAAGCCCCAGACGACGGTTATTAAAATACACGGATCCAACGCAATAATTACTCACACACGTGTTTAAAGGCATTTAATGCCTAATCATGCGACGTAATTTATGCCTTACAGCCACTACTCGAATTTCAAGAGTCTCAAGTTTCAAAAACTTTTGGGATTCTCATACAACGAATCTTTGTCTGGATCCGTTGTAATGATATTATGACAACGGATTTTTTATCCGAAGAAGGGTTCCTCATGACATAATAATGTTGAACAATACACATGTAGGTAAACATTTTCCTCATAAGTATACCGGCATCCAGACCTCTCGCAGGTTGTATAGCTTATGTGAACAACTACACAGTCCCTCACACAAGCTAAGGGACATATGATCTGGTCTCAATACCGGTATCCGTTCTACAAGATATATTTCAACGTATTTTTCAGTTCTCTAACGTGTTACCGGTGTCGTTGGTATATATCCGGACTCTAAATCCATATCAGGCGTTCTCCCTATATCGGTTGTCCAGGATAATGCCATGCACATCGGATAACACATACGTCACCATACGAAAGACAAAAGACATTGCTACAGGGACAAGGACAAAGATTTCATTTTCTACGCTACGAGCCATAATCTGCTCTTGGAAATAATCAACTTGTTCCCTAAGTCTAGCCCTGTTTTCCCTATACTCAATATAAAATAGCCACTTGACTCAATCATACTAGCAAGTGCATATAAAATATTAATTTATAATATTAATGAAGGTTAGTGGTTCCCCACTAACAAGTCCTCGTATATCGAGCCAATCAGGTATAAGAACTCTCTTCATTTATGGAGAGAGGGATGACTTCTTTTCGACTTACAATTACTATCTGAAAAATATTCCTCACTTGGAATACGATTACTGACTTGAGCGTCAAAGAATCTTCACAGGTGACACCACCTTTCGCCCACATCAACGCGTGAGGACGGTGTGAAGGACCTCCAGGACCGCTCTCTTCATATTGGAACTCCAGATATACAGACCGGATACCAGCATAACCGGTCTTCAATCCTATCCAATCTTAGACTTTTGTGACTGGCCCCACACCGGATCTCTTGACCCCGGTTCAGGACAGATTAACTAACTAGACCAATAGGTAAAGATCTTATCTTTATTGTAGCAAATTTTGCTCAATTTTACATAGATTTCTCCACCCTTAACAAGTGATCTACTTTCTTGATCTTTCAAAATTTGAGATCTACTACTAGTATCTGATACTAATGTTAGTGAAGTAAAATAACTTGACTTCTATAACATGACTTGTAGTGGAAGTCTTACTTCCCTTTCTTTTGAACTCCTTCAAGTTCTTTAGACAAATTATTTCAATGTCTTATTTGGCTAACATTGGAAACAATTTCCTTTCTTGATCACCTTTTAGACTTCCAGACCAACTTGGCCTTAATAAATTCTGTATACGATCACATCATATATCTCCCATATATTCATATTTCCTTTTACAGCTCAAAGTTTATGCAGACTCCATAAGGTATTCAAGACCCAATCATAGATGATATATAAGACAAACATGACACACTGCCGTTTTATCTTTATTGAAGATAATTCTCAAGTCTCAATACCTATCTAGGTATTTTTCCAGATAAAGTGTCCTTCCAAAGGACAGATTGCAACAAAATAATATTTGGTTTATCATGGTTATTCTAAAACAAATTACATGCAAATCTATCACTTCTATTTAAAACATATTTAAATTTTGGTCATTAAATAAATATGTTGTCTCCTACTATTTTGATTCAAAAACAAATACCCTCACAGAATCATAAAAAATCCTATTGGAAGATTTTTCTAGTGGGCCAAGATCCATATTTGGCCTAGTGTTGAGTCAGCTTTGGCTGATCGCCCAACCCTTGGTTATTTAGGTAGGAAACACATTTCCAATTGCATCTCATGCAACTCTTGGATGATTGAGTGGGTAACTCTTTACCCTTATTCATCTTATGAATTTAAGCTTAATCCTTACGCTTCTAAGTTATTTTCAATCCAATTGAAAAACTTAGTTAAGTTTAAGCCTAATAAAAACAATTTGGATATTACAATTATCCCATCGTGCCTTACTAATATAAATGATAGCACCCTGCTTTGGCAGACCCACTATTTATTGACATTAGTCTCGACGAGTGTTACTTATTATAAGGCGTTTAAACTTAATATTAACGCTTCTAGGTTCTTCAATCTGATTAAAGTTACCTAGATAAGTCCAATAACAAATGGTTGGATAATCCAATTATCCATCATCATTTACTAATATCAATAAAAGCACCCTGGTTTGGTAGAACCTATACTTTATTGAAACTAGCATTGATGACTGTTGTTTATTAGAACGCGTATTAGACTATTCATACCTTTAGGCTTTTCCAATCCAATTGAAAAATGTCTATTTGAATAAAACTTAATAAGTTATACTTGGATAATCCAATTATCCAATCATGTCCTACTAAACATAAATAAAGGCACCCAACTATGACATGACCTGCACTTTATTTATATCAAGTTAGACGTTATTACTTATTGGAAGGTATAATTGTCGGGCTTGATGGATTTCAATTTTCTTATTGTTCATTACCGACTTTCATTAAACGCTTTAACGCAAAATAAAACCCTAAAACATACAATCAAAATTGTGAGATAGTTATGGTCTTTCTAGAAAATAAAATAAACCTAAAGGAACTATGGTGTCTTGACTTCATGAAGTCCTACTTCTTGAAACCACCATCCTCCTAGAGTCACCACTCCTTTGTTCCTTTCAAGGTCATATCCGTCAAGAATCACCACTCTAGGTTTCTTCTAGGTCTCCACCTTGTTGGCTTTTCCAAGATTACAATGTAATAAAGAAAACTTGTTCTACATACGAGTGAAGGGTTAAGAGAAGAAATTTTAAGAGTAGAGAAAGGCACAACACGCAGGCTGTATTTAAAATTAAATAAAAAAAATCTAAGACCATAACCATTCACCGCTGGACGTGTTAATTAATCAATTAATAGAGTAATCAATTGTATTTAAAATAAAATAAATTTTAAAAGACATAATTAAACACGCGGGGTCATACAACAAAGCTACGCAAAGAAGTTTGGCGGCTCCGTTGACCATTCAACAGACAGGGTCAAGGGGTGTTACAACCCAAAAATTTAGTACTATAATCAGGTTAGTTCCCAAGAAAGAGAGGTGGGTCCGGAGTGACCGCTTAAGTACTAAGTCTTTCCTAGCCAGAACGTCCCACTCACCATTAACAGCTCAAAATATTCGGTTATGATTTCAAACAATTTGAAATCTTAAATTTTGAAACGGCCAATGTTTAACTTTTAAACCTTATCTTTTGACCCTTACAATTATCCTAAAATATGAATAGTCAAGGTTTAACTTTTAAACCTTATCTCTAGAGTCTCAATAATCATCCTATTTTTTTTAGGAACGATCAAGGTTTAAATTTTAGACCTTATCTCTAGAGTTCAAGATATTTTATTTTGAATCCTAATTAAATTTGATAAAGATCTTATCTTTAATTTGTAACTTTTACAAATCCTATCAAATTTATTAAGGATTAAATATTTGATTTTAAAATTATCAAATTCAATAAAGATCTTATCTTCTATTTGTAACAATTACAAATTATATTAAATTTAATAAATATGAATCAATTTGTAACTCCTACAAATCACATTAATTTTAAAAAGATCACATATGATGCAAATCCTATTAAAATTAATAAAATTAAATTATTTAAATTTGTAACTCTTACAAATCACATTAATTTTAAAAAGATCACAAATGATGCAAATCCTATTAAAATTAATAAGAATAAATTATTTAAATTTGTAACTCTTACAAACTTTAAATTTACCAAACAATTAACATCTGATTTGTAACTTTTACAAATTGAATTTAAAATATAATATTAAAATTAAATATTTTATTTATAACATTTACAAATAAATAAAATACTATTACGGCTAGGTTTCAACTTTTGAATCCTAGTTTTCATTACAGCTAGGGTTTAACTCTTAAACTTTCTAAACACAATCTCGTATGAACAATTCATATTAGAAAGAGAAAGCATATAGATATGCATTGCATACAACCCTTGATTTCAATTTAATTAAACAAATATAAAACATGCCTTATAATTAGAACACATATAAAACAATCACCATTGTGATAAGTGCTTTATAACACAATAAAATAGATCTAGTTTGCTTAGGATTTTAATCATTATGCACTGTATTTCCTTTATTTATTGAGATTTTTGCTTTCTTTCCACTCTATTCTACTTGGGTATGTTATTTTGTAGGAATTAAGGTAATAAAGGGTCAAAAACAAGAGAAAAAACGACCATAAAATGATAAAGAAACAAGAAGAACAAGCCCAAAGTAGAAAGAACTCTCTTTTATGCTGAATTCCGACTCAAAATGCTGAAATCCCACTTAAAATGTTAAAATCCGACTCAGAAATGCTGAATTCCGACTCAAAATGACCAAATCCGAGTGGGATGACTGAGAAAGGACCAAATCCGAGTAGAATTACTCAGAATGGAGCAAATCCGAGTGGAATACTGCACTGTTGAAGGAAAATCCGAATTGAATGGCTCAGAATGGAGCCTTTTCGAGTGGAACGATTCAGAATGGAGCATTGCCGAGTGGAATACTTCACTGTTGGAGCCAAATTTGAGTGGAAAGTTCCCTATCAAAGCCATTCCGAGTGATAAATGGCTGAGGTTCAATGCTGAAATGGAATGAGTCTCGGTTGGAAAAGATTCCGAGTGGAAACTTCCCCGACTGCGTCCATTCTGAGTGAAAAAAAGAGACTGACCTCCAATAAATATGTCCAAAAATATTCTCCGAGTGAAAGAATTGCTGATTGAAGTGAATTCGAGTAGGAGCTTTCTGATTGCAACTAATCCGAGTGAAAAGCTGTTCCGAGTGAATGGATTCCGGGTAGAAGAGGCCACTGAAATAAATAAATGCTGACTAAGGAGGAATCCGAGTGGTCTCACTCAGAGAAAATGGCATTCTTAAGCAGAACAAAGCATTTTCGAGTAAATCTTAGCAAGGAAGGAAAAATCCGACCGGAAATAAATCACACTCGGGCAGACTCTCAAGTTTCACACTGAGCCCGAGTGAGAAGTCTCCAAGGAAAGCACATCTGAGTGAGTTGGGTCAGAAAGATGCATTTTTGAGCAAAGCAAAGGCTCGGACATAAGAAGAAATTCAATCAGTCAAATTCCAACCCTTCAAGTGCAAGTTCCTGAGTAAAAGTGAAGGCCATTCTGAGTGATTTGATTGACGACTGAAGTCAATTCCGAGTGGAAATCAACTCAGACTCCCGAATGAAGGCGTGATTTTACCATTTGAATGTGACCGAGTGTATTCCTGAGAAATTCGAGCAAGGTCTCTCTCCGAGTGGTTCAAATTCCATAGACATAGCCGAGTGAAATAGTGAGCAGACTTCCCAATCCTGAGTGAGCCACTTTCCAGTCGGTTCCGATTCACTCTGCAATCAGTTCCGAATGAACTCCATGAACCTGAGCCAAGTGAATGATTTCAGTCGGTTCCGAGTCCTCCTGCATTCAATTCCGACTGAATGGCTCAATCAGAAGTTACTCTTCAGTCACTCTTCACTCGTCCTTTCATCCAGCTTCATCACCGGTCGGTTCTCCCACAAACACCGACTCCTTTCGTCTCCTCTCCTTTTAAAACCGACCTACACTCCATCACTCCAACACCGGATCAAATGCACACCGGATCAACTCCAACTCCAACAACCCAACACCATCCCTTCAAACCAATACCGACCGGCTTTCTCATAAACACAGTCCCATTCCCTCTCTTCTATCCGTTGTCCCTTTCCTCTCCATCACCCACACTGACTCCTTCCATCTCTTCTAAACACCATCCCAAACCAACACTGTCCCATCCACTTTGAACACCGGCTCCATCCACCACACCGTCCAACAATACTCCTCTCCACACCGTCCAGCAACTCTGTCCCTCAAACCAACACCGCCCAGACTCTTCTCCCCAACCAACACCGCCCAGACTCTCCTTTCCATCCACAACACCGTCCAGCAGTATTCTCTACACCGCCCAGACTCTTCTCCCCAACCAACACCGCCCAGACTCTCCTTTCCATCCACAACACCGTCCAGCAGTACTCTCTACACCGCCCTGCAACCCACTCAACACTTTCCTCTGCACACCGTACAGATCTTCATCCAACAGCAACTCCTCTCCACGCTGTCCAGTTTGCACCCACACCGTCCAGCACTCAGCAAACCACCCTCCAGCAAGCTTTCACTCGGATTTGTGGGAAAATAACATTTTTCCACTCGAAATTTCATCATTCTACACCAATCATCACTAAAATCCAAGCACCAAATTATTGGAAATATTAAAATATGCAAATTGAAAACAAGTTGGCACAGCTGGAACTCACATGCACCGAAAGTTTCTTCCACTTGCAATTTGAACGCGTTTTCATAGCTGGAATCCTCCATCCATTTGCCTATAAAAGCAGCAGCAACCCATCAGCAAAATCAATCATCTCTTCCCATCAGCTTCGTTCCAATTCTTCTTTCCTTTCTCTTTTCTTTGTTTCCTTTTCCGCTTCTCTTTTCTTTCTTTTCTTTCTTTTTCTTCTTCATTTTTCTTCTCCTTTTCTTTTCTTTTTCTTTCGTTTTCTTTCTCTTATTTTCTTTCTCTGTCTCGTTCCCATTTTTTCTTTCACTTTCTTTTTCTTTATTTTATTTTAAGAGTTGTGAATTGTAAAAGTGAGTTATTTAAATTTGTAATTGGTGGAGAAATTATTGCAACAAGGAATTACAGTGGTAAATTATTCTGAGCTTTTGGAGAAACCCGTAAGTCTTTATTTTTACCATGTCTTGTATGTTTTATTTTTCCATTATATATATGAATTTGAATTATTTCATGAGTAGCTAAATTAATTATCTTGGGATAAAAGGGGTATGATAATATTTTATTTTAATGTTATTTTGACTTGGAATTAAATAAATTTCTGTTTTCCATTTAGTTTAAAAAATGCTCAATGCTTTTAGTGATTCCTAACAAGAACCTAAATGATAAAACTATATACTTGCGGGTATATTAGTAAGTTTAGGTAATAAATAGAATCGAGAGATTTATTTTTACCGGAAAGCTTTGAATTAAACCTAAGATTTTTGAAATGCTTTTTATGACCTCGGTAAAACCGTGAAAGTAATCAAATTTCTTTTGAGGAAATAAAAGGGGTTTTCATAAAACGATAGTGGGCCTTTCTGAGGATTAAGCAGCGCTTTCCATAGGTTAGGTACATTAATAGGATTCCGAGAGGAACATATTAATTAGCTTTTGGAAACTTCGCCTTGGAAAACTTAATTTGATTCTTATTTATGAAAAGTTAAGATTCATTAACATAAAATAGAGTCTTAATCCCTCGAAATCCCAAGATATTCTCAACTTTGATTTTTAAGTGTCAAGTAAATTTTATTTTTATATTTATTCGTATTCTGTGCAACTTTAATTTGTGCTTTATTTTATAAAAATCTTAAAAAAATCAATTGTGTGGATAATTAAATTTCAATATGCTGGTACTTTGAACACAGTCCCTGTAGAGAACGATAATCTTTTATATTACGCGACATAACCCGTGCACTTGCGGGCCATGTCAAGTTTTTGGCACCGTTGCCGGGGACTGTTGTTCCTCAAATATCGGCAATATTGAAATTCGATTAGATCATACTTGTTAATATTTCTATTGTTATTTTCTTTATAATTTTGTATTTTGTTCTATATTCTGTGTATCTGTTGTTGTTTTATTTTTGTAATTGTTTATTTTATTTGTCATTTATTTTCTATTTATGCGATGAAGCCGTAGTGTCGATCTAAACTTAGGATTTGACCCTGAGATAGAACGTACCCTTAGAGCTTTGAGAAAACAACAAAAACAACAAAAACAACAAAAAGAAAAACAAATGGCGGACCAACACAGACCCTTAAGAGATTTTGCCGCTCCAAGCACTAATGGGAGAGGATCTAGCATCCTTAGACCCACAGTGGAGGCTAACAATTTTGAATTGAAGCCTTCACTACTCTCAATGGTTCAACAGAACCAATTCGGAGGTTTACCCTCTGAAGATCCAAACCTTCACCTTCAAATCTTTCTTGAATACTGTGACACCCTGAAGATGAACGGCGCCACCAATGATGCCATTCGCTTAAGACTTTTCCCTTTCTCCTTAAGAGATAAAGCAAGAGCGTGGTTATACTCTCTTCCTGAAGGATCCATCACGACTTGGGAACAATTGTCCAGTGCTTTTATCAATAAATGGTACCCAAGGAACAAGACTGATGTGCTGAGAAAACAAATCATCAATTTTTCACAAAAAGATGATGAATCCTTGTATGAAGGCTGGGAAAGATACAGAGAGTTGCTAAGAGAATGTCCTCACCATGGGATAGAAAGGTGGTTGACAAACCATATTTTCTATAATGGACTAACTTCCACACAAAAGATCTCTTTAGATGCTACAGCTGGAGGAGCCTTCATGAGTAAAAATGTTGATGAAGCTGAGAACCTGATCGAGGAAATAGCTCAAAACACTCACTAATGGAACTCTGAGAGAGGATTACCTTCTAAAACACCAGGTAAGTACTCTGTTGATGCTCTTTCCTTACTCTCTGCCAAAGTTGAAGCATTAACATTAAAACTTGATAAAATAGGGTCAACAGGTGCTACTAATATTGTTTGTGAAGTTTGTGGTGTTTCAGGACATGGAGCTATAAATTGCCATTTAGCAATGACTCCTAATCAAGAACAAGAAATGTATCAGGTGGATGCTATTGGAAACTATAGTGGAAATTATCAAGGTAACTACAGACCTCCACAAGGTCCACCTGGCTTCCAAAATAGGCCACCTCAATTCCAAAGTAACTACAAACCTCAACAAGGAACCTATATTCCACAAAAATCAAAGCTAGAATCCTTGATGGAGACATTTGTAGCTACTCAACTTAAACAAAATGATGAATTCTCTGATGCAATAAAAAACTTGGCTTCAAAAGTGGACTCTCTTGCCACTCATAACAAAATACTGGAAAATTAAATTGCCCAACAAGCCTCCTATTCTCAAAGAGCACCGGGAACATTTCCTGGGAAACCAGAGGCTGGACCATCTAACCAAACCATGGCTGTCACTCTCAGGAGTGGTACTCAATACGATGGGCCAGTTGACAAGACTATAAAGGAGGAAAAGAAAGTCGATGAATCTTCATCTCATCCAGTAATTGAAGAAGAGAAACCACAAGAGAAGAAGGAAGAGGTTAAACCATATCAACCTCCCATTCCATTTCCTCAGCGCTTAGCCAAAGCAAAGTTGGACAAACAATTTGGTAAGTTCCTTGATGTTTTAAAGAAATTGTATATTAATATTCCCTTTACAGATGCTTTGCAGCAAATGCCCACATATGCAAAGTTCCTGAAGGACATTCTGTCCAACAAAAGAAGACTGGAGGAAGATGGTACAGTTGCACTTACTGAAGAGTGCAGTGCTCTAATTTAAAAGAAACTTCCACCCAAGCTCCAAGATCCAGGTAGTTTCTCTATTCCTTGCATGAATGGTGACATGAATATAGATAAAGCATTGTGTCATTTAGGAGCGAGTGTGAGTTTAATGCCATTATCTGTTGCAGAAAAGCTAGGTTTGGGTGAACTAAAACCTACTAGGATGTCTTTACAATTGGCTGATAGATCTGTAAAATATCCTGTAGGAATTTTAGAGGATGTTCCTATTAAGATAGGAAAATTTTTTATACCTGCTGACTTTGTTGTGCTTGAAATGGACGAAGACTCTTTGATTCCTATCATTTTAGGTAGACCATTTTTAGCAACTGCAGGTGCTGTGATAGATGTCAAGAATGGTAAGTTGTCTCTAACTGTTGGAGACCAAAAGGTTGATTTCAACTTGAAAAATGTTTTAGAAAAACCTTATAATGATGTTTGCTGTACAGTGGATTTTGTCGAACAAGTGGTAAAGGAAGCAACCCTTCCTAATGACCCACTTGAAACTGTTTTCATGATTGAGCCGACAGAAACATCTGATTGCTCTGAGGCCCCACATGATACTGAGGTCATGTGTGACAAAGTGGTAAGCCCCAATGTGGAATTAAAACCTTTACCAGCTTCTTTAAGGTATGAGTTTCTTGGCCCTAATTCCATATATCCTGTGATTATTAATGCTGAATTGAATCCATCTGAAACTGAAAAACTTTTGAAACAACTTAGGTTGTATAGAAAGGTAATAGGTTATACAATGGATGATATCAAAGGGATTAGCCCTTCTCTTTGTATGCACAGGATTACTGTAGAAGATGAAAGTAGGCCCACAGTAGAACCACTTAGGAGATTAAATCCTAAAATGCAAGAAGTGGTTAAAAAGGAAATTTTGAAATTGCTTGATGGTGGAGTCATATATCCTGTTGATAGTAGTAAATGGGTAAGTCCTGTCCATGTGGTGCCTAAAAAGGGGGGAATAACTGTGATTGAAAATGATAAACATAACTTGATTCCTACTAGGATTGTCTCTGGTTGGCGCATGTGCATTGATTATAGGAAGTTAAATAGCGCCACGAAAAAAGATCATTTTCCCCTCCCTTTTATTGATCAGATGCTTGAAAGACTTGCGAAACACTCTTATTTCTGTTATTTGGATGGATATTCAGGTTTTCATCAAATTCTCATTCATCCATCTGATCAAGAAAAGACTACCTTCACTTGCCCTTATGGGACTTATGCTTACAGACGTATGCCTTTTGGTTTATGTAATGCACCTGCGACTTTTCAAAGGTGTATGCAAGCAATTTTTTCTGATCTTATTGAAAATGTGATGGAAGTCTTTATGGATGATTTTTCAGTGCATGGTTTGGATTTTGATAATTGTTTAACAAATTTGTGCCAAGTCTTACAGCGTTGTGAAGAAACCAATTTGGTTCTAAATTAGGAAAAATGACATTTTATGGTAAGAGAAGGCATAGTTCTTGGACACCTGGTGTCTGAGAGAGGTATAGAAGTTGATAAGGCTAAAGTGGAAGTCATTGAAAAATTGCCTCCACCCACAGATGTGAAAGGTATTCGGAGTTTTCTTGGACATGCAGGGTTTTATCGCAGGTTCATTAAAGATTTCTCCAAGATCACAAAGCCTCTTACAACTCTTCTGGGTAAGGATGTGCCTTTCAATTTTGATTCATCTTGTATGGAAGCATTTTGCAGGATTAAGCAAGCTCTAATCTCTGCCCCTATCGTACAACCACCTGATTGGAAACTCCCATTTGAGCTGATGTGCGATGCGAGTGATTACGCAGTGGGGGCTGTGCTGGGACAAAGAAAGGATAAAAAGCTCCATGTGATTCATTATGCCAGCCGAACACTAGATGATGCTTAGGTAAATTATGCCACAACTGAAAAAGAACTATTAGCTATTGTCTTTGCTTTTGATAAATTTAGGTCTTACTTGGTAGGTTCATATGTTACTGTTTACACTGACCACTCTGCCATTAAGTATCTATTGAATAAAAAGGAAGCAAAGCCCAGATTAATTAGGTGGATTCTAATATTGCAAGAATTTGACTTGGAAATTAAGGACAAGAAAGGTACCGAGAACTTGGTCGCTGACCACCTATCTAGATTAACATCTGAAAAAGAACAAACAGATAATATTCCCATCAATGAATCTTTTCCAGATGAACAACTCTTGAATCTTAGTATCCAACGTGTTCCTTGGTATGCTGATTTTGTAACTTTTCTTGCATGTGGTATCTTACCTCCTGATCTTAGCTTTCAGCAAAGGAAAAAGTTTTATGCAGATGTCAAGCATTATTATTGGGATGAACCACTCCTTTTCAAGCAATGTGCAGATGGTATGATCCGGAGATATGTTTCACAAGATGATGTCCATGCTATCTTGGATCATTGCCATTCTCTTTCCTGTGGAGGGCACATGAGCACCTCTAAGACAGCTGCTAAAATATTGCAAGCTGGGTTCTATTGGCCAAATATTTTTAAGGATGTACGTAAGTATGTTCTAACTTGTGATGCTTGCCAAAGAACAGGTAACATTGGTAAGAGACAAGAAATGTCATTAAATACCATTTTAGAAGTTGAATTGTTTGATGCATGGGGTGTTGATTTTATGGGTCCCTTTCCCTCTTCTTTTGGAAATCAGTTCATATTAGTAGCAGTTGACTATGTGTCAAAATGGGTGGAAGCCATTGCTTCACCCCATTCTGATGTTAAGACTGTTATTAAACTTTTCAAGAAAATAATATTTCCAAGGTTTGGGGTCCCAAAATGTGTCATAAGTGATGGAGGGTCTCATTTTATTGAGAAAACTTTTCAGACCCTTCTAAAGAAATATGGAGTTAAGCATAAGGTTGCTACACCTTATCACCCACAAACTAGTGGACAAGTTGAGGTATCCAATCGGGAAATTAAAAATATTCTTCAAAAAGTGGTGAATACATCACGTAAGGATTGGTCTATTAAGTTAGATGATTCCTTATGGGCGTATCGAACCGCATATAAAACTCCCATTGGAACCACACCTTTTAAGCTAGTATATGGGAAGCCCTGTCATTTACCTGTTGAGCTAGAATGTAAATCTTTTTGGGCTGTTAAAACTCTTAACTTTAATCATAAGGCTGCAGGTGAACAAAGATTGCTGGAATTAAATGAGCTTGAAGAACTCCGTCTAGATGCATACGAAAATGCCAGAATTTATAAAGAAAAAACCAAACAATGGCATGATCATCACATCCAACGGAGAACATTTAATCCAGGTGATATGGTTTTACTGTTTAATTCCAGACTGAAGCTTTTTCCAGGTAAACTGAGATCCCAATGGTCGGGACCATTCAAGGTGACAAAAGTCTTTCCCTTTGGAGCTGTCGAACTATGGAGCGAGAAATCTGGTACATTTAGGGTAAATGGACAGAGAGTAAAGCACTATCTGACAGGTCAACCAATACAACAAGCAAGTGACTTGGACTTGTTTGATGCTCCTGATGAGTAAATCCAAACGGTGAGAAGTCTGGCTGAAGACTTAAAACTTAGCACTGATAGGGAGGTAACCCTATAAAAAGTTGTTGTTTTATTTTAAGCTTTTATTCTAAAAAAAAAACTAACTATGTCAGATGCTGGTTTGGGGTTATTACAGGTAAGTTTTCTTATCCTTTTATCATCCATTTTAACATTGAGGACAATGTCAAATTCTGGTTTGGGGTGGTAGGTAAGAAAACTTAACTGTTTTGTTTACGTTGTGTGATTGTCATTTTATTATGAATGTGTGTTTTCCTTGATTTGTTTGTAATCTTGTAATTTACCATGATTGCATGATAAATTTACTTTGAACACAAGGCTAAAGTATCTAAGGATCCCAAAATTTTGAGTAAAATTTTCAAAATTTGATTGTTTAAATGTCAAATCAATGTCTAAATGAACTTTATGTGATTAAAATTTTCTTTGAAAAGACTTTCCATGGTTAGACTTGAGCCAAAATGGGTTATTTATCAAACAAATTTTCAAAACCCATATTTTCTTGATTGAGTGAATCTCATAGTCATTAATATTCTAGAACTTGTTTTTCAACTAATTCAAAATGGTTTTTGATTATATGTCTTAGGATGATAAAGGCACAATTAGGTCTTATTCTTAAGCCTCAGAATTTTGTATAATTTGACCCCTAGTTACCCCTTTTGAGCCTAAAAGCGAAAATTTTTCCTTGAAACCTTTCATTGAATGATATTCTCTTAATGGTGAAAAAGTTAGAAATTTAGTGGAGCAAAGAAATAAAAAAGGACTTAAGAAAAATATGGTATTGGATGCAAAGAAAAGCAAGAAAAAGAAAAAGAAAATCAAAAGGATGATATTGAATGAATTCTAAAAAGTCCGTAAAAGTTCAAAAATTTGCTCTGTTAAATTTATAATGGTGATTTGAATCATTCATGACTGTTAAAGCCTTTTTGTATTCCATTTTTCTTGAAATTTCTACCTTGACAATACAACCCAAGGCCACGTTACAACCTTTGAAAGACATTTAGACTTTGACATATTTTCTATCTAAACTGTGGAGTTTCTGGTTTATTAACAAGCTTATGGTAATATTTTTTGACTATGATGATTTGAGAAATACACAAACCTTGAAACACTTGAGTGAAAATTGTGAGAAGAGTATCTCAAGTCTTTACATTGAAAACTGATACACATAAGAAAAATAAAACTGGCATTTGAATAAATCTATTTCTCTGTTTTGGATTCCTTAGTTTATTAAGTTTAGTGTTTTCTGTATTTTATCTTGTGAATATGGTGATTGCTTGAGGACAAGCAATGCTTTGGTTTGGGGTATTTTGATAAGTGCTTTATAACACAATAAAATAGATCTAGTTTGCTTAGGATTTTAATCATTATGCACTGTATTTCCTTTATTTATTGAGATTTTTGCTTTCTTTCCACTCTATTCTACTTGGGTATGTTATTTTGTAGGAATTAAGGTAATAAAGGGTCAAAAACAAGAGAAAAAACGACCATAAAATGATAAAGAAACAAGAAGAACAAGCCCAAAGTAGAAAGAACTCTCTTTTTATGCTGAATTCTGACTCAAAATGCTGAAATCCCACTCAGAATGTTAAAATCCGACTCAGAAATGCTGAATTCTGACTCAAAATGACCAAATCCGAGTGGGATGACTGAGAAAGGACCAAATCCGAGTAGAATTACTCAGAATGGAGCAAATCCGAGTGGAATACTGCACTGTTGAAGGTAAATCCGAATGGAATGGCTCAGAATGGAGCCTTTCCGAGTGGAACGATTCAGAATGGAGCATTGCCGAGTGGAATACTTCACTGTTGGAGCCAAATCCGAGTGGAAAGTTCCCTGTCAAAGCCATTCCAAGTGATAAATGACTGAGGTTCAATGCTGAAATGGAATGAGTCTCGGTTGGAGGAGATTCCGAGTGGAAACTTCCCCGACTGCGTCCATTCCGAGTGAAAAAGGAGACTGACCTCCAATAAATATGTCCAAAAATATTCTCCGAGTGAAAGGATTGCTGATTGAAGTGAATCCAAGTGGGAGCTTTCTGATTGCAACTAATCCGAGTGAAAAGTTGTTCCGAGTGAATAGATTCCGAGTAGAAGAGGCCACTAAAATGAATAAATGCTGACTAAGGAGGAATCCGAGTGGTCTCACTCAGAGAAAATGGCATTCTCAAGCAGAACAAAGCATTTTCGAGTAAATCTTAGCAAGGAAGGAAAAATCCGACCAGAAATGAATCACACTCGGGCAGACTCTCAAGTTTCACACTAAGCCCGAGTGAGAAGTCTCCAAGGAAAGCACATCCGAGTGAGTTGGGTCAGAAAGATGCATTTCCGAGCAAAGCAAAGGCTCGGACATAAGAAGAAATTCAATCAGTCAAATTCTAACCCTTCAAGTGCAAGTTCCTGAGTAAAAGTGAAGGCCATTCTGAGTGATTTGATTGACGACTAAAGTCAATTCCGAGTGGAAATCAACTCGGACTCCCGAATGAAGGCGTGATTTTACCATTTGAATGTGACCGAGTGTATTCCTGAGAAATTCGAGCAAGGTCTCTCTCCGAGTGGTTCAAATTCCATAGACATAGCCAAGTGAAACAGTGAGCAGACTTCCCAATCCTGAGTGAGCCACTTTCCAGTCGGTTCTGATTCACTCTGCAATCAGTTCCGAATGAACTCCATGAACCTGAGCCAAGTGAATGGTTTCAGTCGGTTCCGAGTCCTCCTGCATTCAATTCCGACTGAATGGCTTAATCAGAAGTTACTCTTCAGTCACTCTTCACTCGTCCTTTCATCCAGCTTCATCACCGATCAGTTCTTCCATAAACACCGACTCCTTTCGTCTCCTCTCCTTTCAAAACCGACCTACACTCCATCACTCCAACACCGGATCAAATGCACACCGGATCAACTCCAACTCCAGCAACCTAACACCATCCCTTCAAACCAATACCGACCGGCTTTCTCATAAACACAGTCCCATTCCTTCTCTTCTATCCGCTGTCTCTTTCCTCTCCATCACCCACACCGACTCCTTCCATCTCTTCTAAACACTGTCCCAAACCAACACCGTCCCATCCACATTGAACACCGGCTCCATCCACCACACCGTCCAGCAATACTCCTCTCCACACCGTCCAGCAACTCTGTCCCTCAAACCAGCACCGCCCAGACTCTTCTCCCCAACCAACACCGCCCAGACTCTCCTTTCCATCCACAACACCGTCCAGCAGTACACTCTACACCGCCCAGCAACCCACTCAACACTTTCCTCTCCACACCGTACAGATCTCCATCCAACAGCAACTCCTCTCCACGCTGTCCAGTTTGCACCCACACCGTCCAACACTCAGCAAACCACCCTCCAGCAAGCTTTCACTCGGATTTGTGGGAAAATAACATTTTTCCACTTGAAATTTCATCATTCTGCACCAATCATCACTAAAATCCAAGCACCGAATTATTGGAAATATTAAAATATACAAATTGGAAACAAGTTGGCACAGCTGGAACTCACATGCACCGAAAGTTTCTTCCACTTGCAATTTAAACGCGTTTTCATAGCTGGAATCCTCCATCCATTTGCCTATAAAAGCAGCAGCAACCCATCAGTAAAATCAATCATCTCTTCCCATCAATTACCATCAGCTTCATTCCAATTCTTCTTTCCTTTCTCTTTTCTTTGTTTCCTTTTCCGCTTCTCTTTTCTTTCTTTTTCTTCTTCAATTTTCTTCTCCTTTTCTTTTCTTTTTCTTTCGTTTTATTTCTCTTATTTTCTTTCTCTGTCCCGTTCCCATTTTTTCTTTCACTTTCTTTTTCTTTATTTTATTTTAAGAGTTGTGAATTGTAAAAGTGAGTTATTTAAATTTGTAATTGGTGGAGAAATTACTGCAACAAGGAATTACAGTGGTAAATTATTCTGAGCTTTTGGAGAAACCCGTAAGTCTTTATTTTTACCATGTCTTGTATGTTTTATTTTTCCATTATATATATGAATTTGAATTATTTCATGAGTAGCTAAATTAATTATCTTGGGATAAAGAGGGTATGATAATATTTTATTTTAATGTTATTTTGACTTGGAATTAAATAAATTTCTATTTTCCATTTAGTTTAAAAAATACTCAATGCTTTTAGTGATTCCTAACAAGAACCTAAATGATAAAACTGTATACTTGCGGGTATATTAGTAAGTTTAGGTAATAAATAGAATCGAGAGATTTATTTTTACCGGAAAGCTTTGAACTAAACCTAAGATTTTTGAAATGCTTTTTGTGACCTCGGTAAAACCGTGAAAGTAATCAAAATTCTTTTGAGGAAATAAAAGGGGTTTTTATAAAACGATAGTGGGCCTTTCTGAGGATTAAGCAGCGCTTTCCATAGGTTAGGTACATTAATAGGATTCCGAGAGGAACATATTAATTAGCTTTTGGAAAATTCGCCTTAGAAAACTTAATTTGATTCTTATTTATGAAAAGTTAAAATTCATTAACATAAAATAGAGTCTTAATCCCCTGAAATCCCAAGATATTCTCAACTCTGATTTTTAAGTGTCAAGTAAATTTTATTTTTATATTTATTCATATTCTGTGCAACTTTAATTTGTGCTTTATTTTATAAAAATCTTAAAAATCAATTGTATGGATAATTAAATTTCAATATGTTGGTACTTTGAACACAGTCCCTGTGGAGAACGATAATCTTTTATATTACGCGACATAACCCGTGCGCTTGCGGGCCCTGTCACATTGCAACATACAACATGTTCATATAATAAAGCACATCCTAAAAGCATGTTCTTTAATTAAAATGTTGAGAAAAGCAATCAATATACATAAAACAAAAATAAATTGATATTAGCTTTCAAAAGGTAAAATCTTTGCGACATATCTCATAAAAATGCAACCTTTGCAAAAAGATTCAACCTTTACAATTCTTTTCATAAAAGAAATTTTTTTCACATGTTCTTTAAACAAACATTTACCCAAAACACAGTTTTGCAACCAGGCTTTGATACCACTGTTAGGGAATCCCTAGTGCATGAGCAGCGGAAATACAAGGATTCCCATAGGATTTGCAAAGCGTCGTGTTTCAAAGCATAAGACAAACACAAAAAAAATATTATGTTTTAGGATTACCTCTTGAAGATTATGGAAGCAGTCGTAGCCTCGTCCTTTAGGAGTCCACATGAGTACTCCCACCAGAAACGCTACACCTTCCAAATGCTAGTTTGATGGTGTGTAGCTTTTGCAACTTTTGCGTACTTTGTGTCTCTTTTTTATTTGGTAGCCGCTTATGAGCATCTTATGCTCTATTTATAGGCTTAGGTTTGACCTAATTTGCTCTCTAAAAGAGTGGGCTCCTTACTCATTCTAAATGAGTTAGGCCCAATAGTTTTATTTTAGTCCAACTAAAATAAAAAGTTATTTTCTGATAGGCTTACTCTATGTGTGTGACCCTATAGGTAAAATACTCGGTTATATTAATAATAAACTATTTTATTATTAATATAAAATAAGAACGGCATCTAGCAATGCATCATTATATCTGAATATTATTTATTATCAACATAACATATAAGTGATAATTATTTTATATGTTTGTTCCTTTTGTCACGATATCCTAATTGGGCCCAAGGCATGGTCGCGTCATCTTTGTACGGTCCAATTTATTTTACTTGATACCGGAGTAGACTTTATCTGAATAAATATCAAATATTTATTCTTTCTAGCATGGCCATGCATTTCCTTAGTCTCATTCCATCAAATGGCCTATAGATATGACTCCTGTCACATAGGAGAGACAAATCCCATCTACATCACTCACATCTCTCTACATAATTTGTTCATTACCTAACCACAACCTTTATAGTCCTTCTATTACAGAAGACGTTTGATTGTATTAAAACAACAAACTCCTTATGTAGGAATCGTAGTGACTTCAGGTCAAAGGACTACATATACCATTATCACATTGAGAATCGTTTATGACATTCATGTAACGATCCATGTAACGTTCTCATGGTGGGTCTGTCCAGTACATCATTACTCTTAATGTGTACCCGTGTGAAGACTTGATATCATTTATATCCATGATCTCTGAGATCAGATCATCAGTACACTCACACACTACTCTTAATGTATTTACATGTCCCTACATAAATACTTGACTAGGGACATTTTAGGAATAACTCTCATATGACCTATTACTCCAAGGATAAATAAAGGTTGTTAAACTATTTAACAAAAAATGACTTATTCAAAATGATGCGTCCTATATAGGCTTTTAGTGCATATTTCCAACATGCAATTGAAGAATGGTGGTGGAAGTGGCTGGTAAGTTATTTTTAATTGTCAGTTGTTAATGTTTATAATGTTTATATTATCTTTTAATGTTTTATATATTGTTTGTCAACTACAAAAGTCACTAACTTTCACAAGCACCTTGATGTAATGAATGGTGTGATGGGAAGGACACACCTTAGTGACATCCTAGGGAAGGCCCATAGGATCGTTAGACCTCTATCCTTCCTTCATGGATCAGGAATGAAGCTTGGGCTGAGCTTGTAGATAAGTGGGCTAAGCCCAAATATGAGGCGGTTCACGAGTGCAACAGGCACAATCAAAGTAATGCCACAAGTGGAATGTTGTGTACCACAGGTAGTCCACAACATGTTGATATTGCACGACTACTAGTAAGATTCATTAAGTTGTTTATCTATTTTTAGTATGAAAGTAATAATTACAAATTGTTTGTTTTTCTTTTGTAGAAGGAAATATATGGGCACTCCATTAGCCCAACTGAGTTATTTTTGGTGACTCACTAGAAATATTTAGCATAAGGGGATACATTAATGAACACTTACGATCATAAGTTGTAGTCAACATTAATTCCATTTTAAATTTAATTAAGTCTACAAATTATATGCATTAATTATTCATGTTTCTTAATGTATTAATGAGCAGGATAAGTACAATAGATTTCTAACTAAGCTCGAGGCTATAGGTGAGCTTCTTAATTTAGCTACTCTGATAGACTTCTAGATAAGGGTGCTCAAGAATCAAATCAGATCGCAACAAACTTCTTAACCGAGTCAAACATATTGAAAACTATAAGAACCACCAACCGTAAAAATTACAAAATAAAAAACTACAATTTCATGTTTGGTTCAGCTTGCGGTTCACATGTGCAGAAGAAAACAAAACCAAACCACAACCTAAATACAAAATTATTTTTTACTCCTGATATGAATACTTTAGTTACTCTTTACAAAAAAAATACTTTAGTTACTGTCAAGTTATAGAGAATAATTAATGGGCAAAACAATGAATTCATACTTCAATTTCCCGTAACATGGCATTAGTGAGAAAAAACCTCAAAGTTTTTTGTTGTTACAATTTTATAGGTAGGCAGTGAATATATAATCTAGGGATCTAGCAGTAGCATTTACGTTGAGTCATGATGCTCTCATTAAAGCATCATAATTTTGTGTTTTATTTTGTTGTGTTTATTGAGTCCTTTTAATTATATATTTATTTTTCTAGAAAAAATAAAAACTATATCAACTGAACTAATCAAAACCGTAATGATGTAGTTCGGTTTGGTTTGGTTATCATAATTTTTTCAACTGAACCAAACCAAACCACAAGTTTTTTTTATATGTAGTTCGTTTATTTTTTCCTTCAAAATTGAACTGCACTGCACAGATAACACCTTACCTCTGGATGAATGTTGTTAGGTTAGACACCACAATCACCTTTATGGCACCACTTCCTTCAACTCGAACCATGTTGAGGCCTTCATTGATGACACACTCTCTTTCCTCAGCCACCAATGCTTCTTCAACACACATAAATCTAAAAGTGGCATGACTTCAAGATGAGTTAGAAGAGGCCAGAGGTCAGTTGATGTAATACATGCGGTTGTAGGCTAGTTTGACCAGATGTAAGCCCAACTAGGCAGCACTAGGGTTAGCCATCAGCCTCGGTATAATGATAGGTCGGACGACTAGTCTATGTCTGAGGAGGAGAAGCAACGTCCACACTAACGTTGTCTCTATCACCAGCATTGTCGTCATCAGGCCATGTCTCAACAGCAATAGTCCCGTTAGGGCCCTTAGACCCAACAGCGACCTCTCAGACCCATTAGTGCCCTTAGGCCAAGCAACGATCCCCTAGACCCATTAACGACCCTACCAATGCCTTCGCCATGGACATTGCATTTCTTATTTTTTTCATTTTAATTGTATTTTATGTTATGTAAACACTATATATATTTATTGTTGTTTCTTGTTATTTAGTTTATTTTTTATTTTTCATGTGTTAATAATAATAATAATAAAATATTAAATCATTTTGAAGAAAAGGTGTGATTTGACTAGAGATTCAATATGGGACATTATGTTCCACACCAGGTTTTAAAGTAGGACAAGTTTTAACATAGGACGTAGTGTTTCACATTACTTTTGCATAAAGAAATGACGTGGGATAGCGTGACACATTGCCATTTGGCTTTAGCATGTGACATTTTAGTTTTAGTTCAATCCTAAACCTACTTTTTCTTGTGGTGAATTATGGAAAATTTATGGTCAAAACACTACCATATATTATGTTGGTTAAAGTAAATCAAGTTTTCTTCTTATCCTGGAAATTAAGTCGTGTGATATATTATTTTTCATTATTATAAAATGTAAAAAAAAAGTCTGCTATCGTGTGCATTTTGTGTGTGACTGAGTTAGACAATTCAATAGTATGAGTTGACGATGTGAGAAAATATTCCGCTGCGTATGTGTGTTAATGTGAATGATAGCATTAGAAAATTATTGGCTCAATGATATACAAGACAATAGAATGAAGCATCACAATGAAGAGGCATTTACTTCAAATATAGCAATGATCAATTATCAATTAGTTGTGATTGAGTAAAGGTCTACAGTTTTGAAGTTTCTTGAGTCGTTGGAGAATTGGGCAATGTTTGTAAAGTCTATACATGGCTGGCTGTTATAACTATAGGAACTTTAGGTATTTTTGGAAAGTAGGAGGTAAGTGTTAGCTGTCATGCAGGGCTACTAATGTCTCAGTTGTTGCAGCATATGCTTGGTGGGATGTTACGTTATTAGTAGAGTAATCCCTACTGGGTTATGTATTCACGACTGTCATGTATCCTCTGATTCTGCATATTAGACCGTGAATGAATGTGGAATCTGCCTTATCAGCTGCATACGAGCAACATGTGCAACTTTCGAAATTGGAACATATTCCAGTCAGTGTGTTGTAAGTTTGCAGTGAATAGTGAATGGTGGCAGGGAGAATGAATTCCAAGATAGTGTAGCTGCTGTCAATTGAATTGGTTTTACACACGTAAATTAAGATTGCGTCAACAAAAATATAGATTTGTTGGTTTAGTAAAAATTTAATTTTATTGAATAACATATAAAATTAATACTAATTATTGTTTTTCCATATTAGAAGGGGTTTTATAGACCCTTTTTCCCCCTTTATTTTTGAAGAGCATAAAATTTTGATTTCTTACCATCTCAGTAAAGTATAGTTATCTTCTCGTTAATTAGGTTTGGATCAAAGACTTTCGTTTTATTTTACCGTTGTATAAATGTAACCGAAGGAATTCTCTGTAATTTAAGTGTAATATTTTGAAGTACAAACCCTAATTTTTATAAAATAATTTTTTAAAATTTTATGTTTTACGTATTGGGAATGATCAACTATTAAATTTTTTTATTTTTTCAACTTTATTTTTATAACTAATCATCAAAGGGGCACTTAATAATTCAGTAAGATTTTTGCCTATAATTTGCTTGTCATGGTTAGGTGTCCAATTTTAATTTACATGACTTTTAACGTGATATATTGCAGCAAGACTTTTAATTTTGGTTCCTTAACTATGTTCTAACTTTACGTAGCTTTTTAACTTTGTAACGGGTGGCTACATTTTGTACTCTTCTATTACTACATTCTCAGTTGTTTTTATAACATAAATCATCAACATTAATAAAAATAACTAATTATCAGTTAAATTTATTGATTTTTAAAAATTAATATCACATTCTAAATTTATTAAATAAATCTAATTAATAAATTTGATGATAGTAAAAATAATAATATTTTTCTAAATTTGATTGATTGATTTAAATAGTTATATTTTTAAATAATTTATTATTTCTTATAATTAATAAAAATAAATATAAAAACAATAATAAATACTTCATAGAATATATTATAAGAAATCAAGCAGATTAATCAGTCGAATCTAGGGTATATATTAAGAGAAGTTCTAGGGCATAAACTTATCATTCAAAGATCAATTCTGCTCAACCTATTTTTTTCTTTTTTTAAAACTTTTCCTTTTTTTTCTCTGACTACAAGTAATTGCATGCGTAGCTATATGCACTGTTATCGAAATCAAGCAGATTAATCAGTCGAATCATAAAAAATATCAGTTAAGTCAATTTTTTATAATAAATTTTTTAATCATAGTTCGGTTTTAGTTTTATCACAGTTTATTCAAACCAGTATCTTTATCGATTTAATGATTAATCTGAATTTTAAAACATTAAATATATATGAAATATTCGTTTCTTAAAAAAATCAACCTTCTACTTTTCCGTCATTTATTCTTGGCTAAAACCTCTTTTTAGCCCTCTTAATGTTTAGGGATTAGGAAAAAGCCCCTAAAAAAAAAACCCTTAGGTTTTGGCCCTTATTAAATTTTAGGGTTTACGAATTTAAGGATGATGCCCTGAACTGATGAGGTGGCATGAGTTTGGGCCACCTCATCAGTGACACCTGTCAAAAATAATATTATTTTAATGAAGCTAGTGCTTACGTGTGATTAATTACCCTAAGTTAAGTAATTAAATTACTTAGGTAATTAGTAAGGTAATTAAGCAAGGTTAATTATTTTTTTTTCCACAACGCTGCGTTTTGGAAAGTTGAAGGTCTCTGAGAAATGACCCTTCCTCCTTCCTTCCCCACACAGATCCAATGGCGGTTGCCGCTAGAGGAGGCAGAGGTGGATCTGGTTTCCGTAGCTTGTTCTCGTTTCGGATCTTCATCTCTGCTATGTTCTCTCTTCTTTTCGTTGCCACACTTTCAGTTCTCTTCACCACCAACCCTTCCACATCAAACGATGGCTCTGTAAGTTCCCCTGTTTTTATGCTACTTCTTCATTGTTGAGCAAAACAGCTTATGGAACCGTGTAATTTACCTTGCAGGCTTTGGCAGTGAAGAGATCTAAAGACTTGCCTTTTAAGCCAGGGCTACTAAATTGCTCTGCTTGTTATTAACCATGCTGCACGAGCACATCAAAAGAGACAAACAGAAACAAATATCAACATCTTTTGGACCAACCACCACAAATGGCAAACACACTCTGAATAATGCTGAGTGATCAATCGATGCCCCAAATTGCAGAACCAACAACCACTAATAATAATGTTCAACTATTTTTCCCCTTTTAACTAGCCCAAAGTGAATTTTATGACGAGTAATGCTGGAAAAGTACTTTATTAAAATTAATCTTTGAGTTCTATTAAGGTTTAAATACTTTAATTTTATAGCAATAAAAATTGAGGTTTGAATACAAAATCTCACACTAAACTACCGATTATTGTGGCTCCCCAGATCCATGAAATTCTTTTGCCTCTTCCTGTGGTTGCCCAACCTTTTCTTCATCTTTTATCAGAGCAATATCAGAACCCTCAGGTCCTTTTTCATCAACTTTATCTCGCTCTCCCCTCTCTCGGTGGCTCTCCCTCTCTCTCTCTCCCTCTCTCCGTCGACCTCTTCTTCTCCCTCTCTGTCGGTCCTCCCTCTCTCACCCTTTCTCCCCTCTCTCTCTCAGCCTTGCTTAATTACCTTTATTAATTACCTAAACAATTTAATTACCTTGCTTCATTAAAATAATATTATTTTTGACAAGTGTCACTGATGAGGTGGCCTAAACTCATGCCACCTCATCAGTTCAGGGCATCATCCTTAAATTCGTAAACCCTAAAATTTAATAAGGGCCAAAACCTAAGGGTTTTTTTTAGGGGCTTTTTCCTAATCCCTAAACATTAAGAGGGCTAAAAAGGGGTTTTAGCCTTTATTCTTTTATCTTTCTAAAAATAAATAAATTCCTACTGTTCAATATTTCTCTTTATCCGAAAAATAAGATCTTTTATCTTCAGTTTCCAAATTTCTCTTCATCTAAAAAAATAATTTCATTTTTTTTAAAATTAGATTTTACCATTCAAAATCTTTCTTCATCTAAAAAATTAACTTTGAGCTTTTCATCTTAATACATTTTGTTTAATATCATTCAACTTCTTTTTTTTCTTCTTGCTTCTCTAAAACTTTTTATTTATTTAGCTGAGTGTCTTATATTTATTAATTAAAATTTAACACAATGGGCGAAGTACTAATCTTCATTTTTAATTCTTATTAAGTTTCATGATCAAATTAATTTGTAATTTCTTAAATTAATTTAACTTATTTCAATTTTTATTGTTGAAGCGTACAACTAACAATATATATTCTTGTTTTAAGGTGTATATATTCCTTAGTTTAGATATTTTATATTCTTTGAAAAATAATTATTTTATATTGTTATCTTTCAATTTAATTTTTGAAATTTAATTATCCTTTTAATTACTATTGTATTTAAAATAGTAAAGTATATCAATTTCTTAATTTAATTGTTCGAGCTTGAATAACAGTTTAATCTAAGAACTCTTTCTCATGTATGGATGTTTTATATTTTTCTCATAAACATTAATTGAACACAAGGGCCACGTTCAATAATCATGTTTTAATTTATGCTAAATCATTATTATTTCAATCCCCTATCTTTTTATTAAATTTCAAGTTAAATTACTAATCTTTTTTAATTAGTTAAGTATTTTATCTTTTTAAAATGATTTAGTTAAGTTTCACCCGTTCAATTTTCACAGATAAACTCATTAATGGAGTCATGACATATAGACAATATTAGTGCAAAAATTGGATATAACAACGGGATATATTTACGGGTTGAAGTGGATCAGTGATAAAAACATATGCGGTGGCATTTTTGAAATTATAAGGTGAACGATATAGTCAGAGAAAACTATATATCCACGGTTAACATCATAACCGTGATCGTACCCTCAATATATATTCACGGTTGAGGAGTCAACCGTGGATATATAGTACCTGAAATATATATCCACGGTTGTGTGCACAACCGTGACTATATATTCATGGGTATGATCAGGGTTATGATGTTAACCGTGGATATATATTGATGTCTATAATCACGGTTGTATTTCCAACCGTGGATATATAGTTCAGGTTTTAGGGTTTAATCACTAGGTACTGTATGTCCACGGTTGTTTCTATAACTGTGATTATAGATTTAATATTTATCCACGGTTGGGGTCGTAACCGTGGTGATATATTTAACATTTATCTACAGTTGTTTTTTCAACTGTGAATATATGTGTAATATATTCACAGTTTCAAGGGGAACCGTGAATATACATCGTTTCTGAAACTTCAAAAGCCGCGCCTTTCAGCCTTTTTTCATTTTCTCTTCTTTCACGCTGGTTGTCGTCTTCTTCCTCGTCCTTCTCTTTGCTGGTCGTAGGCTTCTCTGTTCACTTCCTTCTTCTTTCGCGTGCCCTTCTTCTTCTTTGTTCACCATTGTCTGGTAAGTGCTCCCTTGCCCTTCTTCTTTCGTTCACTTTTTAGCCCTGCTTCATTGTTATGCTTTATCACCATTGTCTGGAAAGCTTGTCTCTCTGTTTGTGTGTAGTCGAACATGAACGAATATAGGTCTCTGAGTTTGTGTTTTCATTGTTGAAGCTGAACTCTGTCTCTGCTTATTTGACATTGCCTGTGACATTGCCTGTGACATTGCCTCTGTTTTCATGTGTCTTCATTGTTGTGCTAAATTTTTTTTCAATCTATTTAATGAAAAATTGTAAAAAGAGAGCAGCAAGATATCTGATTAGACATGTGTTTTCATTTTTTTTCAATCTCATTGTGTTTTCATTGCCTGTGACATTGCCTGATAGATGTAAATTTTAAAAGGGAATAGCAAGATATCTGATTAGAAAATCACCAAACATATATAGATGTAGAGCCTTACTCTAGAAATAACTACTTGAAACTATTAAATAATCTGTACATTTGATTAATATTTGAGGGACAAGTTTGCTGTAATCTTGCCTCTATATAGTAACCTCAATAGGAACTCCGAATACTGGGTTTAACATAATGAATAATTAACTACCATTATGCGGGTGGGTCATAAATTTTAAATAAAAATAAAAATTTACTTAGAAATAATACAAGCTACACTGTTATATAGTAGTTAACTAATAATCAGAAAATTACTATAAAGCAATCAAAACTGGAATTCATCATAAGATGTCTTGTGGGAACAATGGAACTATTCTACATAGTCAACACTTTCTCAGTGACTTGGTTTGAGAAGCTAACCATTAATGCTCGGAACTCCCTGAAAAAGAAGGTTGAAGTATGAATATCTACAAATTATGTAAATGGGAAAGCTCAACATGATCCATAATTCATATCTCATAATCCATGATCCATAATTCATAATCCATAATTTATAATCCATAAATCCATACTTCATCATTGTTAGATATGAACATAACGTATTCCTAGGTTCAAGTTAGATATTTTTAAATGGAAAATTTTCACTTCATCATTGTTAACCATTCCCTTCAAAACATTTTCCATTTATGAATTTTGTTCTGTTGAAGTTTAGTTTAAAATTTTGATATTTCATTATTAGATTTTTGAGTTGAGTTGTAATCAAAAGTTACATTTCACTTATATAATGTTATTGCTGTTGTTGTTGGTTGCTCGTATATAATGTTATTTCTGTCTATTGTATGTATGTGGTTTTCAATCTTGCAAACTCGTAGGCTCATATTACTTAACTAGTTAACTAGTATGAAAGTTGTTGTGCATATGAGTGAACCGTAGTTCCCCGTTTGAGATTCGACACAAATGGTCATTAAATTAATTAATTTCATTGTTTGTGTTGAATCTTGAATTGTCCGTTTGGACAGTTTGGGATGAACAATTATTTTTTATACGTCATTATTAGTATGTACAAGTTAGGAGTTATTTTAAAATTTGATAAACTTTCGGTAACTTGAATTTTGTGTTGTTCTCTGGGTGCATATTTGGTTGTGGTTGAATTTGATTTGACCACTCTCATTTTGTGTACTTAGAGACCAATGCGAAATGCTGCCGAAATTTCATCAAATTTTAAAATAAGTCCTAACCTGTATATATGAATGACGTATAAAAATAATTGTCATCCTGAATGGGTATAGGACCACCACCTTTGTAGAAAAAGTGAGATTGATCATAGCACCTTGTAAACAGTTGGTATGGATCAGAGTTGGATAACTACATCGCGCCTAAGTCTAGAGTACGAGAGGGGAGTTGAATCATTTATAGAATTCGTAGCGAGGAATGTAATGGAGGTGAATGGAAAGTATTTTTGCCCTTGTGTTAAATGCTTGAACCTGCGTCGGGTAGACTTAGAAGAGGTGCGAGAACATCTACTATGTGACGGTTTTCTACGTAGTTATACGCGTTGGATATGGCATGGTGAAGATATGGTGGTGCCAAGTAACAACTCTCAAACTAAAAATCAAAGCTCGATGCATGACACCGATGTCGACATGGATGACCAACTCGAGGATATGATCCGTGATGTGGGGGTAGAAGGTTTTAAGAAAGCTCATGTATATACGACTCTGTGTGAGGACTCTGAGCAGTCGTTGTATCCAAACTGCGTCAATTTCACGAGGTTATCAGTAGTTTTACGATTGTTTAATTTGAAGGCCATAAACGGGTGGACAGATAAAAGTTTCACTGACTTACTAAAGTTGTTGAAAGAAATGCTCCCAGCTGGAAACACCTTGCCGAATCGTAACTATGAGGCCAAAAAGGTGTTGTGTCCTATGGGTTTAGAGTATGAGAAAATACATGCATGCCCAAATGATTGTGTATTATTCCGGGGTGAGTTAGAAATACTGCATCGATGTCCTAGGTGTGGGGTGTCACGGTATAAGAAGAAAGAGGCGGATTCTGATGAGGTATGCACTAAAGGGTCTCCTATAAAGGTGTTGTGGTATCTGCCTATAGTTCTAAGACTAAAGCGTCTGTTTGCCAATGCAGATGATGTAAAACTTATGAGATGGCATGTTGATGAAAGGGTTATTGACGGACTACTTAGGTATCTGTGCGGTTGCATCATGGTAGGAAAAATGTTTATCTTCGACATCAAAGGTTTCTTAAAGCGAATCATCCGTTTCGAAGATTGAAGAAGTCGTTTAACGGTGCCCAAGATTTTAAAATGGCTCCTCCACCACTATCTGGTCGCCAGACATATGAAAAGGGGAAAGACGTCAATGTGCAGTTTGGTAAGTGTGAAAAACAGCACCCGACACAAAATAACTGGAAGAAAAAGTCAGTGTTTTTTGACCTGGCATATTGGAGGGAGCTTGATGTAAGACACTGTATTTATGTAATGCATGTGGAGAAAAATATGTGCAACAATTTGGTTGGTACACTCTTAAACATACCCGGGAAGACTAAGGATGGCCTAAACTCGTGTATAGACTTGGAGTTAATGGGTATACGTCAGGATTTGCATCCATAATCAAAGGGCAAAAGAACATATTTGCCCCCAGTATGTCATACGTTGTCCAAAAAAGAAAAGCAAAGTCTGTGTGAATCGTTACGAAGTGTGAAAGTTCCGTCTGGTTATGGCTCCAACATCAACTCTTGTGTTTCCATGAAAGATTTGAAGTTAGTTGGGTTGAAGTCTCACGATTGTCACATGTTGATGCAACAGTTTCTGCCTATCGCAATTCGTGTCATTCTTCCTAAAAATGTGAGAAATGTCATAACAAGGTTATGTATGTTTTTCAATGCCATATGTTGCAAGGTAATCGTGCCCGGCGAATTAGATGTGTTGGAACAGGAAGCATCACTTATATTATGTCAGCTTGAAATGTATTTCCCGCCCTCTTTTTTTGACATAATGGTCCACTTAATCATCCATTTGGTGAGAGAGGTCTGTTTGTGTGGTCCAGTGTTCTTACGGTGGATGTATCCTGTTGAGCGATATATGAAGATATTAAAAGGGTATATGAAGAACCAACGTTGTCCCAAAGCTTCAATTGTGGAAAGATATATTGCAGAGGAAGCAATTGAGTTTTGCACTGAATACATGTCACATGCTGCAAGCATTGGTATTCCAACGACTCGTCATGAAGGGAGATTGGATGGGAAAGGAACGATTGGAAAAAAATGAAGAGCATGCCACGTGATGATGCCCTTCAGGCACACTTGTATATTTTAAACAACACGGACAATGTGCAACCGTATCTAGCCACTCACAAGGAGCTAGTCAAGAAAACCAACCCTAAAATGACTGAAAAGTGGTTGTTGAATGAACACAACAAGAGTTTCATGCAGTGGTTCCAAAAGACCGTTCTGAAAGATGCATCTGCATCCTCGACATTACATCGACTGGCACAGGGGACAAACTTTGATGTCCTCACCTTTTATGGGTATGACATAAACAACTATTCATTTTATACAAGGACACAGGATAAAAAGAATACAAATCAAAATAGTGGAGTGATGGTTGTGGCTCAGTCAATGCATTTCTCAACTTCAAAGGACAACAACCCTGTGATGGCTGAGTCATGTTACTTTGGTGTGATTGAAGATATATGGGAAGTCGACTACGGTCCCTTCACCGTTCCTGTGTTTAAATGCAAATGGGTTGATAATAAGAACAGTGTCAAAACTGATGATTTAGGAGTTACATTAGTGGACCTCAACAAGATAGGGCATAAGGACGAACCATTCATAATGGCAACGCAGGTGAAGCAAGTTTTTTATGTTGCTGACCCAGCTGACAAACGGTGGTCAATTGTTATCCAAGGTAGACACATTGGAGACCCCAATCTTGATATTGTGGAAATTTCATCGACCACAATACGTATTCCAACATCTATCGTGGAACATGACATAGATGATGTAGTTGCCAGTCGTCATGACCACCATGAAGGCTTGTGGGAAAATATTCCATCTTCATAGGGTATTAATCATGTTAATGAATCATTGAATTACATGTTATATTGATTATTCGTTGTATTAAATGTTATATTAAATATTTGAAAGTTGTGTTTCCTTGTTTGGACAGATACTCATGGCTGATCAGGATGGACGATCTAGGTCTGACTCACAGCCTACTGATTCCTCTACTTGAAAGAGTAGAGGTGTTACCCGGATGCCAGACGTTGCACTTAGGTGACATGGATGTCAACACTGGTAGATTTGGAGGACCAAATGCCATGAAGTTTAGCAGTTATTTAGGAGTCGTAGCTCGATCGAAGGTGTCCATCATTATCCCCGACTGGGATAATGTCGAGGAGGTGGTGAAGAACCAGATATGGAGTGATATTCTAGTAACTTAGATATCACTTAAGTTTTATTTTAGTGTATTATTTCATGTAATTCATAATAAGGACTCCTTTATGGACTAACGCCTTTCATGTAGGATTCTTTTGATATACCATCACATGACATAGCGAGGAGGAAGATCCTCGATATTATGGCTGAGCGATGGAGGTCGTTCAAATCGATACTCACCAGGAGGTATATTTGGACTTTAAATTCTTAATCAACGCTTTGCCAAATTATACCAATCCTTAGTTTAAATCTACCTGAATTGTAGGTATGTATTCGGGGAGGACCGAGGACAGTTCCCTGGAGAGAAATATCCATTTATTGATCAGGAGACTTGGGATGCTTTCGTTGTATCTAGGCATTCTGACCAGTTTCAGGTACATTGGTGTTTAAATGATTAAATTATGTATAATTTAAATGGCTAACTCTGAATATTTTTCTTTCTTATTGTAGGCGGTCAGAAAGAAAGCCCGGGACATTAGGAAGCTGAATGACTGCCCCCAGACACTATCACGTGGGGGTTACCGTAGGCTGGAGGAGCGGCTGGCCCAGGAGAGGCTGAGTCAGTGTCAGACTAGTCAGCCTGACACTGGTATTGTGGATCCCCCTTCCCCACCTACATGCCACGACAAATGGAAGCGGGCCAAGATCAAGAAGAGTGGGGAATACACTTCCTCACAAGCTCAGGAAGTCGCCTTATGGATAGTAAGTATTCCCCTTGTATCAGTGTCTATTTTTTGGTTTACGTGAAAGAAGTGAATACTAACTTGTTTGGTTTCAGGATTCCTTGGTTGAGCAATCAACCCAAGGGTCTTTCATAGCCCATGGTAGGCAGGATATTTTGACTACCGCCATCGGTAGGCCAGAGCACCCTGGAAGAGTGTGTGCTGTTGGTCGAGGTGTAGGTAAGTTGTAAATAATTGTATCCTTTCATTTTGGTATCTGTTAAATAATTATGGGCCAATCATTCACATTTCATAGGCCTCCGCAGCTATTACGGTGCTTTCGACCCCGCCCCCTCCTTTAAGAAGTTGGTGGAGCAGAAGGTGGCTGTTGTGAAGGCTGAGTATCAGGAGGAGATATCTAGACTCCACTAGGAGATGGCCCGATTCAGGGAGGAGATGAAGGCCTCACTCAGCCACCACCAGGAGACTACTGCACCACCTAGCGACCCACAGGTTAGATTCCTTATTCAATTTCTTCAGTTTTATTGTTTATAATCACTTCATTTCATTGTTGAATAACTTCTGCTTGATGTGTAAATATGTAGGTACGGAGGGTTAGCACTAAGGGGTCATGCGTTGCGGCTAACCCTAACAATGATGGGGTCGATCCACCAGATACCCGTCAATGTGACCTATGCATTGATGGGTCGGAGGAGCCAGTTACCACTGGCATGGTCTATAACTTAGGCCCTATGGTTCACCATGAGACATTACCTGATGGTATGTCCAGGGTCTCTGTTTTGCTCATCTTCGAGGAGGATGCTACTGTGCCAGTGGCAACTCTAGAGGTGAAGACCGTCGGTCAAGCGGTGGGCCACTTTCTGATATGGCCCAACAGACTTCTGTCGGTTTTCCCTATACAGGTAAAAACCTTAAGCACTAACTAATTTTGTTATATTATCAATTATGGTACAAACTGTGATGGTTGTTAATTGTTCAATAAGAACAGGCATTGAAGAGGCCAGACCCGGCCGACGATCCCATCCAGATGCTATGGCGCATCGGGTATGAGCAAGGAGAGGAGACTGTTCAGGTCCCATGGCAGCGACTAGTGTTTACCCGTCCAAGTGCAGTACCACTTTACATTACACACAGTGACATGTGTGAGATTATTTCAGGGATGTCGATGTTGAACATCTCCATCATTCAGCTGTGGGAGCTGTAAGTATATCATTTTTTGTCTAATTTTTTCATTATACAAGTTATTTGTCGCTAACCATGTCTTAACATGTTTAGGTTTCTGATAAAACTCTATGTGGACTTGGGTTTCGAAGGAACTTATGGTTTCTTAGAGCCCTCTCTCATACAGAAACAAGGAAACACTATGCAGGACACCCAGGCATACATCCAGAATTGGATGTTTGAGTCTGGGAAGGCTATATACATGGGCCCCTATCATAAAGGGTAATATTCTATTCCATAATTATTGTCATTAATTTTTGCATTTTGAAGTCTCACTTATCACTAGTAACTATAGCGCTCACTGGACGCTTGTGGTGATCTGTCCCCAGGACTTCTTGCTCTGTACTTTGATACTTTGCATCGGGGTGTTCCACAAGACCTAAAAAATATAGTAGACGGGTAAGTTAATCCCTAAAAAATAAGTACAAATTCGATTACATCATTTTTAGAACTATACGATTCTAACTTATCTTGTGTTTTGTTTGACATAGGGCGGTGGTTGGATACAATCTACTGGTTGGAAATAAGTGCAACGGAAGAAAAGTTGTGTGGGTGCACCCAAAAGTAAGTCAATCGTATTCATTCAAATCTTCAATATATATTTTTTAAGTTGCGAATTCACTTATTCTGTACTTTATGTCCATTGTAGTCTTACAGACAGCAGGGTACCTTCGAGTGTGGCTATTACGTCATGCATAACATTTAGTAGATGGATGGACAGATGTAAGTCTCATTATTTGGACTACTTTTCTACCAATTTCATCAATTTCATGTAATAAATATAGCTTTTGTTCTAATTGTTTTGTGCATTATTTGTAGTACTTTAAGGACCGGTCATATTTCTCAAAGACACTTGTAGATGATGTTAGAAAGCAATGGGCCGCATACTTCATTGAAGTCAGGAAATGAGTTAGCTAGATATAGGATCTTTATTCTCTTATATATGTATCTAGTAGGATTTAGGGTTTACTTTTATTAGATTACATTCATCTTAATTGTATATACTTTTATTTTTTAGGTTGTTATGAATTGATAGCAAATTAATTGTTATATACAGACCATTCTTTTTATATATTATTACTGGATATGGTGGGATACTGTATATTATACTGGTTGTCTGAATACAGGTTTGGGAAACAATAAAACAAAAACCATATTAAAAAAAACCTCAGTGTTTATCCACGGTTACTACTATAACCGTGATTATACATAGTCTGTAAGTGAATTTTTTTTACTACTTATATTCACGGTTATGCTAAACAACCATGAATATAGATTGATCCGGTCTGGATACCGTCCCATAAAGTTGTGACGTCAAAATGACCTCTTAGAGGGGCAACCAGCGTTATAGGGAGATATTGCCACATCGATCATCCGTTATGCCTCATCCGCTCTCGCTTTGTTAGGTGCTTCATTCGCCCTCGCTACGATGGTTGCTTCATCCGTCCTCACTTCCCCGACGCGCATAACCGTTTGTCTTAGAATCAGCATGAGATAAGATGGATTATAACTTATCAGTGAAGATACTCTGCATAGCGGAATGTGTCTATGTCATTTATCACAGAGAGTAAGTACAATCATCAGCAAAATATACGGAAAGGTGATTATCCTTTATCCATGTGTCAGAATCGTACTCTGATAATTGACCTACCCCCCTGACACACTCTGAATACTGAGCCACTTTGATTGACACACTTTACACGACATCAGAACCAAGGGGCCCACTTACATCCAATGATTCATTTCCTACGTTCAACTATATGTAGCATATTCCAGTACACATGCAAGGTTACGTTGTTCTACCTCACGTCTTTACTATTGCATTGCTTGAGTATTCATTGAGTTTCATACACTCATCTAACTTGAGCGTCGGAGAATCTTCGCAAGTGGCACCACCTTTTGCTCCCCACCAACGTGAAACTCTGGTGCGAAGGATCTCCAGGACAACAAGACCGGTTTCTCCCACTGAGAGGCCGGATTACAATACCGGATACCCACTGTATCGGTGTACAAACCCTAAAATATATATACTTTTATGGCTGGTCCCACACCGGATCCTAGACCCCGGTTCAGACCAGTTCATAGATGTTCTTTATCCACGGTTTCTACTATAACCATGAATATACATAGTCTGTAAGTGAATTTTTTTACTACTTATATTCACAGTTATCCTAAACAACCGTGAATATAGATGTTCTTTATCCACGGTTTCTACTATAACCGTGAATATACATTGTCTGTTATATTCACGGTTATGCTCGACAACCGTGGTTAGATGTGATTTATTACCATGGTTGTTAACCGTGGTTAAAGCTATCTACTACCACGGCTACAACAACCACGGTTGTTTAACCGTGATTAAAGGCTATTTTTAACCGTGATTATATCCATTTTTTCCACTAGTGCAAACATCATACATAGTCATGTCTTCATTTTCTCACTATGCAACATAATTACACATGTCTAATTCTGTTGACACAATGACCCCTCGTGTTAAATATTTATTGGTTGAAGTGCAAATGACACGTGAAGTCATTAATGAACATTTGACAGCAGTATCTAACATATGGAGTGGTCATGTCAGCAATATCTAATACGTAAAATAATCATGTTAATAGGGTTAACGATATGTTAAATCTTCATCAGCAGAGTTAGTAAAAAAGAGATTAGAAGTACATAATTGAAACATTTAAAATAATAGAAGACCTAATTCACTAAAAAAATTAAGGGTCCAACTCGAAATTGACTGAAAGGATAGAAAGTGTGTAACATCTTGGAATTAATTATTGGTTAATTTTATCGATCAAATAATTAAATTAGGAATGTTGGATAATTTAGGGCGGTTATGTTAATTTCTAAAATTTATCAGGGTACATTTCGGGTAACCGGAAGTTACCCGATTGGTTTTAGAAATTAACTGAACATATAGAAAAAGACTAAAATGCCCTTAAAGTTTAGTTACTAATCCATTGCATTGCAAATCCACTTTCTAATTTTCTCTCTCCCATGCATACCGCTCCTTTGTGCCAAGGCTTTGCTTTCCTCTTCTTCTTCATCGCGAGTTGCATCTTCACTCTCACCATCTTCTTCTCTTCAATCCCTCACAAATTAAGATAAGCATTGAACTTCATCTCTCTTCCTCCATGCATGGCAGCCATTGCATGACCTTGGGAGCTTCATTTTCTTTGAATTCAAGGTATGGGTTATGGACCAATTTTGGGTTTTACTTGCTCTCGGATCTTCCCACTCTTAATTCTTCTAATTTTTACATCTTTAGGTTATGAAACCCATTTTCTTATAAGTTGGCAGCGTTTGACATCTTGGGTTACGGATTTCTCCCATCTCCGTTAAGTTCCAGCATGAACCATAGCTTTGTTTGGTTCCATCTTGTGAATTGGGGTTTAACTCTTTAAGTTCCATGGCTTAGAGGTTGTTTCGAGGTGTTGTTAAGTGCGAGTGGCATTGGGGTTTTGCAAAATCAAGGGTTGAAGATCGTCGGCATTGATCAGTAAGTCAAAACTTACCGAATTTATTATAAATTAGTGATTTTAGCTCTGAAATGTGGTTGTGGTTACGTTAGGGTTATTAGGAGTAATTATTGTGAATTTTAGGAATTGTTGGATTGATTAATTTGATATCGGAACGTGTTGGAAAGCATTTCAAGCTTTTGGAATCGCCGATTCCAGGTAAGGGGAGCATTCATATTTTAAATGTATGAATTATTGACGGATATGGACATATATGCGTGTTTATGTTTAATGAGTTCTGATGTTTTTATAAGAATTGATGATGTTATTGATGATGTGGTTGGCAATATACCTAATTTTGATGTTGTTGTTATAAATGAGGAATTCTTGATGAATTTGGATGTCGTTCATATATGTTTTGACAATGATTGCATGAGGTTGCAATAAAAATGATATAATAATTGATTAAATTATATTGATGATGATTAATGATATTAATTGATGATGAATATGTTATGAGGTTAATAATGGATAAATAAGCTTGAGGTAGCTTAGTTGATGTGTGAGTTAATTATTGGTTGTTACATGCTATGTATAATTATGAGTTAGAATGAAAACCCTTGGTGATGGTAATCGAGTGGTGGCCCCTAGTGATGGTAATCAGGTGGTCTGTGGATAATTGATGTTGTGTTGCATAGCATTACATATTTCAAGCGCACACAGGGCTGTAGGGGCCTACGTTACCGGCCTAGATGGGATGGCGGTCTTTGGATATGCACAGACCCTATGTGGTTTCCTTCGGGATCCACAACCATCTTAGATTGAGTTCAAGGTTGGCCCTTAACACCGAGTTGAGTTACCATTGTCACTAAGAGTGACTGGTGTTACATTATAGGTGAGCGGTTTGGTACTGGTAAAATGGAATTGATATACACTACACTATAATTCCCATCATTAGAGTCAGATACGTATGCATGTGTATTTGCATATAGATATTAAGGTTCAAAGGTTATTGGACAGCTTATGGTGTGTATTGATATGGTTGATTGCATTTGAGGTAATGTAATTGTGTTAAATAACAATATGTATGATGATGATGATGAATTATTGATTAATGTGTAGAACTAGATGCTTAATTAATGTGTTATTGTTGAATCTGGCCAATCTATCATTCAACATATAAATGCTCACCCTTAAGTTTGTGGTTGTTTTCCAGTGAATATGGATCGAGGCGATGCTTGGTAATTATTCATTTTGGAGATGTTATGGTCATGGAGACCTATGTACATATATGTATATACTTGTATAGCTTTTGGTATAGTATTGCCTTGGCCAGCTTCTGATGTATTGATGTACATATATATATGTTTTAGATAGTGGATTTAGGTATTTGATGACTTCACTGGAAGTCTAAAATTGATTTCAATATATAGTTATGAATTGTGATGATGATGTTGATATATATATGATGAATTAGGTAGGTGAGTATGGATGGGTCCATACTAGATGAAATGTTTGTGACTTATGCCCAAGAAATGTTATATAGTGTATATGATGTTGAATTAATATGATGGGCAGGTTTATATGTGTGCCATAATGGTTACTTGATGTTGAATGAGATGAGAAATAGTTTACCATTCATTTGAGGATTGTTATGTTATTTCATTGGAAATTACGCACAATAAGGAACAGAACAGGTCAAACTCAGATCTGAGATGTTCTAGAACCTCCTGAAGGATTTTGTAGCCTCTATAGAGAATTTAAAAGTTGTGGGAATTGGAATAGTTCAATTGCAATGGGAATTGATAAGTCAAGTTGGAAGGAAATGGCCTAAGTTGTCCAACTTGTGTTTTCATGCATATCTTACTCGTTTTTAGGAATTTTAAGGTGTGGGGGCTAAGGTAGTTAAGTGAGCTTGATAAGTCTTGAAAAGACTTAATTATTTCACCTTTTATTTAACATAATTCATTAATTATGGTTTAGTTTAGATTCATTATTTAATAAATAGTTAACAATTCGTATTTTATTTATTTATTTTAAAAGAGTTTAATTTATGTAAGAAAATGATTAAAAACATTAATTAGTTAAGGAATTATGATTATTTATAATTTCACTGAACAGTCAGCGTATAAATGCTAGGCAATTATGTGTTTATTGGTGCAGGAACAGGTTGCGCTCAAGCAGAAAAGAAAAGGAAGGAAAATCCGAGTGAGATTCCACAAATCCGAGTGAAACTCCAAAAGTCCGACTGGGAAATGCTTCAAGACACCGACTGAAAAAGGGAATAGAATACCGTATGAAGAACCCGAGCGAGACTTTAAAAGCACCGATTGAAAAATACGTCAACTTCAGAATGCTGATTGAATAACGCTCAAGCGAGCAAGCTCACGCTCAAGCGTGACTCCAAAACATCACCCCCACCCAAGCTTCTCCATAACGCTTAAGCGAGAAAGCAATACTGCAGTGCATATTTCGAGCTCGCTCAAGCGAGAACCCTTCACGCTCAAGCGTGAAGGCAGTTATTTAAACACTGATTGTTCCCTCCAAAAGACACTCGACACCATCTTTGTTCCTGCTGCTTTCTCTTATGCTTTTGTACCTTAGTAATTTAAGTTTTGAGATGTAATTATTTATTTAATTCATGATTATGTAATTAGTTTAGTTAGTTTAGTTATTAAGTAAGCTTTCTTAGTGATTAGTTAAGTTAGTTAGTTAGTTAGATGCCTATATATACTTATACATACTCTGTAAAATGAACCAGAGAACAGAGTATAACATAGAACACGATTCATTTTCCATTTCCAATCTCTCACTAATTCCTTTCCCTATCTAAATTCTCTCATCCATGTCTTTTCAACTTCCTTCAATAGAATCCATGTCGATGGGTTTCTAAGTCCCTAAGGTTGGGATTGCGAAGGTTTGCAATGAAATCTTGAAGGTGTATTGAGGAAGTCGACTTCTAGATCTTGAGGAGAACGAGTTGAGGAGTGGATCTACTTTACTGGATTGACAAATCCAGATCTGGTGAAGAACTTCACCAGTGAGGAATCATGGTTGAAGCTTAGGTAACTTCCAGCTTTCTAACTAATTCAGGCCTAGTAATTAGGTGAATAGTTAGAGTTCAACCTCCAATTTCGCATTAGATTCTTATGTTAATTGAGCACTTAAGGGATTAAGGTTTGATGCATAGGAATTAGTGTTATTCACCTAAGGAATTAGGGAGTAACCACTTGCGGATTGTCCTCTTGATGTCTGAAGCTTGAGTATACCTTAATTGCATATTTCTTGATGAAGTTGTAAACTGAAGCAATCCTAACCTACCTTCTATCAATCACATTTCATCTTTCACACTGTCTCTGAAAATACAAAAATATAGTGAACTGTTCTTTACAGGGGGTGTAGAAGTATGCTTGTAGAACAACTCAAAATATACATATAAATGTGTTTTTGATACAAAGCAATGTGCGTATAAATATAAATACGGAGAGTCTTTGTATGTTGAGGCGGAGTGTAATGTACTCTGGGGCGGTGTCACAGTCCGCCTGACGGGATCTACGTTGCCTTGACCCGATTGGGGGTGGTACCTGCAATCGTTCTCCGACGCTCAAGTCAGTATTTCAGAATACTTAGAGACTTAGAAAGACAGTCAGAGAGAATTATGCAAGTAAGAGAGTGTAAGGTTCAGAGAATGGGAAAAGATCCCTTATACCTTTTCGAGAGAGGTTTATATACCTGTTACTGGTGCTCCATTATTGGTAGGACCCGCTCCTGGTCTTCAGGCATAATACTGAAAAGGTAGTGGGTCCTTGCGCCGTTTACATGCACCATTATTGTAGTAGGTATCACCACTTGTCTGGAAAGCGTTAGTGCTTTAATATTTTATTGTTATTTCCCTTTATGCGTGACAGCGTGATTCCCATTATTAACCTCTCAAGACAGAGTCAATCTCGTGCCGGGGTTGTGAGTATGGGCTCGCTACGGAGTGTGGGAAATTAAGTATTCCGCCAATATTGAGCTTATGGCTTGGCGGAGTAACAACTTTGGCGGGGTTACGTTCCTTAGCGGAGTAACATGCCTTGGCGGAGTAAGGTGCCTTGGTAGTGTAACGTGCCTTGGCGGGGTTATGTTCCTTGGCGGAGTAACATGCCTTGGCGGAGTTACCTGCCCTGGCGGTATGTACTTCGTATAGAAGTGATTATAATGTACTCAATCGCGTACTCTTCTTGTTCAAAATGCTGATCTGGCAAAGCATTAAAGCCATGCTCTTGGGGGCCGGTGTTAGGACCGGATCATATGCCCCCTAGCTTGTTATAGTGACTGGCGGAGTCACTTTAATGAGCTATAACACTTTAAGTTTAGCTTTTGTAGGCATGGGTTTAGGCGGCGCTTGTTATTTCAGGATTTATGGACAAGTGTTTTCGTGCATTTATTAGCTGTCATCACTTGCCACGCCTGTCATTTATGCGCCTCGAAACCACGTTTTTTATTCTTCAGTCTCCCATTGCCACGTATGCCCTCGTAACGATTGCCATTCCAATGATGGGACATAAATGCGCGTGATGGTAATTGAGAACCGTTTTCGAGGTTATTACCGTGGGCCTTGGATTTTGAAAACGTGGCCCATGAAATATCTGCCCTTAGATATATCTATTGGTTTCAGCAAAAAAAAAAGGAACCGTCAGTGAGACAAATCCAATGGTTGTAAACGCATATTTCAATTTTAGAACCGTTGATGAGATTTATCTAACGGCTGCAAACACATCTTCGAGATTTCTAAGGATTCGCTTATTTCCCCCCAAGCCATGCCTATAAATAGGTAAACTCTCAGAAGGGAAATGTTTTGCTTCATCTCTCACTTCGTATTTGTTCGCTGAAAGTGTTTTTGCTACTCTCTTGCGAGTTTATTGGTGTTTGGAGTTCCTCTATCTTTCAGAAGCTTAAGGTACTTGCTTCTTCCTCTTCTTTGCTTCTTCATTTCCATTGGGTTAGCTTTAGTTTTCCTTTTTGTGTGTTCGTAAAAAGGAAGATGAGAGGAAAGAGGTCAGAGTCTCATTCTAGGGTTTCTGTTCGTCTCATGTTTTCTGATATTGAGAGTGAAGATGAGGCTTTTTATACTGGGAGGGACTCGACGTTTTACAGCAGCGTGGAGTACTTTAGTAATGCTGTACATTCGTTTGTGTCAGGAGGTGTTTCCCATACCCAAGTATTGACAATGGCAGAGTGTCAAAATGTCGTGTTGCATGGACTGGACTGGGAGAAGACGCTCGAGATTGATCCTTATTGTTAGGTTGAGGAGGATGTTAAGGGTACTTCCTCTCGCCATGCAACAACTAGTGGCGGTGTAGTGGAGCTGTCTGTGCCTATCTGGAAAGATGAACAGTATGAAGATAGGTTCATTGTTCGCTCTCCTAAGACATTCGAAAGGATTTGCCATCGTCCTCAGAATAATCGTACAATATATATGTACGATATTCTGTTCACTCAGCTGGGAGTGTGTTTCCCCTTGAACAGATTCCAGATGGGCGTGCTGAGGTTCTTGGATTGTGCTCCTTCTCAGCTGCACCCAAATGGTTGGGGAATAGTTCGAAGCTTTGAGGTGATGGCGGAGCATCTGGAGTTTACGCCTACTGTGGCGTTGTTCTTTTCTTTCTGCCGCATCATGAGGAGGGTGAACGTAAAAACAGGCGGCATGGGCCTTGTTACTCTTCGGGCGGAGCCGAAGATTTTAAACTTCAAGTCGTTTGCGGACTCCGCCAAGGAAGGCGGACTCCACTTCAGAAAAAGTTTTGTAAAGGTTTCTGTGAAGAAGGGGGAGTCCGTCTTCTGGCGAAATAAAGAGGGAATTGATCGATTCCCAGTTGCGTAGACACATGAGCACTTTCTCTTAACCAAGCGAGCGTATGAAGTTGAAGAGGGTGCTCTATCGGCGGCGTCTGTGGAAGTACTTCGAACTTTGAAGGAGTACAACTCCGTCCACAAGCTGATTTTATGTCGAAGGTTGCTTGGGCGGGATGCTCAGGGATATTTAAGTAATACATTAAGACATTTGGCTTGAATATTACTCTTGTTGTTTCCTGCAGTTTCTGATCAAATTTATGCATGTTGTTTTGCAGGAGAAATTGCTGCATTCCCTGGGATGGAGCGCATCAGGCAGATCCGAATGAGCCGTAGGGAAATTAATGCGGAGAACAATGTGCAGCCCAGGAGGAGTCTGACTGCTGCTCTTACAAAGACCCTTCCTTTCCCTGCATCCACCAACATAGTGAATTTTGAAGGTGGTGCAGGGTCTTCAGCAGCTGCTGTTAAAAGGCGTTCTAAAAAACGCCAAGAACCAGAAGCTGCTGAAGAGGAAGAAGAGGAAGTAGATCTTCATGCCTTGCAAAGGAGGAGGACTAAGGGCAAGAAGAGGGCTGAGGAAGGGACATCAATCGATGTTGCCATTGACTTGGAGGAGACTCAGGAGGTACCTGTTATGGGTACTTCTGCTGATCTGGGCGGTGTTGAAGGCATCCCCGAAGAAGATTTCGTGGGGGAGCAAGCGGAGGGATTCCAAGCCTCTCCTGACCAAGTTGCGGGGGACGAGGCAGAGAGAGTTCAAATTTCCCCAGTCCGCCCGTCTGAGGATCCCGCCTTGAGCTTGACCAGTCGAGGGACAGCAGTTTTCCCCATTGATGTGCCAGGGGAATCATCCAGGCGGTTTGTCTCTTTGCCCCAGGCGGGGTCTCGCTTGAATCCCTTTTTGTACTTTGCAAATACGGGATCCCGCCAGTCAGAGAGGCGTGATCCAGAATTCATCCTCCGCCCCGACATCGACTTTGAAGAGGTTCCTGAGGCTGCTGCAGCTGCGAGGTGGCACCTTGCAGAGATAGATGGTTTCTTGGCCTCTGTCCCCCGGATAGCTGACGTTGCTGCCGAGGCCAACATGTTTCAGGCGTCTTACCACGAGTCTGTGGAAAAGATTCGTAGCTTGGAACATGACAATGAGCAGCTGTCCGAGGTGATCAAGGCTAAGGACAAACATCTTGACACCGCCGACTCCGACATCAAGAAGTTAACGGAGGAGTTGGCTAAGGTGAAGGCTGAGAAGGTCCTGCTAGAACAACAGAATAAAAAGCTGGGCGAGGAGGTGAGTGGACTTTCCCAGGTCAAGGCTGATAATGTTCTGCTGAAGCAACAAGTTTCAAATTTAAATCAGCAGAACCAAATTTTGGGCGGAGACGTGAGCATTCTTTAGCAGAGGCTGGTCTCCATAGAAATAAATAAAACCATAGCTGAAGACGCCTGGGCGGCGGAGTTGGGCGAAGCAGCAACTGCATATGGTAACCTTGAAGTGCAGGTTCAAGAGCTGCAAGCTGAAAAGACTGCCTCAGATGCCACCAATAAGAGGCTCGACAAGGAGTTAGAATCTGCCTTGGATGCAGCTGAGGCGGCGATTGATGATGCTTTCAGCATGGCTGTTCGCCAACTCCGTTATCGCCATCCAGGTGTTGCTCTCTCCACCACAGGCATTCATCCCTACTACGAATTTATCAATGGAGAATTGATGGTGCCTGTTCAAGGGGGTCATGCTCCTGCGCCCAGTGTTGAATATATCTTGGCGGACTTGCCTCCCTCTCAAAGTTTAAGCAAACCTGGTGAAGGTCAGGCCACCTCTGCCCAACAAGAAGGGATGCCGTCCGACCCTTAAAGACCAGCTCCTGAAACCCTTTGCAAGCTTTTATTTTTTGCATTTTGTTAATATTGCCTTGTTCCAGGATAGGCTCTGGGCTTTTATCAATCCTTGACAATATTAATGAAGCATATTTTCTGCAAATGTATACTTGTTCATATAAGCAGTGTTTGAGTCCGTCGTATTTATGCCTTGTAAAATGATATCGAGAAGGCGGAATATTCATCTGAGGACTTAATGAAATATGACTAAGTATAACAAGGCGGGGTAGCCCCTTTGAAATTTTGATGAAGTAACTTCAGTAGGGAGGCGGAATAGCCTCTTAGGAATTTTAACTGAAGTAAATTCAATAATGAGGCGTAATGGCCTCTTGAGAATTTCAGTGGGGTTGGATCCCGTAAGGAGGCGGAGTAGCCTCTTAGGAATTTCAAAGAAGTTGGATTCCGTAAGGAGGCGGAGTAGCCTCTTAGGAATTTCAAAGAAGTTGGATTCCGTAAGGAGACGGAGTAGCCTCTTAGGAATTTCAAAGAAGTTGGATTCCGTAAGAAGGCAGAGTAGCCTCTTAGGAATTTCAAAGAAGTTGGATTCCGTAAGGAGGCGGAGTAGCCTCTTAGGAATTTCAAAGAAGTTGGATTCCGTAAGAAGGCGGAGTAGCCTCTTAGGAATTTCAAAGAAGTTGGATTCCGTAAGAAGGCGGAGTAGCCTCTTAGGAATTTTAAAGAACTTGGATTCCGTAAGGAAGCGGAGTAGCCTCTTAGGAATTTCAAAGAAGTTGGATTCCGTAAGAAGGCGGAGTAGCCTCTTAGGAATTTTAATGAAGCTGGATTCCGTAAGAAGGCGGAGTAGCCTCTTAGGAATTTTAAAGAAGTTGGATTCCGTAAGAAGGCGGAGTAGCCTCTTAGGAATTTTAATGAAGCTGGATTCCGTAAGAAGGTGGAGTAGCCTCTTAGGAATTTTAAAGAACTTGGATTCCGTAAGAGGGCGGAGTAGCCTCTTAGGAATTTTAATGAAGCACAGTTTTACAAGTGTTGAACTTACTTGAACTTGTTGACAGTGCTTGAGTTTGTTGATTATGTACTCTGTAAAACATTGGGAGTTAGGCAGAGTCAAGTTTTGGATGGAATGTTCATCCTTTTGCATTTTGATTGGAGTGCGACTCTTGATCGAATGAAAATTATCAAGTCAGGATTGCTATGGTGCAGCATATAGCTGTGACACCAATTTATCCTGCAAGAAATTGGTTAAACCTTCGAGGCGGTATGGTGCAGCATATAGCTGTGACACCAATTCATCCTGCAAGAATTTGGTTAAAGCTTCGAGGCGGTATGGTGCAGCATATAGCTGTGACACCAATTCATCCTGTAAGAATTTGGTTAAAGCTTCGAGGCGGTATGGTGCAGCATATAGCTGTGACACCAATTCATCCTGCAAGAAATTGGTTGGATTTTGGGGTTAGCGTGGTGCAGCATATAGCTGTGACACCAGTTTTTCCCACAAGAAGCCTGCACGACCTTGGGGGCGAATTAGTGCAGCATATAGCTGTGACACTAGTTCTTTCCATAGGCGGCCTGTAGGACCTTAGGGTCGGTATGGTGCAGCATATAGCTGAGACACCAATCCTTTCCCCCCAAGGAGTTTTCTGTACCTTAGGGTCGGTATGGTGCAGCGTATAGCTGAGACACCAATCCTTTCCCCCCAAGGAGTTTTCTATACCTTAGGGTCGGTATGGTGCAGCGTATAGCTGAGACACCAATCCTTTCCCCCCAAGGAGTTTTCTGTACCTTAGGGTCGGTATGGTGCAGCATATAGCTGAGACACCAATCCTTTCCCCCCAAGGAGTTTTTTGTGGACTCCGTTTGTGAAGCGTTGTTGCATGTTGGTTGATCTTTATGGAATAAAGAGTTATGCATCTGTGCTTCAGTTTTTGGAGCCGTTGTTTTATCTGCATGGGAATAAATTCTGCCATGGATAATCAATTCAAGGTTAGAGTGAAGATTAAATGTAGGAAGGCATTTCATTGAGAATGGAACTGCATAAAGGATTGAGTTGGGGTATATCTTTTTGAAACCCTTTTCAAGGAAAGCATACATAGGAAGATCCTTGAGTTAGGAATAAAAGACCACGCCATATTACCCAACTAACTGTAATATATGCGTAAATTTAAAATGTTCCATTTATTTCTGACCGGAGTGCCATCCAAGTTTTCCAGGCGGTATGTACCCTTGCCCAAAACCTCGATGACTCGGTATGGACCTTCCCAATTTGGTGCCAATTTGCCTTGGTGCGCAAATTTGTTGCCAATGTTGGCCCTTCTCAAGACCAAATCTCCCTCTTTGAAACGGCGTTCGCACATGCGTGCATTATACCGTTTGGCGGCCTTTGCTTTGACAGCTTGATCTCTCACAAAGGCTTCCTCTCTCAACTCCGCCAAAACCTCCAATTCGTGTGCGAGGTTCTGTTGATTGGCTTCCTCATTGAAATGGAGGACTCGAGCTGAAGGGGCTGTTAATTCAATGGGAATGACAGCCTCGACTCCATATGTCAGCCGATACAGAGATTCATTCGTGGTGGAGTGTGGGGTGGTTCTATATGCCCATAAAACATTGCATAACTGATTTGCCCAATCTCCCTTTGCCACACCAAGGCGTTTTTTGAGGCCCTTCAAGATTTCTCTGTTGGCGACCTCTGCTTGTCCATTGGTTTGAGGATGTTCCACAGAAGAGAAAATCTGCGTGATGCTGAGATTTTCTAGGAGTTCAGTGAACTTGCGATCTGTGAACTGGGTGCCATTATCAGTGACTATGCGTTCAGGGACTCCGAAACGTGCAATGATATTCTCATAGACGAATCTTCGAGTCCTGGCTGACGTTATGTGCACCACTGCCTCTGCCTCAATCCATTTGGTGAAATAATCAACACCAACTATCAAGTATTTGATACCGCCGGGCGCAGTTGGGAATGGACCTAGAATATCCATGCCCCATTGATAGAAAGGCCAGGGCGTTATTGATGATGACATTTCCTCGGCTGGAGTATGGTGAAAATTCGCGAATCGTTGACATTGATCGCATTTTTGAACATATGAGGCAGCGTCTTGCTTCATAGTGGGCCACCAATACCCCGCCCTGAGTATTTTTCTCACTAGACTCCGTGCCCCTGGATGATGTCCACACTGCCCTTCATGGACTTCTTCCAAAACAGCTGGCACCTCGTTTTCATTTATGCAAATTAAGTATGGGACAGAAATTCCTCAGCGGTATAGCTGCCCATCCATGAGTGTATAATAGGGTGCCTCCTTCCTTAGCTTCTTTCGCTCAAGATCATCCGTGGGTAATTGTCCATTAACAAGATAACAAACTATTGGTGTTACCCAGGAGTTGTCATCAACGGGGCGGCCTTTAATCATATGAATTGAAGAGGGAAAGGATATACTTGGCTCCGCCAGAGTACTCTGTACAACCGTGGTTGTGCATCCCGCCTTCTTTGTGCTGACTAACCTGGACAGGATATCAGCACGTGTATTTTCTTCGCGAGGTACATGCTTGAAAATTACTTCATCGAAGCGCTGTTTCAACTTATTGACACAGTCCAGATATTGTTGCAGTAGAGGTTCTTTAGCCTGATACTCACCAAGAATTTGTGAGATGACTAGTTGAGAATCACTGCATAGAGTAACAGTTTTGGCCCCAATATCTTGTGCTGCTCTGAGTCCGGCTAAGCAGGCTTCATACTCCGCCTGATTGTTAGACGTAGTGAAGGTAAAGTGCAATGAAATTTCAAGATGTACCCCGTCATCACTTTCTATAACGATTCCTGCCCCACATCCTTTGCTGTTCGAAGACCCATCGACGTATATTGTCCAGTGTGAATGATCTGCATCCGGGCTGGAGCCTGTTAATTCGACTACGAAATCTGCTAGGACTTGTGCCTTAATAGCAGTTCTTGGTTTGTAGGATATGTCGAATTCAGAGAGCTCTATGGCCCATTTGATCATCCTTCCTGCCAAGTCTGGCTTGAACAATATAGTACGAAGTGGCAAATCTGTGCGAATCAGGATGGGATGTGCATGGAAATATGGTCTTAGGCGTCGTGAGGCCCAAACAACTGCAAGTGCTGCCTTTTCAATCTTCTGATAACGGCACTCCGCACCATGCAATGTTTTACCAGTGAAGTACACCGGTCGTTGGCCTTCAACTGTTTCCTTGACCAGGGCCACTGCCAGCGCTTCATCTGAAATAGATAAATAAACAATGAGTTGCTCACCTGGGCTTGGTTTTACCAGGATTGGGGGGCTGGCTAAGACATTTTTCAAGCTTTGGAAGGCCGCCTCTTGCTCTGGGCCCCAATTGAATTTTTTATCCTTCTTCAACATCTTGTACAAGGGGAGAGAGCGATGAGCCATTTTTGGCATGAATCGTGCTAGAGCAGCGATTTTGCCATTGAGGGATTGTACCTCTTTCAATGTTTTGGGGCTCTGCAACTCTTGTATCACACGACACTTGTCAAGATTAGCTTCTATGCCTCTTTGTGTTAACATGAAACCCAAAAATCTCCCCCCAGGCACAGCAAATGTACATTTTAGTGGGTTGAGTCTCATGTTGTATTGCCGCAGGCGTTGAAAAATGAGGCGTAGGTCTTCAACATGGTCTCCTCCTTCTGGAGTTTTGGTGATGATATCGTCAATATAAACTTCCACCAGCTTTGTGTGCATGCCCTCAAAGACTTTGTTGATCATGCGCTGGTAGGTGGCCCCAGCGTTCTTCAGCCCAAATGGCATGACATTGTAGCAAAAGACCCCTCTGTCATTGATAAATGCTGTTTTCTCCTGGTCATCCTCGCACATTGGAATTTGGTTGTATCCGGAGTAAGCATCCATGAAGGATAGATACTTGTATCCTGATGAATCGTCAACCAGTCTGTCAATGTTGGGGAGAGGATAAGGATCTTTGGGACAACATTTATTCAAATCAACGTAGTCTATGCACATGCGCCATTTGCCATTGGCTTTCTGTACCATAACCACGTTGGACAGCCAAGAAGAGTAACGAAGTTCCCTGATGAACCCCGCCTTAAGGAGTTCTTCAGTTTGCTCACAAGCAGCCTTCTGCTTAGCAGGACCCATACGTCGTTTCTTTTGCGCCACTGGCTTAGTTTCAGGATACACCGCCAGGCGGTGGCAACAAAAGTTAGGATCCATACCAGGCATGTCTGCAGCTGTCCAGGCAAAAATTTCCTTGTACTCATGGAGGAGTGCAATCAGTCTTGCCTCCACGTTAGGCTCCAGTTTGTCATTGATGTTAGTGATTTGCTCCGGGGTGCTGCCCAGAACAATAGGCTTGGAACCACCATCAGGAGTTGGTTTCAAAGGGTTCAGTGGGTCTATAGAAGACTCCGCCCTGGGATCAAGATCCACCAAGTTGACGGATGCCGCCGCACTGTTTCCTTCGTTCAATTTTATTTTCTTAGACATGGTTTCAAGCTTCACCATGTTAAGACTTAAATTGTAACAATAACGAGCCATCTCCTGGTCACCCCTGACAGATGAGACTTGATTATCTTTATCGATGAACTTGATTAACAAGTGGGGGGTTGAAACGATGGCTTCCATGGCATTCAGAGTAGGCCGCCCAATGATGCCATTGTATGGGGATTTAACATCAATGACAAGAACCCTGGATTTCACAGTCCTTGCTCCAGGTTCACCATCGAAGGTAATCCTTGTGTCCAAGTAGCCTTTAGTAGGCTGTTTGGCGCCATTAAAAGCTGTAAGGTCCTGTGTGTAAGGATGCAAATCAGCGTCAGTCAGTCCCATGTGTTTAAAACAGTCATAAAAAATAACGTCGTAGGAACTTCCCTGATCAACTAGGATGCGTTTTACATCCATATTAGCGATCACTGCAATGATCACTACCGCATCATCTCCCTCAGGAATGGTTGGGCCAAAATCATCATCTGTGAAAGTTATAGGCAGAGTCTGAACTCCGTCCCTGAATGGGCGATATTCTTTGTTCTTGCCCTGCACAGATAAGATCATACGATGATGATTTTTCCAGGCGGTGTTTGAGGGTCCGCCTCCTGTGAAGCCTCCAGCAATCATGTCCACCACCTGCCTTTTACCTCGTGATCTAGGTTCAGGGCTCGGTTCTCGTTGGGCGGACTCCAGAACAATGCCTTTTTGTTTCTCTGACACCGCCGTACGTTTTGGTTCCCGAGTACTATCAGGATCCGGAGAACGATCACGATGTCGCTTTTCAAACTTCTCAGGCTCATCATGAGATTTGCCTTTGAACAGGTAATGTTTCAGTTTACCTTCACGAATGAGCACCTCAATGGTATTTTTGAGTTGCTTACATTCTTCTGTGGTGTGGCCAACTGACTCATGGAATTCACAATATTCCTTTGGGTTTCCACCGCGCCTGATTGGGGGTGGACGTTGAATTCCATAAACATTGAGGGTGGTCCATCCTATTTCACGCAAGATTTGCTCGCAAGTTGTGTTTAGTGGTGCATAGTGAGCAAAATTGAACACGCGTCTGTCTTGCTGTTTGAAAGGTTGGTTCCCTACTTTGTCCCTTTGGTGGGACTTGTCATTCTTCAACGACTTCTCTTTCCCTTTGTCATGAGGTGGAGTTGCAGGGGGTGGTTTACTGCGAGATGCAGTGGCTTCCAAATGCATCTCAATACCCACGTACTTGGACGCCTTCCTGCGAAATTCCTCCATCGTGGTTGGAGGTCCCTTTGCCAAAGACAAAGCGAAAGGTGACTTTGGTTGCATAGCTTCTATGAGAATATGCAACTGGATTGCCTCTGTCAGATCAGGGACCATGGCTGCCTCCTTGTAAAATCTCTTAAGGAAATCCTTCAGAGATTCTTTGTCGCCTTGTTTGATCTGAGCCAAGGTATGAGAGGTTCTGGGTGCATCCCTGGAGATCACGAAGTGGCTTCCAAAAGCTGAGGCCAGCTCCTCCCACGAATCAATGGAACATGAAGGTAAGCTCTTGAACCAACTAAGAGCTTCGCCTGTAAGGGTTCTTGGGAACATTCTGCACATGACATCCTCCTCAGCTCTTAGAAACATGGCCTTGTAGATATAAGCATCTAAATGCTTAGAGGGATCTGTTTCCCCAGTATATTTCCCTATAGAAATGGGCTGCATAGTTTGCAAATGTCTGGGTACATATGCATTCATGAGCCTTTTAGAAAATGGGATGCTCATCTTATATCTTAAGGGGGATGCGTTTGAGCCTGCTCTCCTTCCTTCTTGATGCTGAGCATTCACCAATGGGAGGCTTCGTTGTTCCTCCATGTATGTAGGAATACGAGAGTAGTGAGGAGTACTTGATTCCTCCTGCATGTGTGGTTCATGATGTGGCTGTCTTGCGGGACCAGCTTTCTCATGCACTGGGTTTGCTTTTTCACGACGAAGTTCCGCAAGTTCTTCTCTCAACATTCGAATCATGTTATCTCTTGGATCTGGAGAATCAGCTTGCGTTGCTTTTTTCTGAGCATCATCATCGAAGTTAAGACGTCTGGGATTGCGTGGAGGAGAATCCTTGTTCTGCATCTCTGGTCCTTGTCTCTCCATTGATGATGAAGACTGATCAAAGATTGTGGGATTACCAAGTTTACAGGTCCCACCGGGCGTGCCAATGAACTGTTCTTTACAGGGGGTGTAGAAGTATGCTTGTAGAACAACTCAAAATATACATATAAATGTGTTTTTGATACAAAGCAATGTGCGTATAAATGTAAATACGGAGAGTCTTTGTATGTTGAGGCGGAGTGCAATGTACTCTGGGGCGGTGTCACAGTCCGCCTGACGGGATCTACGTTGCCTTGACCCGATTGGGGGTGGTACCTGCAATCGTTCTCCGACGCTCAAGTCAGTATTTCAGAATACTTAGAGACTTAGAAAGACAGTCAGAGAGAATTATGCAAGTAAGAGAGTGTAAGGTTTAGAGAATGGGAAGAGATCCCTTATACCTTTTCGAGAGAGGTTTATATACCTGTTACTGGTGCTCCGTTATTGGTAGGACCCGCTCCTTGTCTTCAGGCATAATGCTGAAAAGGTAGTGGGTCCTTGCGCCGTTTACATACACCATTATTGTAGTAGGTATCACCACTTGTCTGGAAAGCGTTAGTGCTTTAATATTTTATTGTTATTTCCCTTTATGCGTGACAGCGTGATTCCCATTATTAACCTCTCAAGACAGAGTCAATCTCGTGCCGGGGTTGTGAGTATGGGCTCGCTACGCAGTGTGGGAAATTAAGTATTCTGCCAATATTGAGCTTATGGCTTGGCGGAGTAACAACTTTGGCGGGGTTACGTTCCTTAGCGGAGTAACATGCCTTGGTGGAGTAAGGTGCCTTGGTAGTGTAACGTGCCTTGGCGGGGTTATGTTCCTTGGCGGAGTAACATGCCTTGGTGGAGTTACCTGCCCTGGCGGTATGTACTCCGTATAGAAGTGATTATAATGTACTCAATCGCGTACTCTTCTTGTTCAAAATGCTGATCTGGCAAAGCATTAAAGCCATGCTCTTGGGGGCCGGTGTTAGGACCGGATCATATAGAAAGCATAAAATCAACAAAAATCAAATGAATCTTATGTGCATTGTGTTGGTTCAGCTTGTATCAGTCTAAGATTGAGGTAATTACCACAATCCCTGTGGGAATGATCAAATATATTACAATTTTAACGACTGGTGCGCTTGCCAAAAGAATAAATCCTCCGAGCAGTTAGCATCAAGTTAATGGCTCAGGATTTACACACCAAGTTAATGGCGCCGTTGCCGGGGATTGTTGAGTAATATCAACAATCCTTGGACCGGTACTAAACTGAACCATTTTTTTTTAGTCTTTGTAACTTTTGTTAGTTGTTGGTGAATTTTGTTGTAGGAGTAGATTTTGTTAAGTGTTGGTATTGTGTTGAGTGTTTGTTGTTAGTTGTTTTTGGCTATTTTAGTGGTAGTACTAACCATTGCAGTAGCCTTGTTTGTAGTTAGTTGTTGCATTTATTTTTTTTTAGTTCCTTTGGAAAGTGAAAAGTTGCAGGTGATGGATCTTGATGACACCTTAGCGGAGTTTCTTCAATATTCACAAACATTATGCATGAACCATGTAAAGGAGGTACAATCAATTGAGGAGGAGCCATCGGAGTTAGAAAGGATTTTAATTCAATTTATAAAAGTCACTCAAACCGGCCTCTAAAATTTTGATAATTCAATCATGAATATTCAAAAGCAAGTGGATTTTATTGCAAAGCAGTTAGCCGAAGAGCAAAGAAATACAAAGGTTGTATAAAGAAAAGACCAATATGAAGAGCCATGGGATGATGATGTTGGTCTAGCTGAAGAAATTAAGTTTGGGGAAGAAGAGGACCAGCTAGAAAACATTGAACTGGATGAACCTGAACTTGAAGTTTATGTAGAAACAAAAGAAGAAAAAGAAAATAAGGAAGTTTAGGGATATTTGATGAAAGAAGAGTCAATTAAAGAATGTGAAGAAGAAAGTGATATGAATTATACTTCAGAAGTGGAAGATGATAGTATATCTAGTGAAGCATTCTTCGACGATTGGAATGAAGAAGATTGGTCTGAAGAAGAACAAGAGCAAAAGTTGTCATTGAATAATTTCTTTGATGATGCAAGTGTTGCAGGAGTGCGAATTAAACAAATGACAACAGAAGCCATTAAGGAACCTGAAAATCATTTAGACACTATTGTTGAGCAAGAAGTGATAGAAGAGGTTGAGGTCTCAGCTGAGATAGAAACCATATCTTGGTAACATAATAATGATACTGAAAATTTGTTGGAGCCAAGTGTGAATACAGAGAAAGAAGTAGAAGTTCATGCACAAGAAGAGTTAACATGTTTAGATGTTGAGAATATAAAAGAAGAAGAAATTCAGCCATGTTATGAGGAGCGTTTGCTAGTGGTGACTACTGCAGCTATGGAAATCACAAGGAAACGCGAATCAGCAAGTCAAGAAGAACATTGCTTGTGGCATAAAAAGAAGAAGACTAACACAAAATAGAAAAAGAAAAAGAGTGAAGGAAAGAAAAAGAAGAAAAAGCAGAAAGTTTGGAAAAAGAAAGATTGGAGGAAAGTTATGTTGGGCATTAGCCTCAAACATAACAAGGAGAAAAGTGGATCTAAAAGACCAAGAGTGTATGGTCATAAGCAATGGGATCCTGGAGGATGAGCCTATGTTTATTTTTCTTGTACATAAATAAAGTAGTGAGAGAAGTTTTCGAAAAAAAAGAAGAGAAAAATAGAGAAAAAAAAGAAAAGAAAGAAGAAGAAGTGAAAAAAAAAGACTGAACAGCATGAAGAAATTAGAATTAGGTTCCCTTCACGCTTGAGCGTGAGCTCCAGTGAGCGATAGGAAAGTGACGCTTAAGCGTGATCTAAGTATGACCTAAGCGTATCCTTGTATAAGCCTTGGCGCTTGAGCGTGCCTTCTTGCCGCTTGAGCGAGCTCGGGACCTGTTTCCCCTCACGCTTGAGCGTACATTACTCAAGCTTGAGCGTGATCTTTTTGTGCCTTCTCCTGATTCCCACGCTTTGAGCGTGAGCTCTTTTGCCTCTCAACAAACTGCTCGCTTGAGCGTTATTCCACACGCTCAAAGCGTGACTGTGATGCATGACCCTTTTTACACTTCCGCTTGAGCGTACGTTAACACGCTCTGAGCGTGACCAATTGTGCCTTGTATATTTGCTCCACGCTTAAGCGCTTCAAGCTCACGCTTGAGCGTGATTGGGGCTGAGGATGTACTGTTCATTTTCTCGCTCAAGCGTGCTACTATGAGCTTGAGCGAGAGTGCCATATTCAAGCCACATACTCACGCTTGACCCTTACCGACCGGAAAATTCTTCATCCCCCCAAACTTTGATGTTGGACTGAAGGGGGGACTTTAATAAATGGTTTCAGGTCATTGATATAATGAACGGGTCAGATGATGAAGGGTGATTTATTCCAGTCGGCCCTTTTATCACTCGGTTTCTCACTTCATTCACTCGGTCATTCATTCGATCTTCCACTCGTCTCTCTCTCAGTCTCTCTTTCACTTATGTTTCATTCACTCGATTCCCTCACTCCTCACTTAGTCTTTCGGTTCCCTCGCCCGACCCCTTTCTCGATCTCTTCCACTCGGTATCGTTTCCATTCGTTCTTTTATGCACTCTCATTTTGTCTCTCTCGATTCTTTATCCACTCGGTGTTCCGTTCACTCGGCTCTCTCTGCAGTCGTTCTCTCGTCCACTCATTGTCACACTCATCTCTCATGCACTCTCTTTAATTTCATTCACTCGTCTTTCGTTCCTCACCCGATATAGATCACTCAGTCTTTCATTCATTCGTTCTTCCATTCGTTCTTTCATCCACTCGTCTTCTTCATCCACTCGGTCACTCTTTCACTATTTCATTCCTCACCTGTCACTCAGTTTTTCATTCCCACACCCTATCTCTTTTTCATTCGTTGTTGCATTCACTCGTTGTTTCATTCAACCTAATCTCTTTCTCGGTTTTCTCACACACCTCTCTGTATTTTTCTTTTTCATCCGTTCTTTCATCCACTCTCATTCTGTCACTCATTTGTCTTTCATCCACCTGACATTTCTTTCAATTGTTCTTGTATCCACTCGTTTTTCATTCACTCAGTTTCTCACTCATTCACTCGTCACTCATCCACTCGGTATCTCTTCCACTCATTCTTTCATCCACTCTTTCACTCTTCCAATCGTCAATTATTTCACTCGTTTTTTTCATTCACTCGTCACTTCATCCACCTGTCCCTCATCCACTCGTTCCTTTCATGGTGCATAACTTCTGTTGTGTTGCACGCTTGAGCGTGCACTCTCACACTTTGAGCATGACCACTCGTACCTGAAAGAAAAGAATCCACGCTTGACCCTTTGCTGACCACGCTTTGGTAGATGAGTCCCACGCTTAAGCGCCTCAAGCTCTCGATTAAGCGCGATCGAGAAGAAAGGATTTACTGTTAATTTTTCCGCTTAAGCGTGCTGCTGGGAGCTTAAGCATGAGTGCCAATATTGAAGACCTCTGATACTGTTTGTTTGGCGCTTGAGCGAATAATGATCCGCTTGAGTGAATTTTATACCTGATGCTTTATGTGTGATTTAAATTGGGCGTTGGCACGCCAATATTTCAGCGTACTTATGCGTATCTCTCAGGTAGTGGGTTGAGCATTTTGTTTTCCACTCGGTCTCTGTTTATGTTAGAATGTTTCTATGTAATGACTTTATTTATTTTCTTGAACAATGAATTCCCTTTCTTTCAGTTGTAATGGAACTTTATGTATTTGATAAATTGTTTGTTATTATTTCTTTTCTCAATTGTATTGTTAAATCCATGCATGCCATTCCAAACAAGTGCTTTCCATGCACTGCTAGTCAGGTAAAAATGGAAGTAGTCTATTATTCTGACTCATTAATTGATAACCTATGTTAACTGTGTTTAATTTAAAATCTATCTTAATTATTTAACTCTTGCTGATTCTCAGGCTTTAATCAGATTAATTAATTGATCGGCATTGTTTGACTCATGATCCCTGTCCATAGCTATTTTTCATTATTAATTATTTGTTTATTCGGCATGCTAGTTAGCAATCTGAATTTTTGATCTTGCATTAAGTTTGGGGACATGACTGGCTGATTAACTATTATATTCTTAGCTTTTGAGCCTCTACTATTCTTTTCCGAGTGAACCTGTATTCTAGTTAGTGAAACAGAATTTGCTTCAGTGATTGCTAAATGGTTATATGTCTGCCAATCAGAAATGATAAAGGCCTTCTTTGTTAATTAGCCAGGGCCAAAAATTAGCCATCCTAATATTATTAATTATCCTTTGACCCAATAATTATGTTTAAGCCTGAGACCCTTTCATACTTTTTATGCACCTAACGTTACAAGCCTAAATATCTAAGAAAAACCGATTGAATTATCCTTGGATGTTCCACTGATGGATTGCTGAGTCTTGCTTATTGCTAGGGACTAGCAATTTCTAAGTTTGGGGATGAAGAGTGTGCCTAACAGCAATTAAGGACACACTCCGACCTTGGTTATAGATGAATAACTAGAGAAATAAAAGGAGGAACAGCGAAGCTGAAAAGAAAAATAAAAAAAAAGGGTGCAAAGCACCACAAGAAAATATTTTTGATCGAAAAAGATGGAAGAAAAGAAAGAAAAGAAAAAGTCCAAAGGACTGAAAGAAAAAGAAGGTGCAAAGCACCACAAGTTATTAAGTTACCATTCATTCAGAAAATAATGAAAGCAAGAGAGCTTGTTAGTAGAGGTATTTAAGTTAAGATTGAGGCAAGGCATCCGTGGATACATCTTGTAACCCGACACTGACTCGGAAAACAATAATAGAGCCTGTAGCCTAATCCCATTATAAGCTTAAAAAGCCCTTACTGATCCGATTGTGCTGGCATATGTCATGATGTTTAGAACTGTTGCAAGCCTATGTTGATCTAACAATTGTGCAGGTGATGGGTGCATATTACTTAACCTATACACTGAGAGAAGAGTGAAACACGAATCCAGTGAGGAAAGTATCACCATCTTGTTTCCCAAAGGAGGTATGAGTAATTATATTCTCAGAATTTGCGAAAAGAAAGCATGATCGGTATTCAATAATTATGGTATGAACTAAGTTAAGGAAAGGTTGATTGTTTTGAATAAGTGCTGTTAGTTAATTAATCTGAGTATTTGCTTGAGGACAAGAAGGTTTTAAGTTTGGGGATGTGATAAGTCTTGAAAAGACTTAATTATTTCACCTTTTATTTAACATAATTCATTAATTATGGTTTAGTTTAGATTCATTATTTAATAAACAGTTAACAATTCATATTTTATTTATTTATTTTAAAAGAGTTTAATTTATGTAAGAAAATGATTAAAAAATTAATTAGTTATGGAATTATGATTATTTATAATTTCATTGAACAGCCAGCGTACAAATGCTAGGAAATTATGTGTTTATTGGTGAAGGAACAGGTTGTGCTCAAGCAGAAAAGAAAAGGAAGGAAAATTCGAGTGAGATTCCACAAATCCGAGTGAAACTCCAAAAGTCCGACTGTGAAATGCTTCAAGACACTGACTGAAAAAGGGAATAGAATACCGTATGAAGAACCCAAGCGAGACTTTAAAAGCACCGATTGAAAAATACGTCAACTTCAGAATGCTGATTGAATAATCCATAACGCTCAAGCGAGCAAGCTCGCGCTCAAGCGTGACTCCAAAACATCACCCCCGCCCAAGCTTCTCCATAACGCTTAAGCGAGAAAGCAATACTGCAGTGCATATTTCGAGCTCGCTCAAGCGAGAGCCCTTCACGCTCAAGCGTGAAGGCAGTTATTTAAACACTGATTGTTCCCTCCAAAAGACACTCGGCACCATCTTTGTTCCTGCTACTTTCTCTTATGCTTTTGTACCTTAGTAATTTAAGTTTTGAGATGTAATTATTTATTTAATTCGTGATTATGTAATTAGTTTAGTTAGTTTAGTTATTAAGTAAGCTTTCTTAGTGATTAGTTAAGTTAGTTAGTTAGTTAGATGCCTATATATACTTGTACATACTCTGTAAAATGAACCAGAGAACAGAGCACAACATAGAACATGATTCATTTTCCATTTCCAATCTCTCACTAATTCCTTTCTCTCTCTAAATTCTCTCATCCATGTCTTTTCAACTTCCTTCGATAGAATCCATGTCGATGGGTTTCTAAGTCCCTAAGGTTGGGATTGCAAAGGTTTGAAATGAAATCTTGAAGGTGTATTGAGGAAGTCGACTTCTAGATCTTGAGGAGAACGAGCTGAGGAGTGGATCTACTTTGCTGGATTGACAAATCCAGATCTGATAAAGAACTTCACCAGTGAGGAATCATGGTTGAAGCTTAGGTAACTTCCAGCTTTCTAACTAATTCAGGCCTAGTAATTAGGTGAATAGTTAGAGTTCAACCTCCAATTTCGCATTAGATTCTTATGTTAATTGAGCACTTAAGGGATTAAGGTTTGATGCATAGGAATTAGTGTTATTCACCTAAGGAATTAGGGAGTAACCACTTGCGGATTGTCCTCTTGATGTCTGAAGCTTGAGTATACCTTAATTGCATATTTCTTGATGAAGTTGTAAACTGAAGCAATCCTAACCTACCTTCTATCAATCACATTTCATCTTTCACACTGTCTCTGAAAATACAAAAATATAGAAAGCATAAAATCAACAAAAACCGAATGAATCTTATGTGCATTGTGTTGGTTCAGCTTGTATCAGTCTAAGACTGAGGTAATTACCACAATCCCTGTGGGAACGATCAAATATATTACAATTTTAACGACTGGTGCGCTTGCCAAAAGAATAAATCCTCCGAGCAGTTAGCATCAAGTTAATGGCTTAGGATTTACACACCAGAGCTTATTCTCGCTTGAGCGAGCCTGTGGGTAATTTAGGGACTGTTTTCTAGGTAAATCTTGCTCAAGCGAGGATAATCTCACTTGAGCGAGAGTTAAATAGTTAGCTTCTGATGGATTTTCACTCAAGCGAAGGTATTTTCACTTGAACGAGACTCGTATAGGTGATTTTGGTAAATTTTAACTCAAGCGAGGAAATTCTCGCTCAAGCAAAAATCGAGGTCTTAAGCGAGCCAATTTTTGCTCAAGCAATAGTCAATTCAGTTTTTGCTTTCTTCACAAAAGTTATAGATAATTCAGTCGCAGACATTTTTCTACCAGAATTGCCTCGATTGGAGATCTATAGCCTGAGTTATTCCCAAAATACTATAGGGAGTTCAAGCTGAAATTTCATGTGGACTGGTTCTACAATTTTATTAATTGGGTAATTTTAGGGTCATAATTGGCCTCTGACTTCTTCATAACAATTATAGGTAATTGAGTTATGGAGGTGTACTAATTGGATTTACCTCGATTGGAGTTGTGTAGCCCCAGTTAGACATAGATTATTGAGCAATGTGTAGGGAACTAGTGTACTGGAAAATTTTCTTTAAGCTATTTTGGAACTCTCAAGCCTAAGCTATGTTATTAGGGATCCATTACGTCATGTGGGACCATCCTAGGATTAATGTGAATTTTTTAAAAAAAAATTCCCTATATTTTTATTAATTAGTGTGACAAAGTGTAATAACGATTTACCTTTAAGTTATGTTTTAAAATTGATAAAATTTAATTTACTTATTTTATCCTTGATTGTGTTTTTCATTTATATCACATTTCAAAGTCCAATTTTATACAAACAATAATTAAAAACAAGGGACTTTACAATCAATATGTTTTTTCCTTACGTCTTAACATTTTATATTTTTTTAAAGAACATTAATTTAAACAATAAATTAAGCTTAATAATTATTTTTTAATTTATTTTTTAAAGTTGATAAAATTTTAATTTACTCATTCCATTTTGAATTGTTTTTTGTATTTCTATTGGATTTCAAATAGCAATGTGTATCCATTTTTAAGACAAACAATATATGTTTTTTCCTTAAGTCTAGAAGTTTATATTTTTTTTAGGAACATTAATTGATCACAAGGCACCAAATTCAATAATCATTTCTTAATATATTTTTTTGAAATTGATAAAAACCTAATTTACTTATTACATTCTGAATTGTCTTTTTCATTTCTATTGCATTTCAAATAATAGGATATATTTATTTTTTATACAAACAATATGTCTTTTATTCTTAAGTGTAGACGATTTATAGTTTTTCAGAAACATTAATTGAACATAAGGGATAAGTTGAATAATTATCTTTTAATTTAATTTTAAAAATTCATAAAACCTTAATTTAATTATTTCATTCTGAATTGTCTATTTTATTTCTATTGTAATTCAAATATTAGTGCATATCCAATTTTTTACAAGAACAATATGCCTTTTATATCAAAATTTTGAAGACTTTTTAAAATTTTACAAAACAAAATATTTAAAACAACTTCCTATGTTAAAATTTTTCAAATTAAGACGTGTTAATAATGATTTTATAACATAGTTTTTTTTTATTTTAATGTTCAATTTACTTTAATTTTTATTGTATGATAAATATCAATTTTAATATAAACTTACATATTACGTGAAATATGCAATTTTAAGGTTTAACGGTCTAAGTTTAAGTAATTTATATCATGAAACCTAAGAAAGACTTTTAGTGTTATTTTAGCTTTATACATTTCAATTTAAATTACTTTATTAAATTATCATGATTAATTTTGTTTGGCATTTCTTAGGTTGTTTTAATTTGTTTTCATCTTTATTATCTAAGCTTATGACTAATTAGCAATATATATGTCATTGAATTATCCGGTATGTAAAGGGTAATCAAAATACTCTCTCAATCAGTATTGAATCTCACTTTCACTCTATTACTACACTGGTTTATTGGAAATTCAGTATTATAGAACACTGGCTCAATGGGAGTTCAATGTCTTCGACGACGGTGTCCGAGGTCCTCGAGTTACTTGTTTTGGAACAGAAAGTAATGGTACCTATAAAGACTCTCCAATGCTTAAGTCAGTGCGAGTTCAAAGATACTAGAGCATTAAGAGTAATAAATAACTTACCTAATTTATCATATATGATGGTATTTATAGCCTTTGCAGAGGCCGAACTGTTGATTTGACATATGACAAGTGACCAGACTGTTTTTTAGTCAAGTGTTGCATCCTATGTTCAGATGGGCTAACTTTTTGGTAGGCTTTTGATCGTCAATAGGCATACCGGTCATACTGTCACCCGATTCGTGTCATCTTACTAGATCGGCGCCTTTTGCCTTCAACATGACATCCTTTAGTTTAGGGGTCGATATGGACACCGGATCATTTACCTCCTAACTTGTTATAGTGATGATGTTGTTGTAATAAGCTATGTTTGATGTTGATTTGTTCGTTTTCAATTTACCTTGTAACTTGCCCGTCTGGGGTGTTAAACTTTAGTAGGCTTTTTAAGGAATGATTCGAGAATAAAATAAAAGAAATTTAGAAAAAATTAATCTTTTAAACTCAAAATAATGACACATGGCACCCTCGTCTTGACACAACGCTTAGCTTTCCGGGATTTCAAAGCAGTAATGTCGTTTCATAGTTAAACGTCACTCCTTTCCAAAAGTTATGGGCTGTGTCATTTCATTTTCCACAGCATTCTTTGGGTCGCGTTTCTTCACTTTCCGACCCGTTGCCCCCAAAGCCTCTATAAATAGAGGGCGATGGCCAACAAAACATCACTTTGCTTTTGCCTCCAAAGAGATTTTGTTGCTCCGGTGTTTGCTGTTTTTCATCCTTATTAATACCCTGGCTTATACCAGGAAAACCGCAAGAGTAATCCCTATAGGTAGCCCTTCAAACCCAGCCTCTTTGTTTTTCACTTATTTATTTTTGGGAAATGTCAAACCGAGATTCAAGGGATGGCCACACGAAGGATGATTCTATGGAGATCCTCTCTAAGCCACCATCATAGTCGTCTGGGGGCTCCTGACGTGAGCTGTGGGTTACACTAACAGATATACACAGGATTAGGAAAGGTCTAAGAAAAGACACCTTAGCTACTTTAAGGTTGGAAAAACTTGGGGTCCCAACATTTTCATCAGAATCGTCTACCACTTTTTATGATCTCACATCAGTCTATTCCCTATTGCCAGAATTGTCACTCACTCATGACACAAATTCAAACGCAGTGCATTATTATGCAGATGACGTAGATTTTTATGAAAATGTTTTTTTCTTAAACACGCGGTGTAAAAGATGGTAATTGAAAGTTCATGTGTTAGAACTGATCCTGAAGACACCATTATGCTGGCGTACGGGATCAACTGCATGGCCCGTAAGGCCAAGACCTATACTTTTGGCTTCAAAAAGAGATTCTAAATATCCCCAACTGCCATGTTGAGGGTAATGATAGGGCTAAACTAGATGCAGGATGAATCTGGAGGTCTAGCAAGTAGAAGATCAGTTTGCCGTAATCGCGCCGTTGTACAATGATCGGGTTTGTCATGTGCCCCAAGAATGATTTTTCTTTATGTATTAGATTTTTTCACAAAGGTGAGACTGCGGCTTCCTTTTAATAAATTTGAGATAGGGGTAGTCAAAGTTTTGGACATCATCCCAGTTAATTGCACCCTAATGGTTGGGCCTTGGTTTTATCCCTTGAGATCTTGGCCAAGCATCTTGGATTTACTCCCACCGTTGTGATATTTTTTTCAATATGCCTATGTGCTTCGCTAAGCGAATCCTAGTGGAGGATTGGGCTTTGTAAATCTGCAATGTCAAAGTGACGTGTCAATTTTAAAGCTTACGTGGAATCGGCCAAGTCTGTCAGTGTCTCGTTCAAGTACTTATTTTTTAAAGTTCTTGCCAAAGGCGTCGACCCCTCATTTCTAAAAGGACGAAGAGGGGAGGTTCATATTTCATACCGGCTGGACGCCCTAGCATTTTTTGATGGAAAGCTCTGCATATGCGGTGGAGGAAAAGAAACTAGGTGAGGGCTCCCAAGCAGTGGTGGATGCCCTTCACGGCATATCTCGGGCTACTCCTTTAAAGTGTCGCTCCTCACTGGGGGCTAAGGAAACAAGGATAGAAAAACATTGTTCTGCTTAAAAAGAAGGAAGATCTCTCTGCCAAAGTTTAAGATCAGGATGCCAAATATCACACCGATATGAGGCTTTTTAGTTGAGCTGTGGTGGAGGCTTTTAGCCATGCGGTTTGGCAGGTTATACACCGAAACCGTGGGTATACTCTTAACCTTAACAGAATTGGGTTTTCCAACAAATTTTGTAATTGTGAGCTTGTAACTGTGGTGAATAATGAAGACTATGATCCGTCAGATGTACCATTCATTTTCATTATTCTACCTGATGGCGAGGATGATTTTGTGCCTGATGGGGATGCCAGAGCGAGAAAAGTAAGCCGTAATTAATTTTGGTGCTCTATAGACGAGACGAGTTTCCTTTCCTTTGAATATTTTATCTATCATTCATACTAACTTCCTATACTCCGTTTTGTATATGACCTTTGCTTATCGTAGTTCAAGTGAATTTCCTCTCTGGGGTTTGGTCATTATGTGACTGTACCGCTCTGGGGAAAACTTATTATCGCTCTAGGGGTTTGTTTTTAGTTACCTCTACCACTCTGGGGTAACCGCTCTAGGGTTTTGGTGTTAACACCCTTAAGCACTTTGGGGTTTCCACCCTAGGGTTTTGTTGTTATCAATTTAACCGCTTTGGGATTAGAGTTTTTAAAGTGTGAGAAGCATATAAAACCATATTTTATTAATAATCAAGCTATTCTAGTTGCATGTCTTATTAAAACCTCTAAGGAAAAGCCTTATGGGAAAAAACTCCTGGTAGGAAAAAGAGTACTGACTTGTGATACTGGTTAGTTATAATAAATACATAAATTCTTGATATTCCATTTGTTCTTGAAAACTTCACCTTGCAGAGTTTCTAATAAGTATGTTCCTCCTAATTCACGTCGTGCATCCGATATAGCCCTTCCCATGTTGGCCCCAATTTTCCCTGATGGGAAAATTGGTTCCCTACCGAGGCTCTCTATAAGACCAGATCTCCAACATTAAAACACTTATTCTAGATTTTTCTATTGTACCATAGAGCGGTCTTAGGTTTAATAGCCTAATCCTGAATGAACGTTGTATCTCATACTTCATGAAGGTTATCTAACTCATTTCTAATTCTTGCATCATTGGTCGTTTGATCAAACTATTAAAGTCTAGGAGATATTTGATTAATCTCTACTAGGATTACTGCTTCTACACCATACGTTAACCAAAATAGGGACTCGCTTATTGAGGAATATAGAGTTGTCTAATATGCCCATAGCATATGACATAATTAGTTAGTCTATTCTCCTTTTGCATTTCCCAACCATTTTCCAAGCCCTTCAAAATCTCTCTGCTAGCAACCCCGACCTACTTGTTAGTTTGGGGATACTCCACTAAGGAGAACACTTGCTGGATCTGAAGCCCCTTGAGTAGATCCAAAAATATAGCATCAGTGAACTGTGTTCTGTTATCAATGATGATACGTCGTGGTATTCCAGTACTGGTGATGATGTTTTCATAAACAAAACAATGAGTTCCTACTGATGTTATGTGAACCACAACTTCAGCTTTAATCTATTTAGTAAAATAATCCACACCAACTATTAGGTATTTGACTTCACCTGGGGCCTTTTGAAAGGGCCCTAAGATATCTAAACCCCATTGAAAAACTGGCCATGGGACAGCTGATATAAATAACTCTTCTGATGGGATGTTATGTAACTTACCAAACTTTTGACATGGGTCACATTTCTTTACATATTCCATGGCGTCCCTCGTCATTGTGGACCACTAGTACCCAGCTCAAAGGATTTTTCTAGCCAAAATTTTTTATGTCCACAAGTTCCCTCATGGACCTCGGCCATGATATCAGTGATCTCTACTTCATTTAAACATTTGAAGTACAGAGTCAAAAAGCCTCTGCAAAAAAGTTGGCCATCAATCAAGACATAGTTTGGCATATCCTTTTTCAACTTCTTCTTTTCAATTAGATCTGTTTGGAGTTGCCCATTAACAATATACCGAATGATGGGTACTACCCATGAGTCATTTGCAAATACTTTGGCCTGGATAGTACATATCCTGATGGGCACGGTGATACTTGGATGAGCCAGAGTGCTTTGGATAACAATGGTTGTGGATCCGGCCTTTTTCGTACTAGCCAATCTAGACAGTATATCAGCTTGAATGTTTTCCTCCCTTGGGACATGCTTATATTTACTTTGTTAAAAACCCACCTCAAGCTCTCTTACTTTAGCCAGATACTACTGCAACATTGGTTCTTTGGCCTTGTAATTCCAAGTTATTTAAGAGACAACTAATTGAGAATTACTTTAAAGTATTGTAGTCTTGGCACCGACATCTAAAGCTGCTTGTAGTCCAGCAAGGCAAGCCTCATACTTTGCTTAGTTATTGGACACTTTAAAATCAAATCTTAAAGAAATCTCAATGTGTACCTCAACCTCACTTTCTACCACAATTCCTGTGCCACAACCTTTTGTATTTGACGAGCCATCAACATATATGGCCAAATAGGCCTGGGATAGGGCTAATGCCTTTCTTGTAAGTTTTACTATAAAATCAGCTAACACCTGGGCTTTGACAATCATTCTTGGCTCATAAGAGATATCAAATTCAGACAACTTGATTGCCCATTTTATTATTCGTCCTGCTGTTGCTACCCAATTTTGTCCGGGCACATAAAAAAATTCAAAATAACAAATAAATAACAAATAAATAAATAATTATAAAAAACAAATCTAACATAGGATTTAATTTTTAAGAAAAAAGTGTTAACACCCCTTTTGTACGGGGTAAAAAAAGAGGAAAAGAAAAAGAAAAAGGAAAAAAAGGAAGAGAAAAGAAAGAAAAAGAAAAAGAAGAGGGAAAAAAAGAGATAATAAAAATAGATTAGATTTAGTCCCACATGGAAAGTTCTAAGATTAGGAGTTGCTAAAATCTAAATTGCTAGCTTTATTTAGTCCCACATCGAATACTCTTAGGGGAGCTATGCTTGTTATGTTACTATATAAGCAATACCTTGTAACACTTGGAAAGGACTGAAAGGGAGCGATAAAGATAGCCTATTTCTTAATATAAAATATGGTTCTGGCTTTGACCGTTCTTCCATATTACAAAAGATTTTGTTTCTTCCATGAGAGTCTCAAATTAGAAGAAACAAGAGACACCACTGAATCCAGAGGCGGTTTTAGAATTTTCTCTTTGGCTCGAAAAAGAAAGTAAGTTTTTTTTTATTGTTTTCTTTCTTCTTATACTTTAATTTATTAGCCTTTTTGTTGTTTATTTTTTTAGTTTTAGGCTTAAGTTTATTTTTTTTCTTTTCTTCTACTTCTTCCGTTATTTATTTAATAGACCTACCATTTTCCTTGTTTCTATCATCTTACTTGACACTTTTATTTTATTTTATTTTTCTCTTATCTCTCTTTTTAAAAAATAATAAAATCTATAAACCCAAGGTCCTTTTTTTTAAGAATACAATATTTAAGATCAATTTGGACGAGGCGTCCTGTTTGATTGATGTTTTCTACATCTCGACGTTTTGAGATACTTCACATTTTTTAAAATAATAACCAAAGAACTACGTAACCCTGATTTCCCCTAACGCTTGGGGAATACGTAGGAGCAGGAACAATTATTCCTGCCGGGCCTAAATTTAAAAAATAAATATATCCCTTTAACTCATAAAATAAAATCATAACGCTTTTAACGACAACCTGATTAATTTAGATAAAACGTCCTGTTAATCGCCAAATATAACTTTAATTTTTAAATTGATAAAAAATCCATAGGGCATTTTTAAGAGGTTAAAATTACAAATTTATTAGGATTATACAAAACTTAAGCAATTTAAGGTAACTGTTTAAAATGGGCAGTGTGGGGTGCTAATACTTTTCCCATCTGTAATCAGACTCCTAAACTTAAAATCTCAACTTAGGATAAGTACCTTCACGTTAGGGTTTTTCCGATGTTTTACCTTAAAAACATTAGTGGCGACTCCAAGGTTTCCGAAAGGATTTCGGGAACCTTATTTTCTTTTTTACGGTTGGCCTCTCGCCGCGATCTCGGTCGCAACAGATGGAAACTCCATTGGGGACTTTAAAGAGTCAAGCCTGTTTAATTTGTTTGAGTATATTAGAATAATCCTATAAAACTTCTTGCCTATGTTCTATGCCATATGTTTTGTTGATATATGTTATTATTGAACCTTAGGGTAGAGGACATGATATTATTATGTTATTGAACCCAAGGGTAGACAATTTATTTGTATTGCTCTGTGTTTGTTTCTTGTGAAGGAAGGGTAGATTACATGTATGTACACCCCTCACACACTACACTTACACTTTTTCACATACATTTTGAGTGGGACCCTATACCCAGGGTCTGAATAAACCATTAAGTTTAGGGGAGGTTGTGTTGCGATGTCATTTGGAACATTTATATCCGTCTGACATCGTGAAAGCCTTAGCTAGAGTGTGACTTTTTCATGGTGCCTGCACCTGGTAGACTTCCTATCGTTGTGGTCACAATTATAGGTAGAGTCTGAGCTCTAGTAGCCTTTAGTGATTTAAAATAGCCACCCAATGTGAGAGGACATTACTAGAGAAGCCTTAGAACCAATAGGAGGCCTTCAGACAAATCATGTTTAGAGAACACAAGGGGCAACGGTCTTTTACCTTCCTTTTTTTAAAATTAAAAGAGTTTTTTCCTTCCTCAACAAAATTTTTTTAAAATAAAAAACCCAATAATTTGACATGGGGCAAGTGGGTCTCAAGCCCATTTCAATTTCATTCTCTAAGTTATAGGCTCCTTGGATCATAAATTTGTTATGCAAAGCTTTTCCAAAAAATAAAATGATTCGAGAAGTCCGTAACTTATTCTTAAACTTCAAAATAATGATTGAACAAGCCCACAAGTTGATTTCTTTTTTTTTTTGTCTCCTTTTCCTTTTCCTTATCTGTTTCACTAATACATCTTGTTTTAAAAAAAAGAAGAGAAATCATGGGGAGACATCATTACAAAACTCGACTTTAAGCAAAACTCATGGCTAAGACGGATAACGAGACTGAGAACTTAAGGAACGAGGTCAACCAGTTAAGGGAATAGATAACTGAGTTGACCAGGCTTCTAGAAAAGAGAGTCACAGAGGGAGGCATTTCCACAAATAACAACCAACAACCAACTCCTCCATTGTACCCTTCTAGTTTCACTCCTACTCAAACCCAGGTTGCTCCACCCTCTAATAATACTGGAAACTCTGACCAAACCGTTGATCCTCACACCACGTAATTTCTATCTTATGGACTGCCATATGGATACATGTCTCCTCAAGCTTTCACCAATCAGGATGGTAACCTCATACCGTTTTCGCAGTATGGTTTACCTCCTGGTTATTTTCCTCCTGTAATCTTGGGTCCACAAGATGGGAATGCAATACCCGTAACACATCCACAGGTTCGAAATCAAGTGCCGAACCCACAGACCTCTGAGCCTTGAAACACTCAGTCACTTGCAGTTCTAACAATTCCACTTATTCCGAACCCGTAAGGTATAATGCAATCAAATCCTACATGTCAAACACCACCCTTTCCTCACCTTCAATCACAGCATAATTATCCTTATGGGTATATGATGCCTCACCCTGTTGTCGTGCAGAACACCAATTGTATAGTTGCAACTACTCAGCCTAAAGAAAAGATGAAGATTCTCGAGGAGCGCCTACGCATCATGGAAGGTGTGCGAGGTTTTGGTTCACGGGCGCATCTGAACTTTGTCTAGTCCTAGATGTGGTAATACCTCTCAAATTTAAAATGCCTGAATTTGACAAATACCGGGGCACGTCCTGTCCTCGAAATTATTTGACCATGTATTTTCGAAAAATGGCTTCCCATGCCTTCGATGATAAGCTGCTTATTAACTGCTTCCAAGATAGTCTGGCAGGAGCCGCCCTGACTTGGTATACGTATCTAGAACGCACTCACATACACTGCTAGAGAGACTTAGCCGATGCTTTCTTAAAGCTATACAAATAGAACCTGGCCATGGCACCTGATAGGTTGCAATTACAAAATATGACTATAAAAGATAATGAGTCTTTCAAGGAATGCCCAGCATTGGCGAGAGATGGTTGCGCAAGTGGACCCACCACTGCTGGAGAAAGAGATTATGGCAATGTTCATCGACACACTTCAGGATCCTTTCTATGACAGGATGATCAGAAACATATCTTCAAATTTTTTAATATCATCATTATTGGGGAAAGAGTAGAAAACGGGGTAAAGACGAGGAAAATTGCCCAAACTTCATATGGGGAACCTTCCATGAAAAAACATGTGCAAACCGAAAGGGGGAATGACAGTGAGACCAATGTTGTTACCTACGATCTAAGGAACTCTCATCAAAGGCCGTAGAACCTTGTACTTTCCCCCTACCAACCCCTATCAGTTCACGTCATATCCTTAGATAGCCGCTACTACTAACAACTACTCTCCCCAGCCTTTCCCTCAACCAACTCATTATCAGTCACCCATGCCACCATATAATCATCGGCACATGCCAGTACAACCACTACAACAATGGACTCGACCAACAAACCCTAAATAAAACCAGAGATGGGAAAATAATGATCGTGGCCTGTTTAGTTTGACCCAATCCTTATGATTTATACTAAGCTGTTGCCACACCTTATTCAAAACTCCCTTGTCGTGCCCTGTCCTTCCATAACTCTTGGACCACCTTATCCCAAGGGATATGATCAAAATACTCGGTATGAATATCATGTTGGGGCACCAGGGCACTCGACAGAAAATTGTTTGGCTCTGAAATGCAAAGTGCAAGACTTGGTTAAAGCCAAGTGGCTTAACTTCCAAGAAGGAAATCCAAACGTGGCTACAAATCCCATGCCTAACCACAAGGATCTGGGGTTAATGTTGTGGAAGAAGACCAAGTGGCTAATATTGAAGACGATTCCTGTGATGACGTAAGCTTTGTATGCCCCTGTTCATCGGGCACTTAATTTTGTAACTAGGAGGCTGTTAAGCTCCCTACAACTTAATTTTCAATTCAAAATAATTTGTAATTGCCTTAATAATTTGATATTCTCAATGCTATGCCCAAGGCTTTAGGGTATTTTCTTTTTACAATAAGGGCAAAGCATGTTTTGTCATGTTTTTTAAATAATAAATACATATTTGAATTTGAATATCTCTTTCTTTGCACCCTTTTACTGATTCCATTTCCCTTTATCCCTCACTCGACCATTCGTCCAAATACAGACCCAAAAGTGATCCACTTGAAAATAGTAGGGTGGCGATCCCATTTCATGACTTTGAGTATTCAGTTGATTACGCTAACGAAGAGGGTAAGGAAGACTATGGTCCCTCTCCAAATTAACCAAGGAATAAAAGGCTAGAGAAATTCAACCCTATCAAGAGGTGATCAAGATCACCAAATAAGGAGGATAAAAAGGTCAAGATTGGTATTTTCCTGAGTTAAAAACAACAGGGGAAATTGATTAAGTTATTGATGTCCTTTGATTTGAAAAACACTGGGGCAATTTATCAGAGGATGATGATAACCTTGTTTCATGACATGATGTGGATGATAACACTGCCAGGTCCCGAAATGAACAGGGGCACATCTACCTGTATTGAACAACTTGGAAGGGGATGAATTACTGATGTTCACAAATGCAGACGCAATCAAGAGATGCTTTACAAAAAAAGAACAAAAACAAACAAAAAAATAAAAAAAAGAATCAGGGTTGGCGCCCTATGCACATACCAATTGGGGAAAGTTGATGCCCTCACATTGTCATATCGGGGTACGTCTAAATCATCGAGCAAACTTTCACCTTTCTATAGGGGGCACGGATTTCATCAAGCTAAGAACACAACAGAAAACAATGTTTCATCCCTTTTACAATCAACATCCTAACCTTAAAAGGGTATAACTACTCCCCATGCAAATGTAACCAAGGAAATAGTCTACCATGCTGAGCAACAAAAGTACCAAGGGGACCATTTGAAGGTCAAGAAAAAAAGAAGAAAAAAGAAAAAAGAAAAAATAGCAAATGAAAAAATCAAGAAAAGGACAAAAAAGAACAAAAACAAAAGCCAACAAGAAGACTCAGAATGGTCTTTTTTTATTGAGGCAAGATAAAAGGCTCACCTCATTTCCTTCGGTACATGGCATTAGGGCAAAGTTGCCTATTTGAAGTGACATCGGTCCCCAAAGGATGAAACTAAATCAAAGGAGGACAAGCGGGCTCGGCTTCTATATAACTAGCTTAAACCTTTGTTATGAAGGATACAGCCTTGATTAAAAAATTCATAAAAAAGGAAATATACTCGCTAGGCTAAAAACCTGAAAGGGCGGCCTAGGCAAAAAATTAGAGCAACCCAATAAGTCAAAAACCTGGAAAGGCGACTCAAGCAAAAATTAGGGTCAATATCTTGGCAAAGTAACTAAAATTCCCCTAGCAAGCAGAGCAAGACCAGACTGGGGCACAAGGACTATAATTAAATTACTTTCTCGGAAGCAAGATCAAAGGATAAATTTGTCATCGTGATACAAGATCAAGGTTCTTGCAGTTCTTAGGGATTCACTGGAGGATCTGTAAACCCTCCTTACATCACCCACTACCAAGTTTTTGACCAAATTTTTTCTACATCTGATTTCTCCTTCCTCTTACTTAATTAACTCACATGAATAAAATTGTTACCTTTTTAATACATATTTATACATGAGTTTCATTAATGTAACAAAACATGTATTTTAACAAAATAAAACAAGGCCATGACAATTATTTTTACAAAAAGAAAAGGAAAGTCGTGGGAGCGAGAGGCTTCTGTTATCTGTTAGCACTTCAGACAAGCATCATAGGGACCGCGCCGCATATATGCTCAGAAGAGAAGATCACCTTGTTCATCTGTTTCACCCATTAGTATAAACCTAAAATCTTTAAAGATTGCAGTTCTTAAGGTTTCTCCCCGGATTTTAAACTTGATTTTAAATTTCTTGTCGCTGAACATGGCATTCTTTAAATTTCCAGTCACCGAGCGGAGCACCATTTTAATTTCCTGTCACCGAACATGGCATCCTTTGAATTTCCAGTGCCGAGCGATGCACCATTTTAATTTCCTATCGCCGAACATGGTATCCTTTAAATTTCCAGTCGCTGAGCGGGGCACCATTTTAATTTCCTATCGCCGAACATGGCATACTTTAAATTTCCAGTCACCGAGCGAGGCACCATTTTACTTTCCTGTCACCAAACATGACATCTTTTAAATTTTTAGTCGCTAAGTGGGGCACCATTTTAATTTCTTGTCGCCCAACATGGCATCCTTTAAATTTCCAGACGCCGAGCGGGGCACCATTTTATTTTTCTATTTTCGAAATGGGCACCATTTTAAATTTCCAGTTGCCGAGCGGGGCACTATTTTCATTTCCTGTCGCCGAACATGGCATCCTTTAAATTTCTAGTCTCCGAGCGGCGCACCATTTTACTTTCCTGTTGCCGAACATGGCATCATTTAAATTTCATGTAGCCGAGCGAGGCACCATTTTACTTTCCTGTCCCCAAATGTGGCATCCTTTAAATTTTTAATCGCCAAGCGGGGTACCATTTTACTTTCCTATCATCGAACGTGGCATCCTTTAAATTTCCAATCGCCGAGCGGGGCACCATTTTAATTTCCTGTCACCGAATATGGCATCCTTTAAATTTCCATTCATCGAGCAGGGCACCATTTTACTTTCCTGTCGCCATAAAGGGCACCATTTTAAAATTTCTGTCATCGAACATCGCATCATTTAAATTTCCTGTTGCCAAACATGGGATCTTTTAAATTTCCAGTCATCGAGCAAGGCATCGTTTTACTTTCTTATCACCGAAAAGGGCACCATTTTAATTTCCTTATCGCCGAACATGGTATTCTTTAAAGCCGACGCCCTAGAAAAAATTGATTCGCTCAGTCTTTACTTATCCCTTACTGTAACACAGTAAGGGAAAAGTAAAGAGGGGCAAGTTGTTGATACCCAATTTTGTCTGGGCACATAAAAAATATTAAAAATAAAAAATATATAAAATTGATAAATAAATAAATTATTATAAAAAATCAATCTAACATAGGATTTAATTTTTAAGAAAAAAATGTTAACACCCCTTTTGTACGGGGTAAAAAAGGAAGAGAAAAAGAAAGAAAAAGAAAAAAAGAAAAGAAAAAGAAGAGGGAAGAAAAGAAAGAAAAGAGATAATAAGAATAGATTAGATTTAGTCCCATGTGGAAAGTTCTAAGATTAGGAGTTGCTAAAATTTAAATCGTTAGCTTTATTTAATCTCACATTGAATACTCTTAGGGGAGCTATGCTTGTTATGTTACTATATAAGCAACACCTTGTAACACTTGGAGGGGACTGAAAGGAGGCGGTAAAGATAGTCTATTTCTTAGTATAAAATATAGTTACGGCTTTGACCGATCTTCCATATTAGAAAAGATTTGGTTTCTTCCACGAAAGTCTCAATTTAGAAAAACAAGAGAAACCACTGAATCGGGAGACGGTTTTAAAATTTTCTCTTTGGCTTGAAAAAGAAGGTAAGTTTTTTTATTGTTTTCTTTCTTCTTATGCTTTAATTTATTAGCCTTTTTTATTATTTATTGTTTTTATTTTTATGCTTTAGTTTATTAGTTTTTTTTCTTTTCTTCTACTTTTTCCATCATTTATTTCACATACCTACCCTTTTCCTTGTTTCTATCATCTTACTTGACACTTTTATTTTATTTTATTTTATTTTATTTTTCTCTTTTCTCTCTCTAAAAAATAATAAAATCTATAAACCCAAGGTCCTTTTTTAAAGAATACAATATTTAAGATCAATTTGGACGAGACGTCTTGTTTGATTGATGTTTTCTAAATCTCGACGTTTTAAGTTACTTCATATTTTTTAAAATAATGATCAAAGAACTACGTAACCCTGATTTCCCCTAACGCTTAAGGAATACGTAGGAGTAGGAACAATTATTCCTATCGGGCCCAAATTTAAAGAATAAATATATCCCTTTAACTCATAAAATAAAATCATAACGCTTTTAACGATAACCCGATTAATTTGGATGAGACATCCTGTTAATCCCCAAATTAAACTTTAATTTTTAAATCGACAATAAATCCATGAGGCATTTTAAGAGGTTAAAATTACAAATTTATTAGGATTATTCAAAACTTAAGCAATTTAGGGTAACCGTTTAAAACGGGTAGTGTGGGGTGCTAATACCTTCCCCACCTGTAATCAGACTCCCGAACTTAAAATCTCAACTTAGGATCAGTACCTTCACGTTAGGGTTTTTCCGATGTTTTACCTTAAAAACATTGGTGGCGACTCCAAGGTTTCCGAAAGGATTTCGGGAACCTTATTTCTTTTTTACGGTCGGCCTCTCGTCGCGATCCCGATTGCGGCACTACCAAGTCAGGTTTATAAAGTATCATTTGTAATGGCAGAGTGATACATACTATTATGGGATAGGCGTGGAAGTACTGCTTAAGTCTCCTTAAGGCCCAAACTAAAGCCAAAGTGGCATTTTCCAGCTTTTGACACCGAATTTCAACCCCTTGGAGAGGCTTCCCAGTAAAGTACACTGGTCTTTACCCTTCAAGAGTTGCCTTAGTTAAAATTGCTCCTAACGCCTCTTCAGATACTAATAAATACATGTAAAGGTTTTCCACAGGCTCCGGTTCAACCAACACTTTTTCCTGCTTATCTCCTTATTCAAACTTCTTATTCTTTTTCAAGATTTTGTACAAAGGGAGTGACAGGTGTGTTAGTTTTGGCATGAATTGGGACAACGATGTTACTTTCCCATTTGTACTTCTCTTGGATTGGTGGGATTGTGGAGCTCTTAAATCACCCGACATATATCTGGGTTGACCACAATCCCTCTTTACATCAACATGAACCTTAAAAATCTTCTAGTCAATACTACAAAGGTGCACTTCAAAAGGTTTAAATGCATGTTATATGCTTATAGATGCTGAAAAATGCTTTTAAGATCCTCCACATGGTCCCGTCCAATTGGGGTCTTGGAGATAATATCATCGATATAAACTTCTATAACTTTTGAGTGCATCCCTCCAAAGACCTTATTCATCACACGTTGATATGTTGCCCCGGCGTTGTTTAGCCCTAAAGGTATCATGGTGTAACAAAAGAGACCTCAATCATTAACAAATGTTGTTTTCTCCTCATCTTCTTTCCACATAGAGATTTGATTATATCTGAAGTACACGTCCATAAATAATAGGAACTGGTGTGCATAGGAATCATCTACTATGTGGTCAATGTTGGGCAGCGAGTATGGGTCTTTTGGACAACACTTGTATAAGTTAGTGAAGTTTATGCACATCCACAATTTTCCTATTAGCCTTTTTAACCATGACAATGTTAGATACCCAAGATAAATATTGTACTTCTCAAATGAAACCAACCTTTAAAAACTCATCCATGTGTTCATAAACTGCTTGTTGTTTTTCTGGCTCTAATCTCCATTTCTTTTGGGCTATGACTTTGGACTTCGGATATACTGCCAGCTTATGGCAGCAAAAGTTAGGATTTATGTCATGTATATCAGTCGCCGTCCAAGCAAAGAAGTGTTTAAATTCTTTTAACAATTCTACCAATTGTTTCTCCATGTCGGTTCCTAAATTGTCATTTATGTTCGTAGTCCTTGTCGGATCATTACCTGTAACGATGGCTTTCGTTCCACCTTTCGGGGTTGGCTTGACCGGGTTTAAAAGGCCAGGCACCAGTTGTTCTTTGGGGTCTAAATCTATTAGATTTACTAACCCCAAAACTGATCCTCCATCATTTAGTTTTTTTTAATATTGTCCTCAATCTTTACCATTTGAAGGCTAAGATTGTAACAATATCAAGTCATTTATCGGTCTTCCTTGACTGAAGAAACTTGATTATCTTTACCAATGAATTTAATCAACAAATGTGGGGTAGAGACTATTGTTTCCATTGCATTTAACAATGGCCTTCCTAAGATACCACTGAAATGTGACTTAACATAAATGATTAACACTCTTATGCATTGTTATTGATCATGGTTCCCCTTCAAACATTAACAGGGTGTCAAGGAATCCTTTTATGGGCTATTTTGCTCCGCTAAATATAGTTAGATTTTAGGTATAGTGCTAAAAATCCATATCGGTCAGGCTCATTCTTTTAAAACAATCATAAAAGATTACATCACAAGAGCTTCCCTGATCCACAAGTAGCTTTTGTATGGTTTTATTTGCTATTACGACCTCAATGACTACTACGTCATCCCCACCTGGAATGGTAGGGCTAAAACCATCATCACTGAAGGTTCTAGGTGGGCTTTAAACTCCACCCCGAAATAGTTTGTTGTCAGTTTTGTTTGTATAGGCATAATCATGTGAAGATGGTTTTTCCGCATAGAATTTGATACTCATCCTCCAGCAAATCCTCTTACTAGCATGTTAATGACTTTTCTCTTCTCCTTGGATGGGGGCATTTCAAATTCTTTTTCCTCCTTAGCAATATTATCTATTACTCTTTTTCCTTTATCCATCTTAAAGGGTTTTTTCATACTTCTCCCATTAACAGCATTTGGGGAGCAGTCCCGACGCCAAGGCTTCTCCTGTTCTAGCTCATTAGTACTCTTTGGTCTAAAAAGATATTGCTTCAAGTTTCCTTCCCAGATTAGCATTTCAATAGCGTCCTTTAGTTGTCTATATTCATCAATGCTGTGGTCGATTTGTTCATGAAATTCATAATATTTATTCATGGTTCTTGGACGTCTCATAGGACTTGGTCTCCTAATCTCATATACCATCAATTTAGACATTTTGATTTTTTGAAAGATTTGACCGGGTCAGGCTATCAGTGGGGCATAATGCATAAAGTTAATCATCTTCATTTCTTTATGTTGAGGGGTTGTATCCCAGCTGTGACCTCTTCCTTGATCGTTTCTTGTCACTTTTCAATATTGGATTTTGACGGTGCAGTTTTGTTTTATGTCTCGACGAGCTGCATTTCTCTCCCGACGTACTTAGCAACCTTCCTTATGAGTTCCTAAAATGTTTGGGGTGCCCCATTTACTAAGGATAAGGCAAAGAGTGGTTGCGATTGCAAAGCTTCAATACCTATATGTAACTGGATTTGTTAAGTTAACCCAAGGATCTGTGCAGCTTCTTTATAAAACCTCATTAAAAATTCTCTCACTTTCATCTTCTCCTTTCTTGATTTAGGCCAAAGTGTGGGAAGTCTTTGGGACATCCTGGGATATGGTGAAGTGATCTAAGAATGCTTGAGCTAATTCTTCCTATAAATCGATGGATCCTAGTGGCAATCCCTTAAATCAACACAAAGTCTCTGTTGTCAAGGTTCTTACAAACATTCTACACATCACATCTTCTTTAGCTCCTAAAAATAAGGACTCATTTGCATAGGCGTCTAGATGTCTTGTTAGGTATATGATAAATGCCTAAAATATATATATATATTTCTTGATCAATTAGGCATGATTTTGTAGAATATCAATGTGTCTGGATTACTTAGCATGTATTAATTGATGAAATTGAATTCCAGATAATTTTGTTATGATTGATGTAAATATGCATCCCTTATCCCAAGTTTTTATGTAATTATAGATGAAAAGGATGAGAAAGATAAGAAGGAGGAAGTCTCTGAGAAATTCCCAATTTAAAGTAGAGAAAAGCCCAAGTTTTGATTGACTCACTTAAGTGAGCTTGAAATCTGGTTGAGTGAACCAATTGTTTGAACGGAGGATAGCTTCGCTTGAGCGAAGTAGAGGCAAAAAAGAATTAAAGCATCAGGGGTAGAATTCGCTTGAGCAACCTCCATATCCGTTTAAGCAAAATACTTCCAGGAAGTAAACAAGAAGAATTCGCTTGAGCAAGCAACTTTAGCTCAAGCAAAAAATAGGCAGAACCAAATTTAAAAGAAATCGCTTGAGCGAGTACATCTTCGCTTAAGTGAAATTTTTCCAGAGACCAATTCAAAAGAAATTGCTTGAGCGAGCACTCCATTGGCTTAAGCGAATGCAAAACAGGGGAATCAGATTAAATGTGGACTCACTTGAGTGAACTCTTCGCCCAAGCGAGTTAGCGATGGGAACACTTGATGCAAAAGCTTTCTTCAAGCTAAAGAATCCTCACTCGCTTGAGCGAGTTTTAACTTACTTGAGCAAATTGATTAGGGATAAAAAGGAAACTTAAATTTTTAAATGGGGTTATGATGCACAATTTTTCTTCTTCATCACTTTCTATTGAAGACCCTAGGATTTATCTTCTCTTTATCTCTCCATCTTTTTATCAGTTTGTTTAGTTGTAATGGCTACCATGAGTAGCTAAACGTTCCTTTGGGATTGGATGTAATCGATTCGAACCCGACATACGCTTGATATATATTTATGTATTTGGTACCTTCGTTCTATTGTTTTTGGCTTTTCATTTTATGCTTAATGCTTGGGTCTATCTTATCAATAGTTTCTTGATTTTAGTTTTCTTTGGTTATTAGAAAATGATATCTAGAAATGGATCTAAATGGAACGCTCGTTGTGGTGATTATTAGGAATAATAATCAACAAAACGAACATTGAAACAATCGATCTTAATGCTAGAATGTTTTCAAAGTGATCGAGGGATCAGCGGTTTAGAAATATTCTTATGGATTTCATAGTCGAGGAATCGATACGAATGACTTTGATTGTAACGTAAAAAGCAATAGTTCGAATTTCATTTAGATAAGTATATACGGCGTATCGAAGGGTAAGATAGATGAAATCCAATCCTAATCTTTTAATATTTGTTTCCATTTGAATCATTATCGCTTTTGCACATTTACACAGTTCACTTATCCAACTTATTGTTTATTTATTTTACACGATGTTTATATATATTTCTCGCCTAAATAGTTTGAATTATATTTACTAAACAACCACCCCTTAGTGGAACAACACTTTATTGTACTACAACTGACTGGGTAAACTTGCCATGAGGCATACATCAGCCTCTATAACCATACCAAGTTCTATATCAATATGTCTCCACAATATATTTTCCAATGGACAATGGTTGAGGTGTCTAAAGATGCCTTGGAATGGGGACGTTCATTAATCTCCTAGAGAATTAAAGCGGCATTCTTTGGAACCTTCAGCGGTTTGCAAGGCTTTTCTCTATCTTCTAGGGTACTCTATCCTTAAGGTGGATTCTTGGTTATCATCATATGTTGGGATTTGTGAGTAGTCTAGAGATGCTGAAATCTCCAATGGCTGTCTCCAGGGTGTGGCAACAACTTTCTCCCTTATCTCCTTAGCCCTTGTCTGCTTAAGCTCCTAGAGTTTGGCTTGTAGCTGCCTATCAACTCATCTCTTAGATTAGGTTGAACAATAGTCGTTGTCCTTCCCTGAGGTGGGTTAGATCCCAGAGTTTCTACAATCTCAGTGTTCTACTCGAGCACACGTGACTCCACACGGGTTACGTCCTAAACATGCCCCTCCTGAGTGGTATGTCCTCTAGATGGGTCTATTCCTGACTATTTCAAGACTTGATTTCTTGTTTATATGCTTTGAAATATGGGACTTAATTTATGGGTCCCACCAGACGTGCCAATGAATTGTTTGGTATACAGGGGGTAATCAGAATACTCTTTCAACCGGTATTGAATCTCACTTTTACTTTAGTATTATGTCAGTTTAGTGGGAATCTAGTATTATATAACACTAACTCATCGAGAGCTCAATGCTTTCGACTATGACGTTTGGGGTCCTCAAGTTACTTGTTCTAGAACAGGAAGTGGTGGTACCTGCAAAGACTCTCGGATGCTTAAGTTAGTATGGGTTCAAAGATCCTGGAGCATTAAGAGTAAGAAATGACTTACCCAATTTATCATAAATGATGGTATTTATAGCCAATTTTAAGGTCAAACTCATGATTTGACATATGATAGGTGACCAGATTACTTTTCAGTCAAGTTGCATCCTATGTTTAAAGTGTCTGACTTTTTGGCAGGCTTTTAACCAGTATTTGTCAGTAGGTATATCAGTCATACTGTTAGCTAATTCATGTCATCTTACTAGATCGACGCCTTCTGCCTTCAACATGTCATCCATTAATTTAGAGGCTAGTATGGACACTAGATCAGTCATCTTTAGTTTAATTGTCCGAGGTTGAATAATAATTTAATCTAAGAATTATTTTCTTATGCCTAGACATTTTATATTTTTTTAGTAACATTCATTAAACACAAGGGACCAAGTTCAATAATTGTCTTTTAATTTATTTTTAATAATTGATAAAAATTTAATTTACTTATTCCATTCTAAATTATCTTTTTCATTTCTATTGCATTTCAAATAGTAGTGCATATCCATTTTTAATACAAACAATATGCCTTTCATATCAAATCGTTGAATATTTTTTTAAAATTTTACAAAAAAAAAATTCAAAATAATTTCCTATTTAATAACATGTTAAAATAGTTTAAATTAAGATGGTTGTAATAATCATTTAATAACATAACTTTTGTTAAGAGTTGTTTGTTTGTGTTAATTAAGAATTTGATAGTAGATATTGTTTTCTCAAATTAATGTGTTTCTTTTGTTTTTCTTCTTCTTTGTATTCCCTAATCTATGATTATTTACTTATTTACATTACCACACAGGGCTATATATTATATTTAATATAAGTACTAATTTAACATAATTCTTATACGAGTAAATTGTAGAAACCACCTTGAGGTTTGATAATATTATACTCAACTCTAAACTTCTTTAAATATAACACTCGGCCCTAATAATCTTAACTTTAGTAGAATATTCTCATAGAATATTCTTCATATATACTAACTAGGGTTAAGTTTTTCTTATTTCTTAGAATAATGGTTCAAAAGTAAAAGTTGCATGCTCTAAATTTTATTTGATATTTTAGAAAAATTAATTAAATATGAATATAATTTCCCCTTTATTTTCATGAAAAAAATAAAAATAGACTACAATAGAAAAATAAAAAACTATACTTTTGATTAATTTTTATCTTTAAAATATTTATAATATAATCTGTGATCTATCTTGCAGATAAGCTTCTTGGACAATGGCTAATAAGGAAATTGGACAGTATGGTCTTGGCTCTGATGAACCTGCACAAATGCCATAAAAAGGAGGAGTATACCGTAAGGCACCTTTGATGTCTAAGTCAATGATGGGATCTCAAAGCAATAGGGATGAAATAGGGAATCTAAAATTATGGCGTAATAAGTACGTGTCTTTAACTATTCACGAGGCATGTATTTATAATAGGGGCTTGCATTCAATGCTATGATGACACTCTTATAGATGGGATCCTTTGCTACGTGTTTCTACGACCTTGTCTAGGAGGTTTGGTAATATTACACTTAACTCCAAACTTCTTCAACACTTCACCCTAATAATCTTAACTTTAGTAAAATATTATCATGGAATATTCTTTGCATATACTAAGTTAGGTTAACTTTATCTTATTTCTTACGATAATGGTTCAAAAGAAAAAATGCATCCTTTAAATTTTATCCAATATTTTAGAAATTTTAATAAAATATGGATATAATTTCCCCTTCTTTTCCATGAAAAGAATATAAAAGTAGACCTATAATAAAAAAAATAAAAAACTATACTTTCAAATTAATTTTTATCTTAAAAATATTTATAATATAATTTGAAAAATCATTTTTAATACATGTATTGTTATATCAATAAAAGAAGTAGACATAATAATATTTTTAAAATTTATATTTTTTATAAAACATATCACCTTTCCTCTTTAACTAAATATTTCATGTTAAAGCTTATGATAACAAAAATGAGAATAAAATATAATTATAATTATTTTTAAAAAATTAACCATATTATAATACAAATAAACTTAAATTTTATCACAATATCACCAATTCATTTTATAATATTATGACTAATTTTATTTTTTAAAAGTATACAATAATAAATTTTAAAGAAGTTAAATTTCAACTAGAATAAACTAAAAACAAAAATGGATGTCTAGTTTCTTGTCATATAATAGTGTGTTAAAAATAAATTCTAACTTATATTACAAATATTTTCAAACTAAAATTAATCAAAAGTATATTTTATCTTTTTAATTGTAATTAGTTTGATTTTTTTTTCTTTTTTTCATTAGAAAGAAAGCTAAAGTGTCTTCTTATTTTTTTAGATTTATTAAAATTATAATTAGATTTTTTTATTTCTATTTTAGTTTTGTTTACCTTTCGCTCATGTATAAAATTAAAAAAAGGTTAATAATAACCTGAGGTATATAATAATAACAGAAGACTATCATCACAATATTATATATATTGAAAAAATTTAAATAAAGTTAATAAATAAAATAAAATAAAGTTTTCAGTTTAAACTTTTGAAAAAATCATTTAAGAAATATTTTTTTAAAGAATTGACCTTAATTAGTATGCGGAATATTTTATTGGAATATTTTATTAAATTTAAGGTTGTTGGAGTGGAGTGTAATATTATTAAACTTTAAAGGTGATTTATGTATTTTACCTTTTTATAATAAATTATAAAAGTAATTAAGTTATACACTATACGTAGCAAGGGAATTATTTATCACATCCTTAGCGTCCGTTTAGTTTTTAGTTGGAGAAACAGAGTTGGGGAAATGGAGAAATTTAAAGATTGATATTTATCTTTCACGTCGTTCGAAACAGTCAAAACTCCGTTTGATCGTATGATCTATTTTTAGGTTGGTCAAACCTCAACCGAGTTGGGTAACCAAACGGATAATCTAATCTATGCATCTGCATATATTACTTACTAGTGATTATATATCATGTTTTACATTTGAAAAAGATTATCTCCCTCAAATAGAATATACTCTAACTTAATAATATGTAAAAATAAATTATAATTTTTTTTGGGTGTGACCTATTCAAACTTGACTCGTACAGAACTATTATAGAAGCCAAACTCCTTGTACCTAGGGATGTCAACGGGGCGGGGCGGACACGAGTACCTTTTTTCCGTTACACGTGCCCGCAGATAAAAATAAAACTCGTGCCCGCCCGTTACCCGCACGGGTACCCGTTTTATGGGTTTTTTTTTGGGTAGTTATTATCCGCGGGTATCCACGGATATCCACGGGTACCTAGTTGAAACAAAAAATTGAAAAAAAATATAAAAACATTAAACTAAATATAATTATATATTAATAATAATAAAAGGTTTTTTAAGACCCATAGAAAATACCAAAAAGGCCCACTAAATATAACTATATATTAATAATAATAAAGGGTATTAATGTAATTTTATATATACGGGTACCCGCCGGTACATATATAATCGTGCCTGTTTCTTAACGAGTAATTCAAAACCCGCCCTCCTTCCTCCACGGGTACCCATACCCACGGGTTTTTATACCCATGATGGGTTTTTATCCGCGGATACCCACAGGCGTGGATATTTTTGACCTCCCTACTCGTACCAAAACTTAAGAATAGCTAGTATTACATTCCCTAAAATTTTAATATGAAACCACAATTTAATCTAGGGCAACTCCTGACGACTTATCTCCGGCTCAGTGGTGAAACTTTTTATAATTAAACATGCATAAAGTTTCCCATTTTAAAAGACATTCCGTTTGTTTAAACTTATTTTTAAGTGTTTTTTAAAAAAGTATTTTTTATAATCACTTTTTTAATAAGCAAATTAGAGTTTTTCTAGAATAAGATAAAATCAACTTATTTTCAGTTTCTGCTTATTTTTAAAACTTTAAACAAACACATCAAAATTTAAAATAAGTATTTTTTAACTAAAAAACACTTATCTCTTAAAATAAGTTTAACAGACCCACGTCTATTCAGAAGGAGGGAAAGCCCATTGACCTAGGAAATGAATTCTAACTCCATTGCAAGAAAAGTTACATAACTTTACATTTTTTATCTCGGTAATTTAAATAATCAGTATAAAGAAAATACTTATTTATATTAATTCAATAAATAATCAGTGTAAAATAATTATCTCCTAAATTGATATAAAAAATATGTTTTTTACACTAATTATTAAAATAATCAGAATAAAAAATGTAAAGTTACTAACTTTTTCCTCAAAAGTCGGAGAAGCCAGATCCATTGGCCTGCCTCAACTTGCTTGACGAGTTTGAATCACGGGTCAAAGTCCTCCTTGCGTTGTGTAACTTTGGTGTTGGACTCAAATGGAGGACCGAAAGTCATAAGTTTCTGACCATAGATTTCATCCAATTGTCTTTAATGGTTAGTTCTGACCCGAAATCGAAAGTTTTTGCAGGTAATAGTGTTATTGTAACCGGTTGAAATAACTTGGAACCGTGTCAGGCTTTGCATTTTTTATTTTCATTAAGACATTGGTTCTTTCTTTCATTTATAGTTGGTGCCTTTGTTTATCTGTAAAAGCTTCTTTCTTTGATTTGTGCCTAAGTAGTTGCTTTCATTCCCCTTAGGACGGTGTGTGTCTATAGATTGGTTTATTCGTTATTTTGAAACCTTGTTGATTTGTGTCTCTTGTAGCACGGTGTGTGTCCATAGATTAAGTTAAATCTTATGAACCTAACACCAAATGGCAGATGCAGCTGGAGGTGGTCATCATGTTGAAGAAGAATTGGCTCACGAAGCTTCCGGTGAGGTAAGTTTTCTTTTAGTATTAATTGTTTAATAATTTGATCAAAAATATTAAATTGTAATCTTTTTATTGTGTTTTTAATTTAACAGATACTAATAGATATGTCTTTTAAAAATTTATACTTATTGTTTGTTTTTGTGTTCAGTGACGAAAGGTTTTAGAAAATAATTAGATTTAACCGAAAATATAATACTGTAATTATAAACTAGTACTTTTAATTTAACAGATAGTAATAGATATATGTCTGATTTAAAAATGAGTGTAGTTATGATTCTCATACAAATAATTATTGTAGGAAAGTTTTGATGATGGTCCCACAGTAGAAAACATGGATGGTCAGATCATGGAGATGGATGTAGAAATAGGAACCGACGAAGAAACATTTGTTGATAAGCTAGAGAAAATGGAAGTGTGTTTGATTGACATAGGATAGAACTATGCGATTTGTAGATGTGGATGACGCATTCAATTTTTATAACTAGGATGGAAAAATGAATATGTTCAGTTCAATGTAAGAAAATATAAGAGACGAAATGATAAGAATGAGGAGTTAGTGTGGCGGCAATTTGTTAGTTCAAGTCAAGGTTTTAGGCAATTAAAATATACTAATATGGCCAATACATGTAACGATCACAAACGTAAAACTAAATTTGGTTTTCTTGTACAAATTACAAATACAATTAGATTCACAAACTAGACAATGGATTGTGAGTCAATTCTATAATGATGATAGTTATTGTTTGGTGAGGGGTTGTATAATGGGCTATTAAGATCTCATTGAAAGATGTTACATGTTGATATAGTTCAAATAAAAATTATGAGGAAGAGTGGGAGATGAATGTCAATTTGACATAGTTTTCATTGTAAAATATGTCTTTAAATTAGTGTTTAATTACTTGTTTAATTAATAATTTAACTCATTTCATTTAATTGAAGTATTACCATAATTTTGAACTTATAAACTATTTTTATGTGTTTTGATAATTTTGAGAGGCATTTGGAAAGAGAAAAAAGAGCCTCATTTCTATCCAACCTCAAAACTAGCAATTCTAAAATTTTCATTGTTACTTCATTCACTGTTGGATCGAGCTAAAATTTTGATATGTTGTTCAAGACATCAAGATGGTCATTTTGAACAATCAGATCTTATTTTGAGGTCAGAAGCTTTTAATATGTAGAAAACAACAAGAAATAAAGTTTTTAACAAAAGTTGGTGTTGTACTATTAGGAATTCGCTCAAGCGAGAATATGGTGGCCCAGGAGAACGAGTCGCAGCTACATTCTCGAAAGGCAATATAAAAGGTGTGTTAAGTCACTTTTTACAATATCTTTGGCCCGTGGAAGGCTTAGAGCATTACATGGAAGATCTCTGGGGCTACAGGGAGGCTTGAATGAGAGGGATCTCTTCCAGTTTCCATTTCTTTCCTCTTGCCCTCCATTAATCTATGTTGTTTCTCTTTATTTTTAGGTTAGCCCATGTGAAAATATACAGCTAAATCTTTTTTTTGTTGGGTTTAGGTGTAACTCACTTCTTTTCTAGTTATGTAATTGAATACTTTGTATGATTTTTGTTTTTAATCAATGTTAGTATTTCATTTCAATACTTAATGCATGTTTCAAACGAGAGAGTGATCTATGTATGTGTTTAGGATTTTCCAAACAAGTTAAGGAACAAAATACCCATTAAGTTCTTCTAGGGATAGAGTTGAATTTAGTGGTTGTTAAGGTCAATTCCCAAAGCAAACACTATCGTTATTCAATTGAGGATAAAGTTTAGGATCTATGTCCCGAGGGATCAGGTATTGTGAAATTTATGTTATATTGGCTTGATTAATTGTGTAATTATACTAAGTAAGATAACATATACTTGAAGGGGGGAAAGTGAAACCTAATTCCTATACTTTCATTTATATTTATTTTTGTTTATATAATTTCCGCACAATAACAATATTCCCCTAAAAAGTCAACAACCCTTCATGAATATTTTGTATATAGTTTTATGGTGACTTTACAAGTATAGATTGTTATTCTTCCTGTTTCCAACATGTCCTTATGGATACGATACTCTTACTCTCAAATCAAAACTACAATGGATATTTGGCACGCTTGTCAAAATTCCAACAGTGGGATTAGTACCACTAAGGTATATAACACATTTGTAGCATAATCTTATAGGTACGCTATTGGTTGCACTTCATGATGTTGATCCATATATGTTTTGGAGTCACAAGATTAGGGATGATGGAAGATTGTTATATTTATTATAGTATGATGGAATAAGTAGAAAAAACTATCAAATTTTTGGTAACGTGTTAACATTTTATGTTACTTATAAAAGAAATAAACTCAAGTATGTTAGCATTTGAGTGGTGTGAATCATCACAAGAAAACTTGTGTATTTGGTTATGTTATTATTTCATATGAAAGAATTCTCATTTATGTGTGGTTGTTAGAACAATTTCTAATTATAATGAATGGAAAAAACCAAAGTGTGTGATAACTGATGGGGTTCAAGCAATTAAACAAGCTTTTATTTATGTTGTTGACATTTAGTTAGAAATGTTATTGATAGATTTCATAACCCCCACTTTACAAAATTGTTTACCCAATGTATGCTTAATGATAGTCATGTTGCTCAGTCTGAGGAGAAGTGGAATGTTACCTTAGTGGGGTGTGATTTGGTTAGTGATAGATATATCCAAGAGTTGTATCCGAAAAAAGTCATGGGCAACAACCTACATCAAGGAATTTTTTTTTCCTGGTTTGTGAGCAAATGAGGAGATACATTGAGAGCCGAAACAACTTGAAGGAACTTTTTTTAATTTTCATATATGTGTGAAACACATGCAAAATAATGAAAAAGAGAAAAGGTTATAAGTCAATTTATGGTGAACCGGTCATGGTGAGCCATGTTGTGACGTTAGAAAGGTTTACTTCAAATATTTTTATGAAAAATGTTTTAGCTCATTTCTGGTCCTTGTTGGAAAAGTCAATTAGCTATCAATAGTGGATGTTGTTTGAAGCATATCAGACATAAGTTATTTGGTTTCATTTGTTAGAAATGAACACATTCATAGGAATGTATCACATTGGGAAGCTTATAGAGAGTTTCGATGCTTCTATCTTGGCATGGAATCTATTGGTTTACCTAATGTTCATCTAATCATTATGTTGAACTTTTTTAGAATTTGACCAACTTCCTAACTGTTTAGTGCTTAATAGATGGACCAAACTAGCCAAGTCTAATTTTAATGACATCAATGAACCAGTAGTTGACATTGTTGATCCAATCTCTAAATTTAGGATTTTTGTGTGTTAACTTTTTCCTCACATGATACTTTTAATTTGGCTTGTATTATTTATGAAAATTTCAAAGACATAAGGACTAAGCTAGCTTCTGAAAGAAAAAGATTGTTGTAAAAGCATGGCTAATGTAATGGTGTGGAAATGGGAAACCTTGTAGAGAATCCAAGTTAATCTGTGAACAGTCTTACTAGTGGTTGTGCAAGCTTTAACCATGTTCCACCTAGGGAAAGAGGTATAAGTAAATATTCATGTGTAGAGAAGTAGGGCATACATACAAAAGATATCCATATGATAGACAAGTGGATAACAACAAATCTTGTTCAAGCTCGTCTTATGCAAACCAAATGCCTCAAGTAAGTAATAGTTTTTTACTAATTTTAATGAATATGGTTCCATTTTTCATTTCATACATGCGTGTAAAAAGTAATTATGATGTAATTTAAGATGTCATTACTGGGGAAGTGTTGTATTATTCTAATTTTGAAGTAGCTGAAATGAATTTAACTATTATGTGTTTATTTTAGGTACCTAGTGAAAATGATAACCGTAGTGATGACTAATTATCATGGTTGATTGCCTTACCAACCAATTCACCTTGTTGAGTATTATTTGGTGTATTCTTGTTGTGTACCTCTAGCATTTTCCTAGGATCTTCATTAGTAATTATTTGTGTTGTAGTACTAATACACACTCATGCATATGCCTATATTGTCTTAGTGGGCTACATCAACTTAAACATATTACAATGCACAATTCTTAGGAAATTACATATGATTATCAGTTGGTGACTACACCCACCAAATCTTCAACTACTTATAGGATAACATAATAAGAATATTATGTTATCCTATAAGTAGCTGATGCACAAACAAATCACAAACAAATAAGAATAGAATATTTTATTTAAATAAGTTTTATGCATTTGTTTTCTTTCCACTTAACACTCTAATTAGATTTCCTTGGAAACATCCACCTATTGTTAGCCAATCAAGAACCCATACGACAGAGTTGTAGCTTGACCTAACATTGGTTATTCCACAGGCCTTCTCGATCTACCAATTTCCAAAATTAGTTTCGGATAGTATCACCCTAGAAATAAAGTAATATGTCATCACAATCTCACTGAGGACATGACCATGCAATGTTGAAATGGTTAGGATAAGTTACACATAAATCTCAATTATTCATACCTACAATTATAGAAATAATTAACTACAATGGAACTCACTATTTTTGAAATGTCCTCCATCCTTAATGGATGCCTCTCAGCTGTTGAAAGGTATCAAGCTTGTAGACCTAATGGTCATTGACATGTACCACATCAAATACCAATGGCTATCTTCTCTAATTGGTATATACATCTATAAGGGAAAAATGTAGCAGTTAATATTATGACAAACAATTGGATATTTTATCAATTTTAATACACAAAGATAAAATAGGTGACATACGTAGCTAAGAATCACGCTAGGAGCATCCAATCTAGAGCATAATTAATGGTTAAATTCATTAAGGCATGGTCTTTTAATACATTATCTTGCTATAGAATGAAAAAATATTTTTTTACGTTTTATACGATAATACTACTTTAAGAATTTCATGCTTATTAAATTAACACCATCTTAACTTGCAACAAAAGATGATGGGAGGCACAATGTGGTTATCCTATTGTTCTCCATCTATGCATATGTCATTTTCATCACCATCATTTGAAATATCTAAACAAGTTAAATGGTGAGCGTATTTCATATACAAATTTCTATAAGTTAAAAATTTCATATTTTTAAAAATTCCTAACCTTGTTAAATATGTAGTAATTTAAAATGAAACATTGAAAGTCTCCTCTACTTAGCATAATGTTATTTCTTGAGAAAAAGATATTATTTGAAACATTGAAAGTCTCTTCTACTTAACATAAAGTTGTTTCTTAAGAAAAAAGATACCACTATATAATGGACACTAGTTACAATAAACTATTTATAATAACACGTTGCAAAAAGTTTGGAAAAAGTCTTATACCTTATATCAAATGTAACCCTATTAATATAATACACACACATCATTTGCTCTTTTCTAAATCCAAGGTCAGAAATTATCTTGAACTTGCTTTTTAGATGCTACATTTGTTACATATACAAAATACATTTAATAATACAAAACACAAATAGAATAAAATGAACAATTACTTATATCAAATTAAAAATTAAAAACACGATCTTATACAATATATAACCATTTGTCCTTCGAGCGATAGTAGGAATGGGTCTTGGTTCTAATAGGATTAGACCCTTGAAAATGTAAGGGAAATTGATTAAAATAGGGTGAAAAAATTTGGCATTTAAGGTATGTTTTCAAATATTTTTGTGTCTTGGGTGGAAGACGTCATGTCATTTATTATGTTTCGCATTGTTACAAGACGAAAAGGGCATTTTGCATTATGAGTGTGAAATTTACGGGGTGTCAACAAGTGGCACGTGTGTAGGGATGTTGACTGATATTTCGCACCTTGAAAAAAATGAAATATATGTCAACCTAACACATGGCAATTCGTCCCCTTGAAATGCAAAGTTTGACTGACATTTCACATTCTGAAAGTATGAAATAAGTGTTAGACTGACATATGACATTTCCTCACCGTGAATTGTGAAATTTGACTGGCATTTTACATCTATAAAGTGAAAAACACCTATTAGTGTGCGAAATCAACTCTATAAATTACCCATTTTCCTGGCTACCATTATCCATTTCCAACTATTTTTCTTACTACCAAACTATGGTTGTAGTTTCTAAAAAAAGGCTTCCCAGATTATATTGATTCTTTATTTTAACGGGTAAAAATTTGAAGGTAGCACCAGAATGATGTAGGTCAAGTGGGGTATTACGATTGAGCAACTTAAAGAAAGAATTATTGCTAAACTGAAACTTGAAACTAATCAAGTAATTACCTAATTAACTAGTAGGGTGATTGTTGATCAAAGGGAAAAAATTTCAAGATTCCAAAAAAATGATGATGAAGAGATTGAGCTGCTATTAAGTATTTTTGAGTTACAATCAAATTTAACGACACTTAAGATATATGTTGATGTTGATGTTGTGGCTCATTGCGGCACACACAAGGAGGTAGTTCACAATGTCTTACATAGGCTAGAAGTATGTGTTGCTAACAACCTATTATAATTAATCCTTCGAGTTTTTTTACCATTAATTGTTTGATTATTTTTAGTAAAATATATAATTAAATTTTCATATTTTTTGGTGGAAGATGAAGTGAATATTAGTTTATCAGATAATGATGATCTAGATTTCAGTAATGATGAGGAATGTCAAGGTAGTGAGGACGATGGAGTTGATAAAGGTAATGTTCCCAATGATAGTGATATGGACACAGATGTTGAAAGTGACTTTGATTCCATACCAAAAACATCAAGCCTCAGAAATTCACATGGTGTGGCAATAGTAACAGGTTAGTAATATTCATAAGCCTCTATTAGTTTTATAGATTGAATAACATATTGTACGTTGATAGGTGACAATGACTTGAATTGTAGGGGTAGAGGAATGGCATTACGGAGTTTGTCACCGTATTACAGTAATATTAATTAGGAGGACCAGATGAGGAGGATACTTTTTTAGGGTTGGGTAACCACCCTGAATGGCATGTTGGAGATGAACTTTATATCGGAATAAAATTTCCATTAAAGAGTGCAGTTCAAACAAGTGTTGAAACAGTATGCCATACAGATCACATTTATATTGTGGGTGAATCCAAACCTACATTTTTTACTGTAACGTGTGCTCTGGACTTTTAAAACATGTGTTGATGTGTTTCCGTATTGCAAACCAATCATTTAGATTGATGGCACTACTTTGTATGGAAAGTATAGACATACATTGCTTATTACAACAACACAGGATGACAATAACTCGGTTCTACCAATTGCATTTGCAATTATTGAAGGAGAAACTTTACAAGCATGGAGTTGGTTTTTGATATTAATTAAACTTCACATGACATAGAAAACAGGCATATGCCTTATCTCTAATCAACACCAAAGCATCAAGTCAGTTATGTCAAATCCGCAGAATGGCTAGCAACCACTAAATGTGTACCATGTGTATTTTATTAGACATATTGGTAGTAATTTCAATAAAATTAAGAATGTCAATTGTTATTTTAATGCTTTTACAATGTCAAACCATGGACCTGATGAAGCTTGGTATGTGACAGAAAGTCTGTGTTGATTGTTATCTTAGTGCATTTATAGTGTATGGAAGATATTATTTATTAATGTTTGTCGTATTTGATAGGAATTTAGAGAAATTTTGAGAAGCTAAAATAGAAATAGCAACCTAGATTGACACAATCCCTAAGCAACAATGGAGTATGCCTTATGATAATGGTGGGCGTAGATTTGGCTATATGACAACAAACATATCTAAGTACGTCAACAAAATATTGAAGGGTACACGTAATATGCCAATTACAACTTTAGTTAAGCTCACTTATTCGCGAATAGTTGAAACTTTGTGCAACGTAGCGCAAGGGCAAGAGCGAAGTTTTGGGAGGGGATGAGGTTTAGAAAAAAGTTAATGGAAACACTTAGGAAAAACTGAGCATATGTCTGCATTCACCTAGTTTATAGGTATGACGTGTCCGGTAATTACTTTGAGGTGGAAGAAAGGTTTAACCTGATTCAACAAATAGGTGGAGGGAAATTTTCGGTGACATTGACCACTGATCCATCTTGCGATTTTGAAAGGTTTCAGGCATTACAGTATCCTTGTTTGCATGTCATCGCAACATGTATGATTTTTTAATATATCTATATATAATATATATTATATATTAATGATTTATCCCTGAAATCCGGGGTCGAGGTTGACTGCCTTGACCAAACTTTGGGTTCAACCTTCTGACCGAAATTACCTCTCGTGCTCTCAATTTTACACCGTCTTAGTGGAGTACGATATTATATACCTCGGTTCAGTGGGAATCTGAAGTTCTTCAAGAGAAGGTGGCTATTGATGTTAAATCTGTACTGATGCTTCAAGACCACACCGAAGGGGTACCTGCAGAATATTCTCCGATGCTTAAGTCAGTATAGCCTTTAAGGTAATATCGTATTACAGAGGTAGCTTACGGAAAACTTAGATCAGATCCTTGCTCAGTAATAAATGACTTGTATTTATAGTGTTTACCTTAGTCTTGAAAGTGATTTGATTATCTTCCTAACTTACTATTGATACAGTGCCTGCAGGTTAAGGTTGCCCATACCTCCTCTGACTGGTTGTCGGATTGTCAATAATCGACCAGGGTTAACAGGAAAGGTCCGTGGTCAACCAATCACTTCAGACTCCGGTTTTAACTTACCAGCTGTTGATGACGTGGCATTGTATTTTTCGAACCTCGTCCAATCTGGCTTGCCACCCCGGATCAATTAACATATATATTAATTTATTACTTTAAGGTTAATTATTTTATTTTTGGTTATAAAGTATATATATTATATATTAACATATATATTAATTTATATAACTTTTTTATTTTATGTAAAAATATAAAACATTTGTGAAAAAAATAGAAAAATGATATCTAGGGTTAAAAGTTACTCTAACTAAAATGTACCTTAAACCTTGATACAAAAATGATGCACTTCATACAATCTCAGAAAGGAGAGCCGAGCATAAGATCACTCACAACAAAACAAAATTACTAGATTTTAAAGAAATGTGAAGGAAGTAAAATAGAAGAAGTAGTGGAGAAGAAGCATCTGAGGTTGTCCTTGTAATTTAAATTCTCGCATTTTGCATTACCAAAAGAAGAAACCAATGTCAATTCAACATCACTGTCAGAGTTCGCGTGTTCCCCACACTAACTGACGTGTGTTTCACACTTCTAGAAGGTGAAACACTGTCATGTCTATCATGTTTGCGTCAGTGTCAACATTCGCATTTTCCCAAGGCTAGTTGTACTACAACAAAGGTGCGAAATAGCACCTGACATTTCACTTTCCAATGTGACGACTACCTGTACGCGCCACTTGTCGACACCTAGTAAATTTTGTTCTCTCATAATGTGAAATGCTTTCTTCATCTTGTGACAGTGCGAAACATAATAAATGACATGACATTTTCCACCCCAAGCACAAAAATATTTGAAAACATACCCTAAATGCTAATCTTTTTACCATATTTTAGTTAATTTCCCAAAATCTAAGGGATTATTTATGTCAATTACAAGGGTTATATTGGACCATCTTTGTAAACATATATTTGGATGGAGAGTGGGTGAAACTACGTGTGCGCATATCTTAGTAGAAGATAAGCTCCTATTGTTACCTCTATTAGGTTGAAATTCATTAGAAACACTTAGATAACTATAGGTTCTTTTACCAAGTATCACATTCAAGTTCAGACCCTACAAATATAGTATATGACAAGGAATAAGTTAATACCCATTTTGAGTAAGAAAAGGATTTAAAAAGTTTATGTCATGGTGTGTACCCTTGATGCAATTAATGTTGAAAAACCTCCTCTAGAGGACTCGCTTATGAGGGTTGCATTGACATTAATCCTAACTCCCTTTTCTTTATTCTTAGTCATTATCGCTACCTTTAGGTAAGCAACATATTTGATGAAATTCCCACATTAGGTGTGTTCATCCTCAACTACAAGCACAACCACAATAGAGAGATCCATAAAATAGTTATCCACATTGGAATTGATTATTGATGTATCAAGATGATCTGATTCAATCAACTTTCCTTCAGCGTTATCCTTTACAAGGTCAACCTTTTGATCATCCTTTGGGAGTTGTGGTTGTGGAGGGTGTCTTAGGTAAACATTTGGAAAGTCTCCTTCCCTATTATGAATGGCAGTATTACTATGCTAATTCTCATTTTTTTCAATTTTTATCTTCATCACATGGAAGTTAACCTTTATCTGAGTTTATGATCATCAAGGTTTTTAATGTACCCAAGCCTTGTATCTATAATTAAAGTGTTTGACCAAATGTTTCATTCATCACCAACATTGCCAACATTATCCATATTCAAGTGATCTAGATCAGGAAACTATATAAACCTAAAACTTTAACTAACTTAGCAATAATTATGGCAAGGAGCTAAGCAGATACACCTTCAAAATTAATGCACCTAATAACATTGAATATGTTGTAATCATTACAAAATTTGGCCTTTTATTTCAAGCTCACATATTAATGTCATTTCCAATAAATCGCGTCCTGGATTATCCATATATTTGGCATAATTTGATTAATAATTTGATTAATAATTTGATCATAAGGACAACAAATAACCCAAGGGAGCAAGGCCACATGTGTTTGTATTAATAATGAAGTAGAAAATGACATTCATGAATAGTAATGCCATAAATACAGTTGGTCACTTAGATTAAATAAATATAAATTAAATAAAAATAAAGTGAAGACTATTTTGTTTATAATTACACTAAACATGATGTATAATAATAATATATGAAAAAAACCGTAACATATAAGAAATTGTTGATAATAAGATTTAGCATCGTCTATAATTATAAATATAACGAAAACGATTTATGTTCAACAGTAAATATTAAAACATGGATTCAAGTTTAAAACATGAAATTAACCTAAAATTCAAGATTCAACAATATTACAACAAACAAACCTAATAGAAATAACTACAAGTACTAAAGTTATTTCAAATTCACCAAAGGAAAACAAAAAATGACCTCATACTTTTATTTTTGTACAAATCCTTACATGTCATCCTTAAACCCTCCTTTGAGACTCATACCCAAAATTAGGCATGGCAACAGGACGGTTCAAGGACGGGTTTGACCCCTACCATCCCTGTCCTCGCTATCCCAAACCCTAACCGCCCCACCCCCATTTACCCATCCATTGTTTTTTATGTTAACGGTGGGGAAAACTCATCCCCGCTCCAAAAAAAACCATCCCCACCCCGCCCCCGCTTTTATAGAATTTTCTCCTTATCATAAGTATTTTAAGAGTTGTTGTTGTATCTACAAAATTATTAAATATTTGATACAATAATAGTAAAAGTGTCCTAAAAATAGTAATAAACCATCTCGGACATGATTATTAAACATTTTCTAATCACAACTACAATTGAATCTATGAAATTTAATCATAGTTTTTTCACTCCATCACAATAATAAAAATTTCCATTAAACTTCTAGAAAGTTAAAATTTCATCCCATCATACAAAGTTCACTAGTTCAACAATAGAAATTTAAACATCATCCTATTACAAGCTAAATATCAAGCAACAAAGTTTCTGGATTTTTATCAAAGTTCAACAAGATATATTTACAGTAGCAACCATCTAGTAAAAAGAAAAATTTAGTAATAATGTCTAAGAAACAAAACACGGTAAAACCATCCTAAAATCTAAGCATCTTCATTCATCCCTTACATGTCCAACTTCTAATGGTCCTCCAAAGGATAAGTAATACAACTCGTAGATAATCCATCTACAATATGATAAAACATAGTTATAATGTTATTTTAGCACATGAAATGATCAAAATTCATAAATGATGAAAAATAATATTACCTAGTTCATCACGGATATTCTCTATCGCATCCTTTACTACCTTTAATCCATCTTTTACAATCAAATTAAAGATATGTAACACAACGCATATGAAGCAAGTCATCATCTTTCCATAATGTGTTTAACCTTAACTTATCATTTATTTTTCTAATCATTGAATCATTTGTGCTATAATTATCTTAGGGTAATTATAGAAAACTTTGAATCAATATTCCAATCTAATAAACATTCAACCAAAACATTGCAAAGTCTTTCACTTGTGTGAGGCGCAGGAACATAGACGAATTTGATTAATAATAAAATACCTAAATTACATCACTAGGACAACTTATAAACTATTAGGATAACCAATAATAATTAAATAAATTATATATAAACACCAATAATAGTTAAATATTTTTACCTCAAAAGTCAATTCTTTGAAGTCCATGAACTATCAATGTAATGAGTAGTGACTGCCACGTATCCTCTCTTTTTATTGTCCACATATCTGTTGTGATCGCCACTTTTTCTTCAATTATGTCTATAAGCTTTAATCCTGTCAACCGTACATATTCAATATCTCTTTCTTGATGGTGTTTCTTATAGGAATATGAAATCACCACTAAAAAAACAATTGATAGCGACGGAAGGAATTGGTCGCTAATACATAGAATGGCCGTCGCTAAAACCATTAGCGACGGCATCTCAGACGGAAAAGAGGCCGTCGCTAAAACCCTCGTCGAAAACACATCAGCGACGCCACACCTGCCGTCGCTACCATATTGACGGCGTATGGCCGTCGCTAAAATCGTCTCTGTCCCAATAACCACAGCCGTCGCTAAGTGTTGCTATACAGCGACCTCGTAACCCCGTCGCTAATAACAGTCATCAGCGACCACCGTATGCCGTCGCTACATGAACTCATATAGCGACCACCCTCGGCCGTCGCTAGTGGTTATGATACAGCGACCACGAGTTTCCGTCGCTAATGGTTATGATACAGCGACCCACTAGGTTCCGTCGCTAGTGGTTGTAATTTAGCGACCACAATATCCGTCGCTAGTGGTTGTGATGTAGCGACCAGAGCGTCCGTCGCTAGTGTTAATAAGTCAGCGACGGTCTTGGGCCGTCGCTAACGGCCATTTTTAAATTTTTTTAAAATTGATTCAATGATAGGTAGGTTTTGTTAATTTAACTTTAAAAATATCTTAATATTTTGTATTTTGTATTAACTGATAAAATTTTATAATTAAATTAAAATAATTTTTTTGAAGTAATAAATTATTATTAAAAACAAAATAAAAGATTAAATTAATTTATTAAATAGGTTGAATTACTAATGATAGGTAGAATAAGGCTTTGTGATTTGAATGTAATTACCAATAAATATTGACATAATAAATAAAGAATGACAAAATAAATACTGAATGAAAATATAACATAACTAAAAATCAAATATACAATGTGTATAAATAAAAGAACTACAATCAAGGTGGTGGGGGATCCTGGGGTGGTGGTGGGGGCGCCTGGGAAGTGGGGGGAGGTAGCCTCGCCATCAACTGCATCAGTAGCTCCTGCTGCTGAGCAAGTTGCCGACGAGTCTCGGCGTGCTGCTCCTCGGCCCGCTGTCGGTCCGCCTCGGCCTTCTGTTGGTCCGCCTCGTGCCGCTCCAACAGCAACTGCCTCTGACGTCGCTCCTCCTGTAGCTCATCGTTCAGGTTTTGAATTACCTGAACGACCTCAGTCGGAAGACCAGAGGAAGACGAAGAGGAAGGGGTCTTCCCCTTTTTCGCCAGCTGCGTGCCGACGCCACCCAATCCAAACACCCTCCCTTTCTTGTTCACACCGCCAACAGCCTCCATATAGATGGCGTTGTCGTCAGAACAAGATAGGGTGGGAGGAACCTCCCCTTCAAGAGTGGAAGCCACCAGGTCCGCCTCCTTCTCGGCCCTCCTGGCCTGATACGCCTCCTGTAAATTCAAAAACAACGATAGGATTAGTAATCTGATTTGTAAATTATAAGCATGTGTCAGTTAAAAGTAAATACCGCTAGCTCCGTAGTCTTCTGGTTTACCCATGCACCGGCTTTGTTCTTCTTGGTCATTTGCATGACCTCAAACAAAGAAGGCTCCCGGTGCTCCCTCTGCTCCTGTGGTGGACAAAAAACATTGAGATTATTATTTGTAAACATGTAAGACAAATCATAATAGAAATGTTTAACATAAATATACTTACAAATCTTTTCTTGTGCTCGAGGGTTGAAATGCTACCCCCAGTGTAAACCGAGGCTGTAGCATCGGCGGCTCTGTTGGCCCTATTCCGAGCACTCGCCTGCTGGAATGGGACCCCGCCCCACTTCTAGACCATCCCGTCCCAATGGTCCTCCGGGATCCAACGAGGGCGCTCACCCTTGTCCCTCACCTTCCAAAGGGTATTCTTGATGATTTTGGAGGTCTTTGTGGCAAAGACCTTCCTAATCTCATCAATCATACCCTCCGCCCACTGGTAATCACGCTGTAAAATGAATTGAGAAATCAAAATTAATAACAGGTCTATTTTACAAATCAAGTCACAATAAATGAGCTAGGAACTTACCGAGAAGGTGTCAAACCACCTATCTTGCACAACCTTCCCAGCATCTGTCCAAGATATATATGGACCATCCCACTGGGCCTTCAAAACCTTAGTAATCGCTTTGGTAGTGCGACTACTATCAACAAAGCTGTAATGACAACAATTATGTTAGGAGTAAAACAACGCACAATCTAGGGAGACACCCAAAATTTCGGCAGAGTCTCCCCTGTAAATGTAACCTTTCCAAGTTTAAATAGCTACCCTGTTACAAACAGAAGAGTGCCCAGTACAATTCAATCTATACAAGTACTAATTAAAGTTACATCCAATAAACCAATAAGTCTTTCCACTAAACCCTAATATAAAGTATCATACAAATAACATAAAAGTATATGAAATTTAGTCACTTACTCGTCTCCGGCTGGCACGGGTACCAACATGGGCAGAGGGGATGCCGGAGGTGGGGTCGCCTGATGGCCATGGTCCTCCAAGCCACCAACTCCAGGAGTCTGCTCTGGGGTGGTCAGCTGTGGGGGTGATGGGGTGGTCTGCTGTGGTGGTGGTGATGGAGTGGTCTGCTGTAGTGGTGATGGAGTGGTCCGCTGTGGTGGTGATGGAGTGGTCTCCTGCCCTGGGGTAGGAGTCCCCAGACGGGAAGCCGGGGTCCTGGACCCACCACCCCTACTGAAGGGCAGTCGACGTCCCGTCATCTGTGGATAAAATCATGAAAAGAAAGGTTACTCTTGTCCCAGATGTAAGGATAAAATCCTTACCGTAACCCACAAACTCCTTAACACTCTTGTCCCAGATGTAAGGATACTCTTCGACCCTCTGCCAAACCCGTGCACCAGATAACCTACGGGGTGGAGGTTCATTAACAATCTTGTTCTTCTTAAAAGCGGTTTTGTTCCTCCTAAACGGGTGATCCAAAGGTAGAAACTTTCTATGACAGTCAAAGAAACTTGTCTTGCCACTATCAGGGAGTGATTCCCCCCCGGTATGTTCCATGCATACAGGGCAAGCAAGCTTCCCAGACGTGGACCATCCAGAAAGCATACCATAGGCCGGGAAGTCGTTAATAGTCCACATCAAAACAGCACGCATCATAAAGTTGTTCTTCAAAGACACATCGTATGTCATTACCCCGACATCCCATAACTGTGATAACTCTTCAACCAACGGTTGCAAAAACACGTCTATGTTCGCCTTTGGATTTTTGGGTCCTGGAACCAGTATAGATAGAAACATGACCTCCCTCTTCATACACATATCAGGCGGCAGATTGTATGGGGTCAGGATGACTGGCCAACAAGAGTAAGCCCTTCCGTATTGACCGAAAGGGTTAAACCCATCAGTACATAATCCAAGTCTTACATTTCGCGGCTCGCTGGAAAAGTCCGGATATAGCTCATCCAAACACTTCCATGCTTTCCCGTCGGAAGGATGGCAAAGAAACCCCTCTTGTGTTCGGTTTAGAGCATGCCAACGCATGTGTTTTGCCGTGGACAATGAGGCATACAGGCGTTGAAGACGCGGTGTTATAGGGAAGTACCACATTTTCTTCCTGGCCGTCCGGGTTACCTTCCCTCTCCTTTTAACGGTCTTGTAGCATTCCTCATTAGAATGCAGACATTTTGTGACACTCTCGTCTGCAAACTCATTTCTGAACAGCATACATCCACCAACACAACACTCTATCTTCACACAACCCAGCCCCAAGTTTGCCACTTGTTTCTTAGCACGGTACAGGTTTGCTGGCATTCTGTGATTACTAGGCATGGTGGAACCCATCAGACTGACCATCCTATCAAAACAACCTCCAGAAAGATTATAATCTGCCTTTATGCTTAAAGCAGCTAGGGAGGCGGATAACTCAGTGTGACTGTTGCACCCGTCCCACAATGGAGTCTGAGCCGCCGCCAATAAATCATAAAATCTCTTCACCTCCGGATTAGGATCCTCCTCTGCATTGTCAGAGTCCCCATGACCTGCTTGGTCATTATGTTCCAGCATACGCCCGGTGGAGGGTCCAACATGATCCATCACTATTTGTTCTATGTTGTTGTATGTATCCCTGTTTCCTCCAACCTCGTAGTAAGACTGTTGCACGGTTACGTCTGACGATCTACGCGGTAACTGCTCACCATGGTTGTACCAGCAGTGGTATGTTTCCATGAACCCTTTCTCAGTTAGGTGGCACATGACATCATCCGCGTATTCAAAACTCATGCATTTGCACCTTGAGCACGGACAACGGATCTTCTGAGTCACTTCAAATCCAGGCGTGTTTGCCGTAGCGAACGGAATGAACTCCAACAGCCCCATCATAAACTCCTCAGTCACTCGCCGATTGCGATCTAGTCGGTTGTACATCCATCGCCGATTTGTCGGTACCTCCATTTACAATATCTAACAAGCACGATTTCTGTTACCTTACACGTTTAAATTTTTATTTAACTATCGGTTGTGAATCACTCTATCTCTTTAATGTTGCAAATTGGTGGGGCCCTATCCCATTCGGGATGAATATGCAACCATCCGTAACCCATCCCATAATTGTATGTGGTCTATCTTGAGTTGAATGAATGTTCATTTGAAATTTTGGCAGCATTTCGCATTGGTCCCCGAGTACACAGAGATACGTACGGTATGAAACACCACACGCAGACATGCACCCTGGGGACAATACGAAACACCATAACCAAAATTTCATACCAACATTCATTCAAATTCTCAAGATAGACCACATACAACATTGATGGGTTACGCCCTACAGGTTACATATTCATACCAAACTGTCCAACCGGGACAATTCAAGATCCAACACAACACGATACATCGACCGGTTGTTTTGAAACTTGAACGGGAATCTAATGGGTACACACACGACTAAACCCTACATTATTAACGTTGTGTTTCAGTTTTTAAGTTCCCTAATAAAGGGAGCCTGCCGAAATTTTGGCAGAGTCTCCCCTGTAAACTAGACATTTCCCAAATTTACAAATGGCCTGTTACATATAGAAAACTTCCCAGTATAGAAACCCTAAACATATCATACACATTGTATATGATATTCACAGTTATGAACACAAAATCATGTTATCAATATATGTCATCAACGGCTAATGAGCTCTGCTCTCCACTAACAAACAACATTACACATGCATCGTAAATCATGTTATCAGCACACAAAACCAATGCCTAATGAGCTCTGCTCTCCACTAACAAACAACATTACACATGCATAAAAAATCATGTTATCAGCACACAATCACTGCCTAATGAGCTCAGCTCTCCACTAACAAACAACAATCAACATACATACACTTCAACACATACAACACACATAGCCGGATAAGTTAGCGTTAGGGGATTACCGTCGAAAGAGAGATAGCGATGGAGACAAAGCTGATGAGAGCCAAACACAGACCATGCGTAAAGTGTATTGGTCTGCATGACAAAGTTGATTGTTAACAGTGTTAATCAAAGTTCCCAACATTCAACTGGTTTCCATAATGAAGTTTCTAAAGATGTAATAGATAAGAATGTAATAACTTTTAGCTTTACAACTGACTAAGTTTATATCAACTTAAATAACTAATTTGACACATATTAAGAATATTAGTTGGAAGTAGTTTTTTTTGTATTAATGTTATTGAATATTAACATATCTCTAATATCATTTATTATACAAAACATTAATGATTTTAGGAATATATACAAGCAAAACATTTTTGATAAATGAAATGTGAGGATGATCAGGAAGAGCCATGGAAGAAGAGAGTGATGAATAAAATGTGAGGATGATCAGTCTCATGCTGAAAAGGAAGCAATTTATAGAGTGCTGGAAGGTCTTATCCAAAGAGCTAAGTTGGAGGGCTTCATACCCTTCACTGATTTGGTTTTGATGGAGAGCAAGTTACCGAAGCATCCAATTCATAAAGTGCCTTCAAACGTAAATAGGGCACATGTTTTTGCCATGTTTTATCATGTTATCGTAATTAACTGCTAGCGCAAGATGAAGTCTTCCCCAGACTACTTATTTGGCTGAGTGAGTGTCAAGATAACGAGTCCTATTTTGACTTTGGTCAGTGACTCTGTGTTTGTTTGAGAAGGTGAGATTTTGGAAGAGGAGAGAAAACTGAAGCAGATGAAAAGAATGTGACATTCACTTTTCTTGGTGAAGGTTGGATCTCAAGCCTAGACTAGCTATTCCAAACTAAATCCCAAAATATGATTTAAGCTAACCAACCTAATAGTGACCAATATTATTCATTACAGCCTAGAGATACGGAAGAAAAACATTGAGCTCTGCTTTAGAAGCTCACGAAACAGAGCACGACAAGAGGAAGAAGACAGAGCAGAAGAAGCTAGAAGAAGATGAAGGGCAAACGTGACGAAGAGGAAGATGATGGACTTGGTCAAACGATGGAGGAGGAAGGCTCTGGAAGCTTGAACCATCCATCAACGTATCGGGACGTATCGGTCAAACGAAGCTGGATACGTATCGGGACGTATCGGTCGCGTATCGGTATCCGATACGTGTCTGATACGGGTACTTCTCCATTTTTGGAGTATCTGGGCTTCACAGGGAAACATCCATTTCTCCATCTCTTTTTCGGATGCCCAAAATAAAAGCTCTTTCTTTTGCTCTTGAGGAGGCTGAAACAACAATGTAGTGTGTTCTGTCCACAAGATAGTTACAATCATAATGATCACTTGACTGGCAACTAGGATGAAGAAGGACCCCACACCTAGGCCGGTTGCAATGTCGGAGTCATATTGACAGTACTTTCTACCATCACTGTTTTGGGCTAACGTGGCCTGTCCCAAGAACAAAAGTTTACACTTCAACCTTATTTCTACACACCAAAACTTTATTTCCATTTACAACTATCCTGACTTTTCTCTCATCACAACTTCACACCCTAATGTATAAGGAAACAGTACAACAGATGCATGGCAAAATTTTGAACTAGTAGCTAGCTGATAGTGTACCTCAATGAAGAAGCTGATTCTAGAACATGTTTTCTGGACCTATCTTCCCAACTAAAAGGCAAAACAGTCTTTCCTTAGATCACAAACAATGCATCTTGGAAATGTTGAATGCATTGCAATTTGTAACTAAACCAATGTGTTAAAAACTGCGAATTTCAAATTTCCCCTATTTGATGTTGTTATCAGACAACAATATAAAGTTCTGCTTTTCATTATCTAGAAGTAGGAGTACAATTCAGGACTATTCATGAGGTATCATTAAATGTTCAAGTTGGTTCAACAGCCAAAATCTCTTAAAATGGGATAATCGCTCCCACAACGACCATATAATTTGTGGTGAGTTCATGATAGGTAAAATTCTCGTGGAACTGCTTCCAGTACCTTGCCACAGAATCAAAACACATGGATGTGTGCAAAAATACACACACCTTCCAATAATATATTCTCAACTGAAAATTACCCACTTTAATACATCATAACTTTGACTATGTCATGGTGAACAACAGATTTATAACAAAAATAAGATAGGGAAAACTATGAACAAATCAAGTGAAAACATAAATGGTGTAAACTCCCTTTCTCTGCTGTCTCTCTACCCTCCCCACAGAAGCGAGTGTACTAAAACAGAGAAAAAGTAGAATGCATGGAAGAAGTTAAGGCTCATATCAGAAATCCCAGTTTGTGCAACCTTGTAAGTTCTAATACTAAAAGGCTTAAAGATTAAAGGTGTTTGTGGTTCGGTTCAGTTCTTATAAAAACAAAGTCATTTAGATCGATCATAAAATTAATGTTTCAATTCAATTCGGTTTGAATGTAAGACTGAAATTTTGGAATAGACGAAAATGCAAGTTTAAAATAAAAACTAGTACATTTTAGTACCATTGCAGAAATGGACACAAGGATAATGGAACAAAACAGCAATAGGATGTTACTTTTTCGTCCATACAGTAAATGCTACCTAGTTATAGAAGCGTTAGAGATTCCAATACAAAGCACTTACTTACCTGCTGAGGGACTGACAGACGACGGAGATGAGGGACGGTCGTTGGTGAGCCGCCGGAGATGAGGGGGATAAGCATAACCACACCACAGAGAATAAGTGCGTAGATTGCAAGTGTGTTTTGTTCTTTTCTCTTCGATGTAGAGTTAAATAATTAATTCTAGTAGTACTTCTCTTTTAATTTTTTTCCATCCTAGGAATGGAGAATTTGATCTACTCATTTCTTAAATAAGTCAATTAATTAATTAGAATTTATAATCAAAATTATATTTGGCGTCTTAAGACTTTGTACTCAATTTTGATGAAATTGAAGTAGTACACTGTAACACGGTATCTTAATTATCCAAAAAATAGGGTATGTGAAGAAACTGCGATTGTCACCTTCTGCACGCTGAAGGAGAAGTATGTTTTTCTAATTATGGGTAGTGTGTGCGTATACATCAGTTAAGATTTTCATGTGAGGAATGTCTTATAAACTTATGAAATGATTAACAACTGTTCACACTATTTTAGTCCGATTGATTATGTAAAACATTAAATTATTTTTTATTTCCTTTAGCCTTATCGAAGCTAAACAAGTCTCATAAGAATTATTAAATCCATTAATTAGTCCCAATTAATATGCAACTATACAGGATTTGGTTGCAATTTGGTACAACTTTACAAGAAATCTAACTCAAGTTAAAGTATTCTATAGCATGCAGTAGCAACATTGCAGTCTCTGAAATGGCTGGCGACATATTGGGAGCTAAGCTGTTTAATTTCTGTAAGCATATGGTATTTTAATTTTGACTCAATCCATGTGGCAATTATTATAGTGTATTGAATATTGATCCTAATATATCAATTATATTCCACTAAATAAACCCTCAAATTAAAAAACCTCAACCAAAAAACTAAACCTTTCATGATGCAGAACTGTTTCACAACTTCACGTTTTCTTGTTTTAGCCACACTTCATTGTTTCTTCTGCACACAAGCGGGTTTTTCAAAAAACCAACTTGGTGTGAATAACGCAACAAACTAAATTAAAATACAGCTACAAAGTGCAAATTAACACAACTTTACAATAACTCAACTTGATGTATTCTAGAGCATGCAGTAGAGACAAGAAAAGGGAGACAAGAAAAATAGAGGGAATAATGTATATTACCTGCAGTCACGAAGAGGGAGCCGGTGGAGAAGAGACCGTGGCTCTCAAATGACGGAGGGAAGGGAGCCTCAAACGCTCAAAACTTCCAACGGAGAGGGTGGAGGGAGACGGTGGTTTGTGACTGTGGTCGGAGACGGTGGCTTGAAGCTTGACGAGACGATGGTTCGGTGGTAAGGGGGAGACGGTGTTTCGAAGCTTTGGGAGACGGTCGTTCGGTGGTTCAGGAGACAGACTAATGGAGGTAGGGCTTGGGGGCAGAGTCAGACAGAGGGAGGGATACAGAGGGAGGGGGGAGACTGTCAGAGACAAAGGAATCTGAGGGAGGAAGAGGGATGAGGGAGGGTTTAGGGCAAATGATTGGGGAAAATGGGCTCTGTTCGAAATACATTTAGCGTTTAGCGACGGAACCAATCCGTCGCTACATACGTCACTGAATTAAAAAATTAAAACCATTGCGACGGATACACACATCTGTCACTACTATACTAACACTAGCGACGACTACATCCGTCGCTCAATAATCCCTCAAATTTTGAAAGCCTTCAGTAACCTTAGCGACAGTCAAAATCCGTCGCTGACGTATCCAAACATAGCGACGACCATACCATGCCGTCACTAACTTGATCATAGCGACGGCGTGACTGCGTCGCTGATATATCCGAACACATAGCGACGGCTAAATCTCCGTCGCTATTAGTTGGCGCCACATATAAGTTGGAGGGAACCCAAAAAAATGGAGGGAAATAACTTTAGCGACCGTATCAGAGACAGGGTACGATTTAGCAACGGTATTAGTGACGGTTCTTTGCCAAATTCAGCGACGGCATGGTGTTGGTCGCTGAGGTGGTCACTATTTTTTGTATTCAAGGTCCCTTTCTTATTGCGGTCGCTAATTCGGTCACTGATTAGCGACGGCATATGGCGGTCGCTAACATGGTGTAGCTATTAGTCATTTTTTTAGTAGTGAATAAAGGTTATAGTGAATTTGAATACCTTCTAAACTCGCAATGATCCATAATTGTAAGTGGATACTCATGCATGACAATTGCATGTGCAAGCTCCTCTCTTGAATTCGTTTCCTCATAAGTCACAACTGTTATTTCTTGCTTCCCTTTCACAACTGTGGGAAGTAAAACCTTTTGTCCTCTCATTTTGATCTTGTGTTGAACACAACTCTCCATGTGTTTGCGTAAATGTGTAGTTCCATTCTTTACTTTTCCTCCAAGCTTTTTCCCACAATAATTACATTGAGCCTTGCCTTCTCCATTAAATGTGATCTTCTTAAAGTGCTCCTTTACTATATTTTTACGTCTCATTTTCTTTACTTGTGTTGAGTCTCCATTATCTTCAACATCAGTTGGTGTCTGTGCTATTGACCCAATTTCATTTGTGGAAGGATTGAGAATAAGAACTCCTTATGCAGGATTCACACTAGTAGTTGGAGTAACATGATGAGAACTACCATATGTAGCAAGCTGGCTAGCATTTACAATGAAAGGTTGGCACTAAGAATTTTCATTGCTTGTCATTTGTGCCCAGGAAAAAAATATAAACTAGAAGAGTAAGCCAATAAGAGTATAATACCATATAAATGGATTACATGTTAAAGAATATAATATATTGATATAAGAAAGGAAGAAAGTTAAAGAACTAGAAATTAATTGAAGAACACGCTCAATATAATTCTACTTGAACATAAATTAATGATACAAAAAATTAATTATAGACCAATCTTTACTAATATTCTTTCTATTTATTAACAAAATAAACTTATTTTTTAGTTAATGACACTAATTTTTTTCTAAAATCTAAAATTTAAAATAAAGGACGTATTTCTTATTCATGTAATATAATATTCAGTATTTGTTAAACACCAAAGCTTCTGCTAACTCTGTCCAAAATAGTATTTCTTATTTTACAAACATGAAGTTTGAGCTATTTTTTCACTACAGCACAACATCAACATGGCTCATTTTAGAAACATTCTATTAAAGATTAAGAAAGACCAAAATCAAAAGCATAAATTTCTAAGAGACCCAAAGTAAACTTAGAGAACTATACATTCTAATGATATTGAAAATCTATTAAGGCTAGAAAATTTACAGCGTTGTTAGCACCTCTTCTAATATGCTGAAAAGTAAAAAAGCTAAACTTAGAAGCTAAGTCTTTACAATCCAAAAAATAGGAATTAGATGACATTGATGAATCTCATTCCTTTACTAAACATAAATAATTCCATTAATATATTGAATATTATAAGCAATGTATATCATAACTGAACCAATGAAAAGGCCAAGCCTTAAAATCTTATTCCATGTTAGGCACACGATGCAACATCCCATTTTCAACATAAATAGAAAATAGATATTAATATATCTTTCTTGAGAAATACTTACTATAAGTTAGTTTATTATTATTTTTTTTTTTGAAATTTTGGTATTTATATTTAATTATTTATTTTTTAAAAAATAATAATAATAAATGAAAATATTTCTGAATGAGAATTTTAAAATGACTTAATTAGTATTCACTAATTAAGAAAATTATATTAAGAATTTTTAATATCTTTATTATTCACCATTTTCATTTTATGTTCTTATATTTATGTTTTTACATATTTAAGATTTAACTCTTATTAGAATTTTAAAATAAAATTTTGAAGAAATTAGACTATGGTTCTTTAGAACTTTTTGATTTACATAACATTTATGATTTTCTGGAATTTTTTGAAATTTTTGAAATATTTTACTAAAATAATATATTTTACATAATTTTAAATTCATATAAAGTTACTTAAAATTAAAAATATTTACAAGAATGTAAAGTTAAATTATAAGAAAATTTTTTAAAATCCATTTCAAGTAGACTTATCTAAAAATTATCAGTTTGAGTAAAATCTTCATTTTTACCAATTGTAAAAAAATTGAAAACGTACTAATAAATTTTTATTAACAGAAAATTTTAGATTTTTAAAATTTAAACTTTATATTACTTATCATAAAATTAGTGAGAACTGATATAATATCGCTAAATTTCAAAAAGGATTAATTTTAAATATTTAAAATATACCGAGTGAAAGGTTACTATTTAGCTTAATAATTTTGCCGACAGTTACTATGCAAAACACTATGCACGTATAAAATTTTCAAAAGGTACACAGTAAATAAGTTTTAAATTTCAAAAAATGCACAGTACTTTTATATTAAAATAATGTAATGCATAGTAATTTTTTTCCTATAAATACCGAAGGAATTCTTCTTTAGAATTCATAATTTCAGATTAAGTTTTCTTAATATAGTAATGCTAGTGAGATAGTGGCGGAAGTAAGAGAGAGAGAAATATTTTTTTTGGAAGAAGGTTATGCTAAAATTCTAAGGTACGAATACATCTCTTTTATATTTTTTAGGGTTATTTTTATATCGTTTTTAGAAATTTATTATTATACTGGAAATAATATTATTTTAAGTTACTATTCTACATAGTAAAACACTATTTTAATAGGAAATTACTATTCAAATAGTAAATTACTATTTACTATTACTATTTACCTTTACTATTCAATTTTACTATTTACCATTACTATTCATGATTTACTATTTACCATTACTATTCACGTTTTACTATTTACTATTATTATTCACAATTCACTAATTACTATTCACTATTCACTATTTAAAATTTACTATTTCTGCTTTAAGTATTGATCTTAATTTTCATCTTGTAACTATATTAAAATGAAATTGGTATGTTTTAGAACTCGGAGACGAGGCGTGCATGGATTTACAATAACGAATCAGTATACAAGAGGTAAGGGTGAGTGAGATAAGAGTATAATATGAAAAGACATAAGAATAATGGGAAGAGTCCCCTACTCCTTTTAAATTTGAAAATATTATTATTTTGAATATTAACTTTTTAACTTAAAATTTTTAATAAATATTAAATTAAATATCTGGTTTAACTAACTCTAATATACCTATGCAAGGACTTGGACCACTATGACCCATATAGACTGAACTATACCTCTGCAAGGACTGGATTATATGGACTTACATAGACCTATGCAAGGAATGGACTATAAGGACTCAAAATCAATTTTAATAATTTAAATAACTATTAAATTTTGAATTATATTTAATTAATTTGTTTATAATTATTATTGATGATATTTAATTGTGATCGATATTATTTGATCGTGATTGACATTATTTGATTATGATTGATGATATTATGATTGATAATATTTTATTATGATTGATGACCTTATGATATGGAGTTTGAGCATATAGTAAGCATGACGAAAAGTTAAAACTCAGTAAGAATTTTCTTACCTTACTCTTTAAATTTTTATTCTAAGAGAAAGTATTTTATCATTATTCTAGTCTTTTATTTCTTCTTAGAAATAATTTTCATTAACTTTATTTTTAATCTCTAGAATAAAATCTAGTATTAGAAAGAAGCTATTTTATGAAAATCAGAGGTTGAGACAATTAATTCTTGAATTAAAGAAAATTTTTATAGTTTTAAGTATTCTTAATTAATGATTTAAAAAATATATATATATATATATTCTTTTAAAAATCAGAAATTTAAATTGGTTTTCCCTAATGAAATAACTAAAGGATATTTTATAGTCGAGATTTCTAAACTCAATCTAGTTAAGATTCAAATTTGGAAATACTATGTAAATATGTTAAGTTTTTTAAGAGAAAGTTTTGATATATTTAAGGCTTGAAAACTCAATTTTGGTGAGATCTGAATTTGAAGACTGTACTAAATTTGTTTCTGTATAACAGAAGTTCAAATAACAACTTATGGGAATGTACAGTTTATTGAGATGATTTTGTGAACCTTTATGGTATTTAATAATTGAGTTTCTAAAAGTCTTAACCAACTAAATATGCGAGTAGTTCATGCATCATGAATCATTAAAGAGAAATAAGATGTGATATTGCCTGGGGATGGATTATAGAAACCGAGGATACATTAGAGGAGGCTTAATTGCGAGCCTTGGGATGAGAGGGTGTGAAAGGGTGCTTCAGGTGACCTGGGGTCGCTCCCTAGTGTCGGGTACTTTTACAATAAAAACTTTCTCAGTCTGACTAGTCTCTAAGTGTTTCCACGCCAGTTGAGCTGTTCATATGCCATGAAGGCATTTATGTTATTATTATCCAGAATTTATGGAACAGTGTAAACTCCTGGTTGGCCCAGTGCAAACTAAAACTTTAAGGGCCCACATACATAGGATGAATGAGATGATAGTATTAAAAACATTGCATGATATTCATGTGATTGTGACATTCTATGTGGGTGGTTGTGAATGAAAATATAATTGTTATGTTATGAAAACTCTACATTCATAATTGATTATGTATATGATTGTGATTGAAATTACTATATTAGATTGTGAAAACCCTTATGCTTATGTCTTATCTGTATAGTATTATATTTTGTTTCTCACTCCTTCTTGTTTGAATTTTGTGTCCAAAATTTATGTTATATGATATATAGCTAGCAGTTCAAGATGAAAGGATGAAATTACAAAAGGGTAAATTGGTCTCATCCTCAATCGGATAGGAGAAGAGATGTGACAAGAATAGGATTCAAAATCACATGGTTTGAAGATAAGGAAATAATTGGTTACAGCCGAAGTAGAGGTATTAAATCTTTAGTTTTAGTTTACCTTAATACAATATTAAGTTAGATAATTGTAAATCAATGTAAAGGTTAAACTTTAATAAACCTTATTCTTTGGATATGATACTGTAATCTTTGATCACTTATGATTTTCTGAAAGTTCATTTTATCATTATGAATAATTTAAAACTTTTTACTTTCAAAATTCAAAGAAAATAAAATGTATATACGTCCTTGTATACACGAGATAAGAAGTGATAAATATGTATATCTTTAAAAAAAAGCAAGAAGAATAGATTTATGTCTCGTGTATATAAAGGGGTATTACATACGATATGATAAAAGAGAAGCAAACTATAAATATTCAATGCACTTACATAATACCAAAGCATGAAATGATTGGTTTCCATACCTGGATAATAATAACATGAAACTAAGCTTTAATATCTTTCATATAGATACCATATATAAGTTTCACTATAGCACAACATAAGCATGGTTTATTTTGGAATAATTACAGAATTTATGTTATTGAATACTCTCAATTTAAAAGAAAAAGCAAGTTCTTATTTCATTAATGTTTTTATATTTCAGTTTGTAAAACCTTAAACTATTTATTTTTTGAAGTTGTAAATAATTAATTAGATTGAAACTTTATTTGCTATCTTGTAATAGGCTTTTAGTAATTTTCTTGATGACATTCTTCCATGGATATTGTAACTTTCAGGGTACTTATTAATTTCATTAATTATTAATGGTTTGCTATATACTTATTTGATATCTCTAATAAATTAGTGCATTGGGTTATCTAAATGACCTGAGAAAGACTTTGTTAGAATAGGTTAAATTTACTTTCATATCTTTGCATCTCTAACAATTTAGTGCATGTTTATTTCTTAATTAAGGATATCTAAATGGGGTTACTTGAAAACTAGTGTTCCTTTAATATAACAATACTTTGAATCCAACTTTAAATGGTGTGCAAATCAAAACACCTCTCTTTAGATGATTATTAAATAAACTTGTTTATACCTCCATTCCCATGACGCACCTACTGCAGGCACTCTGCAGAACCAATAACTCATTGCGAAACTTGATTTTCTAGAAACTAAGGTAGTAAAATGCTTAGAGGTCTGCAATGTCATCTACTATGGGTATAGAAAATATAAGCGGTTACTGCAATTACAGAGACAAAGTAAACTGCAAGAAATCTTAATACATCATTCAAGTTAATGTGGAAATACTCAGAAAAAATTATTCATATTTGACAACATTCATCCTTCAATCTAAACATGTGATTTAAAGGAGCGAGTTTTTGTTCAGAAAGAGTGACAAGGGAATGGATACCAATATCATATCCTATTTTATATGTTCATCAAACATTAAACAACATGAATTCAGTAACACTATCTCAAATAGGGCCACCTGATCGTTATACTTGAAATTCTTAAAAAAAATAATTAATAGAAATGATACTTATGTGCTTACTTTCAATTGGTTTCCATAACCTAGAATGAGAAGGAAACTGATTCAAAATTTCCAATCAAAGCCAAGTCAGAGATTTTGGAATTTTCAGAATAAAACAAAAATACAATTATTACAATCTCAATAGATCACCGTGACACAGGGAATCATCGTGGTAGTGACGTGAAGGCAATGTGGTGGACCTGGTGGTGACGCAGACATAGTGACACAGCAATGAAGGAAACAAAGACAGTGATAGGTGGATGACTGGCAATAATGGCAAAGACCATTATGGTTAGGGACTTTTGTGGTGGGTAGGAACAGTTTGTGGAGGTGAGACGTGAGAGGGAGAAGGTTATAACTATAGGTATAACTGTGGAGAAAATCATAAGAGGAAGGATTTGATGGGTAAAAAAATAAAACCCTAACATCTCTAGCAATATATATACAATAAGGGTATTTAAGTAATTTAAGTATATTAGGGCAGGGGCGGGCGGATATTGGTTTTACCATCCCTGCCCCCGACTTTTACATGCCGGTTAAAAATCGTCCTCACCCCCAAAACTAAAAAATGGGGAAAACTCACTCAAATCGGGGCGGTGCGGTGCGGTTACTTGTGGGGACATATTTTTTACCATCCCCCAAAATCAGCCCCACGAGAAAAGCTAGTTGGAGGTTAAATTCCATGATTTTTTATGTTGAAATAGAGCCCCAAAAACCACCATATCCAGCATCTGCTTGACATGTATCTGTTATACTTTCCATCTGTCATTACGCTTTATTTTTTAGGGAAACGATTAGCTTTTGAGAAAATAAAAGTTGGTTCTTTTTTAGAGGAGCAAGCAACTTAAATGTTAGGGTTACAATGAAGAATGAGTGAGTGTTCTAGTGAGAAAAAGGGACATAAACAAAAGACCCAGATTTTTCTAGTAAGATGAGAAAAAAGAATAATGATTTTTTTTTTCAATAAGAAGGGAAACAAAGAATGTAAGAATAAAGAGAAATGCTACACCAAAGAAGAAAGAAGAAGAGACCAAGACTAAGGTCAAGACACAAATTAAGAAATTAAAAAATAATAAAATAAGATAAAAATGTACCCTTTCGTGGAAAAGGAAAACGTATATTGTTTAACACAATTTTAAACAACCAACAAAACCAATGGCAAATGAAGTTTTATGAAATGAAGAATAAAATTCTACGGTCAAATGGGGTTTTAACTATCTCGAACGATGTGAAAAATCAATATTAACCTTTAAATTTTTTTTATTTTCATAATTTCATTTCCTCAACTACATACCAAATAGACACAAAATTTTGTTTAGACAAAAAACACATGTCCGTGAGGGGTGTCATTTTCTTTGACATGGAAAACGGGAAAACCATGCACTATCCACAAAGTAATAAATACTTTTTGTTAACATTTTATTCAAAAAGGGTCAAATCAAAGCTTTAATTTGAAATTTGATTTCAAATTTCAATTCTCATATGAAAACTTTGGTTACCTTTTTATATAATACTAATTATAAATATCATATAATATAATTAAATATTCATTTATATAAACACATTAAATAAATATACAACAAATTTATGAACTAATTTTTATGCTTGATTAAAAATAATAATTGTTAGAACCAAGTCTGTTTTGCAAAGGACTTTGAAATTATTAGTCATTATTTAAAAGACCCAGGATTTGTTAATAACACACATCAAGGCATTTAATTAAATAAAGTCTTCCTACATGTTATCTAACCACTCTAATTAAGTGTTTCAGGTCACATGTCTGTGATGAAAATGTTATAAAAGAAAGGGTAGTCTATCATTAAAAGTTCACATTGAGTTATGCAGGATATTTCAAAAATAAGTCTGTGTGGGACTTAAATAGCTTAGATACAAGTCCATCCCAAAGAAAGCCTGATACTAGATAATGTTCAAAGAAGATTCTGATTTAAGTATGCCCCTCTAAACCTTTAGACTGCTGAGTTATACACATTTTTTCTCAAAACTCAGCATGCACACTTGTTTCAACATCAGACCTCAGACTTTTGAAGCTCAAGAATGTTACTCTGATTTTCGCATCAATCAAACACAAGGATATTTTTTAAAGATGCCCAGAGCTAAATCCTACTCAAGAGAAATTGCATTTATCATTGGAAAAGGAAAGAAGACAATGTAATGCAAGAACCAACGATCACATGGATTGATGATCGAGGAAGCTACTCTGCATATATCAAAAAGTTGATGAAAAATTAGTACTTTCATCAAAAGAGCATCAAAAGGTCAGTCATGCCTTTTTAGCACGAGTTCATGATAGAAGAAAGGCTACAAAAGGACTTTCATCATGTTTCACTCGAGAAACTCTATTTCAGTGCAAGTTCTGAAGATCTTCAATTCAGACTTTTTGTCCTATTCTCAGCTTCAGAGTCAACAAGCTTCAAATGGCTACCTCTCTTCAACAGATTACAATGGTCATCTTCCTTGGCCTATAAATATGAAGAGAATCCAGACTTTGAAGAAGTTCACGAATTTGTAAATCAGTAATAAGAAAGCATTAATTTGTTCTTACAAGTAATATTCTTTAGCTTTCTTCTCAAAAATAAAGACTTTCTTTGTATCTCTGCTTCTTGAAACTTGATCTTATTTTTTCTACTTAGTGTATTTGTTCTTTAAATTTCATCTCTTGTACACTAAGTTATCAGAAACACAAATGCACTCTCAAATCTCAATATGTGTCAAGTCTAGTGAGTTGTCAGTCTTAGTTTCTGTGGGAAATACTATTTAGCTTGAAGAGACTTTTGAAAAAATACTTGGGTTTGAGCTAGGAGTGGCTTGTTGAAAGAATACTTGGGTACAAGTCAGGAGTGGCTAGAGTCAAGAATACTTGAGGCACGGATTGTGTTGTGTTGTGTAAAAAGATGTTTTTACATAGTGAAAATCCTTCAAGTCTGAAGGTACTGGACATAGCTTCTACATTGGACGTGAACCAGTATAAATCTGCTATGTGTTATCTGTTTTTCCCTTTTCTCTTAAGGTCTGGTTCGAAAGTCTGTTGTGTTTCCCGCTTGCGAAAAGTTTACGTTCCGCGCAAACAGAGTCTCAGACTTATTCAACTCCCTCCCCTTTTAAGTTTGACTCTGAACCATCAATAATAAAATAAGTAAATTATGACTAAACTTATGAAAATCTCGGTTCATTCTTTATATAATATTAATTAATAATTTTTATAATTAAATATTTATTTATATTTAGGTCATTTTTAAATATGTAACAAAATTATGACTACAGATTCGTTCTTAATTAAAAAAATTTAATTCATGACTAAATATTTATTATATATAATTACATATCTAAAATTTAAAATAAAAGAACTATTATATATATTTTTTATGTTAATTTCTTTATTACAAGTTTTTTTAATTAATATTAATTGCTTTATTATAAGTTTTTTTTAGTAATGAAACCTTGCTTGATGACAAAGTAAATAACACTTAGTTAACTCATTACCCACACTAAAAATACTACTACGTAACAATAGCATGATTATCTTATAAAATATAACATAAACAATACAACAAAATACTATTGGACTAAGTCAACCAGATACCTTGATCACACCTTATTTCTAATTTTCTTTTAAATTGTTTTAATTCCTCCTTCAAACAAGTAACTTTTATTGTTAGATCAAAAATATCTATCTTTAATTCTTTTTTATTCTTATCTTCTAGCTCTTCAACTTTTACATAGTTGAAGTCCAAGATGACCTTACATGTTTTCTGACACAGGTATATAAGCATTCAATGTAAAGCATCCTTTTTTGCTACTTGATCATAAACTGTCATACACTTTCTGTAGGTTTTTTGATTCATTGTTTAAAACAAAAACTTTATAGTAGTAATATGAGCAACCATTATCGAAAATGTATTTGTGTAGTGTCATATTAAGTTCACCTAGTCCCAAAGTTTGATATACGTCGTAAGTGCCAACCATAAACCAAACTTCTTAAGGACTATATTAGGATGAACGTCATGAACAAAGTCCAGAGAACAATCCTGATATTTAGAACCATACATTGATGACTAAGTTACTGCCTAATGTTGTCACATCTGTTCATTCAAGGAACGATCGTACGATACGTAATCTACCTTTATTTTTTAGTCATATTTGAAGTATGATGCAATGTCAAACCCCTTCCATTCATTCTTGACATTCAACCTAGGACTAATACACATCGAGTTCATGCCTTACAAACATAACAAAATATTTTTGCGAGGATGAACTTATTTTTCATAAATAGCAAATTTTAAAACAGCTTCTATGAAAAGGATTGTAACAACAATGCCCTTTTATGTTTGAATATGACTACAGGTTCAAGGATTTTGATAATAACAAAGGACTCTTGAAGAAATTCTTGCAAAAACAAAGACTTAGAATCAGACCCAGAAAAACCACGTAGCTAATCGATTAGGGAGTATAAGCTAATCGATTAGATAGCTTCTATTTCACATACAATCGATTACAAGACCTCAGGCAATCGATTACAGAGCTTCTGACTTGTAAATAATCGATTACACCAACATGCTAATCGATTACCAATATCAAAAATTGAATTAAATGTATTAGGAATACATGCTAATCGATTACAGGACTTCAGCCAATCGATTACCCAAGTATCATAATCGATTACCAGATCAAGAAATGAATTAAATGCATTAGGTGCTATAGCTAATCGATTACTGGGGAAGCTATAATCGATTACCTAGTCTCTGACTTGAAGCTAATCGATTAGGTAGTGAATGCTAATCGATTACAGCACAAACTGAACTGAAAATTTCGAAATGTAATCGATTACAGCTCGAGGCGCAATCGATTAAGATAGTGGGAAAACACATTTTAGTGGGAAGACAGCTCATTTCTTCACTATTTCTCAGATGCCCACTACATGCAATGGCTAGGAACTTTTACAGCTCATCCATGGCTCTATAAATGCAAGGAAAACACAAGCACAAGACACACAACAAGAAGCAATCATTCCTTACCTTCATTTGTGCTTAGTGAGTTTATTCTTGTGTATACTCTGAAATTTCAAGCCTAGAACTTGTATATCCTCTCATCTTGAGAGTTAGAATTTGTGTGAGCTTTCACTTGTACATCTACTCTATTGAGAGAGTTATTTGCTTGCAAACACTACACCAAACACAAAGGTTTTCACTCTAGATTGAGTGGTCACAAAGGTTAGGGTTCAACCTTTGGGTATTGAGAGTTTGAGAGATTGGGTGGGTTACCCTTGTGCTAGTGAGGATTAAGTTCTTGAGTGTGGGACACTAGGAAGCTGCAATTGCTCATAGCTTGTAATCTCTAAACTTCAATAGTGGAAATCCTTCAAGTGGGTTGCTTGAAGGCGAGACGTACACCGGGGTTGGTGGAACTCGTTAAATTGGTTTGCAAGCTCTTCTCCCTTACTCTTTTACATTTATATACTGCACTTAATTGATTTGGATTGATTGATTGTGATTTGGATACTTGATTTTGCTTAATTAAGTTAACTTTGAACATTGCATACCAAGTGTTTGATAAATTGTCTCAGCTATATCTATCTCTTGTTTTGCATTGTCTTTTGCATTATACTTGACTTCACTTGCATAATTTCTAAACTTGTGATAAAAGAACTAAGTTCAAAGGCATTCCAAGCAAAGTTTTAAAAACTCAATTCACCCCCCTCTTGAGTATTGAGGCCACTTGAATAACACCTTTTAATGACCAAATTGATGTTTAATGGGTTAGTTGTTCAATAATTAGGGTTGTTAAGGGTATTTGATGTTTATATACCTCTATCAACCTATAATATTAAATGTACAATTGGGTACTTTATCAACCTATCTTAGACATTACATCAATTTGTCTGAAATATTTAATAAAGTAAAATTAGGTCATGAAAATGCCATTGGATTCTGTGAACACCCAACTAAGGTGTAATCTATGTACGACTAAGGAAAGGTTAATGGCCATGGAAGATTTCATTTACTTAGGTCAGGTAGGTCGGCCATGTGTATGCTTCAGGCTACTATAGTGTTTCAACTATAATGCCCCTAGGTTAGGTTAATATATAACTAAGTTGTCAATTAACTTAAACCCTAGAACATTTCATTCAAGCTAACCCTATAACTTCTCGTCTAGTTTAACCCTACTCATCGTCCAACACAACAACATAGATCGACTATAAACCACTATCTTATATATATTTAACCAATTTAATAGTATACCTTATACCATTAACCCAATATTTATGAATCATAACCAACAATGACCATAACCTTTAACTCTAGAAACCTAAACAATTTAAATCCATCTCTTAAAACTTCTAGTATTTCCTAAACAATTTCATATGCATTAACCTTAACCGTCATCCCAACTAACCAAAATATTTCTACCATACCCACCAAATCATTCCTATAGTTCATCCAAAACCCTACGCACCTCAGTTATATCCAACTTTCTCCTTGCAATTCCTTCCAATAACCCCAAAACTTTTCCTTTACCTCAATGGTATCCAACTATCCAATAGACAACTAATATCATGAACAATATTCCCTTAAGTGGAATTCAACCATTATCATATCATCATATATCATAACTCAAACTAATTAGTTATGGCTCAGTTGACAATACCAACTAGCAATTTTAGAAAAGCCTCAAGTTCAATTATTGATCCTCACTAAACACATTTATCGAGAGAAGCAAACAACACTATTATGACTAAGCCCCTTTTAGGATTGCCTCTGAAAAATAATTGATGTAGTTAACAAAAACAATTCATATCTCAATTCCCATGATTGTTAAATTGAAACTATTTTCATGAAATTAAAATCAATGTAAACATAATTCAATTTTCCATCCCTAAATAACTATTAAATTTTTAACAAATAACAAATTTACTTTTTTCTAATATACGTTAATTTTATAATAAACAATCATTTAATAAATTATGTAACATACCTAAATTAATTCTCCTCAATCATTTTAATCTTCTAATTAAATTCACTCCATTTTCATTTTTTATTTATTTACAATATTACGATCATTTTTAAATTCATTTTCCATACAATTTTATGGCTTAAGTAAAATTTATTAATCAACTCATTATATTTGATACAAGATTTGTTTTCCCAAAATTAGTCCTAAGTAATTATACATGAACTATTCTAAAACCATTTTGATAATTTATAAAGTATTTTTTTTACCAACCAACCAATAAATCTCACTTCAACCTACCTAATTTCATGCTCCAGTCAATTAATGGAATACCGAAGTGTGATTCACTGCAGTGTACTGTTCACGTGAAATTACATTCACATCCTTCAATGCTTCAAACCATCACAACCGGTTACAAATTAAACATCTCAAACTTCCATTAATCCACATCCTAAATTCCTTGAATCACCTGCCTTTTGAGTTTTGAGATAAAGCAGACAACTGAAAAAAGAAAAGGACAGTGACCAAAAGAAATTTTGATCCTTCCACTGGTAATTAAATCAATTTTCAATACTGCTGTTCTTTTTCCATCTTTCACAATGTTAAAAAAGAGAAAGAAAATAATCCTAATCAGTTAATCATTCGATAGTATTAAACTTCGAACATAACCTATTATTAACATGATATTCAAACTATCTATCTCCAAAGCTGCAGCATAAGATATTTTACATCCTCATTATTCACAGCTGTTTCATTAGGCACAGACCTCCGCCCGAACTCTTCACTTTCCATTATTTTTTCAGCATTTTGGTTCTTTAACTATAATATTATGCAATTTTTTTGTTATTTAACTTTTAATTACACAAAAATAGTCATTCAACCTTTAGGAGTGTACAATTTAGTCCCTCTATCAATTTTTTTGTTATAACAAAAATTTGAAGTAAATGATGATATATGATAATACGTTATCCAAAAATTATATTAAAATTTTGGCAGAAGGTAATAGAAGACCTGAATACCGGCACCTCGGGGACTAAATTTACACAATTAAACATCGAGAGGCCTAAAATCACAATCCTTCCTGTTGATTTCTTTTTTAAAAATTTAAGAGGAAATCAAAATCCTTGTGGTATGTTTGAATGGGTAAAAATAAAAAGAAAAGATGAATGTAAATTGTTTGTCTAGCACTATTTTACCCATCCTCCCCGGTGGAAGAAAATGAAACAAAAGATAAGTTATTCATTTTAGTAATTCAATATATATTACCAAAGATTAAAAAATATTTTTCTATATTAATAGTAGTTATAATCAAATTTCATTTTTTATATAATTAATTTATTTCCATATACTTTCTTTTTCATCCATCTAAATAAAAGAAATTTTTTCACTTCATTTTTTATCTCTATCCATCTAAATGATATATAGTTTTCCATGTTATTTCCACTTTATTCTCACTCTTTTATTTCTTTTCATCCTATTTTATCTCTCAATCCAAATAAACCGTTAATATCCATTCATCGGGCCAACTATGCTAACTGACAACATTTAGATCATGTCTTTCACCATCCAGTTGAAGAGTATCACCATCCAGTTGAAGAGTAACATAAAATGAAATCCAAAGGCACACGGCCATTTTTACATTTTTTTTAACTCAATGGCAGAAAAGGAGAAGAGTAAAAACTGAGATTTATGCTTCTGATGGAGGACGTCTGATGAATGGTGAAAGTACTTCCCTAGGATAAAACATTTTCAGGTAGAAGAAAGCCCTGAACAGTTAAACACACCCGTAAGGCCACAACCAATTAATAGTACTGCCCCAGGGCATGGTATAGGTAGAACTGAGTAAAACATTTTCAGGCTCGTGTTCTGGATAGTATGCACATGGCTACGAGTTTGCATGGAGCAGGAGCAGCATATTCTGAGGAGTAGAAATCAATTTAACAGGTAAAAGAATCAGAATTAATGACGAGGGTTCAATGAATGGTCCAAAGCAGATGATAACATGTTACATACCCAATCGTTATGTTACATCTAATGAATTCAGAATGCCTCGCAAAGCAAGAACAACAAAATCAACACAAATGTGTTAGTGAAGTAGCAATCTCTCCCCCAGACCCAGATGCTCCCCTTTAAAAAAACTCGTAATTCAAAATTTATTTCTTTTCACTAAATAACATAGTCTATTGGAAAACATAAACAATCAATCACACGTAATATCATTTTACCAGAATCCAGAGAAAGATTAATCAGTCTATTCAAAATCAGCTTTTTCTGTATGCTACTATGCTTCTTTTTCTCACCCCCCAACAAAGGTAGAAGCTAAAGAAATCTACCAAAATAGCCATTAAATGGAATAAGGAGCTACACGAGCAAGAAAACAAAACATGCTGAAGTAACTAATAACCATAAGAACTGTACTTCAAAACACCTTCTGTAGGAAAGATAACACGAAATTAGCTATGCATTTTAGGATATAATCCAATATTTTACAAAAGAAAAATGAACTAACTAACATACATAACAAATATTGTCTGTAATCCTACCCCACTTTCAAGTTACAGATCAGTCTTCCATCTTACAGCTCCTGTCCAATTGAGTTGTCTGATCTTCAATATATTGCCTAATGTAAACTTGTCAAAGTAAAAGGATGGCAACCATTACGGTTGTCAACAAAAGAGAAACAAAGAAATGAGAAATGAACACTACCAGCAGCCAAAAAGAGCTCTTAACATGTTACAACTTGATTGTACATTACATGCCAACGAACAAGACTAGCACCAATCCAGAGAAGGAAGCAACCCCAATAAAACATGTAAGCACAAATTGAAAGGACTAGTGGTCTCTCCATCTAGGACTTGGGATGGGAAAAAATCCTGAAGGAGATAATGGAAACACAATGCCTGGAGAAGGAGGAGGCTGGGGGCCAGGGCCTAAGATCCCTGACTGTGCCATGGATGAGAATGGAAAATTGGGCGTAAGTGGAGATGGAAACTGAATGCCAGGTGACAGTAGGGGATAAGGTGACCGAGGGGATAACAAATTCATGTAACCAGTCGGAGAAGGCAAGAGGAATTGAGAGGTTGGAGAAGGTAAAAGGGGAGGGCCATTTGGTTGTGGGGAAGGAATACCAGGCATTGGTGGGTTACTAGCATTCATAGGTGGGATAGGACCATTAAATCTCGGAGAAGGGAATGGGGGAATGTGAGGATTAGGAAGTAAGGCAGTTGAAGGAGGAGGTTGAGGCTGGACACCACCTGGCATTTGATGATACGGATGTGGTTGAGGCTGAACTTGGTTACCCCTTGGACCTGGATCCATTATCGAATTCTGAAGGTAACGCATGTAAGCAGAGATGGGTGACTCGGTTGTATTGGACCATATATCCCCCGGAGTTACCGGAATGGGTGATGGTTGTCCAAATTGAGCAGGTCTAGGTAAGGCATTGTTGTAGGGAACTGGAGGGGGGGCTGCAGGAATTGGCATCGGCATTGGTGGAGGCATTCGAGGTCGATTGATGGGGTTTAATGGGGGAGGTCTAATTTTCTGCAGCCGCATACTCTGTGGCTTTGGCGGATTGTGTGGAGGTCTAGGTGGAGGATCCTGTGAGGGTGATCCAGTAAGCTGCTGAACAATATCCCTGAAATCATTCTTACTAATGTTGTAAACCTGAGGTTGAGGTTGTTGTCTAGTAGCATTATTGTTATTACCAAAATTGGGCTGATGCAGAGGACTCTTCCTTATATTTTTGCCCATTTTGTTCACACCCAAACTATCATTATGCCTGTTTTTTGAGTTATCCATTTGCAAGAAAAGTACAAAACCAAACTTACTCCAACGATAAATCACCACTACTTTTCCCCTTCCAAGTAAAACAAACCAATGTTCATAACCTTCCAACAACACACCAAAACTGAAACAGTGTTACCCACACAAACCAACATAAAGAACCCACAGAACTTCAAAGATTCTAACACACTACCTCAAAATCCAAATCATTAACCCCACAAACCAACATAAAGAACCCGTTGAACTTCAAAGATTCTAACACACTACCCCAAAATCCAAACTTGAGCTGCAACCTAAGCATCCGTGGAGTGAAGCATATCCTAAAACTCGGAATCAAGACCCAAAATTCCCAATTTGAATGTCAACCCTTTTATGACAAGATACAAATGAATCCCAGCAGCAACAGCACCAAAATTAACCCTAGAACCGAGGTAAGAGGCAGATAACATACCCTTTTGGGAGCTTCTTCGGCGATTGGCCTCAGAAAATTGAGCAAGAATGCAACCGGATCAGATCAATAATCGAAATTCCAACGCGAAAATATGAAAGAAGAGAAGGACCCAGAAAGGGTTAATGAGAAAAAAAAAATGAAGCTTTGGAGGGAGTATAATATGAGCTATTGAAAAAAATCTAGATGAAGATATTTTGACAAGTGTGAAAGAGATAAAGGGGAAGAAGATGAGAAAACCCTAACAGGATGGAGAAGAGAGAAGAGAAGAGAAGAGAAGAGAGCAAGTTGGGTGAGGGGTCAAAGGGAAGAATGAAGGAATGAAAAGGGCATTTTAAATATCACAAATTGGGGTCCGTGATGATGCTAAGTGCTAACAGGAGGGCGATGTGACTTCCTCAATCAAAATTCTATCTTCTTTCTTATTCGTATTATTGATTTTTTATATCAAATTCTTATTGTCTTTGATTAATACTATGATCAATAGGTTGAAATTCATCCTATACAATATTAAATTTCTTTGTTTTTATCCTATATTCAAGTTATAAAGATCAACTTTAATCAATTTGCGGAATAGAAGAGCAATAAAAGTTTAATATAGAGATGGTTAGTTTTATTATGAGTTACACTACAAATATGTGTCTATATATATGAATAAAATGACATATTATATATTATGTGTTTAATGATAAAAAATTGCTTTGAGCCGTTTAGAAGTTTTTTCTAATATGGGGTATTTTATGTTGCATAGTATTTTTGGCTCAACATGGGACATATAATATTTGAGGGAATGTTTGAGTTTTTATATTTGTCACCTTTCTCTTAAGTATATGAATAACGCAACATGTTAAAGTATGTTGCGTAAAATATTTTGACGGACATCTTTTTAAATATGTTACGCCATACTTCTTAAGGGAATATATTGAGAATTAAAGCAAATTTTAAAATGAGACTTTTATATTTATTAAAATATTCTATTGAAATTATTGAAATTTTATTGAAATTTTATTTTTTAAATATATAAGATTAAAATTCATTTATTAAAATTTCATCATTAATTTAGTTTTTTCAATTGACAAAAAAAACTCTCCATTGTTGATATATTTATCTTAAATAAAAGTTAAATAAATAAAAAAATAAAGTTATGACTATCATTATCATCTTGAATTAGAATTCAACATTTAATGAACAAAATTTATCATTTATACAATTAATTTTTATTTATCTTTAATTAATACATTTTATAACAATTTGTTTATAGGGTCAGAGACAAAAGCCTCACTCGCCAAAGGTAAGGGCTAACCTATAACATCCCTAATGTTAAATTTTAATTTATTTTATCGTACGACGTAAATTAAATATTGTTAGATATTAAATTAAACCAATTTTTATTAAAGGAAATAAAAGAAAAAGGAAAGAAGAAGGGGAAAAGACCATAATGCTTTTGGTTGATATGAATTAAATGATAATGAACAGAGAATTGAGAACTGGCATGTGCCTGAGTGGCCGTCTTTTGATTTAATATTAAATGTTTGAGTGGCTTTGTGTTATTATATGAAAGTAAATTATGATAAAAAGAGAATTGAGAGATGGTGTGTGCCTCCGTGGCCGTCATTTGATTTGAAACTGAATGTCTGAGTGGCTAAGTCGAGAAATTTGAATGTTTGTGATGGCTTGGGTTGTTTTATGGTCATTAGTGTTGAATTATTAAAGAGAACTAATTAATTTATCCACTAGAAGTAATTAAAATTGGATGTATGTGATTTTGTGCAGTTTGGACGGTTGTACGGTATATTTTGCCCCTCAGTTTTGGCTTTAGTAATCAAGTAGGCTCCCGTTGAGTTACCTAGTGGTCAAGAAGGACCCAGTGGTTAAGGTGGAGAGCCAAGTAGGGCTCGGTGGACCAAGTAGGGTTCACGAGATGTTAAGTAGGACCCCTAGCTGGAAACCGATCCATTTTTAGTATTCGGGTACTAGCGAGTCTAATTAAATTAAGTGAGAGTCAGTTATATCATTAGTGCTTGATAAATTGTAGTTGATGCATTGCGTAATGTTATGAGTATTTGAAATAATGAAAAGTGAATTTAGTAAGTATATATTACTATGTGCAGTCGAAGTGGCATATGATGATTGTGAATGTTTAAAGTGATTGAGAGTGAATTGGTATGTGTGTGTGTATGTATGTATGTACGTATATATGTATATTGTTATCTGTAGCCTGAGTAGCTTGTGGTGTAACAGCCCTGATTTTTCGGAATAGGAGCCCAAGCTCTCGGGACCCCTAAGAGTACCTTGCTAAGTATTTTAAGAGAATGAGGCTTAGGCCCAATCCCTAGATCATCGTGAGAATGTGAGAAAGTAAGATTTAAGAGAATGTGAGTAGTGGATAGTTCAGTTAAATGGAGACGAGTGAGTAAGGGAGGTTGTGTGCAATAGTAACCCCTAGAGGAACTTGCTAATTTGTTGATAAATTATGCAGAGATAATTGTGTTTGACTCGGTAATTGAATTATTGATGAAGTGTTATATTCATGAATATATTCTATTATTGATAATTTATGAATAATATTTAATTTCAGTAGATTATAAATAATGATGATCAATCATCTGTCGATAACGGATTTAGAATAATTAGATTTATCAAGTTAGATTTAGAGGATAGGTGATTATTAGAGCCCAAGATTTCATAAGACTTAATTAAGTTCCTTTAATAAAATAATTATTGAATTGTACATTACTTGGATATCAGCAGGTAAACAGACGTTATTATTAAATAGTTTAGTTAATTAATATAAAATAAGGTGAATAGATAATATCTATTCTGGTATTTGACATTAATTGTGATGAGCTTAAGATATGGAAAATACATTTATAATATGTTTTAGTTAAGAAATTATTTAACTACTATTATTTTAATAATAATCATCGTTCAATTCCTCAAGAATTAAACTGTAGGACCCAGCTTAAGGATGGACTCTGACCAATCGAATCAAGACTAGTGGTCCAGTAGGGAGACTAGTCCTCTTAGGATCGCTTCGTAAAGAATCGAGGGTGCTTGACTTAACCTGACCGGCTAAATCAAAATCCTCAACGTCTCCTACGTTGACTGTTTATATATCTCGGGATGTCCGATGGTGACAGAGTCGGTCCCTAATAACTCGTTTCGACGTTTTAGGAAGGTTTCCTGAAGAGCCCGAAACTCGATTCAAACTCTACCAACCTCATCCATGAGCTATTCTATTCCTTCAGAAGCTCAATCTGCGTGTTTCTGACATTTCTGACGTAACTTTCTCAAACGATTTGATTGAGGTAATTCCAGTTTTGTTCACTTCATTTCAAAGATATCTTCAAACTCTACTTCTGGCCTCGATCTCAAATTCCTACTCTGTCATGCTCAAATTCAAGAATTTATTAAATTCATCATAGAACCATGATTATTCGCGTTTTTGTCTTGTGCATGGTTCATTAAAAAATTCATAACTCTCTCATACGACCTCCGTTTATTGCAAACTTGGTGTCAAAATCTCTATATCAAAATTATCTACGTTTTTCATGAAGACCCCAAAAGCTAATTCTTCACAGATTGGTACAGTTTTTAGAATCTTTGCCAGTCTATGACTTTCACATCACTATGCTGATAGGTCCCAGAAAATAGCTATATCACCCTCTTTCGGAGCTTAAATTGCTTCGTTCTTTTTGACATAGATCCGTATCAAAAGTGTCTACAATTATTATGTAGGGCACGAAACCCAATTCTTAAAGGAGAATTCTCGGTGAATTTATTTCTAAATACCTACCTGACTCGGAGACAATTAGAGTATCCTGCTGTATTTTGACTATATCTCAGGCTACAGATGTCCGATCGTCACGTATGATATATCTATTTAAAGAGAAAAAGAAGACCTACAACTTTTATGTTGTAACTTTCCTATGATTTTGACTCCACGAATTATCCCAGAATTATTTTTAACGTGATTATTTTCTGATTCATGAAAATCCTGCACACCTAAAAACCATCGGGTAACAAATTAATTTCCTGGCTACCATCACGCGACACATCTCCTCACCTCACCACCCCTGAATGTCTCTCTCTGTCCAGGTGTTTTCTCTCTGCCTTTCCCTTCCACTCAGCCCATAACCTCTCCCTTGGCCAATCAGATTTCATGCAAGGTTGTTGCCCATCATCCCACTCACTTTACCCATCACCTCACCATACCTCCACTTCATTTCACTCTTCTCTCCTTTCTCCAGCCAAACGTCCAGCTCCCATAATCCCCTCTTATTCAGAAACTCCAAAGTTCAGCCTTCCTTCTCTTCCTCTAACCATCTCATGTCACCACCCAACCTCTAATTTTCTTCCATTTTCAAGAACATATCTCACCATCATCCATCTACACTAACCTAGATCCTATTATCTTTTCCTTCTTGCTTCACCATTCACGTCTAGCCACCTTTTGGTCATTCTTCCAACCTTATTTTACTTGCATACAAAGGACTTGAAGAAATAAACTCCATCATCCCTTCTTGGAGCTTCAAAACTGTGAGCTCTTCCAAGGCTACTCTAGGTGAGCTTGTAAAATTTTCTTCTTACTCTTGTTCTTAAAATACTATGGTCAAATTTCTGTTTTGTAAAACAGAAAATTTATGGCATTTCCTTATTGGATTGATGATTAGAAATTTCAATCATCCACTCCATTTGTGAAGCTCCAAGGCCATGAATCCTCTTAGGTCCTATAAGGGTAAGTTTGACAAAATCTCTTCATTGGTTGTTGTCTTTGAAATTTTTGAGGTCAACTTCAAATCTTGATTTAATTTTTGTGCTAGAACTTTGCTCTCCAAGTTTGAAACCATAGCTGTCTTTTCCTCTTTCTAAACATGCATGCGTTTTCTTTAGAGATCCAGAGGCTTAAACAGTGATCGGAGTGTGTTAGGAATGAGCGGTAGAAATTTCGACAAAACCCCAAATTTCTCTCTCCGGACAACAGCTTCAAAATGACGTAAAGGGGGTCTCTATCTCATTGATTCAAATTCTAGCTGTGTTGTGATAATATTTGAGTATTTAGGAGCTTACGTTTCAAGTTTCATCACGATCTGACAGTCGGATTTCAAACCGTAGAATTTTTCATAACCGACGACCAAAACTTACATTTTTGAAATAATTGATATTCTGAATTTTATTTGGCGTAATACGACGTTCGTATACTCGAAAGAATTCCATCGCGATTGGATGCTTAAAAAAGAATTAGTAAAAAAATTAGCGTTTAGGCGGGCTCGGTTACTTTCGATATGGTTGTATTAAATAAATTCTTAATTCAGAGATTATTATGTAATTTGTAGTATATTTTCCGGTAAGCCCCGCTATTAAATAATTAATTACTCGATAATTGGCATCAAATTATTTTAAGAAATATCACGTTTGGTAAAAGAATTTTCGATCGGGAAATCACAAATTTATAACTTACTTGAAAAGTTAAAATTAAGGAATTAGATTTCTAGAAGATTTCTTAAAATAATATGACTTAAGAATTGAAAATAAAGAAACTTAATTTTTAAGAGAATTAATGGTGAAAAGTTTTACTTTTGTTTTTCTAAATGATGATTTCTCAAATTAAGTAAATAAATGTACTTTGGTATTTAAACAATTGGATTTCAATAAAAAAAAAAAAGGGTGTAATGATATTGCTAAACAAAGTTGAAGATTTTATTCAAGATTCCCATAACTTAGGCCCAAATAAGATTTTTGGAGGAAATGAAAATAAGTGAATTTTAGCATAATAGATACTAAGAGTAAAAGAAGAAATTATTAAAGACTAATTTTAGCAACTACTTTAGTGACCACTTTGGTGACCATTTGGATTAAAAGAAAAGATAACTTTTGAGATCAAGAAAAAAAAAGGATAGATTTTTTTTAGAATAGATTTGATTAAAAAGAATGAACTTAGGAATTAATTGTTTTAAGACTAAAGAGATTTAGAACTAAGAAATAGCAAATTAGCACTTGAAATTTTGATCAAGGTACTAAGAAAGATCCTAATAGATTAATAAGTTGATTTCTTTAATTGGAATTAGAACCAAAAAATTTTATTTTTGGGTAATAATATAGTAAAGGATAAGTTAATCATTATGAATAGAAAATGAAGCCAAAGGAAATTTTGACCTAGACTAGTTGGTAACTAAGAGATGAATTTTTGGGTATACTAGCTTTTAAACTTAAAATAAAAATCAATAGGACTTACCAATTTATTGGTGACTTTTGGGGACTAAATAATATTAGACTAAGTTATGACGTTTCAAATTAAAAGATTTCTAAGCCTATGAGTAGCAAATGGACAATCATATGGCAAAAGAAATTAATTATAGTTAAAGAAACAAACTAGTCAATCTAGTCACTAAAGAAAGGATTTTAGGACTAAATCTTAGACTTGTTGTGAAAAGAAACTGGACCTATTAATTAATAACTTTTAGTAACTAAGTAATAATAGACTTAATTTGTGATATCAAGGTCAAGGTAGTGCTTAGGTTTCTAAATAACTAATGGACACTCATAAAGGAAATAAATTTAGTTAATTAAAAGAATACAATTAAGGAAATAATTTAGTTAATGTAGATAAGAATAATAGAAATGAAGTGAGGAATTGTCAAAAATGTTAAACTTAAGTTGAAAAGAAACATCGCTAAAACGCTACGGGAACATAAAGGATTAGTGACTCGTTTAGTGACCAAGAGAATAAGTTAGTCAACAAATAAAGCTCAATTAAATGGGTGAAATAAAATAGACAATGAGGTCACTTGAAGATGACCTAAGAAATTATAAATGGACATAAGGAAATTAAATTATGAAAATAAATCAATTATATCCGATTAAACTAATAGGAACATAAATGGTTCAAGAGAACCCAAATACCTCAAAAAACAAACCGAAGCGATGTATAACTTAAAACTTCTAGTAGTAATCCAACGTAAAAGCTAGCACATCAAATGTAATACCAATGAATATGTTGTTCACCTCACGTCCATAAATGGAAAAATTAAAGGCACGCGTTGTTGTGTATGTCATGGTATCGCTGTATAATTATTGATGTGATATGCTGACGAATGTTTAAGTATAGTTTCACATGAGTATGTGGCTTGTACACGTTACATGGAATAGGTGTTGTATTGGATGATGTGATACTATTAAATAGTTGTTGATGATTACAAATGTGTGGATTGAGTGAAGTATTTCGTAAATGTAGTATGCTAATAGATGTTGTGTGATGCATGGATAATTAAATAAGGAAATTTATAAATTTGGAAAATGGTACGGTAGGGATCCCGAAATGATTAAAATATGATAGTATGTGAGATTCGGATCTGAGACGAATTGTGGGCATGGTAGCACCAATATGCCCTAAAATTGTTGAGAAAGTATAATATCTCATTTCATTCCTAAGAGTCGAGTAAAATTTAAAAAAAATAAAAAAAGAGGAAAAATGGTTAAGTCGAATAAAGGAAAAGAACTCGACACTAGGGATGGAAGGGAGTCATTTAAGGGACCCTACCGAGGACCACTAAATAAAAATGGATTGTTGAATTATGCATCATGTCTGGTGTAACACCCTCTGTTACACCTTAATAAAATATATAAAAATTCGTAAATGTTTTTTTTTAAAAAAGATATGATTGTTAAAAAGAAACTATCGGAATAAATTACATACATTATTTCTGAAATACCACATAAATATTATTAAAACTTTATAAAGTATTTGTACATTCATCCGAAGAAAATAAACATTAAACATTATAAGAAAGAGAGGAAACTCCATGGCCCAGAAGCAGTTACTTATTAACATTATTTATTCATTGGACCACGGTATTCATACCGAGCTCCCTTTCTAGAACGTGCTATATCTACTCCCGAAATTCTTTGATCCTTCCCTCTGAACCATCAATTTAGAATATATGAAACAAAAACACGGAGAAAGGAGTGAGAAACAGAATATAATATTCACTAATAAGACATAAGCAACAAAGGGTTTTCATAAACCAATACATAATAATATCAGTCACAATCACATACACAATCAATTATGAATGCATAAATGTTATGCAATATCTTCATCATAACTTACCTATATATGTGGGCCCTTAAATCTTAATTTGCACTGGGCCAACCAGGAGTTTACACTGTTCCATAAGTCCGGATAATAATAATATGAACAGCTCAACTGGCATGGAAACACTTAGAGACTAGTCAGATTGAGAAAGTTTTTATTGTGAAAGTACCCGACACTAGGGAGCTACCCCAGGTCTCCTGAAGCACCCTTTCACACCCTCTCATCTCAAGGCTCGTAATTAAGCCTCCTCTAATGTATCCTCGGTTTCTATAATCCGTCCCCAGACAATATCATTTTATTTCACTTTAATGAGTCATGATGCATGAACTACTCGCGTATTTAGTTGGTTAAGGCTTTTAGAAACTTAATTATTAAATCTCTTAAAGGTTTACAATATCATTTTAATAAACTGTACATTTTCTCAATTCTCTGAATTTCTGTCCCACAGAAATAAATTTGGTACAGTTTTTGAATCTCACTGAAATTGAGTTTCTAAGCCTTAAATATCTAAAAAGTTTCTCATATAAAACTTTATATAATCTTTCTCAAATTGAATCTTAACAAGATCAAATTTAGAAATCTCAATTATTTCCAAATATTCTTTAGTTATTAAGTTGGAAAAATAAAATAATTTTCTTTTGAAAAATTTTAATTAAAAGCAAATAATCTTTAAATAAAAAAATTTTAACTCAAGATTTAATTATCTCAACTTGTTATAAATTAATTTTCATAAAATGTCTACTGTCTAAAATAAATACTAATTTTTTATTCTAAATATAAAATTAATTTCTAAAAAGAAACAAAATATTTTAAAATAATAAAAATTTAAAGAGTAAGGTAAGAAATTCTTACTGAGTTTTAGTTTTCCGTCATGCTCGTTATATGCTCAAACTCCACATTACAATATCAACAATCGAATATTATCAATCACAATTAAGCATCATCAAAATCAATCATAATCAAATCAATTAAATTAAATATCATTAATACATATCACAATACAAAATTTAATGATTATTAATATAGTCAATTTGAGTCCTTTTGGTTAATTCCTCGCATAGGTTTATGTAAGTCCATATAATCCAGTCCTTGCATAGGTATAGTTCAGTCCATATGGGTCATAGTTCAGTCCATATGGGTCATAGTAGTCCAAGTCCTTGCATAGGTATAGTTCTAGTTTATATATGTTATAAAAGTCTAAGTCCTTGCATAGGTATGTTAGAGTTAGTTAAACCAGATATTTAATTTAAGATTTATTAAAAATTTTAAGTTAAAGAGTTAATATTTTAAAATAATAATATTATTAAATTTAAAAGGAGTAGGGGACTCCTCCCATTATTCTTATGTCTTTTCATATCATATTCTTATCTCACTCCCCCTTACCTTGAATTCTTACCCAAAAGAGATTTGCTTTGCGCCTCCAATTTCTAGAAATATTAATACCAATCTTATTTCAGTATAGGCATAAGATGAAGATTAAGATTACTACTTAAAACAGTAATGGTAAATTTTGAATAGTGAATAATGAATAGTGAATAGTAAATCGTAAATAGTAACAATAAATAGTAAAACGTGAATAGTAATGGTAAATAGTAAAACGTGAATACTAACAGTAAATAGTAAATCATGAATAGTAACAGTAAATAGTAAAATATGAATAGTAACAGTAAATAGTATATCGTGAATAGTAACAGTAAATAGTAAATCATGAATAGTAAAGGTAAATAGTAATAGTAAATAGTAATTTACTATTTGAATAGTAATTTACTATTGAAATAGTAATTTACTATTGAAATAGTATTTTACTATGTAAAATAATAACTTAAAATAATATTATTTCCAGTATAATAATAGATTTCTAAAAACGATATAAAAATAACCCTAAAAAATATAAAAGTGAGGTATTCATACCTTAGAATTTTAGCAGAACCTTCTTCCAAAAAAATTTACTTCTCTCTCTCACTTCCACCACTATCTCACTAGCACTACTATATTAAGAAAACTTAATCTAAAATTGTGAATTCTAAAGAAGAATTCCTTCGGTATTTATAGGAAAAAATTTACTATGTATTCTATTATTTTAATATAAAAGTACTGTGTATTTTTGAATTTTTTATTCCTGATTACTGTGCATCTTTTGAAAATTTCATACATGTACAGTGTTTTGCATAGTAATTATCGACAAAATTATTAAGCCAAATAGTAACCTTTCACTCGGTATATTTTAAATATTTAAAATCAATCTTTTTTGAAATTTAACGATATTATATCAGTCCTCACTAATTTTATAATAACTAATATAAAGTTTAAATTTTAAAAATCTAAAATTTTCTGTTAATAAAAATTTATTGATACGTTTCCAATTTTTTAACGATTGGAAAAAAATCAAGATTTTTCTCAAACCGATAATTTTTAGATAAGTCTACTTGAAATAGATTTTAGAAAATTTTCTTATAATTTAACTTCACTTTCTTATGAATATTTTTAATTTTAAGTCACTTATATGAATTTAAAATTATTTAAAATATATTATTTTATTAAAAAAAATTCAAAAATTCTGAAAAATTCCAAAAAATCATAAATAATACGTAGATTAAAAAGTTCTAAAGAGCCATAACCTAATTCCTTCAAAATGTTAATATAAAAATAAAAATAGGGGTGTTACAACTCTATTCCCTTAGAAAATTTCGTCCTCGAAATTTACATTATTCAGTAAAACAAATGAGGATGAAACTCTTTCATCTTAGTTTCTAGTTCCCATGTAGCATCTTCTCCTCTCGTTTTACTCCAAATTGACCTTTACAAGCGGAATGGTCTTGTCTCTTAACCTTTTTATTCTTCTGTCACCTATTCTGACAGGTGGTGCATCATATGTAAGATTATCTTTAACTTGTATGACATCAGGTTCAATAACATGTGTAGGATCAGATATATACTTTCGTAAGTTTGACACATGAAAAACATTATGGATATTAGAAAGAAAAGGTGGTAATGCTATTTGGTAGGCAAGGGGACTAACTTTATGAATTATTTGATATGGACCAATAAATCTAGGAGTTAGTTTTTGAGATTTCATTGCCCGACCGACCCCAGTCGTAGGTGTGACTTTCAAGAATACATGATCACCTTTTTGAAATTCGAGCGGCTTCCTTCTTTTGTTATAGTAACTTTTCTGTCTGCTCTGTGTTGCCTTCATCTTTTCCTGAACTATTTTGATTTTATCCGTGGTTTGTTGTACCAACTCTGGTCCTAGCATCAAGTTTTCCCCAGTCTCAAACCAACATAGCAGGGTCCTACATTTTCTTCCATATAATGCTTCAAAAGGTGTCATGCCAATGCTAGCATGGAAACTGTTGTTGTAGGTAAACTCCACATATGGTAAGAATTGATTCCAACTTCCTTTATGCTCCAACACACAAGCTCGTAACAAGTCCTCTAGAGATTGGATTGTTCTTTCTGATTGTCTATCTGTCTGAGGATGATATGCTGAACTTAGACGCAGTCTTGTTCCCATAGCCTTGTGCAAGCTCTTCCAGAATTGTGATGTAAAACGAGGGTCCTGATCAGAAATGATACTTGAAGGAATTCCATGCAATCTTACAATCTCCTTGATGTATAATTTTGCTAGCTTCTCCATAGAGTAACGAATATTGATGGGAATAAAGTGGGCAGATTTGGTTAATCTATCAACTATTACCCATATTGAATCATGTCCTAATGGAGTTTTAGGTAGAGAAGTCACAAAATCTATGGTAATGTTATCCCATTTCCATTCTGGTATTTCCATTGATTGTAGCATTCCAGGGGGTTTTTGGTGTTCTACTTTAACCTTTTGGCAAATTAGACATGCAGCCACGTACTCTGCCACCGCTTTCTTCAATCCAGGCCACCAAAATAACTTCTTTAAATCTTGATACATTTTAGTAGCTCCGAGAAGAATGCTCATATAACTTTTATTGCCTTCTTCCGGAATTGCTTTCCTCAACTCCTCTTGATCAAGGATACACACTCGATCCTTATACCTCAGTAATTGGTCATTTCTTATATTGAACTCGACTTCTTTTCCTTGTTTCAAGAGTTCTTTCTTTTCTTGCAGGAATTCATCATCTCTTTGAGCCTCTAAAACTTGCCTCAGGAATTCATTTGTCACTTGCAACGCTCTTAATTTGTAGCTGTTAGCATTAACCTTTACTGCTAGGTTAAGATCTCTGAAGTTCTCTATCAATTCCAGCTCTTTAATCATCATTGTGAACGCATGTAGAGACTTTCGACTCAAAGCATCAGCTACTACATTCGCTTTTCCAGGATGGTATTGCAACTCAAAGTCGTAGTCCTTTAAGAACTCCATTCATCTCCGTTGCCTCATGTTTAACTCCTTTTGGTCGAATAAATACTTGAGACTCTTATGATCACTAAACACATCGAATGTTGCACCGTATAGATAATGCCTCCAAATCTTTAAGGCAAAAACTACAGCAGCTAACTCTAAGTCATGGGTAGGGTAGTTAATCTCATGTTGCCTTAATTGGCACAACGCATAGGCTACAACCTTCTTGTCTTGCATGAGTACACTTCCTAGTCCTTGTTTAGAGGCATCACAGTAAATGTCAAAACTTTGATGTGGATCAGGGAGTACTAACACCGACGTAGAAGTAAGTCGATCTGTCAGCTCTTGGAAACTATTCTCGCATTGTGTCGTCCACACAAAAGGTTGTCCTTTCCGTGTCAACTTGGTCAGTGGGTATCCTAGCTTTGAAAATCCTTCAATGAATCTCCTATAGTATCCAACCAAGCCCAAGAAACTTCTAATCTCAGTGATCATGGTTGGTCTCTCCCATTTTAAAACTGCCTCTACCTTGGAAGGGTCTACAACTATTCCTCCTTGACTAATTACATGTCCTAAAAAGTTCACTTCTTCCAACCAGAATTCACACTTTGACAGCTTTGCATACAGTTGTTTCTTTTTCAAGATTTCCAACACAATCTTTAAGTGTTCAACATGTTCTTCTCTACTTTTAGAGTATACTAATATATCATCAATGAACAACACTACAAATTTATCTAGATATGGATGAAAAATCCTATTCATGTAATCCATGAATACGGATGGTGCATTAGTTACACCAAAAGGCATTACTAGATATTCGTAATGGCCATAGCGTGTTCTAAAAGCAGTTTTTAGTACATCTTCTTTCTTCACCCTTATCTAATGGTATCCAGACCTCAAATCAATTTTGGAGAACACCGTGGCACCACGCAGCTGATCCATCAAGTCGTCAATTCTTGGCAGAGGATATCTGTTCTTGATCGTCATCTTGTTTAGTTGCCGATAATCTATACACAACCTCATGCTACCATCCTTCTTCTTAACCAACAACACTGGTGCACCCCAGGGGGATACACCCCAGGGGGATACACTGGGTCGTATAAACTGCTTCTCTATCATCTCTTCAAGTTGTTTCTTCAACTCTGCTAATTCTAAAGGTGACATTCGGTATGGTGCAATTGAAATGGGTCTAACTCCAGGTACTAGATCAATGGTGAATTCTACATCTTTTTCTGGGGGTAAACCAAGGATATCTTCAGGAAAAACGTCAGGAAATTCACACACAACCGGCAGATTTTTGATTTTTGATTCTTGCTCTCCTTTCGTTGAAAGCAATAGCATGAATCCTTGAGCCCCTCCTTTTAAAGAGGCACTCACTTGGTTGGTGGTTAGAAATCTTAAATCCTCAGGATTCAAATTCATTGGTTCTTTAAACATTATGGTTTTATTATGACAATCTATTAGAACATGATTGTCAGATAACCAATCTAGCCCAATAATAACTTCTAAGCCAGAAAGGGGTAAACAGAAAAGATTAGCCTTAAAGTCCCTACCATCTATGACAATAGGGCATTTCCAATAGGCTTTAGAAGTGACAATGGGATTGTTTCCAGGAGTATGTACAGATAAGTCAAATGACAGTTCTATCACAGGTAATTTTAGTTTTTCTACACAGTCATTGGCAATAAAGGAATGTGATGCACCTGAGTCATACATAACAGTTAAAGAAATCTTATTAATGATACATTTACCTTCCACCATGGAATCAGAATGAGATGCTTCTTCTCCAGTGATTGCAAAAACCTTTCCTTTTGCCTTTGGCCTTCCGACTGCACTGTGCACGCCTCCTTGAGTATTTATGTTTGTACTTGCACCTTCAGGGTTTTCCCTCTTCATCTCAGGGCAATCCTTGATGTGATGACCTGGTTTGTTACACTTAAAACAAACATAAGTGTTTTTAGGACAATCCCTTTTTCAAATGGGGTCCTCCATAGATAAAACATTTAAAATTTGGTGCAGATATCGGGTAATAGCTTCCAGTTGAAGCTTAGGGTCTGTTAGAAACAGATGCTGCTCCAAATCGATGAAATGGCGCTTGGTAAGGCCTATTTCTTCTAAAGTCTCTTCTTTGGTGATGGTGAGGTCCTCCACTTCTTATTTCTCCCACCTTGTGAATGGGCTCACGACTTTTGGTCATTTTATCCTTATGATCCTCTTCAAAGATCCTGTAGCGATTTACCAATACAGAAAATTCACGAATTTCCTGCATTCGTATAGCTTCCTTAATTTCTGGCCGTAATCCATTTACAAACTTTGCACATCGATCACCTTCGTTAGTAGCATCATTATAATGAGAATGAAAACGAGATAGCTCTTCAAACCTGGATGCGTACTCTCCAACGGTCATATTTCCTTGGGTTAGCGACAGGAATTTGAATTATCTTTTCTCTTTAACATCAGCTAGAAAGTATTTCTCCAGAAACATATCCTTGAAATGATCCCAAGTGATCTCCATGTCGTTGACTTCGAATTGTCTACGCATGCTATCCCACCAATGTTCGGCATCCTCAGATAAGGCATAAGTGGCAAAGACTACCTTATCAGCTTCATTACATTGCAATGCTCAAAAGATCTTCTCTATCTCTCGAATCCATGTTTGTGCTCAATCAGGGTTATATCCTCCCTTGAAACGAGGTGGATTGCGCTTTTCAAATAGATCCAGCCTTCTCAAGGCATCATTACCTTGACCTTCACGTGCTCCCATTGCATTGATTAAGCGTTCTACAACTCCAGCAAGATCGTTTCCAGCTATTAGTTTCCTGTTTCACAGTAACTGAGATTTGTCACATCAATCACAGTTACTACCAAGTCAGATATTCTATTCTCTATCACCTATACAGAGTTTACAAACAAAGCAAGATAGACCTTTTCCCCAGGCCTATTGGATTAACTGCTCTGATACCACTTTGTAACACCCTCTGTTACACCTTAATAAAATATATAAAAATTTGTAAATTTTTTTTTTAAAAAAAAGATATGATTGTTAAAAAGAAACTATCGGAATAAATTACATACATTATTTTTGAAATACCACATAAATATTATTAAAACTTTATAAAGTATTTATACATTCATCCAAAGAAAATAAACATTAAACATTATAAGAAAAAGAGGAAACTCCATGGCCTAGAAGCAGTTACTTATTAACATTATTTATTCATTGGACTACGGTATTCATACCGAGCTCCCTTTCTAGAACGTGCTATATCTACTCCCGAAATTCTTTGATCCTTCCCTCTGAACCATCAATTTAGAATATATGAAACAAAAACACGGAGAAAGGAGTGAGAAACAGAATATAATATTCTCGAATAAGACATAAGCAACAAAGGGTTTTCACAAACCAATACATAATAATATCAATCACAATCACATACACAATCAATTATGAATGCATAAATGTTATGCAATATCTTCATCATAATTTACCTATATATGTGGGCCCTTAAATCTTAATTTGCACTGGGCCAACCAGGAGTTTATACTGTTCCATAAGTCCGGATAATAACAATATGAACAACTCAACTGGCATGGAAACACTTAGAGACTAGTCAGATTGAGAAAGTTTTTATTGTGAAAGTACCCGACACTAGGGAGCTACCCCAGGTCCCCTGAAGCACCCTTTCACACCCTCTCATCTCAAGGCTCGTAATTAAGCTTCCTCTAATGTATCCTCGGTTTCTATAATCCGTCCCCAGACAATATCATTTTATTTCACTTTAATGAGTCATGATGCATGAACTACTCGCGTATTTAGTTGGTTAAGGCTTTTAGAAACTCAATTATTAAATCCCTTAAAGGTTTACAATATCATTTTAATAAACTGTACATTTTCTCAATTCTCTGAATTTCTGTCCCATAGAAATAAATTTGGTACAGTTTTTGAATCTCACTGAAATTGAGTTTCTAAGCCTTAAATATCTAAAAACTTTCTCATATAAAACTTTACATAATATTTCTCAAATTGAATCTTAACAAGATCAAATCTCAATTATTTCCAAATATTCTTTAGTTATTAAGTTGGAAAAATGAAATAATTTTCTTTTGAAATTTTTTTAATTAAAAACGAATAATCTTTAAATAAAAAAAATTTTAATTCAAGATTTAATTATCTCAACTTGTTATAAATTAATTTTCATAAAATGTCTACTGTCTAAAATAAATACTAATTATTTTTATTCTAAATATAAAAATAATTTCTAAAAAGAAATAAAAGATTTTAAAATAATAAAAATTTAAAGAGTAAGGTAAGAAATTCTTACTGAGTTTTAGCTTTCCGTCATGCTCGCTATATGCTCAAACTCCACATTACAATATCAACAATCGAATATTGTCAATCACAGTTAAGCATCATCAAAATCAATCATAATCAAATCAATTAAATTAAATATCATTAATACATATCACAATACAAAATTTAATGATTATTAATATAGTCAATTTGAGTCCTTTTGGTCAATTCCTCGTATAGGTTTATGTAAGTCCTTATAATCCAGTCCTTGCATAGGTATAGTTCAGTCCATATGGGTCATAGTAGTTCAAGTCCTTGCATAGGTATAGTTCTAGTTTATATAGGTTATAAAAGTTCAAGTTCTTGCATAGGTATGTTAGAGTTAGTTAAACCAGATATTTAATTTAAGATTTATTAAAAATTTTAAGTTAAAGAGTTAATATTTTAAAATAATAATATTATTAAATTTAAAAGGAGTAGGGGACTCCTCCCATTATTCTTATGTCTTTTCATATCATATTCTTATCTCACTCCCCCTTACCTTGAATTGTTACCCAAAAGAGATTTGCTTTGCGCCTCCAATTTCTAGAAATATTAATACCAATCTTATTTCAGTATAGGCATAAGATGAAGATTAAGTTTACTACTTAAAACAGAAATGGTAAATTTTGAATAGTGAATAGTGAATAGTAAATAGTAAATCGTGAATAGTAATAATAAATAGTAAAATATGAATAGTAATGGTAAATAGTAAAATGTGAATACTAACAGTAAATAGTAAATCATGAATAGTAATAGTAAATAGTAAAATATGAATAGTAACGGTAAATAGTAAATTATGAATAGTAATAGTAAATAGTAAATCATAAATAGTAAAGGTAAATAGTAACAGTAAATAGTAATTTACTATTTAAATAGTAATTTACTATTGAAATAGTAATTTACTATTGAAATAGTATTTTACTATGTAGAATAGTAACTTAAAATAATATTATTTCCAGTATAATAATAGATTTCTAAAAATGATATAAAAATAACCCTAAAAAATATAAAAGTGAGGTATTCGTACCTTAGAATTTTAGCAGAACCTTCTTCCAAAAAAATTTACTTCTCTCTCTCACTTCCACCACTATCTTGCTAGCACTACTATATTAAGAAAACTAAATCTGAAATTGTGAATTCTAAAGAAGAATTCCTTCGGTATTTATAGGAAAAAATTTACTATGCATTCTATTATTTTAATATAAAAGTACTGTGCATTTTTGAATTTTTTATTCCTGGTTACTGTGCATCTTTTGAAAATTTCGTACATGCACAGTGTTTTGCATAGTAACTGTTGGCAAAATTATTAAGCCAAATAGTAACCTTTCACTCGGTATACTTTAAATATTTAAAATCAATCTTTTTTGAAATTTAACGATATTATATCAGTCCTCACTATTTTTATAATAACTAATATAAATTTTAAATTTTAAGAATCTAAAATTTTCTGTTAATAAAAATTTATTGATACGTTTCCAATTTTTTAACGATTGGAAAAAAAATCAAGATTTTTCTCAAACCGATAATTTTTAGATAAGTCTACTTGAAATAGATTTTAGAAAATTTTCTTATAATTTAACTTCACTTTCTTATGAATATTTTTAATTTTAAGTCACTTATATGAATTTAAAATTATTTAAAATATATTATTTTATTAAAAAATTCAAAAATTCTAAAAAAATTCCAAAAAATCATAAATAATACGTAGATTAAAAAGTTCTAAAGAGTCATAATCTAATTCCTTCAAAATGTTAATATAAAAATAAAAATAAGGGTGTTACATCTGGAAATTGGGGAGGGATGTTGGGATAATCCCCTAGAGGTGGGTACACTGAAGAATCTGTCGCGTCTCGATATCCACGGGCAGTTTAGGGAGTATAACCGGAGGCGGGGATTCCAAGTGGCATCAGATTCGCGCCTGTCGCCGGACAACCCGTAGCAAACTTTGGTGTACTTCGACAAGAGGCGGGATTTTCTATGACCGTGGAGTGCCCATTCTGTGGTGATGTGTGATTATGTGTGGGCCAGTTTGATGATTGGGATTGTGAGTCCTTACCCATTTGTGAAAACCAAAACGATGAGAGCTCCGGTCACTCTAGTTGGGCAGGAGAGATAAGGGTGGCTGATCGTGCACATAATTATTAGTATATGAGATTATTGAAGAGGAGATAAGCCCATATGCATCATGATGACTAACAAAAGAATGGAAATAATGAAATAAACTCATGCATTACATCCTTGTATTGAAATTATGATTATTCATGATTTAAGTATGCTTGTATGAATTTCAGTATCCTTGAGAGGTGAACAGAGAATTGGGAATAGTCAGGGAGACCGAGAGTGGTGAGACAACTTAGACTACAGGTTAGGAATTCCTAGAGAGAGTTGGGAAGGTTTGATTGTGATTGATTGAATTGCATGGGGTAAGTGTCAGAAATGACACTCCCTAACTATTGTGTAGGTAGAGACTCACCTTTACAATTATTTTTCTAGACCTCTAGATTGGACCATACACCACATAAGATCATACAGAGTTCATATCAAGGACCAACTAGATTCTTCTTGGGCCAAGGACGAATAGAATATGATGAAATTTATTTTCATTTATGGGAGCCTGCGTGCCCCTTTACTTTCAGTGTGTATAGTTACTATTACGACCATGTATTATATATGATTATGTTGTATATATGATGTATCTGTTCCACCAAGTCTTTTTGCACACAAAAAAAAAACTTCCATATTTTTTTAAACTCGTAACCTTTCAGTTGACAAGGATAATCTAGTGGAAGGGATTATCCTAGTTAACCGAGGGTGTTACATGTGGTGTTGAGAGTGCGATTATATAAGATTAATGACTAAGCATAGGCGGTGCAATTGGAATATGAATTGAGTATGTATGATCATAATGCTAAGGTCATGCCTTTTCAATTTTAAGTTTTTATATTGATTAATAAGTTCGATACTCACCCTTTCTGTTGTTGTTATTTTCTTTTTAGTAACCAATGATAGGAATATCATGGACACTGCGGACATAAGCACTAAACAAGTATGAGATACCAAGGAATGGTTGATGAATTTTCATTGCTTGTAATAATGTAAGTTATGAGTATTTTGCTTAAGTATTTATGTGATGATATCTTAAATTGCATGAATGATACTAGATGATGATTGAGACAGAGGTGTGTTGCCTTATGCGTGTATGTATTGCTTTGGAAGGAACTGAGCCAGAATATTTTATGATCTTTAGACAGGATTGTTGTATGTGTGTCTGAGTTGTGACGATAGATGGCACTGAGCCGATTAAATGATGATGTGGAATCATATATATGTTGTGACATCTCGGCGCTGTTAGGGATGTCAACGGGGCGGGGCGGGCACGGGTACCTCTTTCCCGCTACCCGTACCCGCGGATAAAAATAATATCCGTACCCGCCCGTTACCCGCACGGGTACCCGTTTTACGGGTTTTTTTTCGGGTAGTTACTACCCGCGGGTATCCATGGATATCCACGGGTACCTAATTAAAATAAAAAATTTAAAAATAAAAATATAGAAATATTTAAATAAATTACAAATTAAATATTTATCATCACAAATTATAAAAATACCCACTGAATATAATTATATATTAATAATAATAAAGGGTATTAATATAATTTTATATATACGGGTACCCGCGGGTACGGATATAATGATATCCGTACCCGTACCCGTTTCTTAACGGGTAGTACAAAACCCGCCCTCCTTGTAACACCCCCTTATATACACGAGATATATATGTATTCTTCTTACTTTTAAAAAAAAACTTTTAGAAAGATATACATATTTATCACTCTTTATCTCGTGTATACAAGGACGTATATACATCTGATTTCCTTTGAATATTGAAAGTAAAAAAAAATTGTCTTTCAATATTTGTCCATAATGACAAAATAATTTATAGAAATCATAAGTGATAAATCATTACAATATTATATCCGAATGAAAGAGTTTATCAAAGTTTAACCTTTACCTTGTTACAATTATCTACTTGATATTGTAATAAGGCAAAATAAAACTAAACTATACCTCTACTACAAATGTGAACAATCATTTCCTAGTCCTTGAACCATCGAGTTTTGAATCCTACTCTTGTCATATCTCTTCATCTAATCGATTGAGAATGAGACCACTTTATCCTCTTGTAATTATATATCCTTCCATCTTGGACTGCTAGCTATATATCATATAACATATATTTTGGACACAAAAATTCAAACAAGAAGGAGTGAGAAACAAAATATAATATATTACAGATAAGACATAAGCATAAGGGTTTTCACAAACTAATATAGTAATATCAGTCATAATCTCATATACAATCAATTATGAATATAGGGTTTCCACATACATAACACTTATATTTTCATTCATAACCATCCATATAGAATGTCACAATCACATGAATGTTATGTAATGCTTATGCTACTGTCTCATTCAGTTTATGCATGTGGGCCCTTAAAGTTTTAGTTTGCACTGGGCCAACCAGGAGTTTACACTGTTTCATAAATTCTGGATAATAATAACATAAATGCCTTCATGGCATATGAACAGCTCAACTGGCGTGGAAACACTTAGAGACTAGTCAGACTGAGAAAGTTTTTATTGTGAAAGTACCCGACACTAGGGAGCGACCCCAGGTCACCTGAAGCACCCTTTCACACTCTCTCATCCCAAGGCTCGCAATTAAGCCTCCTCTAATGTATCCTCGGTTTCTATAATCCGTCCCCAGGCAATATCACATCTCAATTCTCTTTAATGATTCATGATGCATGAACTACTCGCATATTTAGTTGGTTAAGGCTTTTAGAAACTCAATTATTAAATACCATAAAGGTTCACAAAATCATCACAATAAACTGTACATTTCCATAAGTTCTTCTTTGAACTTCTGTTATACTGAAATAATTTAGTACAGTCTTCAAATTCAGATCTTACCAAAATTGAGTTTCCAAGCCTTAAATATCTCAAAGCTTTCTCTTAAAAACCTTCATATATTTACATAATCTTTCTCAATTTAAATATTAACTAGATTGAGTTTTTGAAATCTCCACAAAATATTCTTTAGTTATTTCGTTGGGGAAAACCAAAATAATTTACTTTAAACTTCTAATTTCTAAAGAAAATAATTTAAAATCATTAACTAAGAATACTTAAAACTATAAAAATTTTCTTTAATTCAAGAATTAATTATCTCAACCTCTGATTTTCATAAAATAGCTTCTTTCTAATACTAGATTTTATTATTGAGATTAAAAATAAAGTTAATAAAAATTATTTATAAAAAGAAATAAAAAAACTAAAATAATTACAAAATACTTTCTCTTGGAATAAAAATTTAAAGAGTAAGGTAAGAAAATTCTTACTGAGTTTTAACTTTCCGTCATGCTTGCTATATGCTCAAACTTCATATCACAAGATCATCAATCATTCATCAACCACAATCAAGTATAGTAATCTCATCAATCACAATCAAATATCATCAATCATAATTGAATATTATTAATCACAGTCTAATATTATAAATCACAATATCATTAATCGAAATCAAATATAATTAATTATAATCAAGTCAAATCAACTAAATATCGCTTATAAATATAATTCAAATTTTTAATAGTTATTTAAATTAGTAGATTTGATTTTGAGTCCTTATAGTCCATTCCTCGCACAGGTCTATATAAGTCCATATATCCAGTCTTCGCATAGGTATAGTTCAGTCTAGACAGGTCATAATATTCCAAGTCCTTGCATAGGTTTAGTTCGATCCATATAGGATATAAAAATCCAAGTCCTTGCATAGGTTTAGTTCAGTCCGTATAAGTTATAATAATTCAGATCTATGTATAGATATTTCAGAATAAGTTACACAGTATATTAAATTTATTATAAATTTTAAGTTGAGAAGTTATTACTTTATAATAATATTATTAAATTTAAAAGGAGTAAGGGACTCCTCCCTTTATTCTTATGTCTTTCATATTATATTTTTATCTCACTCCCCCTTACCTCTTGTATACCGATTCGTTATTGAAAATCCATGCGCGCCTTGTCTCCGAGTTCTAAAACATACCAATTTCATTTTAATATAATTACAAGATGAAAATTAAGATTACAACTTAAAATAAAAAAATGGTAAATTTTGAATAGTGAATAGTGAATAGTGAATAGTGAATAGTAAATCGTAAATAGTAACAGTAAATAGTAAAACGTGAATAGTAACAGTAAATAGTAAAACGTGAATAGTAACAGTAAATAGTAAATCGTGAATAGTAATGGTAAATAGTAACAGTAAATAGTAATTTACTATTTGAATAGTAATTTACTATTGAAATAGTAATTTACTATTGAAATAGTGTTTACTATGCAGAATAGTAACTTAAAATAATATTATTTCCAGTATAATAACAGATTTCTAAAAACGATATAAAAATAACCCAAAAAATATAAAAGAGAAGTATTCTTACCTTAGGATTTTGGCAGAACCTTCTCTCCAAAAACTTTTCTTCTCTCTCTCACTTCCACCACTATCTCACTAGCACTACTATATTAAGAAAACTTAATCTGAAATTGTGAATTCTAAAGAAGAAATCCTTCGGTATTTATAGGAAAAAAATTTACTATGCATTCCATTATTTTAATATAAAAGTACTATGCATTTTTGAATTTTTTATTCCAGGTTACTGTGCATCTTTTGAAAATTTCATACATGCACAGTGATTTGCATAGTAATTGTCGGCAAAATTATTAAGTCAAATAGTAACCCTTCACTCGGTATATTTTAAATATTCAAAATGAGTCCTTTTTGAAATTTAGCGATATTATATCAGTCCTCACTAATTTTATAATAAGTAATATAAAACTGAAATTTTAAAAATCTAAAATTTTCTGTTAATAAAAATTTATTGATACGTTTCTAATTTTTAAACGATTAGAAAAAATCAAGATTTTTCTCAAACCGATAATTTTTAAATAAGTCTACTTGAAATGGATTTTAGAAAATTTTCTTATAATTTAACTTTACATTCTTGTAAATATTTTTAATTTTAAGCAACTTTATATGAATTTAAAATTATTTAAAATATATTATTTTATTAAAATAATTCAAAATTTTCAAAAAATTCTAGAAAATCATAAATATTATGTAGATCAAAAAGTTTAAAAGAACCATAGTCTAATTCCTTCAAAATTTTATTTTAAAATTTTAATAAGAGTTAAATCTTAAATATGTAAAAAAAAAAAATATAACAACATAAAATAAAAATGGTGAATAACAAAGATATTAAAAATTCTTAATATAATTTTCTTAATTAGTGAATACTAATTAAGTCACTTTAAAATTCTCATTCAAAAATATTTTCATTTTATTATTATTATTATTAAAAAAAACAAATAATAAAAATATAAATACCAAAATTTTAAAAAAATGATAATAATAAACTAACTTATAGTAAGTATTTCTCAAGAAATATATATTAATATCTATTTCCTATTTGTGATGAAAATAGGATGTTACAACTCTACTCCCCTAAAAGAAATTTCGTCCTCGAAATTTAATATTGTTAATAAATCTTACCATAGCTAAACTAACTGAACTGTTCTAAAATATATTTCTAGTTTCCTTGGCAATTGTGTACATTTTCCTTAACATTGCCATTTATCTCTCTTTTTTTAATCTTATCTGTATTTTTTTCCTTAATTCAAAAATATTACTCGTCTTAATTTTGTCAACCATGCTCATCATAAATTGATGGTTAACTCTAAACACCTCAATAATTACGTTTCTCAATCTATTAAAATCTTACTTAACATAATCCATAACATCTATTAATTAAAATTCCTACTCGTAATATAGTAAAATGGACTGCTAAGAATTAATTACTGGACAACTAGCCGTTAGCAACTAGCCGTTGGACTAGCCGTTGGACTAGCCGTTTATGACCGTTGCAACTCTCCCTCCCTTGCTTGCTTATAAATTCTCATTCCATTCTCACTTCCTATCACAACTTCAAGGTTTCTTAGTTTCTCTCTTCTTTCTAATTTCTTCAATCTTTTTTTTTTTTCAAGTACTATCATACTATTCGATGGCTAACCTTCCTAGAAGTAAGGAAGAACGAAGTCGGGATGGACTACAAGTTGTGGTAACAAGTGCTTCACTTCTTATAATCGTTATGATTATTTCTCTAGTTTGGATAATTTTTGTATTGCCAAGACTCTTAGACCTCTATCTATGATATACTAGATGTTCTATTTTATTTTCCTTAATGTAATCGTGTATAATAAATTATTCTAGTGAGAAAGGATAAATATGTCTTAGTCCATGTTGTACTAGTTAAATCCTTGTGGTCTTTGCTTCATGATAATCCAGGGTATGTAATCATTTCTTATTGTCTTCTATAATGAATCAAATATTCCTTAACTAAGTGATTACACATTCCATTATAATTGACTACAACCATTACATATATTTGATAAATTCTCCAATCTTAAATGATCACAAATCACTACGTTGACTTAGAAATATTCACTTGAATATTTTTTTATAGGTAACTAAGACTTATGTAATCAATAAGTAAAGGTTCATATCTACTTCCTCATGGTTTACTAACACATTTCTTTATTTTAAATCTACAATGGTCATTACATAACAATGATTTATATCATGTATATATATTCGTCGAACAAAATCGATGACTAAAAGAAAATAACTTGATAAACATGTATCATATTGTTAGGAATCACAAAAATATTTTATGTCACAATTTCTAAATATTAAACCAATATCGATGTCTTCCAAAGATCTATAATGCTTATTTTAGGTCATTCATTGATATATTTATCACAATAAATCAATTTAAAAAAAAATTCAAAAATATATGGTTAATTACATTCGATGTCACAATCATAAAAGTTTCATTAATTCATATATTTACACACATAACCATCATATATATTATTCAATCGTACACATCATAAATGAAAACTTCATCAAATCAAACAATAATTAACATATTTTATATGTCATACAAAAGAAGAATCAATACAAATAGCCAGAGATACAATTCCTAATATGATTATTTGTTATATCAAACAAGTTATAAATTATCATATTTTTTCATAAAGTATACATCCACACATTTTTCTTTTCAAAATATATCACCAAAGGAAAAACTATGATTCTATCTTAAAGAATTTGTTATACTAGTTTGGGATTACAACAGTTATTTACCCATTGGAATTCTAATTCACACAAGTATCTCTTACAACTTCAAGGACATGGTAAGGAATATCCTAATAGAATTTATTGAGTTTATCTCCATTTCTCCATATACTACATTAACCCAATGTTAAATTCGTTGATCTTAACATCCTTCTTTTGATATGTCTTTCACTACTTAGTGCAAATCATTCGGGGTGATCAGTCCCGATAGTTTATAACTAAGTAGTCAAAGTCACGACAGCTCCAGTCTAGAATTCATACCAAAATATTTCTAAGAATTTTCTATTGTCTTATCTCCCTTGTTGTCTCATACCATATTGTAAAACAGGAAAATGTTAGAATATTTCACTATCACATATTAATCAGAGAATCAAACACCATACAATACATTTGGAATAAAAGGAAATAACTGCATTAGTTAATTTACCTTATCATTCCACCATACATTAAGGCCTGTACTTAAACAATGTCAAGAAAGACTTCAGAATGGCCAGTTTCTGATAATCCCTGCAATAACATTTTTCAAGTAACAGGCTATAAAGTTTTAACTTATACTTCTTATGAACTTAAAATTAGTTCCTTCTTTCTATACTCCTAATTTTTCTTCACTTACTTCTTACCATTTACTCTAATAAAATTTCCTCTTTTCTCAACCATAAAATCTCTTGTCAAACTCAACCATCAGAGTACACTAACACGCTAGTAAGACCATACCACAAGCCGGTTTGGATTGAACTGCTCTGATACCACTTTGTAACACCCCCTTATATACACGAGATATATATGTATTCTTCTTACTTTTAAAAAAAAACTTTTAGAAAGATATACATATTTATCACTCTTTATCTCGTGTATACAAGGACGTATATACATCTGATTTCCTTTGAATATTGAAAGTAAAAAAAAATTGTCTTTCAATATTTGTCCATAATGACAAAATAATTTATAGAAATCATAAGTGATAAATCATTACAATATTATATCCGAATGAAAGAGTTTATCAAAGTTTAACCTTTACCTTGTTACAATTATCTACTTGATATTGTAATAAGGCAAAATAAAACTAAACTATACCTCTACTACAAATGTGAACAATCATTTCCTAGTCCTTGAACCATCGAGTTTTGAATCCTACTCTTGTCATATCTCTTCATCTAATCGATTGAGAATGAGACCACTTTATCCTCTTGTAATTATATATCCTTCCATCTTGGACTGCTAGCTATATATCATATAACATATATTTTGGACACAAAAATTCAAACAAGAAGGAGTGAGAAACAAAATATAATATATTACAGATAAGACATAAGCATAAGGGTTTTCACAAACTAATATAGTAATATCAGTCATAATCTCATATACAATCAATTATGAATATAGGGTTTCCACATACATAACACTTATATTTTCATTCATAACCATCCATATAGAATGTCACAATCACATGAATGTTATGTAATGCTTATGCTACTGTCTCATTCAGTTTATGCATGTGGGCCCTTAAAGTTTTAGTTTGCACTGGGCCAACCAGGAGTTTACACTGTTTCATAAATTCTGGATAATAATAACATAAATGCCTTCATGGCATATGAACAGCTCAACTGGCGTGGAAACACTTAGAGACTAGTCAGACTGAGAAAGTTTTTATTGTGAAAGTACCCGACACTAGGGAGCGACCCCAGGTCACCTGAAGCACCCTTTCACACTCTCTCATCCCAAGGCTCGCAATTAAGCCTCCTCTAATGTATCCTCGGTTTCTATAATCCGTCCCCAGGCAATATCACATCTCAATTCTCTTTAATGATTCATGATGCATGAACTACTCGCATATTTAGTTGGTTAAGGCTTTTAGAAACTCAATTATTAAATACCATAAAGGTTCACAAAATCATCACAATAAACTGTACATTTCCATAAGTTCTTCTTTGAACTTCTGTTATACTGAAATAATTTAGTACAGTCTTCAAATTCAGATCTTACCAAAATTGAGTTTCCAAGCCTTAAATATCTCAAAGCTTTCTCTTAAAAACCTTCATATATTTACATAATCTTTCTCAATTTAAATATTAACTAGATTGAGTTTTTGAAATCTCCACAAAATATTCTTTAGTTATTTCGTTGGGGAAAACCAAAATAATTTACTTTAAACTTCTAATTTCTAAAGAAAATAATTTAAAATCATTAACTAAGAATACTTAAAACTATAAAAATTTTCTTTAATTCAAGAATTAATTATCTCAACCTCTGATTTTCATAAAATAGCTTCTTTCTAATACTAGATTTTATTATTGAGATTAAAAATAAAGTTAATAAAAATTATTTATAAAAAGAAATAAAAAAACTAAAATAATTACAAAATACTTTCTCTTGGAATAAAAATTTAAAGAGTAAGGTAAGAAAATTCTTACTGAGTTTTAACTTTCCGTCATGCTTGCTATATGCTCAAACTTCATATCACAAGATCATCAATCATTCATCAACCACAATCAAGTATAGTAATCTCATCAATCACAATCAAATATCATCAATCATAATTGAATATTATTAATCACAGTCTAATATTATAAATCACAATATCATTAATCGAAATCAAATATAATTAATTATAATCAAGTCAAATCAACTAAATATCGCTTATAAATATAATTCAAATTTTTAATAGTTATTTAAATTAGTAGATTTGATTTTGAGTCCTTATAGTCCATTCCTCGCACAGGTCTATATAAGTCCATATATCCAGTCTTCGCATAGGTATAGTTCAGTCTAGACAGGTCATAATATTCCAAGTCCTTGCATAGGTTTAGTTCGATCCATATAGGATATAAAAATCCAAGTCCTTGCATAGGTTTAGTTCAGTCCGTATAAGTTATAATAATTCAGATCTATGTATAGATATTTCAGAATAAGTTACACAGTATATTAAATTTATTATAAATTTTAAGTTGAGAAGTTATTACTTTATAATAATATTATTAAATTTAAAAGGAGTAAGGGACTCCTCCCTTTATTCTTATGTCTTTCATATTATATTTTTATCTCACTCCCCCTTACCTCTTGTATACCGATTCGTTATTGAAAATCCATGCGCGCCTTGTCTCCGAGTTCTAAAACATACCAATTTCATTTTAATATAATTACAAGATGAAAATTAAGATTACAACTTAAAATAAAAAAATGGTAAATTTTGAATAGTGAATAGTGAATAGTGAATAGTGAATAGTAAATCGTAAATAGTAACAGTAAATAGTAAAACGTGAATAGTAACAGTAAATAGTAAAACGTGAATAGTAACAGTAAATAGTAAATCGTGAATAGTAATGGTAAATAGTAACAGTAAATAGTAATTTACTATTTGAATAGTAATTTACTATTGAAATAGTAATTTACTATTGAAATAGTGTTTACTATGCAGAATAGTAACTTAAAATAATATTATTTCCAGTATAATAACAGATTTCTAAAAACGATATAAAAATAACCCAAAAAATATAAAAGAGAAGTATTCTTACCTTAGGATTTTGGCAGAACCTTCTCTCCAAAAACTTTTCTTCTCTCTCTCACTTCCACCACTATCTCACTAGCACTACTATATTAAGAAAACTTAATCTGAAATTGTGAATTCTAAAGAAGAAATCCTTCGGTATTTATAGGAAAAAAATTTACTATGCATTCCATTATTTTAATATAAAAGTACTATGCATTTTTGAATTTTTTATTCCAGGTTACTGTGCATCTTTTGAAAATTTCATACATGCACAGTGATTTGCATAGTAATTGTCGGCAAAATTATTAAGTCAAATAGTAACCCTTCACTCGGTATATTTTAAATATTCAAAATGAGTCCTTTTTGAAATTTAGCGATATTATATCAGTCCTCACTAATTTTATAATAAGTAATATAAAACTGAAATTTTAAAAATCTAAAATTTTCTGTTAATAAAAATTTATTGATACGTTTCTAATTTTTAAACGATTAGAAAAAATCAAGATTTTTCTCAAACCGATAATTTTTAAATAAGTCTACTTGAAATGGATTTTAGAAAATTTTCTTATAATTTAACTTTACATTCTTGTAAATATTTTTAATTTTAAGCAACTTTATATGAATTTAAAATTATTTAAAATATATTATTTTATTAAAATAATTCAAAATTTTCAAAAAATTCCAGAAAATCATAAATATTATGTAGATCAAAAAGTTTAAAAGAACCATAGTCTAATTCCTTCAAAATTTTATTTTAAAATTTTAATAAGAGTTAAATCTTAAATATGTAAAAAAAAAAAAATATAACAACATAAAATAAAAATGGTGAATAACAAAGATATTAAAAATTCTTAATATAATTTTCTTAATTAGTGAATACTAATTAAGTCACTTTAAAATTCTCATTCAAAAATATTTTCATTTTATTATTATTATTATTAAAAAAAAACAAATAATAAAAATATAAATACCAAAATTTTAAAAAAATGATAATAATAAACTAACTTATAGTAAGTATTTCTCAAGAAATATATATTAATATCTATTTCCTATTTGTGATGAAAATAGGATGTTACACTCCTTCCTCCACGGGTACCCATACCCGCGGGTTTTTATATCCGTGACGGGTTTTTATCCGCGGGTACCCGCGGGCATGGATATTTTTGACCTCCCTAGGCGCTGTTGAGGGCGGGGAGTGATCACCGGTGTATGGGCACAGACAAGGAGCGGCTCCTGACAGGCTTCCAGCAGGGAATGTGACATCCCGGGCACTGTTGAGGGCGGGGAGTGATCGCCGGTGCATAGGCACGAACAAGGAGCGGCTCCTGGCAGACTTCTAGTGGGAGGGACACATGAACGAACTGATACATACCAGAATGAGAGGGATCCAAAGACTGTATAGGTATGGGACTATACAGTTGAGGATAGCTTAAAGGAATGAATTCGTACTACCTATACCAACAAATGCATTAGCCTTTTTGGTGGCCTATCACATAAGGACTCCAAATTTAAGCGTGCTTAACTTGGAGTAATTCTGGGATGGGTGACCTCCTAGGAAGTTCTCAGAAAGTGTGTGAGTGAGGACAAAAGCACATTGGAAAGGTCTCGTGTTGGTCTGTGGGGAGAGTCGTTCACTCCTGAAAAGCGGCCGGGGCGTTACAGTGGTATCAGAGCCTAGCCTCTCCTAGTACAGTATGGTTCGGGGATGAACCAGGCGAAAGCTGGTGGGCATGTGATATCCCAGCGCTGTTGAGGGCGGGGAGTGATCGCCGGTGCATGGGCACGGACAAGGAGCGGCTCCTGGCAGGCTTCCAGCGTGGAATGTGACATCCCGGGCACTGTTGAGGGCGGGGAGTGATCGCCGGTGCATAGGCACGGACAAGGAGCGGCTCCTGGCAGGCTTCCAGTGGGAGGGACACATGAACAAACTGAATACATACCAGAATGAGAGGGATCCAAAGACTGTATGGGTATGGGACTATACAGTCGAGGATAGCTTAAAGGAATGAATTCGTACTACCTATACCAACAAATGCATTAGCCTTTTCGGCGGCCTATCACATAAGGACTCCAAAGTTAAGTTAACTTGGAGTAATTTTGGGATGGGTGACCTCCTGGGAAGTTCTCAGGAAGTGTGTGAGTGAGGACAAAAGCACATTGAAAAGGTCTCATGTTGGTTTGTGGGGAGAGTTGTTCACTCCTGAAAAGCGGCCGGGGCGTTACATATGCGATGTCCAGGTCTGAATGTAGTGTAGAATGGCATTAAGCCAAGCATTGATGAAATTATATGTCTATGGGCAAGATGTGCTTGATAGTGATGATGGTAGTGTCATTATGATGTTGATTGATAATTGTTTGTAATTTAGAGAGAATAATGTATATGAATATGTAGGGATTATGTTTTAAGGAGAGAATTGGCTAATTAAGCAACCTAAATATGTGATTTTGAGTTTCGATGGGATTTAAAGTCCCCAGAAGGTGTCAATAGGATCCTATGCATATTTAGAACTTGTGTGCAATATCAAATTGTCACTTGAATAACATTTAATGTGGTTTAGAATGGAAGTTGCATGAAAATGGGTAAATTGCATTTCTTTACATAACTCCACAATACGGAGGAATTTTTTAGCACGGACTGTGACAACAGGTCTGAAATGAGTCATAGATAGCACATATAAAGTTTTGTAGCATTCAGAGTTAAAATTGGCAAGTTTAAGGTGTGAAAGTTGGCCCAGAAGCTAAAATTAATATAACTCTGTAGGTTTGTCTGCTTGGTAATTGATTACCAGAGAGCGAAACTAAAATCCTGCATAGGTTGCTTGCAAGTGTAATCAATTACAGACTTTCTGTAATCGATTACTAGAGTAAAAAGAGGGGTTTTGGATTGTTTTAAGTTATGTATTGCTTAGGTTTTTAGAGTTTATCCTTCAGGGGCAATCCTTATTGCAAAAAAATTTCTCTAATTTTTATTAGACCCTAGGGTAAATTCTAAGAATTTATGCAGGGATGTTACATAACCCTAAACATGATGCTCTATATTATTTAAATAGGTGTCAGAGATAGCAATCACACTCAACTCAATAACTTTCGCACCCCACTATAATATGCAATACTTTCATAACTGAATCCCAATTATTATACCAGTGAAAGTACTGGTTGGAGTTGTAAAATCCCTGATGTTAAAATTTAATTTATTTTACAGCACAACATTAAGTAAATATTATTGGGAGTTAAATAAAATTAATTTTGATTAATTAGGGATTTTCTTAAATTATTATAAATTAATTATGAGTTGTTAAGAAGGTAATAAAATTAGAGTAATTAATTTTGGTAAATTAAAATGGTAGTATTAAAAATTTAATTAAATGGTGATGGTAAAATATAAAGTTGCCATATGGTGAAAATGAAAAAGTATTTACTTAAGGTTTGTTTTTAATTAAAAGAAAATAAAAAGAAAGGATGAATTGACTAAATTTACCTCAAGGCCAAAGTAAAAATTTTAATTCCTTTCTTCCTCCATACGTGCATACCATTGAAAGAAAGGAATATAAGCTTCTTCTCTTCCAACAATGGCCATGGGCTCGTGGGCTTAATTGGAGCTTGGTTTTGTAGCAGAACTTGAAATTAATCGCGTATTCAGGATCGTGGAAAAGAGGCAAGCATGTTGGTAGCTTCAATTTCTAGTTTTGGTCATCTCCTCCCTAAAATTGAATTTCACTCATGATAAAGGGGTTCCAATTTATTTGAATTATTGCATTTTAAGCTTGTAAATGGAAGTTTAGAATGATGGGTAATGATAATTTGTTGATGGGTTTTTGCTTCGGTGCTTGTAGGTTATGAATTAAGGATGGATGAGACGTTAACCGAAGCGGAACTCGAAACAAGAGCAGAACTAATTGAGGTAAGCTTTGGAAGCCCTAAAAGTGTATTTGGAGTTGTTTTCGTAAAGTGAGTTTTGATTTCAGAGGTCAAAATATTAACTCATTTTCTAAAGCCTTTTAATTTTAGATATTATGCGTACCTAGCGTAGGGAACAAAAGTCGAAAGCTTGGAATCGAGTTAATAATGGTGTTCAGATTATTAATTAATTTAGATATAATTGTTGACGCCGATTAGTGTTTAGAAAAATGGATACAATTAACATCAAATAGTTAGATTAACTATTATGCATGAATTATGAGATTTTAAAAGGTAATGTAGTGAAAATGATGAGTTTAATAAATAATTAATGTTGGAATGAGTTTCCAAGCGAGTAACTATGGGAAGTGTGTTAAATAATTACATGTACAAATTGATGAGCGGGAATATATTGAATGGTGATGAATTATACAATTACTATTGTTGAGAATGAAAAAGTAGGAAATCTTATGCATGAATTATGAATATGTAATGAATGAATTTTTTAAACACAAAAGTGATGAAATAGATAAATTAGGAGAAGTTATAATTGATATGGAATGTATATAATTATGTGTGAAATTATATCCGAATGATTGTAAGAGTATTGAAATCATATAGATTTGTGTTGCATCTGAGTGAATATTTTATATATTTAAAGTGAATATTGACTATGCCTGAATGACTTGTATTGCAATGAGTAAATAATATATGACGAAATTTGTATATATGAGAAGTTAATGTTGTAATTGTATTTATATATGCTTGTGGTAAACTTGTACCTGAATGATGATTGGGAGTTTTAATTGAAATTGCATATATATATATATATATATATATGTGTGTGTGTGTGTGTGTGTGTGTGTGTGTGTGTATGTGTGTATGCGAGTTGATGATTGAAAATACAAGGGTATATGTTTGTATATGAAGGACTGATATATATTTAATCAAGTGTTATTATACCTGAGTGGTTGTAAGAGTTTTGATAGAGATTTAATCATGCTTGAGTGACTACTGTATATGTGGGATTAAATATTAAAAATGTATGAGTGCCTACGTGAGAAATATGATATGTTGAATAAAGAATTGACATATGGTGTGTGCCTGAGTGGTTGCTATTTGATTGCTAAAATGCCCAAGTGGCTATGTGTTGACGTGTGAATTAATATATGCTAAACAAGAGAATTGAGATGTGGTGTGTGCCTAAGTGACTGCCATTATATTGAATTTAAATATCTTGGTGGCTAGTTATGAAAAGGTTTATGATGATGACTTTGTGCTATTTATTAAGAGAATTAATTAATTAAATTGGAGAAAGTGAATTAAAATGAATCATTGTGATTTGTGTGGTCTAGATGGTTGTGCAATATATTTCATCCATCATTTTTTGCTCATATGGTCAAGTAGGATCCAGTTGAGCTACCCAATGGTCAAGCAAAACCTAATGGTTGAGGTGGAGAGCCAAGCAGGGCTCAGTGGACCTAGTAAGGTTCACGAAGTGTCAAGTAGGACCTTAGCTGGTGGCAATCCATTTTGGTGTGTGTGTGTGTAATTTTTTGGTGATTCTTCTGAGTTATGGAGGATTCATGATATATATATATATATATATATATATATATATATATATATACGTGCTTATGTGTGTTTATATGCATATTGTTGCTATGTGTAGTCTGAGTGGCTTGTAATAATTGAAAGGGTATATTTATGCAAGTAATAATTGATCACATATATGATGGTTGATTATTCCAAGTTAAAAGTGTTGTGATGGTTGAATATATTTACCTATGGGTGATTAAAGGATGAAGAATTAGAAAATGATAAGTGAAATTGTACGTGAGAAAGAATTTGAACAGGTGTCTTATGATTAAAGTGTAATAAATTAGAGAATGAAATGATTAAGAGAAAGATGTAGTGTAAGGCTAATGTTATGTCTTTTTCAACATATTTAATTTTATTAATTAATTACTTCGATACTCACCCTTTCTGTGGTTGTTTCTTTTTAGTAACCAATGACACGATTATCACAGACACCGCAAAGGCGAGCACCAAATGAGCTAGGATTGCCAAAGGACGAAAGATAAATTTGTATTAGTTGTAATAATGTTGATTTATGAGTATATGGTTTGAGTATTTATGTTTTGGTATTCTGTGTTGTGTTGGTAATATTAGATGATAATTGAGATAGGCTTATGTTGTGACGACCCTCGTTAATTTTCTCATTTTTCACAATAGATTTTTCACTTTTAATAAAATCATCCACTTGGTCTTAATATAAAAATATTTAATTTTCTTAAGTATATTTAAAGTAGTAAAATCACACTTAAACTAACAAATTCCGACTGAAACCGATCCATAATACCATTAAAATAGTTATTTAGAAATAGCAGAAGAAAGAAACAGTTAGGGTTCACTCGGAAATCATTCTCTCACTTGGTCATCTTTCACTCGGGTCAGCTTAATTTCCACTCGGAGAAGGTTTACTCATCCTCATTCAGAAACACTTGGAACTTCACTCGGAAGCACTCTTATCTTTCTTCACTCGGAGTTTCAGCCACAACTCACTCCGAGACACTCTAACCTTTTCACTCAGAATTGAGTCTCTCAGTTATTCATCTCTCGGAAAGGAATGAAGGATGCTCAAATGGTCAACAAATCAATAAGCCCTCGCTCGGATAAGGAATTACTCGGCTAAATTCACCAGGTGATCAACTCTGCTACAATGCAAATTCATTCATAAATTAAACACTGATTCATAACATCACGAATTCATATTCAACATACAGTCAACATCATCAAACACTCGAAAAACTCAATATATATATATATATATATATATATATATATATTACACAATTCATTCCGTTTCACTCGGTGCCTTGGCATCAATCCTCCGCTTGGCGCACCTCCATGGCTCCGACCTCTTCCCTGTCACTAGTTACTAAAAATGTAAACCACAACAAGGGTGAGTGTTTAGCATCATAATTAATCTAGAACGGAAATTAACAATTTACATGTATATAAAATTCCGTCCGATTACTTTATCATTTAACACTCGACAAATATAACCATCACGCTCAACAATTATAACAATTCACATTCGGCAAACAAAACCATCACACTCGGCCAATAATTCACACTCGGCAATTTTAACTCACACTTGGCAATTCTAGCCAACCACACTCGGTATTTATATCAATTCACACTCGTCAAATACAATAAATTATCCTCGGCAAATACAACATCATACTCATCAATTCTTACTCAGAAAATATGATATCTTACTCAGCAAGTATAATATTTCATACTCGGAAAACATCACAATTCATACTCGGCATTATAATACATACTCGACAATTACCTCACTCGGCAAGTAACTCATTCGGCAAGTATAACAAATCTCATTCGGCAATTGTAACAAATAACCCATTCGGCAATTACAATTTACCACTCGGTAAATCTAATAAATCACTCGGCAAATACATCAAATCATACTCAGCAATTATCAAATTCTCATTCATCAATATGACAATTCATACTCGGCAATTGTATCAAATTGTACTCGGCAAATGTACACATCATATTCATCAATTATAATACTGCACACTCGGCAACACTGCACTCGGCAAAATTATCAAATCATCAAATGTCACAACTGACTCTCACATAAAATCGACGCCTAGTATCCGGATACTAAAGTGAACCCGACTTGGTTCACCGAGCCCGACTTGACTCCCCCTCAACCACTGGGTCATAGACCTCTGGGTAGCTCAACTGGGTCCTGCTTGACCACTGAAGCCAAAAATGAGGGTAACATATACCGTCGGTCATCCCATACCACATAATCACATTTCAGTCATTTCATATCATCATCAATCAACAAATACAACTACCAGAAACTGGCATGTGCTCTCATCACAGGGCGACCGACTTGTCAAGCCCATCCATCACATTATCACTCGGGTGACCTGCTTGTCAAATCCGACTCATTAATAATATCACTTGGGTGACCTTCTTGTCAAACCCGACTTCACATTGCCATTAAACACCGATTGTCACAGCATCAATTATTTCAAATTTCAATCGGCTCAAGCCACATACACACGATCAGAAACCGATCGGTGTCCACATACATGCATCCATACACATTCGTATACACTCATTCAGCATCATCTCAAATATCACAGCATCAATTATTTCTCAAGTCATATTCACACGATCAGAAACTGATCGGTGTTCACATACATGCATACTCATACACAACTTTCATTTAGCAAAGTCACACACACACACACACGATCCTAAATCGATCAGTGTGTACATTCATACGTACATTCATATACATATTCACACAGTTTTCATTCAGCATCAACTCTCACTCGGTTCACAGTCATTACAATGACTCGGACAGTATGTCCTATTCTAATTAATTATAACCCGAACACCCCCTTACCTCTGTTCTGAGCTTCAACAGTTGCTGGGTGCACCGTTCCACCTTCGTTCCAGCACCAGCTTCCTTAATCGCTCCATTAGTGTTCGTTCCTCCACCTACGGGTCTGGAACGTGAAACATATTAACGTCACACTATCATCCACACGGTAAAAAGGCCATTTCCAGGCTCACAGCCAAGAGGAGTGGAGATCGGAACAGTACCCCCCTCCATACACATGACCATTTGGTCCAGAAAAGAAAGGAAAGAGGTGAGGTATCAATTCTAAATGGTTCAAAAGACTTACCTTGAAATTACTGTCACAGCTGTGTAATTATTTCAAGGTTTGATGCAAAGATGGACCTCCTTTCAAAGCTTAAAGCTCTCAACAATGGAGAAAGAAGAAGAAGAAAAGTAACAGATGTTCTTCACGTGAAAGAGTGAATGATTGCGCAAATGATTGAGGAAAGAGAAGAAAACCATTATTTAAACTCATGGCAACCGGTTACCTTCTCAACCGGTCACTTCCAACCGGTAACCTCTTCAACCGGTCATCTCTCCATTTCCTTTACAATTTCTTTAATAACTTTAATTAAACCTCTCTTCTTCTAATCACACCTTTCATACTAAACCAATAATTCTTAAAAATATCAAATAAATTCCTAAAAATAATTATTAATATTCTCCACTTCTCAAAATTTTCTATAAATATCCGGGATGTTACATATGTTACCTTATATGTATTATTTAAAATGGCACAAAGCCATTATATCTTGTTAAATCGTGTGATTCATGGGCAGGTTATTGCGGTAGTGTAGTATGTATGGGTATATTTTACTGATAGATGACACTGAACCAATTAGATGATGATGATGTTGAATTATATATATATATATATATATATATATATATATATATATGATGCCCAGGTATTATGAATGTAATGTAGAATGACGTTGAGCCAAGAATTGGTGAAATTATATGTCTATGGGCAGGATATGCTTGACGGTGATGACGGTGATGTTGATTGATATACTAGTATAGGTGTAAATGTAGAGATTATGTTTTAAGAGGAGAAAAGGTTAATTAAGCCAACTAAATAGGTGGTTTGGAGTCTCTGGAAGGTACCAATAGATTACTAGGCATAATTATAACTTGTGTGAAGTGAGATTGGCATTTGGATGAGAATTGATAAAGTTTTGACATTGGAGTTGAGTGAAATTGACTACGTAACTTCATGATACGAAGGAATTTTTAAGCATAGACTGCGACAGTAAGTCCGAAATGAGTCATAAATAGTGTCAATAAAGTTTCGTAGCATCCAAAGTTAAAACAGGTAAGTTAGGGGGTACGAAAGTTGGCCTGAGGCCAAAATCTGTATAATTATGCAGGTCTATTTGTCTGGTAATTGAATACGTAATCGATTACCAGAGAACAAGACTGGAATAATCTAATACGTAATCGATTACCATAAAACAAGACTGGAATCCTGCACAGGTTGCTTGCGGGAGTAATCGATTACTTGTAACCGATTACCAGAGCAAAAAAATGGGTTTTTTGAGCTATTCTAAGTTACGTACTACTTAGGTTCTTAGGGTTTATTCGCTAGGGGCAATATTCGTTGCAAAAAATTTTCTCTAATTTTTATTAAACTCTGAGGTAAATTCTAGGAATTTAGACAAAAACATCACATAAGTGAACACATTTAAACATGTCCCTCAAGAAGCATTGCGTAATAGATTTAAATATGCCCCTCAAAATATTTTGCAAAACATATTTAAACATGGCCCGCAAAATATTTTACGCAACACATGTCCCTCAAATGTTGTGCCAAATATTATGTGCAACATGTTGTGCCAGGAATGATGTGACATAAAGTACTAGACAAGAAAAAAAACTTTTAAAATGACTCTAAAATGATTTTTTTTGAATATAACATTATTACATTGATTATTAAAATAAATTATATAAATATTTCAACAACTAATATAAAAAATATTTTTTACACTAGTTATTAAAATAACTTCTATAAAATAAAAAAAATTCATTACTAAAATAAAAATAATGTAACTAATTGATTAACGTGACATATTTAAATTGACGGAACAAAAATGATACATAGTTAGGAAAAGGTAATTTCCATCTAAAAATGACAAACTCGGACATAATCTTAACTAAGAGAAAATATTACATAATCTATGACCATTGTAGCATTCATGATCTTATCTAATGAGTATTTTGACAAATATAAAAATTGATAAGAATTTAAGAGAAATAATAAATATTATATTATATTTAGTAAAATATATTAGTTTGTGATTATTTCAAACAAATGATCGTGAAACATATATATAATATTTTCTCCCGTCCAGACGCAAATGAAATCATAGGGGAACCAAAGTAATAGTATGTCTTCAACTATTATTAACAACACGTTGAATCAATGAATAACAAAGGGGTGGTGGCGCAGTTGGCTAGCGCGTAGGTCTCATAGCTTCTGAGTAATCCTGAGGTCGAGAGTTCGAGCCTCTCTCACCCCAATTTTTTAATCTGCATTATCCAACCTCGTATATACACGAAATAGCCAATAACTTAGACAAGGATAATAAGTTAACACGCTTAAACAATAAGCAACAAAGGGGTGGTGGCGCAGTGGGCTAGCGCGTAGGTCTCATAGCTATTGAGTAATCCTGAGGTCGAGAGTTCGAGCCTCTCTCACCCCAAGTTTTTCAATGTGCATTGTCCAATAATATACACAACATAGCTAATAACCTACCTAATGACCTGGCCCTACACAAGCGTAATATTTAGTGATATAATAAATTCCATGCCAATTAAATGAATTTTAGTTTAATGCATATGTGATATAATTGTAAAAAATATTTTTATGTTATAGTAGTTATTTCGTTAATTAGCATAAAAAATATTTTTTACGTTCATTATTAAAACAATCATTATAATAAAAAATTAAAAACAATATTTATGCATTGAAATTTATTATAATAAAAATTTACATTTTTTAATATAAAATTTAATTTATTTTTTGCATAATTAATTTATTTTTATCCACATTTTATCTTCCATCTAAATAAGAAAGATTTTTTTACTTATTTTCCTTTCATTTCGATCAATCTAAACAACATAATTTTTCGTCTTATTTTTAGTCTATTTCTTTCCTTCCTAATTCTTTCACTCCTATTTCATCTCTACTTCTAAACACAATGGGAGCACAATTATAGATTTCTGACGTACGTGGTGACAACAAACCTAATTTTCAAGTAGGTCACAAATAGCTCAAAATTCAATCAGTTGTACCCTGTCCAAATTAGTGATTTACATTTTTTAGAACCACTAGCTCGACCCAAACAGTCCAGACCGAGTTTAATGAAACAATATAATTTTTCATCTTATTTTCAGTCTATTTCTTTCTTTCCTATTTCTTTCATTCCTAATTCTTTCACTCCTATTTCATCTCTACTTCTAAACACAATGGAAGCACAATTATAGATTTCTGATGTAGTGGTGGCAACAAAACTAGTTTTCAAGTAGGTCACTAGTTAGTTCAAAATTCAGTCGGTTGTACCCTGTCCAAATTGGTGATTTACATTTTTTATCTATAAAGTTTATCCACTCAGACGAACCACTAGCTCGACCCAACAGTCTAGACTGAGTTTTATGAAACTACATGTACTGGTACATATGATAATATCATAATTTTACAATAGATTGTTCATTATATGGATAAAACAAAAAGAAGAAATGAGATATTGGTTTTAAGTTTAATATGTTAAGGCTTACCGTCATGTGGGTTGATGTTTCTTTGAGCATATTATGATATGCTTTAAACTAATAATATTTTGTGTGACTACAACCTCTATTTCTTTGTTATGGAGTGAGTAGAGGTTGTCCTCCTTTATTCCTAAGTGGAGGTTGAGATCCTCTTTCATTTTATCTTTTTGTATTTTGTATGACGAGGTTGACTACTTTTTTATTATTATTAAAGATAAGGTAAATTCTAATTATTAGCTTCCTATATCAATTGATCGAAATGGTCCAAAATTTTAAGTAAACTGAGAAATCAATTATTCGGTTTGTGAACATTAATCAATTAAGTTTTTGACTTTAAAATTAATTACCTTAGTCTTCTATTTTATAAAAAAAATCAATCACTTTAATTTTTTTTATAGGGACTAAAATAATTGATTTTTTTATTAAGTCATGGACTAAAGTGATTAATTTTAAAGTCAATGACTAAACTAATTGATACTTTGTAATGAGGGACTAATTTAAGGATTTACTTTGAAAGTTTTTCATCTTTTCTTTGTTGATGATGTGTTGTTTTTCTCGCAGGCTAAGGCTTCCGATAATGGGAATATTTTTCTTGTTTTATATTAGTTATTTCAAGCCTCCGATTTTAAAATTAATTTTCTGAAATGAAAGGCTTTTTGTTTTAAAAGTATTCAAAGAAGGAAAGAGATTTTTATGTCCACTTCTAGGATTTCATTTACTACTAATATTAGGAGATATTTGGGATTTCCTATATTCCATTCCATGGAAGAGTTAGAGAAAAGGGTTATGTCTTTTTTCAGTTGATAAGCTGAATAAAAGATTGATGGGCTGGAAATCAAATCTGCGTTATAAGATCGGGAAACTTGCTTTGATTTCCTCTGTTGTTTATTCGATACCATCTTATTTCAGGAGTACTGTGTGGGAAAAATGACTCTGTCTCGTAAGGCTTTTTGGGAAATCCATGGGCTTGGAGGTATGAACTTAATGAATTGGAGTGTTGTGGCAAGACCCAAATGTCATCGAGGCTTGGGCTTGTTGAGAAAGGCCCGTCTAATGAGCACAAAAATGTTAGGTAAGGTTGTGTGGGGTTTATAGCTTTAGGTACAAAGTCTTTCGAGCATCAGTGTGAGCCTTGAATATGGATTGCAATCCAACACAGCATAGGTGGATCTACATGCACATGAGAGTGGGTATTTGCACCCACTCGATCTTAGTCTAGAAAATACATTATAAATGTAATGTGATTCTGCTTTTATTATAAAGACACCTGCACACACTATTGTGTTATTTTGAACTCACTGAATTTAAAATCAACTATATATTATGCACCTGTGATTTGCTCTTAATTAATATTCGTATTTAACTAACAAATCATGTAATCTAATTATAATCTCTTAATTACATATTTAAATTCTTATCCATTATTTATTTATTACATTAGATTAACTCTCTATATTTAACATCCTTTCTTTCTCATTTGAGTATTATTGAAAAAAAATATAATTATAATACTTTAATATTTTAAATGAATAGTTAAATAGTAACAAAATTTTATCTTTATTTTCTAGACAGTTAAATAGAAAGGGTGAAAGTATCTAACCCACTAAATTTAGAATGAGCTATATGTTACCAATATATGTATATTTACTACAAACTTAATTGGATTAAACCCACAAATTGCTTCCTTAAGATTGTATACCTTGGATATTTACAAACTCTTCACAAGTATTTGACTTAATCATTTTAGTTTTTTTATTAGTAGAAAGCTACGAAACAATGAATAATAAATAAAAAAAAATAATAAAGTGAACTGTTAATAATTTTTAAACTCTCTTGTACAAATCATATATATAATTTAAAGGCCATTTGAGGGTTTATTCAATTTAATTATATTTTTAATTTTGTTTATGGTATACTCAAATTTTATAAATATAGTATATACTTCAACAATTTTATAACTGTTTTTTATATTTATTCATATTATAGAATTATCATATTATAGAATTATCATTAATTTTGTTTTTTATATTTATTCATATTATAGAATTATCATTAATTTTGTATTGAATTGCCCCCATTAAGCTAAGGTATTAGATCCGTCACTTGAAAAGGGTATCTATGGGGAATAGAATTGGGCCCAATAGTAGATTAGGGAAAGTCCCACTAAATTAATTTTTTTAGAATATTCTATATTTTACTTTATATATTTGCATGTCACTGTTACTATTAATATAAGAAAAATAAAGTTTTATGTTTTGCATATAGTAGTTTAGTTATAAAACCCCTTGTTAGGAAGTTACATCCTATCAAATAAAGTTTTACATTTAAATTTGATAGAGTTTTCCATGAATTCCATCTCCTCTAATCATGGTTACCTACCATGATCAAGTTTCTAGTGACAACTTCACTAGACTAACTCACAACCACCACAATTGTTTTCCCTTTACCTATATTACTATCATCCTTAGCAAACTTACCATACACATACACGATAACAACAACCATTTCCCTCTTACCCATGGTTTCTACATGCCTAACCATCAATTTCAGTTCAAGCGGATTTGTCCCTTTCTTCTCTATGCATGGTTTCTCCCCTTTTCCACATCGGTGGATGAGGCCTTCACGACCCCCCAGCGGGTGAGCGATGCCTCGTAAGCACTTTTTGCCTAACTAGGTTTGTTATTAATACAAAGGTTTCCATTAATACTTGTCTTCTTCTTGGTAACGAGATCGATACTCAACCTTTTATTTTTGTTCAACATGGTTGGTACCTTTCATCTTAAACAGTGAAGGCTGCAACATGTTCCCATAACCCTTATGATTTTCCAATCCCAAGTTCCTAGGAGGTCACCCATCCCAGAATTTCTCCAAGTTAAGCACGCTTAACCTTAGAGTCCTTAAGTGATGGACTACCGAAAAGTAAATGTATTTTGTTGGTATGGGTAGTACTAATTAATTTCTTTAACCTACCCTCAACTGTATAGTCTCATACCTATATAGTCTTTGGATCCCTCTCATTTCAGTGTATATTCGGTTCATTCATATATCTCTTCCATTAGAAGTCTGTCAAGAGCTGCTCCTTGTCCGTGTCTCTGCACCGATAACCATTCCCCGCCCCCGTTAACACTCGGATGTCACACCATGAACAACACATGATCACCTTTTAGTAAGCTTCAATCATGTTGGATCATAGTGCTTTAGAACTCTTATCATCTAAGCCATCCAATGGGCCGTCATCATCCGCGTTAGTTATCCCACATTTGCATTCAAACTTGCCTCCTTAACCGTTAGATTTGCAACACATCCTTGTTTCCCAATTGTTAGATGATTCCCTTTCATGAATGTGAATGGAATTTTGATGTTGAGTCATTGCCCCCTCCTTGTGAGTTCATCCCTTCCCCGTCTCCATTGTTGAGCTTGTTAGTTCATGAGCACCAAACTCCATTGAGTTTGTCCCCTTTCCATCTTTGTCAGCCACCACCTAGGTTTGAAGAATCAAGCAAGGAAATGATATGCATATCCTATCTCTATCTCTAATCACCATCTTTCTTACTTATTTTGAGTTCTAAATAGGAAATAGACGTCGGAAATAAAAGGAATAATAGTTAATAAGCCTAATAAAGGATCAAAATTTGATGCTACATTTAGTGTTGAAGGACTAATGATTGATGAATTTTCTTCAAGGTTGAGCGTCGAGTCTATTGAGGCACTAATATATGGTAGGAAACTGACTTTGAAACAAGTATTGTGTTAAAAGGAAATAGAAGTTTCAAATCATCTTAACTTTTTCAATTTGAAGTTTGTTAAGTTGTTACATGCTCTAATAAATTTTCTTTTCTTTTTTATTTTGAAGGTTATAAACATGAACATCAAGAGATCACTTTGAAGATTTGAACCAATTTGTTGATTTGTGCATGTTCTATATTTTGGTGCATTTGATTTTAAGTTTTAGGTTTGGACTTGGATTATTGTTGTATTTTTCAATATTTTTGTATTGTTGAATATTTTGAGCTATCTTGAGATTTCACTTTGCATTATGGAACATATGATTGTGGATTTAAATCAGGGTTATTGAATTTAAGAAAAGTGTTGATGTGATTCTTTATGATTATTTTGGATTTAATTTCCTTTATATTTCCATATTGTATTTGTATAAATTGATGGAAAATCATATGAATTTGGCCTATTTATAACATTGAGCATGTCAACCTATTTAGATTGATAGGATTTTTAGGTGCTTATTGGCCTTTTGTAAATATGTCATTTAACAAGTTTTTAAGCGGTGGATAGACTTTAAATAGGTTAGATCAAACCTTAAAAATAAATGCTTTTGACAGACTATAACATTGCACTTGGGCCTTGACAATTTAAAGTATGTTAAGCTCACATCTTTTTCAAGTTTGACCTATTTTGATCCCTACTAACCAATGCTCTAAGGGTACCATTGAAGATAAAATATAAAAAACTTTTATGTAAAATATCATTAGTATTTATCCATTTTAATTTTAAGTAATTCTAACATAATTTTTAATTTTGACTTCTTAAATAATAGTCTTCTTTATATATATATATATATATATATATATATATATATATATATATATATATATATATATCACATAGATTATCATTATCTAATTTTTAAGCATTTTTTTAACCATTACTCTAAATATCGAATAGAAATCACTTGTAACCGTGTCTTATTTCCTGTCTTACCAATGAAAATATCTCACATCAATCAATTGATTAAGTTGAATTTTTATCCCATAACCATGTATAAACATAACATAACTAAGTAGATTCAGAACTTAAACAATTTACAAGCAATCTACAAACCATATTGTTCAGATATTTGTCGTCCCTCTCACGACGTTGAACTTCAACATATACTTGTCGAAGGAATCATAAACATCGGGACAACCTTTCACATCAAGCTGCAGGTCTGGGAAGCACCTGTAAAAATAAATTAGAATGACAAGAGGAAATAAGGTACAACTAAACATATAATTAATTTCAGCACGGATATGAAATTACCATATAAAATGACTCCTTTCAAATAACTTTTGTATAGTTCGTTCAACGCCAAAAATTATAATTGAAGAGGGATTTGAGAGAGAGTATTTTAACAAAAATCAAATTGTAACCAAAGGTCATCATCAAGTTTTTCACAAAGGACTCTATTCAGTTCTTGAACATCATGCTGCATGAAAGAATCATATGTATCCCGTCCAAAAGATTTTGTGAGCTCCTTTGTTGCGACACCGGTGTGACTGTACTGGAGCTTGTAGAATAAGCTTTGCAGAGCCAAATGGATGCTCCCTGAGGGCATGTCATTCTCTGCTAGAGGCATATCCGCATACTGTACAGGACCCAAGTCCCCACTTCCTCATCATTTTCTTGTCAAAGAATGGAGCTTCAACGAGAGGTTTGTCAAAATTCTAGAACATGAATCTTGACTTTATAAGATTCTTTTTAAGGTGAAGTTATGGGAAGAATTTTTTGTAAAAAAATATAATATTTTAATAAAACTATATCTAATAAATTCTGATGTTTTACTTTTTAGATAATAAAAATATATTATATATAAAATAATAATTTATTATAAAAATTAATGGTAACAAGATTGAGTTGTTTTAATTATAATATAAATATGAATGATAATAATAGAAGTCGTATAATAGCAATCTTTCTATTTCAATTTTTCTTTTAAATAAAAATAGAAAAACTTACCAAAATTATAGTCATAATTATCGGTGGATTTGTTATAGAGACGTTTTCACATTTTTGGATAAGTAACATCAAAATAAAATGAAAACTTTTCATACTTAGTATTTTTTTGCTACATCAAACATAAAATAAAATAAAAGAAGCTAAGGCCTTAGGTAAGATACCCCCAGAACATCTAATAACAAAATTGGACTGATGCTAGGAGGACAAAGTTCCAAATCTAACATAACCTTATTAGAAGCAACCCTTATTTTTGCTAAAGAATTGGCAAATTGGTTTCACGGTATATATGCTCCAAAGATATATTAACAATCTTTATTATCTTCCTAATTTCACCCAGGATGTTAGCACAAATGTGTTTTCTATCTTGATTATTCTTGGTCATCATAATTGCTAAACTCGAATCAGAATGATGAGTAATATTTGTATATTCTTTCTTTACAGATAGTTTCAAACCTGTTCCCCCGAAGTCAGAGGGGGCCCACTAGACCCCCTAGTCCCTTTATTTTAGCAGATGATTGATTCTCTACTTTAGTGGGTTTGGGCCAAATCACCCTAGTTTTAGCCTTTGTATAAATACGCCCTGTAAACACATTTTGTGACCTAAGTGACACATTTTACAGATATAGTAATCCTAATTTCTAGGGTAATTTTCTAGGGTTTTTGTATTCTACGCTCTCTTTGTGAACAAAACCCATATAAATTCTCATGAGTTCTCCTTGAATGACTGAAGAAGTTCCAATTGAACCAGCAAAACCAAACATCCATTGTCCTAGATTATCCTGTAGCACTCCTATATAGCATGTGACCTGAGGCCAACATGCTTCCATTAGGAGGTTCCCAAGTAACATGTTTTACCTAATGTTGCACCTGATTAGGAGGGGTATCGCTGACAACTAGGTGTTTTTGAATGTCTAAATGAAGGTTGAAATTTTGTGAAATAATTCTCCAATCCAGAATGTTCTCTTGATAAAAATAAATATCCATACATTTCTTGATTTCCACAAAATCCAAGTTGTTGCCATGCATAACAAAAAACAAAAACTCCATTGAGCAAAACAAAAAACCAGATAGATGAAAAATGGAACAAGCTTCATGTTCTTGATGCTCGGCTACAATCTCTCAGCATATGCAACACACTTTCATCATGAGAAAGACACCAAGGGCATGATGCATCAGTGGAAATTCTCCTCCCGACTCTTAAAGAATTTGTTGGTAGTGACTCTTTAGAAGCCAACCATAAGAATAACTTCATACTCTATGTGATGTAGACTCTTTAAATATGATTATAATTATGTTGAGATGGATTAGTGTTGTGTTACTCCATCAACCATTTATACCCACACTTAACAGAATATTGTCCTAATAGACTGTCCTTAACCGGGGTTAAGAGATCCGGTGTTGGATCAGCCACAAAAGTCAAAGGTTTGAGAATTTGTACACCGATACAGTGGGTATCCGGTATTATAATCTGATATCTCAATGGGAGAAGATCGGTCTTGCCGTCCTGGAGGTCCTGCACACCAATCCTTCGCGTTGAAGGGGGGGGGGGGGCGAAGGGTGGTGCCACCTGCAAAGTTCTCCGACGCTCAAGTTAGTGAGCACCTAATATGATAATGTAAGATAAAGGGCTCATAGTCAAAAGTAAAAAAAAAGTCCTTTTCTATTTGTGTTCTTACTGTATTTATAGATGGAGGAGAATGATGGGTCTAATTGTCCCAGGGAACAACCCTGACTCTCCTAGAATAATAAAACTTGGGAATGAAGAATTTCCACTATGTCTTATCGGAGCATGGGCATATATATATATATATATATATATATATATATATATATATATTTAATCAGTATGAGAAACAGGTATGGGCTAAGTGGTGACGTGCATGCCTCTCGAAGATAGCTATCCATCATGGGCGGTTAGAGCTGATGCACTCTTCCCAAAACCACTAACAATTGATTAATAACTGTTCCGATGTGGGTAATGTGCTATGTCCAATGTGCTAGGTAACAACATGGGCTTACCAGTATAAGAACATCGCCTATACGGTCTTGTTAGTCCGATGTCTTACCTGCTGGGTTAGTAACACTGGTAGATCAGATGACACGTCATACTTGTCTTAATATCGGTATCAAGACCGGATCACCTAAAAAATCACTTCCAAAACCACAACATCTTCCACATCATTAACCACAAACACAGATCTTATAGTTGATTTTACGTTTCAGGAATCATCGTAGCCATCACATGAAATTGCAAAACTCCATCATGTATAACATTACACACCTGCAATTGAATATCTTGTAAGTCAAGAAAAGAAACCATTTCACATTTTTCCCCCTCTAATAATTTATCATACCAAATGGATATATTTCTATTTCCCACTTTATATTTATACCCCTCACTTAGTTTATCAAAAGCTTTAAGAATCTATCTCTAACAAAAGGGATGTCTGATAAACTTCTATCTCTTACATATTTATGATCAATAATTTATGCCTAAAGAGAATGAGGTCTATCTATCAAAGTCCAGACATAAGGTCTATCATATCAAGCCATCCAACATCATAAGATTTTGTCACCTCTCCTAATTCACTAAGCTCCACGACTTTCTTCCTTGAACATTATTCTGCCAAATAAATTGGGGTGTGATCTTATCAATTTCACCACAAATCTTGGATGGCAACCAATAGTTCTACATGTAATAACATTATATAAAAGCAAGGCTTGATTTAGCCAAAACAATTCTACCAGTTCTAAACAAAAGTTTACCCTTCCAACTTGAAAGTTAAGATTGTATTTCATAAAGGTTACATTAATATTTAAAAACATAAAATCAGAAAATAAAAACAATAAATTCAAATTAACTAAATATCATTTGACCTAAAATTATTATTCACTTCAATCACTTGTTTTTTTCAATTATGCTCGACAATGGTCATATCTTTTGGAGAATTTAGGCTTGTGTTTACTAATGAGTATTGTTGGACAATTTGAGAATTTGGATGACTTTTGAGAGAAAAATGGACAATGGGGATTTAATGGAAAAACATGACATAATGATGGTATGAGTTAAGGTTGAATATGAGCTATTGATGGGTGAATTAATGGAGTTTTTAGTTGGGTATATATTGATTAAAAAATGATATTTTGAGAATTGTTTGATGGGATAAAGGTGAGAGTAAACCTAGGCAAAATTTGGAAATTAGTTTGTGCATAAGTGGAGGCTAACAACAATTCCTAGGTGTAGGCTCGTGGTTTAAGGCCTGAGGCAAAATGGATGGTGCAGATGAAGAGAGAAAAGGGACATGTAAATCTAACAATAGAGAAGGCTCAACATGCGGGGCATAGAGGAAAGCTGGAACCAACTTGACATTTTGAGTGGGCGGCTCAGACTGCGTATGATCTGCCTGTTTTATATCTAACACTTGACAAAATGCATCATTTGAAAATTGCTAGACAAATACATTATTTCCCTCATTTCCACTATTGGGAAAGACAAATGGTTCCTCTGATTAAAGAACATCTTTGTAGTTCTTCTTGTGTGGTTACCTCAAGGCTAGTGTGGCAGAAAAAGTTTGTAAGTTCTTGATCCATGACTGTGAGAAGAACATAGAAGCATTGGTCATCACCATTTTGAGTTCATATTTTGACTCAACTTCCGAGAAAGTGGTTCACATGCCCCAGCTTAGTCTTGTGTTGCTCGAGTGGGAGGTCTTAGTTGACACACCCTAGAAATTAAGGGGTAATTAAATAAATAAAATTTGGATAATAAAAATAGAGGATAAATTTTTCGTGATTTAAAATAATTAAAGAATGGAAGAAATCGTGAGATGAAAACTTTAACAAGTAATCCCCGGACCCTTTTAATAACCTACCTCATATATGAAGATATGAGAAGGTGAATAATTAAGTCAAGAGTGAACCTTGGATGATCAATCTCATGATCATCAATAAGGAGTAGCGGATACGTAAGTTATCTTGAGAGATATGGAAAGGTATGAAAGGCAGATCAAGAATACCCTCATTAGATTCTTAATAATGGTGTTAATTTGGTAAGCAAGTTGTGGTATAAGTGTAGCATGACCAAATGATGCTTATCATTCCCCAAAACAAAGGAAAAAGTGATAAAACATGGCTATGAATTGATTCAAGCACCCCATGAATCGATTCAAATGCTTCTGGAGCTCAAAACAGTGAAAACAGGGGCCTTTGAATCGATTCAAACTCGTATGAATCGATTCAAATGTCTCTGACTCTCCAAACAGTGAAAGAAACACCTCTTGAATCGATTCAGAGATCCTTAAATCGATTCAGACAGCACAGTTACTATTTTTATGCAAAAAAACATGATTTTTGGACTTTCAACCCCCTAACTTTTTCATATCAACTCCAAACGCTACCAAATTTTGACACCAACTAAAATACACCGTTTGTGACTTGTGGCCACCGGCCTTACTCAAAAATTCTCAAAAAATGTGAAACTTATGTAAACAAATGTGTTTAGTCCATTCTTGAGCCTTTTTGAGTAACTTAAGGGTCTATTCTCAATGGAATTGACCCGTTCCAGTTTCTATAAGTCACAAATCATGTATTTAAGCTATTGGAACCACCACACATTATCCAAAACTCATAAAACTCATTTTGACCTATTGGTTCCTTAATTATGCATGAACTTCATATGCAATCTTTACAAATTAGTCAATCAATCAAATATCATGCACACTAGTAGCATCAATTGGCCAAGAAACTTCATAATTAATATTCATTCATCAATATGGTAAGCTAAATCAACATATCTTTATCAACATCAACCAATATTAAGGTCACTACCCAAAAATTGGCCTTTCAAAACATATAAGGTCCAATTTTCACAAGTGACCCCCTAAAAGAATACATACTAACATTCATGAAATAAAATGAGCATATACATATATCCGTTGTTTTACAAAAGGAATGTCGTCCAAGGCTTACAAATTTATATTCCATATTTACCTCCTCCATGACTCAATCCTCTAAAAGAGTAGAGTATTTAAGATACCTACATCAAGCTTTAAAATTGGCAACAAAGGAGGTGAGTAATATATACCAAATGATCCAAAATCATACATTATATTGATACCAATACATATATGTATAACATGTATTTCTCAAGAAGCATCATAAACTTCTTTCACACATCATCTCATTTCATTCAACATCATACATGTCCAAATCATTACATTCATAATTCACACATCAAAATCATGGCATTCTCAATAAAGGTCATCACACATTCAATGTTAGTACCACAACTTCCTTCCTCTTTATTTAACAATCATCCATCGCCACCACGGGCTACCAACTAGGCATATCTTCGGCTATATGCAAATGCTCTTATGGCTAATGCATATACACAAGGGAATCAATAATAATTGCGGATCCGACTATGGGAAACAATATCATATCAAATATGGGTCAAGCATAGGTGTTGTATTATGCCCCTACAACAATAGTAAAAGTGTACACTTATATCTTAAATCATGCATGCTTATCATATTTTATAGGTACCAAACCGCTATCGCCCATTTGTAGCATTAGTCACCCCGTGACTTACGGATTCAATAACATGGCCTTACTTGCCATAAGTGCTACGGGCCTCTCCCAAACACGCATCGAGAGAGCCATGCCCCGTCGAACACTGAGGTAACTTGCTCATCACAGAGCATCCCGCACACTGGGCCTGTCACATAGGGTGCCTCGCCACCAATCTAAGGGCAGCTTTGTGATTCCCAGAATCACTAGGGAACAACAACAACAAATTACCCAAGCACTTGGTCGCCCTCCCACTGGACCTGCCTATTGGAACCCCTAAAATTCCATATAAACAGCGAATGATATGCCATGGATGCAAATACAATGCAGATCAAATACATTCTCATACTATGTATCCTAAATGCCACTCCACCATCAATAATTCATCCTCAACACTTTAGTGGAACTCTAGGTTCTCATAATTCTTAACTATACCCCACATTCATTGGATTTCATACACATACTAGTTAGTGGCAATCACAAATCATTAATTCACATATCATGGGATGCTCAATAACAATGTAATCAATACAATCATGGTTCCAAACCATTACAACAACTCTCATTAATCATGAGTCAATTCAACATCATATTCATCATCCCATAAACATAAGGCACATAATACCATTCACTCTAAATGCATTTTCAATCAAGTAGTCATTAATTCATTCATCCAAGCCAATTAGCATAACACAATCATATACACACAGATCACTAATGGATGAAATCAAGCATTTAGAGATGTTTCCCCTCCTACCTCAAGAAAAGTAGAAATCAACGCGGTCCGATGGTCCCGCCTCCTCGATAGGGTCATTTCCTACGTTATGCCATATACCGCACAATCAATTTTTATTTAAAGTATCAAGGCTCAAGTGTTCATATTTATTTCTTAGTGTTTTTATGCCATTTCGATTCTCAACCTTATTTATTTCATTCAATCCACCACAACCAATATTGTTTGGTGTCTTCATTCATTATTATGCAATTAAAGCTAAACCCATTCATGGGTTTCCATATTAATGGCTTCCACCAACCATTCACCATCATTAATGGTTATCATTCATCACAAATAACATCTATCATCAATAATAAATGCTTATCTACCCATATCTTATATTCCCCCAATTTATAAAGTTAGGGTTTCATCAAAAACCCAATAACCACCATTTATGTTCATCATTTTCCATTATCTTCATGCCATTTTCATGTATTACCCAAGACCCTCATAAAACTCACATTAAATACACCCCATCTTAGAGTTTCTCATCATAAATGTTTCCCATTAATAACCCATATGCATTACCCTCTCAAAATCACATTAACCCATAACCTAAGGCATAACACCATTAGAAATAGAGAGGAACTTACCTCAAGCCAACAAAAGAGTGGGTTTGCAATGGAGAAGAAACAGAGCATGAAAATGAGAGGGAGAGGGAGAGCTTTTAATCACCATTATCATCTCCCCAAGCTTGATGCAAAAACGAAAATGGAAGGAGGAAAGAGAGCACACTACACTTGGGGTTTTTAGAAAAAGAAGAAGATGAGTGGGAGATAGAGTATGAAGAGAAAAAAGAGTGTATGAAGGGGAAGAAGAAGCAACGTGAATGGGAGAAAGGAAAAAGAGTTCAAGTGTTTTAATTTAACCCCTTCATGAAAATTTTCCATTTTATAACTAACAGGATCTCTGTTCGGGCTCAATACTTTATCTAAAAATTATTTCAAAGTTATATTCGGATCCCCAATAATATTCTTAACAGCCATGACCAACAGCACCTTAATCGGAGATACTTGGTCTGATACCCATATTTTAACCGGGTATTATTTTCAACTATTTAAGTCCCCATAAATTATGAAAAATCACAAAAAATTCCCAATTTAATCATTTAAATATTTTTGGGACATTAATCAATTCATATTTAATTATTCACTATTTATTTCTCTTAATTAATCGATTATATAAATTTTAGGATGTTACATTGGTCATGTTTCCAAACCTAACCCTAGTTTTTGCCTGAGCCACTTTTTTAAGTTTTTGACTCACTGAGTTGCTCTAACTTTTGCATAGGCCTTATTTTCAGGTTTTCAGCTAACAAGCATCATTTTTGTTTTTTATTTTTTGTTTTTGTTTTGTTGTTTTTTCCTCTCTTTTTTAGGCAAAGTATTTCTTAACTACGTCTGCATTTATAGACATCAGCAAGTCCTCTTCGTCCATGTTGGTTAGTATAAAGGCTTCCCCAGAGAAGGCATTTTTTACGACATACGGTCCTTCATAATTAGGCATTCACTTACCCTAATGATCCTTTCAAATTGGCAAAATCTTCTTAAGGACCAAATCCCCTTCTTAAAATTATTGAGGTCGCACATTTTTTTCATAGGCCTTTTTCTTACACCTATGGTATAATTGCCCATGGTAAAGGGCGGTTAGTCTCTTCCTGTCTACCAGGTTTAGTTGGTCATGTCGGGCTTGGATCCATTCAGCTTCTTCCAACTTCACCTCTATTATCAGCTTGAGGGAAGGGATTTCCACCTCGATGGGTAAAATTGCTTCCATACCGTACACTAAAGAGAACGAGGTAGCCCTAGTTAAAGTTCAGACTAAGGTGCAATATCTTTGCAAAGAAAAAAAGGGCATTTTACTCCAATCTTAGTAGGTTACAACCATTTTTTATATGATCTTCATGATATTCTTATTTGTTCACTACCAGAAAAACCCCTGATAGCTATTCCTATTTAGCGACCAACTCATGTCATCACTATTTAATGACCACTTTAGCAACCGCAACAGAAAAAGAGACCTTAAAAAAATCATGACCACCCCAACGACCACCAGAATACCGTTGCTAAATTTTACAAACAACCGTCACTAACCTCGTCGTAACATTTTAACTTCCTCTATTTTTTTGGTTTCCCTCCATGGTTTATTGGTGTTAAAACGGTAGCGATGGTGTTGTTGTCATCGCTAGTGTCTGGTGGCGACGGTACTGACAGTCATCATTATATTTGGCTACATTAGCGACAAAGTCACGTCGTGGCTACTTGTTTTTTTTATTTCCCTCCAATTTTTTTGTTTTCTCCCAAACATTAGCAACATGTTTGGCGGTCGATAGGTAGGATAAGTTATTTGTTCTAAACCCTAAACCTCTTCACCCGCCCCCTAGCGACAGTGTCTTACCGTCACTGGATAGGTTAATGTAGTGACGGTTTGGCGTTGCTATTGTGGTTAGGTGTTCATATTTTGGGTATAAAGCTCATTTAGCGACGGGTTTTAGCCGTTGCGATTGTAGCCAATATAACGGCGAGGTTACTGGCGTCGCTATTTTTGGGATAACGACATTGTTATGTCGTCACTAGTGTAGACACGTGTTAATATTTAAACTAGGGACAACTTTAGTGACGGTGGTTTTCTGTTGCTAAAACTAATAACTTTCTCGATGGTAACCTTCCTTGTCTATCACTTTCTCTGCCCCCAATCCCTAATCCCTCTTTCCTCTCTCTCTCTACCTCTGTCACTCTCTCCTATAAACCACCGAACTACCACTGCCTTTATCACTCTCTCTCATGAAGCTCTCTCTGTCCACACTCTCTCACGAACCACCGAACCACCACCGCCTCCATCACTCTCTCTCTCACGAAGCTCCAAACCTCTGTCTCCCTCTCAGGAACCATGATCATCGTCTATCTCCACCCTCTCCGTTGGAAGCTCCACCCATTCGAGGCTCCTTTCTCTTAATTGTTTGAGAGCCATGGTCTTTTCTCTGTCGTCTCCCTCATCCGCGACTGCAGGTAAGGTACATTGTCGTTCCCTATGTTTTTCCTATCTCTGTGTGGGTTGTGTTGGTTGTTTTTGTTGTAATCCATATACATTATATTTATGTAATCTGTATTACTTGACAAATTCTTTACATGATATTTGTGTAATCTGTATTACTTGACAAATTCTTTACATGTTCTTACTTTTAAGTCATATGTATAGAAATCCTGCATAGGCATGGTTGTGATTGATGAACATGTATATCTTTCTATGGCTTATTTGTAGAGGTTCAAAAATTCTTATTTGTAGAGGTTTAAAAATTTGTTGTATTCTATGGGATGACTTTGCACTCAAATTTTTTAACCATATTACTTACAATAAAGAAAGCCATCACATAATTATTCTTCATTTTGAAAAAAATAAAGTTGATCAGAGGTTTATTCCTTTTATTAGTTTCTTGTTTAGTGTGTCACTTATGTCATTGATGCATTATAGTGTAGTATTTATTTCAATTAGATTTTATACTAACAAAAGCACCATTTATATTTTCTTATATATTTAGTATATGATCCTATATCAACAAGATTGTTGAATCGTAAAAACATCATTAACTTAACAATTAACCCCTTTAACGAGTAATCAAATTACTTCTGATCCGGTCTGGATACCGGCCCCCAATCTTGTGACGTCAGAATGACCTCATATAAGGAAAACCGGTGTCCTGGTTCAACTTTACCACACCGGATATCCGATGTCTGGCCGTCTGTCCTCATCTCACGACTGCCCCACTTATTTTCTCTATAACGGATCTTTGTTCATTTTCACAGAACATTTACATAACTGTTGGCTTTTCAGTCACAGCAAGATAAGAGCCCCTAATAACTTATCAGCGAAGATACTATATGTAGCAAAATATGTCACGTCAATGGCCTCAGAAAGCAAGTGGATGTGTCAGCAGATTATGCGGAAAAGGTGATTATCCTCTCCTCTTCCTAGAGGATCGTACTCTGATAATTGACCTACCCTCCTGACACATTCTGAGTGCTGAGCCACCCTGATTGACATAATGTACACGCTATCAGAGCTAGGGGACCCACCTGTATCCAACGACTCATTTTCTCACGTATAACTATAAATAGCTCATTTCAATACGCATGCAAGGTATCGTTGTTCTATCTCACACTTCACTATTACTTTGCTTGAGTATTCATTGAGCTCTTACACTCTTCTAACTTGAGCGTCAGAGAATCTTCGTAGGTGGCACCACCTTTCGCCCCCTGCAACGCGAAACACTGGTGTGAAGGATCTCCAGGACAACAAGATCAGCCTCTCCCACTGAGAGACCAGATTGATACATCGGATACACACTGTTCCGGTGTGTTAACCCTAAAAACACCTATAATCTTGTGGCTGGTCCCACACCGGATCCTAGACCCCTGTCCAGACCAGTTCATTGGCACGCCCGGTGGGACTCGTTAGAGTTATTCCCATTTTTTGCAGAAGTTTAGTTGTCACGATGGAAGGTGATGGGAGAGATTTCGTTGATGGTCACGTGGAGGATGTGACCCATCAACAGACTGGAAGGAGACTTGTCTTCGAGTCTCCTGTAACTTAAACTCGGAGGATGGTGCAAGTGCAAACACCTGACCCTCGCGATGAGGTTATCAGGCAACTCAAGGAGGAGCTGATGGAGTTGAAACGAGAGAGAGGAGGAGCTGGGGACAGGGCAGCGTCCCATGCAGAGGATGTTCATCATGCATCAGCGAGGGATAGATCTACAACCCTCCAGTATTCGAAGATCCCAACGTATGAAGAGAGAGAGCAGACTCAAGACTCTGGTGATAGAGTCAGTACCAGGAGAAGGGAGCAGGCGGTGGTGACTTCAGGGACGTATAAGCTCAGTGTCCCTTTCTCAAGAAGACTGATGAACGTTACCATCCCGAAACATTTACAAATAACTCAGCCACTGTCGATAGGGAAGTATAATGAAGAAACTGACCCCACTAAGCATTTGGATGCTTATGTGTATGAAGCTATGTATTTGGGAGCAGATGAAGATGTTATGTGCAGGATGTTCCCAAGAACGCTGACGGAGGAGGCTCTCAGCTGGTTTAAAAGCTTACCCTCAGGATCTATAGACTCTTGGGAGGAAATGGCTACTGCATTTGAAAGCCACTTTGTCATCTCTAGGGATATCCCAAGAACCTCCCACACCCTGGCACAGATAAGGCAGGGAGAAACTGAAACTCTTAAGGAGTTCTTAAAAAGGTTTTATAAGGAGGCAGCTCTGGTCCCCGACCTCACGGAGGCCATACAACTCTATATTGTAGTGGAAGCTCTTCAGCCTGGTTCAGCCTTTGCCCTATCTTTGGCAAAGAGCCCCCCAACAACCTTCGAGGAGTTTCGAAGGAAAGCTTCCAAGTACATGGGCATAGAGATGCATCTAGAGGCAACTGCAACAAGAATGAAGCCTTCAGCGCCCACTCAGCAGCCACGGAGAGAAAAGGAGAGAGTGAGGCCTGAGAAGCATGCCTTTAGAGAAGACTTTGTGAACGCTCATCCGCATCCACGAGATAGGCGTGTATCATCATTCGACAACTATGCTCCGTTGAACACCAGGCATTCACAAATCATGAGGGAGGTTGGTTGGCCAACGTTGAACGTCTTTGGTATAAGGAAACCAGCCCCAGTCAAGAGGGGTGGTAACCCACGTAAGTATTGCACTTTCCATGAACAAACAGGGCACAATACTGATGAATGCAAAGCATTAAAGAATACGGTGGAAACTCTCCTTCGGGAAGGAAAGCTGAAGCAGTATTTGTTCAAGGAGAAATCTGTAGATGAGCCTCAGAGGATGTAAAAAAGGAGTAGAGATCCTGATGACGAAGATGACAATGCACGTAATCCAGCAAGGAAGTTCACTGCAGCCGAAAAGCAGAAGGGAGTAGTGATTGCTGGAGATGCCCAACAAAGTAACATGCCCTAGCAGCAGAGGCAGGGCAGACGAGAAGTGATTGAGATGATAGCTGGAGGATTTGCGGGAGGAGGAGCATCAATCACAGCAAGGAAGAATCACCACAGGATGATTCTGTCTGTTCAGGGCAAACCAAGGAATAACTGCCCTTTCAGGGACGGTATGGCAGCTCCGACGGTGTCATTTACTGATGATGACTTTGGCCCAACAATTCCAGGAGGTGATGATGCAGTAGTTATTGTGGCAGTCATAGCCAACAAGGATGTCAAGAGGATCCTCGTTGATCAGGGAAGTTCTTACGATGTTATCTTTTATAATTGTTTCAAACGAATGGGTTTCAATGATGCAGATTTACAACCCTACACGCAAGAACTCATAGCGTTTAATGGAGCCAAGCAACCCACCAAGGGGTATCTTGACACTCTGATTTCTTTTGAAGGAGATCCTGGTGCGAGAACAGTCAAGTCAAGAATTCTGGTGATTGATGTGGAATCCCCATACAATGGTATCATAGGCCATCCAACACTGAATGCAATAGAAGTAATTGTATCCACTCCTTACCTCTTGATCAAATTCATTGACAAAGACAATGGTGTGTCCTCTGTCCGCGCTGATCAGGAGATGGCTCGATACTGTTATAACCTGAGCCTCAACATGGTCAAGTTGGAGGCATTCAATAAGAAGAGGAAGATGAATAACGGAGGAACAATGGCAGGGTCTGTCAGTCTAATTGATCTGGACCCCAGAGCGGAATTAAAGATTGATCCACTCAATCCCTCTAAGCCCACACCGGATGGTGGTTCCAGGGACGTTGTCTTAGGAGATTCCCCAGAGAAGGTTACGCACATCAATGATAAGCTAGAGTTTGCTATGGAGCAACACTTGTTAGCCCTTTTTTAGGAGTTCAAGGATCTTTTTGCATGGACAGCAACAGACATGCCTGGGATGGACCCTGATTTTTGTTGTCACAAGCTTGCCGTGTACCTCGAAACAAGACCGGTGGCCCAGAAGAAGAGGAAGTTGGGACCGGAGAAGCAGAGGGCAGCTTGTGAACAGACAGAGGAGTTGTTAAAAGCAGGCTTTATAAGGGAGATACGCTACTCTTCTTGGCTTTCTAATGTGGTTATGGTGCAGAAAGCTAATGGCAAATGGAGAATGTGCACAGATTATGTGGATCTTAACCGTTGCTGCCCCAAAGATCCATATCCCCTGCCCAACATTGATCGCATGGTGGATGATTCATCTGGTTACCAGTACCTCAGTTTCATGGATGCTTATTCAGGGTATAACCAGATTCCGATGTGGGAGGGAGACCAAGAGAAAACTGCCTTTATCAATGACCGCGGTGTTTTCTGCTACACCGTCATGCCTTTTGGATTGAAGAACGCCGGCGCTACCTATCAGCGCATGATTAACAAAGTCTTTGAAGGGATGCACACCAGGCTGGTCGAAGTTTATATCGATGATATTATAGCCAAAACGCCTGCTGGAGGAGACCACATTGAAGATCTGCGACAAGTTTTCACTAGGCTTCGACAGTACAACATGAGGTTAAACCCCTTAAAGTGCACCTTTGCCGTTCTAGCTGGGAAATTCTTGGGATTCATGTTGACCCAACGGGGCATTGAGGCTAACCCTGGGAAATGTCAAGCAATCCTGGATATGCAGAGCCCTAAGAGCCTGAGGGAGGTCCAATCATTGAATGGGAAGGTAGCCGCACTGGCTCGCTTCATGCCCAAAATGGCACACAGATCCCTTCCCTTGTATAAGGCGTTGAAGAAACACAAGAGTTTTGAATGGGGAGAGGAGAAAGAACAAGCCTTCCAGCAACTCAAGGCCATTCTCTCGAGTCCGCCAATACTGGTTAAGCCTGACCCTGGTGAGATTTTGATCCTGTATTTAGCAATCTCTGATGAAGCCTTAGGCGTAGCCTTGGTTAAAGAAACACCTGAGGGGCAGAGACCGGTATACTTTACCAGTAAGACGTTTCAGGGGGCGGAAGGAAGGTACCAGAAGATTGAGAAAGCTGCTCTAGCAGTCGTGTGGGCATCACGACGGTTGAGGCCCTATTTCCACGTGCACCTAGTACTGGTGAGAACGGATTTGCCTCTCTGTTCAGTACTTAGCAAGCCCGACCTCGCCGGGAGGATGATAAAATGGTCTATCGAGCCGTCTGAATTCAAATTTTCGTATGAGCCTCGAGGAGCCATCAAGGCACAAGTGTTGGCTGATTTTGTTGTGGAGATGAATGGGGCGGACCCTGCCACCCCTCGAGCGTATTGGACCATCTACGTTGATGGATCGTCGAACAGCAAAGGTTGTGGAGCAGGTGTGGTGGTAGAAAGTGATGATGGTGTGCACTTAGAAATTTCCCTCCGATTCAATTTCAAAACCTCTAACAACTAGGCTGAATACGAAGCATGCTTAGCCGGTCTCCGTGCGGCGATTGACATCGGAGCATCAGCAGTCACACTGTGCAGTGATTCTCAATTGGTGATTTTGTAGATCCAGGGGGAGTACCAAGCAAAGGAGCCGCAACTTCAATTGTACTTGAATTGTGTTAATGAGTTGAAGGGAAGGTTTGAAGTTTTAGAGTTTAAACATGTGCCCAGAGAGGAAAACACCAGGGCGGACATCTTGTCAAGACTCGTAAGTACAAAGCAGCCCGGCAGCACAACAACCGTAGTTCAAAGCACTTTGACATCACCCAGCATACCTCTGTACCCTTCTCTGAATGCTGTCATGGTGAGCTATCCATATGAGGATTCTTGGGTCATCCCCTATATTCGCTATCTGGCTGATGGTCAACTTCTCATTGATGAGAAGGAGAGGAGACGAGTGAAGAGGGAGCTGCCATATTTTACTATGGTCGATGGTGTTCTCTACAAAAGGGGATTCTCTGTCCCATATCTTTTGTGTTTGAGAGAGGACGAGGTTCAAGCGGTTTTAGAGGAAGTGCACGAGGGGCAATGTGGGCACCATGCTGGGGGCCGAAGCTTAATGAGAAAAGTCCTCAGGGATGGATATTGGTGGCCCACTGTGAAGCAGGATTCTGCAGATTTTGTTAGGAAGTGCGACGCTTGTCAAAAATTCTCCAATCTCTACCATACACCGGCCCAAGAACTGTCCTCATCTGTTGTACCTTGGCCGTTCTACCAGTGGGGTCTTGATATTTTGGGTCCATTCCCTACTACACCAGGAGGTATCAAATATTTGATCGTGGGGGTAGACTACTTCACCAAGTGGATCGAGGCAGAACCAGTAGTGCATATCACTTCTGCGCGAACAAGACGTTTCGTGTATGAAAATATCATAGCTCGATTCGGGGTGCCAGGGCGGATTGTGACTGACAACGGCACCCAGTTTACAGACAAAAAGTTCACAGATTTGCTGGAAGGACTGGGGATAATCCAGATATTTTCGTCTGTTGAACACCCTCAAACCAATGGACAGGCGGAGGTAGCCAATCGAGAAGTGCTAAAGGGGTTAAAGAAGCGTCTGGGAGAAGCAAAGGGAGGATGGACTGACCAGCTATGTCATGTTTTATGGGCATACCGCACTACGCCTCATTCTTCAACTAACGAATCCTCATACCGGCTGACGTACGGGGTTGAGGCGATGATTCCAGTGGAGCTACAAACAAGATTGGCTCGTGTGGAGTATTTTTCAGCTGAAGATAACGGCGCCAATTTGGCATCAGAACTGGACGTCCTCTAGGAGTTAAGGGAAAAGGCTTTTATCAGAGATCAGGCAATAAAAGCAAAGGCAATACTCCAGTATAATAAACGTGTCCAGTATAGAGCTTTCAACACTGGAGATCTTGTTTTGAGAAAGGCAAGTGTGGGGAATAAATTCGCCCACCAAGGGAAGCTAGCACTGACGTGGGAAGGTCCTTATAGAGTTTCTGAAGTGACTGGAAAAGGGTCATACCGGTTGGAAGAACTTGATGGAACTCCAATCCGCAACAAATGGAACACTCAGAACTTACGTGCTTATTACAGCTAGTTGGTAAGACGGCGTGTACTCTTTTTTCTTACTTGAGTTTTTTCCCTTTGGGTTTTCTCAAGAAGGTTTTAATGAGGCATGACCCCAACTACGCTCTTCATGTAATGTACTTTCAATTTTAATGAGAATACATTTTAACCGCCCTATCATTCTCACTTTTCTTATGTGTTGTGATTTATAGCCGTAGTTTAATACGCATACACCTCAGGACGGATGAACTCAACTACCAATTCTATAGTTGATGATATAACTCCTCGAGGAACTGATGAAGACCCCTCAGGACGGATGATCTCAATCACACATCGTGTGTTTTGACGATGTAACTCCTTGAGATGGAATGGGTTGTAGGGCTGGTCCTTTTTCAAGGCCACAAACCGAACCCCATTCGAAGACACATGGGTTGTAGGGCTGGTCCTTTTTCAAGGCCACAAACCGAACCCCATTCGAAGACACATGGGTTGTAGGGCTGGTCCTTTTTCAAGGCCACAAACTGAACCCCATGCGAAGGCTTGGGCGCAGTAGGCTGGTTCATACAGAAAACCAAGCTGAACCCCGAGTAACGGGCGCAGTAGGTTCAGGATTAGCCCTGATCCGAACCCCGTGTTGAAGGCTTGGATTGTAGGATTGCACCGAACTCCAAGTACGGTTAGTAGGATCGAACCGAACACCGTATGAAAACTTGAGGTGTAGGACCAAACCGAACCTCAAGAGAAAGGCGTAAAGCTTACCCTTGCCAAAGCTATACAAAAATTTAAAGGCAATATCCATCCTCAATTGTGGAATATCCACCCCAGAGCGGTTGAGCGCTCACGTACCCGCTCTACGTCTTCGAGGACAAATGAGCATTTTTATCTTTTTAAGAAGTTAAAAGGTAATTCTTGAGATAAAATTTCCCTTCCCAATGTACTTACACTTGGGGACAGGGCATGCTTTAACTTAATTGTCACTTCTTTGTTACAATTTGTTATCTTAATCCGGTGTGATAAGTACGCTTTAAGCAGCTAAGTAACTACACAGAACGGATTCGCAAAGCATTGAAAACAATAAAGTGTATTGTATAGCACTAAGTTATTCAACAATCATACATTCGACGCAAGCAGTTGAAGAAAAACAGCAGTGAATTTTATTTCCAAAAAATAAAAATTGTTCAAGTCACAAGGTAGTTAAAGCTGGAGCTGATCCCAGTACACAGCTATGAATAAAGCATAAATTAAGAGGCCGGTGCCTGATCCTCCGCAGTGGGCACTCCCGCCTTCTCCGTTTTGTCCTCTACTCCAGTTTGGGCACCTTCTTGCGTTTCAGCTCCAGAGGCAGCAGTGGACGTTGTTGGCTCCATACTTTGACCTTCTGGAAGGGGAGGCAGTTCATACAGAGATGCACGGGGTTCATGGTGCAAGACGTCCTTTCGAACTTCGACAAGTCTTCCCCCATGGAATTCGAAGAACGGATCTAATCCATACAGATTCAGCTGCACTCCAGGGTTACGATAATAGACTTGATGAAGGGCCAGGCCGAAGGATTCATACGCCACATTTTTGCATATCTCCAAGGCTTTGGCAGCCTTGGCCTTCGCAGCAGCTAATTTTCTTTGAACCTTGGCAAAATCCTCTTCTGAAGGCCCAGCACTCGCACCACCCTTCTTGAGTTCCTCAATCTGGGCTTGCATCTCCTTCCGAAGGCTCTCCCACTCCCCAAGGTCTTTGTTGCGATCGTCCTCTATAATTTTGAGATCGTCAGCAAGCTTAGCCGATCTCTTCTTCTCCAGTTGTAATTCTTCTTCAAGGAGGGGTATGGATTTGTTCTGTTTCTGGAGGTCGGCAACTTCCCGCTCTAGAGCCTTGTTCGCAAAATGAACTTGGCTTGCCTCCTCAGTTTTCCTCTGGAGCGTCTCTTTGGTTTTCTTTAATTCTGACTCCACGCCCCTATGAACTTCAGCTTGCTTGGTCGCCCATTTCTCCTTCACCGCGAGTTCGGTTTCAAGTTTTTCAACCTGATCCATATAATCTGCCTTCTCGCTCAGGGAATCAAGGAGGCCGGACAGTTCATCCAGCTGCCAACGCCCGGCCTTACAAGCACCTCAAACCCCAGCAGCATCGAGGGAAGGGCAGAGGCAATATCGTGCCTTTGGAAGAGTAGGAGGCATGGACCCCTGAAACCACAAGTAAGGAGAGAGGAAGGAGTCACGCGGAGGCTCAAACGCCGGAGGAGGACCATTCCCAGAGTCCGACTCTGAAGCATTCTGTGAAGAAGGGGTGGAGGATTCAGGAACGGGCTTCTTTCCCTTGTCCTTCTTCAACTCAGTTTCTTCGACCGTCCTCTGACGCTTCTTCACAGGGTCATCAGAGGAGGGCTTTTCTTGATCTGCCTTTTTTACGAGATGCCTCTTTTTCCTTTTCTTCTCTGGGACAGCCTCCTCGTTGCCCGCTCCAGTGGCTTCAGCTGGTTCTCCTATTTCCTACTCATCAAAGAGAGGAACCTCGTCACCTACTGCAGAGGTCAGGGGAATGAGGGGAGTTTTGGTGGCGTTCCTCTTCGCCTGGATCTCATTCTCCTCAGAAGAGGAATCATCGTCAGCCATCATGGTCCTTAACGACAACATCTCTGGGCAGGCTCTTTCGATTTGTTTTGCAAAACAAGAAAGGTCGAGTTAGCACATAAGAAGAAAAAATAATCAGAGCGGAATAATTATACAATACAGACAGAGTAAGAGCGGATATTACGGAGGTAGGCGTTTCGGATGTCGTTCTCGGCCAAGAGGAGCCTACTGGAAAATCCTTTGAGGGTCTTCGAGGTCGTCTGCATGGCGCTCAAGACCTCAACAGAGTGAGAGGAAAGTTCACTCTCATCTGTGTAATAAGCACGACTCATAAGGAGAAAATGCTCGTGCGTCCAGCTGAGAGGAAACTTGGTAAATCCCTCCTTGTTTCACCAGAAGACCGGCTTATTTGGTTGAATACGGACCCGCGTGTAGTAGTGCTTGAAAGAGCGTCCATCCACCTTCGCGGATTCTGTATAAGACTTGAAATTTATCACCCTTGAGTCACTACAGAGAGTAATGAACCCAAGGCCGCCCTTCGTATTAGCACGGTGGACCACCTGGCAATAGTGAAACAGTTTGGCCACAGTGGCGGAGAAGTTAAAATGCTCCCCCAGAACCTCCAGAGCCCGGACTAGACCCCAACCATTGGGATGAAGTTGTGTAGGGGTGCAGTCTAGGAAGTGCAGGACGGCCATCTGGAATTCTGTCATGGGGAAGCATACTCCCAACTTTAAGAAGACGAAGTTGTACATGTAGACCGACCTCTCATCAGGGACGCTGTGGCACACTCTTTCAGAGGGGCGTGGTGCCAGCACAGCGTATCGCGCCTTGTACTTTTTATCTGAATATATCTTACAGCGGAAAAAAACCGTGTATTCCTCCTCACTCGCATGGTGCGAAGGGATCTCTAAGAATTCCTCCTCCACCCAGCAGTAGGGTTTCTCCCTGTTGAGTTTCTCTCAGTCAAGCCGGTGTGCCACAACGTTGACACACCCTTCAGCAGAGCAGAGAACTGGTGTTTTTCCACGTCCAGGAAGGTCTATAGTTGTGCAGGCATGGTGGAATGCGTACGTACTATGGTAAAAAGAAACATCGTCAGAGAGGTAACCTTCAGCATTTGACCCTTCATCAGAGCGGATGGTAGCCCTCGAGTCAAAGGGAACCTCAGACCGACGTTGGGAAGAGGACGCTCGTGAGGAAGAAGCTTCAGCTCTCTCTGAGCGTCGGGGCCCAGCCATAGGAGGATTCGCTGGAATCCTCCCACCATGGTGGCTGAGGGGGGCACGAGAGCCAGAATTCCCCCTGTTTGAAGGACCAGCGTGGCCTGCTCTAGGGCGCATGGTGGAAATAGAATGAACAAAAATTGCAAGAAGTTGAAGGAAAGGGAGGTTACCTAAAGGAAGAAGATCTTTGAGAAGTTTGAAGACGACAGAGAAATTCCAAAGAAATTTGAGCAGAGGTTCACTAAGCTTGAAAACAAGAGTGGATTCCAAAATCTGCTAAGAGTCCCTTTTATAGGTAACGAAGAGGCACAGTGTTTTGTCGAAGGTCACAAGGCTTGCATCAAAACGCAACCTTTTCAAATTAAAACGACTCCGTCGTTTCATCACATACGAGCGCGAAAATGGTAATGTTTTAGTAAACATTTTGGCAAAATGGGCCCCCCTTTTCAGTTTGAATCCAGGCCCAATAAGCCCAATCGACGGTTACACTCTTGGGTAATGATGGTTCGTGCGCAAAAAAACGCATTTACTGTCCAATCATGCCATGCGCATTTAATGCCTTCAACCACTTTTCGAATACCAAGGGTTTCAATTCTCAAAGACCCTTGGGATTTCAATCATTTATTTTATGCTGTCTGAATCCGTTGTACGCAACGCGAGAAGAGCGGTCACTCGTTTATTAGAGCGGACGCCACAGAGCTTCTAGAGACCTTCCAGAATGTACCACCGGCATCCAGACTTCTCTAGAGTTGTGTAGCTCATATGAGCAACTTAACAGTCCCTCATACAAGCTAGGGGACAGATGATCCGGTCTGGATACCGGCCCCCAATCCTGTGACGTCAGAATGGCCTCATATAAGGAAAACCGGTGTCCTGGTTCAACTTTACCACACCGGATATCCGATGTCTGGCCGTCCGTCCTCATCTCACGACTGCCCCACTTATTTTCTCTATAATGGATCTTTGTTCATTTTCACAGAACATTTACATAACTGTTGGCTTTTCAGTCACAGCAAGATAAGAGCCCCTAATAACTTATCAGCGAAGATACTGTATGTAGCAAAATATGTCACGTCAATGGCCTCAGAAAGCAAGTGGATGTGTCAGCAGATTATGTGGAAAAGGTGATTATCCTCTTCTCTTCCTAGAGGATCGTACTCTGATAATTGACCTACCCTCCTGACACATTCTGAGTGCTAAGCCACCCTGATTGACATAATGTACACGCTATCAGAGCTAGGGGACCCACCTGTATCCAACAACTCATTTTCTCATGTACAACTATAAATAGCTCATTTCAATACGCATGCAAGGTATCGTTGTTCTATCTCACACTTCACTATTACTTCGCTTGAGTATTCATTGAGCTCTTACACTCTTCTAACTTGAGCGTCGGAGAATCTTCGCAGGTGGAACCACCTTTCGCCCCCCTGCAACGCGAAATGCTGGTGTGAAGGATCTCCAGGACAACAAGACCAGCCTCTCCCACTGAGAGACCAGATTGATACATCGGATACACACTGTTCCGGTGTGCTAACCCTAAAAACACCTATAATCTTGTGGCTGGTCCCACACCGGATCCTAGACCCCGGTCCAGACCAGTTCAACTTCCATTAAAGATTAACTAATCAAAAACCACTCTTATAAAAGAATTACTGACTTGAAAGAAGGGTCAAAGGTAATTTATTTTTTCACAAAAATAAAATAAAATTAAAGTTTTACACTGTGATTTTTGATTGAAAATACCTTGAAACTATCTAGAATTTTAGTGCAAAATGAAATGGAGTGGTTAAATACAAAAAATCAAATGAAAGAGATAATTGGCCAAATAGAAAGGAATTGTTTTTTCCTTGTTTTAAAGTTGTATAAAAAATTAAACAAAACAAGTAATAAATTTACAATGAAAATAAATCCACTTATGATAAAATGCATAAAACAAAATAAGAAGTGAAATAATAATATATTTTAAGTAAAATGTGGCTGCTCCAGGCATGAAAGTAGAATATATAGTGTTCTGTCCCTCTCCCCATGCTTAATTTCATTTACAAATGATGGAATTGGAATCCAACCCCCCCATACAGAGACAATCCCCTTCTATGCTTCTTACTATAAATACCCTGTAAAAAAGCTCTTTGAAATTTGATGAACACATTACCTTCAATGACTCCTCCAAACAAAAGTTTTAAAGTAATGGCAGATTTAACCTACATAAACAAGTATAAGGAGAATCAATTTAACAAGTATGTCATGGTAGCACTTATTCTGGGAAATAAATTTAATAATATATAAATCTAATATGCTAAAATTCTAATTTGTAATTACTCATTACATCTGTCTCATTTAATATCATTTTTTAATAACTTATCTTACATCATTTCACTTTAAAATTTTAAAATAGTAAAAGTTATTTTTGTAATTATATCTTAACTATATATTAATAATGTAATTATAATAATTTTTATATAATCTTTAACACAACCTCATAAGTCATAATTACATTGGGCATTTTTAATTGAAGTATTTAGTTAAAGTCACTCATTTTACCATAAAAAGTTAAAAAAAACTAACATTCATTCGCTTAAGATATATGCATAATTTAAAATAATATCTAATACAAATAATAGATATTTTAAATGAAAAAAATCTCAAATACCTTATAATGTAAAATTAAGTTTTTTTATCTCAATTTACATATCAAAAAATGTAGAGGAAAGTGTAGATTGTGTAATTTGGTGTATTTGATACAAAGTGACACTAGTGTGATTGCTCTAGGGATGTTTTTATGCTTTCTAGTTCTGTATATGGTTGATCTCACTTTCAAAAGCATTTTTATTTCAAATTCAAACGTGTTAGCCTGATTGCTTTGGTGTTAAATATTTTAGGCCCTATTACAATATAAATCTATAGAGCATCTTTATCAATGACTACAGTTTACCAATTGATCCTATAGTTTTTGGGTCATAGTATTTATCACATATGTTGTAATTTGGGTAACGGAGAAAAACCCTTAAATATCACAATCTTGTAGTGTTTTTTACCACAATATTATCCTACATGATTAAGGACATTTAGGCCCTATTATTCCCTAGATTTTTTATGCCAACTTAACTCTTCGTGGTATAAAACAAGATCTAATTGCCCTTGTAGTGATTTTTCTAGCTTTAAAAGAAAAGGATTAGTAAACTTCCCTTGTTCTAATTTCCTCTGGACTCCATCAATTTTGGCCATCAATCTTTTTTTCTTCTTACCTATCTGGCCAAAAGCTACCTTTCTCCCATTCCTTCAAGCTTTACTATAAAATTTAAAGGTAGAGATATATTTTGATACCAATTTTGTTTAAACATATTATCAATATAGAGATTAGTGAGTCAACCATTGTAAAATCTAAAACCTTATCCCTATTAGCCCCAGAATTTGGCCAAAGCTGAGTTAAAATAGGATTATGGTCAGAAAAGGAAACTGTTGGTAGAATCTTAATTATAGACTCAGGGAATTTAACCCTTCAAGAACTGTTACAGTGCAGTATATTTTTACTTCTTGACTTATAGGTTGCAACCCGTATAGCATCCACTTATATAGAATCCTTAGAAAAACATACATCATGATGGTAGAAGTTTCAAAATTAATTCTTACATATTAGATTCTAATCCGGTGTGAATACCGGCCCCATAACTAGCTATACCGGACATTATTAAAGTACCAAAAAGTAACAAGTGCTTGCAAAGACAAGGACATAACCGGACTAACCTTCAGGAATGCCGGTTTCAAGATCCTTCAATATGGAATAAATAATAATGACCCCAGTCAAAAGCTGCAAGGGGGCAACTTGGACCTGTCAAAAACTATAGGCTTTGACCACTGACACATGTCAAATCACCACTTGTAATTAAGGGAAAGACTATATAAAGAACTTATTCATTAAGTCATAAACACATTGAAAAATAGTTGAACAACTCACTTTTCACTTTAAGACTCTCCGTAATACTATTTTCCCCCGTTATAACCGTACTGACTTAAGCATCGGAGTCCCTTTTGAAGGTACACCTTCAGTGTGGTCTGTTGGACAACGGTTGGAATTAACCAATTTTATACCTTAAATGCGAAGGGCTTGGAGTTCCCACTGAACCCAAGTTTATAATACCGTACTCCCACTGATACAGTGTAAAATAGTGAGCGAGAGAGAGATTCAACACCAGTTCGGAAGGTCTTAACCTAGACCCCATACACCGGTCAGATCAGATTCATCAAACTTCACTGATGTAGCCACTGCCAACATGCCAAACTTCTTATTTGGAGGTACTTGATACATAGAAAATATGCCTAATACCTCGTCCATGTGCCCTGGCTAAAAAATAAGCTTCATTTTTCTCCTTCATTCAATAATATCCCTGTGATCTGAGTTTTTGCATTTGGTACATTGACTCGAACAACACTGGCTCATTGCTAGTGTCTTGCTCTTTGTGAGTTTTGTAGAATAAAATTATTACTAAAAATTTTGATTTGTTTGGAATCAAGATATTATGAAAGTGAGCCTAGATCAACTGATTTTGTTTGGATGATAAAGTAAAACATGTTTCTAAACTGTAAACATAGATAGATTTTTAATGGTGTGTGCCTTTTTGCTGGAATCAATTTTGTTGATTAGAGAGGTCAAAACTGAGAAGTTTCAATTGTCAATGGATTTTACTCACTACAGAATATGTTTTTGAGAGCTCTAAAAATCTATGAAATATTAGTTGTTACTGTTCAAACAAAAAGGATTTAAGAAAATTCTTTAGCATGGGTTTCCATTTCCTATGATGAGCTTAATGATCTGTTCATGTGTGTCTGAATCTGATCATGTTCATGATGATCTGTTCATGTGCGTCTGAATCTAAAAATTCTTTAACACGGGTTTCCATTTTAATTTTGCAGTGGGTTTTGATATTGCTAAAATCACTCTTTTATATTTATCTGAATTTGAACTATTCTTTCTAAACTGATTTTTCCTTGGTGAATAATAATATATTTTTGGCATGATCATGAACATGCTTATTTTGATTCTGCTGATTAGGTGTTGGGGAAGGTAGTTTCTAACCTCAAATGCATCATTTTATCATAACATTATGAACTTTTTCAAATTGATCTTTAGTATATTTTATTTAGAGGCCTAATATATATTTGGCTTTTCTAACAGCAAGGAGGAACACAAAAGCCTAAAGGACCACTTGAAGCAATCTGCCCCAAGTTGCAGGTAAAGATATGCATCGTGAATTAATTAATGACTCTATTTTTATTCAATAAGGTGGTTTAGTATGAATAGAATCAAAATTCAATATCAAGTATTGAATTTGAAATCAATGTTTTAGATTCATAATTATTTCACATTTGCATCTATCTTATTGAGTTACTACCAATGGTTTCTAAATTAATGTTTAATTTATTATTATTTCAAATAAAAGATAGCCCAAATTTTCGATACCCGTATGCTTATTATGTCTAGGCCATATACTTAGAACATTGCATGATATTACACGGGGAGTCTTTTATTAGGAAATGCTTCTTGAAATAGGTTTTATGACAATTACCTAATGACTTATTTGTCTAGGAATAAAGTTTAAGGTGTTGGTTACTTAAAGGTCAGATTTTAATGTATAAACTTTTCGATAAATTGTCAATATATTCAATCTCATCCATTTCATCTATGTTTTAATTTTTCATTTTTAGGGGATGAAATGAGAAGAACATAAAAGTTAATTGAATATAAAATAAGAGAAGATTTTTTTAGAGTCAAATTTTCTCCTTAATAAAAAATAAAATATTTTGAGAGTTCTAAATAGTTATGAATTAAGATCTATGAGAAATGATGAAAAGAGGACTTAATTGAAGGTTTAATTAGCCCAATGTGTATATGTGTATGAATTAAGAACTTTAATTTCTGGGTATTTCATTTCCTTTTAATGCATTTTGTATAATTGGAATAAAAGAGAGTGATGATGGGCTTTTTTTAAATGGATTAATTTCTTATTAGTTTTATCTGTTAGTTATATATATGCTAGTGTTTCTAGTGTTATAAGAAAGTTAGAACTCACCTTTCCTTTACACAAATCACCCTCTAGCAGCCTCTCTACAGTTCCACGTTAGAATTTTGTGATTTTCCTTAGGCATTTTTTGATTTTCCTTTATGGCGTTCAAATCTTCAACAAGTAAGACACAATAGATGTAACCCTTCATATTGATGACATATCACCTATCCTTTAATTCTAAGAATGCTAAAATAGGCTTGGTTAAGTCAATTTTAACGCAAATCCTAACGTTGACTAAAAATAGGAAGACCTCTTCCTCTTCCTCTGGTCTCCCGACAGATGTTGTTGAAGTTATTGAGAACCTAAACAATGAGCTACAGGAGGAGCGACGTCAGAGGCAGCTTTTGGAGGAGTGGGCTGAGGAGGAGCGATGCCAGAGCCAGCTACTATAGGAGCAAGCTGTTGAGGATCAACGATGGGCCGAGGAGGAATGAATCGAGACTCGTCGACAACTAGCGCAATAGCAGGAGCTTATCATGCAGATGATGGCAAGATTACCCCCTCTACTTCCCAGCCATCCCCACCACCACTACTACAAATCCCCCTGCACCGCGATTATACTTTTTAGGGGTTTTTTCGGTATTATTGTCTACATTGTATATATATTTAGTTTACAGTATATCTCATATTTGATATTTTAGTATTTATTTTGTGTTATTTTCTTTTTCCATGTGAATTAATTTAATATTGTATTACTGATTATTCAATGAAGGAAAACCCTAAATTACAATAATAATAGGCAACATGTGTAACTTATTAACTGATATTTAATATTTAATATTTAATGTATACAATTAAAAAATAATTAACAAAAATCCAAAAAAAACCACCTATATATATTAGCGGCAGAACACGTTGGTTGTTACTTAGGCAGTAATAGCGACGAGATACCGTGGTTGCTACTTAAGCAGCCATAGCGGCAAGATACTGTGGTTGCTAATTAAGTAGTCATAGCGACGGTATACAGTGGTCGCTAATTAAGCAGCCATAGCGACAAGATATTGTGGTCGCTAATTAAGTAGTCATAACGACAGTGTATCATGGTCGTATTAAGCAACCATAGCGATGGGATACTGTGGTCGCTACTAGCCAAAACCAGCTACGGGTGGCGTGGTCGCTACTAGGCAACACCAGTGACAGGGTATGTCACCACCCATAGGGACCTAATTAGCAACGGCATCACGCCGTCGAAACCTGTGCAATAGGGTGCTCTCTTCGTCGTTGTTGTATCAGCGACGATAGTGATAGTGACGAGGTCTTGTCCGTCATAATTTTCGCTGCTAATACATTTAACGACAGAATTTTCATGATTTAGCGACGGGTTTGGGTGGTCACTAATTGGTTATTTTTTAGTAGTGGTTGTTTTAACTGTCTTATTCATCTTTAGCTGATAAAAATGAGGAATTAAGGTGGTGAATTTTGAAGTTTTAACATAGTTCTTTCAGTATCTTGTTGTTTAAATTCGCGCCTTTGGTAGTAATGATCTAACTTAGTAAGTCATATCGGCATATCAGCTCTCGTTTGACGAATCTAACCATGACACTCCTTGCTACGTTGGCATAGGAAGCTGCTTTGATCCATTTGGTGAAATAGTCAATGGTGACTAAGATGAAGCAATGACTATTTGAGGCTTTCAAATTGATGGGTCTAATGATGCCCATGCCCCATATTGAAAAAGGCCATGGTGCTTATAAGATATTTAGGGATGACAGGGGTGCATGGATATTATCGATATACATCTGACACTTGTGACACTTTCAAACATAACTAAAGTAGTCAGCTTCTATGGTCATCCAGTAATACTTGACTCTTAGGATCTTCCTTGCCATGGCATACCAACATATGCTCGTCGTTGACATGGGTTCCAAAGGGGCCCTCGTGAACATCCACCATGATTTTGTTTGCTTTGAAAGCATCAACACAACGAAGGAGGACAAACCCATGGCGAGCTATCTTAGGGTTCCTTTGTCATTTTCTATGATACCCTAAAGGTGTTCCCGACTTGAGATGTAACTCTTGATGTCATTATACCATGGTTTTCCATTTGACTCTTCCTCTATTACTTGGCAGTGTGTGGACCTGTCATGCTTCTCTATCTCAATAAGGGGCATGTTGTAGTCATTGATCACTTTAAACATCGACGCTAGAATGTGTAAAGCATCAACCAATTGATTGTTGTCATGGAAAACATGGTGAAAATAGATGTCATCAAACTCTTTGATCAACTCTTTGATGTGAGTGGTAAGGGATTGACTTACTATCTTTGGTCACACATTTATCTTTTAATGGGTGAATATCTCATGCAGAAACACCATAAACTTCCAATAACCTTACTTTTGCATTTAATGTTGCTTGAATCCTTATAGAGCATGCTTCGTATTTAGCAATATTATTGGTACAATCAAAGCATAGCCTGACACAAACAGGGATGAACTTTTTATCTGGTGAAATCAGAACAGCCTTGATTCCATGCCCAAGTGCATTAGAAGCTCTATCAAACCTCAAGATCCATATTTCTTCCTGAATATCCTTTTTCAATTAAACAGTGCCAAGATATCTTCATCCAAGAACTCGAATTGTATAGACTGATAGTCTCCCACAGGTTGGTGTACTAGATAATCTATTAGAGCACTCCTTTTTATGGCCTTTTGAGTGATATATGTTATGTCATATTCAGTTAGTAGAACCTGTCAACGAGCGATCCTTCCGGTTAAGGCGGGCTTTTTAAGGATGTTGTTGACCGGATCTATCTTAGACACTAGCCAAGTAGTGTGACAGAGCATGTACTACCTTAGACGGCGGGCCATCCATGCTAACGCATAGCAAGTTCATTCTAGCGTGGAATACCTTGCTTCCCATTCAGTGAATTTCTTGCCCAGCTAGTAAATGACATGCTCTTTCTTCCCAGCCTCTCATGTTTTCCCAACACACAACCCATGGCCTCATCGAGTATAGTCAAATATAGGATAAACGACCTTCTATGGGCTTGAGGCACCAGGATCGGTGGCTCCTACAAGTATTGCTTTATCTTTTCAAGGCTGCTTAACAACCTTTACTCCACTCCCCCGGTTGATTCTTATGAAGCAACGTAAAAATCGGTGTGCAGGTTATCGTCAATTGAGAGATGAATCGAGCGATGTAGTTCAACATCCCTAATAATCCTTAAACTTCCTTTTCCGTATAGGGATGAGACATTTCGAGAATTGCCTTGACTTTATCAGGACTGATTTTTATCACTTACCATGAGCCTTAGCAGTTTCTCTGATCTTGCACCAAAAGTACACTTGGCCAGATTAAGCCTAAGCCTAAACTTCCTTAGTTGTTTAAAAAGCTTCCTTAGATTATTCATATGCCTTTCCACAGTTCTGGATTTGACGATGATATCATCCACATAGGTCTCTATTTCCTTGTGCATCATATCATGGAACAAGGTTAATTTTTTTTATTTCTTACTTTGTTTTCTTTTTTTTTTGGTTATTTATTGTATGTTTCATTTTAGGGTTTTATTGTGTGTTCAAACTTTATTTCTAAGTTATATGTTCTTTCAAAAGAAAATTTGTTAGTTATCTTCAAATGAGAAATTCTTGAAAAATTTAAGAAATTATTTTAAAATTTTAAAATTTACTTTTCAAATTAAATCTAACAAAGAACTATGTAATCTTGATTTTCTAAAGTCTTCAGGAATACGTAAGAGAAGGATCAATTCCTGTTGGGCCCATTTTCCTTTAATTTTTTTCGTTTATTTGTTATTGTTTGTCTTGATTGACTTTAAAATTGTTACGATTTAAAAAGACATCATTTTATTACAATAAGATTAATCTAGATGAGACATTTTGTTAATCTTGTCATGTGTTACAACCTCGTTTCTGTTTGTCAAAAATAAAGTTTTCCATGATGAGATTAATTTGGATGAGATATCCTATTAATCTTGTTATTTATTTATTAACGTGTTCGAATTAAGATTAATTTGGATGAGACATCCTGTTAACCTTATTCTAAAATTTTCTTTTTCCTGTTCATGTCTTTTAATTCCCTTTCTAAAAGGTTGAATCAATTTTTGGGCTATTTAAAATGCTCGTTGTAACATCCTATTAGTCGATTCTCACACTTAGAAAAAGTAACGCTATTCTTACTCTATATTTTACTATTGCATTACTCAAGTTCCCTCAAATTTTTATTCTATTCACTGACTTGAGCGTCGGAGAATCTTCACAGGCGACACCACCTTTCGCTCCTCTTTAGCGTGAAAGCTTAGTGTGAAGGATCTCCAGGACAACAAGACCAGATTCTCCCACTGAGAGTTTAGATCATAATACCAGATACCCACTGTACCGGTACACAAACACTCTTATCATTGACTTTCGAGGCTGGTCCCTGCTCTGGATCTTACCCAGGAATAAACTAGTTCATTGGCACACCCGGTGGAACCCGAAAGAGTTATTCCCACCTCTCGCAGAAGTCTAATAGTCACCATGGAGGGTAGTGGTTGTGACTTTGTCAAAGGTCATGTTGAGGATGTGACCAACCAGCAAGCAAACAAGAGATTTCTTTTTGAATCTTCTGAAGTTAGTTCAAGGAGGATGGTGCAGGTACCAACTACTGACCCTGGTGATGAGCTTATAAGACAGATCAGGGAAGAGCTTGCTGAGATGAAGAAGGATCGAAGGCAGACAAAAGAAAAGGTGGTGTCTCAGGCTGAGGAGACTCACCATACCTCTGGGAGAGAAAAATATATAACTCTCCAGTATTCAAAGATTCCCACGTACGAAGAAAGCGAACAAACTCATGACTCTGGGGATAGAGTCAGTGGAAGAAGGAAGGAGCCAGTGATAGCAGCTCACGAAACGTATCAGCTCAACGTCTCATTCTCATGAAGGTTGATGAGTGTGCCTATCCCTGGGCACCTACAGACGACTCAACCACTCTCTATAGGGAAGTATAATAGAGAGACTGACCCCGCTAAGCATCTTGATGCTTACATATATGAGGCCATGTTCTTGGGGGTTGAGGAGGATGTTATGTGCAGAATGTTCCCTCGCACTCTGGTGGATGAGGCCATCAGTTAGTTTAAAGGACTGCCTTCTGGCTTGATAGACTCCTGGGAAGAAATGGCAATAGCTTTTGGGGATCATTTTGTCATTTCTAGGGATGTTCCCAGGACATCTCACACCTTGGCCCAGATTAGGCAAGGAGAGATCGAAACTCTTAAGGAGTTTTTGAAGAGGTTCTACAAAAAGGCAGCCATGGTGCCTAATCTTAGAGAAGCTATTCAGCTGTATATCATCATTGAGGCCCTACAGCCTGGATCAGCTTTTGCCCTGTCTTTGGCAAAGAGTCCTCCGACGACGTTTGAAGAATTCCGGAGAAAGGCTTCAAAATATGTGGATATAGAGATGCATCTAGAAGCCACGATGGCTCGGGATAAGCCATCAGTTCCTTCGCCTCAACCACGGAGAGATAAGGAGAGGGTGAGGCCAGACAGGCATTTTTAGAGGGACGATTTTAGGAGCCCTCGACCTCAGCAGCAGGAGACACGCGTAGTTTCTTTCAATAACTACACACCACTGAACGCTAAGCCCTCTCAGATCTTAAGGGAGGTCAGATGGCCTAGTTTAGTGTGTATGGGATTAAGAGACTAGCTCCAATGAAAAGGCCTGGGAATCCACGTAAGTACTGCGGTTTCCACGAGAAAGTTAGCCATTCCACAAATGAGTGCAAGGCATTAAAGAACATCGTGGAGACTCTTATCAGAGAGGGAAAACTAAAGCAGTACCTCTTCAAAGAGAAATCCTTTGATGAGCCAGACCAGACCAAGAAAAGAGGTACAGATCACGATGATGAGGGCTATAACAGCCGCACTCCGGTCAAAAGGTTTACAGCCGCTGAGAAATAGAAGGGAGTCGTTATCAGTGAGACCGCTCAGTAGGACGGCATGCCCCAACAATAACGTCAAGGCCAGCTTGAGGTTATAGATATAATATCAGGAGGATTTGTTAGGGTAGAGCATCCATCACAGCCAGGAAGAATCATCATCACATGATTCTATCAGTTCAAGGAAAGCCCAAGGATAATCGCCCATTTAGGGGTGAAGTGTTGGCGCTGGTGGTTTCATTTTTTGATGAGGATTTTGGCCCAACCATTCCTAGAGGAGATGACGTTGTGGTCATCCTGGTTGTGATTACGAATAAGGATGTCAAAAGAATCCTTGTTGATCAAGAAAGTTCCTGCGATGTGATTTTTTATAATTGTTTAAAAAGAATGGGGTTTAACAATTCTGACTTGCAGCCCTATACGCAGGAACTGACGGCTTTCAACGGAGCCATACAACCAACTAAAGGGTATTTTAACACCCTTGTCTCTTTTGAGGGTGAGCCCGAAGCAAGGATGGTGAAATCCAAGGTGCTGGTGATTGATGTCAAATCACCTTACAACAGCATCACAGGCCTCTCCACGTTAAACGCTATAGAGGAAACCGTTTCAACTCCTCATCTCTTGATTAAATTTATTGACAAGGATAATGGTGTGTCTTCTCTCCGAGATGATCAGGAGATGGCCAGGTATTGCTATAACCTGACCCTAAACATGGTGAAGCTGGAGGTGCTCAATAAAAAGAGAAAGTTAAACAATGGAGGAACAACGACAGGGTCTATCAGTTTGATTGATCTTGATCCTAAAGCGGAGTTAAAGATTGATCTGCTTAACCCCTCGAAGCCCATATCAGACGGAGGTTCTAAAGACATCGTCTTAGGAGATTCCCCAGAGAAGGTGACTCACATCAATGACAAGTTGGAGGTAGTAATGGAACAGCACTTGCTTACACTCTTCCAGGAGTTTAAGGACCTTTTTACATGGACTGCTGCGGACATGCCTGGGATGGATCCTAACTTCTACTATCATAAATTATCCATCTATCTAGAGACGAGGCCGGTTGCCCAAAAGAAGAGTAGATTGGGGCCAAAGAAGCAGAAGGTAGCTTGTGAGCAGACTGAGGAATTGTTGAAAGCCAGATTTATCAGGGAAATCAGATATTCCTCATGGCTCTCAAACATGGTCATGATGCAGAAGGCCAAAGGTAAGTGGAGAATGTTTACAGATTATGTAGATCTAAACCGTTGTTGCCCAAAGGACCCATATCCTCTCCCAAATATAGATCGCATGGTGGATGATTCATCCGGTTATCAGTACTTGTCATTTATGGATGCTTATTCGGGGTACAACCAGATTCTGATGTAGGGGAAGATCAGGAGAAAATGACTTTTGTCAATGACCACGGTGTGTTTTATTACACCATCATGCCCTTCAGACTAAAAAATGTTGGGGCTACATACCAGCGTATGATCAACAAAGTTTTTAAAGGCATGCACACCAAGGTGGTGGAGGTGTACATTGACGACATCATCTCTAAGACACTGGCTGTGAGTGATCACATTGAAGATCTGCGCTAAGTATTCATGCATTTGAGGCAATATAACATGAGGTTGAACCCTTTGAAGTGTATCTTTACGGTGCTAGTGGGGAAGTTTCTGGGTTTCATATTGACTCGGTGAGGCATTATGGCCAATCCTAGGAAGTGCCAGTCGATCTTGGGCATGCAGAGTCCAAAGAGTTTAAGGGAAGTCCAGTCTTTGAATGGACAGGTTGCAGCCCTGGCACGGTTTATGCCCAAAATGGCGCACAGATCCCTTCCCCTATATAAGGTCCTAAAGAAAGCCAAGAAGTTTGAATGGGGACAGGAGCAGGAGCAAGCTTTTCAAGAGCTTAAGGAGGTGTTATCTAGCCCTCCTATTTTGGTGAAACCTGATCCTGGAGAAGCGCTTATTCTTTACTTGGTTATTTTGGATGAAGCCTTGGGTGTGGCGTTAGTAAAAGAGACTCTAGAAGGGCAGAGACCCGTGTATTTTACGAGCAAAACACTACAAGGAGTAGAGGGCTGGTATCAGAAGATTGAAAAAGCCACCCTCGTAGTTGTTTGGGCCTCACGCCATTTAAGGCCGTACTTCCACGTGCACCCAGTCATAATGAGAATGGATTTACCACTTCGTTCTGTGTTGAGCAAGCCAGACCTCGCAAGAAGGATGATTAAGTGGTCTATCGAACTCTCAGAGTTTAATGTTTCCTAAACCATGAGGCGCTATCAAGGATCAAATGTTGGCTGATTTTATTGTAGAGATGACTGGGGTAGATCCAGCCGTACCTCACGCTCACTGGACTGTTTATGTGGATAATTCATCCAATAGTAAAGGATATGGAGCAGGTGTTGTGGTTGAAAGCGACGATGGTGTGCATTTGGAGATTTCTCTCCGATTCAATTTTAAAACTTCCAAAAATCAGGCTGAGTACGAAGCCTATCTTACCGGACTCAGAGCCATAATTGATATCAGAGCAACTGAAGTAACCCTTTACAGTGATTCATAGCTCATGATATCGTAGATTCAGGGAGAATACCAGGTTCGTGAGCCCCAGCTCCTGTTATATTTGAATTGTGTGAATGAGTTGAAAGAGAAGTTTTCATTATTGGAGTTTAAACATGGGCGTCAAGAAGAGAACACCAGGGCGAATATACTATCCAAACTTGCGTGTATGAAGTAACCTGGAAGCACATCCACAGTGATGCAGAGCACTTTAACATTGCCCAACATTCCCTTAGTTCCATCGTTGAACGTAATAACGGCTTGCGCCTTCAATGAAGACTCATGGGTAGTTCCTTACATCTGGTATCTTGTTAATAGAAAACTACCCACTGATGAATCTGAGAAAATGAGAATAAGGAGGGAGTTGCCTTATTTCACGATGGAGGATGAAAAGCTTTTTAGAAGAGGGCTCTCTGTGCCCTACCTCTTTTGTCTAAATGAGAATGAGATACAAGAGGTTTTGGAAGAGGTGCATGAGGGGCAATATGGACATCATTTTGGTGGAAGGAGTTTGATGAGGAAGATCCTTAGAACAGGATATTGGTGGCCTATAGTACAGAGGATTCCATAGAATTCGTCAAGCAGTATGATTCGTGCTAAAGGTTCTCGAACCTACATCACACACCAGCTGAGAAGCTCTTCATATCTGCTGTGTCCTGGCCTTTTCTCCAATGGGGTTTAGACATCCTGGGTCCATTCCCAACCACGCCTGGGGGCATCAAATACCTCATAGTTGGGGTAGATTATTTCATGAAATGGATAAAAGTAGAGCCAGTTGTGCACATCACATCTTCCCAAACTCACCATTTAGTCTATGAAAACATCATAGCGCGGTTCGGGTGCCAGCGCAGATAGTTACTGATAACGGCACTCAATTCACTAATAGGAAGTTCATAGAGTTGCTTGAAGGGCTGGGGATAGTCTAGATCTTTTCATCTAGCGAGCATCCATAAACTAATGGCCAAGCTGAAGTGGCCAACAAAGAAGTGTTGAAGGGGCTGAAGAAACGCTTAGGAGAAGCTAAGGGTGGTTGGATGGATCAATTATGCCACATCTTATGGTCATACAGTACCACGCCTCACTCTTCAACCAACGAATCCCCATACCGCCTCACCTATGGCGTGGAGATAATGTTGCCAGTAGAGCTCCAGACTGCCTCAACAAGGGTGGAGTACTTCTCGGAGGAGGGCAACAATGCCAATCTGGCATTAGAGATGGATGTTATCCAGGAACTCAGAGAAGCCGCCTTCATCAGAGATTAAGCTATTAAGGCTAAGGCTACTCTATGGTACAATAAACGCATTCAGCATAGAACGTTGAACGCTGAAGATCTTGTTCTAAGAAAAGCCAGTGTGGGTAATAAGTTCGCTCACCAGGGCAAGTTGGCTCCGACATGGGAATGCCACTACAGAGTATCCAAAGTGACTACAGAGTATCCAAAGTGAATGATTAGCTGATAATTGTTTAACAGATAACAAAATGAAAGGATACAGTTATTTCCAACTTACCTACACCTCGACCAACAGCACATACTCTTCCTGGGTGCTCTGGCCTGCCAATGGCAGTAGTCAAAATATCCTGCCTACCATGGGCTACGAAAGACCCTTGGGTTGATTGCTCAACCAAGGAATCCTGAAACCAAACAAGTTAGTATTCACTTCCTCCACGTAATACCAAAAAAAACACTAATACAAGGGGAATACTTACTATCCGTGAGACGACCTCCTGAGCTTGTGAGGAAGTGTATTCCCCACTCTTCTTGATCCTGGCCCGCTTCCATTTGTCGTGGCATGTAGGTGGGGAAGGGGGATCCACAATACTAATGTCAAGCTGACTAGTCTGACACTGACTCAGCCTCTCCTGTACCAGTCGCTCCTCCAACCTATGGTAACCCCCACGTGACAGTGTGTGGGGGCAGTCATTCAGCTTCCTAGTCTCCCGGGCTTTGTTTCTGACCTCCTACAACAAGAAAGAAAAATATTCAGAGTTAGCCGTTTAAATTATACATAATTTAATCATTTAAAAACCAATGTACCTGAAACTGGACAGAATGCCTATTTGCAACGAAAGCATCCCAAGTCGCCTGATTAATGAATGGATATTTCTCTCCAGGGAACTTTCCTTGGTCATCCCCGAATACATACCTACAATACAGGTACATTTAAACTAAGGATTGGTACAATTTGGTAAAGCGTTGATTAAGAATTTAAAGTCTAAATATACCTCATGGTGAGTATGGATTTGAACGACCTCCATCACTCAGCCATAATACCGAGGACCTTCCTCCTCGCTATGTCAGAAGATGGTATGTCAAAAGAATCCTACATGAAAGGAGTTAGTCCATAAAGGAGTCCTTATTATGAATTACATGAAATAATACACTAAAATAAAACTTAAATAATATCAAAGTTACCAGAACATCACTCCATAGCTGGTTCTTCACCACCTCCTCGACATTATCCCAGTCGGGGATAATGATGGACACCTTCAATCGAGCCAGGACTCCCAAATAACTGTTAAACTTCATGGCATTTGGTCCTCCAAATCTACCAGTGTTGACATCCATGTCAACAGGTAACCTCTCTCCCCGGTGTCGCCTAAGTGCAACGTCTGCCATCCGGGTAACACCTCTACTCTTCCGAGTAGAGGAATCAGTAGCCTGTGAGTCAGACTTAGACCGTCCATCCTGATCAGCCATGAGTATCTATCCAAACAAGGAAACACAACTGTCAAATATTTAATATAACATTTAATACAACGAATAATTAATATAGCATGCATGTAATTCAATGATTCATTAAGATGATTAATACCCTATGAAGATGAAATATTTTCCCACAAGCCTTCATGGTGGTCATGACGACTGGCAACTACATCATCTATGTTATGTTCCACGATAGATGTTGGAATACATGTTGTGGTTGATGGAATTTCCACAATATCAAGATTGAGGTCTCCAATGTGTCTACCTTGGATAACAATTGACCAGCGTTTGTCAGCTGGGTCAGCAACATAAAAAACTTGCTTCACCTGCATTGCCATTATGAATGGTTCGTCCTTATGCCCTATCTTGTTGAGGTCCACCAATATAACTCCTAAATCATCAGTTTTGACACCGTTCTTATTGTCAACCCATTTGCATTTAAACACAGGAACAGTGAAGGGACCGTAATCGACTTCCCATATATCCTCAGTCACACCAAAGTAGCATGACTCGGCCAATACAGGGTTGTTGTCCTTTGAAGTTGAGAAATGTATAGACTGAGCCACAACCATCACTCCACTGTTTTGATTTATACTTTTTTCATCCTGTGTCCTTTTATAAAATGAATAGTTGTTTATGTCATACCCACAAAAGGTGAGGACATCAAAGTTCAGGCCTTGTGCCAGTCGATGTAATGTCGAGGAAGCAGATGCGTCTTTTAGAATGGTCATTTGGAACCACTGCATGAAACTCTTGTTGTGTTCATTCAACAACCACGTTTCAGTCATTTTAGGGTTGGTTTTCTTGACTAGCTCCTTGTGAGTGGCTAGATACAATTGCACGTCATCCGTGTTGTTTAAAATATACAAGTGTGCCTGAAGGACATCATCACGTGGCATGCTCTTGATTTTTTTTCCAATCATTCCTTTCCCATCCAATCTCCCTTCATGACGAGTCATTGGAATACCAATGCTTGCAGCATGTGACATGTATTCAGTGCAAAACTCAATTGCTTCCTCTGCAATATATCTTTCCATAATTGAAGCTTCGGGACGACGTTGGTTCTTCATATACCCTTTCAATATCTTCATATATCGCTTAACGGGATACATCCACCATAAGAACACTGGACCACACAAACGGACCTCTCTCACCAAATGGATGATTAGGTGGACCATTATGTCAAAAAAAGAGGGCGGGAAATACATTTCAAGTTGACATAATATAAGTGATGCTTCCTGTTCCAACACATCCAATTCGCCGGGCACGATTACTTTGTAACATATGGCATTGAAAAACATACACAACCTTGTTCTGACATTTCTCACATTTTTAGGAAGAATGTCATGAATGGCGATAGGCAAAAACTGTTGCATCAACATGTGACAATCGTGAGACTTCAACCCAACTAACTTCAAATCTTTCATGGAAACACAAGAGTTGATGTTGGAGCCATACCAGACGGAACTTTTACACTTTGTAACGATTCACACAGACTTTGCTTTTCTTTTCTGGACAATGTATGACATGCTGGGGGCAAATATATTCTTTTGCCCTTTGATTGTGGATGCAAATCCTGACGTATACCTATCAACTCCAAGTCCATACACGAGTTTAGGCCATCCTTAGTCTTCTTGGGTATGTTTAAGAGTGTACCAACCAAACTGTCACACACGTTTTTCTCCACATGCATTACATCAATGCAGTGTCTTACATCAAGCTCCCTCCAATATGGCAGGTCAAAAAACACTGACTTTTTCTTCCAATTGTTTTGTGTCGGGTGCTGTTTTTCACACTTACCAAACTGCACGTTGATGTCTTTCACCTTTTCATATGTCTGGCGACCAGATAGTGGTGGAGGAGCCATTTCAAAGTCTTGGGCACCGTTAAACGACTTCTTCAACCTTCAAAACGGATGATTCGCTTTAAGAAACCTTCGATGTCGAAGATAAACACTTTCCTACCATGGTGCAACCGCACAGAACTAGTCCCCTCCTCACATACTAGACAAGCTTTATGACCCTTCACGCTGTACCCGGATAAGTTACCATACGCTGGAAAGTCATTGATCGTGCAAAAGAGCATGGCACGCAATTTGAATGACTGCCCGGTAAACCCGTCAAACACATCAACCCCGTCTTCCCATAACCTTTTGAGGTCTTCAACCAATGGAGTTAAATATACATCAATGTCGTTGCCCGGTTGTCGTGGACCAAAAATCATCATCGATAACATGACATATTTCCGCTTCATGCACAACCATGATGGCAAGTTATAAACAAACAATAAAACAGGCCATGAACTATGGTTTGTGCTCAGGTTCCCAAACGGGTTCATGCCGTCTGTGGCTAGTGCAAGCCTAACATTTCTTGGTTCATGGGCAAATTCCGGAAAAATCGTATCCATTTTTTTCCATTGCGATCCATCGGCCGGATGCCTAAGTAGTCCATCAACAACCCTTTCATCAGCATGCCATCTTATAAGTTTTGCATCATCTGCATTGGCAAACAGACGCTTTAGTCTTGGAACTATAGGCAGATACCACAACACCTTTATAGGAGACCCTTTAGTGCACACCTCATCAGAATCCGCCTCTTTCTTCTTATACCGTGACACCCCACACATAGGACATCGATGCAGCATTTCTAACTCACCCTGGAATAATACACAATCATTTAGGCATGTATGTATTTTCTCATACTCTAAACCTATAGGACACAACACCTTTTTGGCCTCATAGTTACGATTCGGTAAGGTGTTTCCAGCTGGGAGCATTTCTTTCAACAACTTCAGTAAGTAAGTGAAACTTTTATCCGTCCACCCGTTTATGGCCTTCAAATTAAACAATCGCAAAACTGCTGATAACCTCGTGAAATTGACGCAGTTTGGATACAACGGCTGCTCAGAGTCCTCACACAGAGTCGTATATACATGAGCTTTCTTAAAACCTTCTACCCCCACATCACGGATCATATCCTCGAGTCGGTCATCCATGTCGACATCGGTGTCATGCATCGAGCTTTGATTTTCAGTTTGAGAGTTGTTACTTGGCACCACCACATCTTCACCATGCCATATCCAACGCGTATAACTACGCAGAAAACCGTCACACAGTAGATGCTCTCACACCTCTTCCAAGTCTACCCGACGCAGGTTCAAACATTTCACACAAGGGCAAAAATACTTTCCATTCACCTCCACTGCATTCCTCGCTACAAATTCTATAAATGATTCAACTCCCCCCTCGTACTCTAGACTTAGGCGTGATGCAGTTATCCAACTCCGATCCATGCCAACTGTTTACAAGGTGCTATGATCAACCTCACTTTTTCCACAAGGTGGTGGTCCTATACCCATTCAAGATGACAATTGTTTTTATACGTCATTCTAATATACAGGTTAGGAGTTATTTTAAAATTTGATGAAGTTTCGGCAGCATTTCGCATTGGTCTCTAAGTACACAAAATGAGAGTGGTCAAATTAAATTCAACCATAACCAAATATGCACCCAGAGAACAACACAAAATGTAAGTTACCGAAAGTTTATCAAATTTTAAAATAACTTCTAACTTGTACATATTAAAAATGACGTATAAAAAATAATTGTTCATCCCAAACTGTCCAAACGGACAATTCAAGATTCAACATAAATGATAAAATTAATTAATTTAATGACCATTTGTGTTGAATCTCAAATGGGGAACTACGGTTCACTCATGCATAGCAACTTTCATACAAATTAACTAGTATATGAGCCTCCGAGTTTGCAAGATTAACAACCACACACATACAACATCAATAGAAATAACATATAAGAGCAACCAACAACAATAGAAATAAAATGGATAAAAATTTAGTTAACTTTTTTCCTAAATTAGTATGATGTTTTTAATTTGTGTTATTTTGAAGTAGAAGTATGGTGTTGGAGTATGAATTATGGATTATGGATTATGATGTTGGTTTATAAGACTTTTAAACTTTACACTTTTATTTAGTAATTAGTATGATGTTTTTAAATTCTATTATTTTCAAGTAGAACTATGGTGTTGGATGATGGATTATGGATTATGGATTATGTATGGTGTTGGATGTTGGATTATGGATTATGTATTATGGATTATGTATTATGTATTATGGATTATTGTAGACACCATTCCCTTCTTTTATTATTCATGCTTTTTAGAAAGATAAAATAAAAAATTAAGAGCCCAGACCCCATTCAATTATGGATTATGTATTATGGATTATGTTAACCCGATCCGCTTAAGGGAAATTTTCTAAAAAGAGTTAAAACTTCATTCAATATAATTATAATTTTTATTAATAAATTCACATTAAGTATCCTATTAGTAAAGTAGATAATTTTTGGTCGTTCTGTGAATGTGAGTCTTGCCTTCAAACAGAGTCATGGTATACTCACCAAAAAGAAACAACCATGGGATATAAATTAATTAGCAGATTCCAAGTTTTATTATACAGTATATGTTAAATCAAATGCATAAGATACATATACACAAGATACATAACAATCAATTAGTTTCAGATGACATTTTATGAACTACCATCTATAATAACTAAAAACAAAATGCTAATATATACATAGAACGAACAAAACAGAACAGGCACATTATACACAAAACTAGTAAAATAGAGACAGAAACCCCTTTCAACACAAAACAAAACCCATATAACACATCAACATAACCTAAAATAGATTTAACTCAAACAGAGACCAACACAAACAGTGACGAGTAAAACAGGGACGACTTACAGGACAATGCAACGAGCAACGAGCACAATGGGATAAGGAACGAGCAAGAAGAAGGCCACAATAGCGACGGGCACACTGGGATAAATGGAGAAGATAAGAAACAGCTCGAGTGAAGAAGGAGAAAATGGAAAACCAAAAAACAGGGACGACTTACTAGACAGGGACGACTTAACAGCTCGAGTGAAGAAGGAAGTGAACGGAGAAGCCTACGACCAGCAAAGAGGAGGACGAGGAAGGAAGAAGATGACAACCAGCGTGAAAGAAGAAGAGAAAGTGAAAAAAGGCTGAAAGGCGTGGCTTTTGAAGTTTCAGATAGGATGTATATTCACGGTTCCCCTTGAAACCGTGAATATATTACACATATATTCACAGTTGAACAAAGAATTGTGGATAAATGTTAACTATTTATCCACGGTTACGACCCCAACCGTGGATAAATATTAAACCTATAATCATAGTTATATATACAACCGTGGACATATAGTACCCAGTAATTAAACCCTAAAACCTGAAGTATATATCCACGGTTGGAAATACAACCGTCATTATAGACATCAATATATATCCACGGTTAACATCATAACCCTGATCATACCCATGAAATATATATCCACGGTTGTGCACACAATCGTGGATATATATTTCAGGTACTATATATCCACGGTTGACTTCTCAATCATGAACATATATTGATGTTTACGATGACGGTTATGATGTTAACCGTGGATATATAGTTTTCTCTGATTATATCATTCACCTTATAATTTCAAAAATGCCACCGCGCATGTTTTTATCACTGATCCACTACAACCCGTGAATATATCCCGTTGTTATATCCAATTTTTGCACTAGTGTGGACTTATCATCACCATTACCATAACACATATGCATCCAACTTTACTCATCAAAATGCTACATGCAAAATCAAGATTCATTAGCAAAATATCATCTAACACTTTTGCATATAAAGGATCAAGACTTAGTGAGTTCAAGACCTTCTCTTTACCTTATGCAAGCCAACGATTTAGAGAGAAAAAGGTGATGGTGTTGTTCTTTGCTCCCAACCATGTTGCATGCTTCAAGATAATGAAGAATGTTGCCTTCTTGGTAAAATGAGGAACAAGACCCCATATTTAGCTAGGTGATGGTCTCAGCCTTGCAAGAGAGGAAGAGGAGAGAGCTTCAATCTTCACGTGATGGCTAGAAAACTAAAAACCAAGACGTGTATGTGGAGATCAAGAGGTTAGATGGTGGTTTTGAAAAGCTTAGAGGCCCATAGGGTGGCTTAGGGCCTCTTAGACAACAAAAGAAAAAAAAGGAAAAGGTGAGGGTTTTTGATTGGGATTAGACTAAGGAAATGAGAGAGGGAGAAAAGTGAATGAGGGAGTGAGATTATGGTCAAGCTGCCGTGAAGCAATAGAGGTGGAGGTGACTGGTGTAGATCTTAGGTGGTGGGGCTGCTGGTGACGTGAAAAGAAAGAGAAAAGGAGAGAATGAAGGTTGGGTTCCCTTTAGGCAGCAAGGGAAATGGAAAACAATTCTGGAAAATGCATAAGGTAAACATATACAAATATATAATAATAATAATAAGAAAAAAAAGGAGGTTGAGTGGAGTGAGGGGTACCGAGTGGGAGAAAGGAAAAATAAGGTACACACAATTAAATTTTATAAGATTTAGACTTAAGAGCAAGAATTAATTGGAACCAAGAGAAGTAATTGTTTTCATAGGGAATTTAATTTTAAGGGACAAGACATGAAAGATGTTAGAAGATTTGAAAAGAAGTTTTAAGATGTTTGGTTCAGTTTTCACATTAAAAGGGTTCAAGAATAAATTAAATATTTAAAGGCAATTATGATGGGTAAAGAGAAAGGGGATTATGAATTTTATAATAAATTCTAGGGTCAAAATTTGGAAAATGTCCACATCAAAGTTGTAGATCACATTTTTCCCTTTAAAATAAGCTAAAGAACGTGAAAATCCGACATCGGATGAAGGAGATATGTCCAAAATACAAAAGGCTATCAGGATCGGTTTTGAATCAGGTACAACAACTTTATTTTTAAAACTAGGATTAAATGGTTGGGAATCAGATTTAGGGTCCTTCATAAGAGTTATAGATAATTCTCCTAAGAAATTTTGAGGGTAAGAATGACTCAATTTTGATATCAGATGCAAAAGTTATAAGCAATTTACCGAAAGGTGTTTAAGAATTTCAAGAAATTCATGGGGCCGGGCAATATTTTAAAAACTGGTATTAAATGGCTCAGAAATGGGTTTGATGGTCAACATAAGAGTTATAGAGAATTTTGATACAAAAATTTAGAAACTGATTCAGAATTTTTCGACATTGGGAGAAGTAGTTATACCACCAATAGCACAGGTAGGTTCGAGACTAAACAATGATCAATTCAAGAAAAACGGTCGAAAGGACCACGGGTCTATCCGGTCCCTCAAAAATGTCAAATAAATACTATAAACGGTGTTTTTTATGCTGAACAACAAGTTCTAGGGCACTCTCCTTATCTCAGGGCTTTCAGTATTTTCTACTGCTCGCTTCGGTTCCTAATTGAATTTCTAGTTCGATCCTCCGGAGCACACGCTTTACAAGAAACCCATTAAATTTTCTTTACTAAATTTTATGTTAAAATTTTATAGTCATTATTCCTATCAAACTCAACCTCACATTCTTTTTTATTATTTTTAATTAATTATCATCTCTAACATATCTCTATTTTCTCTCTTAACCCATTATTCTGCTATCTAAAAATTGATTACTCTTCATTGTATTAGTCAATTATTCAATTCTCATTAATCACCTTATGAACAAATCATAATTTATCGTTCTCATTTCATCCTTTAACCACACTATCTCAAGCACAAGGGCTTCTCTACCCTCATAAAATTCACAAATACATCGATCGAAGCCCATATTTACACCACATATCAATTAGCATATCACCGGCCGTAGCCACAAATGCAATCAATCCACATCAATCAATCTTATGTCATGACTCATCACTATTCAAGCCTTTCCCGAAAACCCGGGATGTTGCACCATGAAGGCCATGATGAGAAGAATCAAGCCCCAAATCCTATCCACGATATATGTGGACCCATGACTAGAAGTAGGCTCAAAAAGGTTCAAGAAGCATTACAACACAATGTGATCCATCTATTGAAGGCTCAATAAAAGGAAGAAGTTAAGATGATTACATGCATAACATGCTTGGATAGTTAGGAAGCTCAAATGAAGAAACTTATCAATTTTATATTTATTTAAATTTTTACAAGTGTGTTTGTTCTTATTGCAAGACAAGACATGTAAAAATAATAATAAATTGTCTAGAGTATGATTTGAATTTATAACCATAAGCATAACTTGTCCATTCCTAACCAATTGGACAATATGTTTTACTTATAACAGGGAGATTTTTTTTTTACTTTTGTTTATTTTTTTACGTTAGAGTCATAAACTAAAATTGTATTAAACAATTTAGGAATGATAGATTAAACAAAATAAGTATTATTGAAAGTTTATCCTTTGTTAGGGTTCTTCTCTGTACTATTGATCTTATAAAAAATTACATAATTTTTATGGTGATCCGAGGCTTATCAAACTGTCTAATTTGTGACACCTTTTTTTTTCTCTCGTCCTCATTTTTTTGTTTGAGTCTTCACAAATCAAAATCCTCATATTCTCAATTTTTATTAAATCAAACTTAATTTTATTTGACTAGTCCAAGTATCTATCACCGTATAAGACATCAATTACATTTCATCATCAACCATATTTACCTCTTGTGAGAACTTCAACTCTTCTCCCGATAATAGCTACTTCTAGTTGTTTATCTAGCGAAACAACCCACCGAATTTAACCAAAAAAAAACCCACTGAATTATTATTATTTTATTTATAAAGGACCTCCCAAAGTTGATTTAATGGCAAGGATTTGGATCATTAACGGATTTTAGTAGTTAAGGTTTTAGTTTAGACCTTAACATTTTTTATGAATAATAAGAAAGAGAAAATCATTTATCTTGCCACATAATTAATTAATCAATCGTATCTATCTATTCATCACAAAAATATAGAATTCACAAAATACTAGTATTATTCAAGTGACCATTCTCATCTGAAAAATCGTAGATAGGTAAGAAAATGCCATCTATCATCAAAATGTCTCGCTAGATTTAGGGAGTATCAATCTCACATCACATTCAAACACACCAAACCACATCATATGTGTGCGCACTTTTTTCCCCGTCCTTAACTTTTCTTTTCACTTCTCATGATGTCATATACCCTTGTGTGCCATGTCCTAAAATTTTCACCCATAGAAACTTCTCTGAACAAAAACACAGCCCACAACAATTTCAAAATACACACATGCCCACAAAGAAAAAAACAGTCTCTGTTATTCTTTCATGTTTTGCAGCCATGCTTTCCTTCTTTCACATGCTCAATTACTTCCATTCTTCCCTCCCAAGCTTTTTGATTCTTCCCTCACTTTACTGAAAAAACCCTAGATTTTCTCTTTCCAACCAATCAAAATCTCGAGTTCTTCACCCTAAAGGCATTAGATACTCAATTTCTCCTTTTAATTTTTCCTTTCAACCACATCCTCATCTTGATTCTCTCATTAGCTGATTCCTTTAACTGCTTCTGCCGTTTTCCCTTTGCATAAGCCTCAATTTTCTTACGTGTCTCTGAAAAAATCCACCTTTTTCCTCTCTGATTACGAATGGGTATGGCCTAGTTCTACTCAGCATCTTGTTTTCACATCAAAGGAATTTTTTTTTTGGGGGTGGGGGGCGGGGTCTAAATGGGTTGAATGTTATCGGGTTATTGTTGTTGTATCTTGTGTTGAGATGCATTTGTCTTTGTTTTCAAACAGTTTAGTTGCAGCAACAATGTCAGATGACATGCTCATTCATTTCTCGTCCAACTCTTCAAACCAATCGGATCAGTCTCTTCCTACAAAGATTGCAAAGCTGGAAGCTCGAATGGTTGGTAAGGGTTCCTCCACCACTGCTCAGCAATCATCAGGTTGGTCCTCAGTTCCTCCAGCTGGGAAATTTGGTGTAGCTGTTGATGATTTGGTTGAGCCATCCACTTCCAGTGATTCTGATGATGATGTGAGTCTTATCACAATTCAGTGCATTGGGTTTAGTAATTTGACTGCATTTACGAGGAGACTCATCGTTAAGGTTTTTTTTTTGGCTTATTTGCTTGTGTTACCAGGGATTCAATGTTAATTTAGAGGCTCTTTCAATTTGTTTTGGTGATTGATTGGTTGATTATTTATCTACGTTTAGGATATATGAATTGTATGTGGTGTATTTTGTGTTCTTGGAGCTGCTGTTATGTTGTGGGCAACTTGACATGGAGTTTATCTATTTTATGTGTTTATTAATTATTTGTATGATCGGTAGATATATGGAAATATATGAAATACATTCCTCTGATTGATTGATTAGATTGTCCTTATCTTTGTATTTCTGTTCCAGAATGGAGGGGAATTCTTAATACAAGCCAACACACAGAAGCGCATAAAACTTCAACAAGATGATAGCACTGATGTTTTTGAACGTGTTGAGGTTGGTTTCATCTTATGACTTGATATTCTCTTTGCTATAGTATTAGAATAGTGGCAACTCATGTTCAAAATAAAATAACAGACTGGATAAATTGCTTTTGTTGGCTGTTGCTTTTAAATGTTTTGCTGTTATGATCTTTTGTCTCTTGTATTTGATGACTTCAACACATGTAAGAAGTGGTACTTCGTCTTCAAAATCAGTCATCTAGTTATTCAACTGAGAGCACCTTGCATATCAGGTTGTTACTGATGGAAGGCAAACTAGTTTGGAGGCTGTGGAGACAAAAACTAATGTTGACATGAATAGAAAGAAACAAAGTCGTGGAAGAGGGAGTTCTGGTTCAGGTAGGGGCCGTGGTTCCAGAGTTAATGATCAGAGCAGAACACAAGTTTCACCTCCAACTGTTTTACCTTCAAATGGTCAGATTGAGAATGTATACCATAAAGTACGCTCCTTACCATGAAATATTTGTTACTGCAATTGCAATTTATCAATTGTCCCTATCAGTTTTTTCGAGACTGATTTTCAATCGTGATCATATATGTACTCTACATGCTTTTACACGTAGCTGCCACTGTGTCATCCTTAACTGATTGTAACGGAGGCCTGAAAATTGAACACTCTTGGCTGAAAGGACTAGAGCTGGAAGGACTGATTGTTTCTTCCATAGTCTGTAGCTGAAAGGAACTTTGATTGCATTGTTCTTGGATGCTCCTTTTTGTTGCTTTTAATGGTTGCTCAATACCAGAGTTATGTCTTATAAATTATTCTCTGTATTCTCTGTTTGGCTAGGTTTATTTGGCATTATTGTCTGGTTGTATCTTGTAGCTCTTAGCATTGTGCAAATTTTATTCTTTTCTGATTACTGAGTGCAAGATTCATAAGTTTAGAAATGACATATTGCTGAAGCAATGAAGTTTGTCGATTGATCATTTATATTATGCACCTTAATTGTTCCAATGTTCCTTATAAAACTAATTTATTTGCAGGATGGCAAACTTGGTGATCATTTTCACAGTGATAATCATGCTTCATTAGAGGTATGGATTTTGCTTACACTTTCAGTTCCAATTGTAATTTAAAATTTTTTTAGTAAATAGAAGAATGTATGGCTTTTTATAAATAGAAGTTTGATATGACTTCTTTTAGTTCTACCTTCCTCCCTCCACTAGATCCAAATGACATCACTAATACTGCAACTCTTCATTATTGTTTTACTGTGGTATCTGAAGCTTGTAATTTTTCAACCTTTTTCTCATTTTATTTCATCTCTATCTTAAATTAGGAGGGGGTTGCATCCTTACAAGCAAAAGTTGCTGCGTTGGAGGAGGAATTGCGTAAGTCAAAGCAAGAAACCTCTGATTATCAGAATCATTGTCGACAGTTAGAAAAGGTATATGAAAAATTTAGTCAAATTGCAATGAGAATTGTGAGGGGGGGAGATGTCTTCTGAATCTTGAATTGTATCTAATCGTAAGATACCAATACCATCACAAATTGAAAAATAGTTTAAAAAAGATATACCTCAAAATCAAAGAAGTACTTGCAGGCTGCAGCAATAATTTTAACCCAAATCTACCTATAGAAAGAGAGTTATGGAGCATCCAAGTCATGAACTTGGCATGTAGTAATGGTAGAACAATGGACAAACCATTATAAATGCATCAAATTAACATGATTTGATAATGGTGATTAAATTAATATGTACCCAACTATCCTCAATTTGGGGAATAGAATAACATGGGATATCTAGTGAATTGTAAATGTAAACTATATTCTAGTTGTTGAACTTGAAAATTGGTGCGGTGGTTCTTCTGTTCTTCTAATGCTATTGCTTGTGCAGGAGGTGAAGGATTTGACAGATCATGAGCAACAAATGAAGCCTAAGGTTTGATTATTTTCAGCTTTTGATTGCACAGTAGTTATAATGAAACTTTCCTTGAATCTACCAACATATGGCTGCCCTTTCTGTGCGTGCAATAGAGAACAGACAATATATCTTATATGTATGATTTCTAAGTGGAAAAGTGAACTAGGAATCTTAACAGCTCCTTTTTGGTGCACGATAAATGCCCCACAGCCACTTCCCTTTTGTAAAAAAAAATAGTTAATGACATCCTTCGTATCATGCATCAATTAAGCAAGATATTAACATTTGATCCTTCTATTTTGCAGAGAACAAAAGTAATATCTGATTTGCTGATATCGGTTTCTAAGGCTGAGAGGCAGGAAGCAAGACTGAAAGTACGACAAGATTCATTGAGACTTGGAAATGTTGGTGTAATCAGGTATGTATAGAGCAGTGTAAGAAATTGTATTACATATCATCTTTTGTAATTTTTCTTAAATTTGGGTATTGGGCCTAACTCAATCTTAAAAGCTAGCTTATAGAATGAGAATTACCCCCACCTTATATACTTTTAACTGGCTATCTCTGTACTCAATGTGAGACTTTCAACAATTTTCATATTAGTTCTATGATGAATTTCAGAGCTGGAACTGTCATATCAGAGACCTGGGAAGACGGTCAAGCTTTAAAGGATCTGAATTCCCAGCTTGTATGTCTCATTTCCTTTCTTCTCCTCCATGTGTTTTTCTCTTTAGTTTTTGTGCTGAAGATTATCACCAATTGTGATCAATTCATCAGACTCGACTAGGATTAATTGTGAGATTTCTTCTGTTTTAGGAGTTATTGTAGCAGACAATTTCTAGGATTCCAATTCTTTATTTATTGTGGTCTATATTTGTAATGGTGTAGTGTAGATGGATCCAGTCCTGATTTTTACTTGATATATGTCCTGAACCTGTATAACTGTAGAGCTTCCTATTGTGATGGAATCCTAGGTTGCACCGGGACGGAAACGGAAACGGATACGGGGACGGAAACGGGAACGGGGAAACGTCAAACTCAAAAAAACAGGAAACGGAAACGCTGAATTTTTTTTTCAAAATTTTACACATAATATGACTATCAAAAATACTAATTCATGTCAAAATGCATAAATTACAAACAAAGCAAAAAAATTACAAACATTATTTCAGCAGCAGCAAAATTTCAGCAAAATTACAAACATTATTGAAGCAGCAAAATTTCATTTCCAAAGCAAAGCAAAAAATTACTAAAATTCAGACCAGCAGCACAACACCAAACAATTCCAAAGCAACAACAAAACATAACAAAAAAATTTAGAAGAAGCAATAAACAAATTACAAAACAGCCAGCAAAAACAAAAACAATTCATAAATTTCAGCTTAGCCATTCATTTAATTTATAACAATTTATAAAAACAAAAACAAAAACAATTTACAAACAGATGAAGAAGAACCTGTTGGTTGGAGGGGGAAGCTGAAATAGGAGTAGGAGAGGGGTAAGAAGAAGAAGGTTCTTGAAGAACCTGCCGCTGCCAATAGAGAAAGAAATAATGAGTGAGGTGATGAGATGAGAGAAGAGAAGAGATAGAGAAGGAAGAACAGAGCACAGAGCACGACAGAGGAAGAAGAAAAGAAAGAAACATACAGGAAACGGAAAGACACGCCGGAGAAGACGACGGTGGGGTAGCCGGCGGCGAGGTCCGACGACGACAGAGACGGACGGAGAAGACGACCGTCGGGTGGGGTGCTGCGCGCGCGGAAGGGATCGATCGTGAGGGGAAGGGTTCGAATGGCAAAACTGAACGGGGAGAGAGAAGGGGAAAGTGAAAATGGGTTGGTACTGGGCCAGAAACGCCCGGAAACGTGGGCCTCGCCGTTTCTGGGCCGTTTCCAAGGGACCCAAAAAGTCAGCTTCTCTGGAAACGTTTCCCCCCCGTTGACTTGCCGTTTCCTGCCGTTTCCAGCCGTTTCCCGTTTCCGAAACGTTTCCGGTACGGGATACGGCGGCCCTCCGGCGTTTCCGTGCAACCTAGATGGAATCCATCATCCTATCCTTTTACTCTTTTTAATCATGTAATATGAATCAAGGGATGTATGTATTTCAAATTATAATGTCCGAATGCAGTGTTGTAGCTCTTAGCTTATACAGGATGTTTTGCTCTAAAGTGATTTTTGGGAGTCATCTGTGTGGTATTAGTTTAAACCACTTTAAAGATATACAATATTTCTTGCGAAGTCGTAATTACCTTGTTATCCGTAGTGTGTCTAGAGTCAGAGTCTAGACTACCAATAGATAGCCTCTTTCAGTACTATCATGAGTTGCAATTCCCATTATTATATATTTGCATAAAGGTAAGTAAAACTTGGAGCACTGTTTTTTTGGCTTAGGTACTAAATGGGCTTGCTAGGTTCATTGCACACGACAGTTTATTTTGGGCAAGATTGTACAAATTTTTAATTCTGTAATGCATACTACCAATAATTGATCTCACTAAACATATTGGGTAAAGCATCGTATGGTAATTAAAAAACTTAAAGCTCTTATAAAATGCTTGACTTATAAATTTGCTTGTATTACATGAGTATAAACGAATTGATTGTTTTCAATCAAATATTTCATAGTCCTATTAAACTGCCATTGTCTGGAAATATTTTCATGTTTCACTTGTGCAACAAAGAAATTGTGTGCTTTTCATTAACCTTCTTAGTTGTTAGGTTATAACCATCATCAAACCCGGACCTTTTTGCTTCAGTTGGATACACGACTGAATAAAATTATGTGTTTTTGGGATTTTGAAGTGTTCTACTTTTCAGTAATATTTGGTTGTAGAAGGGGTATATAATCTCAATGTCACTCGGACCTTTTTGCTTCAGTTGGATACACGACTGAATAAAATTATGTGTTTTTGGGATTTTGAAGTGTTCTACTTTTCAGTAATATTTGGTTGTAGAAGGGGTATATAATCTCAATGTCACTCAAACTTCTGTTAGTGTTTTGCAATTGAGACTTTGCATTATAATACTAAATTATTTTTCCTCTTCTTTTCCCCCTAGAAACAACTAATAGAAACAAAGGAGGCAATCGAACGGCAGCGCAAATTATTTAAGAAAAAACAATCTGGTAAATTCTGTTACCTTTTTTTACTTTTAGTGCTTATACACCTAAAATTGGGGAAGAGGGATGGGACTAAATATGTAGCTGTGCCTTTCACATCCTTTTTACTTATTTTTAATCCGGGCTGTCAGCATGAATGTACTATGCATGAATGCATCCAATAAATCTTTACATTCAGTATTTATGTATTGCCTGTCAACAGCCTTCACTAGATACTGTACAAATCACAACTGACCATATGCTCGTAAAGATGGCCCAATAGATACAATAAATGTGTCAGGCTATCAGATACTGCTAGAATATCAATCACCAAAAAAAAAGGATACTGCTAGAATATCTTGTTTTCTATTACTGTGCTCACTGTGTTAATAGTTTGTTTTCGTTTTGTTTGGCCTTTTTCTTTGGTTGAAGATAAGGGTGACGGAACAGATTCTGAGGCTGGACTTCCAGAAGATACTCTGATTCATGATGAAATCTACAAGTCCCGACTCGCTAGCCTTAAACGTGTAAGTTTGTGCTTCTGCTTCTCTGATTATTCTCTTTCCTCGGTATATTTCTAATAGAAGAAAAATGTTCAGGAAGAAGAAATTATTTTGCGGGAGAGGGATCGGTATGAATTAGAGAAGGGGAGGTTAATTCGTGAAATGAAACGCATACGGGATGAAGATGGTTCACGATTTAACAACTTTCAGATTCTAAATCATCGTTATGCCCTTCTGAACCTTCTTGGGAAGGGAGGATTCAGTGAGGTGTACAAGGTCAGAACTTTAGCAAATATAATAATAATCATCTGATCATGTTGATATTATTTTAGCAAATATTGTACAAGGTTTGAGTAAGTAAAACCAGAATCTAGACAATTCCTTTGCCTACATTGGCAATTGTAAATAAAAACCTTTTTGCAGTGATTTGAAGTAAGAAATTTCCAGCAGGCTTTTGACTTGGTGGAGCATAGGTATGTTGCATGCAAGCTACATGGTTTAAATGCCCAGTGGAGTGAAGAGAAGAAGCAAAGTTACATACGGCATGCAATTCGGGAGTATAATATTCACAAGACCCTTGTACATCGTCACATCGTTCGTTTATGGGACATCTTTGAAATTGACCAAAACACCTTCTGCACCATTCTGGAGTACTGTAGCGGTATATATACTTAATTGTTTAATGGAGCTCATTATTTTGTTATTATTTGACATAGACTCTAGATATTACTTTAAACCTGAATGACTTAACAGTTTTTGTTTGATTTCTTGTTTGTTTTCCCTTTTGACCTTTGGCCCCCCTTTATTCTTCCAGGGAAGGATCTTGATGCTATCTTGAAAGCAACACCCATATTACCTGAGAGGGAAGCTAAGGTCATCATAGTTCAGATTTTTCAAGGCCTTGTTTACATGAATAAAAGAACACAGAAAATTATCCATTATGACTTAAAACCTGGAAATGTTCTGTTTGATGAGCTTGGTGTTGCCAAAGTGACTGATTTTGGTCTTAGCAAGATAGTGGAAGATGACGTGGGATCCCAGGGTATGGAACTGACATCCCAGGGAGCAGGGACATATTGGTAAGTGGTGACGATCTTTGGGGGAATTATAGAAAACAAATTTTGAAGTAGTTCAAATTTGTAGGTTTTAAGCTTCACTCCTCAATATGACTTAAACTTTAATGCTCCTTTATATATTTCCTTGAGAATTAAGATTCCATTACTACCTTGGTATGGCCTATTTATGCATTCTTCATTTCTTTTTACAATTTGCAGGTATTTGCCTCCTGAATGTTTTGAGCTCAGCAGGACACCTCTTATATCATCAAAGGTCAATAATTTTCTAAGATGTGAATGCATGGATAACATTATTATTATCACTTTCAGTCATTCTGGTCAAAGGATATTTCACTACCACATAAGTGCCATGATGGTCGGGACAATGGAACTTTGGATTTTGCAAACAACTAACTCTTGGATAATTACCTTAATTTTTTATTTATATCATTTTGCTCTTATCTCTCTCTGATTTGTGTTGTGGAAAACAGGTTGATGTTTGGTCTGCTGGTATTTTGCTCTATCAAATGCTCTTTGGCAGACGTCCTTTCGGGCATGACCAAACACAAGAGAGAATACTTCGAGAAGACACCATTATTAAGGCACGCAAGGTTGAATTTCCTACTAGACCTGCCGTGTCTAACGAGGCAAAGGTGAGTTGCACTCTTTCTCTGATTATTGCAGCCCATGCCTGATTGTTTTTTCGCCTCCTTTCATATTTTTATTTTATTCTAATAATCAGTGATGGACGCGATCTTTGCTTATGATAGATTATAATTATATTTATGATAAATTTTAAAAAGTTGAACATTATTCCATGTGCAAGTGCAATTATCTCATAATCTGATTTTGCAATGTACCCCTTTCATATCACAATGCTATTAAAATGAATGTAGAGTTTGATAATTAAGAGGGAGAAAATAAAACTTTTGAAGTTTAAAAATTTCTCATTTGGTTAAAGAGAAAATACCTAGTAAGAAGAGATAAAAGTTGACTTGAAGAAACACCCAAAATATTCTCTAAAATTTTTCTCCAATTCAAATTTATAGAATTTCCCCTTTCATTTTCTTTCCTCTAATCCTATCAAAATGAATTAAGGCTTGAACATGGAACAAAGTTCTAACTGAACTCGGCTTTTTCTTTAAATGAAAACCTATCCGATGTTGGAATGGTGTAGTCTACATAAAATATACACATGCGTATATCTGTGTGCAGTTTCTGTACTTGGTTGTAGAAAAGAGAAAAGTAACTACTATCTACTATTCTTGATAACCTGACAACTGTTTGCACTGAATCCACAATCTTTTTGTCAGGAGTTTATTCGACGGTGTCTAACGTATAACCAGGCTGAGAGACCAGATGTATTAACCATTGCTCAAGATCCATATCTCACATTCTCAAAGAAGTAAATGCACGGCTTTGTTATTCAGACACCACAGAAAAAATGAAGGATCTCATCTTCTAACTTCAGTTACTGATCATTCCAAATTTTGTATAGGCTGTAAAGATTTTGTAAACTTGTCAATGAGGCAGGGAGAGGATGTTTCTCCACTCTGAAAGAAAGTCAAGTTGTTTTTATGCATTCATCTTTAGGTTCAAAAGTAAGTGGGGCAAAAGGCAAGTGGGTTTTTCTTACTTCACCTTAAAAAGGGTCAGGGTGCATGTATAGGTCCTCACAAGTGAGAAAGTTTTTTTAATTTTTCCAATACTCTTGCTCCCAAATTATAGGATTTTAATGCATTTTGATTGGCTACTCAATCTTTTTTTCTAATTTTCCCAGTGAGCTACTACTTTGTGGTGTTTTAAGGATATTTTGAACGGCTTGTTTGTTTACATTTGGTGAGCCTGTGTTTGAGTGTAACATACAAAACTGAAGAAAAATGAATGTATGTTGGGCTTTGTGAAGAATCATATTATCTTGAGTAAAACCCCTTAATTCATCCTTAATGAATGTATTATTGGTGAAGATAGTTTTTAATTTATTAAAATAATTTTATAATTCTTAACGTACTTAATTGTCCATTAAGTTGATTTTTATAATTAACGGACGTTGGACGATGTCAGGTAGAGAGTCACGTGGCATGTTAACTGCCATGTAAGTTATCATATGACCACATTTATTTTGACATTAAACATTTTTAAATTTTCAATGATGAAATAGGTCAATTTGGCTCTTAATATAGAATATTACATCAAGTTGGTTTTTAATGTATAGAATATTATATCAATTTAGTTTTTATATCAATTTTTTTAATTCATTATCATAATAGTTCTTAATTGATGATTGTAATTTGTATATAAAAAAGTTCCTAATATATTAGTAATTACATCATATTAATTTGTAATGTTATTTAAATTTATCAAACTATATTTTAATGTATATGTGAGTTAGTTACTTTATGATGATATAATAATATTATCCGTAAATTATTTTAAGGGTAAACTGCAAATAGTACTCTTCAATTCGCATAAAAGATTTTCAAACTCTACATTTTGTCGTATTGTTGATGACAGACAGAATATTTCAATAATCATGTATACGTTAGGGATAAATTTAAAATGACTTTTCATTCTCCATACGCACGTATATAAATACCAATATCCTCACTACTCTGGTACGTTAGACTTATTCTCGAACTTATACTTCAAAAACCTTGAATTCATTTTCTGGTTACTGACTTGAGCATCGGAGAATCTTCGTAGGTGACACCACCTTTCGCCTTTCTTCAACGCGAAAGCTTGCTGTGAAGGATCTCCAGGACTACAAGACCTTTATTCTCCCACTGAGATAAAGGGCAGAATACCAGATACCCACTGTACTGGTGTACAAATCTCTTTCATCCAATATCATTTGTGGCTGGCCCTACACCGGATCCTAGACCCCGGTTTAGACCAGTTCACTTTCTTCAAAAGGATTTCTGCTTCTCCAGTAAATGTTTTGGTAGAAAATATGATTCCTTTAAATTGAAGTTTATTGGAAATATTCACTTTTTTCACTCATCAGAAGCAGCAAGATCAAAGAGCTCTTCTTAACATGTCTACTTTGTAATTTTTTTATTACATATAAAAAAGATCTACATAATTGCTCGTTACTATTGGCATTTTATGTTTACATAGTGTGACCTCTTCCTCTTCCTATTTCTCTTTACCATGTTGTCTCTTTTCGTTTCTTACATAACAACAACAATTAATAAATAACAGATCTCTTGGGAAAAAAATTTACTTTCAGTTTATGATAAACTCATTTTAAAGGTAATTCATCTATTCTTTAATATAACATCATTTTATCTAGGCTAAATACACCTTTTGGTCCCCTATCTCTTAAGTTATTTTTAAATTGGTCCTTTATTTTTTTTTATTTCAAAATAGTCCCTTAACTTTCTAAAAATGTGTCAATTTGGTCCTTTTTAAAAAAGTTAGGGGACCATTTTGAATCAAAAAAAGGACCAAACTAATACCTTTTTAAAAAGTTAGAGGACCATTTTGAATTAAAAAATGATAGGGGACCAATCTGGAAATAACTTAAGAGATAGAGGACCAAAATGTGTATTTAGCCTTTTATCTAATTCATGCATATTAAAAATTTAATTAAAATTATTAAATTTATTTAAAATTTATAGTAATTTTTAAATTTTCCTTAAAATTATTATAGGACTTGTTCACTCTAAGCGTGTAAATAACAAACCCTAGAGAATTACTCTAGGAAGATAAAGTTTATTACTCAAAATGTTACTTTAATTAAAGAGGGGACTCCGAGGCCATTATACATCATAGAAGGGCTACGATCTTGGCTGAATATTTAATAGATAGAGATAATTTTCTAAGATAGGGGATAGAGATAACTTCCTAGAAGTAAAGAAAAAAAGATAATCTCTTAAAATAAGGGGATAAAGAGGACCTTAGCTAATCCTGAGGGAACATGAGCCCCTAGTCTGGTGTCTGCTAATATTGTTGAGCGTTCTGTTAAGAAATTATGGAACAAATTGATTCCTTTGGTGAAAGTATATTGGAAGCATAGAGATGTGGTCACAACCATATCTGAACTTGAGGAAGATATGTGGAAGCGATATCCTAAGGTATTCGAATCAGGTTGGTAATTTCAAGGACAAAATTCTTTTTAGGTAAGGTGGATTGTAACATCCCTAAAATTTAAATAAATGATTACTAGAGTGAAATAATTAAAAAAATAATTAAATATGAATTACTTGATGTCCCAAAATTTAGAAATAGTTAAATTGAGATTTATTATGACTACTCATAATTTATTGAAGCTTAAAGAACTAAATTTAATACCCGATTAAAATATGGACGTCAAACCAAGTATCTCCGATTGAGGTACCATTGGTCAGGGCTAATAAGGATATTGATGTGAATCAAAATATATATTCAAAATTTTTTTTGGATAAGTATTGAGCTCGTACGGTGATCTTGTTTGTTATAAAACGAAGAAATTTTAGTGAAAAGCCAAATTAAAACTCTTATTCCCTTATTTCCCCTCCACATTCACGTTACCTTCCTCTCCCAAAAGGAAAATCTCTTTTCTCTTCTCCACTTCTACTTTTCTTCTCCTTCCTCCAAAAACCTATCAAGTGTGTATGCCCATTTCTCCTCCCTATTTTCGTTTTCCACTTCATCAAACAAGAAATAGATTGTGGTGGTAAGAGGCTTCCTATCTCACCCTCATTTTCGTTTCTCCCTCTCTTACTCTTGTGGTTCACTTCACTTTGGCTTAAGGTAAGTTTCTCTCACCATTTTCATGGTTTAAAGCTCTAGGTTATGAGTTATTATGGTTGTAGAGAGTGTTATGTGTATAGGTTATGTAATGGGAGCCATTATTATGAAAAACCCTAAGGTGAGGTGTGATAAATGCATGTTTTATGAAAGTATAATATGGTACACGAAAATGACATTTATGGTGGTGGAAGATGGACATTAATGGTGATTGTAGGGTTTTAATGAAACTCTAACCCTAAGAATTGGGGAAAATGTATAATGTGTTTGGGGAGAGTTGATATTAATTGTGAATATATGATATTTAGAGTGTGGGTATTATTATTAATATTGGGAGATGATATTAATAATGAGAGATAGCCATTAATGATGGTAGATGGCCACTAATGTGGAAGCCCATTAATGGGTGTCGTCATAAATGTGTAAATAATACATATGGACACCAAACCTATGGTGGTTGTGGTGAATTAAATGAAATGGAAAGTAGTTTGAGATTAATAATGACATAAACACCAAGTAGTTAACTTAAAAGATTTGAATCTTGGTGGTTTAGATGAAAATGATTGTATTATATATTATGTGGTGTAGGAAATGACCCCATTGACAAAGTGGGACCTTCAGACTGGAACGAATACTACTTCTCTTGAGGTAGGAGGAGGTAACATTTTCTAAATGCATGATTTCATCCATTATTGATGTATATGTATGGATGTGTTCCATGATTTGGCTTGGATGAAAGTATTGCTGAAATATGTGATTTAAAATGCATTTAGAATAATTTGTTATGGGTGAGTAAGATTTGGGATGATGACTTGATGTCAATTTTGATTCATGACTTATGAATTGTTTGAGATTGATGCCATAGTTATGATTGAATGGAATATGAATGTGTGAGAATATCCCATGATATATGGATTGATGAGATTGATCGGTATTGTTTGCCACTAACTATTTATTTGAATGAAATCCAATGATAATTGGTAGTGATTGAGAATGATGATGATATTGAAATCCACTAAGTGATAGTGGTGAGTTGATGATTTTGGAGTGACATTTTAGGATGCACAGTGTGAGAATACATAGATTTGTATTTGCATCCATGACATATCATTACGTTGTTTGTGTTAGGATCTTAGGGGTTCTAACACGCGGGCCCAATGGGAGGGTTGCCCTGTGCACGGGTCAAATTACTGATGTTCCCTAGTGATTCGATTGAATCATGAAGTTGTCCATAGTTTGATGGCGAGGCATCCTATGTGGCGTGCCCACTGGATGGGCGGCTCTGTGATGAGCGAGTAACCTCGGTGTCCCTATTGAGCACGACTCTCTCGATGTGTGTTCGGGAGGGGCCCGTAGCACTTTTGGCAAGTGAAGCCATGTTGTTGATCCGCAAGTCACAAGGTGACTAGTGTTACATATGGGCGATAACAGTTTGGTACCAGTAAAAGATTATGTTATGCATGCAAAAATTAAGAGATAACTGTACATATTTATTATTGCAGTAGGGGCATACTAGCACACCTATGCTTGACCTACATATTATATAGTGTTGTTCCCACAGTCAAATCCGTGACTTGATAATGATTCATTTGTGTATATGTATTAGCTATAAGAGCATTTTGCATATAGCCGGAGATATGTCGAGATTGGTAGCCCATGGTGGCGATGAATGATTAATAAAGAAATGGAAAAGAATTTATGGTACTAACCTTGAATTGATCGTTGTGATTGGTAAGATTCATCAATAACATGATATTATTGACTTGGTACATGTGCCATGATTATAATGATTGATGATGAAATTGTATGGGGAATGATACTGTGTGTGGTTGAATCATATGGTTCCATTGAGGAACATATGTTGTGCACATGTATATATATATATATATGTTATCATAATGTATGATATTTATTCATTTGGTATATGTTACTCACCTCCTAGTTGCTATTTTAAAGGTTGATGTAGGTATGTTAAAATCCTACTCTTTTGGAGGATGAGCTTGATGAAGGTAAATATTGGAAGGAAGCTTTTGAGCCTTCGTTGATGATTGTGTTGAAAAAAGAAAATTATATATATATATATATATATATGTGTGTGTGTGTGTCGCTACCGGGATCGCGGCGACGGCGGATGGGTTGAAACAGAGCAGGGAGTCGCCACCAACATTTTTATCCATAGGAAAAACGTTGGAAATTTTTTTGATCAAGGCACTGGTAAAAAGTGAGATTCAAGTTCGGGAGTCAGTTACGAGTGGGGAAGGTATTAGCACCCCACATCGCCTGTTAAAAACAGTACCAAAGTCAAAAATGCGCATCATGAATAACCTTAAAATTGTGTTTATTTCTTCCTTCTTAAAAAAACAAAGGGGACAAACGAAATGAGTGAAAAAAGCTCAGAGTAAGATCAACAAGATATCTCGTCCAAATTAATCCTGGCTTTGATAGGGGAAACATGGAAAAGAGGAAAGAAAGCTAACAAGACATCTTGTCTAAATTAGCCATCCTTTCATCAAGATACCAATTTAGGAAAAGGAGGGATTAACAGGACGTCACGTCCAAATTAATTTCGACTTTTAGTGGAGGAATGTATGAAAGAGAGAGAACGCTAACAGGACATCTCGTCCAAATTAGTCATTTTTCCATCAAGGTACAAAATTGAACGGTGAAAGGAGATAACAGGACGTCACGTCCAAATTAACTTAATTTTTGTGAAGAGTGATGACGGCCAGGGAAAAGGGAGAAAATCAACAAGACGTCGCGTCTAAATTGATTTAATGAAAATGAAATTAATTTTAAAAGAAGAATGGAAATGGAAAGGGAATGGGCCCGACAGGAGCTAAGTCCTGCTCCTACGTATTCTCGAGCTTTCGAGAAATCAGAGTTACGTAGTTCTTGAAAAGGGATGTTCTTAGGATGAATTTATGGGATTAGTGACGGATGAGGTCTAAGAAAAATATGCATACAAGGCGAAGTTCTCCGTACATGTATGGGTCTTAGGAATAGTGTAGGCAGAAGTACTTCTGCATGACACTAACTTAAATCACTACTGTACCGGTTTAAAGAGATATCAAAAATACATATTTTTATTATTTTGCATTATGAATAAAGACAAGGGAGAACTTAACAAGAAAGCAGAACAAAAAAAAAGCATAGCAGTAAAGAAACTGAATGAATAGAACAACAAAAAGAAGTGGAGAGATTGTAACCGGCGTGGGTGTGGGTACTGGGAGAGCCGATGTCTACAGAAGTACCGGTGTGGGCTGGAACAGCAGCAACCGGAGTGACAGTGACAAGACCGGATCGATTGAGTACAGGGTCTGATGTGGGGGTTCATCGTAGATCCGATGTGCTTAGCTCAGTGGGGATCCGGTATGGAGGTTCAGTGTGGATCCGGTGTAAGGCAGTTGAACAAAGAGTCACTAGGGAAGAGGGAATTGATATCCCTCCAAGTTGTAATGCTGAGGGAATTTTGGGGAAATCTAGACGGAGTCTAGGTAACAGAGGAAGGTTTTCCTCAGGAAAATCAAGGAACAGGGTTAGGATTTCTCTTCAAGAATCAATTTCAGAAATTTAGGCCAGCTCTCTGTTTTGATGGGTTCAAAGGTTTAGGGATCGGACCAATTCTTTAGGGGCTCCTGGATTTCAAAATTTGGACCCTTGGACCTCTTCAAGTAAGGCTTTTATAGAGGTTCCCTCGAACCCCTTCCATGCTGCTGAGTGCTTAGACAGCTCAGGGTTCCACTCGACCCATACGCGTAGTGGAGGGACAGCCTGGCCACTAACAGTTGTGGGGAACAGCGGCGAGTGGAGAATTTTTGTTTTCATTTTTTATCTCCTGTCTGTCATTTCCTGATTTTTTGGATCGAATCTGCTAGTGTGATTCCAAGTCATAGCATGGATAACCGGACTCAGTAGACGGTGTCACAAGAGTCCGATGTTGGGTTCCATGAGACCTTCATATCGGACAATAGGGGACACCAGTCATTGCTTTGACTAAATTTTCTTGGGGAAACGGTGTCCCTTCTGGTGGCACTAAACCGATGTGGTCGACGAGGTCCACCCTTGTTACTTCATCATGTCTTGACACCGGATTTGGAGTGGGACGGTGTCACCTTGTGGAATGGGACGATGTTAGGGATGGTGTTTTTGGCATTGAAACTGGCCGGACCGAAATAGGTGTTCATAGATGCCCCTCTTTACTTCTTTTTTGTGAGAAAAACATGAAGTCTCTTCATGTTTTTGAAGTGAAAAGGAAGTAAAGACGTGAACACCGATGTCAGGGTCAAGTAAATAACGCTGCCCATAGGAAACCAACGATGTGACGGACGACAACGCGTGAACAAACTTTAGGCCGAAGTGACCTTCTGAATGGACGGTGTTCTTTCGAAGTGTTACTGAACCTTCACACGTGTCACCAACCGATTCGTCGTGTCATTTTCGCCCTTTCACGCTTTCTGGCCGGAATGCGAACCGTCGTTGCTAACGGGCCTCTTTTCATGGGCTTGGGCCGGAATATGGAATGTTCTAGATTCCCGTCCCTTCACCCCCTATAAAAGCAGGCACGGGGGGTCAGTTATTTTCACTCGTTTCCTTGTACCGAAGTTCTGCTACTCCGACATTCAACTCCTCTGGTGTCTACATATAATTCTGGCTCGCACTCGTAGAACAGCCCGCATCGTTTCAGCAAGTACCTCCATACCTTCTTTTCATTCTTCAATTTTAGATAGGGTATGGGGGACAACAGCTCAAGCAGTGACTATGTCGAGGTTCTGTCCGGACCTTCAATCCAATCCCGACGTCAGTCGGGAGGATTCATGAGCCGGGGTCAGCGTCGCCATGGTGAAGCTACTTCTGGGGTTTCACACCGGCCAAGAACTTCAGGACCCAACCGTTTCTCCATAGTGCCTTTGTGGGAAATGAGGGAGCTAGACACATCGTCTGGCACCCACACATCGTCCTCTTTTAACTTAGGCTCCGCTAGTGAGCATGGCAGTAGTACAGATCTATATTTATCTGATGATGTGGCTTTTTACAGCCGTATTCCTTTCCTTCACCACACCATCACAATGGCTTCCGATGGAAACTCTGGTACTAATATCCCTATAGTTGCAACCAACGCCGTCGAGACCAACGTCATCACACATCGGATCGACTGGCTCGCTGAGAAGGCCAAGGACCCTTACTTCTGGGTTCATGATGAGCCAAGGAACATCGTCTCCTGCTACACTGAAGATGCCATCGATGTGACCATCAAAGACGTCATCATTCACTCCGACGAGGAGTACGAAGATTACTTTACAGTTCTTTGCCCATTGACCTCAGAGCGTATCTGCCATCAGCCAGGGTCCAGATATCTCTTCATGCATGAGATATTGTTCTCGAAGGTCGGTATCCGCTTCCCCTTGACAGAGTTTGAGATGGGCGTACTTCGGTTCTTGGACTGCTCTCCCAGCCAACTTCACCCCAACGGTTGGGGCTTGGTGAAGGCTTTGGAGGTATTGGGGGAATACTTCCACTTCGTCCCCACTGTGGTGCTCTTCTTCACTTACTGCAGGGTGATGCGCCGGGGTAACCAAGGTGGTGGCCTCGGTTTCATCAATCTCTGGTGTGACGCCGAGGTGGTGAATTTCGAAAGCTTCACCGAATCGGCCAAGACAGATGGAGTGAGCTTCAGACACTCTTATGCCAAGGTCCAAGTTAATCCAGAAAGGCCGGTGTTCTGGGAGAATTCTGATTTTTCCAGGAAGTTCTACACCGGCTAGACTCACGAGCACTTCCTCCTGGCCAGTAATGCCTGCTCCGTCAGTGAGAGTGTTCTGTCGACGAAGTCCAAGAAGGTGCTGGACGCCCTGAAGGTTTACTCCACCTTCTCTAAGATCTCCTGCAAAATCCTTCGATGGGAGAAGTCTCACCAGGATGGCTATCTAAGTAGGTTTTTTTTGACATTGTCCTTTTACCAGTGTTAGCAGTGGTTTCTCTTTTTTTCAGGTGAAATGGCTCGGATTAATATCCTGAAGAAACTCCAGGAGCAAGCCGAGGCCAGGAACGCTGCTGCAACCGATGCAGAGAACAGGGTCACTCCGAAGCGGACAGCGGCTAAAGTGGTCAGCATTCTGGCTGACAAAGTTGGCAACTTAGCCCTGACTCTGGAGGATGGGGCCCAAAATAAGGGGAAGAAATGCAAGCACTCCAGCCAAAGTTCCAAAGGCAAGAGGCACAAGGCCCAAAGGACAGAGGCCGGGGTAGAGGCTCATGGCGATTAGGAGGAGGCTGCTACTGATGTAAATAATGCACTGGACAAAACTCAGCCAGCCGACGCCTTCGCCCCCCACTGTAACTCCAACATTTCAGAGTTTTTGGACTACATAGGGGAGACTTCGGCGAGGTTCCAAATCCCCTTCAAGCTCAACAAGGATCTTCCTGCGACCGAGGTGAGGAGTGCTACCAAGGGAGCAATCTTCAATCTGATTGAGGCTGCCGGGGTCCTTCATTCTCTGGGGCAGTCTTACTACTCTGGTCTTGAGGCTAAACAATGCCTAGACCAGATGAAAGAAGCCGAAGCCCTAAGAGTGGAGGCCCAGACGGCCTTGACCAAGACGGAGGAAGATCTGACCGAACTCACAGCGACGTACACTTCAGCTACTAACAGGGCAAAGGAAGCTGAGGCCAAACAAAAGGCCGCGGAGGATGCCCTTAAAGTTCTTCAATCAAAACTAGATGAGACCCTTGCTGGGCGGGCCAATGTGGTGAAGAAAAATGAAAACTTTCAGCCGAAGTTACGTCCCTGAAGGAGGCTTGACTTCGGGAGCAGCAGGAGAGGGAAGAGGAAATGGCCGAATTTTTAGAGTTGGCCGATATCGCCTTCAGCGTCGCCATTCTTCAAGTGGTACACCGGAACTCCGCTGTACAACTCAACTTGAACGGTATAGGTGTTTACTATGAATTCCATGGTGGACACCTATATGCTATGGACCGGGGTCAGGTAGTGGAGCCTGAGGAAATTCCTTATGTATCTCTGCCTCTCCCCGAGGGCCAGTATGGAGCTGAGGATGGTGTCGAAGGATTTTGAGAGGACAGCCACCGCCGCCGGAGGATAGGACTCCCTTACCACCGGTGTTTTGAGTAGTTCTTTTTTGTTTGCCTTGTTCCGGGATAGGCTCCAAATTTGATAGTTTTGTAAGGCCGTAGTGCCACTTTTAGTGAATGAAATGACTTTTCTCACACCTCTCTGCTTCTCCTTAATTCCGTGATTTGGTTAAATTGGAACCTTAACCGATGTCTAACTGATGAAACAATATGAAACAACATCGTCCATTGAACACTTAACCGATGTTTATCTAATGATGCAACTTGATACAACATCGTCCATTCTAACCATTTACCAAACCAAACCAAACCAAAGGAATTGAATTCTTGGACGAGGTAATAACAATAATATCGTTCTTTGTTCTTTCACATCGTCCATTGAAACCCATCTCAGCCGGTGTGGAATAGACTGACAACATTAACTTTCAACATCGCATCTTAGCCAAGATTTTCTCCGGTGTTGGCTTCGCTTGATTTTGGACGGTGTTTATTAGATATTGGACTCCTTCTTTGTTATGACCTCGGTACGGCTTCTCCCACTGGACTAACACCTGTAGAAAAATGGTGAAAATTGAAACTGTGTTTGAATATGTGTTTCAGGTTGTATAATTTTGATAATGACAAAAGCAATTGAAGAATCATGGCAAAGAGTTCAAGTGTTCGTAAAAGAACACATGCAAGGATAAAAACAGAGAAGACAGCATTAGACCTATAAAAACACGCAAGTTAATCGATTACAAGACCATGATAAATCGACTACAAAGCTTCTGCCTGTCACACAATCGATTACAAGGTCATTCCTAATAGATTAGACAGGTTCTGTTTGTCACCTAATCGATTGTACCAAAGAAGCTAATCGATTACCAAACTGAAAAATTGAATAAAAAGTATCAGGTGCATCTTCTAATCGACTACAAGGCTGCCACAATCGATTACCAATGTTCTGTAAGGCTCCTAATCGATTACAAGATGAGAACTAATCGATTACACAGTTTTTATTTGTTTCATAATCGATTGCACATAAGCTATAATCGATTACCATGTTGCGTTACTAAATTAAATGCATCAGGTGTCACTCACAATCGATTACAAGGCAATGGACAATCGATTAGCAAGGTGCTGTTTCTTAGCTAATCGATTACATGGGAAAGGCTAATTGATTACCAATCCAATTACACTGAAAAATTTGAAGTGTAATCGATTACAGCTCGAGGCGTAATCGATTACGATAGTGCCAAATTTTGGGAAAAAGTATTTTTAAGTGGGAAACCAGCTCACTTCTCCATTTTTAATCCAATGCCCATACTATGCAATGGCTATGAAGATTCTAGGGCACCTCTCCAAGGCCTATAAATGGAAGACTCATTCAAGCTACTCGAGTAATCCAAAATCATCAAAGAGAAATCAAATCTTGAGTCTTGTGAGTTCTATTTCTTTGTGTAGTTTCAATTTCTAAAACTTAGAGCTTATATTTGTAAATCCTCTCTTGTTGAGAGTTATCATTGTTAGAGCCTTTCATTTGCTTATCTACTCTATTGAGAGAGTTTATTGATTGTAAAACCAAACACCAAAAACACCAAGGTTTTTACTCTAGGTTGAGTGGTCACAAAGGTTGGGGTTCAACCTTTGGGTATTGAGAGTTTGAGAGATTGGGTGGGTTTCCCTTGTGCTAGTGAGGATTGAGTTCTTGAATGTGGGATACTAGGAAGCTGCAATTGCTCATAGCTTGTATCTCTAAACTCCAATAGTGGAAATCCTTCAAGTGGGTTGCTTGAAGGCGAGACGTACACTGGATTGGTGGAACTCGTTAAATTGGTTTGCAAGCTTCTCTTCCCTACTTTCTTGCGTTTACTTGTTATATTTGGTTGGTATATTGATTTAATTATGATTCCATTGCTTGAACTTGAGTAACTAGGCTAAGTTAAAGTATTGCACACCCAAGTGTTTGACATATTGCCTAAGTGATATTTGCACATTGTTTTACATTGGTTCTTGCACTACACTTGCTATCTCTTGCATACAAGTATATTTTGTGAAAAAGGAATCAATTTCAAAGGCATTCTAAAGAAAAGTTTTTAACACTCAATTCACCCCCCTCTTAAGTATTGAGGCCACTTGAACAACAAGTGGTATCAGAGCTTGACTCTTGGTAGATCAAGCTTAACAGCTTCAAGAGACCAATGGCCTCTAATTCTCTAAATCTTTTTCCTGAGGGTGGTGCCATAAATAAACCTCCTACTTTCAATGGGGAAGGCTATGCATTTTGGAAAGAAAGGATGAAATTTTTTGTACAAGTTGACCTTAAAGTTTGGAATACAATTGAAAATGGTCCTTTCATACCCATGCATATTATAGATGGTAAAAAAGTTGAGAAACTCATGGATGATTGGAGTAGTGAAGAGGAAATAAAAGTCCAATACAATTACAAAGCTAAAAATCTCATCACCCTTGCCTTAGGTCCGGATGCGTTCTTTAGAGTTGTAACTTGTAAAATCGTTAAGGAAATGTAGGACACTCTCCAAGTCACCCATGAGGGAACTAGTGATGTAAAGGATTCTAAGATTAGCACACTCACTAGTCAATATGAAAGTTTTAGATTAAATTTCGAAGAAACGATTGTTGATATGCAAAAGAGGTTCACCCTTATTATAAATCATCTCATTACTCTTGGCAAGACTTACACTAACAAAGAACTTATTCATAAAGTGTTAAAAAGTCTTACTAGGGAATGGAAACCTCTTGTCACTGCCATTAAGCAATCTCCAAGCATCAACGAGATGTCTCTTGTTACATTATTTGGTAAGTTACAAGAGCAGGAATAAGAGCTGAAGGACTTGAAGATGGCGGAGGAAGAAGAAAAATCCTCCAAGAAGAAAGGTCTAGCTCTCAAGGCCACTTCAATCAAGGAAGATGAATCCGAGAGCGAACTTGATGAAGATGAGGAATTTAGATTATTTGTGAAGCGTTTTGAAAAATTTATGAGAAACAAACGCTTCTAAAAGGGCTTCAAATCTCAAGGTAAGAAACCGATCTCAAATGAAAATTCTTCCTCACCAAATTGTTTTGAGTGTCGCAAGGAAGGGCACTTCAAGGTGGATTGTCCAAATCTTAAGAAGAAAAACAAAGAGAAAAGAGGAAGAAGAAGGGCTTACATTGCTTGGGATGAAAATGAGATAAGTAGCTCGGACGAATCGGAAAATGAGGAAGCCAACCTGTGCCTCATGGCAAATCATCAAGTTGAAGATGATGAAGTAAGTTTTCTTGACTTAGATAGAGATGAATTGCTTGATGCATTTGAGGAATTATATGACAAGTTTGTTAAAATCTCAAACAAGTATAAATTGTCTAGGAAAACCATTGATACTCTAGAAATGCATCTCATGGAGCTTAGTAAAGAAAATGAATGCTTGAAAGAGAAAGTAGCTAATGCTCAACCATGATCCAAAATCAAACCATGTGAATTTGCTATAAAATGTGATCATCTAGAAAAGAAAGTCCTAGACTTGAATACAACCCTTGAGAAATTCACATATGGTAGAGATAATTTGAATGTGTTACTTGGAAATCAAATATGCATGTTTGACAAAACCGGATTAGGATATAATTCCACCAAAAAGGAAAAGCATTACAAGAATTTCTTTGTACCACCTAGAAAATCTTCATCACCATTTACTAAATGTAATCATTATGGCGCTAAGGGTCATAATGCTTCAAATTGCCGTATTAGACAATTTGGACCAAAAGTGGTAAGAAAGGTGTAGGTTCCCAAAGGGACATTACCACAAGCTAACCAAAAAGGACCCAACATAAAGTGGGTACCAAGTTCTCTAAACTAATTTTGTTTTGTAGGTATGCTTCAAGGCAAGCAACAACCCATTGGTACTTGGATAGTGGGTGTTCAAAGCACATGACGGGAGATATAAGCAAATTCATGACTTTCACTCCCAAAAGAAAAGGAAGCGTCACTTATGGGGACAATACCAAAGGAAGAATACTTGGTATTGGAAACATTGGTAAAAACTCTTCTACTTCAATTAGTGATGTATTATATATTGAAGGACTCAAACATAACTTGCTTAGCATAAGTTAATTATGTGATAAAGGATATAGAGTATTATTTGAGTCTAATTGTTGCATAATTGAAAATAAGCTAAACAAAGAAGTTAAGTTTGTTGGTAAAAGAATTGATAATATTTACATGATTGATGTTGATAGTTTGTCTTCAAATGATGTGGAATGCTTCATGACTAGAGAGGATGAATCATGGTTATGGCATAGAAGAATAACACATATACATGTAGACCATCTAAACAAACTTGTCTCTAAAGAATTAGTAATTGGTTTGCCAAAGCTCAAATTTGAAAATAAATTTTGTGATGCATGTCAAAAGGGAAAAGAAGTAAAGGCATCTTTTCAAGCTAAAAATGTTATTTCTACTCAAAGACCTTTACAACTCTTGCACATGGATCTATTTGGACCATCTAAAATCAAAAGCTTTGGTGGTAATTACTATGGTCTAGTAATTGTAGATGACTATTCAAGATATACATGGACCTTGTTTCTTGCTCACAAAAAGAAGCATACCATGCATTTAAGAAACTAGCCAAGATTATTCAAAATGAACAAAATTCAACGATTGCATCAATAAGAACAGATCATGGGGGAGAATTTGAAAACCAATCATTTGAAAAGTTTTGTGAAAAACATGGTATTGAACATAATTTTTCAGCTCCTAGAACTCCACAACAAAATAGAGTGGTTGAAAGGAAAAATAAATCTTTGGTGGAGCTTGCAAGAACCATGTTAAATGAAAATAACATTGCAAAATATTTTTGGGCCGATGCGGTAAACACCGCTTGTCACGTGATGAATAGATGTTTGATTAGGTCTATTCTAAAGAAAACCCCCTATGAACTTTACAAAGGTAGAAAACCAAACATTTCCTATTTTCATATATTTGGATGTAAATGCTTTGTACTTAACAATGGAAAGGATAATCTAGGAAAGTTTGATGCAAAAGCTGATGAGGCAATCTTTCTTGAATATTCATCATCAAGTAAATCTTATCGAGTATTTAACAAACAAACAAATACTATTAAAGAGTCAATTCATGTGAAATTTGATGAAAATAGCCATAACTCCCTGAGAAAGGAAGATTTTGATGATTTTGTAGGTACCCTCCAAGAATTGAACTTGGATGACAAAGAAGAAGACAACAAAGAAGGAGACACAACACAAGGTGTGGAAACTCAACAAAAAGAATGGATCACCTCAAAAGACCATCCATTGGATAACATTATAGGTGATATCACTAAAGGTGTAAGTACCCGACGCTCTTTCAATACTTGCAATCATTTGGCGTTTGTCTCTCAAATTCAACCTAAGACCATTGATGAAGCTATTATTGATGAACATTGGATGTTGGCCATGCAAGAAGAGCTAAATCAATTTGAAAGAAATGAAGTTTGGGAATTAGTGCCAAGACCCAATAATCACCAAATAATAGGTACTAAATGGGTTTTTAGAAATAAACTTGATGAAAATGGTATAATCACAAGAAACAAGGCTAGGCTAGATGCTAAGGGATACAATCAAGAAAAAGGCATAGATTATGAAGAAACGTATACACCCGTAGCTAGGTTAGAAGATATTAGATTATTATTAGCCTTTGCATGTTGTAGAGATTTCAAATTGTACCAAATGGATGTCAAGAGTGCCTTCTTGAATGGTTATATTCAAGAAGAAGTATATGTTGATCAACCTCCTGGTTTTGAAAACTATCAATTTCCAAATCATGTTTTCAAATTAAGAAAAGCTTTGTATGGTTTAAAACAAGATCCAAGAGCTTGGTATGAAAGATTGAGAAAATTTCTCTTGGAAAACCATTTTAAAAGAGGAAAGGTTGATACAACATTATTCATAAAGCACAAAAAGAATGACATACTTTTGGTTCAAGTATATATGGATGATATCATTTTTGGTGCTACTAATGAATCACTTTGCAAGGAGTTTGCTAAGTTAATGCAGGATGAATTTGAAATGTCCATGATAGGAGAACTTATATTCTTCCTTGGATTGTAAATTAAGCAAACCAAAGAAGGCACATTCATTAGCCAATCCAAATATTGCAAAGATCTGCTAAAGAAATTCAACATGGACAAGGCAAATGAAATTGCCACACTTATGGGCACCTCATGTTATTTGGATAAGGATGAGAAAGGTAAGGATGTAGAACTCACAAAGTATAGAGGTATGATTGGATCCTTACTTTACTTAACCGTTAGTAGACCAGATATCATGTTTTCTGTTTGTATGTGTGCAAGATACCAAGTATGCCCAAAAGAATCACACCTTACTGCTGTAAAAAGAATAATGCAATATTTGGTGGGAACTCAAGATGTTGGTTTATGGTACCCCAAAGGGGTTGAATGCACTCTTGTTGGTTATTCTGACTCTGATTTTGTAAGATGTAAACATGATAGAAAAAGTACTAGTGGTACTTGTCACTTGCTTGGTAGTTCTCTTGTATCTTGGCATAGCAAGAAATAAGTAAGTGTTGTATTATCCACAGCTGAGGCAGAATATGTTGCATCTGGTAGTTGTTGTGCTCAAATCCTTTGGATGAGACAACAACTTCTAGATTTTGGTGTTATGTTAGACCATGTGCCTCTCAAATGTGATAACACAAGTGCCATTAATATTTCAAAGAATCCTGTGATGTATTCTAGAACTATACATATTGAGATAAGACACCATTTCATTAGAGATCATGTGTTAAAGGGTGATTATGTGCTTGAACATGTTGAAACCTCTAAGCAATTAGCTGATATCTTCATAAAACCACTTGCAAAGGAGCAATTCATACACATAAGAAGAGAGTTAGGAATTCCAGACATTTCCAATTGTGTTTGAATATTGGTTAATGTTGATGATTCTTTGACTTAAAATGTGTTTGATGAGTAAAAATTGGTTAATTGATGAAATGAGTATGTTCTATTCCATGACAATTGAGTCCTTAATGCTTTTTTGAAAAACATGTGTTTTAAGCATTTTTGGGTTGTCATAATCGATTATATGGACAAAGACAATCGATTAGAAGGGTTCTGTCTTGACCATAATCGATTACACAACAGCTCATAATCGATTAGAAAACTTCTAAGTTATCACTAATCGATTAGGGTCTATGCCAAATCGATTAGAGACTTTCTCTCTTCCAACTAATCGATTATCCACTCTTCCTAATCGATTGAAAAGGTTCTATTTTTAACACAATCGATTACACCCTGGGTGTAATCTATTAGTAAGTCTGACGTTTCAAATTCTGAAGGCTTGTAATCGATTACGCATGACCTCGTAATCGATTACCGACGTTCCAAATTCTGAATGCATAATCCGTGTGATCTCATTCTACCCAATCCTAATCAACGCTCTAAACCCTAATTTTCACCCCTAAACCCTATAAATACCCCCTCATTCACTCTTATCATCTCACACCTCCAATTCTCCTTCTTCCAAATCTCTCTAAAATTTCAAAACCTCTCCATCTTCTTCTTCTCACAATGTCTTCTTCAAGGAATGTGAAAAAAGCTAGGTCCTATCTTGCCCAAACTAATAACCCCCTTGATTTTTCAAGGTTCTTCACCAATCCTAGAGACCTCCAAAACTTCATTCAGAAATTTTTTGAAAAAGATATCATATCCCCTCACTACATTAATGCTGAGATTTTTGACTATCCCAATTTCACCTTCACTCACTCTCTTCACCACTATAATCTCTTCTCTTTCTCACTCTTAAAGAAGAAGTCTACTACCTGAAACTTATTCGAGTCTTCTTCTGCAATTTAAGGCTTGTTGATGGGTTACTTGAAGCTAGAGTCAAAAATGTGACTCTAAGGATCACCAATGCACAACTTGCTGAGATTACCCAACTTCCCCTCTCCGATGCTGAATTTGCTGGTGGTCATCCGGAAGATGAGTGGGACTTCAATGCGATCACCGCTCGCCAATCCCTTTGGAAAGCTGACCATCCTCGCAGCAACCACAAATTGGTAGGCCATTTAACTATCAATAACCATCTTCTTCACTTTTTCTTGGTCAAACTTCTTGTTCCCCGTGGTAGAAATTATGCCTTGGTTGAAGAGGATAATGTGCTCTTGATGTGGGCAATGCAAAATGAGAAAGAGATCAACTAGATTTAGCTCCTGAAATTACACATGCTCAAGGCCAAGGAGCAGCAAAAGCTTCCCTATGCCATCCTCCTCACAAAAATTTTCAAGGCTTATGGTGTTGACCTTGATGGAGAACTTTCTGAGAAAATACCTCCAAAGGCATGCATTGGCACCCATCATCTCACCAAGATGGGTATAATCTATGTCAATGGAGCTTGGCTCTTCAAGATGGAAGGCATTCATGCCAACATTCACTTTGAAGCTCCAGCCAATGATCCTGCCTCTCCTCCTCCTGCACCTCAAGCACCACAAGGCGAACCATCTGCTCCTACTGACCCTTTCACTTCCCTCTATGCTTAATTAGATCGGCGTTTTGAAAGAATTGATAATACTCTTCAAGAATTTCAAATGACCGAGCAATAACATTTTGAGCTTATGGAGTAACGCTATTAGGAACTCTCCAACAAGATTTCTGAATTGCGCTTTTTCAATCCCGATAATTAGAATCTGATTGTTTTATTTGCTTTCACTTTCTGCATTATTTCCCTTTCTGCATTTCAAATTCTGCATCTTGATTCTGTACATTTCCTTATTAATGAATGAATGAATTTTTCCCTTTTACTTATATCTCTGTGTTATAATCGCTTATTTATTTTTGATGATTACAAAGGGGGAGAAGATATATAGGAAAAGATATAAATGTTAGTGTTCTTCCATAAACAACAAGTGGTCAATAGTAGTTAATAACAAATGAAATATGATAACAAGTGGGCTCTAAAATCAGATGATCACGTATGATTAACAAGTGGCTCTAAAATCACATGATTTTGACTAATGCTAAGATATGCATAAACTCCTCAAGAAAGGGGGAGAAAACTTTATTTGGACTAACACCCTCATGAGATGAACATTGTTTGTCATCATCAAAAAGGGGGAGAATGTGTTTGAATATGTGTTTCAGGTTGTATCATTTTGATAATGACAAAAGCAATTGAAGAATCATGGCAAAGAGTTCAAGTGTTCATAAAAGAAAACATGCAAGGATAAAAACAGAGAAGACAACATCAGACCTGCAAAAACACACAAGCTAATCGATTACAAGACCATGGCAAATCGACTACAAAGCTTCTGTCTGTCACACAATCGATTACAAGGTTATTCCTAATCGATTACACAGGTTCTGCTTGTCACCTAATCGATTGTACCAAAAAAGCTAATCGATTACCAAACTAAAAAATTGAATAAAAAGCATCAGGTGCATCTTCTAATCGACTACAAGGCTGCCACAATCGATTACCAATGTTCTGTAAGGCTGCTAATCGATTACAAGACGAGAACTAATCGATTGCACATAAGCCATAATCGATTACCATGCTGCATAACTAAATTAAATACATCAGGTGCCACTCACAATCGATTACAAGGCAATGGACAATCGATTAACAAGGTGATGTTTCTTAGCTAATTGATTATAAGGGAAAGGCTAATCGATTACCAATCCAATTACACTAAAAAATTTGAAGTGTAATCGATTACAACTCGAGGCGTAATCGATTACGATAGTGCCAAATTTTGGGGAAAAGTGTTTTTAAGTAGGAAACCAGCTCACTTCTTCATTTTCAATCCAATGCCCACACTATACAACGGCTATGAAGACTCTAGGGCACCTCTCCAAGGCCTATAAATGGAAGACTCATTCAAGCTACTCAAGCAATCCAAAATCATCAAAGAGAAATCAAATCTTTAGTCTTGTGAGTTCTATTTCTTTATGTATTTTGAATTTCTGAAAGTTAGAGCTTATATTTGTAAATCCTCTCTTGTTAAGAGTTATCATGGTTAGAGCCTTTCATTTGCTTATCTACTCTATTGAGATAGTTTATTGATTGTAAAACCAAACACCAAAAACACCAAGGTTTTCACTCTAGGTTGAGTGGTCACAAAGGTTACGGTTCAACCTTTGGGTATTGAGAGTCTAAGAGATTGGGTGGGTTACCCTTGTGCTAGTGTGGATTGAGTTCTTGAGTGTGAGACACTAGGAAGTTGTAATTGCTCATAGCTTGTATCTCTAAACTTCAATAGTGGAAATCCTTCAAGTGGGTTGCTTAAAAGCGAGACGTACACCGGATTGGTGGAACTCATTAAATTGGTTTTCAATCTTCTCTTCCCTACTCTCTTGCATTTACTTGCATATACTTGTTATATTTGGTTGGTATATTGATTTGATTATGATTCCATTGCTTGAACTTGAGTAACTAGGCTAAGTTAAAGTATTACACACCAAGTGTTTGACATATTGCCTAAGTGACATTTGAACATTGTTTTACATTGGTTCTTGCACTACACTTGCTATCTCTTGTATACAAGCATATTTTGTGAAAAAGGAATCAATTTCAAAGGCATTCTAAAGAAAAGTTTTTAACACTCAATTTACCCCCTCTTGAGTATTGAGGCCACTTGAACAACAGAAACCCCTTCAGGACCGGCATCAACACCGGATCCATAAACCTTTTTTTTTAAAAAAAACATGGGAAGAAGAATCGGGGTGATGCCCCAGTTTCAGGAAACAACTAATCGGGTATTGCTCTTTGGTTGATAGGAAATGAAAAGGTTGGGGGTGTTGCCGCTCGGTTGACAAGAAATGAAAAGGTTGGCGATGTTGCCCCTCAGTTGACAGGAAAATAAAAGGTTGGGGGTGTTACCCCTCGATTGACAGGAAACTAAAAGATTGGGGGTGTTGCCCCTCGGTTGACAGGAGAGTAAAAGGTTGGGGGTGTTGCCCCTCGGTTGACAAGAAATAAAAGAATTGGGGGTGTTGCCCCTCAGTTGACAGGAAAATAAAAGGTTAGGGGTGTTACCCCTAGGTTGAAAGGAAAGTAAAAGGTTGGGGTGTTTCCCCTCGGTTGACAAGAAATAAAAGAATTGGGGGTGTTGCCCCAGTTTTGAAAAGGAGTGTATACAGTTTGGGGTGCTGGCCCAGGTTCGAGAAATTTGAGGTGATGCCCCAGGTTTGAGAGGCTTGGGGTGACGTCCTAAGTTTGAGAGACTTGGGGTGATGCCCCAGGTTTGAGAGACTTGGGGTGATGCCCTAGGTTTGAAAGACTTGGAGTAAAGCCCCAGGTTTGAGAGACTTGGGGTGACGCCCCAGGTTTGAGAGATTTGGGGTGATGCCCTAGGTTTGAAAGGCTTAGGGTGATGCCCCAGGTTTGAAATACTTAGGGTGATGCCCCAGGTTTGAGAGACTTAGGGTGACGCCCCAGGTTTGAGAGACTTAGGGTGACGCCCCAGGTTTGAGAGTCTTAGGGTGAGGCCCCAAGTTTGAGAGACTTGGGGTGATATCCCAGGTTTGAGAGACCCGGGGTGATGCCCCAGGTTTGAGAGACCTAGGGTGAAGCCCCAGGTTTAAGAGACTTAGGGTGATGCCCTGGGTTTTGAAAAACTTGGGGTGATGCCCCGGGTTTGAGAGACCTGGGGTGATGCCTCGGGTTTTGAAAAAAGGAATGTAGAAAGTCTGGGGGCTGCCCTAGATTCAAGGAGGAGAGACTTGGGATAATGCCTCAAGTTTGAAAACGAAATATAGAAGGTTTGGGGTGATGCCCCAAGTTAGAGAATGAAGAGGAGGGCTTGGGGTAATGCCCCGAGTATGAAAAACTTGGGGTGATGCCCCAGGTTTTGAAGAAAAGAACGTAGAGAGTTTGGGGTACCGCCCCAAGTTTGAAAAGGAGGAGAGAGACTTGGGGTAATGTCCCAAGTTTGTAGGAGGCATGTAGAGGGTTTGGGTGATGCCCCGGGTTTGGGAAAGGAATGTAGAGACTTGGGGTAATGCCCCAATGTCTGGAAAAGGAATGTGGAGGACTTGGGGTACTGTCCCAATATTTAAAAAGGAATGAGAGACTTGGGGTAATGTCCCAAGTTTGGAAAAGAGGATAGAGCTTGGGGTGTGTTAGACCCGAATATAATGTTGTAGAAAACTTGTTAACTCCGTGTTACTGTTGGGTCTTTTAATTGGCAAGCGCACCAATCGTTTGTAGTTTTCAAAATTTAGATATCGTTCAACTTGGATTGAAAGTCCAATAGTTATAGTAATTTTCTAGTTACTATGGTAAATTTATCGAAACCTATTCATAAAAGAATAATTTATATACAATTTATACAATATTCACAAGATTGTATAGTTGAGTTGTTCATGTGATAAAAAGAAAATAACAATTTATCTAAAAAGTTGAGTTGCAATTTAGAATAGCTAAGATACTTGAGGATAAAACACAGATAAACAAATTATGTTGGAATTTGGATCCCTAATCTAGAATAACAATGGAGGAACTCAAGACATGCATATTTAATCATCAAGTTCATGTCATTGCAGCTTAAAATCATTATAACCGATCCCTCATGATATAAATTCTAAGTATTCACCGTAAAGTCTGATCCCTCGTGAGCTTTCTCAGTAAAAAATTGTATTAAGTCTTGGCCTTATGGCAACAATAATCACCAATTCTATCCCTAGTAATTGGCATATTAAGGGCATTCCAACTTTTACTTTTGTTAAAACAAGTTTTAATAAGGTATGAATAATCATTCTCCCGTTTGACATTCACACTAATAAAACAAGTTTCAATACGCATCAAAATCATTCTCCCGTTTGACGTTCATACTAATAAAAGATTAAAATACTAATATGCACTTGAATCATAAACATGCAGAGATCGAATTCACAACATCATACTCAATAGACTAGTTCACCAATTCCAACGTAAACAGATTAGTTACACATGGTGAAAATAAAAACAACACTTACAGAGATTGACATTACCAAGGTGATGAAAACTTCACGGTACAACGATCACAATACTATACAACACTCTCAAGTATCTAGAAAATGTTAGCCCAGGTGGCCTCTAGGAAACTCAAGAGGGGGGGGGGGGGTGAATTGAGTAGTTAGGAAATTTCTCACTAATAAATTTCTCCTTGATGATATGTGATTTGAATAATAATGCTTAAGACATAAAGAGTTTAAGGGTTAGAGAAGTGCAAACAGAGATTTATACTGGTTCGGCCAACCGCTGCCTACGTCCAGTTTTCTCAAGACACCCTTGAGGAAATTCACTATAATCAAATCCCTTGATTACACCACAATGGGGACTCACACCTCGATCACAAATGCCTTGGATGCTATACCACACCCAAGCACATCACCCTTGGATGCTTCACCACATCCATGAACATCACCCTTGGATGCTACACCACATCCAAAAAGAACACCCTCAGAGATACACCACTCTGAATATCAATCTCACTTTAGAGATAAAAAACTCTACAAGAAAACTCTCTTTAAAGAGTATGATGAACAAATTAAGGAACAAGAAAGAGTAATAAATCTATTAAGAGAATATGGCCATTATTGCTCTTAAGAAAAGATTGGAAGTATTTGGTGTTGGTGTGTTTTGCAAATGAAATACGCTCCTATTTATAGGAGAGGAAATGCCTTCAAGAGGTGTGAAATTATTGATTAAAATAATTAGAAAGGTACCTCTTGGATAAAATAATATTTTGTGAAAAGTCATAATGTTTCAACATGTTTTTTTTCATCAGACTGTTACTGTAATCGATTACACCAAATAGGTAATCGATTACTGCTTTTAAACGTTTCATTTTAAAACCTCTGTTTGACCATGTAATCGATTACAACAAATAGGTAATCGATTACTTCAGTTTAAAATGTTATTTTTTAAAGCTCTGATGATCATGTAATTGATTACAAAACTTAGTAATCTGGTAATCGATTACGCCAATAAGGTAATCGATTACACATTATTAAAATGTGTTTTTAACTCATTTTAATGGCCATATTTTCTGAAAAGATCTTACTTTAAAGTGCTATGATCTTTGGTCTTGTCTTGCTTGAACTTTCTTCTTTGTTCTTGATCTTTTGTCATTGGCCTTGTCATTATCAAAATACTTCATGGTCTTCAGAAAACTATTCTAGAACTACAAACTCAGAAAAGAACCACTCAAACACGAGTGTATAAGAGAAGAAGAGAACTCAGAATGTGAGATGGGATGCTTAGAAGTGTGGAGAATGCGCCAGCCTGACGCTACGCGTCCGGTCCCTGACTCAGCCTGTATAATCAGCTCGAAGTGGCCATTATTGTATAATTATTTTAATTAATCATGCCCAGATAGATGTGCCTTGTCCCCTAATTCAGCTTGGACACTTGTGGGTAGTGGAGGGGTCATTGGCTGAGTGCTTGACCACCTGTCAATGGTGTCCATGTAGCTCCTGACGCTATGTGTGGGTGTGACGTGTAGCGTCAGCATCAGAAGTTCCCACGCTACATGTGGTGTTGATGCTACACGTCAACTCTCTAGTTCTTCAATTTTTCTCTTTAAATTTTTCACATTTTTACTGCAAAACTAGAGAGAATTGATCAAGGGCAGATTATTTCCAACAACATCCATTTATTGAATTTAAAACCTAAATTTCTAACAAATTCACCAAATTCTTATTCTTTTTACAAAATTTTTATTTAAGATTTTATTGTAAATTTGAGGACTAACAGGGTGCTGCCCCAAGTTTGGACTATTCGCTGGTGGGGAGGATTTGGTGGAGGAATGCAAATGCCAGTAGAGGATTTTATGATTGGCGCCATTTTTGTGGCAATTGTAATCTCATTGGGGGAGGGAATCTAACTGGAGTCTATTTCTGTAGTGTTGTTCCACTGGGGAAGAAAGGTTTGGTTGGCCCCTATTTAGTGGTAACCGTGGTTTTGCTAGGGAGAGGATTTGGTGATTCCCCTTGGGGAGAGAGGCCTGCCTAAGGCTGATTTCTGAATTGTATTTTGCTGGGGATAGGGATATGCTTGATTGCTGAATCCTACTTCCACTGAGGAGGAAGGGTTTGATTCATTTTATCACATGGCAGGGTGGTTGCACCTGAGGAAGGGGATCTTGGTGGAGTTCTCTATTCTGAGTCAAAACTCGACTGAAGAGAAAGGGTCCAATTGAAGGCTTTTTCCAAAGCCTGTAGTTCTATTGAGGAGAAGATTTATCCTAAACCTGATTTAGAAAGTGGTTCCACGGGAGAAAATCTAGCTCAGGTTGTAGGTTCGCTCGGGAGGTGATCTAGATTTGTGCTCTTTTACAGTGGACTGTAATCCTGCTGGGGGAACTGCTCGGCGAACTTTTACTTCTGGATTGGGAAGCTTAGCCAACCTTTTAGAAAAAAATGAGTAGTACAGAGATAAACAAATTGACAATTTCGAGTAAATTTCCTTAGAAGCAAGCCCAGAGATAACTCATGGATGAGATAAAAATAATTCCCAACTTCGGTAAGCGTGTCTAGCTGAGCTGGTCATGATTGCCTGAAGCAAGGCCCGGTACTGGGAGTCATTCGTTCCTCGCGACTCTGAACTTTTATCATTTCTAAAACATTTTAGGAACACTTTTTTTGTTATAATATTCAGTCATGAACACGGATAGAAGGAAAGGAGGAATTTTATTTATGGACATCAAGTATGTACAGTGGTAAGAAAGCAACGTAAAACAGATAGAAAGAATGGAATAAAATATAAGGGATTAAAGAAAAACGGAACAAGGGAGGCTCATGGATCATTCAACGATTTCCTGAGAGCGACGAGAATCTTGATCTCTTATCGCGATCTCATATTCACCCTGTGACCCAGCCTTTGAGAATGTAATTTGACAATGATGCATATGCCCTAGTTTACAGTTTCTACTCAGGAAATTCACCCGCACTACCAAGACTTTAGACTCTTGCCTAAGCTGTTGCTCTAACTTTTGCCTAGGCCGCCTTTTCACGTTTTCAGCCTAGCGAGCGTTTTTTTAGGCATAGTATTTTTCACCGCATCTGCATTTACAAGCATTGGCAAGTCATCCCCGTCCATGTTGGCGAGTATTAAAGCTCCTCCAAAAAACGCTTTCTTCACGACGTACGGCCCTTCGTAATTAAGCATCCATTTTCTTTGGTTATCCTTATGAATTGGCAGGATTTTTTTCAGGACCAGGTCTTCTTCTCAAAACTATCAGGGCCGCACCTTCTTTTCAAACGCTCGCTTCATGCGTCATTGATACAACCGACCATGGTATAGGGCGGTTAACCTTTTTCCATCAATCAAGTCCAGTTTGTCATATCTAGATTGGACCCATTCGGCTTCTTCTAGTTTTGTCTCCATTATTACCGGAGGGACATGATCTCCACTTCAAAAGGTAATACTGTTTCCGTTCTGTAGACTAAGGAGAAAGAGGTTGCCCCAGTCGAGGTTCGAACCGAGGTTTGATATCCGTGCAATGCGAAAGGGAGCATTTTGCTCCAATCTTTGTAAGTTATCACCATCTTTTGCACTATCTTTTTGATATTCTTATTGGCTGCTTCGACTGCTCCGTTCATCTTTGGCCGATATGGAGAGGAATTATGATGAGATATCTTGAAATCCTCATAGAGATCTTTTATCATCTTATTGTTTAGATTTGTGCCATTGTCGGTAATGCTCTGGCTTGGCAAGCCGCACCTACATATCAGCTCCTTCTTGATGAATTTGATGACGATGTTCTTGGTCACATTAGGGTATGAGGCTGCTTCCACCCACTTAGTAAAGTAATCGATAGCAACTAAAATAAAGCGGTGACCGTTCGAAGCTTTTGGTTCAATGGGCCCAATGACGTCCAAACACCACATTGAAAAAGGCCATGGAGCTGACAAGATGTTCAAAGATTATGGAGGTGCATAGATGTGATCAGCATATATCTAACATTTATGATACCTCCGTGCATAAGTGAAACAGTCCGCTTCTATAGTCATCCAATAGTATGCGGCCCTCAAGATCTTCCTTGACATGGCATGCCCGTTTGTGTGAGTTTCGAAGGATCCCTCGTGGATGTCTTTCATGATTTGATTTGCCTCAGCGGTGTCAACACAATGGAGGAGGACAGAGTCATGGTTTCTTTTGTACAGTATACTCCCATTCAAGAAATAACCCATAGCAAGCTTTCTCAGAGTTCGCCTGTCATTGTCTGTGACACCTTTGTGATATTCTTGGCATTGGAGGTACCTCTTGATATCATGATACCAAGGCTTGCTGTCTGGCTCTCCTTCTATGACTTGGCAATGTGTTGGTTCTTGTTGCTTCTTTACCGCAATGAGAGGCATCTCATATTCACTACTTACTTCGAACATTGAAGCTAGAGTGGCTAAGGCATCCGCTATCTGGTTAACGTGATGGAAGGTGATCTCATCAAACTCTTTGACCATTTCCTTGATATGAGCATGATAGGGAATTAGCTTGTTGTCCCTAGTCTCCCATTCATCTCTCAATTGATGAATAACCAAAGCTGAATCCCCATAGACTTCCAAGGATTTTACACCTGTATCCAAAGCGGCTTGTATCCCTAAAGAGCACGCTTCATACTCAGCGATGTTATTGGTACAATTGAAACATAGCCGAGCGCAAATAGGGATAAACTCCTTGTCTGGTGAAATCAGGATGACTCCAACCCCATGCTCCAGTGCATACGAAGCTCCGTCAAATCTCATAACCCATTTATTGTCACAACCACTTACCTCTTTGAAAGGGGCTAAGATATCTTCGTCCGGGAAGTCGTGTTGCATTGGTTGGTAGCTATTGACAGGCTGGTGTGCCAAGTAGTCTGCTAAAGCGCTACCCTTTATGGCTTTTTGGGTGATATATATTATGTCATACTCGGTTAACAGTACTTGCCATCAAGCAATCCTTCCGGACAAAGTAAGTTTTTCAAAGATGTACTTGATGGGGTCTATCTTGGAAACCAACCATGTTGTGTGAGAAAGCATGTATTGCCTTAACTGTCGGGCGGCCCAGGATAGCATACAACAGGGTCTTTCAAGGGAGGAATACCTCATTTCATATTCGGTGAACTTCTTGCGTAGATAGTAAATGGCGTGTTCCTTCTTTCCAGTGACATCGTGCTGTTCCAGCACGCACCCATGGATTCGTCTAACACAGTCAAATACAAGATTAGCGGTCTTCCAGGAATTGGCGGCACTAGGATTGGCGGTTCCAACAGATACTATTTTATCTTTTTGAACGCTATCTGGAAATCCTCGTTCCATTGTACTGGTTGGTTTTTGCGAAGCAGCTTGAAAATCGGCTCACAGGTTTTAGTCATTTGTGAAATAAATTGGGCAATATAGTTTAGTCTCCCCAGGAATCCTCGAACTTCCTTCTCTGTGTGGGGATGAGGTATTTCAAGAATGGCTTTAACTTTGTTGAGATCGACCTCTATCCCTTTTTTGCTTACTACAAACCCGAGCAGCTTCCCAGGTCTCGTGCCGAAGGTACACTTGGCTGGGTTTAATCTGAGCTTGAATTTCCTTAATCGTTCAAAGAGTTTTCTCAGATCGACAATGTGCCCTTCCTTTATTTTGGATTTAGCAATGATATCATCCACATATACTTCGATCTCCTTATGCATCATGTCATGGAAGAGGGTTACCATTGCTCTTTGATAGGTTGCCCCAGCATTTTTCAATCCAAATGATATCACCTTGTAGCAGAAGGTGCCCCAAAAAGTGATAAATATGGTTTTTTCCATATCTTCAGGCGCCATTTTGATTTCATTGTACCCTGAAAATCCATCCATGAATGAGAAGATAGAATGCTGAGCCGTGTTATCGACTAAGACGTCGATTTGTAGGAGAGAAAAATCATCTTTAGGGCTAGCCCGATTCAAATCTCGATAGTCCACGTACATCCTTACTTTCCCGTCTTTCTTTGGAACAGGGACTATGTTCGCCACCCATTGAGGATACTTTGCTACGACTAGGAAACTGGCATCAAATTGTTTCTTGACTTCATCCTTAATTTTAAGGAGCATCTTGGGTTTCATCTAACGCAACTTTTGTTTAATTGGTGGACATTCTGGCTTTAAAGGTAATCTGTGCTCCACGATATTGTTATCCAAACCCGGCATATCTTGATATGACCATGCGAAGATATCACGGAATTCCCTGAGCAATCTAATCAACTCTTCTCTTTGTTCCTTGTTAAGAGAAATGCTGATTTTGACTTCTTTCACCTCTCCTTCATCTCCCACGTTAATGGTTTTGACCTTTTCTTGATGGGGCCAAATTTCCCTATCTTCCGGTTCCAATAACCTTGCTAACTTGGGCGAAGGCTCAAAGTCTTCCTTACTTTCTTCATCAGCGTAGTCGTTTAGATGATCAGAGTCGTGAAACAAAACTAGAGTCTCGCTACTCTCAGGGAAATCATTTTCGGATCTGCATTTTATTGTATTATAGCGAATGAAAAAGAAAACAAGCAAGCAAAAGGATCAAGTGAAAGGGATATAAAGTAAAAATGAGATATTGTATTGCAATACATGTTCATTAATGGAATAAATAACAAACAAGTTTTTGCCTTTATTACAGAGAGAGGGTCCCAACGCCTTAGGCACAGCTAATGGAGCAACAAGCCATAAAAGACATTGTTGAATTACTTTGATAACACATTTAGAGTCGTGGGGAATTTCATGGTCTCCCAGTTATTCAGCTCTTGGTTCAATGGGCAGGCATACACCAACCTAGCATTGACATCGAGATCTTCTTCGACTGCAACCACTAGATTTGGAGGCATCATCCCTGTACTCTGAAAGCTCTGGTGAAGGTCACAGATGGGGATTCCCGCGGTGTCAGATCCTTGACTGGTAAGACAGGTTATCCTTCTTTCTCTCCTTTTTTCTCCCACTCTTTTTCTATCAGCCGCCGTGGGTCGATATCCTAGGCCATATCTGTCTTTATTTTTTGGGAGGCTCACGGGTTCGGTTCTCCCCTCCAAGTCTCGCCCTAACCCCTTTCCCAGCTCATACCCCTCGCGTAGCATTATCCTTGCTATCGCTAAAGACATATTTGGGAAGGATGTATTTACAATGCCTTTCTCTATGTGCGTCTTGTTAGCTATTTCCAATGCCTGGAATGAGGTTTCAAGAGCTTCCTCTGCGGCTTCAACATATGGGGTAGAGATAGGTTTGCTAATTATAAGGTCCTCTTCTCCGGAAACAATTACTAACTTGTTATTGATGATGAACTTCAATTTTTGATGCAATGTGGAGGGGACAAACCCAGTAGAGTGGATCCACGTCCGTCCTAGTAAACAACTATAGGCGGGCGTGATATCCATGACATGGAAGAGAACTTGGAAGGTACAGGGTCTAACCTATATCGGTAATTCAATTTCCTCCATAACCTCCCGGCGAGTCCCATCAAAGGCTCGTACTATCATGGTGCTCGGCCTCATGTACATCCCATCGAAAGGTAACTTTACCAACGTTGATTTTGGCATGACATTAAGGGACGACCCATTGTCGATAAGTACTTTTGCAAGAATATGGTCTCGGCATTTGACGGAAATGTGAAGGGCTTTATTGTGCCCTACCCCTTCTGCGGGTACCTCATCATTAGTGAAGGTCAAATAATTGTTAGATATGATGTGCCACACTATGCCTTTGAATTTATCGACAGGTAGGTCATGCTTGACATGTGCCTCGCTTAACACCTTCATCAACGTGTTCCGGTGTGGTTTGGAACTCATCAATAGGGATAACAAAGAAATCTTAGCCGGGGTATGATTCAACTGATCCAACACCTGATACTCGCTATGGCGAATGAACTTTAAAAATTCCCGGGCTTCCTCATCAGTCACTACCCTTTTCGTTTTGCCATTAGTCCCTTCCTTCCCTACTTTAATTCCTTCCACCTTATCAAGTTTTGGTTCTGGAGGAGCATATATTCTCCCACTCTGGGTCATGCCTCCAACCCTGGCAATATTCATGACAGACGACGACGAAGGATTATTTGCCATGGAACTAGTGACGACTACGTCTGTATCGTACCTCCATGGCACAACTTGGGAATCTTTGAAAGGAAACAGAGTTGGTACTTGCACCGTAATGATGGTCTTGGCGGGAGCTGGAGTTACCGGTGCCTTTCTGTTATAGAATATGACCAGGGGTTTTCGAGCTCGAATCCTGGGCTGCTCTTGTATCATGTTCACTTTGCCTTCATGGCGCCTACAAACTTCCACGGTATAACTATCCATAAACGCTTGAAGGATTTTACGAAAGCTTTGCTGCTTAGCAGATTGCTCATCATTGTGCCCCCTCCCATGAGCCTTCAATTAACCCCCTTTCAAGCAAGTGGGAGTGAATTACTTTTAAAGGCGTCTTTATATTGGCAACTTCTGTAACGCGCTCTACATCTTCCCCAACAGCGTTGACCCCTGGCCCTCCATGGTTGGGCAAAGAGTTTGTAGACACGTTTGGGCTTCCCTCACAAAAGTTTATCCAATCATCCCTGATTAAGTCCCTTACATTAAACTTTAACGTGAAGAAATTCTCTGTAGAATGCCCCGGTGCACCAGCGTGGTAATCACATCACGCATTCGGGTCATACCCCCTAAGGTAAGGCTGCTGAATGGGCCTTAGAGGACAAGGCACTACCCAAGTATTTTTTATGAGGTGAGGTAAGAGCTTGGTATATGACATGGGGATGGGATCGAACTGTATTTGGGTACGATCGTTGTTCGGCCTTCTTGGGTTTGGATTTGGTGGTCAGTTTACTTGTGGCGGTTGGTATGGTGCCTGCGGTGGTGTTGGTGGTCGTATAACAGGTGATCGGAAGTGAGGTGGATTTGGATTTTGAACTGCAGCTACGTATGATTATGACGTGTGAGGGTGGGCCAGTAGAAATCTGACAGGGGTAAATGACCTCGTTTGGTTTCTTCTCTGGTTGTAAGAGACGACATTGGTTTCTCCATCTCTTCTTCTACCTTCCCCTGTCGTTGGTCTCTTTATCATGCCTGCCCCAGACGGGCCTCGGATAATCTTTCCAGTTCTTATCCCGTTCTCTATTCTTTCTCCGATAGTGACGATATCAGAGAAATAGGATGAAACACTCCCAACATCCTATCATAGAAAGGAGATTGGAGCCTGTCGATGAACATAGAAACTACTTCTTCCTATAAGGGAGGGTCCACCTATGCAGCAACTTCGCGCCAACGTTGCGCGTATTCTTTGAACGTTTTGGCCTCCTTCTTCGTCATGTTTTATAATTGCACCCTGTCTGTTGCCATGTCCAAGTTGTATTTGTATTGCTTCATGAAAGCATCAGCCAGGTCCTTCCAACAGTGTATACAAGACCGTTCGAGGTGGGTGTACCACATAAGGGCGGCCCTGGCCAAGCTGTCTTAGAAGCAATGGATCAGCAATAGGTGATTGGATCGTACAATGCCATCTTCCGACAATACATGGTGAGATGATTCTTTGGGTAAGTTAACCCTCGGTATTTGTCGAATTCTGGGACCTTGAATTTAAGAGGGATGATGACATCCGGGATTAAGCAAAGTTCCTCGGCACTTCCCAATCTAAAACCTTATGATCCTTCCATTGCCCTTAATCTCCTTTCAAGGACCTCTATCCTTCCTTCTTGGATGGCTGCAGCGCCACTGGGACCAGTGGTAACATGAGGATTCGTGTGACCATAAGGTTGGTAGACATGTGTAGCTATATAAGACGGGTTCATTGGATCTGTAGAGATCTGTGGTCGGGTGGTGGTTTGGGTTACATAGGCAGGTTGTGTAACATGGGCTTCGATGGGTTGTGTTTGGCCTTGGGTCGTACAGAATTCACGACAGGGTGGTATGTTTGGTTGAATAGGGTGAGGATCTTGGTGGTTCGGGTCTGTTTGTAGGTTGGCATGGAGAGGAGGAAAATACCCTGGAGGTAAGCCATATAATGGAAAGAGGATAGCATTGCCATCCGCATCTATAAAGGTATGCTGTTGGGTATCAACGGGATTTGGCCTTCTAATATGGACAGTGAGGGGAGGTGCCATAGGATTAGGGCCTTGTTCCCCAACTGGGCCAGAAGAGTGCCGTGGAGTAGGCAGTTGCTGTCTGGCATCTTCAACACTGGCAGAGGAACCCCCTTCCGTGACCCTCTTTTCCAAAAGCTTGGCCATCTCGGCCATTTGTTCCTTTAGTTGACTGAGCTCGGCTCTTAAACTCTCGTTTTCTTGTTCAATTTCTTCCATGAGTTTCTTCTTGAGCCTGGTCCTGTAAGGATGTTTACCCGTAATGTCTAAAGGAACATGGAGATTTATTAGCAAAAAGAAGATAAACGGTTAATAGAAATGATAAAAGAAAGAAAGATGTTACGCGGGACGCGATTCAAGATTCAGCGCGTGCCCTCTGACCGTTCCTCAAAACTTCACGTTCAAAGTACTAGGTAAAGTAGTAAAATGGAAACTAACATGAGACAATTGTGGAGGCAAAATACTTCATCATTTCATACTTCTATAAAGATACAATGTCACTGTAGAGGTTTGATTACAACATTTTAGCCGTTCCTGGCTTGGACAATCATAGCTCTTATTTTACAAATTCTTTCATGACAATAATTCAGAAATGTTGAAATCTCCTTTGGAGTAGTGAGAGGATTGGCCATCCTTTCGGCTCGTTTCAGTAATAATGGAAGATCTTTCAGAACTTCATTGGCCAAGTATGCTAGATTGGTGAAGCGATCCATCCATGAACGAATGATCTTATCTTGTCGAGCTAATTTAGCTTCTAAAAGGCGTGTGGCCTCTTGACAATGTTACTCTGTATCTATGGCGTTTCTTCGTTCATCATTTATTTCCTGCTCGCAGGCTCTCATTACCTTGTCAAGGTATTTCTCCAACCTGTGGACTTGATATTGTAGCAACTCCTTCTCCACCAAAGCCTCCCTTTTATTTTCCTTGGATTGCATCAGCAGATCTTTGGTGTCACTTTGCTTGCTTTTCATTTTCAGTTAAGAATTGGCTTCCTAGAGACACTGATCTTGCTTCACCCTATAGTCTTCTTCAATCTTCCATTTTTTTTGAATCTCATCCATGGCCTGCTTATTCTCCAAATTTTCCCTCTTTTGGAATGCGTATTCTTGTTGATATTTTACTAGGTCTTCTTCCAGTCTTTGATTCTTAGCTGTCAACTCTTCTATCTTGGCCCTTATAGCCTGGGTTGCTTTGTCTTCCACGACAAATGGTGGAGCGGGAGTGCTTGCAGATTGATACGAGGGACTCCTGAAGGGTAATTTGACAATGGAGGCCCTATTCAGCATCCATTCATGATACTTTTCTCCTATAACATGGCTTCGTGCCCCCAATTCTTTACCCATCTTGGAAACTCTTTTCCATGCGTTCGCTATATCCCAAACAGTAGACATATAGTTCTCCTTCGTATAGTATAAAATGAGAGGAGTGAGCAACTCTTCATCTGGTGGCCCAAGCAAAGGATAAGCCAACTGACGTTTGGCTATAACAGGATTGTAGTTGATACACCCTTGTGTGCTAATGAGAGGAACATTTGGATAACTTCCACAACGATAGATGATCGACTCGACCTCTAACTATTGGGGATACCATCTAACTCTCTCGGCTGTGAGCCCTATAAGATGATTGGCCCATTCACGTCTATTCTTTATTGCCAATTGACACAGTTTTAAATCAGAAATAGGACATTTGACCTTACAAATTTGATGGAAAGCATGAGATGCGAACCATACATATAGGACAGGTAGACAATAGACAATCCTTTTCCCACCTTGCGTATGGCAGAAATCCATGTTGCAGTACACATTGGCTAATACGGCTGTGACGGGATTCTCAAGCCTGTGTTTGCGAGCTAGGAAGACAGCGATGGCATTATAATCCATGTAGTTGTCTAGATTAGGGAACAAGACAACTCCATAGATAGTAAGGGCTAAAGTGTCCATGAAGGCCTCCCACTCTTCTTTATCTACCAAGATCTGCAAGTGTTTCTCGAGAAATTCTCGAGTGAACCCAGGAATTTGATTTCTATTCATCTACACATTCTTCAATGTCTCAGGACAGATTCTCAAAATACGGGCGACTAAAGCGATGGTTGCATGATGATCGAGATGGCGGTAGGGAATTTGTCCCTCCAAAGGCATCCCTAGTATTTGTTCAAATTCCTCTATGGACAGGGCCAACTGAAAGTCTCTGAATGTAAAACATCTGAGAGGTGGGTCGTAGAACTGCACCAAGGCTGTGATCGCCTCAGTTTACACTTCAACTTCCAAGAGCTTTAAAATCCTCCCATACTTTCGGGTAAAAGCCATCTTTTGTGTCAGGTTTAATTTCTTCCCTATTGCTTGTAGACTACCAATATCAATCTTCTTGGCCTTAACATGTAGTATTTTCCTTAATTCTATCACATCTGTACCACAATTATCATGTCCCATGTTAATTTCCATACTTGCTTAGAGGTATCTGCTAAATCCTGAATAGCTTTCTGTGAAAACAAAGAAAAAGAAATCAGTTACAGCCATGTTTTGGCAAACCGCTACTTCCTTACTGATTTACTGAAAAACATTTTCGCTTTGGAAAGTAGTGGTCGGGGAAACCCATGCCAAACCAAAGTCACGTAGGTCCTAGATTTTCCAATCGTTATTATTACCCCATTTGAAGGGAAACAGAACTATATTTCACTTTTCATTTTTTTCATTTTTTTCCACGATTGGGAAAATCTAAGACTCAGAGGTACACGATGGAGAAGGAACTACCTATCCGTTAAAAGATTACCCGTTCTTTTCCAAAAAAGTGAGTTATTTTGAAATAAAGCAATCCTTTGATGGGTAAGTGGTTCATCAATTTGGATTCAAAAAGGGAAGCAAGAATGGCGTAAGGTAAAGTAAAGTTTGCCCTTTCGTGACCTAAACCAGGGTTTTTTTTAACTCTTTTCTGGGCCCTATGGCTTGTCTAAAAGTGACTCCACACATTGGGTGGCTTGCACTAGACTTCTAAGAGGTCACTAGAGCCAAGATCCTAATCATGATGTGATCACAACAGTAGGGAATACACTAGGTATGTACATCATAAAAGGTCAAACTCCAGTTAGGGTTCTTACGATCGCTGGATGGGAAGTACATCCCAGACAACACCGCTACCAACCCCTCCTAACTTAAGTTTCATTTAGGGCCTGGGTATAGGGCGTCACTCATAAGTGTGTGCAAAAATACGAGCGTAGTGTGTGAAAGGGCATTCAATACCTGTACCTTACCCCATCCTGCACAGTGAACAAACACAAAACAACAACACTAGAGTCGTCTACCCTAGGGTTCAACAATTATACAAAAAAATAACGCAGAGTCACCTACCTTAGGGTTCAATAATCATGCAAAAATATCAACAGTGCATAAATGACAAAATAAAGATTGAAATCCAGAGCAAACATATACAACATTAACAAAAGAAAATAAAATAAAATAAGAAATTAAAACAAGCTAAAGGCTATATAAGAAAAACATGCACTTTCAACCTAAATGGCCTGACTCTCTAGATTGTCCCCAGTGGAGTCGCCATCTGTCACAACCGGATCGCAGCGACGGCGGATGGGTTGAAACGGAGCAGGGAGTCACCATCAACATTTTTATCCATAGGAAAAACGTTGGAAAAACTTTGATCAAGGCACTGGTAAAAAGTGAGATTCAAGTCCGGGAGTCGGTTACGAGTAGGGAAGGTATTAGCACTCCACATTGCCTGTTAAAAACAGTACTAAAGTCGAAAATGCACATCATGAATAGCCTTAAAATTGTGTTTATTTCTTCTTTCTTAAAAAAACGAAGGGGATAGATGAAATGAGTGAAAAAAGCTCAAAGTAAGATCAACAGGACATCTCGTCCAAATTAATCCTAGCTTTGACAGGGGGAAACATGGAAAAGAGGAAAGAAAACTAACAAGACATTTTGTCTAAATTAGTCATCCTTTCATCAAGATACCAAATCGGGAAAAGGAGGGATTAATAGGACGTCGCGTCCAAATTAATCCCGGCTTTTAGTGGAGGAATGTATGAAAGAGAGAGAACGCTAACAACATGTCTCGTCCAAATTAGTCATTTTCCATCAAGGTACAAAGTTGAACGGTGAAAGGAGATAACAGGATGTCACGTCCAAATTAACTCGATTTTTGTGAAGAGTGATGACGGCCAGGGAAAAAGGAGAAAATCAACAAGACGTCGCGTCTAAATTGATTTTCATGAAGATGAAATTAATTTTAAAAGAAGAATGGAAATGGAAGAGGAATGGGCCCGACAGGAGCTAAGTCCTGCTCCTACGTATTCTCGAGCTTTCAAGAAATCAAGGTTACGTAGTTCTTGAAAAGGGATGTTCTTAGGATGAATTTACGGGATTAGTGAGGGATGAGGTCTATGAAAAAGGTGCATACAAGGTGAAGTTCTCCCCACGTGTATGGGTCTTAGGAATAGTGTAGGCAAAAGTACTTCTGCATGACACTAACTTAAATCACTACTGTACCGGTTTAAAGAGATATCAAAAATACATATTTTTATTATTTTGCATTATGAATAAAGACAAGGGAGAACTTAACAAGAAAGCAGAACAAAAAAAAAAAGCATAGCAGTAAAGAAACTGAATGAATAGAACAACAAAAAGAAGTGGAGAGATTGTAACCGGCGTGGGTGTGGGTACTGGGAGAGCCGATGTCTACAGAAGTACCGGTGTGGGCTGGAACAGCAGCAACCGGAGTGACAGTGACAAGACCGGATCGATTGAGTACAGGGTCTGATGTGGGGGTTCATCGTAGATCCGATGTGCTTAGCTCAGTGGGGATCCGGTATGGAGGTTCAGTGTGGATCCGGTGTAAGGCAGTTGAACAAAGAGTCACTCGGGAAGAGGGAATTGATATCCCACCATATTGTAATGCTAAGGGAATTTTGGGGAGATCTGGACGGAGTCTAGGTAACAGGGGAAGGTTTTCCTCAGGAAAATCAAGGAACAGGGTTAGGATTTCTCTTCAAGAATCAATTTCAGAAATTTGGGCCAGCTTTCTGTTTTGATGGGTTCAAAGGTTCAGGGATCGGACCAATTCTTCAGGGGCTCCTGGATTTCAAAATTCGGACCCTTGGACCTCTTCAAGTGAGGCTTTTATAGAGGTTCCCTCGAACCCCTTCCATGCTGCTGAGTGCTTAGACAGCCCAGGGTTCCACTCGACCCATACACGTAGTGGAGGGACAACCTGGCCACTAACAGTTGTGGGGAACAGCGACGAGTGGAGAATTTTTTATTTTCATTTTCTATCTCCTTTCTGCCATTTCCTGATTTTCTAGATTGAATCTGCTAGTGTGATTCCAAGTCACAGCATAGGCAACCGGACTCAGTAGACGGTGTCACAAGAGTCTGATGTTGGGTTCCATGAGACCTTCACATCGGACAATAGGGGACACCGGTCATTGCTTTGACTGAATTTTCTTGGGGAAACGGTGTCCCTTCTAGTGGCACTAAACCGATGTCGTCGACGAGGTCCACCCTTGTTACTTCATCATGTCTTGACACCGGATTTGGAGTGGGACAGTGTCACCTTGTGGAATGGGACAATGTTAGGGACAGTGTTTTTGGCATTGAAACTGGCCGGACCGAAATAGGTGTTCACAATATGCTTTGTATATGACAACTTAGGATAGAAATAAAAATTTATTTTGTGGGTCCTATGGGAAAATTTGGCCTCATATACCTTGAATGCTAAATTCTGGTCATGAAATTGACAATTGTTGATATTAATTAAGTTGTATTGATTGTATGCCATATTAGAGAATGAATGATGATATTATGAAGTTTATATCCATTGGTGGTGCATATGTGATTTTATATATAAATATGTATATATATATATATATATATATATATATATATATATGGTATTGTAAGTAGTATGTAAGGCATGGAAGTGAGTAGGTCACATTTCCATTTAAAGGACAAGACTTCATATAGAGGTCATCTACGACCCTTAATGTATGTATGAAACTTGTGTGCATGGTTGATTGGTCGTGATTGTAAAATTGGCATGTCTATTTAGCCGATAAAGATTTGTAATGGGAATGGAATTATAACTTAACCTATGAAGTGAGTTATTGGCTGAAACTTGTTGGAGCAAGTCATATTTATGCATATCAATTTATGTCTACATTGTGTCTAAGACAAAGCCATGCCATTTGCATTTTGATATGTCTTGTAAAATGACTAACATATGCATAAGATTCTATATTTTCATATTCTCATTCAAGCGAGAAGGGCCCTGATCGTATATGTGCTCTCTGATCCATTTTTGCTCAAGCGAGCGTGGTCTCACTCAAGTGAGAACCATAGTTTTGATTTTGTGTGATTCTCACTCAAGCGAGTGCGATCTCGCTTAAGCGAGTATACGAAGTTTTGATTCTACCTCGTTTCCGCTCACGTAAGAGATGTCTCGCTCAAGCGAGTATACAAGGAATTGATTCTGTAGGATTTTTGCTCAAGCAAGCGAGTGTTCGCTTAAGCGAGATTGAAATGGTTTGATTCTGTTGGATTTTCGCTTGAGCAAGTGGGGTGTCTCTTAAGCACATATTGGGGGTCTAATACTTTAGCCCTGCTCGCCCAAGCGAGCTTATGCTTGCTCAAGCGAAGGTCTGGGGCTCGCTCAAGCGAGAGTTATCTTGCTTAAGCGAGACCACTCGAAATGAAATTTTCTTCTCCTTTCTTTATTTTTAAGCCTTTTCTTATATCTTTATATATGAGGCTAAGCGTATGCCCTGTATACGTAAATTCTTCCACTGTTAAACATATTTAATTTGTATACATATTGGGGGAATTATTTCTCGATCCATTTTTCTAAATTCTTAGACTTCGGTCTTAAGTTTTCTGTGGTTTGAATCTTGATGTAAGGTTGCATGTTCGGACTTTTAAAACATGAAAAAAAATTACTTGTGTTTTTATTAAATTAATTATTGTAATTACACCGGGATTCAGATCCGGGGGATCGGAGGGCATCCATTATAGTGTGGAACACTTTACATATTTTTAGATCCCCTGAAAAAACCATACATGGCATTTATACCCTAGAACATTTTATACGGTAGTTCAGAACATGGTTTCTTATGAAATTCATATAAATTTGAATTAAACTCCAAATCCAATGATTCTTGTTTCATTTACTCTAGATAAATAATATTATGTCATGTAAAAAGATCATAAAATAAATCATATAGTAGTATTCTGAGAAACACCACAAAAATGCCAAGTCAAAAAACCAACACAACTAGCATAATAGTTCACAAGATAAAATCTCTTTACATTCCTAAACAATATATTGATGAAATAAGACTAATCTTATCATTATTCCTAAACTCATAATAGATGGACAAGTTTTTCCCCTTACCTCAAAGAAGAACACTTGCATGGAGAGGATGAGTGTCCTTGTCCAAGGTTACTAGTCCTAGCTTTTCCCCTTGCTCCTAGCAATGGATCTTTTTGTACACTTCTTAGTGTTTGGAGCATATCTCCTAAATGTCTTATTGAAATTTGATCAATGAGGATGTTATGGAAAACTAACAAAAAAGGAAGGTTTTTTGTGTTTAGATGTTGGAAAGATTTTGGGTGGAGGAAAAGTGAAAGAGGAACGCAAACTTTATCCCATGATGGGTGATGGCTCACTAACATAGCCCTATGTTTAGGCCATAACTCTCTCATTTCTTAATAGATCTAAATAAACCTTATCTCTCTAGAAATCTAGGACATAAAGGAAAAACGTTGATTATGGGAGCATTTCTAGAGTCAGACCATATAGGGTGATTATTGGCTCTTAAGTTTCGGGTGTGAGAGAAAGGGAAGAAGGAAAGGTTTTAAGGCAGTCTTAGTATTTTGGCCATAACTTTCTACATACTAAGTGGAATTTAATGTTCTTTGAATCTTTGGAAAGCCAAGTAAGAGAGGAACAATTTTTGTTTGTAAAGTTTTCTAGAATCAGATTCTATCAAGAACATATATAGAAGGAAAGGCTATGAAGTTATGGAGGGGAAAAAGAAGATATGGTGAAGGAAGTAGTCTCTATTTATAGGAGCAAGCATTGAATCCTAACCATTGGATCTTGAATTGATCTAATGGTTGTATATAGTGGATAAAGAGGTGATACCAAGTGTTATGTTAGGGGAGAGGATGGAAAAGAGAGAAAGATTACTACATGTTAACCTCTTAGGGGTCTTAGAGGAAAAACTTTGAGAGTGATTAGTCATTTAAGGCTTGATGAGGGTTTTAGGGATTTTAGTGGTGTGATTTGTAACATTCCTGATATTTTAATAAAAATTATGATGAGTGGAAAATATTAACACATGTTTTAGAGATTTATTTAATATTTGATCCGCCTGAACCAGGGTCAAGAATTCTGGTGTCGGGCCGGTGTCAGATGTGAGGACCGAACAATGTTGAAGATCGGTTGTACATTAGAGGATGGTCAAAGACGTACTGTCTTGTAACTGATGCTTATCCCGTGTGCCTGGTGTGGTCTTGGACTAACCAGTGTGAGGAGAATGCCTAACTCGGAATTATAGTCCGTATCAACCTCTTATAATGGCTGAGGCAAACGGATATATGTAACAAGGATGTGAGAACAGATGAAGTGTCTGATCTCTCAAGCGTTAGTTTGGCTTACCGATGTGTGATATTATGCCAGGATACCGGTTGGCCGATATCCCGATCGGGTCAATACTCTTATGAAGTATTAGACAATTATGAATAATTAAACGTTGTGAAAGTAAATAAACTTAGTTGGTTGGTTAATTATAAAAGGGTCCAATGAGGTAAAATTAATTTAATTAAAACTTTTAATGAGAATGCAAATGAAATAAGGGAAAGGGCTGTCTTACCCCTGAGCCTTATATAAAAGGAGGTTCTCTCTCTCTCCCTCTTCATTGTTCACGAGAACTACCTCTTCTTTTTCTTTCTTAGTCTGTTTCTCCTTCTTCTTCGTTTTCTCCTCTCTCGTTGCTGAGTTGCATGCTCCGGAGGAGGACTCCGTTAGTGTCAAAACTTCAATCGAACCCCATTTCTGTGACCGTGGCCTCGAGGTGAGTCCACTGATCCATTTTATTTATGGTTCCTTATCCCTTTCACTTCTCTGGTAGCCAAGTGACCATGTATGGCTGTATACAAGTCTGTTCTCCACTCCTCTGGTGAGTGTGAGCTCGAATGTGGCCCTTAGAGCTGAGGGTGTTAAGTTAATGGGTTTTTGCATTCTGACCCGTAGTTAGTAGATTAAACAACGAAAGGCTGAGTGACGGAGCTGAGACTGTGAACCCAGTGCTCAGAGGACGAGATCGACACCAGGAGCAGATCATCGAAGCTTAGAACTGAGGTAAGGGGGTGTTCGGGTTATGATTAATTAGAATAGGATGTGCCATAAACTCGAATCATTCAACAAATCGTGGAGATGATAATGAATGAAGATCCTGTGTGTGTATGAAAAATACTTGATACTGTGATAATAGAGAGATGAGGTGGGATGAGTTGTATATGAATAAATGTGTATGATAGCATGTGTGTATGGACACCGATCGATTGAGGATTGTGTGTGTCCGTGTGGCTTACGATGGTATGAAATATGAGATGATCGTGGCAATCAGTATGTTATATTGAGGGGCTTGACAAATCGGTCGCCCTACGCTATGAGCACAGGTCAGTTTCTGACAGTTGCAAGTGGTGATCGGAATGATATGTTTATGTTTATATAATGGAATGTGTGATTATGTGGTGGAGGATGACCAACGGTATGAATTACCCTGTTTTGCCTTCAGTGGTCAAGTCGAACCTGGTTAAGCTACCCAGAGGTCTTTGACCCAGTGGTTGAGGGGGAGCCAAGTCGGGCTCGGTGAACCAAGTCGGGTTCACGGGATGTCAAGTCAGACTCCCAGCTGAAGTTCGATCCTTTTAGTATCCGGATACTAGGCGTCAATTTTATCTGAGAGTAAGTTATGACAGTTGATAAATTATTCATTGTGATGTGCATATTTGCCGAGTGAAATTTGTTATATTTGCCGAGTGAAATTTGTTATATTGACCGAGTTTGGATTACTATGTTTGCTGAGTGTGAAATGCTGTAATCGCCAAGTGTGAATTAATTACCGAGTATGATGTATTGTAATTGCTGAGTGTTATTTGCCAAATGGTAAAATTGCAATCGGATAGGACATAGATATATAAATATATATATATATAATTTGTTAAACTCTATTCTAAATTAATTATGATGCCAAACACTCACCCTTGCTGTTGTTTTCAATTTAGTAACCAGTGACAGGGAGGAGGTCGGAGCCCTAGAGGCGCACCAAGGGGGAGATCAATGCCAAGGCCCGAGTGATTTTGAGTGATTGTGTAAAGTATATGTGTATAAGGAGTTTTTCGAGTGTATAATATTACCTGTGTGCTGACTTAAATTGAATTGGACGTGAATTTATACTATATTATGCTTGGAATTTTTCTTTACGTGTTTGCTGTAACAGTCTATTACCGGGCTGATCTTATCCGAGAGGATATACTCCTGTCTGAGCGAGGGCCAGTCGGTTGATGTCTGTTTTATCTCTGTGGGAGTTCCCTCATTCCTTTTTCCGAGTGAAAATAGAGTGGAATACTTCCGAGTGAAAAATTAAGTATAATGTTTCTGAGGGAAGGAAGGTGATGATATTTTCGAGTGAGTTATGGCCGAGAGAGCATCTTCCAAGTGAAGTAAGGTTGGGGTGTTTTCCGAGTGACAGAAGATCGAGTGAACCCTTTTTGCCGAGTGAAACCCGACTTGAGTTTCCCATGTATGTCTTGTTCGCCCGGGTTTAATGTGTGGCATTCGCTCCAGTGAGTCGGCACTCGCTTAAGCGGCTCTCGGATTTTGCCTAGGAACATTGGGGTCTCAGTCGGCGAGCGATCCTTGTCTTCTTCTTCTTCTTCTTCCCTTCCTCTTCTCCCATCATTTCTAACTCCACTTTGCTAAAAGATGTATTTCCGATTGGATATTACTTTGCGTACATTTTTATTATTATTTTGAATGTAATTAACGCTATTTTATATTATGAGCGAGTGAAATCGTTTCCGATCGGTTATTAGTTTCAGTAGGTTTAAGAAAAGTGAATATTATTTTAAATTGAGACTTTAATATTTATTTAACACGAAAAATTTATTGTGTAAATGATTAACTGGGTGTAAATAAAAGATAAATTGACTTATGATGCCACATGATTAATCCTAATCTTCTCTTGAATAGGGTTGGGCCATAATCCAAAGGTCCACGTGTTATGTAGGGCCATGGTCCATTTAGAAGAAGGAAAGAGTCTATTCTATTTTAGTTCAAGGACTATTTTATAATTTTCTCAAGATGGGGTCTAAGGGTCATTTTGTAATTATTTAGAGTACAAGGGGTTGTTTTGTAATCATTAAAACTTCTGATCCTCACTAAGTTTATAGTTTCGTTCGTGTTTAAAACTCTGAATATCACATGATTATAAAGTAAGAAGAGGCATTAGGAAATTTATAAACAAGAACGGAAGTTGAGGGCGATGTGAGGCTAAACTAAATTTGATTGGTTAAATTGAAATAATGTGCAAGAAAGACAAAAGAAATATTATAGAAGAGTATTATGTCATGTGTTACTTTAATGTATGTATAGCATGTGATCTAGCGTATGGTAAGAGATGTCATGATGCTTTAAAAGAAGAATTTTGAATAGAGTGGAAGGGAAAATGTATGATTTGGTTGTATGGTATTTTGGCTTAGGAGAGTGGTTTAATTTGTCATCCTAATCATATTTAACTACCACTAAGACACATGATTGTTATGAGATCCTAATTATAAGGAATACAAAGATTAACTTATATTTCGAGGTACATGGGTGCTCTCATGCTTACAATATCCTCTATTCTATGGTTGACAAGAAATTGGATGTTACATGTTAGCCTTAGATTATTTGAGTCGGACACATCTTAATGTCAATATTTTGAATTTCTTACATTAATCTCTAACTTTAAATAAAATTAACCATTTTAATCATTTTCTACTTTACTTTTCATTCTCTTTCTTACATTAAAATGGCTAAACTATATATCATTTTGTAAAGCACCAAATTGAAAAGCATTTAAAAATTTGAAGACTACAATGTTCTAGTCATATAATCAAAGAAAAATTTTGAAGATTAATAATGATACATATTGTTGTAAGCTAAACACTAAAGAAGAAACTTACAACAATGGGGGAGAATAGAGGAAGGTACCCATGTATAGATGTGGCCTTAATAACATGCAAAATCTAAGGAGAAGAGAAAGATACAATGAGCAAAGGTATACAAAAAATTTGAACATTAGAAATAGGCTCCAAACTAAACCTTATTCGCCAAGATTTTCACGCCTAAGCTTGAAACAAACAAAATGTCAAATTTGAATGGGCATCTACAACTAAGAAGGAAAAAAGCAAAGACAAGTGTACCATCTTCCAATAATTGTTCTTGCATCCATTGGTTATTGCGACTGTAGATTTATGATTGTAGAAATCATGCGCGGAAGACAACAGAGATGGAGACGATGTACGACCTCAACAGCAAATCGGAGCTCACTTGTATAATGAAAGTGTTTGGCAAGTGAAGAATCACATTTGCATCTTTAATATGAACCTAGTCTCACTGTAGTTAGCCATCTCCACCATAGCTCTTCACTCCGATTATGCAACCTCCTCTGATTTAGGGTTTTAGGTCTAAGGATTATGTTTTTTAAATGAATCACATATAATATTCAAAGAAATTTGGGATTCATGACCATTTTTATTTCTATTCACTTTCTTCTTTTTTATAGATTGAGAGAAAAGCAAAACATAGAGTAGAGAAACAAAGGGAAATGAAAAGATAAAGAAAAGAGATGAGAGAAACATAGAAGATAAAGATATAGGAAACTAAAAGAGAGAATTGGAGCAATTTTAGGTCTGGGTGGTTACAAGTTCCTGACTTTTTATTTTTAAAAATAAATTTGTAAACAAAACCTAACAAAATAGGTGCTAAAGTGAGTTTTTATTCATTTTCGAAATGATTTTTAGTTTTATACACTTCTAACCACCGTTGTCCTTTATCACCACCACCACAATCGTCATTGTCACTGTCGCCACCACCACCATCATCATTGTTGTTGTCGCCACTCCCACCCATTCCACCACTGACATCATCACTGTCACGATCACCACCACCCTACCACCATTGTCACTTCCACCACCATCACCACACCCCCCACCACCATTGTCATGACCACCACTATTATCATAACCACCATTTCCGCCACAACCTATACTATCACCACTATTGTCATGATGACCACCACCATACCACCACAACCACCTTCGCCACTATCATGACTTCTGCTATTATCACCATCGTTGTTCCCACCATCACCACACCCTTTACCACCACCACCACCCTACAGCCACAACTACTATCACCATCACCATTGCCACCACCACTTCTCACAACCACCACCATCATTGTCATGACCACCACCACCCTACAACCACAAGCATTATCACCACTACCACCACCACCACTACCACCACCGTTGCTTCCACCATAACCATACCCCATCACCACCGCTACCATGCGACCATCACGTCCACCATCATCATCACCACCATACACCCTACTACCATCGCCACTACCACCGCCACCTTCTCCTCCTCTACTATCACCACCACCTTTATCGTCATCACCATTATTACCATCACTATTGTTATCATAACAAATGTTGTCACCACTACCATTGTTACCACTACAAGCACCCTCTCCACTATTATCACTATTGTAACCACCATCATCACCACCATTGTTGTCACTAATGTTATTGTCATTGTCGCTACCATCACCACCCCACCATCGCCGCCACCATCATTATAGAAGATTTTATTACTATTAATATTATTATATTATTGTTATTATTTATATGTAAAGTAGTTTTATCATAATTATGAAAGTTTTACAACTTTTTAAACTCTAAAACCATATAAACTAAAACATGAAACTAAAAATGGTTTTTAAAATTTTTAAAACTAAAAATCAAAATTTAACCACCCTGACGGGTCCTTCAATTTTGAATCAAGAGAAATGTAGAACAACAAAGGTAGAAGGAAAGAAAAGAAAAATAATTTGAAATATATGTTAATTCATGAAAAAATCTTATTGGTAAAAGGATATGTTAAAAAATAAGGGAAATCAGGTTCATTACAGAGTAATCCATGTTATATTCCACTTTCTATGAACTCTTTCTTTTATATATATCAAGATTAAGATTGGCACCGTGTAAATTAAATTTTACAGAGTTACAGTCACTATTTTAATACCAAATACTATGGGTATTTTGATGGTGTAAAACTTAGGCTGTACCATAGACAAAATCTAGAACTCGCCTCATCTTCAATAAAAGAAATAGTCAATATCTCCGTACAAAGCATAAAAAGTTAAGACGAAATAGAATCCTTTTTTTCTCTACCCCTACCTAGGAATAAAGGTTGGAAGTTTCCCCCTATTCCACGACAAAGAAATAAAGATAGTCACACAAAACATTCTTAGTTCGATGATTGTAGGAGGAAAACCAAACCAAATAAGACTCTATATGCTCTAAGAACATGAACGCATTTGATCATAATTCTTCTCAAGAACAAATTTGAAACCAATATCCCATTTTATCTTTTTGATTTTCCCACAAAAGATACTCTCTAGTAAAATTATGGCATTATTATAAGTCCTTGTATTAAGGATAAAACTAATATAGTAAAATCTAGTTAACGTCATTATAAAATATTAAATGCAACATAATTTTATATGTTAAAAAATTAATTACATTAAAAGAAAAATTCTCACATCATATGCAATAACTAGTGATGGCAACAGAGCGAGTCAGGACGGGCCTGGGTCTCTTTGTAACATCCTTGATATTTATAATTAGAAAATCAATAAAAATATAAATAAAGCTTAAGATAATAATAAATGAGACATATAAGAGGAAATGGAGTTTAAAATGAAATTTTAAGGAAAATGGAATCAGGAACCTGACGCGTAGCGTCAGGTGCACATTAGTGACTTGATGCGTAGCGTCAGTGTCGCCATCAGCTTAAAAATAGGACATACAAAATATAACCTGCGAGCTCTCTTCTTCTATTTTCTTCTCTCCCTCATGCGATTGGGCTAGGATCTTGAGGAAGCTTGTGGATTCTTGCATTTTGGACCTTAAGAAGTGACGCAATGCCTATGGGAACCTCCATTTCAATTCTTTTCTCCTTGTCCTTCTTTTCCTTCTTGAAACCGTGAGTTGCATGTAATAGTGGGAGCTTAGATTCTGAGTTTTAATGAGTTTGAATACTAGAATGATGAGTTTGGATGTATGAAGGAGATAATTTGCTAATCGGTTTGATGTTTCAGTAGCCGTAGGTGCCGGAATGAGCGTTGGGCGAGCGGTCGATGAAGTGGGCATCGAATTCAAAAGAGAAACAGTGAATCAAGTGACCAGAGGGTGTAACCGACACCAAGAACAAATAGTTGAAGCTTGGAATCAAGGTAAAGAGGTGTTCGGGTCGTAATTAATTAGGATTTGAATATATGATAGCTTCGGAAGGCTTAGAAATTATTTAGAAAATATTATGGATGGCGTTGATTGGTTAAGTGTAATTAATATGATTTTATTTGTATGTGTGGGTGTAACTAAATTATTAGTTGATAAAGAATTACATTGATTTGAGTAATTATGAGTTAGGAAGTAAGGAAAATAAATATATAAATTATATACATGAGTAACATTACATAAATTATAAATATTGATGGGTGTTAGTGATGTGTGGTGTGATATTTTCCGATGTTACTATGTATGATTTGATGAAAGTGTCTTGATTAAATGAGATGATGATTGTGTGAATGTATAACATGGCTTGTGATGATGGGCTTGGCAAGTAGGCCGCCCGGGTGATGAGTACATGTCAGTTTCTGACATTGTATGTGAGATGTATTGATGTTATGCCATGTATAATATAATTTGTTATGTGATTATGTAGTGTGGGATGGCTGACAGTATGTGTAGCCCCTCGTTTCTGGCCCCTGTGGCCTTTGTGCCCAATGGTCAAGTAGGACCCAGTGGTTGAGGTGGAGAGTCAACCATGACTCGGTGGACCAAGCAAGGTCTACGGCGTGTCAAGTAGGACCCCCAACTGAAGGCTGATCCTTAGGTATCCACATATTAGGAGTCAGATGTATGCGAGTCAATGGTGGAATATATGAATTGATGACTGATATATGATAAATAATGAAATGTGAATTGATGTGCAAAATATGGTTTGATGAGCTGGATGAATTGTAATGTGTAGATATGTGATTTGTGTGTGTGGTTATGGATATTATGTAAAAAGGTAGAGTAGATGGAAATATAAATATATACTAATACAATGAAGTCGTAGACGTTAAATAGCAATGAGAATAATAGGTAGTATATGGTTGTGTTTATTACTCAGTCTTATATTAATTATGATATGCCAAACACTCACCCTTGCCTTGGTTTATTTAATTTTAGTGACCAGTGACAGGGAGGATGCCAATGCCCCGGAGGTGTGACAAGTGGAAGATTGATGTCAAGGAATGTAAAAGAATTGTAAAATATAATTTTGTGTATAACACGTTGTTAATTGTGTGTGATAAATTAATTATGCTATGCATTGTGGGATTGTGTAATTAATTTAGTATGCGGATAATGTATGATGATGATGTATTGTGTTGATAATGAATGATGAGATAGTTAATAGGTAATGTGATAAGGATATGGACAAATTGATGATGGTGGTGGTAATTGTATGCAATTTATGCATTATTATGAATTGTGCCATGGAGACAACAATGTGTGATTGATGAATGTTATGGGCAGGTCCTATTGAGATGCATGAATGTTGTGTGTAATGTGGTTGGTAATGGATTGATGATTTGATTGAATTAGAGAATCATGCATATAGTGAACTTTTAAGGAATTAAGGAACTAAATAGGTGAGTTTGTGATCTGGTTGGTTTCGGGACCCCCAAAAGGTACCAATAGGTCCCCTAGGGCATTTAGGAATTGTGTGCATTGGCCTTGGGCCATTTGGAACCTATTTAGAGTGTTTGGTGCAAGGGTTTTGCACTAAAAGTGGTTAAACTACATTTTGCACATAAATTATGCATATTTTAGAATTTTGGTAAACAGGCAGCGTTAACAGTTCCAGAATGAGGAAAACATATAGCCCATGAAGTTTCATGGAAATCGGACCTAAAACGGGCCAATTGGGTAGGTTAGAAGTTGGCTGGTTGGCCTAAATCTTGCATCAACAAGTACTGCTATTGTCAAGCTGACGCATAGCGTCAGGGATGCGTAGGAGAGCTCACGCACGTGTCAGGCCCCTGTTTCTAGGTATTGAACTCTTTTCAAATTAAATGACTATTAGGGATATCAATTGATTATATGTCTTATATTCTAGCATCTTTTAATAAAATTGGATATTTTCTGATTATTGGTTAATTTACTTATTTAATTTATGAAAAATTTGTTGTGAAAATCAATAAAACAGGTAGAAATAAATGTAAAATGACGAAGGATGTCTCACTCCTCGACTCCAACTCCATGAAAATTAATGCGAGTTTGAGTGTGAGTTTAAAAGAGACGAGTTTGAAATTATCCAACCCAAACCAATCCTCGCAGTCCCCTCTAGGCTCGGGGAAATCCGCAGGTTTCATATTTTACTATATTTTTTAATTTTTATCAATTTTAATAACATATATATACATATATATTAATAAAAAAGATATATGTCTAATACATTCTAATTAAAGTAATATTTGAAAATAGTCCTAAAAATAATAAAAAAACTTAAGAACTGTGAAAAAATATATTAGTTTATCATTATTATAAACTATTATTATAATTAAATCCAATCCAAACAAATTTTTTCCATCTACTCACCTTGATAAAAATGAACAGTTCAGTGTAAAAAGTTTGGACAATTGGGGTGAGAGAGGCTTGAACTCTCGACCTCAGGATCACTCAGAAGCTATGAGACCTGCGCGCTAGCCAACTGCGCCACCACCCCATTGTTTTTCAAGGCATGAATATATAAATTATAACATATATAATATTATTATTTTGGTATATGTGTGATTTCATTTGTGTCTTGGACAAGATCAATGACTATTGTGGTGGACTTCCTTCATCTTAGTTTACAGTACACCTATATAAAATAATCTGTTATAACATGTTAAATAATTATATTTTAATACAGGTAACTCACACCTATTTTTTATATATTATACTAAGTCACATGAGTGGGTTGGTTTTAGAATAAAAAATTAGATTAAATATATTTAAATTAATCTAAAACTTGTAACTAAATAACTAATCTTAAATAATAATCAATCCCAAATATATCATAGGTTATTTTATGGTTCCTCCTACCTCTCCTTCTTTGCTCTGAAACCAGTATCCTTTTGTCTTCTTCCTTGGTCTTAAGTTCTTACCTCTCTTTCTCCCTTTGATTCACTTTTACAATTTTGTCACTTTCAAACCCTAAATCTTGCATATTTCCCCTTTTTACAACTTAGAAGATGGAACCTCTAGAAAATTTCATTGAGGTGCAAGATGAAAATTCCATTAATGAGGAGTTTGAAGATTGTATGGAGGTGCAAGATGAAAATTTCATAGATGTGCAATTTGAAAATTCCATGAGGAGAAGATTGAAAATTCCATCGAGGAAATCAAAAATTTCAACACCCATGGCTTTGAAGATGATGAGATTACGGTTAGTATTGGATCTTATTTTTTTTCATCACTAACATTGTTGCCATTATTTTGGTTCCATAATGAGGTAACTCTTTATGAGGAACACATATCCTCTATGTATGGTAATCTTTTAAGGTTAACTAATTTGAGGATGTAATGAGATGACATTTATGTTGTTTTTTTGCTTCAATTTGAAGTATGTTGGCTCTCTTTGGCTATCTTGATAATGATGATTGAAACTTACAAATTTATTAGATGTTACTAATATCTCTATAAATAACATGGAGTAAATGTTATTGTCAATGTCTTGCCCGTGCTTTTTTCATTTTCTACTCTTCTTTCATTTTCTTAGCTTCAATGCTAATTTAGGCAACCCCGACATCCACAAAAACAATTCTAAAAATCAAAACATATAAGAAATACAAGCTACCAAAAACACTTAACATTCTCACAAAGTAAAGTAATTGAAAGACAAACAGTGAAGCAGAGAGAAAGAGAGCAGACTTGGTAATGTTTTTGAAGATCCTCAATGTCTCTACAAAGCATATCTTCTTTGAAGACCACCTAAAAAATAAACATTAGAAGTTAATTAGTAATATTGAATTTAGTAAAAAGAATAACAAAAAATAAAACAAAAATCTGCTGCTCCTTTCTACTTAATGTTTGCCTTAATTCATTAAGTGCCTGGACTTGCATAGATTCACGTTCCTCAACTTCTCTTAGACGACTCTCTAGCTCAGTTCCAGCTTCATTGTTGGCACGAGCTTCTACTAATGCTTTAGCCTCCTTAGCAGCAACCAAAGCATCAGTATAATATTATTTCTATGTTGTAATTTCATTTTGATGTTTTTCTATTGTTTTTTGCAACAATTTCTCAGTAGTTTTCTTGTCCCTCTTGATACTTTCTACTTTATTCTCCTCTACCTAGATTGCATGACATTAACCAAAATACAACTTTAATTTAAAAGTATTAATAAATATGAGGATTGTCAATACTTGGTGTTGTAAAATGGAATATGATATTCAAATTGCAAACAATAAGAAGATATTTTTTTTAATTAAACTGTATTGTGAAGACCTCTTTTTCAAATATATAACATGAACAAGGGAACCCAAATAGTGAAGATAAAGGTAACAATATACACATTATACAATCTATACTGCATAAAATTTCTGCTTCCCAAATTCCATGATGTTGAGAAGAGTATTTTAAAAATTACCACCAAAGTAATTGAGGTTTATTATAATATGTATATGTAGGAAAATGTTGAAGATTATGGGAAAATAAAACAAGTAGTCTACATATCTAAGCCCTTATGTTTCCTATTTGTAGATTCGTGAGCAGCCTATTTTTTGGAAAGCTCTTCACTTGAGATGACAGACTGTCTAATATGAAGAAAAGGCCTCTATAATATTCAATTATTAAACTGTAACCATGTTTCAACAAAGAAACTTCTTAATTATAACAGAAAAGTCATTCACATGAAATAATTCATTTGCCAACCAAAGCAAAGAAATAGTTCACATACAAAATTTATAACATAACATAAGCCTTCCTCAAGTTAACCCTCTCCCATTGATATTGTCCAATCCTTTCCATAAACATAAACAATAAGTGTATAAAAGGTTGCTGGAGTATGCCTCAGATGTCCATTTAAAGGAAATAATAAAATCCCTTAAAAATTAATTTGAAACTATATTCACTCAACTTTTATTTCTAATATTTGAACCTAAGCTAAAGTATGCACCTGACAAGATATCTCATTTTCCAATTCCAATATTGAAAACAACAAAGTAGAAGCCACAACAATTTACCATCCTTAAGTGCAAAAACTTGAAAGGCAAAAATCAGTATGCATGATGCTTCTAATTATAACCTTGGCATCCAAGTAAGATTTATATTCAACCCAAAAGAAACATTAATAACCAGAGAAAAAAGGTTTTGCATCCACCAAAGAATTGATGATACAAATTTAGGTTTGATTTCAAACTAAGACTACCTTCTGCCATAACTTGGTTAATTATTTCATCTTTTTCCTTCAAGAAAGTAGTTGCATCACTTTTCTTACTCTACTCTCGATGAAGTGTATCCATTTCCTTAATGAGAGCATACATCTACAATTAAATACACAAAATGCTTAAAATCCCATAACAATTTAGCTTAAACTAGACAGCATAAACTTTAAAACACATTCATAATGCTTAATAATCCTCTTTGATAAATCACATTCTTTAAAATCCAAATGGAATTCTAAGTTTTTAACACCAATCTCCGGTGCTTAAGATGATCATGTTCCAATATTGAAATTATAATACATCCATTTCGCTTTCATGTGAACTTCACATTTATCCTATGCACTATGTACTAACATTACAAGAATTTCAATGATACCCAAAAAAGAAAAAAAAAAGGACAGTAATATTGACATACTGTCGTTGTCGGGTCAAATAAAAAGTTAAATTAATATAGTATAAGGTGAACAACTTTAGTCGTCTCTTGAGGATCTTAGTTCAATTAGTTACACTCAATTTAGTTATAGCAAAGGGGGGTTTGTGTTGAGATTGAAAGGAAAATTAATTATATAATAGTGCAAAAGGTAAATTTATGAGTAAGAATAATCAAATTTAGAAACAACCAACCCAAGGAATTAATAAATCTTTAGTTAACTAATCATTGATCACAAATATAATTAAATATAACTAATTTCTCAACCTTGAATCATTTGTAATCCCTAAATGATTATATTCTAGAAAATCTACTAGAATTGAATTAATGAACTAATAAGAATAACCAATGGATATATTCTTATTAATTACTAAAATAACTTTAAAACCATAATTTGATTGAGTTAAGAAACTAAATAGAAATCTCTTATTTAGTGACTTAATCTTTGTTCTCAAATTGATTATTGATTAACCAACCAACATCAGTTTAGATTATAGATTATTTAATTATATATCAATCGGTTATACACTTAAATAATCTACCATCATAAGTTTTTGTGAAACAAAGAAAATTAATTATCTTCAATCAAAATATTAAGAACAAGAACTCAAAGTTAACATAAAGAAAAATTAAATTCCTTGAGTTGATTTTAAAAGATTAAGCTTCCATGATAATTTTTAACAATGAAAGCTAATATTAAATTAACTATAACTTTGATTATAAAAGTAAATAACAAATAATAAAATTAACTTACTTGATATTGAGGAAGGGAAATGAAAACCATAACTTGATGGATGGAATATAGAACAAAGAAATAAAGCAAGAGAAAGAACTAAAACTTAAGAAACTAAAGCAAAGATATAGAAATGTAATGAAAACTAAAGCATGTATTTCTTATGTATCTCTTGTGTATTTTCCTTACAACTTCAAGCATCTATTTATAGGCAAGGTATCATGACACTATACATTCAATTTCTGATCATTAATGTATTTTTTCAATATTGGTGGGCTTGACATTACAATAATTCAAAAGAAGATAATGGCAGGTATTGAAATTCATTATCCTCTTTATCTTCTCCACCTTGCAAGTCAAATATGACCATCTAGATGGCCGAATTTTGCAAAACCTTCAACATGAAAGTTGTATATCTCTGTCTTATTGAGAATTTGGTGTAAGAATGAGGTCATTTGGACATCTAAAGCTCCAGATATATGTATTTTAGTGAACTATGTCAATACTGGTAGGACACATGAGGGCTGATTGATTCAAGCTCCATTTCTTTATTTTTTTTCAGATGCAAAATAACCAAATCTGATTATCATGATGTATGCCTCTGTCTTATCTTTCCATGGGCTCTAAGATTAGCCCATTTGGGTCACAAAATCCCAAGTTATGGCCAAAACAAGGCAAGATACTCAAGATATATACAAAAAACAAAAATTGAACCATATATACATAATACTTCAATTTAACTAAACAACATAAAACTTAATTAAAATACTATTATTAAACATAGTAATTATATAGTAAACCCCAAGTGTAAAACTAAAAGAAGTGTATTAAAATTGATTTATCAAATTCCCCCACCTTAAGCTTTTGCGCTCCAGGGTAAAACCAAACCAAAAACTAAAATGAGAAACAACAGAAAAAGGTTTTTTTTTAAATTGATTTTTGATTTTTTTTGAAGTCTAAAATAATAAGTAATACACATCATCCCTTATATCAAGAAGTTATGATAAGTGTGAATAAGAAGAATTACATACTAGTTACACAAATTGAGTGATCAAATCAAAGAGTGGATGAAAATATGATAGATGTTCTCTTCATGCTGTTTATATCTCAATTGCTTGGGTTTGTGTATACTCTCATAAATCACCCAAATAAATTAGCACTACCATAGGCTTGACAAATTTCTAATTTCTATATTTGAACACATATGCATGCAGAGATCAAAATGACTTTATTAAGGTTGTAATGGGACCAAGGTGATGTAGGGTGGATAAAATGAAATAGTATGGCTAAACTTAGGGTTGAAAAAGAGTAATGGTGTAAGTGATTCAGTAATTGTGGAAGTTCATTTTGAAACTCAATACTTTGAAAAATGAAACATGATGGAGGATAAAACATGAGAATAAATCCTCTTGATCATTTTCATACATATATTCACCACTTCTTCTTCTTTTTCTTCTTCTTCTTCTTTTTTAACATTTCCTTTTTATTTTTTTTACTTTCTTTTTGAACAATGAAACAACAACATACATATCTTGGGTACATTTCCACAATCATCAAGAACCTTTATTCAAAGTAATTCCAAAACTCCTAATCAATTCCTGAGCAAAGGTGATCATGTTCTTTTTTTGGCTATTGGCTAATTATGTGGCTAAATCAAGAAATGGATATAGGCTCAACGTGGGTAACAATGGAAAATGTGCAAGGTAAGGCATATGGCTAGTGGTTAGTTAAAACAAAAATGACCTTAATCACTTCAAAGCATGCACATGGAACATAATACATCAAAAAGAAACAAGTCAAGTTCTAGAGTACTAGTAAATAATGGTTAATCAAGAAAAAGGAAAGATGGCATAATATGATCCATCCAATTAAGCTCAAAATCTATCGAGGGTGGTCAATATATCATAATTCATATACAATTTGGTCTTCACAAACAACTTATTGAATTAGTATGCAAGGAAATTATTCACAACATGTTATGAAATATTGGATAAGGATGATGTAATTACTCATTACTGCAAAAAATTTAAAAAAAATAGTAAAGAGTATGCAGAATTTAAAACAAAAAAAATTGAAAATGATGATTTTTTTTGAACAAGAAACAAAGAAGGAAAAATAAATTATAACCAAATATTGGTGTCAAGATCCGGTTCTTAATGCTTCTTGCTCTGTACTTTTTTTAAGGGCGCTTAGTAACGAAGATACCTACAACAAATTGGTCAGTTCAATTGCATGTGAAACGATTAGTATAACTGAACAATTCGATTATGTCATATAACCCAGTTTCATGGGACTTGTGTTAGAACCCAAAAGAAAAACATCATCAACATAACTATGAGTAGCATCAAGAGCAATAACATACATCTTAATTCATTCGTATGCCTATAGAAAGACTCTGCTATATCATCCATTAAGAGAAAATAAAGAACCTGATAATTGACTAGTGGTGAGGTGTGGCTCCGATCTGAAAGAAAAGGATGAAGGCAAAGTGTGCAGTTAGAGAATGATGAAGATGATGTTTATGGTTGCAGAATGGTTGATGCTGGATGGAAATGATCGTAGTAAAGGTAAAGGCAAAGGATACCCAACACTAAAGCAAAGATAGTGGTTGTGTGTGTGTTTTTTTATATTTTTTTTGTTTTTTTTTTTGAAAAATGGTTTTGATAAGGAAGGTGAAACGGTTGTAGTTATCTGAGTGAGATTTGTTGTGAGGATGCGTCTCAAGAGTTTGGACTCTTTACTCGGCCCATCCCAACAAAAGTACTCATGACACAAAAAAAAATTTATTTTTTTATTTTAAAACAAAAAAATTAAACAAAAGTGATACTGAAACTATACAGTGAAGGATACGTCTCAAGACTTTGGTTCTCAAAGATGCATCTTTATGACTTTAGATGCAACTTTCCCAAATTAATCTTTACTCTGTCTATCCCTCACAAAAAGATAATAACATATATATATATATAACTCAGACCCCCACACTTATTCAAGACATTGTCTTCAGTGTCTTATATGATTTCCACAGTCTCTTTTTTTTTCTTTTTTTTGTTTTTAATTTTTATTTTTTTTTAAAAAAATATAGATAAAGGTGAGAAAGAAGTTATAACCGGAGGGTGGTGTCTGGTTCTGGATTCTTTCGCTTGTATGTGTGGTCCTTATCTTGCTTCAAGAAGGGTTGAGATTGGGGTAAAAAGCTATGTAAAATATCAATCAATTCATCTGCATTTGATGAAGCATGAATGAATGATCGATCATTTTGAGTTATAAGGCCCTGTTCCACAGCTTTATCTAAAAACATTAATAAACTGTCATAAAAACCATGAATATTTAACAATCCTAATGGCTTTTTATGAAGGTTCATGCTACACCATGATACAATGCAAAATATTTCCTCAAAAGTACCAAAACCTCCAGGAAGTGCAATAAAGGCTTCAGCACCTATAACCATACGAGCCATTCGTTGATGGATGCTTGTAACTTTTACCTCAGTTCCTACAGCAATAGCTGGTGTAATACCAACATGTTGTAGAATGATACTGGAGACGTTGCTTCCTTCAATAGTGCAGATAGTGCCATGGAGCCTCTTAAACCCTGTACGCCTCCTCTATACAAGACCTTTATTTCTTTCGCAGCCAATAGTTTTCCCAACTTAGTAGCTGCTATTAGGTACTCCTTACAATTACCATTGTTGGATCCACCAAACACACAAATGGATTTGATTTTTTCATCTTTTTTTGTGTTTCCATATAGAGTTATGCGCCCTTATATAGATGAAAACTGAGATGAAATGATTGATGAAAGATAAAAAGTTTACATAATTATTATTATATAAAAAGAAATGACGGTAATGAAGAAATTTGAAAAGACATGATTGAAGAAAATAAAAACAGGTAATTTTAAAAGTCAAAGTGAATTCAGAAAAGTAAAACATTGAAAACAACAGTAAATATGTACAGTAGTTGTGATTGTGGCTCACATCTTCCTCTGGTTTTACGTCCAGTAACGGCTTAAACGCCTTCTATGAGTCGAGGTTTTTGCTACCAATCTAGTTTTCTTATAAACTGGCAAACAGGGTCGTTTAACGCCAGATTCCCAAGGCTATAGTTTTCTTTTTGTTGAATGAATAGATCATATAATTTTAGAATGACTCCTTGAACAATTCCACATGGATGCGTCTTAAGAGTTTGGATTAAGTTATCCAAGTTCTATTTACTCAGTCCATCCTTTATAAATTTAATTTTGTCCTCCCGATTTATAGATACCATTCTAGGGTTTCTACAACGTGTATCACAATTCCATCTTGTACATTTATGGAAAACTCTCATCCTCTTAGCTCTTCATTTTTTAGAATAAGAACTACGTCCCATACCTGGCAAATGTTTTATATAAGACTTATGTAATTCACCAGAAAGACGTACCTTTGCTTCAATAAGCCAACGAACATCCTCTGGAATGCCAAAATATGTGAGTAATTTTAAACTTTGAACTCGAGCTTTGTAAATTTTTACAATCACATCATGTGGAAGTGTAGGGAATCTTTCCTTAAGTTTTATAAGGGTTTGTTCCATTGTCAGATTACTTTGAAGTTGTAGCTGTTTAGAAAAGAGAGAATAGAAAACGAGGTTATACAGAATAGTAGAGATGAAGAAGGTGAAAAGGTAATAGGTTGCCTTCTATCAAGCGCTTGTTTAACGTCACGAGCCTGACGATGACCTTTTAACTACTGCAAGAAAATGATAATAATGTCAAAACAACAATAGTAATAATGATTGAGACAAGTGTTAGCATCGAAAAAATGATGATGTAATTAATTGATATCATTTTTTTATTTTTTTATTTTTTTATAAATATTGTTATTAGGAAAAATTAGTCAAAATATTTGGCATCACACAAATACACCTCCGTATCTATGTGCTCTTGGAACCCTTGATAGAAAGGTTTAAGTCAGTGCCTATTTACCTTGAAAACCTTGTTTGCGCTTTATCTGAAATTTTAATCACACCATAAGGAAAGATATTAGTTATTTCAAATGGGCCTACCCATTTAGAGCGAAGCTTACCAGATATGAGCTTTAGACGTGAATTGTATAATAAAACTTTTTGTCCAATGAAAAAGTTTTTTCTCAAGACCTGTTTGTCATCAAAGGATTTGGCTTTTTCTTTATAGGTTTTAGAACTTTCATAAGCTTCCAAACGAATTTCTTCCAGTTCCTGTAGTTGGAGTTTCCTTTCTTTACCAGCCTCATTTAAGTCTAAGTTACATTGTTTTACTGCCCAATAAGCTTTGTACTCAATTTCTACAGGTAAGTGACATGATTTTTCAAAAACAATCCTATAGGGTGACATTCCAATAGGTGTTTTATAAGTTATTCTATAATACCTTTTGCTCCAATCTTTCTTATTTGGTTGTACTGTTTTATGAAGGATCATTTTTAATTCCCAATTAGACACTTCAGCTTTACGGTTGCAAAAATGCGATCCTTGATCACTAATAATGGCTTTAGGAACACCAAACCTGCAAAATATATGTGATCTAACAAAATCTATAATAACTTTAGAATCATCAGTTCGAGTAGCTTTAGCTTCAACCTATTTAGACACATAATCGACTACAAGTAGTATATAAACAAAACCAAAAGATACAGGAAAAGGTCCCATGAAATCTATGCCCCAAACATCAAAAATTTCACAAAATAACATGGGTTGTTGAGGCATCTCATTTCTATGAGATATGTTTCCCATTCTTTGACATTGTTTGTAAGATTTACAAAATGTATATGCGTTACGAAAAATTGTTGGCCAATACAAACCATATTCTAATACTTTCCTTACTGTACGTTGAGGTCCAAAATGTCCACCACATGCATATGTATGACAAAATGTAAGAATGGAATGAAATTCATTTTCAGGTATACACCTTTTAATGACTTGATCACTATAAAGTTTCCATAAGTAAGGATCATCCCAAACATAGTATTTAGAATCACTTTTTAGTTTTATTATTTGTTATTTAGATGCATGTATAGGAGTAACAAAAGCAACTAAGTAGTTTACCAAATCAGCAAACCATGGAGTGGAATCATGTATTCCCATAAGTTGTTCATCAGGGAAATCATCTCTAATGGAAATTGGGTCAAGTTCTTTTTTCAATTCTACTTAAGTGATCAGCCACCAAATTTTTTGCTCTAATTTTTCCCTAATTTCAATGTCAAATTCTTGGAGCAGCAATATCCACCTGATCAATCTTGGTTTTGCATCTGGTTTCTTTAAAAGGAACTTTAATGCTGCATGATCTGAAAATAGAACTACTTTTGAACCGAGCAAATAAGATCTAAATTTATCAAGTACAAACACAATAGCAAGTAGTTCTTTTTCTGTGGTAGTATAGTTTATTTGTGCAATATGCAAAGTTCGTGAGGCATAGTAAATAACATGTTGTACTTTACCTACACTTTGAGTAAGAACAGTTCCTAATGCATAATTTGATGCATCACACACAAGTTCAAATGGAAGTGACCAATCAGGTACCTGGATGATAGGAGTGGTAGTTAAAGCTTTCTTTAAGCAATCAAAAGCCTTTTTACATTTGTCATTAAAGTCAAATGTTATATTTTTTTTTAGTAAGTTAGACAATGGAAGGGCTATCTTACTGAAGTTTTTTATAAACCTTCTATAAAAACCTACATGACCAAGAAAAGAATGAATATCTCACACACAAGAAGGATAAGGTAATTGAGAAATTACATCAATTTATACAGGATCTACTTCTATGCCTTTTTTAGATATTACATGGCCTAAAACTATTCCTTCTTCTACCATGAAGTGGCATTTCTCATAATTAAGAACAAGGTTAGTTTCAACGCATCTATGTAATTCTTTATCTAGACTATTTAAGCAAGCATCAAATGATGAACCATATACTGTGAAATCATCCATAAATACTTCCATGTAATTTTCAAGAAAATCAGCAAAGATACTAATCATGCATCGTTGAAAGGTACAGGGGTATTGCATAAGCCAAAAGGCATCATCCTATGAGCAAAAGTGCCAAAAGGACATGTAAATGTTATTTTTTCTTAATCTTCTACTGCAATATAAATTTGGAAGTAACCTAAAAATCCATCTAGAAAGCAGTAATGTGACTTACCCGCCAGTCGTTCTAACATTTGATCAATGAAAGGTAAAGGAAAGTGATCCTTTCGGGTTGCTTTGTTAAGTTTCCTGTAATCAATGCATACTCGCCAACTATTTTGGATTCTGGTAGGAATTAGTTCATCATTTTCATTTTTAACAACTATGATTCCAGACTTTTTGGGAACCACTTGTACAGGGCTGACCCAAGTGCTATCTCATATAGGGTAAATGATGCTAGCTTGTAATAATTTTGTTACCTCTTTTTTAACTACATCAAGGATCTAAGGATTAAGTCTTCTTTGTGGTTGCCTTACTGGTTTAACTTCTTCCTCTAATAGAATTCTATGCATACACATGGAAGGGCTAATACTTGGGATATCTGCCAAAGTCCAACCAATTGCTTTCTTATACTTCCTAATAATCTGTAACAACCTTGTTTCTTGATCAACATTTAATTTGTTAGAAATAATCACTGGAAGTTTCTTATCTTCCTCTAAATATGCATACTTTAAATGTTCAGGAAGAGGTTTTAACTCTAACATGGGAGGCTGCATTATTGAAGGAATCAATTTGGTTGAATTTGTCTCAACAACCTGTACTTTAACATAATCAAATATATTTGTAACTACTTTAATCAAATTATTACACTCTAATTCTTTTAAAACAACATCTGGAACTATATTTTCTGTTTTAAGGGAGTATGGATCATTATTATCATTAAGCAGATATTTCTCAATTTCAACACACACATTGCATTGATGAGAATCCATGCATGAATCACAAATAAATGAATCACAAAAATCAGACAATACAGGAAAATCAAAATCATCAAACAACTTAATAATATTATCATCAACTAAATCAGTTATTAAGTCAATTTGAAAAACAAAATGATCCTCAATAGGATGCTTCATAGCATCTAAAATGTTGAATCTAACCATACTATCTCCAAATTCCATAGAAAGTGTTCCTGCATGCACATCTATCTTTGTTCTAGCTGTTTTTAAGAATGGTTTACCCAAAATTATTGGAGCTTTATTGGTGGAATTCTCACTTTCCATATCTAGAACATAAAAATCTGTAGGAAAAATTAAATCGTTAACTTTAACAAGGACATCTTCAATAATTCCTGCAGGATGTGCAGAGCTTCGATTTGCTAATTGTATAACCACACCTGTAGTTTGCAAAGGTCCAAGGGAAAGTGAAGTAAATACAATCATAGGCATAACATTAATAGATGCACCTAAGTCTAGCATGGCATTTTCAAATTTGTTATTGCCTATTATGCATCGAATGGTAAACGTCCCAGGGTCTTTACATTTTTCTGGTATATGTGACAAAGATTTCTCAATTAATGCAGACACATTTCTACTTATGTTAATCCTTTCATTGCCTTTTAGTCTTCTTTTATTAGTGCATAGTTCTTTAAGAAATTTGGCATATCTTGGAATTTGCTTAATGGCTTTTAATAAAGGTATATTTACCTCTACTTTTCTAAATGTTTCCAAGATCTCCTCATCCATTTTCTTATTTTGTATAGATTTGTCTTTGTTGAAATGGAAGAGGGATATGTTGTGTATCAGGACCAGCTGCAGAAGGAGGATTTGTAAGAGATATATCATTACTATTATTACTTGAACTATCTAAAACTTCTTCTACATGTTTTTCTGTGACAATAGTATTTTTAGTTTGTTGTTATTTTTCTGGTCCATGGATAGCTTTATCAGATCTTAAAGTAATTGCACTTATATTTTTAGGATTGACAATTGTCTGAGTGGGCAACTTATCTGAACGTTGAGACTGCAAATGGTTTAAAGATGTAGCCAATTGACCAATCTAATTTTCAAGTGTCTGAATTGTAGCCTCAGTTCTTTTTTGGAAGTTCAAATTATCTACTGACATTTGCTTTATCAATTCCTCCAAATTTGATTTCTCAGTGGAAGGTGCAGCTATTTGTATAGCTTGTTGTTGAATATGAGGAAGTTGATATGGTCTGCTTGGTCCAGTATTTGCCTGAAAAGGTGCATGAGGTTGTTGTGAGGAATTACCCCATCTTAAATTAGGGTGATTCCTCCAACCAGGATTATATCTGTTAGAAGAAAGATCATAACTATTATGTTATTGTTGTGGCAGTCTGTTATTGTATAAGTTGGCAGCACATACTTGAGGATTTTCATCAAGAATTTTAGCTTCCTGCAGTGTAGGACAACAATCGGTATAATGATCTAATGAAGTACAGATAGAACATACCTTAGCAGGGGTTGCAGGTTGTTATTTTTGAGACACAATAATATTTTTCATAAGTGTTGCTAGTTCAGCAAATTTACTTTCCCATTTTTTATCTCCATCATTAGTAGTTTCAATTTCATGGACTCCTTTAATTACTACAGAATTATTTCTAGTGGCATATTGTTGAGCATTAGCAGCCATGTTCTCAATTAAAGTTTTTGCTGCATTTATAGTTTTATTTTGCAAAGAACCACCACTAGCTGCATCAACCAAACTTCTATCCATTGGATTAAGACCTTCATAGAAATATTGTATGAGAAGTTGGTCCATAATTTGGTGATGGGGACAATTAGCACACAATCTTTTAAATCTTTCCCAGTATTCATAAAGATTTTCCCGGTCATGTTGCCGAATGCCACATATTTCTTTTCTAATTGAGGAAGTTCTTGAAGCGGGGAAAAAATTTTCAAGAAACATTTTCTTTAGGTCATCCCAACTTGTAATGGAGCCAGGAGGAAGGTAAAATAACCAATCCTCAGCGATATCTGCTAGGGAGAAAGGAAAAGCTTTAAGTTTTACATGTTCTTCTGAAACCCCTTCAGGTTTCATGGTAGAGCAAAGGATATGAAATGCTTTTAAGTGTTTATGAGGATCTTCACCTGCACGACCATGAAACTTTGGTAACAAATGAACTAAACCAGTTTTAAGCACAAAAGGAACATCTTTCTCGGGATATAAGATGCATGATGTTTGATTAGTGACATCTGGTGTAGCTAGTTCTTTTAATGTCTTTTCAGTCATGTTATGCAAATACTCAGAAGTTGAAGGTTTAGTTTCACTACTTATGCTATTAGCTAGAATATTATTATTATTATTGTTGTCTAATAGTTTCTTAGATGATCTAACTAATTAATGAAATGTTCTATCTATTTTAGGATCAAAAGAATATAGTGGTTCGGGATTAGATCTAGTCATGCACAATACATATACACATATTGTAACAAAATACTACAACTATGTAATAAAAGGAAAAACTTATCATTTTAATTATGAAATGCTTAGAACATATATTTAAAAATTTAAAGATTTTTTTATATTTATATTTTTTTCAATGGTTGAAATGAGATTACTAGAAAATAAATAAGAATATAATAAAGTGGAATTTTTTTTAATTTTTTTTATATGTCCACATTCAACCAAACCTGAATATCTTCAACACACCTACAAAAAAAATGTAAAACGTATTAGGTAATTGGATGCAAATAATTAGGACCAAAGGTCCCCGGCAACTGCGCCAAATTTGACACGCTGTCATTGTCCGGTTAAATAAAAAGTTAAATTAATATAGTATAAGGTGAACAACCTTATTCGTCTCTCGAGGACCTTAGTTCAATTAGTTACACTCAATTTAGTTATAACAAAGGGGGGTTTGTGTTGAGATTGAAAGGAAAATTAAGTATTTATATAATAGTACAAAAGGTAAATTTATGAGTAAGAATAATCAAATTTAGAAACAACCAACCCAAGGAATTAATAAATCTTTAGTTAACTAATCATTGATCACAAATATGATTAAATATAATTAATTTCTCAACCTTGAATCATTTGGAATCCCTAAATGATTATATTCTAGAAAATCTTCTAGAATTGAATTAATGAACTAATAAGAATAATCAATCGATATATTCTTATTAATTACTAAAATAACTTTAAAACCATAATTTGGTTGAGTTAAGAAACTAAATAGAAATCTCTTATTTAGTGACTTAATCTTTGTTCTCAAATTAATTATTGATTAACCAACCAACATCAGTTTAGATTATAGATTATTTAATTATATATCAATCGGTTATACACTTAAATAATCTACCATCATAAGTGTTTGTGAAACAAAGAAAATTAATTATCTTCAATCAAAATATTAAGAATAAGAACTCAAAGTTAACATAAAGAAAAATTAAATTCCTTGAGTTGATTTTAAAAGATTAAGATTACATGATAATTTTTAACAATGAAAGCTAATATTAAATTAACTATAACTTTGATTATAAAAGTAAATAACAAATAATAAAATTAACTTACTTGATATTGAGGAAGGGAAATGAAAACCATAACTTGAGGGATGGAATATAGAACAAAGAAGTAAAGCAAGAGAAAAAACTAAAACTTAAGAAACTAAAGCAAAGATATAGAAATGTAATAAAAATTAAAGCATGTATTTCTTATGTATCTCTTGTGTATCTTCCTTACAACTTCAAGCATCTATTTATAGGCAAGGTATCATGACACTATACATTCAATTTTTTATCATTACTGCATTTTTTCAATATTGGTGGGCTTGACATTACAATAATTCAAAAGAAGATCATGGTAGGTGTTGAAATTCATTCTCTTCTTTATCTTCTCCACCTTGCGAGTCAAATATAACCATCTAGATCAACAAATTTTGCAAAACCTTTAACATTAAAGTTGTAGATCTCTGTCTTATTGAGAATTGGGTACAAGAATGAGGTCATTTGGATATCTACAGCTCTAGATATGTGTATTTTGGTGAACTATGTCAATGCTGGTGGGACACATGAGGGCTGATTGATTCAAGCTCCATTTCTTCATTTTTTCAGATGCAAAATAACCAAATCTGATCATCATGATGTACGCCTCTGTCTTAGCTTTCCATGGGCTCTAAGATTAGACCATTTGGATCACAAAAGCCCAAGTTATGGCCAAAACAAGGCAAGATACTCAAGATACATACAAAAAATGAAAATTGAACCATATATACATAATACTTCAATTTAACTAAACAACATAAAACTTAATTAAAATACTATTATTAAACATAGTAATTATATAGTAAACCCCAAGTATAAAACTATAAGAAGTGTATTAAAATTGATTTATCAAATATCAAACCATAACCCATGCTTCACCATGCAATAAAGCATAAAACTAATCATTTTTTAGTATCAAAAGAAATTTAATCCTCGACACTCAAGAAATAGAAGCACCTTACAGCCAACATGGCATTCATGCCAGCAATCACTTATGTGAAAAAAATCTAAGGTTAATACCACTTTGTAATTATATTTATGCTTAAATGGTTTTCCTATTAAATCAAGTAATCAACCTATTATGCTTGATTGGATTTCTCTTAAGTTTAACTCATTTTGTTCTTCCTCTTTCATTTTTATATTATTTTGTCCTAATTAATATTTTCTCAAGCAAAACAATGGTAGTGCTATCTAATGATACTGATGTTGTAAGGCTTCTATGTTTGAATGTAGCTACCTATCAATGTGTACAAATTGCTAGTTGTAGTTTATTGATATACAATTTCATTGGTTGTTACAGGGACTAGATTCAACATCTGATAATAGCAATCAGAATAATTTTAATAAGGGGGAGTATGGTATTGGAGTTATTAATATTGGAGAGTTATTCGACTTTGTCAAAATTGATTGGAAGAATCTGTCTAAGGACACAATGCATATGTATAGTTTTTTTTAATATTGGGATTGCATTTTCTTTTTATAATTGGTATGGTAGGTGTAATGGATTTGTTACATGACGAAGCAAGTTACAACGAAATAAGCATGGTGAAATAGTTAAGCAGACCTTCGTTTGTAAGAAGGAAGGCTTCAGGAAAAGGAAACATTTGAACATGGTTGACTGACTACGAAAGCCTAAACTCGAGACAAGGTGTGGATGTGAGGGGAAAATATAGATCTGGATCAACTCCAATACGTTGAAATAAGAAGGTACCCATTTCCATGATATTCACAACCATGACATGCTAGAAGAGAAGTTTCATGGTATGCTTGCACCCCATCGGGGAATGATTTAGGAAGCCATTCTTAAAATGAATACCATGAGGTCAGCAGGAATAAGGACACCAAATATTTGTTGCTCTTTTGGCAATGAATGTGATGGATTTGAAAATATAGAATTCCTAAAGAAGAACATGTATAATAGAATTGACAAACAAAGGAAAATAGAGAACAATGATGCTTGTTTTGTTATTTCTTATATCAAACAATTACCTGTGGTTACCAAAGATTTTTTTGTCTCACACAGTAGATGAAGAGAGTAAGCTTCAAAATCTGTAATGGTGCAATAGGTTGAGTCGACTGGATTACGCCGTATTTGGGGATGTCCTTGCATTCAATGATACATATAGAAAAAAATAAGTATTATTTTTCCTTTGGTGGTTTTCCCTGGTGTTAATCATCACAATTGTACAACAGCCTTTGCCTTTGTCGTGATTACGGATGAGAGTGCAAACACTTATATGTGGTTATTAGAGCGGTTTCTTATACCAATAAAAGGTAAATGACCAACGCCAGTTATCACTGATGGATGAGAGTCAACAAGGAAGGCAATACGAACAGTCCTACCAGATTCACATAATTGGTTATGTGCTTGGCATCTCAATTGAAATGCAACCAACAACATCAAAAGGCCAAATTTTCAATTGAATTTAAGAAATATATATTTAGGGATTTCCTGATTGGTGAGTTTTTTAAAAAATAGTTTAATTTGGCTGCTAAGTTTGGTGTGGAAATCATAATTAGATTGTGGAGATGTGTGAGTAAAGAGATATGTGGTGCAATTCATTTATGAGAGAAAATTTTTTGGGGGTTTCTGTACTACATCAAGATGTGAAGGTATGCATTCTTAAATTGGGAAATTTATTGAGCACTTACTGTAACGCCTCGACCATTTTTCAGGAATGAATAACTCTCCCCACATACCAACACAATACTTTCCAGTGTGTTTTTATCCTCACTTACATACTTCCCAAGAACTTCCCAATCACTCCTCTCCCTCAATAGTGTTTTTGTCCTCACTTACACACTTCCCAAGAACTTCTCAATCACTCCTTGCCCTCAATAGTTCCTGGGATGTCACATGCCCACCAGCTTCCGCCTGGTTCATCCCCGAACCATACCATACTAGGAGAGGCTATGCTCTAATACCACTGTAACGCCCCGACTGCTTTTCAGGAATGAATGACTCTTCCCACAAACCAACACGAGACCTTTCCAGTATGCTTTGTCCTCAATCACACACTTCTTGAGAACTTCCCAGGAGGTCACCCATCCTAAAATTTCTCCAAGTTAAGCACGCTTAACTTTGGAGTCCTTAAGTGATGGGTTACCGAAAAGGCTAATGCATTTATTGGTATAGGTAGTACGAATTCATTCATGTAAGCTATCTTCGACTGTATGGTTCTATACCTATACAGTCTTTGGATCTCTTTCATTCTGGTATGTGTTCGATTCGTTCATGTGTCCCTTCCACTGGAAGCCTGCTAGGAGCCGCTCCTTGTCCGTATCTATGCACCAGCGATCACTCCCCGCCCTCAATAGTGCCCGGGATGTCACATTTACACCGTCTATTAAAGATGATGAGATTTAAGGAAAAAGAAGCAAATTTCATGTTTATCAATGGTTAACTTGTTTTGCAAACTAATTTTCCTCAACTTGAGAGATTTGCATCAGAAGTGTACACTCATAAGCTATTTATGAAGTTTAGGGTGGTCATTGGCCGTGGATGTCAATTGCATGTGATAAGTTGTAAATACACTCAATGTTGTGTGATATATGTTGTTTGTAGACAAGGTGTTGACTCTAGGAGGTGCCATGTTTCATTTGACCCCTTTACAAAGGAAATGGATTGCTAGTGTTTATAAATGGAGTCAATAGGTCTCCCTTGTGATCATATAGTTTGAGTCATGCTTCACTTATAAATAGATAAGTTGCCAAATAGCCTAGTTCTTTAGTGGTAGACAAAGCAAACAAAAGAAACAACACTAACCAATTATAGTGCTACTTCCAATGATGTGGAGTCTTTAAAGATGTTGAAATGGGTGGCTTTTAATGACTATTTCCAATTTATGTGTGACTTTGGTTACAAATCAGATAAGATGTATAAAGACACGCGCATGTATGTGAAAATTAGATTAAGAGACTAAATGAAGAATTCATCGATACACTTAGTGATGATCTAGGCGGGAAAGATAATAACACTCATGTTTGACCATCCATAAAAGACCCCAAAAAGGTATGGAGTAAGGGTTTCGATGGAAGGGATGAAGGCATAGGCGGGAAAGGGAAGCGTCTAACACACTGTGGTTTGTGTCGTAAGTTGGGCACAATTAGAAGACTTGTCACCTTAGAGACCAACAAAATCAAGTCAAGCACGATGGATCTGAGCATGAAGATGGGTCCACTTTTAAGCTCGTCTGATGCAGCATCAATGGATAAGTTGGTTAGTACTGCATACTTATTTATATTTGTTCTCTATTATACAATGTTTAAAGATTCGTTACTATGTAGAATTACATACCTCACATGTATTGTATTGTTATATTTAACAGGAGGATGCAAACTTTGACGGTGATGATTGCATATATTAACATCAGACTGATTATGATATGGAACTTTAGTTCCTTTGCGTTGAAGTTTAAATTGTGATTTTCTGGTAGTTAATTATTATACCACAGACTGTAATCTAGTTGTTTAGTGGTTTAGTTTTGGTATTTAAATTAACCTTGTGATTACTACATACATCATAGATCATTAACTATGTATTTGAATTTATATTTTTCATTTTGACTTGAGAAAAATTATATTGTTTTACTATTCTTGATTTCTTTGTTAAATTATATTATTATTTTGAAGGCCTTGGCATGACCCTTCCAAGCATCTTCACACTTCTGTTGATTGTCCTACAGGTCTCACAAATCTCAGGGCAACATGCTTTGCTAATAACATACTGTAGTTTTTGTATGGATTTCATTTGTTCAAGTTAAATGTTCAGGATGCAATTGAAAGAATCATAAAAGAGATATTAAAATCCAAAGTTTGTTGAACTTGAAGATCTAATTGTGTTCTTTTAATGGAAGGCTATCATAATATACATAAGGACTTGTTTATAGTGTATATCAAATATGGTCAAGGGAAACTGCATAAATAAATTCATTTTATAATAAATTATAATTATTCATTTATTTTTATACACATATCGTATTACATTTTGACTAACCCAACCTATTTAAGACTTGATTTGTTCTGACATGCTTAATAAAAAATTCTAGCTATGCCGTTTCAAAAAACTTATTTGAATAAAAAGATCAAGTTTATGCTTTTAAATTTTTTTATATATATGGATTAATTAAAAGGCTATTTGATTTATTAGATATATGTTTGTTGATTTTTTTAGTACCTTTGATATAAATCGGGTTTTTATATAAAGGCTAAAATGTAAAATTGGCCCATGTAAAAGTTGGAATTTTAGGTTTACCCCTTTTAATAATAAAACTTAGTTTTATGCCCAAATTTTATTTTTATTAGTATTAAGCCTTTGTCGTTAACTATTTCTATTAAGTAGTGACATGTAACAACAGAGGTGCCACTAGGATCACATATGATAGTTAAGTGCTAAGTCACCACTGGCTTTAAAAAGTATTTATTGTCAACGATTTATTTATTTAACTGCAAACAAAAATAAACATTCATACTTCTTTAAAAATGCATTCTTTAAAAGTAAAAACCCTAAACCACAAGGACGAACCCCTCCATCCCTTCCATCTACCATTCCCCTCTTCACAAAACCTTTCTCCCTTACTCATTTTCCGTCAGCCTCATCTCTCTCCCCTTGGAACCTAAACTTTTTGTCAAACCCACCAAATGTGCCTCCATCGTCGGCGGCAAAGTGGTAGAATTTGAGCTTGGACTACGCTAGCATTTGGGAGATCTGGAAGAAGAAAGAATGAAGGGCGACAACAAAAACAAAAAGAGAACGGAGGTGAAGGAAGAGAACCCGAAAGGAATTAGGACGAGTTGGAGATGATGAAGATACTTGGGATCCCTACGGGATTCAACTCCACCAAGGGGAAGGCTATCCCTGGTGCTGATGTCAATGGCGTTAGGCCATCACCAAGCGACAACCCCGCCAGTATACTCGCTAATTGTTCCTCTATGGTGCACCTTACTGTAGAGAACAATGATTTCTGCGGGTTGTTTCCTTCGACGTTGGGAACTGACCTGGGGTGCTAACAAAAATCCCTGAGGTGAACCGGGGTGGTATCATTGTAATGCCACGTCATTGGATCTACTCGCCTAAGAATGGTACAGATGTCGTATCCGGGGTCCAAACCCATGACAACTATGGTTCCAAGACCAGGACTTCGGTCCTATCCTGACAACCAGACAACAAGTCAGAATCGGTACGGGCTGTATGTCCCTACAAACACTGTAGCCATAGTAAGTTAGGAGGAAGGTCAAATTAATTCCTTAAGTAAGGTAAACACTATAAATATAACTCATTTATTACTGAAGAAGCATCTGAACTAACCGACGAGTTACCTCTGTAATACTATATTTTTTGTAATACCGTACTGGCTTAAGCATCGGAGAATCTTTTACAGGTTCACCTCCAGCGTGTCCCCTTCACCTTGGTGTGGATAAGAACATCGATACCATCCCTAACATGAAGAACCTAGGATTCTAACTGAACCTGGGTGTAAAATACCGTACTCTAATGAGGTGGTGTAAAACTGAGAGTAAGAGAGGTAACTACAGTCAAGGTCATTAACCCTTAACCCCGATCAAGATATTCAACTCTTGACATCGGTTCTAGAACAGAATAGGAACAATGCCAACGCTTCAGGTTTTGTCCTTGTCGTTGAATCAACTTTCGGGTTCTGTTCCCATTTCTCTGTTTTGCATTTCGTATTTGCGAAGGGTTTTGTTAGGGTTTAATGCGTTCACAGGAATTTCAATGTCGCAAAGTGGAGAACAATATGTCATCATTTTGGAGTTTCTGGACCTTCAAGTAAATCACATTGCTCACGCCTCATTTCCTCTGTGGTTAACCAATGCGACGTCGTTGAAGATTCTAGATCTTTCTGGAAACTCTTTCTCAGGTGCATTGCCTTTAGGTATGGAAACCTTTTCAGATTACAGGAACTGAGGGTTTCTAATAACTCTTTATCCAGTGGAGTTCCCAGTAGCATTGTGAATTGTACCATGTTGCAGGTTCTTGATCTTCAAGGGAATAAATTTTTTATTTTCAATATGTTGCTTACTCTATGGTAGGTTGTTTGCTTTTCTGAAATTGTTATTATGTTTCTTTCTTGGTACATATGCTTCTCAAGGTTAATTTACAGGTAATTGCTTCATAAATGTTTGTCGGAGCAATCTCCTTTGCATTCTTGTTATTTGCACCTTCCCTTTTTGGTCTTTATGGTGTGTGGATGGGCTTGACTCTCTTCATGGCTCTTCGTATAGCAGCTGGTTGTGTCAGGTAATATGACACATTCCACGTTTACTAAAATGCTCTATCTAAAAATCTTTCTCTATAGTTGATGTCTTTACATTGATTATCAAATCTTCTAGTGAAATGGTAAAGCATTTGTTCATAGAAAGACATAGAGTATGAGCAATTAGAGAATCCTTGTCTTCTCAGTAGACTTGTTGATGCTAGATAGTGTGGCTCCATTGTGGCATTGTCTGGTTGTTCTTCTTTTAAAGCTCCTTTTGTGTTTTGCTTGCATCCTTGATGCCTTTACATTTTCAGATTACTATCAAAGAACGGTCCTTTGTCGTTTTGGTTTTGCCCATTGATTTACCAGCTAAACTTTCCTTACCTTAAAATGTTTGAGGACAAAAAATGATTTAGAATTTAAGGAAAAATGAATTACATAACGAATATCAGATTTTTCTAGTAATAAACTAATAACTAGGAATATAGGGTGAAATTTACACGTGAATGATTGAATGTAAATCTGACACTTGACTTTCTTCTAGAAACACTTTTCCTTCACAATATTTTGCAGCCAAACATAAATCATTTCTAGAAAAAATATTTCACGATAGGGTATACTAGAGCATGCTTAACTTAATACCTAAAATAAGCTATTGAGGAAAATAGTTGCTAATTTATAAATATTCTCTGTGGATTAACGTTATATGATGATAGTGTTATCATTCTGGAAGGATATTCATATCTACTTACAGATCTGTTAACAATTTTAAGTGGTCTCTTAAGTCCTAGATGGAGGATACGATGAAACACTGGATCTGATACTTGTCAAGATAATTCACTCCACATCGGATGCTATATTTAGATGTTAACGTAGTTAGAATTTGGATTTTCCGTTAACGCCTGGGTAGAAAATTGGAAAATTTAGAAGCACTTTTCTAGTTTTTGTTATTTGGTGATGATGAATTGCTCCCTTCTTGCATATAATGTTGTTTTTGTTATCAAGGTTGATGAATTTGGTTAGCGGTTAGGTAGAGTAACAGTTGACAATAGTCTTGTTTGCAATAAGATGTATGAGTGTTTATTTTTTGTTTGTGGTTAAGCAAACAAACCACTCACAATCAATACTTTTTTAAAACAAATACGCATGTCAGTGGTGACTTAACACTTAACTGCCAAATGTGATCCTAATAACAATTCTGTTTGTTACAATCACTACTTAACAGAAACAGTTAACGATAAAGGCTTAATACTAATAAAAAATTTAGGGATCTGAAACTAAACTTTATTATTAGAGGAGTTAAACCTGAAATTCAAATTTTTATAAGGGCCAATTTTACATTTTAGCCTTATATAAACTATCTGGCCCGGACTCCTAAATAGGTTAAATCCTGACTAAAAATATGATGTATGTCAAGTAACAGATGAATTAACTCAATTAGTTGAGTAGTGTGTATGGAATATTGTGAGCCTTAAGACGTGTTTGATTTATAGAAAAAATATTAACTTAATTGTAAATTAAATATATACTTAATTTGTTTCACTTTTATGTTATGTCAAGTTGAATTTTCCCTTCTGATTTTAACATTTCCCACCACATAAATGGAAAAATTAAAGAGTATCAAAATCACGAAACACAACATATATATATATATATATATATATATATATATATATATATATATATATATATATATATATATATAACAACATGTTTGCGATGCATTGAATTATGATATACTAGTACTGTAATATTTAATTCCAATCTTTGTCGAACTTCATGTGTTGGCAGTGAAATATATATTTTATATGTAAAACGAAGACTTCAGTTGTATATGTAAGTATTTCATGGATAATAATACGTAACTACAATGTCAAACATTATTTCAATAGGCTATGATATATATCTTGAATTATTAGAATGTCGATAGTTTATTGTGGTTATTACGAAGAAGAGAACGTTATATATCATTTTCGCTTCATGATTATTAAAAAAAATGATTACGAAAAACATTATATATCTAAAAATTTATAGATTAATTGAGTGTTGGCACATAAGATTGCACTTTAAAATAAATGCATATAGTTTCAAGAATTTAAAATTCAAGAATCATAAAAGATATAGTCTCAAAACTTTAAAATTGTTTTAAAATATATATAATCTCAAGAGTCATAAAAGAGACATTAAAAGATTAAATAGCTAGAAAATTTCAAGGTGCAATTGAAAGATCATGTTAAGGTCTTCATCAAAATACAATTTTAAAAATAAGCCCAATCATGACGGGCTGGATGCAAAAAAGAAGTTGCAAAATCTTTGGTAATTTAGGGTGCTTGAAGGCTCTTCATATTGTTCCAAAAGTAGTGAACCTTGAACTCCAACTTAAGGAGCACTTCATTATGACTTCCATTTAGTAAATTAATCGCAATTCTCATGCGCATGTGGTTCTCATTGACCTGTATTTATAAAGTTATAATTAGTGTTATGTCAAACATAATATTTGAAGAATTTATTTGTCAACTACTAATTACCTCTCCAAAACATTTAGGGAAGAAAGCACCATGTAAGCTTAGCCATTGAAGGACGTACACACTAAAATAGGGACTGCAAGACAGAAACATTAATAAATAAAGATGAAAATGGAAAATATGTGTTAAGGGAGAAAGCCAACCAATTAGAAAATAGAATTAGCCAAGTCAAATTCACGGTTTACAAATCCAGAATCCAGTTGGTGACTTTAGAATGTTGGACAGATTTGCAAAAATAATTGGAAAAACAACCAAAAACTTGTGTAATGCTTTTTACATAGAACTTGGTCAATTCTCTAAAGTTATTTTGATTCTTGATACTATGAGTTGTTTGGGGAAGTGGTAAAGATTGTATTTCCAGTGTGTGTTGAAGATTTAAACATATCAAACTCCCTTGCATTTTGGGTTAGTCTTTGGGTCCAACTGTATATAGTTTTTTTCCTCCATGTTTCTAATGGATTAGGAATTAAATGGATATAAACATTAAACTAAACCAAATTAATATTTGATACTCGATACATTCCTCGAGCGGCAGAATTTAACACGTGTCGAATGAACAATATAACATTCATGTATGGCATTTATAGCCATCACTAATGGGGTTGGATAATTAGTCAAGCATACCATGTTAGAAATAATTTGGGCTTGAAAAAATTCTAGAAAACAATATATTTAAGGATTTACATTATATAACCAAAATTGATAATGTTGTATGGGTATTAAATAGATGGTAGACTGTTTACTTACCAAGATGACAATCTTGTCCCTATGAAAATTAAGATGCACCCTACAAGTTTGGGTGTCTTGGTGGTATAACATATGGTCAAACATTGCAACAACAACTAAATACCAATGTCCTCCATCTTCTTTTGTAGGAATGTATGTCTAATATATGAAATTTCAAATGTGTAATGACTTGATTAGGGGAACAAATTATCATTTCACCAAGTTACTTAAAAATACTCACATGTTGGAGGCCGATAGTAGGTTGCATCCACTTTTTGATATACTTGTCCAACATTTCCAGAGTAGTTATGCTCCTGAAGACATCATCTTGTTGTTGATAGTAAAAAAAGTTAGAAGTGGACAACTTATGCATCCATACTTTTGAGTAGATAGGCTTCCTTACTTCCATGTTTTAGGAAGCATACTTACAACAAAAAAGGTGACAAGGTCCAGACCAATCCATGTGGGACTAAGTTTTGTATCCAATTGCACTTAAGTGTCACTAGTTCCAGTAGCGATTGTTAACCTCTTCATGAATCCCAGTCCCAGGGCATAGTGACATCATAATTTTTCTAGTTGTCGTGTGCTCACCAATCTTCAAGAGTATTTCGCTAAAATTTGAAACCACAATGTTACATTTTAACACAAACATGTATTGCTTTTAAATAATTATACGGTTGATAGTTACTTTGGTTCTTTAGTTGGGTGAAACATATATAGACATAACTCTAACTCCATTAAGTCTAAACACACCAGTGGCATTACAAGAAAGTAGGAATCGATATACTACAAAACAAATAGACATACTAAACTTCATAAGAGTTTGCTTCACTTGAGAGCATAGAAAATGCTAAAATCAAATCACAATACTTTATCAAATTTAGCATATAGTTATATACCTCAGGGAGTATGAACTCGATTCCATTATATTTATAAAGAATCAAGTCATTCTTATTTTCTCTATCATCAGAGTTGTGTTCCTTCATAAAGACCATGTACTCAAAATTAATGAGGTTTAATAACTACTCCAAAAGATAATTTATTGTCAATATTTCAATAATATGTTCATTTTTTGATAAAAATCAATGAGGTTTCATTAATATCATAGAAGTATTTAAAGATTCATGGCAAAATGAATTAGAAGGATATTTAAATCAAGTTTATCCGATTATACAATTAGAGACCGGCTACGCAAAAACTGAAGGTGTAAGTCCTGGCATAATGTTCAGGAGGTGATGCAAAAGTAAGTTGTTACTCTTGGTTTTAAGGACAACCAACAAATTATTTATTTGAAGGACAGGGATGTAAAAAACACACAAAAGCTCTTAAAGAATCTATGGGCATAGTGACTGAAAGGATGCAAAGAATGATTGAGGAAATGTGCATTGTTAGCTTTAGAACTAGAATTCAACATGAAGAGACCAAGGATGAGATAACACTAATAGCTGACATGCAAGAACAATATTTAAGGACAGATCACAAGAGCAATTAATTCTTTTTAACCATAAGTACTTTAGCCCTCTACATAACTAAAAATAAAATATTTTGTTTTGTTTTATTAGAAATCAAGTATGTATAAAAAAAATTTCTAAGGACAAATCACTAGAACAATTAATTCTTTTTTTTAACCATAAGTACTCTAGCCCTCCTACATAACTAAAAATAATTTTTTTTTAAGGACTGAAATCTATTAGTCTATATTCACTTGAAATCTATAAGTCTTGGCATAATGTTTTTGGATAAAAATATCACTTAGAATGGTTGGGATGGGATAGAGACTGAATCTCAAACACATCTTCCTCCTCATCACCGGAGAAGAGAGCTTTGCTTCTTTTTGGCCAAGTGGGGGAGAAGGGAATTAAACCCTGGTTCTTAAACTGAGGCCAAAGACTCTTTACCACTTGAGCTATATGGTGGGGTCAAGAGTTTTGCTTCAATGTTTCTATTTTGATAAATGGGCCTTAGAAATTAGGATTTGAAAAATGGCCCTTTATGATTCTATCAATAATAAAAGTAAAAATATTTTGACTACCACTTCATTTATCTAATTAATATGTAATTATCTGTTACCACTAATAAATTAAGTATTTTGTGGTTTTTTTTCAATTAGAAGCACATTGAATGACAACTATTTCTAATTAAATCAATTAAAATACTGTCAAAACTTTTGATAATTTATAAAATTTATAAATAATTATTTACATAAACTTATTCGTTTATCTTTTTAAGAATTTCTAAATTATTTTTACCTAATTAAAATTTTATGGATTGTAAAAATTTGAGTTTGGATGTTCCTTACAGCTAGTGTGGTTGACTTCTACTTTCGTTTAGACTTCGATTCATGGTTATGCTGATTCAATAAAAACTTTTAATAAGATATTTTTAAAAGTGACAGGAGAATGAAAGGGGGAGGAGAGTGAAAGGAGGAAGAACAGAAAGTTAGTTTTTTTTTTGGATTTTCCAATTTTTTAAAAGTTAATTAGAGTATTAGAGTATGCGATTGATTTGAAAATGTTAATAAGATATTTTAAAACTTAGGATATTTAGAATTAATTTGATTTAAGGGAAAAAAATATAATCATTATAAGTTTAATAGGTCACCATCAATTAATATAGGTCAATGATTAATATCCAACGGTTGATATTCTTGAGTCCATCGTACATATAGAAATAAAGGTTGGAAGCTTCCCCCTGTTCCACGACAAAGAAATAAAGGTCATAGTCACACAAAACATTCTTAGTTCGATGATTGTAGGAGGAAAACCAAAACAAATAAGAGTTAGTATGCTTTAAGAACACGAACTCATATGATTGTAATTATTCTCAAGAACAAACTTGAAACCAATATCCCATTTTATCTTTTCGATTTACCTATAAAAAACACTCTCTAATAAAATTATGGCATTATTATCCCTGTATCGAGGATAAAATTATTATAGTAAAATTTAGTTAACTTTGTTATAAAATATTAAATGCAATATAATTTTATATGTTAAAAAACTAATTAGATATAAAGAAAAATCCTCACATTGTATGCGACAACTAACGATGGCAACAGAGTGGGTCAGGATGAACCTAGGTCCCCTCAACTCCAACTCTATGAAAATTAACACGGGTTTAAGTGTGAGTTTAAAAGAGACGAGTTTGAAATTATACAACCTAAACTCATCCCTGGAGGTCTCCTCTAGGTTTTGGAAAATCCGTGAGTTTCATATTTTACTATATATTTTTCAAAATTTTACTAATTTTAATAACATATATACATATATATTAATAAAAAAGATATATATCTAATACATTCTAATTAAAGTAATATTTAAAAATAGTTTTAAAAATTAAAAAAAACTTAAACGTTGTGAAAAATATATTAATTTATTATTATTATAAACTACTAGTATAATTAAAATTAATTAATTTTTATAACAAGTACATAATTGTATTATCAAAATTAAAATTAGGTTGAATTTGTCATCATAGATTTGTATTTTGAAAAAACGGAAAGCTATAGTGTAAAAAGAGTATAACAAAATACAATTGGGGTGAGAGAGGCTCGAACTCTCGACCTCAGGATGACTCAAGTGCTATGAGACCTACGCGCTAGCCAACTGCGCCACCACCCCATTGGTTTATAAAGTATGAATATATATATATATATTATAACATATAATATTATTATTTTGGTATTCATTTGTGTCCTGGACAAGACCATCCATGTCTGTGAGTTTGTCGTCTTTTATTTTCTGTTTTGACGAACTGAACCAAACGCGCACACCTCTCTCTCTCATAATTCGTTACACTTTCAAACACTTCTTAGTTTCTTTCAGTTTTCTTTTTAATTTTTTGAGTCAGAGTGTGTCTGTCAGGGCAAGTGTGGATCTGCAGCCACCAAGGTAATTAACTCAGCACCTTTCTCTTCTCCATTTTCTGCACCTTTCTATCACTCAATTATTTAACCATTTCACCTTGGAACCTTCAAGCTTCTGTTTTGCCGAGCCATTTTTTATTTACCTTTTATGTCTTAAGTTTAATTTGAGGATGGAAACCCCTTCTCACTGTAACCCCTTTAGGTGGCCAATTTTTAACGGTTCAATTGTAATCTGTTTTACTGCATAACCCTATGGCTCAACCCTTTTTTTCATGAATCAAAGTTCCCATTTTTCTTGTCTGATTTCTTCTTGGTACCACATTGTATAATGTTACTAGGATAAATTCATAATTAGTACCCCTTGCCTCAGATTCTCCATTTTTTTATGATCTGGTTCCTTTTTTGTTGTTGTAATAACTTACTTATTACTTATTGAGTTGTAGGGAATGATATTCTGTTAGTTTTTAAAAAGACTGGCCCATGACCTGCGTGTCAAGTGGCACCAAACTTTAGGGTCTGCCATGTACAAATATCACATAGGTGCATTAAGCCTTTGCCTGTACTTTAGTTAACTTACTCTCTGCATTTATACATGAAGTTGTGGACTTCCTCTATAACTGAAAAGAGAAAAAAATTATACAATTGGTCCATGTTGTGTCTGCAGATGTTCATATTTACACATCCATTTGTGTGCCTCGTCTTTTGGTCTATTTGTTTTATAGTTAAGTTTTGGTCTATGATAAAAGATTTGGATTAATTTTCTCGAGCTCCCTGTATTTATTTATTTAACTTGGGCAATCTTCCCTCCTTCAACTAGCTTTTCAGGTTGAATTGGGTCTATTTTGTTCTCATCCAGTACAAGGATTTCAAGTTTTCAATGTTTCATGATCTGAATGTCTTAATGAATAACCCCACTTGACATCATTAAGAAGGATAATAAGAGCATTGAAGTTGTCAAATTATTACTAAATCAAGCGACATTTTGTACATACATTGTCTGTAAGACAACTTTGGAGGGATTCAAATTTTAAACATGTTTTGTACGCCCATGTAGTTGTGGTCCTCTTCATGTCTTACATAGTTACATGTGCTAATACACGTTCCATCTTCCTATGTTTGCATGGCACTTTCAAAAGGAAGCATGGGGAAAGACGCTATTCAAAATGTTAATTAATGTTAGAGCTTGGTTAAGTTCGATTTGTATCATCTTTTATTTGTCGTTAAGTTTCAATTCTTCAGATCCATGCATTTCTTTTTCTTTCTTTTTTTTCTGATTTTCATTTCTGGTATGTTAAACATAATTATTAAACAGAATTACCCGAAAAATTAGGTCTTTCAATATGTTCTTTCTGCAATTGATTGGGAATTTCACTTATCAACAATGTCAATGAACTAAAATTACATATTTTGCAATAGTATATGGCTGAGACAAGGTAGTGAAAAGCAAAGGCACCGCCTTAAGGGTCTATAGGGACATGAAGCTAGAGGTGCTGGAGCAGCATACTATACTAAAGAAATGCATCAACATTAGAAAACGAAAACAGTCAAATATTTTACCATACTAAAGTGGCCTCTCATCTAGTCATCTCAAGGAAGTATAGGAACTATTTTGAAATTTGAATTAGTTTTTCTCCATGCTTCTATAAATTTATTTATTGGTTATTATATAATATAATTAATTGTGACACCGCTACTAATGCCTGGAGGGATGCAATATAGACCAACAAGCAGCTTGCTTTGATGAAAATATTAGATGCTTGTATCACAATGAATGGCATGCAATATTTTCCTAGTTCCCATCCTTAGCTGACTTGATTAATGATTACTACAGATGCCTGCCCTGTTCTGAAAATGGAAAACAAGCAAAGTGCAGCTGGAACACAAGGTAGTTCTGTGATGAAGCCTGCTGATCAAAGAGCTCGTTCTAGAGGGCGCAGCGACATATTGACTCGACGTCTGAAGAATCGAGAGAGACAGCGTAGATACAGGGCACGTAAGCGTCTAGAAGCTGAAACAAAGAAGTCTTTTGTTGTAGAAGAGACTGCAACTGTACAAGTAGAACCACAGCCAAATGGCAACAACTACAACACTTTTATGACTCGTGTATATTGCACACGAGATTGGAAAAAGGATGCAAGACAGGCTCATATTTCAACGCATCAAGAAATGAATTGGTCTGTTGATCCTTCTCCAACAACAACTGGTATATCTGAGGTACCATGCTTAGCAGTTGGAAATAAGTCACAAACAATGCCTGAGACGGAAATTCGGTGTGGATCTTCCGGGAATGTTAATAATGAACCTCCTAGAGTGGTGCTGGGTGGCAGAGATTGGAAAGCAGAAGCCAGAAGAAAGAAAAACTAGTTGATTCATCATTTGATTCATTTCTAGTTTTTAAGAAGAGTACCCATCTCAGAGGCCTTTCTGTTGTCTAAGACATTCTATAATGTCAAGAATGATGGATAACCACTGTTTCATTACCTGGCAGGTTTTGAAATTACAAGAACCGAAGAAATCTACCTCATTTTCCATGCTATTCATTCATACTTTATTGCAGATGTAGAAAGGGCATTGGAGAACATAAAAAGCTGAGTTGACCTCTGCTTACTGCTTCATGTTTGGGATAGGACAAGATCACAAGACCATCTCCACAGTGAACCAATATTTATTTGACATGCTATGTATGCATGGAGAGTTTTCTAATTTTCCTTAGTGCAATGCGTGTTTCAGAGACTGGCTACCTATCTTCTTTGTTCTTGGTGAGTATCTTGTTTCCATCTTGTGTTGAACTTGAAAGACTAGATTGCCTGTGACATATGGTATTTATCCCAAGATCTGTTGTGTGACTTGTCCCATCTATTGTAATATATAATTTTCAAGACGAGCTAATACGTTGTCACGTTTTGCACCATTTGCACACATTGGTGTCATGTTTTTAAATACACATACCAAATTGTTGTCTATCCTAGGAAATGATTTCAAGTATAAATGTGTTTCACAACATCATAATGGATTGTCATTCTTTCTTCTTTCACAATGGTAGGCTAGATAGTAGATATTATTTATCAAAACTTTTAAGTGACTAAAAAATAGTATACACAATTTTTTTAAAAAAGAGTATCACATCTTTTATCATAAGTAAATTCATTTACCCAATGCTACATTAAGGTTTTGTCTCAATGTCAAATGACTAAGGTTAACTCACTAAAAATATTAACCTTTTATTGAAATAAACATAAGCATTGTATAAAAGAATAAAAGTTTTGACAAAGCTGTCACAATAAAAAAAAAATAGAACAAAATTGCAATAAATATGCTGCTCCTAAATAAAAGATTACTACTTGTAATTACATTGACCTAACCCTTAAAAATGAAGCTAACAAAATACATATTAAAACTTAACTTCACCGACATGGACATATTTAATTAGCAAAACTTTAGATTGGTAACATACTTAAAAGCAAAATGTTTTTTAACAGTGTGGTGGCTCACACCTTCGAGTGGGAGGACACTCTAAGGAATAAAAAAAAACAAAATGTTTTTTAAGTTAATATATACATTTTTGTATAATAGTAATTTAGATGAGAATTATCCAAGTCTTTTTTTCATCAAAGTTTATTTTAATTATAAAAAAAAACTACTTGTCTATTTAATATGATGGAAAGAAACAATTTTTTTTATAAAAAAAAGTGGGCATTTGTGCAACCTATAGATCTATATTTAGTTTGTCGTAAATTTGCAATTGCAATATCAAATTCATGGATACTGCTTTTGTCTTCTTTTCTTTTTCCTCTTTCAAAGACTTTTCTCGGTGATGGAATAGAATTAAAGTGAATCATCTCACGAATAATAAAGAGGATAATTGAACATTTTCTGTGTGACGACAAAATTGTTTGAGCGTATCATGGTGTTTAATAGCTAATCAATATGCATAAGATACAGATAGACTTCAGATCAAGTATTCTAATGCACACAACAGGAAAATTGATATCAAATGGGATGAATAGATAAATTGAATCATGGATTATATATGATGCAAAAAAAAACGCTCATAACAAGAAGAAGAAGAAGAAGAAGAAGAAGAAGAAGAAACACTAAACAAAAATTACAATGGATAGGAAGTGGATTATATATGATGCAAAAAAAACGCTCATAACTTGTACAAGGCGCTTGAAATACCATATTTTTTTTTATAATGATACATCCTCTCTACCCTTCCCCAACCTTTACATCCCTCACAACCAATAATTATACACAATGCAGAAAAGACCAAATACATTTAACACAAATGAGAAAAGTAAATAGCAAGTTAACATGATTGCTCAATGACTTGATTTCAACGGCAACTCACTCTCTGGTCTTGATTTTCAGCCAAGTTCTCAAAACTCCAGTCTCTTCTCATCCCACTGCTCCGTATCAATTTCGGTTCAGAGTCATAAGGAACATTTCCTGTACTATGAGCTCGACGATGTTCCGCCTTAACCTTGGAAATTGCCCCACTTTTGGGGAGCTCACAATCTTTTGGGAGCTCTGGTTCAGAGTTCCTAAAGGAAGGAAGATTTCCAAAACTAAGAGCACGACGATGTTCTACCTTAACTTTAGTGAGCGGCCCACCTTTGGGCAACTCACTAGTTTTAGGGATATCTGTTTGGGATGGTGGTGACCAGCTCCTATCAACCTGTTTGTACATTTCTGTACAATCGTTATTTTCCATGAATAGCTCCCTAAAGGAGTCTGTCCTCTGAAGAAGTTGGCTGCAGGTAAGGCAATTGAGACTCATGGTGTTTCTTGTGTCTCAAGTAACCAAACCCCCAGCTTTTGTATTGATGATAGGAAGGTTGGTGGAATGAAGACGGAAGGGGATGAGTTTATATAAATTAGCCCAAAGGCCATAGAGTGGAATTAGACATGATTGCACGATGATGAGTTGCAAGAGAGGCTCTGAAAATGAAACTAATCTGAACAACCTGTTACTCTATGTTTGCATGGATTTCTAATCCGGGAAAACAGCTAAACCATTCATTTTCTTGATTGGTATATATGGTTGCATGTGCTCTTAACCAATGACTCATTCTAAAAAAGGACTCCTTTAATAAATTTCATCACAATATTTTCGGGTTTAAGGTTTAGAATTAGATTGTTGCTGGTTTGTCACCAACGCAAGTCTTAACCTTGGTTTCTAGAATTGGCGTGTCTGTTTCTGTTCTGGCATACCTACTCTCTATTTTAGCTCTTTTCAATATAAACTTAACAAAGGTTTTTGGCTACAAGAGAACAATGTAGCAGCTCTATATTCTTTATCTAATTTCAAGTAACAATTTTTAATACAAGAATCATGAAAAAAAAAAAACATTGTTCTACGTTGATGCTTAACGTTTAAACAAAAGCCATATAGACAATTTTTTTTTTTTGTTTGGTATTGCATCATGGATAATTATTATACAACTGAATATTTATTGTATGGTAAAGAGAATATTTTTTTTGTCCTCCAATTATTTTTTTATTTTTTATGTTATTAAATATACTAAAATTGATATTTAAAAATATCGAAAGAGAAGAAAATAGAGTCTGTTTAGAGAAGTTTTTTAGTTCAAAAAACTAATTAGGAGACATATATCATTTTCGTTTATTAAGTTAGTAATGGTATTAACAGTATTATATTTTTAAAGACCAATTTCTACGTATTACAGACTAATTTCAATGTAGTAAATAACATAAGAATTATAACCAATAAAAAATAAGAAAAAAAACCAAAAATTTGTTAAAACCTATAGACCATATATATGCATATATTTAACCATATTTTCAATAACATTCATAAATGAAGGCAAGATACAAAACCTAAATAAAAGTTTAATTCAAACTAGTTATTACATAAAACCATGATTATTTATGATAATTTATGATTATATGATAGCATAAAAAAATCTTTTTACCTAAAATGAATCATATTCTAATTAAATTTCATGATTAAATTGAATGGGTTCAGCTAGTTAGGTCTATTTCTCTATAGTAAAACTGTTTAGCCCCTCATTCTTAACGGGGCTAATGTAAATTGAAATAAAAAGAAAATTAAAATAATATACATATTTATTTATTGTAAAAAAAAGTAAAAGTAAATATTGACCCTATTTAAAAACTTACATATGTATACTTCGTTCAAGTTAAATATATTTATATTTAAAAATTGTATTTAATTAAAATATAATATTAAAATATTATTGATTATATTCTTAGTTATTATAATTATATATTATATAACTAAATATAAGTAAAATTAACCACACATAATGCTATAACTATTTCACCACAAAAATTTACTTAATTAAGGATAAGAATTGAAATGTGAAAATTAAAATGCTATCATTATTTATCATACAATAAATAAAAGTTTTTTTATTGGAATGTATTTAATGATTTCAACATAAAAATTAAAGTACAATAAATATATCAAATTTTAATAAAAGATTATAACTTTTAGAAATTTAAAATTACCCCTTAAACTAAGATTAACAAAATCTTAAACTGAAATTTTAATTTTTCAATAGTCTAACTTTATAAAAGCTTAAGTTTTAGAGACTTGATATTGAGTTTGTAATATAATATTAGAGAGATGACCTTTTCATTAAAAATGAATATATTTGTTGTATTTTTAGTTTTGTTATAAAATTAATGTATACATTTTTTATGAATGTTTATCGTTTTTAGGTTAACAAATTAACTATATATAACAAAAATAAAACCTTAAAATATCTATTAAAAATACCTTATACATGACATGAGTTACTGATTAATAACTAGATAACGATAAATTTGTGTACAGTAATATAAGCAAAGACTAATCAATAACTACATATTAATCAAAAAAACAAATTGCTGAAATTCACAAAGAATTTTGCATACAAGTTATAGAAATTAACCTGGTTACTCGTCTTCTCTTCATTGAGGGTGGCATTTGAGCTTACCACAAACCATCCAGCTAAGGCACTTTCAAACAAACACTTCCTGGGATACAACCTAATTTTCAAACCCTTTCTCTCTTTACTTGTGTTAGATAACTTATATTGATGATTTTAAGTGTATTGTGAAAGTGTACGTTGTAAAATTGTGAGCATGAATAGTTTATGTATTCATGTGATTGCATTGTGAGTGTGTAATGGTGGTTTCAATGTGTTGCATGTGTAGCTTGATGTGTTAGGATGTGCTTTCTTTAGAAATTATGGACTTTTAGGTTAGAATAGTCCAAATGTTGTGTTTATGTCAATTGTATATTATGAATGATTAAATGTTATAATTGGTGTGTGAAAGTGAGTTGTTGTATAGAATGTGTGACAATTAGGTTTATGTGATTATGCATGGCTTATTTAGTTTTGTGTTTAGAGGTTAGATTTTTGTTGAGTTTTGTGAGTGTGTTGTGGGAATTGAGAAATTTTAGGTTAGATTCATTTATGCCTTGTTTAATCTCAATCTATGTTGCTTGATATTGTTGAGGGTAGTTTGAGTCATGTAGAGGCCCTTTAGGGGCCATAATTTCCAATAAGTCTGCCATTGGTCTCATCCTAACAAGAGGGCCTTAAAATTAAGCATTTAAGCCATTATCAACTTTTCACATGAATGAGGACCTGTTAGTTAGGGCAAATATATCAACTTTTAATGCAATATTTTTTCACTACCATTTTCGCTCCAATGCGTCATCTGCTGTTAGGGTGAACAAACTCTGATAGCCTAAAAACCTATTTTCTTCCAGGCTCTATTTCTTTTCTTTTCTTTTCCCTTTCCCTTTCTCTTTCATTTTTCCTTCCCTCGCTCTTAGTTACATATTCTTGTTATTTCTTGTTCTTGTAGGTATGGAAATTAAGAACAGAAAAAACACAAAGAGTTAAATAATTCTTGAGAAAAACAAGTTTTAAAGCAAAACAGAATATCTCTTTCACATTCAAAAACTCTTAGGAGCATAATTCATTTTATTTTAATAATCAACTCATTTTTCTTTCTCTTCTTTTTCTCATTATCATCCTTCTTTTTTCCTTTCTTTTCTTTCTCTTTTTCACTTTTTCTTTTTTTTTTCTTTTTTTAGAACCCAAACTCCACAATTCCATATATATACCCTTTTTATTCAAAATTAACTTTTTCATGAGTTGTTATTCTTTTGCTTCTTCTAGGGGAATCATGAAAATTAGAAAGCAAAGAGGTAATTTGAAAAAGAAATCTGAAACGTGTATTAGGATCAAAATGGGTAACTAATGGGTTAATCTAATAAACAATTTTTATGGCTAAAGAATAAGGCCTAAAGTGCCTTTTTCATTCCATGACATGCATTCACAAACCATTCTGAATCGGTCAAAAGCCAAGTTTTAGAATGTCTAACATGTGTGAATCACTCAAACAAGGAAATAAGGGTTAAATTTTTAATCATTACAATACCCTTTTTGGCTCAAAAACCTCACTATGGTGATTAGTCCAGATCATAGAAAGTATGGATTTATCATGAGTCTTTCTTTCAGCCTATCACCCTAGCAGTCATCATAATTATTTAATTATTATATTTTTTATTTCAGGTTCCTAACATGTATGTGATCCAATTATTCAAAATTAACACATCCTACAAATTCAGTAATTACTGACAAACTAACAATGCTATCCTAAGACAAAACAGAAATGAAACAATAAAACAAAACAAAATGCACACAAAATGAAAATGAAAATAAACAAGAGAAATAATCAAGTTAAGTTTAGTTTTACCCATACCCCCAAACTATTCTCGGACATTGTTATGTGCAACAAAGAGAGATAAGGGTAAAAGGAAACTTAACTGAAACAGGATCACCTTATCATGGAGATGAGGGAGGGAAATTGCCCTGCTGGAAGTGTAAATCATACATAGCATCCATCCTCTGAGCCATATGACCGATCTGAGCTCCTTGTCGGATTTACTCAGAGGAGAGCGACTCCAAGCGGCTACGCATCCCTTGCATCAGTGTATACATTCACTTCATAGAAAACCTAGAGTCGTCATTGGATTGAGAAAGGCCAGCAGATGTCTCCGAAGGTAAAGGAATTTCAGTTGCCAGGGGCTCTTGATCAACAGTATCCCCATCCTCATCCTCATCTCCATCTCCATCTTCATCTGGAAACAAAAATGAAACCTTGCCATCTAAACTTATAAAAGTAGGACCAGGAAAGGGGTGAGGTATAGATAATCCAGGAATAACCAAACAGTGCCTATCATTTTCATATATAATCAATACCTATATGTATCAGCTTATCCATACCAACCCTCTTGGGTTGACAAATACGGGTATCAGCTGCCAAATCAATCCCAATATATCGGGCTATAGGGTTAATGTACCCCGCAATCACCATCTTACCAGAGGTGGCTTTACCGACTCTAGTGAATTGGCTAAAAAAGCCATTTGGCTGAGCTAATGGGTTCATTATTAAGCATGGCATATAAAAATAAAGTTCAGCATCCCGGATGGTTCCAGGGTTGCCAGAGCGCCCAAAGATAGAGCGAGCCATGAATCCTTAGAGGTACTTAAACATAGGATGATGAATCCAGAAGGCTTTAGATGAGGAAGGGTCAAAGTTACCACTAGCAGATGCAATAAGTCCCCAAAAATAAGATGGGTGAAATTGTCTTGGGACAGTAGTTGCACCCCCAATGGGAAAACCATAAATACTAGCAACTTCATCTAAATTCATCCTATAGTCATTATTATTTAGCCTGAAAATTACCTCTCACCCAGTAGGATTCTTAAACCTATGGATGTCTACAGAGCTTAGGAACTCGAGGGTTGGTCTTTCGCAAGTAGGTTCATGCAATTGGATAAAATCAGTTTAACCTACGTTTTGACACAATCTAAATGTATCCTCAAATATTCCTAAGGTTAATAAGGTGTCCCTATAGAAAAATCTTGAAGGAAGGATTTCCCTCTCAGCTAAGGCACTAAGTCTCATGCGTTGGTCATCGGAAACAGACTCAATGTTATCTATTTTAGAGTACGAGGAAAATTATATTTAACCATATTTTCAATAACATTCATAAATGATGGCAAGATACAAAAACTCCATAAAAGTTTAATTCTAACTAGTTATTGCATAAAACAATGATTATTATTTATATGATAATTTATGATTATATGATAGCATAAAAAAATCTTTTACCTAACATTAATTATTTTCTAATTACATTTCATGATTAAATTGAATGGGCTCAGCTAGTTAGGTCTACTTCCAGAGTAAAACTGCTTCTGCTTGGCCCGTCATTCTTAATAGGCTAATGTAAATTGAAATAAAAAGAAAATTAAAATACTATACATATTTATTGTAAAAAAATTAAAAGTAAATATTGTCCCTATTTAAAAACTTATATATGTATACTTTGTTCAAGTTAACTATATTTATATTTAAAATTTGTATTTAATTAAAATATAACATTAAAATATTATTCATAGTATTCTTAGTTATTTTTAATTATATATTATATAACTAAATATATGTAAAATTAACCATATATAATGCTATAACTATTTCACCAAAAAATTTACTTAATTAAGTATAAGAACTGAAATGTGAAAATTGAAATGCTATCATTATTTATCATACAATAAATAAAAGTTTTTTTATTGGAATGTATTTAATGATTTCAACATAAAAATTAAAGTACAATAAATATATCAAATTTTAATTAAAGATTATAAATTTTAGTATTTTAAAATTATCCCTTAAAACTAAGATTAACAAAATCTTAAACCAAAATTTTAATTTTTCAATAGTCTAACTTTATACAAGCTTAAGTGTTAGAGACTTGATATTGAGTTCGTAAGATAATATTACAGTAATGACCTTTTCATTAAAAATAAACATATTTATTGTATTTTTAGTTTTGTTATATAATTAATGTATATATTTTTTTATGAATGTTTATCATTTTTAGGTTAACAAATTAACTGTATATAAAAAATAAAACCTTAAAATATCTATTAGTAATACCTTATACATGACATGAGTTACCGACTAATAACTAGATAACGATAAATTTGTGCACAGTAATATAAGCAAAGACTAATCAATAACTACATATTAATCAAAAAAACAAATTGATGAAATTCACATAGAATTTTGCATACAAGTTGTAGAAATTAACCTAGTTACTCGTCTTCTCTTTGTTGAGGGTAGCATTTGAGCTTACTAAAGACCATCCAGCTAAGGCACGTTTAAACAAACACTTCCTGGGAGACAACCTAATTTTCAAACCCTTTATCTTTTTACTTGTGTTATATAACTTGTATTGATGATTTTAAGTGTATTGTGAATGTATGCGTTGTAAAAATGTGAGCATGAATGGTTTATGTATTCGTGTAATTGGATTGTGAGTTTGTAATGGTGATTTCAATGTGTTGCATGTGTAGCTTGATGTGTTAGGATGTGCTTTCTTTAGAAATTATGGACTTTTAGGTTAGAATAGTCCAAATATTGTGTTTATGTCAATTGTATGTTATGAATGATTAAATGTTATAATTGGTATATGAAAGTGTGAGTTGTTGTATAGAATGTGTGACAATTGGGTTTATGTGATTATGTGTGGCTTATTTAGTTTTGTGTTTAGAGGTTAGATTTTTGTTGAGTTTTGTGAGTGTGTTGTGGGAATTAAGAAATTTTAGGTTAGATTCATTTATGCCTTGTTTAATCTCAATCTATGTTGCTTGATATTGTTAAGGGTAGTTTGAGTCATGTAGAGGCCCTTCATGGGCCATAATTTCCATTAAGTCTGTCATTGGTCTCACCCTAACAAGAGGCCCTTAAAATTAAGCATTTAAGCCATTATCAACTTTTCGCGCGAATGAGGACCTGTTAGTTAGGGAAAATATATCAGCTTTTAATGCAATATTTTTTCACTGTCATTTTCGCTTCAATGTGTTATCTGCTCGTTGGGGTGAACAGACCCTAATAGCCTAAAAACCTATTTTCTTCTAGGGTCTATTTCTTTTACTTTCTTTTCCCTTTCCCTTTCTCTTTCATTTTTCCTTCCCTCGCTCTTAGTTACATATTCTTGTTATTTCTTGTCCTCGTGTTTTGTTTTTCTTCTTCCGTTTGTCACGTTTCCTTGTGTCTACATACATAATCATATTGTTTTCTATTTTGTTCTTCATATATTGAATCCTTTGTTGCTTGTTCTAACTATCTTTGGTTTGTTGCTTTATTTCTCTTTTGTAGTGGCTCATAAGAAACCATCCCCACTCATCGTGCGTACACGTCTTACATAAAGCCTTTTATCTTGTCTCTTTCCAGGGTAGCTATACGGTTCTTATTTCCTCCCTTAAGGCGTTTATAGCACATGTAGCTTGGCTTGAGGACAAACCATTCCATTGTAGGAGGGTGAAACTTATAAGTAGGCCTAGTAGCGAGATTAAGATTATGAAGAGTAGTAGTAAATGATGGATCAAGAGAAGGAGCAACACTTTGATGATAAGCTTTGACCCATAATTGTTTCTTCTCTAAGACCACCACTTTCTATCTTTATCTCCCTTATCGCTTTAGTAGTTAGCTTTTTCTAGACACACACTGGTAGTTTATATGGTGATCTAGTCTCAATACTAGCCCCTGATCAAAAAGCCATTGTGCAAGATTGGCATCGTTGAAAACATTGAAGCTTAACACTAACCCCCAAACACCGTGTATAAGACTCATGACATAATCCTGGTGTGAGATATTCTATCAACACTGGATAGTCAAAGTTGACTTATACAATCGCGTGTTGAGAAAGTAACCTAAAAAATAATTGATGGAAAGGTATAGTTGGTAGGTAGGGTCACTGTTGCATATCAGTTTTTCTACAAGTAATCAAAATCACGCTGACACCTTGTATGGTAAGTCCACCTACTTGAAACGACTTTTTCATTACCCTAGGTATAAAAACTCACACAACAACAATGAAAGGTAGAATACTCACATTTGAACTTACGCTTGAGATCTAATATTCTCCTTGAATATTCACTGACTTGAGCATTGGAGTGTCCTTACAGGTGACACCCCCTTTTGCCACAAAACGCATAAGCCTAAGGTATCGATACCAGCACCTGGGCAGAAAGTTCATTTGACCTAAAAGTCGTTTTGCAAGACCGACATCGTTGAAAGCATTGAAGCTTAACACCAACCCCTAAACACCGTATATGAGACTCATGACATAATCTTAGTGTAAGATATTCTCTCAATATCAGATAGCCGAAGTTGACTTATATAATCGTGTGTTAAGGAAACAACTTGCAAAATTACTGATGGAAAGGTATAGTTGGTAGGTAAGGAGGTAGGGTTATTGTTGCATGTCAGCCTTTTTATGAGTGATCAGAATCACGCTGACACCTTGTACGGTAAGCCCACCTACTCGAAATGACTCTTTCATTACCCTAGGTATAAGTACTCACATAACAACAATAGAAGGTAGAATATTACCACTATAACTTATGCTTGACCTTTGATATTCTCCTTGAATATTCATTGACTTACGTCAGGGTGTCCTTACAGGTGACGTCCTCTTTCGCCCTACAACGCGTAAGGCTGGTGCTTTTGGTACAAGGATTCACTCTAATACCTTTATTTCCTCATTGGAATATAGGTTATAATACTGGATCCTTATTATACTGGTATAAAATCTGAGAGAACAAATTATTTTGAGAACTAGTCTCCAAGCCAGCCTTCATACCCTGGCCACGACCAGTTCAGATGGATTTTATTACTAGTTGGTAGTTTATCTATTTTGATGTCATGTTTCTTGAATTTTGATTTTGGAATTGTTGTTTATACTTTCATTGCATCGTAGTGTGCATGTTATTTATGATTTATTGACTTCCTTGCACTATTAATTATACCATAGCGTTTTGTATATGAAACTATCTTCACGTATATCTTGCTTTTAATAGATGCGTGAGATAGGTTCTAACTTCTTTGCTCCATAAGAATGAGTTTTCTTTGTTAATATAAAAAGTAACAATTCTTGAGCAATCTTTTGGGGATTTAATTGAATAACTTTTCTTGAAAGTTCTTTTTGAAACACACCTAATGTTTTGGAATCCATGAGTTTCAATTCTACCCTTTTTGAAATCTTAAGTTGAAGTGTTTTAATGAGAGGCACGATTTAATGTCTATGCAAAAAAAATTCAGATGTTGATCCTCATTGGAGAAGAATTTTTATAGAACCACTTGCATGTGTAGATAGTCAAGTTAGCTTGTTTGAACCGGGTGAGATGTGAGTACCTTATGCTTGTGAATATTAACACAGTTTCATATGGTTAGCTTTGCTTAGTTCTCTCTTGTGTGTGTCATACTTAAAACTCAAGGAAATGAACAAGGCATATGTTTTTGTTTAATTTTGAGCCTAAGCCTAAATAACTTACCATGTGTATATATTCTTTGTTAGCCACTTTGAGTCTAAGGAATTTTCTTGTGACTGACTTATACTTATGCTGAATTGTTGCGAAACGTAATTCTTTTCATGGATAATTTTGCGTCCTTAAAATAAATGCATCCAAAAAATAAAGAAAAGTGAAATTTTGTCAAAAATAGATAAACAAAATAAAAGAACTGAGAGAAAGGAACTTAGCTGAGAGTCAATCAAAGGGAAGTGAGTTTGGTACAAGAAAACACCTAGGAGTTGAATTCATGCATTTGATAAGTGTTGTGACATTATGCCCTATAAAAACATTAGGTGTTCTTGCTATCTACAAAAACAATTGTTTCTTATAGTTAAGCTCCATTACAACCCTTGTATGATCCTTATAAGTTTTGTCTGGTAACATATGTTGAGGTGATGATAAAGGTGAACTTAGCTTGATTATGTGCTTGTTTGAGTGAAACACTAGCCATGTCATGTTGATCGATAGATACACTATGAGGCATCGCCTTTTAAGCTCTTTTAACAGTGTTACATATACTTGTTTTGCTTTTTATTCTAACTTTTTCATGCACTTATATTAGTTTCTTGTTCCTTTGGATTGTAATTTGTTTCCAATGTTATTGAACATTTATAACCTATGTATGTATGCTATTTTTTATGATCTTATGGATTCATTTCTATCATGTATGTCATTGCTTTTGGTACTCCACCCCTTTTTGGTAGCTAAGAGATTTGATGTTTGCTTGAGTACAAGCAAAGTTGCTAAGTCAACTTTCTGAGGAAGTGACTCAACTTAACTAGCAGCTTCCAAATTGGTTAAGACAATGCATCAAATGTGTATGACAATAGTCATCGTATAAACATATTATAATCATGACTTTTATACCAAACAACTTAGCTTCTTTCATATCAATACATCTACTCAAATTCAAAACAAACCCATCAGGCATTCCTAAAACTTTTATCCATTCACAAACCAATCTTTTAAGGTTTTGTTAAAGCGTATTTAGCATGAGATTTGAACATTTTTTCGTGCCTCACATCCCTCAACTATAGCTCTTCTAAAGCATAAGATTAGTAATTCTAAACAACCTTTGTAAGTATCCTTTCTCGTCCCCTTGATGTCTATCCTCATGTTAAATATATTCAAAAAATGTTTTGTTTAGTGTGCATCATATCTATGTTGTATCTTAGCAACTCGTCATTCCAATAAAGCAATTCTCATAATATACTCCTTTTGGATCAATGATCTTGCTCACTATATCCATCAAACTTCTTAACCTTCTTATACTAGATAAAGGGATATTTAAATACTCACTCTCATACTTGTTCACCTAATAATCTAGGTGATGGAGGATCATTAACAATATTATTTTTGTAAGAGAAGTTTTGTTTTTCCTGTATTGATATTCCACAATAGGAATTTTCTATGACACTAAAAAAAAACTTGTCTTTTTATTTCCTCTAAGCGAATGTCCCTTAGTGCTTTCCATGTAAATAGGGCAAGAAATTTTCCCTCGGTCAACCACCCAGACAACATGTCATAGGCATGAAAGTCATTCATAGTTCACATCAAGGCAGTCTTTATCATGAAATTGTTCTTCAATGTCGCATCATAAGTCAGAACCCTAGTATTCCATAGTTCTATTAACTCCACTACTAACAGTTACAAGAAGACATTGATTTTTCCTTAGGATTATTTAATTCTGATAGAAAGATGACTAGGAACATTACCTTCCTCTTTATACATATCTCAAGTGGTAAATTGTACGAAGTTAATATTATTGACCAACAAGAGTGACAACAACAAAAAAACAAGTTAAAGATGGAAAAATCTATCTCTAAACTTGGAAACGTCATCACTAAAAAGGTTAGCGAAAGATTTAGTTATGTTTCAAATCTCATCTCTAAACTTTACATATCTAAACTATTTAGCGATGTAAACTTAAATTTTGTGACAAATAGCCACAAACAAAAGATATAGCAAACACAAACATTGTCCATAGCTAACATCTTCATCCATACACCATCTTTTCTTCAAAGGTGACACCCTTAACGACAAAAACATCCGTCACCACACCTGTCGCTAATGTTTATAAACAAAATCACATAGTGACAACAAAAGGTTTGTTTCTAAAGTTTTTGGTTAACTTTAATCGCTAACCCTATGGTAAGCGTTTACCTGAACTAAGTGGTAAATAGTGTATCAATAGAAAACACCTGTTGCTAAATGTGAATGGACTAGGCCACATTAGCTATAAGATCGACCATTGATAGAGTTGTTTCCTTATGTGCCACTGCCAATCTCATTGCTAATGTGGTTGTAGTTTGTAAATCTCCTTCATAATGCTAAATGATCAAATTAATAATTAAATTAATGAAAATATATATTATACACAACATCATTAATAGTCAAATATAACATATACAATATTCATAAAAGTAAATAAAATTATGCAAAACTAAAATACAACATCAAGAAGGAAGAAGGGAGGGGGCTATTTTCTATCCCAGTCTTTCTATTAAGAAGGCGTATCCAACTGCGGAGGCTAGTATCCCAAGGCAAGCATGAACTAGGCAAGTTATTGTTAAGTTCTCTAGCATTGGGCCTCGACCCTCTATTATGTCTCTCGGAGAACTACAATATCCACAATCTTCTTTGCAAGCTCTTTGTTCAGATCTGTAATAAGCTGAACATAGTCTGATGGTGGGATTAGTGGCGAGAGTTGTCTAACTATTATAAACTCACATACAGCAATGGTATTTACTATAGAACTTTATGAAATAGTAGCGGCAATAGTGAGTTTCGTCACTAACTTACGTCGTAGACCAGTAGGAGGGATAATCTCTAATCATTATTTTGTGGTCGTGGCTAAAAGAGTTACTATTAGTGATATACTACTACCTGTGGCTAAACTGTTATAGCTAAAAATAATGTTTTTTAGTAGTGGCTAAGTCTTACCATATTGGCTAAACGAGTTAAATGCATCCATAAATAACCCAACGCATACATTACAGGGTCTTTTCAAAAGTTTTGGATATAAACCATCTAGATGCTTCCATGTTTTCCAATCTTATGGATGGCACAACAGACCTTTTTCACTTTTGATTTTGAGCATGCCAACAAATGTGTTTTGCCATAGACAATAAAGCATGCAAACTTTGTAAGTGTGGTGTTATTGGAAAATATCATATCTTGCTTAACATCAACGCTCCATCTTGTAATTATTTGTAGCATTCTTTCTTGTAATGAATACACTTAGTCACACATCGGTCAGCATACTCTTTACAGAGCAACATACAATCATCAATATAACATTCAATTATTCATTTGAAGTCCAACCTCGGGTTAGAAATAGCTATCTTTGTGCATATAAATTTGTTGGCATTCGATTATCTTTAGGCATAGTCAAAGTCATAAACTCAACCATGCAATTAAAACACTCTTTCCACCATAACATATTATGACTTCAAGCTTAAAATAAGTAGGGAAGTGAAAACCTTAGTGTGAGTGTCGCATCCATCCCAAAATAGAGTATGAGCTAATGCCAAGACAACATTAAACTTTTGAAAATTCAGATTTTGATCCTTCTATATATTATTCTCCTCATCTTAAAATCCTTCATGTTCTAAAACTTGCCTGATTGAAGATCAAACATGATCGATCACCAGCTATTGCATGTTCTTGTAGTTTTCCTTACTACTTCCCACAATATAGTAAGAGTGTTGCATGGGACCAATAGAGGTAGACGTGGGAACTACTCACGATTATTATACCACCAGTAATAATCATTTATAAATTCCTTATTTTCATTTAAGTGCGCCATGATGATGTTCGAGTGGTGAAACTTTGAGCATTCACACTTTGTATGAGGACACCAAATCACCTGACTCTGATCGAAATCCAAACTTTTATGTTTCACAAATGCTATGAAATCCAATATTCTCACCACAAACTCCTCTATCACAAGGTACTTTGAATCAATTCGGTTGTACATCCACCTCCAATTTGTCAGAATCTCTATTCTAACTATAAATATTACATATCTAACTTATAATCATCTCTCTCATTCATAAATTTCTTTTTATGAAGTTGGAAATTGGTAGGCATTATCTCATTTAGGATGAATTTATAATCATCAATAACTCATCAATTTTTTTACATAAAAATTTTATTTTTTGACTCATCGAAATTAATAGCATTTTACATTAGTCTCCAAGTACACAGACATGAGTATGGTATCAAACACTGCATTTAATCATGCACCTGAAGACCATACAATATATTACTAACCAAATTCCAATTAAGCAATAAAATACAATGTTCATTCAAATAAGCGTAAGAGGTTGCCCCTAATGATTAAAAATTCATCCCAAATTGTTTAACCATAGCAATATGTTTAAGTACATGGGAAGTGCAATGATTGAATATGTTTGTTATGTGCTTGTATGTGAATGTTGAATATGTGTGCTAGTAACATCAAGGGCACCATACCAATTGGTAACAGCAAGGGCTTTAAGTTTTATATGACTTTAAATCAATAATCACTCATCAATAATGGGATAATGAACACACACAAAGAGATAGGAGAGATTGTAGACATACACAAAGAGATAGGAGAGATTGTACACATACACAAAGAGAGAGGGGGGAGAAAGAGAAAGAAAGAAAGAAAGGAGAGATCAACTTACACTTTTTAAATTCTTACACTTTGACATTAACTTTTACCCGTTGATATCATTTAAATGTTACAACTTTGATACATTATTGTTAATATCATGTCACAGTCAATTTCCCTTGATATCATTTAATGATCAATAAAAGACACTAACTTTTACTCGTTCATATTATTTAAATGTTACAACTTTGATATATTATTGTCAATATCATGTCACAATCAATTTCTTTTGATATAATTTAATTATCAATAGATGATGAACACCTGAAAATGATTTTTCATGTCAATTTTTTATAACCAATGTAAAAAACATATTTTATTGTGGTTATTTGTATCACTTATTTAAAAAATATATTTATATCGGTACCGATTATTTTTATAAGCGTTATAAAATTTTATACTTGTTATAAAAGATAACTGATATAAAAATATTTTTACATTAGTTATAGAAATAACCAATGTAAAAAGTGAACCTTGAATTTTCATCACCCACTTGTCATTAAATGATATTGTGTCACATGATTATTGAAAGAATAAATTAAAATCATAAGATTTAAATAATATCAATAGTTAAAAATTAGTATAAGAGTATAAGAATTAAATAAGTGTAAGTTGATGGGTTATCAAGAATGTTTTCTACATGGCTTCCATTCTAACATACATATCAAGACTTTTTTACCCATTTATCCAATTATAAATTGGCTCAAAGAATGTATATATGTAGTAAATAAATACATTAACAATTATCACCTATGTTTATCCTTGGATCAAATTGCACTCTAACAAATAGTAATTTAATAAAACTGACATTCTCACTAAATGTGTATTATTTGTTTAGTAAAACTCATAAAATTAATTTAATAAAAAAATATTCTTAAACTAATTATTAAATTAAAGCAAATATAGCTCAATCATTTTATTCCTTTTTTGCCACTAACTTTTCTTGGATTGTTGGTGTGCAAAACATAAACCTTGATTACAGTTAATGTTGTAAAAACCAAAAGGACAAAGACTATAGGCCAACTTATTTATTAGATAACTTGAAGCAATCATATGATTCGAGTACAACCAAATGTAGAATAGCATTAATTTAAATATCCCTACACATTCACAGTAGATCAGACTCATACCTCTCTCCCAATCAGATTCATACCTCTCTCTCAAACAACACCATTAGAATCTATACCTTTTAATTAAAAAATAGTACATGTTGAAAATGCAGAAACTATACAAAGACCGATTCTTAATTACCAAACTCTAATTCACAATCAGATTTATAAGACAGGTTCAAAATCATTTCTTTAATTAACAAACTCTACAATTTATAAAAAACTGTATAAAGACAGATTCATAAGACATTCACACTTACATCCACAATCAGATTCACACATGCACTCAGTTTTTTAATTAACAGACTCTATATTTCTCACCCCAAATACATTCTTAAGACATTCACACACTCACTTATTTCTCACCCCAAACAACATCTATATGAAAATTCAAGACAGGGAAGAGAAGAAAAGAAGAGGGTGACTTATGTAACATCTCAATTTAAAATTAAGGGATAAATTGTTACTAACCAAATAGTTAATTGAGAATTAATTAATTGAAACTAAAATGGGGTAATTAAATTAATGATTTAATCTAGTTAAGTTTAGGGTAACTTAAAGTTACTAGGTTAGTTTTAGAAGTTAACTGAATGTGTGAATGATGATTTTACCCCTAGATCACTTAAGTGATTAACCCTTCTTCTTTCTCCTCTCAGTGGAATTAAAGCAAAAGAAAGAAAAGAGAATTAAACTCTCCCTCATGGTCATGCTTCATCTTCTACTTCCATCCTCACTTTTCTCCAATTCATCCATTGAAAAGCTTGAAGCAAGCTTTCTCCATCTTTTTCTTCCCCACGTGTGCATGGAGCTTAAATTTGTAAGCTTCCTTCTATAAATTTTAGTAACCTAAGGTAAGGTTTTAAGACCCCACTTAGGTATTTGCTCTACTTCTCTAAATTCATCTCAATTCCTTCAAATCCATGGTTGAATAAACCATTCTAAACTTGTGGATATCACTGAAGGTTTAATCTGCTTCCAAAAAACCATTGTTAGTGAGCATTCGATAAGTTAGATTTCTAAACTATTTCTTTCTAATTGAATTGGTAGGACCAGGGATGTTTTGGGTTTCCGAGTAGCTAGAATTTAGCTGAATAAGATGGGTTTCAAAATAGGTTAATTAATTAGCAAGGTCAGTGTTGGTCTGACATGTAGGTTGCAATCTGAAACCATGTTGGAATCTAAAAACGTTATCGAATTACATAATTCTAGGTAGGAGAAGGGTGATATATATATTAAATGGATACATTATAAATGGATGAAAATATATATGAAACATATTTGTATAAAAGCGATAAAATTATGCATTATATTATGATTTGTTGAACATGAATGATGTTGATAATTAATGTTGTTAATGTTGAATAATAGTGTTGAAACCAATGATGATGATGTGAAATTAATTATGATAAATTGATGATGTTGTTGGAATTGAAATATGAAAGTTGTGATATTTATGATAAATGATGTTATCGATGTTGGTAAATGATGATAAACCAATAATGAATTGAATGGTGGTGTTAATGATAAATTGGTGTTAATGTGGCATAATGATGGTAATTGTGCTTGCTAAACTAGAATAGCTTTATTGTTAATATTAAGTGCATTTTATGTTGTTATTAAGAATCTATGTGAACCCTTAGTGATGGTAACCAAGTGGTAACCCTTGATGATGGTAATCAAGAGGTATTGTTGCTATCAATGATGGTTGATGTAGCATGTGCATAAAGCTGCTCACAGGATGCAAGGGTCCTGTGAGAAGGCCCAAATAGGATGGCGGCCTAATGGTGAGGCATAGACCTTGTGGTGACTCCTTAGGGTTCCATAGTTGCTCTAGATTGGGCTCTAGAGTTGGCCCATAACACCAGATATTAAGTTACCACAGTTAATTAAAGTGATAATGTTATAAATGGGTGTGTAGTTTAGTACTAGTAAAAATACAAATATATGTTGAATTCTTTTATACCTAGTATATCCCATCATTAGAGTCAGATTCACATGCATATACATTAGAATAATAGCATTAAGCTAGGTGAGCTGCAATGTAGTTGAGGATACTATATATGTGAATGTGAATATGATGATTATAATATTGATATTGAATGACAAATACATGTTATAATAGATAATGAGTATATTTATGAGGTTATGTGTGGTGAATTGGATGATGATGATAAGATGGAGATCCAACTCAATATTTCTCATTTAATATGCATTTACTCACTCTCCTACTATTTTTTATTGATTCTAGTGAACTTCCTGGATGGTGAATAGTGGTGAAACACTATGGATGCGATGGTGCTAGTGGTACCTCTAATGTTGTGCGTAATGTGTACAATTTTTTGTTACATAGTAGTTGTATGTCTTGGTTGGCACTATTAGAATTGATAGCTTGAATAGGTATCTGTTAGATGCCTCACTAGAGGTTTTATATAATTAGTTAATGGTGTATATTGTAACACCCTCTGTTACACCTTAATAAATTCTAGAAAAACTCGTAATTTTTTTTTTTAAAGATATGATTGTTAAAAAGAAACTATCGGAATAAATTATATACATTATTTCTGAAATACCTCACAAATATTATTAAAACTTTATAAAGTATATGTACATTCATCCAAGAAAATAAACATTAAACATTATAAGAAAGAGAGGAAACTCCATGGCCTAGAAGCAGTTACTTATTAACATTATTTATTCATTGGATCACGGTATTCATACTGAGCTCCCTTTCTAGAACGTGCTATATTTACTGCCGATATTCTTCGATCCTTCCCTCTGAACCATCAATATAAAACATATGAAACAAAAACACGGAGAAAGGAGTGAGAAACAGAATATAATATTCTCGATTAAGACATAAGCAACAAAGGGTTTTCACAAACCAATACATAATAATATCAATCACAATCTCATACACAATCAATTATGAATGCATGAATGTTATGCAATATCTTCATCATAACTTACCTATATATGTGGGCCCTTAAATTTTAATTTGCACTGGGCCAACCAGGAGTTTACACTGTTCCATAAGTCCGGATAATAATAATATGAACAGCTCAACTGGCATGGAAACACTTAGAGACTAGTCAGATTGAGAAAGTTTTTATTGTGAAAGTACCCGACACTAGGGAGCTACCCCAGGTCCCCTGAAGCACCCTTTCATACCCTCTCATCCCAAGGCTCGTAATTAAGCCTCCTCTAATGTATCCTCGGTTTCTATAATCCGTCCCAGACAATATTATTTCATTTCACTTTAATGATTCATGATGCATGAACTACTCGTGTATTGAGTTGGTTAAGGCTTTTAGAAACTCAATTATTAAATCCCTTAAAGGTTTACAATATCATTTCAATAAACTGTACATTTTCTCAATTCTCTGAATTTCTGTCCCACAGAAATAAATTTGGTACAGTTTTCAAATCTCACTGAAATTGAGTTTCTAAGCCTTAAATATCTAAAAACTTTATCATATAAAACTTTACATAATCTTTCTCAAATTAAATCTTAACAAAATCAAATTTAGGAATCTCAATTATTTCCAAATATCTTTAGTTATTAAGTTGGAAAAAATAAAATAATTTTCTTTTAAAAAATTTTGTTTTATTAAAAGAGAATAATTATTAACCAAAAATACTTAACATTACAAAATTTTTCTTTAACTCAAGATTTAATTAAATAAATTCTCATAAAATGTTTTCTTTCTAAAATAAATACTAATTTTTTTATTCTAAATATTAAAAATAAAGTTAATAAAAATAATTTCTAAGAAGGAATAAAGGATAATAAAATTTAAAGAGTAAGGTAAGAAATTCTTACTGAATTTTAGCTTTCCGTCATGCTCGCTATATGCTCAAACTCCATGTTACAATATCATCAATCAAAATAAAGCAATATCAATCATAACTAAATATCATCAATCAATCAATCATAATCAAATCATAATCAAATCAATTAAATATCATTAATACATATCATAATACAAAATTTAATGATTATTAATATAGTCAATTTGAGTCATTTTGGTCAATTCCTCGTATAGGTATATGTAAGTCCATATAATCCAGTCCTTGCATAGGTATAGTTCAGTCCATATGGGTCATAATGGTCCAAGTCCTTGCATAGGTATAGTCCAGTCCATATAGGTCATAATTGTCCAAGTCTTTGCATAGGTATGTTAGAGTTAGTTAAACCGGATATTTAATTTAAAATTTATTAAAATTGTTAAGTTAAAAAGTTAATATTTTAAAATAATAATATTATTAAATTTAAAAGGAGTAGGGGACTCCTCCCATTATTCTTATATCTTTTCATATTATACTCTTATCTCACTCCCCCTTACCTTGAATTGTTACCCCAAATGGATTTGCTTTGCGCCTCTGATTTCTAGAAATATTAATACCAATCTTATTTCAGTATAAGCATAAGACGAAGATTAAGATTACTACTTAAAACAGAAATGATAAATAGTGAATAGTGAATAGTGAATAGTGAATAGTGAATAGTAAATCGTGAATAGTAACAGTAAATAGTAAAACATGAATAGTAACAGTAAATAGTAAAACATGAATAGTAATAGTAAATAGTAAATCGTGAATAGTAATGGTAAATAGTAATAGTAAATAGTAATTTACTATTAAAATAGTAATTTACTATTGAAATAGTGTTTATTATGCAGAATAATAACTTAAAATAATATTATTTCTAGTATAATAACAGATTTCTAAAAACGATATAAAAATAACCCAAAAAATATAAAAGAGAAGTATTCTTACCTTAGGATTTTGGCAGAACCTTCTCTCCAAAAACTTTTCTTCTCTCTCTCACTTCCACCACTATCTCACTAGCACTACTGTATTAAGAAAACTTAATCTGAAATTATGAATTCTAAAGAAGAAATCCTTCGGTATTTATAGGAAAAAATTTACTATGCATTCTATTATTTTAATATAAAAGTACTATGCATTTTTGAATTTTTTATTCCAGGTTACTGTGCATCTTTTGAAAATTTCATACATGCACAGTGATTTGCATAGTAATTGTCGGCAAAATTATTAAGTCAAATAGTAACCCTTCACTCGGTATATTTTAAATATTCAAAATGAGTCCTTTTTGAAATTTAGCGATATTATATCAGTCCTCAGTAATTTTATAATAAGTAATATAAAACTGAAATTTTAAAAATCTAAAATTTTCTGTTAATAAAAATTTATTGATACTTTTCCAATTTTTTAACGATTGGAAAAAATCAAGATTTTTCTCAAACCGATAATTTTTAGATAAGTCTACTTGAAACGGATTTTAGAAAATTTTCTTATAATTTAAATTCACTTTCTTATAAATATTTTTAATTTAAGTCACTTATATGAATTTAAAATTATTTAAAAAAATTATTATTTTATTAAAAAAATTCCCTAATTCCAAAAAATTTCAAAAAATCATAAATAATACGTAGGTTAAAAAGTTCTAAAGAACCATAATTTAATTTCTTCAAAATTTTAATATAAAAATAAAAATAGGGGTGTTACAACTCTACTCCCCTTAGAAAATTTCGTCCTCGAAATTTACATTAATCAGTAAAACAAATGAGGATGAGACTCTTTCATCTCAGTTTCTAGTTCCCATGTAGCATCTTCTCCTCTCGTTTCACTCCAAATAACCTTTACAAGCGGAATTGTCTTGTCTCTTAATTGTTTTATTCTTCTGTCACCTATTCTAACAGGTGGTGCATCATATGTAAGATTATCTTTAACTTGTATGACATCAGGTTCAATAACATGTGTAGGATCAGATATATACTTTTGCAAGTTTGACACATGAAAAACATTATGGATATTAGAAAGAAAAGGTGGTAATGCTATTTGGTAGGCAAGGGGACTAACTTTATGAATTATTTGGTATGGACCGATAAATCTAGGAGTTAGTTTTCGAGATTTCATTGCCCGACCGACCCCAGTCATAGGTGTGACTTTCAAGAATACATGATCGCCTTCTTGAAATTCGAGCGGCTTTCTTCTTTTGTCATAGTAACTTTTCTGCCTGCTCTGTGTTGCCTTCATCTTTTCCTGAACTATTTTGATTTTATCCGTGGTTTGTTGTACCAACTCTGGTCCTAGCATCAAGTTTTCACCAGTCTCAAACCAACATAGCGGGGTCCTACATTTTCTTCCATATAATGCTTCAAAAGGTGCCATGCCAATGCTAGCATGGAAACTGTTGTTGTAGGTAAACTCCACATATGGTAAGAATTGATTCCAACTTCCTTTACGCTCTAACACACAAGCTCGTAACAAGTCCTCTAGAGATTGGATTGTTCTTTCTGATTGTCCATCCGTCTGAGGATGATATGCTGAACTTAGACGCAGTCTTGTTCCCAAAGCCTTGTGCAAGCTCTTCCAGAATTGTGGTGTAAAACGAGGGTCCCGATCAAAAATGATACTTGAAGGAATTCCATGCAATCTCACAATCTCCTCTATGTATAATTTTGCCAGCTTCTCCATAGAGTAACGAATGTTGATGGGAATAAAGTGGGCAGACTTTGTTAGTCTATCAACTATTACCCATATTGAATCATGTCCTAATGGAGTTTTGGGTAGAGAAGTCACAAAATCCATGGTAATGCCATCCCATTTCCATTCCGGTATTTCCATTGATTGTAGCATTCCAGGGGGTTTTGGTGTTCTACTTTAACCTTCTGGCAAATTAGACATGCAGCCACGTACTCTGCCACTGCTTTCTTCATTCCAGGCCACCAAAATAACTTCTTCAAATCTTGATACATTTTAGTAGCTTCAGGATGAATGCTCATATAACTTTTATGTCCTTCTTCCAGAATTGCTTTCCTCAACTCCTCTTGATCAGGGATACACACTCGATCTTTATACCTTAGTAATTGGTCATTTCTTACATTGAACTCGACTTATTTTCCTTGTTTCAAAAGTTCTTTCCTTTCTTGTAGGAATTCATCATCTCGTTGAGCCTCTAAAACTTGCCTCAGGAATTCATTTGTCACTTGCAATGCTCCTAATCTGTAGCTATTAGCATTAACCTTTACTGCTAGGTTAAGATATCTGAAGTTCTCTATTAATTCCAGCTCTTTAATCATCATTGTGGACGCATGTAGAGACTTTCAACTTAAAGCATCAGCTACTACGTTCGCTTTTCCAGGATGGTATTGCAACTCAAAGTCGTAGTCCTTTAAGAACTCCATCCATCTCCGTTGCCTCATGTTTAACTCTTTTTGGTCGAATAAATACTTGAGACTCTTATGATCACTAAACACATCGAATGTTGCACCATATAGATAATGCCTCCAAATCTTTAAGGCAAAAACTACAGTGGCTAACTCTAAGTCATGGGTAGGGTAGTTAATCTCATGTTGCCTTAATTGACGCGACGCATAGGCTACAACCTTCTTGTCTTGCATGAGTACACTTCCTAGTCCTTGTTTAGACGCATCACAGTAAACTTCAAAACTTCGATGTGGATCAGGGAGTACTAACACCGGCGCAGAAGTAAGTCGATCTTTCAGCTCTTGAAAACTATTCTCGCATTGTGTCATCCACACAAAAGGTTCTCCTTTCCGTGTTAGCTTGGTCAGTAGGTATCCTAACTTTGAAAATCCTTCAATGAATCTCCTATAGTATCCAGCCAAACCCAAGAAACTTTTAATCTCAGTGATTGTGGTTGGTCTCTCCCATTTTAAAACTGCTTCCACCTTGGAAGGGTCTACAGCTATTCCTCCTTGACTAATTACATGTCCTAAAAAGTTCACTTCTTCCAACCAGAATTCACACTTCGATAACTTTGCATAGAGTTGTTTCTTTTTCAGGATTTCCAACACGACCTTCATATGTTCAACATGTTCTTCTCTACTTTTAGAGTACACTAATATATCATCAATGAACACCACTACAAATTTATCTAGATATGGATAAAAATCATATTCATGTAATCCATGAATACGGCTGGTGCATTAGTTACACCAAAAGGCATTACTAGATATTCGTAATGGCCATAGCGTGTTCTAAAAGCAGTTTTTGATACATCTTATTTCTTCACCCTGATTTGATGGTATCCAGATCTCAAATCAATTTTGGAGAACACCGTGGCACCACGCAGCTGATCCATCAAGTCGTCAATCCTTGGTAGAGGATATCTGTTCTTGATTGTCACCTTGTTCAGTTGTCGATAATCTACACACAACCTCATGGTACCATCCTTCTTCTTAACCAACAACACTGGTGCACCCCAGGGGGATACACTGGGTCGTATAAACTGCTTCTCTATCATCTCTTCAAGTTGTTTCTTCAACTCTGCTAATTCTAGAGGTGACATTCGGTATGGTGCAATTGAAATGGGTCCAACTCCAGGTACTAGATCAATGGAAAATTCCACATCTCTTTCTGGGGGTAAACCAGGGATATCTTCAGGAAAAACGTCAGGAAATTCACACACAACCGGCAAATTTTTGATTTTTGATTCTTGCTCTCCTTTCGTTGAAAGCCATAGCATGAATCCTTGAGCCCCTCCTTTTAAAGAGGCACTCACTTGGTTGGCGGTTAGAAATCTCGAATCCTCAGGATTCAAATTCACTGGTTCTTTAAATATTGTGGTTTTATTATGACAATCTATTAGAACATGATTGTCAGACAACCAATCTAGCCCAATAATAACTTCTAAGCCAGAAAGGGGTAAACATAAAAGATTAGCTTTAAAGTCCCTACCATTTATGACAATAGGGCATTTCCAACAGGCTTTAGAAGTGACAATGGGATTGTTTCCAGGAGTATGTACAGATAAGTCAAATAGTAGTTCTATCATAGGTAATTTTAGTTTTTCTACACAGTCATTGGCAATAAAGGAATGTGATGCACCTGAGTCATACATAACAGTTAAAGAAATCTTATTAATAATACACTTACCTTCCACCATGGAATCAGCATGAGATGTTTCTTCTCCAGTGATTGCAAAAACCTTTCCTTTTGCCTTCGGCCTTCCGACTGCACTGTGCGCGCCTCCTTGAGTATTTATGCTTGTACTTGCACCTTCAGGGTTTTCTCTCTTCATCTCTGGGCAATCCTTGATGTGATGACCTGGTTTGTTACACTTAAAACAAACATAAGTGTTTTTAGGACAATACCTTTTTCAAATAGGGTCCTCCACAGATAAAACATTTAAAATTTGGTGCAGATGTTGGGTAATAGCTTCCAGTTGAAGCTTGGGGTCTGTTAGGAACATATGCTGCTCCAAACCGGTGAAATGGCGCTTGGTAAGGCTTATTCCTTCTGAAGTCTCTTCTTTGGTGATGGTGAGGTCCTCCACTTCTCATTTCTCCTGCCTTGTGAATGGGCTCACGACTTTTGGTCATTCTATCCTTATGATCTTCTTCAAAGATCCTACAACGATTTACCAATACAGAAAATTCACAGATTTCCTGCATTCGTATAGCTTCCTTAATTTCTGGCCGCAATCCATTTACAAACTTTGCACACCGATCTCTTTCATTAGTAGCATCATTATAATGAGAATGAAAACGAGATAGCTCTTCAAACCTGGATGCGTACTCTCCAACGGTCATATTTCCTTGGGTCAGCGACAGGAATTCGAATTGTCTTTTCTCTTTAACATCAGTTGGAAAGTATTTTTCCAGAAACATATCCTTGAAATAATCCCAAGTGATCTCCACGTTGTTGACTTTGAATTGTCTACGCATGCTATCCCACCAATGTTCGGCATCCTCAGATAAGGCATAAGTAGCGAAGACTACCTTATCAGCTTCATTACATTGTAATGCTCAAAAAATCTTCTCTATTTCTCGAATTCAGATTTGTGCTCCATCAGGGTTATATCCTCCCTTGAAACGAGGTGGATTGCGCTTTTCGAATAGGTCCAGCCTTCTCAAGGCATCGTTACCTTGACCTTCACGTGCTCCCATTGCATTGATTAAGCGTTCTACAACTCCAACAAGATCGTTTCCAGCCATTAGTTTCCTGTTTCACAGTAACTGAGATTTGTCACATCAATCACAGTTACTACCAAGCCAGATATTCTATTCTCTATCACCTATACAGAGTTTACAGACAAAGCAAGATAGACCTTTTCCCCAGGCCTATTGGATTAACTGCTCTGATACCACTTTGTAACGCCCTCTGTTACACCTTAATAAATTCTAGAAAAACTCGTAAATTTTTTTTAAAAGATATGATTGTTAAAAAGAAACTATCGGAATAAATTATATACATTATTTCTAAAATACCTCACAAATATTATTAAAACTTTATAACGTATATGTACATTCATCCGAAGAAAATAAACATTAAACATTATAAGAAAGAGAGGAAACTCCATGGCCCAGAAGCAGTTACTTATTAACATTATTTATTCATTGGACCACGGTATTCATACTGAGCTCCCTTTCTAGAACGTGCTATATTTACTGCCGATATTCTTTGATCCTTCCCTCTGAACCATCAATATAAAACATATGAAACAAAAACACGGAGAAAGGAGTGAGAAACAGAATATAATATTCTCGATTAAGACATAAGCAACAAAGGGTTTTCATAAACCAATACATAATAATATCAATCACAATCACATACACAATCAATTATGAATGCATGAATGTTATGCAATATCTTCATCATAACTTACCTATATATGTGGGCCCTTAAATTTTAATTTGCACTGGGCCAACCAGGAGTTTACATTGTTCCATAAGTCCGGATAATAATAATATGAACAGCTCAACTGGCATGAAAACACTTAGAGACTAGTCAGATTGAGACAGTTTTTATTGTGAAAGTACCCGACACTAGGGAGCTACCCCAGGTCCCCTGAAGCACCCTTTCACACCCTCTCATCCCAAGGCTCGTAATTAAGCCTCCTCTAATGTATCCTCGGTTTCTATAATCCGTCCCCAGACAATATTATTTCATTTCACTTTAATGATTCATGATGCATGAACTACTCGCGTATTGAGTTGGTTAAGGCTTTTAGAAACTCAATTATTAAATCCCTTAAAGGTTTACAATATCATTTCAATAAACTGTACATTTTCTCAATTCTCTGAATTTCTGTCCCACAAAAATAAATTTGGTACAATTTTCAAATCTCACTGAAATTGAGTTTCTAAGCCTTAAATATCTAAAAACTTTATCATATAAAACTTTACATAATCTTTCTCAAATTAAATCTTAACAAAATCAAATTTAGGAATCTCAATTATTTCCAAATATCTTTAGTTATTAAGTTGGAAAAAATAAAATAATTTTCTTTTAAAAAAATTTGTTTTATTAAAAGAGAATAATTATTAACCAAAAATACTTAACATTACAAAATTTTTCTTTAACTCAAGATTTAATTAAATAAATTCTCATAAAATGTTTTCTTTCTAAAATAAATACTAATGTTTTTATTCTAAATATTGAAAATAAAGTTAATAAAAATAATTTCTAAGAAGGAATAAAGGATAATAAAATTTAAAGAGTAAGGTAAGAAATTATTACTGAATTTTAGCTTTCCGTCATGCTCGCTATATGCTCAAACTCCATGTTACAATATCATCAATCAAAATCAAGCAATATCAATCATAACTAAATATCATCAATCAATCAATCATAATCAAATCATAATCAAATCAATTAAATATCATTAATACATATCATAATACAAAATTTAATGATTATTAATATAGTCAATTTGAGTCATTTTGGTCAATTCCTCGCATAGGTATATGTAAGTCCATATAATCCAGTCCTTGCATAGGTATAGTTCAGTCCATATGGGTCATAATGGTCCAAGTCCTTGCATAGGTATAGTCCAGTCCATATAGGTCATAATGGTCCAAGTCTTTGCATAGGTATGTTAGAGTTAGTTAAACCGGATATTTAATTTAAAATTTATTAAAATTGTTAAGTTAAAAAGTTAATATTTTAAAATAATAATATTATTAAATTTAAAAGGTGTAAGGGACTCCTCTCATTATTCTTATGTCTTTTTATATTATACTCTTATCTCACTCCCTCTTACCTTGAATTGTTACCCCAAATGGATTTGCTTTGCGCCTCCGATTTCTAGAAATATTAATACCAATCTTATTTCAGTATAAGCATAAGACGAAGATTAAGATTACTACTTAAAACAGAAATGATAAATTTTAAATAGTGAATAGTGAATAGTGAATAGTGAATAGTAACAGTAAATAGTAAAACGTGAATAGTAACAGTAAATAGTAAAACGTGAATAGTAATAGTAAATAGTAAATCGTGAATAGTAACAGTAAATAGTAACAGTAAATAGTAATTTACTATTTGAATAGTAATTTACTATTAAAATAGTAATTTACTATTGAAATAGTGTTTACTATGCAGAATAGTAACTTAAAATAATATTATTTCCAGTATAATGACAGATTTCTAACAACGATATAAAAATAACCTAAAAAATATAAAAGAGAAGTATTCTTACCTTAGGATTTTGGCAGAACATTCTCTCCAAAAACTTTTCTTCTCTCTCTCACTTTCACCACTATCTCACTAGCACTACTATATTAAGAAAACTTAATCTGAAATTATGAATTCTAAAGAAGAAATCCTTCGGTATTTATAGGAAAAAATTTACTATGCATTCCATTATTTTAATATAGAAGTACTATGCATTTTTGAATTTTTTATTCCAGGTTACTGTGCATATTTTGAAAATTTCATATATGCACAGTGATTTGCATAGTAATTGTCGGCAAAATTATTAAGTCAAATAGTAACCCTTCACTCGGTATATTTTAAATATTCAAAATGAGTCCTTTTTGAAATTTAGCGATATTATATCAGTCCTCACTAATTTTATAATAAGTAATATAAAGCTGAAATTTTAAAAATCTAAAATTTTCTGTTAATAAAAATTTATTGATACGTTTCCAATTTTTTAACGATTGGAAAAAATCAAGATTTTTCTCAAACCGATAATTTTTAGATAAGTGTACTTGAAACAGATTTTAGAAAATTTTCTTATAATTTAAATTCACTTTCTTATAAATATTTTTAATTTAAGTCACTTATATGAATTTAAAATTATTTAAAAAAATTCTTATTTTATTAAAAAATTCCAAAATTCCAAAAAATTTCAAAAAATCATAAATAATACGTAAGTTAAAAAGTTCTAAAGAACCATAATTTAATTCCTTCAAAATTTTAATATAAAAATAAAAATAGGGGTGTTACATATATCATTGTGTTTTTCCCAATTGAGCCATGGTGTATATCATTGTATGAATTGTATGGGTTGAATTAGCCTTTTTCCTTCATAAAAGTTGTAGGCATCTGAGCTATAGAGATGTATCAATTAGTTTTACCTCAATTGGAGCTTTGTAGCTCAAATTATGTGTAAAATACTCTAGCGTGTCCCTGCTGGAAATTTTCTGCATGGCAGTTCTGCATTTCATTGCATTAGAAATTATATGGGAAGAATTAGCCTTTCCTTCCTTCACAAAATTTGTAGATACAAAATTTGTAGATATTTGAGTTATAAAGATGTACCAATTGGTTTCACCTTATTTGAAGTTTTGTAACTCAAGTTATGCGTAAAATACTCCAGCATGTCCCTGTTGGAAATTTTCTACATGGAAGTTCTTCATTTCATTGTAGTGGGAATTATATGGGCAGGGCTGGTCTTTCCTTCCTTCATAAAAGTTATAGGTATCTGAGCTATAGAGATTAATTAATTAGTTTCACCTTGATCCGAGTTTTGTACTTCAAGTTATGCGCAAAATACTCCAGCATGTCCCTGTTAGAAATATTTTGTAAGGCAATTCTGCATTTTGTTGCATTAGGAATTTTCTATGCCAAATTAGCATTTCCTTTCTTCAAATAAATTATCGGTGTCTGAGTTACAAAGATGTATTAATTAGATTCACCTCGATCAGAGTTTTGTATCTCAAGTTATGGGTAGAATACTCTAACATATCCCAACTAAAAATTTTCTACATGGCAGTTCTGCATAATGTTGCATCGGGAATTATCTAGGCCAAATTAGCCTTCCTTTCCTTCATGTAAGTTCTAGGTATCTGAGCTATAGAGATGTACAAATTGGATTCATCTTTATCAAAGTTTTATAGCAAAATACTCCTGCATGTACGTACTAGAAATTTTTCGCATGACAGTTCTGCATAATGTTGCACCAGGAATTATCTAGGGCGAATTAGCCTTTCTTTCCTTCATAAAAGTTATAGGTCTTTGATCTATACAGATGTACCAATTGTTTTTACCTTGATAGGAGATTTAAAACTCTAGTTATTTGCAAAATACTCTAACATGTGACAAACTTTGTACACAGAAACAACAACAAAAATGTATCCTAAATTTTAGTGATCTTATTTTGGCCTAATAATCGAATCAAAGTGTCATACCTTATAGAGAATAGAGAGTGTCTGCTCAATGTTTTCCAGGGAGATGCATGCACTTACGAATATAGAGGCAATGAAAAATGATGAGAAAGGAGGGGGAGGAGACACGGAGTGAGAAATAAAGAGAATGAAGGAGGCAGAAAAAGGTGGTAAGCAGAGAAGGAAAGAGGGAGGAAGTTACCCATGAGAAAGAGGGAGTCAGGCTATCACTGAAGTGTGATCACCATAAAGTGGTTGTCGAAGAAGGAAAATGAGGATGAAAGGGTGAGAGATAAAAGAGAGTTAGAGCTAAGAGAAAGTCAAAAAGGGGAAAGTGACAGGGAAGGAAACTAGGCTCGACTAAATGCTTTAGGTTAGCGACAGAACATGATTTGTCACTACACCATTAACTATTTCAAAAAGAGTTGACACTTGGAAAAAACTAGAAGTTTAAGTTGTCCACATGTTCATAGGTTGAAACAGGACAAAGAACGCGTCGATGTAAAAGGTTAACCATAGATTGTCCCGGACTTCAATGGATAGCTTTTAAGGACAGGTAGCTAACACCCTTAGCAACATCGTTAGTGACGGGCTTCTTTTTAGATTTTTTGTCTACCATAGCGGCTGGCACAATGACGTCATATGGCAAATATACTAGCGACGTCTCTAGATACTTTTGCTAATATCCTCATTTCCCTTTTATATTTTTTGTAAGCTCTCAAAGACTAGCAATGTTGTTAGCAATGATAATCTTTTTCAAATTCACTATTTACTATAGTGATGACATATGTCAAACATACTAGCGACGTCCCTCAATATCGTTGTTAAAATTGTGATTTCCCTCTTTAATTTTTCTAACCCGCCAAGACTAGCAACGTTGTTAGTGATGGAAATTTTTTCAGATTCCCTATATATTTTAGCGACAGTGTTAGTGATAGTATATGTCAAATATACTAACAACATCCCTATCATTATTGCTAATATCCTCATTTCCTCTTATGTTTTTTCTAAGCCCGCCAAGACTTACAGGACATTAGTTACAAGAATCTTTTTAGATTCTCTATATAGTTTAGCGACAATATATGTCAAATATATCGATGACAGCATATGTCAAATATACAGGCAACTGTTGAGATACCTAGTAATAAGCTCTTTCCCGTTGTTACTATACATAGAGAATAATAGATGCAACCACATACATTGCCAAGTTATTATAAGCCTAACGTTAGCGATAGATTTAGCGACATATGACAAATAAATATTAGCAACGGATGTGTCATCCATCTCTAAAACATGTCGCAACCAACCTCTAAGGATAACTTGTAGTTGCTATTCTAATGTCATTGCTATTAGCGATAGATGGAAGTCAATGACTAAATTGTTGTAGCTAAACAATGTTTTCTAGTAGTGATTTCTAAACCACTCAATTCATGTATGAATATGTCTTTCTAATACCTATTGTTAAGGTCATTGCTAATATTCAACATAGTTCTTTTTTCTACCAAATTTCAGGACTTAACCATGCCTTTCCAGACTCTAGACTCAGTAGATTTTACATGAGGCATTGCTTTATTTCCATATTTATACTTAGCTTTAAGACTATTAACCCTAAAAAGCATCAGGTTTGGCTATAAGCTACTAATTAAGTTTAAGAAAGTACATCTCACTTAAGTGTCTAAGGCTACAAAATCTTAACCCTTCTTACCTTTTATCTTTGAAAATCTCATTTTAAGCCACTAGGTGAATTCTTCTTTTGTTGTTGATTGTTCCTTAGATAAAGTTTGTGCACTATCTTCAACTTCATCATAGACAAAAACAAGAATGAAAGAAGATTGCATCACATAGTTAAGGTGGAGTAAGAGGTTTTTATAGAAGATCTACCCTAAAAAGATAAAAGTAAACCCAAAAAACAAAAAGGGTTATAAACCCAAAAGCTATTTTTATGTTTTTGCTAATCCTAATTAAAAGAGAAAAAAGTTAGATAGTAAATATTTTTGCATATTTTTTTAATTTTTCATAAAAGATAATGGAGGAAAATAAAAACTTGGTATTTTTGGTTTTTAAAACGAATAAAATAAATATTGAAAACTAACCTCATTTATTTAATACTTTTGGATTTACTTTTTAATTTTTTTATTTTTGATAACTTTCAATTATGAAAAAGGTGACCTAGATAAAATTGGGTGTCCAAAGTGGTGGTGGTGGTAGGTGGTGGCAGAGGTGGAGGCAATGGTGGCGATAATGATGGTAGCAACAACGACGAAGGTGATGTGGTGGAGGTGGTGATAGTGGTAGTGATAGTGGCGGTGACAATGGTGGTGGTGGACAACAAGGGTAAGATGTTTTTAAATATGACTAAAAAATGTTTTGTAAAAAAGTTAAATATCAACTAAGCACATTTTTTACTAAACAAGTTTTATTTTCAAATTTACTTTTATAAAACAAAAACCAAAAGTTATAACCATCTCGAATGAGTCCTTAGTTGCTTTTGTTGAATTCAATATGCATTTATTGTGTTTTAGTAATATTTCCTTTATAATAAATATTACACTTCTATCTATTCATATTTAATGTACTCAATCAATGTAGACAATTATTAATTATTATTTACCAAATTAATTGAAGAAAGATTTTAGGTTAAAGTAAACTACCTTATTTGCTTATTACATGACTTTTTTTTTCTGATGTACATGTATTAAGAAAGTTGGTTAATTTATTTAAAATCATTAAATTTGTTTAAAATATCTCATTTATACAAAACGCATCATTTTACTTTTTTCAATTATTCTCTCTTCACTTAATCTCTATCTTATTACCCAATTAGCATAAGAAAGATAAATTCTCTAATTAGTGTATCTCATTTATTATTATTATTATTATTATTATTATTATTATTATTATTATTATAAAAAAAGTTATACATTGATATAGATGTTTTTATATTAAAAAATTATATGAAAATCTAAAAGATGGTGATATAAAAAGGGATAAAATTATTCTAAAAAGAGTCTTATATTAAGGAGAAATGTAGTATTAAAAAAAGGGACAAAACATCTAATCATTTCCTTAATTTTTATGCATAACCTTAATTGATAAGAAAAAAACAAAAGGCGTAAGAGACAATTGACTTTGTAGAAAAATACAGACTTAAACATATTTTTTATTCCTATAAAATAGAGGCTTTTATTTTAGTCTCAATTAAAAAAATATTTTACATTCAACATGTATTAGATGTTTTGTTTTTAGCTCCTATGGTTAAGAATTATATGTCAACTTACCGATGCAGTCATAATAGGTTTAGCATACTACTAACATATGATTTTAGCAACTAAAATATAATTTTTTTGTAATTAAAGACCTGAATAACTTTATAGACAATTTTAAAAGCAATTTTGATAATTAGAAATTGTATTTTAATTGTTGGAGTCATATGTTAATAACCAATTGAACTCCTTAAAACTACGTGGATAAGTTGATATGTAGTTTTATTTACCATGTCAACGCTAAAGATTAAAAATAAAATATTTAATATAAGTTAGTTCTAAAATAAAAATAATTTTGTAGGAACCGAAACTAAAAAAACTATTATTTTATAAGAATAAAAATGTATTTAAACAAAAATAATATTCTACTATCCAGTCAGATAAATATTACAAAAGTCACATCATGTCCACTGATATAAAATTAGGGTTCAGTTAATTAATGTCTTAAAAACATTAAAAATAAAATTTATTATATGAGAATTACTTAAAAATCAAGAGGGATGAATTTTAATGATGTTTTAAAATTAAAAAATTCACTTAAACTTCCTCAATTAATACATTTTTCAATGCGAATCACTTTTTTAAAAAAATGAAATACTTATAGCTCTACCATTGAACAAGTCGTCTCCATCTAAGCTACTTTTTAGTAAAGCAAAAATTTAATAAAACTTTCAACACGTGGCTTCGTTTTCTAGTTTTTTCTCCAAAGGCCTCCAATTGGATGAAGGTGATAATATAAATACGTAGAGAACAATGCACCTTGATCTCCTCAATCATTTATAGGATACGTCTTATTTTATCTTTTACTTTTAATAGCATTTTCTGTGACCACTTTGTTCATATAATAATAAACACATCTTGAGAGTTGCTGCTACTCATTCAAACTAAATTTATTCAACACGTCTTCGTGATTAAGCACGAGCAAAAACAAACCCCTCGTGAGATTAGATAAAATATATAATTGCACTGAATTTTTCTGATGTTTAGCTTAAATGCAATATATATAATTCTTTAATTTTCATAAACCCCTCTATTTTGGAATATGATATTATATATTATGCACTCACTCTTTATTGCATATATGCATATGTATGTGCATCACTTTGTGACACACATTGGAGTATATATATTTACACGCTCTTAAATCATCACTGCAAAACTTTTACAAAATGTATAATAATTAAACGCTTTAAGAAAAATGTCAATATAAATATACAATTATCTATGAATAAAAAGGAAGGTAACAAAAAAATAATAATAATGAAGGCTCCCATTTTCTCCCTAGCACGCAATCTTTGGAAAGAATAATTAATTCACTAACGAAACCAGAAGTTTTTGTAATTTGTACATATATTATACTACACACGGATGGGGATTGCTTATCTTTCACTCGTGTCGATAGCTACGGCTATCTACTTGACAGTCTTTGCTCCTTCATCGCATCTCTACTCATTCTATGTACAATTATTTTGCAGGGGTGTGACTCTTTGAATTTAGGGTGGTAGAAGGAACTTCAATTAAAACTCATGGAAACTGCACAGTTCCTATCGTGGACGTTAGGATAAAGCAGTTTCCTCCGTCTCTGGATCCAGTGGCTTCTATCGACGTTTTCTATTATTGTGCTAGTCATGCACTAGTCTGTCAATGCAAAACATTGAACAAACCTTGTCTTTTTTCAGAATATTAAGTGTTCGTTTGCTAATCCGTTATACAAATAGAACTTTAAAAATATAAATATTTAATACTAATTTTGATTTCTTAAAATTGACTTGAGCCAAAGAATTTCTCCTTCTTTTTAACCGTTCTGTTAAGAGAACGAAAAACCAAACTTGCAGTAAAAGTGCTTATTTGGTTATACCCAACTTGCAGTTAATCAAACCATATAATACAGAACAACAATATCAATAATAGGCCAGCATTGAATGACGTTTATCAAACATGATTTACATAAATAACTGAGTTACTAAAGAAGAAGTGGATCTTACAAGTGGCCCGGATATAAAGAAGGAAATAATCACTTTTGGTAACAAAATTCGTAGGATTATTGCTTAAGGCATTTAAGGACACCCCCACATGGGGAAACTGTTGAAGAGCAATTAGCACAGTAAAAGCCACCATTAATCGTGGCAATGTCATTTGGAGATAAGTTTGTAATGAAAGTATTTCTTTATTTATGTGGACAATTCTATAATACCATAAACGACAGGATGGAGCGATTTGTCTTGTGTAGTGAGGAATGCAATGTCAATGATATAAATGTATTTAGAAGTTGATTACATAACTTGAACAAACATTTTATCCAAATCTGCACAAAATCTCAGGATTCCAAAGATGCCAAAGAGGTCCAGCTGTGGCTAGAAAAGTACTTAGAGCCATACAACAATAGACTTCATTTATAACATTTGACATTACAAAAATAGTTGGTAAATGCATCAAAACCAGCTTCAAAATCCATGATTTTATTGGAGCTTAAAGAGAAAGAACCACCCTTTTGGGTCTCTTTTCTAATGCAGAACTGCTGGCTATTCCCGTGCATGTTGGTGAATTATAGCAGTGATTAAGATTCCACGCGTACATCCATGCCAAAGCCTAGTACACAGACAAGTTTGGATTACGGTCTTGTTGTATTCCATACCATTTTTTTCCTTAATCCTACCATGCATGTCGGTAGACATTTTCATTGTCAAATTTGGTAGGGTCAGAACATTACAAACTACCAGTATACCTAAACAGGATACTAGCTCACCAGATGGGAAAAAAGATGAGAGAGGTCTAATAGGGCGCGCAAGTCAAAAACTTGAAAACATAGCAAAGATGTAGACCCTCAAAAAGAATTACATCAACATAATGATAGAGAAGGATCTGATTTCTGTTGGAATGCATTTTTCACATGGCTTAAAAGGAACATCAACTCAAAGTAGCCACAAAATTTTGGTTCCCAACAACAAGAAGCAATTAACTCATCCACACACACACACACACAAAAAAAAAAGACAAAAAAAAAACTCTTACACCACGATGGAACAGACAGCCTAAACAGCAAATGAACTTTACCAACAAAGATTAAAAACACTCCTCCATGGTTTAATAACAACAAAATCCTAGAGGACGGCGCATAGGGAACCAAAAATAACCAACAAACTTTCAAACACGCTATTCTTTTTTATAATTACTTCAAAGAACTACACAAAAAAAGGATTGCTGGCTTGATTAGCATCACAACTGGAATGCAAAACTGCAAATAATCACTGGTAAGATGAAGAACTGCATAGAGAAATTTCATGACCTTCCCATTTATTAAAATTATAGAATATATATACACAATCTAGACAGATAAAAATACACCTATCTTCACTTATTCCTATCTGCACTCCACCAACAGATTAGATGAAAAGTGTCCCTAACTAGTTCTAGTCCATGGAGCTTCCCACTTAAATTACCTCAAAATTCATACTAATCTACCCAAAAAAGAAAAACGTATTTTACAGAAACAGCTACCGGGAAGCCTTAAAATATCCCAGAGCTCCACAACAGGAGTAAACTTAGGAAACAAACACAAGATTTCATCACAGAAACATACACAATCCGCAATGCTACAAAAGCGCAGACCCATCTACCGGACATCCCCAACCTTAGACGACAATGCTGAACGAAGCTGTTCCTGCGTGTAAAACCGGCTTCCCATCTTCACAGTTGCTTGTTGAATCATCAAATCATTCACCACCGACACACTCGCATGGTGCACATCCAAGTCCAGCTCCATCAACGCCGCCATCAACCTTGCCGCGGGGTGGTTCTTCTTGCTGCATTGGATCCTTATCATTGCGTCCCACCCAATAATCTTCACCTCAATGTCCAAGTCAATTAAGGCGTTGTTATTAGAGGACTTGTTATTGCTAAGTGGATTACTATCACTGGGATTCGGAGAAGAGCTTTCACTTGTTTTCTCCAGTTCCTTCTTCACCGTATCAAGCTGCTTCTGCAACCCATCTTTATCTGATTCCAAGCTCTGAAGTTTTTTTTTCAGTTCCGTAATGTAAGATATAGCATCACCCAAAAGCGATGCTTTGTCCATCTTCGAGACATTGGGAACCACCGCACGAAGCGCGTAGAACCTCTGGTTCAGCTTCTCCCTCCTCTGCCTCTCTGCTTCGACATGATTCAACGGCTCCTCTCTTCCGTTTGCCGGCTTGCGCCCTCTCTTTCGTGGCCGCTTTTCCGGTTCCACCACCCTGCTACTCTCTGGATCCTTCACCACCGAAGCTTCCAGATCCGAATGATCAGAATCACCACCACCACCAGTAGAGGACTTCAAATTCGCGGCTGGGAGAACAACACCGGAAGTGAATGAAAGCATTCCGTCATCGTTGCTACCTCTCGAATTCGGCGACCTTCTCTTTCCGCCGTTGTTATTGTTGTTATTGTTATCTTCAGCAGCAACAACAAACTGTGACTGACCGGAGAATAAATGAGAGTTTCCATTAACGCCGGCGTATGAGTTTCTCTTGCTCTCTCCAAAGCTAAGAATCTCACCAGATTCGGGCTTCATAGAATGCTGATTGTTCACACTTTTAGGGCCAAAGCCACACTCGAAGTTCAATTCCCTGGGGAACGCGTTCTGGTTCTGCGATGGTTGGTGCACGTGAAGAGCGTGAACAGAACTTGGGGTTTCGGTTAAAGTACTAGACCCAGGGGTTTCGAACTGCATCGTCTTCGAAACGGAAACCCCATGGTTGGTATTATTATGCGTAGGAACCGAAACCGAAGCTGAAGCAGTGGTAGCAGCCACGGTGTTAACAGAATCCCGAACCTCGGGATCGTTAAGCCAAAGCGAGGAAGGGTCGTTCTCGCCTTGATCGGCAGATAAAGGCCAAGAAGAACCCATGTCGAGGTTATTATTGAAATTAAATAAAACTTTTACTTTATTCATCAGATCCGCGTTCTGGAAAATCATCTCAGTGGATCCAAGCTCAACGACGCCGTTTGCGGAAGGAATACAAACCAAAGTTTTCAGCCCAAACACCTGACCCTGACGAGCCCTCTCGCAAGGCGCGGATGAAAGGCGATCACCGCCAGTGAGCCAGACCGGAGATGAGCTGAAGAAAGCCTGGCCGGGTAAGCCGACGCCGTTGACAAAGGACTGAGTCATGGAGACGAGGAAGAACCACTCGGTGTCGGTGACCTCTTCGTCGACGTCATCGGAGGGGGCGGAGGAGGAGCCGGAGATGAGGGAGTTGAGTTCTCGGAGGACTTTCTTGCGGTGGTCTTGCTCGGCGGAGGAGGTGGCTTTGGCTTTGGCTTTGGCCTTGGCTTTGTGGTCGTCACCTTTGTAGTAACCGTCGCCCCAGCCGAGGAGGGAGGGGCCGGAGTAGTCGTAGGAGGATTGCCAGAAGATGGCGTAGGTCCAGGCCTCCCTGGCGCCTTCGATGAGGGCCTGGAGGCGCTGCTGGAGGGTGTCCTGGTTGAAGACGGCGGTGGGTTGTGGCGGAGGTGGAGGAGGCCATATGGAGGAGAGATCGGAGGAGGACATGAAGGCCTCCATGACGGAGGAGTTGTCGTCGGTCCAGAGATTCATTCAGCGAAGGAAAGGGTTTGTTAGGAGTTACGGAGTGGAGATGGAGTGGATAGGAGGAAGGAGAGAGAGAGAGAAAAGAGGAAGATAGTTTCTTTAATCCCGGAAATGGACTGCCAGCAAAGACCCTGCATTTGGGTTTCGAATTTATTTGAAGTGCATTTAGAGTGAATTTTAGTTTTATGTATTCACTGAAACTGTGAAAGTGAGTGAGACCCTTCCACGAAACCATATTTTCCACACATCAAAACGCCCTTCCTTTTTTTTTTCTTTCTATTTTTAAGTCCTATAATCAAATGCTTAAATGTATTGTCTAAAAAGTAAAAATGAAAAAAACAATCATTAAAAATTGTAAGAAGTTTTCTTACAAATCTATCTTTATGAATTTTAATGATATTTTTTAGCTAAAATTTTCTATTTTTATTTTTTAATCAATGTTTTAAGGATACTTATTAGTATTTTTCTTAGTTTTTTTACACTATAAAATCGTTTGATTATCTAATAAAATGTGAGAAAATTTAAAAAATTTAGGGAAAAACATGAAAAAAATAAATGTTAGATTGATTAGAAAATATTTTAAAAATAACAAAATTATTTTTATGATGTCTAATTATAAGAAAAATATAATGAAATTTTAATTTGCTTATTGAGTGTCGAAAATGTTTAAAAAAATATTAAGGGCATGATTGTTATTCTAAGTTTTGGATGAGCTTTACTTCTATTTTCTCACACTTGTTTGCTTTGTTTTGTTGTGAAAAGTGTGAGAAAAAGGAGATAAAAGAAAAGTATAAAATAAAAATAGTATCAAAAGTGATTTGGTGTGCATACTGGCTCTATAAGTTGTGGCAATACCAGTTAGAATAAATATAAATAAATACCAAGTTAAATCAAATCAAACATTAGACGAGGTACATAACAACCGATGTGATCAAAAGACGAGGTCACAAGCCTCGATAATCACACAAGACGAGGTGCGCCAAAGTCAATGCATAAACCAAAATTCAATACGAAACAGTGATAATGATCCTGGTCAGTAAAGCCACCACAACCAGAGTCAGATGCAAGTGGACAACTTGCATTTGCAAAGGCTACAGCCACTTATCACTGTTAAGAGCGGTCAAATCACCACTTGCACTTGAGGAAGATCTATAAATACAACTCATTCATTAAGTCACAGAGAACAACATTTTACTAGCTCAATATTCCCGTAATCTCTTCTTTTTTCGTAATAACCGTACTAAGTTAAGCATCGAAATCCCTTTTGTAGGTACACCTCTGGTGCGTCCCCCAAAACCGTGGTTGGAATCAACTAAAAATAGTACCTTAACGCGAAGAGCGTCCCCCCAAAATCGTGGTTGGAATCAACTAAAAACAGTACCTTAATGCAAAGAGCGCGGAGTCCCCACTAGACCTGTGTGCATAATACTGTACTCCCACTGAGAGGATGTAAAAGTGAGAAAAAGGATGAAACACATTTGACACCGATTAGGGAATGGTAACTCCGTACCCCGTGCACCGATCAAATCAAAAAGTACTAGAAAATAGGTGTTATTTAGTTTATATGAAATAGATAAGGAAATAACCTTATACTAACTTTAAAGGACAATACTCCTCTTTTATTATTATTATTATTATTATTATTATTGTTGTTGTTGTTATTATTTATATTATAATATTATTACATGCTAAAATATAATTTAGTTAAAAGAAGGATGGTTATATGATTTTCCCATCACTTTTTGGTGAGAAAAATCCAGACATGGCTTTTACCAAAAAGATAATTTTCATCATATAAGACAACTTTTTTAGATCACTAAAAATTGTTTTCATGCTACCTTTTTTTCTCATACACTTTTTTTTCATGAAATGTTGAAGATAAACCCCTTTTGTATGATATTTGAGAATTATTTTTGATTGTAATAGATTTCATCCATGGTATTATTATTAAATTGCATGAGATGCAGCAAAGTGATTGAATTGTTGTTATTATATTGCATGAGATGTAATGAATGGATTGAATTAATGTAATTCTATTACATGAGATACAAGTAAATAATTGGATGAATGATATTATATAGCATGATATGCTTATTAATGATGAGAAAATATGAAATGAGATTTTTATATTGGTGGTTTCGAGGATTCCACAAAAGACCTTGGGTGGGACTCAAAGCAAGCCTATTGAGTGGGACTTAGGGCTAGCCCGCAACACTGTCGTTGTCGCTAAGAGTGATTATGTTGCGTGAGAGGGCAAACGGTTTGGTACCGGTAAAACAGTCTTATCAGCTAAGAGCTGAATATGATTGATATGGCTGAGAGCCTTTATGTTGCAACAATACATTGTGTTATGTGTGTTTGGATCCGTATGAATATATATGCATTGAAATGTGTTATTGAGAATAACATAACTTGTGATAGCCCCATGAATTGATTGATATTGAGAATATCTCATGGTTTATGTTTATGTTGAATGACAGTATGATATGAGTTGAATTATGATATGTGATATAGAATTAGATAGGTTGATCTGATTCAGAAGCTATCATTTAACATATTATATGCTCACCCTTATTTTATGGTTATTTTCAGTGGGACTAGACCGCGATGGTGATTGGTGAGATGTCACCATGTACTGAAGGCACTTGCATATACCTTGTATAGCATTTTGGTGACGTAGCCTTGGCCGGCTCTTGTATATATCTATTTTTTATGATGTATATATATAGTGGATTATAGGTAGTTGACAGCTTCACTAGAAGCCTAGATTATGTTATGATTACATATATGCGATAACGATATTGATGATATATGGATTATGTGATATTTTGTTGTGGCGACCATGGATGGTCCTACAGTATGCATGAGATGCATTATGCCCAAGAAATGTGGTTGTGAACCCTTGATGCATTACATGAATGTTATGGGCAAGACTTATATATGCATAATCATGGAACCGAATAGGTTATCTTGTGTTTTGTAGCATTTAGTGACTATAGGATGGTCCCAATGGCTCACATATATGATTTAGGAATTGTTTGATTTGGTATGGACCAATTCCAAGGTGAATTGATGGTCCAATTGGCATGTTATAGGTCTAAGTCACTAGAAATGCGTTTTTTGTGCATAAGTTAGTAAATCCTTTGAAATTGGGGTACGACCAACTGTCACACGTTACAAATGTCATAATATTAGTGGTGTCAAAATTTGGCAATGATTGGACATCGTTAGAATGAGGTATAGGGTGTAAAAGTTGGTTTTGGGCCATCTTCTACTATTTTCACTCGAGCAAGTACCTGTCTCGCTTGAGTGAGACAAGGCAGTTTTTGTTTTGTGAGAATGTTGCTCAAGCAAGATAGCGTCTCTTGAGCGAGTATGGTGAGTTTGGGCTTTATCCATTTCTCGCTTGAGCGAGGGATGTTCCGGTCAAGTGAGGGCCATGGGCTTGGTCACTGTCCCTTTTTTGCTCTAACGAGATGGGCTCGATTGAGCGAGAGTGTAATGGGGAACCACTGTTTGATTTTCACATAAACGAGAGTGTCTCGCTTGAGCAAAAAGGCATGTTGAGGCTACTCTCTTATTTTCGCTTGAGCGAGCCCGCGATGGTTTGATTTTTATGACTTGTTGGTTGTAGGGATGGGATCCTGAACCTATTGTCACACATTTTGTGAGCCATTTTGCTATGGTGTACCTTGTGGCAAAAAAATTTCCCCTTATTTAATTATATGTTTTACCTTGGATGTTTTACCATGCATAATAAACATATTACTAATGTATTTTTTTGACATCTTGCTCTTTTCTAATATACTTTTTTAGCTAAATCATAAAAATTACTCTTAACGGCTTTGATAAATCTATACTTTATCACATAGACTAAATTTTTATGATGTTTTAAAAGTTAAATTACAAAATCCTAACCCGCTTATACAATTTTCAAAAATTACATTTGCCTTATTTTTAATGTTTTGTGGCGATTTTAACCACCACAAAAATATAATTTCAACATTTTTTTGTGATTAGAGTCACCAAAAAAAACTCTAAAATCATCACAAATTTTTAAAATAGGAGAGAATGTAATTTTGGTGAATTTTAAAGGTAATTTTAATTTATCCATATTATTATTATTTTATGACAGTTAAAACCAATACAATGTAAGTTTTCAAAAAAAAAAATTAGACAAATATAATTTTAACAAATCTCATTAATGATTTCACTTATTTGTTTAATTTACCCCATGTTTTTCTTAAAAAATTATTTATATCAGGAAACATGAATTTTATTAAGATATAAAAAAAATTGAAATTTTGTGCCATGTGATCCGATGTGGATACCGGCCCTTTAAATTAGCTACACCGGATAATATAAAATATGAAATTTACTTGTAAAAGGCACCAGTAGAAACAGACTGCCTCTCAGGCATACCGGAATCAAAGGTTTCCTTAGTACGGAACGCATGATTACGACCTCGGCCACTAGAGACAAGTGGGCAACTTGCACCTACAAAAGCTGCAGATTCTGACCCCTGACACAGGTCAAATCACCCACTTGTGTTTGAAGGGAACCATGTATAAATAGCTCATTCATTAACACATAAACATACTTAAGCAGATCATAGGACACTCTTACTCTTTTATTGTCACCCTGTAATACAAATTTCTCCGTTACAGTCGTACCGACTTAAGCATCGCGGTACACCTCCGGTGTGGTTTCAAGGACAACGGTTGAAAGTGACTTTTTTCATTACCTTAAACGCGAAAGGATTGGACTGAACCCAGGTTTATAATACCGTACTCCTACTGAGACAGTGTATAAAGTGAGGGAGGGAGAGCTTAAACACCGGTACGGAAATCAATCACTTTGACCCCGTAACCCGGACATATCACCTTGTATATTTGTTCTATAATTAATTATTCGAGAAACTATTAATGGGATCATTACATCATTGATTGTAATTAATGAGATTAATAAAAATTTAAGAAAGAAATAATAGTATTAATCCAACAGAAGTAATATTTTTCCATTCTCATGCATGATGTTCATTATCTTTATTCTGCCGGAGATACTTGAAAGAAACAGTTGTTCTCCGGGAAATGATGACGGCTCACAGAAAAGGTCGTTGAGATATCCCCCACTTGCGTGAAACCAAACTTCTTTATTTATTCTTTTTATTTCACGTCACCTGTTTTCTCTTATAATATTGTTAGCCATTTATTTTTGTGTCACGTTTTGCTCATTGCTTGTCGTGTATATATAATAACAATAATATGAATTTTTTAAAGTTTATCTTTTTATTCTGCCATCTTGTTCACGAGTGTGACATTTTTCATCATTTTTATATGAAAATAAATTAATATCATTTTTGGTTTTTTTATGAAAGTATGTTTTTCTTTTCAAATACATTAAAAAAAATTAGTCATCCTGTGATAGATGATAATACTCTAAATTACACGTCACACCCAAAAACAAAATTATTATAAGAAACTTTTCTCTATTAATATAACAAAATTTAAACCTATGATTAGTTGTGGCAAACTTTATTTGGCATAAAAATTTATGATGTCGTTTTTTAAATGACAGTACCTCGCATGTGAAACCCACTTTGGCGTTCATTTTATATTTCCCACTAATTAAGGTTTGTCTAGTAGCGTACGAAGAGTATATATCAATATAATAAAAACATGTTGGGTTTTTAATATCCCCTATGTCTTTTTTTTAGAAAATGATCTCCTTTGTCTCATTCACAATATTTGAGATTACATAAATTTTATAAATCAGCTCAAGAATTTCATATGCTAGAAGGCTTATTATATTTTTCCTGAAGTTTTATTATCATTATTGAAGTCTAATATTTCTCTATTACTTTTTCTTACTGAGTGTCTAAACCGTTTTAACTTATAAAGATTTTCATAATGGACTTGTTTGTTTAAACTTATTTTAAGAGATAAGTATTTTTTAATTAAAAACATTTATTTTAAATTTTGATGTGTTTGTTTAAAATTTTAAAAATAAGCAGAAGCTGAAAATAGTTTATTTTAAAAAGTAACTCTGATTTGTTTATAAAAAAATATTATAAAAAAAGTATTTTTTTTAAAAAACACTTAAAAATAAGTTTAAACAAACAAACCCAATATTAAAGATTAACGTAAATTTATTCTAAAAGTGATTTCAGATGACATGACTTATTATATATATTTTCCCTAAAGTTTTGTTATTATTATTTTTATCTTAAAGTCTATATAATCTTCCTCAATTAACAGTTTCAATTTAAGAGTCAATAGATAAATATATTCACAATAAAATCAATATAAAATTGAAAAGTCTTAGAAACTTTTTTCGCCAAAAAGAAATCGCCTTTTTAATTCTTGAATTAAACAAATTAACTATTCTATACTCATTTTGAATTCTTGTTTTTAAAGTATAGCCAGTTAAGTCCAAGGTTTTCAAGAATAATAAATTTACAGAATTATTGCACGTGCAGGTTTTGACAAAAGAAAAATTTCTGATGGTCCTTTGAGGGTTACTAATTACGATATATAGACTACACATATAGCATAAGAATATAATAAGGATCAGATAAGTTTTTATATGTTTAGTGTACAGTGTATAAATAATATTATTTTTTAAAAATATAAATAAAATTTTAATGAAATTTTCCTTCTCATAATACAAATAAAATTATATATGTTCAATGTAATTAAATATTTATCAATTAAATATGTTTTTTATATATTCTCAAGACAATTCATGTTTTATATAATAAATGATATTAGAGTATTTTAGAATAAATATTAATATAAATAATTATTTCCGACCATTATTCTTAATATGTAGAAAAGTAATTACTTTTATTTATATTTAAAATTGAAGTTACTAAACATGTTTTTTTTATTCTATCATTTCCCAACACAATTCTCTTTTTATGATATAAATTTACAGAAGAGTAACAAAATAGTTTTATCATATCTTATATATTTGCTCACCAATCACAAAATAATGATAGGACATATCACTTTATTCTATCATGCATACCACATAATGAGTTTGACATACAAACTTATTTGGTGATTATATAGTAAATGTTAGAAGTTTTAATCAAAATTATAATTTTCAAAAAAAAAAGATTAGCCTAAATGATTAAAATTTGAACCTCTCTTCTATGACTATAAAATCACAAGAATGAGTACTTTATTAATATGTGATATATAAATACATCTGTAGACGTTTATTGAACTATAAAACATGTTCATTTTGATTTGTGAATTCAATTCATTCAAATTTTCATTTATCATAAAAAAATTATAATTTCCCTTTTATTACTTGTGTGGTTGCGTCATATAATTATGTAATCAATATTGCGATATATATGAGTGTGTTGAAATATAAAATATTTATTCTTATGATTTTCACATTTTTTAGGTTTTAAAAAATAAAACAAAGGGTGTGAGGCTTGAATTTGATAAGTAATGAATGAATCATCTTCAATAGTTCGCCATATTTAATTAATCTGGTTTGGTAATTTATTTTAATGCAAATAAAAATAACATTTCCGTCTTGTATGTGGCAGTTAAATTATTGGAGTCTGGTTCATGTAGAAAGATGTCCCTGCATATGATTGCCAGTGACGACGTCGTATGAACCACAAAGTCTGACTTAGACCGTTGCTCGATGGTCAACATCACATTCACGAACCAAGTGGTAAATTAAACGCTCAATTAATCCAGGATAACGATCGTATATTTTTTTATATAAAAATACAAATGATACCCTAACTCATAAAAAAGAAATTAATTACCATTATTAAAAAAACAGGATCTATCACAGAGACTTTATACACATAATACACTAATTAAGAGTAAATGCTCACTTAAGTTTAATTTTTTTAGCCATGCTTATTAATTTACTTTAATTTGGTGTTACCTTCCTAATAGGAATAAAAGTTTTATATAACACTTCAAAATTTTCTTGAAATTTAACATATATATGTACTGTAAAATAATTTTGCGACGTATTGGCTAACAAAGCATGAAATCACACTTTGGATAAGTCTTTTCCAAAACAGATTTTTTGTTCCCACCAAACGAGCAATGAATTATTAGCTGGTGCAGCTATATATATAGTTTCTGTCAATTACACATTGCTCTTACTTATAATTTCTAATTGATAAAAAAAGTTTAAAATAAATTTGCACTTTTTGTTAATTCAACATATAATTGATATAATTAAGTCAAACTTTTCACTAATATCATGCTCACTTTTCTTTTCAGATTATTCCCACGATATATTACTAAATGAACATAAATTAATATAAAAGTGTCCACTTCTGGCCTTCGATTTTCTTTCACCGTAACTTCTTTCGTTCTAAATGATCTATTTTTTTAATATATATTATGAATTTTTAATTTATTTTATTTTTTATAATAGAAAAACTGTAAAATCCAATATTTGAACCTAGTATCTCAAAATGATTACTCAAATCCCCACCATCAATCCAACCATAATGGATTCATTGTGAATGATATTTTGATATATTGTTAATAAGTATTTATACACTATCAATTAAACGAAAATCACATTACGTATAAAATTTAAAATAATTATTATGAAAGTGAAGATTTATTTTTTGCATAAAATTCATAATTCAATAACAAAACACATACATGTATAGAAACTATTCTATTAGTGTTTGGTGACTATAAGTGGATCAAGCTAGTTAATTCACAACAGGTTTCTCGGTTCTATCATTCAAATATATACTGTGTTGCGTATTTGATTAACTGTACTTGTGACTAAAAATGAAAAGTTTTAAAAAATTCAATTACAGGAGCATCCTCATGAACGTGGTGACCCCTTCCTCATATGCTTTAAGAGTGTTTCTACTGAACCCTTCAGAAATAAGGGGCTTTGGAACCCTTAACATGCTGTCCATTTCATTAACAGACACGTGGAACATATATACACATAATATTTTATATATTTTAATAATTCTAACTTTTTAAAATTGCAAGTTAACCCCTTCTTTTATCTTTATCATTTCATCTTCTAAAACATCCCCATCTCACAAAGACTCCACACCTAAACCCTCTTGAGTCTTCAAAGTTGTCTCAGAACCTCAAAGCCGTCTCTGAAAGATTATCACACCCTTTCTAATACTCCATTCGTCGTTCCTCCCACCCTCTTCTATTTTCGTTTCCTCTGTATCCAATAATCTGTTGGCCGTTCCCCCTACCCTGTTCTATCTTCCTCTCCAGTGTCACCAAAACACGGAAACACAAAAGCCTGTTGGAGTGCCTGAAGTCTTTAGGAGCTGATTGGAAGCCCTCGGAGCCTTCCCTCTTGTATTTCCCACTCCGTTTCTCACTAGGTACTGTTCTGTACTCTTCTTGAATTAGGTCCATTATATCACTGTTCTGTATCGTCATTTGCTTTTTCGTTAAATTTAACTGTGGTTCTTCTTCTTTGGTGTCTCTGTCGTTCTCTCTCTTCTCTCAAACTAACCTCGCCACAAAGTCCTGAAGATGGATGATTATCTTCGTGGTTCGTTTATGCATTCGGATGATGATTCTGATTTCAATGAGACAGATAGTTTTGGCACCAATGAAGACAATGGTGATGAGAATGTCGATGTTGAAAGTGAAGAATTCTATGACAATGGGAGTAAGCTTAAGGAAGAAAAGGTGCTTGACGACGAGACTGGAAAATGGAGTGCAGATCTTGTGGCAAATCCTAATAAGTACAGTGATATAATGGACCTCAGTGCTGATCAGATTCGTGGCATTCAATTTGGTAGTGAAGAGGAGGCCTATACTTTTTATGAAAGTTATGCCAAGTGCCATGGCTTTGTTATTAGAAGAGACGATGTCATAAAGGATGAACATGGTAATGTTGTAATGCGACAATTTGTGTGTAACAGAGAAGGACTAAGAAATAAAAAGCATTTTAGGAGACTTGATAGGAAAAGGCCACACAGAGCAATTACTCACACCAGGTGTGGTGCTAAGTTACATATACACTATGATGTCAATACTTCAAGGTGGAAAGTAAGTTCTTTTACTGAAGGTCATAATCATGTATTTATCCAGCCCAATATGCGCACCTAATTCCTGCTTATCGTGTCATAGGTGATGTCGATAAAGCTTAAGTTGATAGTTTGCACTCGATCGGTGTTAGAACCTCTCACATAATTGGGTACTTATTGGCACAGAAAGGGGGATACAACAAACTTGGGTTTTGTAAAAAATATTTATACAATTACCTTGACGGGAGAAAAAACCTAAAGATTAAGAACGGTGATGTGAAAGCTGCATTGAGCTACCTGCAAGGGAAGGCTGATAACGACCCGCTAATGAGTTGCACATGTTCAACCACTGAAGATGGTAAACTGAAGGACCTTTTTTGGGTCGACGGCCGATGCATTTTTGATTATGAATGTTTTGGTGATGTTCTTGCCTTTGATACCACTTACAAGAGGAACAAATATAACAGACCTTTAGTGATCTTTTCTGATTGTAATCATCACTCTTAAATTGTAATATTTGGTGCCGCCTTGGTTTCATGTGAATCAATTGAGGCATATAAGTGGGTGTTAGAAATATTTCTAAAAGCTATGCGTGGAAGGCACCCTAAAGCTGTGGTAACTGATGGAGATGGTGCTATGAGGGAGGCAATACGTGTTGTTTTTCTGAATTCCCCCCATCGTCTTTGTGCATGGCACCTGTACAAGAATGCATGCGATAAAGTAAAGAATTCTGCTTTTTTACAGGATTTTCAGAAAGCAATGTACTCTAATTTGGCACAGTATGGTTAGTAAACATGGAGTTGATGAGAATCAATGGGTCTTAAGAACTTATGATATGAAACGGAGTTGGGCAACTGCATACCTGCATGATATATTTTTTGGCCGTATAAGGACGACATCTCAGTGTAAAGCTGTGAATGCCATGATAAAGGTATACGTTAGAAGGAAATATAGTATTTTTGAGTTCTTACAGAAGTTTGAGGAAGTTTTACGGGAGTATAGGAACAACAAACTATGCACAGATTTCAAGTCACTATTTACAGAACCTGTGATGACCACTTCTCTTCATAGGATTGAACGTGAAGCTGCCCAGCTTTACACACAAGAGATTTTTTTAGAAGTGAGGGATCAGATTGAAGGATCTATTGCATTGAATGTGATTTATCGTGTAGTATATAATCATGAAGTATGTTTTAGGTTGATTGAATATTGCAAGGCTGGTAGTGATGTTGAGGTTGTTTTTGATACCCTAAAGTCATCATTTCTCGATGATTGTAGATTATTTGAGTCTCGGGGTATCCCTTGTTCACATATCATCTGTGTGATTAAAAATGAGAATATTGACCATATACCTAGTAGTTTAAGTTGTAAACGGTGGTCAATGCATACTAAGAGTGAGATAATATCCTCAACCCCTTCTGATGAGTTGCAATCTGATACAATGGAATGTTCTAGGTGTGGGTCTTTATCTACTACCTGTAACATGCTTTGTGATATCGGTAGCAAAAGTGCTGATGCATTTAAGTATGTAAGGGAAGAAATTCTTAAGCTCATTTGTGATGTACAGAAACGATATGACTCACATGGTAGACATAATGTTTCTACTGATGGTATTGGTGATCCCTCTATAGTGAAGACTAAAGGTGCATCATCAAAGAAAAAACCTTTAGAAGGAGAAAAAGGTGGGCAAAGTTATATAAAAGTTCACAAGCTAAGAATACATGTACAGTGTTTGACATTAACACTGAGAAGATTGAACCTGGTGATGTAAGGACTTCGCATAATTTAAGTTGGAACATAATGATAAACTTATTTTGTAGATTTATTTAACTGAATCTAAATATATGTTTCAGGAGAGAGACAGCAAGGATTGTACTGAAGGTAGGAGGAAAGTATCTAAACAGAGAAGTGGCAAAGCAATTAAGAAAGACGCAGATGCTAATGATGCCCCCAAGAAAACAATAGCAATTGGACTGAAAAAGGTATCTTAGCAGAACATAGTGGGGCCTGGAACTAGTTTATGTAATTTATGATATTGCTGTGAATATAATTAATTACTGTGAATATGAGTAATTACTGTGAATATATTTAATTGCTGTGAGTGTAGTTCTTATTTGGTAATAATATGGTTTTGATATGACTGACATGGCTAATAGAATATGTATATATTATGCCTTTTGTTAAAGTTTACTATAATTATATGTTTCAGGAGAGAGTTGGTGGTGATTGTCTTAAAGGTAAGAGAAAGGTATCTAAGCAGAGAAGTAGCAAAGCAATTAAGAAGGACACAGAGGCTAATGATGCCCCTGAGAAGACAAAAACACCTGGGCTGAAAAAAATCAAAGTAAAACAAGAGCTCCCTGGAACTAGTGTATGTAATTTATGGTTTTGCTATGAATATAATTAATTGTTGTGAACTCATATGCTAAAGATTTGTATTTGGCAATGATATTTTTGTATTTATTTGGCAGAATGTGAAACTTGTCCCTTCTGTGAACACTGGGAATACTCAGCTTCATCCGGGACAATATTTTCCTCCACAACCTTATAACTTTCCATACATGTATCCACCTTTTAACTATGGAGTGCCGTGGTATCCGCAGTTAACAGGAGTTCATATGTATCAAGGACCAAATGTGCCACCGTCCTTTGCCCAATGGCCACAGGTAAAATGACAAACATGAGATAAACTAGATCGATAAATTAGGATGCTGTATGTGTTTTCAGTTTTATTTATATTTATAGTTTTGAAGCATGATCTTGTGAAATACAGATATTCCTAATTGGATCAGCAGATGGTAGCTATGAGACTGCTACATACAATAATGTCTTGAACCAAGGATCACAAGATGGAGTTAACCCTTGTAAGTTTGTCCAATGATCATTTCTGGTAAAGTATTTAATTACTAGTGTTTAACATTTGTTCTGTTGTTATCTATGTTAGCAATGCCAATGACAAGCAGAAGTGACCCGCAGAAGTGACCGCAACATGTTATCTATGATTAGTATTTGAGTTTTCTCACTGCTGCAAACAATGGTTCAACACTGTAATTCAAAAATATGTTCCCCTGCATATTTGGCTGAGCTTTTTGGGTGTGTTAGTAGGGGTTAAGGTTGGTCATCAATTGCAAATAGGCAATGTGGTCGTTCAAGTTGATTCACATGTTTTTTTCCATAAAGTTAGTATATCAGTAGTTTTACTACATCAATAGTTTTTCTTTGATATTCAATGTAGGTGTATGATACTTGGAGGATACTATTGCTCGCCAATATGAAGTATTGATCCATGGTTGCATGATTCAGTTACAAAGGTTCACATACAGCCAAGTGATTGGGATTACCGCCTTGAGTTCAAGTTCTTCAACATTATAACAAGATGATGAAACAAAAGCATATGAGCCATTTGAAGAGGGAGGTCCATCTACAAGAATACAAGCTATGGGGGTTAAGTGGGTGTTAGGGCTTATTTTTTTCATTATTTGCTTGTATGCCATGGTTTTTGTTTACCCATGGTTTATCAATATCTGCTATATATTTGGTACATGTTGATGTCAAACAATATTCTATAAGCAGTGTCTGGAAGGGGGAATGCAGTAGGTTTAGTTGATAGTGCTTCCTGCTAGATACTGCTCTAATCACTGCTTGTATGACAACAAAGATCAGGGTCGGATTCTATAGAACAATGTTGTAAAGAGTGGCTGATGTATCTTATATGACAACAAAATGTTCCATATGCAATAAAGAGGTTTTACTTGATTGTTAAGTAAATTTTCTATCAACTTCATCTGCATAATGATTTAACTCTCTTATTATCATTATGCAGTCCACACTCCAACAGCGTGGGTATATTTGATAATATAAGTGTTCAAAGTTGAACTGGTTATGGTTGGTTAATAAAGGCATGGCCCATTACGAATCAAACAACATTGTTCCCCCATTTGAACTGTGAAATCAACCTTCATTCAAAATCACATCAGACCCTTATTGTCAATTAACCAATTTCATATAAATTCAACCCCTATAACAGGATGGTGACCAAAATGAGTGTTTGTATTACCAATCATTAAATTAGTTTACTGAAATTGCATACCAGTTCAGCCAAAAAAGGAATCTACATGGGGGGTCCGAATACTAAATAAAGCCAATTTCACTAAAAATTCAAGTATGCAAACATATGATATTAAAGACAAATCTTTCACAGCACACATTTGCAGTATCAGCCTGGAGTAAACAGAGCAAAACTGTAACCAACTTCATCTGCATAATGAATTAGCTCTCTTATTATCATTATGCAGTCCACACTCCAACAGTGTTGGTATATTTGATAATATAAGTGTTCAAAGTTGAACTGGCCTGGTTGGTTAATAAAGGCATGGCCCATTACGAATCAAACAACATTGTTCCCCCATTTGAACTGTGAAATCAACCTTCATTCAAAATCACATCAGACCCTTATTGTCAATTAACCAATTTCATATAAATTCAACCCCTATAACAGGATGGTGATCAGAATGAGTGTTTGTATTACCAATCATTAAATCAGTTTACTGAAATTGCATACCAGTTCAGCCAAAAAAGGAATCCACATGGGGGTCCGAAGTACTAAATAAAGCCAATTTCATTAAAATAGGTTCGCATAAATAGAGAAAAAAAATCCAATTTCATTAATATAGCAACAAAATGTCACCACCATTACTGATAACAAGGTTAGTAGAAGGAAGGATTCCTGACCATCCAGGGCACAATACATTAAAACAACCTATAAGTGTTAAATAAATACATTGCAATCCCAAAATATTTAAAAAACAGAGCTCAGATTGTATTTGACGCATATGATGATGAAACGTCCTCATCATCCAGTTCGTCATTCAGCCTGCTGTTCTCGGCCTTGTAATACTCGACCAGTTCAGTGTAGTGGTTGACTGCCTTTCGCATTCGAATGTTTTCCTCTTTAAGGGATGCATTTTTAAGTTCAAGTTCCTCGTTACGCTTCACCAACGAGGGAACCAACTCAGCGTCCACCGCCCCAGTCCTCTTAATCATGTAGAGCAGGTTTTGCTTTGCCTGACAAACGGCCGCATACTCATTTTCCTGTTGTTTCAACTTCAGTTCCACCACGTCCTTTCCTATCTTCTGCATGTCAACATCCTCTCTCAACCTCTCCATCTCTTCAGCTTTTCTGGCATCCCTCGCCAGTAACTCCTATTCAACCTGATCGAACACATGCATTTCATATACACTGCGAAGCACGATGATGAGTTCTGCTGTCGTCAGGGATGCGTAATCGGGTTCGGATGAATAGGAGTTGGCCATGTGGGTTTCGGGGAGAGTGTTAGAACTGAAAGGCTGTTTCGGATGGTCTGGGGTGGAAGACAGGGGTGGAGGATATATATAGTGGACAAGAAGCCAAAAGGTTATTGAGAATCTGGTTATGGAGGGAAAGTCTATTTATTCATGCATGTACTATGCTCTATTTAATGGTTTGGAGGTTGAAAGGTTATGTATGCAAAGTGTCTGTTGAGACAATGTGTTCAGTTGGTACTTTCTCTAGGCACCCTTTCACTTTAATTTTCAATGCAAATTCAAAAATGAAAAAAATAAAGTTCAAAAAAATTGTGATCAAAATAAATCATACTTAACGAGAGGGCATTTTGTTTCTTTTAATAATATTATTTGCCATAATTGTATTAACTATTAGCTTTAGTTTAATTATTATTTTATTATAAGTATTTTAATTATTTGGCATATTAGTACTATTTATTGGCTTTAGTATAATTATTATTTTATTATAACTATTTTAATTATTTGGGATAATAATACTAATTATTAGGTTTAGTATGTCTATTATTTTATTATTACTATTTTAATTACTATTGTACCCCATGAACTTACAGCCCAACCCTATCAGTACACCACTCATACCCTACAACCTTACAGTTAAGACACGTTACACACCACTTGGACCCTACAACTAGGGCTGAGCAGCGGGTCGGATTTACTCATTTAATCCGATTATCCAATCCAAGGTTAAAAAGATAGAAACACGCAATCCACACCCACGTTAATAAAAAAATATGGCATAGCTACCTTGCTATTGATGTCATTTTATTTTAAATTTAAATGTATTGTTAAAATGGATTTGATTTATATTTTTATTGATTAAGTGTGTTATTAAACACTAGTAAGTACTATGTTGTGATCATCGGATGAAATTTGATTACATCGGATTATTTATTGCGCGAAAACCTATCAGTACACTGAAACACCCTCTGTTACATCTCAATAATTTCTAAAAAAATCATGAAATGTTTTTTAAAATATAATCACTAAAAGAAACTATCAGAGTAAAATTACATACAATATTTCTGAAATACCTCATGTATTATCATTAAAATTTATAAAGTAATTTTACATTCATCCAAATAAAATAGATATTAAACATTATTAGAAAGAGAGGAAACTCCATGGCCCAAAAGCAGTTGCCTAGTGACATTATTTATTCATTGGACCACGGTATTCATACCGAGCTCCCTTTCTAGAACGTGCTATATATACTGTCAATGTTCTTCGATCCTTCCCTCTGTACGAACCATTAATTTAAAACATATGAAACAAAAACATAGAGAAAGGAGTGAGAAACAGAATATAATATTCCCAAATGGGACATAAGCAATAAAGGGTTTTCACAAACTAGTATAATAATATCAATCACAATCACATACACAATCAATTTATAAATGTATGAATGATATGCCATATCTTCATCATAACTTACCTATATATGTGGGCCCCTTAAATTTTAATTTGCACTGGGCCAACCAGGAGTTTACACTGTTCTATAATTCCGGATAATAATATCATGAACAGCTCAACTGGCATGGAAACACTTAGAGACTAGTCAGATTGAAAAGGTTTTTATTGTGAAAGTACCCGACACTAGGGAGCTACCCCAAGTCCCTTGAAGCACCCTTTCACACCCTCTCATCCCAAGGCTCACAATTAAGCCTCCTCTAATGTATGAACTACTCGCGTATTTAGTTGGTTAAGGCTTTTAGAAACTCAATTATATTATCAGGGCCTACGAATCACGACATAGCCACCCCAGTAAACTGTACTTTTTCAACTTCTCAAATACGCATATAGAATTTTAGTACAGTTCCTTTTCAAATCACAAATCAAATCTCCTTATAAATTTGAGTTTCAAAGCCTTAAATATATTTCACAACCTTCTTTAGAAAGTTTATAGTGTATTTGAATGTTGATGTAGGTTTTGATAATGACACAACAAATGAAGAAGTATCAAAGATATTATCAAGCAATCATTTATGTTTGATGTGGAATTTAAAATGGTTGATGTTTAATTTTGATGATCAATCAAGGACTTATGTTAAAGGCATTTAAGGATAAGTTAATCAAGTACAAATGATCAACAAATGTGCCAAGAATCAAAGGATTGGAGCCAAGACTCATCAAACATCAAAAAGGGTGAAACAAAGTGCCAAAATTCAAGTGTCAGGTGCTTGAATCGATTCACACAACAATGCATAACCTCTTGAATCGATTCTTACATATAAAAAGGGCCAGGAACTGAACTCACAACGCATGAATCGATTCCCTTAATGGTTGAATCGATTCACACGGTTTTGCAAGTGCCCAGGATGTGTTTTTCAATGCATGAATCGATTCCTTCCTACCTTGAATCGATTCACACGTTTTAATTTGCCCAGTAACTTCATTTTTATGATATGAATCGATTCTTTTCTCAAGGTTAATCATATGAATCGATTCTTGTTGCTGTCAGAAGCTAAAACACACGCTGGAATCATTCAAAATTCAAAAGGAAACATTGTGCCCTTCGGTTGAATCAATTTGGAAGACCCAAGGCAATGCTCCATGCTTTGTCCCTCTCCACATGCATATGTCTCATTGGAAATACATTCAAGACAAGCATGCCTAACAAGTTAAACCTCCAAGGAATTAAATATTGCAAAAACTCATGCCATTGGGGTCTATAAATAGAGAAGAAGATGAAGACCAAAGACACACCTTCAAGAGATGCATTTCCTCTGAATTTCTTCTTCATCTTATTCTACTTTCTCTCTATAATTTACATATTGGCATATCCTCTTAGTGAGTGACTTAAGAGTTAGAGGGAAGAATTTTTAAGTGAGCTAAAACTTGTATATCCTCTCTTTGAGAGTTAATTTGTGTGTGAGCTTTAAATTGTATATCCACTCTAGTGAGAGAGTTTACTTGTACACTTAAACACCAAACATCTTAGAAGCTTTGGGTTGGGTTTCAACCTTGTAATTGTGAGATTGAGAGATTGGGTGGGGTGCCCTTGTACTTGTGAGGATTGGACTCTTGAGTGTGGGACACTAGGAAGTTGCAATTGCTCAAAGTGTATCTCTAATCTACAATAGTGGAAATCCTCTAAGTGGGTTGCTTAGAGGCGAGACGTACACCGGCGTGGTGGAACTCGTTACATCGGTTTGCAAAGCTTCTCTTCCCTTAAACTCATTTATTTTGAGAACTTAACTTGCATGCTAAAACATCTTCATTAACTTGGTGTGGTTAAATCCTTGAATAAATTGTCTCAAATATTGTTGAACTTAAACATTGTATTTTTGAGTTAAATAACCTTGTTAACAACTTGATAAATCTATTGGACATTATCTAGTTAATCTTAAATTGGAGTTAAGTGTTGAATACTAAGTATCTCAAGAATTGAATAAACCAATAGTGGGTCTTATTTATTAAAATCAATTCTTGAACATAGCATCTTTAACTCAACACTTTAATATGATATGTGCTTCATAATTGTCTCATCTCTTGCATTGTATTATTTGTGTATCACTAACCATTTTGAAGGGGATTCTAAGCGAAAATTTGAAATACTCAATTCACCCCCCCTCTTGAGTATCGAGGCCTTGGCTAACAAGTGGTATCAGAGCTTGACTCTTGGAAGATCAAGCTTAACGGCTTCAAGAGATCAAGATGGCCTCTACTTCTTATGATACACTTCCAATAAATAGACCACCAATCTTCAATGGTAAGGACTATGTCATTTGGAAAGAAAGGATGAAAATCTTCATCCAAGCCTATGATATCAAGGTATGGAATGCTATTCAATGTGGTCCTTTTATTCCTAAATACATAGTTAATAATATAGAATGTATGAAGCCCATGAACTTATGGACTAAGGAAGAGGAAAGGAAAGTACAATTTAATCTAAGAGCTAAAATCATTATCACATTAGCATTAGAATCTAATGACGTTGCTAGAATTAATATGTGTGATAATGCTAAAGAAATGTGGGAGACTCTTGGAACAATCTATGGAAATACTAATGTTGATAAAGATGCAAGGATTAGTTCCGTTTCTTGTCAAGATGGAGAGCTCGAAATAAGTCAAGGAAAAGAGTTCAACAAACCGGGAGAAGAAATTACATGCCTAATGACAAAGCACTCCCAAGATGATGAGGTATGTTCATTAAATGCTTTTGGTGAAAATCATGATGAAAATGAAATTGATAAAAATGAATTGTTAGAAGCTTTTGAGAAATTGCATGAAAAGTTTATTTTACTATCAAAGAAATATGCATGCTCAAAACAAAACATCTTGAAACTTGAAAGACAATTGCATGATTCTCACATAGAAAAAGAAACTCTTAAAATTCAACATGGTAAATTAGTTGTTTCAACTATTCCTCCAAGGACTTATAATGATAATAAGGATGGTATGCTTATTGAAAAATGTATGCTTCTTGAAAATGAAAATAGAGAACTAAAAGAAGCACTCAAGATGCTCACAAGTAGTCAAAAGAATTTAAGTGCATCTCTTGAAAATCAAAAGCATACAAGGAAAATAAATCACTACAAGAATCCCTTTGTGCTCTATAAAGAAAAATCTAAATCTATTTTTAGATATACTAATCATGAAAGAAAAGGGAACTCTATGACAAATAATTTTAAAAGGAAGCACATAGAACATAATAGGAACCATTGCAACCACACTATAAATTACTCTTTGAATGCAACTTGTGCTTATTGTGATATATATGATCATTGTTTTATAAAGAAATCACGTCAAAAATGCATGAGAAAAGTATGGATTCCTAAAACAATTTTTGAAATCCCAAACTAACAAAGAAGGACCCAACTCTCAAAGGGTACCATGAAACTTGATACTTTGTAGGCTTATTCTAAATCGACAATCTCTCATTGACGAATGAAGAATCAAGACTCACAACCTTCACTTCAAAAAACAAAGGATGAAAAAGACAAGGACACACATCTTGCAAAATTCAAAGGTACAATTGGATCCTTAACTCATTTGAACAAATGACATGGTTGTTACGATTAGTTGATTATGAATTTGATTGATAACTTATCAAAGTTTGTTTAGAAGTGATATCCTATAAATTCAAATTCCATACTTGTTCACAATAAAATTTTGATTTGATATTTATGTTTGAACAAGAAAGGTGTGAAATCTTGAAAGGGATAAATAAACAACTATTAATGATGTATACCCTTATGTTTTTTGATGATCTATATGAATGGTGATAAGGTTGATAAATGACTACTTTGATGACATGTCTTAGCACTATGAAAAACTTGATTAAAGTTGTTTGCATCCATATATGTTAAGAAAAATCAAATTATTGAAACAACAAATCTTAGTTGTTGTATGATGGACTCTAAATAATGCATGAGATCTTGATTGAACATGAATACTTGATGATGCATCATTCATTAAACAAAAGATATGTGCTTAAACTAGTGGTATCTAAATGACTAAACATCATCAATTGAAAGGATGAGAACATGGGGACATACATTGTTTGATATGAAGTTTGTTGATAATTCTCAAGTGGGTAAATATTTTATAAAAACAAAACTTCATACTTATTGATATATGCTTGAAAGGTATGACAAAATTTTTGGTATCAAAGTACTTAAATTGGCAAATCTATCTAGATACTTCACAAATAGCATCAAGGTAGTTATCTTGTTTCTACACTTCTAAGTGTTTACTTGAAAGGATATTCTTGTATATTTTGATAATGCCAAATGAAGAAATTTTTTTTAATTGAAATAATTATGCATTTATTTCTCTTTTACTTGCCTTATCAACAAATAAGCAAGTGGAACCATAAATATACATATACATATATGTAGTATGAAATAAAAGGATATTATTATTGCACTTAAGTCTTGCTTAGTATCTACTTACTTCAATATTTTTGGTCTCAACAAATCATTGGCAATTTGATAAAATTCTTACAAAATTTGTATTTCATAAAGTTTGTCTAGATTTAATTCTTGATCAATGATTCTTTAAATCTCCATGTAGCATTATTTGGATCATTTTATAAAAAGACTTGAAACCTTGATTTCCAAAAATTCCAAATTCAAAATTTGAATTCAAAATTTCAAATTCAAAATCATTTGAATTCAAAATTCAAATTGCATCAAATGACAAGGGCATGTGCTACTCTTTCCCATGAATCCATTCACGTGACTGCATATCAATTCCCCATGATTGATTCCCCTTCACATGTGCTCAACGTCAGTAACTATGCTAAATCAGCAAAATGAATCGATTCACTCTCCAGAAGAATCGATTCATGCGTGACTTAAATGCCAAATTTCACTTCTTCAGCCAATTGAATCGATTCAGGACATGTGTTACAGCTAATTGAATCGATTCAAATAGAAAAAGAATCGATTCACACGAATTCTGCTGGCCTCCCTCACGTTTTGCTATAAATTCAAGTCACTTCCTCTCACTTTCTTCACCCATTCTTCACTTATAGTTCCCTTGCCTTCTTTCTAAACACTTGAACACTTCTCCTTCATCATTTCTAAAAATCCAGTGGCATCTATTAAAAGAAGGTGATCATGTGCTTTAGTAATAAACAAATGGTATCAAACTTTATCAAATTGACTTCACATGTTAATAAGTGCTATATGTTTTTACAAGTGATATCAATTACAATAGTAAGGGGGAGCACACATATGAATAATGATTATCCTCGATTTCACCTCCTTATAATTATGATTATGGTACCTATGCTTACAATCTTGTTTCTATTTCTCCTATATGCTTAATTGGAAAATTATTCTTATGCATTTAGTAATGCCAAAAAGGGAGACGGACATAAAGGAATTAGGAATTTTAGAAATTGCTTAAATGGGCTTATCTTTTGTCACATTCACTTACACTTTGAACAAAATTTTTTTTGAAAATCTTGAAGATTTTTACTTATTTCCTTCATAAAGTTTTCATTACTTTGAACATAGTGCTTTACTTTGTGATATACATACAAGTTTTTTTAAGGTGAATACATACTCACACTTTCAATAATGTATGCATATATCTCTAAGTGGTATATATTTTTTGATATCAAAGAGGAGAAAATTATGTGCTTATTTGACATAATATGTGAGAATCATGTGACGCTTACCATACTTAAAAGTGATATTAATTACATGATTGAAAATGAGTTAGCAATCTATTATATGTTGGCTTGACAAATGAATTATGTGATTGACTATTGACTCTAGATGCAACAAAATGATATACATCATTGATCATGTTATGAGCCTTGAATTGAAATCCTTTCATGAAATACTTGCTCTAAATCTCTCTAAATACATGAGTTTAGATGTTGGTGGCATAGAATATAATTAAAATGATGATCCTTTTGATGATGCAAAAAGGGGAGAGATTAGTGAAAGGATTAGTAAAAAGGATAAAATGTTATTTATGCCAAAAAGAGGAGAATTATAAAGAGAGAAAATATCAAGATAGAACATGTAATATTTCTTATATTCTTTAATCATGTTCTCTTTTTTAAATTGCTTCCAAAAGATTCATGTGTGTTGGTTGAAATCTCATGAGTATTTGTTCATCTTTATCTATCACTTCTCTTAAATTTTTATGGTTATTATTTGTGGCACAAATTACATTTCTTTAAGTGATATATGTTACATTGTAATCTCACTTCAAAATGTATGCATCTACCTTAAGTTGTATATGTTTATAAGGAAATCTTTTTGATGATGCCAAAGGGGGAGAGAAATACATATTTTTAAAAGGGGAGAGATATATCTATAAGAAAGGGGAAGAATTTATAAAAATATCTTGTAAAAGGTAAGAGATATTTAAAGTATTGTATGATTAAAGAGAGATGACTAAGAATGAGAGAACATATATTAAGGGGGAGAAACCATATATTAAGGGGGAGAGACCTTTGTTTCTTAAACACCTTCTTGATTTCTTGTGTCTATGATTTCATCAACATGTGGTATCAAATTGTATATGAAAGGGGGAGTCTTTATTGCAATATATATGAATTGTTATGATACTAACACCCCAAGAGACAAACATTTGTTGTCATCATCAAAAAGGGGGAGAATGTATTTGAATGTTGATGTAGGTTTTGATAATGACACAACAAATGAAGAAGTATCAAAGATATTATCAAGCAATCATTTATGTTTGATGTGGAATTTAAAATGGTTGATGTTTAATTTTGATGATCAATCAAGGACTTATGTTAAAGGCATTTAAGGATAAGTTAATCAAGTACAAATGATCAACAAATGTGCCAAGAATCAAAGGATTGGAGCCAAGACTCATCAAACATCAAAAAGGGTGAAACAAAGTGCCAAAATTCAAGTGTCAGGTGCTTGAATCGATTCACACAACAATGCATAACCTCTTGAATCGATTCTTACATATAAAAAGGGCCAGGAACTGAACTCACAACGCATGAATCGATTCCCTTAATGGTTGAATCGATTCACACGGTTTTGCAAGTGCCCAGGATGTGTTTTTCAATGCATGAATCGATTCCTTCCTACCTTGAATCGATTCACACGTTTTAATTTGCCCAGTAACTTCATTTTTATGATATGAATCGATTCTTTTCTCAAGGTTAATCATATGAATCGATTCTTGTTGCTGTCAGAAGCTAAAACACACGCTGGAATCATTCAAAATTCAAAAGGAAACATTGTGCCCTTCGGTTGAATCAATTTGGAAGACCCAAGGCAATGCTCCATGCTTTGTCCCTCTCCACATGCATATGTCTCATTGGAAATACATTCAAGACAAGCATGCCTAACAAGTTAAACCTCCAAGGAATTAAATATTGCAAAAACTCATGCCATTGGGGTCTATAAATAGAGAAGAAGATGAAGACCAAAGACACACCTTCAAGAGATGCATTTCCTCTGAATTTCTTCTTCATCTTATTCTACTTTCTCTCTATAATTTACATATTGGCATATCCTCTTAGTGAGTGACTTAAGAGTTAGAGGGAAGAATTTTTAAGTGAGCTAAAACTTGTATATCCTCTCTTTGAGAGTTAATTTGTGTGTGAGCTTTAAATTGTATATCCACTCTAGTGAGAGAGTTTACTTGTACACTTAAACACCAAACATCTTAGAAGCTTTGGGTTGGGTTTCAACCTTGTAATTGTGAGATTGAGAGATTGGGTGGGGTGCCCTTGTACTTGTGAGGATTGGACTCTTGAGTGTGGGACACTAGGAAGTTGCAATTGCTCAAAGTGTATCTCTAATCTACAATAGTGGAAATCCTCTAAGTGGGTTGCTTAGAGGCGAGACGTACACCGGCGTGGTGGAACTCGTTACATCGGTTTGCAAAGCTTCTCTTCCCTTAAACTCATTTATTTTGAGAACTTAACTTGCATGCTAAAACATCTTCATTAACTTGGTGTGGTTAAATCCTTGAATAAATTGTCTCAAATATTGTTGAACTTAAACATTGTATTTTTGAGTTAAATAACCTTGTTAACAACTTGATAAATCTATTGGACATTATCTAGTTAATCTTAAATTGGAGTTAAGTGTTGAATACTAAGTATCTCAAGAATTGAATAAACCAATAGTGGGTCTTATTTATTAAAATCAATTCTTGAACATAGCATCTTTAACTCAACACTTTAATATGATATGTGCTTCATAATTGTCTCATCTCTTGCATTGTATTATTTGTGTATCACTAACCATTTTGAAGGGGATTCTAAGCGAAAATTTGAAATACTCAATTCACCCCCCCTCTTGAGTATCGAGGCCTTGGCTAACATATAGGTCAATTCAAAATCAATTTCTAAAAACTCGAATTCAGAATTATCAATCTTTAAAACTTTAGTACTTGAAAATTTTGTATAATATTTTTATACATTTAAATAATATGTATATATATATATATATTAAAATATTAGTAAAAATTTATTTTTATAAAATAATTTCTGTTTCTTTTTCTTTTTGATAAACTAACTAACAAATCTAAATTTTAGTAAAGATATATACATATATATTAAAAGATAAAAAGAGATTTCTAAAAACTTATGTAGTTTTATTGAAATCTAAGGAATTTCTTAAAAGTAATTTAAATAAAGATGAATAAGTAAATAAAGAAGTAGGAGATAAGTAAATTCTTACTGAATTTTAGCTTTCCGTCATGCTTGCTATATGCTCAAACCCCACAGTACAAGATTATCAATCATCATCAAACATTGTCAATCACAATCAAACATCATAAAACATAAATAAATATTAACAATCATAAATCAAATCAAATAATTAAGCATCAGTTATAAATATGATAATTTAAAATTCAATGATTATTTAAATTAATAAAGTTTGTTTTAAGTTCTATGGTCAATTCCTCGCACAGGTCTATGTAAATCCAAGATAGTCCAGTCCTTGCATAGGTCTAGTTCAGTCCATATATGTCATAATAGTCCAAGTCCTTGCATAGGTTCAGTCAAGTTCATAATAGTTCAAGTCCTTGCATAGATTCAATCCAGCCCGCATAGGTCATAATAGTTCAAGTTCTTAAGTAAATATTTCAGATATTAAGTTACACAAGATGCTTAATTTATTAATAATTATTATTATAAATTTTAAGTTAAAAGTTATTATTTTAAAATAATAATACTGTTATGTTTAAAAGGAGTAGGGGACTCCTCCCAATATTTTTATGTATTTTTATATTATATCATTATCTCACCCCCCCTTACCTTGATTTGCTACCAAAAGTGAATTCGTTCTGCGCCTCCAAGTTCTAACAAAATATTAATACTAATTTATTTCAGTATGAGCATAAGATAAAAATTAAGATTGCTATCAGAATGATAAATACGCATAGTAATAGTAAATAGTAACGGTAAATAGTAAATAGTAACGGTAAATAATAATTTTTGAATAGTAATAGTAAATAGTAAATTGTGAATAGTAAATTTTGAATAATAGTGGTAAATGGTAAATTATGAACAATAATAATAAATAGTAAATTTTGAATAGTAACGGTAAATAGTAAATTTTGAATAGTAATGGTAAATAGTGAATTTTGAATAGTAACGATAAATAGTAAATTTTGAATAGTAACAGCAACTAATAAATTTTGAATAATAACGGTAAATAATAAATTTGAATAATAACAGTAAATGGTAAATTATGAATAGTGACAATAAATAGTAAATTTTGAATAGTAATAGTAAATAGTAAAAATAACACAGTGGTAATTTATTTTTACTATAGTAACTTTTTCATAATAGTACTAGTATATTAATGGTTTAAGAGTGCTAAAAAAATAAACTAAAATCATAAAAAGAATATAGAAGAAAGTTATTACCTTACACCTCCGGCAGAACTTCTTTTTACCAAAAGAATTTACTCCCTACTAATTTCTTACGCACTATCTCTCTAGATTCTCTCTAATTTTTGGTGTGGAAATGTTGTAAATGAGCCATCTATTTATAGGAAGAAAATTTTACTATTTAAGATTACTTAATTATTTTTTTTACTATTCATGATATAAACATTCACCCACCGGTCACTATTCATGATGTAAGTATTTACCCACCGATGATGTAAGTGATGATGTCGGAAGTGACATTTTGGTTATTAGATGAAAGGTTAAGGGTATTTTTGTCATTCTCAAAAAAATAAAAAAATATAAAAATTCTAAAAAATTATAAATTATATAACAATCAAAAAGTTCTAAAGAACTATAATCAAATTCCTTTGAAATTTTATTCTAAATAAGAAATAATGAAATTAGGGGTGTTACATACACCACTCATACCCTTACAACCTTACAGTTAAGACACGTTACACACCACTTGGACCCTACAACCTATGGGGTCGATGTACCTGATGGCACATGGATGTACCTCACAACCTTATTATTGTTACGATGGTTCCTACCCCACGAACTTATAGCCCAACACTATCAGTACACCATTCATACCCCTACAACCTTACAGTTAAGACACGTTACACACCACTTGGACCCTACAACCTATGGGGTCGATGTACCTGATGGCACATGGATGTACCCCACAACCTTACTATTGTTACAATGGTCGTACGCCACGAACTTGCAGCCCAACACTATCAGTACACCACTCATACCCCTACAACCTTACAACTAAGACACATTACACACCACTTGGACCCTACAACCTATGGGGTTGATGTACCTGATGGCACATGGATGTACCCCACAACCTTATTATTGTTACGATGGTTCGTACCCCACGAACTTACAGCCCAACACTATCAGTACACCACTCATACCCCTACAACCTTACAGTTAAGACACGTTACACACCACTTGGACCCTACAACCTATGGGGTCGATGTACCTGATGGCACATGGATGTACCCCACAACCTTATTATTGTTACGATGGTTTGTACCCCACGAACTTACAGCCCAACACTATCAGTACACCACTCATACCCCACAAACTTATTATTATTATTATTATTATTATTATTATTATTATTATTATTATTATTATTATTATTATTATTATTATTATTATTATTATTATAGCACACTCTATCTCCTGTGATCTATGGGCTGAGACCCATCAATATACCACTCGTACCTTACAGCCTTATTGCATCACACTTTATCTCATACGACCTTACAACCTTGTTGTATCATCTTAACTTGGTTTGTATCCTCTTATTACAACACACTCTTGGTTTATTAACAATAAATTATATAAAATCTAAGTTTATTAAGGATCACATCACATATTTTATAGGATTAAAAAATTATAATGATTCAAAAATAATATTTATATATTACTAATTTTTTGAAAGTATCATCTTATGACATAATAAAGGGATTTTGAAGCATGGTTAGGATTGCTATCAATACACCACACGCGACATTAATTAGGGTAAAAGGAGCACGGCGCCTGCAGCTTGTAGCGTGCCTAGATTTCTTCAATGGACACCCATACAAACTTTCCACAGCAAGGAAGACGACGCATCGCGCATGCACTCTTTTCGCTTCTGGGGATTACACCTCCAGTCACGTAGTCTGCGTTTATATTATATGATAAATCAGGTAAGCCCTACTTCAATTTCTCATCTTTCATATTTTCCAGTTCTGAATCATAACATAACCCCCAACCCAAATTTGTTGGCTCTAATGTCACACCTAAACATGAAAAAACCTCAAGCGAAAAAAGTCAAGGAAGACAACAAGGTTCCACTGTCAACCGTAGGACGACCACGTGGGAGACCAAAAAAGAAGAAGATAGTCGATCTTATTAATATTTCTTCCACGTATGGGTAGCAGAATACATGTTTGGTATGTTGTGATTCTGAATATAGCAATATTATAACGTGACCTTATTGATGTTGTATTTTGATTATTTCTGTGTGTAGTAGCACCCCTTTGGTGATTTCAAACCTAAACAAGGAATCTTCCTCTTATACTTCTCCTGCACGTACTGATGCTTATAATTCCCGTGCACCTGATAATGCTCATAATTCTCCTTCACGTCATGATGTTCATAATTCTCGTGCACCTGATAATGCTCATAATTCTCCTTCACGGCATGATGCCATCAGAGATCAGGTTAACCACATTTCTTAATGGGATTCTGAACTTCTAATTGCTTTAATGTTATTTTGTTCATAAGTCTTCTCTTACAATTGTGGCTGCTAATACCTAATGCCTTTGCTTACATATTTACTAGGCGTTTGCAAGTTACATGGATGCAGTGAATAACTTTCACAAATGGATGTTTGCAAACAATACCCTGGTTGGTGCATCTAACCATCCGACGCAAGCATTTTCCCCGTTGTTTGTCCCAGTTCAATCTCTAATTAGTTTGCTAATTCCAAATACCACAAATACAACAAATACCATGATGCCATCTAACTACACCCTAATAGTATTTCCTCTATTTTTTGTCCCAATTCAATCTCCACCAGAACTGTTCAAGACTAGAACAAAAGAACCAAATGCCCCTGCTGAAGCTGGTTTCACACCGTCGAATATTAATACACACCAACAAAGCCAGTTGAGAAAGTTCCGAGGAAGTTGTTCACAACACCTAAAGAAATGCCAAAGCCTGGATACTTCATGAATAATCAACCACTACATGCTTCAAGATATGTTAGGAATGCTAGTGTGACTGTACCAGAGGTAACTATGTAAACCTTTCTTCAACATGTTATTTAGTTTTTTAATATTCAAACTTTCCAAAGGTAATATACACTCATATCTATGAATGTTTTCTCTTTTAGTGGATTCCCGTCTTATTCATACCTCCATCACAAATGCTTCTGGATGAGATAGAGGTGGTTGTAGCTGTATACATATTTGGTACAAATAAGGATGGGATATCCCACAGGTTAGAGTGTATTGAAGCATGACCTCTATCATTTTCCTTTGTAGCCTGTAACTTATATCTTTTACTTTTTTTATATAGCAATGGAGTTTTAATCAAAAGAGGAACAACTTCAAGTGATAGAAAAACACTGAAAACATTAATGCCAAAGATGTGTGTTGATCAAGAGGTATTCCACATATTATTTTCTTCCTCATATATCATTTTGAATCTAAAAGTTATCATATTCTTATGCAAAATTATATTTGGTCTTGTATACAGGTAATAAACCTTGTTGCAGGCTCAATAACATACCAAGAAAAAACATTGGGTGGGTACTCTTCCTGTTGGTTTTTGCCTACAACATTTGCGGTAATAGCTACTCCATTTATAAATATTAAATGTTACTTGTGTAGTAATTTTCACTAATATCTTTTAAGTATTTCTCAACAATATGCATTGGAGGGCAGATGGTCACCTTCTTCTCTTATGGAATTCTATCAAAACTCACATATGGGTCAGGTTGAGACCTTGAACAAGGTATACCTTTTATCCATAAACTAGTTGAGAAAAGTCAATTAACAGTGTGATTTTGTTTTGATGTTTTTTTTCATCTGTAGATATTTGTGCCTATAAATGAAAGCAACATGCACTGGTTTTTGCTTGTCGTTGATCTGAAAGAGGAACAGTTAATCTGGCTGGATTCAAAACCATGCAAGTCGAGCTCGAGTGGAGGGAACTAAGCATCATGATGGTGAGCTCTGTTAACATTATACAATTTTGTTTAATTGATTATAATTAACCTGTTTATGACATATCTGCAGATAACTAATTATATTATAACAAAAAAAAAGTTGATCTGTTTATGACACAAAACTTAAATAACAACAAATCCTCTTAACGACTTGAGGAGATCCTAAAGGATGATTAGAGTGGATATAACTGCTCCATATGCATATACTAACGCTTGATTTGACTCAGGCAATATGTATTGAGGAGATGCTAAAAGATGATTCATTTTATGAGTCACAACAGACTGTAAGACCATTGGTGGCAAATTACAAGACTAGGGTGCCTTCTGACATTGGGGAACAGTGACATACTTCGTATGCTATTTATGTGTTATAAAAAAGTTAATTACAAATACATGATGTGATTCTTGTTACATAATTATCCTGTTTAATTGATTTTTTAATGACTTGTTAGCAATGATTGCGGGGTTTGGGTTTGTCAATGGATGCTTGACTGCATGCTATCTACCAGTTATAAGATCCATGTAAGTAGTCTTGATAACTTATTTTATTATCAAGTTGTGTACATTTTATGAAGAAATAAAATTTTTAATTGTGAGTACCTGTACAGGTGAATGATGTTACAAGAATGCGTATTGCACTTGATTTGGTATTAAAACCATACAATTCATTGAGAGATTCGGTCATCCAACAAGCATTTGACAACTGGAAAACGCTGGAAGATAGGAAGAGAAATCTAGTCAGGAAATAGATTGCAAATATATGGGGTTTTTTAAGAGGATGGCCTCATATACTAAAGCTTTACATACTATTTTATTTTTGGGTATTTTGTTGGACAAGTTGTTGCTGTTAGACAGACTGTTACTGATGACATTTAATATGTACAACTTGTTACTTGGATATGTTGGTTAATGATGATGTTTTATTAATTTTTCCATCTTTATTGAGTATAGACACAAGTGTGTTAACTCTTGAGTATATACTAAAGTAGTTAGTTAAAGCAGAATCTTTTCCGACGGTTTCTAACAATGCAGAACAGAAATTGATGTAATATTTCGTACCCTACAAACATGAAATTGGATGATTAGGGTGAAACCCTTAGACACAGGGTGAATGTTGGCCAATGTAGTGCTTTTAGTGATGAAAACAGAAGGCTTCAGTATGTATTTGTTTTCATTTACCGTTTAAAACATGACTTGTATTAATATTTTCATCATCTAAGATTGTTAGTTGATTGAATAGATTACATTATTTTAGAATGGTTTAGATATGACTTGTAATTTTTTTGTTAATTGCATACCAATATTTTCTTCTTGAAGTTTTCACCCACTCAATAGTATGTGAACCAAACATAGTGGTGAGACTACCTAGCTAATCAGAAAACAAATTGTAGAGGAAGTACCTAGCTAATCAGAAAACAAACATTTGCATTTCAATTTTCACACAAGTTTGAAGTTATGATATACATGCATGGCCTTTAACATTCAGGGTCTGTACCAGACCTTACATTCCATGTTTACATGATCAAAGAATTTAAATGATATCTGTGACAGGTTCGAGGGTCAGGAAACAACATGTTTACATCACACTACCACTCTATAATTTATTTTCTGGATTTGGGTTAGCCCAATATGCTATAGGATTCCATTGACCTCTCTGTTGAGTTGCAGTTCTGTCATGAACTAATGGTTTAGAGATAGAAGAGGCATTTGCTGTAAACTCTAATAGTGTCCTATTTTCCTCTATAAGATCAACTAGTCCCAATTCCACTGGTTGGATAAAACATAGCCGCTATTTGAATGGCCGTGATTTGCAGCTTTCTAGGACCAGAGCAACAAAATGTGATGGCACATCAATCTGCAAACATAATTGTATCGTTTTCTGTTGGTTTATAATACACCCCCATCACGGTTCTATTTTCTTCCAGTACAGATACAACAATTCCTTCTTCTAATGTGACACTGCAAAAGAAGGAAGTGTTTAATGTAAAATATTCATTTAAATTCAAATTCATATAATGAGAAATTCTTTTTAGCAAGAGTTTAATGTTTCCAAAACAAAATAACTGCCCTAAGGTTGTGGTTCAGAAGACTCTAAAATTTATCACATATCCTGTGAGTGAAACGGCCAGTATGAAAGCTTGGTGTTTTTTCCATTCCTTATAAAGAGCATAGTTAAAGAATTGTTAAGCATCAATTTCATCAACACAATCTTCAACAACAACTTAAGAGGCAGAGGAGTTCATATAATAAAAAATGTCACTCTTGTTGTATAGGGACTTTGTTTGTGGTGATCCTAGTTCAATTTTCCTAAAAATAGATCATGGAAAGGAAGAAATATCACACATTTAAGCCTGTCTTATTGTAGAAAAAACATACTCAGGAAAATATAACTATAAATTGGGAATTCATACTTTAGAATAAGTATTCCACAAAGACTATAACTATATATCTCTCTTCCATATTCTTGTACAAATTCAACCTATATATTAATATAGCTTAATTTGCAAAAAAAAATAAATTAGTAAGTACTCTTCTTTCTTAAAACTAGTTGAAACTTTAGTGTAATCAAACATGAATTTTATTCTCTTAAACCTCAACATGATCCACATGAGTGTAAATTGCTTCAATATATAAACAGGCCCATCACATGTAATAACAATTAGAGTATGCAGCAGGCATAGCATAAATCACATTATTCATCTGATTTTAATTTAAACAAGAAGTCACCATTTAATTCTTATGCAAAGTTGAGTGTATTAAAAAAATGAAACTCTAAAAAAATAGCGAAGGGAAAGAAGAGACCCGATTTTGTCCACCCAAAACGCCAGTGACAGTAGTTATGGAAGGATCTCGGATGATGTCAAGAAGTGTTTCAGAGCTATTCCTACAAAGGTGGTAGCAGAGAACCAAAACTGAGCGACTGAGTAAGTGATTAGAATAAAAATGGAAATAAAGACAAGGGAAAAAGTAGCTACCTCACAACGACTCCAAACGGCTAAACAAATTACAGAGATAGGAGATCTCGATGATATTGGAAAGTACTAATGGTTTGAAAGTTAGAAGAGAAAAGTCTGAGTCTGTAACAGAGCCGCGCAATATCTAATGGAGTATGTGACGATGAGACTTTGACAGGCGCGGTGATGTTCTTGGCCACAGGAGCATGGGGAACGACAGAGAGACCAAAGAAGAAGAACCACACAATGAAATTCAGCGAAAATAAAAGAGGGGAAGCTCCGACAGAGTCAGACGGAGGCACTTCAAAGTCGTGATTTGGAGGCTGTGGTGGGGTCTTTGTGAGGGAAATTAGAAGAGGGAAGGCTTGAGGGTTTCCATAACCTCCTCAATGCTTCAGAAATGGGAAAGTTTAAGAAGAGGAAAGGTTGAGGTTTTCATTACATGATAAAGAAATTTTAGAAGATGAAATGATAAAGAAAAAAGAAGGGGTTAACTTGTAATTTTAAAAAGTTAGAATTATTAAAATATATAAAATATTATGTGTATATATGTTCCACTTGTCTGTTAATGACATGGACAGCATGTTAAGGGTTCCAAAACCCCTTATTTTTGAAGGGTTCAGTAGAAACACTCATGCTTTAAACCTCCCCCCTCTTAAGTTTTTCCTCTGATATTGGTATTTTATTTTTCTTCTAAATAAGACAACTTCATAAATTAATTTTGTACTAAGCTTTTGGAAATTGAGAATCAATAATATTATAGGTATTTATCAGAAATATGAGAGTTATCTTTATTAGAGTTCCTATTTCTACCAATTTGATCTTATTAAGAGTTACATAATTCTTGTAGCGATGTCAAGGCTTATCAAATTTCTCAGTTTATGGCGCCCATACCTTGTCTTGTTCCTTTTTTTTATTTTGTGGGTTAGATTTTATTTTCCCAAATTTTGAATTAGGGTTTAAATAATATGGTTAATTCCCAAAATTGATTCTAATATTGTAAGTTAGTCCTAGATAGATCTTAAATGTCAAAAAGGTTTAAGGAAACCTCATTACCACTCCCAACCCTAACCTAAACCAACTCTTCCTTCTCCCGAGATTTAACTCACACCCAAACTCACCATTTCAAAAATGTCACTTCTCAAAGTTAAGCAAGTTCTAGCAATCAAATACATATATTAAGAATATGTTAAAGAAAACTGATATGATCTTTATACCGGCCCATGCGCAACAGGGTAATTTGACTACCATCAGCATTCAGGATCGGTATCCTGTATAGCTTGGTGTCACAACACCGACATTTTGGTATCACTCGTAAGGTTCTCAAACTGACTCCGGTATGAGCCACTCTCTTAATACTGGAAAGTCAGAGTTAATTTATGTATCAGCATATTAAACAAGTAACCTATAAAGTGACTGTTGGTAGGTAGAGTCATTTAGAAACGTCCTTTTCATGCGTCAGCCTTTTTGCGAAGGATCAGAGTAATGCTGACACAGTGTCGGGAAACTTCAGGAGCAAGAAGACTTTTCCGCTACCTCCAAGTATAAATACTCATGCATCAACGTAACAAAGGTAGAACATTCTCTCTAGAATTTACGCTCAAACTCTAATATTCCTTTTGAATATTCACTGACTTGGGTGTCAAAGTGTTCTTGCAGGTGACACCCCCTTTCACCCCACAACGCGTAAGGTTGGTGGTTTTGTATGAGGAATCACTCTAAGACCTTTATTTTTCACTGAAATAGAGGATATAATATCGAATCCCTACTGGACCGGTGTAAAATTCAAGCTTATAAATAGTATTAAGGACTGTTCCAAAGCCGGCCCTTGCACCCCGACCTAAACCAATTCAAAACACAATGATAAAATTACACTTAAGAGAAACACTCCATAAAGATTGTCATTGATTGGGAAACCACTTGTTTTCGCTAGATTCACTAACTAAAATATGCTTAAATATAATCCTAGAGTTATCAAATTTAGCACACTTTTACTTTTATCTGAAATATTATTTTCATTTAATTTCTAAGAAAATAAAAAAAAAAGAAATGTATGACTATTAGCATAGTTAAGTGAGAAACGTTGTATTAACCCCTGAAAAAATAGAGGGTCTATGAATTGTGGGGGTAAGCGCACCCGTCAATGGAGTACAAGGAGTATTTTAAACCTTAAGTGTCGAACTCACATGGAATATAACTGTAATCACCTTATTACTAAAGCTTTTTGAATGTTAAGTGAATCAATATAGTTATTTGAATGTAATTTAAACACCAAATAAAAAGCAAGAAAGTAACAAGAACCAAAAAAAAGTGGGATGGTGAAGAGAAGTGAATGTCAATATTTTCCAAGTCAAGGGCTTTAGATTCTACTATGATTCCTCTCAACTATTCGCCTTAAGTTTCCTAGTTCAATTATGTCAAGTTAGATTACTTATCATCCATATTGATACTACTAACGTTATTTGATCATTTGCCACTAATAATCAACCCTGTAGTACATTACAAAGTCATGCCAGAGGGTGTATAAAGTTCCAACTCGATTTGTTAATCCAATCACTAACCATAAGCACAAGAGGCGATACCAAGTACCTATGGCTCCCCTTTCAACACTTAATTTATCTTCTAGTTTCACTTGCTAACGTTGGTACAGTTGCCTACATATTTATTAATTAATAGTATATTAAGGTTGATCAAGTCTTGATCTAAGATTAATCAAGTACATAGAACTTTATCATGAAACTAAATTATAATTCAAAAGAAAACCTTAATGAGATTCAAAAGAGGTACATCATAACATTCACCTCAGCCTCATGACAAGAGAATGATTAAACATAAAAAGAAAACCAAATACATCAAATAATCATATATAAAACATAAATCTTAATTTAAGGCAACAGAAGGAAACATTCATCACAAACCACCTCGGGATGTCACAACAATCTAATCACTACTAAAGAGCGAGAAGAATGAAGGTGGAAGAGAGTCTCCTAATGTCCAAAGGTAATCTCTAGTTGTCATGGTGAGAGAGAATAACGTGAGTCAAGATTAGGAAGTGTCTAGAATGACCAAAAGTTCTCTTAGGTGCATTAATTAAATGTGCTATTTATATGCGAGCGATCAGTCAAGCACAATCGTGCTTAAATAAACACAACCATACTTAAATAAACATCTTTATGCTTAAAAAAACATATGTCATGCTTAACTTTAATGGCAAATTCTTCATTCTTGTGCACGACTGTGCTTAACTAAATACATGTTATATTTAAACAAACACAGACCATGCTTACTATAACTTTTCAATACTCCTTTATTTCCTTGGGCCTTTTTGCACTTTTTGCTCCAATTATCCATAATGTTGGCCCAAAACTATCCTTAGCTATTTTCTTGAAATAAACACATGATATTAACTTATTTCATTATAAAATAATATATTCACATACTATAATAGGGTAAATATCCAAAAGATAAACGGGTAAACTATATGACAACCTACATTGTTAAGAATCAAAATTATACTATGTCAAACAATAATGACTTTACAACCAAGTGTCATAGATGAGAAGGGGGAAAGACAAATGAAAATGACGATAAAAGTTTCAGCATGATCAATTTACACAACCCTAATCTAATAAGGTAGGAGCGTAATTTAAAATAATTAAATAACAAAATAGTTTCACAAAAATAATAAAATGTTAACAACATTCAAAATATCTCCAAGTAGGATCACAATAATCGCTAACATTAATAAAATAAATAATAAAATAATCTAAATTGTTATTAACATAAAGAAGTAACCTAGGAAGATAAGCTTTGACCTGTTAAATGAGAGATAAGGTCTATCCAAAATTTAAACACAAAATTCAAAGTTTAATTTACCAAATACTAACCGTAAAACCTTAATGTCTATTTTGTAAAACTAACGAACAAGGTAATTAAAAATTTAAAATTGGTGGTTGGAAACTGAAAGTTGATAAACTAACTAATTAAATTAAAATATGTTTGATACATATTAAATATAAAATAAGATAAAAGATTTATTTCCTTTTTAAATAGATAAGAGATATTAAAAAAACAAAATCAATGAATATACAAGTTCTTAAAAAATAAAATAAGCTCAGAGTTTAAAATCTCAGATGTTACTTCAAGTAGCATTTAAAAAAAATGGTACAAACTACATTAGTAAGCTCCTTTTAAGATACTTGAACCAAAAACTAATGTTTTGACTTAATCTCATATGTGCACAATTCCATTACCTTTATAACTTACTTATAAGTCCAAATCACACTCTAGAATATATAATATTCAATGATTTCACCAACCAAACTGTTAGAACCAAGAATAAATTTGAAGCACTCTTAGATTCGTTGATAACCAACATCAAATATCTTAATTAATCAAGTTATGAGTTATTAAATGTTTAATAAGGTTCATTCAAGTATTTCAGGATAGCACATGTTATAAATCAAAGGGGGAGCTTGCATTCAATAAGTCTGGTAAAACAAAACTATAAAGACTATGCTTCAAGAAAACACTTAAAGTCTAGGAACATCTCTTAAAAGAAAAAGGGTTCATACTGAACTTATACCAGACCCAGACTAAACTTATATCAGACTCAACTCGTCAAGACATACAACAAGCATCAGGAATATGGAAGAGTCATCTCCTCAAAGTGACCCACTTTAATCAGACTCTATCCTCTCAATCTGTCAAGATAAAAGCTGCTTCAGACCCTCTTCAGAATTGCAAAAGAAGAACTGGAATATCTCTTGAAGATTTGAGTCTCTTCATTAACACTTTACGATCCACCAGACCTCAATCTAGCTTCAGATGTTACCCTTGAACAAATTAAGTCTGGACCCATATATGATGACTCAACAAAGTACCTTTCCTTCTCAGTAAAAAGATCTATCACAACAAGGAAAGTACCTAAACAAGACAAATCTTAAGCTGATCTCAGAGCATCCATCTTTCACTAACTTTTTAAGTTTTCAGAATTCCTTTAATCAAGGAATATCTCGTTTGGTGAAAAATGTACAATCCATGTCTGTCTTCATCATGAAAACTCTCCATTCTATACAAAATGTGCAAAACGTCTCTCTGACCAATCAGAAGAAAAATTACTTTCTCATAAGATAGAATAAATTTCAAATAGTCATCCAACGGATCTATCTCCATGAAATACGTATTTATATGTTGCACAACCTCCAGGTAAAAGGCAAAGCACTGGTGCAAAAAGGACTTTTAAGCACGGTTCTGGGGACCCTTTAAGCACGGTTCTGGAACCGTGCTTGTTCCCGCCGTGCTTGTAGCGTAAGACTTTTAAGGACGGTTCTCCAACCGTGCTCGTAGGTGACTTTTTAAGCACGGTTATTTTCAACCGTGCTCGTAGGTGGGACTTTTAAGCACGGTTATTTTTAACCGTGCTCGTAGGTTGGACTTTTAAGCACGGTTCCTCCTGAACCGTGCTTGTTTCTGCTGGACTTTTAAGAACGGTTAAGGCTTAACCGTGCTTAAAAGGGTGACTTTTAAGCACGGTTAAACCTTAACCGTGCTTAAAACCTTAATTTTTTTAAAAATTTTTTTTTTTGATTTTTATTCTTTCCCAGAAACCTGTAAACAGTCCCAGACAGTCCAATGATTTAATAATGAACGTTTTAAAAAATTCAATCAAATTGTCTAAACATCAAATATGGTATATAAAATGCACAATAAGTAATTAAGCTACACTAATAGATATATAACTACACAGTAATAATGTAATTAATGACAGAAGTCTATTGGGCTCCTTCCTTGAGTTGAAGAAGGCTGGAGGCCCATTGGCTTCTGATTTCGTCAATGTATCCTTCAGGGAACATTGAGGAAGAGTCTCGAAAGTGCTGTAAAGAAGACATAATCATTAATAAGTAGGCAACAAATCGTAATAGTAATATGTCAAAACCAAATAAATTAAAGTAGGCAGCAAAAACTTACAGTTGTCCATCCGTCTACTATACCAGATTGGATAATGGTGAGCATCGTCTTCATCACAAAATACCCACACTCAAAGCTGCCATCCTGCCGATAAGACTACAAGGTACCATACATTGATTCATAATTAGTTATTGTTTTTGTTACTAATTGAGGTAACTTTAAAAGTAATTCTTATTAATTATTGAAGTGCTTACTTTTGGGAAGACCCACTCTAGTCTTTTCTTGCTCACTTTGCCGCGTAGTAGATGGTACCCAATTAAAGCCCTGTAAGAGAATAAAACATCGACCAGGTTAATAGAATGACTTAATCAAATATGTTAAGTTGTTTTATTTTTTAAAAATCAACTTACCCGTCGAGTATTTTCATGTAGTCCGCACCAGGACTCCCATACAACGAACAGAAGCATGCAGCAATGCCGTCCTTCGGGCAAATGACCAACAGTTGCCAGTGAAGGCTGCAATGTACCATTGAATATTAACAACACAATCCATTATTAAATTGACAAAAATAACTAAATATTTATTAGACTCTTACTCTCTATGAAGTGGTGCAAGGTACACAGTCTTGTTCGAGGCATGCATCCAATTCTGGATGTATGCCTGAATCTCCTCCTTGCTATTCCCACGAAGTTGTATTAGAGAGGGCTCCAGGAAACCATAAGTGTTATCGACACCTCTCTCTATGCAAAGTCTATGTAAAAACCTAATCAAATTTGTAGACGTTTAGTGTTGTAAAAATATAAATTTAATTGACACTATCATTGAATAAAAAACATTATACTTACAGCTCCCAACACTGAATCACTGAAATGTTCAACATCGTGTTCCCCACTAGGACCTCGCACAAGTCAGGTCGTGCAATGTACACTGGGATAGCACTAGGGACACCAAAAACGGATTTCTCCCATGGGACCGGGATAGTGCAATTGCGAAGCCCAGCAGATATGTCCCATAGTCGTTCTATCGGATCAAGGGGTGGCTCTGGCTTCTTTGATGGGGCAACACCCTGTTAAAATAGTTAAAAAATTAGAAGCAACTTATGATTATTGAAACCATAACTTAATATATAGTTCATGCTTGGGTAAAAAGCATACCTGGGGACCGGAATCTGACACAAGTCTGGTCGGCCACATAAGGAAGTGTCCTACAGCCTGGCCGACCAGATGTACCTCAGATGTTGGAATGGGAACAACTGTATCTGCCTCAAGGACCTGTACAACCGAAATCCTTGACACACCATCGGGCAATTTCTGATGGTGAACCAACGGGCCTTGGTTATACACTGAACCAATGGCAACTGGCTCTTCCACTCCATCCACAAATAGGTCACACTGACGGCAGTCTCCAAGATTTACGTCGTCATCGTCACCATCAGGTGCAGCACATGACCCCTTCGTGCTGACCCGCCTAGTCTGCATAATTACACAACATTTTAAAGTTATTCAAGAAATAATGATAACGAATCACAGGTGAGTCAATTAAACAATGTACAATGTAACCTGTGGGTCCACCACTGGTGGCGTAGGTTGACATTGTTGACTGAATGACGCCATCATCTCACTCCGAAAGCGTGCCATCTCTTCCTGAAGCAGCCTCTGCATTTCCTCCTTTGCCTCTGCCTTCACTGCAGCAACCTTCTCCTCAAAGGTCTTCTCCAAATCAGATATGGACTGGGAAGGGGTGGCTGGATGGCCGAAATAGCTTCGGAGGCCTGCAGAGAAAGAATAATTAGAAATAAAAATGTTATCATACAGAATCTAAGACACTAGAGTGTAAACATACCATGACCTCGACCAGCTGCACGTACACGTCCAGGGTGCTCTGGTCGACCGATGGCAGCGGTCAATATATCATCCCTACCATGTGGGACAAATGACCCTTGGGTCGACTGCTCAACCAAGGAATCCTGGAACCAAAAATCATTGATCAGTGTTAGGGTTTGATGGACATTTAACGTTTCATAAAAAGTAGTGATAAGCTTTATACTTACAATCCTTGATAGTAGTGATGGACATTTAACGTTTCATAAAAAGTAGTGATAACCAAAAATCATTCACTTCTTTCACCTTTTCATATACTTGTCGACCAGACAACGACGGGGGAGGCATTTCAAACTCTTGTGCACCATTGAACGACTTCTTCAACCTACGAAGTGGATGATTAGGTGTGAGAAACCTACGATGTCGAAGATAAACATTTTTCCTTCCATGATGTAGTCGATCAGAACTAGTTCCCTCCTCACATACAGGACACGCTTTATGTCCTTTGACGCTATAGCCTGAGAGGTTACCATACGCTGGAAAATCATTGATCGTACAGAATAACATGGCCCTCAAATTGAATGATTGTCCTGTTAGCCCGTCAAACACATCAACCCCCTCTACCCACAACATTTTCAGGTCTTCAACTAACGGAGATAAGTATACATCAATGTCGTTCCCTGGTTGTCGTGGACCAGAAATCATCATTGATAACATAACGTATTTCCGCTTCATGCACAACCACGGCGGCAAGTTGTAAACAAACAACAAAACAGGCCAAGAACTGTGGTTTGTGCTTTGGTTCCCATACGGGTTCATGCCATCTGTGGCTAGTGCAAGCCTAACATTTCTTGGTTCACAGGCAAAATCTGGAAACATCGTATCCATTTTCTTCCACTGTAATCCATCTGCCGGATGCCTAACTAATCCGTCAACAACCCTTTCATCAACGTGCCATCTCATAAGCTTCGCATCATCTGCATTGGCAAATAGACGCTTTAGTCGTGGAACTATAGGGAGATACCACAACACCTTCGCAGGAGACCCCTTTTTGCAGAAATCATCAGAATCAACCTCTTTCTTCTTATATCGTGACACCCCACACCTAGGACATTGATGCAGCATTTCGTACTCACCACGGTATAATACACAATCATTTGGGCATGCATGTATCTTCGTATACTCCAAGCCCATAGGACACAACACCTTTTTAGCCTCATAGTTACGATTTGGCAAAGTGTTACCAACTGGGAGCATTTCTTTCAACAACTTAAGCAAGTCAGTGAAGCTTTTATCTGTCCACCCATTTATCGCTTTCAAATTAAATAATCGTAAAACTGCTGACAACCTCGTGAAATTAGAGCAATTCGGATACAGCGGCTTTTCAGAATCCTCACATAGACTCGCATATACGTGAGCTCTCTTAAAACTTTCTACCCCCACATCACGGATCATATCCTCAAGTCGGTCATCCATGTCATCATCAACCTCATGAGCAAAGCTTTGATCTTTTGTTTGAAAAGTAGTACTTGGCACCTCAACATGTTCACCATGCCATATCCATCGCGTATAACTCTGAAGAAATCCATCACATAACAGGTGTTCTCGAACCTCTGTCAATTCTAGCCGGCGCATGTTTAAGCATTTAACACAAGGGCAAAAATACATTCCATTCACCTCTTCAGCATTTCGTATCACGTACTCTATGAATGTTTCAACTCCACCCTCATATTCTGGACTTATACGTGATGCAGTTATCCAACTTCGATCCATACTCACTGTTTACAATAACAGTAAATTTAACGGTGCTATGAATCTTACTTTCTTCACAAAGGTGGTGGTCCTACCCATTCAGGATGAAAATTTTTCTATACCTCATAACCACATACAACTTAGGAGTCATTTTAAAATTTGATAAAATTTCGGCAGCATTTCGCATTGGTCTCTAAGTACACGAAATGAAAGTGGTGAAATCAAATTCAACCACAATCAAATATGCACCCAGAGAACAATACAAAACTTAACTAACCAAAACTTTATCAAATTTTAAAATAAGTCCTAACTTGTACATAGCAATGATGCATAAAAAAATTGTTCATCTCAAACTGTCTAAACAGACAATTCAAGATTCAACACAAATGATGAAATCAATTAATTTAATTACCATTTGTGTCGAATCTCAAACGGGAAACTATGGTTCACTTGTTTACAATTTAAAAAATCACAATTCAAAGGGACTATATCAACTTATCAAAAACTAATAAATAACAAAAAAAATAATCTACTACTAGTACTAGTACCGGTAATAACTACATTTAAAAAACATATTAAACTACATTTCATTTGTCTTATGTAAGAATCTTAACTTAAATTTAAAAAAATAATCTACTACTAGTACTAGTACTAACTACACTTCATTTGAGACATGATAAAGTTTTTTATTATCAAAATTTAACCCAACAGCATTCAAAATTAGAAACTTTACATTATCTAAAACTAACATTACATTATCTAAAACTAACATTATTCCAATTAATAACATTACATTCCATTTCAATTAAAACCAAAATTACAATTATTCATCAAATTATCTAAAACTAACATTACATTCTATTCTAATTAATAATTCACAATAAATATTACATTATCTAAAACTAACATTACATTATCTAAAACTAACATTATATTTCATTCCAACTATTAACATTACATTCCATTTCAATTAAAACCAACATTATAATTATTCATCAAATTATCTAAATCTAATAATTTAATTTTAAGCCAACGTGGAAGAAGGATACCAACCTGGAAATAAGTATTACTTCGTCAAAATGGAGAAATAGAGGGAGAAGGAGGGAACCCGAACAGCCCCACGTACTCGTGCGTCGTTCGTCAGCTTGGAGAATTGGAGAAATAGAGGGAGAAGGAGGGAACCCGAACAGCCCCACGTACTCGTGCGTCGTTCATCAGCTTGGAGAATAACCACGAAGATAAATGGAGGGAGGAGGAGGAGACAAGAGAAATGAATGAAAGATAGATAGAGAAATGGAGGGAGGGAGCTGTTTGTGTGAAAGAGAAAGAAGAGGGAAGATGAAACAAGAGAGGGAAAGTGAAAAGTTAAAATGAGGAAAAAAGAGAGAGGCAAGGCAATGCAGAGGTGAATGGAGGGAGACGGAAACCAAAAGCCATTTGGTGAAGTTAAACATTGGAAAGCGCGAAGCCATTTAAGCACGGTTGTGTTATACCCGTCTTCAAATCCACCTTTTAAACACGGTTCACATGCAACCGTGTTTATAGATGGGCTATAAACACGGTTCCCCTCCAACCGTCCTCGTTTCTTCATTTTAAATATTTTTTTTAAAAAATTACAAAAGCCTTTAAACACGGACCATACAGAACCGTCTTTGTTTCTCAATTAAATAAATGTTTTTTTAAAAATATAAAACGCTTTAAGCACGGACCATTGTTAACCGTCCTCGTTTCTTCATTTTAAATAATTTTTTTAAAAATTATAAAAGCCTTTAAACACGGACCTTGTGGAACCGTCTTCATAGTATACCTATAAGCACGGTTTTCACACAACCGTCCTTATACATTCGTTTTATAAAATTTTATAAAGTTCCTCATTATTACAAAATTGCCACCGCCTGGATTCAAACACGGATTTGCTACAACCGTGCTTATATCCCGTCATTATAGCTTATTTTTGCACTAGTGAAGAAAGAATACATACAATGTAAGAATAAGAGTGATACATAAGGTTATATGTGTGTAAGAAACATAGATGTCTCTCAAGAAAAGAAAAGAGATTACAAAAGAAGAATAGAGAGATATGAAGAAAAATATAGAAGAAGAAAAGAAAAAGAGAGAGCTTATGAGACTGAATCAAAAGAGAAAGATAGGCAGGTCTCACAAAATCTGGAGAACACACACATGCCCAAATGTTTATGTATCGATATTTTCAATCTTTAGAAACGACTAGTCTAAGTGAGCTATTGGGAAACACTTTGGCCTGAAGAGGCTTTGGAAAGAATACTTGGGTTTAAGCCAGGAGTGGCTCATGAAAGAATACTTAGGTCTGCCCCAGGAGTAGGTGCTTGCAAAAGAATACTCTAAAGCATGAGGTGTGCTTAAGTCCGGAGTGGTTGGATTCAAGAATACTCAAAAGCAATGAGTGTGCTTAAGCCAGGAGTGGCTGGAGTCAATAATACTCGTAAGCTCAGTTTTAGATATTTATGTAAAATATTTTTAAATAGTTGAAATCCTTTAGATTAGAAGGTACTGGATGTTGTCTCCAAGTTAAAGGTGAACCAGTATAAATTGCTTGTGTATTGTCTCTTTCTCTCTTACTTTTTACTATCCAAAGTCTAATGCATTATTATTGTTAAATTCGATAGTAAAAGTTTGACAAAAATACGCTCACTCAACCAAAGTGTCACATTCTCCATCTCTCGAAAGTCTGGTCCGTTGTGCGTAATGCAATAACGTTTAAATATCATTTTTTGGTTTAAAAAAGTGAAAAGACTTATTCAATCCCCTTCTAAGTCTGTTCCCCGAACCATCATAAACAATGTGGGAAATAAAATACTTTTAATTTATGAGATACCAATATTTTACAATAATCTTTTGACAAAATTTTAATGTGAGTGCCCCTACTTATGTAACTCAAAGTAATAATTTTTTTTAATCAATATAATGATATGGAAGTGATGTAAAAAATGAATAATAGATGTAATGTGTCTTTGAGGAAAATTTTTTAAAAATATAAAATTGATCACTAATTTTTAAGTTACTATTATACTATTATATCAATGAGTAAATTCAATTTTATTTTGTCATTAATATAGCAATAACATAAGAATTAGTCATAATTACAAAATTTACCTAACTAATATAAAACTAACTTGAAATATTTTTTCTGAAAATAACAATGTTTGTAGTTTTTGTTAAAAGATATTACCTTCAATTTCAAATATACGTGAAAGTAACTACTTTCACACATATTAAGAATAATAGTTGGAAGTGGTTATTTGCATTAATGTTATCAAATATTTTATGTAATATTTTAAAATATTTCTACTATCATTTATTAGCAAAGCATTGGTTGTCTTAGGAATATATAAATAAGGTGGACATTTTTAGTAGACAATATTTAATTATATAAAAAATATAATTTTACTTATATTATAAGACTACAAAAATCTATAAAATTGTTTATATTTAGAATCAGAGGTAATATTTTATTTGAAGTAACTTATATTTTAGCCTAACCTTTTCTTTGCAAGATAAACTGAGAATGGAAAGAAACTAAATACAAGAGAAAACACAAAAGAATATTAATGTATTTTTTTATTTGAATGAAAAAAAAAAAAGAAAAGTTAATTTTATAGTGATAACATTTTAAAATTTTCTCAAGTTTAGGATAGAGATACTCCTTTTAAAAAAAACTTGTTAGTTTTAAGGTCGAATAAAATTTTCATCTATAAAATAAGTTTGTTATTAATTGATCACTATTAGTTACTGAAATAGATACATCTATTTAACATCTTCCATGTTCTATTCTCATTATCATATTCGTCAACCCAACCACTCATAATTCATCAACCATTTCTTTTTTATTGTGTAAAACTCTCACTCATGACAACAATCTACAAATTTGAGGATTTAAAATTAAATATATTTTATTAAAAAGAATACTCATAATTTCGATTCAAAATTCTCATAACAACAATCTAAGAAAGGATTTTACGGTTAAACAAAATTTTAATTATATCTAATAATATAAAAGATTAATATTAACTTTAAAATTTTATTATTTTCATAATATTTTTTAAATTACATACCAAACAAACACGAATTAAAAAATGTGTGTAAAATATAGTATTGAAAAGTGGTCGGTGCTGTTGCTTCTGGAAATGGTAGCCATGGAAGAAAGGAAACACGGATTCCGATATACCAACGACTAACGAGTAGCCATAAATGGGTGGAGAGTGAAGGTGTCATAAGCGTGACGTGCAGGGTCAATTACACTTACATTCAGATAGTGCCTTAAAAGAACCCAATCATTTCCTGCTTTTCTCCCCACACAACCCACTACACGTGATTCATATTTTCGTACCCTCATCCAAAAACATTGTCCCCCACGTCTTTACTTTCATTTATATGAAATTATATTTTTTTAATTAAAGCTTACATAAAAATAACATGAGTTTTAATGATATTTTTAAATAATAATTTTATTTTAATTTTTTCATTGAATAGTATTTTCTCAGTTTATTTATTTATTATTTTAGTGTCTTATTTTTATTAATAAAGAAATATTTTTATTTTTTATTTTGATTAAATAGTTTTTCATATTTTTTAATGCCAGATAATTTTAAAAAATTTCAGCCTTAAAACACATTCAAAAAGTATAAATTTACGGATCTCTACGAAAAAACCTTTTCACTTTTAAAGATACAGGAATAAAGCATTTCTATTACCAAGTGTTACTAAAATAACAGATAATAAATGAAATATTCAGATTATCAAACAAAATTAATATTCTAAAAAGTTACAAACAAAAAACGCTTTTTATAAAAAGTTAAAAACTTGGTTCTTAAAAATATCATTTTTAAAAGATAATATTTTATATTTGATCTTTCTTTTTCCCCTACATATGAATATGATCATGCCTGATAATCGGTCATTTGTAAATAATCAATGTATTACAACATTTTATATGTCAAAATTTGGATGTGCCAAGACTTGAGAGATAAAAGAAGAGTCTTACCACTAAACTAGTTGACATATTTAAAAAATATATCACAACTATATATAATTATATTATATTTATAAAATATATATTCGTTAATAAAATCTATCTACAAAATAATTTTTTTTTCTTTTTTGTTCAATATAAAAATTAAAATTAATGAATGAATATTTATTTTGTAACTAAATTTTATTAATGGATATATATATATTTTACACATATAATACAACAATATATGATTGTATTACATTTTTTAAATATGTTAAGTCATTTAGTTGTGAATTTTTTTCATCTTCTATAAGTTGTGTGATCAAATTTTATTATACTTAAATTTTGACATATAAATATTTTAATATGTTAACTAATTATGAGTGACTGATTTAACTAGTTGTTAAAAGTAATCATGTTTATTTATTTCAATTGCTCAAATCAAACTCTTTAAATAGGATTTTAGAATCAAAACAAAAATCGTCCAAGAAAAACCCTTTTATATTTGATCATTGTTATTGCTTTTAGCCGCCGCATGTGGTCATAGCGAAAAATAATTTAAAAGAAAAGGGGATTCAACTTGGCTCTGCTAGTGAATGTGGACTTTTCCGTACACTTTTCTTCATCGGACACGCAAGCAAATGGTTGAATCTTCCCTTGTCATATGACAGTTGTAAATGTAATGCTCTCACTTTTCAGTATTTTTTTCTCTTATGAAACAGTCTCTTTTTTCCCCCCACCCAACTGCTCTATAACAACAGTTTTAAATATCTCCCGAAATAGTATAAATAAACATTAGTAATAAAATATATTATTGTGACATTGATAAAAAATATAAACATTTCATATATTTTTCTTTAACGATCCTAGAAAAATTATACAAGAAATAAAGTTATATTATCTCAATTGCATATAAAAACTTTGTTTACCCTTCATCTATTACATTACATTAACTTTTTTTTTTAATATTTTTTTTTTCATTTGGGCACTATTAGAAAGTGTTAACAAAATACCCTAAAGACACTAGCTAAAAAATTAAAAGAGGAAGGTTTTTATTGAAAAATATCATTAAAATTCACTTTTAAACAATCTCCATGCATTTTCAATAAAAATATTTGATGTAATATTCTAAAATAGCTCTAATATCATTTATTACATTAAACATTAGTTGTCTTGAAAATATATATAAAGAAGATATATAATTTAACTTATATTATAAAATAAAAATTCCATTAAAATTTATTTAAATTTAAAATTAAAGGCGATACTACACTTGCTTCCTTATATAATGTGTTTTTAGAACATTAATTAAAACAACTAAAAAGTAATAATTAGTGTTTTAAAGTTCTAATTAAACGAATAAATTAAAATAAGATTTAAGTTTTTCACTAGACTTATGTACGGAATTAATATACTTATGTCATCATTCCAAACATGTTCAACATAATTTTCTTAAGACTTTATATATATATATATATATATATGTGTGTGTATATATATATATATATATATATATATTAATTTCTTAACCAATAACTTCGAAAGAAATTCAGGAATATTGAAATTGTTTCTCAACTGAATACAAAGAGCATGCAACCATTAATTTCTACCCACGTGTTTATTATTAGCGCATTCCTGCAAAATCGTTGCCCTGTAAAGCGAAGCGAATAAATAATAACTAGTAAAGACTCAAAGAAAAAATTATGTAAATTTATTATTAGTGTTGTGGAATTGAATTCCACCTATCTTTGATTGTAGTGCGTAAATAATTATACTGAAAATTACACTTACTAATTCCCAGGAAAGACTGAAGGGGTCACAAACGGTCCCACTTAATACCCAATCTCCTTAGATAGAATTTTCTATGCAATTAATAGCATAATAACTCACAACAGCTACTAAAAATAAAGCTATTAAATAACTAATAAAGAACACCAGAATTTAACGAGGTTCGGCTAATTTTACCTACGTCCTCGGACACCACTCAATTAATATTTTACTCTAGAAATATTACAAAAGGGAGAGAAAGAATACACAAAAGCCCTTATAATTAATTAGGCTCTTGTTGGGATGATTAAAACTATAGGAAAGAGTTTCCTTATATAAGTTAAGAAGGTCCCCCCCTCCCTTTAAATTTTTCCATGTGGGACTTCCTACAACAACAAATCTCCACCTTGGGAAGTTTCCACATTTTGCATCTTCAAGATCTTCTCTCAAACAATAGTGGTGTCTTCATTTGTTGATCTTCAACTTCTAACAATATTGATCAAGTCCAAGCAGTGTTGGAACTTGACCGCTGTCACTACCTTTGTCAACATATCTGCAGGATTCTCTGCTGTCGGAATCTTCTGAAGTAGTACTCCACCTTCTTCTAGAATCTCCCGTACAAAGTGATGACGAACATCAATGTGCTTCGTCCTTGCATGATAAACTTGGTTCTTTGCTAAATGAATGGCACTCTGACTATCACAATGTATCTCCATCTGCTTTTGCCCAATTCCAAGTTCATCAAGTAGACCTTGAAGCCAAATTGCTTCCTTAACAGCCTCTGTAACTGTCATATACTCTGCCTCTGTGGTAGACAAAGCCACTGTTGGCTGTAAGGTAGACTTCCAACTTACTGGTGCTTTAGCCAGAGTAAAGACATAACCAGTAGTTGATCGACGTTTATCCAAATCACTTGCATAGTCAGAATCACAGTATCCAACTACACATTTTCCATCTTGCTGGGTCTTCTCAAACACTAATCCAACGTCTATAGTGTTCAGAATATACCGCAGATTCTGTTTCACAGCTTGCCAATGCTCCTTGCCAGGATCATGCATATATCTACTGACAACTCTAACTGCTTGTGAAATGTCTGGTTTTGTACACACCATAGCATACATCAAACTGCCCACAACATTAGCATACAGTACTTTTTCCATGTATGCCTGTTCTTCATCAGTCTTCGGAGACAATGATAAACTGAGCTTGAAATGAGGAACAAGTGGGGTACTAACTGGTTTTGATTTCTTATTAACCCCAAAACGCTTCAATACCTTTTTCAGATATTCTTTTTGTGTCAAACAAAGCTTCCCCAATTTCCTATCTCTGCTTATCTCTATGCCAAGAATCTTCTTAGCTTCTCCTAGATCCTTCATTTCAAATTCCTTCTTCATTTAAGCTTTTAAGTGCTCAATCTCCTCATGACTTCTGGACGCTATCAACATATCATCAACATACAAAAGAAGATAAATGTAGGATCCATCTTGTAACTTGCACAAATATACACATTGATCATACTGACTTCGTGTGCATTTTTGCTCCATCATAAACTTGTCAAATCGTTTGTACCACTGCCTTGGAGATTGCTTCAAACCATACAACAATTTTTCAAGTCTGCAAACCATTTTCTCTTTTCCAGCAACTTTAAACCCCTCAAGTTGGGTCATATAGATTTCCTCTTCCAAGTCTCCATGTAAAAATACAGTTTTTACATCCAATTGAGCAAGTTCCAGATCCATTTGTGCTACCAAAGCAAGCAATATTCGAACAGAGGAGTGCTTTACAACTGGGGAAAATACTTCATTATAATCAACTCCTTTTGTTTGAGCATAGCCTTTAGCCACCAATCTTGCTTTGTAGCGAACATTACTTTGCCCAGGAAATCCATCTTTCTTTGCATACACCCATTTGCATCCAATTGCCTTTTTTCCATTCGGAAGATTGACTAGTCTCCATGTTTGATTCTTATGAAGGGATTGCATTTCTTCATTCATTGTAATTTTCCACTTATCTTCTTCTGAACTTTGGACTGCTTTATGATAAGTGCCAGGAATATCTTCAATTACAATTGGAGATGCATAAGCCACTGTATTTGTATAACACAGAGGAACTTTACTACTCTTTTTTCCTTTACGCTTTGCAATTGGCTCTGTCGATGATGAGAGTTGTTGGGGAGGTTCTTGAGTTGTAACCTCTTCTTCACTAGACTCTTCTACTACCATAGGAGTATTTTCATATGTCTCTGTATTTATAGCTGAGATAACAATTTCTCTATCAAACTCCACCTGCTTTGGAGTTTCCTCTATCGGCTTCACATTCTTCAACATGGTAGACTCATCAAAAGTAACATCCCTGCTATGAATTATCTTCTTTGTTTCCAAGCACCAGAGACAATATCCTTTCACTCCAGATGTGATCCCCATAAATAGAGCCCTTTTAGCTCTTGGATCTACCTTGGATTCCTTAACATGGTAGAAAACGGTGGATCCAAACACGTGCAAGGAATCGTAGTCTGTAGCAGGTTTTCCACACCATTCTTCAAATGGCTTCAGGCCATTAATTCTAATTGATGGCAAACGATTCACCAAATGATGTGCATACGTTAAAGCTTCAACCCAAAATTGTTTGCCCAAACCAGCATTAGACAACATGCATCGAACTTTCTCCAACAGTGTCCAATTCATGCGTTCTGCCACTCCATTCTGCTGCAGTGTTTCCTTGACTGTGAAGTGTCGAACAATACCTTCATCATCATAGACCTTCTGGAAAGGATCATTCTTGTATTCTCCACCATTATCTGTGTGAAGTCGTTTGATCTTCCTGCCTGTTTGAGTTTAATCATCTTTTTCCAAGTAAGAAAAATTTTCAACACTTCATCTTTAGTCTTCATAGTATACACCCATAACTTCTGAGAGAAATCATCTACAAAAGTAACAAAGTAATGTTTTCCTCCCAAAGAAGCCGTTTTGGAAGGTCCCCATACATCAGAGTGAACATAATCCAAAATCCCCTGTGTATTATGGATTGCAGTCCCAAATTTCACTCTTGTCTGCTTCCCCTTGACACAGTGCTCACAAAAGTCTAATTTGCAAGCACGTACTCCTTTCAACAATCCTTGCTTTGCAAGTAAGCTCAAGGATTTTTCTCCAGCATGCCCCAAACGTCTATGCCATAATCTAGTAACTTCCATCTCACTGTCCTCACTAGAAGCTGTTGCAGCAATCCCAGTAATTGTACTACCATGATAGTAATACAAATTATTATTCTTTCGAATTCCTTTCATCACTACCAATGCACTAGAGATGACCTTCACTACTCCTTCTTTTGCAATAACTGTGAAACCCTTTGATTTAAGAGTTCCCACAAAAATGAGATTTTTTGTCAAGCTCGGTACATAACGAACATCAGTTAAAGTTCTAACTGATCCATCATGGTTCTTCAAGCGTATTGAACCAATCCCAGTGGTGGCACATGGTTCATTATTTACCGTATAGACATCTCCGCCTTCTAGTTCTTTAAAATCAACAAACCAATCCCTATTAGGACACATATGATGGCTACAAGCAGAATCTAATAGCCATACACTAGAAGGATTATCAGACGGCGCAATAACCAGTGAGAAGTCTGAATCTTCATCACATTCTGCAACATTTGAATTAGAGATAGCTTTCCCCTTTTCTGACTTACTTTTATTCTTTAACTTTGGGCAATCTTTCTTCCAATGTCCCTTCTCTCGGCAAAATGCACATTCATCTTTTGCTATCTTGGATAGTGACTTAGATCTCCTCTTCTTCCTTCTTGTTTGGGATTGTGTTCTTCCCCTAACAACCAGAGCTTTTGTTGTTTCATGTATATTGTTTCTCCTGTCCTTCCTCCTTAGTTCATAACTATATAAAGCAACACAAACTTCACTTAGGGAGACAGCAACTTTCCCATGGAGTAGAGTAGTTTCAAGAAACTCAAACTCCTCAGGAAAGGATCCCAACAACATCAGGGCCAAATCTTCATCTTTGAATGTTTCATCCATATTCACCAAATCAGACACAAGCTGATTAAAACAGGTGATGTGATCATTTAGAGTGGTACCGGCAGTATATGTGAATCGAAACAATTTTTTCTTCATATACAACTTATTCTGACTGCTTTTCTTTAAGAATTTCTCCTCCAGTTCCTTCCACAATTTATTTGTAGAAGTCTCCTTGCAAAACGCATACTTCTGCTCTCTTGAAAGGCACGACCGGATAGTACCACATGCTAATCGATTTGTCGTCTTCCATTCTTTCTCATCAACTTCTTCTGGTTTCTTCTCTTCAATAGCAATATCTAGCCCTTATTGAAAAAGAGCATCCAACACCTCACATTGCCACATGCCAAAATGGCCAGTACCATCAAAAATTTTAACGGACAATTTTGTGTTCCCCACTCTCATCAAAATAGACGAGGAAGGCTCTACTTTTAATGTGGATGATCCCTCTCCATTGTTTTTCTTTTGCTCACTCATTTTGGTAATTAATAGCTATCAATATATGGAACGCCTGGAGCCTAATAGAATCTTTTCTGATATGACAGATCAGTCTATACTGCAATCACAGAGCATACTTCGAAACCAATTGGCTCTGATACCAATTGTTGTGAAATTGAAATAATATTCCACCCATCTTCGATTATAGTGTGTAAATAATTGTACTAAAAATTACACTTACTAATTCCCAGAAAAGACTGGAGGGGTCACAAACGGTCCTACTTAATACCCAATCTCCTTAGACAGAATTTTCTATGCAATTAATAGCACAATAACTCACAACAGCTACTAAAAATAAAGCTATTAAATAACCAATAAAGAACACCAGAATTTAACGAGGTTCGGCTAATTTTTCCTACGTCCTCGGACACCACTCAATTAATATTTCACTTTAGAAATATTACAAAAGGGAGAGAAAGAATACACAAAAGCCCTTATAATTAATTAGGCTCTTGTTGGGATGATTAAAACTATTGGAGGGGGTTTCCTTATATAAGTTAGGAAGGTCCCTCTCCTCTTAAATTTTTCCATGTGGGATTTCCCACAACAACAATTGGAAGATAATATAGTATTTTAAAAAAGGTGTATATATATATATTATATGGGTAATCAGTTGCTTTTTTGTTTTTATTTAATTGTTTATTCAAAAATAAAAATTTTGTTTTTATTTGTCTATTCATTTAGATTGTTAAAGACAATATTAATTAATTTTGTTCTGTCCTATAACTGGGGTTAAGAGTTGATCGTCTTGACCGATGTCCGGAGTTACCTCACTAGCTCTCAATTTTACACCGTCTCAGTGATGTACGGTATTTTATACCTAAGTCTAGTAGGGATTATAAGTTCTTTAAGTATAGGGGGAATTCGATGTTCAAGTCTGTACCGCAGTCAAAGGAACTCCCCGGAGGTGAACATGCAAAAGATTTTTCGATGCTTAAGTCAGTACGGGTATTACAAGAAATAAGGGTATTACGGAGGTAACTCTCAGATTAGTTACGATCCTTTTACAGTAACAAATGAGATGTATTTATAGGGAATACCTGAGTATGAAAAGTGATTTGACCCTTCTCCTAACTAGCAACAGTATTTGCAGGGACATGTTGCCCATACCGATTCTGACTCATTGTCTGACTGTCAAAGTGAGACTGGAGTCTTGACTATAGGTCCGAAGGCATACAGGTTTTAGACTCTGGTTGTGATAGTTTTAACCATGTTCTTCTGGTAACTCTTGACATGGCATCATACAATAGGACCCTACCCGTGTGTTATGGAGTCCGGTTAGCACCCCAGATCAAATTTCTTTTGAAAATATCTTTATTAATCCACTTATCATTAGTGTAATAAATTCACACTCATGTTATGAAAGAAGAAGTCTTAATGAAGGGTAAAAGAGTAAAATAATTAGTTGTTCTATGACAATTAACAAAAATGATTAGGCTTCTTCATATGCATTTTTTTTCTTTCTATACAGTTAATTATATATGGTGGGAGTACTAGTCATCAATCCTAACAAACTAACCACTCATTGGCAATAAACTTTAACATCCCCTCTCGGTTATTAGCTCGAAACAGGAGTGATAAGGTGGTCTAGTGATTAAAGTTTCATGAATGAAGGAGAATGTCACACATTTAGCAATTAACTTTAGCTTATTTTAGAAAAAAAATTATTAGCTTGAAACACTAAGAAATTACATGCAAACTGTAACATCCTAAATTTTTATATTTGAGACAAAAATCTAGTTTCTATTAATGGGGTGTAAATTAACCTTTATGACTATAAATTTTACTTTGTCTGGTCATTAAATTAAATAACTATAACTTAATTTCTAAAATCCGTTCTAACTCTTATTAATTGGGAAATTTGATAATTAAAAAGTTAGAAATTAAATCAGGGAGTGGAGAATTTAATTAATTACTCCACTTAGATTAAACTAATTCTACGCAAACTCTTATAACATTTTTAAATTTATTTTTAGTCATTAAAGTTTTATTTTAATATTTCTCCCTAATTATATTCCTATCAGAATTCAATTCCTCTTCTAATTCTCCTTCTCTCCGTGTGTGCGTGTTCTCTTCTAGGAAGAACCAAGCTTTCAATTCTATTCTTCTTCCCCAAAAATCAACCCCATCACCGTGCCCTCTCCACACCATTCTTCTTTATCAATTCTATATCAAATCTCTTCTAAGCTTTCAAGGTACATGCATGGGTGATGTTCATTTCACTACCTATTCTTTATTTTATGAGTTTCCATGTTGCATGTGCTCAATCTGAATTTCAAACTCCTTCTCTTTCCAGTTTTATAGCTATAGCAACCATTAACATAAGCCCTAAGAGTTTTGGCTCCCGTTTTAAGACATGGTGAGGTATGGGTTCCTTAAATCCCTTCAAATTTCAGCACCTTGGTTGTTCCCTACTTATGAAATTGTTGAAATTTCATGTAAATGCTATTGGACAGAAATTTTAAAGGCCAACGACTATCGTTTGGAGTAGTGGGAGTATGTCGAAGAGTGATTAGAGTATAAAACAACATTTCAGAATTTCGCCTAAACTATATCACTGCCCGAGAATTGATTGAAGTAAGAATTGGTAGGTCGTTTGATTTTGAACTTTTGAGTTTACGAGATTATGGATCAAAGGTGAAATTAAAGAAGCAAATCGGAGGTACGTTTATACATATGAGGGGTTTGCAATTTAAGGGATAAACGAGAATTTAAGATTTAGAATTTTATTTACCTTATTTGGTAGTTGTATAGATATGTAATTATGCTTGTGGTGATGAATTTGCTAGAGATACTGGCTTCCAAATAATTATGATGGTTATATGCTTATGCTGCTAGCTGTTGTGGTGTTAAAAATCCATGTCTTGTTGATAAATTTCACTTGATATTGTTACTTGTATGGTACTTTGAGGGTGATATATGTGGTATTGCGCTTTGGTTCGCATTTTTAAAACATGGATTGTTATTTCATACCATCATATGCATTTCCAGCACTATGGTTTACTGATGAGACTGTCACATTATAGTGTTATGGTTCACTGTATAGTCTGTAGCATATTGCTTTTGAGGCTACTGATTATAATGCTATAGTTCACTGGTAGTCCTCGGGTACCACCACTGATAGTGCTTTGGTTCACTGTGTGGTTACCCCAAATACCCATCAATTAAAGTGCTTGGGTTCAGTGAGCGGGTTATCTTGGCATTTGCTCTTGTTGATAAGACGGATCTACATTTCATGATTTTTATGCATAATAAAAGGAAGGGTTTCTAAAATAGCATGACATATGTCTTTTGCATTTAAGTTTTCAAGAACATCCTTGATTGATGAATATGAACTGAAATTATAATGGGACAATTATATGTGTAATAGAAACATGTTATGTGCAGTTTATTAGATAATAAATTACCGCTTATTACTTAAATTGTACTCACCCTATGAATGTGTATGCTTTTCCAGTGAATGTAAAAAGGGATGACTTCATCCCATGATTCGGTTGTGGAAAAATAAATCGCAGTGCCATAGTGGATCCAAAATTTGTAGATACATGTTTATAAGTGTTTTGTTGTATTTAGTGTGTTTAAGTCTTTTGATACTTGGTCTTGATGTGATCACTTAAATTCTCTTTTGATGAGTATGTGTGGCTTGCAACATAAATTACAATGAACTACTTGTGCTTCTCGAAATCTATAACTGACTATAACGAAACAAAATCGATGTTTAATATTTTTTATGCTAATTTCTTAATAGTTGTTTATCTTGTTATTGAAGAGTAATCTTAAAGCAACTTGTGTGTTTTCTAATGATATGCCTGTTTTATTTCATTATTGACCATTTTCGATTTTATTGCTTCTGATTTATTTTGGAAAATCAAGTGAAAGGAAAAGTCATGGGTCACCATGTGGTAAGTTTGCTTTAAAATGAAATTGGGTTTGAACTCATTAATACTATTTTGTAGAAAATAAATGAAAGAAAGTGGATTTTGATTGAAATAGTTAATAGTTTGGTAATAAGATAGATGATGACATGCTATTGAGGTCACCCATCCCAGAATTACTCTAAGTTAAGCACGCTTAACTTTGGAGTTCTTAAGTGATGAGCCACCGAAAAGGCTAACGCATTTGTTGGTATATGTAGCACGAATTCATTCCTTTAAGCTATCATCGACTGTATAGTCTCATACCTATACAGTCTTTGGATCCCTCTCATTTTGGTATGTATTCGGTTCGTTCATCTGTCCCTCCTACTGGAAGCCTGCCAAGAGCCGCTCCTTGTCCATGCCTATGCACCGGTGATCACTCCCCGCCCTCAACAGTGCCCGAGATGTCCTATTCCCCGCTGGAAGCCTACCAGGAGCCGCTCCTTGTCTGTGTCTATGCACCGGCAATCACTCCCCGCCCTCAACAGCGTCGGGATGTCATACAAACACTAAAATTTGACAAAAGACTAAGAGATTACAAACTAAAATCCACGATTGAGAAAGGAATTTAACATCAAGATTAAGTAGAAATCTTGTCAAATCTTTACTTAGTGTTTCATCAAACAACTTAAGAGTAGTTTCAATAAACATAAATTTAACCAATTCTTTGAATGATATTTCATAAAATAGCTTAAAAGCATAAAAAAAACTAGCAATTGCTTCTTGAGAATGTTCAGAGCCTTATTTGCATGTTCTACTCATTCTTTACTATACATTGATCCCATTTAGGAGGATTTGGACAAGCACTCCCAAGATAGCTAATGGCAATCACCAATGACTTGTCACTTCCAACTTTAACCTTGGTAATGCAAAGTTATATTCCCATCATAGAGTTTTTGAAGGGCTTGTTGTAGACTTAACCCATTATCTATGTTCCTTGCCTTAAAATATGAGCATACCAGAAGAACATTGTCACAGTTGGTTTGAAGTGGAAGTACTTCCCTAACACCTCCGTTGGAAACCACTAAGCTTCAACCGTTTGGATGGAGTTAGCTAGGCGAAATATCCAAAAACTTTAGCACCACCATCTCAAACTCATTAAGTACTCATATCTTAATAAAGCACATCTCTCACATGTAAAGAAAATGTGATCCCAGGTAATGACAAATCTGGTCACTTATTAACGGGGTGATTATGACAAAATCATCCTTATTTTAAAAAGGAGAGAATGCGTAGTTCTTTCAACTCTACCATATCTATTTCTTCAGCATATTAGGACGTAATTGACATTGGCTCCTAATGCACCCAAAAATACTAATCCTTGACTTTCTTGGCAATCCAAGCAATATGGTCTACTATGACATTCATATTTACAAGATTGGTAATAATTATTTTCTACTAGCAGTGTTTGGATGGTGAGATCCTTCAAAAGTCATCGGTTTAGTAACATACTGATGACAAGGGATGGATTGGTAAAAGGGGATGTCGTCAGAATGGTAGTATACAAAACTAGAATCCAAAGCCCAAGATGAATGCACAAATATCGATGATGCAAGGGATCATTCGATGGCGGAGTTAGAAAAGGATATAACTCATCTAGATATCGGTGTAGCATCTTGCCAATAAGCCTTTCTATCCCAAAGGAAGAAGGCTTAAGTAAGGACATTATGGCCTCTCATGTATCCATTCTCAATAACCTATGTATGTTTATTTATGACATCTGCACCTTGTGCCAAGATCCCATAGATGACCACAATGATGACTTAGTACTTCAACTGGCTCATCACTCGTATGCTCGTCCCACATATCCCAATTTTAAGAAAAAAGGTGTTTTGTACAAAAATGTATAGAGATGGGATACAAAGGATACCTATGTGGATGACATGAGCGGTTGTCTTATGGGAGCCAGGGAAACCAGTGTACCAATGATGCGAATTTGTTAGATGAATACTTAGGCAAGTGCGGGGATCATTTAAATGTAGTAAATTTTGTATCGTCCCACAAGGATTGTGTTAAGTATCACAACCTAAGGAATACACTAGTTGAACCTTTAGATACAAGTAAGCCATTGTTTATAGATTTTCTGAATAATATTTGTATTTTTGTATTTTCTGACAGTAGAACAATAATTAAAGTATTAAAAGGGATAAAAAGTATACTAACAACATATTGGAATTGATGCCATCTGTAATTTCCCTTAAATTCGCATAATTGTGGCATCGGACTCAGTTAGTGCAATGTTTAATTCTCACAGATGGATAGTTCCTAATTCTTTAGGCAGTAATCATTAATTTAACACAAACCAATCATAATCCCTTAGGTATCAATTTCTAATGAATTGAATTATGAAAATTAAAGAAACCCTAGCTATTCACCCTAATCCCTTAGGTTAGCAAATTCAAACCTGATGCATTTACCATGATTCCTCTCTAATGAACACCTCTGAATTAGGTCTTGGACTTCCCAATCCCAGAAGTTAAAACTCAGAATTTGTCATGTTCAGAACTTGCTTTAACCGGTTCCAATGCTCCAATTAATTGAGAAAAACTTTCATTACAGACTTCATCAATCCCAATCCTAGGGAGTTAGCTACACATAGTTGAACAGAGATGAATCATAATGGTTTGCATTTTAAGAGAATGATAAAATTTAGACAAAAATATCAGAGAGAGAATGAAAATCTGAGAAATGAATTTTGAAGTAAAAATGTATCTACAAGTTAAAGTCATCTTACAAATATATACAAAATGAACTAACTTAAGCTAAAAATTAAAACAATGACTTTAATGAAGCAATAAATAACCTACATAACTTAACTAAAATTATAAAGTAAAATGTCCAAAATTAGCACAAAGGCTTGCACACACGCGTACCCATGCTAAGCAATGTAAGGGTATGCTAGACACTAGATACAAAGTTGGTGACATGGGCGTGAACATGTGGGGCACTAGATACAAAGGTAGCGGCAATCTGCTCTGTCGACACCCCCTGAAGGGATAGTCCCATCTCGCCTTCGATGCACTCGGCTCTGAAGCTCATGAATCTTCTCCTCCTGTTCAGGACTATCAGAGACCACAATCTGAGATGCTTCCCCTCCAGATTGGTCTTCCATGTGTCTAGGGGAGTTAGGATGACCCAACCCGAAAGCCTGTGACCCCACTCCGCATTCCAGATTAGGTTGTTCCAAGCGTGGCCTTTTAGACGATCGCCCCGTCTCCTTCTCCAACTGCGAAGTGGTGGGAACCACGAAGATGGGGACAACGTTGGTAATAACCTGGGGAGAACCCTCAGGTGCAACAGAACTCCCACCCTTCTATGACACCTTCTTGCTCCCTCCCGCTTGGGAGCCCTTCCTAGGATAATGTTTCTTCAAATCCTTCACGGATAACTTCTCAGGGGCCATCTCAGCTACACAAGTAACATACACTCAGTCAAACAAAGCAAGTCGTAAAACCAAAAAGCACAATAACAGTGGAAACCACTCTCACCTATCCAGGAGTCAAGGGAATCCTGGTAAGGGGAGAAGGCGATCAAGGCTTGAGAGCTAAAGAAAATCCTCAAGTCGTCAAATAGGAATTGCGCGTCCACCCTCTCGGACAAAGACAAATCATCCAAAGACACTCAGTATTGGACTGGGGTGTGGGTCCAATAGAGGGGAAAACAAGGTTGGCCATCAATGTCGTGCAGAAAGTCCTCCCCGGGTGGATCCAGTCCTACTCGGATTTTGAAAAACTCATTTTAAAGTTTTTATAGGACTGGTCGAAGGCCCTGATGAGATTACGGCGAGCAACACCGTTCAGAGAAACCCATCCCACTGGCATCCCTGCCTTGGGGATTTTGGCGTTGGAAAAATAGAAGAATAGAGGCACCGAAGGAGTGCGGACGAAATGCTCACACAATATCTCGAACGCACGCACAAATGCCCAACCATTCGGATGTAATTGGGTGGGGGCAATGTTTAAAGCAAACAATACCCCAATTTGAAAATCAAAAAAGGGAAAAGAAAGACGGAGTCAGGAGAAAAAAGTCTCGTACACAAAGGTGAAGTCTAACTCGCTAGGGTCCCTACGCTCATGACAAACCCTATCAAACTCAGAACAACAAACACACTCTACATTTTGGGTAAGGGTACAATGGTTGAAGGTCCCCGATGCCCATAACTGGGCCACGGTTTCCTTAATCTGGAGAGACGAAGAAAGGAGTAACACCTCGTCTCTCACCCAGTCGTAGTTCCCCTCCATAAATACACTAGACAACCCTCACAAGCAAAGAAAGCTTAAAGCAAGGAGAAGCACTAACCTGGTAAGAAGAAATCCTAGCAAAGTCAAGGACGCAAGTGCAACAATAGAAGTCACAGCAGAGGCGCAGAGAACTCTCAGTTACTAAAATTAGAGGAGAAGAGAAATGCGAAAAGTCTGAAAGTTTTGAAATGAAAGAAGAAAATGAATTTATAAGAGGGAAACATCCTTTGATCATACCCCTTAATCCAATGATAAGAATGCCAAAGGGTAAGAAGGAACAATGGACGCGATGCATCTAAGAGTTGATGCCTTCAAAGGGAGCCACGTAATCCAGGATCCAACGATGGGGGATTCAAGAGCCCCAAATCGATGGATGTGACGCTTTAAGACAACTTTGGGTGAAACGACACACCCTTAAATAACTCGGGGATGCAAAAACGACGCAATCATGACACACACGTGTCCCCACCACTTCGTGATATCAAATGATGGTTATCGTACTTCTGCCACGTAACCAGGACTCGCCTTGCTTGGAAGTGAGGACTCGCCCCACTCAGAATCCTCACTCGGAAACGAAGACTCGCCTCGCTTGGAAACATCACTCGGAAATGAAGAGTCATAATTTTTATTTTAATCCAGGCACTCTACACCCCTTTTTATCTGCAACAAGGCGAAGAAAAATTTTTCGACTTATATCTAAACCACTTCGCTCGGCTTCACACCCAAGACTTGTGGCTAAGGGGCTCTTGTTTCCCCCTTGAGACGAGGAGTGGTCCCTAGCAATCTCTCAAATCCCTCCCTGGTACCAGATAATGGATTAGCTAATATCTTAAAATTAATAGGCTGAAGCCCGTCTTGTAACTTCTATATAAAAGCACGTGTTATTCACAATTGTAATCAAGTAACACATTATAGATATTAACATGCCTAATTCTTAGAAAGATTTGCCTAAGGTTTTGTGCTCTAAACTCTACGTGTGAACAGGTATAAATTTTTCTTACCTCTCTCATTCTCTTTTTCTCCGAATGAACCAACCTTCCACATTTTCACGCTTTCCTTTACAATTTAATCCTAAGTTTTGATTTCAATAAAAATCATTTATTTATGCAAAAGTGATGTCTATCATAATTTCTAACTTTTCACACTATAAAGTCTTTATATTTATAATGTATTCCAATTAAACTCAAATTAATAATCCTATAATTTTATTGTGCTTATATTTTTTCCATACAAAGAGAGATATATAAACTAACATATGACCTAAAAAAAATTTTATAAGAATATTATGACAATCCTCTTTTGATATAATTTTTGTGATAAGTGAAATCTGATTCACATTTCTAATCAGGCATGTTCATATTTATAAAATAATTGTTATATGATTAATATAAAAAAAATGTAAATTGAGCTAGTACACTAAATCAGGCTCTCTAAAATTACCCACCCAAGGCCTGCTGAATCTTTAAAATTAAGAAACATAACTTTTAATTAGTAAAATGAAAAACCAACAAATTTAATTTTCGGAATTATAATTGTTGATCAATTTGATACTAATGTCAATATATCGGTTGATTTAGTTGTCATATTTAATAATTATTAACCGATTTCATATTTAATCCTGGACAGTAATTTAATTAGGAAGGGAACTAAATAATAACTTAATGCCTGCTCAGTTGAAGATCAAACTGATAGAGTCAACATCAGAAAATAAAATGATGGATGATAATTAATCTTAAGAACTAAAATTATTTTTCATAATTTTGAGAATTAAATTAATGAATGCTTAAAATTAATTTCAATATTCAATTTCATTTAAAATTAAAGCACTAAATACAGTTAAACTTATAAGATGTTAGACATGTATATAAATAGTGGAAGACACAAGAATTCTTTATAGAAATATAAGGTATACACATGGAATCACACTGCACTAGCATGAATCGTGAGCCTATGATCTTTTGCAAAATATGATTTATCAAAATCAACTTCCTTCGGAGCTTATAAGTTTGAAGGATTAATGTATAATTAATGAATAATCAATAAAATGAATTTGCAAATATCCATGGAAAGATAATGGATGAGGAATATGTGAATGAGAATAGAAGGTTCAGGAGGGATAAGGGGTATGTATGGGGTCAACAGAAAAGTTGAGAAGCAGAAATGAAAGGCAAGTCTGAGGACCAGAGTCAATAATGGGTCTGTGTGGGCCCGCAAGCCTAACGCGCACGTTCTTCACGCCCCCACCCTTGTGTTTTTTTTTTCAATAATTTTTTTTATAACCCACTCAATGTATTTATGATTATTTAGATAAATTTAATATAGTTTTTAACAAATTTTTCTCTTTATTTTTAATCATATGTAAGATTACTTAGATTAGAAAAAATTATTTTTTATCTGTCTAGTTTAATTTTAATACACAATTCAAATATATTTAATGTATCCTTTCCTTTTCCTAAAGTGTATTGTATTGTTATTTGGAATTTAATTAATACTCTCACACTGTAATGAAATGAAGATAAAGGGGTCATGACAACAAAGTTTTCCCACATCACAAATTCAAATTTCACTTATGTGATGATTTTATTCAACCCAACATTTTGTTTATATATATATTTAGGATTTGGTTTCACACACATTATTATTTCTCTTAAAAGTTACTTTTAAGTTAAAGTAAAAATAGGAAAAATTAGTTATTTCACTTTAAAACCTTTTAACAAAAAATTGTACTTTTTAAATTAAAAGTTGTTCGTTAAAATACTTTTTAAAAACTTTAATTTTATTAAAAGTTTCACTTAAGGATTAATTTTACCTATTATCTTTTAATTTAAAAAGAATCTACTTTTTATATGGTTAAGTATTAGATAAGCAACTAAATATAAAGTTTGAAAATTTAAAAATATCAAATTCTGAATAAATAGCCTGTTTGTATTGCCGTTCAAATTTACAAATGAAGGTTTGTAAATAGGTAAAATTATATCCTACGGTCAAACGGAGTTTTGATTGTCTCAAACGGCGTGAAGTATTAATATTAACCTTTAGATTTCTCCATTTTCAAAACTCTGTTTTCCCAACTATATACCAAACGAACCTAAAATCATCATCTTCAAGATGAACACAATGAAAAATAACATGATAACTCTCATGGTTATCACTAATTTTCATCATGAATCATATTTAATTTATTGTATTGTACTTGTTTATTCTTTATGATTTTCTAAGACGATCATTTTTAAGAATTTGACCTTTTAAAAATTTTTAAATTTGTGTTTGATTACTTGTCTAATACTCATCAGATAAAAAACATTAAGAGTAATATTTTTCATCATAATTATGAAATTCTTCAAGGTTAGGAGATGATTATCAAAATTAATCAAAGTTTAAGATAAATCATCATCTAGATCTTCGTTCGTTATTTATTTTGTAGACTTTGATCTAATTTTACACTTATTTATTTATTTGAAATGTTTGAGAGAAAGGAGGTAAACAATGACATTTTAATAATCTTATAATTAAAAAATATTAAAAGCTTTGTTTACTTTTAGAAAATATTTTTTGTTTTTAGTTTTAACTACAAAATTACCCATCTTGATGAAAACATTTTTTTATTTTATATTTTCAAAAACCTGTACATGAAATAATGAAAATAAGAAGATATTATTTTCAGCTTTTCCTATAAAAATTTTTGAAATGAAAAATAATGTGACAAATTTGTAATTAATTAAAACCAAGAAGATAGTTTTATAATTAAAAATAAACACATAAAATAAAATATATAAAACGTTTTCTAAAAGTAAATAGGCCCTAATTAAGTTACTAGCTAATCCAAGTGGCTTTTTATCAAAAACTCATGAATATTTCCTCTCAATAAGTACTTTCTAAAATAACTATTTCACCTAATTTCTTTGAAAAAAAACTCAAAATAAGTTAGGTCACAAATTTAAACTCAAATAAGTAATTTTTAATATGTATTAGTTTTTTATGTTATATATCGTTAATAAAAAAATATATAACATTAAAAATAAAATTAATAAACATAAATGAGAAATATAATTCTATGAACACATATATCTTTACTTTTTATTTTCTATTAATTTATCTAAAAGGTAATAAATAAATCTTATTTTATAAGTAAAACCTAGTTTATATATATATATATATATATATATATATATATATATATATATATATATAAATTTTATCTAGCTTGTATAATCGGTCGCGACCCATAACATCATATTACCTCCAGCACAAGCAAAAGTGCGCCCTGTATAGAGTACACGACAAGATTAGAATCATGACAGATATCCACGGTTAATGATTGAAGTTCCTACAAGCTAGTGTCTAACGGTCATTTGTTGGGGGCATCAGTGCCAACTTGTAAAGAATGTCAGACATGTATGTGCGAGTATCAACTTTTCCCCGTAATTGATCTATACTAACACAAGATCACGTAAGACTCAACTACTACCCACCTCTATAAATATTCTTAATTTATGACTCATTAAGGTATGTGTGATTCTAAAACCTATGCTTGAGCTCCTTTATTGACCATTTGGACTAACTTGAGCGTCAGAGTACTGTTACAGGTGGCACCCCCATCTGCCTCCCAACGTTAAAGGCTGGTGTGGTAACTAGAGAACTGATAAAGACTTCTGACTTTCTACTAGACCAGGGACTAGGAGGGACAATATCAAATCCCTATTAAACTGGTGTAACATGTGAGAGAAAGTTTAGACCAAAACTGACACCAGAAGTCTTATCCCTGGCACAATAATTTAAACTCAAATAACAAAAAAAATGAGTAACAAAATTAAGTTTAGGTTGATGTTAAAAGTTAAAACTACTAGTAGTAGTAAAAAAAATTAAGAAAATAAATAAATAATATAATTCTATGAATATATAATTATATAAATATGAGTGACAAGCTTATATGATAAATACAATTTTATTATAAATTGAGTACCTAATGCTTTGACACCATTAAAAATTATTACACCCTAATGCTCTAATACCATTAAAATTGTGACACTTATTAAAAAAATACGGGGGAATTTTTTTGATTTAGCAAACCAATCTGATCACTCGGAAGTCTTGAAACATATAGATATATGTATATATCACTATATGATTCTCTAAACTCTCACTGGGAATTTCATACTAAATCATTATCAAGATAAGCATAATATAAGTATCAAAAGCGTCGACCAAGGCGATACCCATAAAAGCTATACACATATATATACAGCCATATATGAATGGCCTCCATAACCATGGCACCTCCAACTGAGCAAGTACCAAGCATCGCCTCGATCCACATCCATTGGAAAATAATCATAACTCAGGGGTAAGTAAATATATATATATATATATATATATATATATATATATATATATATATATATTAAATGAAAGGTACTGAATCAGATTCAACATAATTCATCAATCAAACATCCAGTTCCACACACAATCAATAGTTCATCATATTCATTATCATACACACTGTCATTTAATACAATTGCATTACCTCAAATGTAATAAATTATATCTATACACACCATAAGCTGTCCAATAACCTTTAAACCTCAATATTTGTATGCAAATGCATATGCATGCAGATCTGACTCTAATGATGGAAATTATACTGCAGTGTATAAATTTTTACTATATATAATCAATTCTGATTTATCGGTACTGAACCGCTCACCGTAATATAACATCAGCCATTCTTAGTGATAGCGGTAACACAACTTGGTGTTACGGGTTGGCCTTGAACCCAATCCAAGGCGGCTATGGATCTCGAAGGAAACCACATAGGTTCTTCGTCTATCCAAAGGTCACCCTCCCATCTAGGCCAACATCACTGGCGCTCTACAGTCCTGTATGCGTCTAAAATATGCAATGTTATGCAACAACAATTTATAATCATCATGAACCACCTGATTACCACCATCACTAGGGGTCGTCACTTGGTTACCATCACCAAGGGTTCTCATTCCAACATATCAACAATCATAACATGCAACAATTAAATTCAATCAGTTCACAATCTCAACTAAGCTACCTCTAGCTTATATCTTCATTGTTAATACAGTATAATCAACCATTACAATTCTTTTATTACAACCTCATGCAATCAATAACATACACATTCAAACGGAATCTAATTTTATATTCATCAATCATAACAACATATTAAGATGGGGTATAATGCCAATCATATCATAATCAACATCATTAATTCTTGTAATCACAACAAAATCAATCAAACATAAATATGCACATATACCTTTATCCATTCATAATCTATACATTTAAAATATAATGCCCCTACCTGAAATTGACGATCCCAAAACTCGAAACGCTCCCTGAATGCTCCAAGTCAATTATCAAAACCACATCAAATGCATCCAATTAGAAATCTTTTGCACACACAAGTTCTAAATATGCCTAGGATTCTATTAATACCTTATGGGGACTCTGAATCTCGCTAGAACTCAATCTAAACCACATTCTTCACTTATAATTTAATCAAACCTCACTTGTGCACTTACCTCTATTAATTCTTAAATAAACTTCACTACACCTAGGTACATTATATAATTCATAATCACCATAATTCAACACTATATTAGTATTTCACTCTAGTTACTATCCATATTTCTAATATCTTCATGAACAATCACATGTCATTAGCCTAATGCCATTTATTCACAACACACACACACATCTATACTACCACCTTATAATCACACAATATCAATTAATTGACTCAATGCCATGTCACAGTTCCTGTTCATCCACTACTCTACTCATCATCAATAATATAAAATCAATCATTCCAATATACTCAAGTATATTCATCCATCATATTGGCAATTTATCAATGCATATTCACCAGTAATCATCAAATCTTAAAGGATGAACCATCACAAGTACAAGTTATATATATATTTGCACTAACCAACATTATAACATTAAACTTTCAAAACATAAAAACATATATATATATATATATATATATATATATATATATATACTCATATTCACATGCATTTTAAGTCTTCTTGGCATTGCTTCACCAATTCATCTGGTGTTAGTCTTCATGGTATCAGCAAGGTCCCTGTCTTTAGTCATTAAAACAACAGTAAGGATGAATGACTAGTAATATAAATCAACGCAAATAATTCAAGAATGTATAGAAAAACATAACATAGTTAAGTTTCATTTAATTATATAATCAATTAACTCATTCTTATTCAATTTTTAATGTAATTCAAGATCATCAATCTCATCAACCTCATACTTAGCAAGCTAAATCCTCAACATCACATTCAATTCATCAGATATTATAATTGATTCACATAATTACATAACTGAGTCTCAGTCAAGATAATATGAGACTCTTTAGTATCTGGATACTAAATTAGACCGACCTTCAGCTGGGGGTCCTACACGACCACCCGTGAACCTACTTAGTCCACCTAGCCTTGCCTGACTTCCCACCTTACCACTGGGTCCTACTTGACCTCTGGGTAGCATAGCTAGGCCACTCTCAACCACAAGAGCAAAAAATGAGGGGTAATCTACACAAATCAACCGTCCACACTACACAATATGCATATATATCATTTATATTAATTACAAATCATCATTCTTTTAAAGAATTCTCAACAAGCCATCCCAATATTACAACCATCACCGTGGGACCTCTAATTAAGCCACTCAGACATATTTTCTCTTTTATATCATGTCAAATCACATTCTTAAATTTCAATTCATAACGATCAACATTAATCTCTTCCATCAATGCACACAAAAATTCATAATTTCATATAAATTATAACTTTGCATTCATGTATTTTAAGTGCAACATTTCCTATTCTTCATTTACAATTCTCAACCACATTCATATATTTACAACCATAAATATAATTCTCACATTGTCAATCAATGCATCACCTAACATAACAATCACAATTAAATATCTTAACCATCATTGTTATATTTTTATATGTGGAATTTAACATATTTAAACTACCCCACCCTTTTCCTATATATTGGGATCATTGTTAATATTATTTTCATTAATTCATATACTGAGTATACCCCTTACCTTGTAACGCCACGGCCGCTTTTCAGGAATGAACGACTCGCCCCACAGACCAACACGAGACCTTTCCAATGTGCTTTTGTCCTCACTCACACATTTCCTAAGAACTTCCCAGGAGGTCACCCATCCCAGAATTACTCCAAGTTAAGCACGCTTAACTTTGGAGTCCTTAAGTGATAGGCCACTGAAAAGGCTAATGCATTTGTTGGTATAGGTAGTACGAATTCATTTCTTTAAGCTATCCTCGACTGTATAGTCCCATACCTATACAGTTTTTGGATTCCTTACATTCTGGTATGTATTCGGTTCGTTCATGTGTCCCTCCCACTGGAAGCCTGCCAGGAGCCGCTCATTGTCCGTGCCTATGCACCGGCGATCACTCCCCGCCCTCAACAGTGCCCGGGATGTCACATTCCCCGCTGGAAGCCTGCCAGGAGTCGCTCCTTGTCCGTGCCCATGCACCGGCGACCACTCCCCGCCCTCAACAGCGCTGGGATGTCACATACCTCATTTCCAAACTTTCAATACTCCTTCCGCAATGTCAAAATCACCAAATATCTAGAATCAAAAAATTTATGAATCAAATTAACATTTTGACATTCAGAATTAAAATCCATTATACCAAAAAACCTCAAATGCATTCTTAGAGTTTCCAGAGCTTACCTTTATTAATTCTGACTTTCATTTCCAAACTTTGCTTTGCCTAATGTTCCTTCGGCGCTTGGTTCGTCACCTAACTACACCGAAACAAAACCTATTACTGGTGGATGCCATTTTTGAGTTCTAAAAGCTTGATTCATCCATTTACAAACTAGTTTCTCAAAATTCAAGGAAACCAAAAGCCCCCACATATTATGCAATTTTTCAATTTTAGAGAAGTTGGTCGAAGCTTGAAATTGAAACTACCATATACTCACCATGTTGCCATGATTCCAAAAACGCAATCAATTTCGAGTTTCGACAAGAATTTGAGTCTTAATCATGTCACCATATGGATGACAATGGAAGCACACTCTCTGTTTCTTTCTCTTTTTGTTTTCTCGTGTATGTGATGAGGAAGGAGAAAAGGAAAATGAAAAATTGATTTTAACCCTAAGAGTATTTTTGTCCTTTCATCATTTCTTTTCTATTTCTTTTATTTCCTTTAAATAAAATCTACCTTTACCTTATAGTAACTTATAATTTTACCACCACAATTTAATTTAAATCTAGTTTCACCACTAACCACCCAAAATTAATTATTTTAATTTTTGTCAATCAAAATTCCTAATTAATTTAATTTTTCACTCAATAATATTAAAATAATTCACTAATTAATTTTATACGGCACGAATAATTAATTTTAATAACATGGGTGTTACATATGGATGATAAAATTCGAGTTTATTAATCAAAATTGATAACTCATATATGAGTATCATAACCAATAAATACTTAATTATCCCAATAACAATTAATGAAAAAGCAAAAGGAAAAAGATTAGCATGATGAACACTTACCTCTCAACCAAGAATTGGAAAAGGTTATGAGTAATATGAAATATCTTTGCCTTTATCTAAAAAAGGTAAAAAAGAAATCTAAAATTGATAATGATGGTATGTTTTCTGAAAGGAGACTTGAGAAGGGGAGAAAAAACAACGAAAAATTCAAATAAGTTTAAACATATGCAATTTTGTTTTTCATTTGGAAAGAAGGAAGGTTGGTGGGATTAAAAAGTGTGTAGGCCAAAAGAAAAGATATTAATTAAATAAGTTCTTTAAAAACTAAAAATATAAGTTTGGTTTATTTGATAAATTTGTATAATATAAATTTGAACTTATTGTAAGTTAGGTTGTAAATTCCAGTAGAGTAGTCTAGTCTATTTCACCTTGATTTATATCGATTAAATTGGAGATAATAATAAATAAATAATTGAATCTATTAAATGTGTTGATAAATCTTTAAATAATAAGATTTTTTTTTCAAAATAATACTAGTTCTATATTTTCTTTCTCTGTTAGCGTTATTTTCATTACTTTGCAAAACAAAAAATAAAATAAAATAAAATAAAATTGTCAGTTAGCCTTTTCGTTTGTCCGCGCATCTATTTGAAAATGAAATGTAATCTTGAAACACGTATGGTCTATAGTTGTCCTCATCTAATTCAAGGTAAATTGTAAAATTAATTTAATAAATTTGAAAATAAAATAAATCAAAACTTTTTTTATTGAAATAGGTTTGATTTTAGATCTATGTTTAAAAATATATTCAATTCAATTTAAACTGAATTTATATAATTTTATTTAAAAACAAACTTGTAATTTATAGAATATAAGCTATATTTATATAGTTATATATTCAAAAAATTTAACTACTTAATTAATTTTTAATTTACTTTTAAAATCACATATTATCTTATTAATTTTTATGAAGGTTGGAAGTTCAGTACTCTTTTACTAACAAAACTAATAATTAATTGTCAATCTTGACTTACTAAAAAAGGTTATTATTTTCCTGACACATGCTTTAATATTTTGATATATTTACTATTTTAATATTTTTAACCTTATTTTAAATTTATTTTTTTTCTCATGTGTGTGTGAATATATATATATATATATATATATATATATATCTTTGTATTTTGTATTAAAACTAATTTTTACTAAAGAAATAAAATTCATTTATTATATTTTAATTAAATAATAAATACAAGTAAACAAACTATACAATCCTATCCAAATTGTTTTTAATCGGATGAATTTAAAAAGTTATCTAGACTGATCAAATTTAAATTGTATTATAGTTTCATTATTTTATTGTACAACTTTTTACTCCAAAATTGTTTCAAGACTTATTTATTAACCAGTTAAAAAAACATGTTTATGAAAATAAAAAAATCAATATTAATCATTTATATTAGTTAAGACAATTAAAATTTTGTTAAACTAATAATTTTTTTAATTAATTAGACCTAGATTTTAATTAGCATTCATCGAACATCCACTCAATCCGATTCTTGAATATTCCCGCTCTAGTTACCTTTTCTCCCGTTTTTTGTTTTTTTAGTGAAAACCATTTCTCTGTTTTTTTTTTGGTGAATAAACCATTTCTCTGTTTTAGTAAACGTTTTCTCCTCTGGCTTTGTTTTTTTTTTTATAGGCCCAAAGTTTTGTTGCATCTCGTAGACCACAAAAATATAACATGAAGTATCACATTTTGATTAAAACAAATTAATGAGCCCCCTTCACCAAAATAAATAAATAAATTAATGAGCCCCCTTGGCAGCTCAAGTAAAGTAGTAAAGAGCATGTGAGGGTCACCTAAATCAGTAGGGTTCGAGTCTTCCCCGTAAAAAAAAAAAATAAAACAAATTAATGACAGGCAGTGACAATAACATTTTTCTATCATATATCATTAAATGACAAGATCAATGTATGGCGTATATTTCATATAATTGGGTGGCTGAGCTTCATGTCTACTTAAATAAAATCTCATAACATGTGCTTTTGGAGAAAATTAATTAAGAAACAGTATCATCAAATTAATACTGTCCCACAACCACAAGTGATTCAGTTAACCAATACACTAAAACCAAATCTTGAGTTGCAACGGATTTCACTACAATACCCCACGTGTTTGCTTTCATGGAACTAATGCGAATGCGAATGCGATGGTAGTATAAAAATTAAGAGTACAGTGAGTGGAATAAAGCCATATCATTTGGAGAAGATTTGATTCCTTTAGAGGAACCTTTTGCATCAAGTTAATTTGCAAACATTGTAAAAATTCAACGTCCCCATGGTATTGTTGTAGGCTGAAACAAGGACACATCTAGCTCTAAATTCATCAGAATGTTTAGTATGTTTGGTTATTAGCTGATTAATTCAAAAAAAATTTACGGTTAAATGGAGTTTTAATTGTTTCAAATGACGTAAAATATCGATATTAACCTTTAAATTTTTCCATTTTCATAACTTCGTTTCACCAACCGCCAACCAAACGGACTGCATAGACAAAGTAATGATCAATTTATTTTATAAATACTTCTTATTTAGATTTAATCCCTAACATTGTGAAAATATTCAAATCTAATCCATACCTAACAGAAGAAAGTTAGCAATGCATGGACTACATTTGGTAACTTTTGTTAACTAAGCTGATGTTTATTTTTTACGGTAGGAATCAAAACTTGTGTTCATGATACTCAGAATAACTTATATACCCTTCTCAATTAATTGAGATATCCATCTTTTATTCTTTGCTTTCCGCAGTCCAGAAAACGGAAAATGTATAAGATTCAATATACCGAAAGAAACACGTGCTTTAACAAATGTCACAATTACAAAATATAAATAGGGATGTAAATGGTACCCCACCATTTTGATTTTATGGGAAAACTTTTTTTTTGGGTTAGTGGGTATAAAATGAGTTTAGGAATATAAATATTTGTCCGGTTATAAAAATTAACTAATTTTAATTATAATAATAATTAATAATAATAAACTAATATATATTTTTTAAAATATGATATAGTTCTTGGGTTTATTATTATTTTTTAATATTTAGGACTATTTTTTTATTATTACTTGGATTAAAATATATTAGATATATATAAGTTTTATTAATATATATTTATGTTATTAAAATTAATAGAAATAAAAATATAGTATATGTGAAACATGTGAGTTTTCCCAAACTCAACAAAATTTTGGGAGGATGAGTTTAAATTTGTATAATTTTAAACTTGCATATATTAACTCTACACATAAACTTACCTCAACTTTTACAAAATTAGAGTTAAAAGGGTCTACTACACTCACATCCGACCCACCTTATTCTCATTACTAAATACAAACAATTTTACCTCCAACTTTAATGATGCATTTTTTTTTGCTAAAGATGATTAGAGTGGATTCCCTTTTCCTTTCTTCACACACCAATAATTCATTCGGCCTTTTCCTGTAAAAAAAAAATGGGATGCTTCTACCTAAACCTGCGTGTAATGTTCCAAAAAAATTACAACAATATATATTACAATTGGTGAAAATAGAAAAAATTAGAATCTAAACTGCTAAACTAATTGATTAACTATAATAGTTGGGTAAATATTTTAAAAACCTACGAAGTTAGAAGGTTAAAACATCAAAAGTAAGGTATAAAAATAAACATTATTTATTTGACGTCAATCCATCTAATCCATAGATTTAATTCATTGACATGGTAGGTTGGACAAGTTAAAAAATTTCAACTTCTTTCGTATTTTTACGGTCTTTATAATATTTTTTAATCGTGAGAATACCTGTAAATAATATTCTTTTTAATATTTTAAACATATTTAATATAATTAACATAGATTGATGATTAGAGTGTAAGATATATAAAACTTTAGAGAATTACTTAGGAAAATAAAGTTATATTACTCAATAAATGTATTATTTAATTATAATAGAAGGACTTCAAAATCATTTATAAAATTAAGATGCGAGAAATGAAAATGTGATATGAGGGGCCTTAGACTTAGGTTCACGATGACATAGGGGATAACCGTATCTTGTTAAAATCGAATGAAGGTTTAATCATTTCTCGATTCTAACTTAAAATAGGGGAAAGACGAGGTGTGGTGGGCCCTTCTATCTAAGAGAACAATAAACTTTTTCTTTTTCACTTGAAATGTGTTGTGGTTTTTATTTATATAATAAGTAAATAAGATATGAAAATAATATCTGCAATGAAATGCAATAACATATCCCTTTTCCCAGTTGTGCTATTCTATCCCCCAGCTGTAAAATAAAATGTTCTGCTGATGGCAAAAAAAAAATAACTTCTTCGATTCTAAGGATAATTAACAGATAATTGAGTTCTTGTTAGAGTTTGAATCCCGGTCGTATGTATATAGAAAACTGTTAACATAGGTAAAAATTACTTCAATAATTTCTATATTTTAAATAATTAGTCTTCCACTATCAATTAAAAAATATCTTTAAAAAAAACTAGAGAAATATAGAGTAAGAAATGACGACAAATATATACCATGCATGCCAACTATTTTATATTCAGATAATAACAAACTAAAAATGAGAAAATAATAAAGATGTGAAAACTTTACAATTCGTTAACGTTGATCTAATAAAAATAATTAATGTTTTAAAAATCAGACTAATCATTAAACCTATAAAAATATCAACTTAAATAAATTATAGTTAAACTAAGAATCGAAAGATTAATAAATCAATGATAATAAAATTTTAATTCGAACCAATCATCTCACCCATCCAATTAACATAGAATGTAATTGAATCTGCGGAACAGTATTTTTCAATGTTTCCGTGAACTATTGGTATAGAATTTTGAGGGTAGCCCAAGCTTTCATACGAAATTCAGTTTGGATCAAGAAGATAAAAGCCCACTTTGCTTTTTAATCTGGTTGGTGAAGATAATCCCCAGAGCATGTTTGATTTTGGAAAGAAGCTCATTTGAGCAAAAACTTTAAGACACAAGAAACAAAAACTAACAAAAAATAAAAACAAAATCTCACACTTTCTTCGATTTTGGAAAGGAGAAATTCGACTAAAAAAAAGTAAAAGGGAAGAAACTAATGAAAAGAAAAGGAAAATATTTTTTTAGGTGTTGGTTGCAAGAAATTAATAGGAAAATTTCTTTCTTGTTTGGTTTAATAAAAAGTCAAATAAAGTTATATATTTATGAAATGGAAAATATATTGTCCAGTAAAAAATATATTAAGTAGAAAATTAACTTGAAAAACTTTATAATATTTGATGTTTATTATTATTAAATTTTAATTACAACAAATGACTTAGTAAACATTTTAATATATAAAAGAATGTATTTACTTTAGAGAGACAAAACAATTATCTCGACCAAACATGAAAAAAAGAAAGTACCGTGGCCACAAGTTAAATTGTTAAAAAGCAGCTAAACCTATTGCATAATGGTCTAACTACTACTAAATTATAGTTCCATTCAGCAGCAATGACTATTATATATACAGGATAATATTTAGAGGTGTGTATGATAAAATATAACTTCATGATGATATTTTTATTATATATTTTTAAAATATTAATAAATATATGTGGGTAGGGTACCACGGGTAAGGTACCCGTAAAGTCTAATAAGTATGAAGAAGTGGGAGAGGAAGAGGCTGTGTGTTTGGGTCTCACACCGAAGGAGAACACTACTAAAAAGATACCTAATATCAACAGAACAAACCCGTCGCTAAAGCACCTAAACTCCGTCACTAACACAGTTAGCGGTGGTGTTTTGACGGGATACTGGTTAGTCGTCGACAATGGAGTATTGTTAGTGACGGCAGTAGCGAAGGACATTTGCAAAACTTAGCGACAGATTCACATGTGGTCGCTGATGTGGTAGCTATTTTTCTTTTGAAGGTCCTTTTCATCATGGTGGTCGCTAATTAGCGACGGCTCTTATCAGTCGTTGTTTACTCAATTCTTTTTTTTGGAAGAGCTTTTGCTCAATCTATAACAAACTCTTAAAGATATAGAATCTAATAGTTATCTGATTTTTCTCTATACACGTGGTGTCATCTCTTTGGATTTTGAAATTTAAACATTAATTTAATAGAAATTTGAAAATCAAATAAAAAATAATTAGTTTGGCAGATTATGGAATATGGAGTAACTAACTATTATGGAATCTAATGTGGGATGTTCATGAGTAGCATAATTGTCATTCTTTTTTTAATTTGTAAGAAATGGTTTGGAAATCTATTAAATTTTAAAGTAGTAAAAAAATTTCATTGATACATAAGCTCTTGTTCAATTATGTTTTCATTAATTTATCCATCTCATTTGAAATTTGGTAATTTATTATCAGTTTTTCAAGCATGTTGGTAATATTTTTTTTGTTGATGTCATCAACAATGTCATTTAAAGGAGTAAGTATTGCCTTCTCTATAAGATTTTATTCGTCTTGCGTATGTTATTTGAAATTTGTATATTTCCAAAAAATTAGTATCAAAGAATCATCTTCCGACTTAAGTGAATGTTGATTTGGTATTCTTATCCATGTTAGAATCTTTTCTCTTTCTTTAAAAATTGTTGGTACATTCTCATTACCAACTTGCAATAACAACTAGTTAAATCTAGATGCCGAGGAGTTTGCTTGACTCAAAGATGTATTTCTAACTCTTATGTTTTTTATAACAAAATTTTTGCAATGATTCCATAAATAAGACTTGTTGATATGTCTTGCCTTTGACCTCTTGGTATTTCCAGTAATATTTGTTTATAATCCCCAAATAAGAACTCTTTTCCTTTAAATGGCTTTAATGTCTTCTCTTGACAACTATAACCAATGATATCTTTAAGTGATTCGCCAAGGGTTTTAAAAGCAAATCCATTTATTGTCAGTGTTTCACCCAAGATATGTTGGAATAATAAATTGAGAAAATTGAGTGTTAGTTAGGCATACACTATCTTTAAAGATATCAATTGGTATTCAAAATCTACTATGAGTTATTCTCCCACCTAGAAGTAGTAATGTGTGTTAATTTTGAAATTTAAAAATATAAGTAAATCAAGTAACAGAGTACACATTTAATGTTAAAGGGTTAAATATGTTTTAGGTACCTAAATGATAGGATCATTTCTCACAATTTTTGAACTATTAGGGAACTTGAAGTAAGCTAAGCATAAACCATAATTGAGCTCACAAAAGCTAAAGGCTACATATAATTTTTATTTTATAGAACCCTAATAAGAAGAAATTACAATATATGTATAGCAAGGGAAATAAAAATGTTGTGAAAAATATTTAAAAAGCCCAGTTATCTATAAATGGGCCCAAAAGTCACATAAAATCTTTAAACCATGCAAGCCTTTTTTGTTTCTCTTAGGATTAGAACTTGTTGGGCCTTTTATTGTCCAACGCTAAACTTTAATGCATAATTGAGTTTAGTTAGTGTCTTTTTGTTCATTGCATTTGGTCTGTGTAATAGGATGACATCAATCATCGAGGCAATGCATTCTATGTAGTTTGTATTTTCCCTCACCTTTCAAGATCTTTCTTTATATTTTACACATCCTAACTAATTGTAATTAAGTGTGTGATACAAAAGTCATAGAAGAGAATTGTTTTTGATTTCCCAAACTTCTTTAATGTCTTCCTTAAAAGCTTCCATCTACTAAAATTGTATTTCATCCTTGGAGAAGTTATAACTATTTGGGCTTTCAAACAACAAAGAAAAACCTTAGAATATGAGAAAGAACACAAACCACACATAATGCACTACCCTAGGGATGTATGTCATCCAATTATGAAAACACATGGGTCAAAATGCAATAAAAATAAACATAGGACTAAACTTAGTTACGCGTTAAACTCAAGTACCTAAAACATGTTCAATCCAATATAAAATATTAGAAATTAGCGAAATATAAGTTGGTTCAATTTGTTAAAGATTTAATTTGTGGTTAAAAGATCATGGGTTCAAGTTCTACCGATGTGAGAATATTGTTGGTGAGTAAATTCATCTAAACTTTTTTTTCAATTAAAAAAATTATTAAAATGTGATAGAAAATTTACATTGAAATATTTTTCTAACTTATAGCATAATGTACTTTAATTATGTACGAACACACATACATAAGGAGATTTTGCCATGTTATAAAATCTACCCTTACATTGTAATTAGGGATGTCAAAGCGGGTCGAGCCCAGCGGGCCGACCCTCCAACCCGTCTAAAATGGGGCGGAGTGAGTTAATTAGATTTATTGAACGGTGCGTTCAAAATTGGCCCTCTTTGCCTCGTATTTTCATGAGTTTTTGGCAGGATGGGATGGGTTGATCCGACGAGTTATATAATATTTTATTTTAAAAATAATAATATAATATTAATAATATCTTATAAAAAGTTTTGGAGAATGCACTTTACTAATTTGATTCTCGATGTTAGTGGTAGTTTGATAACTTTATTCACCTATTTTAGAAAATGAACTTGGCTAGTTTAATTATTAATGTTTGTTTGATTATTTATTTTGGATAGATATTGAACTTTTAATTATTGAATATTATCAAAAATTTAAATGTTTAGTCCTTATTTATTATTATTAATTTATTATAAGAAATGAGATTGTTTCATTTTAGCATATTATTTTGATTAGTGTTTGAATTAGAATTATTAATATAAGGGGGTCCAAAGTTGCCTTCTTATGACCGGTGTCAAAGATCTCTCAAACTCTCGTTTTTACACTATCTCAATGGGAGTACGATATTATACACATAGGTCCCGTGGGGACTATGCTCTTCATGTTAAGGTACTGTCCAAGTTAATTCCAATCATTTTTGAAAGGGACACACTAGAGGTGTACCTGCAAAAGGGGCTCCAATGCTTAAGTTAGTATAGGTATTGCAGAAAGGAAAGTGACTACAGAAGTATTAAGTTGTGAGTAATCCAGAAGATCTGTAATCTTAATAAATGAGTAGTATTTATAGTTCTTCCTTAATCGCAAGTGGTGATTTGACATCTCTTGATAGGATCCTGAGACTGCAGCTTTGGCAAATGCAAGTTGCCCACTTACATATGAATCTAATTGCAATAGCTTTCCTGATCGAGGTCCATTTACCTATTCCGTGCGGAACCTCAAATGTTCGTTATTATTCAAGTTCCTTGACCAGTGTGATTTCATCAATACTCGTGCACTCCGTTCGAGTTTCTTACAGCCTTGTATTTATTTCACATGCTCCTTATCGGTGTAACTTTCCTTAGCCTGTGGGCCGGTGTTCACACCAAATCATTTGCCCCCTAGCTTGTTGTTTGCAATTATGTTGCAACAATAAGTTATTTCAACGTTATCACCGTAATGAGGTGTCATTCGCCGCAGTGACAATTTACTCTGGAGTGGCAATTACTGGACTTGAAAGAATTTTGGCTGTTGTGACGGATCTTCCTAATCATGGTTAAGGACTGTGTTTCAATGCACATCGTCTGAAACCCAATGGAAAAATAAGGTGGCATGCAGATTGCTGACATGGCTAGTCGTGACTGGTGGGTTTTTACCACCCGCCTCCACGTCAAAACGGTCATGTCTGGTGGATATAAAACAATGCTAGTTTAATGGGTCGCGATGCTTCGTCTTCCATATCGTCCATGGGCTGCGACGTTTCAATTTTGGCCCATTGCTCACTTCACCCCTATAAAAGTTGGTGCTTCAGGTGTTCCTTCACTTTTGCCACCCTTGTACCGAACTTCTTCCTCTTTGATATTCAAACTCAGTACTTTATCCTGCCCCGAACTTGAAGAACCACCAGAATTTATAACTTAGGTAGTCATTTCTTTCTCATTCTGGTACCCTCACTTTTATATATTTTTTAAAGATGTCAAAGCATTCCTCTAACAATGGTCTTGAAGGAGACAGTTCAATGGAGATTATCTCTAATCCTTCTGTCTCTTGGCCACCCAAAATTCCTCGACATGGACCTCAGTTAACCTAGACAAATATTCATAGATGGGTGAGGACAGGACACCAGGGCGGAGACTTGCCAAATCCGGTGGCTTTGCCCCCTAGTTTAGAATCTCCCTATCAATTCCCAATTATGCAATCTACAGTATCGCTCTCCTCTTAAAGCTAAGATGTAGATTCCAGCATAGTCCATTACTACACTGATGACATTGACTTTTACTTGACTATTCCTTTTTTAGAACATGTCGTAGTCATGGACAACTCCGGCTCTCCCATAGTGAGGAACGATCCTGAAGGCACCTACTTAATAATGGATGAGGTAGATTGGCTTGCCCACAAAGCACAGGATCCTTACTTCTGGGTATCCAGGGATGTTGTTACTGCTCTGAGTCGCCATGTGGATAGTAAGATAAAGTTGAGTTGGATGCCAGTAGCTTTTGGCAGTCTAGGAAGTATGTCGATTCTTTCATTCTTTACGCCCCAACATTTGAGGAGCGAGTCTGCCACATCCCTCATGACAGATTTCTATTTTTCTATGAATTTACTATGTCGAAGGTTGGAGTCCGGTTACCCTTCACCAAATTTGAGATAGGAAATGCTTCGATTTTTGGATGTCGTCCCCAGCCAACTACACCTCAATGGATGAGGCCTAATCTTTGCTTTGGAGGTCCTAGGGGAGCACCTTGGCTTTATCCCCACTAATGCCCTTTTCTTTTAGTATGCAAGAGTTATGCGTCATGGTAGCATCGGGATGGGCTTCATCAACCTCTGATGTCAAAGAGACATCATCAATTTTGAAGCCTTCATTGAGTCTTGCAAGACTTTGGTAGCTTTTTTCAAGAATGCATACTTTAAATTCTTTGCCAAAGGACTTGACCCCCCTTTTGGAAAGACGAGGAAGGCCAGTTTTTGATCTATACCAGCTGGACTCACCAACACTACCTCTTAGAGAGTTCCGCATACACGGTGGAAAAGAGTCAGCTCTCTAAATATTCTAGAGTTGTCGTGGACATTCTTCACAACCTCTCCCGAGGCTCTCATTTAAAATGTTGGGCTCTTATTGGGAGTATTGAAGTTAGAGATAAGTACCTCACTCATTTAGATATTCCCCTGTTATACTTCTCTTTACTACTTTCTATCTATAATCCACCCTGATTTTAACTTGTGAATTTTTGTTTTAGGCAACATGGGTGCTGATGCCCTCAAATCCCTTAGCAAGAATTTGGCCGGGATTGAGGCCAATGTAACGGGTGAAAATTGGGTCACACCTCAACAAAAGAAAGCCTCTGCTCTTCAGACTCCGGGTGGATCTATCCCCCTCCAAGCTGACCCTGCCTCCAAGAGGAAGGGAAATGAAAAGCAAGGCGAAGACCTAAGCAAGAAGCCAAAAGCTTCCACTGCCCACGGTGACTCTGGCAAGGGCAAAGCAGTGGCAGTTGAAGGCAAGCCTGACAGAGAGCCTTCCGCAGCTAATGACGGTATGGCCACCCTGGAAGAATTGATTGAGAAGTACACCGCCCCCCGACACGAGTTCGTCCTTCCTTACCGTCTTAGGGAGAGGTTAAATGTTAAAACCATTGACTTTGCCTTGGAGACAGTGATGTGGGGGGCATTTGAAGACTCTCTCCATAATTTACTTCATTGCTTCGAATCCTAAAAGGGAGATTGAGCAGCTGAAAGACAAGAACACTCGCTTATCTGAAGATAGTGGTCAGCTTCATCAAAGGATCAAGATCTTAAATAAGAGGACACAGGTTCTTCTGAAATCTGAGGAAGACCTGAAGAAGGAGAATGAAAATCTTTACCAAAAGGTTGATGATTTGGAAAAATAGGTGGTCATACTCTAGGACAAAAATGAAGGCCTCTTCATAATGGTCAATGATGGGCAGGTGAAATATAATAAAGACATGACAATGTTTGCTCGAGCCACCGTGGATGCCTTCAGCCACGTTGTTCAATAGGTTGTCTACCGTAACTGAGGCGTCAATCTAAACCTGAACAAAATTGGATTCTTCAACTAGTTTCGGGATGGTGAGTTGGTTACCAAGGTGAATGATGAAGCCTTCATTCCCTCTGATGAGCCTTTCCAATTCACTCCTTTGGCCCAAGATGAAGACGACGTACCCCGTGATCAAGACCGGGATGATGAGGAAAAGGTCGGCGGGGCAGATGTTGATAGAGAGTAGAAGGACGAGGGTAGTCATGTGGACCCTTGATTTTTATCTGCTCTATAGGCGGGATGAGTTTGACCCATTTTGATAATCTTATTATAACTTGGTCTGAGTGCCTCTTTTTAATTTTTTAATTTAGGGTGCGCCACCCATTATTTTGGAAATGCTAAATTTCGTATATCGATCTTATTCTTAAGATTTGTTTGCTTTAATGTTCGCCATTATCTTTGATGATCGTAGTTAATACTTTGATCGTTTGTTTTTGAAGTATCGATGATTAAGCTTCGAATATTCTTTCCATTTTATTTTTTGAGAAATCATTGTTAACAATTGCTAACCGTTCTGAGGTTATAACAATTAATAACCGCTCTAGGGTTTTAGTAACCACTTCGGGGTTTAAATAATTAATAATCACTCTACGGTTTTAATAACCACTCCAGGGTTTAAACAATTAACAACCGCTCTGGGGTTTTAGTAACCACTTCAGGGTTTAAACAATTAATAATAATTTCATCAAGATGTAGATGAAAATCATTTTGCCAAGTGATTTTACTATTGGAACTGCATCTCGGCTGCATGCCCCATTAAAAAACCTCTTAGGTAAAACCCCATGGGAAAAAAACCTAGGTGGGGAAAAAAGTATGCATGGCTTGTGACGCCGGTAAGCTAAAGTACATTCAAAAATTCTTTACATTCCATTTATTCTTAAACATTTCTCCTTATAAAGTTTCTAAAAGATAAGTACCTCCCGTAGTAACGTCGTTAACCCGGTACGGTCTTTCCCATGTGGGTTTCAGTTTTCCCTGATGTGCAAAGCAGTTTCCAACCGAGGCCCTTCTCAGCACTAGATCTCTGATGTTGAACCTTCCATTCTAAACCTTCTTATTGTACCGAAGTGCATCCTTTGCTTTGATAACCTAATCTCAAACAAAAGCTACTTCCCGAACTTCGTGGAGGGAATCAAGTTCGTCCTTTAATCGGGGTTCATTCTCTTCCTCTTAAAACTATTGGATCCCTGGAGAAAGATAGTTGATTTCCACCGGTATTACAACGTCAACTCCGTATACCAACTAGAATAGGGTTTTGTCAGTAGATGAATGGGGGTTGGTAAGGACATGACATAACTGATTGACCCACTCCCCTTTTGCGTCTCCAAGCCGTTTTTTCAATCATTTTAAGATTTCTCTTTTTGCTACTTTGGCTTGCCTGTTCGTCTGTGGATGCTCAACCGATAAAAACACTTGCTGTATTTGAAGTCCCTCCAAAAGACTCACAAACTTAGCATTTGTGCATTGTGTTATGTTATTGGTGATCACCCTTCTTGGGCTACCAAACCTGGTAATTATATTTTTGTATAAAAACCTCCTAGTCTGTGTGGAAGTAATATAAACTACGGCCTCCCTCAATCCATTTAGTAAAATAATCAACTCCCACAATTAGATATTTGACTCTACTCGGAGCTTTTAGGAATGGTCCCAGGATGTCCATTCCCCATTGGTGAAAGGGCCATGGGACGGCTAATGTGAAAAGTTCTTCCATTGGAACATGATGCTCATTGCTATACTTTTGGCAGATATCACACTTCTGGACATAGTCGATAACATCCTTAACCATTGTGGGCCACCAATAACCTGCCCTTAGTATCCGTCTAGCCAGACTCTTTCCACCGCAGTGATGGCCACATATGCCCTCATGCACCTCGGATATTACATCAGTTATTTCTTCTTTATTTAAGCACCTCAAATATGAAGCCGATATTCCTCTTCAGAACAAACTTCCATCAATTTATATAAAGTTTGGTAACTCATTTTTGAGCTTCTTCTTCTTAAGCAGATCAGTTGGGAGTTATCCATTTACCAAATACCAGATGGTGGGGACAACCCAGGAGTTGTCCAGATATGCCATCGACTGGATGACATAGACCCTAACTGAGGTCGATATGCTAGGCTCTTCCAGAGTGTTTTGAATTACTGTTGTTGTGCATCCTACCTTTTTTATGCTTACCAATCAAGACAAGACATCGACCCTAACGTTATCTTCTCTTGGCACATGTTTGTATTTGATCTTGTCAAATTTCTCTTCTAACTCTTTCACCTTGGTGAGATACTGCTGCAATAATGGTTCTTTTACCTGGTAGCTCCCATTAATTTGTGAAATCACTAATTGTGAATCACTACAGAGGACAACGCTCCTAGCTCCGACGTTTAATGTTGCTCTCAATCCGGCTAAACAAGCCTTATACTCTACCTGGTTATTTGAGGTTTTGAAATCGAATCTAAGAGACACTTCTATCATGACTTCGTCTTCACTTTCAATAACCATCCTAGCTATATATCCTTTTGAATTAGAATAGCCATCTACATAAATGACCCAGTGCTCCTTCAAAGGTGCAGGAGCCTCCCCAGTAAGTTCTGTCAGAAAATCTGTCAAAACCTGAGCTTTTATGGCTGTCTGGGGTTCGAAAGATATGTCAAACTTTAAGAGCTCAATGGCCCACTTCATCATTCTTCCTGCCAGATTCGGCTTATGGAGCACTGCCTGCAGTAGGAGATCCATCCTGGTAACGATTGGGTGAGCATGAAAATACTACCTTAAACACCGAGATGTCCATACCAAGGCTAAGGCTGCCTTCTCAAGTTTTTGATATCGTCCTTCCGATCCTTATAGCACTTTGCCTATAAAATATATTGGTCGTTGTCCCTCAACCATTTCTTTCATCAATACTACACCCAGAGCTTCATCGGACACCGACAGGTAAAGGAATAGTTGTTCTACATGGTCTAGTTTTGTTAACACCGGCGGGTTTGCCAAGACTTCCTTCAAACTCCAGAACACATTCTCTTGCTCATTCCCCCATTCAATTTTTTTATTCTTTTTAAGGATTTTGTAAAGTGGTAGGGATCGATGTGCCACTTTTGGCATGAATCATGATAGCGTTGCCAACTTCCCATTCAAGGATTGGACCTCTTTTACATTGGTCGGACTCCTTAACTCTTTTATCACCTTACATTTGTCCAGATTTGCCTCAATCCCTTTTTAGGTTAGCGTAAACCCTAGGAACCATCCCGCTGGTATGGTGAAAGTGTATTTAATGGATTCAAATGCATGTTATACATGTGTATCCTTTGAAAAATCCTTCTCAGATCCTCCACATGATCTTCTTTAGCTGGGGTCTTTGCTATTATGTCGTCCACTATGGAAATACTATTCTCCCACCTTGTCCTTACATTCAACACTTTCTTCTTCACCTTCCTTCATCACAAGGCATTCTTCATTGCCCTTTGTTGTTGGTTCAGGTAAGCACAACACAACACATCTTTCTTGTTTACTACATATAACCAACACACCCATGGAGAAATGAACCAAACTAGACCCAAAAAAAACATCAAACCACTAGTTTGGATGCAACATTATTTTTACTTTATCCTTTTAATTTTTTTGGACATTCAAAGATGCTGCCAGTTGTATATGGCCATCTTTACCTTTTTCTTCTTTTAAAATCGGTCGGGCCGTGATGGACTTATATTTTCTTGATCCATCATGAACTTATACCTTTTCACCTTTTATTGTAGGTAAAAGTATTTTTCTAGCATTTATGAATATTATCTATGTCTTTATTATGTTATTATCTATGTCTTTGCTATTATGTCGTCCATATATACTTCGACCATTTTAGACCTCATTCCTTCAAAGACCTTATTCATCATCCTCTGATAGGTGGCTCTAGTGTTCTTGAGTGTGAACGGCATGACGGTGTAACAAAATACATCCTTGTCATTGATAAAAGTGGTTTTTTCCTCATCGTCCTTCCATATGGGGATCTGATTATAACCAGAGTAGGCATCAATGCTTGGGAGTGAGTACGGATCTTTTGGACAACACTTGTTTAAGCTAGTGAAGTCCGTACACTTCCGCCATTTCCCATTAGCTTTTTTCATCATCACAACAATAGATACCCAAGACGAATATTGGATTTCTCTAATAAATCCTTCTTTTAATAATTCCTCTATTTGCTTGCATGTCGCCTACTGCTTCTCAAGACCCAGTCTTCTCTTCTTCTGGGAAACCACTCTCGACTCCGAATATATTGTTAGCCTATGGCAGTAAAAATTTGGATCGATATCGGGCATGTCTGCCATGGTTCAGGTGAATAAATGCTTAAACTCTTTCAAGAGTTTTATCAATTGTTCCTCGATGTCTTTCCCCAAGCAATCATTGACTCCGGTTGTTTTGGTGGGACCATCATCCAAGGATATGGTTTCTATGCCTCATTCCTGTGTGGGCCTCTAAGGGTTTACCGGATCTGTAGTTAACTCCTCCTTGGAATCCAAATCAATCAAATTTACCGACTCTGGTACTGCTTCTTTGTCATTAAGCCATTTTATTTTGATGGATTCTTCCCCTCTTATCATCTAGACACTGAGATTATAACAATACCTTGCCATCTGCTAATCCCTTCTAACAGAGGACACTTAATTGTCCTTGTCAATAAATTTTATTAGTAGACGTGGTGTAGAAACCACGGCTTCCAAGGCATTTAAAGATGGCCTTCCCAAGATTCCATTAAAAGAGGATTTCACATCAATTACTAATACTCGAGTCCAACTGATCCTGGACCTCGGTTGCCCTTCGAATGTTAACCTTGTATCCAAGTAGCCCTTTATAGGCTATTTTGCTCCATTAAACATCGTTAAGTCCTATGTTTATGGTTGTAAATCTACATCAGATAATCCCATTTTCTTAAAGCACTCATAAAAAATTACGTCACACGAACTTCCCTGGTCAACCAAGATCTTTCTGATTGTTTTGTTGGTAATAACAGCCTCAATCATGACCGTGTCATCTCCCCCTGGAACGGTTGAACCAAAATCATCATATGAAAATACAATAGGTGGATTCTGAATCCCACCCCGTTACGGACAATTATCTGCCTTCGTCTGTATGGACATTATCATCCTCAAATGATTCTTCCGGACAGAGTTGGACACTCTGCCTCCTACATATGCTTCTGCAATCATATCAATTACATCTTTTCTTCTTGACCCCAGTGGCTTCATCCATGAATCATCCTCTTCAATATTATCCACAACTGCTTTACCTTTCTCTAGGACTTGCTTTTTTGAATTCCTTGCTTCGTCTTCCTCCATAAAATTAATGTCCCTTCTCCATGGAGCTTCCTTTTCTGGCTCTCTATACCTTCGTTGCCTGAACGAATACTGCTTTAACTTTCCTTCCCTGATTAGGGTCTCAATTGTCTACGTTCATTGGTACTGTGGCCGGTCTATTCATGAAACTCATAGTACTTACTTGTATTTTCAGGTCTCTTCATTGGCATCGGCTTCCTTATTCCACACACCATTAACCCTCGCAATCCAACCTTTCTTAAAATCTGCCCCCGCGGGGCTGTGAGAGGCGTATATTGGGTAAAGTTTATGCTCTAGTGTTCCTTATGTCTCGAGGGAAGATCTCAGTCTCGGTTCTTATGCTTAAATTTTGGTCCTCTTCATTCATGGGTCAGGGTCCTTTCATTAGTAGTCGTGGTTTTCCCTTTGGCTATGGAAAGGTGCATTTCTCTTCCCACATATTTTACAACTTTTCAACTCTTCAAATGTCTGGGGTGCTCCTTTTGCTAGAGATTGCGGTTCGAGAGCTTTTACCGCTATGTGCAATTAAATTTGTTCTATGAATCCCGATACTAAGACTTTCTTCCGACCCTTGTTTTATTTTTGCCAAAGTATGGGACATACGAGGTATATTCATTGACACCACAAAATATTGTAAGAAAACATGTGCCATATTGTCCCAACAATCAATGGACCCCAATGGCAAAGTCTTGAACCACCCTAGGGCCTCAGCAAACAGCGTTGCAAGGAACATTCAACACATCACATCCTCTTCAGCTCCCAGAAACAAAGACTCATTCGCATAGCATCTAAGTGACGTCCTGGGTTCGATTCTTATGTATATTTTCCTAGTGACAACAGTTAAGGGGTTTAGAGGTGCTTCGAAATAGACACATTCATCAACCTCCTGGTATATTTTCCTCACCCCCGCCTTGCGGCCAGACTCTTCTCTGGTTATTTAGATTTGTGGTCCTATAAGTGTACTTCTGGTCATTGTAAGTCTGGGCCTGTGAATGCTCCTGTATCTGGAAAGATTCATGCTGCCTATCTCCTGCCACATTTTCTCCTACCTCTCTTCCTCTTTTCAGCTCCTGAATTTCCATCCAGAGTTGTTTGATAAGTTTGTCCCGGGGGTCGGGATGCACCATGGTTTGGATTCTTCCTTGGTTTTGCTTTGTTCCTAGCGTCTCAACTATCCTAGCTCCGTACTCCAGGGCTCAAGGCTCAACCCTTTGCGTCAAATTCTGAACATGGCCCTCTGGGGTTCCATTCCTTCTGTTGCTTTCTATGACTTGCCTTTTCCTTTCTTGTGATGTGGAACTTCAAATTTATGCGGTCCCACTGGAGGTGCCAATGTTCTGACCGGTGTAGGGAGTCCGAAGTTGCCCTCTTATGACTAGTGTCAAAGATCTCTCAAAGTCTCATTTTTACATCATCTTAGTAGGAGTACGGTATTATACACATAGGTCTAGTAGGGACTATGCTCTTCATGTTAAGGTACTCTCTGAGTCAATTCCGACCATTCTTAAAAGGGACACATCGGAGGTGTACCTGCAAAAGGGGTTCCGATGGTTAAGTTAGTATAGGTATTACGGAAAGGAAAGTGATTACAGAAGTATTAAGTTGTGAGTAATCTAGAAGATCTGTAATCTTAATAAATGAGTAGTATCCATAGTTTTTCCTTAATCGCAAGTGGTGATTTGACCTCTTCTGATAGGGTCTTGAGACTGTAGCTTTGGCAGATGCAAGTTGCCCACTTGCATCTGACTCTGACTATAGCAGCTTTTCTGACCGAGGTCCATTTACTTATTCCGTACGGAACCTCAGATGTTCGTTACTGTTCAAGTTCCTTGACCAGTGTGATTTCATCAATACTCGTGCACTCCGTCCGGGTTTCTTACAGCCTTGTATTTATTTCACATGCTCCTTACCGGTGTAACTTCACTTAGCCTGTGGACCGATGTTCACTCCGGGTCAATTATATTCAAATTTTTTATTTTAGAAGTATACTACTTTGTTTTTTTTAATTTAATTAAGTTTTTCTTATTAAAAATAATAAGTTAATTGATTTTTATTAATTTATATTAATTTATATTTTTAAACAAATCATTAACCAACCTTTTATTAAAAATCTTTTTTTAATATTAAAAATAATTTTAATTTTTTAATTTTTTTAAAAGTTGGTAGGCTAACTTGCCCGTCGCGCCTCGCCATTAAAATAAGACGAATCAAAAATTTCAACCCGCCTCCGACAGGGAGCCAAACCTGTTTCGCCTCATATTTTGACGGGTTGATAACGAAAAGGGGCATTGACATTCCTAATTGCAATGGCATATGTTTTATCTCTCTCTTTCTCTCACTCATATGTTTTATTCTATAATTTTAGAAAAATAAATCCCAACTTACGAAAATTACATTTACGCATCACGGGATTTATTTTAACATTGAAAAAATATAGACTTGAAATCTCCATTGCTTTACGCTTTCTACATTACTTTTCTTCAAAAGTTACTGACCGTGACTTTAGAAATTTATAGCAAATATAAACAATTATTTAATTCTTAAAATTAACTCAATGGAGACTAAACTTAACTTGCAAGACTTAACAAGTAATCCATAACTCATCGAATTAGTTTTTTCTTCATTTTTTTCATGTAAAGATTATGTCCTTGGCTCTAAAAGTAAAATTATTTTTAGCATAAAACAATAGAGATAGTGTGGATAATTAAATAAAGTGTGTGTATTTAAAACCTTCAGGTGATGAATAATCACTAAGATGGGTTAGATTAAAGTTGAAAATCAGGACAACACACAGGCTAATATCAGGTTCCCAATGAACACCTAAATATAAGTTACTTCAATTACAAGGGTCATGCGAGGCATCTGAAATAGACAACAAAAGCGAAGTTGAAGATAATCTCAGTAGGAAATGTGAGAATTTGCTCAAATTTCCAGTATAGTCTTTTCATAAGTAGATTATTTCAAATTTATTATAAAATATTTATGTTGAAAGTTAAAACTTTACATTTTATAAGAAAGATAAAACTTGCTGGACTGAGACCTTCCATCCCTTATTCTCAAGGTTTGAAGTTTGATAAAGTCTTCTAATTATCATTGTGCAACTATCAATGAGCTCAGTGAATCCTGAGGGAAATTCCCTTTTTCAACTAAACTCTCCATTAGTATCTTTCTGCATAAAATTTCTAAAACAGGGATATACAGAAGATACATGCGTGTAACAATTCAAATCTCCAATAATAAAGTTCTTAGCTTTAACCATGAATTCAAACAGATTTTAGAATAAAACAAAAAGAATTAAAAGAATGCTCAAGATGGCAAAAAAGTCATGTACTATGCAGCAGTTATTGAAACTAAACATTTAAAATAAAAGTAATTAAGGGTTTTGCCCATTATTTCATTTCCATTTAAAAAAAATGAACTTTGTGATAGACAAATTCAACAAAGTATGAAGAGATAATGTGTGCATTTCCTGAATAACATGAACCAAATATCAAACTCACTGATCGATACATGGAAACAAGAAAAATTAGTGTTTTTAACAATTCAAAATAAATATTTAACATAAAATAACCCCAGGAAAATTAAGCTTTTCCACACAATCCTACCTTGACTCTCCTGTTTAGTGGATGAACATATTCTTAAGTTAGATGGTATCGAGCTACTGCCTTAGCAGAATGTATGGAGAAATAAGGTTGATAGAAAGGGGAGAAGAGAGTAAAACTAGGTTTGGTGATGAAGTTGGTTGGGAATGTTTGGAAGTGTAATGAGTAGCACCAAACCTAATAGGTATTTCATATGACTTCCATGACTTGATTTTGTATTCATCAGAAAAGTTTCTTTCAGTCTATATACATGTGCAAAGTAGGCATGTCAAAGTGATGTTTACCTGTTTGTGTAATACAAGTGATTTGAAGTGCTGAAAAAAATCAGCAACAATCAGCCAATGAGTAATTAGTGGGGTTTTTTTCATTAATTTTCTGAAATAAATTTGTGAAGAGGCTAGAACATTTTTTTTTCTTCTAATCTTAGTCAGTTATGGTAAATTATTTCCGTGCAAATATAAGGATAAATCATCATGTCGATTTTGATTTAGGAGTCAAGGAACATTGATTGCAACTGCTATGATATTATATGGTATGGTATATACTATTCTTTGTATTAGTTTTGCACGTAAGTTTGTTATTTTAGAAACTAAGGTTTATCACACTGTTACTATAATGTGTGAGAGAGAGTTATTATAATTTGTGGGTGAGTGTGTGTGCTTACGTATCATAACTAATTATTATTATGATTTTTATTAATTCTAATGACTTTCACATTCTCCCTAACAATTTTCTTAAAAAATCAAATTTTAGATACTTACTCAATAATGTGGGAAAAGTTTTTCTAATTTCTTTTTCAATTTCTCATGTCGTTTTATCTATATTTTGTTCGTTCCATAATATTTTTAGTATAGGTATTTCTTTATCTCTCTCTCTCTTTATCCATAATTTTTACATCTATTACCTCAAAATCTTCAAGTGTATAACTTAGCCTCATGACTGGTGACAATAACTTTAGAGTTGCGAAACATGAAATACATCATGTAAATTTGATAGTTAAGGTCATAAGGTATATGACAGTTGTTAGTTGAATATTTTACAACCTAATTTTAAGTAGCAAAACACATTGTAATTAATAAATATTCCAAACATTGTGTAAATATTAAGTTAGAGCTATAAATTAGTCTAATTTTGTGTTTTCTCTACATTTTGTAGGAAAACAAGGATAAAAAGAGGTAAGTAAAGTATGGAAAGAGGAGGAGGAAAGCTCTAGCAACACGCCTAGATGAAAGGAAGAAAAAAAGAGTCACTCGTCTAGATGAGTCATACGATGCAACTTTAGACCTACTTTGTTATTGGGCCACAAAAAAGAGCAAAAAATTATTTTCAAGAGGTGGAAAACAAAGCACGAGTAGAGTTGGAGGTGATGTGACCATTTTGCATCAAATATTCATCTTCATCTTAAAATTGTTGCAACTTTCCATTGTTGAATCATTTGTAATCATGAGTGGTTGATTTACTTTCCTAGTTGGAATTAAACAGTCATATTAAGTTTATGTTCTTGTAAATATTCAAGTTTCTTTATATAAGTAATCATTGTTATTATTCAATTTCTTCGTCTAATTTATATTTCAAATGAGAGAATGAATTGTATATGTGTTTCGATACATTCAAATGGATTTAGGATTGTATTACCTATTATCCTAGATTTCTAAGAATAGGATCAAGGATAATAGTCATTAACACTTATTTCTAGTGTAAATTTTATCGTTAATTGTTAGAAGAATCTCCGATTAAGGATAAGGTTCAAAGTCCAAACTTTAAGAAATCAAGGTAGGTTAATTCAAGTTTCAGTAACATGATTAATACATAATTGAATTAAATATTTATAGAATCATAAATTAAATATGTATAATTCATTCTCAATACCTTTCTTAGTATATTGCATCCTTTAAATCAACTTCCTTCTTTCATAACTTAAGAAAATCACAAAAATTACAAACCATCTTTGTCTATGAAAGTGACAAATTATGTGTATACATTCATTGGTAAATTAGTATCAACCATAAATTACTATAATATCTGACAAGTATTCGTGAATCGACCTTATTTTAAAACTATAACATATTTGATATGTTTGTCAAGGGGTTAACAATGGTAATCAACATGTCTTACCTTTTGAAGAATTTAAAATGATTTGCTAAATTTAAAATGATTTAAAACATGAACAAACTAATAAAATAAGACGAGGCATTATAATTTATTTCATTATCGGTTTTTGTTTTTAATTGTTTTGCCTCAGTGATTCTAAAAAAATGGGTACTTGCATTGCTAAGTAAATTGTCAATATTTCTAATGGAGAAGATTCATTTTTTATTTGCTATAATTTTATTCATTATGAACATGCAGTTTTTTCTACATTATTGTTAACCAATTGTTGATTAATCATAATATGTGAGTGTTTTGAGCCCTTATATGTTTCCGATTCATTCTGAAATAAAAAACATTAGTCCCATATTTTAATCAAAATAAAAAGGAGAATAAGAAAACACCAATTAAATTATGGAAATTATGGAGTAGATTCTTTGTAAATAAGATCATTCTAGCAACCATGACCATAGAAGTTTTAGGGGGCGCCTTATAGCGTGAGCTCATAAGCATAATTTAGTGCATCTTTAGTTGTGGAAACAGAAAGAGTTTAACACGAGGGAAAACCTCAAAGAAATTAAAAAAGGATAATAATAAAACCTACAATTCGATTAAACCCCATTAAAATGATATTTTGGAAGGAACAAAATTTCATAAGTTGCATTTTGCAAGAAAAAAAAAACTGCTAAGAAAAATTGTGTACTCATTCTCATTCTCCTATTGAGAGACTCTTATATTATCATACTTGAAGAACAAAATGGACAAGAGGAGGGAGATGCTATGACTGACGATATTGGGGAGATGAAAGAAGAAGCCCATGTAAATGTGATCTTGTTAAATGTTGTTTTGGATATCAAGTAAAGTCATCAAATAGTGAATCATTATCCCTCTTTTTATTTTGTTTTGTAGGTGGCTTCTAAAATGGATTTACAAAATTTGAGTGTAGCCATTAGATTTGCATCAATGGTTAATATTAAAGACCGGTTACTGGAAGAACCGGTTATAGAGGTACACCGTCAGAGCCACCCACCACCAGTTAAGAAAAGAAAGCCGCAAACCACCACTGGAGCCATCCACCAGCACTTAAAAGAGCCACCAAATCAACTTCTAACATGCGAACAACTACACCACCCATCACTTTCCTTATCTTTCAAAACGTCACCACCACCATCACCACCGCAACTGCACTCCCTCTCCGTCCATGGGTTCTTGACCCTATTGCTGTTTCATTGACTCTATTCCCACCGCACCATTCTTGACCCTGTTGCTGAAACCAACAACAACAACGGTGGGATTGGGGTTTGAAGGTTGTGTTCTGAGTTTGGGTATGATGGATATGGATAGTGGGGGTTTGATAGGAGGAAGGGTGTGAGGGAGGCCTTAATATTTTAATAAATTGCCATAAGGATGATTTAAAAAATATTTAAATAATCATTTCTTATAAAAACTAATTATTAATTTTTTAATGTTGACAAAGAAAGCTCTCTTAGAAGAGCTGATTTACCAAACCTTTTCTTACTATGCCCTTATATTATAAGATTTTTAAATTTACATATAAATAAATGAAAACTGTTTAAAATAAATATAAAACTTTTTTTAATTGATCAAGTATTCTCTGACGAGAATATTGTACTCCAAAATTATTAGACACGAATGTTATCTTTCTACTTATTATAAATTGAATATATATGATCTTGAATGTTGATAATTATAATAAAGATAACTGATATAATATGATTATACGTAACATCTCCATGATTAGCTTTCGTTAAAGGCCATAATCTGAACACTTGAAATAGTTTAGGCATTTTTTAATTTAATAATTTTATAAATATTTAATAGAAGCTTTCTAATCGGGTATTTTAGCTTCATCTATTATATATTAAACATCAATTTGATTAAAAGTTGACCAAATTTAGTCGAGGAAAGTTTGAAAAACTTGATTATGTATAATTGATTTAATATATTTGATTTGTTTTTGGACATGTTTAATAAATTTGGTTGTGTTACTATTTAATATTTTAAAAATAATTCAATCCATTAAAATATTTAATATTTTAATTTAATATTTAGTATTATATTTATTTTTATATTAAATATATAAAATTAAGTATTAAATATCGATATTTAGTATTTGATATACTTAATATTATATATAATTATTAATGTTGAATTGAATATTTGATATTCACTATTCAATGTTTAAATTTAATATTTATATTTAATGATTAATAGTTTAAAAATTCTCATGTAACAAACTTGGTTTGGAAAAGAACTTCCTTTTTTTATCCCCTTTAGGCAGCAAAGTGGTTAAGACGTTATATTGGAATCATAGCCACTATGGACATGGATACGAAGGTAAGGGAAGGATCGGTGTCTGGGCCGCCACCAAAGCCGTCGGACATTAGAGTATCTTTTAAAGACAAGGTTTTAGGAAGGCCATCTAGAGAACCACTAAAAGCAGTGAACCTGATTACAAATGGTATAATGACGTTGGAGTAAGGGAACCGCTTGCTACCTAGGTTTACCATCCAAGAGGAGGAATACCAACGTCTTCCAACCTTGGAAGGAGTGTCTGGTGGTGAAACTATTGGGGAAGACATTAGGGTTTGCCCTCATAAAGGAAAAGCTGTGACAGACTTGGAAGTTATCTGGTGGTTTTGATCTGATAGACGTTGGTTATGGGTTTTTTTTAGTGAAGTTTGATCTATTGGAGGAGAGAGATAGAGTTATTACCGGTGGTCCATGGCTCATCTTTGATCATTACCTATCTGTAACTCATTGGCAACCTGATTTTGTGGCTTCGCAAGCAAAGATAGACAAAACCTTCGTGTGGATCCGCTTTCCAGGGCTAGGGCTAGAATATTATAATGAGAGTATTCTACTAACTCTGGCTTCGGCAATAAGAAAACCATATAAAGTGGATATGTGTACATTAGATATGGAAAGGGGTCAGTTTGCTCATGTCTACGTGGCCATTGACCTGGACCAACCGGTGGTAGGGAAGCTCTCCTTATATAATGTATGGTATAATATTGAATATGAAGGGCTACATCTCTTGTGTTCTTCGTGTGAACGGTATGGGCACCTGTTGAGGAATTGCCTGACGACTCTAATGTCGGTGGCAACGATAGTAGAGCCAACCATAGAATCCACGGAGCGTAATCAGAGGGTTCCGATATCTCTGGGAGATGTGGAAGTTACTGGCATGATTGTCTTGCCGGAAGTCACGCATAGGGAATGGATTAACGTTAAGAAAAAAGGGAAACCGAGGTATACAAATAAATCTAAGGAGGGAAAGGTAACAACTAATTATGGTAATAATACACCAGCCTTGGTGATGAATCAAGATGCGCCTAAATCCTTGTTTGGTGAGGCTAGTGGGCCAAGATGTCCAAGTCACGTGTCTCCCGCTCTAAGAGGCCACGCAGTAATACGACTATAGGTCCCACTCATTCTCATGATATGGGACTTGCTCACGAGATTCGAGACGCTGACCCCCCTAAGCAAAATACTATAAATTCCCATGCAGGGGTGCATGGCCACGTGAACAGGAGCCCTAACGCCCCACAAACTCTTCCACCCAACAGTTATTTTGTCTTGAGGTTAGAAGGCTCGTCTATCTTTTGTTTCGGGGAGGATACATCCTCAAGCATGAACTTGGTGCACATTCAGGAAAGTCAACCCAGTTGGATAAGTGATAGTTTCAGGGATGTGGAGGTAACAAGAAAGAAGCCCCCTGATGGGGAGTCATAAGAAGGGTTTATCCCCCTATGTTGGTCCCCGCCCATTATCTCTCTTGATGGATAGACAATAACTAAACGTTATTGCCTGGAATGTTCATATGATGCTAAATGTACAAGGGCAGCGTCATGCCAATGAATTAATCCATAGATACCAGCCGGATCTTTTTTTTGTTGTCAAAACACATTGTCAATTTACACAGGCAAAAGCCTTTTGGAGGAGACGGGGGTATGTGGGATAGGGTATCATGGAAGCTTCTCGCTATAGTGAAGGGATTTGGGCTCTGGCAAATTCCATGAGTCCTTACATAGTGAATGTTATTGATATCTTTCCATAAGCGGTTACCATGGAAATCTCCCAGGGGATTCAAAAGTGGGTGTGTACCACAATTTATGCCAAACCTCGTCTCCATGAGCGTAGGTCCTTATGGAAGTATCTAAGGGTGTTGCGATCCAATATTACCTCACCCTGGGTGCTTTTAGGGGATTTTAATGAAGTTTTTTATGCCTCGAAAGTGAAAAGGGGGTCTTCAACCATGTAGCTGCCTCATGTTTTTGGAGATGATGGATAATTGTGACCTGCTTGATTTAGGTTGCGTTGGCTAGAAGTTCACTTGGGTTAGGAAGGTGAACATGCGATGCTCCCTGTCGAAACGCCTTGGTCGAGCCTTGTGTGACGTCGCATAGCGCACTACGTTCCTTGAAGGGCTTATGGAGAACCTCCCTCGTATCACTTCTGACCACTCACTGATTTTGCTAAGGTGTAGAGGGTCTCCAGGGATTAGAGGAGAATGACCTTTCTGCTTTCAGGCTGCCTGGGCTACCCACCCTTAGTTTGAGGGACTCGTTCGTAGAGCTTGGGGAAATGAGACTAGAAATATCTCTTCCAAGCTAAAAAATATACAAACTGATTCGAGGTTTTTTAATAAGGAAATCTTTGGTCACATCATTGCTCGTAAGAAATAGGTGGAAGCTAGACTTAAAGGGGTTCAACGTGAGTTAGAGAGGGAAGATCGTGTCAGCCTAAGGTATCTCGAAAAAATGCTAACCAAGGAGTATGAAGAAATTCATGAGCAGGAAGAGTATCTTTGGTACCAGAAATCTAAGGAGAAATGGGTCCGCTTTGGGGACCGCAACTCTAAATTTTTTCATACGCAAATGATTTCTTGGAGGCGGCGGAACAAGATTTATGGGCTTTTTTAAATGGATGGCATTTGGTGCTCAGACCAAGCCCAACTTCATCAGGAAACTATTAATTTTTATAAAACTCTCTTTTATGTGGATGTACAGGTTACAAGGAATGCTTTATATGATGTCCAGACACCTTCTCTGTTAGATCAAGAATCCAAGCGCTTCTTGAACTAGTTACTCCGGCAGAGGTTGGGAAAGTTGTGATGTGAATGCAATCAATGAAAGCACTGGGTCTAGACGGTTTCCAAGCTTTCTTTTTCAAGAAATATTGGCATGTGGTGGGACCTGATATCTTTCATATGGTTCAACAAGCGTTTCTAACAGGCAGTGCGGATCCTAAACTCCTTGATACTCTGGTTGTTTTGATTCCGAAGATGGATAACCTCACTCGTATGAAGGTCCTTGTTAACTGCATCTGCCTTCTCCTTCATAATATTGTTGGCTCCTTCCAAGGAAACTTTATCCCGGGTAGAGGTACCAAAGATAACATCTTATTAGCCAAAGAGATGATGCATGGGATTCATAAAAATAAAATCAAAGCGGGAATGGTATCCATCAAAGTTGATCTTGAGAAAACTTACGACAAAGTGAACTGGGATTTTCTTTAGATGACTTTTTTGGATTTTGGGTTCCCTATGGACATTACTCGTTTGATCATGTGGGGTGTTAAAGCATCTGGCATGTCGATCGTGTGGAATGGTACCCAACTTCCTTGGTTTGCTCCTTCCAGAGGTCTCCGCCAAGGGGACCCCCTCTCCCCTTATCTATTCGTTCTTTGTATGGATCGTTTGGCTTTCTTTATCCAACACTAAGTGAATTCTGGCACGTGGATCCCCGTGCAAGCCTCTCCCAATTGTCTAGCTATTTCACACTTATTCTTCATAGATGATAGTCTTCTTTTTTGTAGAGCCACAAAAAACCAAATGAGAAATGTTGCCACTACTCTTGACCTTTTCTGTAAGGCTTCTGGGATGAAGGTAAACCTTGAAAAATCCAGAATCAAGCTCTCAAAGGGAATCCTGAATCGTGAGGTGATGCAGTTATCTCATCTGTCAGGCTTCCGACACGCTAGTGGGTTAGGGAAATATTTAGGAGTGACCCTTAATCAAGAGAGATCAGATAGAGCTCGCTTCAATCCTCTGGTGGAGAAAATTTAGGGTCGCCTAGCTACATGGAAGAGCAAGTTGTTAAACAAGGCAGGGAAGATGTGCCTGGTGTGTTCGGTCATACAGTCCATACCAGTCTATGCAATGTAGACTCAATGGCTGCCCGAGTACATATACAATGATATTGATAAATTAGCTCGCACCTTCTTTTGGTTGAAAAACAATAATAGGAGAACCTGGCATTTGGTTGCATGAGAAAATCTTCAGAAGAAAAAAAAATAATAGAGGGTTGTGCTTTCAGAAGGCTCGGGATGCTAATACTACCCTACTTGGGAAGTCTGTCGCTTCTCTGGTCATGAATGAGCCGAAACTGTGGGTTCAGATAATGAGAGCCAAATATATGCACCAAGACTCTTTTTTGGCTCATGGAATAAATAGGTAGGGCTCCTACTCTTGGAGGAGCTTGCTCAGGGCAAAAGAACATCTCAAAGAGGGGTTTAAGGTGAAGCTCAGGTCTGGGTATTCGAACATTTGGTATGATGACTAGACTGGTCAAGGGAGGTTATGTAATAGAGTTCCGTATGTGTATATCTCCGATACCCAACTACAGGTTCATAATCTCTGGAATAATGGATATTGGGACCTTACTTTGCTAGCCACGCCATTGCCTATTGAGATTTCTCACTTGATCACTGCGCATGAGATTCCAAACACTCCTTCTGGTACGGACTCCTTCGCATGGGCTGATACGGTGTTTGGTGTGTGTTCTTTTTTGAATGCTTATGCCTGGCTTCGCCAGGAAATTACCAACCCTTTCAAAGGAACTTGGAGACTGATTTGGCGCTTGAAAATTCTAGGGAAAATTCACCTCTTCATATGGCAGGTTACGAAGGAGGCACTTACCACCAATCTTAAGAGGATGCAGTGCCGGTTGGCCCTGATAGCAACCTACACCTGGTGCCATGATCCCATGGAATTTGTTGCGCACATTCTATTTACTTGCCCCAATTCAATAAGGCTGTGGGGGAGGGTTGGCCTAGCGACGGTTCATCGAAGTTACACTGGTAACCTAATCTAGTGGGTGCAAAAAGTGGCCAAGTTACGAAGATCTTCGTTGGTCTTTAGCTGTGCTTAGTGGGCTTGGAGATGGCAGAATCAGGTGGTTTTTGAGAATCATCGTTGATCTCTTAACTTTGTTGCCTGTAAGGTCATTTTATCAGTAATGGAGTTTGCTACATAGAGTCCTCCTACTGCTAAGCTATCCTTGGTCTCAAGTTGGGAAGCCACTCCGGAGGAAATGATGAAACTGAATATGGATGGTAGCTGGCTCTCTTCGAGCTCGTGTATGAGTGGTAGGGGTCTTATCCGTGATCATATGGGAAGATGGGTAACAAGATTTTTGTGCCATCTTGGTCCGGGTACTGTCTTTTTAGTTGAACTTGGAGCTGTGTGGGTTGGCCTTCAGCTTGCTTGGCATCGTCATATTAAATGTCTAATTTGTGAAGTCGACTCTTTGGATGTCTATACATCATTAAAGCCGGATACTGATATGAATCATCACTGGTTTAAAAAAAGTGGAAGAAGTTAGGGAGATGCTTAATTGGCCCTCGGATGTCATAGTTTGTCATGTTTCGCGAGAGTTAAATGGCGCAACTGATAGTCTTGCTCGATTATGAGGGATATCTAGTGATGATCTGGTTATCTGGTCTCACCCTCCTGATTCAATTTGGTCCAATTTAACATTAGATTTATTGTCTTAGTTTGCTTATTTCCGATTACTACCAAAAAAGAACTTCCCTATACCACTTTCACCCGACCCGTATTTTCCCAACTAAACGAAGTTGGAGTTTGATAAAAAAAGTAAAACATAAATCTATTTATGTAATTATGATTTGTGTGTATTTTGATGGACCGAATCTTAGTTTAAATTGCTTAATATTTAACCGAACAAAACCTATAAAATGGATGATTAATCCGATATTAATATTTAAGGCATTACATTTTTTATGTTTAAACTTTTTAAAATTAATAATAAAACACAATAATAATAATTTTTCAAAGGATATTAATATAAATTAAGCATATTATATATTTTATAAGTAAAAATTGTTAAAAATTAAAACTACATCTATATATTAAATATTTAAAACATTTTTAACAGTTTTTGGTGTTGAAAATAACAATCAAATAACATATCATAAAGAAATTCATAATTTTTTGCTATATATATATATATTAAAAATATTTTTATGATAATTTGTTATCATTAATTATATTATTATATATTATTATAACATGTTTACATATTATTACTGTAATGTCAATTTAGTATCATTTTGTATTTTTAAACCTTTTGTCACTAAAAAAATTATCATTTACTGTGCTAACACACCAAATTCAAAAGTCATTAGGAAATTTTTAATGTTATAAAATTTTTGGAGCTCCATTAACAATATAATACATTATACTAATATTTGATATGATATTTTTTAAAAATATTTAATATAATATTAGTATAAATTATACTAACAAAATTAGTTGTTCGTAAAGTACATTATTTTATTATCAAATATGTAATTTATTTATTCTAACACTTTATTTTTTAGTTAAAAAGGTTATCCCAACGGCTATTAAATTTTGTGGGTTAATAAATGCTAATTTTTTAGTGTGTTGAATATTGTTACAAAATTACATAATAAATTTTATTATTACAATCCATAACCTTATAACATAAAAAATAAATCACTGTTACAGAAAAATATTACCGTAATTGAACTAATATTAAAATATAATTATATAAAATACTAATAGTTTATAATATTGTGAAATCTAGACAAAATAAATAAATAATACTATCAAATAAAATTGAAATTATAAATGTAAATAAATTTAATACTTTTAAATTTTACTTAAGATTTTATATTTTAAGGGTTGTTTTATGGTGTGAATACAAGATACAATCAGCATATGGTTTCATGAAAAATTATTTATAATCTCAAAATTATGAAAGTACAAAAAAAAAGTTATACTCTTGGTTTATTATTGTTTCCCCACAAACCCAAAATAGAGATTAAGAATCTTTTATGTTGGTAAGTAACAATGGCGTATAGAGGAAAAGAATCATACACAAAACTATATTAGTGAATTTGATTTAACTTTTTTCTTCTTATGGATCTTTTCCATATGTAACGATGAGTTCTACAACTGTTTTAAATTCATTTTATTTTTGAAAGGTCAATGAATAATTAGCATATTTATATTTCAATTTTTTAAAGATGTTCTCTTTATGAATTTTATTCTATAGTCAATGATACTTTAATAGAAATAATAATATTTTATTTTAATATTTAATGATATAATATTAAAACACCAATAGAAATAATAATAATATAATACATAAATAACTTATATAGTAATTAAAGCTTTACTTTAAAAAATATAAAACATTAATTATTGTCAAAGATAAATTAAGATTTTATTTTAATATTTTACTATGAGATATAATATTAAAACACCGATATTAAAATTAAAAAACCATTTTTTTGTGTTTATTTTTTAATGTAATAAACATCATTTTTAACTACTTATTTTTAATCTAATTTTTTGTCTTAATTTTGTTATTCATATATATATATATATACATATATGATATATATAATGATAATTTCAAATAATAAATATATATAGAAGAGGTATACGATACAATAATTATATCAAAATAAGGTTACTATTTCAACAATATATAGTTTTATATGAAAATTACTACTTCAACAAGGTATGTTGTTATCATCCTATTTTTAATATGAAGATTAGCAATAGTTTATGAATGGTTAATGTGAATGTCTTATCATATTTGGTTTTATGTATATGTTATAATGTAAATTTTTTTGGTACGTCAGTTATTATATTTTTAAATATGATATAAAATTTTTGGTACAATATTTTATACAAAATAACATGGTGTTTTACCTTTCATTACATTGTCACACATTTAATAATTGAAGTATCACAAATACAAAATTTGCAGCGGGTACATTATAAAGAAAAATACATTGAGTTGCTCTAGTGGCCGAAGGTTAAATCATCATATCAAACGATGTTTGTCAACCAAACATCCTTTTATCATGCAAAAAGTCATCATTATGATTAAACATTTCCATGAACTATTTCAAAAACTTTAAAAATTCTTAGAACATCTATTTTTCTCTTTCTATTAATATATGGTTATTCTCCCCTATTACGTAATGTGTAACTTAATTGGTTATGCGTTTTTCCTAATATTTTATAATTGACTATCATTTAATTGTTATAGACAGTCACTTATGAATCTTTTATATTATTGTGATGAATCGAATCTTTTATAGACAATAACTATATCAAATAATAATAAAATGTCTTGATTAAATCATCAAGAGCAAAGAGTAACATTTGTCTTACTTATGTTTTAAATGTAATTTCCCCCAAAAGTATCCTTAACTATTAAATAATTGAATTTATAACTTAAAGAAATAGATAAGAGTATTTCGTAGGGATCAATCTAATACTCTTTTCATAATCTCAACCTGAGTTACTGACTGAACCATAAGCAATTGATTAATATATATATATATATATATATATATATATAATATTATTATGTGTTTATTTAAAATATTACTTGAATTAAATACATGAGATGAAAGTAATTTAAAGATAATTATTTTATTTTAACATTTTTTAAATAATCAATTATTTTAACATAAAATTAATAACATAAAATCATTTTTAATTATTAGATACATATTAAAGCTAAACAATTAACAAAGGTACATTAAAAATATTAAATTGTTTAACTTTATAAACATAAAACAGTTTTTTTAACATGAAATAATAAGGCCCGTAGAATAATTGGTACAAGCACATTCTTTACACATACCTCAAATTATTAAGGGTCTTTAGATTTTAAAAGTTTCTAAATTTGCACCAACCTTTTTATTAAAATTGTGCCTCTTGTTTATAAATATTAGACGATGAATGAGTCAATTTTCATGATTAAAATATGATTTCTAGAAATTTTAAAACCGCTCTCTAAAATATAACTTCCTTTCAATAAGGAGGAAAGAAATTGGAAAGAAAGAATATAAAATAAAGAAATAAGATAGAAAAATATGATGCTCAAATAGATAAAAATAAAAGATAAAACATGAAAAGTGAATATCTTTTTGTTTGGATAGATGAAAAGATATATTGAAAATAAATAAATAAATAAAAATATATTTTAAAATAAATATAATATTTAAAAATATGTTTATTTTTTAAATAATTTTTAATATTTTTTATTTAATTATTAATATTTATGAAATAAAAATCTCACAAATTTCCTTTATTATTTTAAAAAAGAATTAATTAGCACCCAGCCTAATTAGTTTTTCCTTTGAAATAAATAAGGAAACACTTTAATTTGTTCATTTCATTTAATTATTTATAATCCCAGTCCTTCTTTTTCGATCATTATAAATAGAGGGTTAAGAAAACACAGAAATAAAAAAAGTGGAAGTTTATGTTAATGGTAAGTTGAGAGCGCGCGCGATGTCACTTTCTTCCTAAAAATTTTATTTGGTGCCAAAACTCTGCGCAAACCCACCAAACCAAAATCCATTTCCCTCTCTCTTCAATGTTTCAAACGCTTTTCACCTTCCCTCCTCTTCTTCCACTCTCAAAACCCTAATTCCCAAAACCCCCATTCCCAGAATTTCCCATTTCCCCTAATTTAATTCAAATCCTTCGATCTTGAAATTTTCCCACCCATACCCCCACTCTCAAAACCCCAACTTTTCCTTCCCATTCTCCATTTCCTTTATTTTCCGAAACCCTAACGTGAGAAAGAAGACTCCTATTCTTGAAATGTGCATCTCTCTCCCTTCACCCGCCAAGGTTGCGGAACAACATCCAATGGATGCACCTTCCGAAACCCTTGATGAGTCTTTCCGATCCCCGAATCGCCGTGATTCTCCTCCTCCGCCGGACTCCGGCGACGGTACTTATACCAATTTGTTAATAGAGGATGCTTCGCGAGACGATCTTAACGTGTCTTCCCCTTCCCGGCTGCCTCCCGGTGACTCGCCGTCCCTGTGGTCATCCACGTTGGGTTCCACTTCGCCTGTCTACGCTGTGGCCCCTGAAGCGTATGCTCCCCAACCAAACTGGCTCTTTTCTGGAGATAGCTGTGCAGCTTCAGTTGATGAATTGCCTGTCTCTGAAATTGTGCCTTCAAAGATGGTTCGTGTTATTGCCAAGTTTTCTTTTCTTTTTCTTTTCAACTTTTGATTTTTATATTGATGGTGATTTCTTGTTTTTATTTAATTTTTGTATTGATCATGATCTGTTTTGTTCCACAGGGAGCAGGGCTTTTCAACCTTGGTAATACGTGCTTTCTTAATGCTATTCTGCAATGTTTTACGCACACTGTGCCCCTGGTGCAGGGTCTTCGATCTTGCACTCATGCTGCCACTTGCGATGGTATGTTATTTATTTGAATTTGATGATGATGATGATATATATATATTGTTTTGCTTTTTGCGTGTGTTTGGTGTAGGGTGATTGATTAAGTGATTATTTGCGCTATGCTTGGGGATTTAGTGATGGTTAGATGTAGCTGGTCTTACTCTTGTGATTGAATGGATGGGTTATTTTTGTGATCCAAACTTGCAATCCTTCCAATTATCTGTGCAGTTTAGGTGTGTTATTCTGTAGTAGTTGTTTCCTTTTCCTTTATGAAGATTTTGAATTTTGGGATTGGACATTTCAGGTGATACAGAAGGGTTCTGTGTTATCTGTGCTCTTCGTGACCAGGTTGAAAGTTCCTTAGCAGCTTCAGGACAGGCTCTTTCACCCATGAAACTTGTGGACAATTTGAATTGTATCCTTTGTTTTTATTGTTTTCATGATGATTATTGTTTGACTAGCTTGAAGATCTGATGTTGGTCTTGGCCAATTGCTAGACAGGAGAATTGGGGATTGTAGTTGGTAGTGATTGTCCCATCATTGGCTTATAAAATATACCTTTTGAATGTTGCAACACTGGTTTCCTTTTTTCCCTATTATTGTTGTGACTTGTGATCCATAACCACAACAGATTTTTCTTCTGTTTTTAGAAGATACCAGCAGGAGGATGCCCATGAGTTTATGCAGTGTGCCTTGGATAAATTGGAAAGATGTTTCCTTGATTTGAAGAAGAGCAGTATAAATTTTGAAGACGATAATCTTGTGGAGAAAGTATTTGGTGGGCGTCTCATTAGCAAAGTATGTTGGATAAATGTATTGTTTATCCTTTTTGAATTATGTTATTTTTGCTAATGTTTATCCTATCCTTTTTTTTGTATTCTGAATTCAGCTTGGAATGTTGTTTTGCTGATAATTATGTTCTTGTATATATGTTTCAGCTTCAATGTTGTAGCTGTGGCAGTACTTCTGACACTTATGAGCCATTGATTGACCTGAGTCTAGAGATAGATACTGTAGATTCCCTTCCATTTGCTCTGCAATCTTTTACTAAGGTGGAAACCATTGATGCAATGTTTAGATGTGATAACTGCAAGGAAGAAGTGTCCATGGAGAAGCAACTCATGTTAGATCAGCCACCTTCAGTTGCTGCATTTCATTTAAAGAGATTCAAGACAGATGGGATCTTTGTACAGAAGATTGATAAACATGTTGATTTCCCATTGGAGTTGGACTTGCAGCCTTACACTGTTCCTAACCAAGATATTGTGAGTTCTGATTTTAGAGTATTTTGTTTCCTTTGTGAATTCTGTGTTCTGACTCATCTCTCAAATTAATTTGGATAGGTTACTTTGAAATATGATCTATATGCTGTTGTTGTGCATATTGGATTTTCATCCACTTCAGGACATTACTACTGCTTCATTCGCTCTGCTCCAAACACATGGCATAAGCTAGATGATTCTAAGGTAGCATTCATTTTCCCTAGATGTGCTGAAATATTTTAGATGATATGTTCCATAGTGGTTTCCTAGAGCATGATCATGCTATTAATTGGCAATGATGTCATGTTTCTCTATCAAATTTATTGAGTTCTGTTTGAATGCTTTGGTGTAGTGCTTATTTATTTATTTCTTCTGAAGTGTCTCTTGCATAGTTTGTCTTTTAATCATTATGTTGGGCACTGTTAATTTCAAAGTTAAATAATTATATTTTGGAATTTTTCTTCAGGTTACTAAGGTCTCGGAAGAATTTGTGCTTTCTCAGGAAGCATACATATTATTTTATGCACAACAGGGTACTCCATGGTTTTCAAGTATTATGGAATCTCAAACACAGTGTTTGGATTCAAGTATTATGAGTACATCTCCCAAGTCTGTTTTAGATGTTGGTGAGAGTGTATATAAATCAAATTCTATTTCAACTCCAAAAATTGAAAGGGGTAAAACTAGTGAATCCAAAGAGCTATCTGAGCCACAGTTTGATTGTTATTGTCCAGAAAAAGTAGATGATTTTCTTGAAATAAATGACACTAGTGAAGCTGCTGATGAGCGTGGCCAATTCACCCCTGGGTCAAAACGGGAAAGCATGAATTTGAATGGTTCTAAGGATGTTGATGCCATGGTTAATGGAAATTCACATACTGAGAATTGTGGTCTTGATAATGACTACAGCTGTCATGAAGTTGTTGATTTGAAAGTGAATGATGTTTTCCATCATTTAACTCCACCCGCATCCCCTTCATCTGATGCTGCAGGTAGTGGAACATATTTCAACTAAATAACACCCCCCCCCCCCCCCCCCCCCCCCCAATTATTTTTATGATTTCCCCCCCATAAAGAGGTTGATTTGGATTTGTCAGAAAAGTTCTACATCTCACGGGATCATTTAAAGAAGAAGGAGAATCGCAGGAGCTGTAAGAGATCATCAAGTAAGCCGCCTGTAGAGGATTCTGAGAGAAAGGCAGCGGTGAAATATGTCAGCAAGATGCCTGGTTCAAGGAGAGGGGTATTTATGAAGTTATTTAGCCAGAAAGATCAAGTTTCGGACAAGAAGAGAAAACACCTGGATTCATCACCCTGTACGAAAAGCAACACTCTTAGCAAGAAATCCAACCATACTACTGTCAGCTGTGCTGTGGCAGCTGGAATCTCCCGGTGACTGGTTTTGGTGTTTTGGGGATGTACTTGAGTTCTCTAGCGACAAACATAAATTCAATCTTTTTTCTATAGCTTGTCATTAGTTGCCGTCGAATTGTATAGTTAAAAACACCCTAGCGCAAATGTAGCAGTTTTCTGGCTATGTTCCCTTTTGAGAGGGGTAGAATGCGGCCAGTCAGTTTGGACAAGGATGTATAAATGATATCAAATAAGATCGATCTAAATTGTTATCCCCGACATCATGAAAGCATTGGTTTTTTCAAAAAAATCCAGTAGTCGATTTCTTGTTTGCATTACGTTGGATTCCCTTTATTGGAATTCGGTGCTTACATCGGTTAAAGTTAATGTCTATTAGTTTGTCACCGGAGTATTTATCCAATATCAAGCATTGTTACAATCTAAAGGCGGCAATTACTGAACAAGTATTCTTAAAGTAATGTAACTAAGACGTCAATTACTAAGTAGCTCTTTACCATGTTCTGCGCTTCATATCTATATAAAGAATTAAGATCCCTGCAGCAATTTCCTTTTCTCGTTCATTTTTTAATGTTTTACCTACCATAACTGTAAAATAACTTGGACCCAGTGATATTTGTCTTCTCACGGTACAATGCCGAGGCTTCTTGGTGATGTTCTTCTTCACCCTGACTTTTCAAGCCCAAGAAACACCAACAAACATGTTGTGATTGTGATGGATGGTATGGTGGAGTTCACTACAGAAACTCTTCAATGGACACTTGACAATATCGTTACAGGAGGGTGCATCCTCACTCTTTTAGGGGTCATGCCATGGCTTAATATTCCACGTGAGTGTAATTTAGTTATCTTAACTATTGTTTGTTTAGCAACATCCACGAGCATTGCTTTTGGATAAATTCACTACTTTTCTTCCGTAAACAGCCTATAACACTAAACTAAACGTTGAAAATCCTGCTGCTAGAAGAGTTTTTTTTGGTTCAAAAGTGATAGCTAGACACTACTTTTATTAGTAATTTTTCGTGTTTAAAGAGAAATATAGGAAGAAAAAAAAAGGAACATGTTACCTGATAGATAGAAACATAATAAAAATATATATATAAAAAATAGTGTTAACAATGTTTGACGTGATCATGAATATAATTATTATTTATCGTTTATGAAAGTAAAACTGACAGATCGATTATAACAAGAGTGATAACGAAAGAAAATATTGATATAACTATGGATGGAGGAAAGTAACTTGATTCATTTCTCAAATCCAGTGGGTTAAATACAATACAACCATCATAAACTTACCTATGTTCCCTACCACAGGCATACCATGTTATTGAATTTAGGTGTCTCATGTTATGGTACTTGTATATTTAAACTTATAAGTACATCTCATGCATAAACTAATATGAAGGTTAGAACTGAAGATATTTTGGATTTATTTATTTAACTTTACTAGTATATTTGCTCTAAAAAACCAACGCTCGTATAAAAGCATGGGTAATGAATGGAACTTCTTCATAATCAATTTTTTGGAGCAACCGCAATTATATTTCAACATTTTAATTAACATGTATTAGTAAAAACAAAAATATAAAACCAAAAAAAGTTATATGATTTTATTTTTTATACTAGTACAAATTTAATTACAGAAGTCCTGTAAAACATATATTACTATGATAAATGACGCGTAAAACGTTCTGGTTCAACGTAGGAATCTTCCTTAGGAAATTATTTCATCAGTTGAAACCATGTAGTGTTGTGTAGTCTTTCTGAAGAGAAGAAATGATTTTTGGACGGTGGAATTTGAAGACGAGGAGAATGGGAGCGGAAATGATGTCAAGTATGTGAAGCATCAAGCGGTTTTAGATCTTTGCAGAAAATATGGGGTACAAAAATAAACTCATGCTACTACTTTACAATCACATTTCATTCATGTTATTTTGCGAACTTCACGATTTGTCATTGTTGCAATGCAGAAGAAAATTGTAATGGGTTATCCTCCTCGACTGCTGATTGTGGAGCAACTTGTCACCCTTTCTCCAACCTGGGTTGTCTTTGACGGGTATATTATTAATTTACGGCAATTAATTTTTTAACTTAATCATATTAAATTGCACCTTTAATTAAAACGCTTAATCGGTTGTCCAAAAAAACATAAACTTCCAAAATGGAGTTGAAATGAAACGTTAGTTATTTGAAAACGTAACTAATGCAATGAAATTCAATTTGGAACAGATCTCATAAAAGGAACAAAGATTTCTATGTCAAAAGAATTCCATGCAACATTCTCATGTTAAATGATGATGGAAGGATTGACATGATCAGAAGCGAGCGAAAGCCTTTATAGAGAATTTGCAATGCCCACAGCACCTACGCCTCAGATGACAGTTTCTGAGGAATCAAAGGATATGTACTAACGAATATTAGTATATTTGGATCACAAAATTAAAACATTAGTCTATAGAGAATGTGTAGATTTGCTTGTTCCTTGGGAATTTTTTCGAAGCAGTTGACATATTTGACAATTAAAGTGAATGGTGTTGCAACTCCAAATAAATAAATAACATGGGGCAAGCGTTCGCATATGTATTTTGTGTATTCTATTAAACACGTTTCTTTCATGAATATATAATAAGAAGAGCAGGGCAAACCCAAAAATAGTTTCATGATATTGCAATCAATAATTGTAGAAATATAGTTGTTACATAAAAATCATGAGTTGATATTATAATGGGGATGATATAATTGTCATTATTATGATTCTATTATTAGTACCATACTTATTCTTAACACATTATCAAAGGGGACATTTGGATATATATTGTGCACTCTAGAGTAGTTCTTAGGGGATATAGCCACCATGGCCACCGCCAATTCCACCACCTCCTCCATAACCACCACCATGTGCCCCACCTGCCCCATACCCACCTCCTCCACCAGCGCCAGCGCCACCACCGCCACCATATGCTCCAGCACCTCCACCTGCACCCCCACCACTTCCATATCCACCTCCATGGGCTCCTCCATCACCATAACCTCCTCCACCCCCACCTCCACTTCCACCACCTCCTCCATAGCCAATGCCATGTTCTCCACCAGCACCGTACCCTCCACCAGCTCCACCTCCTTCACCACCTCCGTAACCTACACCATGCTCTTCACCAGCACCATAACCTCCTCCGCCACCACCTCCTTGACCTCCTCCATAACCCCCACCATGCTCTCCACCAGCCCCATACCCTCCACCAGCTCCTCCTCCTTGACCGCCACCATAACCACCACCATGCTCTCCACCAGCTCCATATCCTCCACCTGCTCCCCCACCTCCTCCTTGTCCCCCTCCATATCCACCACCATGATCTCCTCCCGCACCACTGCCACCACCGGCTCCTCCACCACTTCCATATCCACCACCGTGAGCTCCTCCTTCACCACCATACCCAGCTCCACCACCACCACCACTTCCACCACCTCCTCCATACCCAATGCCATGCTCTCCACCATATCCTCCTCCAGTACCACCTCCTGCACCTCCACCATAACCACCACCATGTTCTCCACCATAGCCCGCACCACCACCACCACCACTTCCACCACCACCACCATATCCAGCTCCATGGTCACCACCATACGCTACTCCTCCACCTTGTCCTCCACCACTACCACCTCCATAGCCAACAACTCCATGTTCCCCTCCATATCCACCCCCGCCACCTGAGCCACCGCCATAACCGCCGGCTGCAGCGCCATAGCCACCGAGAGTGAGAAGGGCCCTTCTGGCAGAACACGTGCCAAAAGTGAATAGTACTAAGAAAAGAAACGTGGGAAGTGTATGAATTGCCATTGGAATGAAGTGATGAATTAGAAGAGTTGGGTTGGAAGTGGAGAAGAGTGAATTGGGTATATATAGGGATTGATTGGGAAGGCGCGTTGAAAGCAAATGAAGAGTGAAGAGTGGTTGAAGGTAGCACATGGCTGTGGAAGTTGGATGTCCCCACATTGTGGCCCAATATGAAAACATATATACAAAGATACACTCAAACCACTCACACTGTTATTGTGTGCTTCTGCTGTCTTCCACATCCCACCATGCAATACAATACCTTTCAAATGCCTACGTTTTTCTCATCACTTCTCTCTCTCTCTCTCTCTTTTTTTTATTCCCGTCTTGTTTAGAAAATAAATCTTATTCTTGGTCATTAATACAAAAAAAAAATGTAATTATCTCCTATAAAATGAATCAACAAATGTGATCATTTTTTATATATAAAAATGACCGGAAGTAATAGCACTTTTTTATGCTGAAAACGAAGCCAAATTACCTTTGTGCTTGTTTGGTAGAAGATTGATTTAACTAAGTTGGAGCACTTTGTAGATCGTTCTAACCACTGAGAGATTTTATAGTTCACAAACCATGATATGCATATAATAAATGAGATCTCATTCTTACTTTCTGTCAATTCCTTTAAGGGCTCTAAAAGTTTAAACAAACTTAAATAGCAACGTGAATATTTTTTCACTGTGATTTTTTTTCATTTTCCCATGTTTTCTAAAAAGTTAAACATATCCTTTTCACATTTTTTTCACAATTTTCTTTCTCGTAATTTCTCCCTATGAATGTATAAAGAAGAGAGTCATGAGATGAATATATATCCAGAGAAAAATATATGGGGACTGATAAAAAATTATATATATTAAAATTTAGGGTTTAAGTTTACTTTGCCCATATATTCTTTACTCTGGTGAAAAACAAGTAATCATACTCATATATATATATATATATATATATATATATATATAAATAACGTGTTAGGAAATATTATGAAAAAAATTTAAAGATTAATTTTTCCCCTTTATTTCTTTTTCTATTTTTATAGGTTCTCAAAGTTTATAGGTTTCTTAATTAATTATCCTGTTTAATACTTAATTAAAATTTCTTAATTGTGATTGACAAAAATAATTTTTTAAAATTTGATAAACTTCAAATAACATGCATATCAATATTAATAATTAAATAATTTTAATTTTATAATTTAAAATTTTTTAATTTTCTTTCAGGAATTATATTATTATTTTTATCTCTTTCATCGTATCACAGACTTGTGGTTCTTTTAATAGTCTTTTATTATACAAAAGTCCTAGAAGGTTTTGGTGTAGATAAAATTTCTCCTTTAATTTAATTTAATATACCTAAAAGCTAATTTAGTAGCTAGTGTCTTATCCCCTCTATCTTACCGCCTCCCACCGCCACTCATGACTACTTTGCGCTTCACTGTACATTGCTTGTGCTATATATTGTTCATCTTTTTATTTTATTATGCTGTTGATGAGATTAAATAATGTCTTCCACCCTATATACCTATGATACTAATAATTAAATGATACACTACTTATAATTAAAAAGATTATTTGAATTGTTGCAATGATTTTATTTTACTTTTGGAATAGGAACCAGAATTTATATACTAATACAAAACACCAATTGGTTTTATATGGCAATGAGCTAGATTTTGTTTCATGTTAATTCTGCTTAAAATTTATCAGGCTGAAGCTGAAATATTATTATCGGTCAATTAATGTAGAGTAAAGTAATAAAGATTCACTGGAAGTTGAAAATTGAAAGTTAAAGCTGAAAAAAATTCGTTTATGAACCAATTATTAAGCTGACCATGTATGGTGAAGTCGTAAATGTGATCAGGCTCGTGGCATATTAATGGTTATTAATTAACTTATTATTGAATAATGAAGTTGTTTCCCCTTTTTTTTTTATGAAATTTCTTGAGACTTGATGGCCTGAACCGGAGAAATAAAAAGAACCGTATTTGGTGGTGTTATATAGGTACCCAGAAGCAGAGAAGCACAAAATTAACAGCCAATATCTTCTACTACGTACATGGGGTGATCTTTGTGATGCAATTAGTGCTGATTACTTAATGTAAATAGCCATGACATGATTAATTGGTCATAGTTTTTCGGAAGACTAATTAGAGTTGCTATTGAGTATTGAATTTTATATCATGTCAAACTTTACCTAACGGTAAAATTTTTTACAACTGCGAAAATGGTTTTAAGCTCGGTTAATCTTGACTTATGATATCATTTATAAAATTAAACCAAACCAAACCATAATTAAATACATTTTTTTAATTCCTATTCTTCTCATGCTTCCTAGATCCTATAATTTTATTAGGATGATGAGTCATTTATGTTATAAGTTTATCAAACTTAATATATAAAATGAGTTTAACTTAAGTATTTACAAAACTTCTATATAAACATAATATATAAATTATAAAATAGAGTAATCCTAACACAAACTCATTTGTAAAAAGTGGTATAATAATAAACTATATATTTTTTATTTCTTTCCACTTTTAAGATTTACTATGTAATTTATATTTATTACATAAATGTCATATTGCTGGACATTTCAAATAAAAGTTTAAAATCCATAATGGTTTAATTTAGTTTGATTTAATTTTTTTATTTTATTAAAAAATAAACCCTATATTCTTTTTATGTGATTTGACTCATCATTTTATATTTCAAAACAAAACTTACCTGTACCACGAACCCTTCGCCAGCGAAATGAAATTAAATTGAGAAATTTCTTTTTCCTTTGGAAGTGATCTTTTCACATAGTTATTATGTTGAAATATCACCCCCGTAAAAATAAAAATCTCGAAGTGATTTATTGAAGGAAAAGATAAATGAATCATTTTTTTTAATTTTATGAAATACAATCGGGAATATTTACAATCCTATTTAACTTAAAACTAATACTATTAATAAAATTGTTTTAAGTTAATTTGTTGCCTTAATTTTTTTTAAGTTTATTCTTTATATTTTATTTAGTCTTTTATATTATTTTTTTCTTTTTCTCATAACTATTATCATCTTTTTTCTATGACTACCATTCCCTCCTTCTGCATGTTGTTGTCATTACTATCATAATAGACACCATATTAAAAAATAAGAATAAGAAAAAATAAAAATGATGTCATTTTGATAGTTAAAGAAATTGGTGTAGAGCCAATGAAAGGTACCAATTTAAAACTAAATAGAACATAAATGAATAAATTAATAAAAATAAATAAATGACTAACTCGAAATATAAAAAAAATTATAAACGACTAAGTATATAATGTATATAGGCATTTGGTTTTTAAATTGAGGTTTTTAAATAAAAATATACTCTTGGTCTTGGTCCTTGTGTGTGTTTTTTTTCTTAAATTCTCGGTTTTGTATTTTTTAATTTAACCTTTTATGTTTTAAATATTTTTGTAAAGTTTTATTGTTTCTCCAGCTTATTAATATTGTTAACTTTCTTACCAATCTCCAAACTATTGAATTCCAGTTAACTTAAAGAGTACCATTGGAATCTCCTCTCTAGTTCTTTAGCCAAACAAGATCACATCATTTGGTATCCTTTTCAATCAGTTTTGTCATATGGTTCCCTTTCATCCATATACGTTCGTTCTTTCCATTTTTACTCAATTTGAACGTAAAAAAATTTCATCAAGTTGCTAAAAGCACAGAGTGGGTTAGGGCTATGCAAGCTGAACTGGCAGCATTTGAACAAAATCAAACATGGAAAAAGGCCATTGGTTCCAAATGCGTTTATAAAATTAAATACAAGTCAAATGGTTCTAGGTATAAGACCCCTTTGGTAATTAAAGGGTACAATTAAATCCAAGGTTTAGATTAGTTTGACGCATTTGTTCTTATTGCTAAATTAAGTACTGATAAATTATTGCTTCTGATCAAAATTAGTACTTTTACCAACTTGATATTAACAATGCTTGTTTTGCGGACTTAAATGAAAAAGTCTGCACAAATCTTTAAATTAAATAATTTAATCATGTTTATAAACATAACAAATCTCTTTATGGTTTAAAACAGACTAGTAAGCTCTCAACTTTTTTACAATCCTTGCTCTATATATGTTCAATCTCAAAATAATCACTTTTTTTTTTTGTAAAACATAAAAAATGTCTTTATAATGTCATTTTAGTTTATGTTGATCTTCTCATATGAGATACTAACAATTTGTTGAAATTCATGTATCAAATATGTTTTAGATGTTCAATTTAAAATTTAGGATTTAGGAAATCTCAAATACTTTCTTGTATTAGAAATTTCTAAGTCTAATTTTGGTATATTTATTTCTCAAAGAATATACACATTGGACTTACTTGATGAAGTTGGTCTTCTTGCAAGGAAGTCGGTTCTTACTCCAATGGTTCCACATACCAAGCTTCCCCAATTAGATGATTCTCCTTATGCAGATGCAACCTATAGACAACTTATTAGAAAGTTGTTGTATTTGACAACTACTGAACTTGACATTAGTTATTCTATACAATAATTATGTCAGTTTTTATGTTATCATCTACTTGCCACTAAATTATGTCAGTTTTTAAATGGTTTTAATGATTTGGATGAGCATCTTGTCGAAATTCTCAAAGATGTCTTTTTTGTTACTGTGTTCTCTCAGGACCTTATATCATTTCTTGGAAATGACAGAAGCAACCCATTGTTTCTAGATCATCCTCTGAAGTAGAGTATGGTGCCCTTGTTATCACAGATTTTGAAATTCAGCTTATCATTTAGAGGATCTTTCAGTTCTATTTCTTATAGCGGCTCGCCATGTTACCTCCAATGTTATTCTATGAGCGAACAAAATACATAGAGATTGACTATCATCTTGCTAGAGAAAAGCTTCAAGTCGACCTTTATGATCACTTGCTGCCTATCTCCTCTCATCATCAACAAACTGATATTTTACTAAGCCTGTTGATCCTCTATCTTTTAGAACCATTTAATCCAAGCCTGGTGTTCATGATATTTACTCTCCAGCTTGAGGGTGTTCATGTTATTTACTCTCCAATTTCAAGATATTTACTAAGCCATGTTGTTGGGTTTGGGCCTTCTCTATGACACTTAGTGTATTTATTTGATTCTTTGTTTCCAATTTTCAATCAATACGAAAATACATTCAATTTAGTTTCTTTGTCTTTACGCTTTAATAAATAAAAAATTAATTTGAATACATTGTTAGTATAGTATATTTACACTGCATTTAATCATAAATTGACATATAAGCAATCAACCTCGATTTCTATGTCTAATTGTTTTTCAGTATAAAATCTTTTACAATAATAATTAAACTCTAAAAAAAACCGTAAAGGATTGTTTTTCATTAAATTTTCCGTAATCGCATAACAACGGCAACTGCATCCGCCTTTGTATGAATATTAAGCTTTTTGGCATTATTAAATACTAATTTGTTTGGTTTAGTTAGCCAATGTTATCGATTTAATTGTTTCATTATCTTAACATTTTATTGCTCAAGCCACTAAGGAGATACTTCCGGAGAAGAACTTTATCATATCGTACTGAAAACAACGCTTGAATGAGGTTACATATATCTGGTAGGATTAGGAAATGGTTGGTTCCTGAAATAACGTGCAAATAGGGTACACTTGTAATCTTATTAGAACGATCAATTAAACTATAACTCAGCTGATATTTGCATGTCATGTGTGAGTTGCTTTAAACTTGTTATAACATGTCTAATTTGATTCATACTACTGGAAAAAGAAAAAGAAAAAGAAAAAGAAAAAGAAAAGTGTTAATGAAGCAATGATATTTCGATCATGATTCCTCGATATTTATATGGTGATTAATTTGAGTGGTTGGGTGAAGTCATTTCACTGGATAATCTGTTCATGCCGGCTTCAACAGCTCTCCACTTTTCGACCATAGAAAAAAGTTCTCCACTTAATTACTATTATACACTATAAAAACTCAAGATAAGTAATGCTATATCACGTTGATTAAAATTATGATTTCGTATAGGCACAACCTTTGGATTTTAATAGAACATTTATAATATATATATGCCCATATTGAAAAATGTTGGATATATGTAATCTTATGCATGATTCAGGAAAGATTATCCGCAACGTCGACAAGTGATTAGAATAAAGAGTTGTTGGATTTAATTAAACACCTAATCCTTTTGCAATGCCTTGCGAAATATAAGCTATATATTTATATTCATAATCATAATTTGTCACAGCTGGAAATCCACTATATAAAAATGTAGTTTCGAAGAAGTTTTTCCGCTTACTGATAAAATATGTTAAGCTAAAAATATATACCCATAACTTACTTTGAACTAATTAATATATTAATTAAACCTGATCGAACGTTGTGATGATCAAAGAATGATATAGGTGTTGTTGTTGTTGTTAAGTTTAGGTAGTAACTAATGTGATAGTGTGATAATGCAGTGGCGGTAACATTACTGTTATAGTCAATTAGTCAAAGATTTCTGCTGACAGATAAGCGTGTAGGGAAAAAGGGCATTCCACTAGAGAAGCAGAACAAATTGGGTAGGTCCATAATTACAAATATTCATGTGATGATCCACTACTTCACACTTTACTTTCAATTTCATGTACTGATTCATAGCTGAGGTAAGGTAAGGGTAAGTGCCTTCAACTTAAAGCAACAATTCCCACATTAATTTGGAACTCCTCTCCATTCTCTACTATAATTTTTAAATTTTTCTACAAGGGTCCATCATAAACATTTATTTGCACTAATTTTAATGTTTATTATAAGATTCTCTTAAATCATTCGTTTTCATTTATTATTTATATTTGTATTATTTATTAATTTTATTTAATTGTTTTTAAAACATTTCTTTTTTAAAGATAGAATTACTTTTTAACCTCTATAAATTTTTTTATATCTTTTATATTTTTTAAAAACTTTATTACAACGTAAACTCACAGGCATAATTTATCAACACAGCGGAAATAAAAATTAAGAGTTTATAATAATAATAATGTATTGCTATCAAGATAAATGCTTGCAATCGTGCGTGTTGTTATTGGAGTCTGTTTTTCTTTAAGAATGTATGTCATACAGTTTTGAGAGGTTAAAAGCACCTAAAAAATAGGATGAAAACGGGTATAAAAATTTTAAAAGATAAAAAGTTAATCAGTTTATAAAAATTACATTTTAAAATTAATAAAGATGAACAAGGAAAATCTTACTATGATATTAAAACTAGAGCTGGCAAAATGGGCTGGCCCGCATGGGCCGGCCCGAACCCGCCCATAAAAATGTAGTGCGCGGGCTTAAAATAAAAAATTAAAATCAATACATGGAAAAAAAATAAAAAAGCCCGAAAAAAGTGGCCCGAGTGCGGGCCGGCCCGTGTGGCCCGCGGGCGGCCCGATTATTTTTAAAAAATAAAAATAATAATTTTTAGTTATGTTAGGTGCTTGCTTTTGTGACTTTTATTATGGACTTTTATGAAATATATGATTCAACTTTGTGCATTTTGTTTTCTTCCATAATATTTTCTTTGATTGATTTTGTACATTTTATTAAAAAACATAATATAGAAAGTCAAACATAATGTCATCTCCATAAGATAATATCACTTTATGTCAACACCAATAGTTATGTAGTTCATGACTTCACCTTAATAAGGTTTCACGGTGTTGCCTTTATGAATTGATAATATCACTTTATGACTTCACCAATAGTTATGCGCTACGTTATATGCATTTTTAATTTGATTACGATAAAACTTGAAGCTGTATGTCCATAATTTTTTAGCTATAGCCTATATGTTTACACAAATCATGATCTTTGATATATGTATATTTTTTTAATCGTGTGCCTTTCTCATTCGGTAATTTCGTTTTAATTAAAACTTTTTCCAGCTAATTTAATTAAATAGTATTATTTCATAGAACAATTTTTTATAAATTTATTTTTTAAACTTTTTTTAAGCGGGCCGCCCGAAGTGGCCCGCGGCCCGTTGAGGGCCGGGCTAGGGCCTTTAATTTCAAGGCCCGAATTTTTGCGGGCCTTTTTTGGCCCGGCCCTAAATGGCCCACAACCCGATAAAGCCCGGCCCGTTTAGGGCCGCCCGCCCGAATTGCCAGCTCTAATTAAAACTAATTAAACTAATGTAAATATTTAATGAAAGAAAACTCTTACATTTATTATCAAATTAGTGTTTAGTAAGTTCACACATGTAATAATGGAGAAAATATTACATGCATGTCAGTAAATATAATCTTATACTTTTTATTCTTCTTATATTCAAATTCATTCTTATATTTATCAAGCATTTATTATATCAGACCGGTCCTAAATGATATAATATTTTATAAGCCGTCCTCTCATGCGCATAATGAGTAAATATACAGTGAAATGGTTGTGACGGTGGTACAAAAGGAGTTCTAGTTTAACATTTCAAATCACTAAATACGATTGAGATGTGTGGCTTAATTAGTTTTAACCATTAAATATATACTAGAATATATGCATATTAAGGGGAATGGATTTTGAATATAAACCTAATGATAATTTCCTTTCGGTTGATATTCACTCACCTTATAGCATCTAACTTATTCATATATGCATTACCTCATGTTACATGCTATGATACATTAATTGTAACTCAAACAAAATATATTTGGTCCAGTAGTTACAATTAAACAACAAACTATAAGAATACATTTCTTCTAGCAGATTCAATCTAAAATCATTTGCCCTGTCGTTCACATTTCACATGTACAATATATTCATATTCCAGTCTTGGCTTATAGTCGAACAAAGCACACACCGCAACAATCAAATCAATCAAGAAGTTTCTGCACTATCTAAGTGGTACAGCAGGATAGATTGCTAATGAGAGCATGCTGGAATTTGAAAAGAATCAGAAAGCAAGAAAAATAGCTACACTTGCCAATGGTGCCAAGTGTGAAAACATAAAGCATAAAAATAATTCAGATGAATGGTTTTATGAGACAGAGGAAATTAGGTTTGTATCAAGTTCATGCCTAGCTAGCACAACGATATTAAGATGAAGGTAATGGTTGACAGCAAAACCACACCGCTGGGTCTAATAGTGCGATTTTTTGTACTTGTATATATCGGACCAATTTCAACTCCTACATGTGCTTTGGGTCACTTTTGGACCCCTCCAATTTCGAAGTGGGCCAGGCCCATTCCTATAAATACGCACCCTGAATTCTACAACTTCATTGTGGGATTTCAAACACTTAATTTGCAATGGCAACTTATTGCAAGGTAATTGTAAACAATGTTTTGTTTGTGTTGTTGTGTTTAGGCATTTGCTCTGCTGCCAGAACACTCCTCACTCTAGAGGGAGGTGCCAACTTTGTTCATGGTGCTGCTACCGTTGCTGGCGGTTACGGTGGTGGAGGAGGTAGTGGTGGAGGTGGCGGTGTAGAGCATGCTATAGGTGGAGGCTATGGAGAAGGAGCTGGAGGAGGTGAAGGTTCCGGTGGTTCGGGTATCAGCGGAAGCTATGGTGGTGGTGGAGGAAGCGGCGGTGGAGGAGGAGGAGGTGCCGGGGGTGGTGGATATGGAGGGGGAGCTGGTAAAGGAGGTGGTGAAGGATATGGTGAGGGTGGAGCAACTGGGGGTGGTTATGGTGGTGGAAGTGGTGGAGGAGGAGGTGGTGGTGGTGGTGCCGGGGGTGCCGGAGGTGGTTATGGAGGTGGGGAAGGGAGTGGGGCTGGTGGTGGATACGGTGGAGCGAGTGGTGGAGGATATGGAGGTGGAGGTGGGAGTGGCGGGGGTGGTGGAGGTGCACATGGCGGTGGCGCATATGGCGGTGGTGAAGGAGCTGGACAAGGAGCTGGTGGAGGATATGGTGGTGGAGCGGCTGGTGGAGGTGGTGGTGGCTCTGGTGGCGGTGGCGGTGGCGGGTATGGTGGTGGAGGTGCACATGGAGGTGGATATGGAGGCGGGGGTGGGAGTGGCGAAGGTGGTGGCCACGGTGGATACCATCCTTGAGATATACAAATATCCAAAGAAAATCCTAGCTAGCTTCTCGTTACCATAGTTATACTAACAACAATAATATGGGTACGAGGATGCTTATAAAATATTAATATTAATGCTATTCTATTTTGTATGTTAGCGTTTTACGTGAATGTCAAGTGGAAGCTCTGCAGAACGTGTATGGATTTATTGCAAACATATGTTGCAGCTAGTAATTGGGATTCCATTTGCTTTTATTAATTATTTGTCTTTTGACGAAAATTTGGTTGAACAAGTGTCGTGATGGAAAACTTGAAAACTGAAGAACTTGTTTTAGAAATAATACTACTGATTAATATATTTGTACAACTTTCAGCGAGATGAAAAAAAAAAAAACTATTTTTCCATATTCCTTCAATTTGATTAATAATTAAACTTATATCACCAAAGTCCTGCAGCAGAGATATAAAATAAATTTAAATCCATAGACATTTACAGATAAATTCTCACAAACAGAATCTAGATTTTTAAAAAAATACACATGAATAAGGTAAATAAATTAACATTTTTCCTATCCATTAAATAAATTAAGTGTATATAAATATTGTGACATCTATATACATAAATATCTGCTAAGTTATATAACCCTAATTGTTTCTATGCTTCCCCCCATTAATTTCTCTCCTCCCACGACACTATTTGCTTCTCCTTTAAAAAAGCAGGCTGCTCTTTACCTCTAAGAACCTGACTTAAATCAATATCCAATCTGTCTTACATTATTAATTTGAATGGATGGGAGAGCTTCATGCAATTAATCAATATGCAAAAGTCTGAAATATTCTTCTGTGCAAATACACCTCTACTCTATGAAGAATGCAATCAAGTCATGTCCTCACCAGGTGTTTCAATAAAAATATTGGTTCAAGTCAAGTAAATATCTCGGTCTGCCTTCAGTTATTATTGATAGAAATAAGAGATCCATTTTCAGGTTCTTAAAAGATAGAGTATGGAATATGATTACTCATTGGTCCAACAAGAAACTGAGTAAAGCAGGGAAAGAAATCCTTCTCAAATCATGCGTTCAAGCAATTCCTTCCTACTGTATGAGTGTATATCTTTTACCTTCAAAACTTCAAGAAGATAATCACAAAATGATGAATTCTTTTTGGTGGGAAAAAAGTGCAAATCATAAGGGAATCAACTGATTGAGCTGGGAAAAGTTAACTATGAGGAAACAATTTGGAGCTATGGGTTTAACTCATCTTCATGGTTTCAATTTGGCAATGTTTGGGAAGTAAGGTTGGAAACCCTTAACTAACCATGATACAACGGTAACAAAAATTCTGAAAGGAAAATACTTTCCAAATGGGAACTTCTGGGATGCGTCTCTTGGTCACAATCCAAGCTTCATATGGCGTGGCATCCATGCTACAAGCTGTAGAAAGAGAGAAATTCCATGCCTGTAGTTTCTTGGCGATGGAAACTAGGCAAAAATAAAGTAGAGAAAAGAGAGAGAAGTTGCAAGAGTATTGGAAATATTTCAATAGTTTTTCTCGAAATGAAAACTGAGAGAAGAAAAGGTTTATATACAAGTTGTGAATGAGAGTATAGGGGAAAAAAACTAACTAGCAATTACAAGGAAAAGTAAAAAAAATGACAGCCTACACTAAAACTTAATTAGAGAAAGGATAAGTTAAAAAATACAGTGTAACACCCCCCTCAAGCTGGAATGTGAATATCCAACATTCCAAGCTTGGATACAACAGACTGAAAAGGTCCAGGACACAAGGGTTTTGTCAAAATGTCAACAAGCTAGTCTTAAGAAGGAACAGGCATGAGGTGCAAAAAACCAGATTGAATTTGATCCCTGATGGAGTGACAATCAATCTCAATATGTTTGGTGCGTTCATGGAAAACAGGATTGTTGGCAATGTGGATGGCAAATTAATTATTGCAGTACAGAATGACAGGTTTAGAAACCTGAATGTTGAAATCATGGAGAAGAGAGATGAGCCATCGAGCTTCACAAGTGGAAAGGGCCATGGATCGATATTCTGCTTCTGCAGAAGAACGAGCAACAACGGATTGCTTCTTGCTTTTCCAACTGATTAAGGATGTTCCAAGAAGAAAGCAAAAACCAGAAACTGATCTTCTAGTTGCAGGGCATGTACCCTAATCAGCATCAGTAAACCTTGTAAGTGTGAGGTCATTTTGGGCAGAAAAAATAAGCCAAGTGAAGGACAAGATTTGACATATTTAAGGATCCAGAGGGCAGCTTGATAATGAGATGATGAAGGCCTATTTAGAAACTGACAAAGTCAACCAACAACATAAGCAAGATCTGGTCTGGTGTTGGTAAGGTAGATTAATCTGCCTAATAATCTTCTATATGTAGTGACATTAGAAAAAGGAGGGCTAGAATCCCTGGTGACCTTGTGTTCCATAGGACTGCTGTAGGGCTTACAAGCAAGTAAACCTGAATCTTCAATAAGTTGAAGAGCATATTTTCTTTGATATAAGCAGATACCAGTGTAAGACCTAGAAACCTCAAAGCCCAGAAAGAATTTTAAATTCCCAAGGTCTTTGATGCCAAACTTCTCATTCAACAGTTGCTTGATTGAGTTCACTTCTGAAGGATCATTTCTAGCAATAACTAGATCATCCACATATGTAAGGATGGCAGTGAAACCTGAAGGACTATTTTTGGTGAAGATGGAGTAATCTGACTTAGACTGAGTGTAACCATGTTGGAGCAGGGTGCTGGTAAGTTTGGTATTCCATTGTCTTCCTACTTGTTTCAGACCATAAAGAGACTTGGTAAGCTTGCAAACTAAGAAGGGGTCTAGAAAGGAAATACCAGGGGGTCCATATAAATCTCCTGATCTAAGTCGCCATGAAGAAAGGCAGTGTTAATATCTAATTGCTGTAATAACCATCCTTTGGCCGAGGCAAGGGAAATGAGCACTCTGATGGTGGTCATTTTAACTATTGGGCTAAAGGTGTCTAGATAATCAAGGCCTTCAGTTTGAGTGTATCCTTTAGCAACCAGGCACGCCTTGTGCCTTTCAATGGTCCCGTTGGCATTTAGCTTGGTCTTGAAGACCCATTTGCAACCAATGGATTTCTTGCCATGAGGAAGAGGACTGAGAATCCAAGTATTATTTTTATCCAGAGCTGCAAGTTCCACATTAATAGCAATCTTCCAATAATCATGTGTAACTGCCTTACTATCATATTTTGGTTCTTGAATAGATGAAAGAGTAAGAGTATATGATTTATGTGAGGAAGAAAGAGAAACATATGATAAGGATTGAGACAAAGGGTACTTGACAATAGATGATGGTTAGTTGTGTGAAGTGGTGGCAAGTGTACAACGGTAGTCCTTCAAGTAAGATGGAGGTCTTCTCAGTCTCTGTGAATTTCTCTATAAAGAAACAATAGTAGTGGGGGTTGGGTTGGGTGGGTTTGTGGCTGTGGTTTATGGGAGAGTGATGAATGAGGATTGATCAATGAGTGTGGATGAAGGGTTAATGCCAGGGTGTGTCAAAGGGATCATCATAGATGGGTTGAGTGGGGAAAGGTTTGGAGAGAGTGAGTTGAGGTTTGGACTTGGGAAAAATATGCTCATAAAAAATACATTTTTGGATAAAAAAATTTCTCTAGTATTAAAGGTCAAAGAGGATAAAACCTTTGGTTCCTGTCCTAAAACCCAAGAAAATGCATTTTCTGGATCTAGGATCTAATTTTTGCCTATGAGAAGGTAAAGTGGAAGTAAAGCAAAGATTGTCAAACACCTTAAGGTTGGTTAGATCAGGGAGAGCATTGTGAAGGACTTCATAAGGGGATTTGTGGGCAAGATGCTTGGCTAGGATTCTATTGATCAAGTATACAACATGAAATACTACAAAATTCCAAAAATTTTTAGACAGGTTAGACTGAAATAATAGACCTCTTGTTATTTCTAAAATGTGTTGTGCTTTCTTTCAACAATGCCATTTTGTTGTGGGCTTTCTACACAAGAAGTCTGGTGGATTATGCATTTCTCATTGAACCAATCAATCATATAGAACTCTTTTCCATTGTCAGATCTTATGGTTTTGATCTTGGTGTCAAATTGGGTTTCAACTAAATTGATAGAATTTTTGAAAAGATTGCCTGTTTTAGATTTTTGTTTCATAAGGTAAATCTAAGTATGTTTTGATTTTTCTTCAACAATGTTTAGAAAATATTGGTGGCCAAGCATAGAAGGGGTACCAATTGGTCCCCAAATGTCAACATGAATGAGCTCAAATAATTCATTGTAAACAACACTACTAAGAGGGAAAGGGAGTCTTTTTTGTTTAGCAATATGACAAATTTCATAGGGATTAGAAGTTTTATTACCCTTAATGTAAGGGTGTGACTATTTTAGTACAGAAAATTTCTTCTCATCAGAAGTGTGTCCTAGCCTTAAGTGCCATACATCATTATTGAGAGTACAAAAAATGATTTACACAATTTGCTAAGGAGCCTTGTAGATCACTTAAAACCATTGCATACAAGCTTCCCTTCAGCTCAGCTGCACTAATCATCTTTAAAGTGTTGGATTCTAGAATCTGACAACCAGAACTAGAAAAGGTTAGCTTGCAGGCCAAGGATCTGATTAGCCTAGAAACAGAAATTAAATTGAGCTTAAACTGTGGAATTAATAAAACATCTGTCAGGTAAAGATTTTTCGAATGATAAACTGTGCCTGAAATGGTGGCACAGACTTTACTACCATCAGGCAGTTTTATGTAAATGAGATTTATGGTTCTATGTGATTGAAAAAAAAGATAAGGAACTACTAATATGGTCAGCTGCACCTGTGTCTATTATCCAGAGATTTGGATTTGATATGTCAATTAAGGATGAAATTATACCTGATGGTTTGGAATTAGAATTGAAAGGAGAAATTTGGTTTACTACATGATTGGTTAAGTTGTTGGTGTGGGGTGAGGATGTTGATTGTTGGACCAATGCCATAATCTGTCTTTGCAGTTCTGGTGTGAAAATGAGGCTTGAATTCTCAGGTACTTCCTTATGAGAAATCATACTTTCATTGTCTTCCAAGTCATCATCATCTTGGAATTCACCATAATTATTCACCGTAGCATTCTTTTTGAGGTGAGGAGGGTATCCATGTTTCTTGTAGCAAACATCTACAGTGTGGCCTAATTTTCCATAAAAAGATCATATCTTCGATCTACGACCTTTGCCATAACCTCTGCATCCAGTGTTGGAGCTTGTCCCTCAAAAATTTCCTCCTCTACCTCCACTAAAATTGTTCCCTGTGGTGATCAGGACTTGAGATTCTTGAAACATTGATCCATTTTGTCTTTCTTGTTGAACGAGAAGAGAGAAAACCTTGTTCATCAATGGAAGAGGATCCATCAGCATGATTTGTGCTCTAACAGGAGCATATTGTTCACTTAATCCCTTTAGAAAATGAATCACATAATCACCTTGCCTATAAGAATTCATTGTGGGAATGAGTTGACAAGAACACCTAACTGTACAGGTGCAATTGGGAATTGGACGAAAATTCTCCAATTCTTGCCAAAGGCTCTTCAATTGAGTGAAATAGGCTGTGATAGACAGATTCCATTGCTTCACCATATAGATTTCTTCTTGAAGTTCAGATATCCTAAAAACATATCCTTGATAATATCGTTCCTTTAAATCCTTCCACACCTCGAAAGCATTTTCCATCCAAAGCACACTTTGAGCTATTGTGGAATCCAAAGAATGAGTGATCCATGATAGAACCATGGTATTATATCGATCCTATGCCATCAATATTGGATCGCCAAGTTCAGGTTTCAGCAAGGTGCCATCGATGAACTGAACTTTGTTCTTCGATCTTAGGGCCACCGTCATAGATCGAGACCATGTGTGATAATTTGCTCCATTCAATTGAACTCCTGAGATTAGCATTCCAGGATTCTCATTTGCGTGCAGACAATTGGGACTAGAAACATGAATCGCTGGATTTGCCATGGATCACCAGATCAAAGAAAGAGGAGAAGAACAAATTTTTAAAGAAGAAGGAAAATGAAATTGAGAATCAGAGTTTGGCAGCAGAGCTCGTAGGAAAAGGGCTCTGATACCATGTAGAAAAAGAGAAATTCCATGCCTGCAGTTTCTTGGTGATGGAAACAAGGGAAAAATAAAGCGGAGAAAAGAGAGAGAAGTTGCAAGAGTATTGGAAATATTTCAATAGTTTTCCTCGAAATGAAAACTGAGAGAAGAAAAAGTTTATATCACTAGTGCATTTTTGGGTTTTAAGCACGGTTAAAATGGACCTTTAAGCACGGTTCCCGAACCGTGCTTGTTCCCAGCGTGGTTGTATGTAAGAGCCTTTTAGTACGGTTTTTAACCGTGTTCGTAGGTCACCTATAAACACGGTTATTTTCAACCGTGTTTAAAGATAATGTACGAGACCATTCTTGCAACACCTTGCTTGTCATTTCTCATCACACGAGCTAAGGACAGTAGAAGCACAACTATCCATAGATGAGCAATTTGATAACCCCAAGTAATTCCTTTCTTTCAATCCAGCCCCATTCTGAGAGAAACAATCCAAGTTCTTTGAAGAAGCAGAAGCTACCGTCGATGACAAGACTCTGTGAGCGTGAATCAATGGAAGCTTGAGTCTTGCGCTTAAGCGTGGATAGTCAGAGGGGCCTCTCACGCTTGAGCGTGACTACCTGCGCTCAAGCGTGAATTCAACAGCAAGCTTAGGGCCTTCCACGCTTAACATATACTGTATCACAGAAAAACTATTCAAGTTAAAACCACTATCCACTTAACATATAACATAGAAAAGTTTACAAAAAAAATAAAACAAACAGCGTGCATTCTATAAGAAAGTTCAGAGAAAGAAAAATAGAAAGAAATAACAATGGCAGAAGAAATAAAGAAAAGAAAAGCCGTCAATAGTAAGAGAAAAAGGATTTGAACTGGTATGCACCTAAGAAAGAGTACGCACGGTAGAGAGAAGAAGACGAGGACTTGGGCAGTAAAGAGAAGAGGAAATGATTTGTGAAATGGAAATAGGAGGGAATTTAAAAGTAGAAGCAGGAGAGACGAAAGCCTATAAACACGGTTCCCCTTTAACCATGTTTATAGATTACCTATAAACACGGTTCCCCACCCACCCGTGTTTGTTTCTCCATTTAAAATTTTTTAAAAATAACATATAAAATAATTTAACCACGGTTTAGTTACAACCGTGTTTGTATATGCGGGATTAAAAATTTTTAAAAAAATTATGATACCATTTAACCACGGTTCCCTCCGAACCGTGTTCATAGATAGCCTTTAACCACGGTTTTGTTCCAACCGTGTTTGTATAAGTGGGAAGCTTGAGCTTGGAAGTGGGAAGCTTAAGCTTGGAAGTGGGAAGCTTAAGCTTAGGAAGCATCAGGTCCCAAGCTTGAGAGTAGAAGTGGGAAGCTTGAGCTTGTAAGTGGGAAGCTTAAGCTTGGAAGTAGGAAGCTTAAGCTTAGACTCAAGTGCAAAGGGAAACAGAAAGCATTAGGGCCCCACGCTTGAGCGTGGAACAGAGACGCTTGAGCGTGGAATGAAAATAAAAGCATCAGGATCAACCACGCTTGAGCGTGGAAACCCGAAACTTGAGCGTGAACAAAAAATGAAGTTTAAACGTGAACAAAAAATTTTAATTTCACCTATAAACACGGTTTATTTTTTAACTGTGCTTATAAGTTTTATGCATATTTCAAAAATGCCACCGCACTATATATTATCACGGTTTACTCTACAACCGTGTTCGTCTAACTTGGTTATAATTTCAAATATGCCACCGCGTATTTTATGAACACGTTTACCATTTAACCATGCTTAAATCCTGTCTTAGTATCTACGTTTTGCACTAGTGTATACAAGTTGAGAATGAGAGTACAGGGGAAAAAACTAACTAACAATTACAAGGGAAAGTAAAAAAAAAATGACAGCCTACACTAAAACTTAATTAGAGAGAGGATAAGTTAAAAAATACAGTGTAACACAGGTACTTATCAGATCAGGTATCCAATGGAGAATTGGCTCAGGTTTGAAAATCAAGGTTTGGTCTAATACTTGGTTGAAAAATGAATCGACCCGACACATTCAATCTATACTTCTCATGGCTTTAAAAATCTAAAGGTCAGTGATCTTTTGATTAATAATAATTGGAATCTTGATTTTCTTGCCGAATTCTTCACTCTTTCAAAATGGCAACAAATTGCTAATATACCTCTCCTGCACATGTGACAAATTAATTAAATAATGGGTAATTAGGTATGCCTAATTAGTTGGTTAGTTGAAGGCTTCCTAAATAATTGTTGTATAAAAACTATTTTCTATTTTTTTCAATTAATGAAATCAATTGCATTTTCATTCTTCTCTCTTGAGCTCTCGTTTCCTCTCTCTATGCATAGTGTATTTTTCCTATAATGGTATCAGCCTATGATGGGTAATTAGGGCTCTATCATCAACAACGTGCATCATGGTTTACGGAAGTTCTTCCAATCCACCTCTGCTCCTCTGTTTAATCCAAGCTTAAATCAAGCCAGTCCATATTATATTCATCTAAATGAATTGACCTCCTTTATAATTGTTAATTTGATTCTTAATGGTCGTAACTACCATGGCTGGGCCAAAGCGATAAAGAGAGCATTAATTTCAAAGAACAAATGAAAGTTCATCAATGGAAGTATCTTTGTTCTAGATTCTTTTGATCCCAACTTTGAGACTCGGGAATGTTGCAACAATATTGTTCATACATGGATCGTAAATTCTTCTAATCCGTTGATTGGCTAGAGTGTGATGTATATGGATTATGCCTATGATGTTTGAAATGAACTTCGTAAGCATTTTTATTAAGGAGATATGATATGTGTTTCAAAACTCTAGCAAGAGATTTATGGATTTAAACAAGGTCTCTCTTGGTAACCAATTATTTTACTAAAATGAAGATCCTATAGGAATAGTTACAAAATTACAGACCTCTACCTTCATGCTCATATTTTTGAAATGCAAATGTGATGCTATTAAGCATCCTAGAACATATCGTGTTTAAGATCATGTCATTAAGTTGCTGATAAGATTGAATGACAATTTCAATGTGGTTAGATCTCGAGTTTTGTTGATAGATCCTTTATCAAAACATTAATGAAGTCTTCTTTATGGTTTTACAACATGAAATGGAATGTGGTTTTGTTCTTAAAGATGATTCTAATGCCTTGATAAATGTTATTGATGGCAAGAAATTTAACAATTTTGGTCGAGGTAGAGACAATCTTAGTAATTCACCAAATTGGAGAGCAAAGATGTGTAGTTATTGTGGTAGGCAGGACCACACTGTGAAAACATGATATAGAAAGTATGGATTTCCATCAAGTTTTAAACCAAGGTTTCAAAGTAATACTAATAATATTTTTGTTGATGACCAAGAAATAGATGGAGATAAGAAAGTTTCTATATGAAAAATGAAAAGTTTGGAGACAAAGTTGATACAAGCATTCCTTTCACCAATAATTAATGCAAGAGCATTATGAACATGATCCAACAAGCTACACAACATGTCATACCAGCTGTCAATCAAGTTACTTCTGTTGAAAGCAGTCATACCAGTCAAGGTTTAGGTAGTTCATTTGTTTCCTCCAACGGTACATAATATACACATGACCTGTATTTTAGACTCTGAAGCCATAGATCACATCTATGTTCACAGAAAGGTTCTTGATGTTCTGTTAGATATTTGCTTTTAGACTGCACGTGGTATCTTTATTTGATTTATCTTTGACTGTTTTAGTTGTTGAATAAGCCTTTCTAGTTAAAGGTAGTTGTTCCTAAACTTTAGGAGAAAGTATCTCAGTTTTATCTTAGTTAGTTTTTTTGTTACTACAAGCATTATAAATGTATTGTAATTGGCAATCGAATAAAGTGAATTCCCAGTATCTATTTCATTCCATTTTATATATTCTCTCTCCTTCAATATTTTATTCTCTCTATTTTGCTATTGCCTTTATTCATTAAAAATTACAATTGGTATCATGAGCACTTTTCTTACAGACTTGTGAAAATGGATGCTAAATCAAATTTCTCACAAGTTGCACCTCCAGTCTTTGATGGGGAAAACTATGATCTCTGGGCTATCAAAATGGAGACTTATCTAGAGGCTTTGGATCTTTAGGAAGCTGTAGAAGAGGATTATGCAGTTCTTCCACTGCCGGATAATCCTACCGTGGCCCAGATCAAAAGTCATAAGGATAGAAAAACAAAAAAGGCAAAAGCAAAGGCATGTCTTTTTGCTGGTGTTTCTCAAACCATCTTCACAAGAATCATGGTTTCCAAATCAGCAAAACCAATATGGGATTATTTGAAGGAAGAATATGCTGGAGATGAAAGAATTCGAAGCATGCAAGTACTTAATTTAATGAGGGAATTTGAGTTGCAAAGGATGAAAGAATCCAAGACAATCAAGGAATACTTTGACAAATTGTCAGGTGTTGCCAACAAGATAAGGTTGCCAGACAGTGATTTTGTAGATTCCAGAATTGTCGAATTTTTTTTGGTAACGGTGCCGGAGAGGTACGAAGCATCTATAGCTTTATTGGAGAACACAAAGGATCAGTTTAAGATCACTTTGGTGGAAGTGATACATACCTTGTAGGAATAAGAGCAGCGAAGATTGATGAGACAAGATCGTGTTGTCGAAGGTGCTTTACCAGCCAAGCATCATGAAGTTGACAAGAGCAAAAAGAAAAATTTCAAGAAGAACCAGGCGTCAAGCAATGAAAGTCCAGCCAACAACCAAATTAAAGGAAAGGGAGGAAAGAAAAACTATCCACCTTGTCAACATTGTGTTAGAAAAGGTCATCCACCCTACAAATGTTGGAGAAGACCAGAGGAAAAATACAGCAAGTGCAACCAAATGGGGCACAAAGTTGTAATTTGTAAGAACAAAAATTACTAGCATGAAGGAGCTCAGATTGCCGATCAAGAGGAGGAGGACCGACTGTTTATGGCTACTTGTTTCTTGAGCAGTGAGTCAAATGAAAGTTGGCTAATTGATAGTGGTTGCACCAAACACATGACCTTTGACAAGGCACTCTTCAAAGATTTGAGGCCAACTAATGTTACTAAAGTCAGAATAGGCAATAGTGATTACATCACAGTCAAATGAAAGGGGACAGTTGCAATCACAAGCTACACAGGCATAAAATTTATTCCTGATGTTCTTTTCGTTCCTCAACTTGACCAAAACTTATTAAGTGTTGGTTAACTGATTGAAAGAGGATTTAAAGTTATGTTTGAAGACAAATATTGCTTGATTAAAGATGCAGCTGGTCAATCTGGGTTCAAGGTAAAAATGAAAGGGAAAAACTTTGCTCTAAATCCAATGGAGGAGGAGCAAGCTGCTTTCTCACTAAAGCAAAATGTCACAGAAATCTGGCACAAGAGGCTCGGGCATTATTATCACCAAGGGGTGTTGCAGTTGAGTGAAAAAGGGCTGACACTTGATGTTCCTGAGCTTGAGGGTTAAATTTCAAATTGCAAAGCCTGTGGTTTGGTAAGCAAAACAGAAATCCTTTTTCAAAGACAGCATGGAGAGCATCAAGGAAGCTGCAATTAATTCACACAGATGTTGCAGGCCTCAAAAAACACCTTCATTGAAAGGTAATCTTTATTATGTTCTCTTTATTGATGACTTTACCAAAATGTGTTGGATCGTTTTCTTCAAGAACAAATCAGAGGTGGCTGGAAGTTTTTGGAAGTTCAAAGCCAAGGTTGAGAATGAAACTGGTTTCAAAATTCAAATTTTGAGGTCAGACAATGGCACTGAGTACACTTCTGAAATATTCAATCAATTTTGTGAGGATTCTGATATTGAACATCAACTAACTGCTCCCTATACCCCACAACAAAACAGGTTAGTGAGAGGAGAAATCGATATATCTTGGAGATGATGAGATGCATGTTGTATGAGAAGAATTTTCCAAAGGAATATTGGGCAGAGACAACAAGTACAACTGTTTTTCTTCATAATAGACTTCCCACCAAAGCATTGAATGATCAAACACCATTTGAGGTCTGGTATGGTTACAAACCATCTCTGAAATTTCTTAAAATATTTGGTTATTTGTGCTTTACCCATGTTCCACAGAGTAAGCGAGATAAGCTGGATAAAAGAGCATCACCGGGTATCTTTATAGGCTACAGTACAATCAACAAAGCCTATAAAATCTTTCAGCCACAAACCAGAAAAATAGTTATTAGCAGGGATGCTCACTTTGTGGAAGATGAAAAATGGAATTGGGATAATAAAAGGAAGACAGATCTGGCCTCTGCAAATGTGAAGTTCAAGTTTTTAGCCTCAAACACAAAACAGAATAAAGATGAAAGCTGGCAAAATGAATTAGTGGATGATGTTCCAGTAAGAGGTACTAGACTCCAAAATTTATGAAAGATGCAATATTTCTGCGTGTGAACCTACAGATTATGAAGAAGCAAAGAAATGTCCAAACTAGATGGCTGCAACGAAGGAGGAGTTATGATCGAGAAAAACTAAACTTGGATTCTTATGGAAAAACCTCAAGGCAGAAAAGTAATTGGGGTCAAGTGGGTGTATAGAACTAAGCTAAATGTTGACGGTTTTATCAATAAACATAAGGCAAGACTCGTGGTGAAAGGTTATGTACAGATTTTTGGTGTAGACTACTTAGATACATTTGCACCAGTTGCTCGGTTAAACACCATCAAGTTGTTATTGCTATAGCTGCTCAAAAGAATTGGAAGGTTGATCAACTTGATGTTAAATCATCATTTTTAAATGGTTTCTTACAAGAAGAAATCTATGTTGAACAACCCCAAAGATTTGTGAAGGAAGGAAAATAAGATAAGGTTTATTTACTCAAAAGGCTCTTTATGGGCTGAAATAAGCCCCAAGATCTTGTACCATTTGCTGAACTTGGGATTTGTTAAAAGCTTAGCTGAGTCAACATTGTATATTAAGCATGATAGAGCTAACATTCTTATCATCTCACTTTATGTGGATGACCTTTTTGTAACAGGAAGCAACATAAGGCTTGTAGAGAAGCTTAAGAAAGAAATGATAGAGGTGTTTGAGATGACAGACCTTGGTTTAATGACATTTTTTCTTGGCATGGAGATCAAACAATGAGAACATGAAGTCTTCATTTGTCAAACAAAATATGCCAAGGAGATCTTGAAGAAGTTCAAACTTGAAGAATGCAAAGAAATAAGCACTCCAATAAATCAAAAGGAAAAACTATGCAAGAAAGATGGAACTGAAAAGATAGATCAAGTATATTTCAAAAGCATGATTGGGTGTTTGATGGACCTTACAGCAACTCGGCCTGACATCTTAAATGTTGTAAGGATTTTATCCCGATTTATGCATTGCCCAAGTGAAATGCATCTCAAGGCTGCAAAAAGGGTGATTAGATATGTCAAAGGCACTTGTAATTTTTGCATCAAGTTCAAGTGGACTAAACAATTTAAGCTAACAGGTTTCTCAAATAGTGATTGAGGTGGCTCAATTGATGATATGAGGAGTATCTCGAGGTACTGTTTTAGCTTTGGATCAGGTGTTTTCTCATGGAGCTCAAAGAAACAAGAAACTGTTACGCAATCTGCAGCAGAAGCTAAGTTTGTTGCTACTACAGCTGCTGTTAACCAAGCCTTATGGTTGAGGAAAATTTTAATTGACCTTAACATGGGGCAAAAGGAAAGCACAGAAGTTTTTATTGATAACCAAGCTGCAATAGCCATTTCTCATAATCCTGTCTTTCATGGGAAAACCAAGCATTTCAACATTAAGTTGTTCTTCTTAAGGGAGGTATAAAGAAATGGAGTTGTTCTTGTTTACTGCAAAACAGAAGACCAATTTGTAGATTTGTTCACCAAGCCACTTCCAGTCAGCAAGTTTGAGTTCTTAAGACAAAAAATTGGAGTTTGTAGTTTCAAAATCAAGGAGTGTTAGATATTTGCTTTTGGACTGCACGTGGCATCTTTATTTGATTTATCTTTGACTTTTTTAGTTGTTGAATAAATCTTTCTAGTCAAAGTAGTTGTTCCTAAACTTTAGGAGAAAGTATCTCAATTGTATCTTAGTTTTTCTGTTACTGCAAACATTATAAATGTATTGCAATTGGAAATCGAATAAAGTGAATTCCCACTATCTATTTCTTCCATTTTATATATTCTCTCTCCTTCAATATTTTATTCTCTCTGTTTTGCTATTGCCTTTATTCATTAAAAACTACATGTTCTCAATCCCATTTAACCTATTGTTGTTCATTTACCAAATGGCAGTAAGGTCTCCACTTCACAGTCTGGTTCAATTAAAATTTGGCCAAATCTTGTTTTGAAGGATATGATGTTTTTGCCTGAATTCACATTCAATCTAATTTCTATACACAATTTGACAATTCAACATAATCTCAAGCTGGTTTTCATCACAATGTATATGTGTTACAAGATACTTTCTCAAGCTGACTATTGTTAATGATCACAACAGGTATTTGTGGACTGTTATGATGAAATCTGTAACACCCTGGAGCCAACTTGCAAATCTCAAGATAATTACCCTCGCCATATAAAATTTCTTAGATAACTTATTTTTCGCCTAGTAATTATCAAGAGATTCACAACCTGATTCCAGAGGTTACTGATACAATATCAGAGTACGCAACCTTTACGTAATTAACTTCTTATTATTATGCATAACATCAGAGTTCCATACATATTATATTTTACAACAGGCACCTAGATCTTATAAAATATAAAGACGTACAGTACCAACAACATAGTATACACATAATACAGCCACAATAGACATGCAAGCAAGCATCATCATTAAAAACCTTCATAATTCATCCATATTCAGCAACATCCACTTTGTCATATATCTCCCTGGTTAACCACTAAAAGGGTTGCCACAAGTAACAGAAAGAGTGAGATAAAATACTAAATAAATAGAAATCAAATTAGAACAACCACAACCACAAGTAGGATGCTATGCGATGCAGATGCCAAACAAGTATTTTGTTTTATACTGATATTATTATATTTCGTTCTTTTATATAAATGAAAATGCATGATGGATCCATTCTGGTGGGAACATCTGCAGTGATTTCCAACAATAACATTTTTACGGATATCCAACCGATACCGCGCCCCATAATGCAACACCACATCGGATAACAATATCATAATATCAATAACAAGTGTTGCGGGACCCCCCTTAAGGACACACTGCTTAGCCCTTAAGACGGCCGTGGTATAAAACCACCGCAGAGGTCTGTGCTCAACAGAGCGCGTTCCCCCACCGGGAACCCCCTCAAAGAACCCCTCTGCGGATTCTTTGAACGGCCAATGCATATGATGCATGAATGCAGTAAGTTTATATCAATAAATTTATTCATAATTTAACAATAAGAACTTATGGTAGGATTCAAGAAGATACAACAGTTCATCATATTTACAAGTATAATCCATATATGAAAACAACATTCTGTTTCCCTCTGTTTTTGCTGTTTAATGATTTCGAATGCAAATTAGATATATCAATTGGTTCCAAATCATCATACAATATCATATATCATATTCCAAACCATTTGGCATCAGTTTCACAATTTAATTCAAATTAAATTAAAATCTAACTAAACGAGTTTCCAAACAATTAAGCAAGCAATTCTAACTTAATTTCTATGTATTTAATATCTTATCCCCTCTTTCTTACCTCAAGTGAAGATCGTTAAACTTTCCTTATGCTAAACTCCTTTGTATTTCTTCAAATCTTCAAGTTTGCGTAATTTCTCCTTATGCGAAAATTAAAGAAAGAAGGTTTTGAGAGCTTGAAGAGGGAGATGAAAGGTTATAGGATTAGTGAGGTTTTTGGTCTGAGGAAATGTGGGAGGTTGGGGCTCTATTTATAGGCTTTCAATGTCGGTTACTGTAGCAAATTACTGTAGCAAAATACTGTAGCAAATCACTGTAGCAATCACTGTAGCATCTCGAAATTGACATGAGGCGGTGGAAAATTGGAGAATTCTCACGAATTCTCTACATTCTACAACATTTTTCATGTGACGTTACTGTAGCATTTTACTGTAGCATTTTACTGTAGCATTTTACTGTAGTATTTTACTGTAGCAGATTTTTATTTTATTTTATTATTCTATTCTACATTCCATTCTTGTTTATTTTCGTTTTAAGTCAAACTGAAAATATCCTTGTATTCATATTTAAATTTCCTATTTTCTAGGTTTCAGTTCTTATTTCTCTGGGAAATTTTAATTTTTCACTATTTAATTTACTGCTTAAAAAATTGGGCTGTTACAAAATCAAAATCCGAGGTCACCAACATTCTTCAAAAATTTATTTCTGTGATGGAAACTCAATTTGAAAAAAAGGTTAAAGCCATCATAATTGACAATGAAGCAGAGTTCTTAATATCTATCTTTTACGCCACAAAAGGGATCATTCACCAAACAAGTTGTGTGCAGACTCCACAACAGAATGGTCGAGTAGAAAGAAGACACCAACACTTCTTGAATGTTTCCAGGGCCCTTCTATTCCATTCACAAGCACTAAAGAAATTTTAGTGCTATGTAATAGGCCATGCCACCTATCTAATTAATGAAATTCCCACTCCTATCCTTGAGAACAAGTTACCATATGATATCCATCATGGGAAGGTTCCTGATTTCCCCTAGCTCAAGGTCTTTGGCTGTCTTTGTTATGCTTCCACACTGCATGAACACAGGAATAAGTGATTCAAGAACAAGAAGAGTTTTCCTAGGTTTCAAACTAGGGATGAAAGGTTTTGTTACACTTAATGTTTTCACACAAGCCATCTTTGTATCCAAGGATGTAATTTTTCATGAAAAGGTACTACCTTTCACTGCAAATATTGGTCCTGCTACCACTCCTACCTATACATGTCTTGATCCTACACAGATCATATTTTCCACCTCCTCTAAGTCTCAGAGCCCATATGAACCTCCCACTCAACTTATTGTCTTACCTGAACATCACACTCCACCATTTACACCCACAAAATCTATCAGAAAATCAACTAGAATCACCAAACCTCCATCTCATCATAATGATTATGTATGTTCTTCCCTTCATACAGCCTATCCAACAAACCACCTTATTTCAGCTTATATGTCTTATTCCCAAATTAGTCCTCTTCATAAATCATTTGCTTTATCCCTCACTTCCAACTCTAAGCCTTAAAACTACACATAAGCTTCCACTAATCCACAATGGCTCTCTGCCATGGAAGTTGAATTGTCAGTCTTGCATAAAAATGAAACATGGATCGTTGTTAATTTACCTCCCTGAGTGAAACCTATAAGATCAAAGTTGATTTACAAATTGAAAAGACATGCTGATGGAAGCATAGCTAGGTGTAAGGCTAAGCTTGTTGCAAAAGGATATTCCCAAGTTAAAAGCATAGATTACTTTGACACTTTCTCTCATGTGGTTAAAATTACTACAGTAAGGACTTTCCTTGACTTCACAGCTATGAATGGTTGGCATCTACATCAAGTGGATGTAGATAATGCATTACTTCATGGTGATTTCAAGGAGGATATTTATATGGAGATCACTGAAGGTGTTCATGTCATTAAGCCAATTAAGTATGCAAACTTGTTATGTCTCTCTATGGACTTAAACAAGCAAGTTAGACATGGTTTGAGAAGTTAAATGCTACCCTGGCCTCATATGGTTACTCACCTGCTCACTCAAATTGTTCTCTTTTCCTTAAGTTCAATGGTTCCTCTTTTACAGCTCTTACCATCTATGTGGATAATATGCTTCTATGTGGATAATATGCTTCTTGTGGGCAATGACCTTCAGGAATTTGACAAAGTCAAAAGCAGGCTTCACTCCTCTTTTGGGATCAAGGACCTAGGTACTTTGAAGCTTTTCCGTGGTTTGGAAATTGCCAAAGCTACAACAGGAATTTCACTTTGTCAAAGAAAGTACTGCATGCAGTTGCTTTTTGACACTGGCCTTCTTGGTTATAAACCAGCTTCCACTCCTCTTGATCCTGTAATTTCACTCACTTCTAAATGAGTGCATGGAATTATGACATTTCTAGATACCGTAGGTTGATTGGAAGACTCCTATATTTAACCACAACACACCAAAATATCAACCAGCTAAGCCAGATTGAGTACTCCTCGAGATAAACACTATATAGATGTCTTAAGGGTCATCAAGTACTTAAAGAGATCACCTAGTAATGGATTATTTTCCCCTCCATCATCTCTTCCTCATCTCCAAGGCTTCAGTGATGCAGATTGGGAAGTTGTATCATGTATCATGTATCATGACATGCAGGTCTATCTCTGACCATTGTTTCTTCCTTGGTCGCTCTTTTATTTGTTGGTGTTCCAAGAAGTAAACTACAGTGGAACACTCTTCCTCTGAAGCTGAATATGGATCCCTTGGTTCAGCTTCCTATGAGGTACAATGGTTGTTATTCTTGCTTCAAGACCTTCATGTACAATGTTCCAAGCCTGTGGTGTTTTTTTTGTGACAACCAAAGTGCCATCCATATAGCCACCAACCTATAGTGTTTTATAAGAGGATCAAACATCTAGACATCAATTGTCATATTGTTTGTGAGAATCTTCAATTTGGCTGTTCAAACTTCTTCCCATCTCCACCAAAGATCAAGTGGGTGACTTGTTCACCAAGTTTTCACATCCCTAGTTCTTTCATTCTTTTGTTTTCAAGTTGAGCATGGTGAGCATTTTTTCACCTACATGTCAACTTGGGGGCGGGGGGGGGGGGGGTGACAAATTAATTAGACAATGGGAAATTAGGCATACCTAATTACTTAGTTGAAGGCTTCCTAACTGATTGTTGTATAAAAACTGTTTTCTGTTTTCTTTTTGATTAATGAAATCAGTTGCATTTTCACTCTTTTCTCTTGAGCTCTAGTTTCTTCTCTCTATGCATAGGGTGTTTTTCCTATGAATATGTCTGAACCACATCAACTAATTTGGAGACTATCAACCAATGGAGATTACATTGTTCGTACAACTTACCATCATCTAGTGGAAGACATCATAAGAAACCACCATTTGAGAATTGGAGATTGAAATTCAGTTTGGAAACTTCATGTTCCTCCTAAAGTTAAGCATTTCTTATGGCATGTACTTCGTGGATGTTTACCAACAAAATCACGGTTGTATACAGGGTGTGACGTCCTACGTCAATTTACCTTTATTTATATCCATTTAATTAATTTACACAACTAATTTTTCACATTTAATAAAATTTAATTATTTCTCATTTCAAAATAATATTTATTTTCATTAAACATACTCAAAATAATAATTATATAGTTTGACAAAACCTTAGAGTTCCCTTAATTTAGAAAAGAACCAAAAATATAAAACAGGGACCTAACGCTGCGCGCTAGTCCTACGCATAGCGTCAGCCCTCTGCTGCGCACCTCACGCTACGACCTGATGCTGTTACACATTTAAACTATTTTACCAACTTCTAATCTACCTAATTGGCCCGTTCTAGATCCGATTGCCACGAAACTTCACGGGCCACCTGTTTTCCCCATTTCGGAACTGTTGGCACTATCCGTTCGCCAAAATTCCAACATATGCGCAAGTTATGCGCGAAATGCATTTTAACCCAATTAGGTGCAAAACCCTTACACCAAACATCCTAAATGGATTCCAATGGACCAAAAGCCAATGCATCTAAATTCTAAATGTCATGGAGGACCTATTGATGCATACTAGGGTTTCTAAAACTCACCGAATCTCAATTTCACCTATCCGGTTCCTTAAATTCAATATCCAACTATATGCATAATTTACCTAAATCAATCCAAACATTATTTTAACATCAACCACATAACACATACATATCAATCATGCATCAATGCAACACCTGCCCATCACATTCAACATTCACACATGTCAATGGCTCCGTGCCATAGATCATCACATCAATCATCATTAATTCACCATACCACATCAACATAATTCTAATAAATTCATCACACATAATTTGTTACCTATCACACACATAATCATACATTATATATATATATATATATATATATATATATATTACATTCATCACTTCATCCTTGGCATCAATCTTCTACTTGGCGCACCTCCGCGGCATTTGCATCCTCCCTGTCACTGGTCACTAAAATTGAACAACAGCAAGGGTGAGTGTTTGGAATATCATAATTAATATAGAACGAAATATCAAACTTAACAATACCTACTACTCCTTGTTATTATATATTCTCTTTCGATTTCCTGCACTTATCCACGTTGATATAAATACACACATACATATCAATCTTTAACTTATTAAAACCATACTTTCATTCATTCACATTACACTTTCAATTCATAATTCATTTTCCATCATCAATCAATATAAGATTCACATAAGTCACAACTGACTCTCACGCAATTTGACGCCTAGTATCCGGATACTAAAGGACTGGCCTTCAGCTGGGAGTCCGACTTGACATCCCATGAACCCGACTTGGTTCACCGAGCCCGACTTGGCTCTCCACCTCAACCACTGGGTCCGACTTGACCACTGGGTAGCTCAACTGGGCACAAAGACCACGGGAGCCAAAAAGTGAGGGGTATACATACCGTTGGCCATCCCATACCACATATTCACATATCATATCTCATAATCATAATATATCATCAATAAGCCACATGTGCAACTACCAGAAACTGGCATGTGCTCACAATACAGGGCGACCGACTTGTCAAATCCATCCATACAATGCTATTGCATATATCTTCAATAATCCAAATTCCACACTTTTATTCATAATCAAATATACATACACCACTCAAAGTGGAAATATTACATATATCTTTTACTTTCATCATTCCAATCTTTATTTCATTGTATAATCAATTCAATCAACATATTTCTTTCATATTCAACCATTTAATCTCACTCCACATACTCATATATTCACAACTACTATATTTAGTTACTTTATATTATTTATGACAACTCTTACTAAATTCTTAAACTTCCCATAATCTGTTTTCATATCAATTCTAATTAATTATAACCCGAACACCCCCTTACCTCTATTCCGAGCTCCGACAGTTTGCTCAAGGGGTGGATAGCGTCCTACAGCCGCTAGATTCACCGTTCCTCTTTCGCTTCCGACGTCCACTTTGTCGATCGCTTGCCTAACACTCGTTCCGGCACCTACGGTCACCGAAACATCAAATTAGTTAGTACGTTACCTTCCTTATATTTCCAAACTCATTACCCAAGCTTCACAAGCCACTGAAACTCAGAATCAAAACCCCAATCATCACATGCAAACTCGGATTTCATGAAGGGAAGGAGAAGAAACTAAAGATTAGAGGCCCTAGATACCTTACCTTGGTTCCAAATTGCCTAAAACCACCAAGAATCCAAGTTTCCCTCAAAACCCTAGCCAAATCGCCTCAGAGAAGAGAGAAAATGAAAGAAAGGGTTTACAGGTTCTGTTCTGTGTGACCCTGTTATAAAACAGATCGCGACGCTGGCGCTACGCGTCAGCTCACTAAATCGCACCTGACGCTACGCGTCCCATACACGCTACGCGTCAGGGTCCTGATGCCATTTTCTTTAAAATTTCATTTAAAACTGCTTTTCCCCGCTTAACATTTCATATACCATTTTCATTATAAGCCAAATAATAATTTACCCATTTCCAATTTATTTTCTATTATCAAAACATCTGGGATGTTACACAGGGGGTATAAAGTGTCCTCAAACTTGTAGCTCGTGTTAGTATGCTTTAGAGAATGAGTGGCACTTACTCTTTGACTGTGAGAAGGAAAAATCTATTTGGGACCAATCCGATTTATGGACTTCAATTTATCCACACATCATAGCTACAGAATCAATAAATGAGGCAATTTTTGCCATTTTGAGTCATTTAACATGTACATCAATTCCAACTTTTACCATGTACTGATGGTGCATTTGGAGACATAGAAATGATCTCTTACGGAATCAAGTTAATACTGCTCCATCACAATCATTTTCGCAGGCTACATGTTATCTCATGGAGTGAAAACATGCTCGCAGAAAATCAGATTCATGCCACGATAATTCAGGCTCTAGACATGATGCAAATACTACATGGAAAAAACCGCCTGCAGGTGTAATCAAATGCAATGTAGATGCTGCCATTTTCACTGATCAAAATTATCTTAGGGCTGGGAATATGTTTCAGAAATGATCATGGGAGTATTTTTTTATGCAAAAACATGGACATCTCAAGAAATTCTTCACAAGATTTAAAGTGGGCTGTTGATCTGAGTTTCACAAATATAATTTTTGAAGTTGATTGTAAACCAGTACTTGATGGTGTCTGTTCCAACTGTAAAGGCTTTTCTCATTTTAATATGATTATTGATAGTTGTCGGAGAGCTTTACATAATCAATCCCAAACTCTTTTGGTGAGTTATATTAGTAGGCAAGGCAACCAAGTTGCTCATTGTTTAGCAAGAGCATCTAGAAACAATCCTGGCATTCAAATCTTTGATTGTATTCCAAAATTTGTACAAGGTTATCTTTTGAATGATATGAAATAACCATGCCTTTATCTAAAAAAAAATTGTTTCAATGCTGAGAAGATGCATGATTAGAAAGGAAGGAAAGATAAGATATATAGATGGATAAGAGAGAAAAATGATATTCTTTTGAATATAATATTTTTAAATGGATGAATTAGATATCCAACCATTAAAATTAACAAATAAATGAATTTGGATGATTTTAACAAAATACATTATGGATGAATAGACCTTTTCAATACATTTTTCATGAACCATAAATAGATTAATAAATTACTCTTTAAATATTTACTATGAACCAACTTAATATTTATCAACACACATTCAATTCACATCTCAAAGAAAATGATGAGGTATCAAAATATAATTAAAAACTAACACATAGGTTCACACACTAAAGCTTGTACACTTTTAATTTTTCTACAAAAATGCTTGTGAATTGCAGGAGTTTTTTAATATTTATGGTAGGTTTTCAACCTCCTCAAATCAATTTATTACGGTTTTAACTATGTAGTTTACTTTGTTAACCTCCAATATTGTGACTGAAACCTCCGCTATCTACTTCAAAGGAAAACGAAAATAGTGGGGGTTTTAAGAAGCCGCCGAGAGAGGAGCCGTTAATGTTGCAAGGGTTAGTTTGAGGCAGTTGCGAGTCTAACCATGCTAAATTGGAAATGCAGAACGAGTTCAAAAAACAGACAGATTTAAAATGGCTTTTTGGAAAATTACACATGGTCACACATATTTTTTATGGCCGCCACAAACAAAAGGGTATTATAGGAAATTTATGACAATATTTCTCGTGCTTTTACCCCTAGAAAAAAAATACCACAACATTATATATCAAATATATTAAAATTGAATATAATATATACTTATATATTTATACACTAATGTATAATAATTTATATATTAAAATATAAAATTAATGTATAATATACTATAATTTATATCTTAAAATTATATATAACATTAAAAATATATATTTAATATATTAAAATTGTATATAATAATTAACGTATATTACACATTAATATATAAATTTATATTATATACAATTTTAATATGTTAAATATTTAATGATCTTTGGGTTTCTGGCGGTTAAAAATCGCCAGAAAAAGTTCTTTATTTTGGGCAGTTTAAACACCCACAAATATGTACCATCCTCTATTTAGAGGAATTCAGTATCATGTCAGTACAACATACAAAACAACCTTAATTGTCTAATAACTTTTGAAAAGAGCATTATTAATATAAAAAGAACCACAGCAAATTCTAATAATTTCTACCGATAACAGTTGCCATGTTTGCGATTCTAGTTTAATTAGGTTTTAAATTTATAATTATTATTGCTTTTATTAAAGTTGAAATTTACCATATAAAGAAAAACAATTGACATAGAATCTTAATAAAACATAATTATAAAATATTAATATACAGATAACATAGAGTTCAAACAAATTCATAAGTCATAACCTTAGAATTGTACCAGAATCGACAACAAAATTTAATTAACTGGAAAATAAGAAAAAGGGACCGAGAGAACAGAAAAATGGTGTCCAAAATTTGGCACGGCCTCTTCAATGAACCATTGTTGTGAACTGTTTCATCAAGATTTATCACTCACGATTCAACAAAATCGTTATACATGTTTTACTACATGTAGTTTGCAACCTATGATAAGAATAGGAAGAAAGCATCCAGAAAGCTAAAAAAAGAAAAGAAAGAAAACATGAAATTGTCAAGAATATACATTATTTTACTCCATACAAGACTTGAATAAAGAAACCAGAGCCATCATAATCAAAAAATAGAAGATACAAACAGTATACATTATTTTACTTCATACTATGACTCAGTATGACTCTCTATGGACCCAGCTAAAATTTTTGTATGGTGGTTAATAGATCCCCACTTAAAATTTTTGTTGGTAGTTGTGAATAGTGTGCAATAGTAGCATTATTCATTTTCCACTTTAACTACTTAAAAAATGCCAAACAAGATTTACCGACAAACAATAAAGGGTAATTTCACAAAACTAAACTCATGACACATTGTTTGTGTAACTTTCTATTTTTCACCATATGGCATGTTCCTCTTTAAATTTAATATATATCTCCAAGAAACAATCCAGTAGGCTATTATCCACCCAAGTCCACCACTCAAGATAAAAAAATTGTAACTTCCATGTATATTCTATTCCGGCAAGAATGAAAAATAACAGAAAAGAGGTGTTGAAATTTGTAGTCTGACCTGTGAGGCCTCTTCCTCTAACACACTTTCTCTGTGCGTGTAGCTTAACACAGAATGGGGAAGCAACACATTCTGCCATTGATAAAAACTCATTATTCCACACTTAACACAAACCCCCAAACCCAAATAGCAAATATCAAACTCTGGAAAATAGACCATTAAACAACCATACACTCATGAAAAATAACGTAATATGATTCAAATATATACAAAATAAGAATAATTAGAAAGAAAACATGTCTTAAGATCTGTTCTCCTAATGCACAACTAGGTAAGTTTCTTATAACTCCATTAAAAATAGAAAATAACTATTCAGAGGAATGGTTTCCGTGAAACAAAATTGGGGGGAAATTAGGTTTATAGGAATACTTAACCATAAATCAATCCATTGAAATGCTATGGCATCTTTTAAGTGTTACAATGGCTTCCTAGCTCTGGGCTTATTTCTAGAAGCTGCGAAAACTAATGAAAAAGAATTTGTAAAATTTATATAAGAAATAAGTTTAATAGGTTATTATTCTTTGGTGGAGAAGATTCTTCAGATTCCAAAACTAAGAAGATATGTTCATATATCATGCAGTAGTTGTAGAACACTTTATGTCACTAAAAACGAATACCACTTGAGTTATATACAAATATAGCATCCATTCTTGGAGGCATATCCATGCTATTTTATATTTAGAACCATTGATTTTACTTTTTCACTAAGACAAAGCAGGCTGCAACTTTGAGATCACTTGCACTAGCCTGCCCAGCAATGTATTTAATGAATCCCATGCGCTACAGAAACAAATTACTGCAACAAAATCACAAAACAGGACCCAAACAGATACCCATCAAATTAATGTATCCAAATGAAGCCTTTACAACAAATTAACAAGTTATTAACAAGAAGTTATATAAAGGCAACAACAAAAGTAAGTTAACCTTAGCAATCTAATGAAGATTATGTCAAACAAGTGGTGTGCTACCATAATATTGGCAGAAATAGAAACATTACAAAATCAAGTTCACCATAGCAATCTAATAGACATTTTGTCAAACGGGTGGCGTGCTCCCGAGTAACATTGATGGAATCAGAACCACTACCAAATTAAGTTCATCTTAACAATCTAATAGATATTTTTTCAAACAAGTTATGTGCAACCAAGATGTAGTATCTACGTGACTGACAAGAAACTTTCTTAGACTGTGCTTGTTACTTGAAAACTATAATAGTGAATAATAAACAAGTACCTTTGTTTATTGCTATCGTTGTTCATCTTGTATCATCTGTTACTATTCAACATATGCCCATATAACCATTTGAGGAGTTTTATCAAACACTTTCGGACATTTCAACCTCGACGTAGCATAAATACAATAAGTGCAACAAGATAAAAAAAACAACGACAAAAGATTAATAGTTGATTTGGAGAAGAACAATGAAGACTTAAAATGAGCTAAGGAGTTGAAGCTAAGAATAAGGGTAGGTCTCTGTGAGGTTGGAAAGAGGAGAATGAATGCGATTCGAAACAGAGAACAAAATGAAGAAATAAAAAAGACTTCATTGTACCTATTCTTTACTGAATGCTGCAAAAAGATTCACTTAACAAACAAAAAGCCTACCTGTTCAATGAGAAAAAGTCGCGTGAAGATGAAGGTAAAGCCACAAGATCTGAAATGTGAGGCTTTCCAACGAACGCTACCGCCACCGGCTTCCATCTCGAGGGCTGCAAGGGTTCGTACGATTGTGCTGGGTTGCTTGCGACGGACCAAGGATAGTCTAGTGGTGGGATTTGGCCGGAAGAAGATGAAAACAAAGAAAAGAGGAAGAGGAAAATTAGGGAATTGGGTAAGTGTAGGTTGTGGGAGGGAATATGGAAAATGGGTAAGTCACGTTCGCAACGCGGAACAGAGCGTAGTCTCTTCTTGGGAGGGATTTTTTTTTACAATGCTCTCTTGTAAGGGTTTTCTTTCTTCTTCAGATAATTAAACATGGATATTATATTCATAATGGATATTTGTAAATTCTATAAATAAATCGCACCATGTGAGATATTATATATAAAGATACTTTCTTATTTTTTAATAAGATAAAAATATTAATATTTTTAAAGTCCAAGATTATAATTATATTATACAATAATAATTTATTTTATATTATAAGAAAAATGTTATATTTAGCATTTGTTTATTATTATTGTTATTTTTAAATATAAATAAATAAATACTTACAAGTATCTGTCTCTTTACTTATAGATCTTGTATCCACTTCTATATCTGTAAATATGGATACTAGCATCATACTATTCACACTTGTTCTCCTTCATTCTCATTGTCATCCTTATTTTTTATTTTAGTTTTAGTTATAAAACCATGTATTTATTTTTTGTTTTCAAAATTTTACACAGGAAATACTGAAAGTAATTTTCTTTTTCTTCTGTTTTCTATTTTTATTTTATATTTTTATATTTTATAAATTTTAAAATAGAAAAATAGTGATAATTTTATAATTAAAATTAAAGGTAAGAAATGAAAACGGAAAATGAAAAATATGCTTAGGTAGTGAGGAAATAATAAATTTAGGTATTTTTGAGAGTGGAGGGGCAAACATTAGGGAGAACACGGAGGGAATAATTTTCATGGAAGGGTGTGTGGCAATTTTCATAATAAAACTAGCGAGGGTTAGATGCAACCACCACTAAAACAATGACGCTAGTCTTCATTTTTCTTGTAGTAACTTTGGGAAAAATCAGAAGAAACATATGCTTTGTGAGAGCCATTTTCAAATAATGAAATAATTATTAATTTATAAATAACTATTAATTTGCACAGACGACAGAAATTAGATTGGGATTCCAATTCAGATAATGGAACATCAAGGATATCACGCATCACTTTACTGGCTTTGTGAGAATCATTTTCATCGCTTGGCAAGACTGAAAGAAAAAACACAAATTTATGGCAACCCATAACAATGATTTGAAACTTATTAAGTTTAAAGCACATAGTACAAAATAACATGTAAGGATAAAGAATTAATTTGATGAGGTTGATTACTAGTATTGAAACGACAGAAAACAAGAATCTAATTTCCCCACCTTCCCTTGAACAGATTTGCCAATTTTCGTAGTTTCAAATTCCAATATATTGTTATTGCTACACACTTTGCTTGTTCTAGGTCCTAACACAATTGGAGTAGTATATTATACAGAGAATTGGGTATAACCACAATACATAAAACACTGATTGACAATTATACTTATAATAGCAAGAAAAATTCCAATGTAAAAAGAGGTTTGTTGAAGGTATCGAATTCAAGGCAGTGTCCAAGCATACATATATAACCCTGAACCTGAAGTGGTGTTTAAAGAGTAAAAGTCAACATAAATGTCGGGTATCTCAGATTGATGATATGATAATTAGTTCATCCTAAGCATATTCAATTGAAAACAATGACCCGAGCGCACATACACCAAGCAATCAAGTAAACAGGCACATAACAAGTGCTGGATCAACATACCTGTGCAGAAGTTGAGTGTTGTGAAGTATTGCAAAGAAAAACAATGTGAAAAATTATGGAACTTAATGTTAGTTTTGATAATAGGTAGCTACCTCGTGGTTATGAACCACGGTCCTAAAAGCTAAATTCTGGTAGTCCTCCCATACAAACAAAGTTAGACCCCTGTGTGTTAAAAACTCATAACACTGTCTAAAAAACAGAAGTTAGTTTTAAATAATAGGTAGTTACGTCGTGGTTATGAACCACCGTCCTAAAAGCTAAATTCCGACGGTCCTCTCGTGCAAACAAAGTTAGACCCATGTGTTAGAAACTCAACACTGTGTAAAAAACAGAAGAAGGGATGAGTGAATTGTTTGCTCAGAGAAGTGAGTAAAACGATACAGATAGATAGTTCTATTTATAAGAACTAATAGGGTCAAAAAGGAAAAGAAGTCATTAATCAAATAGAGACAAAAAAAATGAGGAAATTCTTTATCAAATCGTAACTGAACTGCGCCATCAACATACTTGATTTCTTGTCTCGTTAGGCAAAAATTTTCCTTTTGTTCATATGACCGAAGTTATCTCAACCTTACCCTAACAGTAATATGTGTGTGATGGGGTTAGTTGACAATCTCATCCACTAGCCTTTCATCTAAAATATCAAAAGAGGTTGACTAAAATATATAAAGACATTATCAAAAGGAAGAAATTTCATTGTAGGACTTAAAAAGTGAAAAAATACAAAAAAAAAAAAAATCAAAGTCATTTTCCCTCTTTAACAACAACCTTTGAAAAATGAAAACAAGACACAAAAAGGAACCATGTGAAACACTAAAACATATTATGGGACATTGGAACATGGAAAATCAGATAAAGGATCCACGGTATAACTATTTTACCTTTCTCTTTTTCTTTGTCATCAATTTCCTTTAATTGGCCTCTTTTCATGGTACCTGCAAAAAGAACTACAACATACCTAGCACAGATATGAAACAACAAAACAAGTCAAGGCCCAATGCACATTTTAAGTCTCTAGTGTTCCCAATCACTCTAGAGGGAAAACAGCAAAATCAAAATAAAAACACAACATTGCCTAAATTATATCACAATTAAGAAGAATGAGAAATACAACATTGCCTCCACCCAAAATCCCCTAATACAGGTAATCAATAATTCCTAATTCCTTATTTGCAACTTCACACACTAAATACTTGCCATAAACCAGAGATCTACATAGGATCATTAAAGATAACTCCATATTAAATCCCAAACGGAAGACTTAATATGCAACTCGTATGCAGTATGCACATTTCAGAGTATTTCTCTGCAGGCATTAAAAAAATCTGAGGAGTCAGTCTTTGAACTTGTCATGCAATGAAAATCTAGCCATAGATCTTAACAAATCTATTTTCCTCTTTTTCATCCACTAACTGTTCCATGCAAAATATCAATATTTTCCATCTTTAAACAAAAGGAATACAATATTGGAATCAAAACAACAGAAATATTGGAAGCTCAAAACCTTTTAAAGTTACATAATACAACCTATAGAGATCTAAAAACAAACGTTATTCAAAAGAAGCATACAAGCAATCACTAAAGACTAGCAAATCAATTTTTGTGAATAGGTCTTCATTAGAGTTCATACCTTATTTTTCAATTAGACTTGGCTCTTTCAGTTAGGAAGTAAAAAGAGAATAGAAATATATAGAGATATGATAAAAATATCAGTAATATAGAGATATGGACACTATAGACAGTATACAAATGGTAGAGTTACAATATTTAGTTGAAGTTGGAGAGTTACGATATAAAACCTTCAACAAACAGATCACTTTTTAAAGAGCACTCTTATTTTTAGTTGAAGCTGAAGAGTTAGAATATTTAGTATTGGATGCATGAATTAATATGAATCCAGATTGTTGCTCTAGTAGCAAACATGTGTTGTATATTAAATAGGCAACATTACTGTTCCCGAGATGAGCTAATAGGCAGCATGCACTACTAAGAATGCTCTTTAGTTGCTATTTGATGGGGTAATATGGATCTTCATTCAATGCTTGCACAATTCCAATGTAAGCACTCTTACAATATAAGCATTCCAACTAAGATATGAAATGTAATAAAGTCCTTTTACTCTTTTTTCTTAAAATATATAGGTGAATTTTACTGGCTTCCAATAATACACGTTCAGATGATATGCTTTCAATGTGAGCATGCTCACAATATAACGAATACAGAATCTATTAGAGAATTCTTAATGGTCAAACATAAAAATTCTTATAAAAATACATCATTAAAAAGATAATTGACGATAAAAAATTATTTATATCTTAGTGTGTCGTATACTTATGAGCATTGGATACTTTGTTTATAGGCTTAAATCTAACTGAATATGCAAACATGGACAATACCGAAGAGATGGTGTAGGGGGAAAAATCAGATGTAGGCAGAAATTACCCTGATTTTTTAGCGTCAAGCTCACGCTTATATTCTTTGCTGTTGTTATGATCACACAATGTTATTACAAACATTTATATAACATCTGATTCTAAAAATAATGAAGTTGTTATGTCCAAGATCACCAAATATTTTTTTCAATTGGAAAATTCTTGTTTTAATGTTTATAAAATCTTATTGATGAATTAACTGTTAAAAGTACTGATACAAACAAATTAAAGGTGTAATCATAGTTTAACTAATACTAATAGTCTTAAGTGATTTTAAGAATGCTTACTTTACCTAGTCATGCACAGACATCTAGTGGGCCAGTTCCAGTTTTGCATTTTTGCGGTCTCTGTCGCGGACTCCATGTTTTCTTGCTGCAGTGTTGTAATTAACACCTTCTAGATTACAAAATTATCCTTAGAGATTTTTCTTCTAAAATGACCTCTAACAGCAAAGCCAATGCAACAGCAAAGTCATTCTTACTTATAATTTGATTTCTAAAACAATTAAAGGAGAGCATGTCTTATAGGACTTACAAGGTTACAGCTAGCAGAGAGTTGCATATAAGTTGATCTCAAAAACAAATCAGTTGGCCATACTAGGAGACTGTATTCAAAGGGAAAATTGTGCACTTAATCGTCTCATTAATAAGTCATTTTACGTGATTTTAACTAGAAGTTTTGATGAATGACATTCCTAGTACTCCTCTGCGGGGGGAAAATCCTAAAATTCGGGTTTTATTTATTGAAAAATTAGACTACCCAGATGAAGAAAAAAACAACTTTGTAATGGAACTGGAATCATTGAAACTAATTGAGTGTTCCACTTTCCGTTAAAAGGTTACTGTGTATACTCTGGTGAGACTTTTCAACGCAAATGGTCATTTTTCTTCATTGGAGAGGTGTGATACGGTAGGGTTCAAAACAGCGAACGGTGCAGTGAAACTTAACTGGGTAGTATGTGAAATCAAAATTTTAAATGAAGGTTAGTTTTATCAAAAAATTTGAAAGGGGTGGTAATAATAAATCTAGGAGGTGTTGAGTGTATGTCATTCATTAATCTTTGGGTCTGTTGCTGGGCCACTTCTGTATGTGAATGCTGGCCCATAGACGACTTTCATTGGGCTGTTGAATCCTTGCATCCTATGGGTCGCACAGCTAAATAGCCATATCATAACTGAGACCGGATAACGATTTTTCATGGACCAACTTTCTTTGCCGAAAACTTAAAGAGTAAAATCGTCCTATGTATTGAAGAAAAATCCCAGACACAACTAGTAACACAATGTTTGGAGAACTAGGAAACTTGTGTGTATGTGTGTGGTGATTAAGGTAAGCACGCGTACACTAATGTTGTGAGAAAAGGATTGGGAAACTTATGAGATGAGGATGACACTTGAATGACTCACGCCTCTTGTCTGATTTGATGGCACGACACAACACAAGAATTATTGATCTCTCTTATTATACCGTTAATTTGCATGGAATTTTTTGTGGTTTTCTTGTTGCAAAAAAGTTAAGGTCCCGAACTAACTTCATGTGACCAAGGAAAAACACTACATATACCAAATTCATGAACAAAACTGCTCAACCTGTAAAACAAAACAATCGCAGTACTTCATAAAACTATCTACTGTCTTTCTTTTGTATATTCCACATCTCTAGTTAAACACTATCTACTGTCTTTCTTGGGTTTTTGACCAATTTAGAGTGGTTTTTAAAAAATATTTGAATTTGGGGTTGATTGAAAACAATTTTTTTGTCTGGTGTGAATGTTGTCATATCATGATTATAAAACGCAACAACACAGGATGTTTTATAAAACGTCACATTAAATAACGTTTTTTGAAATTCAAAACGCAGCATGATAAGGCGTTTTAAGTGCATGGCTGACAAGTGGCACGCATGCATGGAGGAGCAGTTTCGTACAAGCTAAAAACGCAGGTCCACCATGCGTTTTCCCACTCTGAAAAGCTACTGCAAAAACGTATTTTCAGGTGACGTTTTCCGGTCTTAAAAAGGCAATCCGGCAATGCGTTTTCCTTGCCGTCGTGCCAGGTGCGTTCACGGGTCCGAAACGACTGACAAAACGCAGCATGAAGTGACGTTTTCAGTGGCAAAAACGCATTTTCCTAGTGCGTTTTCAGTGTCATGGGTGTAAGCCACACCACTTTAAAAACTCGTGGTCCCTCCTCCTTCAGAATGCGTTTTCCACTTCTTCTTCCATTGCTTTTTTTTGTGTGCCTTTGGAGCTTCTCGTGTGCCATTGCTGTTTCTTGTGTGTGCAAATTTTGGAGGGAGCAGTTTTGTTTCTTTAGTGAAAGGTAAGTAATTTATTTTTTTTAGGAACACTTTGTTAAAAGCATGTATTATTATTTCCTTGTGGTGATAAGTTCCTCCAACTCATGTAGTGTTTTAAATTTTAAAATGTGTATATAAATTTATGATTAAATTTTTAAATTTGTATATGATTAATAGTTGAATTTTGTTTTAAAATGTAATGAATAAGGAAATTGATGCACAAATTTAAGTATAGATAATATATTGAAAATTAAAATATTATGATATACTAAAAATACTTAAATTAAAGTATTATTGTTATACTAAAAATATAGTGAGTTATAGAGTCATTAATAAGGAAAATAGTGTGGAAATAAAAATGTAATATACTATTTTGTTATTTTAATTATGAGTTAGGAAAGTTTTGGTTTTGTGTGAAAATGTAGTTAATTAACTTTTTGATTTCAAGAGTTAGGTTTCGTGATTTTTAAATATTTTTAGTATAAAGTTTGACTAAAAAGATCTGTTTGAATGATTTCCAAGATTGACAGGATGCAGGCATCATCATCTTCTTCAGTGCACGGATCACGAGATGTGAACCCCGGCCCAGAAATTTTGTCACTGTTGCGATTTCCAAACGTTCATGTGTCAGAGGCGGTGTGGAATGGAAAACCTGACCGCGTATTAAAATGCAGGCGTGCATTGGCTCCCCGAGGTAGAGGAGGGTCATTTCCGAAGCAAATAGTGCCACTTTTGCAGAGAGCTGGTTTCTTGGGGATTGCACAATTATATTTTTTCAGGTGGAACCTGCATTGTTATCTGCTCTCATGGAGCGGTGGCGACCAGAAACTCATACTTTTCATATGCCAGTCGGAGAATACACCATTACATTGCAGGACGTGGTTATCCAAGTTGGACTTCGAGTGGATGGTCGGCTAGTGATAACTGATATCACTGCCCGGGATTGGAGGGCTGTAGTACAAAATTTGTTAGGAGTGTACCCCCCTGAAGATGCTATACAGGTTGGGTGTATAAAGATGAAATGGTTGTCAGACATGTTTGCCAACATTGAAGATCACGTTAGGGACGAACTACAGTTGGTGAGGTTTATACGGGCTTATATACTACGTTTGATAGGGGGTGTTGTGTTACCCGATCATTCAAGTGCTAGGGTTTTATTGAAGTATCTATTGTTGCTTGAGGATCTTGATACGTGTGGGGAGTATAGTTGGAGATCTGCAACCCTTAGCTATTTATATCATGAATTGTGTAAATCTACCGATTATGAGCAAGTGTCAATTTATGGTCTTCAACTGCTAATCCAGGTGTGGGCCTGGGATAGATTCCCATCTATTACTCCTAATGTCCGAACTAGTAATAGGCCCATGGGCACTCCGTATGCCGCACGGTTAGTATACACTATTGTTGTATATGTTTGTTGACCAATTGGATTGTCATTGTAACTTGTTTGATGTTGATTTGTCTTTGTAGGTGGTTGGGTTCTGCAACCTTTAAAGCTGTAAGACAGGATATTGATTACTACCGTCGTGCCTTTGACCAAAAGAAGTTTGATGAGGTATGAATTAAGAGTGTCAACTTATATAGACAATTAATAGTTGTTGTAATAACATTGTTTATTATTGTCTTCGTAGATTGTTTGGACTCCATATGGTGACGACATATTGCAGACATTACCCGCACATTGTCTTGAAAGGTCTGAGTGTTGGAGAGCTATAGTTCTACTTTTGTGCACTAACATAGTTGAATGGCACCAACCAGACCAAGTAGTGAGACAATTTGGGATGCAGCAACATATCCCGTCGGCCCCTCGGCAACCAGACAATTTACATGGAATTACACAGAGAGGGAAGGCTGGTGAAAATTGGTCGCAGATGTATGTGCCTTTGGTCACTATATGGGGAAACCACCTTCAGTACGTGTATACTAATCCACCCCAAGTTGGTGTATTGGGCGCACAATCAGAGTACATACGCTGGTACAATATGCATACACGTAAATGGGTAACGCGTAAATATTGTGTCCCAGGGTGCTCGGTATGGTTTATTAAAAGTTTATCCTTTTGTGGATCCATCTTTACAACATTTTCGATATGCCTAACAAACCATTGATTCTTTGTTGTAGATCGACGTTGTTGAAAGCATTCATTACATGGCCACGGAGGACGCCTTAACTCTAACCCAGACACCAGCTTCTTTGTTTGAATAGATACGACAACAATCAGTTAATGTCACGCAACTATGGGGCGCAGAGGGTCGAGTGATGCAAGCCATTCAACCCGCGTTCCATGGTGTACATGAAGCACCCAATGACCAGTATGACATCAACATGCCTGGGAACAGGAATGAGCGACAGGGGATTGTGAGGGGAAGGACGCAAGAAGAACAACAGGTATGGTCTCTACCTCAGTTACTGCCATGAGAGCACGGTCAATATTTTGTGCCTACACAGGTTGACCCCATTTCACCCTGGCCTACTTATCAGTACCCATCACAGGGGTCTCAAGATAATAATGAACAACCATTTTATTATACTGCAAATGTAGGAACAGTGTTTCCAGATGTTGGTGGATACATAATAGGGCAGACAAGTTCATATGTTCCATCTCCTCATGAGTCACCGATGAGGTTTTTCCAAAATCTGTTACAGACGCCTAACACGCCTCTTGTCACGCATAGAGGTGAAGGTTCCTCATATGATTTAGGGGAAGGCGTGGATCTAAGCATGTGCTTGTTTTCAGCTACAGATTCTATAAACCTGGGTGATGATGTAGAGGAGGATCATGATGAGCCGTATCAAGATATAAGACAGAACCCTCACCGCCATGTCAGAAACGTACCTAGACGATGCATTTTGTCTCCACACCCCTGCCCCTCCACAACGTTAAGTTGGTATCTCATAATGTGTAAAGTGCTTATCTTTTATGTAATGTTAAATGCGCTTAACATTTATGTAATGTGTAATGTGAATGAGGTTTGTATGAACTAAATTAGATAACTTGGAGTTCACCTTGCTGTTTTGAGAAACCATTGACTAAATTCATACTTGCTAACATTAAATAAAGAAAGTTTAATCATAACCTAAACATGAAACTAATAATATTTGTGCACAACTAGAAACAAATCTATGGTGCGCATTGGGTTTTTAAGCTTTGACCATCCGTACCATATTGACATTTGCGATGATTGTGCCCCCTTGTTTGCATAATTGACATTTGGACTTGTTAGGTTGTTGATTTATCCAATCCATCTTATTATGAATGCGTGATGCCTTTGGACGGCCCTTTGGTCGTAACTTTAACGGATCAGGAACAAGCTTCCAACCCTCATCTATCATAGGAATATCGTCATCGATACCGATGGGATACCATTGACTAGAATTCGCATTTAGAATATACTCCTGTGTATATACCGGATGGATGAACTGAAAGTAGTCAACACTAACAACCTGACAAGCGGCGATGACGTGGGAGCATGGAAACTTGAATGTCTGGAATCTACCATAATCACAACAAAGGTTCGTCGATAATTTAACAGTGTATTTTCTGCCTCCACGTTGTGTAACAGGGTCAAAACTTTCCTCTACCTCAAAGCCGTGTCCTTGAACATCGAAGCGTCTAACCTGGTAAGTACAAGCACGTGCTTGGTTTCCACTAAGATGTTCAATCAACTTCTTAGTAAACCTTAAACCTTTACTAAACTCAGATCTCGTTTGTGCCCCACGCCTCACAAAGTACTCAACCATCCTGGCATATGTGCATTTCACCAGTGTTGTGATTGGCATATTTTGCGCACCCTTTAGAACTTTGTTGATGCACTCTGACAGGTTGGTGGTCATATGACCAAATCTACGACCACCCTCATCATACGCCAAACTCCATTGCTCTTTCGGTATACCATCAATCCAAGCAGTAACCTCGGGTTTTGACTCATGAAATTTAGCCAGATTCCTATCAAAGACGCTTCGACACGTGGTGGACTCTGTAAAATACAGACAACATTTTCTGTATATATCAGACAAAAAAAGTAAACATGTCCAACGAATAGTACAAAGAACACGGTTTTTACCAACCTTCAACAATTCTTGTTTGAGAGCGACGTTTTTGAACTTATGGTTGAAGTTACTAGCGATATGTCGTATGCAAAACACGTGGTGTGCATGAGGTGGTTGCCAACGTATTTGTGGGTTTGACACAACAGATTTTATACTTTGATGTCGATCAGAGATAAGGCATAAACCGGTTTTGTTGGTCACGTGATTCCTTATCTGGGCAAGAAACCATGCCCATGCCTGTAACGTTTCCCCCTCAACAATTGTAAAAGCAACCGGTAAAACACAATCATTACCATCCTGTGTCATCGCAATCAATAATATGTGGCAATATTTTCAATACAGGAATGTCCCATCTACTTGCAAAATGGGTTTGCAAAACTCAAACGCAAGCGCGCACTGTCTAAATGACCAAAAAACACGTTTAAAGGTACGAAACCTGATGTCCACCTCAGTGCCCACGAGATACTCATCAGTGATAATGTCATAAGATGAACCTGGTGCAGCCTGACACATGTGCCGAAGCCAATGAGGCAGAAATGCATAGGATTCATCCCAATCACCAAAGACACGTACAGTAGCCTTCTGTTTGGCCTTCCAAGCTTTGCTATACGACACTTTAAAGCCATACTCGCCACACATCCTTTCTTGAATCAACGAAATAGAAACCGATGGATCTTGATTTACCATCCTTGTACAGACACCAACAAACATAAATTAAGAAAGACTCCATCACATAAATAAGCTATCAAAATCATATGATATCAAAAGCATGAAATATTGACCAACCAAGAATACAACAACATATGAACTCAAAATCCAATTTTGAGTGATCCTGAGATAGTCCAACGTTTACGCATGTATGACTGCCTCCCCACTTAGTCACCACCCACGTGTCAGTTTTCTTTGATAGCATTGCCCTCATTCTCCAAGGACAACCATCAATTTGATTTGGACATTTAACCACCAAATATGTCAGTTTTGACTCAACCATAATAAATGTTTGGTGTTTCTTCATAGAGTATTGTTTCAGTCCTGACTGCACTGCAGCGTTTGTCACAAATTTTAAACCAAAAAACAAATCATCACCTACACGCCATTCTGACTCGTTATCCAGCCCAATCAAATTGTTTTCATCAGCAGGATGGTTCAAGTAAATGCTGTTGTAATATGTTGATGAGGCCCAATATGGCTTACCACCTCTCCCTGTAGATCAAAATAAAATTTGACATTCATTAACACAACAGTAAAAAATAATGCTAATGTCACATTCACTTAGGTAGTTTTGGCTAACCTGGCACGATTGCGGTCGACGGAACCCCACCAACTACATCTGTGTCACCTTCTATATCTGTGTCCATATCATTATAATTCGGAATATTTCCTTCATCGTCGTCCGAACTACTATTACAATATTCACCAACATTCAGGTTGTGATCATCGTCGTCTGATAAACCAACACTATTATTATCTACCACAGCATACAAAATCCAAACATCAGTAAAACTTATAAATTATTTTAAAGCAATTAAATTAAAATATCAACTTCTGCTACTTACATTCGTGAACATCAGAATCAACATAAATCTCAAGTCCAACCATGTCAGATTGTAACTCAAACACACTTAACAACAATTCAATCTCCTCATCGTCCGTTACTAGAAGTCTCTTAAATTTATTTTTTCTTTTATCAAAAATCAATCTAGTAGTTAACTGTGTTATCACACGGCTCACTCCTAGCGCCAACTTTGTAGATATTCTTTGCTTCAATTGCTCAAACGTTGTGTCCCGATTCACTTTCATCAATTTAGTCTCACCCTCGAATGTGTACCCATGCGGTCCTTCAAACTTTCACCCATTCGTATACAACATAACAGGTATTGACGAATTCATTCTTGCAAAGCCAAAGTTCAACAAAAATAAAATATCAACTACCTAAACATACTGAACACTTAAATACAAACAATATAAACTTATTAACCAAAAACAATAAAACTTACCTCTGATTATTCAACATTGAGAGAAACTACACCATCAACCCGCACCTACGGTCTGAAACTAACCAAGTGCGTTTGGTATATAAAGAAGAAAAAACATAGGGTGAGGGTGCGTTTAAGGCCTAAAAACGCTGACCCAAATAGCATTTTTGTGATGAAAACGCTGCAGGAGAGTGCGTTTTTCAAGTAAAAGAAGGTAGTCCACCATGCGTTTTATAAAACGCAGGTCCACCTTACGTTTCCTCAAGCAACGTCTCGCATTGCGTGCCACACTGGTAAAAACGCTGCTCAAGCTAACGTCTTCTTGGTCAAAAATGCTACTTCAACTACCGTTTTATAAAACGCCCTGTGCAATAGCGTTTTCCAAATCTGATTTGACAAAAGTCACCCCAGACATGAAAATTATTTTTTTTGTGCACCAAACCGTGAAATTGTTTAATAAAGTATCCCAAAGGGGCCAAAAATCCGTCTTTCTTATAATACACTTTTTTAGAGTTTTGTTGCTTTAGATATTTTTCAATTTACAATATGTTACATTACACACTCATATCAATTAGCTCAAAAATGCCAGTATTATTGTTAAAAAAAAATTAGTGGAAGCAAACTCACAACTTCTTGTTCCTTCTTTCTCCTTTGACCCATTTCCCAACCATAGGACTAACTTTATAACTTAGACAATTATGATTTGTAAATTTTTAATATTATGACAAAACCTGTTTTCATCATTTTATTTTCTGTATATGTTTTAAACAATTTACATATTAATATTTATTTTATATATCTATTTATTAAATTCCATATTGATAGAAAATATTATTTATATAAATTTTATTAAGTGTTTTCTTTGATTTTATGTTTTTTTATTAATATATAAAACTGAAAAAATTGAAAATTGAAAATTGAAATGGGAAGAAATGAGAGAATTTTTCTTGGAAATTTTACATTTGTTTTTTATATTCTTTTTAATTAAATTAAAATGTTTTATTATGGCGTTGATATTATAAAAATATGTAAGTGTTGATATTTTGTAATTTTTATTTTTTATAATTTCCTTATAATATATTACACATAAGAAATATTAAATGATACTTTTATTCATAAATATATATCATACAAGGTATAAGTCTTTTAACTAATATGAGAAAAATAAAAGTCCTGTTAATTAGTATCATAAAGAAATTGTTTAAGATATCAAAACGGTAACTTTTTTAAAAAATTGTATTGTGATTACTTAGAAACCATGGTGAATAAATATTAACAATGAGTTTTTAAAAAATCATTTTTATCTCCTTAATTAGGACCCCCTACTTAGCATTTTCTTAAAAATAATTGACACTTAATGTTATTAACATGGTTTTATAAAAAGGACACATGTTTTTCAGACATATAGAAAGGAAAAGGGAGTATGTGTTTTGAAAAGTACAATGACGTTTTAAAATTAAAAATGTATATAATTTTTAATATTTTTACTAAAAATTTTATTGTAAAGTGTTCTGAAAAATTGTTGATTAATTGTTTTTCGAGAAAACATATACGCCTTATATTTAGTATAAAATAACAGACGTGTTCATCAAATGGAAACGTGTAAGTTGGCAAAACCGGATAAGAACTACTATAACCTAATTATTTTGGCAACTCAAGAGCTGAGCTATACTACACACGTTTTTTTTAAGTTGAGTTGACTATGCATGTTTTATTTACGTCGCTGAAAATAATTGAGATTGAGTTATTTGGATTTTGTTTCTATTTTTTTATTTTTTGTTTTTACTTTTAATTGTATATTTTTATTGTGTTTTTTATTTTTAAAAATTTATACATAAAAATTTTTTAAAATAAGAAACAGAAAAAGAAAGTTCTTCTAAGTATTTTCTGTATAAAATTTTAAAAACAAAAAATGAAAACAAAAATCAAATAAAAATTCAATAAGTGGAATGCATATTGTGTACAGGTGATTATTGTCTATTGTCACTCCTTCTTTGTCATATTAATATTTTCTTTCTATAACATCCTTAATTAAAACTTTAGTTTTATTCATTGTTCCATTGACACTCCACATAACATATGTCAAAGTCCTTTAGACATTTCCAAAGAAACAAAATTCTACATTGGAGATGCAGTCTTCTTTTCAAACTAGTGTGCAGTCGAATTAGCTTTTTAAAAAGTGTTCATCATTTGATTCGAATTAAATAACGAAAAACCAATCAAACCAAAAGTTAACAAAATCAAAATCATAAAAAGTTACATTATGTGTGCAGTTTAGATAAGTTTTTGAATCTGCCTATGGAAACCGAAACAAATTAAATTGAACCAAAATCTTAAACATATTACTCATATATTTATATTACCTTACTAAATTACATACATGACTTAAACTTAAAGTTAGACTTAAAAGGCTCTAGGTAATGATTTTGTGATTATGCTAAAATTATTTTTAGTAGTGATTCTGATTTCAATGTAGTTATATATTCTTGCTTTTATCAGGGTACAATTATGTGTTTTATACTTAATGTAGCCAAAAATTTAATAAACATAAAACCAAACAAACTGATACAATGTAAACTAAATTTGATTGGATTGGATTAGATGTCATCTTCAAATTAAATTGAACCATAATTTAATGTGATCAGATTGGATTATATTTTGTCTAAAAACTCAACCAATCTCTAACCATGAACACTCCTAATCTTTTCTAACAAATGACAAATTAAAACTTTTTAAGTGACTTTATAGCATCATATTTTATTATTGAGAAGGCAAATGACAAATTTATTAATAGAGAAGCACAAATATGCTTCTTAACAAAAACAAGAAGTCAATACTATAGCAAAATGCAAAGCACACAAATGTTAAACATATTACAAAGCATTCCTTAATTCTTATATGACCCTCTTTGCATATGTTATGCTTAAGGAAACATACTTTATGGAATATTGCAAAAAATTTCACCGAGTAAATATGACTTTATTGTATAAATTCTAAGCACTGTTATAGGTCCCTCATAATGGAGGGCTATAAACAATAATTTATTTGCCTTTCTATTTTATGGTTACAAGATGCATGCAGTGTGGGTAATTGAAAGCCACAAATTTCAAGTGGCTAAAATTGTTTCCAAAGGCCTATAAATAGGCACAAAACCAAGCAATTGAAGCATCAGAAGCAATTGAGAGAAATTGCAAGAAACACTAACGAGAGTGTTTAGGCCAAAGCAATTAGAGTGAGGGAAAATAATTAGTGAGTGACAAAATAGTGAGGTTAATTGGGGTGTTTAGGAAACACTTGAGTGCCATTATTTTAGGTTAATCTCGGGTTTGTGCTTCTAATATTTTATTAGAGAAGTCCCTCTTGTACGCCTGCTAATTTTATTAGTGGAAGTAACTTCGGAGTTTGTCTTGTGGACGTAGCCCAAATCAAAAGGGTGAACCACGTTAAATTGCTGGTGCTATTTTAATTATTTATTTACTTTACTCGTATTTAATTTATTTTACAACCACCTATTTTATCGGTCCGTCATTCTGCTGTGTCGGGAAAATATCAGTTAATCTGCGCCGATGTTTTCCCAACAACTGGTATCAGAGCGGTACCAGGGGGAATTAATATCTACTTATCGTATGCTCTGTGGTTGCCACTAAAGTGGACCCTTCACATCAGAAAATAAGTCAGATTATCATTTACCCTTTAAAAGTCTAGTTGGGGCCATGGAGATGAAGACGAGCAAAATGATTAATTTAAATGGCATGAATTACCACATATAGAGAAACAACATGAAGGATCTCCTATTTGTGACGAAGATGCATCTACCAGTGTTTAGTACAACTAAACCTGAGGACAAGACAGATGAAGAATGGGAATTTGAGCATGAACGAGTCTGTGGCTTTATCTGACAATTTGTTGAAGACATGAAAAATATCAAAAGTGGTGTCCTAAATGAAGAAATGAGAAGAAAAGCACAAGGATCCACATCATCATAGCAAGATATTCTTGTTGCAGAGACAAGGGGGAGGAATCAGACCAAAGGTTCAAAGTCTAGAAGCAAAAGCAGAGGAAAGTCAAATAAATATGCAAATATGGAGTGTCATCACTGTAAACAGAAGGGCCACATAAAGAGGTTCTGTCGGATATTCAAGAAATCTTAGAAGAAGAACAAAGGCAAGGAGAAGGTCCAAGATGACAGCAGTGATGATGAACAGACCAATGCTGTCGAGGAGTTCCACATCATCTATGAAGAAGACATTGTCAACCTTGTAACCCATGAGACCAGTTGGGTAGTTGACAATGGAGCTACCATTCATGTGACATCTCAGAAGGAATTATTCTCTTTTTACACACCAGGTGATTTTGGTGTTGTTAGAATGGGAAATAAAAATTATTCAAAAGTTGCAGGAAAAGGAGATGTTTGTTTGGAGACACAAAATGGTACACGGATAGTCCTGAAGGACATCAGGCATATTCCAGACATACGCCTGAACTTGATCTCAGCCGGAAGATTGGATGACGAAGGTTACTGCAACACCTTCTACAACGGCTAGTGGAAGCTCACCAAAGGATTATTGGTGGTGGCCAAAAGAGACAAGTGCTCAAGACTGTACATAATACAGGCAAAGGTTTTGCAAGATGCTGTGAATACAGTGGAGAATGACGGTACAGTTGAATTATGACACAAACGGCTTGGTCATATGAGTGAGAAAAGTATGACCGTTTTAACTAAGAAGCATATGTTGCCTGAATTGGATCAGGTCCATTTAAAGAAGTATGCTGATTGTCTGGCGGGAAAGCAAAACAGAGTTCCTTTCAAGAGTTCCCCTCCTTCTAGAATGAAGAATGTATTGGACCTAATACATTCAGATTTGTGTGGGCCAATGCTAAAGTCACTCGGTGGTGCTCATTACTTTGTGACTTTCATTGATGATCATTCCCGAAAGACTTGGGTGTATCTTTTAAAGACTAAAGACCAAGTGTTGGGTGTCTTTAAACAGTTCTTATCTATGGTGGAGAGGGAAACTGGCAAGAAGCTTAAGTGTATTCATACAGACAATGGTGGAGAGTACACAGGACCATTTCATGCTTACTGTGAAGAGCATGGGATTCGACATCAAACGACACCACCAAAGACACCGCAGTTGAATGGTTTAGCTGAAAGGATGAACAGGACTTTGATGGAGAGAGTTAGATGTATACTCCCACATGCAAAGTTGCCAAAGATGTTTTGGGGTGAGGCTATACAAGTAGTTGCTCACGTATTGAACCGTTCACCTTGTGTTCCTCTCCAGTACGACACTTCAGAGAAGGTATGGTCAGGAAAGGATGTTTCCTATAATCATTTGCGGGTGTTTGGCTGTAAGGCCTTTGTGCATGTGTCAAAGTATGAAAGATCCAAACTTGATGTCAAGACACGACAATGTGTGTTTGTCGGCTATGGTCAAGATCAGCTTGGCTATAGATTTTACGATCTAATCCATAAGAAGCTTATCAAAAGCCATGATGTAGTGTTTGTTGAAGATGAGACCCTTAAAGATATAGAAAAAGCCAAGGAAAATGCTTCCAAATCTAATGATGGGTCAACAAACATAGAGCTAGTTCCTTCAACGATGGTGCCAAGAGAAGTTGAAGATAAAGCTCCTAATGATCAACCTGAGGCAGGTGATCTGATTGCTCCCTTTGAGATACCATCAAATGATTCTGATGATGAAAGTGTTCATGATCAACCACTAGCTCCAGCGGGTTCTCTAAATTTAAGGATATCTAATAGAGTCAGATAACGCTCTACAAGATATCCTGGAGAACAGTATGTGTTACTGACTGACGGGGGAGAACCAGAAAGCTTCCAAGAAGCTATGAATGATGAACACTATAAAAGGTGGGTGGAAGCCATGCAAGATGAGATGAATTCCTTGCATAAGAATAAGACATTTGAGCTAGTGAAGTTGCCAAAAGGAAAGAAGCCTTTGAAGAACAAGTGGGTGTTCAGGATCAAGCATGAAGAACACACTCCCCAACCACGATTCAAAGCTAGATTGGTCGTCAAAGGATTTAGTCAGAGAAAAAGGATTGACTTTGATGAGATTTTCTCACCAGTGGTGAAGATGACATCCATCAGAACAGTGTTAGGATTAGCAGCAAGTCTTTACCTTGAAATTGAGCAGATGGATGTAAAGACAACCTTCCTTCATGGTGACCTGGAGGAAGAAATATACATGGAGCAGCTAGAGGGTTTCAAAGTAAAAAGGAAAAAGGACTATGTCTGTAAGCTTAATAAAAGCTTGCATGGCTTGAAGCAGGCACCAAGACAATGGTACAAGAAGTTTGAGTCTGTGATGGGGGAGAAAGGCTACAAGAAGACCACTTCTGTAACACCCTGGAGCCAACTTGCAAATCTCAAGATAATTACCCTTACCATATAAAATCTCTTAGATAACTTATTTTTCACCTGGTAATTATCAAGAGATTCATAACCTGATTCTAGAGGTTACTGATACAATATCAGAGTACGCAACTTTTACATAATTAACTTCTTATTATTATACATAACATCAGAGTTCCATACATATTATATTTTACAACAGGCACCTAGATCTTATAAAATATAAAGACGTAAAGTACCAAAACATAGCATATACATAATACAGCAATAGTAGTCATGCAAGCAAGCATCATCATCAAAAACCTTCATAATTCATCCATATTCAGCAACATCCACTTTGTCACATGTCCTCCTGGTTAACCACTAAAGGGTTGCCACAAGTAATAGAAAGAGTGAGATAAAATATCAAATAAATAGAAATTAAATCAGAACAAACACAATCACAAGTAGGATGCTATGCGATGCAAATGCCAAACAAGTATTTTGTTTTATACTGATATTATTATATTCTGTTCTTTTTAATGAAAATGCATGATGGATCCATTCTGGTGGGAACATCTACAGTGATTTCCAACAATAACATTTTTACGGATATCCAACCGATACCGCGCCCCATAATGCAACACCAACATCGGATAACAATATCATAATATCAATAACAAGTGTTGCGGGACCCCCCTTAAGGACACATTGCTTAGCCCTTAAGACGGCCGTGATATAAAACCACCGCAGAGGTCTGTGCTCAACAGAGCCCGTTCCCCCACCGGGAACCCCCTCAAAGAACCCCTCTGCGGATTTTTTGAACGGCCAATGCATATGATGCATGAATGCATTACATTATCAAATTCCTTTATAACTAATTTTAACAATAAAATTATTATAACAATCAATTAAGCATACTTTATTTATAACTCAAGAATATGGAAACACATTTTCCATATTATTTATATCATAATTCAATCATACGGAAATACATTTCCCATAATATTCATATCATATTTCAAACATATGAAAACATATTTTCCATAATATTTCATATTTCAAAGAATATGGAAACACATTTTCCATGTTATAGTAATTGTTTAATATCATATTCCAACCATTTGCATCCATTTCATAATTTAATTCAAATTAAATTAAAATATAACTATATGAGTTTCTAAACAATTAAGCAAGCAATTCTAACTTAATTTCTATGTATTTAATATCATATCCCCTCTTTCTTACCTCAAGTGAAGATCGTTAAACTTTCCTTATGCTAAACTCCTTTGTATTTCTTCAAATCTTCAAGTTTGCGTAATTTCTCCTTATGTGAAAATTAAAGAAAGAAGGTTTTGAGAGCTTGAAGAGGGAGATGAAAGGTTATAGGATCAGTGAGGTTTTTGGTCTGAGGAAATGTGGGAGGTTGGGGCTCTATTTATAGGCTTTCAATGTCGGTTACTGTAGCAAATTACTGTAGCAAATCACTGTAGCATCTCGAAATTGACATGAGGCGGTGGAAAGTTGGAGAATTCTCACGAATTCTCTACATTCTTCAACATTTTTCATGTGACGTTTACTGTAGCATTTTACTATAACATTTTACTGTAGCATTTTACTGTAGCAGATTTTTATTTTATTTTATTATTCTATTCTACATTCCATTCTCGTTTATTTCCGTTTTAAGTCAAACTAAAAATATCCTTGTATTCATAATTAAATTTTCTTATTTTCTAGGTTTCATTTCTTATTTCTCTGAGAAATTTTAATTTTTTCACTATTTAATTTACTGCTTAAAAAAATGGGGCTGTTACACTCTCCCCCTGTTATAGAAATTTCGTCCTTGAAATTTAAACGTACCTGGTTAAAATAATTCAGGATATTGATTCCTCATCTCATTTTCTCGCTCCCAAGTCATGCTTACTTCATCTCCTTGTTGCCAAGCCACTTTCACCAATGAGATCTCCTTGCCTCTTAGTCGCTTGACGTCTCTATCCATTATCTTCACTGGTGTTACTGGGATTGTAAGGTTTTCCTTAACTTCTATATCATCATTCTCGATCACATGGTCTGGGTCAGGTACATACTTTCGTAATTATGAGATATGGAACACATTATGAAGATTGGAAAGGTGAGGCGGCAATGCGATCTGATATGCCACTTTACCAATTCTTTTCAAGATCTCATATGGCCCTATATACCTTGGAGTAAGCTTCTTGCTTTTTAATACTCTTCCAACTCCTTTGTTGGGTGATACCTTTAAGAATACATAATCTCCAACTTGGAATTCTAATGGCTTCCTTCTTTGATCATAATATGACTTCTACCGATCCTGTGTAATTTTCATCCTTTCTCTAATCATCTGAATTTGCTCTGTCGTTTGCCGGACAATTTCTGGTCCAAGAGTCAGGTGCTCACCTGTCTCTAACCAACAGATTGGTGTCCTGCACTTCCTACCATACAATGCTTCATATGGTGCCATCCCAATGCTCGAGTGATAACTGTTATTATATGTGAATTCGATTAGTGGAAGGTAATGTTCCCAGCTTCCTCCATGTTCTAACACACATGCTCTCAGTAAATCCTCCAGACTTTGGATAGTCCTCTCTGACTGTCCATCAGTCTGTGGATGATAGGCAGAGCTTAACTTTAGTCTGGTACCAAGCTCTTTATGTAAACTTCCCCAGAATCGAGAAGTAAATCTAGGATCTCTATCAGATACTATGCTTGATGGTACTCCATGTAATCTCACTATCTCCTTTATATACACTTGAGCCAACTTCTCAAGTGAATACTTCATGTTGATTGGAAGAAAATGGGCTGGTTTTGTTAATCTATCGACTATCACCCAGATAGCATCATTGTCTCTTTGTGTTTTAGGTAAGCCTGACACAAAGTCCATGGCAGTGTCATCCCATTTCCATACTGGTATTTCTAGTGGTTGTAATCCACCAGATGGTTTTTGATGTTCTACTTTACTTTTCTGACATATTAAGCAAGATGAAACATACTCAGCTATCTCCTTTTTCATCCTCTTCCACCAGAAATCCTTTCTTAAGTCATGATACATCTTCGTAGATCCAGGATGAATACTAAGCATGCTTTTATGAGATTCGTCTAGAATCATCTTCTTTAGTTCTGCATCCTCTGGGACACATATTCTTCTTTTCATCCTCCATACTCCATCTGAACCTTCTTGTAATCCCAGATCTTTTCCATTATGTTGTGTCTCGATCATTTCTTGAAGACATACATCCAATCTTTGTTTTTCACACACTATTTTCAGAAAATCATTAGTGATTTTAAGAACTCCTACAACCATATTTACTGTAGATTTCTCCTCAACTGCTATGTTTAGGTCTCTAAATTGTTCAATCATTTCTAATTCTTTTATCATTAAAGCTGCCATATGAATAACTTTTCTACTAAGCGCGTCAGCAACCACGTTGGCTTTCCCCGGGTGGTACTTCAACTCAAAGTCATAGTCCTTGAGAAATTCCATCCATCGGCGTTGTCTCATATTTAATTCTTTTTGATCAAATAGGTATTTGAGACTCTTATGGTCACTATAAACTTCAAACTTTGCACCGTATAAATAGTGCCTCCAAATTTTTAAAGCAAAGACAATGGCCGCTAATTCTAAGTCGTGAGTAGGGTAATTAAGTTCGTGTGGTCGTAATTGCCTTGAAGCATAAGCAATTACTTTTCTTTGTTGCATTAGGACACAACCAAGTCCCAACTTTGAAGCGTCACAATAAACTTCAAAGTTTTCTTGGGGGTTTGGTAAAGCTAGAACCGGTGCAGTTGTTAATCTTTTCTTTAATTCTTGGAAACTTGCTTCGCATTCAGGAGTCCAAATGAAAGGTTTGTTTTTACAGGTTAATCGAGTCATTGGTAGGGCAATTCAGGAGAATCCTTCAATAAATCTTCGGTAGTAACCCGCAAGTCCTAAGAAACTCCTAATTTCTGTGACAGTCTTCGGCCTTTCCCAAGCTATTACAGCTTCAATCTTTGCAGGGTCGACTGACACTCTATTCTTAGATATCACATGGCCTAAGAATTTTACTTCATTAAGCCAAAACTCACACTTAGATAGTTTGGCATATAGCTTCTTCTCCTTGAGTATTTGTAGCACTAAGTACAAATGCTTCTCATGCTCTTCCTTGGTTTTGGAATAGATGAGAATATCATCTATAAAGACAATGATAAATTGATCAAGGTATGGATGGAATATCCGGTTCATGTAGTCCATGAACACGGATGGGGCATTAGTTACACCAAAAGGCATAACTAGATATTCATAATGGCCATAGCGTGTTCTAAAGGCTGTCTTTGGAATATCTTCAGTCTTCACACGAATTTGATGATATCCCGATCTCAGGTCTATCTTGGAGAACACGGTAGCTCCTCGTAATTGATCAATAAGGTCATCGATCCTTGGTAACGGGTATTTGTTTTTAACCGTCACTTTGTTCAGTTGGCGATAATCGACACAAAGTCTCATACTACCATCCTTCTTCTTGACCAGTAGTACAGGTGCTCCCCAAGGAGATACGCTGGGTCGTATGAATTGCTTTTCTAATAACTCATCTACTTGCTTCTTTAATTCAGTCAGTTCCATTGGAGACATTCTATAGGGTGCTCTAGCAATGGGTTCTGCTCCAGGAATTAAGTCAATAGAGAATTCTATCTCTCGTTCAGGAGGTAATCCTGGAACATCCTCAGGGAATACTTCTGAGAATTTACAGACTACTGGTATCTTACTTACATTAGGAATAACTTTCCCTTCTGTAAGTGCAAATACCATGAATAATTGGGCTTCATTATTCAAGGAATATCCTATGGTGTTTTGTGAGGCATCATACTCCTGACACTCCATGTTGTCAGGTGGAAAGATCACGGTTTTATTACGGCAGTCCACAAGGACATGGTTAGTAGATAGCCAATCCATCCCCAAGATAATTTCCAAGTCCTTTAATGGTAAGCATACTAAGTTCACGTTAAAATTTCTACCCCCTATATGTATAAAACAGCCTTCACACACGTTAGCTGTTCTAAGATGGTTACCAGTAGGAGTAGAGACAAGCAAATCATATTGCATAGATTTCATAGGTAAATTCAGACGCCTAACACATTCTTCAGCAATGAAAGAATGTGTCGCACCAGAATCAAATAAAACAGATAAGGTAGTGTCGTTAAGAATGCACTCACTTTGTACTAAGTCGTCTGCTTATAATGCCTCTGATCCACTGATTGCAAATACTCTGCCAGCTGTAGGTGATTTGTTCTGATTATTCACTAGCTGTCCACTTTCTCGTCCTCGACTGGCTGTTCCTTTGACATTAAGTCCTCCACGAATGTTGGTATTACGTCCATCTCGAATGTTGGCTCCTCCTCTGTTGGCTCCATTGTTGTTGTTCTCAGTTTTAACATTCACAGTGTTAGTACCTTGGTAAAGTTGTGGGCAGTTAGGATGAATATGTCCCTTCTGGTTGCATTGGAAACAGGTAACATCTGTCTGTGTACAATCACGGGTTCTATGATTTCCTCCATACTTGTAGCAGTTCCATGTGATTGGCTGGTTCGTGCGTCCTCCAGATGATGAAGTTGATCCTCTTTGAAATCGATTCTGATTAAATGCTCCTCGCCTTTTAAAGTTCACTAGTTGAGGTCTCAATTGTTTACTGCTTTTCTCTTGCTCGATCCTGGCCCGATGGTTCTCTTCAAAGATTCTGCATTTGTCGATTAAAGTAGGAAAACTCCTAATCTCCTGATGTCCTATGGCTTCTTTAATTTCTGGCCTTAAGCCATTTTCAAATTTGACGCATTTAGAAGCCTCAGTCCCTGGCTGTTGGAAAGGAGGATAGAACAATGATAGTTCCTCGAATTTGGTAGTGTATTCTCCGACAGACATATTCCCTTGCTTTAATTCTAAAAATTCTAATTCCTTTTTACTTCTAACACTAGCAGGGAAATATTTCTCGAGAAAGGTTTCTTTAAAATTATCCCAGTTGAGTAGCCTACCGGCTTCAAATAACCTATCACGAGCGAAGATCCACCAATTTTCTGCTTCCCCTACCATCATATAGGTAGCGTATTCTACCTTCTGGGCTTCAGTGCAAGGTAAGGATCGAAAAATATGTTCCATTTCTTTAATCCACAGGTAAGCCACCTCTGGATTATAGTCTCCTTTAAATTGGGTAGGTTTCCTTTTCAGGAAACGATCAAGTCCATGGGTTCCTTCAGCTAACCTTTGTTGTTCCTGTCTTTCAAGGATCTCAGCAAAGCGATTGAATGCAGCAGCTATGACATCATCGTTCTGACGTCTAGCCATTTCTTATCCTACAGGTATAAGTACCACTACATTCAGTTACTGAGTATCTAATATACTCAAAGTTTTAACAATTTTTACACTATCTAGCCAACTATTATCTTATCATACAAAAAGCACACATAGCACACAAGCACACAAATTTCAAACAAACAAAAATCAAGGTTCACACACTTCAAGCTATCTTATGTTAGTCTCTAGTTACTTCCTATGGTTTTCTTTATATTTTATGAACCATTGCTCTAATACCACTTCAGTTGTAACACCCTGGAGCCAACTTGCAAATCTCAAGATAATTACCCTTACCATATCAAATCTCTTAGATAACTTATTTTTCACCTGGTAATTATCAAGAGATTCACAACCTGATTCCAGAGGTTACTGATACAATATCAGAGTACGCAACTTTTACATAATTAACTTCTTATTATTATACATAACATCAGAGTTCCATACATATTATATTTTACAACAGGCACCTAGATCTTATAAAATATAAAGACGTAAAGTACCAAAACATAGCATATACATAATACAACAATAGTAGTCATGCAAGCAAACATCATCATCAAAAACCTTCATAATTCATCCATATTCAGCAACATCCACTTTGTCACATGTCCTCCTGGTTAACCACTAAAGAGTTGCCACAAGTAATAGAAAGAGTGAGATAAAATATCAAATAAATAGAAATTAAATCAGAACAAACACAATCACAAGTAGGATGCTATGCGATGCAAATGCCAAACAAGTATTTTGTTTTATACTGATATTATTATATTCTGTTCTTTTTAATGAAAATGCATGATGGATCCATTCTGGTGGGAACATCTGCAGTGATTTCCAACAATAACATTTTTACGGATATCCAACCGATACCGCGCCCCATAATGCAACACCAACATCGGATAACAATATCATAATATCAATAACAAGTGTTGCGAGACCGCCCTTAAGGACACACTGCTTAGCCCTTAAGACGGTCGTGGTATAAAACCACCGCAGAGGTCTGTGCTCAACAGAGCGCGTTCCCCCACCGGGAACCCCCTCAAAGAACCCCTCTGCGGATTCTTTGAACGGCCAATGCATATGATGCATGAATGCATTACATTATCAAATTCCTTTATAACTAATTTTAACAATAAAATTATTATAACAATCAATTAAGCATACTTTATTTATAACTCAAGAATATGGAAACACATTTTCCATATTATTTATATCATAATTCAATCATACGGAAACACATTTCCCATAATATTCATATCATATTTCAAACATATGAAAACATATTTTCCATAATATTTCATATTTCAAAGAATATGGAAACACATTTTCCATGTTATAGTAATTGTTTAATATCATATTCCAACCATTTGCATCCATTTCATAATTTAATTCAAATTAAATTAAAATATAACTATATGAGTTTCTAAACAATTAAGCAAGCAATTCTAACTTAATTTCTATGTATTTAATATCCTATCCCCTCTTTCTTACCTCAAGTGAAGATCGTTAAACTTTCCTTATGCTAAACTCCTTTGTATTTCTTCAAATCTTCAAGTTTACGTAATTTCTCCTTATGCGAAAATTAAAGAAAGAAGGTTTTGAGAGCTTGAAGAGGGAGATGAAAGGTTATAGGATCAGTGAGGTTTTTGGTCTGAGGAAATGTGGGAGGTTGGGGCTCTATTTATAGGCTTTCAATGTAAATTACTGTAGCAAATCACTGTAGCAAATCACTGTAGCAAATCACTGTAGCATCTCGAAATTGACATGAGGCGGTGGAAAGTTAGAGAATTCTCACGAATTCTCTACATTCTTCAATATTTTTCATATGACGTTTACTGTAGCATTTTACTGTAGCAGATTTTTATTTTATTTTATTATTCTATTCTACATTCCATTCTCGTTTATTTCCGTTTTAAGTCAAACTAAAAATATCCTTGTATTCATAATTAAATTTTCCTATTTTCTAGGTTTCATTTCTTATTTCTCTGAGAAATTTTAATTTTTTCACTATTTAATTGACTGCTTAAAAAAATGGGGCTGTTACAACTTCAAACCATTGTGTGTTTGTACAAAAATTCTCTGATGATGATTTTATTATTCTTCTGCTTTATGTAGATGACATGTTGATCGTTGGCCAGAATATTTCCAGAATCAACAAGTTAAAGAAGCAATTGAGCAAGTCTTTTGCTATGAAAGACTTAGGGCCAGCAAGACAAATTCTTGGCATGAAAGAGACGGGAATGCTAAGAAATTATGGTTGTCATAGGAGAAGTATATCGAGAAGGTACTTCAACGATTCAATATGGACAAGGCTAAGGCGGTTAGCTATCCTCTTGCTAATCACTTTAGACTAAGTACCAAGCAGTGCCCTTCCATAGAGGATGAGAAGGATGAGATGGATAGAATTCTATATGCTTCAGCAGTTGGGAGTTTGATGTATGCCATGGTATGTACACGACTAGATATCGCTCACTCCGTGGGAGTAGTGAGTCGTTTCCTTTCAAATCCTAGAAAGGAACACTAGGCTGTAGTAAAGTGGATTTTCAGGTATCTACGTGGTACCTCTAAAATGTGTCTGTGTTTTGGAGATGAAAAACCTATGTTAGTAGGTTATACAGATGCTGATATGGCGGGCAATGTTGACTCAAGAAAGTCTACATCAGGATACCTGATTACTTTTGCAGGGGGAGCTGTGTCATGGCAATCAAGACTACAGAAGTGTGTTGCTCTCTCAACAACTGAAGCAGAATTTATTGTGGCCACTAAAGCTTGCAAAGAACTGATATGGATGAAGAAGTTCTTGGAAGAACTTGGCATGCACCAAGAAAAGTATGAGCTATTTTGTGACAGTCAAAGCGTAATTCACCTCGGAAAGAATTCCTCCTTTCATTCTAGATCAAAACACATTGATGTGAGATATCACTGGATTAGGGATGCATTGGAGAAGAAGTTACTACAACTTGAGAAGATCCACATAGATGAAAATGGATCAGACATGATGATAAAGACTCTTCCAAAGGAGAAGTTGGAGTACTGTCGACAAACAGCATGACTGGTAGAGCCCTCCATCTAATCGGGGGGGGGGGGGGGGGGGGAGATTGTTATAGGTCCCTCATAATGGAGGGCTATAAACAATAATTTATTTGTCTTTCCATTTTGTGGTTACAAGATGCATGCAGCGTGGGTAATTGAAAGCCACAAATTTCAAGTGGCTGAAATTGTTTCCAAAGGCCTATAAATAAGCACAAAACCAAGCAATTGAAGCATCAGAAGCAATTGAGAGCAATTGCAAGAAACACTAACGAGAGTGTTTAGGCCAAAGCAATTAATTGCTTTGATGATTTAGAGTGAGGGGAAATAATTAGTGAGTGGCAAAATAGTAAGGTTAATTGGGGTGTTTGGGAAACACTTGAATGCCACTATTTTGGGTTAATCTCGGGTTTGTGCCTCTAATATTTTATTAGAGAAGTCCCTCTTGTACGCCTACTAATTTTATTAGTGGAAGTAATTTCGGAGTTTGTCTCGTTGACGTAGCCCAAATCAAAAAGGTGAACCACGTTAAATTGCTGGTGCCATTTTAATTATTTATTTACTTTGCTCGTATTTAATTTATTTTGCAACCACCTATTTTATCGGTCCGTCATTCCGCTGTGTCAGGAAAATATCAGTTAATCTGTGCCGATTTTTTTCAACAAGCACAAGCTTACCCAATCAAATCCAAAAGAAAAAATCTACAACAAGTTAGGAGAATGACAAAACCAAAAGAAAATAAAAGTCGACAACAAATTAGTACTACCCTTAATCTCAAGTTAAATAACTAAAATTCATACCCTAAATCTCAAAAGTCCACAATTAGTATTACTAGACTCAAAAGTTTATAGCAGTCTATATGATGGTGGCTGGGAAGCATTCTATAATATAAAGTTTTAAATTGGCAAAAATAATCTAGCAATATAAAAATAAGACATCTTAACGTTAATATCATATCATGAAAGAAAGATAAGTTACCTTGAAATTAAAAAAATATGTTTGGAGATAAACTTGGTAATATGTTAAAATCAATTACATCTAAATAACTCCAATTTTTTGAATTGATAATTTATCCATCTATAATATTAAAATGTTAAAATAAATCTCATATCGGTAAGAAATATAATGAGTATATACATTATAAAAGTTGTAATAACTCTTAACTCATCTGTTAGTTTTAAGTTGAGTTAAACCACTAATTTTTTAATACGATATACATTTTAGAGTGAGGAGAAAAATTAAGGAGAACTCCATTCTGCTCTTGTTAAGGACGATTTACACTGATTTCAAATTGGGAATATGGCGGAGGAAAGTATAGGAATTATTTAATTATATTATGAATATGAATAAAATAGTAAAAGGAAAAAGGAGAGTGAGATCCAAGAATGGAGTCACATGTCGGATGGGCCAGGGAGCACATGAGATGTTTATGGGAATCAGCCTTATTCCCTTATGCCCTGTACCTTTGTCCCTCTCTCTCCTCCCCCGTATTTCACATTTTTACGCATACATTCCTAGTTTAAGGTTTTGGTTTCTATTTTTCTTTTTTGTCGGGTCTGTTTGGTTGTCAAATTTAGTTGATCAAACCTCGAATTGACCAATCTTAAAATAGATCTTGTAGTCAAATGAAGTTTTAACTATCTCAAACGACGTGAAGGATCAATATTAACTTTTAAATTTCTTTATTTCTCCAACTTTGTTTCCCCAACTGGAAACCAAACGATTGTACAAATTCAATTCAATCCAAATATAGTAACTAGAATTTGAATTGATATCTATTTTGGTTTTTTGAATTATAAACGTGAATTAATTTTGTCTCCTTTAAAAATATAATTTTAATATTTAATTTTATAAAATATTAACTTTATCCTAACTTGCTAGATGTAATCAAAATTGAGGATCAAATTGATTAAAATGTTAAATTGATATTTTAAAAAAGTTTGAGATGAACATAACATAATTGACTCTTGCAGTCTTGAGGGGAAAGAAGCAATATATTTACTCAAAATGCTGATATCTATTGATGTTTGAGGGAAAATGAAAAAAGAGAGAGAAAATAATAGATATAATAAATGGTAATTTAATAAAATAATCTATGTTAAATAGGTTTTTAATTTAATAAAAAATGGTTATTGTTACCGTTTCTTGTCGTTTGGTGAAGGTAATTTGGAGAACGTTGTTGGTGCCCTCTTATGATCCGAATATGTGTACTCTGTATGAATTGAATGATGCATGAGTACTTGGGTGAAGTTTAAGGAAAAGAAAAACAAAATAATTGCAGCAGAATAAAACCAACAAGATTTCCTCTACTCAATCTATGAAATAAATTATTCATAGTGCGTACATTGTATGTCAACGCCGGCATGTGAATATCACTCAAATCATCCATCTCTATCTTTGGTCCCTCTTATTTAAGACCTAACAAAAAAATCGACAATTATTTTTATTTTAGTAAGAAACAAAACCTTTATTAAATTATTAGTAAGACATTCTTTCACCTTTTCCTTTTATACCATTTCCATAAGATGTGCCGTGTCTTGTTCTACAAGGTTGAAATTGAAACTCAAAAAATTCACTTCCCACCAAAGAAATATTTATTTATTAAAAACAACTCCGACTAAACTTTAATCATGTGTTCAATGTTTATCAAGTGTGAGAGAATACATAATCATATCAAATAAGTTTTTAATTTATGAGTACAAATATAAGTTTTTAATATTACTACAATAGAAATATTGATTATATTCTAATGATTTGACATTATATAAATTAATATAAATTTTATTTATAAAAGATAAATTATGTGTTAGAGTTGTGTTGATTGTCAAAGAAGACTTATTGTGAGTCCCTCACACAGGTTGTGTTGATATATAATTCTTTAACTCAGTATAATTTTTGTCTAGAAACAAGGTTTTTACTTTTATTGGATGAGTAAATATAAAAGTTGATTATATGTATCCAAACTTCTCTAAAAAGTCAAGAAATATCATATCAGAATTATGAACGAATAGATTAATGTTTTTCATTCAAACTTCCACTTCTCTGTGTTCTTGTTGGCTTGTTATTGTTGTTCTTTCTACCAAAAATATATATGACAAAATTGTTTACCTTTTTTACTTCTCTTATGCTCGGACCAAAAATTTAAGTGTGAAGATAGCTGCCTTTTACAACCTCTTTTGACAGTTAGAAGATATTAATGTGGTCACACTTAATTATGATCTTATGACATTTCTAAAAAATAGAACTTTATTATGAAAGGTTATTTAATGGAAACCATAAATGATTTTTCAGATTCTAATATATGGAATTTGACTTGTTCATTAGGTATGAATGACATAAAGTCCATTTGGTTAAATTTTGGTGGTAAGCATACATTATTTAATTTCATGACTGATTCTTGCCAATAGATCATACCTTCATAAGAAGTAAAAAAACCGGAAGTCAAATAATAGAATTTGTACAAGACTTTTCTATCTCAAAGCCTAAAAATAATCAAGTGTTAACTAAATTCATAATTAACCAAATGTATTTGGGACACTCCATATTAAAATGACAACCTACTTAAATGTGATGTTGTAATGCCCCAGCTAATGACTCTCTTCACAAACCAACACGAGACTTTTCCAATGTGTTTTGTCTTCAATTACACACTTCTCGAAAAGTTACAAGAGGTCACCCATCCTAGAATTTTCCCAAGTTAAACACGCTTAATCTTAGAGTCTAAGTGATGGATCATCGAAAAGGTAAATGCATTTGTTAGTGTAGTTAGTACGAATTAATTCCTTTAAGCTATTCTCGACTGTATAGTCTCATACCTATAGTCTATACAGTATTTGGATCTCTCACATTCTAATATGTATCCGTTTCATTCATGTGTCTCTCCCACTGGAAGCCTGCCAGGAGTCACTCCTTATCCGTGCCTATACACCGGCGATCACACCCCGCCCTCAACCGTGCTTGGGATGTCACATTCCCCGCTGGAAGTCTGCCAAAAGCCACTCTTTGTCCGTACTCATGCATTGACGATCACTTCTCACCCTCAACAGTGTCGGGATGTCACATATGTCATTTTCACAACTTACAAAAAAAACAAAAGAAATATATAACATCTTCAATATTGGAGTTAACAAAACAACTAACTTGAAACTAAGATAAAACAAGAAGGACCAAAATTGACAGCAAAATAAAAAGATAAAAGATTATACCAAAATAGAAAAAATCAAATATATGGTAACTTTTTTATTTTTAAAAAAAAAAACTTTTATTTCTATCGAATTTCCCTCTCTCTTCCTTTTTCTGATGTTATAAATGTCTAACCAGATTGATTTATTGTTAGTAGGGTAAATTAATTACCTAATTAAATGTGTAGTTAATTTAGGATAACAAAAATAAAATAGGAATTTTGTAATTAAATACTAACCACTAACATATCGGGTGTGGCTATGTATCATATGGAACACATTGGTAGCAGAAGTTTGGGTTGGGGCAGCGTGTCTATTCATTTTCATTTCCCTGTTTATCATGACCTATCATATTCGTCCCTCCTATATTTTCGCGTCCATTTCTATTTATGACCAACACGTGTCAGAAATTCAATTTCTTTTCAATGTTAACTTTATTCCCAACTAGTTCAACAACTTGTGCATCCACGTTTATTTTATGCAGAGAGATAAAAATTATATAAGTTAATTATTCTATATTTAGATCATGTATCCTGTTGGAAAGATATATAATTCATGATGATAAAATAACAGATTAATGGTATATTATTAGAAAAAAATAAATATGTAAGAAATTACACATTATGTAATATGTGAAAATAATTATATAAATATTTTGTATTATGAGATCATTAATAGGAAGACACAAATAAATGTTTTCTGAAATTTAAAAGTTTTTAAAATAGTTGATGTAAATATTCAAGCATTGGGATGACTTCCAACATGATAAAATGATATTTAGATGAGAAACATCCTTTGTTGTGATGATTCAACATTCAACTTATAGAGCTTTTTCATATGATGTACGTGCTGAAAAATTTGTGTTGTGATGTTATAATTGTTGAATGGGGAACATTGTAATAAAAGGAAAAACATCATGTTATTTTAAATAAAATATTAAAAGAAAACTTTTGTATCATATTTTTAAATATAAAACTCTGGATATGAAAACAATTTTCATTATGAGTAGTGTATGAAACCATTTATAATAAAAACACATTCACATCAAACATTCATAGTTTGAAAAAATTTTATTATAATTTTCAATGTTAGCCTTGCTTCCAATTAATTAGAGTTTGAGTAACGTAAAAATAAAATATGTTCGCTCAATAAAAATTTAACTATTTTAAACGTGAGAAACAAATCTGATAAAATATAATAAAAACATAATACATTAATTAAGCATGCCAAGGTGGATTTTGAGTTGTGCCTAATTACATTCCAAAAATCAACTTACTAGCTCCGCATGGTGATTGAATTTTTTATTTTTGCTTTTTAAAAGTATATTTAAAAATATAATTTATTCAAATAAAATAATTTTGATTTCTTTCTAGTGCATTCTTAAATTAGTTTTAAAATTAATTTTCTTTTCAGTTTTAAAATTATTCTTTTAATGTTAAAAACTGAGAAATTAAAATCAAAACCGCTTAATGGGCCTAAGTAAAGATTTTTCCAACTTTTTAAAATTATTTAATTCATATATTTGATGGGTGTGAATCTCAACCGCGATTTCTTATTTATTTTGGTTTTGTACGATCAATAAAGTTAGTATTGTGTTTCACTCAATTTTCTTTTCTTTTCTTTTTAAAAGATAAAACAAAATACTTTGTTTCAAATTTAATAATATACCAAATTATATTTATTAATTATTAATTTTCTGTGGAAAAGATCATAGGAAAAGATATGACGAGGTTAGGGGAAATTTCTCTTCTAGCACCGAAAGTGATGAAGATGAGTTTCATTTTCATGGAGTTGCTTTCTTGCCTATGTTTTCTTAAGCAGTAGTATCCTCTCATTATCCTTATGACAATTCAAATGCCGCAGCTTATAAATAATAAATAAATTATTTTACAGTTATATGTATGTTTCTTATCATACACTACTTTATTTTTTTAACAAGATGAATACTTCTAAATTTTGTTAACCTTCAATATGGTGTAAATTTTGTACTACTAAACTAGCGACGTCATTAGCGATGAATATTTTTTCAGATTCTATACCTACTTCAACGATAAACTTCACAATGGCTTACGACGGTGATAGGATTAACTTCTGTTGCTAACAATTGCATTTTCCTCTTTTTTTCCCCTTAGCCCGCTAAAGCTAGTGACACCTTTAATTAGCCATGAACATTTTTTAAATTTCTAATCTATTTTAGTGATGACGTATGACAATTAAGGATAAATTATGTAAATTAAACCTGTCATTATGTGAGATTAGGATAAAACTCACAATATCTTTTTTTAGAAGAAACCTTCTATAAAATTTTAAATGTTTAGTTAAGAAAATTGTTAAGTGATGACATGGTTTGACGATCTTCTATCTTAAGAGACATGTAATATTTTAATTTTTTTTATTAAAAATAAATTTGCATACCATTAACTTTTCTTTCTCACCCATCCTCACCTTACCTTCACCACCACTACACCACGCCTCTCACACCCACACTCCCCCCCCCCCCCCCCCCCCCCCCCCAACACACACACACCACACCCCATCCTCTGCACCCTACCCACATCCACCCTACCACCACCATACACCACCTCTCCCACCTTCCTTTGATAACAAAATCTCTCACCCTATCCAAATTGTATCATCCTTTTCTCAACTATCAACCTCATTGACCAAAACCACAGAACCACTAGATCTTCTTCCAGTTTCTCTTATACAACAAACAGAACCCTTTGGCCATTGCCAATCAAAACCCTTAAAAATTCAACCCCTCCATTAATTACAAAAAAAAAAATCCAACCCCTCCATAACCTTTTGAAGAGGAATATATTGGAAACACTCATCTTCAAACTGTAACATCAGGTTTAAATTTTAATGTTGAAAACAAAGACTCAATTGCCTATTATTCAAAATCTATAGTTTCCCATCAACAAAACATCAAAATTTGAGGAACCCCTTCTTATTTCAAAAACATACAACAACAGTGAAAGCTTCTCGACCATCATTGGAAACATAGAAGACAAAACCATCAGCAAGTCATTGGAGAGACAAATCGAAACCAAAAGCATTGTTCGAGACTTAGGTAGGCGATGATGATGGTTTCTTTGAGGCTTTAGAAAAAAAAATTAGGGGTGTTGTATGGTGGTGGAGGTGGGTGATAATGATAGTGTCTTCAAGGGCTTAGTGAAAATGAGGGTTCTATATATGTGGTGCTTAAGGTAGGCAGTGGGGATGGTCGTGGGAGAGAGGGGTGAGATAGCAAAAGGAAGTAGGCAAAGAAGACGTTGAAAATGGTTGAGAAGGAAGAGAAGGGAATGGGCTGAGTTGATGTTTTCTTTTTTAAAAAAGATGCTACATATAAATGTTGAGATTACTAATGACATTTGAAATTTTGTTAAGGGTTTTTACTGAAAAATATTGTAGGGGGATATGATCCTAATCTCACTTAATTTCAAAAGGGTTTTACATGATTTACCCTTTATATTATAATAAATATTTATTATATTTAATTTAATTAGTATATACATTACTATAATATTATATTATTATAATATTATATATATAACCTATCACTGAAGCACAATGTAACAGCTACAATGACAAGGTGTTTGGGATTTTATATAGATTGATAAATTAATTATTATTCTATTTTATATAAGATTTTTTTTTACAATTAACCCACTTCATCACTCCTATGTAGTATTAGAATGCATTATAATTGATCTGGTATTTAATACCAGACCTCAAATCAGGGGATGACAAATGCCGAATGAACAGGAAAAGGAATGAATCCAACAAGTTTACACAAACAAGTTGTCAATATAATCGGTATGATAATTACATGGATATTGACTAAAAGCCTACAAGCAAAACAGAACATCTAAACACATACTGCAACTTGACTGCGAAAGCAACCTGGTCACCTGTCACACTTCAAATCATGAGTTAGACCGATATAAAGGCTATAAAGTAAGTCATTTTATTACTCTGAAGGCTTTGGTATTATTTATCTGTACCAGCATAAGTTTTGGAAAGTCTTTGTAGGTACGACCACCTGTTCCAGAGCAAGTACCAAGAGAATCCTAGATACCGAGACTGAAGGCATTTGGCTCCCATTAAGCCAGAGTTTTATAATACCGGAATTTCCACTAAACTGACATAATATTAGAGTAAAAGTGAGTTTCAATATTGGTTGAGAGAGTAGTCAAGATACCCCCTACATACTGGATATTTTAATTATATTATTATAATATAAACTTTATAATAATAAAATTATAACAATATTAAAATAACTATATTTAATAAAAATCATAATCTAAATAATAATATAAAACCCATTAAGCTACTATCTGCTAGTTTTTCTTTTGTTTTGATATACTATATTCAGGTCCAAGCCGGATGTATGGCCTAATGACTAAATGACTAAGATACTTAAAAATAACATCATATTATTATTAAAATAATAAAAATTAGTCAAACTAATATCATAATAAATAACTATAAATAATTATTAAAATTAATAAGTGTAACCTACATTTTATTATTGATTTGTCTGAAATAGGGAACACAACCTTCGGTATAGTTACCAAGTATATCACTTTCTATGTCTTACATCAATTTAGTGGGGATCCAATATTGGGCTCGTTTGTTTAAACTTATTTTAAGAGTTATTTTAAATTTTGATGTGTTTGTTTAAAGTTTCAAAAATAAGCAGAAGCTGAAAATAAGCTGATTTCAGCTTATTTTAATAAGCAACTCTGATCTGCTTATTAAAAAATAATTATAAAGAAAGCGTTTTTTTATAATTACTTTTTTAATAAGCTTAAACAAACGGGCCCATTTTCTCTCTAAGTCCAGTAGAGAACAAGGAGTCTGGTTGTTAGACCGTCCAACCAACACACCAGTATTCCGCATTTATAAACAAAATAGGGTATCACCTACGAAGACACTCCGACACTCAAGTCAGTATCAAGTAATTAACACCGGAACTCAAGCGTTAGAATAATGAACATACCTTAAATTGTAATAAATGCGACGTATTTATAAGGTTCGGTGGTAGTTGAACGTATGTGCCCAGTATTATTCCGTAAAGTAAGGAAAAGTTAACACAAGTACAGACATTTGACACCCTCTGCAGGTATCAAAGCCGGTAAGCCCCCCTGCTTATTCCATATTGTCCTCTCAATACCGAACCTGGCGTGATCCTGATAGGGGGAGTTATGTGTGGATCCTTCCAGCGTGGGTGGCACATCAGTTTGCTAGAGGTATGGTACATCGGATATGCTTATATTTATACTGGTGCATGGTTTTGAGATCTAGGCCAGTATTGGGCCCAAATCGAACTTGTGTAATCTATACACATTCTCCATTTCCCATTGGCCTTCTTGACCATGACAACATTTGAAACCCATGATGAATACCGAATTTCTCTAATGAATCCGGCCTTAAGGAGTTCTTTGGTTTCCTCGTTTCTTTTGGGCCACTAGTTTAGTTTCTAGGTATACCGCCAACCTATGATTTGTTCTAGGCATGCCGGCTACGGTCCACACAGACAACTGCTTATACTTTCAAAGAAGCATTACTAACCTTTTCTCTATGTCTTTAAATAACTTGCCATTAATGCTTGTCACCTTCCCAGCGACATCTTCAAGTATGATTATTTTGGATCCTCCATCTGATATGGGTTTTAAAAGATTGGTGGGGAAATCCTTAAGTCCTCCATAGGATGAAGGTATATCAAATTAATAGACTCAGCTGACGGCCCCTGTCATTTAACTTTCTTTTCTTCATGGTGACTTTTTCCTTCACCATTCGTAAACTTAAGTTGTAACAATATTGGACCATCTTCTGATCACCCTAGACCAAAGAGACTTAGTTATCTTTGTCGATGAAATTAATGATTACCCTGATGCTTAAGTCAATCTGGATACTTAATATCAGAGCATAAAAGCACGAATTTTGTGAACATCACACCTTACCTTTGAGACGTGAATGAGATGCATTTATAGGGAGTGATGGTGAGAATGTCCTATGTGGCATGTGTCAGTACAAACTCCATAAAATTAGGGATAAAGTTGTCATGCTTGTAGGTGTTCCTAACACCCTCTGCAAGATCAGAGCCAATATGCCTTGTACTCATTCAAGGAGCTTCCCTGACTCTGCTCATAGGCTATACTGGTAGGGATATGCGATCGCCATGCTGACTCCGGTCTAGGATATATGGCTTAGAGTGTATACAAGGAACAAAACCAGTGTAAACATTTTACAAAAATCTCACTTATGTCCGATGTATGTTAGGTTCAGTGTGGCCAAGATGATGATACTTCAAAACATACTCTTAGGGCTGATATCAGACCCATATCATATATTATTTCAATTAAAATGTCTTAAATATATAATTTATTAAAATGTTAAAATAAAAGAAAAATAAAGAAAAATAAAGTATAGTGAGATCTCCATGGGCTTCTCCAAACCTAAAAAGGGAACTCATAGAGGTAGAAATAGGTTCTAAAATTTCAACTCATCCTTATTTTAATCCGGCCTCAACTTATGTGGACAAAAGTAGGGAGAGCATAACCTGTTCCCAACCTACCCTATTGCCATGCCCAAAATATAACATGTTTGAGATTATATATATATATATATATATATATATATATATATATATATATATATATATATAAGATGTATCTTATGAGAAAGGTTCTCTTATGTGAGAGTGAGAGGAGCGAATCTGGGTCGTATAACCATACATGGATTGTTTAATAAGGAAGGTTCTCTTAGGTGAGAGTGAGAGGAGTGAATCTGAGCCGTACAACCATACATGGATGATCGTGATTAAAAGTTTTTCAAAATAAAACATTTTATTTATTTTTGTTACTTTTTTATTTCATATATTTTTTTATATCTTAATTTTATAAATTATTATCATCTTATCTTTCATGGGAGAAGACGATATTTTCATAACTATGGCGGTCTCAAAGGAAACAAAAATAAAAAATAATGAGCACAATTTAATTCTGAATAAGAACTCTTGTTTTTTTATTGTGCACGAGATAATTTTGTGCAACAGGAAAGATATTAAATGAGACCAAGGATATTAAATTGAACAGGAGATATCAAATTAGGTATAATTTATCAAAAATAAATAAATTAAAATAAGATATAAGATATCAACTTTGATAAGATAGAAAATGGTACATGTATTTTTAACTTTGATATAGTTTATAGTTGGCAATTCGGGTGGGCGGCCCTAAATGGGTTGGACTTTATTGGCTTACGGGCTACTTAAGGCTAGGCCAAAAAAGGCCCACATAAATTTAGGTCTTGAAATTAGAGGCCCTAATTCGACCCTCAATGGGTTACGGACTTGATCAGGCGGCTCATTTTAAAAAAAATTATTAAAAATTGACTTATAAAAATTGAGTTACAAAAAACTAAACCAACTTGGTAGAATTTGTCTAAAACTACATTTATAAAAAATTTTGTGCTATTGGAATTAATTAGTTGTTGCTAGACAAACAATGCTATAAAATCAGTAACTTTTCTGATGAAAAATATGTTTGTTTTTGTACTACAATTGAAAATTAAAATGAATGAACGTTAGCTACTAAGTTACTAATAATACTAACTAACACACAAATACTATAAAATTAACAAGATTTCTTGAAAAAACTTATTTGTAAAAACACTAACTAATAAATAGTACTTCTCATGTTACTAGATTAACCAATAATTAGTATTGTTTTTTTAAAAAAGGACTCGGGTTGCCATGAGCCCATACGGGCCGGCCCGCACTCAACCTGTATTTTTCCAGGGTTTTTTTTGTTATTGGGCTTTTTTCAATTATTAATTTTGAATTTATTTTTAAGACCCACGACTATATTTTTTATGGTGGGTTTAGGCGGGCCCATACGGGTTGACCCATTTTGCCAGCTCTAGATAATATATATATATATATTATAGAATTATATATTATTATATTTAACATGTCACTGTAGCATGTAGCATTGCGTGTTTCAGATTATTTATATATAAACGAGTGCAGGGATATTGATTTTGTCTCCGATTTTGGCTAAAGGTGAATATAAAAGGTTTTTTTCCTTTTAATGAATGGAAGAGGAAACCTTGGTTTTGTTTAATGTTTTTGTAATTATTTATTGATGAGTTGAAGTTTTATCGTACCCCTTTAATTTTATTCTTTTGCCGATTTAAAGAGTGAAATTCTTAAACATAATAAAAGCTTAACTCACTCAAAATCTGGTTCATCTGCTCAGCTAATCAGCTTCCAAATTATTGTATAAGCTTGTGTGGCCCCAAGGGTTGTAAATCAACTCCAAGATTCGCAAGTCTCAACTCGTATTTAAAATATTGCAACCACGTGATTAAGGTAAAATAAGTGACTTTAGACATTATTTTATTTATTTGTTTGTTTAAAGAGCAGCACATAAACTTAAGGATATCAAATTGTATTGTTTTCCACAAGGGAACTTTATAGAATGTCGTATTGTTATATTAATTTGTGGATCTTTCCATGTTCTATTCTTACTTCTATACCACAAATTTTGTATTTTTTCTGTTTTATGTATCAAAAGCATCCCTCTGCCCATGTAACAAAAAAAACACACTTTCAAGATAGAGAGCTTATGTAAGAATACTATTTTTTTAATGTAATAATAATATTAATAATAATGAGCTTATCTAATAATTTTTATCTTAATATATATAAAACACTAGATAATATAATAATTTATCTAACTTTTATCTTATCATATTTTTATTTTATCGTGTTGTATTATATCTCAAATGAGTCATTACAAGAGGTTAAAAGGTTGTTATTAAAAGTTGAAACCACTGCAATTAACATAGTGGTAAATGTTTTGACTAGTTTAGATAAGCTTATCTAAGCTAGTCATAATATTCATAATTGATATTCATAAAATAAAAAGCTTTTATTTAAAAATGTTATTACTACTCACTTATATTGATTTCTAAATAATCATCACAAAAATTTTAATAAAATAATTCTACATCTTTTAACTTATATAAAGTTACACATGTGATAAATTCTTATATAATTCGTCATAATTGCATCTTATATATTTTCCCTTTTGGATGCAATGATTCTAGTTAAAGTTCCAGTTAGCACATGAGATCACGACATAGAGCAGTTTTTTTTTTCTATAAGATTTGCCTTCCACCCAACCCTTTGTTTTAAAAAAATTATATAGAAAAAATGATACAAGATATAAAAAAAGGTATAATTTTACGAATTAGATCAAATCAATCGGTTTAATTTAAAAATATCGATCATCAAATCAATCCGTTTAAATCAACAAACCAATATATGATCAAATCAATATAGAATTGATTAAACAAATAATCAATCCGCTAAATAGTCAGTTTTGAGCAATTGAGTAAAAAATTATTTTGGCTTTTTTGTTGTGTTTGATAGTATTTGGGTATTTTTATTATGTTTAAATGATATGTTCGACTTCTATGTAATTTTGAATATTAAAAAACTATAAAAAATTGTATTAGTTTTAGTTTGTAGTATTATAAAACAATTATGTTATATTTATTATTATTATTTTATATAAATATATTTGTTTTTATAAAAATATTGTTTCATTAATAATACTTCATTTTATTCAAAATTATTATTTCATTAATACAGGTTCGACATATGAACTATGAACTGATTGCTAAATTGGTTTAATGACCGGTTTAATTTTTAAAACATTAAAAAAAGTTATTTTTAGTATTAAATTTTTAAAAATGGAAAACAATGTCATAATTTTATAACTAAAAGTAAAAACAAAAAATAAAAATAAAAACCAAATATTCCCTAAATCTACTTTGAACTCTGTCAATGATAATGCAGCACAAATGTATAACGTACCCAGAAACAAAAATCAATGCTTAAGTATATTTCTTTTTTGTCTGTTTCAATTCAATCTTAATAATTTTTTTCCAAATAGATTTTTTATCTCTAAAAATATGCCAAACAAGTCTATTTTGTTAAATTTATTTTTGCATCACTCTATTGTAATTTACATGGTAATAAAGGTTATACCTTGCATTTGCTGGCTCAATTAAAATCTCATGTCAATATTTAATGATAGGGATGGTCAAATGGGTCAGAGTTGTCGGGATGGTTTGCCAAACCTGTCAAAATAGGAAGTGCAAACAAGATTTTTAGATTGTTGTCTCACCACGACCTGACTTGCCTACTCCATCAGTTTGGCAAGGCGGGCAGGCCTTACGGATCCCACTTAAGAAGAAAAAATCTAAATACTAGTGATAAAATAATTTATATTTTATTTTATTAAAATATATACTTTCATTTTCTAAAATTTAAAAAAAAGTGACATCTGTTACTACTTGTACAATTCTTTTAATAATATTCCCTTTGATCTTTTTTAAATATTTTTTATTTTAATTTGACACATTTTAAAAAAAAATTGGCGTCGTTTCCAAAAAAGAAGCATAGTTTTGGCTTTGGTGGACTAGTCCGCAAGGCCCATTTTTTGCAGGCTTTGGCTAGGTGAGTCAACACGTTTTGTCATTCCTATTTGATGATGTAGAAGACATTGTGAACGACTTTTCCTTTTCCTACCTTGGGGCTTTTCTCTATCTTGATCCCTTGACACCACCACTATCCAAACACATAATCGCGCCAAGTTTGAGAACCACCACGTTGCTCGTACCTGCAACAAAATCATCATAGGCCTTTTCGTGCCATGGGCCTCTCCTTATCACCCCACCACTACTGAATTAATTAAATGCGAGTCATCCTCATCATAATATCTCTATTTGCAATGGCGTCTTTATGGATCCTCTAATCATCTTAACGACAATCCTTGTCGCATCCTCTGACCGTGTCGTCAAGGCAAATGTACGTTGTAACACCCTCTGTTACACCTTAATAAATTCTAGAAAAATTCATAAATTTTTTTTTTACTAAAGATATGTTTGTTAAAAAGAAACTATCGGAATAAATTATATACATTATTTCTGAAATACCTCAATATTATTAAAACTTTATAAAGTATTTGTACATTCATCCGAAGAAAATAAACATTAAACATTATAAGAAAGAGAGGAAACTCCATGGCCCAAGAGCAGTTGCCTAATGACATTATTTATTCATTGGACCACGGTATTCATACCGAGCTCCCTTTCTAAAACGTGCTATATATACTGTCAATGTTCTTCGATCCTTCCCTCTGTACGAACCATTAATTTAAAACATATGAAACAAAAACATAGAGAAAGGAGTGAGAAACAGAATATAATATTCCCAAATGGGACATAAGCAATAAAGGGTTTTCACAAACTAGTATAATAATATCAATCACAATCACAAGCACAATCAATTTATGAATGTATGAATGATATGTCATATCTTCATCATAACTTATTTATACATGTGGGCCCCTTAAATTTTAATTTGCACTGGGCCAACCAGGAGTTTACACTGTTCCATAATTCCGGATAATAATAACATGAACAGCTCAACTGGCATGGAAACACTTAGAGACTAGTCAGATTGAAAAGGTTTTTATTGTGAAAGTACCCGACACTAGGGAGCTACCCCAGGTCCCCTGAAGCACCCTTTCACACCCTCTCATCCCAAGGCTCACAATTAAGCCTCCTCTAATGTATCCTCGGTTTCTATAATCCGTCCCCAGACAATATCATTTTGTTTCTCTTCGATGATTCATGATGCATGAACTACTCGCGTATTTAGTTGGTTAAGGCTTTTAGAAACTCAATTATATTATCAGGGCCTATGGATCATGACATAGCCACCCCAGTAAACTGTACTTTTTCAACTTCTCAAATACGCACATAAAATTTTAGTACAGTTCCTTTTCAAATCACAAATCAAATCTCTTTATAAATTTGAGTTTCAAAGCCTTAAATATATTTCATAACCTGTCAATTCAAAATTAATTTCTAAAAACTTAAATTTGGAATTATCAATATTTAAAACCTTAGTACTTGAAAATTTTGTATAATATTTTTATACATTTAAATAATACGTATATATATATTAAAAAAAATTTATTTTTATAAAATAAATTCTCTTTCTTTTTCTTCTGATAAACTAACTAAAAATCTAAATTTTAGTAAAGATATATACATATATATTAAAAGATAAAAAAAGATTTCTAAAAACTTATGTAGTTTTCTAAGAAATTTCTTAAAAGTAATTTGAATAAATATAAAAAAAATAAATAAAGAAGTAGGAGATAAGTAATTTCTTACTGAATTTTAGCTTTCCGCCATGCTTGCTATATGCTCAAACTCCACAATAAAAGATTATCAATCATAATCAAACATTGTCAATCACAATCAAAACATCATAAAGCATAAATAAATATTAACAATCATAATCAAATCAAATAATTAAACATTAGTTATAAATATGATAATTTAAAATTCAATAATTATTTAAATTAATAAATTTTGTTTTAAGTTCTATGGTCAATTCCTCGCACAGGTCTATGTAAATCCAAGATAGTCCAGTCCTTGCATAGGTCTAGTTCAGTCCATATAGGTCATAAATAGTCCAAGTCCTTGCATAGGTTCAGTCAAGTTCGTAATAGTTCAAGTCCTTGCATAGGTTCAATCCAGTCCGCATAGGTCATAATAGTTCAAGTTCTTAAATATTTTAGATATTAAGTTACACAAGATGCTTAATTTATTAATAACAATTATTATAAATTTTAAGTTAAAAGTTATTATTTTAAAATAATAATATTGTTATGTTTAAAAGGAGTAGGGGACTCCTCCCAATATTCTTATGTAATTTCATATTATATCCTTAATCTCACCCCCCTTACCTTGATTTGCTACCAAAAGTGAATTCGCTCTGCGCCTCCAAGTTCTAACAAAATATTAATACTAATTTATTTCAGTATAAGCTTAAGATGAAAATTAAGATTGCTATCAGAATGATAAATAGTAAATGTGCATAGTAATAATAAATAGTAACGGTAAATGGTAAGTCATTAATAGTAACGGTAAATAATAATTTTTGAATAGTAATAGTAAATAGTAAATTGTGAATAGTAACTTTTTGAATAGTAGTGGTAAACGGTAAATCATGAACAATAACAGTGAATAGTAAATTTTGAATAGTAACGGTAAATAGTAAATTTTGAATAGTAATAGTAAATAGTAAATTGTGAATAGTAACTTTTTGAATAGTAGTGGTAAATGGTAAATCATGAACAATAACAGTGAATAGTAAATTTTGAATAGTAATGGTAAATAGTAAATTTTGAATAGTAATAGTAAATAGTAAAAATAATAGAGTGATAATTTATTTTTACTATAGTAACTTATTCATAATAGCACTAGTATATCAATGGTTTAAGAGTGCTAAAAAAAATAAACTAAAATTATAAAAATAATATAGAAGAAAGTTATTACCTTACACCTCCGGCAGAACTTGTTTTTACCAAAAGAAATTACTCTCCACTAATTTCTTACGCACTATCTCTCTAGATTCTCTCTCTAATTTTTGTGTGGAAATGTTGTAAATGAGCCATCTATTTATAGGAAGAAAATTTCATTATTTAAGATTATTTAATTATTTATTTTACTATTCATGATGTAAGCGATGATGTAATTAAGCGATGATGTAATTAAGCGATGATGTAAGCGATGATGTCGACAGTGGCATTTTAGTTATTAAATGAAAGGTTAAGGGTATTTTTGTCATTCTAAAAAAAATGAAAAAAAAATATAAAAATTCCAAAAATTTATAAATTATATAACAATCAAAAAGTTCTAAAGAACTATAATTAAATTCCTTTAAAATTTTATTTTAAATAAGAAATAACGAAATTAGGGGTGTTACAACTCTACTCCCCTAAAAAAAATTTCGTCCTCGAAATTTACACTTTTTAGTAAAACAATTGGGGATGAGACTCTTTCATCTCATTTTCTAGTTCCCATGTAGCATCTTCCCCTCTCGTTTCACTCCAAATGACCTTCACAAGTGGAATTTCCTTGTCTCTTAGCTTTTTTATTCTTCTGTCAGCTATTCTGACAGGTGGTGCATCATATGTAAGATTATCTTTAACTTGTATGACATCAGGTTCAATAACATGTGTAGGATCAGATATATACTTTCGTAAGTTTGACACATGAAAAACATTATGGATATTAGAAAGAAAAGGTGGTAATGCTATTTGGTAGGCAAGAGGACTAACTTTATGAATTATTTGATATGGACCAATAAATCTAGGAGTTAGTTTTCGAGATTTTATTGCCCGACCGACCCCAGTCATAGGTGTGACTTTCAAGAATACATGATCGCCTTCTTGAAATTCGAGCGGCTTTCTTCTTTTGTCATAGTAACTTTTCTGCCTGCTCTGTGTTGCCTTCATTTTTTCCTGAACTATTTTGATTTTATCCGTGGTTTGTTGTACCAACTCTGGTCCTAGCATCAAGTTTTCACCAGTCTCAAACCAACATAGCGGGGTCCTACATTTTCTTCCATATAATGCTTCAAAAGGTGCCATGCCAATGCTAGCGTGGAAACTGTTGTTGTAGGTAAACTCCACATATGGTAAGAATTGATTCCAACTTCCTTTATGCTCCAACACACAAGCACGTAACAAGTCCTCTAGAGATTGGATTGTTCTTTCTGATTGTCCATCCGTCTGAGGATGATATGCTGAACTTAGACGCAGTCTTGTTCCCAAAGCCTTGTGCAAGCTCTTCCAGAATTGTGATGTAAAACGAGGGTCCCGGTCAGAAATGATACTTGAAGGAATTCCATGCAATCTCACAATCTCCTCGATGTATAATTTTGCCAGCTTCTCCATAGAGTAACGAATATTGATGGGAATAAAGTGGGCAGATTTGGTTAATCTATCAACTATTACCCATATTGAATCATGTCCTAATGGAGTTTTAGGTAGAGAAGTCACAAAGTCCATGGTAATGCTATCCCATTTCCATTCTGGTATTTCCATTGATTGTAGCATTCCAGGGGGTTTTTGATGTTCCACTTTAACCTTCTGGCAAATTAGACATGCAGCTACGTACCCTGCCACTGCTTTCTTCATTCCAGGCCACCAAAATAACTTCTTCAAATCTTGATACATTTTAGTAGCTCCAGGATGAATGCTCATATAACTTTTATGGCCTTCTTCCAGAATTACTTTCCTCAACTCCTCTTGATTAGGGATACACACTCGATCCTTATACCTCAGCAATTGGTCACTTCTTACATTGAACTCGACTTCTTTTCCTTGTTTCAAGAGTTCTTTCTTTTCTTGCAGGAATTCATCATCTCTTTGAGCCTCTAAAACTTGCCTCAGGAATTCACTTGTCACTTGCAACGCTCCTAATCTGTAGCTATTAGCATTAACCTTTACTGCTAGGTTAAGATCTCTGAAGTTTTCTATCAATTCCAGCTCTTTAATCATCATTGTGGACGCATGCAGAGACTTTCGACTTAAAGCATCAGCTACTATGTTCGCTTTTCCAGGATGGTACTGTAACTCAAAGTCGTAATCCTTTAAGAACTCCATCCACCTCCATTGCCTCATGTTTAACTCCTTTTGGTCGAATAAATACTTGAGACTCTTATGATCGCTAAACACATCGAATGTTGCACCGTATAGATAATGTCTCCAAATCTTTAAGGCAAAGACTACAGCGGCTAATTCTAAGTCATGGGTAGGGTAGTTAATCTCATGTTGCCTTAATTGGCGCGACGCATAGGCTACAACCTTCTTGTCTTGCATGAGTACACTTCCTAGTCCTTGTTTAGACGCATCACAGTAAACTTCAAAACTTCGATGTGGATCGGGGAGTACTAACACCGGCGCAGAAGTAAGTCGATCTTTCAACTCTTGAAAACTATTTTCGCATTGTGTCGTCCACACAAAAGGTTGTCCTTTCCGTGTTAACTTGGTCAATGGGTATCCTAGCTTTGAAAATCCTTCAATGAATCTCCTATAATATCCAGCCAAGCCCAAGAAACTTCTGATCTCAGTGATTGTGGTTGGTCTCTCCCATTTTAAAACTGCCTCCACCTTGGAAGGGTCTACAGCTATTCCTCCTTGACTAATTACATGTCCTAAAAAGTTTACTTCTTCCAACCAGAATTCACACTTTGACAACTTTGCATACAGTTGTTTCTTTTTCAGGATTTCCAACACAACCTTCAAGTGTTCAACATGTTCTTCTTTGCTTTTAGAGTACACTAATATATCATCAATGAACACCACTACAAATTTATCTAGATATGGATAAAAAATCCTATTCATGTAATCCATGAATACGGCTGGTGCATTAGTTACACCAAAAGGCATTACTAGATATTCGTAATGGCCATAACGTGTTCTAAAAGCAGTTTTTGGTACATCTTCTTTCTTCACCCTTATTTGATGGTATCCAGACCTCAAATCAATCTTGGAGAACACTGTGGCACCATGTAGCTGATCCATCAAGTCATCAATTCTTGGCAGAGGATATTTGTTCTTGATCGTCACCTTGTTCAGTTGCCGATAATCTACACACAACCTCATGCTACCATCCTTTTTCTTAACCAACAACACTGGTGCACCCCAGGGGGATACACTGGGTCGTATAAATTGTTTCTCTATCATCTCTTCAAGTTGTTTCTTCAACTCTGCTAATTCTAGAGGTGACATTCGGTATGGTGCAATTGAAATGGGTCTAACTCCAGGTACTAGATCAATGGCAAATTCCACATCTCTTTCTGGGGGTAAACCAGGGATATCTTCAGGAAAAACGTCAGGAAATTCACACACAACCAGCAGATTTTTGATTTTTGATTCTTGCTCTCCTTTCGTTGAAAGCAATAGCATGAATCCTTGAGTCCCTCCTTTTAAAGAGGCACTCACTTGGTTGGCGGTTAGAAATCTCGAATCCTCAGGATTCAAATTCACTGGTTCTTTAAACATTATGGTTTTATTATGACAATCTATTAGAACATAATTGTCAGACAACCAATCTAGCCCAATAATAACTTCTAAGCCAGAAAGGGGTAAACAGAAAAGATTGGCCTTAAAGTCCCTACCATCTATGACAATAGGGCATTTCCAACAGGCTTTAGAAGTGACAATGGGATTGTTTCCAGGAGTATGTACAGATAAGTCAAATGGCAGTTCTATCACAGGTAATTTTAGTTTTTCTACACAGTCATTGGCAATAAAGGAATGTGATGCACCTGAGTCATACATAACAGTTAAAGGAATCTTATTAATGATACACTTACCTTGCACCATGGAATCAGAATGAGATGCTTCTTCTCCAGTGATTGCAAAAACCTTTCCTTTTGCCTTCGGCCTTCCGACTGCACTGTGCGCGCCTCCTTGAGTATTTATGCTTGCACCTTCAGGGTTTTCCCTCTTCATCTCTGGGCAATCCTTGATGTGATGTCCTGGTTTGTTACACTTAAAACAAACATAAGTGTTTTTAGGACAATCCCTTTTCAAATGGGGTCCTCCACAGAGAAAACATTTAAAATTTGGTGCAGATGTTGGGTAATAGCTTCCAGTTGAAGCTTGGGGTCTGTTAGGAACAGATGCTGCTCCAAACCGGTGAAATGGCGTTTGGTAAGGCTTATTTCTCCTGAAGTCTCTTCTTTGGTGATGGTGAGGTCCTCCACTTCTCATTTCTCCTGTCTTGTGAATGGGCTCACGACTTTTAGTCATTCTATCCTTATGATCTTCTTCAAAGATCCTGCAGCGATTTACCAATACAGAAAATTCACGGATTTCCTGCATTCGTATAGCTTCCTTAATTTCTGGCCGCAATCCATTTACAAACTTTGCACACCGATCTCTTTCATTAGTAGCATCATTATAATGAGAATGAAAATGAGATAGCTCTTCAAACCTGGATGCGTACTCTCCAACGGTCATATTTCCTTGGGTCAGCGACAGGAATTCGAATTGTCTTTTCTCTTTAACATCAGCTGGAAAGTATTTCTCCAAAAACATATCCTTGAAATAATCCCAAGTGATCTCCACGTCGTTGACTTCAAATTGTCTACGCGTGCTATCCCACCAATGTTCGGCATCCTCAGATAAGGCATAAGTAGCGAAGACTACCTTATCAGCTTCATTACATTGCAATGCTCGAAAGATCTTCTCTATCTCTCGAATCCAGATTTGTGCTCCATCAGGGTTATATCCTCCCTTGAAACGAGGTGGATTGCGCTTTTCAAATAGGTCCAGCCTTCTCAAGGCATCGTTACCTTGACCTTCACGTGCTCCCATTGCATTGATTAAGCGTTCTACAACTCCAGCAAGATCGTTTCCAGCCATTAGTTTCCTGTTTCACAGTAACTGAGATTTGTCACATCAATCACAGTTACTACCAAATCAGATATTCTGTTCTCTATCACCTATACAGAGTTTACGAACAAAGCAAGATAGACCTTTTCCCCAGGCCTATTGGATTAACTGCTCTGATACCACTTTGTAACACCCTCTGTTACACCTTAATAAATTCTAGAAAAATTCATAAATTTTTTTTTTTACTAAAGATATGTTTGTTAAAAAGAAACTATCGGAATAAATTATATACATTATTTCTGAAATACCTCAATATTATTAAAACTTTATAAAGTATTTGTACATTCATCCGAAGAAAATAAACATTAAACATTATAAGAAAGAGAGGAAACTCCATGGCCCAAGAGCAGTTGCCTAATGACATTATTTATTCATTGGACCACGGTATTCATACCGAGCTCCCTTTCTAAAACGTGCTATATATACTGTCAATGTTCTTCGATCCTTCCCTCTGTACGAACCATTAATTTAAAACATATGAAACAAAAACATAGAGAAAGGAGTGAGAAACAGAATATAATATTCCCAAATGGGACATAAGCAATAAAGGGTTTTCACAAACTAGTATAATAATATCAATCACAATCACAAGCCCAATCAATTTATGAATGTATGAATGATATGTCATATCTTCATCATAACTTATTTATACATGTGGGTCCCTTAAATTTTAATTTGCACTGGGCCAACCAGGAGTTTACACTGTTCCATAATTCCGGATAATAATAACATGAACAGCTCAACTGGCATGGAAACACTTAGAGACTAGTCAGATTGAAAAGGTTTTTATTGTGAAAGTACCCGACAATAGGGAGCTACCCCAGGTCCCCTGAAGCACCCTTTCACACCCTCTCATCCCAAGGCTCACAATTAAGCCTCCTCTAATGTATCCTCGGTTTCTATAATCCGTCCCCAGACAATATCATTTTGTTTCTCTTTGATGATTCATGATGCATGAACTACTCGCGTATTTAGTTGGTTAAGGCTTTTAGAAACTCAATTATATTATCAGGGCCTATGGATCATGACATAGCCACCCCAGTAAACTGTACTTTTTCAACTTCTCAAATACGCACATAAAATTTTAGTACAGTTCCTTTTCAAATCACAAATCAAATCTCTTTATAAATTTGAGTTTCAAAGCCTTAAATATATTTCATAACCTGTCAATTCAAAATTAATTTCTAAAAACTTAAATTTGGAATTATCAATATTTAAAACCTTAGTACTTGAAAATTTTGTATAATATTTTTATACATTTAAATAATACGTATATATATATTAAAAAAAATTTATTTTTATAAAATAAATTCTCTTTCTTTTTCTTCTGATAAACTAACTAAAAATCTAAATTTTAGTAAAGATATATACATATATATTAAAAGATAAAAAAAGATTTCTAAAAACTTATGTAGTTTTCTAAGAAATTTCTTAAAAGTAATTTGAATAAATATAAAAAAAATAAATAAAGAAGTAGGAGATAAGTAATTTCTTACTGAATTTTAGCTTTCCGCCATGCTTGCTATATGCTCAAACTCCACAATAAAAGATTATCAATCATAATCAAACATTGTCAATCACAATCAAAACATCATAAAGCATAAATAAATATTAACAATCATAATCAAATCAAATAATTAAACATTAGTTATAAATATGATAATTTAAAATTCAATAATTATTTAAATTAATAAATTTTGTTTTAAGTTCTATGGTCAATTCCTCGCACAGGTCTATGTAAATCCAAGATAGTCCAGTCCTTGCATAGGTCTAGTTCAATCCATATAGGTCATAAATAGTCCAAGTCCTTGCATAGGTTCAGTCAAGTTCGTAATAGTTCAAGTCCTTGCATAGGTTCAATCCAGTCCGCATAGGTCATAATAGTTCAAGTTCTTAAATATTTTAGATATTAAGTTACACAAGATGCTTAATTTATTAATAACAATTATTATAAATTTTAAGTTAAAAGTTATTATTTTAAAATAATAATATTGTTATGTTTAAAAGGAGTAGGGGACTCCTCCCAATATTCTTATGTAATTTCATATTATATCCTTAATCTCACCTCCCCTTACCTTGATTTGCTACCAAAAGTGAATTCGCTCTGCGCCTCCAAGTTCTAACAAAATATTAATACTAATTTATTTCAGTATAAGCTTAAGATGAAAATTAAGATTGCTATCAGAATGATAAATAGTAAATGTGCATAGTAATAATAAATAGTAACGGTAAATGGTAAGTCATTAATAGTAACGGTAAATAATAATTTTTGAATAGTAATAGTAAATAGTAAATTGTGAATAGTAACTTTTTGAATAGTAGTGGTAAACGGTAAATCATGAACAATAACAGTGAATAGTAAATTTTGAATAGTAACGGTAAATAGTAAATTTTGAATAGTAACAGTAAATAGTAAATTGTGAATAGTAACTTTTTGAATAGTAGTGGTAAATGGTAAATCATGAACAATAACAGTGAATAGTAAATTTTGAATAGTAACGGTAAATAGTAAATTTTGAATAGTAACAGTAAATAGTAAAAATAACACAGTGATAATTTATTTTTACTATAGTAACTTATTCATAATAGCACTAGTATATCAATGGTTTAAGAGTGCTAAAAAAAATAAACTAAAATTATAAAAATAATATAGAAGAAAGTTATTACCTTACACCTCCGGCAGAACTTGTTTTTACCAAAAGAAATTACTCTCCACTAATTTCTTATGCACTATCTCTCTAGATTCTCTCTCTAATTTTTGTGTGGAAATGTTGTAAATGAGCCATCTATTTATAGGAAGAAAATTTCACTATTTAAGATTATTTAATTATTTATTTTACTATTCATGATATAAGCGATGATGTAATTAAGCGATGATGTAAGCGATGATGTCGACAGTGGCATTTTGGTTATTAAATGAAAGGTTAAGGGTATTTTTGTCATTCTAAAAAAAATGAAAAAAATATAAAAATTCCAAAAATTTATAAATTATATAACAATCAAAAAGTTCTAAAGAACTATAATTAAATTCCTTTGAAATTTTATTTTAAATAAGAAATAACGAAATTAGGGGTGTTACATACGTGCTTCTAATTTTGTTCTTCAATTATTCAATTTCGCTGGAGAGAGTGTAGAAGACATGGAAAGAGCATTGTAGTTTTAGGGACATGCTTTGGATAAAGAGATATAAGGTTAACAAGAGTTTGATGATGAAAATCAAAAGGATGCAATCATGGAAGGTGGGTTGATAGAGCCAACGAGGACATAAATGACCATTGAGGGAGGTGCGTTTGAAGGTGCAAAGAGGTTCATGGTGGTTGCTATTTTTTTTTGTATGAAGAGAGTCGTGTTTAGTGATAGATGGGGATGTTTATTTTGTTGTTGAAATTCTTGCATTGTTATGACAGTGTGGCACAATTTTGAGATTTTTGTTTTTTTTTTTGTTCAAGGAGAGTGGTAGATATGGTAGATGGTGACTCAATTTAGTGTAAAAGATAGAGGAAGAAGGGAGAAAGATAGAGGAAAGAGAGGGTGATAAATATGGTAGATTGTGACTCAATTTAGTGTAGAAAATGAAGAAAGAAGGGAGAAAGATAAAGGAATGTGTGTGAGAGAGAAAGGGAGAGAGAGAATGGGAGAGAGATAGAGCCACATAAGATGATGAGTAAGACACTTTAATTCAAGTTCATTGACTATAACCCTTGATGTCATGTAAAGTTGTAAAACAGACCACCGACTCAACCCATGGCGAGTTTGGGCTGAGCTAAAAATGTCTGATTTGAATTCGGACTTCAATTTTAAGATTCAGGCCTAGCCCGTATAGTCCTGTTGGGCTACTTGCTTGGGCGGACTTTTGGCATACTTGTTTTTTTTTTGCTTTTTTTGGTAAAAAATTACAAAAAAATACCAAAATTTTTACATGTTCTAAAACTACAAAATCTAATTCAAGTAAAAAAAATATGTAATAAAGAGTAGTTTTTTTTCATGTTAATTTAAAGAATAAAATAAAATATGTTACGGGTTACCTATGGGCTGACTTAGTAAATGTCTGACTAGGTACAGGCTTTCATAGGTTGAGTTTAAAAGGCCCAATTTTATATCAGAGTCCTTTCTTAGTACTCAAACTCATCTATTTTGCAGGACAACCCAGCCCAATCAGGTGGGCTTGACCCCATTTTGACATATTTAATATTACGTTAATTTCAATAAAATGATATAAAAAGGAATCTAACCAAAGAGATTTGTTTGACATACTTTCAAGGTATAAAATACTTATTTGAAATAAATTAAAGAAATGAAATATCAAAGTAGTGATTTTTTCTTTCTTCATTCACCCCCATATGCAATGATTTATCCTTTTTAATATTATTTTGAGGGTAAGTGACATTTCAAAGTTATAACAAAGGACTAACTCTAACTTAATTAGCTAGTAATTCTAATTTGAAACTATCCTCTTTAAAATGAACTTATCATAAGAGTAATTATATGAACTACCAATCCATACATGTAATACATATGGGTAAATTCACAACAGTACAATTTTGAGTCACAGATGAGACATGAAGCAATCCAACAGTCCAATTCTGGATTTGCCAACCTAATCTGACGGTCCAATTGAAGCTCCATTAGAAACGTTTCCCAATCTCTCTCGCGCCTTTTCTCTCTCACGCCCCTTCTCATCCCTCTATCGCCTCAAGATCAGATTCTTCTATTTTTTTTATCATGTAATGAAATCAATTTTTCTATTTCTTTTGAAATTTCTGGAATGCTTATTGGACTAAGAACCCAATAAGGTTGGATTCTGTAGCTTTGCTATGCACTTCAACCTCAAAAACTTAGAATTCATGGAATTAAATGTATGATTAAATCATCTTGGAACCACATGTTACGTGGGACCAAGCATATCAAATAACGATCATTAGCATGAATTGTAAGGCAGTTAACCCTCACAACCAAATAGTACAGTACAGCCTAATCATGCCCTCTAAAGAGTTGGTGCTTTCATATAATAGTAATGCACAAATCATATCACAAATCTCATCATACATCTATAATAATGCACTAAGCCAAATAACAACAACTATCAAAAACCAAAATACGCTAAATCTCAAAACAAAAAACAAACACTTTACAACCAAAAAAAATCGCTAAATTTCATTAATAACCTCAGAAATCACAAATCGTATATATGGGAGATATACATTAATACATATATAGACTACAAGTTAATTTAACAATAATACACTTTCCGAAACCGATTGTATTCTATTGCAAATTGGAATCTCAACATTTCCAGCTGAACCTTGAGGCATGTAGCACTAGGATCAGGAATGAAGATTGTAATCAAGAGCGAACTGAAACGAAAGAAAATTTTGAATATTTATGGGTTAATATAATTATAGAGTATAGTTATTATCATGATTATTAATATTATTATTTAAATTTTCTTAATCTACAAAATTTCAACCTCTATACAAAGGAGACCGCTCCTGAACAACTTTAGAAACTTTGGATTGCCGGAAAGCCTTCATCGGACTCGGAAAGAACCACCCTCTCCCCTTCGTCCGCGGTCTCAATTCTCCGTCGCCGGAAACCGCCGTAACCGCCACCGACTTCGACCGCATCATAACCGGCTTTCTACTCAAATCGCCGCCGCACTCCTCCGCTAAAACCTTCTTCGTCTCCCACTCCGGCTCCGCCGCGGCGCCTCTATTGCCCTTCTGCGACTTGAACATCGACCAGAACGACCTCGCCGACCGGCTTCCGCTCAACGCCGGCGAGTCCTTTGCGCTGTCGAGATCCAAATCCCTTCCGCCGCCGGAGAACCGCGGCCGAGACCGGAGAAACGGAATCGCCATCGAGCGTGAGCGCCGGAGCGTAGGCTCACGGTCGATTAAGTTGTAGACGCGACCAACCGTGCCGGCGGCGTCGCCGGCGACGGAGAATCGAGAAAACGAGGATGACGAGGAGGAAGACGAAGAGGAGCTTGTAGCGTAGCAAGAACAAGGGCGCACGTTAGCACAGTCAGGGCAAAGAGTAACGAGACGGTCGCGAAGACATATTGGGCAAATTCCACTTCTTCGTCGCTTGGATGGATGTTTTGGACACTTCCAAACCTCTTCTTCGTCCATGTATAACGCCATTTTCTTTCCCTTGAAGCTTTTTCTCTCTCGCTTTCAGTGTGAGGATGAGGGTTTTAAAAGAGGTGAAGTTAACCATGGTTAACATGGTGTTTAACCAAGGTTTTGAGTAACGGTTCGGGTTAGCGATGGATGCGGGTTTGGATTATTGAAAAACTGAAAAGGTGAATGTGATTGTTGGGAGTTGAGACCTTCTAAGTCGTAAAAAGTAATGCAGAGTCGCAGACACTTTGAGCGCATTTTCACATCTGAGATGGGACTTCCAAGCAACCCAACAGGTACAGGTCCCACGATTATTACTTAATAATGGACATTTTTATCTTCTTTAATTTCATTTTAATTTTCAACAATACACTAACAGAAAAAGGACTTAAATATGCTATAATGCCCCAGTTACGTGTCAAAATTTGTTTTATCGCTGACAAAAATAAAACTGAAATATTGTTATTTAAAGAAATCATTAAAATCTTATTTTTATTTTCTTAAACAATGTTTTGAGAATACTAGGTGACACAATTATTTTTTAAACATTTTAGAAGTTTTTGTGTGTGCCAAGATACATTTAGAAATAAATAAAAAAAGTAAAAATCTTTATTGAAAATTTTGTTGGATTGGCCTTGAAAATTATGGATAAACTATATTCAACATAGGTTTCAATAAAAGTCACCATTGAGTCTCTTTGGTAAACGCACTTCATGTGTATAAACTTGTAATTTTTTAAAAGTTATTTTCATTTTATTTTAATTATTTTTAAATATAACTTTTGACCTTTCATATATATATAATTGTAATATTTTTATATTTTAAAGATAATTAACATAGCTTAAGCTTGTTTTGTTACCCAGCTCATTCCAATAAGTAACATGAAAAATTATAAGTTACAAACTACCTAAAAAATTATAAGCTACAAGTTATAAGTCTTCATTTATAAGTTATAAATTCATTTTGTCAAACAAAGTCATTAGATAAAACTTATATTTTGCTAACAAAAATTGATTCAGTTAGTTAAGGATTGAGTTTGTGACTCTAAGGTATTGAATTCAAACCATTTGATGTTATGAGTAGGTTAATAAACTTTTATTTACATATAAAAAAATTGATATTTTAATTTTTTTTAGGTAACATTTGTTTAAGTATTTATACTTTTAAAATAGCATAATTTAAAATTTTATTGTCGATTTTGTGAAAGTTAAAATTCATTGACTTAATAATCTACATGCAAAAACAATATAAGCTCTTTCTTTAAGATGAATCAAGTTGCTTACAATGACTAATCTCTTTATTGACTAGTAAGTATTTTAATGGATAAGATGATAACTAGTTTTACCTTATAGAAAAATTATCTTTATATTTAATCATAACATTTTGTATCAAATAGATTTTTACTTAAAAATAAAATAATCAAATCATTTTAAATTAACTTTAGTGATCAGTATATAATAGGAATTTGAACTTCGATTAAATCAAAATTGTAAATTATTATGTGAAAACTGAAAGCTTCAGTAAAAAGTGATGTAATTCAATTATGCGCTTTGAATTGGATAAATTTAAATAATGTTTTAATCTAATTTAATTTGATTCAATTAAAAATAGTTTAGATTAGATTGAATTATACAGTTTATTTACTTTTATTTGTTAAGTAAAACATATTTTATTTGTAAAATTAAATTTTTATACATTGGTGGGAAAATAAGATTTAAAATTGGTTTAGAAAAACATGATTTTAAAATTGTGCGGTGGCATTTTTATTATTAAGAGGGTGTTTGGTATCCAATTTTTTTTCTTAAGAATCATATTTCCTAAGAATTTTGTTTCTTAGGAATCATAATTACCAAAAAAGTTAAAATATGTTTTGTATGTTTACAAGTTTCTTGAGAAATGTTTTTTAAACATAACTAACATTTTTCCTTTACTTTGGGAAACTAAGTCTTCAAACCCTCATTTGGGAAACTTCTTAAAATATAACCTAAAAAACTTTCTTGGGAAACTTAGTGTGTGTTTAGTTAGGACATCATTTCTCTAGTTTTCATTTCTTAGTTTTCAAGAAGTTTTATACATTTTCATTCTTTTTTGAAAAAGAATGGAAAATTATTAAAATGTGTTTAGACATTGTATCAATTTCCAATCAAACCAATGTAGCATAAATTTCAATAAACTCGAATAGATCCTAAGTCATTTCCTCAAATATCGATCTCTCATTTATTTGACGAAAGTTCTTGTATTAGGCCTTTAACAACCATTAAATTCAACTCTATCCTTAGATGAAGAAAATCATGATTATTTTGTTCCTTAACCTATTTAGAAACCCCTAACAAAAACATGAATCGTTCTTCCGTTCAGAACATGCATTAGACATATGAAATGAAATACTAACATTAATTAAAATGCATAAGTCATACAAAAGTATTCAATACGTAGCTAGTGAGGGAATGAGTTAGATGCAAACCCAACAAAAAAAATGGTTTAACCACACATTTTCATGAGGGTTACCTTAAAATCAAAAGAAAATTTAAAATATTAATGAAAAATGAGAGGAAAGAAAAAGAAACCGGAAGAGATCTCCCATCTTTAAGCTTTCCCACAATGCCAGAGTGCCTCTATAGTCCTCCTATCCTCCCACGAGCCAAAGATCCATAAAAAGTGACCTAAACCTTTTTCAATAGCCTTTGGATTGAAAAACAGAGGTGCTGCTCGAGTAAAATAAAGATTGGATGTCATGCACCAAATATTAAAATTCAGCCTAATCCAACAATGTACGAAGTCGCAAAAGTGGATTTACTACAAGTTAGTTAAGATTAAAATGAAGCACTTTCTCTTTTTCTCCTTTCTTTCCCTTGAGGCTTATATAGCATATCAAAATACATAAAAAATAATCTATGAGCTTAAAATTGTGGCAATACTTCTACTAATTACAATGAGGGCAATTGTCTTATTAAATGAGTAATTAAACACCAATTTAAAGGCATATTTTACATGGAAAATAACCTCAAATTGGCATTTAATAATTGAAATTCATGAATAAGTTACTTGAAGTATTCTAAAAACATGTATCTCTGTTTCTAAAGAGAATCAGTTGTTTAGAGTTTTCTTTAGAAATGTTTTCTTGTTTCTGAATTAAGTCTTCCTTTTAGGGAAAACACTCGTATAAAAGTCTTTGTGTTTTCACATGGTTTTTAACTTCAAAATTGTTTTAATAGCCTTAAAATTAACTACGTGAAGATTTCATCAAACCTTTACAAAAGTATAGTAAAAGAGAAGGATAAGGAGATTCACATACAATAATTTAAACTGGTTCATATTTCACCAATTCTTAAGGCTATGTCCAATACCTACCTCGGTAGGATTTCTTTCACTATTCAACGTTTAATACAAGTATTCTTTCTTGACAAGTCTCTTCAGACTTTTACACTAGTATTATTTTCCTAAAGCCTCTCCAAGCTCAAAACACAACCTTTTACTTGAAGGTTGCACATACTTACAAGCTAATTCACCTGAATAACAGGTAAGCAAACACTTTTGGAAATAACATGAATTACAATAGTTTTTTTTACTTTATAGTGTTATTTGAAAAAAATTAATGTAAACAACAAAGCTCTTATCTCACCTAGTTAAGACATTTAATTGTTAAGAGTTAGACTTTTACAAAGAGAGTAAATGACAAGTTCCTAGAATGGAAACTTGGATGTTTACAATGTACAAAATCTCTTTTATAGTGTGATATTCTTTTTTACAAATAGAGTATGAGCCCTTTTGCTCTAACTTACTTAATGACATGATATTCTCTTAGATGTATTCTTCTCTGCCTTCTTCATAATTATTCAACTCTTGTATTTATAAAATGATACAGAAAAATAACTGTTGGAAACTTATCCTTTTTTGTCAAAAGGTATGACTTACATGGATTTTGAGTGAGGAAACCCTAATTTGCTTCTAAAGGGTTCAAAAATAGAAGCTTTAATCTAATTCTAGAAGATTCAGAAATAGAATGCCTTATTAATTTGGTTCTAAAGAGGTTCGAAATCACAAACTCTAATCTTGAGATTCTTCTAACTTTTAAGGTAGACTTGGTTTCTTTTTCTCTATTTGATTATGATATTTTCCTTGATTTGATTTTGAGTTTGAGTTGTTCTAAACTTGCTTAGGTAGCTTATTTATAAAGTTTGACTTTCTTCTAAGGTACTTATTCTAGTCAACTTCAGAAATAGTGTTATTGAAAAGATTTAACTTAGCTGATATCAACTATTTATCATCTAACTTTTAGGTTAATGTCTTTAAGTTCAATTATGTATTGATTTTTTGCTTCTTGTGGTTCATTAAGGAATTAGGTCACTTGACCTAAGTCTTCAAATATTTTAGAAACGAACAATAGGTCTTAATTTCGACCTGATCTTCTGAAATACTCCTTTTGAAATCTTTCTTAATATATTGTCGAAGTTCTGTGATTATCTGAGAACTTTGATGTAAGATCCTATTTTTACGTCACAATATTGTTCTTCTAGAAATAAGATTTTGGGCTTTTGCTTTGCTTAATTACTTCCTATTTCTTTTAATTTTGAACTATGATATTTCTTTCTTATAAATCACTGAGTCCATCTTCTTATAAAGAAGTATTCAAAGTTCATTAAATAATTTCTCATAGTTCTTCATTTAGTTTAGGCTAAATACCCCTTTTGGTCCCTTATGTCTTAAGTTATTTCCTGATTGGTCCCCTATGTTTTTTATAACTCAATTTAGTCCCTGAACTTTTTGAAAAGGTTTCAGTTTGGTCCTTCCATCAAGTTTTCAGTAACGATGTTTGTGCCATTTGCTTACATGGACCAAGTGTCTAACATGTATCCCATGTGTCAATCTTTTGTTTGTTGTGCTAGCAATGGCAAAATAAGCGTTTTGAGGAAAGGGAAGAGAGGTGGTTCATATTGGTCCCATTGTCTTCTTCCTTTGGCATTTGTTACGTGTTTGAAGGGTGACTTGAGGTACAAGCAAAGCTAAGTTCGGAGGAGATAGTCAAACAGTTTGTGCTTGCGTCCTATTGTTCGACATTGTAGGTAAGTTCTCTAATCCTTCGTCTCTTTCGTTTTAAGTTTGGGTTTAGGGGAAAACTTATTTTGTCAGGGCATAATATGGGGTTTACAGTGTACAAATTTGGAATCGTATTTGGCATTTACAAATTTAGTATGGTTTGAGTTTGGGTTGCAGGATGAATCCTCGTTTCAAGTTGGAGATTTTTCATGGGGGGTCTTTTGTTGAAGAAAATGGAAAGAAGTTGGGGTATAGTGGTACTGACTCTGAATGGGACATTGATGAGGACAGATGAAGTTATTTTGAAGTTATAGGAATAGTAAAGGACATAGGGTACGTTAATGTTGAAGAGTTATGGTACAAGATTAGAGGCAAAGAGTTTCATGTTGGTCTGAAGCAATTGGTCAACGATAAAGGTTGTTTAGAGATGGCAAGGATTGCACACTCTTAGGGGAAGGTTCAGATGTTTGTTGTGCATGCCCTTGATGTGCCATAGGTTGTTTTGGACCTCATTGGCCCAGAGAAAACAAATGATCTAGATGTTGATGCTGATGTACCATATGGTAAAGGTCTCAAGGATAAAGGTGATGGGCCACATGATCAATGTCATGAAGGCAAGGGTGATGAAGGCAAGTCTGATGAAGGCAAGGGTGATGAAGGCAGAGGTGATGAAACATATGTTGAGATAGTTGTAGATGATACTATAGTAGAAGATGATGATGATAGTGCAATGAAAATTCATTTCCACGATTCGGATGATTAAGGGGTGGATCAAGAGGATGTGATCACTGTTGAGGCACATGTTGAAGCCACTAATGAGGTGATGGAACACGTGAATGTCATGCCTGAAAATATAGAAGTGATGGATCAAGAGGATGCAGTAGGTGATGGTGGAGGAAGTACTGCCATTGATGAGCCAACTACACAGGTTGCTGCAAAAAAGAAATAGCTGAGGAGAAAAATTCCTAGAATTGTTAACCCAAGGACCTATATGAAGGGTACTAATTCTGGAAGGGGTGAGGGATCAAGTTGTAAGAAAAACACAGGGAAAGGCAAATAGGTGGTATCTGACATTGATGAAGATTTTGAGGAGCTATATAGTGATAGCTCAGAAGAGAGTGAAGGTGAAAGGTGCCCAAATTTCAAGATGCCAACAAACATGGAAGGTTATCATTGGGTCAAGGGCACTGTATTCTTAACTAAGGAGCAGTTCAAAGAGGCCATTATTGCATATGCTGTTGCAAATGGTAAGGATTTGATGTTTGAAAAAAATGATAAAAAAAGAGTGAGGGTGAGGTGTATTGAAGGTTGTGAGTTTTATGCCTACTGTGGCAAGCTGGTAAATGAGGAAACATGGCAGTTAAGGACCATTATTGACAGTCACACGTGTGGCAGGTAGCATTGACACAGTATTACAACTCCCATTGGAAAAAATTATAACTCCCATCACTAGCTATACCCTACAAAAACACCATTGACACAATATTACACATTGAACATTAGATAAACCTTTTTCCAAATAAAAAAACCAAGGTAATAATCAACAAATAAACTTACCCGATACTTTCTACACCCCTAGAATTGTCTTCCATAGTTGATCGTTGTTCTTGAGGTTCGAAGCACTGCTTTATGGTGCCCGACGCATTCACAATATGGAGCACCCATTGAGTTGCTTCCATTGCTGAACACAGAACCACTTGAGTTGGCCATGACAGAGGATTGTAATTTGGAGCTCACGTTCTTGAAGTTTATGAACAATTTCAACACTAACATACTAACCCTAGAGCTTCAATGGAGCTTTAATGGAGGATGGATGAAATCTTCCCTAACTCTAGGCAACAACGTCTCCAAGCCATGTCAGATCCATCATAAACGTCGTTAGTGAAAACTTGACGGAAGGACCAAACTAGAACCTTTTTAAAAATTTAAGGGACCAACCTGAATTTTAAAAAATAGGGGACCAATCAGGAAATAACTTAAGATATAAGGGACCAAAAGGTGTATTTAGCCTTTAGTTTATTTACTCCTTCTGTTTCAGACTTAAATAAATTTGTTAGATCACTTCAAAATTAGATAACTTGAATTAATTTTAGAAGTAAAGTATCATCAAAACTTTTGATCATAGGGTTTTAGAGATTTAGACACAATAAACTAGTAAATACATTAAAATATTAAGGCAAGTAACAATAAGATATAACTTTAAAAATAAAATTAAAAATAATTAAATAATACTGCTTTACCAATATATAATGATATAAGTTTGGTTTGGATTGAATTCATTTTCAATCATAGATCCAAATTTAATCCAATGCAATAAAAAAATTTCAATTTATGAGGTTGTCAATTAATTTGGTTTTTGGTTTGGTCACTTATAAATTTTTGGTGCTATTGTATGATTTATAGGATTTGATCTTTTTAAGAATAGTCGTAGTGAGGATGGTGATAAAGGAAAAATGAAAGTGTGGGAGCTAAGTTTGAACCATGTTCCCAACTAATCTGGTCTCGATACCGGTACTAGGACAAGGACGAAATTTATCTGTTCTCGCTATGCTACCAATGCTGCAGGTAAACCGCTAAACTGTAAAGCCTATATCAGGCGTTCTCCCTATATCGATGTGTCCAGGTTAACACCCCACACACTGGAAAGCATCCACATCACTCGATAAAAGGTACAGGGTACAGCTGCCAGGGGACATTCATAGAAGACGCGACTTCTCCCGCGTCGTGTGCCAGAATCATACATTGTACAGTGTACTATTTGTCCCCTGGCCCTACCTGCACCTGACGATTTATTCTCCATGCTCACCTATAAAAAGTCAATTCTCATACGCAAAAAGGTTAGGTTGTTCTCATTCTCTATACATTGTTTCATTGCTCGAGCTCTCTTAACTTGAATCCTCATCCTTGTTACTGACTTGAGCGTCAAGGAATCTTTGCAGGTGACACCATCTTTCACCCCCTCTCAATGCGAAAGCTTGGTATTAAGGATCTCTAGGACTTCGAGACTGGTATCTCTCACTGAGACATTAGATACCAATACCGAATACCCACTGTACTGGTGTAAAAATATTCTTTGTAGTCGATTCTTGTGGTTGGTCCCACACCGAATATTACACCCCGGATCAGACCAGTTCATTGGCACATCGGTGGGACTCGATAGAGTTATTCCCACTTTTCGCAGAAGCTCGGTAGTTTATCATGGAAGTTGATGGTAGGAACTTTCAGGAGGGGCACGTGGAGGATGTTACTGCCTAGGAGTACCATGTCAGAAGACGTCTAGCCTTTGAGTCCCCTTTAGGGAGCTCACGAAGGATGGTACTTGTCAGAACTCAAGACCCATGTGATGAGGTTATAAGGCAGCTCAGGGAGGAGCTCGCTAAGTTAAAAAGGGGGAGAAGACAGGTGGAGGAGAAAGTGGTGTCTTAGGATGAAGAAACCCACAACACTACTGGTAGAGAGAAGTCTACAACTCTCCAGTATTCGAAGATCCCTACGTATGAAGGGACGGAGCAAACCCAGGCTCTGGTGAGAGAGTCAGTAGCAGAAGAAAGGAGCCTGTGGTCACAGTTCCTAGTACGTATAGACTTAACGTCCTAGTTTCACGGAGGTTGATGAGTATGCCTATCCCTAGGCACTTGTAAACGACCCAGCCCCTCTCCATTAGGAAGTACACAGGAGAGGCAGACCCCACTAAGTGTAACATCCCTCTTTTTAGAAGCCATTTTTACCCTTGTAAATTTTAATTATGGAGGGTTTGTAAGCAAGAATAAGTCAATATATACCTTGTTGATGGTCTGTAGTACCTCAAAAATGTCATTTTTGCACATAATAATAGAATTTATATGGAATATTAGTGAAATTATGCAAAAACCGAGTGAAAAGGGCTCTGTTCCGAGTGACAGAGAAGAATTCCGAGTGAAGGATTAGAAATTCCTAGTGAAGGAGAGAATTCCGAGTCAGTACCATGTTTTCCGAGTAAAACATGACTGAGAAGGCTACCACCGAGTGGAGTCCTGACCTGAAAAGCAATTCTGAGTGAAGAGTGTTCAAAAGAATCACTTCTGAGTGAAAATCCGAGTGAAAACACCCTAGAAAGGCTCGGTTCCGAGTTGAATGTTTCCTTTTCTGAAGGAAATTACTATGGTTGGAGCATTCCGAGTGAAAGAATGCATAAATGCTTCTATTTATGTTGATTTGATGCTTCCTTTCTGATTGAAGTATGTTGTGGAAACAATTGGGAAGGCTTCCGAATGGTTTTGCTTAGGAAACCGAGTGGAAATGGTGGAGGGAGCCAATTCCGAGTGAAATACACTCCACTAGACCAAAACCGAGTGAGACTCGTGCGTGTATGCCTTGTTCCGAGAGCTAATGGTTGAAATAAACCTTAATTGGAAATATAATTGAAGAAATTGGCCTAAACCGAGTGAATTGAGTGAAGGAAGACTCAGATTTCCGAGTGAAGATTCTGAGAAAGAGAGGACTCGGTCTGAAGAGGTATTACCGAGTGAGAAACCGAGTGCATGAGTCGGTTTCCAAGGAATTCCGAGTGAAGAATTGAAGCTTCGCTCAAGCGGCCTTGAAATTGTTGACTCGGAAGTAGGAATTCCAGTCGGAATAGCTCTTAACTGAGTGTAATTTCACTCGGTATTCACTAACAGAAGTGCGTATTGACTTCAATTTTGTCTTTTAATGATATTTAAATTCAATCGTGCACATTATGGATAGTGGACGACCAGAAATGGACACTGACTCAGCATACATTTTATTTAATCCCTAGTGACCCTTCCATTAGCACTCCACTAACAGCCCACTCAGAAAAGCTGTCCCCCACTTGTTTTTCCACTCACTCTCTCCCTATTTAAACCAGCTCAAGGTTCTCAGAACTCACACCCATACACGACACAAACACCTTCATCACTGTCCTTCCCAGCAAGTTTCTTTCCCTCTCCTTTCCTTTTTGTTTCACTCGGAACTCGTGCAGGACAGTGAAGGGAACCTCTTTCTTTCCATCTAGGAACTTCATTGAGGTAAGGGGGTATATTCTTGGGTGCCTTGTGGGAAAACCGAGTGAAGGACAGATTCAGTGTGTATGAATTAAATGCTTTATATTGTTATCTGTATATGCATGTATATATATATATATCCGTTACCGAGTGTATATAATCAGTGATGAATTGTGATATGACATGTACTTATTGGACTGAAAATACTAAGAATCATGGGTACCGTGTGATTTCCAGTGAAAAACTATGAGTTTAATGATAACAGGTTCTGTTTTAGGACAATCCGATCGGTTTTGGTATCATTTCAATCGGATTCTTTATATTACCAACTCATTTTCATTCGGATATAACATATTTCACTCGGAAAACACCATATTTCACTCGGAAAACACTCTTTTTCTCTCGGACAGCATCTCCCAAGCCTTATTTTACTCGGAAATCTCTTTCTTAAATTATTTCACTCGGAACTTGTCTTAATTTCACTCAGAAAATATAATCATCTTTTACTCAGAACCCTTTTTCAGTAAATTCACTCGGAAAACACTCTATTGCTCTCGGACAGTAGCTTCCAGTCTTATTTCACTCGGCAAACACTTTATTTTACTCAGCAAGCAATTATTCTACTCAGATTTGTTTCATTTCATTCCGACAGAACTCTTTTCAACTAATTTCACTCGGTAAACTCATGTTTCACTCGGAATTTATCTTATTGTTACTCAGGAAACTCTTTTCCTACTGATTCCACTCGGAATCATACTTAATTTCATTCAGAAACTCATTTTCACTCAGAATTTAAGTAGCTTCACTCATGAAAAACCTTTTCCAGTGATTTTAACTCGGTAAACACCTTAATTTCACTCAGAAAACTCCTTTTTGACTGAATACCACTCGGAAATATACTTTATTTCACTTAGAGACTCATTTTCACTCGGATTTACAAACAATGCTACTCAGGAAACCATTTTCCTACTGACTTCACACGGATTTATATTTTAATTCACTCAGAAATTTGTTTCACTCAGAATTCAAGATATTTAGTTAAGAAAATTATCTTTCAACTTCTGTTTCACTCGGATTACTTATTAATTTCAGTTAGAAAACTCTGCTCAGTTTATTTCATTCGGATTCATAACTATCTCATGAGGAAAAGTTATTTTTCACTCAGATTCAAGCTGTTCCAGTCGTAAAATAGCATTCCACTTCATTTCACTCGGATCTAAACTTATTTCAGTCGGAAAACAGCTTTTCCAGTGTCATTTCACTCGGATTTTTAGCCAGAACGTTTGGAGAACCCTTCTCAGTATGATTCCACTCGGAATCATACATATTTCACTCGGATTTACCCCTGTTCCACTCGGAAAACTCTGTTTTTAGTATTTTTCACTTGAATTTTCAATTGGAAACTAATCTTTAATACTTTTTAAGTTATTGGTAAGTTATAATTATCATTCTTATTCTATTATTATCATTATTTATTGTCAAACTTAATATTGTTATCATTATTATTAGTTTTATTATTATTATACATTGTTAATATCTAAATTATGCATAATTACATAAAGAATATATTATTTTACTCTTTATAAAAGAATATATATAATGGATATATTTCTAAAAATTAATAAACGAATATCTTACAAGGTTTAAATGATTGATGGAATTCAAAGAACTTGAGATTGATATGATGAGACTGGAAATACATAAGATACCCAAGGAATCAATTGATAAGATAAATGCATTTCGCATCATGAAAATATTTTTGAAGAAGAAAAACCTCTAGAGCATACACTTGGTACAGTGAAGGACATTCACGTTCGATCTCCATGAAGAATCTTGGGAGTACAACTGGAACGGCAACCCAATGGCATCAGAGTCGCGCCTGATAGCCGGGTGAGACGATGCAATTCTAGAGTACTTTGACTAAATGACGGAGTGTAACTATGATCGTAGGGATCCAAGTTCCAAAAATATTTAAATCAATGATAAGAACCAATGAGTTCATTTGTACCACATGGAACTTGGGCGGACCCTGATCGCTCTAGATGATTGGAATGGTGATATTCCAAAGAATGAGAAGAAGATGAAACGATTTATTGGGCCCACATGCATCATGAGACTTAACCAAAGATAAATCATAATAAATCCGAACTCATGCATTCATTACAGCATATTTGATTGTTATAATTGTGAATATATTATATGTACGATTTATTTCATGGTAATATGCTTGATTGTTATAATTGTGAACATGCTAAATATACGATTATGTGATGACAACATGCTTGATTGTTATAAATATGCTAAATGTATGATCTATGTGACATTGTATGTTAACTGGATTATGTCCGCACCGGATGAACCAATCAGGGTCTTGGGTTATACTCACCCTTACTGTTGAACATTTTTCAGAGGAATTAGAAACTCAAGAACCCGAGTGTGAAGATCAGCAATACGCTGAACCCATTGAGAACAATCATTAAGGATAGAATATTTATAATTAGACACCGGATGACTGTATAATATTTAAGGGTGCCTGCGTGCCCCATTCTGTTAAGAGTACAATTACTTACAGTTTGTGAATGACTATGTGATATATACAATATTACTTTCGCTGATCTGCCAAGTATTTATAAAAAAAAATATTCACTTTTTCTGAAAACTGTTAACACTCTCAGTTAAATAGGATGAACCTACAGAAGGATTTGTCTTATCTAACCGAGGGTGTTACAAAGGTGGTATCAGAGCATAGTCGATTCATTAAGCTTGTGGAGTGGACCATTAGGTTTCCACGTACTCTGATAGAAATATTGAACAGTCCATAACATTCCTAAGACTAAATATCCTATGTGGAATGCTCCACATAACGCATACCCTAAATTTATTTGTTGATATTCTTTCAGCAAATTCCTAATGACACGCCAAAATAACAATCACGTGATGGAGAATCTTCTTACCAGAATTGTGGAGGTAATAGAAAGACAAGAGTTACCTCATGCTTCTGCCAGACAAGGATTAGCTGATTTTCAAAGGAACAATCCTACGCAGTTCAAAGGAGGCTTCAATCCAGAAGGAGCACAACTATGGATTGAACACCTTGAAAAGATTTTTGTCGCTATGCGATGTTCTGATGAGGATTGTGTAACCTTTGCTGTCTTCATGCTGGTTGGAGAAGCAGAACACTGGTGGACTCATGCTAGAGTCAGACTAGCTACTGATGGGCATATCATTACTTGGGGACGATTTAAGACAGAATTTCTCGCTAAATATTTCCCCGAAGACATAAGGAGGCAAAAGGAGCAGGAATTCTTTAATCTGAAACAAGGCAATATGACTGTTGGGGAGTACGCTGCTAAGTTTGATGAACTGGCAAAATGTTGTCCCTACTATACCCACATGGGAGAAGCGTCAAGATGTGCAAAGTTCGAAGCAGGGCTACGACATGAGATTCGTCAAGCCATATGTTGTCAACAAATTACACAATTCACTACTTTGGTTGACAGATGCCGCATATTTGAGAACACCTCTAATCTTCGACGACCTGGAACGTCTAATCATGGGCCAGAGCGACGTATGCCAGATCGACAACAAAGAAGGGATTTTCGAGGAGATCGACCATATTTCCAATCTTTCAACTCAACCAACCGAATTCCTCCTAAAGGTCAGGAGAACCAAAGTAGTAGAAACTGCACAATTTATGGACGGATCGGACATCGTGATATTGACTGTTGGTACAAGAATAAAAATAACCAACAACAAGTAACTCAAAGACAGGCAGTACGACCAACAGGTCAAGGAAGTGGAGGATCTACTGCAAATGTCTCTACCAACAATGCCCCGAGAATGCAAAATGTTCCCCGCAACAACAACTTCAGACAGAACAATTATCCTGGAAGACTCGGAAACAACTCAACCGGAAGGCCAGGGGGAAATGCCAGAGTTTTTACCATGAATGGTGCAGAAGTATCACAAGAGAACGATCTTGTGCAAGGTACATGCTTTATGGGAAGTACTCTATTAAATGTATTATATGATTCTGGAGCCACTCATTCTTTCATATCTGAGAATTGTGTAAAACATTTAAAGCTTCCTACAACCTCTCTGCCCTATTAAATGATTGTCACAACTACCGCCAATAAGCCCATTTGCTCTACTCGCATATGTCTAGAATGTCCTCTTAACATCGAAGGGAAAGCTTATCAGGTAGATCTGATATGTTTACCTTTGATTGATCTAGACATTGTTCTAGGGATGAATTGGCTTGCTGCCAATCATATTCTGATTGACTGTCATAATAGATCCATCTCTCACGGGTCTACTACATCTAAATATGATCAAGTCACAGATTCTTGCCTTGTTAGCTCAGAAAAGGTAATCTCAAAAGAAGTCCAACTATACATGATCCTTACTGAAACTGAAAGTAAGGCCACTTCTCAACTTGAACAGATTCCTGTTGTTCAAGAATTTCCAGAAGTATTCCCTGAGGACATACGAGAGCTACCTCCAAAGCGAGAAGTCGAATTCAGCATTGATATTATACCGGGCGTGGGACCAATCTCTATTGCTCCTTACCGGATGTCACCCAAGGAACTCTGTGAACTCAAAGAACAATTAGAAGAACTTCTAGAGAAAGGAATGATTAGACCCAGTGTCTCACCTTGGGGAGCACCAGTTCTTCTAGTCAAAAAGAAGGATGGCAGTATGCGGTTATGTGTTGACTATCGTCAGTTGAATAAAGCTACGATCAAGAACCGATACCCTCTTCCAAGGATTGATGATTTGATGGACCAATTACGAGGAGCCACTATCTTCTCGAAGATTGATCTGCGATCAAGCTATCATCAAATCAGGGTAAAGAAAGACGATGTACCCAAAACGGCATTCAGAACACGATATGGGCATTATGAGTATCTTGTTATGCCCTTTGGAGTTACAAATGCACCTGCAGTCTTTATGGGATACATGAATCGAATCTTCCATGAGTACTTGGACAAATTCGTGGTTGTATTCATTGACGATATTCTCGTCTACTCCAAGAGTCATGAGAAACACGAGGAGCATCTTCGAATTATTCTGAACACTTTGCGTGCAAGGCAATTGTACGCCAAGTTTTCAAAATGTGAATTCTGGTTAACAGAAGTGAAATTCTTAGGACATGTCATCTCTAAGGAAGGAATTGCTGTGGATCCTACAAAGGTAGAAGCTGTATTAAATTGGGAACAACCCAAGAATGTGACGGAAATCCGCAGTTTCCTTGGACTGGCTGGATATTATCGTCGATTCATCGAGAATTTCTCTCGAATTGCAACACCTTTAACTAAGCTGACTCGTAAAGATCAACCATTCGAATGGACTGACAAATGCGAAAGCAGTTTTACGGAGTTACGCCAACGACTCACCAGTGCACCTGTCTTGATTTTGCCAGATCCTGCCAAGCCATATGAAGTGTACTGTGATGCGTCAAAACAAGGACTAGGATGTGTCCTAATGCAAGAAAGAAAAGTTGTTGCTTATGCTTCAAGACAGCTAAGAACGCATGAAGTTAATTATCCCACACATGACTTGGAATTAGCTGCAGTTGTGTTTGCCTTGAAAATCTGGAGACACTACTTGTATGGTACGTACTTCGAAGTCTTCAGTGATCATAAGAGCTTGAAGTATCTATTCGACCAGAAGGAGTTGAATATGCGACAACGTAGGTGGATGGAATTTATCAAAGATTATGATTTTGAACTCCGATATCATCCTGGAAAAGCTAATGTTGTGGCTGATGCACTCAGTAGAAAGGCCCTACGACTATCATATATGATGACAAAGGAGTTAGAACTGATTGAACAGTTTCGCGATTTGAACCTAGCAGTAACACCAAAAAGAGTAAGCCTTATGGTTGGAATGCTAAGGATTTCCAATGATTTCTTGGAACAAATCAAAGAAGCTCAAACCAATGATCAGGAATTACAAGATCTAGCAGAAAAGACAAAAGAAGGAGTCTCAGAGTTTAGCAAAGATGAACATGGGGTGATCAGGTATCAACAGAGACTCTGTATTCTAGTCAACGCAGATCTTAAGAGATCTATCCTGGATGAAGCACACAAAAGTAAGTATAGTATCCACCCAGGATCAACCAAGATGTACCAGGACTTGAAGAAATTATTCTGGTGGCAAGGAATGAAAAGGGATATCGCTGAGTACGTAACAGCTTGCCTGATGTGTCAGAAGGTAAAGGCGGAACAACAACGACCAAGTGGGACCCTTCGTCCTTTGGATATTCCAGAATGGAAATGGGATGAGATTGCTATGGACTTCGTGAGTGGATTTCCCAGAACATCAGCTGGATATGATGCTATTTGGGTAATCATGGATCGATTAACAAAAACCGCTCACTTCATTCCTGTCAATATGAAGTATTCCCTAGAGAAACTCACCCAGATCTATATCAAGGAGATCGTACGGTACATAGAACTCCCACTGTGATTGTGTCCGATCGAGATCCTCGTTTCACATCACAGTTTTGGAAGAGTCTGCAACAAGCTCTAGGAACTCGTTTGAAGTTAAGTTCCGCATATCATCCACAGACAGACGGACAATCAGAAAGGACGATCAAGACTCTTGAAGATTTGTTACGTCTTTGTGTCTTGGAACATAGTGGAAATTGGCAAGAATATCTTCCACTTATTGAGTTCACTTACAATAACAGCTATCATGCAAGCATCGGAATGGCCCCTTATGAAGCTTTGTATGGAAGAAAATGCCGTACACCTTTATGTTGGTATGAAACTGGTGAGAAAACAATAATTGGACCAGAGATTGTTCAGAAGACAACAGAACAAGTTCAGAGGATTCAAATGGCAATGAAGGCTTCGCAAGATAGACAAAAGAGTTACTATGACAAACGTCGGAAGCCATTAGAATTTGAAGAAGGTGATCATGTATTTCTCAAAGTTACCCCTACCACTGGAGTAGGAAGAGCTTTGAAGGCCAAGAAGTTAAGCCCCAGATACGTAGGACCCTATCAAATTCTGCAAAAGATAGGAACTCATGCGTACCGTATTGCTCTACCACCCGAGCTGGCAAACCTTCACAATGTATTTCATGTCTCTCAACTCCGCAAATATGTACCAAGCCCTGATCATGTTCTAAGTCCCGATCAATTTATTCTGAAAGAAAACCTTACCTTTGAAGCATCGCCAGTTAAGATTGCTGACCGACGTCTCAAACAGCTAAGAGGCAAAGAAATCCCTTTGGTCAAGGTAGTTTGGAGTCAGACAGATGATGGGGATGCTACTTGGGAAATTGAGGAGAAAATGAGAGAATTGTACCCTCAATTGTTTCAACTTTGAATTTCGGGACGAAATTCCTAAAAGGGGAGGAGAATGTAACATCCCTCTTTTTAGAAGCCATTTTTACCCTTGTAAATTTTAATTCTGGAGGGTTTGTAAGCAAGAATAAGTCAATATATACCTTGTTGATGGTCTGTAGTACCTCAAAAATGTCATTTTTTACACATAATAATAGAATTTATATGGAATATTAGTGAAATTATGCAAAAACCGAGTGAAAAGGGCTCTGTTCCGAGTGACAGAGAAGAATTCCGAGTGAAGGATTAGAAATTCCGAGTGAAGGAGAGAATTCCGAGTCAGTACCATGTTTTTCGAGTAAAACATGACTGAGAAGGCTACCACCGAGTGGAGTCTGGACCTGAGAAGCAATTCTGAGTGAAGAGTGTTCAAAAGAATCACTTCTGAGTGAAAATCCGAGTGAAAACACCCTAGAAAGGCTCGGTTCCGAGTTGAATGTTTCCTTTTCTGAAGGAAATTACTATGGTTGGAGCATTTCGAGTGAAAGAATGCATAAATGCTTCTATTTATGTTGATTTGATGCTTCCTTTCTGATTGAAGTATGTTGTGGAAACAATTGGGAAGGCTTCCGAATGGTTTTGCTTAGGAAACCGAGTGGAAATGGTGGAGGGAGCCAATTCCGAGTGAAATACACTCCACTGGACCAAAACCGAGTGAGACTCGTGCGTGTATGCCTTGTTCCGAGAGCTAATGGTTGAAATAAACCTTAATTGGAAATATAATTGAAGAAATTGGCCTAAACCGAGTGAATTGAGTGAAGGAAGACTCGGATTTCCGAGTGAAGATTCTGAGAAAGAGAGGACTCGGTCTGAAGAGGTATTACCGAGTGAGAAACCGAGTGCATGAGTCGGTTTCCAAGGAATTCCGAGTGAAGAATTGAAGCTTCGCTCAAGCGACCTTGAAATTGATGACTCGGAAGTAGGAATTCCAGTCGGAATAGCTCTTAACTGAGTGTAATTTCACTCGGTATTCACTAACAGAAGTGCGTATTGACTTCAATTTTGTCTTTTAATGATATTTAAATTCAATCGTGCGCATTATGGATAGTGGACGACCAGAAATGGACACTGACTCAGCATATATTTTATTTAATCCCTAGTGACCCTTCCATTAGCACTCCACTAACAGCCCACTCAGAAAAGCTGTCCCCCACTTGTTTTTCCACTCACTCTCTCCCTATTTAAACCAGCTCAAGGTTCTCAGAACTCACACCCATACACGACACAAACACCTTCATCACTGTCCTTCCCAGCAAGCTTCTTTCCCTCTCCTTTCCTTTTTGTTTCACTCGGAACTCGTGCAGGACAGTGAAGGGAACCTCTTTCTTTCCATCCAGGAACTTCATTGAGGTAAGGGGGTATATTCTTGGGTGCCTTGTGGGAAAACCGAGTGAAGGACAGATTCAGTGTGTATGAATTAAATGCTTTATATTGTTATCTGTATATGCATGTATATATATATATATATCCGTTACCGAGTGTATATAATCAGTGATGAATTGTGATATGACATGTACTTATTGGACTGAAAATACTAAGAATCATGGGTACCGTGTGATTTCCAGTGAAAAACTATGAGTTTAATGATAACAGTTTCTGTTTTAGGACAATCCGATCGGTTTTGGTATCATTTCAATCGGATTCTTTATATTACCAACTCATTTCATTCGGATATAACATATTTCACTCGGAAAACACCATATTTCACTCGGAAAACACTCTTTTTCTCTCGGACAGCATCTCCCAAGCCTTATTTTACTCGGAAATCTCTTTCTTAAATTATTTCACTCAGAACTTGTCTTAATTTCACTCAGAAAATATAATCATCTTTTACTCAGAACCCTTTTTCAGTAAATTCACTCGGAAAACACTCTATTGCTTTCGGACAGTAGCTTCCAGTCTTATTTCACTCGGCAAACACTTTATTTTACTCAGCAAGCAATTATTCTACTCGGATTTGTTTCATTTCATTCAGACAGAACTCTTTTCAACTAATTTCACTCGGTAAACTCATGTTTCACTCGGAATTTATCTTATTGTTACTCAGGAAACTCTTTTCCTACTGATTCCACTCGGAATCATACTTAATTTCATTCAGAAACTCATTTTCACTCAGAATTTAAGTAGCTTCACTCATGAAAACCTTTTCCAGTGATTTTAACTCGGTAAACACCTTAATTTCACTCAGAAAACTCCTTTTTGACTGAATACCACTCGGAAATATACTTTATTTCACTTAGAGACTCATTTTCACTCGGATTTACAAACAATGCTACTCAGGAAACCATTTTCCTACTGACTTCACACGGATTTATATTTTAATTCACTCAGAAATTTGTTTCACTCAGAATTCAAGATATTTAGTTAAGAAAATTATCTTTCAACTTCTGTTTCACTCGGATTACTTATTAATTTCAGTTAGAAAACTCTGCTCAGTTTATTTCATTCGGATTCATAGCTATCTCATGCGGAAAAGTTATTTTTCACTCGGATTCAAGCTGTTCCAGTCGTAAAACAGCATTCCACTTCATTTCACTCAGATCTAAACTTATTTCAGTCGGAAAACAGCTTTTCCAGTGTCATTTCACTCGGATTTTTAGCCAGAACGTTTGGAGAACCCTTCTCAGTATGATTCCACTCGGAATCATACATATTTCACTCGGATTTACCTCTGTTCTGCTCGGAAAACTCTGTTTTTAGTGTTTTTCACTTGAATTTTCAATTGGAAACTAATCTTGAATACTTTTTAAGTTATTGGTAAGTTATAATTATCATTCTTATTCTATTATTATCATTATTTATTGTCAAACTTAATATTGTTATCATTATTATTAGTTTTATTATTATTATACATTGTTAATATCCAAATTATGTGTAATTACATAAAGAATATATTTCTAAAAATTAATAAACGAATATCTTACAAGGTTTAAATGATTGATGGAATTCAAAGAACTTGAGACTGATATGATGAGACTGGAAATACATAAGATACCCAAGGAATCAATTGATAAGATAAATGCATTTCGCATCATGAAAATATTTTTGAAGAAGAAAAACCTCTAGAGCATACACTTGGTACAGTGAAGGACACTCACGTTCGATCTCCATGAAGAATCTTGGGAGTACAACTGGAACGACAACCCAATGGCATCAGAGTCGCGCCTGATAGCCGGGTGAGACGATGCAATTCTAGTGTACTTTGACTAAATGACGGAGTGTAACTATGATCGTAGGGATCCAAGTTCCAAAAATATTTAAATCAATGATAAGAACCAATGAGTTCATTTGTACCACATGGAACTTGGGCGGACCCTGATCGCTCTAGATGATTGGAATGGTGATATTCCAAAGAATGAGAAGAAGATGAAACGATTTATTGGGCCCACATGCATCATGAGACTTAACCAAAGATAAATCATAATAAATCTGAACTCATGCATTCATTACAGCATATTTGATTGTTATAATTGTGAATATATTATATGTACGATTTATTTCATGGTAATATGCTTGATTGTTATAATTGTGAACATGCTAAATATACGATTATGTGATGACAACATGCTTGATTATTATAAATATGCTAAATGTATGATCTATGTGACATTGTATGTTAACTGGATTATGTCCGCACCGGATGAACCAATCAGGGTCTTGGGTTATACTCACCCTTACTGTTGAACATTTTTCAGAGGAATTAGAAACTCAAGAACCCGAGTGTGAAGATCAGCAATACACTGAACCCATTGAGAACAATCATTAAGGATAGAATATTTATAATCAGACACCGGATGACTGTATAATATTTAAGGGTGCCTGCGTGCCCCATTCTGTTAAGAGTACAATTACTTACAGTTTGTGAATGATTATGTGATATATACAATATTACTTCCGCTGATCTGCCAAGTATTTATATATAAAAAAAAAATATTCACTTTTTCTGAAAACTGTTAACACTCTCAGTTAAATAGGATGAACCTACAGAAGGATTTGTCTTATCTAACCGAGGGTGTTACACTAAGCATTTGGATGCTTATGCTTACGAAGCTATGTTCTTGGGGCAGAAAAGGATGTCATGTGCAGGATATTCCCCTTCACTTTGGTTGGTGAGACCCTCAGCTGGTTTATAGGGCTCCCCTCAGGCTCTATAGACTCTTAGGAGGAAATGGCAGTAGCTTTTGGAGATCATTTTGCCATTTCCAGGGATGTTCATAGGATGTCTCAGACCCTTAATCAAATAAAGTAGGGAGAAAATAAAACTCTTAAGGAGTTTTTAAAGAGATTTTACAAGGAGGTAGCCATAGTTCCCAATCTCACAGAGGCTATTCAGCTGCACATTGTCATCGAGGCGTTGCAGCCCAACTCAGCTTTCGCCTTGTCTTTGGCGAAAAGCCCTCTGACGTCGTTCAAGGAATTCTAAAGGAAGGCTTCCAAGTATATGGGAATCGAGATGCATTTGGAAGCCACAGTGGCAAGGGTCGAGCAGCCATCTCCGGTGTCCCAGCCAAGAAGAGAGAATGAGAGGGCGAGGCCAGAGAGACCTTTCCAGAGGGACAGGTTTAAGAGCCCTCAACCCTATTATCAAGAAATACGCATATTTTCCTTCAACAACTATGCCTCTTTGAACGCCAAGACTTCTCAGATTTTTAGAGAGGCTGGATGGCCCACACTGAGTGTGTATGGTGTAAGAAGGTCTGCCGCGTTAAAAAGGCCTGAAAACCCGTGTAAGTATTACGACTTCCACGAGCACGTGGGCCACACGACGGATGAGTGCAAGGCCCTAAGGAACGCTGTGGAGACCCTCATCCGAGAGGGAAAGCTGAAGCAGTACCTCTTCAAGGAGAAGTCTTTGGATAAGCCAGACCGGATGGAGAAGCGGGGTTGGGATCGCGACGATGAGGGCGATAATAACCGTGCTCCTGCCAAAAGATTTATCGCCGCTAAAAAACAAAAAGGTGTGGTCATCAGTGGGGCTTCTCATCAGGACGGCATGCCCCAACAGCAACAACGAGGCAGCGCGCTAGGTGATTGAGATGATCACCAGAGGATTTGCTGGAGGCGAAGCTTCAATCACAACAAGGAAGAACCATCATCGCATGATTCTTTCAATTCAAGGAAAGCCCAGGTGAACTGGTCTGGACCGGGGTCTAGGATCCGGTATGGGACCAGCCACAAGGATGCAGGTGTTTTTAGGGTTTGCACACCGGAACTGTGTATATCCGATGTATTAATCCGGTCTCTCAGTGGGAGAGGCCGGTCTTGTTGTCCTGGAGATCCTTCACACCAACGATTCGCGTTGTAGGAGGGCGAAAGGTGGTGCCACCTGCGAAGATTCTCCGACGCTCAAGTTAGAAGGGTGTATGAACTGAATGAATACTCAAGCGTGATAACAGTAAAATGTGAGATAGAATAACGATACCATGCATGTGTGTTGATATGGCCTCTTATAGTTGAACGTAAGAGAAAAAATGAGACGTTGGATGCAGGTGGGTCCCTTATCTCTAATTACGTGTATATTGTGTCAATCAAAGTGGCTCGACTTTCAGAATGTGTCAGGAGGGTAGGTCAATTATCAGAGTACAATCCTCCAGAGAGAGGAGAGGATAATCACCTTTTCCGCATAATCTGCTGACACGCCCACTTACTTTCTGAAGCCATTGATGTGACGTATTTTGCTACAAACAGTGTCTTCGTTGATAAGTTATCAAAAGGCTCTTCTCTTGCTATCAGGGAAAAGCTAACAATTATATAAATATCCCGTATCAATGAACATAGAACCGTTACAGCGAAAATGAATGATGCTGTCATAGAGTGAGGGCGGATGACCAGACAACGGATATCCGGTGTGGTAACGTTGAACCTGGACACCGGTTTTCCTTATATGAGGTCAGTCTGACGTCACAAGTATGGGGGCCGGTATCTAGACCGGATCATCTGTCCCCTAGCTTGTATGAGGGACTGTTAAGTTGCTCATATGAGCTACACAATTCTCGAGAGAAGTCTAGATGCTGGTAGTACATTCTTGTAAGTCTCTAGGAACTCGGTGGCGTCCGCTCTACTAAACAAGTGACCGCCCTCTTCGCGTTGTGTACAACGGATTCAGACAGCATAAAAATAAGCAGCGGAAATCCCAAGAGTTTTTGAAAATCGAAACTCTTGGTATTCGAAAAGTGGTTGGTAGGCATTAAATGCGCACAGCATGATTAGACAATAAATGCGTTTTTTATGCAAGAGCCATCATTGCCCAAGAGTGTAACCGTCGATTGAGCTTATTGGGCCTGGATTCAAACTGAGTGGGGGCCCATTAAGCGAAAACGTTTGCTGAAACGTTACTGTTTTCGCGCCCGTTTGTGGTGAAGTGACGGAGTCGTTTCAATTTGAAAGGGTTGCGTTTTGAGGCAAGCCTTGTGACCTTCGATGAAACACTGTGTTTCTTCGTTACCTATAAAAGGAACTCTTAGCAGATTTAGGAATCCACCCTTACTCTCAAACTTAGTGAAACTCTGCTCAAATTTCCTTGGAATTTCCTTGTCGTCTTCAACTTCTCAAAGATCCTCTTTCTTTAGGTAACCTTCCTTCCCTTCAACTACTTGCAATTTTAATCATTCTATTTCCATCATGCGCCCTAAAGCTGGACACGCTGGTCCTTCAAATAGAGGGAGGTTTGGCTCTCGTGCCCCCCTTAGCCACCGTGGTGGGAGGATTCCAGCGAATCCTCCTGTGGCTGGGCGCCATCGCTCAGAGAGAGCCGAAGCTTCTTCCTCACGAGCGTCCTCTTCATCTCGTCGCTCTGAGGTTCCCCTTGGTTCGAGGGCTACCAGCCGCTCTGATGAAGGGTCAAGTGCTGAGGGTTATCTCTCTGACGATGTTGCTTTTTATCACAGCACCTACGCATTCCACCGCGCCTGCACAACCATGGATCTTCCAGGACGTGGAAAAACGCCGTTTCTCCGCTCTGCTGAAGGGTGTGTCAACGTTGTGGCACACCGGCTTGATTGGGAGAAACTCAACAGGGAAAAACCTTATTGCTGGGTGGAAGAGGAGTTCTTAGAGATCCCTTCGCACCATGCAAGTGAGGAGGAGCGCACAGTTTCTTTCCGCTGTAAGATATACTCGGATAAGAAGTACAAAGCACGATACGCTGTGATGGCTCCGCATCCTTCTGAAAGAATATGCCACAACGTCCCTGACGCGAGGTCGGTCTACATGTACGACTTCGTTTTCTTAAAGCTGGGGGTGCGCTTTCCACTGACGGATTTCCAGATGGCCGTCCTGCGTTTCTTAGACTGTGCCCCCTCACAATTACATCCCAACGGTTGGAGTCTTGTCCGGGCTCTGGAAGTCTTGGGGGAGCATTTTGGCTTCTCCGCCACTGTGGCCAAGCTGTTTTACTATTGCCAAGTGGTCCGCCGAGCTAATAAGAAGGGCGGCCTTGGGTTCATTACACTCCGTAGTGACTCAAGGGTTGTAAATTTCAAGTCTTATACGGAATCCGCAAAGGTAGATGGGCGCTCCTTCAAGCACTACTACACGCGGGTCCGGATTCAACCAAATAAGCCGGTCTTCTGGCGAAATAAAGAGGGGTTTACCAAGTTTCCCCTTAGCTGGACGCACGAGCATTTTCTCCTTATGAGCCGTGCTTATTATACAGATGAGAGTGAACTTTCCCCTCATTCTGTTGAGGTCTTGAGCGCCCTGCAGACGGCCTCAAAGACCCTCAAAGGGTTTTCCAGCCGTCTTCTCCTGGCCGAGGAAGACATCAAAAACACCTACCTCCGTAATATTCGCTCTTATTCTCCTTGTGTTGTATGGTTATACCGTTCTAGTTATTTTCCTTCTTGTATGCTTATTCAACTCTTTTTGTTTTGCAGAACAAATTGAAAAGGCCTGCCCAGAAATGTTGTCGCTAAGGTCCATGATGGCTGACGATGACTCCTCTTCTGAAGAAAATGAAATCCAGGCGAAGAGGAACGCCACCAAAACTCCCCTCATTCCTCTGACTTCTGCAGTAGGAGATGAGGTTCCTCTCTTCGACGAGGAGGAAGCCGAAGAAGCAACGGAGGCCGCTGGAGCGGGTGGCGAGGAGGCCATCCCAGAGAAAAAGAACAAGAAGAGGCATCTTGTAAAGAAGGCCGATCAAGAGAAGCCCTCCTCTGATGACCCTGTGAAGAAGCGTCAGAGGATGGCTGAAGAAACCGAATTAAAGAAGAACAAGGGAAAGGAACCCGCTCCTGAGTTCTCTGCACCTTCTTCTCAAAATGCTTCAGAGCCGGATTCTGGGAACGGTCCTCCTCCGGCGTTCGATCCTCCGCGTGACTCCTCCCTTTCTCCTTATTTGTGGTTTCAAGGATCTATGCCTCCTACTCTCCCAAAGGCACGGTATTGCCTCCGTCCTTCCCTCGACGCTGCTGGGGTCCGAGGTGCTTGCAAGGCTGGGCGTTGGCAACTTGATGAACTGTCTGGCCTGCTTGAGTCCCTGAGCGAGAAAGCTGATTATATGGATCAGGTTGAAAAACTTGAGACCGAACTCGCAGTGAAGGAGAAATGGGCAGCCAAACAAGCTGAAGCTCGCAGGGGTGTGGAATCGGAATTGGAAAAAACTAAAGAAACACTCCAGAGGAAAACGGAAGAGGCAAGCAAAGTTCATTTTGCGAATAAGGCCCTAGAACGGGAAGTTGCCGACCTCCAAAATAAGAACAAATCCATACCCCTCCTTGAAGAAGAATTAAAACTGGAGAAGAAGAGATCGGCTAAGCTTGCTGACGATCTCAAAGTTATGGAGGATGGTCGCAACAAGGACCTTGGGGAGTGGGAGTCTATTCGGAAGGAGATGCAAGCCCAAATTGATGAACTCAAAAAGGGTGGTGCGAGTGCTGGGCCTTCAGAAGAGGATTACGCCAAGGTTCAAAGAAGGCTAGCTGCTGCAAAGGCCAAGGCTGCCAAAGCCTTGGATATATGCAAAAATGTGGCGTATGAATCTTTCGGCCTGGCCCTTCGTCAAGTCTACTATCGTAACCCTGGAATAAAGCTGAATTTGTACGGATTAGATCCGTTCTTTGAGTTCCATGGGGGAAGACTTGTAGAAGTTCACAAGGACGGATCGCACCACGAGCCCCATGCATCTCTGTACGAACTGCCTCCTCTCCCAGAAGGCCAAAGTATGGAGCCTACCACGTCCACTGCTGCCTCTGGAGCTGAAGCACAAGAAGGTGCCCAAACTGGAATGGAGGACAGAGCGGAGAAGGGAGGAATGCCCACTGTGGAGGATCAAGCACCGACCCCTTAATTTATGCTTTATTCATAGCTGTGTACTGGGATCAGCTCCAGTTTTAACTACCTTATAACCTGAATAATTTCTTTATTCTTGGAAATAAAATTCACTGTTGCTTTTCTTCAACTGCTTGCGTCGAATGTATGATTGTTGGATAACTTAGTGTTGTACCAAACACTTTATTGTTTTTAATGCTTTACGAATCCGTTCTGTGTGGTTACCAAGCTGCTTAAAGCACGCCCTGTCCCCAAGTGTAAGTTCATTGGGAAGGGAGAGTTTATCTCGAAGATTACCTTTTAAATTCTCAAAAGATAGAAATGCTTATCTGTCCTCGAAGATGTAGAGCGAGTACATTAGCTTTCAACCGCTCTGGGATGAATATTCCACAATTGAGGACGGATATTGCCTTTGAATTTTGTATAGCTTTGGCAAGGGTAAGCTTTATGCCTTTCTCTTGAGGTTCGGTTTGGTCCTACACCTCAAGTCTTCACACGGTGTTCGGTTCGATCCTACTAACCGTACTTGGAGTTCGGTGCAATCCTACAATCCAAGCCTTCAACACGGGGTTCGGATCAGGGCTAATCCTGAACCTACTGCGCCCGTTACTCGGGGTTCAGCGCGGTTTTCTCTGTGAACCGGCCTACTGCGCCCAAGCCTTCGCATGGGGTTCGGTTTGTGGCCTTGAAAAAGGACCAGCCCTACAACCCATGTAGTCTTCGAATGGGGTTCGGTTTGTGGCCTTGAGAAAGGACCAGCCCTACAACCCATGTTGTCTTCGAATGGGGTTCGGTTTGTGGCCTTGAAAAAGGACCAGCCCTACAACCCATGTTGTCTTCGAATGGGGTTCGGTTTGTGGCCTTGAAAAAGGACCAGCCCTACAACCCATGTTGTCTTCGAATGGGGTTCGGTTTGTGGCCTTGAAAAAGGACCAGCCCTACAACCCATGTTGTCTTCGAATGGGGTTCGGTTTGTGGCCTTGAAAAAGGACCAGCCCTACAACCCATTCCACCTCGAGGAATTACATCGTCTGACTTGGGGGGGTCTCCCTCCGTTCTTCGAGGAATTATCACATCAACTATAAAATAGGTAGTTGCGTTCATCCGTCCTGAGGTGTATGCGTATTAAACCACGGCTTTAAATCATAACACATAAGAAAAGTGAGAATGATAGGGCGGTGAGAGTGTATTCTTATTAAAACTGAATATAGATTACACAAAGAGCATCGTTGGGGCTATGCCTCGTTAAAACCTTCTTGAGAAAACCCAGTGGGAAAAAACTCAAGTAAGGAAAAAGAGTACACGCCGTCTTACCAACTAGCTGTAATACACTCGTAAATTCTGAGTGTTCCATTTGTTGCGGATTGGGGTTCCATCAAGTTCTTCCAATCGGTATGATCCCTTTCCAGTCACCTCCGAAACTCTATAAGGTCCTTCCCACGTTGGTGCTAGCTTTCCTTGGTGAGCGAACTTATTCCCCACACTGGCCTTTCTCAGAACAAGGTCTCCGGTGTTAAAAGCTCTGTACTGGACACGTTTATTGTACCGGAGTGCAGCCTTTGCTTTTATTGCCTGATCTCTGACGAAAGCCTTTTCCCTCAACTCTTGGAGGACATCCAGCTCTGATGCTAAGTTGGCGCTGTTATCTTCTGCTGAAAAATACTCAACACGGGCCGATCTTGTTTGTAACTCAACTGGGATCATCGCCTCAACCCCGTACACCAACCGGTATGGGGATTCGTTAGTTGAAGAATGAGGCGTAGTGCGGTATGCCCATAGAACATGACATAACTGGTCAGTCCATCCTCCCTTCGCTTCTCCCAGACGCTTCTTTAACCCCCTCAGCACCTCTCGATTAGCTACCTCTGCTTGCCCATTGGTCTGGGGGTGTTCAACAGATGAAAATATCTGGACTATCCCCAGTCCTTCAAGTAAGTCCGTGAACTTTTTGTCTGTAAACTGGGTGCCGTTATCAGTCACAATCCGCCCTGGCACCCCGAACCGAGCAATGATATTTTCGTACATGAAACGTCTTGTACGTGCAGAAGTGATATGCACTACTGGTTCTGCCTCGATCCATTTGGTGAAGTAGTCTACCCCCACAATCAAGTATTTGATACCTCCTGGCGCAGTGGGAAACGGACCCAGAATATCAAGGCCCCATTGGTAGAACGGCCAAGGCACAGCAGATGAAGATAACTCTTGGGCCGGTGTATGGTAGAGATTGGAGAATTTTTGGCAAGCGTCGCATTTCCTCACGAAGTCTGCGGAATCCTGCTTCACAGTGGGCCACCAGTATCCAGCCCTGAGGACTTTTCTCATTAGGCTTCGGCCCCCAGCGTGGTGCCCACATTGCCCCTCGTGTACCTCAGTTAAGACCGCTTGAACTTCGTCCTCTCTTAAACATGAAAGATACGGGACAGAGAATCCCCTTCTGTAGAGAACACCATCGACCATAGTAAAATATGGCAACTCCTTCTTTACTCGTCTCCTTTCCTTCTCGTCAGTGGGAAGTTGACCATCAGCCAGATAACGAATATAGGGGATGACCCAAGAATCCTCATATGGATAGCTCACCATGACAGCATTCAGAGAAGGATACAGAGGTATACTGGGTGATGTCAAAGTGCTCTGAACCACCGTTGTCGTGCTACCAGGCTGCTTTGTACTTGCCAATCTTGACAAGATATCTGCTCTGGTATTTTCTTCCCTGGGCATATGCTTGAACTCTAAAACTTCAAATCTTCCCTTCAGCTCATTAACACAATTCAAGTACAATTGAAGTTGTGGTTCCTTCGCCTGGTACTCTCCCTGGATTTGCGAAATCACCAGCTGAGAATCGCTGCAGAGGGTCACTGCTGATGCTCCGATATCAATTGCCGCACGGAGACCGGCCAAGCATGCTTCGTATTCAGCTTGATTGTTAGAGGTCTTGAAATTGAATCGGAGGGAAATTTCTAAGTGTACGCCGTCATCACTTTCTACCACCACACCTGCTCCACATCCTTTGCTGTTTGACGAACCGTCAACGTAGATGGTCCAATGCGTTCGAAGGGTCGCCGGGTCTGCCCCAGTCATTTCCACTACAAAATCGGCCAACACTTGTGCCTTGATGGCTCCTCGAGGCTCATATGAAATCTCAAATTCAGATAGCTCAATAGACCATTTTATCATCCTTCCAGCGAGGTCTGGCTTGCTGAGTACCGAACGGAGCGGCAAATCCGTTCTTACCAATACTGGGTGCGCATGGAAATAAGGCCTCAACCGTCGTGATGCCCAAACAACTGCCAAGGCGGCTTTCTCAATCTTCTGATACCTTCCTTCCGCCCCCTGAAACGTTTTACTAGTAAAGTACACCGGTCTTTGCCCTTCAGGGGTTTCTTTTACCAGGGCTACACCTAGAGCTTCGTCGGATATTGCCAAGTATAAGATTAACATTTCGCCTGGATCAGGCTTAACAAGAATTAGTGGGCTCGAGAGAACGGCTTTGAGCTGCTGGAAGGCTTGCTCTTGTTCCTCTCCCCATTCAAAACTCTTGTGTTTCTTCAACACCTTATACAAGGGGAGGGACCTGTGCGCCATCTTAGGCATGAAACGAGCTAAAGCGGCCACTTTCCCATTCAATGACTGGACCTCCCTCAAACATTTAGGACTCTGCATGTCCAGGATTGCTTGACATTTCCCGGGGTTAGCTTCAATGCCTCGTTGAGTCAGCATAAATCCCAAGAATTTCCCTGCTGGAACGGCGAAAGTACACTTTAAAGGATTTAACCTCATGTTGTACTGCCGAAGCCTAGTGAAAACTTGGCGTAGATCTTCAATGTGGTCTCCTCCAGCGGGCGTTTTGGCTATGATATCATCGATATAAACTTCGACCAGCTTGGTATGCATCCCTTCAAAGACTTTGTTAATCATGCGCTGATAGGTAGCGCCGGCGTTCTTTAGTCCAAAAGGCATGACGGTGTAACAGAAAACACCGCGGTCGTTGATAAAGGCAGTCTTCTCCTGGTCTCCCTCCCACATCGGAATCTGGTTGTACCCCGAATAAGCATCCATGAAACTGAGATATTGGTAACCAGATGAATCATCCACCATGCGATCGATGTTGGGCAGGGGATATGGATCTTTAGGGCAGCAACGGTTAAGATCCACATAATCAGTACACATCCTCCATTTGCCGTTAGCCTTCTGCACCATGACCACATTAGAAAGCCAAGATGAATAGCGTATCTCCCTTATAAAACCTGCCTTCAACAACTCCTCTGTTTGCTCACAAGCCGCCCTCTGCTTCTCCGGTCCCAACCTCCTCTTCTTCTGAGCCACCGGTCTGGTTTCAGGATACACTGCAAGTTTGTGACAACAGAAATCAGGATCCATCCCCGGCATGTCTGCTGCTGTCCATGCGAAAAGGTCTTTGAATTCCTGCAGAAGGGCTAATAAGCGTTGCTCCATAGCAGACTCCAGCTTATCATTGATGTGCGTGACCTTCTCTGGGGAATCTCCCAATACGACATCCCTGGAGCCACCATCCGGTGTGGGCTTAGATGGATTGAGTGGATCAATCTTCAATTCCGCTCTGGGGTCTAGGTCAATAAGACTGACAGATCCTGCCGCTGTTCCTCCGTCGTTCAACTTCCTCTTCTTGTTAAATGCATCCAACTTAACCATGTTGAGGCTCAGATTATAACAATATCGAGCCATCTCCTGATCTCCGCGGAGTGAGGACACAGCGTTGTCCTTGTCGATAAATTTGATCAAGAGGTGAGGGGTGGATACAATTGCTTCCATAGCGTTCAATGTTGGACGGCCTATGATACCGTTGTACGGGGATTCCACATCAATCACCAGAATTCTTGACTTGACTGTTCTTGCACCGGGCTCCCCTTCAAAAGAAATCAAAGTGTCGAGGTATCCCTTGGTGGGTTGCTTGGCTCCGTTAAACGCTGTGAGTTCTTGTGTGTATGGTTGTAAATCTGCATCACTGAAACCCATTCGTTTGAAACAATTATAAAAGATAACATCACAAGAACTTCCCTGATCGACGAGGATCCTCTTGACGTCCTTATTGGCTATGACGGCCACAATCACTACTGCATCATCACCTCCTGGAATTGTTGGGCCGAAATCATCATCTGTAAACGACACCGTCGGGGCTGTCACTCCGTCCCTGAAAGGGCGGTTATTCCTTGGTTTACCCTGGACTGACAGAATCATCCTATGGTGGTTCTTTCGTGCTGTGATTGATGTTCCTCCTCCCGTAAATCCTCCAGCTATCATCTCAATCACTTCTCGTCTGCCCTGTCTCTGCTGCTGGGGCATATTACTTTGTTGGGCACCTTCAGCAATCACTACCCCTTTCTGCTTCTCAGCCGCAGTGAACTTCCTTGCTGGGTTGCGCGTATTATCATCTTCATCATCAGGATCTCTATTCCTTTTCTCCATCCTATGAGGCTCATCCATAGATTTCTCCTTAAACAAATACTGCTTCAACTTTCCTTCCCGAATGAGAGTTTCCACCGTATTCTTTAACGCCTTACACTCATCAGTGTTGTGCCCTGTCTGCTCATGGAAAGTGCAGTATTTACGTGGGTTACCACCCCTCTTGGCTGGGGCTGGCTTCCTTATACCAAAGACGTTCAGAGTTGGCCAACCAACTTCCCTCATGATTTGTGAGTGCCTGGTGTTCAACGGAGCATAGTGATCGAACGATGATACGCGCCTATCTCGTGGATGCTGACGAGCATTCACAAAGTCTTCTCTAAAGGCATGCTTCTCGGGCCCTGCTCTCTCCTTTTCTCTCCGTGGCTGCTGAGCGGGTGCAGAAGGCTTTACTCTTGCTGCAATTGCCTCTAGATGCATCTCTATGCCCACATATTTGGAAGCTTTCCTTCGAAACTCCTCGAAGGTTGTAGGTGGGCTCTTTGCCAAAGATAGGGCAAAGGCTGAACCTGGCTGAAGAGCTTCCACTACAATATGGAGTTGTATGGCCTCCGTGAGGTTAGGGACCAACGCAGCCTTCTTGTAAAACCTTTTCAGGAACTCCTTAAGAGTCTCAGTTTCTCCCTGTCTTATCTGGGCCAGGGTGTGAGAAGTTCTTGGGATATCCCTGGAGATGACGAAATGGCTTTCGAATGCGGCAGCCATTTCCTCCCAAGAGTCTATAGATCCTGAAGGCAAACTTTTAAACCAGCTGAGAGCTTTCTCCGTCAACGTCCTTGGGAACATTCTGCACATGACATCTTCGTCTGCTCCCAGATACATAGCTTCATAAACATAAGCATCCAAATGCTTAGTGGGGTCGGTCTCTCCATTATACTTCCCAATCGACAATGGCTGAGTTGTTTGCAAATGTTTTGGAATGACAATACTCATCAACCTCCTTGAGAAAGGGACATTGAGCTTGTATGTCCCTGAAGTTACCACCGCCTGCTCCCTTCTCCTGATACTGACTCTATCACCAGAGTCCTGCGTTTGCTCCCTCTCTTCATATGTGGGGATCTTCGAATACTGGAGGGTGGTGGATCTATCCCTCGCTAATGCATGGTGAGCATCCTCTGCATGGGATACTACTCTGTCCCCAGCTCCTCCTCTCTCTCGCCTCAGCTCCATCAGCTCCTCCTTCAGGTTCCTGATAACCTCATCGCGAGGGTCAGGCGTCTGCACTTGCACCATCCTCCGGGTTTGAGTTGCAGGAGATTCGAAGACGAGTCTCCTCCCAGCCTGTTGATGGGTCACATCCTCCACGTGACCTTCCACGAAATCTCTCCCGTCACCTTCCATTGTGCCAACCTAACTTCTGCGAAAATGGGAATAACTCTATCGAGTCCCACTGGGCGTGCCAATGAACTGGTCTGGACCGGGGTCTAGGATCCGGTATGGGACCAGCCACAAGGATGCAGGTGTTTTTAGGGTTTGCACACCGGAACTGTGTATATCCGATGTATTAATCCGATCTCTCAGTGGGAGAGGCCGGTCTTGTTGTCCTGGAGATCCTTCACACTAACGATTCGCGTTGTAGGAGGGCGAAAGGTGGTGCCACCTGCGAAGATTCTCCGACGCTCAAGTTAGAAGGGTGTATGAACTGAATGAATACTCAAGCGTGATAACAGTAAAATGTGAGATAGAATAACGATACCATGCATGTGTGTTGATATGGCCTCTTATAGTTGAACGTAAGAGAAAAAATGAGACGTTGGATGCAGGTGGGTCCCTTATCTCTGATTGCGTGTATATTGTGTCAATCAAAGTGGCTCGACTTTCAGAATGTGTCAGGAGGGTAGGTCAATTATCAGAGTACAATCCTCCAGAGAGAGGAGAGGATAATCACCTTTTCCGCATAATCTGCTGACACGCCCACTTACTTTCTGAAGCCATTGATGTGACGTATTTTGCTACAAACAGTGTCTTCGTTGATAAGTTATCAAAAGGCTCTTCTCTTGCTATCAGGGAAAAGCTAACAATTATATAAATATCCCGTATCAATGAACATAGAACCGTTACAACGAAAATGAATGATGCTGTCATGGAGTGAGGGCGGATGACCAGACAACGGATATCCGGTGTGGTAACGTTGAACCTGGACACCGGTTTTCCTTATATGAGGTCAGTCTGACGTCACAAGTATGGGGGCCGGTATCTAGACCGGATCACCAGGGATAACCGCCCATTCAGAGATGGTGTGCTGGCACTGGTGATTTCCTTTTCCGATGATGATTTTGGCCCAACCATACCTGGGGGAGATGATGTTGTGGTTATCGTAGTTGTTATCACGAACAAGGACGTCAAGAGAATCCTGTAGATCAGGGCAGTTCCTGTGATGTTATTTTTTATAACTGTTTTGAAAGGATGAGTTTTAATAACTCTGATTTGCAGCCTTACACGCAGGAGCTAACAACTTTCAACGGAGCGAAACAGCCTATGAAAGGATTTCTTAACACTCTGGTGTCTTACGAGGGTGAGCCTGGTGCTAGGACGATAAAATCCATGGTACTGGTGATTGATGTGGAATCACTGTACAACGACATCATAGGCCGCCCCACGTAGAATGCCATGGAAGCGATCGTCTCCACACCTCAGCTCCTCATCAAGTTCATCGACAAGGATAATAATGTGTCATCTCTTCGAGGTAATCGGGAGATGGCCAGGTACTGCTACAACCTGAGCCTAAATATAGTGAAATTGGAAGAGTTTAACAAGAAAAGGAAATTGAATGACAGAGGAACTGCATCAGGGTCTGTTAGCTTGATTGATCTGGACCCCTGGGCGGAGTTGAAGATTGATCCACTCAACCTTTCAAAACGCACGCTGGAAGGAGGCTCTAGGGACGTTATTTTAGGGAATTCCTCAGAGAAGATCACATACATAAATGATAAATTAGAAACTGTAATGGAACAACGCCTGCTTGCACTTCTTCATGAGTTCAAAGACCTTTTTGCATGGACAACCACTAACATGCCTTGGATGGACCCTAATTTTTGTTGTTATAAGCTATCCGTCTACCCAGAGATGAGGCTGGTGGCCCAAAAGAAGAGAAAGTTGGGGCCTGAGAAGCAGAAGGCAGCTTATGAGCAAATAGAGGAATTGCCGAAGGCCGAATTTATTAGAGAAATCTGATATTCCTCGTGGCTCTCCAAAGTGGTAATAATGCAAAAGGCCATGATAAATAGAGGATGTGCATTGATTATGTAGACTTAAATCGTTGCTGCCCAAAGGATCCATATCCCCTCCCAAACATCGATTGTATTGTGGATGCTTATTCAGGGTACAATCAGATTCCGATGTGGGAGGAAGATCAAGAGAAGACAGCTTTTGTCAATGACCGCGTTGTGTTCTGTTACACCATCATGCCCTTCGGTCTGAAGAACGCTGGGGCCACATACCAGTGCATGATCAATAAAGTTTTCGAAGGCATGCACACCAAGTTGGTAGAGGTGTACATTGATGATATAGTTGCCAAGACCTCAGCTGAGGGTGATCACATTGAGGATTTGCGCCAAGTTTTCACACGTTTGAGGAAATACAATAAGGCTAAACCTATTGAAGTGCACTTTCGCTGTCCCTGTTGGGAAGTTTCTGGGTTTCATGTTGACTTAGCAAGGCATTGAGGCAAATCTGGGCAAGTGCCAGGCGATTCAGGACTTGCAGAGTCTCAAAAAATCTTAGAGAAGTCCAGTCCCTAAACGGGAAGGTAGCAGCCCTGGCACGATTCATGCCCAAGATGGCGCACAGGTCACTACCCATGTACAAGATCCTTAAGAAGTCTAAGAAGTTTGAGTGGGGCCAGGACCAAGAGCAGGCGTTTCAGGAGTTGAAGGAGGTCTTGTCCAGACTTCTTATTTTGGTGAAGCCTGACCTCGGAATGAGGGTAGAGTTTTTCTCTGAAGAAAATAACAATGCCAATCTGGCATCAGAGTTAGACGTTCTCCAAGAACTCAAAGAAGAAGCCTTTATTAGAGATCAGACTATCAAAGCAAAAGCCGTCGTTCGGTATAACAAGCGTGTCCAATACAGAGCATTTAATGTGGGAGATCTTGTACTAAGGAAGGCCAGTGTGGGTAACAAGTTCGCTCTTCAAGGCAAGCTGGCTCTGACATGGAAATGTCTTTACAGAGTATCCGAGGTAACTGGTAAAGGCTCATACCGCCTGGAGAACCTCGATGGCATACCCATCCGTAATAAGTGGAATACTAAAAAATTACGCGTTTATTACAGCTAGTTGGTAAGACGACATGTACTCCTTTTCCTAACTTGAGTTTTTTCGATTGGGTTTTCTCAAGAAGTTTTTAACGAGACATGACCCCAGCTATGCTTCATTTGTACACATTCAATTCAATGAGAAAAATTATCAATAATAATGATATTTCACTTCTTTTCTGTGTTTGTGACTTTTAGTTTTATCCATGGTGTGCGAAGTAACCCTAAGGATGGATGATCTCAATTACCTATTCTGTAATTGATGATGTAACTCCTAGAGTGGTTAAATGAGTTGTAAGATTGAACCTTCTTCAAGGCCATACCGAACCCCGGCGAAAACTCACCCTCAGGACGGATGATCTTAATTACCTATTCTGTAATTAACAATGTAACTCCTAGAGCGGTTAAATGAGTTGTAGGATTGGACCTTCTTTAAGGCCATATTGAACTCCATAAAAAAATCATCCTAATTACCCATTTCATAATTAGGCGCGAGGATCAAACCTCTGAGCGAATAGTCTCAGTCATTCATTTCTGAAATTGACGAAGTAAACCTCTGGGCGGATCTATGTTCTAAGACGATATGACCATTTTGGTCCATTATAAGTCTAAGTTTGAAGAGCGGCTAATGATTGTCATGACTTATGAAAGTGCATCTTGTGAAGAAATTAATACGTAAAACGACGAAAAGCAAACAATTTATATAGAGTAAAGTGCTAAGAGAAAATAACAAATGTTTGAAAAACCTATCTAAAACCGGAGATGATCCCGGAACATAGCAGTGGTGACAAATCAAAAATGCTAAGAGGCCGGAGGTTGATTTTCAAGATTACCGCCTCCTTCGTTCTTCTCTTCACCTTCTTCTTCAACCTTCTCCTCATCAGCTCCTTCAGCCTTATCATCTGGGGTCTCAGCTGGTTTATCCTCTCCACCCTGGGCCTCGACCTTCTCTATTTTGATTTTCTTCCAAAGGGACGGGCTGGGCTCCATGCTCTGACCTTCAGGGAGTGGGGGGCATTCATAAAGGGTGTCTTCTGCTTCAACATGTTGATCCCCCTTTACTACAAATAACTTGCCCCCGTGAAACTCATGGAACGGATGAATGCCATAGAGATCCAGATTCACGTCAGGGTTCTTGTGGAAGATTTGACGGACTGCTAGCCTGAAGGACTCAAAGGCCACCTCTATACAGATATCCACTGCCTCTTGGGCTTTCGCAGTAGCAGCAGCAGCAGCGAGATCCTACCTAAGTTGGGAGTTCTCCTCCTTCAGGGCGTCAATGTCCGAATCTTGGAGCTTCGAACCTTCAAGCTGTTTGAGCCGTTTTTCTTCTCTGGCCATCCATTCATCCATCCTCTTGGCATGTCTGACCTTCGTGGCCTGAATTTCTTCGGTCAGCTTGGCCGACCTTTCCTTCTCCAGCTTCAGGTCCTCCTTTAGTTGGGGCACCTCCTTTATTTCTACCTGCAGCTCGTTGATTTTCCCTTCCAGGCCTTTATTAGCAGCCTTCAGGCCTAAAGTCTCTGTATATAGTATTTCACTATACTTCTTGAACTTCTCTAACCGATCCTCAATAAGCTTCAAGTCGGCCTTATCCTTGGCGGAAGAAACTAAGAGCTACTCAACCTAGGTGCTCAGTTTATCTACTTCAGCAATGCTATCCGCTGTCTTGCTCAAGGAGCTCAATAGGTCGGATAGCTCTACAAGCTGCCATCTTCTAGCTGTGAAAACTTCCTTTATTTGTTCCACCTCTAAGGTATGTCTGAGATTGTAGAGCGGCTTTGGAAGCTCAACAGGCACGGGACCCTCGTAGTTTAAGAACGGAGTCAAGAAGGAGTTGTGAAGAGGAATGTTGGTCACCAGCGGAGCAGAGAGCTTCACCGAGGGTGTGTTTTAGGTCTCTTGCTTAGGATGAGAGGAGTTACCGGCCTCAGTAACCACTTTCTTCCCTTTTGTGGCACTGGTCACTCTGGTATCCTCTAACGTTCGCTGCCTCTTGGATGGATTTTCGGAAGAGGGTTTCGGCTTCGTGGAGTCATTTTTTATTTTCTTCCTTTTCTCATTGATCTTTGCCTCCTCAGGCTGACTAGAGCCAGCTTGTCCTCCTTCGATCAGAGGAATTTCACTAGCCGTTGTAGCCGTGAAGGAGATGGTCTCAGAGAGCACCTTGGATAAATTCCTCTTCAGCTGTATAAAATTTTTTGTAACCGATGGGTTCCCCTCAGCAATCATGGATTTGAGTTTGAACATCTCCAGAGATAGTTCTTCTATTTCCCCTGTATAAGCAAACAAGAGTGTGGTTAGAATCAAAGACATCCAATGTTTAAAAAACAAGTACATAGGAGCAGGCAATTGTAAATTACGCAAGTATTCATCGTATATAAAGTCCGATCCTAAGAAGCGTTTACAGGAGAACGCCTTGCACAATGCGGTGTATGCTTTAAGAGCGAACAACACAGTCACTGTTCAGGGAGAAAGCTCGTGCTGCTCTGTGTAGTAGGCTTGGGAGATGAGTAAGAAATGTTCATAAGTCTAGCTCACAAGGGATTTAGTAAGGTCATCCTCGTTCTTCCAGAAGACCGGCTTGTTGGGCTTTACCCGGATTCTGGCATATGGGGTTTGAAAGACCACCCATCTACTTTGGCTGAGTCGGTGTAGGCTTCAAAATTCACAAAGTGGGAAAGGCTCCTCAGTGTGATGAAGCCCAATCCACCCTTCTTATTCGACTTTCGTACCACTTGGCAGTAATAGAAAGACATTGCCACCGTGGGTACGAAGTTGAAGTGCTGCCCCAACACCTCTAGAGCACGGATGAGGCCCCATCTGTTGGGGTGAATTTGACTGGGGATACAGTCCAGAAACCTGAGCATACCCATTTTGAATTCCGTCAGGGGGAATCGCACTCCCAGTCGAAGGAAGACAAAGTTATGCATGTAAACAGAGCGGTCATCTGGTACTGTATGGTAGATCCTGTCAGTTGGGCGGGGTGCGAGCACCATATATCGCTCTGTTAGTCGCTCTTCAACGTGCACTCGAAACCGTGGTTCTAATTGAGCTCCATCTTCCCTAGCATGGCAAGATTCCATTTTATAAATTTCATCCGCCACCCACCAATAAGGATATTGTGCCTGGAGCTTTACCCAGTCTATCCGATGTGCCACCATGTTGGATAATCCTTCGACTGTCTTGAGAATTATTTGTAGATTGAATGAAGTCCCCTCGCCAGCCATTTTACGAATGACGTGATTGAAGACTTTGTCATGGCTATAAAAAACTACATCGTCAGAGAGGTAACAGTCATCGCTCACCTCACTCTCGGAAGAATGGTTGTCCCCTAAGCTAGAGGAGGATTCAGAGAAAAGTAGGACCACCCTCCACCTTAGGTAAGACACTTCCTCCCTCTCTGAGTGATGCGACCCAACTTTGGAGGGATTCACAGGAATCCTTCCTCTCTGAGGTCCTGGCGGGGACTCTCCCTGCTCTATAACTAAGGCCAGCGAGATTCTGCCTAGTGCGCATGGTGAATATGCTAAAAATAAAGAGAAGGCTGAAAGAGGACAGGAAATGAGGTTACCTAAGAGGTTGAAAGTCTGAAGAAGATGAATAACTCCGTAGAAATCACAGCCACGACTCTCTCAGAATTTTGAGCAGAGGTTTCCTAAGTGTAGAAACAAGAGTGGTTTCCAGAGACTTCTAAGTCCCTCATTTATAGGTATGGAGGGGGCACAACCACCGGATAGAAGAAGACATCGTTTGTCAAAAAACGTAACTCTTCAAGGATTAAATAACGTTGTCGTTTTGACCCCTATACGCGTGAAAAATGTGTCGCTTGGCATAAAGGTGGAATCAAACGGGCCCAAAATTCAAATTTCATGCCCAATACCCACACCTGCAACAATTAACAAACCACGTGATTAGAAATCATTATTATTCACGTGTTAATGATAATAAACGCTCTTCATTGATGGTGTCTCAAGACATTGAGGTTACAAAAATTAAATGCGAGGGTTACAAATTTCAAAAACTCTTGGGATTCTTTCACAAGGCAACACGTTGTCCAAATTCGTTGCTTTACATCCTTATTATTCTGGTATCTATACCTATCAAACAAGGACGTCAAACTCTTAACCAATATCAACATCCACAAGAGGACAGCTTAGCTTATATGAGCAACTCTACCAGTCCCTCACACAAACTAGGGGGCAAATGATCCGGTCTCGATACCGGTACCAGGGCAAGGATATAATTTTATCCGTTCTCGCTATGCTACTTACGCTGCAGGTAAACCGCCAGACTGTAAACCCCATATCAGGCGCTCTCCCTATACCGATGTGTTCAGGTTAACACCTCGCACACCGGAAAGCATCCATGTCACCCGACAAGAGGTATAGGGTACATCTGCCAGGGGACGTTCACAGGAGACGCGGCTCCTTCCGCGTTGTGTGTCAGAATCATACACTGTATAGTGTATTATTTGTCCCTTGGCCCCACCTGCACCTGACGGTTTATTCTCCATGCTCACCTGTAAATAGTCAATTTTCATACGCAAAAAGGTTAGCTTGTTCTCATTCTCTATATACCGTTTCATTGCTCGAGCTCACTTAACTTAAATCCTCATCCTTGTTACTGACTTAAGCGTTGGGGAATCTTTGCAGGTGACACCACCTTTCACCCCCTCTCAACGTGAAAGCTTGGTGTTAAGGATCTCCAGGACTTCGAGATCGGTATCTCTCACTGATACATCAGATACCAATACCGGATACCCACTGTACTAGTATCAAAATATTCTTTGTAGTCGATTCTTGTGGTTGGTCCCACACCAGATATTATACCCCAGATTAGACCAGTTCACCATCATTTTATGTTTATATCGAGTACTAACTGCTACATTAGTATTATAACATCAATTTCTATTATTTTTTTGATACAAATGAACTTGATTTTTTATATATTTAAATATCATTACTAGAAAAATACTATTTTAGCTATAAAAATAAGTAGTTAAATTGTTTCGCCGCTAATAGCAACATAATTTGTGACAACAAATGATTAGCATTTAGGAATTACCTCTGGTGCTTAAGAGATGGAATCAGTTTTTGTTATCGATACAACGTTGCTAATATTTATTGACAACCTCTGTCTCTAACACTGTCACGGTCTTCTAATATTTATTTTTTATTAGTTCTTTTAATAGGAAAAATCTTTGTGACAATGATTCTCCTGGCGCTACAAAATTTCACAATACCCGTAGCTACAAGCATTGTTGAAATTGGCAGGTACATTAAATAAAAAAGGGAAATACAAATGTGGTGAGAAAAGTGGACATCGCTATCTACTTTACTAGCGTTGCGGTTGCCCCTGTTGCTGATGTGGATTAAGCATGTGAAAAGCATAAATATGGCTAAGACTCTCACTATGTTTGTGACAACCCCACAAATGTATGGGGTTTTATCACGTAATAAAATAATTCGTATCCACGAGGATCGTGTCCTAAGTACCAATTATATTGAGATTTCACGGGATCCATACAACACCAAATCAAGTAAAGTTACTTAAAATTTAAAAAAACTCCAAAGTATCAAATAGGCTTTTCAAACTAAGGACTTTTTCAAGAAACAAAGACTTCTTAGGGTTCTAGAGGGATCAAACATATATATGGTTTCACTAATGTTTTCCTTATTAGCAAAGATCAAATTAAGTCGTTTAAGGTGAATTTTTCTAAGTTGATTAACATTTTCCTCTCAGTTAGTATTAATGTATTTAACTATAGGAGAACTGTGTTCAATCCCTAATTAAATCCATTAGTGATTTATGAAAATCCCTTTTTTTCGTTTTAATTCCTTAAAAGGTTTGGATTACTCTTGTTATCTAACTTTAGGTTCAATACAAAAGTTTCAAACATTAGAATCACCTAGGATTATTTCTAATGCATAAGGCACATAGAGAATCAAATGAATTAAATAAAAGACATAAATTCATTAACATTGGAAATCAAGGTAAACACATGCATAAAGTTATTACACCTCCTTCATCCCAAGAAAAAATGGTTTAGTTACTCAAGATTACACTTTAAAAAATAACAATTCCTAATCAAATACTAATTATTTTCGTAAATTTTCTCTCGTCAATCCTTATTCTTCAGCGTTCTTCTTCTTTCTCTCTTCCAAGTTCCTGTCCTTCAGCCTCCACCATGTTCTGTCCTCTTTTTCCCCTTTTAGGAAAGTCTAAGACAACTTAAATATAAATCTCAAGATCAAAAGATATAAATCCAACATCAAAGATATAGATCCCAGGATTAAAGATATAAATCACAGGATCAAAGACATAATCAAAGATATAAATCTGAGATAAAAAATATAAATAACAGGATCAAAGATATAAATCCCAAGATCAAATATATAAACCCTGGGATCAAATATATAAATCGTAGCTTCATGTCATGCACTCTTGAAACCCCAAACTTGTCTTTAATTAGTCTGGTATAGTGCGAAACCTGTAAAACAAGAATGCCCAAGAAACATATGTGAAAAAGAAACAATTAATCTAGGATAGAGGGGAAAATGCAATGCAATGCAATATGCCCTAAAAACTAAAGGAAATGACCTTAAATTACAGTACTCTAAGACACTCATCAAAATACCCCAAACTAAAACATTACTTACCCCCAAGTAATCACCAATTTACCAAGTAAACAATCATGAGAAGGAATCTTAACATACTAGGGAACCCAAACAATTATATGATCTTTCAATTTAAAATTAGGGATAAAAATATGAATGCAAAATATTTTTATTTAATTCTCTATCCATACTTCTCAAGATTTGACAAGGTATGAAGGTATACAGTAAGTATTTCACTCAAATCACTACAATATGAACATTAACCATAGCCTTGACAGGTGACCCAAATTCCACAGATCTAAGAAAACATACCCAAGTCAAAAAGTCTTTCTCAAGAGATTTTATTTTAGGTATGAAAGCCAAGAAAATTGGTAACACAAAGGGCTAAAACTTAACACATGAGAGGTTCTTTCAATTTTTGTAGAAACTAAGGAGCGAAAGTTCTAAGTTTCTAATAATTTTTAAGGGCCTCCTTTTTTTTCTTTTATTTATTTATTCATATTTTTTATTTATTTTAATTTTATTATTATTATTATTATTATTTATAGTCCCTATTTCCACTTTGTTGCTCTCCTAGTTTCTTTTTTGTTATGTTTTTGAACTCAAAACCAAAAGAAGGTTTCAAAGAAAATCATCTCAACATTTTTGGCTTAAAAGGGAAACTAGGGGTATTATTTTTGTTTGTTTTTTTCTTTAAATTTCTAGGGTTTCAAGAAAGCCTAAATGCCTTTCTTATCCTGGGGTATGAAGTCAAACACTATTTTATGTAGGTTACAAACCAAGTTCTAGAATGCTCTATATTGTGCGAATCACTTAGTTCAAGAAAAATATAGGGGTCATAAATATTTTAATAAGAACACCCTTTTTTAGCTCAAAGCTTACCATGCATATGTCAAATCAAGAAAGTATGAAAGAATTTTTAGCAATTTATTTAGCAAACACAAAATCACTTTATGCTTGTCTATGTAAAGATCATTGTTGAGAAGGAAAAGGGTTCCTAAGATGTTCTTATAATTCTATACTCATAATTATTAGCTAAGCAAAATAAGCCATCACGTAAGGGACAATCAGTGTTCATCCTAACACATAAAATAAAACAAACATGACAAAACAAACTAAAGCCTATATTAAAGCAAAAATCACACAAATATAAAGAAAGGAAGTTATCTATTCCTAACACCCCAAACTTAGGAAAGACATTGTCCTTAATGTATGCTCATGATGAAAAATGGATGACTTACTTGTAGAGACTCTTTTTTATGTTTTCTAAACGATGAGGTTGCCTCCCCATAAGCGTTGAATTTATTTCTGTAAGTCTCTCAACTAGACCTGTGTTTGCATTCTCTTCAGTAAGGATCTAGTAAGCATTGAACGCTTGCCTTTGGAATGGTTTCCCGGTTATGTAGTGTTTTAACCTTTTCCTATTGACTTTGAATGTTCATGTCCTTTCTCTCTAAATTTCCACTGGCCCATGAGAAAAAACTTTGGCTACTTGAAATGGCCCTGACTATCTAGATCTCAACTTTCCCTGAATCGTTGGTGATATGAATATTGATAGGGCCTTGTGCGACTTAGGTGCCAGTGTAAGTTTAATGCCCTTATCCATTGTTGAAAAATTAGGATTAGGGGAACTGAAACCTACTAGGATATCCCCACAACTAGCCGATAGATATGTTAAATACCCTGTGGGTATTTTAGAGGATGTTCCAATTAAAGTAGGAAAATTTTTTATATGTTGATTTTGTAGTTTTAGAAATAGAAGAGGACTCATTAATTCTAATCATTTTAGGAAGGCATTTTTGGCAACCGCTGGAGCAATCAATGATGTTAAGCATGACAAGATGTCCCTTGTTATAGTGGATCAAAAAGTAGAATTTAGAATTAAAGATGTCATGCTAAAACCATTTATTGATGATGCATGCTACATGGTAGACTGTATTGACCAAATGGTCAATGAGGAGTCTCAAGCTACTCCACCTAAGGATCTAGTTGAAAATGTTTTGTCTGTTAGTCAATCAGATACTGATGAACACTGAGGTTGTGACACTTTAGATTCAAATGAGGAACCGCGTAAGCCAGAGCTGAAACCCCTGCCTCCAGTATTAAGGTATGAATTTCTTAGCCCTAACTCTACTTATCCTGTGATTGTTAACGCAGAATTAAATCCTAGTGAAATGAGAAGTTTTTGAAACAAATTAGGTTGTATAGGAAAGTGATAGGATACATAATAGATGATATTAAAGAAATTAGCCCTTGATTATGCATGCATAGGATAATTTTGGATGAATAGGTAAAGCCTTCTACGGAACACTAAATGAGGCTTAACACAAAAATGCAAAAAGTTGTAAAAAAGGAATTCTAAAATTGTTGGACGCAGGAGTCGTTTACCCTATCCCAAGCAGTGAGTGGGTAAGCTCGGTGCACGTGCCCAAAAAGGAGGAATGACGGTAGTACAAAATGATAAAAATAAATTGATCCACTAGAGTAGTCTCTGGTTGACGTATGTGCATTGATTATAGAAAATTAAATAAAGCCACCAAGAAAGACTATTTCCCCCTTCCTTTCATTAACCAAATGCTTGAGAGGCTTGCTAAACACTCTTATTTTTGCTACTTAGATGGGTACTTAGGATTTCATCAAATCCTTGTTCACCCAGATGATCAAGAGAAAATAACCTTCACATATTCTTATGGAACTTATGCATATAGGAGAATGTTTTTTGGTCTTTGTAATGCACTCATTACATTTCAAATATGCATGTAAGCCATTTTTTTTGATTTAGTAGAGAATGTAGTGGAAGTTTTTATGGCTGATTTTTCATTTTATGACACAGATTTTGATGATTGCTTAACAAATTTGTGTAAAGTTTTGCAGCACTGTGAGGAGACCAATTTGGTCCTAAATTGGGGAAAATGTCACTTCATGGTAAGGGAGGGCATTGTTTTAGGACATTTAGTGTCTGAAAGAGGAATTGAGGTGGATAAAGCTAAAATTGAGGTTATTGAAAAACTTCCATCTCCAGACATGCCAACTTTTACCAGAGATTCATTAAAGATTACGCTAAAATCATAAAACCCTTAAGTCATCTTTTGGGAAAAGATGCATCTTCTGTGTTTACTAATGAATGTCTTGAGGCTTTTTGCAGGATAAAGGAAGCACTGACATGTGCAACCACCAGATTGGGAACTTCCTTTTGAGCTGATGAGCGACGCAAGCGATCATATAGTAAGGGCAGTACTTGGGCAAAGAAAATATAAGAAACTTCATGTCATCTATTACGCAAGTCATACATTAGATAAAGCCCAAGTAAATTATGCTACCACTGAGAAAGAGTTCCTTGCCATAGTCTTTGCATTTGACAAATTTCAATCATATTTGGTGGGATTAGAGTTGTCAAAACGGGCCAACCCGGCTCGCTTTCTTGAGTGAGTCAATTTTTTCAACCCGGTCCAACCCACCAACCCACCAGGTAGCTCACGGGTTGATCCACCTTTTTAAAAAATAAAAATCAAATAAAAATAGGAAAATACCAAAAAAAATTCCTCACATTCCAATACCAAATTACTACTAGATCATTCTTTATTAGCTGCAAAGGAAGCATTCTTTTCTACCAGATTTATTTTATTATGAGTAATATTTGTTACTTCTTCTCCAGATTAGATTCTATGCTAATGGTTTTTCTTTTCTTTTTCTATTCAACATCCAAAGTGCAAGACATGACAAGGCACCCATAACAACTTTAAAACATGTTATCCAACTTGCATTTGATTTTAGTGTAAGTTATATGATAGGTGGGATAAGAATGAGAGAACAAGAGAAAGTGAAAGACGAGACGAAGTCGTGTGGTGAGGTCAGATGAGAACGAGAAAGAACTAAGAAAATAGAAGGAAGAAAATTGAAAAATTAGGGCCGACTTGTTGTGTGAATTGTGCGAATGTTGAAAAATTAGTGTACCCCTGTGTCTCTCTCAGTCTGTGTCATATGAATGTGCCCTGTGCCCCCGTGTGCCATTTTTTATTCACCATCCCATGGGCTAACTTGGCTCATCACAGGTTTAGCCCACCGTGAGCTGGGTTTAGTGGGCCGAGCCAGAAAAAGCTTTGCCTAAAAAATGAGCCTTTTTTCCAACCCAGCTCACCTAAAACCCACTTCGAGCCAGGCTGGCTCGCAGGTTACAACTCATTTTGACGCCTCTAGGTGGGATCCAAGGTAGTGTCAAACCACTTAGGAGATGCTTACCTAGTTCATGCGTGCCATGAATTACTAACCTCAATAATTTTCTCAACAGCAGGACCAACAACAACCCTCTACCCTTTCTTGACATTGTGTAGTATTTTTGCATATTGTACTATTTAGTGTTTACACACATTGTATGTATTTGATATCGAGAGTTATGTTGTATATATAAAGTTTACATTAATTTAATTTACACATGTTTTATTATTTAGCAATATACAGTAGTTAATTTAATTTTGGTGTTAATTGTTGTTTATTAAGTTATCAATGAGTTTAGGCTTTTATTGATAAGTTTAAATATAAAAATAGAAAAAACAAAAAATTTAAATAAAAAATACATTAACGATGATATTAGCGGTGGGAAAGTCATGACAGTGTTACAACGGACCTACAACATTGCTAACCCCATCAAAGACATTCACATTATTGATGACATAAACGACACCCGGGCGGGGCGACGATCAATTTTCCGTTGCTACGGTTTGAAACATATAGAGATAGAACCAACTGTCGTTGATAGTTTGCCACTTACATTTTCCCATTTGTTTGCCACCACTTTAGCGACAAATGTGGATACAGGAAGCTTATACATCACCAATAATGTGATCTATGAAAAAGGAGACGTGTAGGTGAGGATGCAGTGATAGATTATTTTGTGCCTGTTACACACTTATTTCTTGGCAATCAATCACAAAACTAGTGTTTATGCCATTAACTGATTTAGTGATGTGAGTTTCAGTGACGAGGGTTTTGATGTAGCTAATTCTAGCACTGATCCCTTTAGCAACAAATTTGTAAATATAGAGACAGAGTGAGAGAACCTAAACCTCCTATGTTGTGTTTTTGTATCGTCAATATAATAAACAAGTATTAGGAGAACTTAAACCTCTTATGTGCCTTTGAATTGCTCAAGATTTAAATTTGGATGTTTGAGTTGGTTCAGTACAAATCGTGACTTTGGTTAAAGTTTTGTATGAATGTGTTCTTTAGAAGCTTTGTTTAATGGTTTAAAGGAGTCTTTTGTATGTTTATTAGGATTATAATTAATTGCTTTTTATATATGGGTTAGGGTACATTTATACCCTTTTTTAATATATATTTTCTTTGATGATAAAAAAAATAAAACCTTGAATTAGAAAGATTTAGAGTGTGTTTAGGAATGCTTTAAAATATCATGTTATGATCTAAAAATTGTGGCTTATTGGGTAACTTTTGTCCCAATAAGATTATAATAGATTATAATCAGAAGAATTTTTTTTTAAAAAAGATTATGATTATAAATTAATAGATTATTATTCAAGAAAACTTTTATTTTCCTATTTTACCTCTATCAATTAATTAATTTAAATACATATCCAATAATTACAAATAATTTCATACAAATTTTGAAACTTTACTACAAAATAATCAATTATTTATACAATCCAAACAAATTAAATCATCTTAAAAACAGTTTTCACATGACACATCCAAAAATATATGCACAATAATCGGTTATAACTAAACCACAGATTGTATTATTTTAAAAGCAGAGAGAGACATAAGGTTATTAAAGGTGAAAGGAGCTGCTATAAAATTGAATGAAGTAGTGGCATCTCCAAAATGGTCAAAGGCATTGAATGAGCATGCCACGTGCAAAGACAAGAAGAAATAGAGGCATGAAAATTTTCCCCTTTTGCGTTATCAAATAATATTTTGTCGCCAATAATGTCAATAATATCAACTCGTTCGTAATACAATGTAGATATTTTTCTATTTCAAACGTAATAGTATGTACAAAAATATATGTATTTATAGATGGAACATATATGAAAGGAATTTGTGAAAGCTTTTTGTTGTGCCTATTTTTCGACAAGGATTTTCTTTAATGTTTTGTTGGCAGGTCTTTTCATAGGGACGGTAGTGGTAAACGGTTTAACACTTTACATTGACCTGCTTTCATACATCTTTGTTACCATGTCCCATTCACTATTCTAGGGTACTTGTTCAGTACGTATCTATTTTCAACGCAAGTTAACATGCATTCAACATTTTATGTTCAACGTTGATTTGCTTAGTAAGTTTTAGGAGTCTAAATGCATTAGTTTCTTCTCATTTTATGAATGCGTTGTTATTTTAGTGATAAGTTTCTCTCTCTAAATTCTTGCAAGTGTTTTTAGGAGATTTAGCTTTAGTTCTTTTCAACTATCATTCCACTGTTGTGAACATTCTAGGCTTATCTCTTTATTGAGTGGTGCCTACAACCTCTCATTTCTTTTTTCTTTTCACTTTCCTATTTTTCTTCTCCTTTGATTATGTGACAAAAATCCTATGGAAAACTTTAAAAAGTGCCTCAATTTTGAGCTCGTGTGAGTAGATTAAAATATTATTCAAGATTTGATCTCATTAAGACTAGATCCATCAATTAGGACCAACATCATTTGGAGCAAATCTCATGATACCACTTCATGAAGCTCCAAGCTCCTAATTTTTGGATCTTCCCATAGAGAGATCAAAATTTGATGAACAATTCAAATTAATCAATGCTTAAACCAATATGCATATTTAGGTTCTCCATGGAATTTTCCAAGAAGAGAAGGTAAAATGGAAAATTCAAAAAATGGAACAAGAGAGGGGAAAGATAATTAGGTTAGGATGAATCACCATAATAAAATGATCCATTGATAAGATTCTATGCTCAATGTTATACTTAGAACACTTGAGAGAATTTAGAAAGAGAAACTTCTCACTAAAAATGTCAATGTATTCAAATATGTTAAGAATATAAGTGCAAGAATGATTTATTACCTATTTGTAGGCAACTAAGCAAAGCTAATCTCACTTTTAATGTACCACGAAGCTCATGGACAAAGAGAGAATAAGGCCAATCAAGTTTAAAATCAAACCTAGGCCTAGCTATCCTAAGTGTATCGGCTTTTATGGCCCAATCAAGTACTAAGACCCAAAGCCCAATACTAGAGGCTAAGGGCCAAAGTACAAGCCCAAAATCATACACAATGAAAGCCTAGTAATAGGCCTAATACAACTGACACCAAAGAATTTAAGCCTCTTCTTGAATGAGCTTGGCCTAACTATCATCACTTGGGAACAAATATAACGCATACACATAATCTAGGCATATTAGTCAGGTTCATGTTGATCATTATCGATATACTTTGTTTTAGGAATATTAAAATAATAATAGGTTCAAATGAAAAACCTAAATAAAACAAAAGAAAATGTATGTTCTTTTGCAAAGAAAGCTCTATAAGGATGTCCTAATAGAATCATGAGTAAACTCTTGAATAATGAGACAAAATATTATTGATAACAAGGACACCTAGGAAAAAAGGTTGTTCTTAATTTGTCGGCCTTATGTGCAACAAAGGGACAAAAATGGATTATTAAAAGATAGTAGCATTTCACATTAGGATGACATAACCACCTTCCTCATTCAAAACGAAGAATCCTAAGGCTTGTACCTAAAAGGAATTTTATAGGATTATGTATAGCAGAAATCTATCATAAGCTTTAGGAAGGCCACTCTAAGCAAGTCAGGCATTAGGAGTCTCGGGAAGTGCAATCTAGGAAAATTTACTACTTTTAACTCTTATGTTTCCAATGTAGTATAAATAGGAGTATCCTTCCATAATGAAACTTAACAACAAAAATAACAATGGCATAAGAAACACAAAAATAATATTTATCTTATTTTGTAACTTTTAAGCTTACGAACTCATATATCTATTTTTTTATAAGAGTAAAATAATTCTTGTGTAAATAATCCCCATCCCATAAAGGAACACCAATACACCATCTATCCCATGTGAAAGCAATATCCTTACATAATGTCATGTAAACCAAGGTGACACACCATCCCACAAACAACTATCATCTAGATTCTTATGTCACTAATTGTCTCTAAAAAGACACTTGACATGTTCATCACTACATCATAGTTTAGGTATTTGAACCAAAGTAAAAGTAAATGGCCTAACATTTTCCAAAAACAATGAAGGCAAAAGATATGATTGTACAAACATATTATATCTAAGCCATGAAACCATTGAAAATAGCTAAGTATAGGCCCATCATAGGAAACAAGGTTTTGACCATAGTCCCACACCTAGTGATCAATTTGACCAAGACATATGGTCATCACCAATAACTACATTATACATACAAGTGGTCAAAACACCAAAGTTAAAGATTTCAATCCAAAATGTTAAGTAAGGTCATCAAAAAGACTGTGAAAACTTATTACTAAAACATATATATAATGTGTTAATTTCATTTGTAAGTAACATTACCAACCAATTTAAAAAATACATACAAGTCTTTGTTTGAGTCTTATTAATGCTAAGACATGTTTACGGATAGAATAATGGTTAGGTTTTGCCAATTAACTCACTTAATGTGATGCAACCTAGGACAAACTTTAGAAAACGTCTTATTCAAGTTAGCAACTAGGTTAAAGCTATCAAAGAAGATGTTAATTTATGAGAAGATAAATCTTAGACATATATTCAACTCATGATATAGAAGGAAATGACAATTTATGACAGAACAAATTTAAGACATTTTCATGTCAAGGTACTAACACATTGTCTCAGCTAAGAAGAAGTCCTTTAAAAAGTCATTTGACAAAAATTATACATACAAAATAAGAGGCCATTCAATCAAGAACTATATATTTAGGGTCAAAAGTCGTTCGATCAATAGTCATATATTTTAAGTCAAAAGTCATTCATCCAAGACCATTCATTCAAGTATAAACAAGCACCAAGGACCATACATGGTAAAAACACTACTGTGTTAATAAATTAAACTTTAGCCTCGTATATAAGTTTTTAGACATGATTACTTTGTTAAAACTACTCGTAAACATCATCAAAATCGTACGACCACTTTCAATTCAATCATGCGGAACATTAAGTCTATGTTTTCTCACCAATCTTTTTTTGTCCGCTTATCCTATAACATTTACATTGCACTTTCACCTTAGAGGACTTTAACTTTTAAAGCAATTTTTCTTTCTTTTATCTTTCTCTTCATTTTTTTTATGGTCATCATTGAAAGAATTTATGAGGAGCTTTTGAAATAGCTCATGACTTAATTAAGTTGTTTTTTTTACTTATTTCAATAAATTTCTTGATTTAACTTATCAAATTAAGTTATTTTTAACTTTTCATAATAAGTTTTCTAATCAAATTTATATTATAAAATCTTATATAAAATGACTCACAACATAAATTCTTAATTAAATTATGTATCCAAACCCACCCTTAATCTCATTTTAAAACTTGTCCTTCAAAATAAATTGGACAAATCATAAAAACCAAATTTCCGTCTATATACATAAAACATGGTAAACTTGAACAGAAAATTAGGCCCTTTAGTCCAATGCATATACCATACCTCACCCCGTAAAGCAATGTTAGAAAAATGGGATTGCCCTGTGATCAAAACGAAAGCAAGAAAATTAGAGAGGTAAAATTATAAAATTTCATGAAAATGTTAAATAGGAGTGAATACGGAAATTGTGATTCGGTTATCTCTAGATATTATAAAAAATTATAATCTGGTTATAGTAATTTGTACGTGGGGTAAGATCGTAATTTTAATAAAAAAAATTAATAGAGGTGGTGGATATCCTCAAAGTTTAGCCCTATAAAATGTTGCGGGTAAGGGGCGAAGGCCCATTTGTTAACTTAAATATTAGAAAGCAAGTTTATATAAAACTGAATGTGGAACGGGTAATAGAATGGGCTAGAATTGGACATGTAGGCCCAATGTGAATTCTCGTATATTATCTTTTTTAATTGTTAGGGTCTTATGACTCTCACTTCTGCTACTTGGGGCTCTATTCATAAATTCACACATTACAATTCACCTATAAGTAATGACCAAATTTTGTCTGTACAATAATCTTAATTAAAAACAGAAAAAAAAAATTGACACTTAATTTCGGTCCTTTCTATCCGGTGGATTAATTCGTTATAGTAATGCTTGTGACGAGAGGTTTAGATAATTTGTAGGGTTAAATATGTTTTTAGTTTATGTGTGTTGATGATGTTTTTCTTGTGTTTTCTTCTGTTTTTTAATTGATTTTATATTATTTAATATGTTTGATATTGGTTGTATAGGCATCAAGAAAGAACAAGATCATAACTATTTTGAGAAATAAAACAAATAAAATAAAATAGAGAATAAAATAATATTTTTGTTGATAATTATGTTAATAATATTATATTTTTAAATAAATTTTAACGTATTAAGACGTATTACATAATATAAGAATTAAAATAAAAAAATCACTAAAACCAAAATTTTATTGAAAGATAAAATCCAAAAAACATATTCAAATTTTTGGGGAGTTGTACATTCAAATACTGGTATTTTTTTACAAGACAACTTCGGTTCCCATGCATTTCGGTTCATGGCCAGCATTATAAAAATAGAATTTTAATCATTCATGATTAATATCTTGCGCGATATTTAAGTTGTTGCTAACCAATTTCGTTTGGGTTGTTGTTTTAAAAATAAAAGGGTAACAATTTTTAAATTTTTTGTCTAAAGGGCTCTTAAAAATGTGTCTTGTTTAAGGGGAATAATAAATAATAGAAAAATAAAAAATAAAGAAGAAATGAGAAAGAAAAAGAAAACACAAATAGAAAAATAGACTAGATTTAATCCCACATTGAAAACTCTAATATTCAAAGTTGCTAATTCTAAAATTTGTGAGTGTTATTTAGTCCCACATTGAAAACTCTTATGAGAGTTGACTTGTCAAGTTACTATATAAAGAGCATTTTGTAACACTTTGAAAACCACACAAAAGTTATATATACTTCTTAGGACAACCGTGGATATAACTTATTTTTTAGTATACTCTGTAATTGCAGCTTTGACTAATCTTCCACATTAGAAAAGATTTGATATTTCCACAGAAGTCTCAATTTAGAAAAACTAAAGACGCCATCAAATCCAGAGGCTAACTTTAAAATTTTTCTTTGGTTCGGAAAAAAAGGTATGTTTTTTTTAGTCTATTCTATTATTTATGTTGTATATAATTATCTTTTTATCGCTTTTATTTTATGCTTTAATTGGTTAGTTTTTTTTCATCATTTATTTTATGTGTATTTAATTTTTATTTATTTATTTATTTATTTATTTATTAAAAAATCTTTAAATTTATTTGAATTGATTTAAAAAATGTATATATATAACTTGTAAGTTTGTTCTCTTAGCATATATGGTATAAACAATTTTATTGGTGTAGTGGGATACATTACATCAATAAAGTTGTTCTAAAAATCATAAACAATTTTATTGGTGTAATGAGATACATTACATCAATAAAATTACTTTAAAAATTAATGAATAACTTTATTGGTGTGGTGGGATACATTACATCAATAAAGTTGCTCTAAAAATTATATGAATAATTTTATTAGTGTCATGGGATACATTACACCAACAAAGTTACTCTAAAAATCATAAACAATTTTATTGGTCTAATGGGATACATTAGATCAATAAAGTTGTTATAAAAAATTAATAAACAATTTTATTGATGTCGTGGGATACATTACATCAAATAAAGTTGCTCTACAAATTTAATGAATAACTTTATTGGTGTCGTGAAGTTGCTCTAAAAAATTATAGGAATAATTTTATTGGCGCCGTGGGATACACTACACCAATAAAGTTGTTATAAAAATCATATTAGCGTCGTGGATACATGATACCGAATAAATAAAATCATAAAAGTACTTTCTAACAAGAATTATGTAACCCTAATTTTCTATTGCACCTGGGAATACATAGGAGAAACACTCAATCTTATTGGGCCTATTTTTTAAAATTAATTTTTTTGTAAATATTTTTTTCTATTTCTTTATCATTGGGTCACTTTTAAATTATTAAAATAATTATGCAATTTAGTTAAGGTACTGTTTCTTTGGAACAGGCAAATAAGGGTGCTAATACTTTCCCTATTCGTAACTAACTCCCGAACCTAGAGCTCTAAAGGGTTTTTTTCCAATATTTTACCCTTTTAAAATAAAATAAAATCTTGGTGGCGACTCCACACTTTTTATAATTTATTTTTGAAAATCTAATTTGTTGGAATGTTATCCAATCGTCCACGTCGCGACATTAATGAAAATGCTCTAAAAATTACATAAACAATTTTATTGGTGTAGTGGGATACATTACATCAATAAAGTTGCTCTTAAAATTATATAAACAATTTTATTGATGTCGTAGGATACATTGAATCAATAAAATTGCTCTAAAAATTAGAAGAACAATTTTATTGGTGGATACATTACATCAATAAAATTGCTTTAAAAATTACATGAACAATTTTATTGGTATAGTAGGATACATGAAATCAATAAAGTTGCTCTAAAAATTATATGAATAATTTTATTGGCGTCGTGGGATACATTACATCAATAAAGTTGTTATAAAAATCATATCCGCGTCGTAGGATACATGATACCGATGAAATAAAATTATAAGAGTCTTTTTTAACAAGAACTACGTAACCCTGATTTCCCATTGCACATGGGAATACGTTAGATCAATTCTTGTCAGACCCATTTTTTTCAAAAATTAATTTTCTTTTTATGTAAATATTTGTTTTTGATCATTGGGTCACTTTTAAATTATTAATAATAATTACGCAATTTAATTAAGGTACTGTTCCTTTGGAACAGGCGAATAAGGGTGCTAATACCTTCCCTATTTGTAACCAACTCTTAAACCTAGAGCTCTAAAGAGTTTTTTCAATATTTTACCTTTTTAAAATAAAATAAAATCTTGGTGACGACTCCATACTTCTTATAATTTATTTTCAAAAAGCATAATTTGTGGGAATTGTTATCTGGTCTTCCACGTCGCGACATAAGACATATTCACACTATATTTAAGACACCTTAGTTTAACAAGCAAATTAAAAATTTATCTATGAAGCTTCTTATTTAACTCAGAAGATGAACGTATGTTGTTTCTAAATTGTCTCTGTAAAATATCTCTATATTCCCTATGCAGAATATATAAAATAAGCTATGTAGTTACAGAAGAAATCAATATTATATTAAATTATAAATTAAGAGGCTTACCAAAGAAATGAGTCAACTTCTCTATGATTAGTCAATATATGACGACGGGCTCTTAGCCTTTCCTTTCTAGAGAGAGTGAAGTAATTAAAACCACCAACTAGTTTTCCAAATGGAGGAAATAAAGTGCATGAACTAGTCGGCACAACATTAGGTTTATCATCAACACGACCCAATTGATTGAACACAGTCTCAATCCTATTTAAATACCTAGAGCAAAAAGTTAGAACTTCTCCAGCCACTTGCTATTGAGCCTTTAGGTTGAGCCCTATTGCGCATATAAGACTTTAATTTCCCTAAGTATCTCTTAATAGGGTACATCCATCGATATTGAATAGTTCCTCCAAGCCTAGCTTCTTCAACTAAGTGACTATAAAATGAACCATAACCGTAAAGAATGAAGGTAGAAATAAAATTTCCATATGACATAATGTGAGAACAATTCTACTCTCTAATTGGTCTAGTTCATTGACGTTTAAAACTTTGTCACACAACTGCCTAAAAAACAAACACAAATCTGTCAAAACCATTGCCACTTCCTTAGGAAGTGTCTTTCTCATTGCTGAAGGTAGAAATTGCTCCATTAAGACATAAGAGTCATGACTTTTTAACCCTCCAATCTTACATTGCCTGAGATCAACATATCTACTAATGTTACTTGAGTAGCCATCAGGAACAATAATGTTCTTTAAAGTCTTGAGAAAGACACCCTTATTTGTCTTTGTCACTGTGAACAAAGCAGGAACATATTTATCATTTTCATCAGGCCAAAGATCACATCTAACACCCTATTTTTGTAAGTCTTTTCGTGCATTTAAATGGTCCTTTGATCTACTCAATTCATTCAGCAATGTAAATAGCACATTATCACATACATTATTTTCAATGTGCATAACATCAAGATTATAACGCAATAAATTATTCAGCCAATATGGAAGTTGAAAAAATATACTCTTCTTTCGCCATTGTGGAGTGTCTTTATCAATATCACTAGCTCTCTTTGGTCTTTTTGCCTTCCTTTCAACTTCTGGTTGTTTCCCAAATACAACATTGATGTCCTTTGCTTGTTGCAATACATCTATGCCTATTACTGCCATAGGTGCATTTTTATTTTCAACACTTCCATCAAATTGTCTTCGAGCCTATCTAAATTTATGCCCAACATTCAGAAAGCGACGGTGACCCATGAAACAATATTTTTGGCTATGATAAAGGTGATTAGGTGTTGTGTCAAAATTACAAATAGGACAAGGCAACCTAGTATGTATGTTCCATCCAGATAAGTTTCCAAGTCCGGGAAAATCACTAATAGTCCATAAGATGGCAACATGCATATTGAAAACTTCATTGCTATAAGAATCAAAAGTTCTTATGCCAATATTCCATAACTCCTTTAATTCTTCTATTAGTGGTTGAAGATATACATTGATATCATTTCCTGGTTTTTTTTTACCAAGAATAATCATAGAAAGAATGAACGAACCTTGTTTCATACACATTTATGGTGGAAGGTTATATGACACAAGTACAACTAGCCAAATGCTATAACTTGTGCTCAAAATGCCAAATGGATTAAACCCATCGGTAGCTAACTCCAAGCGCACATTTTGAGGGTCCAAAGTAAATTGAGGATGTATTGAATCAAATTTCTTCCATGCTTTAGACCTTTACTGTTTTGTTTTCTAGCACATATACCCTTAGTCATACCTTTACTGTTTGGTTTCCATCTGGATGTATGACATGTCTTGCAAGGATCTTTGTCTTTGTCCTCCCTAAAGTATAACATGCAATCATTTTTACATGCATCAATTCTAGTGCAATTAAGGCCAAGTTTACTAATAATTTTCTTCCCTTCATAGAACGAAGATGGAATTTTGGCATGTTCAGAAGCATCAGCTAATAACTCCAATATCGTTAACATTGCTTTTCACTTATCCTACATAAAATTTTGATATGATACAACTTGACCAAGAAGAAAAGTTTTGAATATTTCTCACAGCTTTGATACAAACTTTGTTGTCTATCCTTAATTAACTCTATAAAATCTGTGTTATCATCAGACATAACATCATCTTCCTTTTCATCTTCCTCTACGTCTTCATCTATACCCAAATACATCATTAACCATGTCAGATATCATTAATAGGATGTCTATATCTTGAACCCCCTAGGATATTAATGGCGTTTCAGTTGATGTATCTATATGACTTGTCTCCCCATGTCTAATCCAAACAATATACCATTTTGGAAAAGGTTTAAGAATCAAATGGTCAAACACTATAGCTCAAAGTTGCCATTTGTCAAACTTGCATTTAGGACATGGACATATTATCCTACCCACAACATTTTGATTAGCAAATATAAAATCTAAGAATTTATTCAATTCTTCCACATATTGAGGAGTATTTCGAGGCATATCAATCCAAGACTTATCCATTTCTGAAACAAAATAATAAGTAACTTAAGTAAAGTAGTATTTATTAAAAACATATATATTCATAAGTAACAAAGGGACCAACATCTAAGAGACTATGCTTCAATAGTTAAATTTTTTGTAAAATAAAATTTATGTTGGTTTGTAGGCAAATGAAAACAAAACAAATGAAAATTTTATGTAAAATAGTAAAACAAAATAGAAAAATAGAACCGGTAATGATTTTTGTTGAACTCTTTGTAGTGCAACAGTCAAACTAAAACCAAAAATCAAGAGCTAAACAGAATATCAACAAAGTAAACTAAGACAAAATTCAACATGATTCTACAAAGATACAAGATGAACAGGTCTGAACCGGGGTATAGAATCCAGTGTGGGAACCAGCCACAAAAGTTGGTAATCTTAGTATTTGTACACCGGTACAATGGGTATCCAGTATTATAATCTGACGTCTCAGTGGGAGAGATCGGTCTTGTTGTCCTGGAGATCCTTCACACCAGAGTTTCACGTTGTTAGGGGGCGAAAGGTGGTGTCACCTGCGAAGATTCTCCGACGCTCAAGTTAGTAGAATGAATGAGAACTCAAAGAACACTTAAGCAATGCAATAGTATAATAAGAGTAAGAACAACGTAACCTTGCATGCGTTGGAGAATATGCTATTTATAGTTGAACGTGGAAAATGAATCGTTGGGTGCAAGTGGGCCCAAAAGTTCTGATGTCGTGTGCAGCGTATCAATCAGAGTAGTTCAATGTTTAGTGTGTGACAGAGGGTAGGTCAATGATCAGTGTACGATTTTGACACAGGAATGGGGATAATCCACCTTTTTCGTATATCACGCCTGTAATTGTACTTTGCTCCTTTCAGTGAATGATATGGACATATTCCGCTGTGCAGGGTATCTATCCTGATAAGTAATGACTCCACTTATCTTATCGAGGCACTGAGGCAAACAGTTATATGTGATAGAAGAATGAGAGCAGATGAAGTATCCGGTATCTCAGATGCAACCTCAGATGACTGGTGAAGGAAGGACTCCTAACATGGTGTCTTTACAGTACGGATATTGACCTGTGATACCGGTTGTCCTTCTAGTATAGCCAAGATGATGTCTCATTATTGGGGTCGGTATTCAGACCGGATCACAAGATACCATTAAATCCAGAATTTAATGACAATACTACTACTAAGTATAAAATTAGTAAACCAGAGAAGAACTTTGAGTTCTGAGTCTAAAACAGAATTAAAAATCATAATTCAAAGTCTATATAGAAAATATAAACAATAAACTAGAATTTTAAGAGATTTTTAGAACAAAATTTGGCTCAAGTTCAGAGTTTACACAAACACACATAACCTTAGAGATTAAGTCATAACTTAACATCTTTCTTTTTCTTATACAACATTGAACCAGAGTCTGAATGAATATTTGCAAACATACTTTGGATGGTAAAACTGTATGATTATAGATGAAGTGATTATAGATGAAGAAATACCTATAGCATGCCTAATCTAGCATTTGATATTAAGAATAAAAAAATCCAGAACTAACAAATGCACTAGTTAAAAAGAATTTAATTTAAATACATGATCAATGTAAATTTAATCATAGATTGAGATGTAAACAATTATCTTTAATTTCTGTGATAACCATTTTAATAATCATATCTAAGATAAATTTTGATTAGTTGATATTATAAACTTATTAAAAAACATAGTCATTTTTATCTAGAGTTGTGGACCCATTTATCTAATTTCAACTTACCTTCAAAACTTTAAGAAGCTAGGGAATAATCTTTTGAGAGATATTCAGTAGGGATGCTCAAATTATCTTAGATAATTCCTGTAAAAGAAAAGAAGCATAGTAACAATGTTAAAAAAAGAAAAAGAGTTTCACAATTGCTAATATTTTGACATGACTAGTACTCCGGTGGCTTACACATGGGATAGTTTTAATTGTAATACGCTCGATCCGGTTCACCAAGGATCGATCATATACTTGTAAGTTGTAAGTTTGGCACAAAATACTCATCTTATCTACTTATGTTCATATGTGGCACTCTGGCAGTATATCCATCATTAAATTTCATAATAGGACCATATTTATAGTTTTAAATCACGCTTTGAACATATATGTTACCCTGTAGACTCATGGTAAACCCAAAGTCTATAACCATTTACTTAAAAAATAAATCTATTATGTATCCAAAATCATGTTACAATGAAAGAAGTCGTAACTTATTTCCATAAACAATTGCAAATATCTACTAATACTTATTTACGAAGATACAAGTAAATATAATAAGACGAGACTCCACCTATGTTACAACCAGACAAAGTAGTTCATGATACCAAAAAAGATGGCAATATCATTTCATGTAATGTAAAAACTCACAATCAATTCTCATTTCTCGCCTAACGTATTGTGATTAAAATCAAATTAGGCAATGTAAACTGGTGTGACAGTTCATCATTCAATATATGTAGCACTAATAATTGTAAAATAGGAAGAGAACATCAAAATAACAATTGCTATATATAACTGTCAAAAGACTCAAAACAATACTTTCTTGTTCTCTATACTAACTTATGTTGCATAAATTGTTGCTTGACTACTTAAATCAATAGGCTTAACAGTAAGTTAGAATTTTGTAAGGTCGAGTTTAGGTACAACCAATGTTAAAGTTGGACCATTGATTATAATTAACTGGAACTTAGAAAGTTGTAGGTGTAGTGATGAATTTTCTAACACGGGCACAAAATGTAACCCCTCTATTCAGGCTTATTTAAATAATCCATAGCAAAACAACCAACCAACGACACCAGATATCTCTTCCATTAAAGACTAAGCAACAATTCCTCCAACATACATATACGCACAGTGCTTGCAATTAGATGAGGAACACTTAACAACAATTTAAGGAATATTCAGGTATTATATACCACACTATTTTTAATCGCAACACATTCACGGATTGTGAAAGAGAAACAAAGTGAAAGGCAAATTTAGGCCAGCATAAGAAATAAAGTGAAAAGCATATATTCTACACCTATTTCAAAGATCATATCTCTATTTAAACTCTAAAACATAGTAAAATAAAAAAACTGAACATAATTGAAATTTCATCAAACACCTAACATACACTAAACATAACATAACATTTCCTAAACTTACACAAAAAACATTAAAAAGAGGAAACATGCAAAGGTAAATTAAACCAGGAAACCCGAATATACAAATATATGATGAACAAGGAGGTTTCAAAAACTGGAAAAACCAGGATCTATGAACTTGAGTGATTGAGTGAGACTAACCGAGTGAGAGTAAGATTCAACATAGTGAGAATGAGAGTGAACATAAAGTGAGCGAGAGTGAGCCATTAAGGTTGAGCGCAAGAGAAAAATCACAAGGAGCTATTAAGGTTGAGCGTGAATGAGAGTGAACAGCGTGAATGAGAGTACACAAGAACGAGAATGCAGAAGTGAGAAAAATAGGGAAAGTTACAATGGGCCTTTACTGGGGTAAGTGAAACACAAGTAATTTTTTTAAAATTTAAACAAATATAGATAAATTTATTGGGGTAAGTGAAACACAATTAAATTTTATATATTTTTAATGGTTTTATCAACCTTTACTAAATAACCCTAGGAATAAATGATGTTTTTGTAGTGTTTGGTTCCATTAAGAGGATGTAAGCTAAGGTACACAAATCTTTTTTTTAGTTCTTAAAAAGTATGTTTCTCAAGAATTACATTTTAAAAAATTATATTTTTTAAAAATATTATAAATATGTTTGATATAACTAAAATATTTTTAAAAATTTAATATAAATTCAAAATGGTAAATTAGTTATTAAATGTAGTTTATGATTTTTTATGAGCTTCTAGGTGAGTGTAAGTATAAGTGTTCTTTTAATAAATGTAACTATTCTTTTATAAGTTTATTGTTTTCCAAAAAGAAAAAAAATACTAACATTGTTTAGTGAATACAAAATAGAATGAGTTTCTAATTTTTTGAAAAACTATAAACTTTCCATATTTAAAAAATTACTTGAGATATAAACTTCCTCATTAATTAATTATCAATTTTACACTTATATTTTTAAAAAATATTTAATCTAACCCGGGCAACAATACGTAAGGCCCAAGTGATATACGTCACTCGGGTAATAATACCAAGACCCGAGTGATATACGCTCACCCGAGAAACGACAACTATGCGACGATAATCCAAATGAGGTACGCTCACTCGGAAGAAATGACATCTAAAAATACAAAAGCCTGAGCACGAGCCCTTGACAATGTACGAAAAGCCCGAGCACAAGTCCTCAACAATATACAAAAAGCCTGAGCACGAGTCCTCAGCAATATACGAAAATCCTGAGCACGAGTCCTTTGCAATATACGAAAAGCCTAAGCACAAGCCCTCGACAATATACGAAAAGCCCGAGCATGAGCCCTCAGTAATGTGCGAAAAGCCCAAGCACGAGTCCTCAGCAATATACAAAAAGCCCGAGCATGAGCCCTCGATAACTTAAATTACGAAAAGCCTGAGCACGAGTCCTCGGCAATACGTTAAGTAAACGAGAAACCCGAGTAATGTACGCTTACTCGGTGCATGACTCTCGAAGCTCAAAAATAAATTAAGCACGAGAAGACCTGAGCGAGATACGTTCACTCCGGAGGAAACGACAATTTGAGTAAGATACACTCACTCCAAGTAAGATACGCTCGCTCTAGAGGAAACAACAATCCAAGTAAGATACGCTTGCTCCAAAGGAAACGATAATTATGATAATAGAATCCAAGTGAGATATGCTCACTTGGAGGAACAAAATTATCTTCAGAGTAATGGCAAACAAGGTCTTAAAACTCTTGCCTAAAACTCTGATTAAGCGGCTCAAGGGTAACGATAACCCAACACTCAACAAAGTCATTAGTAACAAGAAAAGCTTAATTACGTCAAATCCCAAAGCACCAAAATTCCAAGAGTCAGCCACAAAACACCATGCCGAATGTAATAATTTCCAAACTAGAAGAGCTCTTTATTAGAAGAACATCTTACGAAGAGGGCGAAACACGACAAGAACACCTAATATGAAGAACGAGACATAGCCTGCATCAAGTGACAAGCCCCCAAATAGAAACCTACCCAGAAACGGAACACACCACGACACTCTCGAAAAAAAGATCTAAAGCTAAGAGTAGCTAACAATAGAAGAATTAGAGAATACGAGAAGCTAATAGTCAAATAGGAAGGCCCACACCGGGTAAGTGAAGTCATCAGCAAATGAGTCTATCGACTAGAAAAAGCATATCATTTAAATGTACATTACAGCCGGATGTAACAGGGGCATTCTTTTTCCTAGTCAAGAGGTTTTTCCTACTAGGTTTTCCCCAAGAGGTTTTTTACGAGGCCCGCCACAATAACAAATGAGACAAGTACGACTCGACTCATCCCACGGAGAAACAACAGAAGTTCAAGACTAGAAATCATTTGGTATACAACCACTCGGTATTGGTTACCCAATCCACTCGGATTTGATCATTTGATATCAACTCATATACACTCAAGACAAACCTTCACTTTACACCTGGCACAGAGATATCTTACCACGACACTTAGCCACTTCGCTCAGCTCTACGCCTGGAGCTCGTGACTAGGGGCCCACGGTACCCCCCATCCCTTTAATTTATTCTCTACTATCCCACCAGAAGCGTATCTTCCTTACTGGACTTGAGCCTGGATTTCCCTTTTCTCTTCACTTTATCAGTGTATAAATATAACCTATAGGCTCACATTATAACCTAAATGACACATTATAGAGAAATAATAAACCTAATCCCTAGGGGAATTCTCTGGGATTTCTTGAGTAATTCTTATTATACTATGTGTGTGAACAATTATGATTTAATTTTGTCAACAATGTTATTTATTTACCAAAAATATCCCTTATTTGAAACAGATGTGCATATATAATTTTTAACCCACAAATCTTATTGGAAATTAGAACAATTGCATGAGATGAGATTAGATATATAGAGGGGTTAAATTGAAAAAACACGGTGAAACAAAATTGTTTCAAATGGGAAGTATCATTCAAAAAATAGTGCAGGGGAACGAAACTATGAAACGTGATTTTTGTACCTTGTTTTGCTGTTGCAACAAGCAAAAGTAACCAGGCAATAAAAAGCACAGTTTCTGAACTCTTTTTTTGTAACCAAACAATGATGCAAGTGGAAATTATCATTCATAAAATGATAAGAAGAAGCAAGGAAGCATTTAAAAAACGCACTTTCCTAACCCCTTTTGGTAATGAAGAAGAAAGAATTAAGATAGAATAAAACAAATTATAAAATTATTATGTAAAAACTAACCTATAAAAGGATGAAGATGTCTTTCAAGTTCCAACCAATTGAGTATTTATGATAATTTTGTGTGTAAATTTAATATATAAAAGAGATTTAAATAAGTTTATAGTAAGAACATAATAATATTTTTACATCATAAAAAGTTTCTTAACTATGACTATGGGTAGGAAGTATAATTAAAATCAAATTCCCAAGAATATTAATTTTTAAAAGTATTTTTTAAAGCAATTGCAGCAAAAAATGAGAATAAAATATTTTTGAGTTGAATTCTCGGAATAAAAAAAATCCGCCTACAAACTCCTAGTAAGTGTAAGTGTTTGTTTAACAAATGTGACTTATAACTTTTGGGACCTTATTACTTTTCAAAAAAATACTAACATCGTTTAATAAACATAAAAACAGGAGAAACTTATAGCTTTTGAAAAGTTACAGGTTTTGAACTTTTGAAAAATTGTTTGAGGTATAAACTCTCTTTATTTTCTTAATTTCCATTTTTACACTTATATTTTTAAAAAATAACAACTTTTATCTTTCACGTTATTAAAATGCTTTATGTTCTTAGGTCCTATTAACCAGTGTCTTAAGGACATTGTTTAAGGAATTGTTTTTAAAAAATTATTACAAATTGTGTAGAGATTGCTTAGAAATAAGAGTTGATGGATTTTAATAATGTTTTTTTAAAAAATTATACTTTTACTTCCTTAATCAGTCTTAAAAATGACGGGTCTAACTTCACTAAAGCTTAGTTCATGAGAACCCTATGAGGTGTATATTGGTATATTCCTAGCCAATATAAGACTTATATCAACATCTTAACACCCCATCACGCCTATGAGTGGAGATTTTGTGTGTAAAGTTTACAAGACTCTGGACATTTACGAGTGACTCAACATTAAGATTGATGAGACTTTGATATCATATTAGAAAATGACAAATCCAACTTAACCCAAAAATTAGTTTATGAATTAAATGTCACCTCAAATCTTATAAGGTGGATACTGACCATATTCTTAACTGACATGATACTTATCTCAACATCTTAATAATCGGTATCCTTAGGACACTTGTTAGCATTTTCTTATGTTTTTCAAACTCATTTAACACAATTTAAATTATTTTTAACAAATAACTCTTTCAAAAAACTATCTTTTTTTTTGTCTAAGAAAAAACTACTTTAAATATTACCAACTTCAATTCTAAATATAAGCAAAAATAACTAATTTTACACATATTAAGAATAATGGTTAAGAATAGTTATTTACATTAATGTTAGGCTAAATATACGGTTTGGTCCCCTAACTTTTTAAGTTTTTTTAAATTGGTCCCCTATTTCTTTTTTTTTCAAAGAGGTCCCAAAACTTTTAAAAACATGTCAATTTGGTCCTTCCGTTAGAAAATCCCCTAACGGCGTTTGCTAACATGGCATGCTGGACACGTGTCAATTTCTTATTCGCACATGTGTCACCATCAAAATATAAGACACGTGTCAGATTTTGATTGGGTGATGATTAAATTCGAATTTAAAAGAAATGGCACTTGGTGGGACTTGAACCCAAGACCTTAAACACAAATACCAAATGCACTACCACTAGACCACATGTCACTTTCAACATGTAATTGACAGAATTTATATATGAAGGTAACATTTTATTATCTTCTAAATATAAATGTAACTTAATTTAATTATTATTAATAAGATGTTTATAAGTATATTTAATTTATTTATTATTAATAAAATATCTAAAGGTATATTTAATTTTATTATTATTAATAAAATATTTGAAAAATATATTTAATTTAATCATTATTAATAAAATAACTAAAAAATAGTTAAATTAATTATTTTTGATAAAATATTTAAAATATTTTTAGTTTAATTATTATTAATAAATTATATCTAATTTAACTATGATTAATAAAATATTATTTAAAAATAATATTTTAAATTTAATTAAATTAATAAAATATACTTAGTTTAATTACTATTATTAAAATATTTAATTTAAATAAAATATTTTAGTAAAATATAGTTAAATTAATTATTAATAGTAATTATTAAAAAATATTATTATTAATAAAATATTATTTAAAAAATAATAATAATAGTTAAATTAGATATAATTTATTAATAGTAATTATTAATAAAATATTATTTAAAAATAATAATAATAATAATAGTATTTAAAAATAATATTCAAAAATTAATTATTAATAGTAATTATTAATAATTATTTAATTTAATTATATTTTTAAATAATTTATTAATAATAATTAAACTAAATATATTTTCAAATATTTTATCAAAAATAATTAGTTTAACTATTTTTAGTTATTTTATTAATAATAATTAAATTAAATATATTTTTAAAATATTTTATTAACAATAATAAAATTAAATATACCTTTAGATATTTTATTAACAATAAATAAATTAAATATACTTATAAACATCTTATTAATAATTATTAAATTAAGTTACATTTATATTTAGAAGATAATGAAATGTTACCTTCATATACAAATTCTGTCAATTATATGTTGAAAGTGACATGTGGTCTAGTGGTAGTGCATTTGGTATTTGTGTTTAAGGTCTTGGGTTCAAGTCCCACCAAGTGCCATTTTTTTTAAATTCGAATTTAATCATCACCCAATCAAAATTTGACACGTGTCCTATATTTTGATGGTGACACATGTGCGAATAAGAAATTGACACGTGTCCAGCATGCCATGTTAGCAAACGCCGTTAGGGGATTTTCTAACGGAAGGACCAAATTGACATGTTTTTAAAAGTTTTGGGACCTCTTTAAAAAAAAAAGAAATAGGGGACCAATTTAAAAAAACTTAAAAAGTTAGGGGACCAAACCGTGTATTTAGCCTTATTGTTATTAAATATTTTATTTAGTTTCCTAAAATACCCTTAATATTATTTATTACACTAAAGAATTGTTTTTAAAAAATATATTTAATAAGTAAATATTTAATGATATTAAAAAAATATAATTTTATGTATATTATAAAATAAAACTTCTATTAAAATTTATTTAAATTTAAAACTGAAAATAGTTTGTTCATTTGGTTACCTAACTCGGTTGACCAACCCTAAAAATAGATCCTACAGTCAAACGGAGTTTTGACTGTCTCAAACGGTGTAAAAGATTAATATTAAACCTTAAATTTTTTTATTTCCCCAATTTCGTTTCTCCAACTAAAAACCAAATGGATCCGACTGTTCCTAAACTGGGCTACAAAACCAAACCCCGCGCACGTTTGTGTAAGATGGCCAGCGGAATCAGAAGTTAGGCACGTACCATTACTTTTCGTTCGCTTCCGCCAACAATTCAACAAGTTGCAAAAATTCGTTATTTCACGTGATCCAACCAAAGCCCACCAGGTCATATTTTTTGTTTACAAAATTAATCACAATTTCACAACTATTTTCTTATTCTTTTCTAAATATATTTTAGCATTTATTGCTATTCTTATTTTCTTCCCTCAAAAATAATATTATCCTGTTTTATACACTTTTTTAAAATATTTCTTCGGTTTATTTTTATTTGCAGTAATTTTAAATATATATATATATATTAAAAAATAATTAAATAGTTTTAGAATACATAATTTCACGATCTAAGTACTTGTTTGATAACCCTTCTTAAAAACAGTTCTTAGTTTTATGGTTTTTTAAAATTAAAAAATTTGTTTGAAATTTATTTTATAAAGATTGTTTTATATTTTAGTTTTTTAAAACTAAAATATAGAAGCAACTTTTAATAGCTTCTGGTTTTAGTTTTGTTTTTACTCTTAAAATCTAAAACTCTCTGGTTCTTCGATCCATCCTTGGTCATCCCTCTAAAACATCATTACTCTTATTTCCTCTTATTCCACCTTGTCTATAAGTTGTCACCACCATCGCCGTCATTGCCTTGTCATCACTGCCATACACTTCCTCTTTCCTCGCTCCCTCCATCACTCTCATTTCCTATTCCTTCTGCCTTCACAGCCTTAAGTTATCGTAGTTACCACTTATATCTTTGCCTCCACCATAGTTGGAGCCTTTTGTATTTGTTTGTGTAATCTCATTTCTTTGACTTCTTTGATTTCTATGTTAGGGTTTCTAGGTTTTTCCTTTCTAAGTTAAAAAATTAACAAAAAATGATAATTCACTAGTGGAAAAAGAGGTTTTAAGCACGGTTCTTTTGGACCTTTAAGCACGGTTCCAGAACCGTGCTTGTTGCCAGCGTGCTTGTAGATAGGGCCCTTTAAGGACGGTTTTGAACCGTCTTCATAAATCACTTTAAACACGGTTCTTTTGAACCGTGTTCGTAACTCATTCTCCCTGGTTCTCAACTTCTGAGGAACCATTACTATTATTGTTCATTTGTTTCCCAACGTTTATGTCAATGTTCACACAAACATAATCCTTATTCTCATCCCAGTCCAAAGTCGTGGTGGTCCTAAGGGGGACATGGATCTGGTTCTTCTCTGAACAGGTTAACCATGACAGGTTCCTCTTCGTGTTCTTCCTTCTCTTCTTCTCCTTCCAGATCCAACAAGGGGGCGAGAACTTGAGGGCGTTCAAGGTGGGTGGAGAGCTTCATGGGGCGGATCTGGCCATTGAGGAACAACTCGTTTGCTGAGCTCATGAAACCGGAAAATGAAGGTTTTAGGAAGAACCTGTAAGCATGGTAGAGAGAAGAACAACCATGCAAATGGAGAACTTTTCATGGTAGAGAGGAAGAAGAAACATCGTAGCTGTGAGAAGAAATGGGTTTACACGAAATATGAGGGAGGAGAGAAAACGAAATGGGGGGGGGGAGGAGGAAAAACGAAAAACTCTTTGCAACTTCAAGCTCAGTATGCGAAAGAGAGGAGGGAAACGAAAAGCTATGCTGAACTTGAAGAGTGAGTGACGTTTTGGGTTTTAAATTAATGAAGCACCTATGAGCACGGTTCCCCTTTAACCGTGCTTGTATCTACCCTTTAAACACGGTTCCCACTGAACCGTGTTCATATATGCATTAAAAAAATTTTAAAAAAAAATTTGAAGCACCTATGAGCACGGTTCCCCTTTAACCGTGCTCGTATCTACCCTTTAAACACGGTTCCCCCTGAACCGTGTTCGTATATGCATTAAAAAAAATTTTTTAAAAAAATTGAAGCACCTATGAGCACGGTTCCCCTTTAACCGTGCTCGTATATACCATTTAAACACGGTTACACTGAACCGTGTTCGTAAACGCATTAAAAAATTTTTAAAAAAATAAATTCGACGCATCTATAAGCACGGTTGCTGTAAACTCGTCTTCATATGGACCCTATAAGCACGGTTATAGAACAACCGTGCTTATATGTGTTTTTTGAATTTTTTTAAAAAACGAATACGCTTCCTTATATTTACAAAAATGCCACCGCGTTATTTTAAACACGATTTTTTAGTAACCATGCTTATATCCCTGTCATCATAGGTCAGTTTTGCACTAATGATTACATGAGTTTTTCCCTTTTAAGTTTTAAAAATGGATTTATCAAACAAGTTTTTTCATCTTATTTTTAAAAGCAATTTTTTAAATTTGTATCTTAAAATTGTCTTTAAAATTAAAACGAAATCAACAAGCCCTAATTTTCTAGTTTAGTTCTATACTTTTCTCTCTTCATTTATAACATATATTTATCTTTATCACAGTAATTTATTTTAAAATAAAAATATAATAAAAAATAAATAATATATTTTCAAAGTCCTAAAATAACATATAAATATAAACATTTTCTTTTTTAAATTACATTAGATAAAAAATAATGGAGGAGGACAAGGTATTATTACAACATGTTTGGTACATGAGGTTACACAGAGTTTGGCAAACAAAATTCTATTGGTTGGGGGAAGAATTTTATTATACGGTTAAATAGAGTTTTAATTGTCTCGAATAACGTCACAAGGTGATACCATAACCACTAGACCAATTGGTTCTTTGATATAAAAAGGGAATACTATTTAATATAATACTTTCTATTCTTACATATATATATATATATATTTAACATATTAAATATATATTCTATAATATAAATTATATATTAATGTATATTGATAGTATATAAACTAAAGTTAATATATTAAAATATTTTAATATAAAATATATATTTATGTTTAATTTTTAATATTTTAATATATATTAATATTAATATATATTATAAAATATATTATAAAATATATAAATTATATATATTTATATTAAAATATATAAATTATATATATTAACATAATTTATATTAATATAAATATATATATTAAAATATTAAAAATTAAACATAAAAATATTAAAAATTAAACATAAATATATATTATAAAATATATATTAATATTAATATAAATATATATTAATATTAATATATATTAAAATTGATCCAGTCCCAACACCGGCCTCCAAGAGCATGGTTTTAATGCTTTGCCAGATCAGTATTTTAAACAGAAGAAGTACGTTTCAAATACCTTATAATTACTTTTATAACGGAGTACATACCGCCAGGGCACGTTACTCCGCCAAGGCATGTTACTCCGCCAAGGCATGTTACTCCGCCAGACATAACTTCGCTAGTGCACGTTACTCCGCCAAAGCTTATTACTCCGCCAAAATGGAAAATATTGAAAATCTTATGCATAAAGCATTTCCAATGCATACCACTCCGCCAAGCCTATGGCTCAATACAGGCGGAATACTGAAATTCCCATATTGCGAAGCGAGCCCATACTTATAACCCCGACACGAGATTGACTCTGTCTTAAGAGGTTGAAAATGGGAATCACGCTGTCACACATAAAAGGGAACAATGAATAAAATAATAAAACATTAACGCTTTCCAAGTAAGTGGAAATACCTACTACAGTGATGGTGCTCGTGAACGGCACAAGGACCCGCTACCTTTCTTGCATTATGCCTGAAAACAAGGAACGAGTCCTACCAATAATAGAGCACCAGTAACAGGTATATAAACCTCAGCAAAAAGGTATAGGGGGGATCCCCTAATTCTGAACCTTACACTCATACTTGCATAACTCTCTCAGATTTGCTTTCTAAGTCTAATAGTATTCCATAATACTGACTTGAGCGTCGGAGAATAATTGCAGGTACAACCACCAATTGTGTCAAGGCAAAGGAGGCTACTTCAGGCGGATTGCTACACCGCCACAGAGTGCACTATACTACGCCCAGCATACAAAAGCACTCCGTATTTGTATCAGTATAAGAACCTCCTCATACCAGATTTTATCTTACATGTACATTTTGAATTGTTCGACAATCACACCTTTACACCCCCTGTACAGAACAGTTCATTGGCACGCCCAGTGGGACCTGTAAATTTGGTAATCCCACTATCCTTGATCAGTTCCATTACATTCGTCATCAATGGAAAGACCAGGACCAGAAGTGCAGACGGAGGATTCTCCTCCACGCAATCTTAGACGTCTCAACTTTGATAACGATGCTCACAAAAAGGCAACGCATGTTGACTCTCCAGATCCGAGAGATGACATGATCAGAATGCTGAGAGAAGAAATTGCAGAGCTTCGTCGTGAAAAGGCGAATCCCATGCACGAGAGAGCGGGTCCTGCAAACCAGCCGCGCCATGAATCGCATGCACAGGAGGAATCGAGTACTCCAAATTACTCTCGCATCCCTACTTACATGGAAGAGCAACGAAGCCTTCCACTGGCAAATGCTCAACATCATGAGGGAAGAAGAGCAGTTTCAAATGTATCCCCCTCGGGATACAAGATGAGTATCCCATTTTCCAAAAGACTCATGAATGCGCATGTCCCCAGACATTTGCAAACTATGCAGCCCATTTCCATAGGAAAATACACTGGGGAAACAGATCCTTCTAAGCATTTAGATGCTTATATCTATGAAGCTATGTTCTTAGGTGCGGAAGAAGATGTCATGTGCAGAATGTTCCCCAGGACCCTCATAGGTGAAGCTCTTAGCTGGTTCAAGAGTTTACCTTCAGGTTCCATCGATTCATGGGAGGACTTGGCCACAGCTTTTGGCAGCCACTTTGTAATCTCTAGGGATGCGCCTAGAATCTCCCATACCCTGGCTCAGATCAAGCAAGGTAACAAAGAGTCTCTAAAGGATTTCCTGAAGAGATTTTATAAAGAGGCGGCCATGGTCCCTGACTTGACAGAAGCAATCCAGTTGCATATCCTCATCGAGGCCATGCAGTCGAAATCGCCCTTTGCTTTGTCGTTGGCAAAAGGACCTCCATCCACCATGGAGGAGTTTTGCAGGAAAGCATCCAAGTATGTAGGTATTGAGATGCACCTGGAAGCCACTACATCTCGCAATAAACCGCCCACTTCAGCCCCACATCATGACAAAGATAAAGAAAAATCATCCAGGAATGACAAGTTCCCTCAGAAAGATAAGGCGGGGAATCAACCCTTCAAACAGCAAGATAGACGTGTGTTCAATTTTGCTCATTATGCACCCCTGAACACGACATATGAACAAATCTTGCGCGAAATAGGATGGACTACCCTCAACGTTTACGGGATTCAACGTCCACCTCCACTCAGACGTGGTGGGAATCCAAAGAAATATTATGAGTTCCATGAATCAGTTGGCCATACCACGGAGGAGTGCAATCAACTCAAAAACACCATCGAGGTGCTTATTCGTGAAGGCAAACTGAAACACTATTTATTTAAGGGTAAATCTCATGATGAGCCAGAGAAGTTTGAGAAACGGCCTCGTGATCGTTCTCCAGATCCTGATAATACTCGGGAGCCAAAACGCACAGCGGCAACAGAAAAACAAAAGAGTGTCTTTCTGGAGTCCGCCCAAAAAGAATCAAGCCCTGAACCTAGATCGCGGGGCAAAAGGCAGGTGGTAGATATGATTGCTGGAGGCTTCGCCGGGGGCGGACCCTCAAACACCGCCAAGAAAAATCATCATCGTATGATCTTGTCTGTGCAAGGCAAGAGCAAAGAATATCGCCCATTTAGGAACGGGGTTCAGACTCCGCCTATAACCTTCACAGACGACGATTTTGGCCCCACTATCCCTGAAGGAGATGACGCAGTAGTGATTATTGCAGTAATCACTAATATGGATGTAAAACGCATCCTAATTGATCAGGGAAGTTCCTGCGACGTTATCTTTTATGACTGTTTTAAACGCATGGGCTTAACTGATGCAGATTTGCAACCATATACGCAGGACCTTACAGCCTTCAATGGCGCCAAACAGTCCACCAAAGGCTACTTGGACACGAGAATTACTTTTGATGGTGAACCTGGAGCAAGGACTGTGAAATCCAGGATTCTTGTCATTGATGTGAAATCTCCATATAATGGCATCATTGGGCGGCCTACCCTGAATGCCATGGAAGCCATCGTTTCAACCCCCCACTTGTTAATCAAGTTCATTGACAAAGATAATCAAGTCTCATCTGTAAGGAGTGACCAAGAAATGGCTCGCTATTGCTACAATTTGAGTCTTAACATGGTGAAGCTTGAAGCCGTGACTAAGAAAAGAAAGTTGAATGAAGGGAGCAGTGCGGCGGCGTCCGTCAATTTGGTGGATCTTGACCCCAGGGCGGAGTCTTCTATAGACCCACTGAACCCTTTAAAACCAACTCCTGATGGCGGTTCCAAGTCTATTGTTTTGGGTAGCACCCCGGAACAGATTACAAACATCAATGACAAGCTTGAGGCTAACATGGAGGCAAAACTAATTGCACTCCTCCATGAGTATAAAGAAATTTTCACATGGACCGCTGCAGACATGCCTGGCATGGATCCCAACTTTTGCTGTCACCGCCTGGCGGTGTACCCTAAAACTAAGCCTGTAGCACAAAAGAAATGGCGTATGGGTCCTGCTAAGCAAAAAGCTGCTTGTGAGCAAACAGAGGAACTCCTCAAGGCGGGGTTCATCAGGGAACTCTGTTACTCCTCCTGGTTGTCTAACGTGGTCATGGTACAGAAAGCCAATGGAAAGTGGCGTATGTGTATAGGCTATGTTGATTTGAATAAATGTTGTCCCAAAGATCCATACCCTCTCCCTAACATTGATAGATTGGTTGACGATTCCTCAGGATACAAGTATCTATCTTTTATGGATGCTTACTCCAGGATACAACCAAATTCCAATGTGTGAGGAGGATCAAGAGAAGACAGCGTTTGTTAACGATAAAGGAGTCTTCTGCTACAACGTCATGCCATTTGGGTTAAAAAACACCGGGGCAACCTACCAGCGCATGATCAACAAAGTTTTTGAGGGTATGCACACAAAGCTGGTAGAAGTTTATATTGATGATATTATTGCCAAGACCCCGGAAGGAGGGGACCATGTTGAAGATCTACGCCTCATTTTTCAACGCCTAAAACAATACGATATGAGGCTCAACCCTTTGAAATGCACATTCGCTGTCCCTGGTGGTAGATTTTTGGGCTTCATGTTGACACAAAGAGGTATAGAGGCTAATCCTGATAAATGCCGCGTTATCCAAGAGTTGCAAAGCCCTAAAACACTAAAAAAGGTACAATCCCTCAACGGCAAAATCACTGCTCTAGCACGATTCATGCCAAAAATGGCTCATCGCTCTCTTCCCTTGTACAAAATGCTGAAAAAAGACAAGAAATTCAGTTGGGGCCCAGAGCAAGAGGCGGCTTTCCAAAGCTTGAAAAATGTCTTGGCTAGCCCCCCAATCCTGGTAAGACCAAGCCCAGGTGAGCAACTCATTGTTTATTTGTCTGTTTCAGATGAGGCTTTAGCGGTAGCTTTGGTCAAGGAGACAGTTGAAGGCCAACGACCGGTGTACTTCACCGGTAAAACATTGCATGGGGCGGAATACCGATATCAGAAGATTGAAAAGGCAGCACTTGCAGTTGTTTGGGCCTCACGACGCTTAAGACCATACTTTCATGCCCATCCTATCTTGATTCGTACAGACTTGCCACTCCGTACTATATTGTTCAAACCAGAGCTGGCTGGAAGAATGATCAAATGGGCCGTAGAACTCTCTGAATTCGACATATCCTACGAACCAAGAACTGCTATCAAGGCACAAGTCCTAGCAGACTTCGTAGTTGAGTTAACAGGCTCTAGCCCAGATGCAGATCATTCACATTGGACAATATACGTTGATGGATCTTCAAATAGCAAAGGATGTGGAGCAGGAATTATTGTGGAAAGTGATGACGGGGTACATCTCGAAATTTCATTACACTTCACCTTCACTACGTCTAACAATCAGGCGGAGTACGAAGCCTGCTTAGCCGGACTCAGAGCAGCACAAGATATTGGGGCCAAAACTGTCACCTTATGCAGTGATTCTCAATTAGTCATCTCGCAAATTCTTGGCGAGTATCAGGCTAAAGAACCTTTGCTGCAACAATATCTAAACTGTGTTAATGAGTTAAAGCAACACTTCGATGAAGTCACTTTCAAACATGTACCCCGTGAAGAAAATACACGTGCTGATATCCTCTCCAGGTTGGCCAGCACAAAGAAGGCAGGATGCACCACTACGGTTGTACAAAGTACCTTGGCGGAGCCAAGTATTTCCTCTCCATCCTCAACATGCATGATTAAAAGCCGTTCCTTTGATGACAATTCCTGGGTAGCACCGATAGTTCGTTACCTTGTTAATGGACAATTACCCACAGATGAACTTGAGCGACGGAAACTAAAGAAAGAAGCACCTTATTATACGCTCCTAGACGGACAGTTATACCGCCGAGGAATTTCTGTTCCATACTTAATATGCATAAACGAAAATGAGGTGCAAGCTGTTTTAGAAGAAGTCCATGAAGGGCAGTGTGGACACCATCCAGGGGCACGTAGTCTAATGCGAAAAATACCCAGGGCGGGGTATTGGTGGCCCACCCTGAAACATGACTCCGCCTCGTATGTTCAAAAATACGATCAATGTCAACGATTCGTAAATCTTCACCACACTCCGGTGGAAGAAATGTCATCATCAATAACGCCTTGGCCTTTCTATCAATGGGGCATGGATATCTTGGGTCCATTCCCAACTGCGCCCGGCGGTATCAAATACTTGATAGTTGGCGTTGATTACTTCACCAAATGGATTGAAGCCGAGGCAGTGGTGCATATTACATCAGCCAGGACTCGCAGATTCGTATATGAAAATATCATTACACGTTTCGGAGTCCCTGGACGCATAGTCACTGATAATGGAACCCAATTCACAGATTGTAAGTTCACTGAACTCTTAGAAAACCTCAGCATTACGCAGTTTTTCTCTTCTGTGGAACATCCTCAAACCAATGGCCAAGCTGAAGTTGCCAACAGAGAAATCTTGAAAGGCCTTAAGAAACGCCTTGGTGAAGCAAAGGGAGATTGGGCAAATCAATTATGCCACATTTTATGGGCATATAGAACAACCCCTCACTCCACCACAAATGAATCTCCATATCGGCTAACATATGGAGTCGAGGCTGTTATTCCCATTGAATTAGTAGCCCCTTCAGCTCGAGTCCTCCATTTCAACGAAGAAGCCAATCAACAGAACCTCGCCCATGAACTCGAGGTCTTGGCGGAGTTGAAAGAGGAAGCCTTCGTGAGGGACCAAGCTGTTAAAGCAAAGGCCGCCAAACGGTATAACATACGTGTTTCTGAACGCCGTTTCAAAGAAGGAGATTTGGTCTTGAGAAGGGCCAATATCGGTAACAAATTTGCACACCAAGGCAAATTGGCGCCAACATGGGAAGGTCCATACCGAGTCATCGAAATTCTAGGCAAAGGCAGATACCGCCTAGAAAACTTAGATGGCACTCCGGTCAGGAATAAATGGAACATTTTAAATTTACGCATATATTACAGCTAGTTGGGTAATACGGTATGATCTCTCTCCTAACTTAAGGTTCTTCCCAAATGGGCTTTCCTTGAAAAGGTTCTGATGAGACATATCCCAACTCAGCTCTTTATGTAGTTCCATCATTAATAAAATACCTTCCTACATTCAATCTTCATTCTAACTTTCAGTTAATTATCCATGGCAGAAATTGTTCCCATGCAGATAAGACACCAGCTCCAACAATTGAAGCATAAAAGCATAACTCTTTATTCCATAAAGATCATCCAACATGCAACAAAGCTTCACAAACGGAGTCAAAAGACTCCTTGGGGGGAAAGGATTGGTGTCACAGCTATATGCTGCACCATACCGACCCTAAGGTCTAAAAAACTCCTTGGGGGGAAAGGATTGGTGTCACAGCTATATGCTGCACCATACCGACCCTAAGGTCCAAAAAACTCCTTGGGGGGAAAGGATTGGTGTCACAGCTATATGCTGCACCATACCGACCCCAAGGTCTAAAAAATTCCTTGGGGGGAAAGGATTGGTGTCACAACTATATGCTGCACCATACCGACCCCAAGGTCCAAAAAACTCCTTGGGGGGAAAGGATTGGTGTCACAGCTATATACTGCACCATACCGGCCCCAAGGTCCAGCAGACTTCCTGTGGAAAGAATTGGTGTCACAGCTATATGCTGCACCATACTAACTCCAAGGTCCAGTAAAATTCCTGCGGAAAGGATTGGTGTCACAGCTTATGCTGCACCATACCAACCCTGGGTTCAACAACTTTTACTTGATCAGGAGATACACTCCAATTCAAATTCAGAGGGATGAACGCTCCATCCAAACTCTTACTCCGCCCAACTGCTAATGTTTTACGGAGTACACAATCAACAAACTCAAGCACTATTGACAAGTCCAAGTAAGCATAATACTTGTAAAAATCGTGCTTCATTGAAATTCTTAAGAGGCTACTCCGCCTCATTACAGAATTTACTTCATTGAAATTCTCAAGAGGCAACTCCGCCTCATTACTGAATTTACTTCATTGAAATTCTCAAGAGGCAACTCTGCCTCATTACAGAATTTACTTCATTGAAATTCTCAAGAGGCAACTCCGCCTCATTACTGAATTTACTTCATTGAAATTCTCAAGAAGCAACTCCGCCTCATTACAGAATTCACTTCATTGAAATTCTTAAGAGGCTACTCCGCCTCATTACAGAATTCACTTCATTGAAATTCTTAAGAGGCTACTCCGTCTCATTACAGAATTTACTTCATTGAAATTCTTTAGAGGATACTCCGCCTCATCACAGAATTTACTTCATTAAATTCCCAAAAAGGTTATTCCGCCTCGTTATACTTAATCATATTTCATTAAGTCCTCAAACGATTACTCTGCCTTATTAATAGCTTTCTACAAGGCACAAATCCTACGGACTCAGACATCGTTTATATAAACAAGTATAGATTTACAGAAAGTATACTTTATTAAATATGTCAAAGATTGATAAGGGATCCAGAGCCTATCCTGGAACAAGGCAATATTATTAAAATGCAAAAAACAAAATTTACAAAGAAACCCCGGAGCCAATCTTTAAGATTCGGGTGGCACTCCTTCTTGGTGGGCGGAGCTAGGCTGACACTCACTGGGTTTGGACAAACTTTGTGAGGGGGGCAAGTCCGTCAGAACATACTCTACATTAGGCGCAGGAACATGACCCCCCTTAACAGGCACCATCAATTCACCGTTGATAAACTCATAATAAGGATGAATGCCTGCAGTGTTGAGAGCAACGCCTGGGTTGTGATGACGGAGTTGCCGAACAGCCATGCTGAAAGCATCATCAATTGCCGCCTCAGCTGCATCCAAAGCCGATTGTAATTCCTTATCAAGCCGTTTATTGGCGGCATCTGAAATGGCTTTCTCAGCTTTCAGCTCTTCGACCTGTTTTTTGAGGTCACTGTATGCAGTGGCTGCTTGATCCAACTCCGCAGCCCAGGCGTCTTCAGCGAGAGCCTTACTAGTTTCAAAAGAAACCAGTCTCTGATGAACTTCACTCACATCCTCGCCCAGTTTTTGGTTCTGCTGATTCAAATCTAAAACTTGTTGTTTCAGCAGAACATTGTCAGCCTTCACCTGGGTCAGCTCGCCCACCTCTTCGCCCAATTTCGCATTCTACTCTTTCAAACCCGAAACTTGCTTTTCCAGCAAGGCCTTATCAGCTCTCACCTGGGCCAACTCTTCCTCCAGCTTCTTCTTGTCAGAGTCGGCGGTGTCAAGGTGTTTATCTTTAGCCTTGATCACCTCCGACAACTGTTCATTGTCATGCTCCAAGCTGCGAATTTTTTCAACAGAATCATGATATGATTCTTGAAACATGGCAGCCTCCGCAGCTACTTCCGCAATATGGGGTACCGAAGCAAGGAAACCATCAATTTAAGTAAGATGCCACCTTGCAGCAGCAGTGGCATCTGCAACGTCCTCGAAGTCGATATCTGGGCGGAGGATGAAGTCCGGATCACGCCTTTCTGACTGGCGAGATCCCATATTTGTGAAATACAAGAAAGGGTTCAGACGAGACCCCGCCAGAGGCAAAGAGACGGATCGCCTAGATGGCTCCCCTGGAACATTGACGAGGAAAACTGCTGTTCCTCGAGCAGTCAAGTCCAGGGCAGGACTCTCAGCTTGGCGAAGTGGAGAAGCTTGAATTCCCTCCGTCTCCTCTCCCATAACATCTTCTTCAAGGGCGCCCTCCACACCGCCCAGTTCAGCAGTGACAGCCACAGCTGATGGCTCTGGAATCTCTTCCACTTCAATAGCAGCATCAGATGATTCCCCTTCCCCTACCTTCCCCTTGCCCTTGTTCTTCCTCTTTTGCAAGGGTTGGGGGTCCTCTTCCTCCACCTTGATGGTTTCTGGTTCCTGGCGTTTTTTAGATCGCCTTTCAACATCAACTACCGAGGGCCCTGCACCACCCTCCAACATCACTACATTGGTGGATGCAGGAAAAGGAAGAGTCCTCGTTAGAGCAGCAGCCAAATTCCTCCGAGGCTGCACGTTGTTTTCCGCATGAATTTCCTGGCGGCTCATACGGATTTGCTTGATACGCTCCATCCCAGGAAATTCAGCGATCTCTCCTACAAAGTAATATACATAAATACGATTAGAAGCTGCAGGAAAAAACAGAAGTAATATTCAAGCAACAAGTCTTAAAGCATTACTTAAATATCCTTCAGCATCCCGCCCAAGCAGCCTTCGGCACAGAATCTGCTTATGGGCGGAGTTATACTCCTTCAGGGTCCGGAGTACTTCCATGGAGGTAGCTGACAGGGCACTCTCCTCAACTTCATAAGCTTGTTTGGTCAGGAGGAAGTGCTCGTGTGTCCACGCCACCGGGAATTTATCAATCCCCTCCCTACTCCGCCAAAAGACGGACTTGTTCTTCCTAACAGAAACTTTTACAAAGCTCATTCTGAAATGAAGTCTGCCTTCTTTGGCGGAGTCAGCAAACGCCTTAAAATTTACAATCTTCGGCTCCGCCCGAAGAGTTACAAAACCCATGCCGCCGGTTTTCGCATTCACTCGCCTCATGATGCGGCAAAAAGCAAAGAACAACGCCACAGTAGGCGTGAACTCCAGATGTTTAGCCAGCACTTCAAAGCTGCGAACTATTCCTCATCCATTAGGGTGTAGCTGAGAGGGGGCGCAATCCAGGAACCTGAGTACGCCCATCTGGAATTTATTCAATGGAAATCGCACCCCCAACTGAGTAAACAGGATATCGTACATATATAAAGTACGCTCATCCTGAGGACGATGACAAATACGTTCAAACGTCTTGGACGAACGGACGATGAACCTCCTTTCAAACCTCTCATCTTTCCAGATAGGAACTGACAACTTCATTACTCCACCACTTGTCGTCGCATGACGAGAAGAAGCTTCTTTAACGTCTTCCTCAACCCAACAATAGGGATCAGTCTCAAGCATCTTTGTCCAATCTAACCCATGCAGCACAACATTCTGACATTCTGCCATTGTTATCACTTGTATTTGAGGAATACCTCCTGCTACAAACGAATGTACAACATTACTAAAACACTCCACGCTGTTGTAAAATGTTGAATCCCTCCCAGTATAGAAGCCCTCATCTTCACTCTCAATATCCGAAAACATAGGGTGAACAGAAACCCTAGAGCACGACTCTGACTCTTTTCCTCTCATCCTCGTTTCAACAAACACACATATAAAGAAAACAGAACCAACCCAATAACAACAAAGACAGAGAACAGAGGAAGAAGAAAGTTATCTTAAAATCTCTGAGGAAGATGAACTGGCAACAACAAATGACTCGCGAGAAAGTAGCGCTCCAAAGCCAGTTTCAGCACAAAAACGCAGAGTAGAAGATGAAGAAAAACATTTCCTCTCCTAAGAGTTTACCTATTTATAGGCATGGGTTGGGGGGAAATAAACGAAACCTCAAAAATTTCAGAAATGCGCTTATGGCCGTTGGATGAATCTCACTGACGATTCCTTAAATTCTGAAACCGATAGATGAATCTTAAGGCAGGAATTTCCTGGGCCGCATTTTCAAAATCCAAGGCCCTTAAATTCTGAAACTGATAGATGAATCTTAAGGCAGGAATTTCCTGGGCCGCATTTTCAAAATCCAAGGCCCACGGTAATAACCTCGAAAACGTATCTCAACTGCCATCCCACGCATTTATGTCCCATCATTGGAATGGCAATCGTTACGAGGGCATACGTGGCAATGAGAGATTGAAGCGGCAAAACGCAGTTTCGAGACGCTTTAATGACGGGCGTGGCAAGTAATGACAAAAACAATAAATGCATGAAAACACTTGTCCATAAATTCGGAACTAGCAAACACCGCCTAAACCCATGCCTATAAAAGCTAAACTTAAGTGTTATAGCTTATTAAAGTGACTCCGCCAGTCACTATAACAAGCTAGGGGGCAGATGATCCGGTCCCAACACCGGCCCCCAAGAGCATGGTTTTAATGCTTTGCCAGATCAGCATTTCAAACAGAAGAAGTACGTTTCAAATACCTTATAATTACTTTTATAACGAAGTACATACCGCCAGGGCACGTTACTCCGCCAAGGCATGTTACTCCGCCAAGGCATGTTACTCCGCCAAGGCATGTTACTCCGCCAAGACATGTAACTCCGCCAGAGCACGTAACTTCGCCAGTGCATGTTACTCCGCCAAAGCTTATTACTCCGCCAAAATGGAAAATATTGAAAATCTTATGCATAAAGCATTTCCAATGCATACCACTCCGCCAAGCCTATGGCTCAATACAGGCGGAATACTGAAATTCCCATATTGCGAAGCGAGCCCATACTTATAACCCCGACACGAGATTGACTCTGTCTTGAGAGGTTGAAAATGGGAATCACGCTGTCACGCATAAAAGAGAACAATGAATAAAATAATAAAGCATTAACGCTTTCCAAGTAAGTGGAAATACCCACTACAGTGATGGTGCTCGTGAACAGCACAGGGACCCACTACCTTTCTTGCATTATGCCTGAAAACAAGGAACGGGTCCTACCAATAATAGAGCACCAGTAACAGGTATATAAACCTCAGCAAAAAGGTATAGGGGGGATCCCCTAATTCTGAACCTTACACTCATACTTGCATAACTCTCAGATTTGCTTTCTAAGTCTAATAGTATTCCATAATACTGACTTGATCGTCGGAGAATAATTGCAGGTACAACCACCAATTGTGTCAAGGCAAAGGAGGCTACTTCAGGCGGATTGCTACACCGCCACAGAGTGCACTGTACTACGCCCAACATACAAAAGCACTCCGTATTTGTATCAGTATAAGAACCTCCTCATACCAGATTTTATCTTACATGTACATTTTGAATTGTTCGACAATCACACCTTTACACCCCCTGTACAGAACAGTTCAAAAATATTAAAAATTAAACATAAATATATATTTTATATTAAAATATTTTAATATATTAACTTTAGTTTATATACTATCAATATACATTAATATATAATTTATATTATAGAATATATATTTAATATGTTATATATATATATATATATGTAAGAATAGAAAGTATTATATTAAATAGTATTCCCTTTTAATATTGAAGAACCAGTTGGCCTAGTGATTATGGTATCACCTTGTGATCTGTAGGTCACAGGTTCGAGTATAGATGTTGACAATTTTATCAATTATTTTCCCTTAACAGTTGACGTGACAGCTTTCACCCCAAACCACAAAATATTTTTTTCAACCCCAAAAACGTAAATATTTTTTAAAAGTGGCCTATTTTGGCCAAAATCCTGGACATTCTTTTTCTCAAAAGTTTGGAGTTTGGGGCTAGGAAAATACGAAGATACACACCAAAGCATTGAGCCTTGGAGAGGAATGAGCAAGTCACACGTAGCCTAGTCTACTACCATACTACGTTAGGCCATTGATCCTTTCACACAGTGGCGTTAAGAAAGACAACTCCTGTTATTCACTCCACAATAATTCCCTTTTCGTACTAGCTTAATTTCACTCTTTTCTTTTTTTATATAAGGTTTTCATATCTTTTATATTACAAGTTGAGGTATTAATATCTAATTTTAACTCTCAGTGTATTAAATGATAAGACACTGAAAAAACATCATTTTATTTTTATAATCTAAAGATTAAACTTTTAACCACATATTTAAAAGGTGTTGAATTATCACGTTAATTATGATGTTGGTTTTATTAGAGTCTTTTAATGTAGTTAGCAGAAATAAAAAATCATTATAAAAAATAACATTATACAAGAAATATCTTTTTGGATAGAAAAATATTAGTTAGTAGTACATTCAAATACTGATTAAAAAAAACAATGTAAATTTGGCTGAAGTTATTATAAATACTTCATCTATAAGTGATTTCTAATAAATATTAGCATAATTTCTTATTTTAATTGCTTATTTAATGTAATTGAGATACTAACTATTCCGTCTATTATTTTTTATCTATACTTTTTATTTATCATTTTAAAAGTTAAAAAATATTTATTATTTATATTTTTAGTATATTTTTACTTTTTCAATAAATAACTATAATAAAAATATAAAATAAAAAATTAAACTAAAAAATTAATGATAAAATTATATACTTTAAAATTATTTGATGATTGTAAACAAAATGAAAGAAGGAAGCCAATCTTAACAACTTCTCCACTAGCATTTTGTTAACTCCGCTTTTGTTTTCATACGTAGTTTGGATATTCTTGGAAAAGTCTCTGCAGATAATGATTGTGAATGAAGATACCCATCATCTAATCTCCTCAAGATTTCCATCGATATTGATGCCGAATGATTGCTGAATTATATGCTTATAAGCAAACTAATTAACTCGATAATGAAATACCCAAATCTATATAGGTCGTCAAAAGAAACTCCAACATAAGAAAACACGAAATCTCACTCTAATATGCAGTGTAGCATTTGATGATATTTATAGTCTCCTTGCTTCCCCCTTACAACTCCATTACTCAAAACTTATCATGAATTTCCTTTTAAAAAATCACACATGCTTTGGTGATTGTGAAATTGCATTGTAACATTTCAATGTTATACCAAATAGGCATTTAGGCTTTTGGTTTTGAGGTTTGGACAGTATTCTTTCTTTTATAGATACAAGCATCCTTATTTATTTTTAATGGTAGGTATTTGTATTAAAGTTAGAAATTATATATCTTTTGAATCAACCACGTAATTATATCTAGTTTGTAATTGACAATTTCATGAGCCTTTTACTCTTGATACTATTTTTGTCAGAATTTAGATTTTTAAATCTTGTTTTTAATCCATTCCTCGCTATTTCAAAACATGTTAAATCACATATAAACAGCTTGTATATTGCCAATTTTGACAATAATCAATAAGGACCAATTATAAGAGAAGACCAGCAATTTATTCACCAAATAAAATGTGTATTTCATATAAAAAATAACATAAAATTGATAACTAGTATCTACGAGAGTATTTTAAGACAAGGGGAGCCTAAGCACCCTTAAACTCACCTTTGTGTATCAACCAAGACTTTTGTAATGATTTTAATACTTGTTTGGTAACTAATTGAAAAAATAGAGTTATAAAAATAAAAAATTTAATAATTAATATTGATTTTTTACATCGTTCAAGTTAGTTAAAAATTCATTGAACCAACTGATCTTCTTTTAACCTACCACTCAACCACGTTCCCTAGGAGGACTCCGTTCTATCCTTTCTCCAAACATACAAAGAGCCTGTTTGGTTACAAAGTTGGGTTGGTCAAAGAGGTTTGACCAACCCCAAAAATAAATCCTACGGTCAAACGGAGTTTTGACTGTCTCGAACGGTGTGAAGAATCAATATCAACCCTTAAATTTCTCCATTTTCTCAACTCCGTTTCCCCAACTGGAAACCAAACGGACCCAAACTCAGGTATAAAACCTTCACATTAGTTTCTTTTTTGGTATGAAGGTTTAACTCTTAAGAATCCTCAAGTTGATAAATTAATTTCTAGTTTGAATAGACTAATCTTTAATATCCATACATTAAATGATAGACACTTATCAAATAATTTACTTCATTGAGATTAGTTTATAATTTATAAAGTGTTTTTTATGTTAAAAAATTAATGATGCTCATAAGTAAACGAATCTGAAATGTAGTAGGACAATGTCAAGGAGTAAAAGACAATTTCCCAACCAGCTACTTGTCCTCGCTTTTGAAGTTTTCCCATTCAAACAGATTGACGTCGTGATATTTAATGACATCGAGTGGATGTTTTGAGTCCGTTTGGTTTTTAGTTGGGGAAATAGAGTTAGAGAAGTGAAAAAATTTAAGAGTTAATATTGATTTTTTACGTCGTTCGAGACAATTAAAACTCCTTTGATCATAGGATCTATTTCTGGGGTTGATCAAACCCAGGTTTGACCAACCAAGGTTGATATCCAAACAGATACACTCTACATATTTTTCCTAAAAAATACCTTGGCAAAAATTTAAAATAAAAAAGTATACGTATGATTAAATTAAAAAAAATCATTTTTTTAAAAAAAGTCGAGTCACATACAATTTAAGATATAGTACATTCTTCTATTAAATGAAGCCTCACCTTTGGACTCTGCCGAATCTGCCCTACTTGTTATCCATGTATGGAATGATCTGCATTATGTATTGAATATTCAGAAACGTGGATAATCAATTCTTATTTTACTTTAGAAAAATAATATCTTTAATTTGATTAGTGTAATATAACATTTAAAAGAAGTGGATACGAGACAGGACAAGAGAAGGGGCATTTGAGTAACAATTACGCAGTGTTGACATAGCCAAAGGCCAAACAGAGAGAACGAAAAGAGAGATATTGGGACAAAGTTCAAAGTTGGTTCCACGGGCCTTTCCCACAGAACTAAAATTCTAGCAACTTGCAGGGTCCTAGGTCCTACCATGAAATACTAACCCATCCCTCTTGAAATTTATTCCTAACTACAATCTATGTAGCTACATTCGTTGAATTCATTAACAAAATGGGTTCAGAATCATAATTATTAGACCATGAAATTTTCTACCACATTATGTATGGAGAGAAAAGAAAAATTATTGCTAGCCATACTCATATTCACATTATTCTCCTCATAAACTTTGTCTTTCTTACAAATAATTCGTCCAGATAAATGTACCTGTCACCTTCACTTATGTGTCCTGAATAGGTACAGCCATTTTCTCTTTTATCCTTTTCAGTGTCTCAATTTTTTTTACACAACTAAGATTCTATTCTTAATGCATCTTATATTCATGTAACTATAGCTTTTGTGCCACTAGTCATCGTAGTTATCCAAAGTGTGATTCACATCACCTTACCACTTGCTACTTCTATCTTTCCGAATTTTATAAAAAAAGTTGAAAGTGGACCCTTTCTTTTCATATTTCTTAGCAACATAATTAGAAGGCAGCGGAAATTTTTCATTATTGTGCCCCCAAAAATAGAATCTAAATTGGCTGGATCATTTAAATTGTTCATGTATGTCTTCATATCAATTCATTATTGACCTTTTTAGTTGCCATATTCACTGCAAGTTGCTTCTGTACACTAAACACTATACTTAATTTTTTTCCCCACTTTTTTCTTTCTATATTTTGATTTCTTCAAGTCTACTGACAGCATTTATATGTAGTTTAATTTATGTAATTTTGGATTATTTCCAAATGCAGTTGAATAAGCATTTTGACAGCACCATGTACTATCATCATTGTGTTTTTGCTAGTATTAGTCTTTCTTGGTGATTCTTAGAATTTAGGTAGCACGTGTAAGAGGGATACATTTATTCACATCTTTTCTTCTTTTGGTAACTATGGTTTTGTACTTTTCTTTTTGGCTTAGTGTTATATCTTATATGCATCCAATTATAGAAGTGGTCTTGCAGTTTATTTCAAATCTATCGTCAAGAATCAGAGCATTACTTCATTTCATTTTGGAGCTAAATTTAGCTTAATTTGATCAATTATCAGTGGTGAGGAGTGAGGACTTTCCACGTTACACGATAAGAAGAAATGAAAATTAAACGGTTGCAGACAGATTTTTGTTAAGTAGTGTCAACTCACTAAATGAGACATGAAATCGAAACTTAGAATTTATTTATGATATTAGGAAATTTTTCACATTCAATTTTAAGGCTTAATTCAATGTAAGCATAATAAATACTGAGCATAAAATTCAAAATATAGTTTAGAATTATAATTTCAATCTCAATCATTGAAATTTGTTAAGAAACAGTCTTTTGTTTGAAACAGTCATAAAATCCATCCAAATAAAAGATTACCGAATACTTATTAAAGTATATATGAAGAGGATGTCATGGTCGAAGCATAACACATCGCTGGACCCCTTTACTCAAAAAACAAAGTGCAACATGATCAAAGAAGTCACCTCCCAAAACAACATCTAAGCCATAAACTAAAACAAACTCAGAACAAAAATATTTGCGAAAAAATTCAAATGTGAGATAGACCCATATCAAATAAATATAAGTAAATTAAGTGATTTATAAGTATAAAAATTCTTACTTAATATCTTATTATGATTTCCAGTAAATATTTTCAAATTTCAATGTCACCCGTTGTCATATACCGGCTCAAACCCATTTGACCACTTTTATAATTTATATGTTAACAAAACACTGAAACTAGTCTTTTCTCGTATTCTTAATCACACTTTGAATTACAATTCACAATCTTACTTGCACACTGTGGAATCACTCTTCCTATTTTTGTTTTTATACTGTTAATTATTACGACAGTCACAACTTCCATAGCTCCAACTAATTACTTAGTTTTGTCTTTGTTATTGGTATTGTTTTAGTCATTTTTATTGTCATCACCATAAGTTGTTGGAATAACCACCTTGTCACAAGTCTATCACTATTAACACCATACATATTCACCATTATTGTTGGGGATAAGATAATTGGCACTTAACTATACATATTCGGTCACACTTGCAACTTTTTAATTTTCATTTGATTGTTGGCCAAGTGGAAATCAATTTTTCAAACTCAACGAATACAATACAATCCTACTTATAGCTACCCCTAATTAAAATTATATACTGAAATTCTTTCTCCATAAGATTACAGACTTACAGTTAAAATTTTAGATTAAACCAATTGCGAAATAGACCCGTATGCTATCGAAATGGTAAATGATGAACCTTAATAACATTATCAATAGTTAGGTAGTTCAGGTTGCATCAATTGATCGACTGTTCAGCACTCTTTACCTCTTTCTAATTTGCATCTAACTGGGGTGTGAAGGGTAGGCTGTAGTGGGTCCCATAATAAATCGAGTATACTTTAGGTTGAGAAATTACGGATTGTTGACAAAAAAATATATTAGGTATTCAGTTACTAAAAAAATTATTAAATGACAGTTAAGTTTATTTTGTGATATCTAAATTCAGTTAATAGACCCAAAAAAAAATTCTTAAATTTTAGAGTTTATTTTTTTTTTCATTTCTGGACACAAAATTTAATGTTTTGTGTATAATTTGAGCTATAAAACTCTGATCAAGGTGAAGACAATGGATACACCTCCATAACTCAGATATCTACAATTTTCATGAAGAAAGGAAAGACTAATTTGGTATAAAGAATTCCCGATGCAACATTATACCTGCCCTATAGGAGAATTCCAACAAGGACGTGTTGGAGTATTTCACGCATAACATGAGCTATAAAACTCTGATTGAGGTGAATCCAGTGGCTACACCCCCATAGCTCAAATACCTACAACTTTTATGAAGCAAAGAAGGGTTAGTTTGGAATGGAGAATTCCCAGTGTAGCAAAACGCATACTGCCATGCAAAAATTATTAGCAATGACAAAAATGCACATTTTCTTTAAAAAGTCCAATTTACTATGCTCAAACTACCCAAACCTTGTCCAAACGAGACCAACTTTTACCATAAACTAGTATGTATCATTTCTAAATTGTTGGTCCAAGTCTCATATCAAAATTCCATTTCAATTGGATTTCACGCGCATCAAAAAGTTTAGGTCAAAAATGCCTATTTTACCCAACATGTGAAATTCAATTTGGACGGTTTTTGGTACCAATACATTGTACCAATATTTTACAACACTTATTTAGGACTTGTTCACAACCTCCTCTAGACATTCCACGTCATTTACCTCAGTTCATGTGAATCCTCATAATACACATATTTTTAGCATACCAGATTTGTCATTCTAAGTATTATCATGCATTTCCATATCCTACGATATCAATTCAACATATAAAACATTTCTGGGCATATAATGATCCTAACTAAAGCATACAAAACAGTTCCTGAACATATTTGCATAGGGCTTTCCATCAACCCCTTATATATACACAATCACAAAAGTACATCATCATGCATAAACATACAAAATTGGTACTAAACCATATTCTAAACCTCTAGTGAGGTATCCAACATCATTACACAACTACCTACTCCACTAACAGTTATATATATACACATATATTTACATTACTAGATTGAGCCAACCAAGGCATAATACCATAAATCTAACCAGCACTATACAACTCTATGTACAAAACATTAAGTGCATCTAGCACCCTCTGTACTCTATGTTACTCACCATGCTTCACCGTTTGCAAAGATCACTGTAATCATAAAAATAGTAGGGGGTAAACAATTATATGTTAAATGATAAATATTGAACAGATTATATCATTGCAACATATTCCATTCAATCAAATACATACGTCATATACATCATTATAGTCATAAGCATACTCATTCACACCTTGCTATTTAACATCATTACAGTTTATAGTTGTTTGCACAAGTTAATCATCCTTAGCTGCATTACAGCTTAACTACCTCAATGCCATTATACTAATATATATGCATGCAGATCTGGCTATAGTGATGAGACTAATACTGTAGTAATTATTTTTTAACATATTTATATAAAATATTTTTTACCGATACTAAACTGCTCACCCATTTGCAACACTGTCACTCCAAGTGACTATGACATGTCAAGAACTGGTGTTGTGGACCGGCCTTAGAGTCCAACTCTAGAGTGGCTGTGGGTCCTAAAAAAGACCACTATAGGGTCTGTGTCCTATCATCAAGCTGCCTTCTCATCTGGTCCCTCTTACAGAACCCCTGCATCCTGTGAGTAGCTTTATGCAAATGTCATGTTCAAATATCAATATTAACAATAAAACCTCTTGATCACCACCAGAGGTTACCACTTGATTACCATCATCGAGGGTTTCACACATATTTCATCAACAACATAGCATGCCCTAACATGGTTACCATCATCATGTACCTTATCATCATCAACATTAGTATTATCATCATAATTTAACTCATATCAACAACAATCAATTTCATATCATTTATATTGCTCAAGCCATTATTCACATTACATTACAACATCATTTATCAAACTAACATCAACAATATCAATTCAATCTTGATTATCTTAATCATCATCATTTTTAGCAATTTATCACATAATTCATCACCACATAGTCATTAACAACTTCTCATCAATTCATATCATCACTATTATTAACAACATCAATTATCAATATTTCAGGATTCATTTGTAAGTTATAGAAATAATACCCTCATCCATTCAATTGTAAGTTGTAACATCTTGTGCCAATTTAAAGTTTATTTGCATATTAATTAAATTAATTACTTATGGGTATGGAATTACCATCATGCCCTTAAACCACAAATTGCCAATTCACTCTTTTCTCTATCATTGAAGCACATGCAAAGAAAAGGAAAGCTTCATTGTTTCTCTTCTCTCCCACGGAACCCATTACTATTGCCCACCATTTTCCTTTCCAATTTCCTCAAATTAAGAGCAAAATCAAGTTTCCTTCTTCTTCCTCCTTTTCTTAGCAACCATGAGAGCTTAAAGGAAAAATTTAATTTCTTCAAAAATTAAGATAAAATCCAAACACCTATTTCAGTTTTGTGACGGTTCTTGTTCCCACCTCTTAATTTCTTTAATTTTGAAAAGGTAGAAACTTGTGGGAACCATTCACTCACGTGGGTCACCTTGGGTGTTGTTGGGTCCTAACATTTTTCAATTTCGGGTGAGTTTTCCAAATACCCATTGGTTGATTTAACTCCGTTATATGAGGTTTGGGTATTAATCGACTTGATTGTAATTTAGAAAATTGTTTGGAGGCATTTCAGAGCTTTAGAAGTAATCGAAGGCGAATATCAAAGTTGATTGAGCTTGTCGGTAAGTTACATCTTACCGAAATAATTATGATTTGGCGGTTTTAGCTCGAAATTGCACTTTTAATGGTGATTGTGGGATAAAATATATTGTTAATGATTTTAGGGAATTGTTTGATTGTGGAAAGTTACGATCGGAGCTTGTGATTAGCGATCGATTATCATTTGGATAACTCAGGGAGCTTCTAGAGTATTATTTCGAGGTAGGGGAGCCTTTACATTTTAAATGCATAGTTTATAGACGGGCTTAGAGTATCTTGACATGTACATATGGGTTATATAATTATGAAATATAATGAATTGATATGTTTAATTATAAGATAATTATGAAATACCCCATGATAATTATGAATTATCAATGATTGTGATATGTTCCGTCCATAACATATTTGATGAATTGCATGAGATGCCTTGATATGATTGAATAGATATTAATAGGTTATAGGAAATATGATAGCTTGATTGAATAGATCCTATGCATGAGATGAAGTAGGATACTTGAGATAGTGATATTGAAATATAGCATGAGATGCTTGGCGATGATATTGGAATGTGGCATGAGATGCACTTGGATGAATGACTTCATTTCACTTTATGTAGCATGAGAATGCTTATGTGATGATTTTAACATGAAATAAAATTTATATGTTATATGGTTTCGAGGATTCCACAAATGACCTTGAGTGGGACTCAGGGCTGCCCGTAACACTGCCGTTGTCGCTGAGAGTGATTGTGTTACGTGAGAGGGCAAATGGTTTGGTACCAATAAAATGGTCGGATCAACTGAGAGCTGAATATATGGCTGAGAGCCAATGTGTTACAATAATATATTTGATGATGTATATGGATCTATGTGATTGCATTTATATATGAGAATATGCAATGATATATGTTATTGAGAATAACTTGAATTGTGATAGCCATTGATGTGATATTGTGAATATCTGGTGAGAAGTGTATTATGTTGAATGATAGTTAATGCAATGATTGATTGGGATATTATGTTATGTGAGAAAATTGGATAGGTTGATCTGACTCAATAACTGTCATTTAACATGTAGTGTGCTCACCCCTATTTCGTGGCTATATTTTCAGTGGACTTGGGCTGTAACGGCGATTGGTGAGATGTCACTATGCTCGTACGATGAGTATTGTATATATTTGTATATAGTTTTATGTTATAGCCTTGGCCGGCTCTTGTAGATTTTATTTTGATGTATATACCTGTTAGTGGATTCTAGGTAGTTGATGGTTTCATTGGAAACCTAGTTATATTTTGATTGTGTATATAGTTGATGAGATCATGGATTATGTATATGATATTGATGATATATAGATGTGGTGACCATGGATGGTTCCATTTTGTTGCATGAGATGCATTTGATGTCTAGATGATTATTGCATTACATATGTGGACAGGATTTGTTCATAAATATAGCTAAATTAGAATGTGTGTGATATGCCTAGGAAATGCCCATGTGTGATGATTGAGATGAAATATGCATTTGAGGAATGATTGAATGATGGATATATGAAAAATGATGGTTTTACATGACTTTTATGCATAATTGAGCAACTAATAGGGTCATTTAGAGTTTTATGAGATTTGGATGTTATGGGATGGTCCCGATAGCATCTATGTATGATTTATAACTTGTAGAATTTGGAAGGGGTCAAATTCGTTAAGAATTGACCCTTGAGTTACATAAAAATACCTTAAAATGGACTAAATGCGTTTCTGTGCATAAGTCTCTTATTTTTCAAAATTTTTTAGTGCAGCTAGTTGCTACGCATCATAAATGATGTATATTAGGTGGTGTCAAAATTTGGTGGTTATTGGATTTTATATGCAAGAGTTAGGGTGGCCGGAAGTTGGAATTTTCACCTTTTTAGTGTATTTTTCTACAATTTGCTATAGTTTACTGTCATGAATCGATTCATGGTATGTCTGAATTGATTCACAGCTCACTAGTTCCCATGGAGGAATTTTTCAGTAGCTCATAAATCAATTCATGGTCTGGCTTCAATCGATTCATGGCATACTGGTCTCCAACAGGGTATTTCCAAAAGCTCATGAATCGATTCATGGTTTGGCTTGAATCGATTCATGGCTTGTTGGAATGTTGAGCTTGAAATTATTTTTGTATGAATTGATTCACAGGGGTCCTTGAATCAATTCATAAGCTTCTAAGTTACTTCCCTGGGTTATCATCACGCATGAATCGATTCATAGTCAAGCTTGAATTGATTCATAACCTGTTGTGTACCAATTTTCTTATGTTTTGAAGCTTTCTTGACTTAGGTTGAGCCATGGTTCATACCTTGGTTCCTCATGTACATTTTTCAAGCTTTGAGCTTCTGAAATCCACCATGGTTGTACCCAATGCACCTTTATGATTGATATTGACATTGTGTAGTCCCAAAACCCTATTTCAGAGTTGAAACAAACCGTGAGAAATTTTCTCGGGTTTTCAGACATTGATTTGAAGTTAAGATGTTTTATAAGTTATATTAACAACATTAATTATCAATTTTTCATTCTTAACGTATTTTTAAGCATTGAGAGTCGTTCCCTGAGTGAGCATATATCACTAGGGTTTCTCTACTTAATGTATTTTTAAGCTTTGAGAGTCATTCCCCAGGTGAGCGTATATCACTTGGGTCTCGCGTACTTAAAGTATTTTTAAGCATTGAGAGTCATTCCCTAAGTGAGCGTGTATCACTGGGGTTTCTCGTACTTAATGTATTTTAAAGCTTTGAGAGTCGTTCCCCGGGTGAACGTATATCATTAGGGTTTCCCATACTTAATGTATTTTTAAGCTTTGAGAGTCGTTCCCCGGGTGAGTGTATATCACTCGGGTCTATCATACTTAACGTATTTTTAAGCTTTGAGAGTCGTTCCCCGAGTGAGCATATATCACTTGGGTTTCTTGTACTTAATGTATTTTTAAGCTTTGAGAGTCGTTACCTACGTGAACGTATATCACTCGGGTTTCTCGTACTTAACGTATTTTTAAGCTTTGAGAGTCATTCCCTGAATGAGCGTATATCACTCAAGTCTATCGTACTTAATGTATTTTTAAGCTTTGAGAGTCGTTCCCCGAGTAAGCGTATATCACTCGGGTTTCTCGTACTTAACATATTTTTAAGCTTCGAGAGTCTTTACTCGAGTGAGCGTATATCACTCGGGTCTTTCACTTATTTTAAGCCTCGAGAGTCGTTACGGGTCTCGTACTGAACATATTTTTAGGCTTTGAGAACATTGTGTGCTGGATAAATAGTCACGGTTTTTATTGAAAAACAAGGGCCTTGTTAAAACCTCCCAGGAGAAAACACCCAGTGGGAAAAAATCTCTTGGGTAGAAAAAAAGTGCCCTTTCTTGTACATCATTGGCTATGGTATAATTTTACACGCGTGGCATTCCACGTTCTTAGGATATCTTTACTTGATAGTTCTTCCAATCGGCATGCGCTCTTTTCTATAACTTCTCTCATAAGATATGGCCCGTCCCAGTTAGTTGCTAATTTGCATTCTTCATGCGGTCTCCAATTGTTGTCTGCAATGTGTAGGACCAGATCTCTTTTTTGCAGGGGTCGAGGTCAGAACATGGAGTTCCACCGTTGAGCGAACCTCTATTTTGAAGCTTGGATTTTAACAAAGGCTATGTCTCGCTCTTCTAGGCTGAGGTCCAGGTCTTCTCATCTTCCTTCATCGTTGTTTACTTCTTCATAGATGATACGACGAGGAGATGGCTTCCATAGCTCTATGGGGATCATAACATCGGTCCTGTATGTGAGTCGGAAAGAAGTTTCATGGGTTGAAGAATGTGGTGTCTTGTGATATACCCATAAAGCTCTCGGTAGTTCTTCTTCCCATCTTCCCTTGAACTCTCCTAGGCGACACTTTAGCTTTTGGAAAATGACCTTATTTGCTACCTCGACTTGTCCGTTTGTTTACGAGTGTTCAACGGAGGAGAATTTGCGTTTGATGCCTAGGTTCTCGCAGAACTGGACGTAGCCTTTGTCTGTAAATTGTCACCCATTATCAGAGATGATAGTGTGAGGAAGTCCATGCCAACAGATTATGTGTTTCCATATGAACGTTTAGACTTTGGCAATAGTAATGGTTGTAAGAGGTTCGACCTCAACCCATTTGGTGAAGAAATCAATTTCCACTTAAAGGAACTTTACTTGGCCTTTTCCAGGGGGGAATGGTCTTAAGATGTCCACCCCCAGGTGTTGAAAGGCCACAAAGAAAGGATTCCATGCAGGGGCTCGGGGTGACTGTTGATCCGATTGGCGTTCCGTTGGCACGAGTCATATTTCTTGATAAACTTGGAGCAACTTATGCAGAAAGTTGGCTAGAAGTAGCCTGCTCGGAGAACCCGAGCTGCGAGTAGGCGGACTGCCCTATAGAGACCATAAATCTCTAAATGGAGTTTCCTCATGACGTAGTTTGCTTACTCTTCAATAAAACATTTTAGTAGAGGCATGGTAAATCCCCGCTTGTAAAGCTGTCTGTCCAGTAGCGTGTAATTAGCTGCTTGCACTTGGAGTTTTTTGGCCTCTAGATAATTTTCTGGGAGGGTATTGTGAAGAAGGAAATTTATGATTAGGGTCATCCAAGTGGGATCGGATGGAAACTCAGTTGTCTGAAATGTTTGCTCCTTTTCTTGTATTGTGGGCTCGTCAAGTGTTACCTGCACAATTGTCTTTAAGTTCCCTACTTTGATAGTACTAGCCAGCTTAAAGAGTAATTCGGCTCTTTTGTTCTCTACTCGAAACATGAACCACTCGGAAAAGCTTAAGCTCACTAGCCACCTAGTTTACATGCATCAAGTATTTGGCCAAGGTTGGGTCCTTTGCTTGGTATGACCCCTCCACCTGTCTAGCAACCAATTGAGAATTCGTCTTCACCTGTACACATCTAGCTCCCAAATCTAATGTCATTCGTAGGCCGGCAATTAGAGCTTCATATTTGGCTTGGTTGTTACTGACTTTAAATAGAAATTTGAGGGACTCTTCAATCACCAAGCCAGTGGGGATAGGGTTGAGCAAGTACTGGATTGGATTGGATTTCACGCAAAAAATAATCCAATCTGATCAAATTTCATTCAATTGGATTGGATTAGATTTGTGTAATTTTTTTTTTTGAAATCCAATCCAATCTAATCTAAATTGGTTTGGATTGAATTGGATAATTGGATATCTGATTAAAAAAATTTGTTATATTTTTTATGAAACCACAATATAAAAAACTTCAAACATCTTAAAGTCTATGTCAAAAATCACAACATAGTACTTGCTAGTGTTTAATAACACACAATCAATAGAAATATAAATCAAATCCATTTTAACAATACATTTAATTTAAAATAAAATGACAATAATAACAAGGTAGCTATGCCATATGTTTTTATTAATGTGAGTGTGGATTGGGTATTTCTATTTTTTGGCCTTGGGTTGGGTATTCCCTTATTTGTTGTGACGTCCTACGTCATTTTACCATTTATTTTAAGCCGTTTAATTAAATTTTGCAATAAATATTTCACAAATAATTAATGTAATTACCTCATATTTATAAAAATAATCATTTTCAATAAAAAGGGTCAAAATATAAAATGTGTTATAATTTAAAAACTCCAAAAGCCATTAAAATAAGAGAAACTCAAAAACTGGAATAGGGACCTGACGCTACGCGTGAAACCCAAAACGCAGCCCTCACGCTATGTTTCAGGCTGGCGCTCAACGTCAGCTTGCCAGTAGTAGCACATGTTGTTGATACACATTTTAGGCCAATTGGCCAACTTCTAACCTACCCAAATGGCGCGTTTCAGATCCGATTGCCATGAAACTTCACGGGCCACATGTTTTCCCCATTTAGTTCCTTGACTCCACCTAAAAATGACTAGCTTCCACTATATGAATAATATATCAAATTCATTACTCCATCGATCACAACACCCACGACTCTCAAACATCGACCAAACTTATTCATCACGATTTTCCAAATGTATCATCCATGGCTTCAAGCCCATAAATTACAATTCACGCCAATCACAATGTAATCATCATCATAATTCATCCCGCATAATTATGACCATCATTATCATCATCAATCATCACAGTCATATTTCACACTACCATAACAAGCACACACAAGACCTGCCCATAACAATTATCAAATGCACAACATTGGCTCCATGCCAACACATATTAATCTCATGAAAATCAACATTTCTAACATTTACCTCATCACAATATCAATGCTAATAATCATCATTCATCAATACTCAACATCATCGTCATACTATCAATTCAAAAACATCGAGTCAACTAAGATGCATAAAAATCACAACCATACAATTTAATATCAACACCAAAATATCAATAAACCGCAGAAAGCATGGTATATCATTGCATAAAATAAATCCATAACATAAAGTCATTCATTTCGCAATCCCTTCTGTCCCTTGACATCAACTCTCCGCTTGGCGCGCCTCCAGGACATTGGCATCCCCCCTGTCACTAGTCACTAAATTAAATAAACAACCGTAAAGGTGAGTGTTTGGAATATCATAATTAATATATGACAGAATAATGAATGTACTTACTTAATACCTAATGAACTGTCCTTTACAAGGGATGTAAAGTTATGATTCTGAAACAGCTCAAAATGTACATGTAATGTCAATCTGATACAAGGATATGTTATACAGATGCAAATACGGAGTGTCCTTGTGTATTGGGCGAAGTATAATCCACACTGGGGCGGAGTGTAACTCACTCTGTGGCGGTGTAGTAGTCCACCTTAAGTTGTTTTCTTTGCCTTAACACAATTGTTGGTGGTACCTGCAATTATTCTCCGACGCTCAAGTCAGTATTTCAGAATACTCTTAGACTTAGAAAGCAAATCTGAGAGAATTATGCAAGTAAGAGAGTGTAAGGTTTAGAATTGGGGATCCCCCATATACCTTTTTGCTGAGGTTTATATACCTGTTACTGGTGCTCCATTATTGGTGGGACCCGTTCCTTGTTTTCAGGCATTATGCTGGAAAGGTAGTGGGTCCCTACGCCGTTTGCAAGCACTGTTATTGTAGTGGGTATTTCCACTTACTTGGAAAGCGTGAATGCTTTATTATTTTATTTGTTTTTCCCTTTAATGCGTGACAGCGTGATTCCCATTTTCAACCTCTCAAGACAGAGTCAATCTCGTGCCGGGGTTACAAGTATGGGCTCGCTACGCAGTATGGGAAATTCAATATTCCGCCTGTGTTGAGCCTATGGCTTGGCGGAGTAATATGCATTAGGGATATTTCATGCATGAGGCATTCGATATTTTCTTCCTTGGCGGAGTAACAAACCTTGGCGGGGTAAAACACCTTGGCGGAGTAACATGCCTTGGCGGAGTTACTTGCCCTGGTTGTATGTACTCCGTATAGAAACAATTATAATGTACTTGAAGCGTACTTTTCTTGTTCAAAATACTGATCTGGCAAAGCATTGAAGCCATGCTTTTGCGGGCCGGTGTTGGGACCGGATCATATGCCCCCTAGCTTGTTATAGTGACTGGCGGAGTCACTTTAATAAGCTATAACACTTAAGTTTAGCTTTTATAGGCATGGGTTTAGGCGGCGTTTGCTAGTTCAGGATTTTTCGGACAAGTGTTTTTGTGCATTTAATGCTTTCATCATTACTTGCTACGCCTGTCATTAATGCACCTCGAAACTGCGTTTTGCCGCTTCAATCTTTCATTGCCACGTATGCCCTCGTAACGATTGCCATTCCAATGATGGGACATAAATGCGTGGGGTGGCAGTTGAATACGTTTTCGAGGTTATTATCGTGGGCCTTGGGTTTTGAAAATACGGCCCAAAAGATGCTTGTCTCGAGATTCATCCAACGACTGTAATTGCGTTAAATTCATCCAACGGCTATAGTTGCGTTTCTGAGATTAATGAGGCTTTACTCGTTTCCCCCAAGCTATGCCTATAAATAGATAAACTCTTAGGAGGGGAAACTTTTCGCTTCATCTTCTTCTCTGCGTTTGCGTATTAGAACTGCCTTTTGAACGTTGCTTTCGTGTGAGTCGTTTGTTGTTGCAGTTCTTCATTTCTTCAGAAACTTAAGGTAACTCTCTTTTTCCTCTGTCTCCTGTCTTCATTGTTATTGGGTTGGTTCTGTTCTCTTTATATGTGTGTTTGTTGAAACGTGGATGAGAGGAAAAAAGTCAGAGTCATGCTCTAGGGTTTCTGTTCGTCCGATGTTTTCGGATATTGAGAGTGGAGATGAGGCTTTTTATACTGGGAGGGATGCAACATTTTACAGCAGCGTGGAGTCTTTTAGTAATGCTGTACATTCGTTTGTATCAGGAGGTATTCCTCAGATTGAAGTAAGAACGATGGCAGAGTGTCAAAACGTTGTGTTGCATGGGTTGGACTGGAAAAAGATGCTTGAGGTTGACCCTTATTGTTGGGTTGAGGAAGATGTTAAAGATGCTTCCTCTCGTCATGCGACAACAAGCGAAGGGGTAACGGAGTTGTCTGTGCCAGTTTGGAAGGATGAGAGGTATGAGAAGAGGTTCATCGTCCGTTCACCCAAGACGTATGAACGTATATGCCATCGTCCTCAAGATGAACGTACATTATACATGTACGATATTTTGTTTACCCAGTTGGGGGTACGATTTCCACTGAATAGATTCCAGATGGGCGTACTGAGGTTCTTGGATTGCGCCCCTTCTCAGCTACACCCTAACGGTTGGGGAATAGTTCGCAGAGGTGTTGGCTAAACATCTGGAGTTTACACCTACTGTGGCGTTATTCTTTGCCTTTTGCCGCATTATGAGGAGAGTAAATACAAAAACTGGCGGCATGGGCTTTATAACTCTTCGGGCGGAGCCGAAGATTGTAAATTTCAAGGCATTTACTGACTCCGCCAAAGAAGACGGACTTCACTTTAGGATGAGCTTTGTAAAAGTCTCTGTCAGGAAGAAAAAATCTGTTTTCTGGCGGAGTAAGGAGGGAATTGACAAATTCCCAGTAGCGTGGACCCATGAGCACTTCCTCCTGACCAAACAAGCTTATGAAGTTGAGGAGGGTGCCTTGTCAGCTACTTCTGTGGAAGTGCTCCAGACGTTGAAGGAGTACAACTCCGTCCACAAGCAGTTCTTATGCAAAAGGCTGCTTGGGCGGGATGCTGAGGATTATTTAAGTAATTCTTTAAGACTTGTCGCTTAAATATTACTTTTGTTTTTTCATGCAGCTTCTAATCGTGTGTATGTATATTATTTTGCAGGAGAAATTGCTGAATTCCCTGGGATGGAGCGCATCAAGCAGATTCGTATGAGCCGCGAGGAAATTAACGCGGAGAACAATGTGCAGCCCAGGAGGAATTTGGCTGCTGCTCTAACAAAGATTCTTCCTTTCCCTGCATCCACTACTATAGTGAATTTAGAAGGTGGTGCAGGGTCCTCAGCAGTTGATGTTGAAAGGCATTCTAAAAAACGCCAAGAACCAGAAGCTGTTGAGGAGGAGGAAGAGGAAGTGGATCCCCAACCTTTGCTCAAAAGAAAGAACAAGGGCAATAAGAAGGTTGGGGAAGGAGCATCAGCTGACACCGCCATCAACTTGGAGGAGACTCAGGAGGTACCTGTTGTGGGTACTAATGCTGATATGGGCGGTGTTGAAGGCATCCTCGAAGAAGATGTCGTGGGGGAGGAAGCGGAGGGAATTCAAGCCTCTCCAAACCAAGTTGTGGGAGATGAGGCGGAGGGAGTTCAAACTTCCCCAGTCCGCCCGGCTGAGAATCCCGCCTTGGGCTTGGCTACTCGAGGGACACCACTTTTCTTTATTGATGTTCCAGGGGAGTCATCCAGGCGATCCGTCTCTCTGCCTTTGGCGGGGTCTCGACTGAATCCTTTCTTGTATTTTGCAAATATGGGATCCCGCCAGTCAGAGAGGCGTGATCCGGAGTTCATCCTCCGCCCCGACATTGACTTCCAAGAGATTCCAGACGCAGCTGCAGCTGCAAGGTGGCACCTTGCAGAAATTGATGGTTTTCTAGCCTCTGTGCCACGTATTGCTGATGTTGCTGCTGAGGCTAACATGTTTCAAGAATCTTTTCATGATTCTGTTGAAAAGATACGCAGCTTGGAACATGATAATGAACAGCTGTCGGAGGTGATCAAGGCGAAGGATAAACACCTTGACACCGCCGATTCCGACATCAAGAAGCTGGAGGAGGAGCTGGCTCGGGTGAGAGCTGATAAAGTCTTGCTGGAAAAGCAAGTTTTTGGCTTAAAAGAGCAGAATGTAAAGCTGGGCGAAGAGGTGGGTGGACTCTCCCAGGTGAAGGCTGACAATGTTCTGCCGAAACAACAAGTTTCAGATCTAAATCAGCAGAACCAAAAATTGGGCGAGGGTGTGAGTGAACTTCAGGAGAAGTTGATTTCCTTTGAAATCGATAGGGCTCTTGCTGCAGACGCCTGGGCTACGGAGTTGGACGAAGCAGCTACCACATACAGCAACCTTGAAAAACAGGTTGAGGAGTTAAAGGCTGAGAAGGCTGTTTCAGATGCTGCCAATGAGAAGCTTAACAAGGATTTGAATTTGGCTTTGAATGCAGCTGAAGCAGCAATTGGTGACACCTTCAGTATGGCTATTCGCCAACTCTGCCATCGCAACCCAGGCGTTGCTCTTAACACTACAGGTATTCATCCATACTATGAATTTATCAATGGTGAATTGATGGTGCCTGCTCGAGGGGGTCATGTTCCTGCACCTGATGTTGAGTATGTTTTGGCGGACTTGCCCCCTTCACAAAGTTTGTCAAAGCCAAATGAGAGTTAGCTCAGCTCTGCCCACCAGGAAGGAGTGCCACCCGAGCCATGAAGATCAGCGTCGGAGTCCTTTTACAAATTTTTGTTTTTTTTGCATTTAATGATATTGCCTTATTCCAGGATAGGCTCTGGATCTTTATCAGTTTTTGGCAATATTCAATGAAATATATTTTCTGTAATCTATACTTGTTCATATAAGCAATGTTTGAGTCCGTCGTATTTATGCCTCGTAAAATGATATTAAGAAGGCAGTGTAATCATTTGAGGACTTAATGAAATATGGCTAAGTATAACGAGGCGGAATAACCCCTTTAGGAATTTGGTGAAGTAGAATTCAGCAATGAGGCGGGATAACCTCTAAGGAATTTCATTAAAGTGAATTCTGTAAGGAGGCGAAGTAGCCTCTTAAGAATTTCAATGAAGTAAATCCAATAATGAGGCGTAGTAGCCTCTTAGGAATTTTAATGAAACAGATTCCGTAAGGAGGCGGAGTAGCCTCTTAGGAATTTCATTGAAGTAGATTCCGTAAGGAGGCGGAGTAGCCTCTTAGGAATTTCAATGAAGTAAATTCAATAATGAGGCGTAGTAGCCTCTTAGGAATTTCATTGAAGTGAATTCTGTAAGGAGGCGGAGTAGCCTCTTAAGAATTTCAATGAAGTGAATTCAATAAGTAGGCGGAGTGGCCTCTTAGGAATTTCGATGAAGTAAATTCAATAATGAGGCGTAGTAACCTCTTAGGAATTTCATTGAAGTGAATTCTGTAAGGAGGCGGAGTAGCCTCTTAAGAATTTTAATGAAACAGATTCCGTAAGGAGGCGGAGTAGCCTCTTAGGAATTTTAATGAAACAGATTCTGTAAGTAGGCGGAGTAGCCTCTTAGGAATTTCATTGTAGATTCCGTAAGGAGGCGGAGTAGCCTCTTAGGAATTTCATTGAAGTAGATTCCGTAAGGAGGCGGAGTAGCCTCTTAGGAATTTCAATGAAGCAGATTCCGTAAGGAGGCGGAGTAGCCTCTTAGGAATTTCAATGAAGCAGGATTCCGTAAGGAGGCGGAGTAACCTCTTAGGAATTTCAATGAAGCAGGATTCCGTAAGGAGGCGGAGTGGCCTTTTAAGAATTTCATTGAAGTGAATTCAATAATGAGGCGTAGTAGCCTTTTGAGAATTTCAATGAAGTAAATTCAATATTGAGGCGTAGGAGCCTCTTGAGAATTTCAATGAAGAATGTTCTGCAATGAGGTGGAGTGGCCTCTTGAGAATTTCATTGAAGTGATTTCAATAATGAGGCGTAGTAGCCTCTTGAGAATTTCATTGAAGCACAATTTTTACAAGTGATATACTTACTTGAACTTGTTGATAGTGCTTGAGTTTGTTAATTATGTACTCCGTAAAGCATTGGCAGTTAGGCGGAGTCAAATTTTGGATGGAACATTCATCCCTTTGAATTTGAATTGGAGTGTAACTTCTGATCAAATGAAAATTGTTGAATCCAGGATTGATATGGTGCAGCATATAGCTGTGACACCAATTCTTCCTGCAAGGACTTGGTTGAACTTTTGAGGCGGTATGGTGCAGCATATAGCTGTGACACCAATTCTTCCTGCAAGGACTTGGTTGAACTTTTGAGGCGGTATGGTGCAGCATATAGCTGTGACACCGTTTTTTCCTGCAGAAACTTGGTTGAACCTTTGAGGCGGTATGGTGCAGCATATAGCTGTGATACCGTTTTTTCCACAAGAAGCCTGCAGGACCTTGGGGCCGAAATGGTGCGGCATATAGTTGTGACACCAGTTCTTTCCATAGGCGGCCTGTAGGACCTTGGGGTCGGTATGGTACAGCATATAGCTGTGACACCAATCCTTTCCCCCCAAGGAGTTTTTTGGACCTTAGGGTCGGTATGGTGCAGCATATAGCTGTGACACCAATCCTTTCCCCCCAAGGAGTTTTTTGGACCTTAGGGTCGGTATGGTGCAGCATATAGCTGTGACACCAATCCTTTCCCCCCAAGGAGTTTTTTGGACCTTGGGGTCGGTATGGTGCAGCATATAGCTGTGACACCAATCCCCCCAAGGAGTTTTCTGACTCCGTTTGTGAAGCTTTGTTGTATGTTGGATGATCTTTATGGAATAAAGAGTTATGCTTTTATGCTTCAATTGTTGGAGCCGGTGTCTTATCTGCATGGGAACAAGTTCTGCCATGGATAATCAATTGAAAGTTAGAATGAAGATTGAATGTAGGAAGGCATTTCATTAATAATGGAACTACATAAAGAGCTGAGTTGGGGTATGTCTCTTCGAAACCTTTTCAAGGAAAGTATATCTGGGAAGAACCTTGAGTTAGGAAGAAAAGATCATACCATATTACCCAACTAGCTGAAGTATATGCGTAAATTTAAAATGTTCCATTTATTCCTGACCGGAGTGCCATCTAAGTTTTCTAGGCGGTATGTGCCTTTGCCCAAAGCCTTGATGACTCGGTATGGACCTTCCCAGGTTGGTGCCAATTTGCCTTGGTGTGCAAATTTGTTGCCAATATTGGCCCTTCTTAGGACCAAATCTCCTTCTTTGAAACGGCGTTCAAAAATACGTGTGTTATACCGTTTGGCGGCCTTTGCTTTGACAGCTTGGTCCCTCACAAAGGCTTCCTCTCTCAACTCCGCCAAAACCTCGAGTTCATGTGCAATGTTCTGTTGATTGGCTTCCTCATTGAAATGGAGGACTCGAGCTGAAGGGGCTGCCAATTCAATGGGGATGACAGCCTCAACTCCGTATGTCAGCCGATATGGAGATTCATTTATGGTGGAGTGAGGGGTTGTTCTGTATGCCCATAAAACGTGGCATAACTGGTTTGCCCAGTCTCCTTTTGCCTCACTAAGGCGTTTCTTAAGGCCTTTCAAGATTTCTCTGTTGGCAACTTCAGCTTGTCCATTGGTTTGAGGGTGTTCCACAGAAGAGAAAATCTACGTAATGCTGAGATTTTCTAGGAGTTCAGTGAACTTGCGATCTGTGAACTGGGTGCCATTGTCAGTGACTATGCGTCCAGGGACTCCGAAACGTGCAATGATATTTTCATATACAAATCTTCGAGTCCTGGCTGATGTTATGTGCACCACTGCTTCTGCCTCAATCCATTTGGTGAAGTAATCAACACCAACTATCAAGTATTTGATACCGCCGGGAGCAGTTGGGAATGGACCCAAGATATCCATGCCCCATTGATAGAAAGGCCAAGGCGTTATTGATGATGACATTTCCTCTGCGGGAGTGTGATGAAGATTTGCGAATCGTTGACATTAATCGCATTTTTGAACATATGAGGCGGAGTCATGCTTCAGAGTGGGCCACCAATACCCCGCCCTGAGTATTTTTCTCATTAGACTCTGTGCCCCTGGATGATGTCCACACTGCCCTTCATGGACTTCTTCCAAAACAGCTTGCACCTCATTTTCATTTATACAAATTAAGTAAGGAACAGAAATTCCTCGGCGGTATAACTGTCCGTCCAGGAGTGTATAATAAGGTGCTTCTTTCTTTAGTTTCTTTCGCTCAAGATCATCCGTGGGTAATTGTCCATTAACAAGATAACGAACTATTGGTGCTACCCAGGAATTGTCATCAAAGGAGCGGCTTTTAATCATATGTACTGGGGAAGGAAAGGAAATACTTGGCTCCGCCAAGGTACTCTGTACAACCGTAGTTGTGCATCCCGCCTTCTTTGTGCTGGCTAACCTGGAGAGGATATCAGCACGTGTATTTTCTTCAGGGGGTACATGCTTGAAAGTGACTTCACTGAAGCGTTGTTTTAACTCATTGACGCAGTCTAGGTATTGTTGCAGCAGAGGTTCTTTAGCCTGATACTCACCAAGAATTTGTGAGATGACTAATTGAGAATCACTGCATAGGGTAACAGTTTTGGCCCCAATATCTTGTGCTGCCCTGAGTCCGGCCAAGCAGGCTTCATACTCCGCCTGATTGTTAGACGTAGTGAAGGTAAAGTGCAATGAAATTTCAAGATGTACTCCGTCATCACTTTCTATAACAATTCCTGCTCCACATCCTTTACTATTAGAAGATCCATCAACGTATATTGTCCAATGTGAATGATCTGCATCTGGGCTAGAGCCTGTTAATTCAACTACGAAATCTGCCAGGACCTGTGCCTTGATAGCAGTTCTTGGTTCGTATGATATGTCAAATTCAGAGAGCTCTATGGCCCATTTGGTCATCCTTCCAGCCAGGTCTGGTTTGAACAATATAGTATGAAGTGGCAAGTCTGTGCGAATCAGGATGGGATGGGCATGGAAATATGGTCTTAGGCGTCGTGAGGCCCAAACAACTGCAAGTGCTGCCTTCTCAATCTTCTGATAACGGCACTCTGCACCATGCAATGTTTTACCCGTGAAGTACACCGGTCGTTGGCCTTCAACTGTTTCCTTGACCAGAGCCACTGCCAACGCTTCATCTGAAACAGACAAATAAACAATGAGTTGTTCACCTGGGCTTGGTTTTACCAGGATTGGAGGGCTGACCAAGACATTTTTCAAGCTTTGGAATGCCACCTCTTGTTCTGAGCCCCAACTGAATTTCTTATCCTTCTTCAGCATTTTGTACAAGGGAAGAGAGCGATGAGCCATTTTTGGCATGAATCGTGCTAGAGCAGCGATTTTGCCATTGAGGGATTGTACCTCTTTCAATGTTTTGGGGCTCTGCAACTCTTGGATTACGCGACATTTATCAGGATTAGCCTCTATGCCTCTTTGTGTTAACATGAAACCCAAAAATCTGCCCCCAGGAACGGCAAATGTACATTTTAATGGATTGAGTCTCATGTTGTATTGCTGTAGGCGTTGAAAGATGAGGCGTAGGTCTTCAACATGGTCTCCTCCATTCGGGGTCTTGGCAATAATGTCATCAATATAAACCTCTACCAGCTTTGTGTGCATACCCTCAAAAACTTTATTGATCATGCGCTGGTAGGTTGCCCCGGCGTTCTTTAGCCCAAATGGCATGACGTTGTAGCAAAAGACCCCCTTGTCATTAATAAATGCTGTCTTCTCCTGATCATCCTCACACATTGGAATTTGGTTGTATCCGGAGTAGGCATCCATAAAAGATAGATACTTGTATCCTGAGGAATCGTCAACCAATCTGTCAATGTTGGGGAGAGGGTATGGATCTTTGGGACAACATTTATTCAAATCAACGTAGTCTATGCACATACGCCATTTGCCATTGGCTTTCTGTACCATAACCACGTTGGATAGCCAGGAGGAGTAACGGAGTTCTCTGATGAACCCCGCCTTGAGGAGCTCCTCTGTTTGTTCACAAGCAGCTTTTTGCTTAGCAGGACCCATACGCCGTTTCTTTTGTGCCACTGGCTTAGTTTCAGGATACACCGCCAGGCGGTGACAACAAAAGTTAGGATCCATGCCAGGCATGTCTGCAGCGGTCCAAGCAAAAATTTCTTTGTATTCATGGAGGAGTGCAATCAGTCTTGCTTCCATGTTAGCCTTCAGTTTGTCATTGATGTTTGTGATTTGCTCCAGGGTGCCGCCTAAAACAATAGACTTGGAGCCACCATCAGGGGTTGGTTTCAAAGGATTCAGTGGGTCTATAGAAGACTCCGCCCTGGGGTCAAGATCCACCAAATTGACGGATGCCGCCACACTGCTTCCTTCGTTCAATTTTCTTTTCTTAGACATGGTTTCAAGCTTCACCATGTTAAGACTCAAATTGTAACAATAACGAGCCATCTCCTGGTCCCCCCTTACAGATGAGACTTGATTATCTTTATCAATGAACTTGATTAACAAATGGGGGGTTGAAATGATGGCTTCCATGGCATTCAGAGTAGGCCGCCCGATGATGCCATTGTATGGAGATTTAACATCAATGACAAGAATCCTGGATTTCACAGTCCTTGCTCCAGATTCACCATCAAAAGTGATCCTTGTTTCCAAGTAGCCTTTAGTGGGCTGTTTGGCGCCATTAAAGGCTGTAAGGTCCTGCGTATAAGGCTGCAAATCAGCATCAGTTAGTCCCATGCATTTAAAACAGTCATAGAAGATAACGTCGCAGGAACTTCCCTGATCAATTAGGATGCGTTTTACATCCATATTAGCGATTACTGCAATAATCACTACTGCATCATCTCCCTCAGGAATAGTAGGGCCAAAATCATCATCTGTGAAGGTTATAGGCGGAGTCTGTACCCCGTGATCTGGGTTCTGGGCTTGGCTCTCTTTGGGCGGACTCAAGAACAACGCCCTTTTGTTTTTCTGTTGCCGCTGTACGTTTTGGCTCCCGAGTGTTATCAGGATCAGGAGAATGATCACGAAATCTTTTCTCAAACCTCTCTGGTTCATCGTGAGATTTTCCCTTGAACAAATAATGTTTCAGTTTGCCTTCACGAATGAGTACCTCAATGGTATTTTTGAGTTGCTTGCACTCCTCCGTGGTATGGCCAACTGACTCATGGAACTCACAATATTTCTTTGGGTTCCCACCGCATCTGATTGGAGGTGGACGTTGAATCCCATAAATATTAAGGGTAGTCCATTCTATTTCACGCAAGATTTGCTCATATGACGTGTTCAGGGGTGCATAATGAGCGAAATTGAACACACGTCTATCCTGCTGTTTGAAGGGCTGGTTCCCTGCTTTGTCTTTCTGAGGTAACCTATCATTCCTGGGTGATTTTTCTTTACCTTTGTCATGGTGTAGAGTTGCGGTGGGTGGTTTACTGCGAGATGCAGTGGCTTCCAGATGCATCTCAATACCCACATATTTGGATGCCTTCCTGCGAAATTCCTCCATTGTAGATGGAGGTCCCTTTGCCAACGACAGAGCAAAAGGTGACTTTGGCTGCATAGCCTCGATAAGGATATGCAACTGTATTGCTTCTGTCAGATCAGGAACCATGGCTGCCTCCTTATAGAATCTCTTAAGGAAATCCTTCAGAGATTCTTTGTCACCTTGCTTGATCTGAGCCAAGGTATGAGAGGTTCTAGGTGCATCCCTAGAGATCACGAAGTGGCTGCCAAAAGCTGTAGCCAGGTCCTCCCATGAATCAATGGAACCTGAAGGTAAACTCTTGAACCAACTAAGAGCTTCACCTGTAAGGGTTCTGGGGAACATCCTGCACATGACATCTTCTTCTGCACCTAGGAACATAGCCTCGTAGATGTAAGCATCTAGATGCTTAGAAGGATCTGTTTCCCCAGTGTATTTTCCTATGGAAACAGGTTGTATGGTCTGCAAATGTCTGGGGACATGCGCATTCATGAGCCTTTTTGAAAATAGGATACTCATCTTGTACCCCAAGGGGGATGCAATTGAGCCTGCTCTCCTTCCCTCTTGGTGTTGAGCATTTGCCAGTGGAAGGCTTCGTTGCTCTTCCATGTAAGTAGGGATGTGAGAGTAGCTAGGAGTACTTGATTCCTCCTGTGCATGCGCCTCATGATGCGGCTGTTTTGCAGGACCTGCTCTCTCGTGAGTATTATTTGCCTTTTCACGACGAAGCTCAGCAACTTCTTCTCTCAGCATCCTGATCATGTCATCTCTCGGATCTGGAGAGTCAGCATGCGTTGCCTTTTTGTGAGCATCGTTGTCAAAATTGAGACATCTAGGATTGCGTGGAGGAGAATCCTCAGTCTGCACTTCTGGTCCTGGTCTTTCCATTAATGATGAATATGATGGAAATTGATCAAAGATTGTGGGAATACCAAATTTACAGGTCCCACTGGGCGTGCCAATGAACTGTCCTTTACAAGGGATATAAAGTTATGATTCTGAAACAACTCAAAATGTACATGTAATGTCAATCTGATACAAGGATATGTTATACAGATACAAATACGGAGTGTCCTTGTGTATTGGGCGAAGTATAATCCACACTGGGGCGGAGTGTAACTCACTCTGTGGCGGTGTAGTAGTCCGCCTTAAGTTGTTTTCTTTGCCTTGACACAATTGTTGGTGGTACCTGCAATTATTCTCTGACGCTCAAGTCAGTATTTCAGAATACTCTTAGACTTAGAAAGCAAATCTGAGAGAATTATGCAAGTAAGAGAGTGTAAGGTTTAGAATTGGGGATCCCCCATATACCTTTTTGCTGAGGTTTATATACCTGTTACTGGTGCTCCATTATTGGTGGGACCCGTTCCTTGTTTTCAGGCATTATGCTGGAAAGGTAGTGGGTCCCTGCGCCGTTTGCAAGCACTGTTATTGTAGTGGGTATTTCCACTTACTTGGAAAGCGTGAATGCTTTATTATTTTATTTGTTTTTCCCTTTAATGCGTGACAGCGTGATTCCCATTTTCAACCTCTCAAGACAGAGTCAATCTCGTGCCGGGGTTACAAGTATGGGCTCGCTACGGAGTATGGGAAATTCAATATTCCGCCTGTGTTGAGCCTATGGCTTGGCGGAGTAATATGCATTAGGGATATTTCATGCATGAGGTATTCGATATTTTCTTCCTTGGCGGAGTAACAAACCTTGGCGGGGTAAAACACCTTGGCGGAGTAACATGCCTTGGCGGAGTTACTTGCCCTGGTTGTATGTACTCCATATAGAAACAATTATAATGTACTTGAAGCGTACTTTTCTTGTTCAAAATACTGATCTGACAAAGCATTGAAGCCATGCTTTTGGGGGCCGGTGTTGGGACTGGATCACCTAATATTCTCATTATTAATTAACTTACCCGGCTCCATTGTATTAATTTACATATGTCTTGCCTCTATTTCATAATACTCTATTTACACATTCCATAATATCATTTACAAGTCAATGTAAGCTACATACATGGTCTCATTCCCAAACTCATACTAAGCACATATCCTACATTAAACCTTATTCACATTCAAGGCATATTCATAATCAATCATCAATTTCATCATAAAACATAATAAATATTAATTCATGTATATAACACCACTGACTCACATGCATAACTAACTCTTAGTATCCAGATACTAAAGGATCAGCCTTCAACTGGGGGTCTGACTTGACACCCCGTGAATCTGACTTGGTTTACCGAGCCCGACTTGGCTCTCCACCTCAACCACTGGGTCCGACTTGACCACTGGGTCTGACTTGACCACTGGGTAACTCAACTGGGTATAAAAACCACGAGAGCCAAAAAACGTGGGGTACATCATACCATTGGTCGTCCCACCTCATATAATCACATATAAAATCATGTCAACGTGGCCTTAAACATCATTAAATATACCCATACTTGTGCGGCCGCACAAACCTGGCGTTTGAACAATATGCCACAACTCATCAATAATCATCATTCATCAGTCTTCAACAAGTTATTCACAATTATAATGTCATACATAACTAGAAATATCATAAATGTTCACTTTAATTCGCCATTCACCATCGACCACATATATTTATAATTTCCATAATTTATTTAACCCATCACATATTAATTATTCCACCAACTCATTATGCAATTTTGAAATATTCATATAAACACCCCTAAAGATACACATACACATGGACATGCAATTAGATAATTGATATTTAACTAACCCATATATTTTCTAGTCAATCCTACTAAATTTATAACTTCGTAATCTACCGCATATACCAATCCTAATTAATTACGACCCGAACACCCCCTTACCTCGATTCCAAGCTTTGATAATTTGTTCTTGGTGTCGGTTGCGTTCTTCGGTTACTTGGTTCATGGTACCTCTTCTGAATTAGATATCCGCTTCGCCAATCATTCTTCTGGCACCCATTCCAGCACCTACGGTCACCGAAACACACAATCCATTAGTACATTTCCTTCCTTACCCTTCCAAACCTAAAACCTAAACTTCCAAGAACCTTAAAACTCAAAATCCAAGCCCCTACATCACATGCATGGTTTGGTTTTAAAGAGGAAGAAGGGAAGGAGAAGAAGAAGCATGCAATCAAGGGTCCCAATAACTTACCTTAGCTCCCAAGACCCAAGTATGCAAGAAAGCGACATGCTCCCACCAGTTCTCATCACAAATCACAGAGGAGGAAGAAAATGAGAAGAAGAAGAAGTGTTTTCATTTTGTTTTGCATGTCTCGTTTTAAATCAGGTCGTGACGCTGTCGCTATGCATCCCACTGACGCTACGCGTCAGGTCATTTATTCCCACTTGACGCTACGTGTCAATGCCATGCCACGCGTCAGACTTCTGATGCCAGTTCCTTTAAAATTCATTTTTAAATTATTTTATCCTTCTAAAATATCACTTTAAATCACTGATTTGCCTTAAAATCCATATCTCCCATAAATCCAACTCAACTAAATATTTAATTTATCTTTCCCAAATTTAAATTATTAGGGATGTTAAATTTGCTCTGAAAGGAAAAAAATAAGTATGTGAGGAAAATATATATATATATATATATATATATATTTATATAAAATAAATAATATAAAAATAGGTTAGGTACTCATTGAGTACTCAGATTTTTAAATGTCAAATCTGATATCTGATCTGATTATAATTCGATCTTGGTTGGATTGGATTGGATTTGATCCAATGACAAAAAAAATCCAATCTAATTTAATTGGATTTGATTGGATAATTGGGTTAAATGGGTAAATCAGACCTACTGCTCAGCCCTAAATGGGGGATTCTAGAATAATGCCTACCCCACTGCCTTTAATATTGGAGGACCCATCCACAGAGAGAGTCCATAGAGCATGCTTGGTGTCGTAAGTTTCTTTGTCTTTCCCAAATTCCATTAAGAAGTCTGCGAGGACTTGTGCCTTGATGGGGCCTCATGTTTCATAATGAATACCATACTTGGAGGGTTCGATTGCCCAGGCTACCATTCGGCCTACGAGCTCGGGTTTCTGAAGTATTCTATTGAGAGGTTGGTCGGTCCTGACCATAATTTAGTGACTGTGGGAGTAGGGAAAGAGTCAGCGTATGGCTACCACCAGACTATACGTAAATTTCTCAACTTTTTGATAATACATTTTTGCCCCTTGCAATGTTTTACTGGTGAAGTAAACCGGTTATTGTATGGGACCCTCTTCTTGGACCAGGGCCGACCTGATTACATCTGCCCCAGTCAAGAGGTAGAGGACGAGCTCCGCTCCTAGGCTCGGTCTGGACAAGAACGATGGGGAGGCCAGATAGGCCCTTAAGTCTTGAAACGCTGCTTCACATTCTGGAGTCCATGCAAAAGTGTCTGTTTTGTTCAGTATCTTATAAAAGGGAATTGATTTTTTTATAAATTTTGAGAGAAATTGAGACAAGGCTACGATCCAACCAGTGAGGTATAGGACATCTTTAACATTATTCGAGCTACATTTCTAATATGGTTTGACATTGATCTAGATTTGCCTCAATTCCCTGATACGTTAGCATATAGCCTAGGAATTTCCCACCTTGGACCCCGAAGGAACATTTCTCAGGGTTTAGACGCATGTTATATTTTCGGAGCTCAGAGAATATTTCTTCCAAGTCTTGGACGTGTGTTTCTACCGCCTTGGTTTTGACTACCATGTCATCTACATATACCTCCATGTTCCGAGCAATATGTTTTGCAAAGATTTTATCCACCAGACGTTGATAAGTAGCCCTTGTGTTTTTTAAGCCGAATGACATTACTTGGAAACAGTAGTTGGCCCCTCTAGTGATAAAGGCCATTTTTTCTTCGTCCCTTGGGTCAATGCGGATTTGGTTGTACCCTGAGTAGCCATCCATAAAGCTCAAGATCCTGTAACTTGAGGTACAATCTACCAAACGATCAATGTTAGGTAAAGGGTATGGGTCCTTAGGACATACCTTGTTCAGATCTATAAAGTCGATACACATTCGCCATTTCTCACTTGCCTTTTTAACCATAACAACATTAGATAACCAAGTTAGATACCTGACCTCCTGGATGAAGTTTGCAACTACAAGCTTTTCTGTTTCTTCCTTTACGGCTGCTCTCCTATCAGGTCCTAATTTCCTAGGCTTTTGGGAGATAGGCTTAACATCTGGCTCTATATTGAGTGAATGACAAATGACGTTGGGGTCGATTCCGGGCATGTCTGCGGGGTTCTAAGTAAAGAAGTCCGCATTGGTCTTTAGTAGTTTGATTAAGGCTTCTTTAATGGTCGGATCAAGTATGACACTAATTCTGGTGAACTGGCCGGTTCAAGCCAATTTGAATGAGTTTTAGGGGCTCCATTGGTTGAGGTCTCTCGTAGTGCTTGTCATCCTGGGGGTCGAAGCCTGTCTCGATATCTTCTTCTACTATGAAGGTTACTTTCGGCCGCAGGCTTTTGTAATAGCATTCCTGTGCAACTTCTGGGTCCGTTCTCACCACTCTGATTCTTCCACCCCCCAAAGGGAATTTCATTGTCAGGTGCATCGCGGATACCACTACTCCAAGGATGTTAAGGGATGGGTAACCCAGCAATACATTGTAAGAGCTAGGGAAACCAATGACTAGGAATTTGACCATGATGGCTCGGCTACTTGCTCCACTTCTAAAAGTAGTCTTTAACTCCAAGTAGCCCAAAACATACACAGAGTCACCAGAAAAATTGAGTAGGGCACTATCATACCTTTACATCCAATGAGGAGGTAGGCCCATTTTCTGATACATCTTCTAGTGTAGAATGTCTGTCGAGCTCCCCTAGTTCATAAGTAGCCGCTCCACTATGCAGTTGGCAATGCCCATGGTCACCACCATTGGCTCGTCTCTATTGAGACCCCCTTCAGGAAAATCCGACCCATCGTAGGTTATGACCTCTCTCCCTATACTTCCCTACAATAAGTTTACTTGCTCCATTTGCTGTCGACAGTGGGTCCGAGTTCTAGGGAACCCTCCCGAGATCGTATGGATAATTCGTCTTCCATCACCCCTCTCTCCTTTTGGTTTCTGCGATCGGGGATGCTCCGTGTGGGGGCAGTTTCAAGTTTGGAGCTCGAGCTGATTGGAGGCTTTTCTTTCTCTTTTTTGGTTTCCTTCCCATGCCATGTCATTCCTGCGGTCGACAAATCTCCCTAAGTGTCCCTGATGGATTAGGTGTTCAATATGGTTTCAGAAGGACCTGCAGTCTTCTGTTTCGTGTCCTAGGGTTCGGTGGAATTTGTAAAACTTGGACCTATCTGCACCCTTAGGCCCTTCTCCCGGAGGGAGAGCGTGAGGAGGCTCGTGCTGTAAACCTCATGCATAATCCAACCGCGCCTGTCGTTTAATAGGGTCAACTGACTGTACCTAGGAGCCGTGTGGGCTTTAAGACGCTTGTCCCAACTTGACTTGGGGCTCCTTCTCTTGGGTTTCATATGGTGGGTAGCTCACTTCGAGTGCCCCATGTGATCTGCTTCGCTTTCCTCTAAGTTAATGTATCAGGCTACGCTTTGTCTGAAGTCATCCATGTCGAGGGGTGGCTTCTTGGCCAGGGAGTCAGAAAACTGACTTGGGCAAAGGCCCATTTGCACAGCATGCAAAGTGACCTCAGAGCTCAAGTCACGTATCTGGATGATCTGCTAAAAAAATAGCTATGTACTGCTTTTAGGTTTCATCGTGTAGCTGTCGTAGGTTTACCAGACTATGGGAGGTTTGTTGAACCGCTCTGCTAGTGCGAATTGACTCAGGAATTTCTTTGATAGCTCAAAAAAATTTGTTATGCTATTTGAGGGAAGGTGTGAGAACCAGCGCAACGCAGATTTCATCAATGTGGTTGGGAAAGTTCAACAAAAGAGGGGATTGAATACCCCTATGACCAGTATGGTGGTGGTGAACATCGTGAGATGTTCCGCGAGGTCTCCTCTGTCATCGTACTTCTCCATGGCCGGAGGTTTGTAATTTGGTAGAGTTGGGGCGTCCATCACCTGTTCCATGAATGGATGGGCTGCCTAAGGGCGCGCGAACTCGTATTTGGCCGTCTTCTACATTTATTGGGAGGTGTGGCCATCAGCCTTCTGTTCAGTGGATCGGGTGCCATTATAACTCAAAACCTTACGTTCTTCCCCCTCCATCTGTGTCACTTTGCGTTTTCTTGTTGTAGATTTACCATAGTATGTTGGAGTGCCTCAACGATGTTTTGGAGCTACTAGATTTGGTCTCCATGACTGGATTTCGACTGTTGTCCAGCGTCCTCTTCACGATGAGTGTTGCGTGTGGTTACCATCTGTGCTACTTAGGGTTTGGTTAAGACTGAGGAGTGGGATCCGTTTTACTGGGCCCCACGATGGGCGGCAAAATGTTCATAAAAAGAGCATAATACATAAAAACCCTAGAGAATTCCTCTAGGAAATTAGGGTTACTATTTCTTTATAATATGTGTCACTTAAAATACAATGTGAGCCTATAGACTATATTTATACAATAGTGGAGTAAAGTAAGAATGGGAAATTAGGCTCAGACCCAGTAAGGGTAAGGATGGGAATAGGTCAGGTCAGGCTGGGCTTTTTAAGTCCTAAGCCTAGCTTGGTTCATAATTGTATGGCTTGAATCTGGCCTGTTACCTGACATAGGCCAAAATTATAAGCCTAACCTGGACTGTTTAAAAGCCTACCTAGGCCTAATAGCCTATATAAAGGCCTGATTTTATAAAGGCTAATAAATAGGCTCAAAAGCTTGATTGAAATAGACCAATATAGGCTTATCCTTGACAAATTTATTTTAAGTAGGCCGATAGACCTATATGTTTAAATAGGCCAATAGGCTTATTTTATATAGCCTTGTTTTACTATATTAATAATTTAATATTAATAAAATAAAATATTAAAATTATAAAATATAAATATATTTTAATTTTTTAATATGATTTATAAGTATTATTTTATTTTATAAAACATATATATAAACTAAGTATATAAATTTTATAGGCTAAAGGGTAAATTTAGCCCCTAAAAAATGTCTGATTTTGGCTTTACCCCTTAAAATAATTTTTCATTGTATTGTGTCCCTGGAATATTTTTAATTGTAGTAAGTAACCCCTTCTGTTGACTGTCTTTGCTAAGTGATGAGGTGTAGCCTAGTCACATGTCACTGAGTACATACGTGGCATGTGACTTAGGATTTTAAATGCATAATAGGACTAAATTTTTGATTAAGATAATTAAAGTTTAATGAAGTTAATTAACATATTAAAAAAATAAAAATAAACATTGTCTTCCTCTTCTTCTCTCATGTTCCTGTCTTTCTCTTCCGATTTGATGAACCCTTAACTCTCAGCTCCTGATTTTGCTTGTTTTTACTTTGTTTAACTATGAACGGAGTGCTACTTTCAGCAGTCAGAAAGTTTATCCCTTTATTTACCTTTTCATGATAAACAGTGGGCGGGTCAAGCTTCAATTGAGGCAAGTTTTCTATTTGCATAGATCTCTGATTTTTCTGCAAGCTGTTCAAAATCTCAAACTGCAGAAGCAAAATTGAATAGGAATGTTTATCCAACAGTATAATGCTAAATATTATTAAATTAATTTTTGATGGGTTCTATCATACACATCCCTTTTTCTGTTTTTTTCAATTTCAAAAATTTTTACACTTCAATGCTAGGAACCCAACAAGAACTATACATTTGGCGTGAATGCAATTTGCCCTTTTGGTCTAATACTGATTTATGGTTCCTATTGCCCTTTCTTTATATTTTATCTTAAAGAAAACAACCCAAAATGTATTAACAGTGGTGCGTCGCTCCAAGCTTCAAACCTCCAACTCAATCTAGTTTGCAGTATAGTGGAACTCGTCAAAAAGGGTGAAAGGCCATGCTCCTCCAATCCCTCAAAAACATAGTGCCCTCTAGCTCTTTGTCTACTCATCTTTTGCCCTTTTGCCCTTTAGGAAGAGGAAGAGGAAGACAGCAACGTGATAGAGGAAGAGGAAGACAATGTTTACTTTTATTTTTTAATATGTTAATTAACTTCATTAAATTTTAATTATCTTTCTTAATCAAAAATTTAATCCCATTAGGCCTTTAAAATCCTGAGTCACATGCCACGTGTGCACTTAGTGGCATGTGACTAGGCTGCACCTCATTACTTAGCAGAGGTAGTCAACGGAAGGGGTTACTTACTACAATTAAAAATGTTTCTGGGACACAATACTATGATAAATTATTTTCAGGGGTAAAGCCAAAATTAGACATTTTTCAGGGGTTAAATTTACCCTTTAGCCAATTTTATATACGGATGTATAAATAGGCTAGTCTGACAGGCCTAAAAGGTTTTTTTAAAAGTTTAAACCCAGCCTTTTATTAAATAGGTCAGGCCAGACTTAAACAGGACAGGCCACAGACCCCTGTCGGTCAGCCCGACCTATTCTAATCCCTAAGTAAGGGAGATAACCGCTTCTAGTGGGGTATTAGAGAATCATTATTTGTTAGAGTAAAAGGATGATGGGGTATCATGGGGCACCCTCTGACCCCGGTGGGAGCAATCACTTTCTTAATTAATATATTTCTTTATTTTGTTTAAAAATAAAGATATAAAGAAATCAAACCTAAAAAAAAACCAAATATTTATGGTAGTGTAAATATCACACGTTTTAATGTTAGTTCCTCAATTTTCTTATTTAGTCCATAAGTTTTTACTTTTAAAAAGTAGTCCTTATTAAAAATTAGTTTATGGCTTAGACATGACCCAGATTATACTAAAGGTGTACGTGACATGATATGTTCTATTAATGTAACATGTCATAATTATGTAATGTCAATGAATATTTTGAATATTTTTAATTTTTTTGAAGGAACAAATAAAATTATTTTAAGACTCAAAACAAAATTAATCATATTAAAAAGGTGAACAATATATTTAATCCCCTAATTAAAGAATAAAAACCTAAGACATTATACATGATGTCTTAAATTTAAATATTAATACTTCCGTACATAAAATACTACACTTAAGTTTCTCGTCAAATTAAAGGCCAAATAATTTAAACCAACATTTTAATTCATAATAAGCTTATGACTTAATTTTATGCATTTAATTGAAAATTATATTCTCACTTTACTTGAATCTTCCTTGAATTGTTTATATAATGTCAAAGTGGATCTAAAAATTTGTAGATAGTTTTTATAAAAATAAAATAAATTGTTTATTTCTTTTAAAAATAGAAGAAATATTGTCATTTGCACCAATAGAAATCACTCTGAATTTCTTATGATATATAAATGAATAGGGATACACATTATAATTTTTTCCAATTAATGTTTTATTTATAACGAATCAAACAACAGTTATAAATTACAAAAGAACTATCAATAGAATAATACATATTATGAAAAATTATTACATAATTATGATATGTTCATTCAATAAAGAGATACTTTTAACATAAGGTAATAGACAACAAACACCTAAAAAAACCTTAAAAAAACTGAAAATCAAGTCCACATATTACATCAAACCAACAAAATAAGACTAAAATTTAATAAAATTCATTTCTTCATGCGATTCAAGGAAGGATCGTGCATTTATTCAACCCTTTTGGGCCCTCAAAGATATGACCCAAAACTTAGGCGCTAACAATAAAAAAAAATGGAAATTGGGATATGGCGCGTGATACAAAACGCGGCAATATTAACATGGGTCAACGCACACGTGTGAAAGACGGTAAGTAAAGTAGTCAATGGTGGTGTGCCTTTGAGTGTATGTGGGGTTGAAATCAATGATCTTTCTTTTTTGACCCAAAAGAAACGAGGATAACGCCATTGCAGCAGAATTTTTAATTGGATCGAAGGTGTTTGGTTTAGAGTTGAGGTTCCTTAAATTAAGGTTTGACTGTTTTGAATGTAATAAAAAATAATAACAATTAAATATTTTTATTTTTTAAATATAATGAATTATGGACAAATCAAAATCTAATCATAGTATTCAATGAAAATAAAAAATTAATTTAAACCTATTATTTGATCGGTCCATAATAACCAGTCAAATTCAACGCTACCTCTCCCGCTTCTGCTTTCCACATTCTCTCTCTGCCTCCTTCCCCATTAACTATTCAACATGGACTAACTATCGGCTTTAAAAAAATTTGATGATTTTATAAAATTGTATTATAGAAAATTTAAATTTAAAATTACAAACTAAAAGAAGAACAACAACCTTTATACTAATTCATCTACTCATTTGATGCTAGTCAATTGAATTGTTAATATGTACATATGTTTTGTTCCTTTGAGCAAAACCTAACTATATTCCAAACACATTTTCAATTGATGCCCATAAAAGAATAATTTAAATACACAAATTTATGTAGAATTAATTACGCAGTTCACCTACATTGACCTATGATAATATTTAACTTTTCGTGTAATATTCTCGCAATTATTTTATTTTATGAGTCTTTTCAGTTATAAGTTTGTAGGATCAATAAAAATTGTTTCATATGGTTAAGTATTGAATGTGTAAGTTTGTGCAACATAAAAATTTAAAAACAAGATAAAAGTTTTTCACTTTTAATTTATTATTTTAGGTAAAGTTACACATTTTTTTTAGATTTTTGTTGGAGGGTGCAATAATTGGCCTTTGTTAGGATTGAAGTGGATAAGGCTAACATGTTATAAGAAATGGAAACAAAGTTGTATTGTAGATCTGCCTAATCCGACAATCAAATTGCGCATCTACTTCAATAACACAGCTATATATTTTTATCAGTGCTACACTCACATGCTTTTGATATTCACTTAATTATTAAATGCTAATACATACCCGTTCGATCCTATTTAATTATTTTAAAAATAATGCTAACAATTCGTTCCTATTTAATTATTTTAAAAATAATACTAACAAAATAAAAAAAATACAATTATGTTATCTTGATTATATATTTAAATTTTTTATTTACTATTTATTTATTAAATCATATTATCTGTCTTATTTAACATAGTTTCCTTCTTAAATAAATTATTAAGAAAAAAGTTATTATCAATACTTTAAATTTTTAAATGAACAATTGGATATAAGCAAAAATTTTCTTCTATTGGAACAGAGGGAGTAAAAAATTAATATCTCATTTTTTCAAAAAAAAAAAGTAGGGAAAAGGGGAAATTACATAATACTTTCTTTACTTAGTAAGCAAGAAGATTACACAAAAAAATAAGAAAAACTATAAAGGAAAGATTTACAATTACTCATAGCTCATAAGGAATATATATGTGTGCATAGGTTGAGAGTATTTAGCACAGGAATATGTTATGTAGCTATTTTTGTTAAAATGGTAGATGAGATCATTCCTAAGCCTGAAAAACTTAGGGTGCAAGCTCTTTCACATAAATATCTAACCTATGAATTTATCCTTGCTACAAACTTTAAACAGGGTAGATCCTATGTTTGGCAAAGCATCATGAAAGCTAAAAACTAGTTAAAAGATGGGTTTGGTACTCGTCTAGGTAATGGTATGTCCTTAATTTGGTATTAAGACTGGCTAAGGACTGGGATCATTGGTGCAAGATTGTCCTCTATCCATATTTCAAACAAGGAACCTGAAGGGTGTGTATAACATCTCAAGTATTTGAATTAAATTAATTGCACTTTAGAGAATTAAATAAATTGATTAAGCGGAATTAATTAGGAAATTTGTTTTACATTTATTTGTGATGGTAAATTATTAATCATCGTGAGCTAAAACTAAAATATAATTAATTATAAGGGAATAAAAGAAAAGGAAATAGAAAGCAAAATATGAAAGGACGGATATGCCCTTAAGAGCAAAACAAATAGGCAAATTCACTTTCTTTTCTTTCTCTCTCACACGAGTTTCTTCTTCTCCCTCTCGTTTACTTTCATGGATGTGTAGTGGTGAGTTCAAATTAAAGGACCATTTGTTACCAAAAGTCGAAATGGAATGCATTTTTGGAATCTTGGGAGCGAGAGCAACACATATGTATCTTTAATTTTTTTGTTTCGGTGTAATTCTTCTTCTTCTTAATTCTTCTGACCTTGGGTGGTTTGTTTGAATTTTTGAAGTTTTAAACTGGTTAAAAGGTTCCTTGTAACCTCCGAATAACAATCATGCTGACGAAATTCTGTTCTGGTGTTGTTTAGGTTTCGAAGCAAGTGTTGGAAAGTCTTTGAGCGACGAGGGTTCTATAAGATAAGAGTCGAAATAAGTCGAGGTAAGCTTTTAAAGCATTGGTGTTAGTTTCGAGGGATTTTGATACATTGAATTATAGTTTTGGGAGCCGAAAAAACTAAGTCGCCTTGTGAATCTTTTCCATGTTAGGTATTCGGAGCGTTTGATATTACCAAAAGAACTTCAAGAGCTTGAAATTGAGGTAAAGGGGTGTATGGATTAATGAACATAATATTAACGTCAAAATCGACACGGGAAAAATGGTAGGATAGAATAACTGATACCCAAATTATGTAAATGCATGTGGTGACATGTGTGTGTAGATATGTATGGATTGATACTATGAAAGCTAAAAGTTAATATGATAATGATAGTGAGAATTGATTGTGTGATGGTGAATTACATAATTGTATTTTCTTGATGATGAACTACTGTGAGAAATGTATTGGATGATAATGATCTTATGTCACTAAATGACGATGATGAGTTAAAAGATGATGATTTATATGTGATTTTGATAGTTGAAATGCTATGACAAATACCGAATAGGATGAGAACTTAATACGCCTGAGTGGCGGATGGAAATCCCCTTTGATGGTCATGGTGTCAGAGAAAGATGATTGAGCATTTTATCTGATTTAAGATATGATATATGATTATTATGTGGTGTGGATGACCGATTGGTATATTTATCCCTCATTTTGGCTCCCATGGTCGAGCATAGCCTAGTTGAGTTACCCAGTGGTCAGGTAGGACCCAGTGTGAGGTAGGAATCCAGGTAAGGCTCGGTGGACCAGGTAGGGTTCACATGGTGTCAGGTAGGACCCCAGCTGACGACCAATCCTTTTAATATCCAGATACTAGAGAGTCTTGAATTATTACATGAGAGTCAGTTGTGAAACTATATGATATTATCTGAATTAATGATGAATGTGATGAATTGATTGAGATGCTATTATGTGAAAGACTAATTATTAAATTGATGCGATTAAGGAATTACGGATAGTGTTGAAATGAAAATGAATTAATGATAAATGTTTTAGAAAATCCTTGACTACGCTATGCTTTTCCCAATATATATATATATGTGTGTGTGTGTGTGTTGTTAATTATTTACATTAATTTGTATTGACAGTCACTCACCCTTACAACTATATTTAGTGACTAAAGACAGGGATATTGCAGATGCTGCGGAGACCAATGCCCGATGAGTTGAAAGCAATGCCAAGGAGATTAAGTTGATAATGTATATTTGTAAATATGTAAATTTGCTATACCTTGAATAGTTATGGCTATGATGATGTTTGGTGTAGTTGTATGTGGTGTTGATGCATGATGTACTGTAGATTGACAAGTATGATTATGTTATATGTTGCTTGTGGTTTTAATGGCCCAGTGTATGGCTAGATAGATGCATATCTATACATATGATAAGGAGTTGTGATGATGTGATGTGAATAATGGTAGTTATAATTATTTATGCCTAAGGGCTATTATATGGCATGGAGCCATTGATTAATGAAGTGATTGATCATGTGTGATGATGGGTAGGTCTGTGGTGACTGTGTATATGATAGGTATGTAGGGATATGTGTGGTTGAATGGTTGGGAAGCTAGTTGGGTAACCTTTGGTGTGTATTATGCATTAGAGTTACTCTTGTAACATCTTATATATTTTTATATTTAAATTATGACGAATTGAGAATATAATGTAATTATGTGATTTAAAAATAAATTTAAAGGGAAATTTAGAGTTTTTGTTTGATGCGTAATGTAAGGATAAAAATATGGACCTGACGCGTAGCGTCAGCTTTGCAATTAGAATTAAAACCCCACAGTAGCAGCTATGTGAAATAGTAGCTAAAAATAGAATTTTGGGACTTTCTTTTCTTCTTTCTTCTCTTGAAGTTCAAAAATCCAATTGAAGCCAATTTTTGGTTGGAATTCAAATTAATTGCGGATTAGAAGTGAGAAAATAAAGTAAACGCGTGAAATCTCTTAATTTTAATTTTCATAGGAGTTTCCTTCTTTTGCTTGATTTTCTTGGGAAAGCAAAGAGACTTTGAAATTTAAGATTCTGAACCATTTAAAGAGTTCTTTAAGGCTCTTAAATGAAAGATTAAGTAATGGGATTGAGTTCTGCTTTATGTAGGTTACGAAAAGAGCGTCAGAAGCTTAACGGAAGAGAGGTTTTCTTAAAGTAACTGGAGGTTTTGATTGCGGTAAACTTATGAAGTTTTAAGAGTTGATTTTCAAGTGATTTCTTGAATTAGATTCAGATTTCAATGGCTAAATAGCTAAACCCCTTTTGTAACTCTTGTGTTTTTTAGTGTTTTGGTTCGTTGGTTCTTGTGATTTAGATACAGAGCATTAAAAAAGAGGTAAGGGGAGTGTTTTAGCATGTAATAGTTAAGAATTTAAGGTTTTCATATTATGAATTAGAAATTTCATGAGTATTTAAATGTTTTATTTGTAAACACATATGTTTTGAAATATGTTAATGATTGTATGAGTTTGATAAATATGATTGATTTAATAATGATGATTATAACGAGAAAGTGATGAATTATGAGTATGTGATATGTGGCTATGATGAATATGATGAGAATTAATGATTATATTATGCCAAGAATGGTTTATGAATATGATATGGAATATTATGATATGTAATGTTGACGATATGGAATTTAAGTCTGATGTTGGCTTTGATTATCATATTTAAAAGAGATGCTTTTATACCAGAGATTATATGTCATTGAGAAAATTGATGATTATATGTTGCATGTGCATGATATGTGGTGTGGAAAACCATTCAGTATACATTACCCCTCGCTTTTGACTCTAGTGGTCCATGTAAAGATCCAGTTGAGCTACCCAGTGGTCCAGGTAGAGACCTAGTGGTTGAGATGGGGAGCCGGTGTGTGGCTCGGTGGACCAAGTAGAGTTCACGGGATGTTGGTGTATGACTCCCGACTGGTGGCTGCTCCTTTAGTATCTGGATACTAGGTGTTGTTTTATATGATTTGATCTTAGAGTCAGTTGTGATTAATTTATGATATTGAGATTTGATTTATGATGATGATATTATATGATGAGTTTAAGATGTTTTGTATAGATTGAGAATTATGATGAATTATGAGTATCTCTCAATGTTGTAAGAGAAAGGAATAATAGATTGATATGTGAGGAAGGTGTGTAAAATCCTCCAGGTGATATTGTTTCTATTTCAATTATTTGCATTATTTTATAATGCTAGATACTCATCCTTACGATTATTTTACAGTGAGTGAGAAGAGGGACGGTGCGGATGCTGCGAAGACTAACACGAAGTGAGCAATGGAGTAATGTCAGAAGATTTTGATACGTAATGTATATATTTGATATCATATATATTTATGATGGTTAGGTATATGTATGTTTATGTGCAAGATGAGATTGTACTATGGGTTTTATTTCCATGTGTGTTTATGATGATTTTCCTGGATGGTTAGATAATTAAGGGCACTGAGCCATTAGATAGTTATTCATGCATAATATCCAAGAATTGTTTTTATAGATATAATTATGGCATAGAGCTATTTAGCATTTGAAATCATACGTTATTGGTAGGAAATGTATTGTTTGAATGTTGTTTGATTATGTTAGAAGTGTGATGTAAATGATTTATGAAGATTAGGATTGGAATTTATGAAGTTCTAATGTTGGTTTTAATGAATAAAAAGTGAAATTGAGGAACTAAATAGGTGAAATAGAGATCCGATGGGATTTAGTATCCCTGAAAAAGCCCAATAGGTCCATAAAGATATTGGAATCAATTTATATATTCATTTTATGGTTTGGATGGTTTTATGGTGATGTCGTATGATAGCCCAAAGGCATTTTTATGCATATCTCATTACTGGACTGAAATTTTGGGAAACAGACTGCGTTCGCAGTTCCGGATTGAGGTTAATATAGTGTCCATGTAGTTTGGTGAAGTTTAGACTTGAGGGCAAGATAGGACCTTTAGAAGTTAGTAAAATGGTTTAAAATTCATGACAACAGCATTGTTGCTACTGTCATGCTTGGTGCGTAGCGTCACTCTGACACGTTGCGCTAGGTGTGAAGTTGTGGCCTTACACGTAGCGTCACCCCCTGTTTTTGTTAGGCATGTTTTGCCAATTGTAAATGAACCATAGGCCTTAAGAATGTCATATAAGTGCTGTTATAAGCTCATAGTAGTTTTTATAAGACTAAATTAATTGTTAATCGATTATTTTGTAAAAAAAATATTGATTTTATTTAAATGTTTAAAAATAAAGGTAAATTAGTGAGAGATTTTATAACTCTAAAATGTGTTAAACATATTTTTGTGCATAATTTTGTGGTTTGAATAGATTTTTGAGTGTGGACTACGCTTGCAGGTCCCGAATAAGTTCTCGATAGTGCCCATAGAGTTTTATGAAAATCGGAGTTAAATTGGGAAAAATAGGGACTAAGAAAGTTGAGTTGAAATTTCAAGTCTGCAAGTTTTGCTCAAGCGAGATTGGGTACGCCTAAGCGAGCCTCTGAGTAAAAGAAGAGTTTGATCGCTTGAGCGAGAGTGGCTAAGTTGTCTTTATGTGATTTCCACTCAAGTGAAAGTGGACTCATATGAGCGAGAGTTATGAGGGGAAACTTCTAGAGTATTCCTGCTTGAGTGAGAATGGTTCGCTCAAGCGAGATTTCATATTTGTTATGTTTGATTCTCGCTCAAGTGAGATGGAGGAAATGTATGTGTAGGTCTAAAGATTCTAAGAGTGTTTGGGCTGGCTTCAGGCGACGTAGTATTTCAGTTCTTGTCGCTTGTGGTCGGAAATGTTTTAAATGCGAAAATTTCCTCTAATTTTAATCATACCCAAATAAACTTTAAGAATTGATAAGGAAACGTTATAAGTGGTATCAGAGCGGTTCCGTTCCAGACCAAATATAATTAAGGTTGTGTGATGAATGTTATGTGTATATTTGAATTGAGATACTACAGGAACCTTGACATTGTGGTTACTGGTACTCTGCCAGCTATGCAAACCCTGTATTGAGTTAATTTTTGAACTCTATTGAGTTAGTTTTCGTAGTAATGGTTTGTTATTTATTTGTAGTATGACGGGTGACTCTAGTTTTCAACTAGATGATGGTTTCTTTACCAAATTTTCCCAGTTCATGGGACGGGCGGAATCTGGCCCTACATGGAACAAATTTCTAAAGTGTTCACCCCTTGTATACAAAGGTGGGTGTAACACCCTAAATTTTAAAAAATAAAGGACTAATTGAGAAGATAAATGTTAAATAATTATATTTGGGTTATTTAATGTTCTAAAATATTAGGAATAAATGAATTAAGATTTTTGGGAGTTGTCTATGATTTATTGGAACCGGATAAGCTAAAAATGAGCTCGATTGAAATATGAGTGTCAGACCAAGTATCCCCAAATGGGATGATATTGGTCAGGGCCGTTAAGAATAATATTGGGAATCCGATGGAATACTCGGAATAATTTTTAGATATGGTATTGAGCCCAAACAATGACCCTGTACATCATAAAATGATGAATAATTATTGGGGAATTAAAAATAAAGCCAAATGGCCCACTTTTCCCTTCTTATTACCGTCAGATTTTGGTTCCCCTTAACTTGTATTTCACTTTCCTTCTTCTACACTCTTCTTCATTTCTTCTTCTTCTCTCCAAAAACCCTAAGCAAAGGTGGTGGCTTTTCCTCTCCTATTTTCGTGCTTGAAGGAAAGCTTGGAAGAGCTTGAATTCTCTTCTTTCTCCCTCCTTATTTTCGTGTGGATTTTTCCTCTCTTGGAAAACTCTCTCATTTCTTCTCTTGAGGAGATAACCCTGGCTACCTGGCAGAAACTTCCGACCTCAGTGATTACTACTTCTCTTGAGGTAAGAGGGGGTAACTATTCTAAATACATGATTTCATCTATTCCTGATGTGAAAATATGTGTATATGATTGTGCTTGTTAATTTCCTGTATAGACGATGTGATGATTTCATGATTTGAGTGCATTCAGAATGATTGATGTTATGTGGCATGTATTTGGATGATAAATGTGTTGTTGCACTGAACTGGGCCAGAGTCAATGAGCCGGTGTAGGACCAGCCACTAGAGTTAGTAGATGGCTGAGGTTTTAGACCAATGTTGTATGATTATCTGGTATCCCAGTGAGGGGAGACCGATTTTAATGACTGATGTTTTACTTACTGAGTCTGTATTGTGTACAGAATGGATGAAGTGATATCCGTACTTTGGTACCGGTATAGAGGCCGGATCAGACATTGTGTTGAATATGGTGATGAAATATGTTATGATGGTTTGAGATTATGTCTGAATTAAAATTAATGATGTGAAATGTCCAAATGTTGTATATGTGAATGGATAATGTGATTGCCACTAACTGCCGATGTGTGTAAGTTCCAACAAAAATTTGTAAAGGTTGTCAACGTTGAAATCCACTAAGTGGTGGTCATGAATTGATGATTGATTGAGTAGCATTTATGATGCACAGTGTGAGAATGCATTGATTGGCATTTGCATCCATGACATATCATTCACTGTTTATATGGAATGTTAGGGGTTCCATTGAGCGGGCCCAGTGGGAGGGCGACCCAGTGCACGGGTATATCATTGTATTTCCCTAGTGATTCTGGGAATCACGAAGCTGTCCATAGTTCGGTGACGAGGCACCCTATATGGCGGGCCCAGTAGGCGGGCCCAGTAGGCGGGCGGCTCTATGGTGAGCAAGTTACCTCGGTGTCCGACGGGGCACGGCTCTCTCTCGATGTGTGTTCGGGAGGGGCCCATAGCACTTTGGCAAGTACGGCCATGATGTTAATTCGCAGTCACGGGGTGACTAGTGCTACAGATGGGCAAGGGCGGTTTGGTACCGGTAAAATATGATGTTGAACACGCATGCAATTGGATATAAGTGTACACATTTTACTACTGTAGTAGGGGCATAGTAGCATACCTATGCTTATCCCACAATTGACTATGTTGTTTTCCCACAGTCGGATCCGCACTTGAAAGTAATTCCGTTGTGCATATGCATTAGCTTTAAGAGCATTTGCATATAGCTGAGATATGCCTAGTTGATAGCCGAGATGGCGATGGATGATGGTTGAATAGAGAGAAAGTAAGCTGAGGTGCTAACATTTAATGTGTGATAATTATTAAATATATAAGGATATGTATATATGATATTACCTTATGAATATGTGTATTCGGACATGTATTGTACTGAGAAAGAGTGATGTGTCATATGTGTGGTGTTATCCTGAATTTGAATGTAATACACCCATGCATATATCTCATCATAATGTATGACTTTAATTCATTTGGATTATGTTACTCACCTCCCTGTTGCCATTTTTAAGGTTGATGTAGATGCGATGAATCTCTACTCTTTTTGGAAGTTGAGTATTGGAGAAGGTAAATACGAAAGGAGATGTGAATGAGCCTTGGCCGGCATATATGTATTCATTTTGTATGCTTATTTTGAAATTAATTTGACAACAGATGATTTTGGGAGGTCATGTAGGAAAATTAGACCGGATGTGTATGCCTAATTTTCATTAATGACCTTGAAAATATATTAATGATAATATTATTATTAATTATGAAAATATATTCTATTGTTAAAATAAACCGACGAAGTACCTTTCATCCTCTCTCGAAAAATGTTTTAACCACTCTTAAAATTATTTTATCTTCCGCTTTTTCCCTTGTGACGACCTCAAGTTCGGTCCTCTAAGGTGCACTATGATACCGTCCTCATATCTTCATATATGAGATCGGTTATTCGAAGATCCAGGGTAATTACTCAGTATTTTATACATTGAATTCCTTTTACTTTTAATTATTTTAAATTGTGAAAAATTAACCCTTGTTTTTGAAAATGAATCCAGGGTGTTACAACCTGGTATCAGAGCATTGATTGCTCATTGATGAATTAAATGTTATTAAAGAGTGATTGTCCCTTGATGTTGACATGTTATAGTTATAGAGAAGCACTATCAGAGCATTGATTGCTCACTATTTTATATTGTGTTGATATTATGCCCGGCCAGACATTTCCTTTCCCTATTTACCTTCAGATTGTGAATACAGTATGATGATATTTATATTGATGATAGTTAACAATGATTGATGTATATTGAGGAAAGAAACATAAGGTTCCTAATTATGTTTGTATTGTGTGTATAGGGTGATTAATGGCGAATAGGCATACTATTGACGCAGCCGCTAGGGCTGAAGCCTTCAATCGATTTGTCGATATCTTAGAACGACAACAACAACCCGCTGGTCAGCCAAATCATGGTCTTGACCAATTTCTCAAATAGAAGCCTTTCGAATTTCATGGAGGCTATAAATCGGAAGACGCGTATGTTTGGATCCGTGACTTAAAACGGATATTCGCAAGCATGGAATGTACTAAAGCTCAGAAGGTTGAATATGCAGTGTTTATGATCTGAGATGAAGCTGAATCCTGGTGGATTCTTACTCGTGGGCGTATGGTTGTGGCTCACACTCCTTTGGATTGGGAGAATTTGAAGGTGGAGTTTCTTAGGAAATATTTTCCTGAGAGCTATAAGAACAAGAAGGAGCTTGAGTTTATGGAGCTCAAACAAGGAAGTATGTCGGTGGAGGAATATGCCTCAAGGTGTGAAGAACTGTGTGTATTTTACCCTCCTTTCCAACCTGAAGGTACTGAAGCTTCGAAATGCGTCAAGTTTGAGACCGGATTGCGCCAAGAGATCAAGAAGGCGATCTATCATCAAGAGATTAGAAGTTTTCCTACTCTTGTGAACAAAAGTAGAATCTTTGAAGAGAACGATGTGGTGCCCAAGAATGATGTTGGACATGACCAAAGATTGAAGAGCCAATCCCCTAGCGTCAAGAAGAGGGGTGATTTCAAGAAAAATAGACAATTTTTGCTTGGTTCCTCTTCTTTTAGAGGTGGACGAGGTGGCGAAAGGCATGGTACTAATGGTGGCCGAGGTGGTGGCCGAGGTGGTGGCCAAGGTCTTCGTTATTTCTGATGTGGTGGAAACCATTTGGCTCGAGAATGTAACCATGAAGAGATAGTGGTGTGCTATAGATGTAACCAACCGGGGCACATTCATCCAGATTGTCCTTTGAATACCATGGACGTAGTGATTCGCAATGATGGTAACCGTGGTAGCTATGGTGCTTTCAGAGGCCGTGGTCGTGGAGCCGGTAATGGCGACCGCAATGGTGGTTGAAATGGAAATGGCAACGGTAATGGTGGCATTGGTCGTGGTAATGGGAACAGCCAAGGTAATGGCAATGGTGGCCGAAATGGTCCTAATCATGGTGCTAACCAACCAACTGCGGGAAAAGTACTCACTGTGACTGCTGAAGAAACAGCTCAAGCCGATAACCTAGTTGAAAGTAAGTGTGAAATACTTGGAAATTCTGTGCATGTTATTTATGATTTGGATGCGACCCATTCTTTTATATCTGCGGACTGTGTACGGTGGTTGAGATTGCCAGTGTGCTTAGTAAAAAATGCCCTTGTGGTTACTACCCCAATCGGTACTTGCCTCAGGACGGTTAACCAATGTGATAACGTCATTATGCTCTTAGAGGGAAGGAAGTTTGTTACTTCTTTCATTTGCCTACCTATGAAGGGTTTGGAGATTATTCTTGGCATGGATTGGCTCTCTGCCAATAAAGTCTTGGTTGACTGTCGACAATGGACTGTCATTTTCCCTTCTTCCGATGCGGAAAAATTTGATGTGCAAGGTATAACTCAACTTTGCATATTATTATCCCTTGCCGATGGGACAAATGGTCCGATCCTTTAAAAATTCCTGTTGTATCCGAATTTCCGGATGTATTCCCTAACGAGGTACCTGGTTTACCTCCTCCACGTGAGGTGAAATTTTCTATTGATCTTATTCTGGGAGCGGAACCTATTTCCTGAGCGTCATATCAGATGTCTCCTATGGAATTAACTGAGGTGAAGAGATAAATTGAAGAGTTATTGGAACGAGGATTTATTCGCCCAAGTGTGTCTGCGTGGGGTGCGTCTGTTTTATTGGTGAAAAAGAAGGATGAAAGTATGAGGTTGTGTGGATTATCGAGAACTTAACAAGTTGACTATTAAGAAGCGATATCCCTTACCTCGCATTGACGATCTTTTGGATCATTTAAGGGACGCCGTTGTGTTCTCAAAGATCGATTTACGTTCCGGATATCACCAAATTCGGGTGAAGATTGGGGATATCCCAAAGACTGCTTTTTGAATGCGGTATGGCCACTACGAGTACGTAGTAATGCCTTTCAGTGTGACAAATGCACCTGTAATTTTCATGGATTACATGAATTGCATCTTTCATGAATATCTTGATATGTTTGTGGTGGTGTTTATGGATGACATCCTTGTCTATTCCAAGAGTCATGAAGAATATGAGGAACATCTTTGCCTTGTGTTGAATGTCCTTCAAGAAAAGGAGTTGTATGCGAAGCTTTCCAAGTGTGAGTTTTGGTTATCCGAGGTCCAATTTCTTGGACATGTTATCTCCAAGGACGGTATGGCAGTTGATCCATCTAAGATTGAAGCCGTGCTGGCTTGGGAAAGACCAACTTCTATGACCAAAGTAAGGAGTTTTCTTGGTCTTACCGGTTATTATCGGAGATTTATTAAGGGATTTTCCAGACTGGCTTTGCCTTTGACGAAGCTAACCCGTAAGAATCAACCATTTGTGTGGGGCCTTGATTGTGAAAAGAGTTTCCAAGAGTTGAAAGTTAGACTCAATTCTGCTCCGGTGTTGGCTTTGCCGGACTTACTAGATGATTTCGTGGTGTATTGTGATGCTTCTAAGCTTGGTCTTGGTTGCGTGTTGATGCAAGAAGAACGTGTGATAGCCTATGCGTCAAGACAGTTGCGACCGCATGAGGTTAACTACCCCACTCATGATCTTGAATTGGCAGCGGTGGTGTTTGCCTTGAAGTTGTGGTGACATTATTTGTATGGCTTGAAGTTTGTGGTCTTTAGTGATCATAAGAGTCTAAAATATTTAATTAATCAGAAGAAGCTCAATATACGCCAACGACGATGGATGGAGTTTTTGAAGGATTATGAGTTTGAATTGAGGTATCATCCCGGAAAGGCAAATGTGGTTACTGATGCCTTGAGTCGGAAATCGTTGCATGCTTCCGTTATGATGGTGAAAGAGATAGAGCTCATTGAGCAATTTCGGAATTTGAACATGGGTGTAGAAGTATATACTCCGAAAAAGATGTCTCTTGAGATGTTGACGGTAGTAAACGTGTTCCTTGAGACCGTGAAGTTGCAACAAGCGAAGGATGAGTACTTCATTGAGATGAAGGAAGCTCAAGCTAATGGGAAGAATTCATTTTTAACGGAAGGCCGTGATGGCATTTGGCGTGTGAAAGACCAGATTTATGTTCCATCTGGTGATGATCTAAGGAGATTGGTACTTGAAAAAGCTCACAAGAGTGTATTGAGCATACATCCTGGTGCCACAAAAATGTATCAAGATCTGAAGAAGAATTTCTGGTGGCCAGGTATAAAGCAGGATGTGGCTAATTATGTAGCCTCTTGCATTATTTGTCAAAAGGTGAAGGTTGAACATCAGAAACCGTCTGGTTATCTGAGACCCCTTGATATTTCGGTGTGAAAATGGCATGACATTGCCATGGACTTTGTTTCTGGACTACCCAGAACATGTACTGGGAATGATGCTATATGGGTGATCATAGATCGGTTGACGAAGTGTGTTCACTTCTTGCCCATGAATATGAAAAGTTTATTAGAGAATTTAGCCCGACTGTACATAAAGAAGATCGTTAGACTGTACGGTGTGCCTTCGAGTATTGTGTCGGATCGCGACCCACGGTTCACCTCTTGATTTTGGGGAAGCTTGCACGAGGCAATGGGTTCCAAACTGAAGCTTAGTTCGGCATATCATCCACAAACGGATGGGCAATCTGAGCGGACAATTCAAAGCCTTGAAGATTTATTACGGGCTTGTGTTTTGGAGCACGGTGGTTGTTGGGAAAGGTTCCTACCACTGATTGAATTTACATACAACAATAGTTACCATAGTTCTATTGGTATTACTCCATATGAAGCGTTATATGGTCAGAAATGTAGAACTCCCTTGTGTTGGCATGAAGTCGGAGAAAATTTGAATTTGGGGTCGGAGTTAGTTACAGAGACAAATGGACAAATCAAGATGATACAAGAAAAGATAAAAATTACCCAAGATCGGCAGAAGAGTTATTATGATAAGAGGCAGAAGCCACTTGAGTTTCAAGTTGGCGATCACATATTTTTAAGAGTATCAAGAGATAAGGGCATTAGAAGAGCTCTAAAGAGTAAGAAGTTAAGCCCAAGGTTCATTGGACCCTACGAGGTTCTAGAGCGGATTGGCAATGTTGCATATCGGATTACACTTCCTCCGCACCTGTCTAATCTACATAATGTGTTTCACGTATCCTAGTTGAGGAAATATGTCCATGACCCTTTACATATAATTCCAATGGACGATGTTGATGTGTGGGATGATTTGTCCATCCCTCCTATTTCCATTCGTATTGTTGAACGCTCAGTTAAGACACTACGGAACAAATTGGTAACCTTGATGAAAGTTGCATGGAAGCACGGAAATACTGAGATGTTCACATGGGAACGTGAGGATGATGTACAAGCATGGTACCCCGATGTGTTCGAATCCGGTATGTTAAATTTCGAGGACGAAATTTCTTTTAAGTGGGGTGGATTGTAACACCCTAAATTATAAAAAATAAAGGATTAATTGAGAAGATAAATATTAAATAATTATATTTGGGTTATTTAATATTCCAAAATATTAGGAATAAATAAATTAAGATTTTTGGGAATTGTCTATGATTTATTGGAACCGGATAAGCTGAAAATGAGCCCGGTTGAAATATGAGTGTCGGACCAAGTATCCCTGAATGGGATGATATTGGTCAGGGCCGTTGAGAATAATATTGGAAATCTAATGGAATACTCGAAATAATTTTTGGATATGGTATTGAGCCCAAACAATGACCCTGTGCATCATAAAATGATGAATAATTATTGGGGAATTAAAAATAAAGCCAAATAGCCCAGTTTTCCCTTCTTATTCCCGTCAGATTTTGGTTCCCCATAACTTGTACTTCACTTTCCTTCTTCTACACTCTTCTTCTTCTCTCCAAAAACCCTAAGCAAAGGTGATGGCTTTTCTTCTCCTATTTTCGTGCTTGCAGGAAAGCTTGGAGCTTGAAGTCTCTTCTTTCTTCCTCCTCATTTTCGTGTGGATTTTTCCTCTCTTGGAAAACTCTCTCATTTTTTCTCTTGAGGAGATAACCCTGGCTACGTGGCGGAACCTTTTGACCGTATTGATTACTACTTCTCTTGAGGTAGGAGGGGGTAACTATTCTAAATGCATGATTTCATCCATTCCTGATGTGAAAATATGTGTATATGATTGTGCTTGTTAATTGCCTGTGTAGACGATGTGATGATTTCATGATTTGAGTGCATTCAGAATGATTGATGTTATGTGGCATGTATTTGGATGATGAATGTGTTGTTGCACTGAACTGGGCCGGAGTCAATGACCCGGTGTGGGACTAGCCACTAGAGTTAGTAGATGGCTGAGGTTTTAGACCAGTGCTGTATGATTATCTAGTATCCTAGTGAGGGGAGACCGATTTTAATGACTGATGTTTTACTTGCTGAGTCTGTATTATGTACAGAACTGATGAAGTAATATCTGTACTCTGGTACTGGTATAGAGGTCAGATCAGACATTGTGTTGAATATGGTGATGAAATATGTTATGATGGTTTGAGATTATGTCTGAATTAAAATCAATGATGTGAAATGTCCAAATGTTGTATATGTGAATGGATAATGTGATTGCCACTAATTGTCGATATGTGTAAGTTCCAACAAAAATTTATAAAGGTTGTGAACGTTGAAATCCACAAAGTGGTGGTCGTGAATTGATGATTGATTGAGTGGCATTTAGGATGCACAGTGTGAGAATGCATCGATTGGCATTTGCATCCATGGCATATCATTCGCTGCTTATATGGAATGTTAGGGGTTCCATTGAGCGGGCCCAGTGGGATGGCGACCCAGTGCACGGGTATATCATTGTATTTCCCTAGTGATTCTGGGAATCACGAAGCTGTCCATAGTTCGGTGACGAGGCACCCTATATGGCGGGCCCAGTGGGCGGGCGGCTCTATGGTGAGTGAGTTACCTCGGTGTTCGACGGGGCATGGCTCTTTGTTGATGTGTGTTTGGGAGGGGCCCATATCACTTTGGCAAGTATAGCCATGATGTTAATCCGCAGTCACGGGGTGACTAGTGCTACAGATGAGCGAGGGCGGTTTGGTACCAGTAAAATATGATGTTGAACACGCATACAATTGGATATAAGTGTACACATTTTACTACTGTAGTAGGGGCATAGTAGCACACCTATGCTTCTCCCGTAATTGATTATGTTGTTTTCCCACAGTCGGATCTGCACTTGAAAGTAATTTCGTTGTGCATATGCATTAGCTTTAAGAGCATTTGCATATAGCTGAGATATGCCTAGTTGATAGCCGAGATGGCGAAGGGTGTGGGTAGATCTATTAGGAGTCAGAGGTTCATCTCGAGATACATTGGTCCTTATCGAATACTGGAGCGGATTGGTGATTTGGCTTACAAGATTGACCTCTCTCCAACTTTGTCTAGATTGCATGATGCTTTACATGTATCTCAACTTTGAAAGTATATTCTGTGCGATAGTATGGTTATTCTTGATGACTCTGTTGAGCGTAAGAAAAATTTGACTATTCCGACTACTCCTATTCGCATTGAGGCTTTTTAGACCAAGCGTTTGAGGAGCGAGGAGGTGCCCCTAGTGAAAGTGTAGTGGCGGAATGCTAATGAGACTTCATGCACCAGGGAGTTGGAGCCAGAGATGAGGCAATGGTTCCCCTAGTTATTCATTGAGGTATGTCAATTTCGGGGATGAAATATCTTTTAAGAGGGGTATGTGTAACATCCCAGAAATTTGAATTAAATTAATTGCACTTTAGAGAATCAAATAAATTGATTAAAAGGAATTAATTAGGAAATTTGTTTTAAATTTATTTATGATAGTAAATTATTAATCACCGTGGGGTAAAAGTAAAATATAATTAATTCTAAGGGAATAAAAGAAAAGGAAATAGAAAGAAAAATATGAAAGGATGGATATGCCCTTAAGTGCAAAACAAATAGGCAAATTCACTTCTTTCTTTCTCTCTCTCTCACAAGTTTCTTCTTTTCCCTCTCGTTTACTTTCATGGACGTGTGGTGGTGAGTTTAAATTGAAAGAACCATTTGTTACCGAAAGTTAATTGAACGTGTTTTTGGAATCCTGGGAGCGAGAGCAACGTATAGGTATTGCCGTGACCGAGATCGCGGCAAGAGGCTGATCCTAAAAAAAAGAGAAATTAATTTCAAAATCCTTTTGGAAAAAAAGAGGGAGTCGCCACTAATATTTTTTAAAGGTAAAACATCGGGAAATCCTATATTAAAGCACGGGTCGTAATAAAATGAAATTCCAAATTTGGGAGTCAAATTACAGGTGAGGAATGTATTAGCACCTCGCACTATTCATTATAAAACGATTACCTCAAATTGATTACGTATATTTTAAAATAGCCCATATATTAGCTTAACATCTTTAGAAAAGGAACAGTCATAATAGACAAAGAAATTTCAAAATAAGGTTAACAAGACGTCTCATCCAAATTAATCTTAAATCGAACAACTTAACTAAACGGTGACAGTAATACTTAAAAAAATAAACAGAATAAAAATAAAGATTAACAGAACGTCCCGTCCAAATTAATCTTAATTTGTAATAAAAATTTGGAGATTTAAATAAAGTTAAATAGGATGAGATAAAATAAAGTTAATTAAACAAAACAAAATATTAACAAGACGTCTCATTCGAATTAACCCTTTTTTATAAGAAATATTATTATTAAATAAAATATATTAAAAATATGAGAAGATTAGTAAGATGTCTCGTCTAAATTAATCTTCTTGCATTAAAATAGTCGCAATGTGAAATTAATCAAATAAAGCGACTACACACAAAAATTCATAAGAGAAAAATAGGCCTGACAGAAGTTTTTCCCGCTCCTACGTATTCTCAAGCGTATTGAGAAATCAAGGTTACGTAGTTCTTATTTTGAAAATTAACTTTCAAAAACAGTTGAGTTATCTTTAATTGATTTGATTTTTTAATAATGAAAGAAAATTCATGAGGAAGGAGAAATACAAGGCAAATAAATTCCCACGTGTATAAACCTTCGAAATCTTGTAAAGTGCATGTAGGCAAAGTATTTTGCACGACATCAGTTATAAGATTTTGTAACATTTGATTCTAAAAGAAATATATATATACATATGTTTAATATTTTATTTTCAAAATTAGCATAAATAAAAACATTTATTACATTTTTTATTCTTAAAAGGAATATTTATATTTTTAATTTAAAAAAAACTATTTATTTTTATTCTAAAAAGGATATTTAGGTTTCAATATTTTCATTTTTAATTTAGTCAAAGAAAAAATTATTTATTTTATTCTAAAAGGGATATTTAAATTTTTTTATATTTTCCATCTTTTAAATAAAACATTTTATTATTTTTTACTTAAAGTTTTAAAAATAGAATGAAAGATAAACCAAATCTAAAATAAATAATAATAATATAATAATAGTAATAATAAAATAACTATTTATTTTTCCTACTTAGGATTTTTAGAAATGTAATTTCCTAATAAATGATAACAAAATTTAATAATAATACTCGAATACTTTTTAGTTCGTTTTTTTCGAAAGAATGGGACCTTTTTTCCCTGTTGTGCCTTCAGCATGGGTTTTTAAATCAATTTGTTAGAGCTTTTGTGAATTCTTTAATTCATTTGGCGCTCCAGAATGCATGGGTGGATGTCCCCTTTCCTTTAATTTAGATGGCTCCCATGCTTATAGTGGAGTTAGTAGAATCATGCAACTTCAAGTGGCCAATAGCTCTCTATTTTACATTACCGTGGGAACTATTATCATGCTTTTGTTATTATACTTCTTTTTGAAAGAATGGTGTTCATAGGTAGTGTAATTCTTCTTCTTCTTAATTCTTTGGACCTTGGGTAGTTTGTTTGAATTTTTGAAGTTCTAAACCGGTTAAAAGGTTCCTTGTAACCTCCGGATAACAATGGTGCTAACGAAATTCTATTCCGGTGTTGTTTAGGTTTCGAAGTAACTATTGGAAAGTATTTGAGCGACGGGGGTTCTATATATAAGAATTGATAAGGGAATGTTATAAAAGCAATTGAATGACACAAACAAGAAAAAAAAAGGAAATTTTGAAATGACGTTAACAATATGTCTCATCGTAAATCAAACACGTCTAAAATTTAGCAAGATTAACAGGATGTCTCGTCCAAATTAATCTTGTTACAAAAAAACTTTGTTTTGACGAACACAAGAGAGATTGTAAGGCTGTGTTTAGTTATAAAAAATTATTCTAGTTTTATGGGAAAAGTTTTTTGCTTGTTTTTCAAAAATTTTCTAATTTTATTTCTTGGAATAGATAGAAAAATTCTTGAAAAACTTTTCCACTTTTTCAGTTTTCTTAGAAAACTTCTTTAAAAACTTCTCTATTTTTCTTAAAAAATAGAAAACTCGGTTTTCAATTTTCTATAAGTTTTCTTTGCATATTTTGTATACAAACACCTTTTCTATTTTTCCAACTTTTTCAAGAATAGTTTTCTATTTTTCTTAGAAAACTTGCAAACTAAACATGACATAAACATGACAAGATTAACAAGATGTCTCATCTAAATTGATCTTACTACAATAAAAACGATGCCTCAAATTAAATCATAAGAATTTTAATGTCGATCAAGATAGGTGACAGTAAACAAGAATTTATTAAAGGAAAGTGGGTTTGAAAAGAATTATCCCTACTCCTACATATTCCTGAGTACATCGAAAAATCAGGGTTACGTAGTTCTTGATTTGAAAATAAATTTTGAAAATTGTTTTTTTGTTTTTTTAAAAATGATTTTTAAGGCTTTAGGAAGTGGTTTTAAAAAGAAATTTGAAATTTTGACTTAATTTGAAGAAATGATATTTTGGATTTTCATATAGTTTAAAAAGAGATCCCACTGCATTTTTAGATTGTTTTTTTAATAAAAGAGAGGTTTTATGTTGAAGGAAAAATACAAGATGAAGTACTCCATACATGTATTAACCTTCACGACTGTATAAAATCAGTGTAGGTAAAATATTTTGCACGACACTATTGTAAAATCATTACGTAATTTATTTAATGAAAATAATTTTTTATTTCTTGTAGGGTTTTAATTTTTTTAAAAGAGGAATGGTTCCTAAATAAATATTTTAAACCGACTTTTTTTAAAATCTTTTGAAAATAGTTTTATTATGTTTTTTTAAGATCCTTAAAATGTTTTTATTCTTTTCTTTTTAGGAAGTAGGCTACATAACTAAATTATTTGGATTTTGGATGCAAAAAATAAAAATAAAAGATAACTAGATAAATTAAAATAAAGAAAAATAACTCTAAATGACACACACACACAATGAGAGGAGTATCTATTATTATTCTTCTCTTTTCTCTTTTCCCTTTTTTTATATTTATACATTATAAACTAAAAAAGACAGCAATAAAATATAAAAATGAATAAATGAAGCAACAAATAAATAAAACAAAATAAAACCTAATGGGCCTTGGCCCAAAACAAAACTAAAACTGAAACAACAAAAAAACCTAAGCCAAAAACTAACAAAAAAGAAAAGATCATAAAAACAAAAAATAAAGTATTTAAAACCTAAATGAGCCTCATTCTGAGGCCTAAAACCTAAAAGTAACAAAAACCTAAACCTAATATGCATTAACTAAACCTAAAGAGAAAAGAAAAAGAAGGTGAGGCAGAACAAGTGGAGGGGGCGGCAACCACATAAAAAGGGGGAGAGGGAGAGATAAACCGGAGGAAAGAGAGAAGAGTAACAGTGGTAGCGACGATGGCATTGGGGTGAAACCATGGTGGCAGTGGTAATGCACAGAACGATGGTCATGGGTTGGGTAGTCTTGTAATGGGCACATACGCACGGTGGAAGCACACGTTAGGGAGACAATGGTTTGCGATTCTTTTTTAGTGGTCTACTTTGCCATTTCCTTTTACGTTTTAGTATTTTGGAAGTTTGGTGGGATAGGTTTGGTGAGGGTGGTGAGGCTTGGTTTTAGTGGTGATTTTAGGTTGTGATTAAGGAGGTAGTGGTTGGGGGTGGCGATAAGGTGGTACGCGGTGGTGACTGAGTTAGGTGGTGAAGAAGGCAGTTAGTAGTGATAGTCACGGGTTATGGTGGTTGAGGGTGGTGATGTGGTAGGTTATGGTTGGTGGTGGTAAGGCTAACTGAAGAAGGTAGTGGGTTTGGAATGGTGGTGTTTGAAGGAGATGGGTTTTGGGAAATATATATCTTGGTTTGAACACTTTACCAAAGTGGTAGGACAACTAGAGAAATATATAGATGAAAGGACGGTATAGTTATTGAGGGATAATGTTGGTCTATTTGCATGGAGCTTGTAGGATATGCTTGATATTAACCCAACACTTGCCTATCATTCACTGGCGGTAGATCTTAAAGCTTAGCTTGTTTCTTAGAGAAAGAGGAAGATAGAATGGAAGAAGAGAGTTTTTGTTCCACAATAAGAAAGCTAAAAAGTGGATCAAGGCTCTCCCTTTTACCCAATGGATCTTGGTTTTGAAACCTTAATTTTCCTTCTTTCTCTAATGGACAAAGCCAATCCCCATGGCCAAAAAGGAAAAACTTTTGCACAAGAAAAAAAAGAAAAAAATTGAAAAGGACTTTGAGGCATGGTAAAGGAAAAGGTAGGAGATAAGGGATAACCTTGTCCGCCTTCCCCTCATTCTTACAAGAAGCTCTAATTTTTAAGTGGTAGTTAGGATTTTCAAGAGTGAAGACCTCCCTTTACTTTATAAAAAAGGAGGAAAAATGAGATGTAAAAGGTTATTTTTCAGGGTTTTATATTAGGGTTTCTCATTTAGAGGCTTTTTAGGCCTTTTATCATTAGGTTTCTTTTACCTTAGGGGTTCACAAAATTAGGATTTACAAAAAAGTTTAAGGGAGGAGCTCTTTTTTTTCATTTTTTTCCATCTTCTTAGTAAACGACTAAAAGCTTGATAGAAGAGAGAAAAAGGGTTCCTTTTACTTCCTTTTTTAGCTGTAAAGCCAAAGAAGTAAGTGTGAAGTATGCATTATCTCCCATTCCACAAGGAGATAAGGTATAATCTTTACTTAGGGGACATTTTTATTTTCTATTTTCACATACCATGTATGCTTTTAATTTTAGTTAAATGAATGGCCAAGTTTATGTTCAAGGTTTGTATCTTGTTGTTCTTTGGTGATTATTGTTTAAGTTTAGTTTGGTATTGGTAACTTGAACCATGTGAATGTCTTCCCTTTCTTTTTCCCTTTCCCTTAGCATGTTATACTTGTGGATATCTTACAATGCTTTAAAAATGTGGTTTTGGGAGTCCATATTATGCACGAACTATTTCCTTCAATGTTATGTTTAAGTTTTTTTCCATGTATCAGTTTCCAACCATGCCTTAGGGTCTTTTTTTGTGTTTTGAATGTTCAAAAACATGTCTGTGCTGATAAAATCGCCTAGGCGAGTAATTTTAACCTAGGAAAATTTCCTAATATCCATCTCTACCACCTACTCGCGTAGGCTACCCTCGCCCAGGCTAGCCATCAAGGTTCAAAAATATAAAAATGGACATTTTGACTTATTTATTGTTTCCATTTCCCCCTTTCCTATTTTATTTGTTTATCTTGCTTTATTTATTCACCTTGTTATTTATTTATACATTTCTTTCTTGTTCATTAAAACAAAGTTTTCTTTTATAAAGATAAGATTAATTTAGATGAGACATCTTGTTAATCTTGTCTTTTTTAATAATCCACTATCTTTTGAGATTAATTTAGATGAGATCTCATGTTAATCACTACCTTTTCTAAAGTTGTTTTCTTATATTAATTTAGACGAGACGTCTTCTTAATATCTTTCTTTTTAAAGTTGTTTTTTTTGGGATGACGTCCTATTAATCTCACCTCCTTTTTTAAAAGAATTTTGTTCCATTTTTAAAAATGGGATTAATTTGGATGAGATGTCCTATTAATCTCACCTTTCTTTTCAAAAGAATCTTATTCCTTTTTTAAGAATGAGTTTAATTTGGATGACACGTCCTGTTTTGAAAACCTCTCACATCTTTCCTTGTTCATGTTGTTCAATCGTTTTCTTTTTAAAGAGGTTAAATTCTTTTTTGGGCCAGTTAAAATGTGAATGGTTAATTTGAGGTAATCGTCTTACGACAGACTGTATGGTGTGGTAATACCTTCCTCCCCTGTAATTCAACTCCCGAACTCAAATTTGATTTTTTTTATAACCAATGTCTTAATAAGAGATTTTCCTGATATTTTCCTTCAGCAATAAATATCGCTGGTGACTTCATCTTTTTTTGGATCTGGCCATGATTTTGATTTTGACTGTAGGCTATTGCATCCCATAATAAAAAAAGACATTTTAGAGTATGTGAAGAAATTTGTCTTATGCCATAAGTTTTCTAAGCTGCATGATGTCCCAACTGAGGAACTTTCGATATTAGATGTACTTTAGCCATTACACCAATGAGGAATGGATATCCTGGGTCTATTTTCTACCACCCCAGGCGATATCAAGTACTTAATTGTTGGTGTTGATTACTTCACCAAGTGGGTTGAGGTTGAAGTAGTTATCCACATCATATTGACTCAAACTAGAAGATTTATGTATGAGAACATCATTGCAAGGTTTAGTGTCCCTTGGCAAATCGTGATTGACAACCACACTCAGTTTATAGATCAAAAATTTATAGACTTTCTTGAAGGATTACAAATCCAGCAAGTTCTCTTTTCAATTAAGTATCCCTAAACCAACAATCACGCTGAGGGGGTAAATAATGAGATCTAGAAGGATCTTAAGAAAAGACTTGATATGGCCAAGGGTGAATAAACTAGTTAGTTATGTCACGTGCTATGAGCATACTGGACCATTCCTTATTCATCCATAGGGCAATCCCCCTTTAAACTCACATATGGGGTCAAAGTGTTCATATCAATTGAAATTAATGAACCATATGCTCACGTTCAACACTTCTCAGAATCTAGCAAAAAGGATATATTATGGTTCAAATTGGACAACATCACCATGGGCAGTGAGGAAGTCTTCAATAAAGATCACATCATAAAGGCCAAAGCAACCTATTAGTATAATGAAAAGGTGCAGCTCTAGTGCTTAAACGTTGGACACTTGGTCTTGAGAGGTGCAAGTGTAGGGAACAAGTTTGCTCATCAAGGAAAGTTTACTCCCAATTAGGAAGGACCATATAGAGTAACCGATGTAACCCTAGGAGAAGCATACTGATTAGAGACTCTAGAAGACGACCCTATAAAAAATAAATGGAATATCCTAAATCTTAGGGCTTCTTATATAATTCTTGTGTGTAGGCAGGTATTTTGATAATGAAAAACCAAATAGGAAATAAGACGCACCCTGTGAAGTGAAGTCCATGTATAGATCTTTAAGCTTTATGGACCAAAAGTACCTTAATGTTGTTGATCTCTTTATTTGGGCCTTATATTTTGTTTAAAATTGTTAATATGGTTTAAGGACCATGAATTGAGCAAAGGAAAATAACCAAATCCTTAAAGAATTTTTTTTTCTAAAAAACCAAAAGTGGTTAAAAGACAAAAAAAACATGTGCACTGGGCTGAGGAATGCGTTTTAGGCCAAAAGTGGCATAGTTAGTTTGAATAATTTGAACCAAGTGGTTCGAAACAATGATGATCTTGATTCGAATCAACATGAGGGAATCAGACCTATTTTTTTTGGCTCCTTGACTTATTTCTGATAGGTGTCTTATTTTGAGTAATTGAGCATATTCTATTTCCATTTTTGAGGAATTATTTTGCTATAAATTTTGTGCCCAATGCTTAGAAAAAGACACACTATTACTCTGTACATTCTTATACGAGTTGTTCTCATTCTTGCTCTCTTCTAAGTTCTTTCTCTGTTAAAAGATTCAGGTTTAATCCTTATTTTTTGTTTTGGCTCTTGGACTAAAGTGATTGGGTTTAAGGTGAGAGATAATGATCTCTAGGATACCTTAAGGCTCTTTGATCCTGTTGGATTTGGGAAATGGGTTATGAGGTAGATTTACATTAGATGGGTAGTCCAGGAGTTATAAACAGACAACCTTGCAACAATTTTATACTATAGTGGAAAATTTTATGCATTTGTGTTGAGAGATATGACTACATCATAGTGGTAGTGATCAAACTAGGATACATCATGGTGTGCTCTTTCTTATCCCTTCTCCTTTCTCTTTATCATCTTTTTTACTCTTCAATTGTTTAATTTTTAAATCATATTTGCTAAAACTTTTTATTCATAGGTTCTTAAAGATCTTTTTCCAACTTATTTTTTTTTATAAAAAGAGTTATTTAAAATAATACTTCTTTAATATTTGCTTCCACTCTTTGCAAGAAAAATCTAAGACTTAATTCACCCCCTCTTAAGTCTGAAACCATTTTCCTTCATATTATAGTTAATTTGTATAAGAAAATATGTGTATTGATCCAAACATAGTTAGCTAACATGCCCCGTCAATTTTGAGGAACACACAACTATCACTAGTGTACACTGACATTAGCAAGCAACCATAAAATAGGTTATTGATATACTCCAATGAAGGTATGGCAACCTATAAGATACACAGGTACATTTGAGATAATTTAAGAGCATTCTAGAAGTTTTGTGACATCAGCAACACGTCCCGCGTAATATGGAAAAAATACTACAAACAATCATTAGCTTTGTATATAATGTCACATATAGATATTGCTCATAAATATCAAGGTACATTTTGAACTTCAAATCTATATGTTTGATTATTTGTTTCACCATCACTTACTCAAAAGTGAAAATGTCTTAAGAGACACACCCCAATTTAGTTCCTTATTGTGCGAAGGGTCTTGACTGGCGATTTAGCATTGTAATCAACATAACAGAGGATGAGAAGGACAAGAAGAAAATGGCTTTCTAAAGATTTTATTTTATGGGTCCACACAATATGAAACTACAAAATATAAATTTTTTTATCAAAATAATTTATTAAATATTTTTTTATAATTGTGAGATAATAGATACTTAAGTTAAATATGATTTTAGTTGATGTATTTTAGCACCTGATTAAATTTGGTCTTGTTTGTTAGTTTTAGAAATAAGTTGAAATACATTTTATGCTAGATTAAATTTCCATTGTTTTTTTGTCATTTTATTCCAGACCCACTGTCAAAATGCTCACATCAATGAGATTTAAACTCACATCTTCAAAGAGATAAGTTCACTTCTTAACCAACTAGACCTATCATTATTAATGATTAACCAAACATTATTATTATTATAAGAGAATATGTGATACTTGTCAGGGCAACCTTAAGGCGTATGTGAATAATGTTTGTCATGATACTTAGTTTCCTCCAACGAAATTCCTAAAAGAAGAGAGAGAGAGAGAGAGAGAGAGAGAGAGAGAGAGAGAGAGAGAGAGAGAGAGAGATCGTAAGTGATAAGATAGGGAACTCAATAAGTAATTTTGTCAGCAAGACTAAAGGCAAGAAGAATTTTTACCCCAACTTTTCATATCAACATCAACTCCCAAACTCATTTCTTTGTTTAAGTAGGCTAAATTTCAACAAATTATCATTAAAATTGCTTGTTAAATATTAGAATTAGACCATATTCTTCCATCAGCATCAATAGACAACACTACTATTATATAAGAGATAACTTTCATTTCACTACATAAAAGCTGACATTTACTAACAAACATTCATAAAGTGTTAGTATAAGTCATTTAGATGAACAATAACAATATATTGAATTATATTAATAAATAATTTTGTTAGTATAAAGTTGAGCTATACTAATATTACATTAAATGTTAGTATAATACATTTTATTATTAGTAAAAACTCAAAATATCTTTAGTAACCCAAAATATCTTTTTATGTGTTGGTAAATGACAATTTTTTTTGCCGTGCTTCTTTTCTTTAATTTTTCAATTGGGTTGGTATGAAGAATAGTAATTTAGAATTATAATCATGTTAGCTTAACTTTTTCTTTTTTTAATTATAGATTAACGATTTTGTAAATTGTAATATATAGAAATTTTAATTTTATTGTAAATATGATATAAATATGTGAGAAGTGAAATTTTGAATTTTTTCAACACTGTCTCATTGTTTTAATATTATTACTGTTAGATTATTTTATTGCATATTTCAACTATTATAAATGAATAATTAAAATAAAGTTAATTTGATGCTATATTGCTATTATTCAATTGTAAATATAAAAAATAATTTAAATTTTTATAATTCTAATGTTATTTTTAAATTTTAAGAAGGTGTGTATGAGTAAGAAGACATGTGAGTTAGGTGTGATGGACTTGAAAAGTGGGTGTGGAGGTTGATGGGAGACCATGAGTGTTTGTAGGGTAAAGTATTAGAGTCAAAATATGGGAGTGGTGTTCGATCTGGGGTTTGGGAGGTTTTTAGGAAAGGTTCAAGATGGTGGAAAGAATTGGGGAGTGTTCTGAAAATGTCTGATGAGTTTGGGTGGTTTCGGTCTAGAGTGAGGAGGGTGGTGGGTGATAGGGGTAAAAATAAGATTTTGGTCGGACTATTGGTTGGTGGACATAGTGTTGAAATCCAGGTATCACAGGTTGTTTTTAATTTCTTCACAACAACATGCTTCTGTTACGGATATGGGCGCGTGGGTGGATAGTGAATAGGTCTGGGATCTAAAATGGCGCAGGGAGTTTTTTGTCTGGAAATGTGGGTTGTTGTTCTCTTTACTTAATTATTGATCTGTCCTGAACCGGGGTCTAGATATCCGGACTCAAGTCAATCATAAATAGTATGCAAATACTATGCGGAAGACCGGATGTATGAGTATCCGGTGTAAATATCCGTTGTCCTTGTGTGAGGAGAGCGGATTGGGCGTTCTGGAGATCCTTCACACCGACCCAACGCGTTGAAGTGGGCGAATGGTGGTGTCACCTGCAAAGATTCTCCGACGCTCAAGTCAGTGATAGTATTCCAAGTCAGGAATGTATTTCAAAGAGTAATCGTTTATCGATTAAGTTAAGAATCCCCCCTTCATTGATGAAGAGAGTTCATATACCTGATTGGCTCGTTTTACGAGGACTCGTTAGTGGGGAACCACTAACTTCCATTAGCATTATTTTATTGCGCACTTACCAGCATGATTGGGTCAAGTGGCTATTTTATATTGAGCATGGAGAGTATAGACTAGGATTAGGGAACAAGTTGACCATCCCCGTGAGCAGAATTTGGCTTGTAGTGCTGGGAATTATTGATTGGTCCCTGTAGCAATGATTCTTGTCTTTTGCATAGTGACGTGTGTGTTATCCGGTGTCATGGTGTTATCCTGAACAACCGGTATAGGGAGAGCGCCTGATACGGAATTACAGTCCGGATGTATACCGATGACACTGGTTACACGTTGATGTCTTGACAAAGACGTTGAAATATGTCTTGCAGATCGGATACCGGTATTGAGACCGGATCATATGTCCCCTAGCTTGTGTGAGGGACTAAGTGGTTGTTCACATAAGCTACTCAACCTGCGAGAGGTCTAGATGCCGGTATACCTATGTACAAAATATCTTTGCAACACCCATTATCCTTTAATATTGTCCCCGAGCATTATTGAATGATCAGTTCCGAATGATCATTTAACTTCGAGTGAGTAATTCCGAGTGAATATTCAACTCTGAGTAAATAATTCCGAGTGAAAAGGAGGGAGCTTTGACTTCGAATGAACACCATTCGGGCAACGACGTTCCCAAGTATGATACTTCCGAGTGAAGGGAAGTTAAGATGTTTCCGAGTGAAACATGAAACAGAGAATTATTTCTGGCTTCCTCGTGGTATGTCACCGAGTGAAGAATTTCTGACCTCCACGTCGCATGACGCTGAGTGAAGGATTTCCAAATAGGCCAATTCCAGGAGAAGTACCTTTTGGTCAGAGAAAGGCTCTGACTTTGAATAAGTTCGCTTCGGGTAGATATATTCCCGAGTGAACAATTCGAGTCTGACTTCGAATTTGAAGTGTTGTCGAGTGAAGAATTTCCGGGGGAAATACTTCTGAGCGAATTCGAAGTTATGCTTGGAGTTCGGTTTTAATCCTACAATCCAAACCTTCGACTGGGGCTCGGTTTAGTCCTACAATCCATGTCTCCAATGGCGTTCGGTTTAATCCTACTAGCCTTCTTCAGTCGGTGTTGGATTTTACCCATTCACCAATCGTGTCAATTTACTCAGGATTCAGCGTGGCCTTGAAAAAGAACCAGCTTACTACGCCCAAGCCTTCAATGTTTTATGAAGAGTAAAGCATTCAATAATCCGTTCAGCGTGATTAATATTGAGGTCGGATTGAAATAATTGCCTCAGAAAATTAATCAAATCATTTAAGATAAATAAGTTTTAGAACGGAGAAATATATACATGAATATTGTCCCCAAGTATAAGTTTGTTAAGGGATTGGTACCTGTCATGGGGCATTACCCTTAATTCCTTTGGGGAGAGAAAGAGCCGATCCGTTGTTGACAAAAGTGGTGTAACAGGACGGATGACTATTATTAATTCATGTTACTCTCACTGGAGAGAACGATGTCGTCCATTGTGAGAGTATTGTTCCGAGTTTGGGGAACCACAAAGATACATAAAGATGATGATTGAGTCTTCCCTCATAAGGATGATGATGGAAATTTGTCTATGCCAGGAATTACATCATCACATCACAGAATAGGTGATAGAGAACATCCGTCCTGGGGAAATACATCTCGAACGTAAGAGTACGGATTTCAAAAACTTCCATCACAAGGATGATGATGGGAATTGTTCATGCCAGGAGTTACATCATCAAATCACAGACTAGGTGATTGAGATCATCCGTCCTGGGGAAGTACACAACGCCAGGAGTTACATCGTCAAATCACAGAATAGGTGATTGAGATCATCCGTCCTGGGGAAGTACACAACGCCAGGAGTTACATCGTCAAATCACAGAATAGGTGATTGAGATCATCTGTCCTGGGGAAGTGTATCTCAATCGTAAGAGTACGGATTGAGTCTTCAAAGACTTCCATCATAAGGATGATGATGGGAATTGTCCGCGCCAAGAGTTACCTCGTCAACTCACAGAATATGTGATTGAGAGCATCCGTCCTGGGGGAATTAGTCTCAATCGTTCTTCTTCAACTGGTGTTGGATTTTACTCATTCACCAGCCTTCAAATAGGGTTCGGTGCAATCCTACAACCCATTTCCTGAGGTTCGGTTTAATCCTACAACTCAGGTCTTCACTGACGTTCGGCCAAACCTACTAGTCGTACTCGGAGTTCGGTTCAATCCTACAATCCGAGCCTTCACCGGTGTTCAGCCAAACTTACTAACCATACCCAGAGTTCGGTTTAATCCTACAATCTGGGCCTTCGAATGGGGTTCGGTGCAATCCTACAACCCGTTTCCTGAGGTTCGGTTTAATCCTACAACTCAAGTCTTCACCGACGTTCGGCCAAACCTACTAGTCGTACTCGGAGTTCGGTTCAATCCTACAATCCGAGCCTTCACCGGTGTTCAGCCAAACTTACTAACCATACCCAGAGTTCGGTTTAATCCTACAATCTGGGCCTTCAAATGGGGTTCGGTGCAATCCTACAACCCGTTTCCTGAGGTTCGGTTTAATCCTATAACTCAGGTCTTCACCGACGTTCGGCCAAACCTACTAGTCGTACTCGGAGTTCGGTTCAATCCTACAATCCGAGCCTTCACCGGTGTTCAGCCAAACTTACTAACCATACCCAGAGTTCGGTTTAATCCTACAATCTGGGCCTTCGAATGGGGTTCGGTGCAATCCTACAACCCGTTTCCTGAGGTTCGGTTTAATCCTACAACTCAGGTCTTCACCGACGTTCGGCCAAACCTACTAGTCGTACTCAGAGTTCGGTTTAATTCTACAATCCGAGCCTTCACCGGTGTTCAGCCAAACTTACTAACCGTACCCAGAGTTCGGTTTAATCCTACAATCTAGGCCTTCGAATGGGGTGGTTCACCTAGTTGTACCTTCGAAGAGGTTCATCGCTAACAACGGATACATTGTTAGGATCATCCGTCCTGAAAGTATCTTGTCACAACAGTGTTGTGTATTGAATAAAATCATAAAGACAATGGGTGAATCATTTAGAGTATTTCATTAATTATGAATTACAAAAGAAAGAAAGAGAGATGAGTCGGGGTTATGACTCATTAGACCTTCTTGGTAAAACCCGATCGAGAAAAACCTAAGTAAGGAAAAGGAGTGGAGTGCACACCGTCTTACCGACTAGCTGTATCAACAGAAGGCCCTATTAATTTTGCTGGCCTGATCCCTAATCAATGACCTCTCGACGGCCTTGATGTTGTTGTCGGGGAATAGTGTTTTACTGTGCAGGCTCACCAATCACAACTCCCTTTTGTTTTTCAGAAGCAGTAAACCTTCTGATCGGAGTGGGATGATCGTCATCGTCTTCCTCGTAATCTCCTCCCCTTTTCTCAATCTGGTCCAGTTGATCAGTAGACCTTTCTTTGAGAAGGTATTGTTTGAGTTTACCCTCTCGGATCAGGGTCTCAATAGTATTCATCAGAGCCTGACATTCGTCTGTTGAATGGCCCTCTTGCTCATGGAATTTGCAGTATTTCCGAGGGTCACCCTGTTTGCGAAGCTGGGGCGGAGTCCTGACTCCGTACGCAATAAGGGTTGGCCATCCGATCTCCCTAAGAATTTGAGATCGTTCAGAATTTAGCGGAGCATAATTGTCGAATGCATGCATCCGTTCTGCTTAACGCTGTGGAGCGGAGCTATCGAAGGCATCGCCACGGCACGGTCTTTCCATGGGATCCGATCTGGATCTGCTCTTATCACTCCGTTGTAACGTTGGGGATTTCCCTCTCGCCACTGTTGCTTCCAAGTGTATTTCAATGCTCACATACTTGGATGCTTTCCTCCTGAATTCTTCGAAATTCACTGGAGGATTCTTTGCCAACGACAGGGAAAAAGCAGAGCTTGGTTGCAAAGCTTCTATTGCTATGTGCAATTGTAGTGCTTCTGCCAAGTTTGGAACAACAGCTGCTTCCTTGTAAAACCTCTTCAAGAAGTCCTTGAGAGTTTCATGTTCCCCCTGCCTAATCTGAGCCAAGGTATGAGATGTTCTGGGAATATCACTGGAAATGACAAAGTGGTCCACAAACGCTGTTGCCATTTCTTCCCATGAGTCAATGGAACCTGATGGTAGCTTCCTGAACCAGCTAAGGGCATCATCAACAAGAGTCCGAGGGAACATCCTGCACATGACATCTTCATCTGCCCCCAGGTACATGGCTTCGAGTGTATAAGCATCAAGATGCTTAGTAGGATCAGTTTCACCACTGTATTTTTCTATAGAGAGAGGTTGAGTAGTCTGTAGGTGCTTAGGGATGCGTACACTCATAAGTCTCCTTGAAAAAGGGACTGTGAGCTTATAAGTTACTGGAGAGGCTGTCATCAGCCTCCTCTTCCCTTTAACAACTCTCTTATCAGAATCGTGGATCTGTTCCTTCCCTTCAAATGTGGGGATATTTGAATACTAGGGGGTAGAGGATTTTTCTCCCTCGGTTGTGTGATGTGTCCCCTTGATCAGAGACATGGCTCTCTCCTCCACGCTCTTTCTTTCACGTTTCAATTCCATCAGTTCCTCCATCAACTTTTTTATCATCTCATCCTTTAGATTTGGTGCTGAAACCTGCACCATTCTTCTTGAACTTTCCACAGGCGACTCAAGAGCTAAGTGCCTGTTCACTGGTTATTCCTGGGCAGTGATGTCTTCCACGTGCCCATCTCGTTGGTTTCTCCCATTGCCTTCCATGATAAGAGACCAGACTTCTTAAACGAGAAGTGGGAATAACTTTTACGAGTCCCACCGGGCGTGCCAATGATCTGTCCTGAACCGGGGTCTAGATATCCGGACTCAAGTCAATCACAAATAGTATGCAAATACTATGCGGAAGACCGGATGTATGAGTATCCGGTGTAAATATCCGTTGTCCTTGTGTGAGGAGAGCGGATTGGGCGTTCTGGAGATCCTTCACACCGACCTAACGCGTTGAAGTGGGCGAATGGTGGTGTCACCTGCAAAGATTCTCCGACGCTCAAGTCAGTGATAGTATTCCAAGTCAGGAATGTATTTCAAAGAGTAATCGTTTATCGATTAAGTTCAGAATCCCCCCCTTCATTGATGAAGAGAGTTCATATACCTGATTGGCTCGTTTTACGAGGACTCGTTAGTGGGGAACCACTAACTTCCATTAGCATTATTTTATTGCGCACTTACCAGCATGATTGGGTCAAGTGGCTATTTTATATTGAGCATGGAGAGTATAGACTAGGATTAGGGAACAAGTTGACCATCCCCGTGAGCAGAATTTGGCTTGTAGTGCTGGGAATTATTGATTGGTCCCTGTAGCAATGATTCTTGTCTTTTGCATAGTGACGTGTGTGTTATCCGGTGTCATGGTGTTATCCTGAACAACCGGTATAGGGAGAGCGCCTGATACGGAATTACAGTCCGGATGTATACCGATGACACCAGTTACACGTTGATGTCTTGACAAAGACGTTGAAATATGTCTTGCAGATCGGATACCGATATTGAGACCGGATCATATATCTTAGAAGCTTTAACGGTATGCGTATGGATGCGTCTGATTCTTGGATATGGTCGGAAAATTCCTCTAGTTAGTTCTTTGTGAAGTCTGTTTACAGTGTGTTGCTTCAGCAATCTGATTTGTGGGATTCATACTTTGTGTTTTTCTTGTGGAATAATATTGTGCCTCTAAAAGTGGGAGCCTTTGGGTGAAGATTACTGCTTAATCATATTCAAACTAAAAGTAATTTAGTTACACATGAGGTTGTATTTGATAATTCTTCTATACTATGTGTCTTATGTGGAGAATGTGAGGAAACTTGCTCTCACTTGTTCTTTTCATGCGAGGTATCTTATTCTCTATGACAGAGGTGCTTTGACTGGTTGGAATTTTCTTCTCTTTTGTATCATTGTGGTAAGGAAAATTTCGAATGTATTATGGGATATGGTTCTGACAATGGAACTAAACTTGGACTGGCTGTGCTATGATTTGTTATTATTTAGACTATTTGAGATATACGGAATGATGTAATTTTTCAGAAAAGGAATATGTCTATTGAAAACATGTTTGAATTGATTCAATATAGGTATTGACTTTGGTTAAAGTTTCGACTGAATGGATTTTTTAAAAGTTTTGTAGAATGACATAGAGAGTCTCTTTTATGTCAATCAGGATTGTGAGTAATATTTTTTTTATATGGGTTATAGTACCTCTTGTACCCTCATTTAATATATTTTCTTTTTACTGATAATTTTTTAAAAAAATTTAAATTCTGTATTAAAATTATAAAGTTTTTTTATCCAACAATCAAAAATATTTATTAGAAGTCATGAAACATGGCATGATGTGATAGGCATGGCTCACGCGTATGTATTTTAATGCGAAGAATGATAATCCACATTCTTGTATTTAATGTCATAATTCCTTTTATATTAGCATTAGTCAGCACTTTTTATGTTAAAGCCGTGTTCTGTTTTGGCTATTGGTGGTGTCTTAAGTTTCATAAATAAGCAAACAGGGGAACTATGGTCCACAACACAGCACCATTCTTCAAAGCAGAACAATATACAAATATCTTTCCTATTCCGTCCCACGTAAGACACAATTATATCATTTCTAAACTCCACCAGTGCTTATCCACTGATTAAATCGTATCAAAGATATGGTTCACAAAACAAGATATTTAACAAAGGAAAAACAAAGTCTCATCTATGTCCCAACTTGATTAGCATGAAATGGCTGGAGGAATGATCACTATTTGATGAATATACAGCATCCACTGTGGGTTTTCATTTCACAACTTGGTATCAGTTTTCTAGCAATAGCTGGCTCATTTTTTATTACTGATCATTGAAAACATCAGAATTTAACGTTGAAATCTGTGTTAAAACTACAGTTTCAAAAATATATCATTCAGTAGTTTCGACTTCTTATATAATCTACATGTATTAATTTTTTAATTATATACAAATTGGATAGACGGCAAACATTTCCATCAGGAGTCAATAAAAAAGTTTTAATTGTCATGATGGTAATGGCTAATGTTTAAATATATATAACCTGAAACTTTATCTTTCTGAAATGTCAAAAAATATATATGACTGAAACTGACTTTAACCGAAGAAAATTTATAAGTAATAATGTAATACTACTACATCAGTGGAACGGTTTTCAACTAACTAATGCTAATAAATATGATTCTCGACGACATAATTCATAAAGATTAAAAGTTAGAAAAGGATCATATGATGCGTTTATTTTTTAAAATCCTAAATTTAATGATTTATACTAGACGTAAAATATACTTTTTTGTCCCAATAAAATAGATTTTTATTTTTGTGCCTGTAAAATAATTCTTTTGTTAAACATTCAACTTATATTAAATATATTACTTTTAATCTTTACTTTGAATTTAAATTCATTAAATGTCAACAAAATTAAGTAATTAAATTATATCTTCTAATATATCCAACTAACTACTGAATGATTAAAATTATTTTCACAATTGCAAAAAAAAAAAATTGTTATTTAACGGTTTACAATTATAAGTTATCCATTATATTTGTTGTGGTGCCCCAATTTCCTGAATCTGAATTCTGAAGTCAACACAATTAATTCAATAAAAATACGGATAAATTCTCCGTGTTTTAAAACCTCACAATATGTAACTTACATCGAGAACCGAACCATAGAAAAACCAAAGCCCGCAATTTTACAGAAATAAGAAAAGTGGATCGAAGAAGAAATGTCCCAACATGTATACAAAGAGAAGTATATTAATAGCGGAAGAAAGAATGTGTATACAGAACAAACGCATAATCTCGTATATGAAGATATGAGAAGAGACCCAAAACAATGAGGAAAAATGAAGAAAACCAATCCTGATAGTCTCGCTTAAGCAAGAAATCTCTCGCTTGAGCGAGCAGGATCAAAGAATCAGACCCCATATTTCGCTTGAGTGACACGCCTTTCGCTTAGGCAAAAATCTTCCAGAATCTCACCTTTACATTTTTGCTTGAGTGAGCTACCTCTCGCTTAAGTGAAAATCTCACGGAATCATCACCTTGATCACACACTTGAGCGAGACACATCTCGCTTAAGCGAAAAACAAACAGAATCACACCCATCCATTCTCGCTTAAGCGAGCTCCTACTCGCTTGAGCAAAAATCACACAGAACCACCGCTCTGGCTCTCGCTTGAATGGGATTTCCCTCGCTTGAGTGAAAATAGTCCAGAAAGCACAACACTGATGCCATACCACTCTCGCTTGAACAAGATTTTACTCATTTAGGCGAGATTATCAAATCTCAGAATCTGAATACCACCTACACCATGTCAATGGTTCCAAACCATAGTATCAATCACACAATCCATACCCAAAATCAAATACCTTTTAAATCATCGACCAAATCACATCATTGGATATAATTGGACATAAAACCCCTATCCATCATTTACTTTAAATTCAGGTTCACCAGGGACAATGCCATCCAAAATGGCCATCTAAACCTAGTATTTACATCATGCATCATTGTTTACAAAACAGATGGTCATAAGTCAAACCTTTAAAAGAATAAGGTATTATTTATAAAATGAATTGAGCCATATACACAATGTTATAAACAAAAGCATTAATCATATACATCATCCACAATGTCATCATGTACCGACCAAGGCATTCGCTTACAACTATTTTACCTTCTTCCAAAATAATGAGGACATAGCCAGAGGAACTTCTTCTGGCTAAAATATTTTTTATTTCTTTTATACATTTTTATTTTAGATTAGGGTTAGAAAGCCTTTTGGGCTATAGGTTTGGGCCTTGCATGGTCATCTTTGATTTGTATGTCTTATTGGGCCTTGTATTTTGGTCACCTTTCTTAGTTTTATTTAGTTTTAGTGCTTTGGGGCTTAGGAGAGAATGAAGCCCATTAGGTTAAGTGGTATGCCCCTCTTTAGCCTATAGAAGGCATGTTCTCCTTTGTATTACTCACACCTTGAATTAGAGAATACATTTCAGTATTTGTGAAGTGAGTTAAATTTTTCTCCTTCATTTTAGCTAGGGTTTCTTAAATCTTGGTAAACTCTTATCCTAGGGTTTCATCCCCTAAGTGGCGATATTGAGGCTTATCCTCTCTAGGTAGCGCCTCCCCCTTTCCTTATTTTACATAATCCTAATCTTGCCTTCCCCCTTCCATAGCCATTTCCCTTATTTTTCCCGAAACCCTAATCCTTACTTTCATTGTTTCCACATTACTTTCGCTTGCCATCCTTGAAAAAGAAAGAGAAACACATCATAAGAGAAATAAGAAGGAGAACTAGATCTTGTTCCTACATCATGTGGTATCTAGAGCCCAAGGTTCTTTTTCTTCATTCTTCTTTTTAATTTATGTTTTTCTTGGGCTGTTTGGTTGTTGGAAATTCTGATTTTTTTATTCACATTTTATAAGCCTTGTTGTTAAGAAAATACAAAAAAGAACCAAAAAGATGCATGTTTTTTACTTTCCTTCGTAGTTTCTTTCAATTTTCTTCTTGCATATTGTTTGTCCCGTTCAGTTTGTGTATGTTAAAATTCTACCTAAGCACCATTAGGATTCGGTTTAATGTCATAAAAATTTGATCTTGAAGCATTAAAATTTGTAGAGCCAAATTTAAGTCTTTTTTTGATTGAATTTGTGAGTAGTGTGCTAAATTCTAGGCAATTAAAATTCATTTGTTTTAATTGGCTTAAGGTTCTAAATCCATTGTTCAACTATCTCAATTTTAGGTGGTTGTTTGTGTGCTTAATTTTAGGCCTTGTTAGATTCTTTCCATAGCTTTCTTTTAGGGTTTATCTTTGCATTTTTTTTGTCGAGTACAATAGGTTCATTAAAATCTAAATTTTGCATATTGTTTTCTTGCATTGTAAATGTCAAAAAACACTTTCCTTCAATGCCTAATTCATACGGGAGAAGATGCATGCTTATGTGTAAGTAAAGAATGCTAACATTGAATTTTGTGTATTGTTTCTTGGTTTAGGTTTTGGGCTTTTGTGTTAATCATTTCAAGTGCTAAAAAAATCAAAATTTTAAAATGGGTAAAAGAAATATAAAAATCAACAAAAAAGTATTAAAAAGAAAAAGCTTGGACCCTTTTTGCAAAATTCAAAGTTTTTAGGGTTCCTTACCAAAAGTAAAGATATTGGACTCCTAAAAAGAAATAAAAAGAAAAATATGAGCACCTTGATTGTAATTGTTTGAAAGCCCTTAATCATCATTTATAATTGTCTAAGAAACTTTAAAAATTCAATTTTGCACATTGGTACCTTTTCTTACACAAATTTTGCATTCTAGGTTTCTAGGTTTTATTTTGTGTGCTTGCTTCTTTTATTCATTTAATTTTTTATTTGTCCAAGTTTTGTCTAATTTTTTTTATCTCAGCAATTCCATTTCCAAAGTGTAATCTCCATTCATTTTCTCTTTTATTGCTTTGAGTCATTCCTCTTATCACATAAAAGGCTCGTTTGTTTAAACTTATTTTAAGAGATAAGTGCTTTTTTAAAGCACTTATTTTAAATTTTGATGTATTTATTTAAAGTTTTAAAAATAAAGAGAAGCTAAAAATAAGCTAATTTCTGCTTATTTTAAGAAGTAATTCTGATCTGCTTATTAAAAAAGCACTTATAAAGAAGCATTTTTTTTAAAAATCACTTAAAAATAAACTTAAACAAACGGGCCCAAAATCCAATTTGAGTTACCCTTTTTCTAATTTCACTTTTTTTGCTTGTCTTTATCTCTTCTAAAGTTTTGTCTTAGAGTTTTCATACCTTTTATATTTTTTGGGATAAGTCTTAATTCAATATCTTGGGGATAGCATACTTTATACATAGAGGTAAGAGTGACATTACTTGAGGTCAAGGAACTTGAACCAATTTAGAGGAGTGGTGAGAGTGAAACACTAGAGTGGAGTGACCATTTTTTTTTTACTTTCCTATATTAATTGTGCTAACCTTTGTTTTGAGTTTTCTTAAGCTTGTGCTATGGTGATCTTGGATCTTGAAGACTTGACGACATTGGAAGTTAAACCTTGTAAAAGAACAATATATATATATATATACACACACACATATACACACACATAAATATTGTTAAACTTTTTCTTTGCACTTTAGCCCTTGTATTCTGGGGCATTTACTTTATGGACATTGGACTTTTTTATGGAGTTTGGTTTATTTAGTTGATTAGAAGTAGTGCGCTTAGGTATTTATTTACTATTATGCACCATGACTAGTTTTGCTTTATTTGATTTTGGTATTTTTTTTCCTTTTGCTTACTTTGTTACTTGTCATTCTCAACTCTTGCATTGTACCATGTCTTCTTCTAGGTAAGATAGAACACCTAACATGTTTGAGGTTTTAATTAAACAACTAGGTGTCCTTAATTTTAAAATAGATTTTTATGAGGTTAAAAATAATTCTACCATAGAAAAAATAATAAAAAGTTAAAAAAGGTTCTTGAGGAAAGTTCATAAGAAGTTAAATGAAATTTGGGATAATATTTTAAAATATGATACCAATGGAAATAAAAAAATAGGTTTGTGTCAAAATGAAAAAGAAATATCAAAGCTAAGGCAAAAACATAATATGTCTATGGATGAGAAAGTGAAACTTTGTTGGAATAAGTATGATGGGTATAAGAAAAAGAAAAAAAAGTCAAAGGTAAAAATAAAAATAGAGAACATAAGGGTTTGTCTTTAAACAACCTTAGATTTCAATAAAGAGTCACCTTGATCATAGTTTACCTACTTCTATGACTAATAGTAGTTTGTCTATCTCAATTATTAGTCATAGTCTTCCTGTCATTAGTCATAGTTTGCCTCTCTCAAACATTATTTCTAAACTTCAGGAAGACCATAAAATGGTAGAAAAATCCTTTCATATTTCACTCATTCCTAGTAAAAAGAAGCGGTCAATCACAGTTCATAGTTGTCTTAAGGTTAGTTCTAGGATGTATATAATCATAATAGGATCTTATAGGATTAGCATATGTCTTTAATTTTTTGAATTGTCATTCCCAAGAGTCATTTCATATGTTATCATGCTGCATAGTCGGATTTTTATAGGATTAACTTTTTGTCCATCTTATCACATGTTTATTTCATTGAATTTTCAACCACATCTTATCTATGATCATGTTGATCTTATTCATTTTCATAAAGGATTATATCATGAACTAGTTACTTCTATGCATGTGTTGCCACAAATAGCTTCTAGTTTATATTCCATTACATACTATGATTCTTTTAGACATCATTTTTATTCATGATTTATGATCTGTCTTTGTTCCAAATAGCATCACATGATCATACCTCCATATTATCTTCTACATCTCTCATGCATTGCATCAATAAACTCATTGTTAGAATGCTTGGCCCCCACTTTTACGTGTGCATTTTTATGGGAATATCTCATTGCATTTTATGATGACCATTTTGTTTTGACCATGTCTTAAATAAAAAGGTTAGTTTTTGACCCTGGTTGAATACTTTTCAAAAATTCTTCATTTTTTTAATTTTTTTCTCTCTTTTATCATAAATGGTCTCATTACTCTCTTTCTTTTTATAGATTCTCATGTGTTGGATTTGAGGACAAATCACTTTTAATAGGGGGCTTAATAAGGACATAACCAAAGGGACTTTTTTTTGCTAAAATAATTTTTTGTTTCTTTTATACATTTTTTTATTTTAAATTAGGGTTAAAAAGCCTTTTGGGCATAGGTTTGGGCCTTACATGGCCATCTTTTCTTTGTCTGTCTTCTTGGGCTTTGTAATTTGGCCACCTTTCTTAATTTTATTTAGTTTTAGTGTTTTTGAGCTTAGGAGAGAATGAAGCCCAATAGGTTAAGTGATGTGCCCCCTTTAGCCTATATAAGGCATGCTTTCTTTTGTATTACTCACACATTGAATTAAAGAATACATTTGAATATTTATGATGTGAGTTGAATTTTCTCCTTCGTTTTAGTTAGGATTTCTTAAACCTTGGTAAGCTCTTATCCTAGGGTTTCCTCCCCTAGGTGGCGAGACTGAGACTTATCCTCTTTAGGTGGCGCCTCCCTATTTTTTTATTTTATATAATCCTAGTTTTGTCTTCCCCTTTCCATAACCATTTCCCTTCTTTCCCACTTTTCTTTATTTTTCCCAAAACCCTAATCCTTATTTTCATTGTTTCCACATTACTTCCGCTTTCCATTCTTGAAAAAGAAAGAGAAACACATCATAAGAGAAAGAAGAAGGAAAACTAGACCCTTTCCTATATCACAAAATGCTTTAATTTTTAAAAGATTATCTCACCCCATGATAGTCCTATATCAAATGGCTAAAAAAAGAGACAACATGGGAGAGTGAGTCATCATATTCGAAATGACAAAAACAAACATATGTGATCATGTGTATATGCATACAAATCATCATGTGCTTGCATCATAAGCACTAAAGTACATTCCACACCATTGTTCTCCATACATAACCAACATATACACATTCACAATCAGTCAATTCTCCATACCACCTAATGTTCTATATTCACATAACCACCACTTGTGGATTATAATAATTCACCATTCGTCTTACCTTATAGTTTTCATTATTATTGATTTTGTCTCATCACAATGTTTCACCTTTCCATCAATTTTCACCATTTTAATATCTCAATCTCATTCTGGTATATCTAAAGGCTATATGCAAATGTTCTTAGGCTAATGCATATGCACAAAGGAGTATACTTAACAATTTGCAACCATGCACTGCAGATCCAAATGTGGGAAAAATAAACACTAATGTGGGTTCAAGCATAGATATACAATCATGCTCCTACTACAGTAATAAAATGTGTACATTTATATTCACAAATATCATTTTTACTGGTATCAAACGGCATCGTCCATCATGCAACACCTGTTATTATCACCATGACAACGGTAACAACATCAACATTAAGATGATGTTCAGGCCAACCATGAACTATGTCATGGAAGCTGTGATCTAACAGGACCACTAGGGGAACCTGCTCCTCAAAGAGCCATCTCCCACAAGGGTCAACTATATGCAATCCCCCACGATTAAGCATGGGCAGCTTCGTGATTCCACAACTGAATCACTAGGGTAAACAAATGTTCGTGCACGGAGCCGCTTTCCCACTAAGCCACCTGGAGGAACCCCTAACATTCCAGACCGGCAACTATGTAAATATGTCATGGATGTAATACAGATGCAATCTATCACCATGCATTCTACCATGCCACTCACCGTTCATCAAGTATCATTCACACCACCACCACCTTCAGTTAGTGGATTACAAGTTATTCAAATATTACTATTATTTCAAGACTTTTATGTGTAGCATTTACATCATCGTTATCAATTTAACTTCATTTATTACCACAATGGCATCACAACAAAACATATCAAATTTTTAATATTATTCATCGGTGTGTTGCACAACATCTTTTCCTCATTCTCATCAATTAACATTATTATCATCATTAATGGTGAAATACAAAGTTGGGTTTCACTCGGAAATAGGTCTACTCGGTTATCCATCACTCGGTAACAGCTTAACCTCACATCTCTCGGAAAAGGTTCACTCAGAAAACTCTCTACTTTTAGTCACTCGGGTATACCACACTTGACTCATTTCTAACCTTTACTCAGGAATAGTTCGCTCGGTCATAGCTCACTCGGAACGATCTAACCTTCCTTCACTCAGAAAGGGTTCTCTCGGGCATCCTCACTCGAAAAATACTCTAACTTTACTCAGAAGAGGCTCTCCCGGGCATAAGTCACTCGGAAACATTCTCAACTTCACTCGGAAGAACTCTACTCTTTCTTCACTCGGAACATTCCCCTCGTTCCTCACTCGGAACATTCCCCTCGTTCCTCACTCGGAACATTCCCCTCGCTCAGTAATAGACTCTGCTACAGCAAGCACTGGTGAAAATTAATACCATTCATATAACAACATAAATTCACATCCAATTAATCAACATACCGATTCACACTTAGTTCAACACACAACATGTAGCATCACACACTCGGGAAACTCATTATACATATATATATTATACTTTATTCAAAATCACTCGGGCCTTGGCATCGATCCTTCGATTGGCGCACCTCCAGGGCTCCGACCTCCTCCCTGTCACTGGTTACTAAATTGAAAACCACAGCAAGGGTGAGTGTTTGGCATCATAATTAATCTAGAACGGAAATTAACAGTTTACATGTATATCAACTCCGTTCGGTTACTTTATTATCAAATTAAAAGTCACACTTGGCAAATAACTCACACTCGGCAAGTATAACAATTCATTCGGTAAATATAACAAGTTGCACTCGACAAATTATCAAGTCATACTCAGCAATTATAGCAAATTGAACTTGGCAAATATAGCAAATCATATTCAACAAATATATCAAATTGCACTCGGCAAATATATCAACTCATACTCGGCAAATATAATAGTTCTCACTCGACAAATGTAATAATTCTCACTCAGCAAATATAGCAAATCTCACTCAGTAAATATGTTAAATTTCACTCAGCAATATGGCAATTCTCACTCGGCAAATATATTAATTTTCACTCAGCAAATATAGCAAATCTCACTCAGTAAATATGTTAAATTTCACTCAGTAATATGGCAGTTCTCACTCGGCGATTATAGAAATTCTTACTCAGGAAAATACAGTAATTCTCACTCAGCAAATATAACCAATTGCACTCGGCAAATACATTAAATCATACTCAGCAAGTGTATCCCATTTAAACTCGGCAATTATATTAAATCACTCAGTAAATATTTCCATTTGAACTCGGTAAATATATTAAATCATACTCATCAAATATATCAAATTGCACTCGACAAACATATCAACTCACTCAGCAAATATATCAATTTACACTCGACAAGCATATCAACTCACTTAGCAAATATACCAATTTCACTCAGCAAATATATCAACTCATACTCAGCAAATATATCAATTTGTACTCGACCAACATAACAATTTACTCACGGTAAATTTAACAAATTACACCCAGCAATATAACCAATCATACTCAATAAATATAATAATTCTTATTCGGTATTTTAGCAAATCACTCAGCGAATATAGCCATCACACTCGGTAATTATAACAGTTCACACTAGGCAATTATAACAATTTACACTCGACAATTATACACATCACAACTAATAATTCATCGATTGTTACAACTGACTCTCACATAAAATTGACGCCTAGTATCCAGATACTAAAAGGATCGACCTTCAGCTGGGAGTCTGACTTGACATCTCGTGAACCCGACTTGGTTCACCGAGCCCGACTTGGCTCCCCCTCAACCACTGGGTCAAAGACCTCTGGGTAGCTTAACTGGGTCTGACTTGACCACTGAAGCCAAAAATAGGGTAATACATACCGTCGGTCGTCCTCTACCACATAATCACATATCGTGTCTTAATCATTACATATCATCAACAAACAACAGATGCAACCACCAGAAACTGGCATGTGCTCACAATACAGGACGACCGACTTGTCAAGCCCATCCATCACACAGTCAATCACATAACATAATCATACCATCCTTTTACTGGAAGCCTGTCAGGAGCCGCTCCTTGACCATGCAACGTGTAACATCCTAAAAATTTTATTCTCATGTATAATCATTTTGATTTAGACCATCAATGATATTATCCATTTTATCTCAACTTTCTACATAAATTTTTGGTTAGGACAACATCTTCAATTTAACCTTTTACCATGGTAAATAATTTTAACTTTATACCTTTGGTAAATGTTAATCAAATAATTTATTACCTATTTCCTTAGTTATTAATTTCCTTGGCTTTTCCAATTACTCTCATCAAATTGCCACATACTCCACTCAAAATGCGTCATCTTGTACACATTTTAATTGTTAGTTAGATTCCGAATTTGGAAATGTGTCCAACTACAAAGTTGTTCCTCTTTTTCTTATCTTTCCAACAAGACCAAATTTGTTAAATTCCATTAAGATATGAGAGAGATATGTCCAAAATACCGAAACAGTATCAGAATTGATATTTTATTTCAATCATATCATCTTGTACATATTTTAATACCTTGTTAGATTCCGAATTTGAAAAAGTCGTAAACTACAAAGTTGTTCCTCGTTGTCTTAGCTTTCCAACAAGACCACATTTGTTAAAATCCATTAAGATATGAGAGAGATATGCCTAAAATACCAAAACAGTGTCAGAATTGATATTTACTTCAATCAAACAAACTACATTATGTAGGCTGCGGAAATGGTCAACAATCCAGCTCATTTTTCTCACCTAAAACCTCCATTATCACCATAATTCATGCACCTAACATCCCACTACAATCCCATTATGAAAATCTTGTCCCCCACTTGTCATTTACATCATTAAATCAACACTACATCTTGTTCCCAAGTCTGAATTCTTAGAACAAGCTAAAGTTAGTGAAGTCTCTCTCTTATTTTCTTTCACTTTCTCCATCAATTTCACTCTTGATCTGAAGCTAGGACAATAATACAACACTTTCAACCACTTTAGGAACCCCCATTAAGGTAAGAGGGGACAGGGTTGTGAATATTTGTGAAATGGGTAGAATTGTATGCTGATTCTAGGATTCCAGAATTTATTCGTAACTTGTTGCTCATTTTTGATATTGAAAACGTGTGAATTTGACTCTGACTTCTTCATGAAAGTTGTAGATCTTTTTGATATCTGAATTTTGAGACCTGAATCAAGTAATTTGAATAAGTATAGCAAAAGTTATAGCCAAAATACTACAGCATGGTCGTGTGAAAGATTTATCCTTTGTTTTGTGTATATATTGATCTACTGGGAACTGTACGTGCATAATCAGCCTTGGATGTCTTCATTAAAGTTGTAGATAATTAAGTTGTGGATCTTTAGAAAGTGGTTTCACATTAAAATAATTTTTGTAGCTCAAGTTATGCTCATAATACTGAAGTATGTACAAGCTGTAAATCTGTGAACTTGAAATCCGTATCTTATTGTTAAAATTGGGCATTTTGTAGTAAGAATTAGTGATCAGTGTCTTCATGAAAGTTGTAAATCTTTTTGTTATGTGAATGTTGAGACCTGAACCGATGGATTTGAGTATGTGTAGCAAAAGTTATAGCCAAAATACTACTGTATGTCCGATTGAAAGATTTGCTTCATGTTTAGTGTATATTTTGATATGCTGGGAATTATACATGCATAATCAGCCTTGGATGTCTTCATTAAAGTTGTAGATAATTAAGTTGTGGATTTTTAGAAAGTGGTTTCACATCAAAATAATTTTTGTAGTTCAAGTTATGCTCAAATTACTGAAGTATGTGCAAGCTGAAATTCTGAAATTCTGAAATTCTGGAATTTTGGAAATCCAAATCTTGTTTTCAATACTGGGAATTTTGTGGTATGAATTAGTTGTTTGGGTCTTCATGAAAGTTGTAGATAATTATGTTAAGAGTATTTTAGAACTGGTTTCATGCAAAAATCATTTTTGTAACTCCAGAAACACTGAAATTACTTATATATGTACGTTTTGAAAAACTCACCTTGAGGCAGTGTGGTATTTCGTGAATAAGTAATATTTCTGTTCGGAATTTGAAACTGTGTTCTTCATGAAAGTTGTAGATAATTGTATTATTGAGCTATATAAAGTGGAATCACCTAAAAAGGAGTTGATTTGCCCATGTTATGACTGTTTTGCTAATGTATGTTGCTGTTGGGGATGCTGAAAGTCACTTAGAATGGCTATTTTGAAAGAAAATGATATTTTCTCTATGTATAAAAATTATTTATTAAATTATTGAGTGATTATGAATTATTATAAATGTTGTTGAGTATCACACAGTTTGTATATTGTGATGGTGAATAATTATGAATGACATAATTAATATATATGTGCATGAATGCCTTGTGGTTATTGACATATGTGGTTGAAACAGTAAATCCATGATTTTGTGAATTATTATGTGTATTGTGTTCCTTGAGGACTTGTAGTATCCAAGAGGTTTTGGAAATGTGGATATCATGGTATGTTAAAAGAATTAAAGGCATTCATACATCATAAGCATTCGGACGCACCATGGAATTTAGGGGTTCCATGATTGCCTACCCTGGTGGGGGGTTACTCTATGATGAGTTAAGCCCTATTATGTTGTGTGCCATGGAGTGTAGGGATTCATGGTTTATGCAGAAGTCCTACTTATGATATTGTGTACTTCGGTACTTAAGCGCCATAAAGTATAGGGATTCATGGTATATGCTAAAGCCCTATTTGTGTCTCTATGAGACTTTTACTGCAGTATTCCCACCAAGACCAAATGGATCCAGCATGACATCATTTGACTAATTAAAGATCTATTAATGGACTTGTTTGGCATATTCATCATATCATTATGAATTGTTGATTGTGTTTGTGCAATTTTATCTATTTTATATTTATTCTATATTCTGTCTCACTCTTACATTAATTTTTACAGTGAATGACACGCAGAATGCAGAGTGATGCCATGATGGATGTCTATTTGTTTTATTACCTGAACTTTGAATTTATGGGTTGTAATAAATATAATATGTCATGTACCATTATCTTCACAATCGTTTCCGCTACTTAAATATTTTCTTGAATTTAATTATTCACGACTAGTATGTATGATAATTTTTCCGCTGTTATTAATTGTTATATAAACTCTGAATTAAATTTATAATTTTTAAAATGATCTTTCGAAAAAGCGAAAAATTTACTCGAAAATTTTAATCCACGTTTCGGGGCGTTACATGTTGGTATCAGAGCATTTTTAAAAATTCAGGACCAATTGCTATGACATATACTGTTTCTCGACATAATATGTAAAATGTTTGATTTATTGCTTGATAACATGCTAAATGTATACTATATGACTTATGCCTGACTGATTAATTGCAAAAAGATTTGTTTTGATTACCGCTTGATGATATGATAAATGTGTGATATGATTGATTGCTTAACTGATAAACTGTAGAATAATGATAGTTATATAGTATTTATATATGATATATTATCCCTTAGAATTGGTATAAACCAAACTATGAATATAGGATGGCAAGAAACAACAACAACAACAACCACGATATGGCAGCAGCTTTCAACCGTTTAGCTGAAGCCATAGAACGACAAAATCAACCAAGGAGCACTGGAGGACTCCATGGGTTAGACCACTTCCTGAAGAGAAAGCCTTCACAATTCAAAGGAGGTTATAATCCAGAAGGAGCATATCTTTGGGCCAAGGAAATGGAGCGCATCTTTCGAGCATTGCCCTGCACAAAATACGAAAAGGTGGAGTATGCCACCTATATGTTGGTGGAAGAGGCAGAGAACTGGTGGATTCATGCTAGAATCCGTATGATCGAGACTGACAGACCCTTGATCTGGGCCAACTTCAAAGACTGTTTCCTGGAGAAATATTTTCCAGTAAGTGTGAACAGTCGCAAGGAGCTGGAATTTATGGAGTTGAAACAAGGCTCGATGTCCGTTGGAGAATATGCTGCAAAGTTTGAAGAACTATCTCTCTTTTACCCTCCTTTTCAACAGGCTGGTGCCGAAGAATCGAAATGTGTTAAATTTGAGAACGGACTGAATCTGGAAATCAAAGAAGCGATAGGGTACCAAGAAATTCGGAGTTTTCCCATTTTGATCAACAAATGCAGAATTTTTGAAGAGAATCATCAAGCCAGACTGGCACATGAAAAGGCTAATAGACAACTGAAACCTCAGTCAGTTGATTTCAAAAGAAGAGGATCGTTCTATCCAAATCGCTCCAGAGGCGGATCATCATCATCGTCATCTTTTGATAGACGCAATAACATGAGGTGTCTTAAGTGTGGAGGTAATCATCATGTACGTGATTGTAACAGACGTCTTGAAGAGGTCACTTGCTTCCGATGTAACCAGAAAGGACACATCAGTCCAAATTGTCCGCAGAGCAATCAAAACAACAACAGGAACACTATGAGTGAACCAAGAGGCTCTAATTATCAGAGAGGCCGAGAAGAAGACACACGTACTGCCCAACCTCCAAGACAGAACAGGGAGTCCACAGATCAGAGGTTGCAACAAACAGCTGGGAGAGTCTATGCCATCAGCGGTTCAGAGGCAGACCAAGCTGATGACCTCGTACAAAGTAAGTGTGACATTAATGGTACAATCCTATCTGTGTTATTTGATTCTGGTGCTACGCATTCTTTCATTTCTGATGAGTGTGTTAGACGCCTTCAATTACCTGTGAAGCCTATGACATATGATCTGATTGTTTCTACTCCCACCGGTACACAACTTAGAACTGCTAAGGTGTGTAACGAATGTTCTATACTCATAGAAGGTAGACGCTTTCTTGTCGATCTTGTTTGTTTACCTTTGAAGGATCTGGACGTGATTCTGGGGATGGACTGGTTATCGACAAATCGAGTCTTGGTGGACTGTCACAACAAGACCGTGATATTTCCATCAGAAAATCTAAATTCTGACAACCTCAAGACCTATGTATTACAAGGTGAAAGTCAATTATTTGCTTTATTCACTCTTTACAAAGAAGATGGTGAACCTAAAGCAATCGAGATGCCGGTTGTTTCTGAATTTCCTGAAGTATTTCCTGAAGATGTCTCAAGTTTACCTCCAGAACGTGAGGTAGAATTCTCCATTGATTTAATTCCAGGAGCAGAACCAGTGTCTAAAGCTCCATACCGTATGGCACCAATTGAACTGGCGGAACTGAAGAAACAAATTGAAGAGTTGCTGGAGAAGCATTTCATCAGACCGAGTGTGTCACCATGGGGAGCGCCAGTATTGCTCGTCAAGAAGAAAGATGGAAGCATGAGGTTATGCGTAGATTATCGTCAACTGAATAAATTGACAGTGAAGAATAGATATCCTTTGCCCAGAATTGATGATCTGATAGATCAATTGAGAGGTGCTGCAGTATTTTCCAAGATTGATCTACGATCGGGGTATCATCAGATTCGTGTCAAGTCTGAGGATATTCCAAAGACAGCCTTTAGAACACGATATGGTCATTACGAGTACCTTGTGATGCCCTTCGGAGTGACCAATGCCCCAGCCGTATTCATGGATTACATGAATCGAGTATTTCATCCCTACTTGGATCAATTTGTCATCATTTTCATTGATGATATTCTGATCTATTCAAAAACTGCAGAGGAACATGAAAAGCATCTTCGAGTGGTATTGCAGATTTTGAAGGAGAAGCAATTGTATGCAAAGTTATCAAAATGTGAATTCTGGTTGAAAGAGGTAAAATTCCTAGGCCATGTAATCTCAAACGAAGGAGTATCTGTGGATCCTTCTAAAATAGAAGCTGTGGTAAACTGGGAGAGACCTACTTCAGTCACTGAGATACGAAGTTTCCTGGGATTGGCTGGTTATTATCGGAGATTCATTGAAGGGTTTTCTCAAATTGCCCTACCAATGACTCGGCTAACCCGGAAGAATCAACCTTTTTCTTGGACGCCAGAATGTGAGAAAAGTTTCCAAGAACTGAAGTTGAAGCTTACATCTGCTCCAGTCTTAACCTTACCTAACCCACAAGAAGATTTCGTGGTTTATTGTGATGCTTCCAAAATGGGCTTAGGATGTGTTTTGATGCAGCAACGAAAGGTGGTTGCCTATGCTTCTAGACAGTTGAGACCACATGAGATGAACTATCCGACGCATGATCTAGAATTGGCAGCAGTGGTATTTGCTCTGAAAATCTGGAGACACCATTTGTATGGAGTCAGGTTTGAAGTGTTCAGTGACCACAAGAGCTTGAAGTATTTGTTCGATCAAAAAGAATTAAACATGAGGCAGCGAAGGTGGATGGAATTTCTTAAAGATTATGAATTTGATTTGAAATACCATCCAGGAAAAGCAAATGTGGTGGCAGATGCACTAAGCCGAAAGTCCATTCATATGGCATCTTTGATGATAAAAGAAATAGAGATGATAGAACAGTTCAGAGACATGAACTTGGGTGTAGAGATAAAATCTTCAAGGAGTATGACTTTGGGGACTTTGAAAATAACCAATGATTTCCTAAAACTGTTAGGTGAAAGACAGAAAGAAGATTTGCCATTACAGGAGTTGAGAGAATTACAGGCGAATGGAAAAGATATGGGACTACAAGAAGGATCAGATGGAATTTGGAGGATCAGGAATAGAATTTGTGTACCAGATGATGTTGATCTGAGAAGGACGATTCTAGAAGAAGCGCATAAAAGTATGTTGAGCATTCATCCTGGATCAACTAAGATGTATCAAGATCTGAGGAAAAGCTTTTGGTGGCCAAGGATGAAGAAAAAGATAGTTGAATATGTGGCTTCATGTCTGGTGTGTCAAAAAGCCAAGGTAGAACACCAGAAGCCATCTGGTGAACTGCAACCATTAGAGATTCCTGTCTGGAAATGGGATGACATCTCAATGGACTTTGTGTCGGGGTTACCAAGAACACGTTCAGGGAATGATGCAATCTGGGTTATTGTAGACAGATTGACAAAGTCTGCTCACTTTCTCCCAATGAATATGAAGAACTCTTTACAAAAGTTAGCACAGTTATATGTGAAGGAGATCGTAAGACTACATGGTGTACCATCAAGTATTGTGTCAGATAGAGATCCAAGATTCACTTCCCGATTCTGGGGAAGCTTGCATCAGGAATTGGGTTCAAAGCTTCGATTGAGTTCAGCTTATCATCCCCAAACAGATGGACAGTCAGAACGTACCATACAAAGTTTGGAAGACTTACTGCGATCTTGTGTGATTGAACATGGTGGTAGTTGGGAGCAGTTTCTTCCATTGATTGAATTCACGTATAATAATAGCTACCACAGCAGTATTGGTATGGCTCCATTCGAAGTATTGTATGGTAGGAAGTGTCGAACGCCACTTTGTTGGTTGGAAACTGGTGAAAATTTGGCGTTAGGACCTGAAATTGTGCAGCAGACTACTGAACAAATAGAAATGATCAGAGAAAAGATGAAGGCATCTCAGGACAGACAGAAGCAGTATTATGATAAGAGGAGGAAACCACTTGAATTCCAAGTTGGTGAGCATGTATTTTTGAAGGTTTCACCTCACAAGGGGATTGGTCGAGCATTGAAGAGTAAGAAATTGAGTCTGAGATTCATTGGACCATATGAGATCCTAAAGAGGGTTGGTACAGTGGCATATCAGATTGCACTTCCCCCTCACCTGGCAAATCTGCACAATGTATTTCATGTATCACAGCTAAGGAAGTACGTACAAGATCCCAACCATGTGATTGCTGCCGATGATATTGAAGTTAGAGAAAATCTGACCATCTCCACAGAACCTACACAGATTCTAGAAAGGTCGAATAAACGCTTGAGGAACAAGAATGTACCACTGGTAAAAGTTGCATGGAAACAAGGAACTGATGTAACTCTGACTTGGGAGCGTGAAGATACTATGAGGACACAGTATCCAGAATTGTTTCACTGAGGAGTGCGTAATGATTAAATTTCGAGGACGAAATTTTTATTAGGGTGGGAGAATTGTAACATCCTAAAAATTTTATTCTCATGTATAATCATTTTGATTTAGACCATCAATGATATTATCCATTTTATCTCAACTTTCTACATAAATTTTTGGTTAGGACAACATCTTCAATTTAACCTTTTACCATGGTAAATAATTTTAACTTTATACCTTTGGTAAATGTTAATCAAATAATTTATTACCTATTTCCTTAGTTATTAATTTCCTTGGCTTTTCCAATTACTCTCATCAAATTGCCACATACTCCACTCAAAATGCGTCATCTTGTACACATTTTAATTGTTAGTTAGATTCCGAATTTGGAAATGTGTCCAACTACAAAGTTGTTCCTCTTTTTCTTATCTTTCCAACAAGACCAAATTTGTTAAATTCCATTAAGATATGAGAGAGATATGTCCAAAATACCGAAACAGTGTTAGAATTGATATTTTATTTCAATCATATCATCTTGTACATATTTTAATACCTTGTTAGATTCCGAATTTGAAAAAGTCGTAAACTACAAAGTTGTTCCTCGTTGTCTTAGCTTTCCAACAAGACCACATTTGTTAAAATCCATTAAGATATGAGAGAGATATACCTAAAATACCAAAACAGTGTCAGAATTGATATTTACTTCAATCAAACAAACTACATTATGTAGGCTGCGGAAATGGTCAACAATCCAGCTCATTTTTCTCACCTAAAACCTCCATTATCACCATAATTCATGCACCTAACATCCCACTACAATCCCATTATGAAAATCTTGTCCCCCACTTGTCATTTACATCATTAAATCAACACTACATCTTGTTCCCAAGTCTGAATTCTTAGAACAAGCTAAAGTTAGTGAAGTCTCTCTCTTATTTTCTTTCACTTTCTCCATCAATTTCACTCTTGATCTGAAGCTAGGACAATAATACAACACTTTCAACCACTTTAGGAACCCCCATTAAGGTAAGAGGGGACAGGGTTGTGAATATTTGTGAAATGGGTAGAATTGTATGCTGATTCTAGGATTCCAGAATTTATTCGTAACTTGTTGCTCATTTTTGATATTGAAAACGTGTGAATTTGACTCTGACTTCTTCATGAAAGTTGTATATCTTTTTGATATCTGAATTTTGAGACCTGAATCAAGTAATTTGAATAAGTATAGCAAAAGTTATAGCCAAAATACTACAGCATGTTCGTGTGAAAGATTTATCCTTTGTTTTGTGTATATATTGATCTACTGGGAACTGTACGTGCATAATCAGCCTTGGATGTCTTCATGAAAGTTGTAGATAATTAAGTTGTGGATCTTTAGAAAGTGGTTTCACATTAAAATAATTTTTTGTAGCTCAAGTTATGCTCATAATACTGAAGTATGTACAAGCTGTAAATCTGTGAACTTGAAATCCGTATCTTATTGTTAAAATTGGGCATTTTGTAGTAAGAATTAGTGATCAGTGTCTTCATGAAAGTTGTAAATCTTTTTGTTATGTGAATGTTGAGACCTGAACCGATGGATTTGAGTATGTGTAGCAAAAGTTATAGCCAAAATACTACTGTATGTCCGATTGAAAGATTTGCTTCATGTTTAGTGTATATTTTGATATGCTGGGAATTATACATGCATAATCAGCCTTGGATGTCTTCATTAAAGTTGTAGATAATTAAGTTGTGGATTTTTAGAAAGTGGTTTCACATCAAAATAATTTTTGTAGTTCAAGTTATGCTCAAATTACTGAAGTATGTGCAAGCTGAAATTCTGAAATTCTGAAATTCTGGAATTTTGGAAATCCAAATCTTGTTTTCAATACTGGGAATTTTGTGGTATGAATTAGTTGTTTGGGTCTTCATGAAAGTTGTAGATAATTATGTTAAGAGTATTTTAGAACTGGTTTCATGCAAAAATCATTTTTGTAACTCCAGAAACACTGAAATTACTTATATATGTACGTTTTGAAAAACTCACCTTGAGGCAGTGTGGTATTTCGTGAATAAGTAATATTTCTGTTCGGAATTTGAAACTGTGTTCTTCATGAAAGTTGTAGATAATTGTATTATTGAGCTATATAAAGTGGAATCACCTAAAAAGGAGTTGATTTGCCCATGTTATGACTGTTTTGCTAATGTATGTTGCTGTTGGGGATGCTGAAAGTCACTTAGAATGGCTATTTTGAAAGAAAATGATATTTTCTCTATGTATAAAAATTATTTATTAAATTATTGAGTGATTATGAATTATTATAAATGTTGTTGAGTATCACACAGTTTGTATATTGTGATGGTGAATAATTATGAATGACATAATTAATATATATGTGCATGAATGCCTTGTGGTTATTGACATATGTGGTTGAAACAGTAAATCCATGATTTTGTGAATTATTATGTGTATTGTGTTCCTTGAGGACTTGTAGTATCCAAGAGGTTTTGGAAATGTGGATATCATGGTATGTTAAAAGAATTAAAGGCATTCATACATCATAAGCATTCGGACGCACCATGGAATTTAGGGGTTCCATGATTGCCTACCCTGGTGGGGGGTTACTCTATGATGAGTTAAGCCCTATTATGTTGTGTGCCATGGAGTGTAGGGATTCATGGTTTATGCAGAAGTCCTACTTATGATATTGTGTACTTCGGTACTTAAGCGCCATAAAGTATAGGGATTCATGGTATATGCTAAAGCCCTATTTGTGTCTCTATGAGACTTTTACTGCAGTATTCCCACCAAGACCAAATGGATCCAGCATGACATCATTTGACTAATTAAAGATCTATTAATGGACTTGTTTGGCATATTCATCATATCATTATGAATTGTTGATTGTGTTTGTGCAATTTTATCTATTTTATATTTATTCTATATTCTGTCTCACTCTTACATTAATTTTTACAGTGAATGACACGCAGAATGCAGAGTGATGCCATGATGGATGTCTATTTGTTTTATTACCTGAACTTTGAATTTATGGGTTGTAATAAATATAATATGTCATGTACCATTATCTTCACAATCGTTTCCGCTACTTAAATATTTTCTTGAATTTAATTATTCACGACTAGTATGTATGATAATTTTTCCGCTGTTATTAATTGTTATATAAACTCTGAATTAAATTTATAATTTTTAAAATGATCTTTCGAAAAAGCGAAAAATTTACTCGAAAATTTTAATCCACGTTTCGGGGCGTTACATGTTGGTATCAGAGCATTTTTAAAAATTCAGGACCAATTGCTATGACATATACTGTTTCTCGACATAATATGTAAAATGTTTGATTTATTGCTTGATAACATGCTAAATGTATACTATATGACTTATGCCTGACTGATTAATTGCAAAAAGATTTGTTTTGATTACCGCTTGATGATATGATAAATGTGTGATATGATTGATTGCTTAACTGATAAACTGTAGAATAATGATAGTTATATAGTATTTATATATGATATATTATCCCTTAGAATTGGTATAAACCAAACTATGAATATAGGATGGCAAGAAACAACAACAACAACAACCACGATATGGCAGCAGCTTTCAACCGTTTAGCTGAAGCCATAGAACGACAAAATCAACCAAGGAGCACTGGAGGACTCCATGGGTTAGACCACTTCCTGAAGAGAAAGCCTTCACAATTCAAAGGAGGTTATAATCCAGAAGGAGCATATCTTTGGGCCAAGGAAATGGAGCGCATCTTTCGAGCATTGCCCTGCACAAAATACGAAAAGGTGGAGTATGCCACCTATATGTTGGTGGAAGAGGCAGAGAACTGGTGGATTCATGCTAGAATCCGTATGATCGAGACTGACAGACCCTTGATCTGGGCCAACTTCAAAGACTGTTTCCTGGAGAAATATTTTCCAGTAAGTGTGAACAGTCGCAAGGAGCTGGAATTTATGGAGTTGAAACAAGGCTCGATGTCCGTTGGAGAATATGCTGCAAAGTTTGAAGAACTATCTCTCTTTTACCCTCCTTTTCAACAGGCTGGTGCCGAAGAATCGAAATGTGTTAAATTTGAGAACGGACTGAATCTGGAAATCAAAGAAGCGATAGGGTACCAAGAAATTCGGAGTTTTCCCATTTTGATCAACAAATGCAGAATTTTTGAAGAGAATCATCAAGCCAGACTGGCACATGAAAAGGCTAATAGACAACTGAAACCTCAGTCAGTTGATTTCAAAAGAAGAGGATCGTTCTATCCAAATCGCTCCAGAGGCGGATCATCATCATCGTCATCTTTTGATAGACGCAATAACATGAGGTGTCTTAAGTGTGGAGGTAATCATCATGTACGTGATTGTAACAGACGTCTTGAAGAGGTCACTTGCTTCCGATGTAACCAGAAAGGACACATCAGTCCAAATTGTCCGCAGAGCAATCAAAACAACAACAGGAACACTATGAGTGAACCAAGAGGCTCTAATTATCAGAGAGGCCGAGAAGAAGACACACGTACTGCCCAACCTCCAAGACAGAACAGGGAGTCCACAGATCAGAGGTTGCAACAAACAGCTGGGAGAGTCTATGCCATCAGCGGTTCAGAGGCAGACCAAGCTGATGACCTCGTACAAAGTAAGTGTGACATTAATGGTACAATCCTATCTGTGTTATTTGATTCTGGTGCTACGCATTCTTTCATTTCTGATGAGTGTGTTAGACGCCTTCAATTACCTGTGAAGCCTATGACATATGATCTGATTGTTTCTACTCCCACCGGTACACAACTTAGAACTGCTAAGGTGTGTAACGAATGTTCTATACTCATAGAAGGTAGACGCTTTCTTGTCGATCTTGTTTGTTTACCTTTGAAGGATCTGGACGTGATTCTGGGGATGGACTGGTTATCGACAAATCGAGTCTTGGTGGACTGTCACAACAAGACCGTGATATTTCCATCAGAAAATCTAAATTCTGACAACCTCAAGACCTATGTATTACAAGGTGAAAGTCAATTATTTGCTTTATTCACTCTTTACAAAGAAGATGGTGAACCTAAAGCAATCGAGATGCCGGTTGTTTCTGAATTTCCTGAAGTATTTCCTGAAGATGTCTCAAGTTTACCTCCAGAACGTGAGGTAGAATTCTCCATTGATTTAATTCCAGGAGCAGAACCAGTGTCTAAAGCTCCATACCGTATGGCACCAATTGAACTGGCGGAACTGAAGAAACAAATTGAAGAGTTGCTGGAGAAGCATTTCATCAGACCGAGTGTGTCACCATGGGGAGCGCCAGTATTGCTCGTCAAGAAGAAAGATGGAAGCATGAGGTTATGCGTAGATTATCGTCAACTGAATAAATTGACAGTGAAGAATAGATATCCTTTGCCCAGAATTGATGATCTGATAGATCAATTGAGAGGTGCTGCAGTATTTTCCAAGATTGATCTACGATCGGGGTATCATCAGATTCGTGTCAAGTCTGAGGATATTCCAAAGACAGCCTTTAGAACACGATATGGTCATTACGAGTACCTTGTGATGCCCTTCGGAGTGACCAATGCCCCAGCCGTATTCATGGATTACATGAATCGAGTATTTCATCCCTACTTGGATCAATTTGTCATCATTTTCATTGATGATATTCTGATCTATTCAAAAACTGCAGAGGAACATGAAAAGCATCTTCGAGTGGTATTGCAGATTTTGAAGGAGAAGCAATTGTATGCAAAGTTATCAAAATGTGAATTCTGGTTGAAAGAGGTAAAATTCCTAGGCCATGTAATCTCAAACGAAGGAGTATCTGTGGATCCTTCTAAAATAGAAGCTGTGGTAAACTGGGAGAGACCTACTTCAGTCACTGAGATACGAAGTTTCCTGGGATTGGCTGGTTATTATCGGAGATTCATTGAAGGGTTTTCTCAAATTGCCCTACCAATGACTCGGCTAACCCGGAAGAATCAACCTTTTTCTTGGACGCCAGAATGTGAGAAAAGTTTCCAAGAACTGAAGTTGAAGCTTACATCTGCTCCAGTCTTAACCTTACCTAACCCACAAGAAGATTTCGTGGTTTATTGTGATGCTTCCAAAATGGGCTTAGGATGTGTTTTGATGCAGCAACGAAAGGTGGTTGCCTATGCTTCTAGACAGTTGAGACCACATGAGATGAACTATCCGACGCATGATCTAGAATTGGCAGCAGTGGTATTTGCTCTGAAAATCTGGAGACACCATTTGTATGGAGTCAGGTTTGAAGTGTTCAGTGACCACAAGAGCTTGAAGTATTTGTTCGATCAAAAAGAATTAAACATGAGGCAGCGAAGGTGGATGGAATTTCTTAAAGATTATGAATTTGATTTGAAATACCATCCAGGAAAAGCAAATGTGGTGGCAGATGCACTAAGCCGAAAGTCCATTCATATGGCATCTTTGATGATAAAAGAAATAGAGATGATAGAACAGTTCAGAGACATGAACTTGGGTGTAGAGATAAAATCTTCAAGGAGTATGACTTTGGGGACTTTGAAAATAACCAATGATTTCCTAAAACTGTTAGGTGAAAGACAGAAAGAAGATTTGCCATTACAGGAGTTGAGAGAATTACAGGCGAATGGAAAAGATATGGGACTACAAGAAGGATCAGATGGAATTTGGAGGATCAGGAATAGAATTTGTGTACCAGATGATGTTGATCTGAGAAGGACGATTCTAGAAGAAGCGCATAAAAGTATGTTGAGCATTCATCCTGGATCAACTAAGATGTATCAAGATCTGAGGAAAAGCTTTTGGTGGCCAAGGATGAAGAAAAAGATAGTTGAATATGTGGCTTCATGTCTGGTGTGTCAAAAAGCCAAGGTAGAACACCAGAAGCCATCTGGTGAACTGCAACCATTAGAGATTCCTGTCTGGAAATGGGATGACATCTCAATGGACTTTGTGTCGGGGTTACCAAGAACACGTTCAGGGAATGATGCAATCTGGGTTATTGTAGACAGATTGACAAAGTCTGCTCACTTTCTCCCAATGAATATGAAGAACTCTTTACAAAAGTTAGCACAGTTATATGTGAAGGAGATCGTAAGACTACATGGTGTACCATCAAGTATTGTGTCAGATAGAGATCCAAGATTCACTTCCCGATTCTGGGGAAGCTTGCATCAGGAATTGGGTTCAAAGCTTCGATTGAGTTCAGCTTATCATCCCCAAACAGATGGACAGTCAGAACGTACCATACAAAGTTTGGAAGACTTACTGCGATCTTGTGTGATTGAACATGGTGGTAGTTGGGAGCAGTTTCTTCCATTGATTGAATTCACGTATAATAATAGCTACCACAGCAGTATTGGTATGGCTCCATTCGAAGTATTGTATGGTAGGAAGTGTCGAACGCCACTTTGTTGGTTGGAAACTGGTGAAAGTTTGGCGTTAGGACCTGAAATTGTGCAGCAGACTACTGAACAAATAGAAATGATCAGAGAAAAGATGAAGGCATCTCAGGACAGACAGAAGCAGTATTATGATAAGAGGAGGAAACCACTTGAATTCCAAGTTGGTGAGCATGTATTTTTGAAGGTTTCACCTCACAAGGGGATTGGTCGAGCATTGAAGAGTAAGAAATTGAGTCTGAGATTCATTGGACCATATGAGATCCTAAAGAGGGTTGGTACAGTGGCATATCAGATTGCACTTCCCCCTCACCTGGCAAATCTGCACAATGTATTTCATGTATCACAGCTAAGGAAGTACGTACAAGATCCCAACCATGTGATTGCTGCCGATGATATTGAAGTTAGAGAAAATCTGACCATCTCCACAGAACCTACACAGATTCTAGAAAGGTCGAATAAACGCTTGAGGAACAAGAATGTACCACTGGTAAAAGTTGCATGGAAACAAGGAACTGATGTAACTCTGACTTGGGAGCGTGAAGATACTATGAGGACACAGTATCCAGAATTGTTTCACTGAGGAGTGCGTAATGATTAAATTTCGAGGACGAAATTTTTATTAGGGTGGGAGAATTGTAACATCCTAAAAATTTTATTCTCATGTATAATCATTTTGATTTAGACCATCAATGATATTATCCATTTTATCTCAACTTTCTACATAAATTTTTGGTTAGGACAACATCTTCAATTTAACCTTTTACCATGGTAAATAATTTTAACTTTATACCTTTGGTAAATGTTAATCAAATAATTTATTACCTATTTCCTTAGTTATTAATTTCCTTGGCTTTTCCAATTACTCTCATCAAATTGCCACATACTCCACTCAAAATGCGTCATCTTGTACACATTTTAATTGTTAGTTAGATTCCGAATTTGGAAATGTGTCCAACTACAAAGTTGTTCCTCTTTTTCTTATCTTTCCAACAAGACCAAATTTGTTAAATTCCATTAAGATATGAGAGAGATATGTCCAAAATACCGAAACAGTGTTAGAATTGATATTTTATTTCAATCATATCATCTTGTACATATTTTAATACCTTGTTAGATTCCGAATTTGAAAAAGTCGTAAACTACAAAGTTGTTCCTCGTTGTCTTAGCTTTCCAACAAGACCACATTTGTTAAAATCCATTAAGATATGAGAGAGATATACCTAAAATACCAAAACAGTGTCAGAATTGATATTTACTTCAATCAAACAAACTACATTATGTAGGCTGCGGAAATGGTCAACAATCCAGCTCATTTTTCTCACCTAAAACCTCCATTATCACCATAATTCATGCACCTAACATCCCACTACAATCCCATTATGAAAATCTTGTCCCCCACTTGTCATTTACATCATTAAATCAACACTACATCTTGTTCCCAAGTCTGAATTCTTAGAACAAGCTAAAGTTAGTGAAGTCTCTCTCTTATTTTCTTTCACTTTCTCCATCAATTTCACTCTTGATCTGAAGCTAGGACAATAATACAACACTTTCAACCACTTTAGGAACCCCCATTAAGGTAAGAGGGGACAGGGTTGTGAATATTTGTGAAATGGGTAGAATTGTATGCTGATTCTAGGATTCCAGAATTTATTCGTAACTTGTTGCTCATTTTTGATATTGAAAACGTGTGAATTTGACTCTGACTTCTTCATGAAAGTTGTATATCTTTTTGATATCTGAATTTTGAGACCTGAATCAAGTAATTTGAATAAGTATAGCAAAAGTTATAGCCAAAATACTACAGCATGTTCGTGTGAAAGATTTATCCTTTGTTTTGTGTATATATTGATCTACTGGGAACTGTACGTGCATAATCAGCCTTGGATGTCTTCATGAAAGTTGTAGATAATTAAGTTGTGGATCTTTAGAAAGTGGTTTCACATTAAAATAATTTTTTGTAGCTCAAGTTATGCTCATAATACTGAAGTATGTACAAGCTGTAAATCTGTGAACTTGAAATCCGTATCTTATTGTTAAAATTGGGCATTTTGTAGTAAGAATTAGTGATCAGTGTCTTCATGAAAGTTGTAAATCTTTTTGTTATGTGAATGTTGAGACCTGAACCGATGGATTTGAGTATGTGTAGCAAAAGTTATAGCCAAAATACTACTGTATGTCCGATTGAAAGATTTGCTTCATGTTTAGTGTATATTTTGATATGCTGGGAATTATACATGCATAATCAGCCTTGGATGTCTTCATTAAAGTTGTAGATAATTAAGTTGTGGATTTTTAGAAAGTGGTTTCACATCAAAATAATTTTTGTAGTTCAAGTTATGCTCAAATTACTGAAGTATGTGCAAGCTGAAATTCTGAAATTCTGAAATTCTGGAATTTTGGAAATCCAAATCTTGTTTTCAATACTGGGAATTTTGTGGTATGAATTAGTTGTTTGGGTCTTCATGAAAGTTGTAGATAATTATGTTAAGAGTATTTTAGAACTGGTTTCATGCAAAAATCATTTTTGTAACTCCAGAAACACTGAAATTACTTATATATGTACGTTTTGAAAAACTCACCTTGAGGCAGTGTGGTATTTCGTGAATAAGTAATATTTCTGTTCGGAATTTGAAACTGTGTTCTTCATGAAAGTTGTAGATAATTGTATTATTGAGCTATATAAAGTGGAATCACCTAAAAAGGAGTTGATTTGCCCATGTTATGACTGTTTTGCTAATGTATGTTGCTGTTGGGGATGCTGAAAGTCACTTAGAATGGCTATTTTGAAAGAAAATGATATTTTCTCTATGTATAAAAATTATTTATTAAATTATTGAGTGATTATGAATTATTATAAATGTTGTTGAGTATCACACAGTTTGTATATTGTGATGGTGAATAATTATGAATGACATAATTAATATATATGTGCATGAATGCCTTGTGGTTATTGACATATGTGGTTGAAACAGTAAATCCATGATTTTGTGAATTATTATGTGTATTGTGTTCCTTGAGGACTTGTAGTATCCAAGAGGTTTTGGAAATGTGGATATCATGGTATGTTAAAAGAATTAAAGGCATTCATACATCATAAGCATTCGGACGCACCATGGAATTTAGGGGTTCCATGATTGCCTACCCTGGTGGGGGGTTACTCTATGATGAGTTAAGCCCTATTATGTTGTGTGCCATGGAGTGTAGGGATTCATGGTTTATGCAGAAGTCCTACTTATGATATTGTGTACTTCGGTACTTAAGCGCCATAAAGTATAGGGATTCATGGTATATGCTAAAGCCCTATTTGTGTCTCTATGAGACTTTTACTGCAGTATTCCCACCAAGACCAAATGGATCCAGCATGACATCATTTGACTAATTAAAGATCTATTAATGGACTTGTTTGGCATATTCATCATATCATTATGAATTGTTGATTGTGTTTGTGCAATTTTATCTATTTTATATTTATTCTATATTCTGTCTCACTCTTACATTAATTTTTACAGTGAATGACACGCAGAATGCAGAGTGATGCCATGATGGATGTCTATTTGTTTTATTACCTGAACTTTGAATTTATGGGTTGTAATAAATATAATATGTCATGTACCATTATCTTCACAATCGTTTCCGCTACTTAAATATTTTCTTGAATTTAATTATTCACGACTAGTATGTATGATAATTTTTCCGCTGTTATTAATTGTTATATAAACTCTGAATTAAATTTATAATTTTTAAAATGATCTTTCGAAAAAGCGAAAAATTTACTCGAAAATTTTAATCCACGTTTCGGGGCGTTACATGTTGGTATCAGAGCATTTTTAAAAATTCAGGACCAATTGCTATGACATATACTGTTTCTCGACATAATATGTAAAATGTTTGATTTATTGCTTGATAACATGCTAAATGTATACTATATGACTTATGCCTGACTGATTAATTGCAAAAAGATTTGTTTTGATTACCGCTTGATGATATGATAAATGTGTGATATGATTGATTGCTTAACTGATAAACTGTAGAATAATGATAGTTATATAGTATTTATATATGATATATTATCCCTTAGAATTGGTATAAACCAAACTATGAATATAGGATGGCAAGAAACAACAACAACAACAACCACGATATGGCAGCAGCTTTCAACCGTTTAGCTGAAGCCATAGAACGACAAAATCAACCAAGGAGCACTGGAGGACTCCATGGGTTAGACCACTTCCTGAAGAGAAAGCCTTCACAATTCAAAGGAGGTTATAATCCAGAAGGAGCATATCTTTGGGCCAAGGAAATGGAGCGCATCTTTCGAGCATTGCCCTGCACAAAATACGAAAAGGTGGAGTATGCCACCTATATGTTGGTGGAAGAGGCAGAGAACTGGTGGATTCATGCTAGAATCCGTATGATCGAGACTGACAGACCCTTGATCTGGGCCAACTTCAAAGACTGTTTCCTGGAGAAATATTTTCCAGTAAGTGTGAACAGTCGCAAGGAGCTGGAATTTATGGAGTTGAAACAAGGCTCGATGTCCGTTGGAGAATATGCTGCAAAGTTTGAAGAACTATCTCTCTTTTACCCTCCTTTTCAACAGGCTGGTGCCGAAGAATCGAAATGTGTTAAATTTGAGAACGGACTGAATCTGGAAATCAAAGAAGCGATAGGGTACCAAGAAATTCGGAGTTTTCCCATTTTGATCAACAAATGCAGAATTTTTGAAGAGAATCATCAAGCCAGACTGGCACATGAAAAGGCTAATAGACAACTGAAACCTCAGTCAGTTGATTTCAAAAGAAGAGGATCGTTCTATCCAAATCGCTCCAGAGGCGGATCATCATCATCGTCATCTTTTGATAGACGCAATAACATGAGGTGTCTTAAGTGTGGAGGTAATCATCATGTACGTGATTGTAACAGACGTCTTGAAGAGGTCACTTGCTTCCGATGTAACCAGAAAGGACACATCAGTCCAAATTGTCCGCAGAGCAATCAAAACAACAACAGGAACACTATGAGTGAACCAAGAGGCTCTAATTATCAGAGAGGCCGAGAAGAAGACACACGTACTGCCCAACCTCCAAGACAGAACAGGGAGTCCACAGATCAGAGGTTGCAACAAACAGCTGGGAGAGTCTATGCCATCAGCGGTTCAGAGGCAGACCAAGCTGATGACCTCGTACAAAGTAAGTGTGACATTAATGGTACAATCCTATCTGTGTTATTTGATTCTGGTGCTACGCATTCTTTCATTTCTGATGAGTGTGTTAGACGCCTTCAATTACCTGTGAAGCCTATGACATATGATCTGATTGTTTCTACTCCCACCGGTACACAACTTAGAACTGCTAAGGTGTGTAACGAATGTTCTATACTCATAGAAGGTAGACGCTTTCTTGTCGATCTTGTTTGTTTACCTTTGAAGGATCTGGACGTGATTCTGGGGATGGACTGGTTATCGACAAATCGAGTCTTGGTGGACTGTCACAACAAGACCGTGATATTTCCATCAGAAAATCTAAATTCTGACAACCTCAAGACCTATGTATTACAAGGTGAAAGTCAATTATTTGCTTTATTCACTCTTTACAAAGAAGATGGTGAACCTAAAGCAATCGAGATGCCGGTTGTTTCTGAATTTCCTGAAGTATTTCCTGAAGATGTCTCAAGTTTACCTCCAGAACGTGAGGTAGAATTCTCCATTGATTTAATTCCAGGAGCAGAACCAGTGTCTAAAGCTCCATACCGTATGGCACCAATTGAACTGGCGGAACTGAAGAAACAAATTGAAGAGTTGCTGGAGAAGCATTTCATCAGACCGAGTGTGTCACCATGGGGAGCGCCAGTATTGCTCGTCAAGAAGAAAGATGGAAGCATGAGGTTATGCGTAGATTATCGTCAACTGAATAAATTGACAGTGAAGAATAGATATCCTTTGCCCAGAATTGATGATCTGATAGATCAATTGAGAGGTGCTGCAGTATTTTCCAAGATTGATCTACGATCGGGGTATCATCAGATTCGTGTCAAGTCTGAGGATATTCCAAAGACAGCCTTTAGAACACGATATGGTCATTACGAGTACCTTGTGATGCCCTTCGGAGTGACCAATGCCCCAGCCGTATTCATGGATTACATGAATCGAGTATTTCATCCCTACTTGGATCAATTTGTCATCATTTTCATTGATGATATTCTGATCTATTCAAAAACTGCAGAGGAACATGAAAAGCATCTTCGAGTGGTATTGCAGATTTTGAAGGAGAAGCAATTGTATGCAAAGTTATCAAAATGTGAATTCTGGTTGAAAGAGGTAAAATTCCTAGGCCATGTAATCTCAAACGAAGGAGTATCTGTGGATCCTTCTAAAATAGAAGCTGTGGTAAACTGGGAGAGACCTACTTCAGTCACTGAGATACGAAGTTTCCTGGGATTGGCTGGTTATTATCGGAGATTCATTGAAGGGTTTTCTCAAATTGCCCTACCAATGACTCGGCTAACCCGGAAGAATCAACCTTTTTCTTGGACGCCAGAATGTGAGAAAAGTTTCCAAGAACTGAAGTTGAAGCTTACATCTGCTCCAGTCTTAACCTTACCTAACCCACAAGAAGATTTCGTGGTTTATTGTGATGCTTCCAAAATGGGCTTAGGATGTGTTTTGATGCAGCAACGAAAGGTGGTTGCCTATGCTTCTAGACAGTTGAGACCACATGAGATGAACTATCCGACGCATGATCTAGAATTGGCAGCAGTGGTATTTGCTCTGAAAATCTGGAGACACCATTTGTATGGAGTCAGGTTTGAAGTGTTCAGTGACCACAAGAGCTTGAAGTATTTGTTCGATCAAAAAGAATTAAACATGAGGCAGCGAAGGTGGATGGAATTTCTTAAAGATTATGAATTTGATTTGAAATACCATCCAGGAAAAGCAAATGTGGTGGCAGATGCACTAAGCCGAAAGTCCATTCATATGGCATCTTTGATGATAAAAGAAATAGAGATGATAGAACAGTTCAGAGACATGAACTTGGGTGTAGAGATAAAATCTTCAAGGAGTATGACTTTGGGGACTTTGAAAATAACCAATGATTTCCTAAAACTGTTAGGTGAAAGACAGAAAGAAGATTTGCCATTACAGGAGTTGAGAGAATTACAGGCGAATGGAAAAGATATGGGACTACAAGAAGGATCAGATGGAATTTGGAGGATCAGGAATAGAATTTGTGTACCAGATGATGTTGATCTGAGAAGGACGATTCTAGAAGAAGCGCATAAAAGTATGTTGAGCATTCATCCTGGATCAACTAAGATGTATCAAGATCTGAGGAAAAGCTTTTGGTGGCCAAGGATGAAGAAAAAGATAGTTGAATATGTGGCTTCATGTCTGGTGTGTCAAAAAGCCAAGGTAGAACACCAGAAGCCATCTGGTGAACTGCAACCATTAGAGATTCCTGTCTGGAAATGGGATGACATCTCAATGGACTTTGTGTCGGGGTTACCAAGAACACGTTCAGGGAATGATGCAATCTGGGTTATTGTAGACAGATTGACAAAGTCTGCTCACTTTCTCCCAATGAATATGAAGAACTCTTTACAAAAGTTAGCACAGTTATATGTGAAGGAGATCGTAAGACTACATGGTGTACCATCAAGTATTGTGTCAGATAGAGATCCAAGATTCACTTCCCGATTCTGGGGAAGCTTGCATCAGGAATTGGGTTCAAAGCTTCGATTGAGTTCAGCTTATCATCCCCAAACAGATGGACAGTCAGAACGTACCATACAAAGTTTGGAAGACTTACTGCGATCTTGTGTGATTGAACATGGTGGTAGTTGGGAGCAGTTTCTTCCATTGATTGAATTCACGTATAATAATAGCTACCACAGCAGTATTGGTATGGCTCCATTCGAAGTATTGTATGGTAGGAAGTGTCGAACGCCACTTTGTTGGTTGGAAACTGGTGAAAGTTTGGCGTTAGGACCTGAAATTGTGCAGCAGACTACTGAACAAATAGAAATGATCAGAGAAAAGATGAAGGCATCTCAGGACAGACAGAAGCAGTATTATGATAAGAGGAGGAAACCACTTGAATTCCAAGTTGGTGAGCATGTATTTTTGAAGGTTTCACCTCACAAGGGGATTGGTCGAGCATTGAAGAGTAAGAAATTGAGTCTGAGATTCATTGGACCATATGAGATCCTAAAGAGGGTTGGTACAGTGGCATATCAGATTGCACTTCCCCCTCACCTGGCAAATCTGCACAATGTATTTCATGTATCACAGCTAAGGAAGTACGTACAAGATCCCAACCATGTGATTGCTGCCGATGATATTGAAGTTAGAGAAAATCTGACCATCTCCACAGAACCTACACAGATTCTAGAAAGGTCGAATAAACGCTTGAGGAACAAGAATGTACCACTGGTAAAAGTTGCATGGAAACAAGGAACTGATGTAACTCTGACTTGGGAGCGTGAAGATACTATGAGGACACAGTATCCAGAATTGTTTCACTGAGGAGTGCGTAATGATTAAATTTCGAGGACGAAATTTTTATTAGGGTGGGAGAATTGTAACATCCTAAAAATTTTATTCTCATGTATAATCATTTTGATTTAGACCATCAATGATATTATCCATTTTATCTCAACTTTCTACATAAATTTTTGGTTAGGACAACATCTTCAATTTAACCTTTTACCATGGTAAATAATTTTAACTTTATACCTTTGGTAAATGTTAATCAAATAATTTATTACCTATTTCCTTAGTTATTAATTTCCTTGGCTTTTCCAATTACTCTCATCAAATTGCCACATACTCCACTCAAAATGCGTCATCTTGTACACATTTTAATTGTTAGTTAGATTCCGAATTTGGAAATGTGTCCAACTACAAAGTTGTTCCTCTTTTTCTTATCTTTCCAACAAGACCAAATTTGTTAAATTCCATTAAGATATGAGAGAGATATGTCCAAAATACCGAAACAGTGTTAGAATTGATATTTTATTTCAATCATATCATCTTGTACATATTTTAATACCTTGTTAGATTCCGAATTTGAAAAAGTCGTAAACTACAAAGTTGTTCCTCGTTGTCTTAGCTTTCCAACAAGACCACATTTGTTAAAATCCATTAAGATATGAGAGAGATATACCTAAAATACCAAAACAGTGTCAGAATTGATATTTACTTCAATCAAACAAACTACATTATGTAGGCTGCGGAAATGGTCAACAATCCAGCTCATTTTTCTCACCTAAAACCTCCATTATCACCATAATTCATGCACCTAACATCCCACTACAATCCCATTATGAAAATCTTGTCCCCCACTTATCATTTACATCATTAAATCAACACTACATCTTGTTCCCAAGTCTGAATTCTTAGAACAAGCTAAAGTTAGTGAAGTCTCTCTCTTATTTTCTTTCACTTTCTCCATCAATTTCACTCTTGATCTGAAGCTAGGACAATAATACAACACTTTCAACCACTTTAGGAACCCCCATTAAGGTAAGAGGGGACAGGGTTGTGAATATTTGTGAAATGGGTAGAATTGTATGCTGATTCTAGGATTCCAGAATTTATTCGTAACTTGTTGCTCATTTTTGATATTGAAAACGTGTGAATTTGACTCTGACTTCTTCATGAAAGTTGTATATCTTTTTGATATCTGAATTTTGAGACCTGAATCAAGTAATTTGAATAAGTATAGCAAAAGTTATAGCCAAAATACTACAGCATGTTCGTGTGAAAGATTTATCCTTTGTTTTGTGTATATATTGATCTACTGGGAACTGTACGTGCATAATCAGCCTTGGATGTCTTCATGAAAGTTGTAGATAATTAAGTTGTGGATCTTTAGAAAGTGGTTTCACATTAAAATAATTTTTTGTAGCTCAAGTTATGCTCATAATACTGAAGTATGTACAAGCTGTAAATCTGTGAACTTGAAATCCGTATCTTATTGTTAAAATTGGGCATTTTGTAGTAAGAATTAGTGATCAGTGTCTTCATGAAAGTTGTAAATCTTTTTGTTATGTGAATGTTGAGACCTGAACCGATGGATTTGAGTATGTGTAGCAAAAGTTATAGCCAAAATACTACTGTATGTCCGATTGAAAGATTTGCTTCATGTTTAGTGTATATTTTGATATGCTGGGAATTATACATGCATAATCAGCCTTGGATGTCTTCATTAAAGTTGTAGATAATTAAGTTGTGGATTTTTAGAAAGTGGTTTCACATCAAAATAATTTTTGTAGTTCAAGTTATGCTCAAATTACTGAAGTATGTGCAAGCTGAAATTCTGAAATTCTGAAATTCTGGAATTTTGGAAATCCAAATCTTGTTTTCAATACTGGGAATTTTGTGGTATGAATTAGTTGTTTGGGTCTTCATGAAAGTTGTAGATAATTATGTTAAGAGTATTTTAGAACTGGTTTCATGCAAAAATCATTTTTGTAACTCCAGAAACACTGAAATTACTTATATATGTACGTTTTGAAAAACTCACCTTGAGGCAGTGTGGTATTTCGTGAATAAGTAATATTTCTGTTCGGAATTTGAAACTGTGTTCTTCATGAAAGTTGTAGATAATTGTATTATTGAGCTATATAAAGTGGAATCACCTAAAAAGGAGTTGATTTGCCCATGTTATGACTGTTTTGCTAATGTATGTTGCTGTTGGGGATGCTGAAAGTCACTTAGAATGGCTATTTTGAAAGAAAATGATATTTTCTCTATGTATAAAAATTATTTATTAAATTATTGAGTGATTATGAATTATTATAAATGTTGTTGAGTATCACACAGTTTGTATATTGTGATGGTGAATAATTATGAATGACATAATTAATATATATGTGCATGAATGCCTTGTGGTTATTGACATATGTGGTTGAAACAGTAAATCCATGATTTTGTGAATTATTATGTGTATTGTGTTCCTTGAGGACTTGTAGTATCCAAGAGGTTTTGGAAATGTGGATATCATGGTATGTTAAAAGAATTAAAGGCATTCATACATCATAAGCATTCGGACGCACCATGGAATTTAGGGGTTCCATGATTGCCTACCCTGGTGGGGGGTTACTCTATGATGAGTTAAGCCCTATTATGTTGTGTGCCATGGAGTGTAGGGATTCATGGTTTATGCAGAAGTCCTACTTATGATATTGTGTACTTCGGTACTTAAGCGCCATAAAGTATAGGGATTCATGGTATATGCTAAAGCCCTATTTGTGTCTCTATGAGACTTTTACTGCAGTATTCCCACCAAGACCAAATGGATCCAGCATGACATCATTTGACTAATTAAAGATCTATTAATGGACTTGTTTGGCATATTCATCATATCATTATGAATTGTTGATTGTGTTTGTGCAATTTTATCTATTTTATATTTATTCTATATTCTGTCTCACTCTTACATTAATTTTTACAGTGAATGACACGCAGAATGCAGAGTGATGCCATGATGGATGTCTATTTGTTTTATTACCTGAACTTTGAATTTATGGGTTGTAATAAATATAATATGTCATGTACCATTATCTTCACAATCGTTTCCGCTACTTAAATATTTTCTTGAATTTAATTATTCACGACTAGTATGTATGATAATTTTTCCGCTGTTATTAATTGTTATATAAACTCTGAATTAAATTTATAATTTTTAAAATGATCTTTCGAAAAAGCGAAAAATTTACTCGAAAATTTTAATCCACGTTTCGGGGCGTTACACAACGCACCGGCGACCACTCCCTGCCCTCAACAGTATACAGAGTATCTCATGCACAATATATAACTCAATATAATTAAAACGTTATCAATCTCATGCACAAATGTTAGAACTGACATATGATCACCAGTCGGGCGGCCTACTTGCCAAACCCATCAACACAAGCCACTATACACTTCAATTTATCTCAACATGTATTTTAAACTCAATCAAGCCACACACGATCCTTAACCGATCGGTGTCCATATTCACACATGCATACATACACATACATTCACATACAACTTATCATTTAACAATATTTCTTACCTTGTTCATAACTGGTTCAATGACCCGGAACCAACATATTTACCTCTTCTAATTAATTATAACCCGAACACCCCCTTACCTCGGTTCCAAGCTTCTATAATCTGTGGTGCCTGTTACGCCCTCTGAGCAATGGGTTCACCGTCTCACTTCTGATTCCTGCACCAACTCCGTCAATCAGCCTTTCGTTGTTCGATCTGCTGCCTACAAAGTCGGAGTGCAAAAACTCGTTAGCCTTACACCATCCTCAGCTCTAAGGACCATTTTCGAGCTCACACTCATCAGAGGAGTGGAGAACAGACCCACACACAGCCATGCATGGCCACTCGGTTAACAGAGAAAACAAAAGGGGCAAGGGAACACAAATGCAAACAGATCAATGGACTCACCTTGAGACCACGGTCACAAAAATTGGCTTATCACTCGGTTTCGATACGAACAGAGTCCTCCTCTGGAGCATGCAACTCACAGCAATGGAGGAAGAAGAAGAAGATGAACAGAAACCGAAGCAGATAAAGAAGAAGAAAGAAGAAATGGTTCATGAAAAATGAGGAAAGAGAAAAAGAGGACCACCTTTATTCAAGGCCCAGGGGCAACCGGTAACCTCCCTAGCCGGTTACCTCCTCATTACCAATTACTGTTTCGTTTAAACGTTTAAGCCAACTCCTCTCTCCTTCGAATCACGTTCCATTTACTCTTTTATAATTAATCCACCAATTAGATTTTATTTACTTTCACAGCCTTTAATTATTTATAATTTCCCAATAATTCCTAAAAATGTCAAATAAATTCCTAAAACAATTGTTAATATTTCCACTAAACATAATCTCTAAAAAAATATCCGGGATGTTACAAAACAAGCCACTTTTGACCTATCAATATAGAATTATGAAAAAAGGTCACTGCCCGAAAATAAATTTTTAGAAAACATAGTTTTTGTATTTTGGCCATAACTTTTGATCTAGACGTCAGATTTAGGTGTGCTTTGGCTCATTGGAAAAAAAAGAAAAAGGAATAACTTTTATGTTGGTGCTTTTCTAAAAAATTGAACTGATCATCCTTATGCAAGTAGATAAAGATTCCAGCATGCATGAATGGAAAGGAAAAGACCATGCATGGAAGGAGCTAGAGTTATTTAGCTTGCAACGGCGATTTTACACCAATTGATTGCTAAGATTCTTCGTTTCGGTTTTGATTGAGCTTCTGATCTAACGATCGGTTGGCGACAATGAAACCTTCGAGCCTTTCGATGATCGTGGCTACGCTCACGACAGAATCTGAGAAAGAAAAGGAAGAAGATGGTCAAGGTGATGATTAATTTGAAGAAAATTTAAAGTGAAGTATATGGATCAATGGCATGCAATTGAGATGAGAAGAGAGAACCCGAGAGTGAAGAAAAGAAAAGTGTGATGGATTGATAATTCAGTGATGATGGTGTTCTTGAAGGGAAGAGATGTAAATTGTGAGAATGAGGCCGAGAGAGAGTGAATTGACAATTTAAAGAAAAAAGTTTAAATGAGAGAGTGGCCAAGAATGCGAAATTGAGAAGTGATTGAAATTTTAAAGAAATGTTAAGCATTTGAAGAGTGAATTGGTAATGGTGTTAGGTGTGGTGGAAGACATGGCACGATAAGGAGTGATGAGGTAGCAATTTGGTCACTTCGAGCGTTTAGTTAATTTTGGAGACTAATCCAATAACTTTAGGTTACCCAAAAATTACCCAGATAATTTTCAAGAATTAATGTACCCTTCATTAATTAATTTGACATTCCCAATTTAATGATTTGGTTATAAAATTAAATAATAATTAAAATTAGGATGTTATGTATTACATAAAATATTAGTTGTCTTTAGAAAATATACAAAGAATACATATATTTGGTAAATAAACATTTAATGGTATTGAAAATATATAATTTTACTTATATTATGAGATTAAAAAATTTCACTAAAATTTATTGATATTTAAAATTAGTATTTTTTTTCCAAAATATAGTAACTAAAATTCGTAGGACGAGACATTTTAGAGATATCCAACAATAATATCACTTAATGTAGCATTTAAGAGTATTTTGTTTTCTTAATATTTGTTTCTTTGATTAATAAGGGTACTAATTACTTTTTTTCCCAAAAATACTCTCTCACATTAAAATCTTACCTAATTCTAGGAATGATAATATTTGTTTCTTTGATTAATAAGGGTACATGTTACTCTTATTTTGGTTAAGTGGTTGAGTTGATATTTTGCCTTGAGAACTCGTGACCAAGCAAACTTTTTGTATTCTCTTTGTTTTTGTTAAGTAGATGACTCGATACTTTACCTTGAGATGTCGTAACCGAGATAACCTTACTCTGAAGGATTTTTTCATTTTTGTTTAATGCTGACTCGGTATTCTACCCTAGAGTTTGTAACCAATTAAATCTTACTTTGAAGGCTTTCTTCGCTTCCGTTAAGTACGTAACTCGACACCCTACCCTGAGAGTTCGTAGCTGAGCAAACCTTACTTTGAAGGTTTTCTTTATTTTTGACTCAACACTCTTTGTTGAGACTTCGTAATCGAGCAAACCATACATTGACGGCTTTTTTTATTTTTGTTAAGTTTCTGACTTGACACTCTAGCCTGAGAGCTCGTACTAAGCAAACCTTGCCCTAAAGGTTCTCTTTGTTTTTAACTCAACACTCTTTGTTGAAAGTTTGTAAGTGAGCAAACCTTACTTCAAAGGTTTTTCCGTTTTGATAAGTTTCTGACTCGACACTCTACCCTAAGAGTTTATGATTGAGCAAACTTTACTCTGAAGGTTTTTTTTGTTTTTGTTGAGTAGATGACTCGGTACTCTACCCTCAGAGTTTGTAACCAAGGGAACCTTGCCTTGAAGGTTCTCTTGATTTTCATTGAGTAAATTCCTCGACACTCTACCATGAGAAATCGTAACCAAGTGAACCTTGCCTTGAAGGTTCTCTTTGTTTTCATTAAGTAAATGACCCAACACTCTACCATGAGAGTTCGTAATTGAGCGACCTTGCCCTGAAAGTTCTCTTCATTTTCATTGAGTAAATGACTCGACACTCCACTGTCAGAGTTCGTAACCAAGCAAGCATTGCCATGAAGGTTCTCTTCATTTTCATTGAGTAAATAACTCGACATTCTATTGTGAGAGTTTGTAACCGAGCGAACCTTGCCTAAAAGGTTTTCTTTGTTTTCATTGAGTAAATGACTTAGCACTCTAGGTTGGGAGACCATAACCAAGCAAAATTTTCCTTGAAGATTCTCTACATTTTTGTTGAGTAAATGACTTTGCACTCTTCATTGAGAGTTTGTCACTGAGTAAACAATTCCCTGAAGGTTCTCTTAATCTTCCTTAAGTAAATGACCCAACACTATACCATGAGAGTTCCTAACCAAGCAAATCTAGCCCTAAAGGTTCTCTTTATTTTCGTTGAGTATATCACTTGTCACTCCCCATTGAGAGTTCATAACTGAGCAAAAACCTTGCCCTGAAGGTTCTCTTTGATTTTGTTGAGTAAATGACTTAACACTAAATCGAGCAAACCTTTACATTGAAAGCTTAAACCAGAGCAAAGGGACTTCATGATTTGGTTTTTTACCCTAAAAGGTTGAACCGAGTAGAGGTTTTTCTCTAAGAACTTCTAAATGGTAATTTTTTCTTCTTGATTAGTCTTGGTTTTCCTGTTAGTGATCTTTTACCATATTATAGTCGTCTTTCTTCCTCTCTTTATGTTATTTGTTATATTCTAAGAGCATTATAGTGATCAATGCATTGATGAATTTTCTTATTCCGAAGCACTGAACGACCACCCCCCGTAGCTCAGTTAAAGTTCATAAGTTTGAAGATCTTCTACTATCAAGTCTTTTCCATTTCTCCTAGTGTTTGGGTCATGTTTAGGGTCTTGCTATTAGAGCGACTAAGCCTTTACCAGCGGACGATAAGTTTTTTTAGGCTGAGCAAGTGCTTTTACGTGGGCCCTACTGCAGGTGTCAAAATGTTCACTCTGAGTATAAAATATCAAAACTTTAGAGAATACTCTAAGGACTAGGGTTTATTTCTTAAGAATGTCACTTGAAATATGTAGAGACGTTGATGGTTTTTTTATACATTAAAAAAAAGTTTGATTTTGATATGATATTTACTAGATAAAGCTAATATCTTGTTAGGATATATTAAATGAGGTTTTCTAATCTATAATGATCTTATTCAACCATCCTAGTTTTGTGTGAGGTTACAAAATATCTTTGTGGTGATGTTGACCTGGCTAACTATGGGTGCGAGTAGAATCTTGGAGGGAACACAAACATTACAAATTTATATTCAATAAACATTACAAAATACAAACTAAAGTCTTGAAATCAAACAATGTTATTAAGTTTAACTTTTAGGAATAACCGAGTTCTCTTTCTATAAACATACTCACCTAGTTAAGTTAGGTTAGTGCTAAAAACATAAATAATAATAATAATAATAATAATAATAATAATTTAAAATTAAGTCAGTTGATAATCGAGTACTTGGATGTACGAACTTGAAATCCAACATCTGATCTTATTACAATCGGTTCTTACTTGGATTAATCGATTCTAATCCTATTACTAGTAATATCCTATCTGACTTAGTTGGTTCGGTTTGAATAATCGGATTAAACGGATAAATTCAATCCGTAACTCAATCCTAACTAAAGCATATGATGCTAGAAAATAATTTGCAATGGCATAAGAGAAAGACCAAATAGATTTGTATATCATATTAGAAAATAGAGTACACCTAATTCTTTTTTTTTCTTTTTTGGTTAAGTAGACCCAATTCCTTCAATAGTTAATTTAAAAAGAAAAAAGAAAAAGCTTTTAAAAAGTCTTATGAAAAATATTCTAGTTATATATTTAATTAATGTCAAACATCTTAGCATGTTATATGAAGGTTCTTTAAAGGAGATGGGTACTGCCAGACTGCACCATCTAAAGCCTCTTAGAGAAGAGATAAATGCTACCGCCTACAAAACTCCATTAGATGTATCAAGAATATTTCCTTTCCAATAATTTCGCGCAATGTGCAAAATATGTGGAAAAAACTCCGAGTTTGGACATGTTTTTCTTTTTCTTTTATATATTTCGCAATCCACTTGCAAAACTAGAATGTATAAAATGTATTGTATAATACAATATATAATTCGGTTTTACATTTTTTTCAATAATTTTTTATTTTAAGATAAATGGTGCAATTTACATTTTTTTTAATATACATATGTTTTTTTAATAATTAGTGTCAAAAATCTATTTTACACAAGTTATTTAATTGACAAACATAAAAAAATTTACATCAATTATTTCAATAAACAATATAAAAATATTTTAAAACAACCGGTATAAATA